>OY754888.1:12515514-15208014 GCA_963576445.1 Lithosia quadra | reverse complement strand
TAACCTAACCTAACCTAACCTAACCTAACCTAACCTAACCTAACCTAACCTAACCTAACCTAACCTAACCTAACCTAACCTAACCTAACCTAACCTAACCTAACCTAACCTAACCTAACCTAACCTAACCTAACCTAACCTAACCTAACCTAACCTAACCTAACCTAACCTAACCTAACCTAACCTAACCTAACCTAACCTAACCTAACCTAACCTAACCTAACCTAACCTAACCTAACCTAACCTAACCTAACCTAACCTAACCTAACCTAACCTAACCTAACCTAACCTAACCTAACCTAACCTAACCTAACCTAACCTAACCTAACCTAACCTAACCTAACCTAACCTAACCTAACCTAACCTAACCTAACCTAACCTAACCTAACCTAACCTAACCTAACCTAACCTAACCTAACCTAACCTAACCTAACCTAACCTAACCTAACCTAACCTAACCTAACCTAACCTAACCTAACCTAACCTAACCTAACCTAACCTAACCTAACCTAACCTAACCTAACCTAACCTAACCTAACCTAACCTAACCTAACCTAACCTAACCTAACCTAACCTAACCTAACCTAACCTAACCTAACCTAACCTAACCTAACCTAACCTAACCTAACCTAACCTAACCTAACCTAACCTAACCTAACCTAACCTAACCTAACCTAACCTAACCTAACCTAACCTAACCTAACCTAACCTAACCTAACCTAACCTAACCTAACCTAACCTAACCTAACCTAACCTAACCTAACCTAACCTAACCTAACCTAACCTAACCTAACCTAACCTAACCTAACCTAACCTAACCTAACCTAACCTAACCTAACCTAACCTAACCTAACCTAACCTAACCTAACCTAACCTAACCTAACCTAACCTAACCTAACCTAACCTAACCTAACCTAACCTAACCTAACCTAACCTAACCTAACCTAACCTAACCTAACCTAACCTAACCTAACCTAACCTAACCTAACCTAACCTAACCTAACCTAACCTAACCTAACCTAACCTAACCTAACCTAACCTAACCTAACCTAACCTAACCTAACCTAACCTAACCTAACCTAACCTAACCTAACCTAACCTAACCTAACCTAACCTAACCTAACCTAACCTAACCTAACCTAACCTAACCTAACCTAACCTAACCTAACCTAACCTAACCTAACCTAACCTAACCTAACCTAACCTAACCTAACCTAACCTAACCTAACCTAACCTAACCTAACCTAACCTAACCTAACCTAACCTAACCTAACCTAACCTAACCTAACCTAACCTAACCTAACCTAACCTAACCTAACCTAACCTAACCTAACCTAACCGACAGTCCACCGCCACTTCCTACCGCGGTCGGATCATTTTTAACCTCTCTCCGCACTAAAAAATTCGCGAAAGTGGTTTTTTCTGTACCAAATCGGCCGTGCCATACACCAAAAGTTGCGTCTCGCCGGCGCCCATCTGCCGACATATCGTGCAGCTTGCGGTCGATTCGCGCCACGGAGTGAAAAGTGAAAAACTGTGATTCTGGCTCACTCCAGCCACGTGTTTTACCTTAAAAACGGTGACAGTTCAGTGTGCCCTTGGTGGATTTTGAAGAAAAAGGTGTCCTCGGCTGCGGGCAGTGGGCCTCCAGCCGCCCCCGCTTTCCGCTTTCCGCGGAAAACTCTGGTTTGGCCGTGAAAAGTGGGAAAGTGCTCACCACGTGGCCACGTGCTACCCGATCCAGCAGTCCCAGGAGCCTGATTTTTTGCAGGCAGGAGAAGACGCGTTCCAGCACCGTTTTTCTGGTAAAAGAAAAATTTTCTATCATCAGGAAAAATTTATAATAACATTACAACATACAAACTTTGACCTAGTTTTCCGGCGGAACCAAGCGGAAAATTGAAAATCCGCAACTGCTATCAGTTGCGCGCTCGCTAGAAGAATAGATAGCCAACATTGCAGATTTTTTGAATAAATTTCCAGCCCAGTGGAATTAAAAAACCAAAATTTTTACTTTTTCCGGAAAAACTTTGTAAAATCTTTTATATTTTCCTGTGATTTTTATGTAGCGGATAGAGCTGTATTTTACATAATTTATGACATTTTTTGTTTATTTTTATCCCAATCCAGTGCGGAGTTACAGATTTTTTAGTGTTTTTCTTAAATATATTTAAAAGGGGTAGAATTTCACTGTTTTTGGCATCGGGGTTGGGTTTGGATAGGTCATCTAGACATACCTAAGCCCAAACAAGCCCCCTCTAGCGTCAAAAATAGCGAAATTCGTAATTTCAGCCATTTTGTATTTTTTAGGCCCAAGTTTGGAATTTAAGTAGCTCCGGATTGGATAAGCCTATCCGACTGCGGTTTTCGCTTTTGACAGCGTATCGTGTTATATTTTGAGCCTATCGGCAAATTTTGCCGATTAGACGTTATTTTTTATTTAGGGTTCTAGACCCCCCCAGGGGGTAGAAAACACACAGGAGGACCCAGATATCGATTTTGGGAGCTGTAGGACCAACCGTTCCGGAGTTATCGTCGGTCAAAGATCGACCGCGGCCGCGCGGCGGCCATCTTGAAAATTTTAAAACACCAATAGCTCCGTAGCGGGGGGTCCTGGAAGCTCCGGATTTCGACTGGGGACCTCAGGGGAGAACCGGCTTTCCCGCTCCACGATTTTCGAGGGAAAAGGGGCAAAATTAGCCGAAAAATTTTGTCAAAAATTTTTTGACCGTTTTTGGCAACGGTGTGGTAGGGGAGACCGAGCCAGCTAGTAGGAAACTTTTTGCGGGTCGCTGGGACCGCTGGAACCCGAGTTACGCGGGTCCAAAGTTCGGCAAATCCGCCATCTTGGTTTTCTTCAAACCCGTTTATCTCGGTAACCGGTGGTCGTAGCGGGGCCGGGTTTTCGCTGGTTGACTCGGCTTTTCACTCCGCATCGGAATAGTGGGGTGGGGGTCTGACCCCAAACAAACTTGGGGTCAAATTTCGGGGGTCACCCTATTGGCCCATCAGGCACGTCGGGTGGTAGGTCTTGTCGAGACCTTTCAGGGGAGACCAATCTCGGTCGGATCGGACCACGGGTTCGTGAGGTAGCGGGGTTTCAGGGTTTGGGCCTAGGTTCGGGCCTAGATTTTTGGAGCCCGGTTGCAGCGGAACCCCTGGGCCTAGGTCCTTCGTGTTTGGGTTCCTTTTGGAGGGCTCGTCGGGCTCTATCAGCTCGTCTCCATAGGGGGACTCTAGGTAGAGCCGGGACAGAGTTGCCCTGCAAAACCGGAGTTTTCGGTGCCAACCGGCTTAAATTTGCAGGGGACGCCCATTACCTGGGTGGGAGTCTCTACATCTACAAAAAATATATTAGGTTAAGGACTGTCTTAGAGTTAAGCTAGATTTAAGTTTTATCATACATCTTTGTTATTTTGAGTTGGATTGTTGCTTTCCTGGGAAGCAAAAATTATAATATTGTAAATATAGGCTTAAGACTTTATATAACAACCAACTCTACATAGAGTAAGGTATTCTATTGACAATCTAATTAAATTTTTCCTTTGACAAAAGACGTTGTCTTTTGACTTGTGCCTATTGGCCTTGTATAACACATGACTGAGTAGCTGGGCTACCAAAGTGACTAGAAACTGCTGTCCTGGCATACTTCGCTGACTCGAACATCACCCAGTAACACAACCGCACTGACATACAAGCGCAATACACATACACATACACACCTTCAAAAAACACAACATACTGACACTCTCACACACACGTACACACACACACCTGTGACGACTACGTGCGTTCGCGCGCCGGGTTAGCGAACTCTGAACTGTATTTCAGTTTTTAATTTAGATTTAGGACGCTCTTATCCACTTTTGTGGTAAGAACATAGGTTAGGTATTTTATTTTATTTTATTTTATTTCATTGTCTTGTGTATCTTGTAAATTTTTAAAATCCGCCATTGCGGTTAATTTAGTAATACCACTTGATAGTATTGCGTGGTACCCTACCACACAGCACCATGGTTATGGGGAAATCTCCTATTTCCAAACAGGCGGGCTCCTCTTCCCGCACCTCAACCTCTGGACCATCACCTTCGCCACGATCACGGACAGAAAAGTCTGTGAGGGATAGTGTTGGAGAGATCGAGGAGATGTCCTCCTCCTCCTCAAGCACTACCCCCCTCAGTCGACAGGTACCTAAGCCAACGGCGAGAACGGTGACTAAGCCTCCTACCTGCTTTACCATCGCCGCACCAGGTACCAGCAAAACATCGGCGGAAAGGGGCACCACCAAAACGGCTGGTAAAACATCCCAAAAGTCCGTTGTACCACCTGAAACGCCGGAACTACAACGAGCCGCAGTCGAGCTAGCGGCAGTGGCACCAGTCGATATTAAAGCCATAAGAATTTTATCGCCGGAAGAACGGCTGGCCACGGCGCTGTCCTGCCTGGATATAGTCAAGCGAGGATGTCTTGTCTCCAAGAACATCAAAAAGGAGATAAGAGTGGGAATTGAAAACCAGGAAAAGACACTGCGTAGAATTTTCCTGGTCAACGATGAGGAGAGACGCAAATCCCTGGGGGATGCGCCCGGACAGGACAGCGCCCTATCACTATCACCCTCACAATCGCAACCCGCCTTAAGCGGGAAAGTGGGGTTTAGTAAAGCGGAGGAGGAATTTCTAAAAAAGCTAGAGGAACACACCAGGCTACTCGTCGAGAATGGAAAAGCCCTCGCCGAAATAAAAGGCAGCCTGGATTCACGCAAAGAGGGCCGGGGGTTATCGTATGCGGGTGTTGTGGCGGGCGTTACTGGGGGTCACCCCCCATCGCGTTCGGCGCTGCACTCGCTTGTGGTGACCTCCACGGACGAGACCAAAACGGGAGAGGAGTTGCTCAACGACCTGAGGCGGACCGCGCACGATGATAATGAGTGGGTCATGGTCGAGCGAGTTCGGAAAGCCAGGGACCGCAAGGTCGTCCTTGGTTATAAAACGGCAGAGCAAAGGGAGGTGGCCAAAGGGGCGTTGGAGAGGAGGCAGGGGACCCTTAGGGTGGAGTCAGTTCAAAATAAGGACCCCCTGCTCATCCTCTACAACGTCCTAAAAGTATATAAGGACGATGAAATTTTAAACGCCCTCCGGGGCAAAAATAAGAATATTTTCAGTGACCTGGATGTCTCCCAAGACAGGGCCACAGTCAAGTTCCGTAGGAACGCCCGAAACTCGCTCACCAACCACGTAGTTCTACAGGTCTCTCCCATAATATGGCGCAGAGCCCTAGACCAAGGAACAATGCACATCGACATTCAACCCGTCAGAGTGGCGGACCAATCGCCACTCGTGCAGTGTTCCCTATGTCTGGGGTATGGGCACAGCCGACGGTTCTGTAAGGAAACAGAGCCCAAATGTAGCCACTGCGGTGAACGGCATCTGAGGGACGATTGCCCCAGGTACAGGGCCGGGAAGGACCCCAGGTGCTGCAACTGCAGGCTAAACAAAACCGTCGAAGGCGCTGCGCACAATGCATTTGACCGGGGTTGCCCGGTCCGCATTAAATGGGATAGCATAGCGCGGTCTGCCACGCAGTACTGCTAAGGGCGCCCACGATAACGACTCCCACTACAAGGTGCTGCAGGCAAACCTCCAAAGGAGGAAACTTGCGACCGACACCTTCATTCTGGAAGCCTCCAGAAGGAAGGCGGCGGTTGCACTTATCCAAGAGCCATATAGGGACCCAGTAATGGGCGGGATGAAGAGATACCGGGGTGTACGTATATACCAAAATACTGGACCAGGGGCGGGCACTGTAAAGGCGGCTATAGCCGTCTTCGATCCAGATCTGGACGTCATACAGTGCCCACAACTCACCACCGACAACATCGTGGTGGTGAGGATCCGCACCAGAGCTTGGGAAGTTACCCTGGTGTCTCTTTACGTAGAACCCGATAAATCCCTCACCCCTCACTTGGCCCACCTCAAGAGGATCGGGACCAAGCTAGGCCAGGGGCGGCTCATCATTGGAGGCGATGCCAATGCCAAAAGCACTTGGTGGGGAAGTCACGTTGAGGATGATAGGGGGGAAGACCTTTTGGGCACTCTCATTGAGATGAGACAACACATCCTCAACGATGGAAGGGCGCCCACCTTCGACACTGTCAGGGGGGGCAAAAGATACTGCAGCTTCATTGATATCACCTCATGTTCGGGCGATCTTCTGAGCCTGGTCGACGCCTGGAGGACTGACGACGGTCTGGCGGCTGACTCCGACCACATCGGCATAGTCTTTCATCTAAAACTGGCAAGGTCAAAAGGTTTAAGCATTGTTAGGACAACCAGACTGTTCAACACCAAGAAGGCCAACTGGGACAATTTTCGTGAGAAAATGACCAGCTCCTTGGTGGGGAACAGTCTGGTTGCGGAAGATGTAAAAAATATATCCAGCATTGACCAGCTGGAGGAACACCTTGCCAGTTACAACAACTCTATTAAAGCGGCTTGTGACACAATTCCAGTAAAATCAAATAAGGAAACCGCGACTATGCCGTGGTGGTCGGAGAAGCTGGCGCAGATGAAGAGGGAGGTCGTTACCTTCAGGCGCCGCATCAGGAATGCTGCTCCGATCAGGAAGCAGCATGTGATATCGCAGTATCTGGAGCGTAAAGACAGGTACGAGTCGGAGGTAAAATTAGCTCAGACTGCGAGTTGGAAGGAGTTCTGCACGAAGCAGGACCGGGAGGGGGTCTGGGAAGGAGTGTACAGGGTTATTGGCAGGTCCACAATAAGGGAAGAGGATATTCCTCTTTCAAACAACGGGGTGGAGTTGGACGCCAGCGGGTCTGCGGAGTTACTCGCCACGGTCTTCTACCCAGAAGACCGCACCGAGGAGGACAACGCGGATCATGAAAGAACCCGCGCATTAGCCGAAACGGTAAATGCCGGGAGTGACATTGACGCTTACGACCCGCCATTTACCATGGACGAGCTGAGGGACGCGCTGGGTTCTTTCAACCCAAAAAAGGCACCCGGAGCCGATGGCTTCACAGCCGACATATGTACACACGCGGTAAACTGCGCTCCGGTACTGTTTCTGGAACTGCTTAACAAGTGCCTGGGTCTTGAGTATTTCCCTAAGCCGTGGAAGGAGGCCACGGTGGTGGCGCTCAGAAAACCAGGTAAGGAAGTGTACAGCTCCCCAAAATCGTATAGGCCTATTGGCCTACTACCGGTCTTGGGGAAGGTGTACGAAAAAATGGTGGCTGCCCGGCTCAAGTTTCATCTCGTTCCGCGTATCAGTACTCGCCAGTACGGGTTCATGCCCCGCAGGAGCACCGAGGACGCCCTCTATAACCTATTGCAGCACGTGCGCGGCAAGCTTCGCCAGAAGAGGATTGTCGCGCTCGTGTCCTTGGATATAGAGGGCGCCTTCGATAGCGCATGGTGGCCAGCAATAAAAGTACGCCTGGCAGAGGAAAAGTGTCCGGTAAACTTGAGGCGGGTAGTCAGCAGCTACCTGAGTGATAGAACAGTCCGGGTAAGATACGCAGGAGCTGAGTACACGAAGGCTACACAAAAGGGCTGCGTCCAAGGGTCAATTACAGGTCCCTTGTTGTGGAACCTGCTGTTAGACCCACTATTAAAAATTCAGGAGGAGGCAGGGGACTTCGTCCAGGCTTTTGCAGATGACGTGGTCCTCGTATTTGATGGGGACTCTGCAGAAGAAATCGAGAGGCAGGCCAATGCCTCCCTCGAGCGTGTTCAGGCGTGGGGAGTCCTAAATAAACTTAAGTTCGCGCCACATAAAACAAACGCAATGATTATCACCAAGCGACTCAAATACGACAACCCACGCCTGACCATGGGCGGGGTGGACATTGGCCTGGCTGACGAAATCAAATTATTAGGCCTTACCATCGACAAAAATTTGAATTTTAATAGCCACGTCAAGAAGGTTTGCGCGAAGGCCATCGGGGTATACAAGAAACTGGCGCGGACGGCCCGAATCAACTGGGGACTTCATCCCGAGGTGATTCGGGTCATCTACACAGCGGTCATAGAACCCCTGATGTTGTACGCAGCCAGCACGTGGTGTGGGGCAACGAGGAAGCAGTGCGTCCGAAGGCAGCTGGACGCGGTACAGCGCGTGTTCGCAATAAAATTAACAAAAGCCTATCGCACGGTCTCCCTGAACTCCGCACTGCTATTGGCCGGCATACTCCCTCTGGACCTCCGAGTTCGGGAGGTGGCCTCACTATACGAGGCCAAGAGAGGAGTGTGCCAGTCATGGCTGGGGGACAGGGAGATCGAGCGATTGGCACCCATTTCGGCGGCCCCGCATCCCGCAGCGCGCACGCGCCTGGAGTTCGACAGCGTGGTAGACGAGGAACAACTTAATAGCATCCAATTGCATGACCTTAGAATATTTACGGATGGGAGCAAGATTGAGGGTCGGGTCGGGGCGGCTGTTTCTATATGGAACAGTCAGTCCGAGACTACGGCCCGCAAGCTTGCTCTCTCCCCGCACTGCACCGTCTACCAGGCGGAACTCTTGGCGTTGCGCGAGGCGGCATGCGAGGTGGAGCGACGCGGCTCTACCGCGTTCGGCATCTTTTGTGACAGTAGGGCGGCGCTCCTGAGCGTAGTCAATCCGCACTCTCATCACCCTCTTTCGGTGGAGACCAGGGACGCCCTTGGCCGCTGTAAACAGCAGGGCAAGAGCGTCTCCCTCTACTGGATAAAGGCCCACGTCGGTCTCGAGGGTAATGAGAGGGCGGATTGCCTCGCAAAGGACGCCGCATTAAAGCTCAAAAAGAGGCCGGACTACGACCAATGTCCTGTCTCATTCGTCAAGGGAGTCATACGAAAGGCCTCCCTTGACGAATGGAACAGGCGTTATCGGGAGGGCCATACAGCCTCAACCACCAAAGCCTTCTTTCCCTGCGCGCTAACGGCGTACAAGATCGTCAGGAGGATTAACATCGACGGCCCTACAACCCAATTCCTCACGGGACATGGTGGGTTCTCCGAATACTTGACACGGTTCAAGTGTAAGGCGGACCCATCGTGCGCCTGTGAGCCTGGGGTCCCGGAGTCGGTGTACCACCTCCTGGCGATCTGTCCAATCCACGCCAGAGACAGGCTGGATTTGGAACTCGCCACAGGAATTAAAGTGGACCAAACAGGCTTAACACACCTCATGCAGAAACACACAGAGAGTACAATAGAATATGCCAGGAAAATAGTTATAACAGTCAACAATAGAAATAAGGTATAACCCTATGCTAGCCATTATACTAAGCATAATGTTGCTTAGCAATAGATTATATTATATTAAGATAAGTAAATTGTCTCTATAGTAGTGTATAAGATAATGAAACATGTAAGATATTTAATTTAAGATGTTTGCATATGTTACGGTTAAGTCGATTAGTTTTTAAGAAAAATGTATATGTTTTTATTGGCTAAAATAAATAAATAAAACAAATAAAAGAAAGAAAACAAGAGTAGTTTTGAGAATTGTTAGGTACACAAACTATCCCAGATGCCCCCACTCCCTACAGAGAATGAAAGGTTGTATGAAAGTGCGAGAAGAATAACTGCGAGAACTAGTATGACAAAGAGACTCGGAATGAGAGAGGAAAGATTAGGACTATAGAATAGGGAGAGTTTTTATTTTAAAAGAAAAAACAGGCACCAGCTTCAGAGCGGTGGTAGGGAATAAAAAAAAAAAAAAAAAAAAAAAAAAAAAAAAAAAAAAACCTAACCTAACCTAACCTAACCTAACCTAACCTAACCTAACCTAACCTAACCTAACCTAACCTAACCTAACCTAACCTAACCTAACCTAACCTAACCTAACCTAACCTAACCTAACCTAACCTAACCTAACCTAACCTAACCTAACCTAACCTAACCTAACCTAACCTAACCTAACCTAACCTAACCTAACCTAACCTAACCTAACCTAACCTAACCTAACCTAACCTAACCTAACCTAACCTAACCTAACCTAACCTAACCTAACCTAACCTAACCTAACCTAACCTAACCTAACCTAACCTAACCTAACCTAACCTAACCTAACCTAACCTAACCTAACCTAACCTAACCTAACCTAACCTAACCTAACCTAACCTAACCTAACCTAACCTAACCTAACCTAACCTAACCTAACCTAACCTAACCTAACCTAACCTAACCTAACCTAACCTAACCTAACCTAACCTAACCTAACCTAACCTAACCTAACCTAACCTAACCTAACCTAACCTAACCTAACCTAACCTAACCTAACCTAACCTAACCTAACCTAACCTAACCTAACCTAACCTAACCTAACCTAACCTAACCTAACCTAACCTAACCTAACCTAACCTAACCTAACCTAACCTAACCTAACCTAACCTAACCTAACCTAACCTAACCTAACCTAACCTAACCTAACCTAACCTAACCTAACCTAACCTAACCTAACCTAACCTAACCTAACCTAACCTAACCTAACCTAACCTAACCTAACCTAACCTAACCTAACCTAACCTAACCTAACCTAACCTAACCTAACCTAACCTAACCTAACCTAACCTAACCTAACCTAACCACCGAGACAGTCGTCCACCACCTGTATCGGTGACTGGATCATTTTTAACCTCTCTCCGCGAATAAAAATTCAGTTTAGTGGGTTTTTCTTGACCGAATCAAGCGTACAAGGTCTCAAAAGTTGCGTCTCACCGAGTTCCACCCGCCGGTATATCGCGCTTGATGAGATTCGTGTCGGCCAGCCCGTGAAAAGCCGAAAACTGACTTTCTGGCTCGAGTTCACCACGTGGTTTTTAGTTTTCTACGAATAATCAAGTGCATTGTGAACGGATTTTTACGCTGCAAGTGCCATCGGCAGCGGGCAGTGGAGCCCCACCCGCCGCGTCGGCAGGTTTTTCCCGGAAAGCTCTGGTTTTCCCAGGAAAGCCAGAAAAATAAGTCGCACGTGGTCACGAGGTACCAGATCCCGTGGTCCGAGGACCGCAGAAATTTGCAGACAAGAGGACACTAGCAAGGACAACCTTTTTCCGGTAAAAGAAAAATTTTTCATCTTCAGGAAAATTTTATAAATCTATTAGAAAGTTCGAACTTTGACATTAAATTCCGGCGGAACCAAGCAGAAAATCAAAAAACCGCAACTGCTATTAGTTGCGCGCTCATTAGCTTAAGAAGACACCACCTTTCCAGATTTTTCCTGCAATTTTCCAGGCCACGGAAATTGAAAAACTAAATTTTCCGGTTTTTATGTATTATTTGTACTAAATTTTCCTCATTTTCTCATTTTTATTGCCGAGCTAGATAAAGCCTTATTTATCCTTATTTATGGTGTTTTTACTTGATTTTTATCTCTACCCAGTGCGGAGCTATATAATTTTAAGTGTTTTTTGTAAATATAATTAAAAGGGGTAGTTTTTCGTCGTTTTTGGCACCGGGGTAGGGTTTAGCAAGGTCATTTAGACTTAACTAAGCCCAAACAAGCCTCTTCTAACGTCAAAAACAACGAAAACCGTAATTTTCCGCCATTTTGTTATTTTTGGGCCCAAAGTTGGAACTTAAATAGCTCCGGACTGGATAGGCCTATTCGACTGCGGTTTTCGCTAATATAAGTGTAATTGTATATATTTTGTGTTTTTAGGCCAAATTTGCAAAAAGGCCAACATTTTTTATTTAGGGCTCTGGACCCCCCCAGGGGACAGAAAACATATAGGGGAACCCAGATATCGATTTTGGGAGCTCTAGGACCAACCGTTTCGGAGTAATCGTCGGTCAAAGTTTGGCCGCGGCCGCGCGGCGGCCATCTTGGAAAACTTCCAGCTCCCATAGCTCCGCAGCGGAGGGTCCTAGAGGCCCCGGGTTTCGACTGGGAACCTCAGGGGAGAACCGGCTTTCCCACCCTACGCTTTTCCGGGGTAAAAGGGCAAAATTTCCCAAAAATTTTCGTCAAAAATTTTTTGACCGTTTTTGGTTACGGTGCGGTAGAGGGGACCGAGCCACTCAGCGGAGAGTTTTTTGCGGCTTGCTGGGACGCCTGGAACCCGAGCTACACGGGTCCAAAGTTTGGCAAATCCGCCATTTTGGACTTTTTCAAACCTGTGTACCTCGGCAACGGGTGGTCGTAGCGGGACCGGGTTTCCGTTGGGGTACTCGGCTCTTCACTCCGCGTCGAACTAGTGGGGTGGGGATTTGACCCCAAACAATTCTGGGGTCAAATTTCGGGGGTCACCCTATAGGCCCGACAGGCACGTCAGGGCACGGGTCTCACCGGGACCTTTCTAGAGAAACCAATCGCGGTCTGATCGGACCACGGGTTCGGGAGATAGCGGGGTTTTAGGGTTTGGGCCCAGCTCTGGTCCCAAATTTTTGGAACCCGGTTATAGCGGAACCCCTGGGCCTAGGACACCCGTGTTTGGGTTCTTTTTGAAGGGCTCACCGGGCTCTAGCAGGTCATCCTGGTAGGGTGACTCTACGTAGAGTCGGGGTAGAGCAACTCCGTAAAACCGGAACTAACGGTGCCAATTGGCTGAAATTTACGGAGGACGTCTGTCTCCTGGGTTGGAACTCAATTTTGGAGCCAAATACATTAGGTTAACGACTGTTTTAGATGATAAGTTAGTTTTTAAGAATTTGAAACAATACTGTGATATCCCCTTTTTTAAGGGACGCAATTATTTTTGTAATTATATTTTAGCTATAGGACCTTATACACCTAGCTCTACATAGAGCCAAAAATTTTAAAATTTACTGTATACAACTTACTTTTGCTAGACAAAAGACTTTGCTAAATATAATCCATAGACCAGGCCTTTTGGCCAAATTTGACGGTAGCAGAGCTACCAATATACACTCTGCAAACTCTGCAGAACTACCTCTAACTTGTAGACTATCATATATAATTTTAAGATTGACAATTAATTATTTATTATTCTATTTTACCCCTCTATTGAGGAATGTAACCTGTTTTAAACTTTTAACTTGTATTTTTCTTTTTTTTTTCTTTTTTCCTTTGAATAAAAGACTTTACAAAATATAGTCCATAGACCAGGCCTTTTGGCTAAATTTGACGGTAGCAGGGCTACCAAAATTATACTCTGCAAACTCTGCAGAATTACCTTAATCTGTAGACCATTATACATAATTTTAAGATATATTGACAATTAATTATTTTATTGTTCTATTTTACCCCTCTATTGAGGATTTTAATCTGTTTTTAAAACTTTAAATCGTACTTATTCTTTTTCAATTGACAGGTATTATACACTAATTATTTTAGCCTTAACGATTGTCTTGTGACAGTACATTCTATTGTAACATCTTATTAATTTTTACCTACCCCACTCTATTGGGGTTTTAATTCTTGACACGCACTCCAAATGGCGTCTATACCAAGGTCACCTTGGCTGAAAAAGGCACAAGATAGCCAACGGCTATTATCCTCCCAACCCGAAGAGGACAGCAGCCAAGCCGCACAACAGCACCGATCGGGGAAGGTGCGGAATAGCATAGATGCTCTGGAGCTTCGCGAGGCGAACGTTACGTTCACGTCTAGCTGCGAGACTCCAGAGGATCTAAAAACAAAGCCACCCGCAACAAAGGGCAAGAAGACTGCTCGTGAGCAGGATGTGCCCCCCCCATTGGTCGTTCCGGCGCCTAGCCGACTCTACTTTGCCGCCCAGGACAGCTGTAGGCACATTTTTGCTCAGCTGAAGGTTTCGGGCAACATAAGTAGGGTGATAAAAGCGGAAATAGAACGCCGGACTAACTTCCTTGAGGAACTTTTTACGGCCTATGAAGAGGAAAGAGCCAAGGCTGCAACCAAGGCGCAGGGTGGGGGGAAGGCGGGGCTCCGATCCCCAGCCGCCCCAGCCTTGGTGGCAGCCCATGCTCCTGCCCCAACAAGCAACACTAGGATTATTCTAAGTAAGCTAGAGGAGAATGAAAGGTTGTTGAAAGAGAATAGCAGAGTGATGAATGAATTAAAGGAGAAGATTGAAAGGCAGGATGAAAGAGAGAAAGAAAGAGAAAGAAAGGGGGTGACGACGTACGCGGGAGTGGTGTCGGGTGCCCCTAGTGCATCGCACGCAGTGCGGCCGACTCTACACTCTGTGGTAGTCTCATCCAAGAATGAGGCGGAGACGGGCGAGCAGGTGATAGAGCGATTGAGGAAAGTAGCGAACGAGGATGAAGGATGGGTGACAGTAGAGAGAGTAAGAAAGGTGAAGGATAGAAGGGTGATAATAGGATACAAGACGGAAGAAGAAAGAAAAAGGGCACAGAAGAGGCTAGCTGATAGGGAAGATCACCTCACGGTCGAGGAGGTAAAAAATAAAGATCCGCTCCTCATACTCTACGGCGTCCTCCGAAGTCAGACAGATGAAGACCTGTTAAAGGCAATAAGAGCCCGGAACCATGATGTGTTCCGGGACCTTACCCCAGAGCAGGCGAGGGCGTCCGTATACTACCGAAAGACTGCGAGAAATCCCCACACGTGTCATGTGGTGATTAGGGCCTCTCCGGAGATTTGGACCCGTGCCCTAGCCATAGGGAGGCTGCACATTGATCTGCAACCCATTAGGGTTGCAGATCAATCACCGTTGGTGCAGTGTTCCCTGTGTCTGGGATACGGACACGTTAGAAAGTTCTGCACCGGTAAAGAACCTAGATGTAGTCACTGTGGCGGGCACCATCTGCGAGCCGAATGCCAGGACTACATCGCCGGTGCAGAACCAGTATGCTGTAACTGCCGGGGAGAGAGGCTGGGCGGCACGGGGCACAGTGTGTTTAGTAACCTGTGCCCAGTAAGAATGCGTTGGGACGCTATAGCGAGGAGCACCACTCAGTACCAGTGCTAACGTTGTGCCGGGGAACGGAACCCCATACAGAGTGCTGCAAGTGAACCTCCAGAGAAGTAAGTCGGCAACCGAGGACTTCATACTCGAAGCATCGAGGCGCAAAGCCACAGTCGCTCTTGTACAGGAGCCATACGTCGGCAACTCGGCGAGGATGAAGTCATACCAGGGCGTCAGGGTCTTCCAGAACACCGGGCAAGGAGGAGGGACTGTAAAGACGGCTATTGCCGTCTTTGATCACACAGTGGACGTGATACAGTACCCGCAACTCACCACCGACAACATCATGGTGGTGGGGATCCGGACCAGTGCCTGGGAGATCACGCTGGTATCCTTCTACTTCGAACCGAAGCCAACGCCTCTGAGGCCCTATTTGGAGCAACTCAAAGAGGTGAGACGAAGCCTCGGTTCCCGACTTATTGTCTTTGGGGGGGATGCAAACAGTAAAAGCACCTGGTGGGGTCACAAGTTCGAGGACAACCGAGGCGAGGTACTGAGGGGTGTACTCGCCGAGATGGGCCTCCATGTCCTGAATAGCGGAACAATTCCGACTTTCGACACTGTGAGGGGTGGTAAGAGGTACTGCAGCTATGTCGACATAACGGCCTGCACCGAAAACGCGCTTGCTTGGATCGGCGCTTGGAAGGTAGACGAACACCTCACTCCGGGATCAGACCACAACGGCATAGTGTTCAACCTCAACCTCGAGAAGTCACAAGGCACGAATATAAAGCGTACGACTCGAGTCTATAACACAAGGAAGGCCAACTGGGATGCTTTCGGGGCTGGCATGGCTCGGGCGCTCTCGGGTATAGCGATAGGCGATACAAGGCACCACGAAGAGTTGGATGCCTTGGCTGAAGCGTACACGGGAGCGGTCGAGGGTGCCTGCCGGGAAAGTATCCCAGTTAAAAAGCAGGGGGGGTTGATCACTGCGCCGTGGTGGTCGGAAACACTCGAGAAATTAAGGAGGGTGATGGTCACCTACAAGCGTCGCATCAGGTTTGCGGCGCCGATTCGACGACAGTTCGTCATAGGGCAGTACCTAGAGCGGAAGGAGATGTATGAAAGTGAGGTAAAAAAGGCACAGGTCGAAAGTTGGAAGGACTTCTGTGGAAAGCAGGACAGGGAGGGCCTCTGGGAGGGGATATATCGGGTTATCTCGAGGGCCACAACAAGGGAGGAGGATACTCCGCTTACCGCCAATGGTTCTTTCCTGGACGCGAAGGGTTCGGCCGATTTACTCGCCCGAACATTTTACCCGGAGGACCGGGAAGGCGAGGATAGCGAGGGGCATCGAAGAATGCGTGAAAAGGCTAGAGCGTTAGACGAAGAATGGGGTCATCATAATGATGACCCACCTTTTACATTGAATGAACTCTTCGATGCCCTTCGTAAGTTTAACCCCAAAAAAGCTCCGGGGGCGGATGGCTTTACTGCCGATATCTGCACCCACGCCATTAAGGCCGACCCCTTACTCTTCTTAAAGCTGCTGAATCGGTGTCTTCACCACGGCTACTTTCCTAAAATATGGAAGGAAGCCGTGGTGGTGGCACTGAGGAAGCCCGGAAAGGACTCGTACACCGTTCCCAAGTCGTACAGGCCTATTGGCTTACTGCCCGTCTTGGGAAAGGTGTACGAGAGAATGCTGGTAGCTCGCCTCAATTTCTATCTATTGCCGAGGATTACACCGAAGACGCCCTCTATGACCTTATGGGCCACATAAGAGCTAAACTCAATGATAAGAGGATAGTCCTTATGGTGTCTTTGGACATAGAGGGCGCCTTCGATAGCGCCTGGTGGCCTGCAATAAAAGTACGACTGGCAGAGGAAAGGTGTCCGGCGAACTTGAGGCGAGTTATCAGTAGCTACCTCAGCGACAGAAGGGTAAGGGTAAGGTATGCGGGCGAGGAGTGCAGACGCTCCACGGAGAAGGGGTGCGTCCAGGGTTCAATTGGCGGACCCTTGTTGTGGAACCTACTGTTGGATCCTCTGCTCCATCAACTGGAGGGAATGGCAGTGCATGCGCAGGCCTTCGCAGACGACGTCGTGATGGTCTTCGACGGGGATAGTGCATCGGAGATCGAGAGACAAGCCAACGCCTCTCTCGAACATGTGCGGGAGTGGGGCGTCGGAATGAAGCTGAAATTCGCACCGCACAAAACATGTGCGATGGTAATCACGCGGAGGCTTAAGTACGACGTCCCACGCCTCAGCATGGGCGGGATAGACGTTGGCATGTCCAAACATATCAAAGTTTTAGGTCTTACAATTGACCATCAACTTACCTTTAATACCCACGTCGCAAACCAATGCAGAAAGGCGATCGCCATCTACCACAAGCTGGCGAGGATGGCCCGGATCAGTTGGGGACTTCACCCCGAGGTGATCCGGACCATCTACAACGCGGCTGTGGAACCGACGGTGCTGTATGCGGCCAGCAGCTGGTGTCCTGCGGTGGAAAGGCTTGGTATACAGAAGCAGCTGAACGTGGTGCAGCGCGGATTTGCGCAAAAGCTCACAAAGAGTTACCGGACGATCTCCCTGCACTCGGGGCTGATCCTGGCTGGAATGCTCCCTCTGGACCTCAGAGTTCGTGAGGTGGCCTCGTTGTACGAGGCCAAGAGAGGTGTGTTCCAGCCAGAGTTGGGAGACAGGGAGATCGAACGGATGGCTCGAGCAATAGAGGCACCTCACCCCGCGGAGCATATGAGCCTGGAGTTCACCAACCTGGTAGACGAAGAACAATATCAAAAAGTGGAAAATATTCAAGTACACATCTTTACGGACGGGAGCAAGATTGAGGGTCGCGTCGGTGCCGCGTTATCCATATGGAATAATGGGACCGAAACCGGGACCCTCAAACTTGCTCTCTCATCCTATTGCACCGTCTACCAGGCCGAACTCCTGGCCATATGCAAAGCGACCAGTGAGGTCCTCAAACGAGGCGCGCCCACTTTCGGCGTTTTCAGCGATAGCAGAGCCGCGCTCCTTACAGTTATAAACCATCGCGCCCTCCACCCCCTGGCAATTGAAGCCAGGCAAAATATCAAGCTGGGCTTGACCCAGGGCAAGGAAGTATCCTTGTTCTGGGTCAAGGCCCATGCGGGATTGGAAGGCAACGAGCGGGCTGATCAGCTCGCTAAGGAGGCGGCTCTGCGATCGAAAGTAGCGCCACACTATGACCAATGTCCCGTTTCATTTGTCAAGCGAGGCCTGCGTCAGGTCACGCTTGGCAGATGGAACGAGAGATACAAAAAAGGCGAAACTGCTTCTGTTACGAAGCTTTTCTTCCCCTGCGCTGTCGGGGCATACAGCATCGTCCGCAAGATGGAGATCGCCGGCACCACGACCCAGCTGTTGACGGGGCACGGTGGGTTCTCCGAATACTTGACTCGTTTCAAGTGTAAGGAGAACCCATCGTGCGCCTGTGAACCAGGCGTCGATGAAACTATTGCGCACCTTTTAGTGAGCTGCCCCATCCACGCAGTGGACAGATTTATTTTGGAACAAAAATTAAATATTAAAATCATTACTGAAAACTTACCCAAATTATTAGAATATAAGAAATTTAGAATACCTTTTTTGGAATATTGTTTGAGAATTGTAAAAATAGTCAATAAAAGAAACAGTACGTGATGAAGTAGAAGCCTCGAGCGGATATTATGTAAAATATTTGTGGAAGCACTAATATATCATAAGCTGTCTTAATTGTTATCATTTAGAAAGTAAGTTTAGCCATAGTAATAAAGTAAATTAAAAATTGGTAGTAAATAAGAATTGTATTAGAGTATAAAATAAGAGATATAGTAAATAAAGAGAATAAAAATAATGAATAATAACCCCCCTTCCCTTCCCCATCCCCCAAGTATGAAAGGTACGTATGCAGTATGGAAGTGCGAGAGGCATTAAAGCGAGACTAGTATGGTAATAGAGACACGGAATAAATGCGAGATACCCCTAGTTTGTAAGAAATAGTTAAATAGGCACCCTGAGAGGGTACCCTTCTTAAAAGTTAGAAGACTAGTAATTAAATAAAAACTGTAATAGAATAGGCTCCGGCTTCCCGCCAGGAGGAGTGCAATAAAAAAAAAAAAAAAAAAAAAAAAAAAAAAAAAAAAAAAAAAAAACCTAACCACCGAAGACGCCCTCTATAACCTGCTTCAGCACGTGCGCGGCAAGCTTCGGCAAAAGAGGATTGTCACGCTCGTGTCGCTGGATATAGAGGGCGCCTTCGACAGCGCATGGTGGCCGGCGATAAAAGTCAGATTGGCAGAGGAGAAATCGCTGTCCCCGGCGAATAATATGGTAATCGCAAATTCTAAATTTTACAGGAGAAGCAAATAACTGTTTTATGCTTATATCTCAGTGCAGGTAAATTGCATGGCAATAATTTATATGTCAAAAGAAAGCTAATTTTTGTACCGACTAGTTCCTATGTTAATTTTATTTTAATAGGTAATTGTAATAAAGTTATTTAAGAAAAACATTTTACTGAAATTGTAGATAAAAAGTATAGTACGCAATGTATCATTACCATTTTATTCGCGTTATTCCCATTGCTGTCGTGGTCGGTAATAATGCATTACAGTATTGTTCAGGTAAATATGAAGCTAAAAATGTTTACGGCAAATGAACATTACCATATTATTCGGGGAAATTCATATGGTAGTATCTACGGTAATATAACTTTGCAATACTATTCATCAATATATAGTGTCAACTGATTATTAGTAATATTATATTGCAAATACAATATTTCATCAAATAATACAGTACTAATTAATTAAATTACATATAATGTACAATATTACAGCCAGTTGATGATTTTTTATTAAAATCTGTAATTTATTGTAAAAAGGCATTACCGATACTAACGGAAAAAAATAACTTTGCATTATCGTTTACGGTATTATTCGTGTAAAAATTGTATTTCTAATTTAACTGAATAAAATTGTAATATTCATTATGGACCTATGGGAAATATTGTATTTTCATAAATATCCACTCAAAAATTACAAAAAAAAATTACAATGTGTATTCGATGCTCTAATAACCGAAAATGCAATAAAACCTAAACTGTTGTTATAGCACATTACCATATTATTCGCCGGGGAGGGCGAAATGTCCGGTCAACTTGAGGCGGGTGGTCAGCAGCTACCTGAGCGAAAGGACAGTTCGTGTAAGATACGCAGGCGCGGAGCACACAAAAGCCACACAAAAGGGCTGCGTCCAGGGGTCTATAACGGGTCCCTTGTTGTGGAACCTGTTACTGGACCCTCTGCTAAAACTACTTACCGACACTGGTAATTACGTCCAAGCCTTCGCGGACGACGTTGTTCTTGTTTTTGATGGCAACACCGCTTTGGAAATTGAAGGACAGGCCAACGTCACCCTCGAACGTGTTCAGGCGTGGGGTGTCAAAAATAAGTTAAAATTTGCGCCTCACAAGACCAACGCTATGGTCGTAACTAAACGGCTTAAATATGACAACCCACGCCTGACCATGGGCGGGGTGGACGTCGGCTTGTCCGACGAAATAAAATTACTAGGCCTGACTATCGATAGAAACTTGAACTTTAATAGCCACATTAAAAAAGTATGCGCAAAGGCAATAAACATATATAAGAAGTTGGCACGCACAGCCCGTATAAATTGGGGGCTACACCCAGAGGTGATCAGGGTGATATACACAGCTGTTATCGAGCCCATAATTTTGTACGCAGCCAGGCGTGTGGTATGGGGCTACGAACAAGGAGTGCGTCCGGAAGAGGCTGAACGCGGTACAGCGCGTGTTCGCGCAAAAATTGACCAAAGCCTACCGCACGTCTCCCTGAACTCCGCACTGCTATTGGCTGGCATACTCCCCCTGGACCTCCGAGTTCGGGAGGTGGCCTCACTATATGAGGCCAAGAGGGGGAGTGTGCCAGCAATGGATGGGGGACAGGGAGATCGAGCGGCTGGCACCCATTTCGGCGACCCCGCATCCCGCGGAGGCGCATACGCCTTGAGTTCGACAGCGTGGCGGACGAGGACCAATTTAACGGCATTCAACCGCACGACTTTAGAGTATACACGGATGGGAGCAAGATTGAGGGCCGGGTCGGGGCTGCTGTTTCTATATGGAACAGTCAGTCCGAGACTGCGGCCCGCAAGCTTGCTCTCTCCCCGTACTGCACCGTCTACCAGGCGGAACTCTTGGCGCTGCGCGAAGCGGCGTGCGAGGTAGAGCGTCACGGCTCTGCCGCGTTCGGCATCTTCTGCGACAGCAGGGCGGCGCTCCTGAGCGTAGTCAATCCGCACTCTCATCATCCTCTTTCAGTGGAGACCAGGGGCGCTCTTGGCCGCTGTAAACAGCAGGGCAAGAGCGTCTCCCTCTACTGGATTAAGGCCCACGTTGGTCTTGAGGGTAATGAGAGGGCGGATTGCCTCGCAAAGGGACGCCGCCTTAAAACTCAGAAGAGGCCGGACTACGATAAATGTCCTGTCTCATTCGTCAAGGGAGTCATACGTAAGGCCTCCCTTGACGAATGGAACAGGCGCTATCGGGAAGGCCATACGGCCTCCACCACTAAAATGTTTTTCCCTTGCGCGCTTACGGCGTATAGGATCGTCAGGAGGATTAACATCGACGGCCCTACAACCCAATTCCTCACGGGACACGGTGGGTTCTCCGAATACTTGGCGCGGTTCAAGTGTAAGGCAGACCCATCGTGTGCCTGTGAGCCTGGGGTTCCGGAGTCGGTGTACCACCTCCTGGCGATCTGTCCAATCCATGCCAAGGATAGGCTGGATTTGGAACTCGCCACAGGTACTAAAGTGTTGACAGAACAGGACTAATACACCTCATGCAAAAACACACGCAGAGTACAATTGAATATGCCAGGAAAATTATTGTGACGGCAAATAAAAGAAACAAAGTTTAAACTATGCTAGCCATTATTCTAGGCATAATGATGCTTAGCCATAGACTACATTATGTATTGGTAGAATAAAAAAAAAAAAAAAAAATTGTAACTCAATAATATTAAAAATAAATAAATATAAGGGAAAATAAAATATATATGTTATTAGCTATAAGGTGTATAATAAGATAAGATGAAATGTACGATGTTCTATGTAAATTGATAAGTTAGTCAGTAAATTTAAGGAAAATGTAAATATTGTTGCCATATTCAATAAATTAAACAAAATAAAAGAAAACAAAATTAGAGTAGACTTAAACAATAGGTAGGTACACACAATCTCCCATATGCCCCACTCCCTACAGAGAATGAAAGGTTGTATGAAAGTGCGAGAAGAATAAATGCGGAGAACTAGTATGACAAAGAGACTCAGAATGAGAGAGGAAAGATTTAGGATTTAAGAATAGGGAGAGTTTTTATTTTAAAAGCGAAAATAGGCACCACTTAAAGTGGTGGTAGGTAAAAAAAAAAAAAAAAAAAAAAAAAATAAAAAAAAAACCTAACCTAACCTAACCTAACCTAACCTAACCTAACCTAACCTAACCTAACCTAACAGAACCTAACCTAACCTAACCCTAACCTAACCTAACCTAACCTAACCTTAACCTAACATGAAAAACTGAAGAAGTAAGGTGAGAATCGTAAAGTCATGGACGGAGAGTGTATTCCTCCTTCCTTCCTTCCTTCCTTCCTTCCTTCCTGTCCTTCCTTCCTTCCTTCCTCCTTCCTTCCTTCCTTCCTTCCTTCCTTCCTTCCTTCCTTCCTTCCTTCGGGCCTTCCTTCCTTCCTTCCTTCCTTCCATTCCTTCCTTCGGCTTCCTTCCTTCCGCTTCCTTCCTTCCTTCCTTCCTTCCGTCCTTCCTTCCTTCCGTCCTTCCTTCCTTCCTTCCTTCCTTCCTTCCTTCCTTCCTTCCTTCCTTCCTTCTTCCTTCCTTCCTTCCTTCCTTCCTTCCTTCCTTCCTTCCTTCCTTCCTTCCTTCCTTCCTTTCTTCTTCCTTCCTTCCTTCCTTCCTTCCTTCCTTCCTTCCTTCCTTCCTTTCCTTCCCTTCCTTCCTTCCTTCCTTCCTTCCTTCCTTCCTTCCTTCCTTCCTCCTTCCTTCCTTCCTTCCTTCCTTCCTTCCTTCCTTCCTTCCTTCCTTCCTTCCTTCCTTCCTTCCTTCCTTCCTTCCTTCCTTCCTTCCATCCTTCCTTCCTTCCTTCCTTCCTTCCTTCCTTCCTTCCTTCCTTCCTTCCTTCCTTCCTTCCTTCCTTCCTTCCTTCCCTTCCTTCCTTCCTTCCTTCCTTCCTTCCTTCTTCCTTCCTTCCTTTCCTTCCTTCCTTCCTTCCTTCCTTCCTTCCTTCCTTCCTTCCTTCCTTTCCTTCCTTCCTTCCTTCCTTCCTTCCTTCCTTCCTTCCTTCCTTCCTTCCTTCCTTCCTTCCTTCCTTCCTTCCTTCCTTCCTTCCTTCCTTCCTTCCTTCCTTCCTTCCTTCCTTCCTTCCTTCCTTCCTTCCTTCCTCTTCCTTCCTTCCTTCCTTCCTTCCTTCCTTCCTTCCTTCCTTCCTTCCTTCCTTCCTTCCTTCCTTCCTTCCTTCCTTCCTTCCTTCCTTCTTCCTTCCTTCCTTCCCTTCCTTTCCTTCCTTCCTTCCTTCCTTCCTTCCTTCCTTCCTTCCTTCCTTCCTTCCTTCCTTCCTTCCTTCCTTCCTTCCTTCCTTCCTTCCTTCCTTCCTTCCTTCCTTCCTTCCTTCCTTCCTCCTTCCTTCCTTCCTTCCTTCCTTCCTTCCTTTCCTTCCTTCCTTCCTTCCTTCCTTCCTTCCTTCCTTCCTTCCTTCCTTCCTTCCTTCCTTCCTTCCTTCCTTCCTTCCTTCCTTCCTTCCTTCCTTCCTTCCTTCCTTCCTTCCTTCCTTCCTTCCTTCCTTCCTTCCTTCCTTCTTCCTTCCTTCCTTCCTTCCTTCCTTTCCTTCCTCCTTCCTTCCTTCCTTCCTTCCTTCCTCCTTCCTTCCTTCCTTCCTTCCTTCCTTCCTTCCTTCCTTCCTTCCTTCCTTCCTTCCTTCCTTCCTTCCTTCTTCCTTCCTTCCTTCCTTCCTTCCTTCCTTCCTTCCTTCCTTCCTTCCTTCCTTCCTTCCTTCCTTCCTTCCTTCCTTCCTTCCTTCCTTCTTCCTTCCTTCCTTCCTTCCTTCCTTCCTTCCTTCCTTCCTTCCTTCCTTCCTTCCTTCCTTCCTTCCTTCCTACATTTGCGTTCTAGGCCGTAAATTGTCGCGCGTCAATGCAAGAACATACTGTAAATTATGTTTCACTCGTTTATCATCTTTAGTCAACTGGTGTAATTTTACTGGGTGTACCAAGTACGTATCAGTTCAGTACAACAAAATACTGTCAAAAATCACAATGAAAGTAACTTCGACCATGGTAGATATTTTTTGGTTTTCTATTTATTTTTGTAAATATACGATTAATTATAGTAAATATAGACTTAAAGATATATTAATAAACACAATCATTAATGTTTTTAATTTGCTGTAAACCATTATGCACTTAGCTAATTGAATGCAAGTTGCGCCGACGGCTGCGTAGCGCTGTCCGCACTAATTTTATGTTTAGCAGTACTTTACTAAATCCTAAGCTAAAAATTCCCGTCGGTCAGACTAATCTGACCATCAATCTAACCAATGGGAAAAACCGGATTGTTCTATGCAGTAGATCTTTCACTATTGCGCTCAATATAAATATATTAAAAATATCATTGTATCGTATATTATGTGGTATGGGTGAAATTCTCCTCTCTCTCACTTGCTCTCTCTTACTCGGTGGCATACTTCCTGGCGTGAGAACCATCTTCATAGATCACCCTCACGTAGGCCATCATAACAGAATTTTAAAATAATTCAATGAAAAAAAGGGAAAAAATGAAAAACTGAAGAAGTAAGGTGAGAATCGTAAAGTCATGGACGGAGAGTGATATTTAAGTAGGTAAAAGGCAAAGGAACCCTCTTCAGTGACATTCCGTGAAGTCTAAGTGTCTATAATATGAAGGCATCTTACCAAAACACTTCTGGCTATTGTAACCCGACATATCAAGATATAGGACTATCTTCAAACTTATAATTCACACATGTCATTCTATTTTTAGAGATCCGTACGTACCTGTACGTAATACAGAAGTAGTAGTCGTTGAACTTAACAAGTTAAGCTTACTGCAAGAGTTCCGTAATAAAGCCGTCACGTTGTCACGTCCGCGACCCTTGTTACGTGTCATGCGTCACGCGTCTCGCTCTGGACGAGATGTCATATTGTTAGAGGAACAAGAGTACATACACCTCATAAGGCACTGTACTATAACATGCCATCAATGGAAAGCCGCACCGTCACCCGTGGAGTGTTCTGTACACGTTGTTACCGGACGCTGCACTGTAGCGCACATTGGGACAGATCTATATCGCATACTGAATGGCAGTTAGTTAATTGATTGAATAATTTTATTGTTTATTGATAACGTAGTATACGAACATATTAATACGATGGTCAAATCAGCGAGTGACTGATATAAGTTCAACCACTAGACAACAAATAACAACAACAGAAACAAGTGAGCGAAGAAACCGACCGTGTAGCAATAAATAACAAGACAGGAAGTACATCCGGGGCAGAGGCGTCAGAGTGAGGGGGTGAGGGGCGAGGGGCAAGGGATGGCGTGACGTTAATGAGGAGTTAAAAGTAAACGACAATACAAAAGGCGCCGGCAAACGTTACTTTTGTTTCTTTTTAATTAAACGAGTGCGAAGCGAGTCGGCTCGGCGACCTGCACCGCCCTGCCCGCGCCGACATGCCGCACACAATGTATTCAGAGTGGTAGCAAAATATCTCCATAAAATTAACAATTTGTACTTTTGCGCTTCCCATACATTTATTATGGCTCGGTTTATTCTCTAGTTACGTACTGAGATTAGTCGCATCTATTTTGACACAAATAATAAAATAGATGTATAGCTGCAGTGGGCTGCAATAGGCTAATTGACTGATTGACTGAATAAAATAGACCAACATTAAATTGATTTATTTGGCAATAATAAAATAAAATAATACTAGAATAATGAAACAGGTAAAAAAAATGAACTAATTTAATAACCTTCTGGACTTTCGTGCTACTTTCTGCAGTGACCAACAAGCGGATGCAGCGCAAAGGTGGGTGATGTGCCTGCACTCTTACAAGCGGGTACTTGATGTCGACGTTAAGCAGGGGAGAGCGTTTTGGTGTGCTGCTTCTTCCTCGACTCGCTTGTGCTGTGAACACAATGGCCCTACCACTGAGCATCCAGCAACATTCCACTGTATACTTACCACGGCGTCCAGTTACTGCCAGACCGAATGAACATTTGTCTCACCAGTTTGGAGGGCGTGGCTTGGGGTTATGTCGAAACCAACCATAACGCCAGCTTGGTATGTGCTAATATTGAAGTCCCACTTTTGTTTGTTACTACGTCAGAATTCCAGTGAGTTAAGCGGTGCTTCTCACAAACAGAGAGCTTTTGTTCCCTTTGAAGTATATTCGCGGAGCTCCGGGGCGCGAGGGTGGGCGCGGGTCCCGCATGTCAAGGTGTGGGGCATGTTTCATTCGAGAGCACAATGGCGTCGCTCGCAAACAGTTTAGGCACAAAGTACTTTGCAGAAGCCCGTCGTAATTGTAAGCAAACGCTCACAATTATTACAAGTTTCCGCCGCCGACGGAGTTGCGATCGACGCCACTCGTGATTAATATAACGCGCGACAGTTACGACTGAAACATTCATAAACGAGTAAATGGGACAGAACCCACTGATCTCTCCTTTCATCATTTAAAAGGCACATTATTGCCGATAAACATAAGCTTGGTATTATGTGGAAAAAAGCTAATGTAAACCAAAACGAAGCCCATCCTGGGTTGCTAGTACAGGAAATGCCTTTTATGTCAGCTTATACTACGGGCATCTGAAGACCGAGATGGCGTGCGGTTTTAGTCGGTTCGATTCCGACATAACCACTCCCGATGGCCGACGGGGGTGGTATCCGGGCAGATTTCCGATCCACAAAAAAGATCATTGCTAGTGAAATATGAAATAATACGATCTGAAGGCATAATACTACACATAATCTATACATAGCCACATGTCAGTGTGATTATAATATCCCAAGTTGACTAGTAATCAAGTGCGGCGTAGCTCTTCGCTACGAATTGCTACGACGTAGCAAACTGAACCGAATGGCACTATTTAATGTTATTATTTTATTACTTAATATAGGGTTATATCAAAGTAAAATATCATTTATTGTGTATAGACTACTAAGACGGCACTTACAAAACGACGTTAATGTCCCCCCACCCCTCCCCATCGCATCGTCACGATGCTGGCCCCATCCATCGAGAGGGCCATTCTTAAAACCATAAATGGTCCGGGGTCAGCTGGGGTGCGAAGGATATGCGGCGGCGCTTTTTACAGTGATGTATGTGCCACTCCCGGGCTGGCGAACAGCTGCTATTCCTGTCTGTACGTAACACTGCCTTACTTCGCCCGGTGTTGACATATTGATAAGATGTCTGTATTATGTACATTTGAGTGAGGAATTTTGCCAAAACGGATTTTGGTTTTATCGTAATTGGAACTCGTGTAGTAGCCACGTGTCATGTTCACATCACGTTGTCGCCGCCTGCTCGCTCTGCGGGGCGGACACCACACCGTGTCTCTGTTCCACCTTGCTACATTGTAGTCACGCTGTAGTCACATTATAGTCACATTGTAGTTACAATTATGTAACTGGTTCCATGGACGTTTTCATTCAAAGTTATATAACAATTATATTTTAACTAAACAAATGAAATTAAGCAAGTAGGTATTTAAAATTTTAACGACAAGTAATGCAATAGTGCGTGATATAAATGAGCATATCATACATACATTATCTAATGTAATTCATATACTTAAAGTTAAATAGACGATTTGCTGTAGGTGTGATAAACGAAACCGAGCATTGCATTACGAACATTCATAAAAGAAACGAGACCCGCAACGTGTACACACAACGCAGCCGACAATGTAAACAGCGAACGCGCTTGGACGATAATGGCCAAGTTGTTCAATATAAACGCTTGTTTCTTCATTTCTGAAGCGACCATTTAAAGTTCCTGATACAAATATATTGAGTGTTTATGACGTCACACCGGCGGTGGCGGCACGTGGCAGGCGGCAGGCGGCAGGCGCGCTGCACCGGGCGACGTACGGACAGTAAGGACAGTGCACACTGTTGTGCAATTGTTATAGGTATTGTACTTACTTATTATTTTGAGGAAAATTGATTAACTAAATACTCAAATAATACCAAAGTAAATAAAAGAAAAAAAAATTGTTACAGGTATGTTGAGCATCACTGAGCGGAAATATTACAAGTTCAAGTTCTTGACGAGTATTTGTTGAAGATGGCACAATAAGTGATGTTTATATTATACCATAACGTCTCATATTCTGCCGGTTCTAGCGTACAATTGGTTTAGTAAATAATGAATCAATTCATGCAATAAAATCAAAAATCACTAATGTCAGGATTAAAATGTACCGTTCAGCGGCTGTTCGTACACAAGTACCCGCTTCCACTTCATCACTTTTCACAAAATTTTACGTACCTTTTTAATTTTCATTCAATAGACCTTTGATAAATTTAATTTCTTAAAAGGAACGCCTTCTCTCAGCACTCTCCACTCACCCTTAACGGAGAGGGGGGGGGGAGGGGGAAGAGTGCGCGAGGGAGGGTGAAGCGCCACAAAAGTATTTCGTGGATATAATTGATCATCCAACGCAAGAAACGCGTCGAATTTTCATCTTGGATGTGCAGCAGTCATTACAGGAAGACATGTCGACGAGTGGACTAACCTGCATATAAAGAGTGATTTAAACTGGTTTAAAAATATTTGCGGCCGCAGGCAGCAGGGGGAACATAAGAGCCACCACCTAGTCTGCTGTGTATGGACAAGTACAAGCACTCTTCATTGAACAATTTTTTTGGAATTTTTGTTTGCTTGTTCACGATGGACACAAAAACTACCGAACAGATTTTGATGGGGTTTCGTCTATTAAAAAGGTCATGGCATAGCTTAAAATCTACCTATGTTTAATTGCAATTGGTTAAATAAAACCGAATGTGACCAAAAAAACTAATAAATAATAACAGGTCTCCGCGCGGACGGAGGTCGGTTGGTACGGCGTTCATACAGACTGACTTGCATTGAGTCGCGGCTGACGGAAACTGCATAGTTTATACATTACCTGTTCCGTCGACTTATAGTTATTACAATAAATATACATCCAATTGCGATCCAATTAATTGACTTTCATAGGTCAGATTGTAATAAAAACCGGTCAAGTGCGAGTTCGGCTCGCCCGGTTGACGGACACACTTACCTAATCAGCGGAGCGCCAAAAAGGAGATATGGTGCGGTAGGTAATGCACGTACGAGTACTATCTGCATGTTTGGACAAATATTGAACAATGTGCTCCTCGCCTCTCGTGTGGTTGCGTCCACTCGTGCGGCACGTCCCGTATCTGCGTGTTATTGTTCTGCGCCAGAAACATCGCTCGTGTCATTTGCATCGCAAATCTGTGCCTGTTCTCTTATACTTAATTAGAATTCTAACGGAGGGGATAACCGAGGAGATTCAAGTTAAAATGTGCCTATTATAATAATTGGTGGAATTTTGGTAGGGAGGGGGAGGGGTGGGAGGGAGGAATATTACGCAGTGTTTAAAAGTGAGTGTATCTGCGGTGGGTCGTGAAGCAGGTATGTCAGACGTGGCCTCTCCCGCCGACTGACGACGCCGGTCCCTGCATCAGTTGCACTCGCTGCGGTCCCTGTATATAAGATGGCTTGAGTTGTAAAACTTACATAAGTACACCGAAACAAAACTAACGTCGGTTGATGTTATCTCTATTAATACTACAATCTATATTCAGGACAGGGATCAGGCCATCAGAATCTTTTCAACACAAAACAAATGAATGCATCTCCTCCATTCCATGTCCAAATACATTTATTTCTAATAACATTGACTACTTACATGCTCACGATAATTCCATGAGAGCTCTCTTATAATATTATATCAATTATAATTATTTATAGACCACATTGAAATACCTATTTATTATAATTTATTTTATATCAGGCATTTCCTCAACCACAATGTTCCATGAAAAAACAATGAATGCGCGTCAGTGTCAACTATTATGATTTTTTTTTGGATTTGAAAGGAACCATCGATAATAAATGTAATATATGAAATAGGTATCAAACAGTATTTATGTATTTACTGAGGCTTCCTCGATACAAGCTAACACTATGTGGGTGAGATAGTGGTCAAACGTGAGCTTATTACGAACTGAAGAAGAACCTACTATCAAGGAGGTAGGACACGACACGATGGTATCTCCCGTCTGAAATGAGCTGCCCGACTGGGGTAGTACCTCCGCCCTGCAGAACACCACCCCATAATAACCATCGTGTTGTGTTCCCGCCGGTAAGCAGGGTAGCCAGAGCTCACTGTAACCCTCCTCACCCCCCCCCCCCCCCTTCTTAGCCTCCCCGCCGCTTAGTGTTGCACACATTTATAGGCCACGGTGACCGCTTCCCATCAGGTCCTCAATTCTGCTAAAGGCTAACCACTGTAATACCACTGACACTCTAAAAAGCACTATTTAATTGTAGACTTTACCGCTATACAGTTAAAGTCTAAAATCAAAAGAAAAGAATTCATTTAAATTCTTAATTCGCTCAACAAAATATCATTTAATTTTAGACTTTAAACTGATAACAATAAAGTCTACAATTAAATGGCATTTTTAAGAGTATCAGTGGTATGACAGTGGTTTGCCTTTAGCAGAATCGAGGCCCAGGTGGGACGTGTGCTTGTCTGCCACCAACGTAGTATAAAAAAACCTACATAGCATAATTTGCAGGCCGAAATAAAAATGCTGGAAATTGGTCTACAAGAGACCAATTTTGGGGCACTAGGAGAATATAACATTGACCTACTTGGATTTACACTCACGAACAACAGAGCTAGGCCCTAGGCTCGTTTCACGCCTCATTGCGCGCGCTGCGTCGGCGCCATGCTGCGACCCCCGGCCGCGCTCGCTGTCTCGTGGACCGGAAACGTTAAACCGAGTGTAACGTTGCTACGCTCGGAGGTTTTGTTATCAACTGCGGCACGACGAGCAAAGCACCCTCCCACCGCACTACCACGTTACTGCGTGTAACAACCGGATCTCGGCGTGGCAGCCCCGTCCGTCGACACTCGCTCACCACTACTTTGTCTACTAGGATACAATATCATACTTGTAGGTAAATTGTCATTAAATGTTTTGTGTAGCAGGGACCAGGGACACAACTGTCCTGGAGGATTTAACGTTTTAATGCTGTTCAAGTCGAAGGACGCGATCCCTTCAAATCTAATATTGATTGTGCTTCGGCTCGTGAATACAAGGACAATAGGAAGCTATTGTGAGTTTCCCTGTCGATGGGCGACATTACGCAATCATTGACACCGATGTGTGTAAAGTGTCGCAATCATTCATTACTCATGAACAGGAAATATGCTTTCCGATACCAAGTTTATATCGATGACTTTCTTTTTAATCCTGCTTCGATCAGATACTGTACTTACTGCACAAGTCGCTATACAGGGTTCATAGTACATGGGCCTGGTGGTCAGGGGTCGAACTCTGTCCCCCAACTCCTGCACATCACATACTTGTAAAGACTTACGCAGAGCACCTTTTTAGAACTTTCCTGTATTAGTAGTAATACAATTATAAGCAAGACGCAATGGTTTTCTTAATAATGCGACTACCTCGTCAAGAAAATAAAAATAAAATGTTTTTAAACAGCGACGTCCAAGATCATGCATGGAGTCTATTGACTACTTACACCTAAATCTGTTGGAGTGTCTAAAAGTTATGGTGGAACAACTCTCGACGAAAAAACCTCTCAAAAACTCTCAAAAAACTCGCGACGGTGATCGTAGTGTCTGTTCATCATTATACTATGTAAAATTATCTAAAGGGGGTTTATTTGTGTTTATCTATGTAATATATATAATTGTATAAAACAACTTCACTAGAATTTCTCCTTACATAGATGTTCTCTGAACTCACCGCGGCGCTGGACCCCTCGACGGTCGTGAGCCGTTACATGTCGCGCCACACAAACGTAGCAAAAAAGCGTCTATAGCCACCCAGCGTATATCTATGCGATAGATATACCTATAACCTTAATGATTGCCCAAATTGTGATTCCCTTGTGTTGACTTAAAAGTGTAAGTTTTCACAGCTTCTAAACGTTCCTGAACTTAGTACTTTGAAAAAGACAGAAGGATAACAAAGTGAAGCTAATTCGATGGTTATTATAGTGGGTGTAATTCAGAGAAAGCAGTCAACGTCACCGTGGTCATGAGTGCTTACCTCCTATGCGTCCTGTGACGCTGTGTGCGGGACGTATCTCAGAGGAAATGTATTCACGTACAAAGTGCTGACTCCGCCTGATCTGTCAGAGAGATGAGGCCGACGAACACAATGCTATAAAATGATCGCGCCCCCCGGGAGCGCGCCTGCGCCCTCGCGTACACAAATATTCATGAAGTCGTGAAGATCTGCTACAAAACTTCTTTGATGTGTTGTCAGTCGGTAATCTGCTTATACGAAACAACGGAACTACTCGTACATACATTCTGATTGTATATTCACGATATGATATATATTAGGCAAGTATATCAGGATGTTAATAATTCATTAATATCAATTTATTTCTGTTATACTAGCGGACAGCGGTTGCCCGCGGCTCAGCCCGCGTGGATGTCGGTTATCGCGACCAAACATAGTCTATGTTCATTCTCGAGGTCTATCTACTCCTATACCAAATTTTAACAAAATCGGTTCAGGGGTTCAGGCGTGAAAGCGTAACAGACAGACAGACATACAGACAGACAGACAGAGTCACTTTTGCATTTACAATATTAGTATGGATTGCGCGCGGTCCCGTGCTACGACTAATGCCTGTACGCTTATTGCTTCAGTATAAGAACTGGTGTTGCTTACTCATAATTGCTATATCTGAAAGGGTTAGCTCACACCAAGTGGCGCGGCGCCACAAGTTGCGTCAAGTCAACTTGGGATCCAAGGCAAATGCAAAACACAAAGAAGCTTCCAGATACTGCGAGCTCGTTGAGCGCAAATATTAACATCAGCAATGTTACATAGCTCGCGTACTTTGACTGGACTGACTTTGGTCTCCTCGTGATCATGGCTTCTACAAACAAAAGAAACTTCGGAAGATAGTGTATCTGCATACGCAAATCAAATCAAATAAATCGCGATGCAATTAGTTGTATTCCAATCTTAAAGTACACAGTTGGATCATCCAGTGTGGGTCTCGGGGTCTGCGCCACGAATACGTTTGCGTCTCATAATGTAATATTATGTTTGGCAAAATTACACCGAACACACCCGATTTGTGCCAACTGTTGATATTATAACTTACTTGTATAATTCTAGTAGTCGGAGTGTAAGAAATTATGACAAACATTGATACAGAATTAATATGATACGTACCGATCATTAGGAAAAGTAAAAGGACGCCATTATAAGTTGTGACATGCCCTACACACGAGTGTCCCTGCCAGCACAATATAGCTGACGACGGCGACGGCCCAGTGCGGCCAGCGGCCCGGCCGGCCACTTGCTTGGTGGAGGTACCAAGTCCGCGCCACGGGGGCTTATTGCTTGATTGACTCAGAGCAGGAAACACATCGTATTATTTGGGCTCCTTTTTGCTAACTTAACCAAACTTCAATAATGATTAAAACACAGCGTTTGTTCAAAATGTTTTTTATTATTACAATGGAAGTCCTGAGAACAGATATAAATGTTATTTGAACATACCCCCACCATCCACCACCACTCTTCTATATTACAAATGCCGTGTCAGATCACAAATGTAATTTCTAAAATACCTTATATTTTATGATTTATGAAACGGAGGATTTTGTATGTTGCAGCATTTTGTATATATATTTTGATTGTTACAATTTCATCACTAAGGTTGCGCAACATCCCCTGCACCCATGAGACTTGCTGGCGCAGTTGATTTGAATGATATTTCTGTCTCATGAGGATCTGTTATCATTGTCTTTAACAAACATAATATTGTGATCATTGTTTAGTCTCATAATTATTTTAAATAATGTGTAATAAGGAATGATACAGGTGGAGGCGGTGTTGAGCGACAGACGAGCTCGATTGAACCAAGTACGTCTGTATCGTAGCAAGTCGTAGGCCAAGACGAGTATGTACAGGGTGTGCTGTGTGGACACTAACGACGATACATATGTACAGGGTGCGCCACGCGCGCCATCTGATGGCGAGCGCCGCGCTCTAGTTTTAATAACGAACAATAAAATATAACGGGACGAGTTTGGCACTAGACTCCGTTCCGAACGTGACACACGATACGTACATCCATTTATAACAAGTAATCTTAGTTCGTCTAGGAGTCAACAACCCTAAAAGTTCTGCATCGATTTGGCTTATATTTTGGTGTGCTGTACCACCCGCCTCAAAGATTGTTATGTCCCGTGTGTCACGTGCGTGGAACTAAGTTCAGTGCACTTCTTACACTTAACCATCGTAAAGTTATTTACACTATAGACGAGCGTCCACCGCGCGTCGCGAGCAGCTCCCGCTGGTCGGACGCGCGATGGACGGCGCACGTCGCTGAGCAATCACGTACTTAATTAACTACCACCACCGTATTACTACTGCAGAGAGCCCCGCGAGCGGTTTGCGATTCACTGAAATGCTTACAATAATATAAACGCACACAAAATTACGAGTATCGCTTTACAAGGTGTTCTCTGAAGTAGTGATAGTCGCGTCCGATCGGGAACGTCACCTGAACAAATACAGGTCCAATAATATGTACAGAGTAATCGTAACTATCATCTATAGCGCGGGCGCGGCGCGCGCGAGGCGCCCCCGCGCAGCCAGCAGCGCGCAGCAGCTCGCCAGCAGTGCCCGGGCGCGCGCTCCGCCGCCCCCGCCGCCTGCGCGCGCGCCGCTCGTGTTGCGGCTCAGCGTCGCCGCCATCTTGTCGCCTGCAACGCAACACCACACGGGCCTCACTCCAACACGTCACTCGGTTGAACGCTGTAGGTACACGGAGAGGTCGGGCCGCATACTCACTGCCCTCGGAGACGTAGACGTAGATGTGCGCCGGCTCGGTGTTGGCGGCGGCGCACGTGTAGTTGCCGGAGTGCTGCGGGCCGGCCGCGCGGATGGCCAGCGCCGACTGCGTCTTGGGCCCCGGCTCCGTCTGCACGCTGACGCCGCGCGACGCGTCGTAGTTGATCATGCGCGCGTTGTGGTACCAGAACACGTACTGTGGGGGCACCGGGCTCTGCAACATGCGAATCGCAGTCGATGCGTTTGTCGGTATAAGCTAATGGTGTGTTTGACATGATGAGGTATTACGGGAGAATATAAATACAATGTGACTTGTGAAGCTAGTCTGTCTACATGTTTATCTAAGTCCGAAGTCTAGGCACCTTCTCAATGATGCAGACGAGGTTAATGGTGGAGCCTGCGTCGACGTGGTGCTCGTCGGCCCCGAGGATGAAGGCTTCCGGCACCGCGATGTGCAGGTGCACCAGCCGCGACAGCGTGCCCGACCCCGTCGACACCTGCGCACGACACCGGGACATGACATTCAATGATCTGTTTCTCGCTAACGACGTATGTGTGTACTGTACCTGTACACGTACGTACCTGACACTCATAAGTGCCATTGTCTCGCTTTTGCACGTATTTTATCTGCAGGATCCAGTCGTCCGAACCCTCGCTGTGAAGCACCTGTATACATAAATTAAATGTATATAAGCAGCAACTTACGTACTACATAAATACGTTTATTTTCATTGATAATAATTTAGTGAACTCTTGTCCAGGCGTGGACACTTACGCGAGAAGAGTCATACTTGGCATTTTGATACATCGAATATAACTTTTGAATTGGAATTCTAGCAGCCACAGAAATGATATTGTAAGTAGAATCATTATTAATTATCAAATTTATCAAGTAAATAAAGAAAAGCAATATCTAAGATGCATTCATCTTTTCTAAAAGCTTTGCTTTTCTTTATCTACTCGTTATAGGACAAACAGAGCCACACTAGCGAAATATTACTAAAAGTATGAATACTTGGAAGCGCTCGTCGTTGGAGTACATCAGCACGCCCGAGCTGATGATGTGCCAGTCGCGGCGCCGCACCCACGACACCTGCGCACACAAGCGACGCGTTACGTCACGCGGGACTGCGCCACGGGAAACGGGACACGGGACACGGGACACGGGACACGGGACACGGGACGGGGCACACGGGACGGGGCACACGGGACGGGGCAGTACGTACGCCGCGCTCGCCGAGGTTGCGCACGGGGCAGTGCAGGAAGGCGACGGCGCCGAGCTGCACCAGCAGGTCCTCGTGCGTGTTGTTGATGGTGGGCTCGCGGTGCAGCGCGTCCAGCGAGCCGTACCACAGCTCGCGCCACGCGCCCGCCTCGCCCTCGCCCAGCTCCAGCTCGGCGGCCTCGATGGCGGCCGCGTCCAGCTCGTGCAGCGGCCGCGCCGTGTGCGGCACCTCCACCGTCACGTCGCGCTGCACGCGCCGCGCCCGAGCTGGCGCACACGATATACATGTATTCTAACATGGTTCCCTATGCACCCGAAAGTTCATTTAGCAAGGTACTCACGAAGCCGGTCGAGGGGCGGCCCGGCCGCGGCGGCGAGCGCGGCCAACAGCGCAAGGGCGAGCGCGCGCGCCGCCATCCGCGTCTCCCGTCACCTTCTGCCTCCCCCGGCGGCGCACTCACCGCGCACACCGCACTCACCGCACTCGCCGTGCTCACCGCGCTCACCGCACTCACCGCACTGGTGCGAGGGCGGGCGGCGCGCCCTTCATCGCGCGGCGCTCCCTGTAATGGATAATGTGGTTCTTATCACCTTGCAGGATCGCTCGTTGCACATGGAACAAATATTTCTTTGTTGTTGTAATCTTCTAGCTTGAATTCGAATTAATAAATAATTTTTTCTACAGTTTTTAAATGAAATACGAACATATTGCGACACATTACGAACTCTTTCAGACTGCACACTGCATCCATTTGTGTTTATATATTTATTCAGACACACCAACAGTCTCCATATACAACATTGTCTTAATATAATAGGAACAGAGTAAGAATATTCTTACATGCAGACCAATTTAGAGGCATGTACAGTTCACACCATGACATGATTATTATTATTTATAGATTGATTATTATAATTATTTTAACATTTTTGACATTTGATAATACCTACTTATATTCTGACATCTATAATATAAAAATGAATCGCAAAATGTGTTGGTAAGCGCATAACTCACCAACGGCTCTACCGATTTCACTAATTCTTTTTTTTGTTGTGTTTGTTATTATCGGGAGAAGGTTCTTACGAAAAAAAAAAATAAAACAGTTGTACAGAAAATTTCAGAAAGTAACTTTTCCTTTTCTCATACAAACTTTTTCTATTATGTGAGAGAAGTTTATGTTTACGTTACGGGATTAGTATTTAGTAGTAGTAGGTAGTAGTAGGAATGGGAATAAGAATGAGAGTAGGAATAGGAATGGGAATAGTAATGGGAATGGGAACGGGAACAGGAATGGGAACGGAATTGCACGCGGGTGGAAAATATGGCGGTACGAAGTTCGCCGAGACAGCTAGTTTGATAATATATTTTGAGATTTGATAATATAACGGACTGCAAACAAAGATGACAATTTTACTAACATAATTTGTAAGAACAATGTTAAGTACTAACAAGATATAGACTTCTTTGTTCGAAATAAATGATTTTATTATCTATATACTTACTAGCTGTTGCCCGCGGCTCCGCCCGCGTGGATGTCGAAATCCGTTTCAAAAACTATCCTATCTCTCAAGTTGGATCGAACTGCACATGGTGTGCGAATTTTACTATAATCGGTTAAGTGGTTTAGGAGTCCATTGAGGACAAACATTGTGACACGAGATTTATATATATTAAGATAATAAATCTGTAGAAGTAAGAATTCTGTACATTGAAAATATCATAAAAATAAGTAGCAGGGTAGCAGGGGGTGTTATAGACCGACACTGATCCCAAATATGTGATAAAAAAAAAATTGTCTGTCTGTCTGTCTGTTTGTTCAGGCATCACGCAAAAACTACCGGTTCGATTACGATGAAACCGCTGGACCTGCATACTGGAAATTTGGGCAGTAGATGCGTATGCTGCGGCTGTGGGCATCCACTAAGAAAATACTTATTCTTAGAAATTTTCATCCTAAGGTGGTAAAATAAAAGACAAATGTTTCTACGAATGTTTGTCATTTTCAAAGACGCATGAAATAGATCACACACAAAGGTTTTCTCACGACAACGCTACATTTGTGGTAAAGTATTTTGAAACACGGGACGGTCATAAAAAGCGAGATTATGACCAGAACCCGAGCGCTGTTTTAATTATATACAAGTAAAACCTAAAGGGATTCGCTACATCAGTCGCAAGTCGCAACGAACACAAAGGGCGCTGCAGATTACATTAACTGATAATGTCCAATTCACGGCTATGTTTCGATACAACTTACTGAAACAGGAGATCAATTTCTCTTTTTAACCGACTATAAAAAGCAGGAAGCATCTCTATTCATCGGAATCCTTTTTATATTATGTTTATTGATTACTCGAAAATGCATGAACTGATTTAGAAAATTAATTTTTGATTCAGACGGTCCCATTTAAATTTTTTAAAAATCTGATGATAATTTTCGGAGACATAACGGAATTCTCCAATAAATGCAGCAAATCAATCGTGAGTGCTGCTGTTGCATATCTAGGCACTGTTTATGCTATCACACAACATAAGGAACCGTCGGACTGTGCGCACATTGTCGAGAGAAAGCGCTCTCTGCATCGCGGCCACCAGCGACTTTCCACTTTTGTCTTGGGCCTCCCAGCTGGACTGTGAGGCAGCCAATGGCTTGGGTTCAAACCATTGACTAAAATAAAAACCTGGACTATTTCTGTGCATTATTATTATTTTTGTTCTATGAATTAATACTATCTAGGAACTATCTGCATTGGTCTGGGTGTATTTTTGAGTCTATATAGTACCGCATAATCTTTATTTACTTTACTAAAACTGTAGAGAGGTCAATTCTGTACATTGAATATATTTACAAAATAACTATTGGGGGATGATTGGTGATGGATACTAATGCAAAAAATGCAATCAGTAAATTTTTTGTCTTTCTGTCTGTCTGTCTGTCTGTCTGTATGTGATCAAAAACTACTGGAGGGATTTTGATCAAACTTGGTACGATTATAGTTCATAGTTCTGGGCAACATATAGGCTACTTTTTATATAAGCTGATACCGTGGCTTCGCCCGCGCTTCGTTTTTAGGTCGTTTTTGGTCATATCTCCGGTTCTCCTCAACCAATTACAACCAAACATAGCGATGGACGTAAAAAGTACTGAACGGGTTTTGATGCAGTTTTTTTATTAGAAAGGTCTTGGTTAGACTCAAAATCTTACGCATATTTGATCACAATGGGCTGATGAGAATCGGCGATATAGTATAAAAACGCGAAAATCGACGTCCACGCGGGCGGAGCCGCGGGCAACAGCTAGTATAAAATAAATGTAAATAAAAATATACACAGCGCTATCTACACACATAGCAAAATTCAACCGTTCTAGAATGTGAATGTGCATACCTACTTATATGCATTTTTTTGTAAATACCTACACACTATACTCGTAACAGGACAACTCAGATCAACACCCGCGACATTTGACTTAGCAGCTGAACAAGTACCGCTACGTCCGCCAGTCTGTGCCATTTTTATTTCTACACGAGTTTTGACTACATTTTCAACAAACAAACAAACTACCGAGTGGTAAAAAGAAAATATTTTCTTTTCCAATATAGTTCGCTTTTATTTTTGCCTTGCTTTTAAAATACTAAATAATGTGAAGCATCTCCATGTGATCCCGCGAATACATCGGCATCAATCCTCAATAAATGAGGTAATAGCCGGACGTTATTCTGGGCAAAGTAGCATTATTTTTGGTGAAAGAAATAAACGATGCCACCTAAGTGGTATAAAAAAATTACACAAATAAACCTTTCCTCTGTATATATTAGTGTAGAAAACTAGTGTTTTCTATACTAGTATATTATACATTGTTTATCAAAGTGTTCTATGTTGCTTCTTATTTCGATGGTTTTCCATATCGCAAGGTCTCCGAGAGGCGCACGAGAGGCTCTGGCTCTTAGCCTGGCCGCCTGCGTGCAGGGCACGTCGCCGTGGAGGCGCTATGCGCCCAAACTTTTTGTTAGAACTCGACTAAATGCAGCTATTTGGAATCTAAACGACACAAGCGTGTGCTGAACTCGAGACCAAAGGAGTCAATTCGTTGTGTCCGAGTCCCTCTACAGATCTTGGCAAACTAGAATGAAGCACCTATTGTTGAATTCGGTAGGTATATATACATAGTCACTTGTCAACAGAGAACTGAGGAATATAATAATGGAGGAGAACGGAGGGATGAACCTCTGCACTCTCACAATCGCAAGGAAGCAGCAAACAGTTAGGTACTTAAAGTGAGTATCAAGTGCCTTGCGCGTCCCACGGCCTCACTGTGCCAAGCAAGGCATGACGCCAGACCGTGTATGTGCCAAGGTCTCGATAGCTTCATAATTTCTCCGGAGGAATTTTGTTTGTACCTGATTTTTTGAGCCTGTTAGGCATAGCACACGGAGGCGCGAGCTGGGCCGGTCAATTTCACCGCGAACGATAGCACAAAAGGAATCCTATACTACCAAAGCACACAAAGGTAAAAAAAAAGACCGCGCCGCAGGTGCCCGGCGGGCACCTAGCGGCGCTTTGTTTTCGCGGTGAGGGCAGTCGCGGGCATTGACGCGGTCGTTATTACTTCGCGGTCAAAAAGACCTGCCCGCCCCGCCGTCTGCTTAACGCCTTATAGGAATCACTCACGAGTAGTCATCGAGTGCAAGCGGTCAAAGTTTACAACAGGACGTGTGGGTGTGTGCGTGCCAATAGGGTGCGTGTGTGCTGTGTGACAAGCTAAGCGCGTGATGGATGACCGGCGGCGCGGCGGCACGCTGCGATTGATGTGTTTTTTACGAGCGCCACCACCGCGGGCTACCTGTCGCTCTCGCGTCGGACGGTCGCGGTCGGCCCACTCGTGTGGAGCCACAAATTAGCATGGAAATAAATAACGCCACACACATACAACATCGCGCCAGCCCTGCGGCCCTGAAGCCTGCGCGCGGAGGGCAACAAATGAATATAATATAATTCTTGACTTCACATTATTCGTTATTCAGCTGTTATTTAGAACGGGTACAGTAAGCACCGTTGTTGTCTCAAGAATAAAATGATATTATGGGTGTTATATATGATATATTTGGTATAGACAAATGCCGTGTCGTACCCCGGCTGACCCAGAGCCAATCGCAAGCTTTGAGATGGCCCTCTCGGGTTTGGGAACCGCAGTTTCCCGGTTTTGCCACCGGAAAAAGGGGGAGACGAGTATCACGCTGCCTGGGGTTGGCCGGCAGAGTGGCAGGTGGCCCTCCTGTCATTGCCATTAGCATAAAATTAATTCAAATTATTATGATCCTCTTGATCAGTTTTCGAATTAGGTAGGTACATCAACGAAGTAACTGTGGAACTGTCAAACGAGACATCAAAGCGATGTCAGCCGAGCCCCTGTCGCTCGGTGCGGCCGCGCTAAGGGCGCGCTCACAGACCGCTTTATTGCCTGGAAGTCGGTTATCCATGTAAGTTTACGGCCCCCGCTGTACGCCGCACACATCGCGGTGGCCGTCTATCTCGGAACAAATAATGGCAGTTTTGTTGGAATGCGATGGAGCACACAAGTTTTGTTATTTTATGGCACGATTGGGCGCTTGTGGGGCGGAATAATGTTAGTGCTGTGGACTTCACTGATTTATGTTGAGAGGTCAGGCGTGGGGCATCGCTGAGGAGAAGTCACCGGTATATAATAAACAGGTACTTTTTGGATACTTATTACGTTTCCATGTAGTGAAACTCATCACTATCTCAGACAGAGTTGATCCCAGTTGCACAAAGTCAGAACTTAGTATGCGCACGGTACTCCTGATGTGGGTTAACTTTAGTTCATATAGCACTTAGGCGGCCTACCTACCTGACGGGAAACGGCCACCCTGGCCTATGGACGTGCGCAACTGACTGTCATGCGTCTTCGGCTAAAGTTAGCTTTCACTACCCGAGAGTGAGACACGTTCTGGCTGTTCACAAAGTGATTGAATGGTCCGCCAGAACTCTCGCAATTGCTATACAGCTATTTCTCATCTCTCGTAAACACTGGGCCCAAGTGCGCAAACTCTTTCACTTGTGTCACTCTTTCTCCTACATTTGTTCAACTGCTCGGAAACGATCGCTTTAGTTTTTACTTCATTTGAATGTTTAAGCTCCACATGTATTGTACGCTATAGAGCTGCTCGTGAGCTCACCTGTCGAATCTGCCTGTTAATTAGGAACCGAAAATTATAGAAATAATTCTATGGAGGAACAAGAGCGGGGCCAGATTTTAGTGAAAATTTGCAATTTTAGTGTGAAATAAAGCATTTTGATGAAGTGCTCGCAATCGATACGCGTCTGGTTGTGGGCGAGCGGGGCTCGGGGCTCGGGGCTGAGCCCACGGTCTCGTCGTCTGATTCATTAACGAGAGATATTCTACTCTTTTCTACAATATTCTACAAGCGCTCTCGAAACCCAAGGTAAGCATAGCTTAACTAGCTTGTGTTATGGGTTCTAGGTGTCAAGAATGCGGATAAACATACTTATGTACACTTTGTATGAACGTTGTAACATGTTAGTTTGTACCTCACAAATGTGATAGGAGCAATGCAAATAGACATATTCATGCATACAAATATTTGCACTGAGCGGGAACCGAACGCGCGTGCCCTGTCGTAGCAGTCGAGTGCACTACCGCTACGCCACAGAGGCATCTGATACCTGAGATATTTGAAATTTTGCAAGTTCTCATGGTGCGGCAAACGTCATTCGTTTCAGAAATTGTGTAAAAACTGTAGTGATGGCAAGAAAAATATTTAGGAATCATTCAGTCACACATGATTAGTTGCCGCCATTTTCGTGACGCAGCCTTCAACGCTTTCTGTCCGTAGGTGTTTTATGTTCATGGCTTGTACACTTCATTTCAAATCTAGTGTTCAGTACAATAAGTTTGGAGCGCAGCACCCTGGGAATTGGGTCAAGTCGTCGTGGAGCAGGCAGGGCCGACTGCGAGTGCGGCCGCGTGATTGTTCAACTTTAATTTCCGTCGAGAGAGGTGCGACTGTCGGCTGGCTGGCGCCCAGGTGCGGCACGTCAATCAGTAAATGAACAGGTAACGTGGCTTAGGTACACCTCTACGTTAATAGGGCCGCTTAAGAGGCTTCTCATGCGTGAGCATGAGCTAGGACCAGGTCTAGAGATGACTTCGTGAACGGCTACGCACCCAACAATTGAACCTTGTGAAGAGGGTAAGTTTTCGTAGCCCGGCGAAGTAGCAAGGGTGAACAGCACGGAGTACGTGGCTCGGAACCTCGGGGTGCACTCGAAGTTGGCGTTTGGCCCTGGGTCAGCCGGGTGCAGTGAACTGCCTCTTGGGTCACCATATACTCCGGCGTCTGAAGACCCGAGATGGCATGTGGTTTTAGTCGGTCCAAGTCCGTCATAACTACTCCCGATAATCAACGGGGGTGGTATCCGTGGAGATTTCCTTCCACACGAAAGAAGCAAAAAGAATAAGGGCCACCAGCACGCGCGGCGCGGCGGTGGGATAGGGCGAGATCATCCCTAGGTATTTCATGTGTTCTATATGTACTTCAGACTTTTAAGTTAGCAGCTAAATAACAGCCTCGGCCGACCACCTCGAGCTGCTCAGACAGCGCCGATGCGGTAAGTGCCCACCGGCGGAGGCGCGAGGATACTTCTCACGGCTGACTGTAGCAGCATTCAAAAGTCAACGCTCGTCAGTGCCGCCTCTAAGGAAGCACTTGCGAAAGTGTAGCAAGCCATGAACCTACTCGAATCCAATGATCAAGAATATACTTCAGTCTGTGAATTACGTTCAGGGTGCTAGCGACGAAGTTATAGAATTATGGAGAACTCTGTTTTAAATTGTGCATAAATTTGGTTACACAAAGATTGTGTACAAAACTTAATTTGACAGTGCCACAATCAGGGTAGATGGTTACAGTGGGTTGCGTGACGGCGGCGGCTGGCGGCGTTGCATCCTCTGTACGTGAAGTTGCGTGACTGACAGCTCGCTCGCTACTTAATTATAAAGGTAACGCATATCCGCTAACCCAAGACTTCGTAAACTAATAGGATGTGGAATATACGCATGCTGCGCTCCTTCGAAACACTAACAACATAATATCAATACCTAGGTACACACTAGAAACACTAAACTTGAGGCCAAATTTAAAATGCATTTGGCGTACATAAAACAGCAAGTGCACTGCTTTCACACCTGACAGAGTGTAGTGTGGGGTCCTGTGGATTGTACTCCGCCTGGGGACGGCTCGGGCGGAGCACTGCTCACATGTCACACAAACAGCACGGCTCACTGACACACACCACACAGCACTGAACACTGAACACGCGGCGGGCGACGTGACGTGACGTGACGCTGCGGGCGGTCCGGCGCGCTCTGCGTGTGGCGGCGGGCGCTCGGCGACTGTTCACAGCAGCGTTCTCCGAGCGCTCGAACCCTCCAGCGTCGAGAAAAACGGGCTCGTCTACTCCAGGAGCTGGAGTCACGTAACCTAGCTTCTAAACTATCTGATATAGGTCTTTAATTCCTATTACATTGAAAAATGTATTAACTGTGGCTTTCAATACTACACCGGTAGCAAATTTTTATATTCTTCAATACTTATTAACATTTTAATTTCTCGCAATAAACTAAGTTTTTTTTGTCCCGAAAAATAAAAAAATTAGAAATCTAAAGCTATAAGACACATCGTATCTATTTAAAGTAAATTAAGATATGGTATTGTGTTTAACTATAAATTAAAGTGGCGATAAAATTATTACTCCTATGAGTTGATTATACGTTGTGAAAAGTGTGAAGCAAAATTGACACCAACTCCTGATCTAACCGGGTACCCTTATCGACTGTAACGCTGAAGTGCGGTGCGGAGTTGCGCGGGGTGCGGGGGTGCGTTGGCGCGGAGGGGGGGGGGGGGGCGCTGTGACGTCACGTCCATGTACATAATGCACAGCACTCGGTGAGGAGGCCCGGCCTGGCCGCGCGCCCGCACAGCACGCCAGCAGCTCGACTTATGACTTACAATGAAATATTAATATTGATTGCGATTTCAAGCAAAGTTAATATCCACAGCGGTGCCGATTATGTCAAATGCTTCACTAGTAAGTAACATTTCTAATAGGCAGTCTTCAGATAGTTGTTGAAGAACTTCACTGGTTCGATCTCATTTTGTAAACTTATAACAACTTACAACGAAGCGTAAACTTTTCATCGCGAATAGTTCACATTTGTATCCCTCACAAATCACGTTTCACTCAATTAAATAAGTAGTCGTTTGAAGTTATTCTACACAAGATTGCATATAATAGGTATTATTTTACTTATGATATGAGCGAAGCCTCATGTCATAAGACAGTCTATTGTACAACCAATATCATCCTTCGTTCGTATCTGTTGTAAATGTTTTTAAAGGGCCCCTCAAAATGACTACCACATTACGAGATAAGTGCAGCTCACAGAGTGAACGCCAGCATTATAGGTGCCAGCAGTGAGCAATGCTAAACTGCTGGACCTCAATTTGACGACCCACGATTATAAGGATATGGCTTGTCTTGTCAGTTGTGCAGAATGTCTCACAGTTCATGCGTGTATGTGCGTGTAGGACCGTGGATTATATTAAATACTCTCAACGTTCCGCGATGTCAAAGTTAGAGTGTGGGTTTGCAAATTTGAATGTGTCCCGCAGGTCTGCAGCCGATCACGAGACTCACGAGTACGGCGCGGCGCGTGACACGGAACAACAACCGGTGGCGACGCGTTGTGACGACGCACTCGTTCAGTGCTCGGGCAGGGTCGAGAGCGCTCTGTGCAGCGCCTTGTGTAGCACTTGTCTGTACATCCTACATGGGTTTCGATTGTGTCGTTTGCAAATTGGAGCTCTTGCTCTTGGAGAAGTCGATTTGGAAACTATAGTCAACATCAATAGTATCTCACAAACGAATGTTTACGTTAATGACCCACAAAAGCTATGTCTTGTTGCTATATTATGAATATTATGAGGGCCTACTAACACTCATTATTCTTCTCAATAGATCTGAAAACACCGTTAAATAGACATGAGAGGAAAGTAATATAAACATAATAAAGTGGCTCATTTTTATAGCGATGGAGATATTTCTTCGGTTATAAACTGGGCCTGGAATAGGTTCCCAAGGGATGGGGAAGCGGGAACAGACCTCTAATTCTAAACTATACTATTATGAAATTATGAAGTAACTGTGTCTGCAAAATAGAGAAATATAAAAAAATTGGTTATGTTGTATGAACGATTCTGAACGCAAAAATATATATTTGTTCGTGATGGATACAAAACTAATGAACGGATTTGTATGCGGTTTTTATATTTGACAGGTCTTGGTCTGATTTAAAATCTTACGCAAATTTAATCACAATCGGTTGAGTAAAACTGGAGATAACAGTCAAAACATATTCCGCACAAGTGTAAACCAAACGCGTTCCGCAGTTGTCTTATTGAACCATAAGCGATCGGCGACAGTAAACAACATAAAGCTGAGCTTGGAAGTGTCCGCCACAGAAACCATCAAGTTCATTCGTTTCCGTGAGAGGCCCATGGCGCGACGGCGCGCTACGTACCGGCCGGCCGACTGTCCGCCGCGCCGCGACCTGCTGCTTGTTTATCTCGTGTCTTAATCTCTTTGAGCACTGAACATTAACTAATTTATTGCTGCCACCTGTTTCACAGGAAATGGGGGCCAGCTTTGAAGCACTCGAGTGCACGAAGGACTGTAAAATGGACGTACAAGTATCTTTGTCATCCAGTTTATTTAGTTTCTTTTTTTATATTCCATATTCTATCCTTTCAACGTTTCTGAAAAATAGGTTTCGACAGACAGACATACAAACTGACACACAGATCGATGACAAAGTGATGCTAACTCGTAACGTTTTCTTATGCTATCTGAATTTCAATACGGTTGCAGTAAAAGAGACCGACCACTCATTCAAGTTTTAAGATGAAGCTTCCCTCGGTAGAACACAGCGTGACGCTCGCCGCGGACGCCGCGCTTCACTTCAGTTTTACAATTTGCACTCACTCCGCTCTGTCGCGAATAGGAATTGATATGAAAGTGTAAAGGGCCGGCTGACAGAGGAGTGATGGAGCCGAGGAAATTGAATTTATGAGCTTTGTAGAGTTGGGTTTTGACAGGTTCGGTATTAGAAAGATATCAAATAAAATTAACAGCTGACAAAAAACCATAATTGAAAAGATTTTGTTTCTTTGTAAAGGAAATTTTGAAGCAATATCTGATCTAAAAATCACTAATACGGAAAGTTTGTTTATATATTTGTTTGTCTGTTCTAGAAAACTTTTATTATATCGAATCGAGTTAGGATATCCATACCGAATCCGTGCCAAAACAAAGTATCTCGGAGCTAAACTGGGCGAGACGGACAGACGGATGTACATTAATGGAAACTTTAAGAGCTCCGTGGGGACTGCGGAACCCTAAAAATATTGTAAAGTCACTAATTTCTTCGGTTGATCCGTACGAATTATCAGTAGATGGTACCAACGTCGTCTATATAGGAACGTTCCATTCCAAGCAAGTCCTGGGTTTGGATCCTGGTTGAGCAATGCACCATTGGGTATTTCTGCGAGAGAATACTTGGTAGCAACGTGGGGTCACAGAATATAATCATAGTAGCGGGGTCCGGCAATGTACACAGTACACAGGTTCAGTTGCGTCTCGAGAGACATTGTCGAACTCCCGTGGAATCAAAAGTATAACTGATAAAATATAAGAATAAGTAGGAATACCTCGGGTAACTCAGTTGGTTCGAGTATTCATTACGAGTACTGTCGCAGGCTCGAATCCCGTCCTAAATATTAATTATTACAATAAAAACATATATTATGTTGAACATAAACATTTTCTGGTTAAGTAAACAATGGATAACATTAATTTTCGTAGCAGCGCTCGTTTGGACTACGTTGAACATCTACGAAAAGTGTAGCTCGAGCACAAAATTGTGCTACACTTCTTCGTAGACGCTCTACGCTATTCATACTCTACGCGGACGTACACTTTACGCACCGTATTAGCGGCATGTTTGTTTTGCACCACATTTTATGTTGCTTTCTGGTTATTGATCTTTTAATAATATCCTGATACAGCAGAGCGAAGAAATGTTGCTTATGAGGAGCTCAGAGCCTACGCAAAAAATATTTAATAAATACAAACACAAAGTAGGTAATAGAAAAATCATTTCAAAAATATCTAAAACACCAGATTTTACATAATACATTATTATTTGAAATTCGTTGTTTTTATATTGACTTTATTTTCATTTCTGTATGTGAAAATAATAAATAGGAACAAATAATGTATCCGGGCGCTGATAGTTAGCGCCGCCGTATTCCTCTATGTGAATGATGCGCGTGATGAAGGTAGACAGACCTCGTACGTTGAAATACGATCGAATTGAATTTACTGTTTTTGTTTGCACGTAAAACAATCTGCGCACACAGTCAGTAGGGAAATCTGCGAAACGCGCGAAGGCCAGGCCGGGGCGGTCACGGGTGCGAGGGGGAGGGAGGGGGGGGGGGAAGGGGCAACGCGCATTAATCATTGCCGCGGCGGGAAATTTGCACGTACGACTCCTCGATTCACCTTCCTATTTACTTTAACTAGAGTGTGATTCCATTCTCGGAGATGCTCACCCGGCTAGTGAGTCAGGTTTAAGCACTAAAAGCCGAGGTGGGAATTAGCGTATCGTGTATGTTGTGTTACTTCCAGAAAACAATTACCGACGATACCTACGGTCAGCTCTCAGAGGCGAACATCTCTACTACACCATTAATTCACTTTAGTACAAAAGTTGGTGTCTCGCGACACGGTACGCACACCCCACCGCCTTTGAAACAAATACCTATAATAATATAGCGTTACTTCGCTCTCCCGGGGACGAGGGGGGGGGGGGGGGCTAACCGTTGTACTTTATATTTTTGTTATTTTCAATGATAGAGCTTTTTCGAGGCACAATACCCAGGTATACTACTATTACCTCTTTTTAATGCAACGATTCTCAAATATTTAACAAACCACAGACAAAAAGCACACATAATAATACGTAGGAATGTTACACACATTAAAGAATAATTTATATAAATGGCGAGATATACCGCACATTACTAGTGTATAGAGTGAGTTACTAGTAACCGTCGCCAGGTCGACTCAGACTAGCGACTGTCAACAGAAGGATGCTGAATGATCTTCTGTACAATTTACTGCTGCTGAATATAATATCTCCGATCGTATCGTCTTAGCAAAGCACGAATAACTCGTGTGTAGTGCTATTGAGTCACGCACCTTCACGCGCCGCGCCTGTTCACATATCTAATGACTTGACTGACTGACCCACTGACTGCTGGGATGTAGTCCCAAGTTCACGGAATGTTGGTCGCGTGCCGCCAGCGCTGACTGTTCCCAGTACCGCTCAGTACCGCGGGTCGCCATTCGTCAAGCTGACGAGGGGCGCCCGTCGCCGCTCTATCAATGTCATCTCGATGTTGTGATAAATATCGCGATCAATCACGAAAGCTAATTAATTACTATTTTCAAGACTGCCATAACGATTGGATGACGTAACACTTTATAATATAGTTTCTTTTTATTGCTAAAGCGGAGATCTGTTAAGTAGTCGCCTATTGGGTTCAACGCGCCGCGCTGCCTCGAAAGGAAACTGATGTTTATTGTGAAGGGTATTTACATTTGTGAAAATAGAACCTACAAACAATTCGATTGTTTTATCCCAAGCGAGATGTATTCGATATTTTAAAACTAAGCAAGGTTCTATTGCAACATAATCTTTTGCCAATCACAATACACAAGCTGGTCTGAGGTGCAAAGTTCCGGCATAAAGGCGTCTATACTATACTAATATAATACTAGTAATGCTTAAAACGAAAAACGCATTGAATATCATAATATAATTAGTTAATCATAATGACTCGCTTGCGTTACATAGGACATTATTTTGTGTGACTATTATTTAATTATCAGTTTTGAAATGCCCTCTGGTGAAAGTTACTATAAATAAAGTAATTGGATAGAATGTTCTATTCAATAATGATCCCTCCCGGATCTAATATTCAACTACATATTTTATTTTGAAATATGCAAGGTAAATTTTCTGAACGATATCAAATTATTCTGGATCTCAATTAATAATTTAACAATGTGATTAAATTTCGTGTTCTTTTAATCAATACTTTAAGTAACCAACATCAGTGGCTCCCGTCAAGCACGCTCTCCTCGTAATACCTATAACATCAAATTGATTATTCTGTATTATATTATGTAGCGCAGTAAGGATTAGGTACGCGGACACTTGTTCATCGGTGTAGGTCATGGTGTAGATGTTACTCAATGTCAAGCTGCACGGTGACGCGGGCGCGCCCTAGCGGCGGCGAACGAGATAATTGTGCGAACAAATCTCTTGTGAATAATGGTTATTACCATAAATTACAAGTTGTGTAGCCGTGAGCACCGAGCACTACATGAAGCCGTTCGTCTAGATTTATCGCCGGCTCTGCCACGACTCACGGCTCACACCCGCTATCATCATTTGAATAGCAAAGCGCTAATTGTGTAACATTTAACTAAACCCAGATATAATAAAACGTTAATAAACGCTCAGTGTTATGATCGGTGATACATTGCCCAAATACTTAGAACTAAACACCAATAGTACTACCAATGTTGGCGAATCTTCACGTCATCTTTATAATTTTACAAGAAAATAAACAATTATGAAAATAAATTACATGAATAATATTTGCATCGAATATTTTTGGAAAAACTTAAACCAATGGAACGCTGTGCCGCCCGCCCCACGCCATACACGAGTCCTAAAGGTTTTGTTTTGTAGATGTATGCGACACAATGAACACCTACTAATACTTTAAAAGCAATTGTTGTTTCAAAACCCGCAAACAATACGTCAGGAGGTTTAATTTGACAAAAGTTTATTGGAAAGCACTTTACAACACCGAAGCGTCGAGAGTTGCGAACACCTCGCGCCTCGCGCGTCCCGCCCCGGCCGCGCCGCGCCGCGCCGTGACTTCACCCAATCTAATAAAACGCTACAAAAGAGCACTTCTCACTGATGCGTTACTTTCATAGTGACAATAAGTTCACACACATATTTACCATAGATAGAATTATATTAGTGCAGCCCACTGTACTAATGTAATCTTAAGATAATTGTTTATATTGTATGTAGTATTCAGATATTGATATAAATCATGGTACCTACACGTTCTTAGTCACAGAAAACTGACATTCAAGTGTATTGTTATGATGAACATACTTGGTGTGTTTAATTATAATTGTGTTATTTTTTTGCTTTATTATATTTATAATAAGACCAGTAAACTTTTGTTCTGTTTGGTGAAAGCATTTCCTCAGTGGGGCGGTCCTTGCTTTAATACTGCTTAAATCATAGCTCCGTTCATGCTCACGAAATATGAAACGTAAAACGCGGGTCGGGCCGCGGCGCCAATAAAGATCATCTAATCTGGTCGGAGGGTTCACCTATTGTGCGGAAGGACGCGAGTGCTCGTCTGTTTTCCTTGGAATAGCTCGCAAAATAAACAAAGTATTCCGTGTCCGCTCACAGTCGAGGCCTAATCCAGCATTACCTACATTTCTTAGTGTCCCTGGCGGAGAAGCTTGCCTCAATGTGTTTTTTATACCTTAAAATGAGCATCGTTGAAAGTTTCTGTAGTTACTACTAAAAAAACAAAAGAAATTCCTTTAAAAATTGTAGTAGATAAACACTAAACATTGCCAACCGTGGCAGGCAACGTTAAATAAAGAGCAAACTTTTTTTTAAATATTAAATGCAATTATTTTACAGTAAAAAGATAACGTAAATTATCAAGGAAGTTTTGTGCTACACTTAAAATGTTAAATTTACAATCGCACAATGGCTAGGCATATCATTAACATATGAATACAAATATCACATTTACGTAATAAACTAGTCCAAAGTCTATAGTGTGTCTACCGACCGACAAATACGTAGCAAATAAATACCTAGCGGCTCAACTGTGCCTCGCTCCTCGGGTGAACTGTACAGTACACACGCCGCGAGCCCCTACGCGCCCGTCGCTGGGGACCGCGTCAACGTTACATTACATTAATTTGTACCGCGCCAGTCGGCCACGAGCCGCGACCAAACAAATTGCTTCACCGGATCTTATCGTGGCTCCGATTGAAAAACCACCTTTGTTACCTTAATATATGGCTCTCCCGGCGCACACGCCCACTCACTTTGCAAATGAATCGGTTTTTTGTGAACCTACTTAGCGCTGCGTCGCTGATAAATGTCGTGTGTCGCGCAGAAATGTATGTTTGTTTGTTTGTTACCGAGGGGCAGGGGCCGCTCAACAAGTTGTGCGAGTGACAATAGTCAACGTTTCACTTGGAGAGAACTATCCTTTGGATTATGTTAGTTGAGTAATTGAATAACGAATTAACCAACGTGATTCCAATTAGCAGTTTATGTATTTATGTCAGCTTACCGGTGCATTTTGCAAACAATTGGAATAAATGCCATAACATTTGAGATCCTCTACTAAATAATCTACATTTTTTCGCCACCCATTAAAGTTTTACCTGCTCTAGGTACATTTCAAGGACTGAGAGTGTTTACGTAAGTGGAACTTCAAGAAAAATTTAGAAGCGGTAACACGCACCAGCCTCACAGGAAGAGAGAACGAGTATAGTGAACAAAAGCGAGCTGAGTTGTTAGCGATAACTATAAAAGTTGTTCACATTCTACACAACGCTAGCTAGACCCACTTATGTTATGGGTTCTATAATGCGGATACTTGTATACTTTTTTTGTAAATAATATATATAGAAATACCCAGACCAATGCAAAAATTCATATTCATACACATAAACATTTGCAATTAACGGGAATGGAACCCGTGACCTCTGACTTAGCAGTCGAACGCTCTACTGCCACGTAGTTGTGTATGTGTATGAGTGTAATGTAAACACTACACTTTTTAGTAACACTTTAGGAGTTAAAATATCATTTGTTCAGTAGCTTCACTACCGGGCCTACAAGTGTCCCGCGTTGTCGGTGTTTCTTACTCAAGAACCTTATTCACCGAATACATTAAAGGTAAGTGCCAAATGCACGATAAGAAAGGAACAAAATAAAAATGGTTGCGGACAACCTTCCGGCAGCGGCAACACGTTCAGTTCGGTCAGCGCTGGACATTGAAGAAGGTAAACATACAATTTAGCGTGGGACGTGACGGGCCGAACAAAGCACGCTTCAGCCTCCTTGTAAAACGCTGCGCCTTCACGTCAGGAATACCATTATGTACATTCAGGAGGGCCGGAGGGCTGTTGCCGGCCCATTGAAAGTAATTATTTATAATATTATGTATTGCGGAGAGCCGAGAGAGGGCGCTACCTGTCGACTGTTTTAATCACGTTCATTTGGCGAGCGGCGCCCTCACTGAAATGGTTTTTACAGCCTCGTTACATTACGTATTCATTTTTATTGCACGACCATGTTCCTACTACGTTCTACACCTTATTGTACCATTTTTTAAGTGATGAAAAAGTGTGCAACCGCCTTTTACGTTGATTTAAGAAAATAATAATATATTCATGACTACTTTGTTTTAGAAATCCCCTAATTAATTTATACTTCGATAGATAAATGTTAAGATGAAAGTCATCAACCATAAAATTATATGGTTTAGCGTTAGGAGTGAAGCGAAACGCGTGTTGCGTATTGTAACGAAATAATAATAACTACATCAAAACAGGAACAAATTGTACTAACCATAAGTAGAAAAAAATATGAAACAGCATTCGACAGCATTCATTTTAATTTCGCTTTTCCACACGTCCATCCGTGTAATACTGTGGGTTTATATACTGAGTCCACAGCTTGTTATAGTTTTGCAGAATAAATCAGTATCGGTGAAACAAAGCCGAGCTCAGGTAATATTACCAAGTGTGGCCGCGCCGCGCTGCACCGTGTTGTACCCACTTACACCGATTTGTGTACCTACCACACGATCTACGGTGATAAAGCTTCATTGGTTTTATGTTATCAATTTAACGACAGTTGTAATGTGGATGCGGAAGGAGGACAATAGGGAGGTATGGCGCACATTGGGAGAGGCCTATGTCCAGCAGTGGGCGTCGCTAGGCCATACTATATTGGTAACGGGAACTACCGCAATCATGGCCATGGCCTTTAATTGAGATTCGGTGAATCTCCGAATGTACTACCTGCGTTAACATAAAGTATGGCGACAAGCCCGGTGTGTCGCGACAGGGCTCCTAGACAGCGCGACACAAACCTGCCGCCACCTTTTTACTCTGTGCCGATCCATCCAGATAATCGAAAGCGAACAAACTTTATTGAAGCGGCCTGAACTTACAATATTGTTCGCTTTCTAAATTCTTTTTTTCCTTTGAAACATTCCTTTTGAAGCTATTCAATATAGAAATATTCGTAATTTTATTTTGTGCACGTTACTCAAGAATTTTTTTTTCTAAAAACAAGTGCTGTGCTGCTGATTTTATGGGATTTTCGCACCTCGACGGGGGTTGGTTTTGCGGGATTCAAGTACTACGAAGGGCAATAGGTGCGACAAAGGTTGGGTTCCCTGACGTGACTTCCCTGCCTGGGATCCTGATGGAGTAGCTACTTCACTACTAGGGTATCCTAGAAAAATAACTGTTTCACTATTCCCGAGAGATTAATTCCATTCCTTTTGTTTACCTCTCCCTCTTGTACCAAAGTTCAAGCACTGTTGGCTTCTAATATCACAATAATGGCTCGTTTCCATATATTTTATGTTCGCTTGTCTCATATTCTGTATTATATAGAATACAGTATAGTCAAGTGGACCGTTATGAACGTATCATGGCAGTTTATTTGGGGCCGAGCAGCGGCACGCCGCCGGCCGGGCCGCGCTGTGTTGCTAAGGTCGCTCACTCGCATACCGCACTTCCATAAACTACGAACACCGCCATACTTACGCCGGCTTGCAGCTTTGTGAAATTGCAAATTTCATTATACGAGCAATTCAGTTGTATCAAGTGACATCATTTTGTTTGGGTACAATGTGGCTTTATTAATATTATCATGAGAATTCTGTTGTCCTGAAGAATAGGTCTTATTCTTATGATGGAGTTAACAAATCGTTCAAAGAGAACTGGTTTCGCTTCCTCCCATCTGTAATATTATGATTATATTTTGGCTGTTACGGAGCGACTGTTGTCTGACCTCCAATCTTGAGTCAATCAGCAAATTTTAATGCACCAGTTTGCCGGTGAAATTGACTTGGGCCCAGAGGAACTTGACGGGCCGTTAACCTCACACTACGCCAATAATTCATGAAGGAAATTTTGAACACCGGTCCTGCTCCTGACTAAAGCTAACTTACATCGCACTCATATAAATTGTATTCACGCAGACTTTCAACGGTATCACAATAAAGATTATTCTCTTGAGATTAGACATGCCGCAATCTGAAACGATAAGTCGAGTAAACATTATTGGATATCTGCGCGGCTAACGAAGGGAGCTCATTCAGATCCTCATTGTTGGAGTGGGTCAAGAGTAATGCTAATGAGCTCCCTGCGGGGTAATGGATCGCTTAGCTATTATGTTACTCTGATACCTACTACTCGTAGTACTGTATTGTTTGTGGCTAATTAGCACTAGGTGGGGTGAGGTGCGGCGCAGACCTGCCAACTGAAGATGTATCAATGTATACACGAATGTTTCTCGACATAAAAAGAGAGATAGTGAAGATATACTGCAGTGGTGAGACCGCTCTACACGAAATACCCTCAGATATACAGCTTGTAGTCTTGTCGTAATACTGGCAGTTGTACATTTATTAGTAGGTTGACGGGCCGTCCTTCATTTTTAACATGGAAACTAAATAGTGTATTCAAATTACTGTAAACATTTCGCAGCGTAGTGCGTGGGGGTGCCAAAAAGCAAGCAGTTAGATGGCGTACCTCCAACATTAAGTGGAGCATTGTTGCTCCAGCTATATACGTATAAATAAAGAAATGTTTCATTTTCGGTATAATGACTGCGCGCCTGTAATTTCACAAAGTTTTATTGTAATGGTCAACTGAATGTTAATGTCGCGTGAAATGTAATGTAAATAGCATTTAGCTCGCATGCGCCGATCCGTTTGTTTAATAGCTCTTAGGAGTACGTGTATCACAAAGTAAACGGCATAGTCGCGTTTTAGGAATGTTTGCTAGTAAAAAACTTTTCTTATATTTTTTCCTAAGCTTAAAATGAATAAGAACTTATAAGATAATGAGATGCCGGTATATTTATATATTTAGTTTTGATTACATGTGAAAGTTAAATATAAAGTTTCTTACCACTTGGTTTCGCTAATGGCAGAGTTCTGCTTTTCCAGACGGAATGGGGCGACTTGACTGTAGAAGTCCTATTGCATATCGAGGAGTACGTGAGCGTACCTAACGCCTCCACTCTTATAATTTCTTCTCTTGTTGGTACGTATTCCCCTCTCCCCCCATACACCCCAGTTTCAGGACTAATCATTTCTGGGTATTGTGACATGCAAAGGAGGTATCTATGACAGTCGCAACTCCTTTGGAGTCATTGTACACATCAGAATCTCATCCAACCGAATGCAAATGTACGACACGCCCAGGTGCGGCCCCACTCAGTAGGCGCACAGGCAGCAGTGTGGCGAGATTACGTAGGATTACACAGCTGCGTACTCTCACGGTGTGTGGATGTCGCCAGACACGCCGTAGGTATTGATCGGAGCGAGATGAGGTAATTTGGTCCATTAGATTGTGTATTGTAAGTGAGTTTACTCGGCAGGGGTCCCGTAATCAGTGCCAGCCGTCGACGTACTACCAACATAACAAATTAATCATTATGTGTGCCGACTACTAATTTTAGTTATTTAGTTCCGTAGGTACACTAAAGTAAACCACACCGAACCAAAATGTTCAATGAGATAAGATGCATTTTTAAAGTTAAGCCATCAGCGTAAGCGCGACTGCGACTGCCGAGTAAGCTTGCCTAGCTGCCTGCCTACCCAGCGTTTATTCACATATAGTTGGTTCTACATAATGTAATAATATGTGTACGAGACTTTTTAATATGCCATCCGTCAATTGTCTACACCCACAGAACAAAGAAAAATCTTTTAATGTTCTGTGTCTACACCGCTGGACGGCCGGCTGACACTCACACATTAACGGTTTCCCTATTGGTATAAAGCAAACCAGTGTCAATGTTCTCAGGTTTTTTCTACAATATGTACTTTTAACATTTTCAGCTGTCATTAATTTTGTAGACACCTAGAGGTTGTAACGGCAAGACATTCTTAGATGTGCTAACAAGGAGCGATATGTTGTGAGTTCAGACTGAAGCATGTTGTACCTAAATAACAAAGCTTTTAAAACTCAACTGGACGCTTGTACTTGGATCTCATTCATCATCCGCGTCCTAAATACATTGACGTCTTCATTTTGTACAAAAGATTAGACGTTCCACAATAATTTGGCTCGCTCACAGCCGAGAGCGGGGCCGAACGTTCGGTCGCTTGCCGGCGAGCGCGTCTCGAACAACAATATTACGGATAATTACTTTGCCTTTGTACAGCACTGACGCGCGGTCTTTCAGCTAATATCCCTTGTTTAGTTACAATTTCGCAGCCTCTGTTCCTTGGCATTGTTTAATAAGTAGACGTCGTTACCAGCGCGGCGCGCGGCTTCTAGCGACGATTGCAGTGTTATTTAAACATAAATAGGGTTTGTGAATTTGTATTTTCTGATGTCTTCGTGAGAATTACACATAGCAATGCAATTTATACCTAATATATGGCAATATTTGTAGTAACAATAGCTTATTTCTTATGGTTGACCTACCTGTAAATAGGCTCCGCACGTATGAATCATTTCGCTATTAGGTATAATGCAAACAAGCATTTGGGTTATCAGATGAGTTGACCACAAACAAGTAATCTTTGTGGTAACATAACTGAAGTTAAATTATGGTTAGGACCGAGGCTATTACACTACCGCCGACGCCGGCGCCCTGAGCCCACTGCTAACACAAGCAATTAAGCCTAGCTTAAAGCGTTAGTGAGAAATTTAACGAGAATTACAAAACATTGTAATTAGATTAGTCCATACAAGCTAGCCAAGTTTCTTATCGGAGCCTTATCAGGACGCGGACGTGGCCGCGTTGTGACTGGTGGTCTATTTGATAACATTACTTCATAGTCTAGATCTTTTTCTTTTTGTTGTTGTTGTTTGGCGTTTGTGATTTATCCGCCACCGCCAACAACTCAGCGCGACTTTTAAAAATGTTTTGCTTGAAAAGGTGAGTTTAGTTCTGCTGATTAATATTTATAGACATTTTAGGTTAAGTGATAGTTTCATGGTGTATGCTTTTTGAGTTCGACTTGAATACAAAAAGTTTAAATATAGTTTTACTCGAGCCATGTAAATGAAAAGATCTCATAAGCGTAGTTTACACGAAGTTAAGAACCAATTCAAAAGGTTACATGAAGGAAGGAGGTGGATGGGAGGGCGGCCATCTTGTCGTATGGTGTGTAAGCAGGGAGAGCCTTCAAGTTGGATTGCTCTTTCCAGTTAGAATATAACTACGGCCAATGTTCCGCTCTCATTTAATTAAATTCCCTTTACCTATTTCCTCCAATGAGGTTACGGACGTATAAATAAGATTGGTATGTTGAATGGAGCCTTGTGAAGGGATCGGCAGGAATTCTTTAAACACTTTCATTTTTCCACTTTTTAAGTGGAAACAATCGAATAAAAGTGTTAGCAAGTTTTTTAAATATGAAATATTGGAGAGACGACCCCTTTATGTCAGTAGCACTATTGACGAGTGAAACCTCCAACACGCCACAGAAAATATGCTCGTTTATATCTCTTTATTTTAGTGCTGGTATGAACCTAAGTCCTCTTTCAGTCGCCTGTGTCACCCGCAGTACTGAACCGGTCTGCAGTCCCAGGTCGGTTAGTGCAACTCACAAAGTGACTTACCTATTCAATATTGCTTAACAGCCTGCAAGAAGTTTGGATAATATATGTTTTGTTTTATGTATAGTTAAACTTTTTTATTTCTGAATTATCAAATAATCATGTAATTGCCGTCTCATAATAAATATGTAAGGAGGTCATGCCGCACTCTTAAGAAAATGTCGTTTGATATTGGATGTTTGATTCGGATACAAGTATGAAAATATTTTCACAAAAAGCTGGAATGTAATAGCAAATACCCAGCACTTGGCGTCGAGTCAGTGGCTACACGATTGCGGCCAATATTAAAGTTACCTATTACTATTTCAATAGCAACCATTATGGAAATAAATCAGCCGCACGGGAGAGCAAGGGCGCGCCGCCCGCCGCGCACCGGAGCGTGACGATAATGTTCACAAATCTGCGATGGTGTAACTAATAGCCTTGCTAGCCGTACTCGCTTCACTAACTTCACGACCCTGCAGAGGAGGACGCACAGAGGAGTGCGGGCACCTACTCGTCACCAGGCTTATATCAGCGTTCCTCGTAGTAGGAGACGAGCCCCAATGATGACAAACCGAGTGTGTGGCGGACTGTGAGCTCTGGCTACCCTACTTACCGGCGGGAACACAACACGATGGTTATTATAGCTGCGGTGTTCTGTAGGGCGGAGGTACTACCCCAGTCGAACAGCTCATTTCGGACGGGAGATACCGTCATTGACACGGAAGAAGAAGAAGAAGAATCTTAATATGCAAGTATGTACAGTAAGTTGTGTCGTCAATTACGAGCTGCCACGCTAAACGTAGGTTCACCTGTTTTATTCACCTCCCACTAGTTACTAGATCTAAACCTGTGAAATAGTGAACTATTACGTTCGTTCGCGTGCTCTCCGTACATAGATTATGTGATTACAAGGTACCGGGCTTCATATTTTGTGGATACTGTACAGTACATCCCTACTTCATTTATTTTATTTTTCATCTTATGACAACCAATGCTTACATTCCTGTATATTTTCTGAAGGTTCTGGTATTGTAACAGTGAATAGCAACATAGTGAATGTAACAATAACGAAATCAAATTTTGATTACAAATTCCTTCACTTCAGTATTGCACTGTATAGCTGTGTATTTAATTATACTCGTACAATTGTGATTAAAACAAATTAAGTACATATTTCAGATGTGAACGAGACTCGCTGAATATGAAAAACTCGCTCCACGAATCTCATAACAGCGAAGTATTAAAAAGAATTGCACGAATTCCGTAATCTAATCCGAGGGTTGGTCACGGTTGTTCCGACAATAATTAATGGAAGGCAAACATAATTTTCACCAGCGCACCGGCCCTGGTCCGCTGGGGTTATTTACTTTTTCAACATTTAATTAAACTCTTTCATCACATCCGGACTGATGGCATTCATACTTTAATCTTTTGTATATTTACATACATACTCTCGCGCCTTGCTCTCCCCGGGGAGGCGGCGATGGGCGCTAACAACCACCCCGCTCTTGTATTGTTCTGGATATTATTAGCCTAAAATAACAAACAAATCATTTGTTTTTACTGCTGAGAAAAATTCGCGGTGATCTCGTGTTTATTAAATAAACTTTTTCTTTGTACTTACCATCAAGTGGACTTGATGGCCCATCATAGTTACAATTCACAATAGCGGTAGGTCGCGTATGAGCACCAAAGTCGTCACCAGCGCGCTACTACCTGCAGAGGAAGGGAAGGAACAGGAGAATGCAGCGTGTCAAGGGAACGTGACGGGCTGCAGCTTGTGCAACTCCCGCTAGCCTTAACAAGAGAGGCTACAGCGGTAATGGTTCATATTCTATGGTAGGCTTATTTTCCTGGCGTAGCCCATGTAAATTAATTAAATTGTAGCTTCTATTTCTGTAATGTATCTATCGATAAGTTCTTTTTCTCTTTTCAAATGTATGTACGCCTCGCAATGTGTTAAAAGAATATTTGTTTAACATATCGCAATGTGCTATGTGTTGTTTTGTATCGCGTACCTAAGATGCGTTCATGTACGAGTACGTGTAGTTTATTACACACAATACTGTTACGTAGCGTAAGCCGAGTAATCTTTGTGGTTTACACGAATTTGTTCCGGCGAGGCCACCGCCGGCAAATGCATTATTCAGCGAAATATTACCGCCTTTTGTTCCCTCGTCAGTTAACAGGTCAAAGCATATTCAGTATGTGCAGTTAGCCACCAGGGAGTTATTACTAGGTGAGGCTTGTACTTGTCGAGCACATGTTACTAGTACTGCTACTAGTACATCGTAACTCGTCGGTGTTCAGCAGTTTCTTCGAGTATTCGGACGGATGGAATCGTAACTGCAGCTTATGGCAATTGTTCCCGTAAAAAAATTGCGGTCGGTATGAGAACCTCCTCTCTTTTTGAAAGTCGGTTAAAAAGACAACACGTCCACATCGTCGGTACAGACACGCGTTTCTGTTACGGTACTGTACTATGTAAGTAAGTAACACGCATAGAAATAGTACTATTTCACAGGTTTAGAGAAAAAAAAACGTAAGAGTAAATTTGAGGAACTTTGGCAACAAAACAATGTAAAACAAGTACGATTCAGTATTTCGTCTGGAAAAAGTTTCATAAACGAGCAACAAATGTGGCCGCGCTTGGATTAGCAAACTTTGTGTTACTTGTAACTTCAGCGAGTGAGGGGGGGGGGTCGTACGCAGGCTGGAGGCGAACCACAGAACATTAAAAAACCATAGAAGTAGTAATTAAGTAAAAATACAAAGGAATAGCTGTCGCCAAAAAATACACTCACACAGACTTATAGGACGTCTTATTGGTTGCATACATTTTACCTTAAAATATAAGAAGAGCAGAACTACACACCTTATTTTACTGAAAATGAATTTAAAGTACGTTTTGACAAGGTATAAACTTCAATGATGCTTACAGAGTACCATCAAATCTGCCCCCATTTTAAAGTAATATACAACAAAATTATGTTTTAGCCACGTTGGAATAGAGCACACATTTATTTATCCCAATAATACCCCATCTAGCGGTCAATAGCAAAATCAATGTACATTATAGTTTTGCTTTTCACCAATAGATGTCTAAAATTGTATTGTATTGCAAATCAGTCCTTAAATATAACAATGGTAAGGATGAAATTAACTTAACTCAAAATACGGACACCACATTCTGTCGTACATTTTTCACAAACTTACCTAAAATGATAATTTTGACAGCTCTAAGTAGTGTATCCCATATAGTATAATCGAAAATGAATCTAATCGATTTTCGATTATCGTTCCCGTAGAATATGGAATCGATAGTTATAAAAACACAAAAGCATTTATTTTTTTATTATTTTATGTAACTTATTTCAGAATGTTAAAAGAGAAGTTTTATGGTACCTACCGTAATATTATGTCTTGCCTTATACTTAGCCACTTTTATTATTATATTATATTATTATTAGCTATATTACAAAAAATTGTAGTAGATAAGTACTTAAAAATTTCAATAAATTAATTTAAGTTCGATTCATTCGATTCCTGTGTGTCATAGTCAATTGTGCTGAATTCTTGCAAGACGCTTCACTATGAAAAGTGGGCGGTACTTGTCAATGTGCTACGATAATTTTAGAGGTATTATTTTGTATATAAAAATACGATACTTCATAGACGTGAACTGTCAAAATTATCATTTAGCATCCTGAATTGGACAGGTATAGAAACTTCTAGAATATTGAAGTAAATATTTCGTGAAAACTTATAGGAAAATAAACCTTAAAATCAATCGCATAAACTTGTTTTTTGATTATTTTAGCCTGCGTTGTGCACATACACAAGTGTATATGTGTGAGGTAAATGCAATTACACTTAGGTTTTTGGCGACACAAACACGCCCCCATACGATTTCTAGTCCTAAGGATTTTTCTTTGTTCTGTGAGGCGAACCGAACAAACGGCACCGAGGTAAAGATAATGGCAATGTATCACGAGTCACAAGCATATCGCTATAATTCACATTGTAACAAGTGTTTTCACCGTGACTCGATAGATGGCGCTGTGCCATTTTCCTGCATCGCGGTATGGTTTCGTTGCAAGCGTTGCAATATAAGCTCACCGTATTTATTTTTATTGTGTTCACAGTAGGAATTACGTAGTATACAATTAGTATCCATTCGCTGGATCTCTTTGGATCTTCGTAATTACATTACTAGGTTTTCTTGTAAATTAGTTTAGTTTGAGTCACTTAAATAAATAGTTTCACATCACTTTAGAGTTTCAATCAGTATAACGTCAACTCATACCTTCTGAAGACCCTAACCCGGCTACAGTGGCGCCCATCTCGCGGCAGTTTTCGGAACTAAAAGATCCCGCACTACAGACGCTGTACTGATTTTATTCAATGAAGTCAGACATTGAGGATTTGGGCGAGGCATCTACAACAGAACGTCACAATAGCGGACCTTCGTTCAAAACCAAGAGTGAACCTAAGGCCAAGGCTACAAAAGCCCGGAAACCTGCACCTCAACCTAAGATGGCTATTTCATTTACTGAAGAGCAACTTCAACAATTTATAACGGCGATTACCAGTAGAGGTGGTGGTTCATTTGCATCTTGTACAACTCACTTCGATGGAACAAGAACTTCTGAAGCAGTGGAAACATTTCTGGCGTCAGTAAGCGTCTACAAACGCATCAAAAATATTAATGACCTAGATGCACTTACTGGACTGCCCTTGCTTTTGAAGAAAGAATCTGGTATTTGGTGGCAGGGAATAAAAGATACCGTCACAACCTGGACAGACTTCGAAAATCGTCTTCGTGAAGCGTTTGCACCCAGGAAGCCTGCGTACATAATATATCAAGAAATTATGTCTGACAAGCAAGCTTCCAACGTTCTGACCGAAGAGTACATAGCGAATAAACGGTTTCTGTTTGCCCAGTTACCTAAACCAGAACCTACTGAGACCCAACAGATGGACATGTTATTTGGTCAGCTTCATATAACCATTAGAGAGAAGATACCTAGGGAGATTGTCAACACCTTTGATGATCTACTCAAAGTGGCTCGTGGAGTAGAACGAACTCTGGCTGAAAAGAAAGTGTTCAGTTCTACCATTGAAGCGATACCTGCAACTATAACGACAACTGATGGTAAGAAGAAGAATAGGTGCAAGTTTTGTCGAATGGTAGGACATACCATCGATCAATGTTTCAAGAAAAAGAAGAAGGATGAAACCCCTACTGAAACACAAGGAACAGAAGGTAAAGCTGCAAAACCTAAAACACATGCACCTACAACATCGACACCCAAGTTTTCGTGTTACGGATGTGGAGCACCTGGCGTCGTGCGCAGCAACTGCCCGACTTGCCACCAATCTAAGCTGCCCATCGGAACTACAACTGATATCGGATTCTGTGCAGTCAATGTTAAGCTTGACGCACGTGCTAGACCAATCGTCTTCGTTGATATCGCAGATACTTCAGGCGTTGCTTATGTCGACACTTGCGCTAAATCCAGTGTCATGTCCTACAGTCTATACACACTGCTGAGACACAAAGGATACCTGTTCCGTCAAGAAGTCGCCTATATAACATTAGCGGATGGTCACAAGAAGAGACAACGCGTATTAACTGTGGAAATCCCAGTTACGCTCTGTCATCGAACGTTCCCGACGAAATTTTTGGTATTGCCGGAAGCCCGCAATAACCGCACCTTACTAGGCATTGGGTTTATACAAGATGCCCAACTAGTTTTAAATCTCCCTCAGTTCACATGGCATTTCGTAGACAATGAGAAAGATGTTTACGAGCTATACGATGAGAGCTTCATTACATTCAATGAAGATGCTGTGGTTCTATCGCCTGTCACCTTGCATGCAGATGCTTATCCCAATTTACCTCAAGCATCTGCTACAGAAATGAGTTTTCAGCGACCTTACGGACCACTCATACCTTTGGAACAGTCCAGCCCGCATAAAAGAGCGCGAACTACCCTCTTCGATGGACACTCTCCAGTTGTGGACGCATTATATAGAGACGCAGAAAAAGCAATTGCAGAAGCTGAAGTTGACCTCTCACCGGAATCATTCAATCGGTTCCCATCTTCAGAGATACTTAGTCTAGAAGTTTCCACTCTTAGTGATGAAGAGGGCATGTCGTTAAACGAGCTAATAAACACAAATGAAGCCGTGTTTACTACCAATGGTAAGCCAACAAACCAAGCAGAGCATCACATCGATACCGGAACTCATAGCCCTATCGCCGTGCCGCCTTACAGATTAACGCCCACGAAGACAGAGATTCTCAGAAAAGAAGTTGATAAGATGCTTCAAGAAGGCATTATAGAGACATGCGTGTCTCCCTGGTCATCTCCAGTTGTATTGGTGCCCAAGAAGGATGGGGGTATCAGAGTTTGTATCGACTATAGGCAACTTAACTCTGTGACATCTCCAGACAGATATCCACTCCCTCGTATCGACGATCTTCTGCATAATGCTAAACGTACTCCATTCATGACGACCATAGATCTCCGTGCAGGGTACTGGCAAATAAGAGTAAGGACTGAAGATCAGCTGAAAACTGCTTTCATCACTCCATTCGGTATGTACAAATTTCTAAGAATGCCATTTGGACTCCGAAACGCGCCAGCAACATTCCAGCGGATGATGGATAGCTTTCGCATCACTCTACCGCATGTGAAGCTATTGGTCTATCTGGATGATGTAATAGTGCTGTCTCCCACGTTTGACCAGCACCTCAAAGATCTTCAAGACGTTTTTCATCGACTGATAGAATATAACCTGGTGGCCAACAAAGAGAAATGCCGCTTCTGCTGCTCTCGTGTGAAATATCTGGGACACTATATTACCCCAGATGGTTTGGCAATGGACCCGGAAAAGGTCAGTTCCATAACCAATATGGCTGCTCCTAAGAATTTGAAACACTTGCTTTCGTTTCTTCAAATGTGCTCTTGGTATCGTCGGTTCATGCCAAACTTTTCCAAAGTGTCAGAACCCCTCACCCGACTTACGAAAAAAGGATTTCCTTGGACGTGGAAAGAAGAGCAGAAAAATGCATTTGAAAAACTTCGGGCATTACTTGTGACCGCTCCAGTTTTGGCCCAAGCCGATGATACTCAGCCCTTTGTTTTAAAGACGGATGCTAGCTCTTATGCCATCGGAGCTGTTTTGGTCCAGGGGGAGAGTGAGCGAGAACACCCTGTAGAATATGCTAGTCGACTATTGAAGCCTGCAGAGCGAAACTATTCCACAACTGAACGAGAGGCTCTCGCAGTCGTTTGGGCCGTCAATAAATTCCGTGGATACTTGGAAGGATCATCGGTCACCGTTTTGACTGATCACCAGGCATTAAAGTGGCTTATGTCTTTGAAGTCACCCACGGGACGATTAGCCAGATGGGCATTACAGCTACAACCGTACAACCTCAGTATCAAGTATATTAAGGGTAAAAGTAATGTAGTCGCAGACTCTCTGTCACGACCCACCTGTGAGCCCGGCAATGACGAAAACTGTGGAGTATGCAGTGTAGTAGTAGACATGCCACGAAAGAGTCCGGAAGAGATAAGAAATGCTCAACTGAAGGATAGTCAAATACTGAAGATTGTGAACGCATTAGAATGCAATGATGACGAAAATGCAACTTATTGGAGTAGAAAAGGCTATACTATGAGTAACGGCGTCCTTTACAGGTATCATCATAAAACTGAATGTGAGGACCCACAGTTAGTAGTCCCTGAACACGAGCAGTCCAATGTAATTGCAGCATATCATGATGATGTTACTGCTGGACACTATGGTATTGAAAAAACAATTGAGCGTATAGCACAACGATACACTTGGAAGAGGATGCGACTTCAAATTGAGAACTATGTTCGTAATTGTATCCAATGCCAAAGATACAAACCATCAAATCAAAAGCCGAGTGGTTTGTTGCAAACAACAGCCATGAATGCCAGGTTCGAAGTAGTTGCATTTGATTTATTTGGCCCGTTACCTCGTACCGCCAAGGACAAAACTTGGATTTTTATTATCGAAGACGTGACAACGAGGTGGGTTGAATTATTCGCTCTGGAAAAGGCTACTGCTGAAGAATGTGCCAAGGTGCTGCTTAATGAGATAATATTAAGATACGGTACCCCGCGCAGATTTATAAGCGACAACGGTACTCAATTTGTGAGTGGAGTCTTACAACAGTTATCCTATTGTCTAGGAATAAGTCATGGATTTACCCCAGTTTATCACCCTGAGACAAATCCTGTCGAGAGAAGAAATCGGGATATGAAGACGCAGCTTGCCATACTAGTGGGAGATGATCATACCACATGGGCTGACAAATTACCGAGCATACGATTTGCAATGAATACAGCAAAATCTACTTCGACCGGATGTACTCCCGCCTACCTAACTTTTGGTCGCGAATTACGTACCCCAGATGACGTTCAGCATGATTTAAGATCCATTATAGAGAAGGAGAACTTTATTACAGAGATAACTCCAAAGCTATTGATCATGACGGATACATTGAAGAAAGCGATGGAGGTACAAGAGTGGAGTGAAGAGAAAAGAAAGGATTATGTTGATAAGAAGCGTCAAGCATGCCCTAATTATCAACCTGGTAATCTGGTGATGGTCGACGTACATCTACTTAGTAAAGCATCTCAGGGGTATAGTGCCAAATTAGGACCTCGTCGGGATGGGCCATATGTTATTAAAAGAAAACATGGCCCGAGTTCTTATGAAGTAGCATGTACAAATGCTCCTGATACTCCAGTGGGTATATATCACACTTCCGCTCTGCGGTCGTATAATGGACCTTTATCAATGGACCTGCCTGCCCCAGTTCAGGTACTGCGTAAAAGAGGACGTCCTCGCAAGCAACCTGCATAAACATCATCCCACGCTATATTTGGTCCTGTCTTACTCGTCGGGACGTCTTCGTAGACAGAGGGGGAGCCTGTAACAAGTGTTTTCACCGTGACTCGATAGATGGCGCTGTGCCATTTTCCTGCATCGCGGTATGGTTTCGTTGCAAGCGTTGCAATATAAGCTCACCGTATTTATTTTTATTGTGTTCACAGTAGGAATTACGTAGTATACAATTAGTATCCATTCGCTGGATCTCTTTGGATCTTCGTAATTACATTACTAGGTTTTCTTGTAAATTAGTTTAGTTTGAGTCACTTAAATAAATAGTTTCACATCACTTTAGAGTTTCAATCAGTATAACGTCAACTCATACCTTCTGAAGACCCTAACCCGGCTACAACATGAATTTGTCGTTTTAACATGATACCTAGCTTTTAGATTAAGTTGCATATAGTATTGAGGAATACATTTATCAATTTAAATATATAAAATGCTTTGTCCGGAATGACTGACGTATCAACGCACAACCTAAAAAGCTGATGGTAGAGATATAAAACTTGGAGAGTGGTTCTTTGTATGATGTAGGCATACGATAAGAAGGGGTTTTTAAGAAATTCTATCCCTAAGGAGGTGAAATAGATGACAAATTTTGTTTGAGACAATGTGTCTTTGGTCCAATCTACTGCACATATTGCATAAACAGTCTTTAATAGAGTTGATGAAAGATGTGCATCGTATTTTATTAAAAAGCAAGTTTCCAAGCGAATGCGCCGAGTATTAACTGAGCTGTGAATTTAGCAAAACGAGCGATATCACGCCGTTAGCAAGACCTATTTATCACTTGGGAAATATCGTAATTAAGTTAAAAGGTAATTTTACTTGTTAATTCAAGAAGTTGGCATGACATGACTCCAAGAGTGATGTTAAGTCATACCAAAAACTACCTCCCTACAATACGGTAGGTATATAATCATTCGTCAATAGCTTTTACTGACTGCAGCGAGGATGCAACGCAGCGCTTGCTCGATGGGGGAAAACCCCTGTGTCACTTAAAGTGGATTCCGCGGCAGTGGCAGGAACCACAGTCAAGTTGATTTAGATTTTATTTAGGAAGAAACGTGAGAATAATGTTTAGACACTGGAGCGCAATTATTTTTACTAGTGAAACCCTCGATGTCGACGCTAACTTGCCTCACTTGTTTTATGCTTTGTTCCGCTCTGCTCTTTCGCACGCAGGCCATGCAGGCACCAGTTGACGTAGCGCTGAGCTGCTTCACACGCAATTGGGTTTCGTACGTTCGTTACTGTCGTGTCTTCTTACGCCCTGCTGATGCGACTTTTAAACGAATAATGAAATTTCCGTAGTAAGTTGTTACCAGAAATGACTTAGAGAAGGTACCAAAATAATGTTATTTACACGTTTTGTGTCTCTGTAGGCGAGTTTGAACAATCAATTACGATTATCGTCTTGTAAGGTTAATTAACAACAAGTTTTCATTTTAAGAAAATAAAAGAATTGATAATATTATACGCTCATGTATGGAAAGGGTGGTGCATAATTAGAATAATTCGATACAGCTAGGGGCGTAGCGCCGCACCGAGCTACATCCGCGGCGGAGATGCGTGTGGCGCCATTACCATACCTTTGTCGCTGGTTGATGAGCGCCTCCGGCCGCCTCCCCCTCCCCCCTCCTCTCACCCTTTTTGGACTGTATAATTTGCCCCTGAAACACAAATAAGTGACAGCTCGATGTTTTGTTTTGGGACATCACGCTGACTATGCCCCATGCTTTGTTTCTCAATATACATACAGACTTGTATTAGCGAATTGATTTTTATCAACGACGTACACACGTAAGTAAGACGTGTCGTGTGGTTGTATCTAACTGTGAAACTTTGTATCGAGGTGAGGTGGTGCGACCGGAGGAGCAAGCTTGGGTAGCGGTAGATTTAGTTGAATTATGTAAATCGTTTAACATTCAGTAAAGCCGGGTCCACACGTTAACATTATCACACCGTATCAGAAACCCGTGTCTGTACCGACGATTTGGACGTGTTGTCTTTTTAACCGAATTTCAAAAGGAGGAGGTTCTCATACCAACCGCTATTTTTTACGGGAACAATTGCCATAAGCTACAGTTACGATTCCATCCATCCGAATACTCGAAGAAACTGCTGAACACTGACGAGTTACGATCTACTAGTAGCAGTACTAGTAACATGTGCTCGACAAGTACAAGCCTCACCTAGTATAAATCCCTGGTGGCTAACTGCACATGCTGAACCTGCTTTGACCTGTTAACTGACGAGGGAACAGAAGGCGCTAATGTTTCGCTGAATAATGCGTTTGCAGGCGGTTGCCTCGCCGGAACAAATTCGTGTAAACCACAAAGACCATCGGCTTACGCTACGTAACAGTATTGTGTGTAATAAACAAACGTACATGAACGCATCTTTGGTACGCGATACAAAACAACACGTAACACATTGCGATGTGTTTAACGAATATTCTTTTAACACATTGCGAGGCGTGCATACATTTGAAAAGAGAAAAAGAACTTATCGATAGATACATTACAGAAATAGAAGCTATAATTTAATTAATTTAGATGGGCTACGCCAGGAAAATAAGCCTACCATTGAAGATGAACCATTACCGCTGTAGCCTCTCTTGTTTAGGCTAGTGCGAGCTGCACAAGCTGCAGCCCGTCACGTTCCCTTGACACGCTGCGTTCTCCTGTTCCTTCCCTTCCTCTGCAGATAGCAGCGCGCTGGTGACGACTTTGGTGCTCATACGCGACCTACCGCTATTGTGAATTGTAACTATGATGGGCCATCAAGCCCACTTGATGGTAAGTAGAAAGAAAAAGTTTATTTAATAAACACGAGATCACCGCGAATATTTCTCAGCAGTAATAACATTTGTTTGTTATTTTAGGCTAATAATATCCAGAACAATACAAGAGCGGGGTGGTTGTTAGCGCCCATCGCCGCCTCCCCGGGGAGAGAAAGGCGCGAGAGTATGTATGTAAATATACAAAAGATTAAAGTATGAATGCCATCAGTCCGGATGTGATGAAAGAGTTTAATTAAATGTTGAAAAAGTAAATAACCCCAGCGGAGCAGGGCCGGCCGGTGCGCTGGCGAAAATTATGTTTGCCTTCCATTAATTATTGTCGGAACAACCGTGACCAACCCTCGGATTAGATTACGGAATTCGTGCAATTCTTTTTAATACTTCGCTGTTATGAGATCTGCGGAGCGAGTTTTTCATATTCAGCGAGTCTCGTTCACATCTGAAATATATACTTAATTTGTTTTAATCACAATTGTACGAGTATAATTAAATACACAGCTATACAGTGCAATACTGAAGTGAAGGAATTTGTAATCAAAATTTGATTTCGTTATTGTTACATTCACTATGTTGCTATTCACTGTTACAATACTAGAACCTTCAGAAAATATACAGGAATGTAAGCATTGGTTGTCATAAGATGAAAAATAAAATAAATGAAGTAGGGATGTACTGTACAGTATCCACAAAATATGAAGCCCGGTACCTTGTAATCACATAATCTATGTACGGAGAGCACGCGAACGACGACGTTCCGCGCTGGTACAACATTTACTCGTACCTCTGAGGGCTGAGGGCTGAGGGCCACGGAGCGTTCAGTCTACAGGCAGAGCCACGTCATACGAAAGAAAAACGAGGCATCATTTAGCATTAAGCCTGGGTGCCGCGGTAAAAAAGAAAGCTGACTTCCTTTTTGCCACGGCGCGCGGCGCCCTAAGTAAACCTTTACGTCATCTCAAAAATTGCGTTTTATGGCGAAATGTAATATTTAATATGTGCTGCGCCCCATGGTTTTACTCCAGACTTATTTTTGTGGCATAAAAATTGCTTTATTTATTAACTCAGCAGTATTCAGTGTTTCGTTGGAGTATGAGCCGCTCCACAGCGGGTCCCGCCTCGCTGGATGTATTCAGGAGTATCTATTTGCGTATTTAACTTTGGCCCTCGATTTTGTTCTGAGCGTACAAACAATATTCAAACAACAGCAATAAATTAGACGACTTTATATCGCGCCAAGTTGGTTACGTGTGCTCTCGACGGCGACGTGGAGGTAGACTCGCTCGTGCCATGTTGGAGTGTTCGCTTGTGCGCGATTCAATCAATATACAGGCACAAAAGTTTCAATTCCATTCTTTTTACATTTTGCAATTATGTACTTCGTATTAATTACCCTTGCCGCTATATACACGCGCTGGCGTGAATGACCGAGCCAAGAGATGCTGCGTCTGTATGTTCGGCGTTCTCCCGGATGCCCTGAAACAGTTGCGCTGCCGACACTTACATTGAAATACTAATCTTCGAAAGCACAGCGCCACGCTTTATGACTGCCCGCATAGCTCACGTCGCGAGCCCAACACTGAGTAACGCCTGCTGTTACAAGGAATGGTGCATAAAACAGACATTCATATAAATGATAGCGCCAGAATATATTAATCATTTGAGAAATGCTATGGTAACCGGTGCGAAGACCAGAAGTAGCCGCGGGCAGAACAACTCTGCTGACAAAACTTTCTGCTACGTTTATCTGAATATCATTTATTCCAGTTTCAATGATATCATCCACCGCGAGGTAATTCGCCATCAGCATCCATAATGTCGCAGCGTTCACAGCAGAGCTTGCTTATAATCACGATATAGTTGGTGGGCACGACACTCTTATCGCTAGGAGGAACTTGAACACAACGAACTCGTTATCTGCAGCCACCCAGGTACTCTCTATTCTATAATTATTATATCTATGTTAATTTTACATTATCTGTATTAACACAGACACAGTATCTGTATTAGACACACATTATATAGTTCAACTGGTAAGTTTCGGTTCGGTGTAGATAATAGTTACCAAACTGCACACACAGCGCCGCGGGGCTGTAAGTGCCGCAACACGGCGCGCCGCGTCAACCGGTCACACGCAGTATACAACATTACCGTGACCGAGCCGTCGAGTGATGTGGGAACACAACCGTTGTCATCGTTTTAGCATAAAATGCAAATGTAACTACGAGTATAATGCGTTTAACTAGGCACCAACTTGCCAGATCAGGAAATTGTAGTCTTGCGCACTGCAGCAATCAAATTTATTTTCATTGGACGTTTCACGTAAAAAGAAAAACGTTCTCTACATTTATATCATCAAACCATGAGTCAGCAGCGATATAAACAAATAGTCAGATATGTCTTTATAAGTTGGTATCGTCCATCACTACAGCTTGTTGTTGCGTCGTATCTGTCACAAGTACAGCGCGGTGAGTTATAAATCAGAGCGACTAGCGACTTGGGACATTATCTTCCAGCCTCATCTTATTATAGCAAATCGGTACTGAACGTACAAGTTTATTTTTATATCATTTGGAACGAGGTTCGGTTCAGTACATTACGGTAATGGAAGTCTCAATTTACTTTATCTCAGTAACAGAATCGGATGCGGGAAGGTTCCACACGAGATATTTGTCGATATTTCGGAGCGGAGCTTCCCACTAAATGCGATACGACCCACTCGTGTTGCGAGTTATTGAGAATCACATTGCGAAACAATCGGTAGCACACATACAACTACTTACAGTACACTTAAAAATAGAAAAAAATTGCTAGGAACGAGGTTTGCTTTGATTTCTTTTTTTTTATTCACACCTATACATCTTCGTCGAGGTAGGTAGAGATGTATAATCTAATCTAGTTTAACTTTTGTGCCGCACGTGAGCTTATTGATATCAACTAGCAGTTTTTCAAATAATATTCACATTTTGGCGTTATTTACAAAAGTGGTATTAAAATGAGGACTAGTTAGCCAATTAGTTAGTTGTAGGTACCCCAACGATACAGCCGCACGCCCCGGCGCGGCGACTCAGCGCCCGTGGCCCGCGAGGCGTCGTCCCTCGAAGGACATTACCGCGCTCATATTTCAGCAGCAGCTTCTTATTTTATTCAAGTTGAAACAAATTGCCTTTTAGGATATCTCTGTGGACCTTTTAATCTTCGTCGTAAAACAAAGCAAAAAAAGTGCGCCGACGTCCTGTGCGTGAACGGTTTAGTAATGTGCCACAGCTGCTCGACGCACTGTACACTTGTAGCAAATACATAGTTTACTCTTTCATGTATGGGCCCAAGCCAAACACACACGCAAACCGGTATACCTGCTGTATATTGAACCTCTTCTCGCTCGTATTCCACTTTGTTGGGACCTTGCGGCTTCTTTAATAATTGTACTATCTACTTCATTAGATAGTATACACTTTAAAGAAATCTTTAAAAAGCAAGCTGGAATGTGTTTTAAAACGTAGTTTAGCTTCCTCTAGTAAAGCTATGGTGATATTTCAACGTTTCAGCGGCGCCGCTCCCCACCCTTCGCCGATGGGCGCCGAGAGCTTCCATCGCTGCATACATTACAATATATTTCCTAGCATAACTCAATCGCCGCACTTACTGCGAACTACCAGAAACTACTCCTGGACTATTGGCATAACAAATATTCCAATAGCCTAAGCTATGAGTTCGAAAGAATAGTATCAAGAAATTAATTAAATCGACCATGAAGCGATTTTGTTTACAGGATCTTCGGACAGTGTGGCAACTTCTGTCTTCAACACCTTGTGTGACAAGTTCTAATTGTTTTGATTTGATTTCCAATATCTGGCCATCACAAAGTCTATAACTTGATTTTTACAATTTTTTTGTAAAACAGTAATACAAATTAATCATAATCACCCATAAAAGTATATAGGTTAAATCAAGATTAATATTATACAAACATGTCTCACTGCATAGTCTCACTGTATGTATTGACAAGAGGTGAGACGTTAACTTGAACAGTTTAAAACAATTGATACAACAAACGCAGCGGGTAGCGGGTCAGACTATGATAAATTAGTCTGTTTCACCACGTAGTCACATTGATGTAACTAGTTAAACACTTTCAGTTTAAAAAGTTGGATTGATTTTAATGTAAATAATGAGATTTTTTTCAAATATTGAGATAAATACAACGTGTCTAATAACATAACTAGACTGTATAGCTGTACGTGAAGTCAAACATGAGGACTGAACCCTCGGCAGGTCCCCACGGCACCAATTGTAAATTGCCCTCAAGAATCCGGCGGGTGCTGTGCCCTCCTCATTCCTCCTCGATATAATATCGTCGACATAAATAGCGCGACGCCAGACGGAGGGTAAGAAAAACATTCTGTTCGCCGGGTCGCGCGTCGTGTCCTACACAACATTTTATATTTACTTACTCTTCTAACTGTACAGCGAGTTGTACGTGTACAAAGTATTTACGAAACCTTTATCGAGGAACGTATTATATTTTGTTCACGAGTACACCAGGTGTAGTCATACGTATAGTTAACGGTAACTACCTATTGAAAACCAGTCAATTGCGTACTTCACGCTCGGTTACAGTTGGTGTGCCGTAGAATTTTAGTTTAACAACACGCAGATTTCAGATTTTCAATCGTCGAATTACCTGGTAAGGGACAATATTTGTTTTCACAAATCAGCACGTACAATTAATATTATAATATACAATTTCCCACCGTCCAATCATACTTTTCCCCATTGGGGTAAATAGAGAACATTATATCATGTTTATGTGGGTGCTAGCACCTCTGTCTACCCCTTCGGGGATATAGGCGTCAGTTTATGTTATGTTATGTTATGTTATATTATGTTAGCTCTAGCTACGGTTTGGTGTACACCTTGAGCTTGTTTCATTATTATGTTCCCTAATGTCATGCTCGGCCGGTGCGTGCCTTTAACACTGGCTTTCGTTACAGCATCTGTGATCTGATGGACACACATACATGACCTCTACGGCTTAGCGGTTGAGCGTGCGACCGCTAAGTCAGAGGTCACGGGTTCGATGTCCGCTTATTACTAATGTTAGTGTGAATGATCTGGACGTTTCTATGAAAAAAATGTATCGAAGTAAGCTAGTTAAGTTATTTTTACTTTGGGTCTAGATAACGGTTTGTAGAATGACGTAGAATATTTATTAAATACAATATTACACTGTGAAAATGTTACGAGGGAGCTTTAATTCAAATGCTTCAGCAATTTCCGCCGCTAGAACTGTCTTCAGTTCGATTTTGTTGAATTAAAGAAAAACGACTTACACTGAACGTTGGCGGAGAGCGCCAGCGGCCGTCGAAAGGGTGATTAAGTGCCGGCTCGGCCTGGACGTGAGCTGAGCACTCCTCTCCAGCTACAAAATAACTTAAACCAAGAGCGAAGTTCATGACCCGACTACCCATTGTAAAATATATAAATGTTTAATTGCTACGTGGAGAAGTGCTTCGATACACAACGAATCGTTTTTTTAGATACATAATTATGTTTGTAAGGGCCACTTGTAAGCGTTTGTTTCAGAGAGGGCTCTCTGAAACACTGCGACAAGACGCACCAGTCGCTTCATATTTACTTAGTGGCACTGGCGGAGGCGAGGTTCTCTTGCCAGATATACCGTCACAGTTATGTCTGGATATTAATATCAATGCTATTTGCGGCGGTTAGTATTCCGAGCGCGCCGTATAATCCGTATTTTTACTGAACGCTGTGCGGTTGCGGCGCTCGGCTGTGGTCACACAAAACAGTAGTATCTATTCCTACTTTGCATTTTTAACGATATTTTTGTGGAGCATTGTTTGCGCCGCTGGTGCATCTATTATTGTAGCAATTTTCATTTCATGGGCTCGTGACAGAAATACAATACTTTGAGTAATTACCTATGTGTATATTCACTCTTTCTTTTTTATTTATTTTTTGTTTTTGTTGCCTTTAAAAAAAAAACAATTTCCAATGAAACAACATTTCCGATTGCCAAGTCAAACACAAAATATTTTTGATGACGTTTGCAATTCTTCGTGATCAAATCTTAGCATTTAATAGCTAGAGCCTATCAACATCAGTGCTATAAACTGTAAGTCTAGGAGATCCATACTAGTAAAAATACATTACCTTTTTATGCTTCTAAAAGTGGTGCAAACAATCAAATTAAGTACATACTTAGCAGTACCAACATCTTCAGAATTGACAGATTTTATAGCATTGTATCGCACCACTAGAGGATGCAGTGAAGCATGGCTGACTGTGTCTCCGCTCTCAGGAGCTCCGAGGACCTACCCACCACCAAAACACAACACCAACCACATTGTGTTATTTATTTGTTATTTCGCGAAGCATTCCACTTTCATAGTGTGTAGACATCAATGGCGCGCACAAGTCTCTGGCTCGTCGCCAAGTGGGTACTTATTATTAAAGTAACCGTTAACAGGCGGCTTCCCTCTCGCTTTATCATTATATTTCTGTATTTTTTTATGTGGTATCCATCATCGTACCGAGATAGACATTCAAGAAGGGCATTACTTGGATGGTATTTACAGGGTCGGCCGCGTGATTGTGACGGTACCAGTTTTGTTCATGTCCAATATATCTTAAGGCCTTGGTAATCGCTTCTCATCAAGTGAGCCGTGTGCTTGTCTGCCACTTAATTGGTATGAAAAAATTAAGCAGCAGGTTCTTCAAAGAAAAATAGTTTAATATGGGGCAGGAAATATTGAAATTCAAAAAGATGACATCGTTAAGCACACAAGATCATAATAAGCTCTTTGTGTATCAACTCTTAGGTCTATGGTGTCAACATGACCAATATTAATCGACTGACGACGAAACGCACGCGATAACCGTTACCACTAACCAGTTAGCACCGCACAGTTGATATTGAGATGCTGTTTCTAGATCCACACGGGACCATTCTGTGTGAGCAAATTCGGTCTCCACTAACTGACGTGGGCGTATCCGTCGCGTGTCATCCATAACGCCATTACCTAAAGCTACTTTCGTAATGAAACTTCCATGAATGAATGAAACCAAGTCAGAGACTAAGCATACAAAAACAACGCAAAGTAGGTACACAGAATGTTCCTAACAAAGCACTTGGGCGCGTGTACCGGGACAGTGATATATGAAGGGAACAAAGGGCTACTTGAGGGCTTAGATAGTTTTTCACTGAAGTGATGATAAGATCCAGCGGCGGTAATTCATCCGCGCCCGGCCCGGCCCCGATCGCGATGGAGACGGTCGTAATGGGCATAATATTCAAAAGCCATAGTACTCACTACGATCAGATATACACATGCAATTATTTACAAACCTTACTCTGACAACTGACACTTTGGCTATAATTGCCTCACTCGAAGTATGTTGTGCGTTTTCAGCTAGAAAAAATTGCAGCAAAATTTGTGTTAGATCAAAGACTCAATTCACCCTTAACTTACGTGTATTATTGAAATTACTGTTAAATGTTGCGTTCAACTACCTTTTTTTCCGTGCGGAAATCCTCATGGATACCCACCCCGCAGCCAACGGGGCTGGTTATGTTGGACTCTTACCGTCTAAAACCGCACGCCGTCTAGGGTCTTCTGACACCAGAGTGTAAGGTGGGCCATAGAGCATTTCCTCGCACCCCGGTTTGACCCGGGCCATCTCCGAATTTAAGATGGCCTCCTCGAGTTTGGAGATGTGCTCAAGTACCTGAATTTAAAAGATTTAGAGCCATACGAGCGCTTGTTGAATATGATCCAGTCACCGCTACACTGACGATAACAACAGCCAATCAAAATCATTGCGAACATTCAACTTTATATCACTTTTGATTTTTCCCAAAACGACCATATGCTCTCTTGTGACCTATATAACTATTTAAATATAATTAAACATTTACCGACCAGGGAAGCAAAATGGAATATACACAAGTGGTGGCGGGGCGATAGTGGGTTGTTTGCATTTCATTACCGTTTAGGAGCAGAGTGCGCAGTTGTTTGCCCTTGTTGCGCAGTAATAGTTTTATAAATATTGCAGTAACGGTCTAGGTGATCGTTACACGCTCCGATGTGACCGCAACTTTGCATGTCGACGGAGCCGCGACCAACTGATGAGTTCCTAGGCGAACTTCACGCAAGGCTGCACCGAACTGCCGACTGTAGATTGCAGCTGAGCCTACGTATAAAAGTAAGTTTAATGAATATCTGAAATGTTATTCCTACTACGTGATTATATAATTAACAAATTGGAAATTGTAACATGTGTTTTGTAAAGATTGACAACATGCAAAACAGTACTGAAGCCTAGTATCGACAGCTCGTCGCTATAGCGAGAACGAACGGTGGGTGTCTGGTGGGACCTTGACAAAATGAAGTGAATTAGTAAAATTATTTCAAAGTCCTTTCACGTGTGTTTTGCAAATTACAAACCGACGGAGCCGCGTGTGTCACATTGCAAATTCTCCCAATTAGCTGATTTTCCTTATTATTGAGATATTTTACGACGCAACCTAACACAATGCGAAGCCGTTCAATTTGCGAGGCGCCATTATCTCCTCCAGGTATCATAATATATAGCATTTATATTTTAATAAATTTATTTTTTCATTTCTTTAGCTAACAAAAGGGTAGGTAGGGTATGTGTGTCTATACTAGGGTTCGGGAAAGGCTGCAAGGGTTCGGGAAAGGCTGCATAGAGCTCTCCCGAACGGCGGCGGGCGCGGACGCCTAAGGCGTCGGAGGTCTAACGACCTCCGTCCTCCATGAGCGCTGGCCTGGGGGTGACGGGTGGAGCCGCCTGTCACCCTAGCAGAAGCAGGCCGAGGCGGCGGCGCGCGAAAGCGCGCCCCCCCCCCCTATTCCGGGGGTATGACGGGAACCACTCGGTTCCCAAACCCGAGGGGGCCATCTTGAATCCGGAGATGGCCCGGGTCAAGCCGGGGTGCGAGGGAAATGCTCTTTGGGCCACCTTACACCCTGGCGTCAGAAGACCCTAGACGGCGTGCGGTTTTAGTCGGTAAGAGTCCGACATAACCTGCCCCGCTGGCCGCGGGGTGGGTATCCATGAGGATTTCCGCACGGAAAAAAAAAAAAAAAAAAAAAAAAGGGTATGTGTCTATACTAAGCAAAACATGAGTATAAGGACTGGAGCAAATTAACGTAGATGTGATATTAGTGGAACATTCAGAGGCAGGTGCAGGTACTCGAGATGAGGGTAAGTCCGCGCGCTGGTCAGCGTTATCTAATTTATTGTCAAACCCTGTCCCGGCGTCGACGGTCGGCCAACATTACTGTCCGACTCCAATAGCAACGTTGTAGTTTAAAAATAGACTTGTGAAATGCCCATATTACTAAGCGGTAAGTAAATTGAGAACAACGACTTTTTCTATTCGTGAAGGTCAATAAATAAATTATATATTATAAAGCTATGAAATATAAGTACATGTTGCAAGTTCAGGAGCGCAGTCATTGTAAAAATCAGTTCGTTCCGTAGCGATGGACGGCGATGGTATAATGCGGCCGTCTCATGATCCGACAGAATGTGGTCTTTTGAGAATATGGTATACAGCGACGGAGGCGAACCATGCTATGCCTATTTTTAATCTATTTGAAATAAGATTAAAATATAGTGACACAAACAACATACATATTTCCAAACACATTTAATTGAGAGAGCGTGCCTCGTCGTAAAGGCATTATCTCCGGACAACAACAACATAATACATTTACGTAGTGTAGGGCGCACCCGCGCGCGCCGCTCAAACGGAATGCTATTATACCTTCCTCAGCATTTCATAAACATTTGTGTAGCGCATTCGTTCTGTTAATTATTTAATTCCGTTTTCATAATAGAAGCCGCGCGGTTGCCGGCTATACAAAATGCAAGGCCCACCCGTCTGTTCCCGCGGACTTCGGACAAGGGACGGACTGCTCTCGATCCGGCAGTATATTATTATCTATCTATCGGTATGAATACTGCTAACACAAACCATTTAGCTTTTGCTGGAATGCTAGATCGTAATACCAGTGTAATTCCGATTACTTGTTTGGAACAAATCTGAGAAAAAGTAAAGACCTTTTTCTGCTCAAGTGATGTTGGGTTTAAAAAGTTAGGCTCTCAAGTACTTCGCATACCTATCATAGGCAGATTAATCGAACAGTCGTCATACGCACGACGATCGTTCCAGTAAAGCTCACCGCCCAGCGCGCCCAACACCTAACGGATTGAGCTCGGAGCGCGCGCAATGTAATTACGTACCACGTTAGTTAATGCGCTGAGAGCGCCGCTTACTCGCCAACTCATTACTCAATGAGTGCAAACTCACAAACTCACAACACAGTTTACAACATGCTCCTGAAGACGCTACGATGTTAATGTACTACATTATAACTTACTGTATGTTGGACAAGCTGTTCAAAATAATTTTGGCAAAAGTTAAATCTATACTTGCTAGAGTCACTTCTAGAGAAGTTTTTCTGGGTTGTATCTACTAGGCAAAGCTTGCCATATTGGTTTCAGAATACGGATTAAACATAACCTTGGTTCTGTTAGAAATTTTTTCATGGCAAATGATGTGAAATTCAAGATTTGAACAACAAGTTTTGTACAAAAATTATTGGCCAAGTCAAGCTCCAAATTAAAAATCAAATCGTCGGTTAAATTCCTACGAGAAAAAACGGTTGAGATGAAATTTTCACTCTTTTTAGATGCTCCAACCGTTAACATTCAATTTGCATAATGGTAATTCTCTGGATATTTTTTATTATCTTAACATTTAGGTACTTGCTTACATTTTATTAAATTATTAGTAATATTAAATGTTGTTGTACTCGTATAACTATCAACATCAACTATTATTTATGTTATAGAATGTTTGTTTGTTGTTTGAAAGAAAGTATATTTTGACTTTTATGGGGGTGAATGCCGCCTGAACCCCAACCCAGAGAGGAAAATCTACGCCAGATCCTCGCCCGTGAATAGGCAGATGTGCGTCTTTCAGGTGAGGTTGAAATGGACCCCAAGAGCTTGATGGAGTCCCACAAATAATACGGTTTTCTCCACTCTACAATAAATATAGAATCAATGGATTAGTGCGCGGTTCTCCTTGAATATTATAAAACCATATTTGGTTCACGGAATGTATCTGTTTGTTACACCCCTATCTATGTCCCACAGATAGTAGGGTGCGCGATTTGACAAATAGGCCATGTAACTTGTAGCATGTTTTCATGTTTGGAACGAGAGAAGTTAGTTCATTATATCTGCAGGTCAGCAGGCGAGCGCGGCACGCGGCCGTATCGCTACATTATGATTTATTGCTGGCTCGGACCCGCGAGCGCCGCGACCGCCAAGTTTCGCAGCGACGATGTAATCACAAGTTTTTGCGTTGTCATGTCCAACTTGTACTTGTTACTAGTAACATTAGTCACAAACTTTAACTGTTCCAGATCCAATAAAGTACTCTGCTTATTATTCGACGCTAGACACAATAGACTACAGTTTATTATTCAACTAGCAACCCGTTCTCGCTTTCCTTCGGTTTATACGAGATTAATTCGAGCCATTATCCATCGGGGTAATGTACCCTTTAAATGGTGAAAGAATTTTTCCAATAATTTCAGTGTTTCCGAAGGTTTACCCAAACATGTAAGGAGTTCGCTTCCAGTGCGGTCCCAGTCGCTGGAATCCTCATCAATTCAATTGAATTTTTTGAACCCACGGTGACCATGTTGACGCTACACCCCTGCCTACCCTTTGGAGTATGTACCTACCTACTTCTATATCTGCACCTATGGTCATGACAATCACATACGGGTATAGCGTGAAATATTCCAACAAAGCCTTCTTTCACACGGCCTATAATTAGGTGGCTCCAACAATAGTGAGACGCGAAGGGCCACAGCTGAAAGAGCAGATAGCATCAGCAATAAACAAGAGGCGGCGTCTCCTGCGGGGGACAGAGGGGGGGGGGGAGCGGGGGAGGGGGCGAGCGCGCTGCTCCGTGAAGTTATTACGAACCGCTTCAATTTTGTGTAACAAATGTATTATATTTGGCGAATGCGTAGAATCTGTTGAATAGTTGAATACATATAAGTCGTACGTGAGCCGAGCTATTGCTCTCTGAACTAGCGAGATATTCGGCGTGGTTTACCGTGGGTAATGTGTTATGTTTTGAGAATACGAACAATCTTCAAACACATCAGACATTTTGCCACAGATTTGCATACACATGAAGATGCAGGTACACTAACGAGGTTCAGTCCCCGAGGCACAAAGAGCTCCGCCAGACGATGCTGCTGGAGGATGCTATTAAAATGTAAACGAGTGTGTCGCGGACGGTGCGGTCAACCGACGACGCCTGCGCATGCGCACGGGTGATAATGTCAGTTTAAACACCCTTAGAGTGGCCATGGTTCGAAGTCGTTAAATTATTTAAATGAGGAAGACTAAAACATACTGGAACTTCATATTCTCTCCAGAACTCTATAGAATTTTGGAAGTTCATATTCTCTCCAGAAAGTGCTTCAGCAATATTTTAGTGACACGACCCGCTGAACGTGATCACCTAGACAGGTCGAAGGATGCTCCCTCCGTGTCGTAGTAACATCACACCCGCTACACCACGGCTCTTTGAAAGTTTGTTGTAGTTACAGGCAATCAATTGAATAACTTCATCCGCACAACAACAAAATAAGAGAAATAAATTTACTCTAGCTACAACGAAAAGCAATTTTATTTCTAGTTTACAAAATAAAAAACATAATCGGGCAAAAGTCAACCACTCGTTACAAAATCAAATCACGGCGACCTTGCGCCGGGCGCCGAGGCGCTGACGATGACGCAATTATACAATCAGAGTGAGTTCAATTAACTGGAAGTATATAAACGAAGGGTTTATTTACCGACAACCCGGCGGCCAACGCTCCGATGGTTTCAAATTCAAATCTAACATCATAAAAAATATTCTCCGACGGTGATTGCGACATTGGGATTGAACACGAAAATAAAGCACTTCCAATTACAATTTTATATCGATTTCAAGCGAAAAAAATCAAACTTGAACCATTTATAATAAAGAATAGGTATTGTTATCAAAGTTAGTACGAGCCGACTTCGAGTGTATTAAATCAATTACATAAATGAAAGAACAGTTCATTGAAGCTACAACAAGAGCGTAACAAGTAAGTAAAGCTTTAAAGCGGCTTAAAGCTTTTTGCTCCTCGCACTGTCAGCACATCTTGCTTAATAGGATTTAGCTGGCTGTCTCCTTGTTACACGAGTTTGCGTCTTCGTCTTCACGTAATGATTGCCATAAGTACTGTCATACTGTATGAGCCCTAATATACAGATACAGAACAATTCTATCAGTTCACATGTACGCAGAGAACGTAGGTAATATTACATTTTTTGTAAGAAATTATAAGCAATTCTGTTGAAACACGTTCATAGATAAAATAGTAACTGACCGTGTGAAGAACAGATTCAATATACTAATAGGAACTAACTAGAACAATGACCAAAAATATAAAACTAACTAGAAAATGTTCAATCTGTTTGTGTACGTACCTATCGCCGTTTGTAATTCCTACGTCTCTTAACTGAATTGAACCGGAGTCAAATGTTTTTAATTGTGTTTGTAATTTTTAAAAATGTATTGCGTCTCTTAATACGAATGAGTTGGAGAAAAAGCGTCGTCGCGAGAGGAGGGCGCGAGCGCGAGGAGAGGGCGCGGTGCGGCCCGCGGCGGCGGCGGCGAGCGTCCGTGATATCTTTTTAATTAAACTCTGGCTCCTGGGGCGGCGGCGGCGGCGGCGGCGAGCGAAATAACTTGTGCAATCGACTTCAAGTCAATTGACTTATCAACACCATTTAGCAATGTTCAGCAATTTTTTCGCAGTCAAGTCCTTTATTTATTGGTCTTGGAGAACACCTAAAACTGTCCATTGAGATTATCGCAAAAGCTATTGATACGGGTGGGGGCAGCACAACCTCTCACAACTATTATAAATGACAGTAGAAACTACTCTTAAGTAAATGGTCATACGACTAAGCGGTTTAGTCATAGTGACTCACCATAATGCAATCCTTGAAGAAGCACACTGGTTTAAAGATACCAAATTGCGCACAACTACAACACTCCCAGATTGTAGTTGTAGAGAAATGCAAATGTCGGCAACAAGTTGCTGTGTGTAGCGATGCAAATTCACCATGTGGCACTGAGCCCTCCCACGTCTCTTTGTGTGCCCTCTTGATGGTAAGAACTTTTCACAAATCTTATTGGCATTTTACTTAGAACTGAAACTGAAATATCATGTTGCCACGTTGGATTGAGGCCTCGTTGGATTATTCAATTCTTGTTTTCTTCTTCAATTGTGTTGTCACATGAAAATCTAAATGTTTAGATATTGTATTATCATGGACACTTACACACCTACAGTGATAGGCAAAGCAAAGGTAAAGCCTGTGACAAAATAATCTGTCACGAACATAGAGAGATAGATATTTTCTACAACTAGAATGTGTCCTATAAAAATACCCCATAAACTAGTGGCCCTCGCACGAAGCTGCGACGTGATGCAGGCGCTATGGACGCGCACAAACTACAGCAACAGTGTTACAGTACGTACAGTACAGTACAGTGTGTACAGTACACTCGAGCGTGCGTCTGTTTGCCGAGAGAAGTGCTATTTTCTCACTGCACTAAGCGCGCACTCATTAAGAGAGCTGCTAATGTACTTGCGCTGCAAAAGTAAATTAAAGTGTCGTCGTGCGAGGCTGTTGCGACAACACCGCCTGTGCTTAGGGAGGCGCTATTTATATGGCGCGCGTGTCACGTACGAGAATGATTCTTGAGACGTTTCACTTGTATAATGTTGGGTCACCCCTTTATAATTGATGATTGTTTAAAGAACTAGGTTTTGCTGAACGTACGACCATCTAAAAGTTATTTGTCTATCCCGTATGCCGTATACCGTATATTCATCCTGTTCTACCGACAACATGAATGCAAAATTTAATGATGATTGGATGCGTGTAATTAATGGTAAAGTGTTACAAACAAATGAACTCATTAACTTTTAAACTTTCGCGTTCCATGATTATAATAATATGTAAACGGGAATTAATGCGTCCGGCATTCCAAAGGTATATATATACATACCTATGCCATGATCGCGTTAATTCCCGTTTACATATTAAATGAACTCATTTTCGCATTTATGATATTAGTACCGCTTTTTGTATACCTACCTACCTTCAAGGTTTACAGTTTTAACAGTGTTTAATCACCTAACCCAGATCCATGAAGCCAGCCATAGCCGCACTGACTAATGACCTTCCTTGAGTTAAGTTGTACTTTGTGTAATATAGAAACAAAAAAGCGCGCAGAAGTTCCATCGCAGTCTCGAGATTTTAATTTCAGTAATAGCATTGGCCACCGCGGCGTCGAAGGCGCCAGAAATGTTGAAGGAAATTGGTAGAATATACTGAAAAACCGAACCGAAACATTATGAAACCGAACTGAATTTTATTAGCGCTCTAGTTGGCATTTATTTTCGTTCGTTGAATAAACAGAAATCGATTGACAGTTATTATATTATTATTATTAGAAATAGTACGCAAAGAGGCCATTCCACGATTCACACCATGGTCCGAATATTTCTTGGTGTGGAAGAGGAACGACCCGCATACATAATAAAATCCAACAAAATATAAATTAGATAAACTAGTCTATTAGTATTTACTAAAACTATTTCGTTAGTGCGTAAAATATGGGCAGACCTAAATAACTAACCATATGGACAGACAGTCGGACCACGAAATGAAATTTTACGGGCTTCTTTGTTTACCATTTTAGGTACGGAACCCTAAAAACTTTTTTCCGTGAACACACACTCGGATAAATTTAAAGTCAATTCATAAATTATTATTATCTGACGACACCGCACTTAAGGCTTCAGCGGCAGCCGCTCGCACTGGCCGACCAATCATTTATTGCACTCATGAAAATATAATTGACAGATATTAAAGAAAAAATATGGCCAAAGTGGTGTAATATTCTTTTAATAAATAACGAAAATGTGAGAAAAATCGTAATAATTATAGGTTTTTATGATTACGGGATGATTATTCCAATATCATAAAAGATAGAAAGAACTACGCTTAACTTACTTTGTCCAGGATCTAAAGGTGGGTCTACGCTAGGCAAGCAAAGCACTAGCGGATCGACTTACAAGCTTCGAACGAGGTTTAATTTCCATTAAAAATTAAATTAAATTTTTCAATTAAATTCTATTTAATTTCGCTCCGCTCGTGCTCGGCTCGTCCAGCGTAGACTCACCTTTAGGTTAACTTTGGTCTAAATCTATACAGCGTGCAGGCGGTACACGCACATTTACTTTCTCAATATGGATTACATTGTCCTCATAATATTATTTGGTTTTAATACTCTAGATATTGCTGATATATTATATGGTCATTGCTACTTTCGACTAAGGTTACTCTGCTAGGGCGTAAGCGGCCCAATTTTTTCCGCCACGTATAGAATGATCGATGGCCGCTCATCTCAAATGTGTGTCACTTATAATTAGGATAATCGCAAAGCTGAGTCGCATCTCACAAAAGCAGCGTGGTGAGTAGATACTACCGTCGTAAGGGCAACAAAATATGTTTTTTTAACTTATGTAGTTTTTAGGTCCTTAATAAAATTCAAGGCACGTTACGTATGGAATTCTAGACAAGATAGTAAGTCTTCAATATGATTTTTAAAGTTGATTGTGGCACCATATAGCGATAAGGTTGTTAGATCAGAACCCAAGTTGATCTGAAGTAGTGGCGATATTGTTACAAGTGCAGCTAAATCAAAGAAGTGCAGCAACAGAAACTGAGGCCTGGCAACATTCCAAAAATTCCCCTAGTAAACACATACAGCACGTATAAAAAATGTATGGCATACACTATACACTACATGTGCCAGCGTAATGTAAACTGCGCCTTAGCTGCACACAAATGTTGTGTTCATGCAGCGACAGTGTCGTTCCAGCAGCCCGCGCGCCGCCACGGAAAGGGAACGCTTCTCTGGAGTGACCCTGGACACAACACCTGAATTATTCAAATCAACAAGAACTTGAAAGACTTTGTTCAAAGAAAAACAACGCCAATATATTCAATGGAGTTTTTGCAATATACCTTTAGTACCATAGATGATCTCAAGAAGTAATCAATTATCTTTTTCAGAATTTCAAGTATTCCAAAAATTGTTTTTTTTTTACTATAAAGAGCCATTTGGCACACTTTACGATGTTATAATAAAATTCATTGGCGGACATTTCTTCAGTAATTCTTCATCTACCTACTCGTATGTTTAATTAAAGAATTTTACATATTTACACGTCTGATTGCCTTCTTATAGTTTTACGCTTGTAACTACTCCCGTTAGCGCGAGTATATTGAACATATAGTTTAAGCGTACCGCAGCGTCCGGGGAGACATCACCGTGGCAAGTACGTACCCTTTCTAAATTAATTACGCATGACAAGTCCCCCGTGGAAGGGAGCTCAATGTTCCCGCGTCCCTGTTCTCGTAACAGCGCGACTGTAACAAGCGTGGCTATTCGCCCATAACGATCATGAACCAACTACATTCTGTCTCGCTACTTGCCTACAAGTGAAACTTAATTCGGAACGTCTTCCGACGAATTAAACAGCTTTTAAACTTAAAGCAGGGTTAATAATTTAAGTAAGGGTACATAATTAAGAGAATGCAATGCCGAAATTTAGAAAAACATGAAATTAAAATGATAACGAGATACACTTTAGGCGCACATGAAAGACAGTTTTACTGAAATATGCAATGCATAAAACTAACAAAAATAGTAAGATAAAAAGAACTGCTTGGCCAAAAAAATGTGTTATAGTATGGTGTAAAAGCAAGAGTAGAATAATTGTCGGTACCTAGCTATTTCGGACTCTAATCTCGTAGTTGTTTTTTTTTTCTAAAGAAATGTATTGTATACTACAACTATTGCTCCACCAAAATGCAAGGCGTACATCACCACATCCCCACCAGAACACCGACTATGTAATGCAATGCCCGCGCTCCGCTAGTTCCAGTAACTCGCGGCGCGAGTGGAGCGTCCCCGTGACTATTTGTTTTAACGGTAATGGCTGCGATGTTCATCAGACATTACGGTTTTATGAGCAGTTTCCGTCGACAATACAATACAGTTTAGTCAGCATAAACGCCATTGTTTTGCATCAGTGTGAATGGTTTTGGACCAAATAAAATTGTCAATGGGGCAAAAATATTCGGTTACATAAAACACTTCCCCATTGACGATGACGACGATCTGCGATAATAATAATGTTTATTTCTCTCCGACAACCAAAAAATAATATACAATGTAGCTTAACTAGCTAACATAGGTGACACAAAAGATATGGTTGTGAAGCAACAGAGCAACAACCCACTGTGTATTGGCTATTGATTTGAAAATTTTCTGCAGAAGTTTGATATTCTATTATGTTTTAAATACCAAAATAAATCAGCGCCATTTTATAGATTTTACTGATTCTTCACAAAAAGAAAACTAGGCTTCTTCAAGCTAATTATATACCACCAACTGAATGATTGGACAAATTGCCCCTAAACGCTACCCCGTAAACAAAACTCATAACATTAAAAAGTAAATTTTGACCTTTTTGTTATTATGTCATTGTTCCGCTGAATGAGCGATGTTTCATTAAATCCGGGTCGTGACATGACACGCAATCATAACGCGAACGAAATACAATTTTACGAGGCTGTAGGGTATGGCGGCGCTAATGTAGCTCGCAAAATAGGAATGTAAAATGCTGCGCTGGTACAGCGGCCGGGCGCGGGCGGCTCTCCACAATGCATTTCGTGAATGGCCTTCGACACACGAGGACGCCATTTTATCCTCTTCAGTTTTGTAAATCCTCAATTAACACAGAGGCTGAGGGCGGTGCTTTGTTCGGCGCGTCACGTGCCTCCCTCCGAACCTTTTCAATGTCCAGCGATGCCCAGACTGAACTGAACGTGTCAGTACATCTTTAAATTGCTTTTTACGAAAGCGTTCCTAATGTGTTTCGTGCGGAGAGACATGTGTACCTGCTATAACTTTTATTTAATAAAGTCTGATAAAAAGGTTGATCGGCACAAAACATACACAATGGCAGTTGTATACTGTTATTGTAAGCGAACGGAACGTGCCTCCACTGCTAACGGGACAATGCAATAACGGAACGGAATAATGGGGATTGTAATCTTTATTTCAGTAGTCATGTTTTCTAGATATTTTGTATAAGAAGTAAATAATAAATTACGCCAAAAGTCCACTTCGAACTAAGTTAGGTATGTTGAGTTCTCTAACGGTGTCGTTGTACTTACTGTGTTTGACCACTCTGCTTTAACTTTGAAATACCAACTTTATTTCAATATTGATACTCACTAGTCAAGTGCAGTGATAACGATCATATAATGATGTTTTTACATGACACGACTACATTTACTAAGGGCTTAGTAATTTCAGGTCTTGTAGATCGTAAATCAAATGACTCGATGTATTACAAAATAGAAGTTTCTTAAACAATGAGTATTCGGCGGTCGCATAATGGCTAAGGTCGTACTTGCAATCAAGCGGTTGCGGGTTCGAAGCAATTTACCTCAACTTGAGGGTGAACAAGCACACTACATACATAGTTACGTAGCCAGGGCACGAGGAGTGTGTGGAAAACAAACTGATAAGCAAGCACCCGCGCGTTACATATTCAAGCTCAAGTTTAACTGCTTTTTGTTGTAGCGGAGGAGCTGGTTTACTTAATATTACATGACCATGAGTGTACAAGAGGTGTACGCTACAGTGAGCAGGAAGCTTAATATTCAATGTTAGCGCTACTTCGTGCTTCGCCGAAACATTAGGTACACAATATTACGTGTTCTCAGTAAATTCAAACTAGAATTACAAAAATGTTAAGTGCCGAGATACGAACTGGTTTATAATTGAATTAAGTACTTACTGCAATTAATTGCATGTTGCATGCAATTGTGTTGGCGTGCAGTCCATACAACACATATTTTAAGATAGGTATGTATAACACGTTTATTCGCATGCTGTAGTGGTTGTTGAGCCCCTCCTTCTGCCCGGTCTCGTTGCTGCCGGCGTCAGATACCCTGATACCTTTGAGGAACAACTTGATAAGCTTGAGCGTGCATAAGATTCAATATTTGATATAGGTACGCAAATAATATATATGGGCTTCCAATTTGACTTCGCCGAAAGGCTCGTATTCTGGCATTGAATACAATGCTTTATTCAATTCTACTATTCCAACTTATCTTATTTTAGCTTTAGGTAACTCAAGAATACACATGCAAAAGGACTATTCTATAACCTCTGTATCTGATTTTAACTTAACAACGACTCGACTATTTTATTTACTAACCAAATTACACCAGTTTTCATTGGTTTCATAATCATAACGTAAACATTTTCAGCTTATTTTTTATTCTTGTAAATATAATGAACTTATTCCAAAACAAATTACAAGTTGTTTTTGAAAATCATCTCATAAGGAAGAACAACGATTATTGGAATGATAAAAAGAAATGCGAACACGTTCAACGCAAAACTTGGATCGTATAAAATAATGTATGAACAATATTATACAAATAGACAGGTCTCGTGCAATACAAACAAATCATTTGGCTATAAACTTAATTTTATGTGACTGATTTACATAATGACCGACATTACAGAGGCACAACGCACTTAAAGTGCTATAAAAGAGATAACAACGAATTTTCTAAATACCCAATGAAACTTGTAGCGGCATTGTTCACTGATCCTGTGGAGTGCTCTCCGACGAGGATGGGACCTTCGGCAGATACGTTTGTATGTACCGACACGTTTGTCTGTTGCACATAACGATACATAATTTGGAAGTAAAACCTAATAAGATGCAATGGAAAACACTGTTTTGATATTTGGGTTATAATAATTTCAAAATACACAGAACCCTGTTATTGTCTTTTAGTTCACTAACAGTCACCTTCGAGGATAAAGACATGAATTAAAATATAATAAAGTAGGTACTGTACAGTAGGTACGTTTGAGTTACCTTGTGACGTGTTGTAAACTCGGCGCTACATTTTGACGAAGCTTTAATGATTTAATACACGCTCAAAGACTAGCTTATGAAATGGTTTAGCCCGAGATTACTGTTTCTAGAACAAGTTATAATTAATGAAGCACCTCCCTTGGATAATTAGAACATGAAATATTAAGCTAGTGCTGCGGGCGCGGCGTGTGCTGGCCTAGTGTAACTCGCTGACTTAACTGTGCTTCTTGAACTAAACCAATTGTATTTAGGTAACCATGTCAACACTTATTTGATAAGCAGGTATGAGCGTTAGTTCTAGAATGATTTCACAAAACAGGCGGTGGTCTGCTCTAGGCAAATTCTAAATATATTACATAATACTGCAGTACAGAGCAACGCCAGGTATTAACATTTGTACTTGGCTTGTACTGTACACATAATCCTTGCTAGATTTACGACCGGCGTTGACCTAATTAGTATATTTATGTGTGTCGTATACATGAAATACTTGTGTAGTTGTGTTCAATACTTTTTCTGCATACAAAACCTGCGTTGATAGTTTTGAGTGTAATAATACTCTCGCTTAGCTACGACTTTACATAGATTATGAGTCGGGAAATCAAACATGTTAAGGCACGTCATAAGCAAATCTGTACTACCTCGAATCATAAGACAGTCAATCATTTATTTTACATTATTACGTAAAGTACAGTTATATGTATAACTAGCTTCCGCCCGCGGCGTTTTTACGTCCATCGCTGATCGCGATGGACGTAAAAATTACTGGACGGATTTTGATGCGGTTTATTTTATTAGAAAGATCTTGCTTAGACTTAAAATTTGACATATGTTTAATTGCATTTGGTTGAGTAGAACCGGAGATATGACCAAAAAACAATAACCTACCTAAAAACGACGCGCAGGCGGAGCCGCGTGTATTAGCTTGTATAAAAAATAGCCTATATGTTGCCCAGAAGTATGAACTATAATCGTACCAAGTTTGATCAACGTGCACATACAGACAGACAGACAGAAAGACAAAAAATTTACTAATTGCATTTTTTGCATTTGTATCGATCACTAATCATCCCCCAATAGTTATTCTGTAAATATATTCAATGTACAGAATTGACCTCTCTATAGTTTTATTATAAGTAATAGATAGATAGATGTTAGCGCTGGAGCTAGAGTGGTCGATATTAAATAGCACTCAAAACAAAATCATATTGGATATTCACAACACAGGAGACGAGTACCCTCGACCGTTCTAACGATTATGTTGTTCAGTATTCAAAACGTATACATTAACATTTAAAACACGAAAACACGTTCCTCGAGAGGCTGATTAGCTGCCCTTATACAATTATATAATCTGAATGGTTTTCAAAGCATTTTAATGTTTTAGCTTTTTCTTATAAAGTGAAAAAAGAAATCATAATCTCCCTGCTAAATGACGTCATCTAAATCAAGTATAATATTAATAGTCTTCAAAGTTAGTGGAACGTAAGTTATTCCGCACATACCATACTCCATCCTTATAATATATGTCTCCGTTGTGGTCTGGGGTCGTTGACCTCAAACGTTAACGGTTTGCCTTCATCTGTGAAAGTTTTCCGTTTGTAAGTTTTATTGGTGCTGTCACCGCTGAGGCGCGGGTCGCTCCGAGAACCTTTGTGACGAGAGAATACATTAAACTCAAACAACAGTGATTGAACTGGGACGTACCTATCCCACCCATCTCACACTAGTTCTAAGCGCTACAGAGAGATACTAGCGCGTGAATCTGATCCACGTACTGACTCATGTTGTACTGACTCTACATTAATGTGTTATTTATGTATTATTGGCGCTATTGTATTCATATTCTATCCAACAAAATAAATTGTAATTTCAGGGAACGTTTGTTCTCGAACAATACCAGGTTCATAGAACGTTTTCTGTTCATGCTCCAGACTCAAAATGGGATGTAATGGTTGTACTTGAAGGTCGTGTATTCTTTCACCCAGGGCTATGACGCACATAAAATAAGGCTACGTAAGTCGCCTTACACCCTAGCGTCAGAAGACCTAGAGGGCGTGCGATTTTAGTCGGTAAGAGTCCGACATAACCTGCCCCGCTGGACGCGGGGTGGGTATCCATATTGAGGATTTCAGCGCGGAAAACAAAAGACTACGTAAGTCATAGATAACTAGACTACGTAAGTCCATATGAAAGTATCACTGTATGTACAGCATTCATTGCGGATGGAGTGAGAGTCGTTTCAGGCATAATTTGGAAGTATCCAGCCAGTTGAACGCTTTCAATTGTCCCATTCTGTGAATGCAAAGCGTAAAACTAGTTCAAAAAGACCATAACAGTGTTGTAAAATTTTTACGAACAGCTAATATTGAAGAAACTGCGGAGTCTTAAATGAATTCAGTGGAAGTAAGTTTTGTTTTCTCACACTCATATAAAAGATTTATGTACTGGAACGTAAATCTTTATTTGCACAGTTCTGTGCTGGCATAAAAGTTAGTATGCATCGTGTCTGTCAGTATTAACCTTACAATAAAATGTTACCAGGATTAAATTTTACTTTATTTGCCGATATAATTACATTAATTTTATTTTGAAAGTTCGGCCAATAATAATAAATCCACGTAGGCAGTACATAGACTTCGTGAGTTTTACGAAAATGTTACACATAGGAATTATACTACATTTGCCGCACATTATCGCGATTTATTATGTTCTATTAATCCTAAAGTTTCGGTTACTATTCGGCAGACATAACATGGGCGCACAAACTATAGGAGCGTACCTACAGTTATCTCGAAGTGAACGAACTCTGTACCTGTGTACATTTCTCTTTAATGGTAATTCAACAGCGTTCACCCTTTGTAACAGCACTCTTATGTAAATATAAGACATAAAATTAAGCTAATAACCATCGAATTTATTGGAGTTTTATTGGATATATTCATGGCTTATGAGAAATATATGATAATAGCTGCAGTTAATGAAATATTGGATCAGTTTGCTGACGGTGGCGCAGCGGTGGGTCTCAGCGGTGTCCCTTCAATGTTCTTTCTTTTGAAATCCACTTATTTTAAACCACGCAAGTGAGCCTAGTTATTTTATATATATTATAAGGAGTACTAGAGATAATATCTCTATATCATCTTTAGTGTTCCTATTAATCTACGCTAATTTATTCAAATAGTTACCATCTGTGGTGAAAAGTAAATTCCTCTTTCTGAAACATAACAGTATTATAATTTAACGCTTATACCATTTTTACGATAAAAGCTATCTGACTGCTGCTATAAATGATATATAGGAATAAATTAATATTCTAGAATATTCTTCACAACAGTAACTTTGGAGTTCATAATTAGCTCTTTTTACTTTTACGGCTTTCGACCGCTAATATTACGTTTAATGTTATAGATAGCGGAAAATAATCGTAATGCACTAATGAATAAGAGATATACATTTCACACAAAACCTCGTAACACAAACCAGTGCAAACTGTGTGCTAGCGCCGCCCCCTAGCGAGTATATTACATCGTAACGTAAGCGCCACATGTATGGAACTAGGGCAAGCAGCTTCCTAAACGGAAGGGAATCTTTGTTTCAGCTTGACACAAACACAGAGCTACGATTGAAGTCGACGAAAGCAATATCTACAAGCTCGTAAGAGGGATAACGTAGGAGAGAAGACAGTGTTACTGACGGGTTATTTGCAATTCATTTTGAGTTCAACAACCTAGAAAGAAATTGACCTTAATCTGCAGTATTTTATTTTTGTAGTATTGTCTATTTCTTTTAATATAAGCGCTAAAATTATGTTTTTGAATTTACCGATTCAACTTTGCCCAACACGACTCGGCACGACTAATGTGCTCTCGCGGTCTGTGTGCAAGTAAATAATCACATTAAATGGAGTACTTCAAATTCTTCCCCTTTATGACGAAAGCGTCTCTGTCACGTGTATCACCGCCACAAGTAGGTCCAGTTCGATTGACTATTCATATTATCATCGTATCAACGATTATAAATAAAAAGAACATCAGCAGAACTTACATCTCCATTTAGTGATAAATGCTTGACAAAGGCTGTAGTGAATTTGCGAATAGGTTTCCCAAAACAGCACAATACCGCCTCACAAAATATTGCATCCGCTTTCCTGGAAGTTTAATATTTATGATATTCTCGTTAACATGTTTATTCATAAAAAATATTTATCGTAAAGAAGAATGAACAGTAAATTGTTATTCCGAAGGAATTGTGACAATCAGCGGTTCGAGGAAGAATTATTGTTGTTGAGCGATACGTTTCTTTTGTCATAATGTTGCTAAACATTTTAATGATAAATTGTTATCATTAAAATGTTTAGCTTGTTACTTTATTTAAATGTTTATGTTATACTAGACGTGTTCGGATGTTCTAAAGCCAATTAACTTAAATAACTGGATGAGTAGAACTCGATATTTGACCATAATGTAAATATATGAAATGATTAAGTTCAACATTATACACATCAAGCCATTTTATGGCAATGCACATACTTTAATTCTTTACAATTAAAAGATTGGACTATGTAATTATGAGGATTCCAGCGACTGGGACCGCAAAAGCTGGGACCGCGGTTCCACTTGCCGGTTCTATTAAAGTAAAAGTAATTCCACATGTTAAAATGGAAATAAAAGCTAACGTTAAAAATACACCTATATTTCAGTTCGATGATTCTACTAAATTCCAGGAAGAAAACACACCAAACCGTGTTTGAACGTGCCATAATGATAGCCAAACAGTTTCACTAGCTAACGAACTACGTCCGGACATCGTTTTCCAACTGCGCAACGTGTCGTTCAGTACCGGTATATAACTTACGTCAGCTGTAGGCAATGCTAACGGTTCGCAGTGACGAGCCACCAGTGTTGCCGCCTCACTGAGCTCGATGCTATGTTGCAGTCTGTGCAGTTTTGTGGTCAATTAAAACCTTATGCTGACGTTCTAACACTATCATTACTTAGACGTTTACAGAATCGAAGAGATCATTGAAGAGGTGTTTACTGTTGTGAGGAGTATCATAATAGCATTAATTCCGCACACATTAATGTCCTTGGCAATATAAAAATCCATTAGCTGTGCATTACACATGAGTTGATTGTTAGTTTGCTACATTGAAGCAGTAAAAAGAAAAACTTAGAGCGTCAAGTTACATTGAATTCTGTGTAGTATTATTGCACTAGTTATTAACTATCGCGTTCAGTTCGCGACGCGTTCGCTATAGAACGAACCGTACAGTATATATGTACAGACCAACGGATTTATAGTCCAATATATTGGACGATAAAAGAAATTGTTTAGTTTTATCACTCTTAGAACAAGAATCTACTGAACCCACTCGTAAAAATATAAGTTTGAACTAAATCCGAACTGCTAGCGATACCCAGCTGCCCAGTGGCATTTTCAACGTGAATGACGTACGCATTTGTCAGGATTGGATGCGCGACGAGTCAGTGTACCTCATTATCGTTCGATATCCGGCGCGCCCCGCGACTCCGCCCACGTTGTCCGCACGTAAATGCTCGCCCTTTATGTTAGTAAAATCACAGAACAGGGACGGAAGACGAAATCATCCCGACCGATAGAAACGAAATTAAGGGAACGGGATATCAAAGGGTATTTGAGAACCATTCTATCGGCGCTTGTAATCAAAAGTTGATTGGATTCGACGTTTATATGGACACGCGCCGCTGTCGAACGGCAGCTGGCAACAGGGGCTTCGTCAACTTTTATGGACATGTAGATGTTCCAAATAAATACAATATCAGTCCATAATTTATTCGTAGCTGACATATACTGGGTTTCTTTTCCGTGTATCTATGTTAGTTTTCATTCAGAATTAAATCATTTGAAGTCACCCAGTTTTTTTGAATACCTTCCTTCAGTTTTGTTCTAACGTGTGGTTTCTTTTTATAACAGTTCCGTCAGTATGAACTCACCCTCACCTCACCTAATAGTAAAATCTCAGGAATAAGGATTACCATTACAGATGCTATTAACGCTTCTTTGCCATAAGGGTAGGCACAGACCACAATATGCTTCTAAAAAAGAAGCTAGTGATTTGGGCGCGAGAAAGGCTCGGATATGTATCTGTAACTTGGCATCACTAAATTTAAATTTAACTTGCAAGCTTTGAAAAACTGTTTAGTACATAAGAATACCATTTCTATTTATATCCAATTTGCCCAACGATTCCGCTACTAATAGACGAGGTTAAAGTTGAAATAGCAGCGACACCCACAACAACACCCTATTCCGACACCTCGCTAAAGTTTCGCTTCGACTCGACCGACACGTTCCCAAGTGCTCGACCACCGAACGCGGGCGCTGTTTGACTGCACTCTATTTGCATCTGAATCACAAAGCGTCGCCAATCAACGCGCCTTAACACTTAACTGCACAAGTTGTGGTTTCCGAGACACGAACTGCAACAAATCCCGTTATGTCACAGAATAGGTATTAGTCCTACGTAGTTACACGTACACTGCGCCGGAGATATTTGTGAATACTTCAACACGTTCATCTTGTAATTGAGAACGTTGAAGCCATGGGTTACAGCATTTATAGTCTTAGTCTTCAGGCGCTGGAATAATATATTAATAATAAAAATAAAATTTATACTAATACGTTAACGGGAATTAACGCGATGACGGTATAGGCATATACATTGGAATGCCTGACGTTTCGACCAGGTTACACCGGCCGTGGTCAGGCATTCTAGAGGTATATATACCTATACCATGATGGCGTTAATTTCCGTTAACATATTAATATAATCATGGAACGCGAAAGTTTAAAAGTTATAAATATAATTAATAGATGATTAAATGATAAATTAATTAAGTAGCTTTGTGGCCAGTTATTTGAACATGACCCTCTCACATGGTGTGTATTTTATGAAGGGTAATATTCGGACTATTCAGATTTAGCCAACTTAATAACTAAGTTAGCAGCAGCAGCTGGTAGTGTGCTGTATTATTGGATAAGTGCCTTATTTTTTTTACCATTCTTTTACTCTTACGACACTTTCCTTCTTAATCCCTTACCCTCTCTCGTCTTAGGAGGTGGCTGAATTTTCGTAAACTAAATGCAACCCAACTTAATATTATTTAAAGAAAAGCTTGAATTCTTTGTTGGCCATACTTGACACAAATACTAATAGTGAATAATAAACAAGTTTTAGCTGTCTCAGCACAAACTGCGTCGTTTTATTATCAAACAAAACAAGTGAACTGCCGTGAAGACGAAACACTTGTTCCTTCACTAATCGCAGTCGGACTCCTTTACATCAAATGGTGCTTAACAGAACAGTACAACTTGTTTAAGGATAAATTCATGATGTAAAATAGATCAGATCTGCTCTTAAACTATCGTGCTACGTCATGGATTCCTTCAACGGACGCATAGTTTATGGAATGACATTCCTGTCATGGTTTTTTCAAATCACGCAATGTAAATTTTTAAAAAAAAATCATAAAAGTATAAACATCTATAGGTTAAGGGTACCGCTTTCCATCAGGCGTGCTGGTTGTTTGTCACCTTTATATTTAAAAATATCCTCTTAATGCTCAAGAAAAATTCTCAGGTATATTGGTTTCGTCACTATGTTCTTAATTCCTAGTTCTTCTAGCCAGGGCGGGAATGGAACTGGAAGTCAGCCTCAGTCACTTGGCAAACTTATGACGTCAATGAGAACTTTATGGATGATAATATATACCAGAGTGTCACAAATTAATAATAACTATAGTAACATGAGCAAATAGAGCAAACGTTTAAGTGACTCGAAATTGCTTTGAACTGTACCCAACAGTTGTGACGAGCGTGCGTCACACGTCCATAGCAGTTAATTAAGGGATTCTCGAAACTGTCGAAAGGTAGTTTGAACCCGTCCGTTTGAATACGACACCGGTACAGTGAGCAAATACGAGGTATGCGCTTGAAAATAAACCGCGTATCCGCCAAACAAGTTTTAGTTTTAGTTTTAGTATTACAAGAATTGTTAAAATAGTTTACATGAATATGGTATACATATTTAACAGGATATTTTTAAGAATGATATTGAAATACAAATACTGGGCACAAATTTGTTGAACATTAATCTTTAAAATAGCAGTTGTATAGGTAGTTTGGTCCGCTTCTTCAGCAATATGGTAAGATTTCTATTATTTGTTAATTATTATTCAACCTGTTTCGTTATGATATGTCCTTTTTTTCTGAGAGGAACGAAAATTTGCTAACCGATACAGTTTCATTTCACAAAAGGCTCTCAGGCGGCATCAGTACTGCGAACACGACACTGGCGCGAGCAGTATTTCATTCTCACGTCGCAATTCGAAAAAAGCCAATAATATCAATAAAGTCACTTTGTCACATAAACCGCGAATACATTACGCGAAAAGAATTGAGCGAACGTGTCTCGGAGGGAGCAGCGCCGCGGCCGCGGGGAGCTAGTGGCAGAGGATATTGTTTTGAGGAAAGTGATACCGTTGAAATAGATTTGCTTTGTCTACTCGTCTATACTATCTTATTGATTTTAAATCTTGTACTAAGCTCTAGCTAGGCGCGTACAGAGGCTCGCTTGGTGTTTCACTGTAATTCCTTGGATTTTATCAAATATTATATTTCATAAAGTCAGCTACTTAAAATAGCTTACTTTTTGTTATGAATTAGGTATACGGTAAACGGCCCCACACTGCTCCTTCAATAAAATCAAATTTAATCTACAAGAAGATTCTTTATAATTTATCTTAATAATAATAATTAATTATATAACTCGTATTTATAAGTTTTGCATTCATCATTATTCTCGCAACGATTTCTCATTTGTGTCTGCAGTTTGAAGCCCAAAATGTCACTGGTAAATTGGCTTTACCAGAAGCGACTGCCATCTGACCGCACAACCCTGTAAGGAAAGGCTGCTTAGGTTCGTAATCGATAATATAATCAGTACTTATATTTTAACTTTCCTTCGGTCTTGAATTAAAGTTGCTTTTTATATCTTTAATGGCTAGAAAGAGAACGGCTTCAGAGTGGTGGTAGGAATAAAGAAACTGTATATGAACAATAAAAACGCAAGATAAAATCATCAAAAGTAGTTACTTCAAGCTTAAAAATATTCTCACGTTAGCATAAATTTTATTGCTTTAAGTACTTAATTTTATCCGTCTGTCGAAGCGAAGCAATGTTTTTATCTTTATGAAATTCATGTTGTTAAAGGTTTAGTTATAGTGAAGGATGCTTGTGAAGTATGTAAGACAGAAACAATACCGAACTCTTATTGTTTCTGGAGCTAGAGGGAAATATTTTGTGCGTATTAAATGGGCTACGCCGTAGCCTACATTGCTACGGCGTAGCTCAGCTACGCATTGAGATATTCTGAGCGTCTCTAGCATTATTAGTGCCCTATATTGCGGTGTAGAACTTCAATATGGCTATATACATAGGTTTATTGAAATTATAATAGTGTGTAAACTGTAAGGAGCCACTCGAGCGAACGATATTAATGAGTGCGGGGGACAGCAGATGCCTGCGGGAGGCTCAGGGCGGACCCGCTGGTAATTGGCCGGCTCTGAAGTACGGAGGGCCAAAGGGTAACTCAATTATAAATTGCCCGACGCCACATCATTCACACAACTGGGACGAGGCGCCGTCACCTATTAAGTATACACTACTGGGTGTCAAAGGTCTTTTTTATAAAGTCCCCTTCATTATATATGCTCAAAGGAATAGATTGACGGGTATTTTAATAACGGTGTTACATTTTTGATACCATTAAATACCCTTTTTTATCGTACGGAACTCCCCATGGATAACAACCCCGTCGGCCATCGGGCTATGTCGGGATCGAACCGACTAAAACCGTACGCCATCTCGGGTCTTAATTATCGGGGTGTAAGGTTACCCAATAGGCATATCCCTCGCATTCCAGCTCACCCCGGACCATCTACGGTTTCAAGATGGCCCCCTCGACCTCCCGAAACGAGCGTCACTTCTGCGACGGTGGAGTGTAGGGTGACAGGCGGCCGTCCTGTCACCCAACCGTTGGCCCCCCGCTCGCTACCCACTGTGCCCTCTGCTAGTCAGAGGAACATGTGAAGCAACCTTCTAGAGGGCCACTCCTACCCCTGCCGGATTCTCCCTCCGTTGCCCGGGTGCACCGCGTGGTTATTCCGGCCCGTACCGTCCATAAAAAACCCTTGTATCAATAAAAACAATGCTGTTATCATTAGTTATTGCACTAATGCGTGGGATAGCAAATCCTGATGAAAACACTATTGCCCGTGGACCTGCGAGTGCGACAATCTACTCGTAACCACGTTAACATTTCTCTGTTGTACAAATACGTGCACGCGACTGTACCTACCGCTATTTGCAACTTCACGCGCCGTACGCGCGGCACCCCGACAGCGGCGTGCCGGTGCAACTCGTTTATTATTCAGGCGTTGTTGGAGTACAGTGAAGCGCTCAAATGTTGTGAATTAAGTCGCGCAGCACAGTCATTTACATTTATGTTAATTTAACTGAAGAACAAACTCGATCAAGTATTGTAATTCGTATGATAATACTCTACACTGTAGGATCCAACTATAGACACAGAACTTCGTCGGACAGACTGTGCGTGCGATAGACTGTATTCACTTAATTTATAGGTGTTTTGACTTTAGTTTGAGAGCAATGGCATCATAGAATATTTTAATAGCAATGCTCTTGTCCATAGTATTTATACTATGAAGAAATTTAATTGTATCACGTCGATGATACAAACGAATCTCCATACATAAACTAATATTTGGTATTGTAATCAATATATTTAATTAAATTTACACGAGTATACTATGTAAATAAAAAGTGTGAGTTGGACTAGCTTGGACTGGATTGAGGAACATCGCTATATATAACTTAGATTTATGGATATAACAAGAAAACTGGTGGGCATGTTTGCCGAATGTCTAAAAGCCGCACGTAAGACCTAAACTGATGACCGTGTGATGGTAAACGAATATTAGGACGCCCCCAGTCAGATGAATTAATGGCTTGAAAACGGTAGCAGGAGTAGACTGGATGCTGCAAGCGGATGATCCAGTGCTGTGACGCGGGCCTTTGTCCAGCTGTAGACCGCAATATGCTAAAATATTGTAATGAGCTGTTCACATCCAACTGTTGTTAAGTTCGCGGTGTGCGTGAGCGAGCGCTAGGTAAGCAGTTACGTGTTTATGACAGGCCGCGACCTGGAGGGGGGGGGGAGGGGCGGAGACCGCAGGTTTACGACGCTCATTTGTTCTCTCATTAAAAATACAAATTATATACGTTTTCCCTGCTATTTGCGTAATTTAAAATTTGAGTAAAAATTTTCAAACTCTACTTACATAATGAACCTGGCCTTGAACATTTTCATTGGTATTTTCACACCGTTACCTGATTAATTATGTCGTACTGAATTATTTTATCTTTATAATTAATTTGGAACAGAAACTATTAACGACAGTCCTAATAGTTAATGTTAATGTTGTAATGTAATAATTAAAACAAAACATCCTAGTTAATCATTATTATTTCAGAAAACCTTCAAGAAATTACACATATATGGATCCTGACCAGATCGCGAAGATCTGGTTCTGGTTAATGAAGCTTCCGACAGAAATAACACTTATTATTCTCTTATTAATCACCTGTGACTTGCATCTGACATGAGAAAGATTCTTATTTTATATCTCTATAAATTGGCATGTACGAGCAATCGTAAACTTAACAAATAAATGATACGAGAGCGAGATACGAGGCGCGGTGCGTGCTGACGCGACTCCGTCATCGGCAAACGGAGATTTTACTAGCCCTTACTTTTTATGTGGTAATCAGTTACAATACAATGCCATGATACTGACTATTTAGTGACACTTAACACCGAATGACTTTGTCAATAATGATGTACGTAACCACTGTGAGGATCATTCATCAAGTGCCTCCGTGAAACGCAACTGTGAGAGGAACAGAACATTACATCGTATATTTTACTCATCATAAATTGTATACCAGTGACGGAGGTGTACAGTAAGGACCTTCCCATGGGTGTCGTACAAGGTGACAGGTAACATAATACAGCACGGGAAAATTAATACGGCCAAAAATATAGTTGGCGTATGTTGTGAGACGCCCCGGGACTAGTGAGTATCGTCCGATTATAGTCATCTCTTTAAATTATCCATAGAAATAAATAAAATTAAAGTGTATTTCGCTGGTAGAATAGTAAATTACTTTTGCCGCCATTTTTTCATATTCATTTATTAGCCAAAATGCGGTAATCATTATAATATATGATGTTACATTTGTCCGTCAAGATCGTTTAGGCATCACGTGAAAACCAATTAGATCTACGAGGCATTTTATCTTTGTGGAAATCACTTTTTCCACAAAGATAAAATGGCCCACGCTACCACCAGATTAAAGCTAATACGCGTAAACGCCAACATTGTTTTAGGATTATAATGTAGGTTTGCGTTACGTCACCTTCAAGCAGCTGAAGGCATTACCTCGATCCCCGTTGAGAGTCGACGCCCCAGCTCGGCCCGGCCCGACCCGGCCCGGCGCGCGGCGTCAATCTTCTCACAACAAAGTTTATTATAGGTACTACAAGTGGAATATTCACTGATATTGCCCGCCTGTCACTCACACAGACCCACTGCCCCTTACCTCAAAGGTCTCTGAGGTTGTATCCATCGGCGTATATTAAACATTATAACATATTTATTGTGTCAAATTGTTAACATGTCTGCTACCAAGGGTCTAATTACGTCTGAAGGTTTTACTCAACGACCTCGATCGGCATTTCTTTTGTCTCAGTAACGTGGAATGGAGAGAAATTAATACATCACCTCTTAAACCATAGGGAACGTACAGGATGTGTATATAGAAAAGTTGTGTTTTTGTTTTTTGTTCGCTGTTGTTACGTAAGGCAATCGCATAGAGACATTAAAGGACACGATGATGGGACCACCACCACCAAAACATTCCGCATAAACGAATAGAGGAGACCAGTCCCAACTAATTCTTCAATCCTAAAACTAGACCAATTTTTTTTGTCCCAAATCATTTAGATGGAATTTCTAATTAAGTATATTAAATTTTTTAAGAAGGTTCGTCGGAAAGTCGAATGAAATTGAAAGTTGACAGAAACTTTAGTTAAATGTATCGCTACCTTTACCCAAAGTTTTAGGCACCATAATTAAAACAACTTCACTCATTTGTAGTTGGGAAGCATTGTCTTCACCAGAAATGGCTCAAGACATGTATCACTTCGTGGGTATGTGGCAGATACACGTCTAGTTCGATAGTTTAGTAGGGTTGCCCACTGTCAGTAATTATCTGTATGAGTGGCGGCTAGAGGTATGTTTATTATTTATGAAAAAGTTCTTCCAGTCTTCAATATTATGTAATGTTACGCTGTTTTACCTTGTTTTGTTTGCGACCACTATGCACCAAATAAATGATTATTTCTTTCTTCTCTCTCTCTTTTGACGTGACGTCACTATAATAATATTGTCATATAGATTTGGATTCATGTTGATTGTGTTACAAGTCAAAAAAGGCTTTGAAATTATGTTAAGGATGCACAGTGTGATCAACTCGAGAGTCACCATCTTCCTGTGGCTGTCGTGATTATGTAGAGAAGACCAATCGAGGGGGTCGGTGGCCCTCGTCTGCTGGAGTTATAAATAGGACGCTCGGGGCGCCACCTCTTACAGTATGTGCCTATGAGAACGTCGCTTATTGAAATACAATCTATTGCGGGTAATTCTAACTGTCAAATACAATTTCATAAAAATCATATTTACCAAAAGCTTTATGAAAGGCAATAGAATATTCACGCGAATCTCGAATAAATAATAACTAAGCAAGGTTAGCATCTCATCAATTTTCTCATTTTGACGCCAGCCTTCGTGAATGAGCACCCTTCATACATAACAATTCAATTAGATACCGACGCTGATACTATTCACTTAACCGCATTTAAATGAACATTTTTTTCTAACTAACGGGATCGCTTGCAGAGACGAGCGAGGCCTTACCCCCTCCCCGGGCAAGAGTTGAAGACACTGTATGATCGTTGTTTGTTCAAATCCGATTCAACCAGTATAGTAACCTCAATGAAAAAACAAAAGAAAAATGTATTCTATTATTTATCACAAGTAGGTTTATCCATTTTATGTTTGTAAAAATATCTTTTGCTAGTTTAATTGAACGTCAATACCTCAATGGTAAGCAGGGGCGTCATGACTAAAGCGACGAACTAGCGATCGTGAGGTCATTGGTTCAAATCAAAGTCAGTCAGAATGCTAGCGATGCTAGCTAGTTAACGTGAAAGCAAGTAATGTGTAAGTCGCATTACTAGTAAACTTTAATAAAATAAAATTAGAAAGAAAAATAGTCTACTCATAATATAACTTTTTGAGACTTACTCAAAGCAACTATAAGACCTTAGTGCTTAATTCAAGTACATCATTTGAGAACTTTCATCTCATAACTTTCTCATGTTAACTTTTTATATTTTCATCATTATAGTTTTTTTTTTTCAGTGTATTTAAGTGAAATAATTAATGAAAGATTGTTGTTTTGTAATAATCTTAGACACACAACACTTCAATGGAACAGATCCAATCCAGGGCTAGACAAAGACGTAATGAGACGTACACGATTACCTCGAAGTTCGTTAATTACACGCAGATACTTCAATCGATAATGATTAGACGTTTAAAAAACGTATAGAAACTCTTCACTTACATTCAAACACTTGGTTTTTGATTGTAAAAAGATAAGTGTAAGTCATGAAATATATCAGAATGTGTTCCTCGTGATCCTGTTCTGCTATTCTGTTCTAGATCTGATTGTAAGTTCTTCTTTTAATTGTATGTGTCTTGATTAAACGTATTTTTTATTTGTTCTTGAATGATGAAAATTGTTCTTGGCCCGCCCTTGAGTTCCCATTAGCTTGTACTACTATAGCTTCGGAGTACCTAATAATAGAAATCAATAAAGAAATAGTTCACTGAGCTGTTAAAATAAATTGAAATAAAATTAGCAAGAAATAAGCGAAATTAATTATTTTTTAAGATCAATATATTTTATGAGGGGCAATTAGAAAGTAATAAAATTTGGGCACTAAGTACACGCGACGCTGCGTGTGAGCACTTGATTTCAACCGTCATACCACTCTAATGGTTTCTCCACATTCGTTACAAAATATTTTATTACTAACGCATAAAAATCTGTGTTGCATAATAATGCGTAAGACACGTTTACATTCTTATATATATTGCCCTATTGCATGTTTACCTAAAGAATACATAACCATGCCATGTTTAAATTTCCAAAGTAAAACTATTTAATTCAAGTGCCTGGCGGCAACAACAAAGGGACTCCCTTGCAATATTCAGATCCGCTTTGGACCACCTTAATCCTTTCCTGTCGAGGAAATCTCATTACGTTGTTTATTTATTTAACATTGTTAATCTAAATACCAAATTTCCTGCCTCTGATGGCAAGAACCGTACTCTCATAAATATAATTCGATCGCCTCTAAGCCCGCCCATTTCCTCCCTGTTGGAGCTACCCACCTGCTAAACTGATTACAAAAAATGTTAGTTTGAAATGTCATCATCATAATAGTGATGTGCACCGATTGCGTCCGCGCACACATCAATCCCATACGTGAAATAGTTTAAGACATTCATTTAGCAGACAATTTTATTTCTCTTATATTTCGCTTCTATAGTCAAAGTCAAAGTCAAAAATCATTTATTCTGTATAGACCATTTTAAGCGGCACTTACAAAACGTCAAAATTATAAATATTCAAAACTAGAAGCAAATGGACCACCGGTTCGAAACGCGGCCCAGACCTGAGAAGACTCCGGCAAGAAACTCAGCGGGCTGTTTTTTTTTTTTGGTCTATTTACAACAATTGCCTTATGTTACTCGAAATAACATTATTACGCCATTAGAGTACCACACAACAAGAAGCTGGTTCATACAAACACTGTAGCATGGTACAAACAGTTACGTCTTCAGTAAGTAGTTAAAAGTGCAGTAGTATCTATAACGCTGTGGTTCGCTGGAGGACGAGCAAACTGCACTGACACGTTACCCTTACAAGAACCTATCGTTGTACTTACCAGCTCTAATGAATACATTCGAAGAGAGAAAAGCTAATGTAAAATGTAGATTTTATTTTAATAAAAAATATAAATTGTAACTGAAATGTCTATTCCCGTTAACTCCTGTGGCTAAGCTAAATTGCTTGTGTTAGAAGTAGGTTCACAGCGGTGGCGTAATGGCCAGTATTCGAACCCAGGATATCTCGATCGTAAACCCGACTGCTTAGCAACTGACTTACTTTACACTTAGATAGACTGCTCAACTGAATATCCGTCCGTGGCTTAGTCTGTTTTATTCTACTTTACATTCACATTTATTTCACACGCTTTTTAAGTAATATTTAAGCAGTAACCGACAGCCGCAGCGGCATAACTGTCAATCAGTAATGAACCCGCGTCCGCGCGCTGCCCACTGACCGCTAACCGCTCGTTTGTCACGAGTTTGTTCACTGCGTCTCCCTTGTTTGCAGTTTAACATACTGAAGACCACATAATATATACATATACATGCCATGCTATTTGAAGACTACACTCGGCTGTCCAATCAGTCTCACCAACACACGGCATGTTACGTATCAAGAAGCGTACGAGATATGTTAATACACTTTTGTATTTTTTCTTTCCATTATTTTTAAATTGTTATTCTGTTTATTATATTACTGTTATATTACGTGTTGCTGATAAGAATTTCCTTACAGAAAAGCTTCATAATCTAACCAAACGATCATAGGCAAATTTTGTGAAAAATGTGAACAGTTGTGACAATGTGGAAAATTATGATGGCACTTACAAGTAAAGTTGTAAAGTTAATTAAATAATATGAAATAGTACACGCTGTGTTAGTAATCACATTTTATACTTTACTTGCTTATACATTTTAACGAAACTTAATAATTTGTACTTGTTATACGAGTGAGTTACAATCTAAGTTTGTACAGTTAAGTTTTTGTTGAACAATATAACAATTTATACCCCTTTTAAATCACATGACAATGTAGTGTAATGTAAGTAAGTAGGTAACTATAGTAGTTTAATGTACATGTATTATAATTCTCTGTTCATGTACATACGTTATAGGGCTACACAGTGAGTGTCCAGAGCGTAAACACTCCACAAAGCGGTTGACAAAGCTCTGTTCAGAAGTTTGTCGCGCACTCGTTTTACGAGCCGTGATGTGTCGTCACGCTGTTTATGTTTTCGGATATTTAACGAATGTGTGTGTGTTCACTCGTAAATGTTGTCATATTAGCTTAGCACAACACTAAACATAAAGTCTAAGGCACACGTATCGGGTTATGAAAGTTGTAAGTTATAAATGCATGTAAAGATAAACGTTGACCGTATTCATATTCTATTTGATTTTCAAAACTTAAACAATAATGTTAACGGAAATTGTTTATAAAAAACAACGATTTGTGCGTAATTCATCTTATTCTGCTATATCATATGAACAACTCCAAAAGCAGAGCAATCAATATTCTATCAGTCAAACTGATTCTTAACGTAGTCAGTGTCGCTGGCTCCCGACGTCGCTGTCGATATTTTAACATTTTCCCCTGTAGCTACAGTACATACCTATTATATTGATCCTATTCTCTTTCACTTTGACGAGAGCTCTCGGCGCGGAATACATTACAATACATTTATTTGTACGACTCCATCGAATCCTACTAGTACGTGTAACTTAAAAAAGCTAAATCAATCGTCAATTGGTGAAGTACGTCATTTGCTTTATAATGTTCAGTAAGCTCTCAGTGGCATTGAGATGCTACAATGTAAAATTATATAACTCTCAAGGTGACGAGACCAGCCGTATGTAAATTTACGGCTCGTCTAGTGGAAATTGGAGACCACCCCCTTCGCTAATATTCAGAGTCCTGTAAGCAGCAGTCACCAAACGTAGCACGAAGCTCGGTGAGCCCTCAGGGTGAGTTGAATTTGCTCGAAAGACGTAAAGTAAATAAAATGTAAATTGGAGGTGTCGGTAAATATAATATATCCTCACCGCATTACAGTAAACAGGCTACAAAAGAACAAATGACAAATAGGCGCACTCCCTCTGATGGAGATAAAGCAACGTGGTTCAAAAATTTCCTCAGTCAGCTACTCATATTAATTTTTAGCATGTAATTATATATTTAACAAAACCGGTTAAACACATATCTCCACGTTGTAACCTATTTAACATTGTTCTTTTAACCAAATAGCAAATTAATTGAGTCATGAATGTTGAGCTATAATCACATACCTACTACAAACACAGTCGTCGTCGGGCAAATTAATCATTATTTAGACTAGGTAACGAGAGACCGCAAACACGCGTCGTCAGACGTAAGCTCAGTACACTGAGACATCATTTAGTAGCTACTTCGTACAACATAGTCTCGGTAACTCCATAGCAACAATAATAACACCATCTCAACTCCACCTAAGATAATAAAATGTTCTCCGTACTCGGCGTCGCTGGCGGCAACCACTACCTCCATTAATAAATACGGCTAAAGACGCACAACTAATTAACTGTTTGTTGCAAATACAATTGTAAACCGAATACACCATGCCATCGCTTTAAAACTAATTAGAAGTAATAAAATTATGCAATTCTTAGTTTTAAGTCCTTATACATTTATCTAAAGAGCCTTGGACTAGCACTAAAGTGCGGAGGTGAGGTGTGCGTTGACAACACAAAGGAATAATTCTTCGACTAGGCTAGGTGATCACGTTGGGTTGTTATATACATATTGAACCTCTCAACATACACTCGTAAATATTCAAAAATAAGTTATAAACTCGACATTCAATGATATAGTTATGGCGGTTTTTGAGGCGGTAAACCCATGATCAAAAATAAATCTTTCCGTTGATTATGATTCAAATATCTTATAATATAGGTACGTTTCACAAAATATACCTTAATTATTTCAATTCTTAATTAAATTTTCTTCTAGTGCACCGGGTGTATCACAGAACTAAAGAAGAATCCTGGGGTGTATCGGCTATAAAACTTTTTTGATCTGAATAAAACTTTGAATTCAAGGGATTCCAATCAAATACCTTTGTAATACCACTATGGTGAAGAAATAGCTCCGTTTGCTTAACTATCTACAGTGTTTAAATGTGATCTAGTACCCGAACAACCCTTTTAAATATAATGTCGTAATCTTCCTTTCGTCCTCATTTATGAGACATGAAAGACAAAGTAGTTGTAGGGCTGCAAGGTACTTTTTATTTAGGCAAGAACACAAAAAAATATCCGTTTAAACTTGTATAGGTATAACTTGAATTTACGCAGCGAGCAAAACTTTATAATTTTGTTATGAAATCTCAATGTTACAAAGTTCCAATTAAGTGACATTTAACTTCACTTTGACTCGCAGTTAACAGCTGCAAGTAATAAAATAGGTACTCCGATAGAAACACGAACTGGACCGGTCGTACCTTGTTCAACTTGCTGAGAGAAACGTGTTACTACTGCTAATGGTATAATAGAGAACGAAATTATTAGATTGAGGGTTCCAGCGGCTGGGACCGCTAACTTAAGCTCACTAGCGCTTTGGATCTATGCGTATGTAATTAGCTCCTCAACTTGTATTAGAAAATTTAAAAGAAAGAAGTTTTATAAGTCCGAGCGGACCAATAAAACCTTTTTCTGCGAAACTATGCTATTCGATTATAAATTAAATGCACAATGGTCATGAAGCCTCCCAGTTACGCAACTTTAAGCATGTTTACTTTTATATACGACCAGATTGAGATGAGGTTATAAACAAAATAGGATTACACAACTATAGTTCCAAACTGCTGTCAGTTTATTATCGGACTCGCTGACGAGTTGCCTCCTTAGTTGCAAATAGAAATAGTTTCAGGACCAATAAGTGCTCAGCTTTCCACATTTGCGTTATTTATTTTCTCTCTTTGTGTGTAGAGCCTGTTGATATTCTAGGCCTGAAAAGAGACTCGCATTTTTTGTGTTTACTTTCTACCCGTTTGATACGAATGTTCAAATAGTGAACGGGTTAAATGAATAGTAAGTGGTTTTGCATACTCCATGACATAATAACATGCAAATACTAATTGTTACAATTAACTAACGTATTGCATTATGTAGTAAGCGCTGGCTTCCGCGAACATAGCACGCGCAGAATAAGTCCTAAGTAGGCCAGTGGTGGGGACAAATAATGTCACCACCACCGGCCTACTTAGGTTTTTACTTAGGTTAAACAGTTTAGGTACAATAATGAACTTAATAAATCAAATAAAATTAATTGAAAATTTGTAAATTGGCAGGTAGTTTCAACTGTTTTCTATAACTGAATTATGTTCTGTATCTTTATTTGCTATCAATTTATTCACTCTATAGATGAATATTCGAATTTGTGAATAGACATCCTGGTTAGCAAATTTCCATAAATCCTTCTTAAGAAAACACGAGCTCTTATATTTTAAAGGGCATGTTCTGTATGTTCATTTATCAATTTCATTTATAAGTCAGCCAAACGATATTTCAGGCGCGCACCTCTCCGCGGTAACGTGGGGCGCACCATTCAACCGGGACTTCCGAAATTGGCTCGAGATTATCCGCAGCCCGATGGATTATTTAAGGATTGAACTGAACGATATAAAACTCGTAGAATAAGAGATTTATCGAAATGCTTCCCTAGCAGTTTACTTTAACTCTATAAGGTAAGTGAAGAATGGAGTAGATATAAATAACAATAAGTAAGACACAGTACAGTTTTACGTTTTCCAATCAAATTTACTGTCATAGTTTAGTCATATATTAGGTTAATGGCCTATAACTTGACATAAACTTGGTTTTTGCATAGTCTGATTTATCTAAATTATATTACGTATTTACATCAATAAAGCGGTTGAAAAATTATAATTTTCGCATGTTATTTTTGAGATAGTTTAGATTTTTTACTTTGATATCTCTTGAGATTAGACAAGACAAATTTATGAACAATTTTTTAAATAACCTGCGCTAAAGAGATCACAGACTACTTAAGGAGTTGCGACTTTTACGATAAATCAAGTTGCAGACTGTTTTATAAAGTTAGTGCAGGTAATTTACGTAAAAAAGCTATGAATTTTGCAGTGACATTCAATGAAAAACACTACGCTTTTAAAATTAATGATATTAGTTTGTACTGACAAGGTCCTTTACTACATTAGAGACATTTAAATTGAATCAATGAAATCAGTTTGACTTTCTTGTCAGACCTTTCTCATCAGCCACTCCTTTTCTTGTCGTCCCCTTTCTCGTAATTCAGCTATATTTTTTGGGCCTCAACACCTAGTCTGAATCTTGGACTATAATGAAATTTTTACCACCTTAGTAATATAAAAAACGCATTACTCTCATCAAAAATCTTATCAAATATGTGGATAATAGCTTATACTAAATAATATGCGCTTATATGGTATAGTGGGCGCAATTCATATCGAGTAATGTAATTCACATTTTCATTCAACGCCGAGTGGTCGAGTGGGCGCGAGGCTCGGGCGCCCTCACGTCATACAGATTACATTTTTTATATCATTTTGTTGAGCATCGTTTACGTTACGAACGCGCACATTGTTGTCACAATTCCCAGTCGATGGCCGACGTCGCCTGTTGCAGACAAATTAATATTTCCCATTTCCCGACCGTGATATGAAGCGAAGCGGGTCGCATTTTGCAAACTCACATTAATTTAATAAGCCGAGTTCAACGTTCACTTATCCCCCTGGAATTCGTTTACGATACAATATACCAACTTGTCGTAAACACAGAGAATATTGTAATATGTTTATGTCAATATTACGTTCCTCAGTTCTGCAATAACAGTATTCACGTCAAGCAATTTTTATACAATTTGCCGGCGCCATCTTCCCTGGTATAGAACGTTTCAGTAATAGAGTTACTTCGCTATGGTTCCATCGCTATTGTTTAGTTGCGTGCCTTTAGGAGTACACCCTCCTAAACATATAGACACCTATAATTGTAGGTATATAGTGTATCTATAGGCACGTGGAGTAGTTGTAGATAAAGTTACTTCAACAAGGTACCACAAGAAAGTGACAACTATAGGAAAAGTATGAATGGCATCGTGTGCAAAAAACCGTAGAAACTTGAAAGGCCAAATATATTGGTACTATTGTTTAGCTGTGGCCAGCTATGCCCCGCAGTTACACTTTATTGGTAAGTTCTTTTTAATAAAAAATTAACGTAAGCTAACATAGGATAACCTACGAGTATCTTTATTTCAATCTTTATCCAAAATTCAACAAGCTGGCAACAAACGGGCAAAAAATATCTCTAAATGTAGTTTTGGTGTGACCAGTAATGCCCTCTGTGGCAGCTGTTACAGTAAATTGAGTGTTGCCCGCTAATGTTGTCCGAAGGTTAAACTGTATATTTAGAGAGCCGTGTGAAAATAGAAGTTGTTTAGCTAAACTGATAGCTTGATAAGAAGCCGCGGGCTGCGTTCAGACGCGGGGTGAAGAGGGTCGAGTGCTGAACAGCTGCACTTGACTAATGATACGATAGAGACGTAATTACTGACAGCTCATATTTTGCTGATTTATGATTTTGTTCGCGCGACCCATACGGATATATCTATAACGCGTGTAATTAAATACTCGTAATTATTTGAATATGCCTAAAACACAAAATAACATGACGAACAGACATTTGCTACATTCTTTGTATTTATTACCACAAACACTTAGATTAGACTGGTGATAGTTATCCGTTTCCATACAATATGTTGTATGGAAACGGATAAATAAGTCTCTTGAGTACGCCTGCGTTAGATGAACTTGGATCGTACTTGGATGAACTAAACAAACTGACAAAATAAAACACATCGAAGTGACGTTCAATTACATTATTATTATTAACTAGCTGTTGCCCGCGGCTCCGCCCGCGTGGATTGCGAATTCTGTTTCAAATGCCTTTTTTCGTGCGGAAGTTCCTTCATATAATATCATCCCTGTCAACCAGCAGGAGTGGTTAAGTCTCACTCAGACCTGATAAAAACCGCACGACGCCGTCTCAAGTCTTCAGTTGCCGGGGTGTAAGATTACTTAGAGCATATCCCGCGCTACCCAGTTGACCCTGGGATGGGAATTGTTTGATTTATGATGCCTACAGCCACTTTCTATCATCGCACCGCTCGCCACAGGCAGGGAATTCATCCCCACACGTTGCATCCGTCTGCAGTGCGTACTGTAAGGTTTGAAAAAAATTTCATTTCGCACGCTTAGGCTGTGGAACGATCTCCCTGCAGTGGTTTTCCCTGGCGGCTATAATATGGGGTTCTTCAAGAAGGGCATTAGAAGGATTTTGCAGGGTCGGCAGCGCGAGTGTGACGCCCCTGATGTTGTGCACGTCCATAGGTGCATAGGTCACATGGGTGGGCCGTGTGCTCGTCTGCCACTTAAATGGTATAAAAAAAAGCATGATGTCCTTACCGAACCCCGGAAAAGAGGAGATGGGGTGACAGGGGGTACAGAAGACCGCAGCCATAATAGACATTGTGTTGTGTTACCGCCGCCGGTAAGAAGGGTAGCCAGAGCTCACAACCCCCCTCCCTATCTCCCCAATCCCCTCCTCTGACGTCCGATTTCAATAACTCAAACAGTCTTTAAATAATTTTTACACAATATTATTGAAAGTCTTGATTAAGATATAATTTATTTGGATGGGAATACAAAGATATACCTTTTTTTTCCGTGCGGAAATCCTCATGGAAACCCACCCCGCGACCAGCGGGGCAGGCTATGTCGGACTCTTACCGACTAAAACCGCACGCCGTCTAGGGTCTTCAGACGCCAGGGTGTAAGGTGGCCCAAAGAGCATATCCCTCGCACCCCGGCTTGACCCGGGCCATCTCCGGATTCGAGATGGCCCCCTCGGGTTTGAGAACCACGTGGTTCCCGTCATGACCCGGAATAGGAGGGGGGGGGGGGCGCTTTCGCGCGCCGCCGCCTCGGCCTGCTTCTGCTAGGGTGACGGGCGGCTCCACCTGTCACCCCCAGGCCAGCGCTCATGGAGGACGGAGGTCGTCGGACCTCCGACGCGATAGGCGTCCGCGCCCGCCTCCGTCCGGGAGAGCTCTGTGCAGCCCCTCCCGAACCTTTTCCGCCGCCTCTTTCTCGAGTATCACTTGCTCGCAGAAGGAGGCGGCGGCCAACCACGCGTCCGCACTCTGCACCATCGCCGCGATCAGCACCGGCAGTGTGAGGACTCCCACCCCGAGGGCTGCCAGGAGGGCCTGTCTCGGCACCTCCCACGCCGGACACTCTGCCAGCGTGTGCAGCCCTGAGTCCTCGCCCACATCGCAGTGATAATACAATGATATACATAAGGAAATATAATCTTAGATAGGTATAATTCGCGAGACAAACGACGTCCTGGCGCGAGCGGATTGTTTTGCAATAATCCATGATTGGTGAATTTGAGCTCGTCCAGTACTGTAGCACCCGTGCTATCCTCAAAGGCACCCAAGAAAACTGTACTGCGTGTATAGAGCATAATACTTTGAGCACAGTTTAGATACCTATATCTACGTACCTATAATGTCCCGAAGTATATTGGTTTGATTTACGTCCGCATTTCAACTTGCATTTATTTCGCCGCGCATTATTTTTCATATTGCGATAGCTCTTAAACTATTTATGGTAATTATACGGTGTAAATGGCAATTTTGATCTACATTAAACGTACAACGTATCTAACGTATTTAATTGGATAAAAAATAATACTGTATTGTTAAAATTAGCTTCGAAAATGACACATTAATTTTTTTGTAATTTGTAAAGATAAAAATGGTTACTGTGGGCTACCCTTATTAGGTAGACATATGCTATCGCGGACTTTTATGTAGACCTTTTTAAGTTGTACATTTCCACAGTACATTATTTTGTTCTATCTTCAATAGTTTTCGCAGCGCACGCGATGTAAGTAATTTGTTTAGGTCATTTTTTTACACCTTGGGTTACATTATTGAAGTTTTAGTAAGGATCCCTAAATTTTTTGGGGATAAATTATAGCCTATGTTACTCACAGATAATGTGGCTTTCTATTGGTGAAAGAATAATTAAAATCGGTCCGGTAGTTTCGGAGCCTATTCGTTACAAACAAACAAAAAAACAAAAAAACAAAAAAACAAATCTTTCCTCTTTATAATATTAAGTATAGATGTTTTAGTGGCATTGACGCCTTGACAGCTGACAAATCGAATGACTAGGATCAATTTCAATAACTTTAAAGGCTAGGTAGGATTGTCGGTATTCTGCGTCATCCTGTTTTGAAACATAATATCTTTTGAGTAGTTGAGAATAAATATTGTAAAACAATGTAGGTAGCTATACAATGGATAATAACGTGCTTAAAAGACTCGACACGGGCTATAATTAAGTTTGCACGCGAGTACGAGCCGGCACAGAACTGACAGACTAACGCGTGTGGGTAATACTTTAAACCGATTGCCAGCTCTTCCGCTAACCTAATAAAGTGATCCATCTCAATGCGGGTACTGCCGGCGCCGCGTCGCCCCCGCCTCGCTCCCGGGACGTGACATTTAAAGGCACTTTTGCAAACGATCTACATATTACGTAAGTCGTGAATAAAAGCAATGATTGATGATCTCACATCGCCAGTATGACTTTAAAAGAAATTATCACAAATCGAGCGCTAAGTGCTAATAAAACGATAAAACCCCAACGTACCTACTTATTGACAATAGCACTGAACATAGTGTCACGTTATGTTCATTTAATACATTAATATCCAATTTATTGTAATAATATAAATATTTAGCTGATGCCCACGGCTCCACCCGCGTGGATTTCTAATTCCTTAATTTTTTGAAAACAAATAATAGCCTATATTACTCCAAGATATTGTAGCTTTCTTCTATAGGTAAAAGAATTATTGAAATCGGTCCAGTAGTTTCGGAGCCTATTCGTACAAACAAACATTCAAACCTTTCCTCTTTATAATATTAATAATAATATATTATTATTAGTATAGATACAATATATACAGGTATAGAACAAAGGAGGCAATGACTAAGTGGGTTGGAGCGTATTTTGAGACTAAGACGTATTAGGGTAACAAGTAACAAGGGTGAGTAAATTGAGACCTCACACAGTTTTTCACTCAAGTGATCGTAAGATTCGGTAGCTGCGGCGTTCGTTCAATAAAAGGCGTCAGTTTTGTGCCAGCTTTAATGCGATATCGGATTTTCAAACAGACAAATAAGTTTTTATGGTTTATAAAGATTAGTCAAGTCACTAGCAATACGAGTATAATACGTTCTCCACTTGACCGTGTAACCGTTCCATTAATTGGTTTATAAGCAGCTACAATAATTATGACAGGGAGACATTTACTTAGTTAAGGTGACAGGGCTAACAAAAATGGCGATAAGTACTAACCACATGAGTTTTAGTGGGATGAAGATGGGATAACCCTAAAATACATTCTGTTACCTAAGACCGGTGAGTGAAATTAAGATGTATCGTGTTGTAAGATATAACAACAGCTTGATTTCTTTTGTTTTAGAGTTGTCTGTTACTTTGCAATGAAATTAGTTTTGTAATTCTTGTCTTGTAATAAACAAAGAATATTTATTTATATAGTTATCTATGGCATAGATACAATTATATGTCATAGCATAAATTCTATATATTTATTACGTACGTACTAATATTTTTAAATTACCTCGTGTCTTTTATTAACTCAGTATACACAAATAATATACACATGTCAACTGTTATTATTTAAACTGTATGTTTACATCAATATTAGGCAAGTCTTCTTCGAATTGGTAACGGGCTGCGAGAAAGTCCAATCAGGAGGCAGTCGGGCACGTCTTCGAGATACTAACACAGATGGGGCTCAATTACAGCGCCTTTCACCACGACCCGCCTCCGATAATTACATTGTAGAATGCAATTTAACGAACAAATTCGGTATTTATTGATTTTTCGCATCGCAAATAAAGCCATAGACATAAAAATTAAAGTGCTTTTGGAACAAAAATTCTATCTTCGACAGCGCAAATATCAGCCAAGTACCTTAAGATCCGTTAAGTCATCCTGACTTAGCGGATCTTACCTACGTTACGGACGAAGGTACCTACATTAGCTGGCCGGTGCGTAAGAACAAAATATGTAAACTCCAGCGTAGTTTGAACGTAGTTGATGATATAAGTAACTATGAAGATAATCCTGGGAGCTATTAACGGCTGCCTAAACAGGTAATGAGCGCACGGCGGCAGCCTTCACACGACACGGTCACATGTCACTCCGTGTGACAGTTTAATTTATCAGCTTACAAAGTCACCTCGACAACCGTTGGGGTGCCCGCTAAGTTCAGGCAAGACGCGGGCGATGGCGACGCACCAGCGTGTGGCGATTTACAAGAACATTTCGAGCGTCGTTTAATCTACTCATAACTAAGAAACTAACTATTTTTAAAGTTCCGTTGAAAGACTATAACTTGGCAAGTTGCCATCTGACGGAACTGATGAGTGACTCCATTCATTAACTCACCGTTATATCGGATGAACTTTGCCATTATACCTATTTACCTTTTATATATTAATGTAATTTGCTAGTGATTAAGAGTTTTACACTACAAAAAAAAACTATTTGGTTGGAAATAAAACTAATTAAATTTCAAAATGTCTACGAGAGTAACAAATTTTCTGTAATATAATTTTAAAGTGATTTCACCTCTTCATAGCCATCACTTTATAAAATGGAAATTGGTATTTGTTCAGATCTCGTTGGCTCTAAAAGAATTGTACCTATCTATGCCTATATAAATGTTAAGTTATGGGCATAATGTTTTACTTACCATTTACATCAAATTCTGCTTGACTGTAAGGCATAAAATCATTAAAACACATTGCCTAATATAATATCTTTCATGTGATTCTCTTTGTTCGGCGAACAACCTTTTACCCAAGGAACCTGCTAAACTGTTAACTTTAATAAATTATTATTATTCAGCGTACACGCTTCCTCTGCCACAAGCCCGCGATTATACAGACTACTTCAATTACTGTTCCTTCGTAATTAGGCCTGCCTAAGTGAAAGGAATGAAAGAAAACGCAATTAAAAATAAATTAACACAACCGTCACTCGAGAAATGTAACGAGAGCGCTGCTACAAAATAAAATAGGAATCAGTTGAAACCCCATTAAATGAAAATGAGTCAAGCACTAATTAGGAGCATAAGCTAACCGCACGTCATCGCCACAACACCCGCTCCCCCCCCCCCCCTCCCTCCCTCCGCCACGCGCCGGGCAGCGTGGAGCGGAAATGGTTCAGCGATGCGCTCAAACTGTATTATTAAACAGAATAAATAATATATTTCTATCCAACTTGTTTATTTCACATTATATAATACATCCGTTAAATACAACACTTCTCATATTTCAACAAAAAAGAACAGTTCGTAATTGAGATATACAAAATGAATATTTTTATAGAACTCAAATATAACACCACGCAGTAACTACTAATAGAAATGAAAAAATCGACTCCTATAACAAATGTTTTTCAGCTTTGTTTTCAATTGTCATAAAGTTTTTATTTAAATAAGTGCTTTTTGATGTTTTTTTTTTAATTCGGTACTCATTGGTTCGCAACATTGATCAGAGTTTTAATCCTCCCCATTTTGTATTAAGACTTTGTGAAAATGATTCAACTTAGTATACTTTGAATATTTCGCCGCGGTAATTCCTGTGAGAATCATTTTCGTCTAAAGTTAAAAAGTATTGTGAACAAAGGCGCTAGACTATTGAACGGCGAGCGGTGGCGGCTACCACAAAGAAAGTGGTTGATTAATGCTAATTAAAAATTAAAACCATATCGCCCGCACTCCACCCGCAGTCCGGCCTCCGGACCCCACTTCGCCGAACAGCGGGTCGGCTGCGATCTTTTGTAGGCTCTTCACAAGAAATACACCTCACTCGTTGGTCCAAATTGACATAGGATGCACCCTTGGAAGCTCTTTGGAATACTTCACATTTTAAATGAGAAATGAAATGCTAATGAGGCAACGGAATAATTAGAAATAATGTATCTCATGTTACACAGTTTCTATTTTGAACAAAACATTGTACATTTCATTCAAGTGGCCTGCGTTTTAGAGAGCTCTTCGTGCTAAGAAGCCATTGGATGTAGTTCCATTTCCGAATTTCCTCCACTATTGCTGCAGTTGCATTATCGGTGAGAAAGAAGGAACAAGAACAAATCAGGCTTTAAGAGAACATTCTGACACGATTGAAATACTGAACTCCTTAACGTTAACATACGCCGGGCACGCGGGCACTGGCGAGTTGCAGCCATTTTAAATCAGACCATAAACCAGACCAATCTGTGTGCATAAGCAGATGTAGATTGTGCATTTTATCAACTGCACAGTGAAATAGGTTGTTCTTCTAAACTAGTTACGTTTCTGCAACTAAATTGTTTGAACAAGTATACAAACAGTCGTTTCTGTTATTTTAAGAAACTTTCGGCTAATGAAACACTGTCTACCTATTTTTTAAATAAAATATTATCTGCTTTAATATTAAATTAGAGTTCACCTTAGGACTTTACTTGAAAGAAAATATGATAAGTAGTCGCAACTTGAAACAACTTTAAGATTTTAAAACTTTAATCTTCAGTACATAATACGCAGTGTGTTAACACAGGAGTTAATTCAAGTTGAAGGAATATACAACTGCACCATATTCAACGACCATGCCATACCACACCTTGTTATGGAAATAACTCGCACAAGTCGAACGATTCGTATCAACAATATGTACCGTATAAGTTTATTGCCGCCAATCACTCACAAAATTTTATAGCGTAGCAGGCTAGATGATACTCGTATTGGAGCGATAAGTACTATCAAACTTTTAGTGTTTGAACACATTTCATTAGATATTGTCGCACCTGTGTTCACTTTTGTTTCTAAACTTAGTGCGCACAGTCCTGCGACACAATGCTATCATACTACTACATAATATGATATTCATTTACGCAACATGTCGGGCGAGGGTGACGCCGCTAACTTTGCAAACTGCGTTATCTCGTCGGTAGCCTGCGTCGAACCAGTCAGGTGTTTAAAGTCACGAATCGCTATCGAAACGGCGCACAACTTTCAATTTTGTACAACTTCTCAACTTTGTTGCCTATAAAAGGAATCTCTTTCTTTGAACTTTCAAAATATTATAATTTCTGAATTTTTGCAATTTCCCTCGCAGACTTATGTTTCTGTCAGCATTTAAATATCTCGTAACCTAAACATTTCGTAAAGAAACATTTAAGTACTACGCTGTCAAAGATAAAGTAAGCGAAGTTATCATCAAGTTTACAATGTAATTATTTTACCTTCAAAGAGGTTTAGATTGTACTATAAATAGAAAATTGAGGTGAGATTTCATAATATTTACAAGCTAATAAGTGTGTACAGTGTACAAGTGGATGGAACCCAACCAGCTAATGTGTAGGTGAAGCGCTAAAACATTATTATAATTAAAAACAACATTATAAACTAAAATATTTAGAACATGACAACGGGGACTACAGGGTACAGTTAAAATGTCGAAAAATGCCTCCCAATAGATATTTATGCCGAATATAACGTCACACAAGACTGTAGCTCTTTTTGATCTCCGTGTCGCTGTGAAGTTAGTGATATTTTATGCGACTTTCTGTATGTGTATAGGCTTGAGCTGTATCAAAGTGGCTGCTGATGACAGTTCTGCTGCGACACGTGTGGTGACGTCTGTGGAAAGTGGGTCTGCAATGGAATTGCTACTAAATTATTAACAATTTTGTAGTAACTAATATGAAATACCAGATGGAGATATAGAGGTATAATGCCAGCCTTAATGATGTTGTTCAAAAGGGTGACACGGACAAGAACGCTGTACCTACATTTTTGTTAGAATTTTCAGTTTTCATAACATTTCAGTTGGTTACGCTTTTAGTTCGGGATAAAATTGTTCCGAGCCCCAGACCAGCACTTACACTTACACTTACGAACTTTACCAAATATCGAATCGATGACGTAACGATCGTGGAAAATGGTAAAGTTACAAATTTATGAGTTCAATAGCAGCTGCCAACGAATTAAATCACCCGGCCGGGCGCACCCGCCGGGCGCCACGGTAGTGTTCCTAGCTCTCACTGCGGCTCACACTTATGTAGAAAGGATTTGTGGTGCGTATTCATTATTGTTGCTCGGCATTTAGCTTACATAATGAGACCGTAATTGATTATAATTGGGCCGGCGCGGTTTGTGCGCATTGTACCATTACATCTGCTAATGTACACACGCTATGAAGCTTAATAACATGCGTGCAATGTTTATACTCATTAACATACTGCTGTACTGTGAGGATGAATGCCTGAATGGTGTGCGCTGATGAGGTATGTAGTTTTATACATTGTTAATTCGATAATAAAATATCTTTGTTTATATATGGGGTTCTTCAAGAAAGGCATTAGAAGGTTTTTGCAGGGTCGGCAGCGCGAGTGTGACGCTCCTGGTGTTGCACAAGTCCATAGGCCACGGTGACCCCTTCTCATCAGGTGTGCTGTGTGCTTGTCTGCCACCTAAGTGGTATAAAAAAATAGCAACAACTTTAACTTTAAACTCGCAATCATAGATGTAAAGAAAACCAAAAACAAAAATGATGAAAGAATAGATAAAAAAATTTAAAATAGTTTAATTGCCCTTTAGTATAAGTAACTGAGCAGTACCTAAGTAATAGTTATATAATGCATTTAAATATTCTGTTAATCAATACTATGGAGAGCTGTTTGACTGTCTATCTATCTATCTATAAATCGATTCACTGTTATAAACGACTCAAGCGTCATTTATCTTGATTTAATCGTACAAAATTAACTTCGAAGGAAAACTTAACGTACCGTGCATTTGCTTAATGTTGTTTCCCTGGATGAGTGATGGCTTCAAACAACGCAGTCAATCATCCGATAGTCAGATTATTTTAAAAATGAAATCTTTTGAGATTTACTTATTGTAAGTCTGAAATTAGTATTCACAACAGTATTGTACCCAATAAGAAGTAAACGTGCTGAGTAAGCAAAGTTCCCGAAAGTTTATTCCCAAACTTGGCCAACGCGGAATGTAAAGCGAGGGCTATTTATTATTTGTTCCGTAAATTTTTATAAACGAGCAGCAAATTTAGCCGCGACTGTATTAGCCCAAGTTTGTGTAGCGAGCGCCAGGGACTTGCCAACTTATACACAAGTTAACTGCGAGCCGTCCGTATCACTAATGTAGGGAATGAAAATGTCTACGACGTACTGCAAGGTTTCGAGCTCAAATAGGACGCTGCCTTCTACAAAACAAGTACTAACAACTAGTACTACTCTACATAGTATTGCCCATTATGTAGGGTATTTTGTAAATTGTTTAAAAATGTTAGATAGTCAATGTTGTTGAAGAATTGACAGGCTCATTTCAGAGAAAAAAGATATCTCAAAACTTTGAAACTTTTCTCATGAATAAGCGTAAACTGTGATTGCGTCAATATTCTGCTTAGTGAGTGATACCATTATTTAGAATTGTTAACACTTTATTATCCGAAGTGCTTCAAAACTGAAACTAATTATAGTTATTTATAAAATAAATGCCTACGTATCGTATATGCTATGGTGTGTGCTATGCTATGTAGTGCCAACTGTACACAAGTGTGCCGGCAAAAATTGGCGACAGTACTACCGACACGTGCTTACTTGCACCCATGGACTTGCCAAGAGATTTTTTTTATGCTTTTAGTTTACTAAACTACTCGCTTGAATGCAATCCAAAAAATTAAGGCCACTGCACCATACACTATCAATTCTAAAATCTTAGTCCTTAGTTTGACTGCCTCAGTATATGCTTTTTTGTGTGGAAGTAAGCAGTTTCACTTGATGTTATTATACGATTTGCTATTTAACAGCTAACTTCATTTGTTACTTATTTTCCCTCCGGAAATAAGGAAACACATTTCACGCGAAGAGAATATTATGTATCACATGACAGTTGTGAACTCATATGTGTCATATAAAAGTCACCTCATCGCGGAACACTCTCGCGCGACCATACGTCACACTCTTAAAGTTATATATTGCAGTAGGCCGACGTGAGCTAGCCAACTCGATGAAATAGTGGTGTCACATAAAATATATTGTGCTGTTGTCAACTATTAGGAGATGAACCCGCACTGGAAAAAATTCAACACAACGATACGAGCCAAAATTTAAACAATACGCCTGTGCTAGCTATTAACACTACACAAACTGTGCAGGTACGTACGTACCACGTATAGCACAAGTTATATCTGTGATAATTTTCCCACAGATTTATTTCAATGTCAGTGAAACGAAGGCAGTATACCAAGTGAGACATAACTTTGTTTTAATGTGTGTTATAGCCACCCAAAACTGTATGAATTAAGTTTCCTACATTTGCTTGGAAGTCGGCCATTAACGATAAACAATCGCTCGTGAAACCGCCGAGCACTCGCGCCGAAACACTAAACGGTGAAATGGTGGGGAAGGGAACATTGCGATGCGGTAAATTGAAGTTTGAAATTATTTACTGCGGTGGTGAGCGAAACTATGTTTTTCTCTTCGTATTGAACAAGTTTAGAGAACTCATTATGCTGATGGAATTACATTTCTTTAACAAGTAGACTCTTTGTTTCATTCACCATAAAATATAAGAGATAGAGCGGAATTGCAATAAACTTCATATAAAATCAAAATCATGTTATGTACAATTAGCTCATTTAAATTCATCATAAGGAATTTATCAACAGTATCGAACTCGATCGAGAAACTGATGAATATATTCATTTATAATGTCGTCAAGAATTTTTTTTCATATAAGGACCGCAGCTTTTCTCGACACGCATCGATCTGTTTTGAAGCCACGAACCCAATACAACTAGTCTGCCAGAAGACACTCATTCCACGGTGCAACATTACGGGCTGGTTCATGTCTGACCACCACTCCACTAAGGCGTAGCAATGTCGTAGAACGCCTACGGCGTAGCGCTATAAACTTAGTAGCTCTTATATTGCAACACATCAACAAAAGTCTAGAAGAGAAATATACTTAGTGCAAAATTTATTATCATCAAATACGAACCTTATTTCGGTGGTCTAAAAGACAAGCACGTTTATGTTAGCACGTTTGTCATCTTGGCCATTGAAATATTATGATGAATCGACAAACTTGCATTGTTCAGCCAACCGTCCAAACAAAGGCATATGCAAGTGTTCACAAGCCGGGCCCGGTCGCATCGCACTGCTATCGACACCCGCGACAAGAACGAGCTGACGAAGGTCGCGTTTTGTGTTCGCGTGCCGAGCGCCTTCACCGACACCCAGCGAGGTGTGTACGCAAACCAATGAACAAGAAACTCTCACAAGATCCGCACATTCACCGCACATTGCACAAGTTGAATTCATGAAACTTCGTTTGTCGCTGTCCTTAGCGAACGAGTGAGTGTTTATCTACCAGATTAAATTGATATTTTGTAAAACTTTTTTTAAATTAAATAAAGTATTATTAGAAAAAGGTTACTTATTTTGAAGTTTATGCGAATTACTTACATTGAAACAAATCAGTTTAACTACCAACAGTTAAAAGTGAGTCATTGTAGACCACACCGTCACTTACCATCAGGTGAGATAGTAGTCTAACGTGAGCATTATCAATCAATAGAATCCGTTAAAAAACAGTTTTATTTCAACCAGATTATTGTCTGAATTTTTGTATTGCAGGATTTAGTAAAAATCTCATACACAAAGTGATTTGCATTCCAACGTATACAACAGAAAAAAGCGCGGCGACATGATCTTAGTCAAAGACAGTTTAGTATTTCAGTTAGATCAACAGTCACTTTCTTCTATTCGATCATTATCATCATCTGATCATCGCTGACCACCTCTTTTCAATATATTCTTCAAAAATGCTGTTTATTATCTCTAGTCGACTGGGTCCACTCAAGCTTGGTCTGCGGGGCCAGTTGACATAATAAATATTATTTATAAATTGAAATATTATTTAGATATAAATTTAAATTCGAACTTACTGATATGTGCATCACGTAGTATAGTGTGTCTGCCAAACTCCCAAGGCGTGCAATGTGCGCAGTACGCCCGCGGACCCAGGCCCCATCACACGGCCGAGGCCGCAATTTGTCAAGCCTATCGCACATGACACATCGCTTGTTCATTACCACAAGCGATAACATGCACTAAATTTCCCTGCGACATTGTAATCCCTGGTTTTTGGCCACCGCCCACCGCCCACCGCCGCCGGAGCAGCGCCTAACTTGTACCCGTTATTAAATTAGTTACAAACTTCCAGTAATACTAGCACAACGGAATTAGATACTTCTTGAATACGTAGCAAGAAATGTTTACTTGACATCCTTATTTGTTGCAAAATTAATATTCGTAATGTTTTGTTTCACTTGTTCAGCTCTGTTAGTGCAAATATATAAATCTAATAGAACTATTAAAATGTCACGATTATTGCTTCCCTCATAGGCTCGGCAGTCTGGCATCTGAAAGTTTCAGTTTCGCGTAATAGGTTTTGGCAACACATAATCGTAAGTTTTTGTCGGGTGATTTCAAAGTGACTTTTTTAACTGTCTTATCAAAGCACATAACAATACAAGTGCTTTATCGAAACTATAGAACTGTAGCCACGAATCATCCAATAATAACGTTTTACAATATTCACTGCGTGTGTTACATTCTAGCGCGAAGGAACAGCTGCTACAAGCTGAAAACTTGAAAACCAAATACAGTACAATCCAATTTAAGCTGATAACATCGAGCATAGATAGCGCTGCAGTTAACAATAGATATCCTTCTAATATTATAAGCCTTATTTTTAATGATGAGTTAATTCTAAAACACAACGCTACTGAAGCTTTAATGTCGTTTTAATTACACAGAACAACAATTAAGCACAAATGTTGTCAACACATTCAAAGACGCAACAAACAAAGCTATAATTTTTGATGGCCAATAACTTCACTAGATAAACATTTATATTGCGAATGTTATTATACCATGTCTTAATGGCCAACTATAAAATTGCTCTGTACGGATGGAACTTATAAATGCGCATTGTACCCTACTGTAGCGGAGAAGTCGGCCTCCCAACTCGTGCCATGCCGATAACTACATATCTTTACAGAACAGCGCATTAAATCAACTACAATTCTGTATTGTTCGCGGTTCATCTAAGTCCAGCGGCCCACTAGAAAATTCATAAGTATCAAAAATAAGAAAATGCGTTCGCCAAGTATCTTGGACCTTCGTTTATTGAATGAGTGGTAAATAAAATGTCATTGGTCATCGAACTTACAAAGAAATTAATATACACTTTTTCTTCCCAGCGCGTCGCCAGATGGCGTTGGCTCTCAATGAACAGATTAATTATAATCTGTTCTATTAGCGAAATTGCAGCTCCATTGGCAACTCGATTCAACCGAACGATTACTATTAACTAAACTAAAATCGTTTGCGAAACTTAAACGACAGCTATAGAAATTGAATGTCAATAAATAATTTGTATTTAGTGAAAGCAATAGTGTGCACATGTTTCGTACAATGAACTCATGACTTGTATAGAAATATTAACAGACTAGTTGACACAGAGGTCGATTTTTTTACACCACTTAGATGGCTGACAAGCGCACGGCCCACCTGACGGTATGCGGTCACCGTGGCCTATGGACGTGTGCAACACCAGGGGCGTCACACTGGCACTGCTGACCCTGTAAAAACCTTCTAATTCTTGATCGGTTATCCTTCTTTGGTTTCGGTCAAATTTTAAGACCTTTTCGTAAGACGGTTTGCTTTTCCGTAGGATCAAAAAACCTGATGAACGAAATGTGGCAGTTAATACATCTCTGCCTAGGGTCGTGAGTAGGTACATGCATGTGCGCCTGTGCCGCGCTCCAGTTGCGCGACGACCTATAAAGGCCGGAATGGAACAAAACAACAGCAGCTTCATTTCCCTCGGCGACGTACCCCTTATATCTCTCGTGATCTTGTCTTAGCACACGTTTACACTATTTGGAAAAAAATGAGTCTATAAAATATAAATATGTGTGTATGGGATCCCATCAAGATCTTCGCAGACTATTTCAAACTCAACTGCGCACCCGCTGTTTTTCTCGAGGTAGTACATGTTATGGAAGTAACTGCAGTCTAACCCAACATGTCAGAGGGCAGTCGCTCCCGTTAAAAACTTATAAACATTCTTAGATGAGCAAGTGCAAGAAGAACGTCAGGACTCGCCACTAACAGAGGGGTCTAGTTCATGATATTGACATAATATCGATGGTCGCTGTAGCGAAAGCTGTGTTTGTTTGCTAAATTAAAAGACTGACATAAGAAAATATAACAAAAATTTGAATATGAATTTTATATTTCAACTGACTGCAAATTAATATCATTTTAATAAAACTTAATCAAAATTAATTTATCTTTTTTGCAGGTACAATGATTTTTTCTTCCATTGCCAGATAAAAGCTTAAGGAAACTTTAAATTTTTTAAAAGCATCTTCAAAATAGGTCGCTTACGGCTTGCGAGTGAACACGCTTAAATCTTGAGCATATAAATAAAGCCAAGCTATACAAGCGCACCCGCGCCTCCTCCCACCGGCCACGTCGCGTCACGGACAGAGCACAAAGGGATGCAGCGCCGCGTGAAACAGATAGCTTGTGTCCATGTTTTGAAATTATAGGATGCTTAAAAAAACTTGAGTGTTTGTAGAGTGTGTTAGCGCTTGCATACCTCTGACTGAACTTCACAAATACTCGCATTAAACATTGCGAAGTTTTCAAAGGTATATTTGAGAATTGTCTCAGTTTGTCTACTATTTGGCCAATATTGGTTAGTAGTTGAATATTCGTGAATAAAAAAATCTGTTATATATCTTCACAATTACATGGTACGTCACAAAGTGAGGCTACTGTTTCACTTTGTGACGTGAATCTAATAAAGATTTATGTTTCTTGCTTATTTCTTGAAGAAATTGCCTCCAGCAGGCCAGCGAGAGGAGATCGTGAAAAGCAAGAAAAGAGTGTATATCCATGTGTGTACAAGCAAAAAAGGATAACGTTTACATAAATAAATAGAATTACTAACAAAATATATAAGTACAATTAAATACTCTTACAGTAGGTATATCAAAATGTAACTAAATAATATATTATATCAGATAGTAACAGTTAGACCGTTGCTTGCCGTACCGTGAACGTGTTTGATAACGCGCGACCGTCTTCCTTCTGTACATTTAATGTAGCTTACATCATAATGTAATAAGAAAATTATATTATTAGTGCCTATCTAAATTATTTCGCACAACGCAAACTCCGACTACTGCTTACTAAATAAAGTGAAGTAAACATGCTACCTACAGACTGACCAACGGAGGCGCATGGCGGGACTCCGCTCGGCGCTGTCTGAACTACTAAACACAACTTTTAAATGATATCTGAAAGCCAGTGCCGCCTCGACTGGCGTGTTACTGGCGTATTTATGACATGGAGAGATGCTCTCTCCAGTACTTCCAAAATCTTACTAGTAGTCTGTTTAACAAATTAGTGTTTAGTTAGATATTCCATCAATTTCTTGTTCTATTTTTTTATACCACGTAGGTAGCAGACTTTATTTATTTATTTTTTTACCCCTACCGCCTACCCTGGCGGGAAGGGGAGAGGGCTAGGAAGGGGTGGGGGGAAGAGGGGTACAATGAGCTGTGGCTACACTACTTACCGGCGGGAACATAACACGATGGTTATTATGGCCGCGGTGTTCTATAGGGCGGAGGTAGTACCCCAGTCGGACAGCTCATTTGGGACGGGAGATACCGTCGTGTCCTACCGTCTACCATTACCTTTCTATATATTACCGTTATATATTCTAAAAATGTGATGCGTATGTACTCTATGAGTATGAGCACATATATTTCTAAGTGGAACAAATGCCCAGACCATGACACACAGTGACCATAAACTGACCAACATAATCGATACCAGTGTGGACAGATGCTTCAGCAGATTGAACGATACGACTGAAGGGGTTTTGTGACGAGTGCGAAAGCTAAGGACGCATTTTTAGACCCTAGTCCTGACTAAATCACGTGCAGAAAGTACCCAAAACTTGAGACGTAAAAGAGATATCATTAGATCGAGACCTACGCGACAATTCAACTCGTGATAATACTCTGCAAATAAACGCAAAATGGGCTCCTTGCTCGGGAGTAACATCGAGTAATGCCGAGCATATAAATCGGAGTTCCGAAAACGACCTCCAACTTCAATAAGCCCGTCCTTAAGAATCGGTTCGAGGTGTCGAAATGAAGGACTGCCGACATTATCTGCCCTAAGCCTGGCAATTCTACTAGGGAAGGGAAATAAAACCATCGAATTTCTCCAAGAATTAATAATTCAACGTAGTCGTAATCTGATACTGATAAGGCTAACTGAATGAGGTGACCATTTTACAAATCGAAAAACTAAAATTACATTTCGCAATAATTTAACCCGAGATGATACGATCTCATTACAAGAATAATAGACAATTTGAATTTGAAGTAATAGATTCTATCTTTAGGTGTCTTTGCCTTTTAAGTAGGATTAAATAGGACGGACCAAGGACTGCACGTGCGACACCTTAGTCGTTAACCCAGCGGCTGAGGTGAACACAACTGAAGTGAATCCACTACTAATACGAGCAGTTTAATTGTTGGAGATTAAAACAAAAACGGGGATGCATAAGTGATCTACGGAGTTTTGAACATAAAAATAACCCATTCGGGAATCGAACTCAGAACTTCTGAATTGTGCGCAAACATTAACATAAGTTATACCGCAGAACTAACGAAGCAGAAGTGTTTACTCGTTGAATAACGAGCGCGAATTCGAACAACTACCGAAGACGCGAAAATACAGCGTTATTTATGCAGTTATTTGCGTCGATTGTAACGTATAAATCAGCGAATAAGCGAACTGAATAACAACAAGGGAGCGGGTTACATTAGCCGTGACCGACAGGTTAAGGCCAGGCGATTTACATAAGTAATTTGAGTCATATTTCACGATAACGATACAAATTGCCGGCGGAGTGATGGCGGTGGATTACTCTCGGTCCTCCGCAGGCCGCGGGATGGAGAGGTTGGGGTCCCTAACGACTGACGGCTCCGGCTGAATATACATGAGGTGAGTGAGAGACAGCCCATTTGCACAGTGCCCAGCTGTTGTGTATAGTTTAATATTCCTAACTCGATGACAGCAGTCAATCGTTAAGGGGTGACAAATGTTACATTGTAATTTCGTAGTATAACTTTTACCGGAGTAAAAATAATTACTAAATATTTAGTGCATAAAGTTCGCCGTAAAAAAACTTCGTGTAAAAAAAAAAAATTAGCAGTGTTAAATGTTAATAAAATCAAATATCAATTACTCCTTGAGTCACAGTAAAAGTCAAATATAATCATCACTAACTAAACAGTCATCTGTAATTTAAAATCTATCGTTAAATCCCGAGCTAATTGAGTCCGTATTAATAGAGTGTTGAACAAAAACGTGAAGGTCGTTTAAATAAAAGAGCACCCGTGTACCGAGCTCACTCACATCATAATCAAACAACGTACAATTAAAGTGTAAACGTCGCCGCCGTCACGTCGCGTGGTCGTGCGCCGTCCGTCCTCGATCGCGTCCATTAGCGCCCCCTCTCCGTCACAGGCCGCAGTCCGCGTGCGGTTTTAACTGTTTGAAAAATCCACTTCATTTTGAATTTATACATTCGTAAACAGTTTCATTTCAAAAGCATAAAAATATGTCATGTGTTTTATATGAGAGCAATTTGTACTGAGATTTTTCATTCATCTATCTACTCTTACTATATAGTATCTTTCTTCATTAATATCTTTCTCATACATAATAATACATAAACTCACGCCTTCTTCCCTCCGAGGTTGGCAGAGATAACAGCCCAATGTCGGCTTCTGTCCTTACACACTTAACGAGCTCCCTCTACTGTATTTTTTGTTTATATACTAAGGTCCCTTCCAATTAGATATCCTCGGGCATCGTTTTAGCTAAAACTGGATTGTAATTATACTAAACGAGTGTAATCTAATCGTAGTAATTAAAAGTAAGTACAGTCTCAGAATGGTTTCGGCTCAGTCCCGATCCCAAGTGGATAATATTTGATCGCAGCTGCTACGGACAGTACTGCAAACAAAATTGTATATTATATTTTGCACAAACAAAAGTCGAGTCTTCAATTTGATATGACAACAGAACCTTCTTGCTCTATTTGTCTTCAGTTACGGTTAACTGGCTACCTTTTGGGGATCGAACAACTTTGAGTAACGCTTTTCATGCGTATATTTTTTTAGGAAATACTGTTATGATATTTGTGACTGAGATTGTGTTACAATATATGGAGTTTTATTTAATCTTAACATATTGTTATGAATGCCTGTATGAGTTTTGATGTATGGATGACTGTTTTTGGCTCTATAACGTTAATCCAGCTGAACGAATCTGGATCCAACGCATTTCATCCAGATTCACCTCGCCTTATGGTAAGCTAAAGGTAAAGTCTCAGGACCAGTATCACCATTGTACTGTATGGTATATGGTATTTTGACGTGTTCTATATAAGAAAAAAATGCTTTAAGAGTACAGAGATAGATTAGACAACGCATAGGCTAACTTTTATCCTACGGATGGAGCATTGGAAAAATGTATTGTTCCTAACAACTATTATTATAAGTTTTCTGACCAGATTCAGAATGTACATTCGACTAGATCCTGACGATTTGACCAGATTCTGACGAAATTTTCACCAATGTTATACTGCAGTTTAATATTTTTACAATGGTGGTGAAAAATAATTGCATTTCATCCTACTGTTCATCAAATTCAAACTATTCATCAATATTCGCTCACAGAGAAGGCAATACCTACTTCATACACTTTAATCTGCTGACACGTTTAATAATTCGTGGTATCCTTTTAAATGCCCAAATTTTTCCAGTATCTATCTAGGTATAACAGTATGGCTTACTCTCGAATTATCGTAGCGCAGCGTCGGTAGTGCCACGAGAATTTTCATCTCTTTGTTTCGGAGCCCGTAATTGTTCACGAAGAAATATTAGCCGAATATTTCAGAAAATTGTTCATAGCGGGTGCGAGTGCAATTAGTACACCGATGTTCGGTTTTACTCTTTTTATGACGGTATTTCATAAATATGAAATGAAATACGAGAGTATGTGTGTGGGGTCGTACCAGGATCTTCGGAGCAAGAGTCAACCTCACCTGCATCACCACCAGTCACCACCTATTGGTGTATGTTTTCCTCTCAGTGTTAGAGGTCAGATGGTAGTCGCACCCATAAAAGCCATAATAAACCAAATTATGCAAAGGAGTGTGACTACGGGCTGCAAAGTGCACGCTTTATATGTTAGCGGGATTAATAATCTGATGAAAAACAAGCATACAAGTAAGGCATCGGTAGCTTAGTGATTAAATAGTCGTTTTTTAACATAGTGTTCCGGGTTCGAATCCTGGCCATTTCACCACCGATATGAATCCTTACCTAACACAAGCAATTTAGCTTAGCTGGGAGGGGTTACGGTTATTAGTAATTTGGTTACTAGTAATCTTTCAAATTTAAGTTAACCATTATACTATAGTATTTACTTACATTAGTAAGAAAATCCTAATTTAACTAAACTTTAATTTAGCATGACTGCATGTGTACCCACATTTGATAAATTGCAAAGGCTTAGTTGTCGTACTTACAAACCCTGCCTCTACTTCTTAAAAAAGTTTGCTTAATAAACGCAAGTATAAAGACAAACAAAGAAAACAAAAGTATTGAGCCACAAATCGTAGTTTTTATGAGATGGCGTCCGCGCGTGGAGGCCGCAGCGCCAAGTAAATAGAACTGTTTACGGACAGACTAAACAGAGCATGAACGCGAAGTGGACCGTCGCGCGATGAACACCGAGCGCCACCGGGGGCGCAGGCCGCAGGACTGAAACAAATAAGGAAGTGACGTCGAAACGGCCGAGTTGTCAGCAATGAACGAACCCGATAGACGGCAATAGCCGCATCGACCAGTAATGGTCCTCTTTGCTTCTTGTTATTGGTGCAGTTTCCTTCTTTCTCTCTTATTTCTGTGCTTCTCTTGTATCATAAACGCTAATGTTTTGTATCTTAACTGATTGACTTTTGCATTTATAATTATCAGTTTTTTTTATGTTTGCAATTTACCTCTAGCTAAATGCCAAATATTAACTAATAATTATTATAATATTAACGATCATAAAACTTTGCATACACAGTTTGTTTTAATGCAAAACAAAGAAGCAACGCTGGAACCCTCCAAAAGGAGGTCATGAAATTGACCATATTGATTACCTCTGTGGCGTAGCGGTAGCGCGCGACTATTAAGGTAACGGGTTCGATTCCCGCTCAGTGGAAAAAATTACATGGGTTTTAGGGGTTTCTGTGTATATACGTATTTATTTACAACGTTTTAAACACAAACATATAGTAATAAATACAGACCCTGGACTCCTGGCTGAAGGGCTTGGACGCTACAAGGATAATGATGATGATGATAACGGTGGTAAATGGTCACGTTGACACTGACCTGTGAACGTTTCCAACACCAGAGACACCACGTTGCGGACTCCAATCTAACGTGACGTCTGCGTCTAAACCAACACAACAGTCCTACACACAATTAAACGTTGCGGTTTACTTAATCACGTAACACGCACTCATTAGTAGCCGAAATTTCCACGTCCGCAGTCGGAATATCTACGCGGATTTGAATCATCGACTCCGACCACAGAATTAACATATGCAAAATTAGTTCAGTCGCGGTGATTGCGCACTTACGAGTCTAGTTTCATCCGTTCGATACCGTTGATCTCATCACGTATTTTAGAGTGCTCTCTCTGTGCGATGGATACACATCGAACGAATAGAGGTGAACTAGTGCCAGTGAAAGGTATTAGTCGATAAAGGCCATGGTTATGCATGTGAGGTGCAAACCAGAACTCTTTACTTCCTATAATGACAAATTCCACAGCAAAATGTAGCATTTATAACAAAAATCAGGTAAGTGGTAGAATTTGGGATATGACACTCGCGGCTAAATCAGTATGTAACGACGTACAGTTGATATTTTGAGCATTAATATTATTTTTCATAACGGTACATCGTCGCGCGCTAATGGTGTGTCGACGGCTTCATTTACTTTTTACTTTTAGACTCATTACGTTATATAAAGCTGGCAGCGACGTGTGGTCCACATCGTTAGACTAGTCACTGACACCCTTGAGCCTTTGTATATGCGTAGACGCGTTGCTTCCTTGGCAGTATTTTACAGTTCCTACCAAGGTGTAATGATCCACGTTTTTTATTAATCTTATCTTAATCTATTCAGAACAATACATGCTTAGTAGACACAATGCAAATAATTCCAGAATGAAACCGTTTAGCGCACCTCTATTCATTGCCGCATCATAAAGACTTGAAATTGTTTACCAAAACGCGTTTCCCCAGTGTCCATTTATCGAGGTTGCCAAAGTGCAGACCACTAATTTTGCATTGAAGATTTATTGTCACCTGTTCTGCTAGCTTCAATTCTGTACACTTCACTTATAACTTAGTTTCCAGTATATAGTAATGTGCTCTTAGCATAATTTTAATAAACAGGGCGCCTGATGGCTAATCCAGATGGAAGGAAAATATCTTAAATAATGTAGATTGACCATTTACTTAAAGATAACTTCATTTTGATTTCAGACCCGCTGAAATCCGAACGAATAACTTTTATGAGTCGGATTTCCTTTTATTTAATTCACCATATTTGTCAGAGAGATTTAATCCTTATGATCAAAAGTAGGCTTTACTATTCTGATCTGCGAATGCAGCATAATTGTTTTTTTTCCTTGCGTGTAATTACGGATCATTATGAATAGATGCCCTGCATATTTTGAAGAAACATTAGGTACGGCTAAATGTGAGCACCAACATGATGAATCATTACCTCGCACGAAATTTTTCCACTAAGCGGGAATCGAACTCGCAACCTCTGACTTAGCAGTCCACCGTTTCTACCGCTACGCCATGGAGCCTTCCGTCAAATATACCAAACGTTCCCACCAGAAGATGTATATCTACATACCTATCTAGCTAGCTACTAGCTGTCTACTCTAAGAAATCTCAAACCTGCGGTAGGCGGTACACAAAAAATAATTAACACTTAAAGTTCAAAAGTTCATTAACAAACTTTATTTGGCGGTGAAACTTCTTAATTAATACTTACACAGAGTTTATAAAACGCAAACAGCGGAAAATAAACCTAATGGGCTCGGGGGAAAAAGGAGCGTTGGCTTTTTTGTACAATACTAAGGTAGGAAACGAGCACGTTGTCTACTTGATGGTAAATTTTTACTCGCGTTGCACCCTGTTGTGTAATGTTGTCTGTAGTATCCAAATATCCAAATATTGCTCTTTAGACCCCGAGGCCCTCGCTCCAATTCGTTATTTTTATGATTTGGTTTGATTGGTTTTTACGGGAGCGGCAGAAGTAAACTGAAGTCTGACACTTAAATTTTATCTTGATACGAAGATTTATAAATTAGTACATAATTAGGTATATTTCATGTCCACAGTTTGAGTGATCTCAAGTAGAATTCACGAGTTAATCAAGTGAGCCGTAGGCTTGTTTGCAACCTTAATAATAAAACAATATTGGTACTGCTATTGAGTTGGTTACAAAGCTACGTAATAATATTACAATGTTACAATACACATACAGATTCATTGACAAAGTCGCGCTGGTAAATGTAAATGTATTCCCTGCGGGCTCCGGCGGCGCGACTATGGATTAGGCCAATATGGGACCGATACACATGTAAAAAATACATTAACATGGGGACGTGGGGACGTGGGGGGAAAGCGGGACTGAAAGGGTTTTCCTCTTGATTCTTTAGAAGCTTACTGAGGATACGTACTGTTGATCTCGATTTACGATGACAATGGATTTGTAATGGATTTGTTTTTAACCGGTAGGTTATATTACCATTTACTGGAGCAGTATACTTCAGTTTCTATTTTATTATTTGGATCTGGCTGGACTTTAGAATAGATAAAGTATGACGGGGATGCCACTACGATCAAGCAAAGCAACATTCAAAAACCTCTGGTGAAAGTATTCTCCATATAAGCGACTGTTCACAGGTACAAGTCCCATCCAGGATGTGGACTTTTTTCGATCACTGAACATAAGGAAAACGACAGACATCAACAATACCCACTAGGTTACAGACAAAAACATAATATTTACAATTTAACAAATGAAAAGTATCAAGAATCTTGTGAAGAATATCACTACAGAAAACTGTGAAACATTTCTACTTAGGGTATCATACATCATAACACTAGGTTACTATTGAAACTGCAAACAATCTTAGAAATATTCAGTGTACGCACACATCTTGTAATGAAAAACAAACGTTTGATGTTAGGTTTGTCCTTGTTGAAGAAATTGCTTTATATATTATCATCGTGAACATTTTACTGAAATATATTTGAACATAATATTGTTTTATTAAATGAATAAAACAGTACAGTCAAGCAGTTCAATTCATAGACCTAAGTTCATATATTAGTATTATTGCTTCAGATGAAAGCATCATTAAAACAAAAATAATTCTTCCTCTTCCAAAATCAAGACATCAAAGTAAGGATGCCCCAGTTAAAGGATTTATACGAGGACGTATTTCATAGCGAAGTTAGCATGAAACGACAAAATAATAACGTCGGCTGAAAGCAACCGTTCTGAGGAATTATGATGCTACATTTGTTGTGAAAAGGTCGCGGAAATGTATAACAAAGGAGCCTTGTTTAATTGTGAATAAATACGCACTTCGCCGCAGCCGCCGCGCGCCTTCAGCTCATTAACAAACGAATTGACAGTAATCTGTTATGAACCGCCCGTACCGCTGTAGGCTTCATAGCAACCTGGAGATAACGACATACACATACATATGCTCATGCCATTTTCACCCAGGGTAGGCAGAGACAACAGACCGCTATCTGCCTCTGTCCTGACATACTTCACGCGCTTCCTCTACTATCATTAAGCCTATTATGCAAGCCCGCTGATTTCAAGTGCTTGGAGATAACACGTGGTCCGAAATACATGAAGCTAATCGATCCAGTGATCGCGGAACCTCATACCAAGTTTAACAATGAAAGTGACCTCTGTTCGTCAGCTTCTTATCTAGATTTACAATTTTATAACAGCCCTAGCGTCTGCGTCAAAGCGAGTCTGTTCGCTCGGTTTGAATAGTTCTTTAGTCTTCACAACTCCGAAGAGCCATTCAAATACGTGCTAGAATAAACTAGATTTTAATCCTAAAACACCTTTTGAACTTTATTGTTTCACTTCAAAGGACAATACATAATTCTATAATGTTAGTGAGAATTAAACAAATCGTATTTAGGTATGCACTCTCACATAGCTATGAACTGTCGAAACGTCAGACAACACAAAGGTATGCACATACCATGACCGGCCAAATTCCCGCTAACATTATGGTAACTATATCATGGAATGCTTTAATAGTGGAAGTATAATTAACTATAGTTGTCGCAATATACGGTTTTATATCTTCGATAATTCAGCGAAACCAATCGAGGGCTGTCGAAAAATTATATTTACATCACCTACGCTAGTTATAATAATTGAAAGCAATAACCTTTAACAATGTAATTTTACGACGAAATATATCAACAGCCAGGGAGGGAGTGGCACGCGGTGGCCGCATTAAAATCCGAGCTGTAAATATTCACACTTCTACTGAACGGTCCGCCGCGCGCTGGCGGACGCTCGACGCGGAGCACAGCGGCCGTTACATAAAGCATGCAGTTTGCACCTCTCACCATCCAACCTGGATGAATAAACTTCAAAATAGCACAAAAGCTTGGTAAAGTTTCATTGCATCGTAGTATCATAGTTTTTATAAACATATTATGAGTAGCAGTATAGAATATGTACGATTCCCGGGTCTAGCTAAGTGCTACTGGGTTTTTTGTTAGTAGTAAGTTATCTGTGAGCGGATTAGGTTTGACCCCTTTTAATGAAAAAATCCAGATTATGAAATATGGGTGTGTAAATACACCTACTACTTTGGGACCGTCGTGTAACCGTATAGTTCGTGTTTGAACAGCGCTTAATCACTGTTACAACATTCAGTGGAGTTTTATTCATTTAATGTTTTCCTCAAAAATTCAACTGCGTGGAACTCGAATAAAGACTTGGAAATTTACAGTGAAATTTCTGCCCAAAAAGGTTTTTCCCGCTTTTTACTGAACAAAGTATTAGGAAGAAGCCAGAGACGGTGACTTGGACATTTTTCAGAGGATTTTCTAATGAAGCTTTAGAAAATAGCTGTTAAGATTAAACGAAGTTATTCGATCGCAAACAGACAAGAACACTTTATAGTGTAATTATCATTCATGTATATTTTGGTGGGTAACGAGGTTTACAGATTCTAGACAAAGTGCACAGTTGGACACAAAATACTTGCACCCTAATTCATGCGACTAAAAACAACTAACAAAAAATGTGGTTATTGATACCGAGAACTTTGACACTAAAGTTAGAAAACCTAACCTAACCTTTGTAACCTACACAATTTATATATGTAGTATCTAAAAACTAACTTAAATTAGTTACTCTGTAGTAAACTCTGTAGTAAATAATGTACATAAAAGCTATTTGATATTATACGAGCAACACAGGTTCGTACCATTGTAATACGACACAACTTACAGTCTCTATTATCCGTAGTCGACAACAATCTATGACTTCAGACACGTATAACTCGATAACTATGACACGTAGTTTGTTATTAACGAACGTGGGTTCGATTTCAAAGTTAGTTTGGGCAGTTTTGCTGCGTACCCCGAACTTAACTTTACTCCAATTTACAAATTTAATCGAAATTGAACGTGAGGTAGGCATTTGACAAGTTGACACTTACCTACGTCTCACAAGTTACGAATCGCGCTTCAAAGAAACAAACGAAAGAGAAAACGATCCACATTTAACTGGTTCATAAAACTTAGAAACACGTACTGTTCACTGAATATCGAAAAGTAATGTGAAAAAATATAGAATTGAACGTGATGCGGCGAACAAAACGCTTTTTTAAGCCTTTGTTTCACATTCCTATTTATTGCGAAAATATTATACACATTATTATGCTCGTAGAAGATATTGTACGCCACGATAGAAGCAAATTGCGGGTTGGTATCTCTAAAATGTAATATCGTATTCTGTATGGACCATATTCACGGTATTTACAAATTATCAAAAAAACCACTACCAACGACGTCGTTTTCCGTTCATATTATTGTACGAGTATACTGTGCAATTTTATTATACCGACCTGTTTATATAGTTGTTTAAATGTTTATAATTCGTCACACATTTGATTATCATATCATCCTAATTTTTTTTGATTTTATAAATATTTACCAGTAACCGAAATTATGGACAGGCATCTATACATTTGGAGTGCACGGGAATAAGCCATTGTTATGTGAGCTACCCGCCGCACAGACACAAAATGTGCATGGAAAAAAATTGTGGGTGTGTGTGTTTTAGGCACGAGACTGAGGCAGACAGTTGGTGGTAATTTTTTTATTTACTGCCAAGAGTTGTCAACTCAGCTGGGCCCAGGGCTGGGCCCAGGGCCCGGGGCGCTGCCTACTGTTTTAATATTCACGCGCAAGTTACGAGCGCCGCCGTCACTGTGATCTGCTTTATGGCGCTGTTTCATTACGTATTCATTTATAACGCGAGAACATGCTGTGGGTATGCATCGCACGCCTTCATGACACGTTTTGTGATTTGTTTTATTTTTACGCTAAACCGGTAGCGAACAAACACATAGTCCACCTGATAAGTAGTTAGCATGGCCCGCTATAAGTACCAGGGATGAAACTCGCGCTTTTTCTGTTGTCATAATAAAGTTTTGCGCAATAAATAATTTCTTTTGAAATTGTTACGCTACTACTAAGCGGATACCACCCCTTAGAGTTGTATCACTCAAACTTCACCCGGCGAAATTTGATTTATTCAAGATCACGTAAACACCCGATACAGACTTGTACGAATCGCTTTTAGAGTCTTGTTGTTGACAGACCCTTAGTTGTTTTCGATCCAGTATCTCAACGTACCGAGGTTTTCCCTTTAAGTTCATATTCAGAAAAAGAAGTGTGGGCCTCTACTGAGCCAAAGTCTCTAAAAACCAAACTCGTCCCCTAAAGCATCACTCTAGGAGTCACCCTCGCTACAGCCACGTGCTGAATAAAAAGATATTACGATTTGATATAATATTCAAATATTGAAACGTTAATATAATATGTACACTATGTACAGGTGCAGGCGCTGAGTCAAGACGTGTTCGCTCGTCAAATGTTGTGTTTACGAGCTGTTTTACGGCACCTCGTGTATACTCATACGCTATAGGAATTATTGGAAAATGTAATAACTAACCACAGATAACAGACTTTTCAGTGTTCTCAAATGTTAATAAATCAATCTATATTTTATCATTTACTTAAAAAGGTATAAAACTTTTCAAACATTAGGTCCTAAAAGTATTACTAAATGACTCTTAATATAGTAAATTATTATCCCTAAGATAGTAATATGTTGATAAAAATTTCATTTACCCAGGCCATTACCCATCCAGGTCAGTTGGCAGAGTATTTCCCCCTTTCTATTCTGCGGCCAAACTGTCGCATGTTTCAAATCCCGCTGTGGATGTCAACTTTTTGCAATTTCATTTTCCAATTAACAATTATTTTTTTGTTTCTGATGAAACAAACAAGTCTATATTATTATCTACATTCCGATAAATCCATTTAGGGCATTGGTGCCGTGAAGTACGTCGGTACCTTCCAACTTCGACCTTCGTTGTCTGCCGCGGTCGGCGTCTGCGCCACCACAAATAATAACATTTCGAGCAAACTCACAAAGGCTCGCAGCTAAATGAGAAAATTGATTGCACAACAAGGCTTGTTAGTGTTTATCATTGGATTGATATTAGATTGATAATTTACGTCAATATTTGAGACTTTTCAGTATTTGAGAACCTTTTTGATTAAATTCAGTGATATGGATTGGTCTTATAAAGTATCTGACTTTAATTGTAGGTTTATTAGACTCGATTGTTTTAGGACTGAAAATACAACATTATGATAAAAAGAAATTGTTTCATAAATTTAAGAATGTTTAGACTAATAATAATTCTAATATGATTGATTAGAGAAAATAATATAGTATAGTATGGTAGTGGAAAAGCAACCGGTAGGAACAACAAGTAATAACCCACGTAAGGAATACGAAGAACGTAGTTTCTTATCGACAGCCCTTTTATTGAAATTCAGTCTTCATTACTCTTGAATGAAATTTATAAGCAATTGCATGCTAACTATTTATTACTCTTCACTTCATCTTATACCTACTAAACTGATATTAAACATATTACTCGTACATCGTGTTAACACTACCATAAAATCTTTGCCTTGAAATAAATTACTCTGTGCACTCTCAGGTATTAAATAAAAAACTTGCTGATGAGTGTCTGGTACATCCAGAGCATGACATAAAAATGGCACTAAAACTAATAGAGTTAGTGTTAACTACCTAACTAGGTCACAGCTAGCAACCTTCATAACATAAACTAGGTTCCCTCATTACGGTTATTATTAAAACTAGAATTATGCTCTTACTTCTCATTCGTTTATTACCCGTAGTCCGTCTGAGTAGACCACGGGTAATGACGTTTTCCCCATGGATCACCTGGGATAGACTACGGGTGAGCTTGATATCCGCTGCTAGATATAATATTGTAATTTTTTCCTACAACATGTTCGTGAATTGTGTAGTTTTATTTTGGTACCGAACATTAAAAGGACATCTCCGAGGTCCTAAAAGGCAATTTGTATCAACTTGAATAGAATAAGAAGCAGCTGGAGAGAGACGAACACGTTGATGTTATTCGTGAGATGGTTTTGGTATGAACAGCTACAGTTGATAGGTTTATAATATAGAGCTCTGTGATGAAGTGATAGAGCAGTTGACTGCTAAGTCAGAGGTCACGGGTTTGATTCGCACTTTTCCAAATGCATTAACATAAAATGTATGGTGTGTGCTTATACATCAATTAACGCAAGTAATTAAAGTTTACTATCACATAGTCATCATAACAATAATTTGAGTAGCTTATCATTGTTACCGAATAAAAATCTGTGCTAAAATCTTTTATTTCAATCATTTAAATCGCTTTTCAAATCGAATAGGCACGTTTCGATCCTAAGCGCAAAGTTTGCACAAGTATCACATTTCAGTGCGGCTATATCAGTTGCCAATAAGCTGACAACGTGGCCATCGGCGCCATCAGTTGTACATATTATACAATGTACAGTCGGCCAGTCGCTCGCACCCAGGCCTATTTCGTTATTGGTTATTATTATTGTTATATGAATTTCATACTCATATTACTATTACAACAGGGATTACTATTATACGAGTTATTCCCCTGACATTTACGTAAAATACAGGCCTTGAATATACATGGTTAGTATCAACTAGCTGTTGCCCACGGCTCCGCCCGCGTGGACGTCGATTTTCGCGGTTTTTTACTATATCTCCGGTCAGCCGATTGTGTGATCAAATAAGCATAAGATTTTGAATCTAACCTTCACCCAAGACCTTTCTAACCTAACCTAAGACCTTTCTGATAAAAAAACCGCATCAAAAACCGTTCAGTACTTTTTATGCCCATCGCTTAAAGGTTCACTGCTCGTTCCCCGTAGGTAGTAGCGTGATTATATGTAGCCTATATGTTGATCCAACTTCTTAATAATATTCGTGCCAAATTTGAAGTAAATCCATGTAGTACTTTTTGAGTTTATCCCGGACATACATACAGGCAAACAGACAAAAATTCTAAAAACTATATTTTTGGCTTCGGTATCGATTGTAGATTACACCCCAAGTAGGTATTCTTTAAAAAAACATTCAATGTACAGTTTTCACTTTCCCACCATTTTATTATATGTATAGATATAGATGATTTTTTTTTTTTTTTTTTATTCATGATAGGTTTACGTTTGACCTCAATCTCACCTGATGGTAAGTGACGATGTGGTCTACGATGAATCACGCTTGCCTAGAAGGAACCTATTCACTCGTGACTTGAATACTCCCAGATAGCTTTCCGGAAACACAGACTCAGGCAAGGAATTCCACTCCTTAGCTGTACGCACGATGAACGTGTCAGCAAAGCGCTTTGTGCGTATGAGTGGAATATCGACCATATAGATGATGGTAAAAATAAGGTATTTATCTAGTTGCCTTAGCTACCGAGCCGTTACGGCCGCTAAATTTACCATCTCAACATGCAAGATAGTACAATATCCATGCACATCAAGTGGGTCGTGTGATTGTCTACCACCGAAGTGGTATATAAAAAACTTTTAATTGCAATCATTTTTAAAGTAGCATGATTTGAAGTCCTAAATCTCAAAATGCCCCAAAAACAAGGTAGCGTGATAATATTGTATACGATATTATAATAGCGGTATTTACCTACATCTGCGAATGTCGAAGAGTATCTGGTAACAAAGTCACGTATCGGCTTATGTGACTGAGATAAGGTAAATTGAGACTTCCATTACTGTTACGCAGTAAACTGAAGCTCGTTTCGAGTGAAATAAAAATAAACCTGCCCATTAAGTACATATTCGCAGTAATAAGACATGGGCAAAGGATAACGCCCATTTTTCCTAGTTTATCTGACTTCGGAAATCTGTTCTTATGTTATTACGTTTTTAGGGTTCCGTAGCCAAGTGGCAAAAAACGGAACCCTTATAGTTTCATCAAACCTATCTATAAATACCCCATCAAAGTGTGGGGTATTTATAGATAGGTTTTTAAAAATGATATTGAGGTTTCTAACATATTTTTTTTCTAAACCGTAAAGTTTTTTTTTTTTTTTTTTTTTTTTTTTATATTCAGTCCGTCTATTGACTTAACCCCGCTGGATGGTAGAAAGCAAGGGCAAAGTCCAGAGGGTACGGGCCCCCATTCTAGACACCATTCGTCCCAAAATGGCGGCCCCTACCTTGACGGCCTAGACAGATGCCGTTTGCGCGAGAGACACTTTCAAAGTAGAGAAATGTGAGTCCCCCCTCCCCTCTAACTTCTAAAATAAGAGAATGATAAATCAAAAAAAAAATATTATATACATTGCCGTGCATACTACTACCAAAAATTGGTTTGAACCAGATCTATTAAGTGGTTTTTTTCAATACATCATAAACCGCAAGTAATAGACAATATTTTTGGTTGAAATTGTTAATTGTGAAACTGGCATATATACCTATATATTTGCTTGTTTAGCTATCACAAGCCTATTTATGGTCTCGTATATTAGCCGTTGCTGATGTTACTTGCTGCTACGGAACCCTTCATGGTTGAGTCCAACCCGCGGTTTCATAAATATCGGATCCAATGATTGTATTTTTATTGGAAGTTGTACTTTCGAATATGCGTTTAGTTATACACGCGTATTCGTTCTATAACTCCAAGAGTAGTTAATCCGCCGCTTTGACGGCAGTAAGTCGTAACTGCTCTCGCGACGTGGTGGTCGATCACTGCGGTCTCTCAATCAAAACTTATGATTGAAAGACCGCAGTGATTGGCCACTGCACGAGAGTAATCGTACTGTACTAGTTCTGCGTGACATTGGAGTAATTTCTCGAACATCGTGTTCCTCCATTTTTTATTCATACTTCGTTTCTGTCAGTTTTAGGCTAATAGAATTCCTGGTAACACTGAATGAATAAACTACAAATAAGGTTGTGTATCTAGTCAAAGAGAAGGGTCCCAATTCGACTGTATTTTTCTATGTTTGTTACCTCAGAACCTTCGACTCGATGCATCGATTTTAATAATTCTTCTTTTATTTGCAGGCTGGCCCTTCTCAAGTGTTGCAATTAAAGTCAAATATTAACATGATGCGAATCGATGCAGAAAGCTAATCTTGAACAAACCACTCTCAGGTCTTACAACGAATATGTTCTATGTTGTAGGCTGCTATAGTTATGGAATACAACCCCTGAAGGTGAACTCGTTCATTGACCTGTTCTATTGTAGTTGGCATAAGTAACCGCGCAGTATTCATATTTACTATCTGTATTATTGCAGACAATCAAATGTCAACAGTTGTGGCACATTCGTAGAACTGTTTTCGAGTGCTTCGGGGCTATATTTGTGCTGTTTTTAACTTATAATGGAATATTCAAGATTGATTACATCGTCAATATTTATTAACTTAGTACTTTTAGTATTGCGCCCCAGATCATAGTATTAATTTTACTGCTGCTTTCAATGAAGGTTGTGCACAAGTGCATGTTATGTAACGCGTTATATGAATGGATCGTACGGTTCATATCTTTAAGTTGCAACACTACTCCTTGTGATATTATATTGTCAACTTATATAAAAATAATCTTACGAAGTTACTAAATAGCTATCAATATAGAAAATATTCCTTACTAAACATCACGTATGATAGATAAGATGCGATATAAGGAGTTCCGTTTCGAGATTTACCGCGTGAAAGTCAGTAAAGCATTGCTTCTCCGGATGTCAGGCCGCTCCGTGAGCTCTTGCCTTGCGCCAAGTTTCCATGGCGCGTTTATTTACCATGCAACAGATAAGCTGCTAATATTCATCGTGTGACATATATTATAACGTGACATTATTTAAATCAACCACGCGCGTTTTGTGTATTCTTATCGTTACTGCAAACAGTCTGTCTTTTTTATCGTTTACCTCAGCAAACATTATATTCCCACTAACATTAACTTATAAGTAGAAACCAGTTGTTAATATTGGGGCTACTTCCCTGCTTCACTCCTCGTAGGTAATCAAAGGAAGTAACTCAATTATGACTATAAGTTAGTTCCCTCTTTTGTAACAGCTTTAAAAGTGACTTGGCATTCTTGTGTAAGATGGTAGAGATAAGTTTAATTAACAATTAGCTGTGGATAAGAGCACTACTTGCCACGAACTTCGGAATCGAGTCGTAAAATTCCGTTAATGGGTGATTGATCGTCGATAATGGCGCCAACCTTCCACTCGGGGCGCCCTCGCCCCTCGCCCCTCGCCCCTCGCCCTCCACTTGACTGATTGTATCAAGTGACTGTTTAATTTAATTAAACACTTGGATGGTGCCATTATTTACTCGAAACAAACTTGTTTTGGTTATTCCTCTATTATATATCTGAATCATTGTTCTTAGATATGCCCGTGGTTTCGCCTGCAGTAAGTTAATCTATCATTCAATGTGTTTTGCTGTCGCTCAGTATATTAAATCAAATAATTGTCGACAATTTATTTATAGCATAAACTATACAAACTCCATATAAAGTAAATGGCTGTCTGAATAACAACGTGGATGGTGAGTCTTCTTCGTTCTTTAGATAAGATAATATCATCTCATAAAGATGGCCTCTGTGAATCGAGTATGACGCCCCTGGTGTTGCGCTCGTCCATCACTTTCCATTAGTTGGGCCGTGTGCTCGTCTGCCACTTAAGTGATATAAAAAAAGAGTTATAATATGGAGTTAGCTCTCTATTTACTACGTTCTAATGAAGTAACAGTAGTATGCGGTCAGTTTGTGTACCCAGGTCCCGAAAACCAAAGGTGTTGTGCGTACTGAGTGCTATGTATAAGCTACATTTGACAGTGCCGCCAGTACGTCAGTGTAGATAGAACTCACGCGCGTCATACATAACACGAAATTGAAACCATTTATAACGAATTCACTGAACGATGACGCCGCCTCTTGTTCATTGCTGATCCTATCGCTCCTTTAACAGCTATACATGACTGACTAATGTTGTTGTGAACTTGTTTATAACATTGTAACAGACCGTAACAGATTATAGAAAACAGAATTTATATCTATAATATACAAAGGCGTCGGCCATTGCTCTACCGACGTGAGCCCACTCTAACGCAAGTCATTCAGCTTAAGCTGGAGAGTTTAGCTTGAATACTAGCCATTTTGGTAAATGGCATTCTTTAAAAATATAATATCTTGCTCCAAAATGTTTTAGTTACAGTTACAGTGTACATAAGTTCATGATATGGTTTAATCGCTGATTTATTTATATCGCGGGGGCTGTATCTATTAACAGTTACTTAATAATTTGCCACGCTTCTCAGTCTCACATTATCCCTTTTGACAATTCCTACAAAAAAACCTACTTGAAATAACGACATTGAAATGAAATCATATGAGAAGCACCAGCTTTCAAGTTAACTTTCATCAAAATCGGTTCACATAGTCGAAAGTTCTAAGGTAATAATCATAAAAAAAATACGGTGGAATTTCGAACTTCTTCAGGTTCATTTTTGAAGTCGTAAAAGACGTGACGTAAGCCGCTACAGAACAATTTAATCGTATTTTGTGCTCAAATAAAGTTATATATTAGTACGAACAACAAGTTAAAATAAAGAATTTGCGGTGCGATTTAGCGCGCTCCTCGCGAGCTGTGTGGTGTGGTGTGCTGGGAACAATAGAAACTTGCTGTTTCTTACTTTTAGATAAGTTTGCTCAGAATTGTTTTGCGGGTTTCTTTATATGTCTGTGCCGAGTTGAAGAAAACTAAATTGTTTTGATTAATTTCTTTTTAATGTTAATTTATTTTTGTTGAAATGATGTTGTACGAAGAAAGAATGATTACTAAAAGAATGATGAATGTACGCTAATGTAGCGCATAACGCCAATGTTGGTGAGACTCGACTTCATTAAACATATACCGATCATATAGACGTTGCCTTGACTAATGGACAGGTCAGTAGTCAAAATTCATGTATGTGTGGTGCGTTGAGCGTAAGCCGTCTATCGACACTGTTATTATATTGTGAGTTAGCTGTCTATACATGGGGAGAAATTAAAAAAAAATATTTTTATGAAATTTTTGTGTATCACCAATGTACAGACACAACAAATTTACAATTTTATACTAGTACAGATAAATGTATCACCCGGACTGTGTTACGAAGTTAGTTGGTAAATGAATGACTCTCAGATTTTAATTGCCTTTCCAAGATTCTACAAGATCAATTATACATTTCGCAGAAAACCTTACAAACGACTCAACTTTAATGACTTGAAGTTATTCAAGTGAATAGTGTATCTGTAACAACTTGTATCTAATGAAGCACTTCTCTTAGTTAATTAATTATGCATGAGGTATTCCAAGAGCCGCGCGCCCTGTCGTAGCACTGGCTACGGAGCAGCTACGCAGCTACGATACTGCTACACGTGTTTGCCATAATTATAGAGATACATTGTCTTTGGAGACAGCGTCACGTGTCAATCAGCGTGAGTCACGTACACTTACTAAAAGTTCGACTAAAATATATAAATGTAATTATTTATTCCTTTAAAACGCTTTTCTCTTACGTATGTATTATGTACATATTGCATGCCGCCATCAAGGTTGTATAGATACTCGGCCTATCTATCATTCCAACTATTTATAATCAATTGTACCTACATACTTTAATGTTATTTTGAAAATTTTATTGTAGATATTCATGCTTGCGTATATTCTAAAGGGTATGCACATGACTGTACAACTACAGACTAATTTCGGATAATACCTTTTGAAATAATGTACGAATTAAAATACTACAAATTGTACAGTCACATGGCTCACCATTTACAAAGTCCTAGTGACTCATTTTCTATAATAAATGGAAGAGGAGACGGCAAGGCGATTAAGTGCGCGATTTAGCGAAATTACACAAAGGTGACTTATTGTATGCCCCGGCGTTGCTCACAATGAATAATACTCGTACATTTCCCTTCCGGCGCAGTTCATTCTTATTTTAATACTGTATTGTCGCGCCGGTTATTACATCGTTTGGCGCCACTCGCCCACAAAGCGCTTGCACACAAGTGATTTAACGACTTCCAGATATTTGCCACTGGTTATAGTACACAATAACTTCGCACACAGGTTTGTCATCGGGCCAAGGTTTTTCTATTAGACCACTCTTAAATTATCTTATACTAGTAATTGGCAATACTCTAATAAATACAAAATTACAAAAAAAGCAGTCAAGTGCGAGTCGGGATCGTACACTGAGATTTATCTTTTGTTGGAATATCAAGTTGTCGAAGTACAATATAAATGTATTCCGTGAACCGTCCGTACAATATCAAATTGTGTAGGAGTGCTTCAAGTAGAGCACAATTGGAAAACAGAAGCCAGCAAACATCGCGTCCCTCTCTCCCTTTGTGCGAGTTATATTAAATGATAGCTACTTCACGATGAACTAGACAAATGCTAAGAAACATTTTTAAATAAATCCCTCCGCACTCCATTTCCTGTAATTATACATCTCTTTTTATTATTACCTAATTGCGTCAATGAGAGTAATATTTTATATCAAGACTCTTTCCTCCTTTTATACAAGCCTGGCTAGATGAACATTGGCTAGTTATTTTTTCGTTCCGAAGATTGACCCAAACAAAGTTATAAAATTCAGCTTCTAATGAAAAAAAATAAAAAATGATCGTGTAACATGTAGTACTAGGAGATTTACGTGAAGTCGTATATTTACTTACACGCTGAAGTACTTGCTCTTTATTCTGAGAATTTTAACAGCTTACAACCTTGTTAATTATTCCTTATATTATAATTATCTTTTAATTATTAACTCATCACTTCCACTTAAAAGCTGAACCAGTCACCATATTCACGAGTCAAAATTCTGTTTTTACTTTGAGTACCTAATTAAATTAATTTCTGATTCGAATAACATTAGGTTACAAATATCAAATACGAGTAGAAAGGTGTTCAACAGAGCACCTGTGGAAGATCGCTGTTTGTTACGACTGACTGGATCGACCGAATATATCGACAGTTTTTTATATTTCAAATATTTACCTAACGCAATGACAAGCGGCGTGAACTCTGCCCTGAAGTAATTAAAAACCATTGATAAATAATTTATTGACGAGCCCGTGGCCGATACGTCACGGGGAGGCTGCCGGGTCCGGCGCGAGATTTACACTTCACCGGTAATTTATAGCGCACATGAACATAATATTATTTATGGTCGGGCTCGCGGGCGCGGCGCACACAGAGCGCCTCAGTCACACAGATACGGCCAGTTTGTGTTTTGTGATTCAGTGCTAAGCTGTGATTGGACAATCTAATCGAGTGTTGTAACGTTATGCGTTTTATAAATAGCGATATTAAAATCCGTACTATGTAAATGTATGAGAACGTATTTTGAAAGTTAATTTTTTCATACCTTCTTGTAATTATTATTTTATTTCAACAAATAATCTGTAAGACGCATCTAGTGCAAAATTCATATCATTCTGAATTAGATTTTTAGATTTAGGTACCTTGAGAGCTTCTTTCTTCTTTGATGTATTTTATCAGGACGCGCTGTAACCCTTGATACTATCTAATTTTACGTGGCAATAGTTAGAAAATAATATAAAAACTGTGTATCAAATAAAACTTGTATTTGAATACCCGCGTATGGGTGCTAAATCTCGTGTAATCATCGCTACGTCGCTCTATTACTCATTGTGATAAACTGAGCGGAGCTACTAACAGATTACCTAGTCGTACAACTATTATGGCCTAGTTAATGTGCCTATTCGGACACACAACGCTTAATGTACATTATTTATTTATTGGCACGGATTCAGGTCCGCATAAAAATAGTGCCATTCAACAACATATACGTAATCAGTTAAGTTTTACCAGCTTCTTCGCCCCCATAGAAATTGCAAAATTATATGTAAAATTGCTAAACTTCATTATATTTTAAAGTGTTTGATAACAACTGCTTCACTTGCAGGCAAGCGGTTACCGTTACTTATTTACCAGAGATGTTATTCGGACATTAAGCAACTGCTGAGGGGGAGGTTAACTCTCCCTGGATCTTCATTTTCACTTGATGACTTCAATATAAAGAAGCTGGGACGAAATCTTTGTAAAAGTTGTCGTAGTTTTTCCACGAAGGATAGCTAAAAGTAGAAATTGAAAGTGGAAACCTGGAGATGTTAAAGTTTGTATTCGATACGGAAGTTATATCGCTCATAAGTTTTATTCAAATCGTTGTCTCACGCCGCGGGTCGGCCGACGACTCCGCACAACTTTGTCGCTTTTACTTACACGAACAAACACTTTACAAGTTTAAGTCTATGTTTATAAGAAATGTGTCTAAGTATATTTAACACTGTTTGAAATCAGAACAACTTACTGAATTGAAATTGATCGATAAATAAATAATGTGTATTTTAAGTATTAATGTTATTTAGTTAGTTATATAGATATTTATAAGTAAATTGATTAGTTTTAAGTTTCTTTTACATTATTTTAACTTAGTATAAGTTTCTCTTTGTAATTTTTTGTATGCGGTGTTTACCTTTAAGTGATGTTTACATTGTAATAAGTTAGCCTTAATTACTGTTATTTTACCTATGCTTTGATGTAAAACATTGTTGGTAGACCTGATAAATAAATAAAAATAAAAAAAATGTGCTAATATTTTTGCTCTGAGCTGCTACACTACTTCTGTGGGCAGTCCCCGTATCATTTGAATGAGTTGCACTTAGCTTGTGTGTAGCTTACGCTTCACAATATTGCTAACGCTTCTTAACTCAGCTAAGGTGAATTCCTTTCTTTGAAACCCTCAACGGTTTGTGTTCAAAGTAGCGACAACTCGACAAGGGGATAGGCACGGGTGTATTAATATCCATATTTAGCCAATATTTTCAATTTATCGATGGGTTTTATGTATCGAGGATAGTCATATACATTAGTAGTCCTATTCTATTTCGCTATCTAACCACGCAGTTCTATGCACCAAACGATTGTGATTTTAACACAACTTCACGCGCTCTTCGTTAAATGCCACAACCATTATCATGAACTTTTATCACAGTATATTTTTATTTACCTTCAAATTCTCACGATAAGAGAACGTCATTAATTGCTAGTAATAACACTTAATGCAATTGCAAGTTGAATCAGCTAGCAACATGCTGCAACTAAGAAAATATAAAAATAAATAGCGAACGAAATGTTCGCTGAACGTTTTCTAAAAAGAAGTGGAACTAGTTCAGGAAGACCGCAGTGGAGAGACTGTAAACATTTTATGAACTGAATAATATTCTGGCAGCTGCGGACTTGTGGCGAAACTCCGCACAATGCTCAAAGTTATATTTTATCACATTCATACCCAAAATATTTCTCTGCTCGACATTAAACTACGGCAATTTATATAAAAAACAATTCTTACCTGCTTGTTATATTAAAATAACAGGTTTTAACGAAAAAGTATATGCGGTACTTAAATTTTTACCTGTCTAACTTTCTGTATATTTGTTTCAGCTAGCCTCATGAACGAATGGGCTTATGACGGGATTTTCACTGGCAGATAGCTGATGTTATAAGGCGTTACTTGACTATTTTTATTTGGGTTGGTATTATTGGTCCTGTACCAAAAAACATCAATGCTACTAATATTATTATCCTAATAATATGTGAAAGTTTGTGAGAATGGATGGATGTGTTTGTGTGCACATGGATGTTCGTTACTCTTCCACGCAAAAACTGATGATCGTATTATAGGAGGCGAGGCTAAAGCCCCATCTCTTAGTTACTTTGTGCCATACCCACTGGAAAAGATAGGGTGGTCCTTCTATATTATTTCCCGGACATATATTGGGAATGTGTGGAACATATTTGTGCTTGCACAAATATTGGCCGAAATGGATTCGCTTTGATTGAATAAGAAGCGTATCGGACACATTATAGTCGATAGCGCATCGATACTGACGTGAATTTGTGTTTTTACACATTTTATTTCGCGCCGAACTAAATCTAGATAATATATTTTGTATTTCTGAAACACAGCCGACTGTAATCTCATAAATGTAAACATTGGTCAATGTTCATATCATGATCTTCGCAATAAGAAAGATATATCTAATGTTATTTGATTCATCTAATTTCAAGCCCTTGGACCTATATAACAACAATATTGTCGAAGGGCCCTGACTATTCACGAGTATTTGCTTGATATTAATCATGACCTTTATTGTTCGGAAATCCCTACGGATACCACCCCGTCGGTCATCGGGAGTGATTGTGTCAGACTCGGAGCAATACATTTTTCAAATGTACCTGACTCAACGCCTAGTAAATCTATATTATACAGAAGAAAGTCGTGTTAGTTACACTATTTATAACTCAAGAACCGCTGAACCGATTTGGTTGAAAATTGGTGGGGAGGTAGCTTAGAATCAGGAGACGGACATAAGATACCTTTTATCCCTTTTTTTAGAGTGGAGTGGAAAGTGTAGTGGAGAGTTGAGTATTGAGAGTGGAGAGTAGAGAGTGAAGTGTACTGGAGTGGAGAATGGAGTAGAGAGTCCAGTGGAGAGTCATTTTATTAATATAAACTTAGTGACGATACCGACTTCCACGCGGGTAAAGCCGCGGGCGAAAGTTAGTTACTCTTAAATTAATAATAATTTAGGTATTTTGGTTAATACATGACGTACATTGGAATTCACTTAACTCGTCAGCTTTCATGTTCGCTGACAGAGTGTTGTCGAGTACATGCTTACAATCATAATTCTGAGATTGCCGCGGAGGGGAGGGCCGGGTCGCGCTACAACAAATCACTCAGAGAGCTAAAGGCTGTGGAGGATGCTTGCAATGCTCAACAAACTTTGGTAAGACAATTATTTCTTACTGGATTTGCGAGCAAAGTTATCATTATAAAAGCGTGGTTCCGCATACAAAAACGAATTAACTTTATTATTTGTGCATTAGACAGTGGTGAAAACATTGCTCTTTGCCGTTGACATTTTTTTAATTTGTTCATTGTACAATTTACCTATACGCATTTCTACTTACACTGTGTGATAAAAAATAATTCATATTTTTCAGTCATTCTGGTGAACCTAACATACCCGCAAGTCATACCAATTTTATTGATAAAAACCACTGTTGTACGCTAGTAATAAATGAAGGTAAAAATCTGTTGGTGAAACTTACTAAGACTAATAACAGGTGAACTTCGACATCACTAGTACTGCAAAAACAAGGATGGGACGTTGACACGTCCCTCCCGTCTGCGCCTCGCCTGTGCCCCGTCCGAGTGCTACGTCCGTTGAGGCTTGCGTCTTAGATTTATGTTTATTGAGTAATTAAGCTAAAAATTATGAACTTATTACTTAATACATAGTCTAATACCGTAAATAATACTCGTGGCGCGAACTCGCCTTGGCCCACGGCGCTAATTGCTATATTAAGCGAATGTTAATAGCTCGCCAAAATTATGTTAATAGGAGCGCCATAACGTCCATATACTTATAGGCTGACAGCACTTGCATGTACTCCCCACTTACTTCACTTACCAGTGTAGTGCGTGGAACGTTACTGTCGGCCTGTTATCGAAATAAATAAATTATTTCTTAAATAGAGTCATTACATTACAATATGTAATGTTATTACGTTATTACTCACTCCGTAAAGAATTACACAGCATGAAAGCGACGTTAAAATATAATACATAAACACGCTTAGTACTGAGATTAGTCTCGCCATCGTCGGCCGCTGGGCGCCGCCTCATCGAAACAAGTATTATTTTTTTAATAATCTTATGGTACTATATCTTACGGCTACTTAAAATTCCTGAAAGGGCAAGTAAACCAAATAAACTCACATTTTGTGAACTAAGTCTTGTAGTTCCACTTACAAGACCTTTTTTTAGGCTGTTGTCAGATAGAAACCCGTTTATCGCTTAGCCACTAACTAAAAAACTCTCTTAAGTTTTGTATAAATGTTATATTCCTCACGTTCCTTTCTGAATTCCTTTAAGTATTATGTCCCTTTTGTTTAGTCATCTCATATAATAACAAAGAAATTATTGGAAATATATTATGAAGTGAATTCTCAACGAAATCTTAACATACTCCATTAAAGACGGCTTCGTGGATAATACACATAAGATGAGAGTTATTCGCAAGCCAGTAGCAAGTAGACCCTAACGGAGTCCAAAATGGAAATTAGGAACAAAAGCAACTAATATGTATTCTGCGACAAGAGTCAACGTTCGTTCGACGGCACGTCAGGGCATTCCGCCGAGCCCCAGATGTCGCGCACGTTCTGTGAATATCTACTCTCGTGGTTTGTCACAAGGTCTAAATTCCAGTAGCGTTCCTCCTCTTTGATATTATAATATGATATTTTAATTTCAACTCGACTAAAAATAGACCTTTTTAAAAATAGCTCCAAAATTTTATGAAGTGCTATAAAAGACGAATATGACGTTAACCAAGGGTAAATTAGGTACGCCATCATTAAAGTTAGAGAGAAGGAACTCGTGCGTTGGTCACCAAGTATTTGACGATAATAAAATCACATTTTTTCATTTGAAAGCGTCGAGTGACTAAGAATTAGGCTTTATGATGGTGACATCTTCTTAACCTTGTACCAGGTCCCGGATTCAATTCCTAGTCAATATATACCGGTGTGAGTTCACTCCTAACTCAAGCCATTTTTATTAGTTGGAGAGTTAAGCGAGAACACCAGTAAATTCGGTTATTTGTACAATATTAACCAAAAAAAAACAATCCTAGAAATACTGATTAAGATTAACATAAAATTGAGTTTACGTAGCAGAATGACCTATTTCGAAGAGATTGACTCTTCTGCCTTTTTATTCATATGCCCATATACGCCTATAATCCTGCTCCTACGCATTAAGCAAAATCGTTACATTTTTGATATTACAAACAATCATAATTACATACGTTGCTATATTAATACAGTAGTTGAAAGTTTGAAACGTTAAAAAATTCATAGCAAGTGACGGTATCCATTAGAGTTTAGTTCCCACAACAATAAACGCGCCCGTAACAATGCTTAAAGAGTGGAATAAAAAGTCCAAACCGCTTTACGTAACTACACCGCGCGGCGCCAGCGCTCAACCGCTCGGCGTTTTGTTTTTAAATAACACTGCAGCTGCCTAATACGACTGAAATACCGAATATTTTGGCTTCATTTATTTTCTGAAACAGACTTTAACACAAAACATCAAAAATTCTTAGATTTTATTTCTTTTCCACGAACATAATTTCTACTTCTGGTGCATATATATGAGACTACTCCCATATTAGAAGAAGTATGTTCAAAATAATAAAGAAAATAAAAGAGAATTCTAAAAAAATAATCTAGAACAGAACAGGCAAGGACAAGACAGAACATAACAGAACAGAATAGAAAAGAATGAAATAAAAATTCTAATACAGGCCATAAGGGTTGGAAACCATTGATGGCAGAATTGGGCCGGTGCAGATAGTTGAAGTTTAGTTGACAGCTACTTAACAGATTTTGCTAAGCCTAGGGTTCGTCCCGGTCTCGCAAGTAATATCACGCGATAATGGAAAGTAAAGCCACGATTAGGTTACTTATATAAGCTGAAATGCCTACACAATTTTGCAATGTTAGGAGAATCAATAATACTGTTTGTTAATATAGTTGTTTAGTTTGAAGACCATATGGAGTGAAGCCGAAGATTTACATGACTACTACTATTTTTACTATTTTTAATATTGATACAATTTGATTCCATTATGAACTACGAGTTACAATTACCAAATACATACTCTGACTTCTCGACCACTATCCTTCTAAATCCTCAGTCAAAGAGATACATACTTTGTTTACTATTTATACACAAAAAAATTTTAGACGCTTTTTTGTTACCTACTTCTATCTTCAGTCATAAAATTATAAATGTGACTGGAAAATAAAATTATTTAATACACCTCTGCCTACCCCTTCGAAGATATATTACCTAACTTACCATGCATATCGATTTTTATGATGGTTACTTGAGAGATTGAGGGACTTTATAGCATTATTATCACGAGCGTACATAAAATCTATACCATCTGTATTTGAACAAAGGTTCGAGTGTATTTGCAGATACTTGTTACGACCGCATCTTGCCCCACTCATACCACAGCACATGTGTACAAGTATGACAGCCGTAAGATCAATCGTATCGGAGTTCAGAGTGACGCCACTTTGTATTTGATCAATACAGTTGTTACGTTACCATCTCCGTCGTGTACATCTGCTCAATGTATTGGTGAAATATAAACCCATTGATCTGGCAAAGTGGTGTTATTGATATTATAACCACTTTGCCGGAGTGCGTACCTAATACACGTCGTGAGCAGTCGACGTGGTTATACTTTGACACGGTTTTACATACGATGCTTTGTTAAGATATTGTATGGTAGAAGACAAATGATTTTGTTAGTATTACTGTAATTTTCTTTAAATATGTAGGATAGCATTATTGGTAAATAATGTGTGTCTGGGCCACGTTTCGAACCGGTGGTCCATTTGCTTCTAGTTTTAAATATTTATAATTTTGACGTTTTGTAAGTGCCGCTTAAAATGGTCTATACAGAATAAATGATTTTTGACTTTGACTTTGACTTTTACTTTGTTCGATGTAATAATATCCATCGAATACGTTTTGTTGATCTAGCAACCTAACACGGCCGCGTCAAATGCGCCGCGGCCTCGGTGCATATTCCGACAGCAAACCGGGTGCATTCATTACATCATTTTAGCAATTAGCCTAGCATAGCTTTTTATAGTTTACACTGTTTTAACAATAAACATCGTTAAAGTCTTTAAAGTGTTTAATTCCATAGCAACCCATTAGGAACCACTTAAGTTGCGTCCTCTACATAATGACTAATCGTTATGGCAAGAACCCACTCCATGACTGCCAAAATTCTATTCTTTTTGTACAGAGATACAGCACTATCGATGGTAGTGTAAGACGTCCCGTAGTCAGTTCCCAAATTCAGACTGTCAGTAAATTCTTGGTATAGTTATTACGAATATTTCTGAGCTAAAGTTAGCTGTACCATAAGTGGCTAGAGTTACAAAGGCAGCCACAACTCTTCCTAGTATGGTGTCTATAACTGGCATTGTTTTCTTAAGCACTACCGTAATGATAATATGCGCTATAGCGTTTATGGCCTGAATATTCCGATGCTAACGGCCATTCTTTAGTACTACGAAGCCTTGAATTGAACTGTAAATCTTTTGGGACACCAAACCAGTCTGTACCGCCGCCATTACTCTTAAGACTGGCTCTGCAATCTTATACTATATAATTCAAAGTCCTGACAGGCTGATTGACTGATTGACTGATTGACTGATTGACTGATTACAACGCACAGCCTAAACCGCTGGTCGTAGAGACTTGAAATTTGTAGGGAGTGTTTGTTTTGATGCGTAGAGGTGTACTAAGAAAGGATTTTTTAAAATTCGAACCCTAAAGCCCTAAAAAGGGCTAAAAACGTGCTTTTCCCAGAACTCAAGAACGGCTGAGCAGATTTTCATGATCTATGATTTTTTGGATTTGTCTCCGCCTCGAATAGCATATAACATAATTAAAAATATATGATTCATTCAGGAAATTTAGTAATAAAAAGAAAATTAGATGTTGCAAACGTTTTTATCGCCATCTATAATAGTTGTCATAGCAACAGGAACTAAAATTGACTTCGTCTAAATTTTCATAGAGTAATATCCTTTACTTCTTTTTCCTCAAAAGTAAATAGAATATATTAATTTTTAGGGTTCTGTGCCTGATTAGGAAATTCTGTCTGTCTGTCAAGACCTCTTCTTAAGAACACGTAGAGGCATCAAGTTGAATTAGATCAAAGGAATGTTGCGGATAATGCTTGGCATTAAACGAAGCGTAATATCCAAACTGTGGTCTCACCGACTAATAGGTGGCTTGACCTACCATATCCAGGCCTGCACTCATGGAGGACGGAGGTCGTTAAGTGACCTTCGGCGACGTTATTGAGCCACCTGCAGCGCAACCGGAGAGTTTTAGGAATCTGTACCTTATTTTTCGTGCGGAAATCCCTACGGATCTCTCCCATTCCCTGGCCAGTAGGGACGTAATATCGGACTTGACCAAAATCGCATTCCGTCTTGGGTCTACAAGGATTAAGGTGGCCCATGACCCTGAGCTATCCAAGGCTCACTGATGGGTGACTATTTTGGTGAGTTCCTGCATTGTGTAGGCCGGGAGACGCCCGAATGCCACTGTTGCCGGGGCTGCTCCGTGGATACTTCGCCACTTCACACACAGGCAGAGCGTCCAGATTGGATAGCGTGGCGCCATGTCCTCGAATATTTTAATATTTAATTAATTTTCTCTTTTTTTTCTTTTTGGAATGCCACCGCTTTTTTGCGAGGCATTAATGCGCTTAGAAGTGGCGGTGGAAAAGCAACGGGAGAGTCAAATCAAAGTCAAGTCAAAGTCAAAATTCATTTATTCTGTATAGACCATTTTAAGCGGCTCTTACAAAACGTCTTAATTATAAATATTTAAAACTAGAAGCAAATGGACCACCGGTTATAACGCGGCCCAGACCTGAGAAGACTCCGGTAAGAAACTCAGCGAGCTGTTTTTTTTTGGTCTATTTACAACAATTGTCTTACTTAGAGAGATCCAGCACTCCCCTGTGGCGATGAAGGCGCACCGGGCGGCATAGTTCGCAAAACCATCTCCGTCCTCCATGAGTGCGCGCCTAGGGTGACGGTCGGGGCTAACCGTTACCCACGTTATGTTTCCACGCGTGTTTTTTATAAAGAAAAGGGGTTTAGATTCCTAATAACACGTTGAGGTCGCCAGTGCTGGTGGCCGGAGTCGGCCAAGGTTTCTGGGATATCCTTTCTAGGACACACCAGATTCCTCGGTCACACAGGCCGATGTGTCAGTAGGAGTCCGACATACCTACCGTTCTGTTGGCTCCGTTGAGGTGAAGCCCGACGGGGGTTTCGCACGAGAAAAAAGAAAGGATACTTCCCTTTGAGCTAGAATCCAGATATTTTGCAGAAAGTAAAATCTTACAGCATGAATAAAGGTAAAAGTCCTGAAATCGTAAATATTACCCACATCACCAAAAAGAATCTGTATGGCTGTCAGTCAAGACAAGAAACGTTGCAGCAAAGTTAAGTTCGTCCCTCAACCCAGTGTTATCCAGAACTCTGCGAGCACGAGCCCAATTTGCACTTGACCGGTTTTTATAATTAAATACTCTTTCTTTAGTTTCATGAACTTTTTGAATGTTAAATCAGTTTGTCAAACGTCAATGTCTGATGATTGATGTATGATGATTTTAGTAATAAATTTTCGCAAAATTTTCGGAAAAATAATGTTTAACTAATTTATTTGAAATAGTGGACCAAATGTGAAAGTGCAATGCAAATATTTATGGTGTAATGTAAAGGTTTATCAAAGGGGCTTTTTCCGAGTCACACATACTTTGGGGAAGCCAGCTATCTAATCCCCATAAAATCTAGAAGACAATGAAAAAGGACAATGATGGTAAATAGACTGGCTTTGGCCGCGATGCACGGTACTGTACCTTGGAGGGTTAGATAGAACTCGAGATGAAATGAATACCTTTAGCTGCAACCACTGTTTGCCAAGGAATAGACATTGAAAGTTAGTACGGACAATCCCTCTGCTTAAAAGAGACTTGGTGGCGAAAGCCAACATTCACGCGAGCGGAGCCGCGCGCGGGTAAGCTAGTCTTTATATAAAGCTTTGAGTGCTCTTATTTGTGGGCTGTTCGAGCCATACTAGGATAATACTTTCTAAATAATGTTCTGTTCACGTTGTCGTAAGTCTCTTCTACTTCAATAAACGAGCGACCCGCCTCTGGTTTTGTGCTACTTTACGAGCACGCAACGTAAGGAAAACGTAGGGTCCCTGCGACCTGCGGCCCAATCAATCAGATTGTTGGCACATTGCGCCTCGTCCGGCCCTTATTACATCCGTCTAAGTTGTTAGGGACATCCCCTGTGCTTTTATAACGAATCCTTAGGTTTTTCCTGTGTGACAAGTTCTTGAAACTAATTCATGTAAAAATGTATGACTTTATTTTTGTGTTTTAAATATAATATCAATAACGTAATATAATTAGTATCCTCCTGTCCTATACATCCTCATGTCCTGAACAACACGTGCCACGCTGAAATATCACCCTCACACAGTGCAATCAATTCCATCAAGAACCAAGCGGTTCGGTGCCTCTTTCCTTTGCCACACTATAAAGACCCGGAATTCTTTACCAGCTCACGTGTTTCCTTCTTCCGACAGTCGGGGCGTGAAAAAATATTTGATGGGGCCGTCAAGTTGAAGACCACAATTAGTGCACTGTCGGTGTATGTAATGTGAACCCCATTCCTAAGACATCACCTTTAGCTTACTATCTGGCGAGGTGAAGTCATATTGACGTAAAAAAATGTATAGTGCAATTCACAATAATGAACATTAGCAGGGACCGAAGGATAAAGTCAAAGGACAAGCAAAAACTAAAAATGTATCACATTACAATTGCATTTCTACTATCATTTACTGACAGTATAAGTTTAATTAGTTGTGAGATGTTCGGAGCCACTTCAGTCACTTGGAGGCGCCCATTAGCTCCTGATAGTGTTGGTTGTCAGCAATTACGAGTAGAGAAAACATTTACTTTGTGTAATGAAACTTTGAGTTGAGATGGCACTAATGGAACTCTACATTTACCGAGAATAAACTAAGTTAACCATATACATTTAGTTTCAGCATTGTTGGAGTATTCTTACTATTTATTAATAGGATTTTTTTACATCGCTTAGGTGGCAGACAAGCGCACAGCCTACCTGATATCTTTGTAAACCTATTGAAAAGTTTAATTATTAATCAGACTAGACTAAACCAATTTGAGGAACATAACTTTTAAGAAAGGCTTTTCAATGTTTAAGCAATGAAACGAAATTTTACCAGATTACGAAATCCATGAGATACATCTTGTCGGCTGAAGTCATTCGCAGTACTTAGGTTCAATAGAGTCGTACAAATAAATGTATTGTAATGTATTCCGCGCCGAGAGCTCTCGGCGGGGCGTCGGAGGATCGGGTCAATATGGTACACATCCACCGAAGATAAAGTTAAAATATCGAGGGCAACGCTGACGAAAGACGACGTTAAGTATAACCGTATCGGTTTTATCTGACAGAATATATATTGCCCAGCTTTTGGGGCTCCTTATTACAAACCAAATATCTGGCGACTGAACTCACCGTCGCGTCGGAGGTTGATTCTAAATGGATAGGTTTAAAGAACGCTAGTAATCTGTAGTTTGGAAGCACTTCAATCATTGATAACTGAATATTTAGGACGTAATAATAAAATATCTTCTACGATTTTTCCCACGTACTGCTTTGCATTGCCATGAATAGTAATAACTCTCACAAATACATTGACTACACTTTCTTCTCAATAATAATATATCTTCTTTCAAGTAATTAAGACTCCAGCTACTAAAAATTTACTCACGACTGCGTTGATAATTGAGAAGGACTCTATGGTTCATGGATGTTGACATTTTCCATTAATTATTGTATTTTTTTCTATTTAAATCATATCATACATGTTAAAATGGATTAGCTTATAAAATTAAACAATTCTTTTTCGGAGGCAGCTCTTTAATTTGCCTTTGACTGCTGTGGAAGTTTAATAAGCTAGTATAAAACACACGCGCTTGTTTTAAATTGTATTAATTTCTCAAAGTACAGCGGCATTAGCATAGTAACGAAATATTCGCGCAGCCGTCAAAGCTTTCTAATGAACACGTGTAAATACCTAAACGACAGCAATGTTAATTACACGCCTTAACACAATAACCAACCTTGTTTGCACTCTAAATATCAATACGAGTACCTACTTCACCGTGAAGCCTTCAAACCTGAAAATATAATCCATACAGTTTGCTAGTTATGTTGTCCCAGACGTTTGTATTTATTGAAGGGTTTTGTTGCTCTACGATCATAAGAAAAGTAAATAAATAATATCAGAATTATACCATTTAATAAGGATTTATTCCAAATATGGTTATTTTTATAATACCTCCAGTACCTCTGAAGTATTTTAAAATATAAACTTCGTGTTGTCTAATACATCTTTGTACCATAACGGTAACATTAGTAGCGAAGTAGTAATGTTGCGAATTGATATTGGATACAAGTGTGTGTGAAATGTATAACAATAAAACAATAATATTTCTAACAAAATAATGTTATTTATTGGTATAGAATCAGTACATATACATGCTACATAGTGGACACAGAACAACTGCGTCCGAAATATTAGCCGCCGGCAATTAGTGTCATCGACCGCATTGTTGACGTCAGACAACGTTTTTATACAACTCTACATGGGTTACTTTTTGCCGTAATTAGAGCTAGCAAGCCAATATATTTCTTATTTGCGAATCATGAAGAGAGAATTATAATAATACTTAGAAGAAATGCGCGTAATGTTCTGATGCTCAGCTGCTGTGACGTCGCCACTTATAACAGTAGCTTCATTTTAGTGTTATGTATCAATTTGTGAACCTCGCCCCCTAAACTACCCCCCCTCGCCTTCAGGGGGCTGGTAGCAAGAGTGTGATGCCCCTGGTGTTGTACACTTCTATAGGCCACGGTGACTGCTTCCCATCAGGTGGGCCGTGTGCTTGTCTGCCACTTAAGTGGTACTAACCATTGGCATCCTGCGCTAGAGGTTGCATCCATCTTCATGTGATAGATTCATGCTCTTCCCAACAAGAAGAGACCCGCAACACGTATCATGGGTTGTATATTTACCCTCTTCCTTAAGATAGAAAGTCAGTCCTTCCAGTACACTTTGTTATTATTTTTTTATGTGACAAATATTGTATCAAGGACAACTTGAAAGGACCCTAGCAAGCGTGTATTTTAGGTGCTTTAGAATAACGTACCTCTCCTTAATATGTCAAAAGTGCCATAGCTTCACTGACAGCTCACGAACCCAACCATCGCTCGCCTGCTATTGCCACGCTGAAACATCTGAAGATTATTCACAATACGTAACCTTAGTATGTGTGCTCGTCCCATTAGCGGCTTACAAGCGATGAACTTCATACACAAATCACTAAAGAGATGTCGCTTAAGTAGCGCACATTCACCATATATTACATTAAATGAAACCGAGTTCATTTATTGTCCCACCAGCCGGCTGTCGGCGCCGCTTGTTCATTATGAATGTTATCTTTCATTGTGGCTGATGTCATCTAACTATTTATTGGTGGTGTATGTGTCCGTATATATCACAGTGTGTGACATGTGTCTCGCGCGGTCTGTGTCGTGAGTGGAGCAGTCGCCACCGCCGCTTGATGGCAGGCGGCGATGTGAAGGCGAGCGATATCAGCGTTACATTGTTTGAGCGACTCCTACTAGCGATATTATTTACAAAACGAGCCTTTATATCAAGACGATTAATCGAAACGTCCGAGTGGGCTGAACCGTAATGACATGTGAATAACAAAAGAACGTCGTACACAATTTATTATAGAAACGGTTATTAACTCTACGCCATAATTCACTTTTAACTACAGTTGTTCGTACTACATTATTATGTCGCACTAGGGTGAGTATCAATGGGATAAAACTATAATAACTAATATTCTAGCTCAAGGGGAAGAAACTTGTATAATGTTGATTTTTTTTTTTTCCGTGCGGAAATCCTCATGGATACCCACCCCGCGGCCAGCGGGGCAGGTTATGTCGGACTCTTACCTACTAAAATGTTGATTACCTTGCAATTGTCAAAAAATACTGGATAATCGTCTTTATCTTTAGATTTTACATTGCTTCACTACTGCAAGAAGTTGCAAATTCCCATTATTTAATATAAATTCCATCTAAATACCTCGATGGTTTCCTGAAAACCGATTCGCCGATAAACGATTCGCCGACATTTTGTCCTTAATTCAACAACCCAAATCGATGTCCCTAGGGACACATCATATTTATTTAATTTACATTTATAATTACAACTCAGATGGACCCTTCCAAAGTTCAATAGGGAACTTTAGGGGCAAATGTATTCCAATATAAAACAAAACAACTGTCCAACTTGATTTCATTTGTGAAAGTTCCAAAGCCGCACATGCTGCTATAACTTTATTAGTTTTACTTCGTAACGTCGCGGCGAGTACCTACGCTGGCACTAACTGGATGCGGGTGCCAAACACCACACGACGCCGAGGGTCAAAACACTCGGAGCACAGTTGGGAAAGCGATGGTTTGATGTCGCTTGCGGTAATGAATAGGCGACACATCATGACACGGGCGACGCTCGCAAATTGCGGCGTTGGTCCGATAATGCGTGTGGTGTGTGAACTGATCGTGTAGTTGGAAAACATGGTGCATGGTGCGAATACTCATATCGATAAATCGTTCATCTTAAAATGATTGTTTCGGTGATTTAGAGATCCTAGCCTCATATAGGGATTGTGTTTGGAATGCCAAGAATAAAACTACTTACTTAATTACAAATGGCCATCAATAAAATTGTAATTATCTGTTTTCCTGTTTGTTAACTCAGCCTTTGTCTGGTTTTGCTGGTAATTCCTTTATAAATTTATCCTCTTTCTTCAAGGAAGAAACTCCTCCAACCAGATTTATATTTCAGCATTACAGCACTACGCAGGAGAGTAATTATAAAAGTACCTAATATTGTGAAATGTCGGTTCTGAATATAAGTAAGTATACCGAAATATATGTTTGGCTACATATTCAACCTTCACGCATTGTGTTTTGAGCACGGCTTTAAATCTAAATGCAGTTGATAGTTTCCATAATTATTCTGCACTTGGTAACCTAAATGAACAAAATAATATTTGTTCTGACTAGATTCCCTCTCGATAAAGTGCACCCACACACCCACACACCCACACACCCACACAGGCACACAGGCGCGCTGCGGCGAGCTCTCATTTATCTGATTATAATCGCTCCATTAGCGGAAATTGCAGGACCATAGTAAATACGATTTATTCAAATGCTCGTTTTAATTCGGCCGTAGATCAGAGAGTTCAAATGATTAACATTCAGCTTCAATATCATTTCAGTTTGGCTCCGGTTTATGCGTGATGAATGGTGTAAATGTGGTTGGTATTTGTGTAATGAATTCGTAATGAATGTCTAAGAATACTATTGGTGCACCGATTTACTTAATGGTAAAAACATTCTAAGAGGAATTGGTTTAAGCACTTGCTATTTCGGAATTATATGTTTAAATGTTTAATCCGTCCATTTGACTATACTCTGTCTATGAGCTTAAGTAAAGGCCAAAAGTATGTAAGTAATTTTATGTATGTTATGTTATGTTATGATATTTTTGATCACACATACATAATACCGGGTTGTTGTCATAATAAGGGCAAGCCTATTGCCATCACCTGGTTATATTTTATATGCTTCGTACTTCTACTGATAAATTCCTAACAGTATTTTACCCGGGCATCAAATCTAAGACTGCGTGCACTCCTCGTTCACACACACCTTCGAGGCACTTAAACAAACTGTTTTCATATTTTGTTGTGTGTTCGACCTTGTGATATTTTATAATTCCATATCTCGTTCATTTTGAATATCACATGACGCGGGCGCTCGCACTGTGTGTAAGGCACATTCAATTTGGTGCTTGTAAATTGTTACCGATTACTTTACTGACAAGGTTGGATTGAAAACGATTCAATAGGATTTTATTCATTTATAAATACTGAAATATTGTACATCCATTAAATTTGATTGCATGAATATATTTTACGCTAAATTAAACTCTACATAATTGGAACTACTCATTGCTATACATATATCTAAATTACACATGAATTTCCATATATACATGTGTAACATAGATGTATAATTATATAACATCTTATGTAGGTACCTTACGCCATATTCCCAAAGCCATGTAGGTATTTAGTAGTAGTATTTAGCACTTCATTATCTAAAATGATACTATAAATATCAAGAACTGTGAGCCTACATAAATTCATTCACCTACAATATATATAAACTCAGCTAGTAAGACTATCACTAGCGACGTCAGGTGCGCGCCACGTGTGCAGGTGTGCACCGGCCCGTACCTATTACCACTTGATATACAGCGGGTACACCTCCAGCCGAGCTAGGCTGCTCACAGAACTGACATAAATTTCATGGGCACACTCCATTGAGTGTTACGAACCGTTTGTTGCAACAGGGCAACGTGTAACCGTTCATCGCATGCAAACGAATAGTTTCAACCGCAGTAAATCACTTTATCCATTACCGCATGCAGGTAGGTATATATATAGTCACAGCTGACTCTGATACCGAAATATTAGTTATTGCACCATTAAATAGCGTAAGTGTATTTAACCAAAATAATCGTATTATTAAAATGTACTAATACTTGCTTAGATTACTGTCATAACATAATTTTGTGCAAATAATTTAAACTACACTCGAGAGCAATGAATCCGGGTCACTTAAAGAATGTTAAAAATCTCGGAAACTAAAAATGATAGGTTAATGCAATAAATTGTATTTAATAGACAATGTAATACTCCTTAAATGAAAGTAAAAAAAATATGAGTCACCATACATTTTATTAACACAAAATTACATAAAGAAAAAAACTGCTGATCTCTCCTTAAAACAAAAATAGGAAACATGAAATTTTTGAACTTTATTACGATTTTCTTGAATTTTAATACTTCGTATTGCCTCCTCGTGCTTCCATTACTGCGTTTACGCGGTTTGGCATGCTGTACACCAAGTTCCTTATACGATTTTGGGGAATATTCTCCCATTCCTCTGTGAGAGCAATTTTGAGCTCACGAAGCGTGATTGGGGGAGGGTTTCGTTGTTTTACGCATCTGCCTAGCTCGTCCCAAGCATGCTCGATCGGGTTGATATCCGGGCTGCGCGCTGGCCACTCCATACGAGTAATGTTCATCTCTTGAAGGTAGTCATTCACAATCCTACCTGTATGAGGTCGGGCATTGTCATGCATAAATATAGCATCCTCACCTAAATTGACCATAAATGGACCAACGTGATCATTGAGGATTTCTTCCACATATCTTACGCTAGTTAAAGAGCCGTTTTCTATGATCACCAGCTCTGTGCGACTTTCAGAAGAAATTCCGGCCCACACAAGTACAGACCCACCACCGTAGGCTACTTTTTCTTCGATGCATGCTTGCTTGAATCTTTCCCCTGGTCTTCGATACACTCTGTGTCTTCCATCGTGCTTGTAGAGCATAAATTTTGATTCGTCGGAGAACATAACTTTTGACCAATCTTCAATACTCCAATTTACGTGGCTCTGGGCATATCTTAGTCTCGAAATACGATGCCCACGCTCCAGTTTAGGGCCGTTTGCAGGTCTAAGGGGTTTTAAGTTAGATTCAGCAAGCCGACGTCTTACTGTCCATGCACTTGGGTTACTTCCTCCGAGGCGTCGAAACTGATTGGTGAGTTCAGTTCCTGTGAGAAAGCGATTTCGAAGCATGGTGTTCACCAAGTATCGGTCTTCTCGTGCTGTGGTACACCTGGTTCTGCCCGTTCCTGGTCTGCGTAGGTTAGAACCAGTTTCTTCGTAACGTCGGAGAACTCTTTGTACTGTTGACAGCGACACACCGACAGTCCTGGCTGTATCGCGCTGACTCCGGCCGGTTTCCAGCATTGTAAGTATTCTGGTGCATTCTTCAGGCGTAAGCGACATAATTTCAGCTTGAATAATGAATATAGAGCACTATCAACATGGTTTATGTACCCACATAAATGACAGATTACAAACAAAAGCAAAACCAAATGCTGTAATTTCGTAGTTCCATCTTCGAAAGTGGCCCTTTTTCAAATTTGATTTTTTTATGATATAACTTTACAATAACTAAGAAGTTTTAATACCTTCATTTAAGGAGTATTACATTGTCTATTAAATACAATTTATTGCATTAACCTAGCATTTTTAGTTTCCGAGATTTTTAGGATTCTTTAAGTGACCCGGATTCATTGCTCTCGAGTGTATATGCAATACTGCTATATAACTATAATGCAATACTGCTTCTTAAAGTCAATATTCAGTGAGTCTGTTGGCGTGGAGTATACCTGCGCTCTAGCTCTATGAAAACGAATGAAGTGTACCGTTCACCAAAACGTTACTGAAACAGTAATCAATAACATTTGTGAAACCTTATTACTTATTTTATTATTAAGTTATTACGTTTTATTATTATTTACTATTACGTCTTTTACTTAGAGACCATCACAGGGTTTTATGAAGCGCACAGATTGCAGTAATCGAATCTTTTCAATTGAAATGTAATTAAATCGCCTAATGCTCAATACCTAAAGTAATACTTAGAAGTCACTAATGCCAGCTAACAAAAAATAAAAGGCGTCTATTTGATAACTTGATTAAAACTTGAAAACAAAATTCTGAAAAAACATTAACTGTGCCAACACTCAAAGTGAAACGCGAGCCATCGTAATTCAATAAAGTTACAAAATAGATCAATAATTGAATTCATCGAGAGACAGAGTGGTGGCCAACTAAATACATTTGCTAATGGATTTCAATTTTCAAACAAAAGCAAATACAGTTGGTGAGATCTCCGACGGGCGCGTGGTGTGGCGGGGCGTCGCGTGTCTGGCGATGTTCCAGCCTGTAGGCTATCGCCGCTTGCATTTTCCTCAAGCAATAACCTGAAAGATTATTAAATTTTCATATTAATATCTGCACTTACCGTAGATTTTGACTCGGTAGCTCCATAAATTGTGCAGCGATTTGATTTACTTTGAATCCGGTCTTTATAACGGTGAGCGATAAAAATTGAACGATGCTAATTTCTTTCACGAAATGAGTACCTTATTATGAAGATATTTTTGGTTACTATTATAAGGATCAAAACGTTTGAATATATTTTTAGGTTAGTAATTAAATTCTGATAAATACGGTACTAAAATTTGTAAAACGTGATGTTGTGAATGATGTTAAAAATTTGTAACAAAACTGTATATGTGTTATTTCTCCAGCGAAGAGAAGGACTTCTTAAAGTATAATTTTATGCGTGTTATACGGAACTTTGAGAAGATATCTGTTTGCAAAATATACAGACTGTCCATCCTGCATCCGAGGCTACAATACCCACCCCTCACCGCACTCCTGTTAAAAAATCAATCAACCAGGTATATATGTCTGTCTAACTTTCTATTATAATATGTATAGAGGTCTTCATTGATGTTAAGACCTCTAAATACATAGTAATCGAGGGTAGTTAGAAAGGTGATAATATTCTCTTAATGAGCGTTCTCACCTGTCTAACTACCCTCGATACCCGATACATTTAGAGAGCAATGTTAACGGCGAGGTTGTTGGAATTATATAAAGGGCTTTATTCGTTATTTGATCACCTCTGGGTTTGATACAACTGATAACATTACCGTACCAGTAGTGAATTTAATGGATAAGATAAAATTAGTTGTATGGAGGCATAGAGTACTTGTGTTAAATTACGTTGATTATAAACGCAGATAGGACCGCTTCCTAAGTATCCTTTGATATCTATCGCTTTTGCGGGTTATCGGACGCGTGGGGTGGTTGTATCGACCCTCTTATGATGCGGTAGTACTTAATGACGACATTATGTAATCAATTGAGCCTCAGTGGCGTAGCGGTAGTGAACGCGGCCGCTGCGCAGGAGGCGCGGGTTCGATCCCCGCTCAGTGCAAATATTTGTATGCATGAATATGAGTATTTGCATTGGTCTGGTCGTGTCACGGAGAGGACGGTAAGCCGTCGGTCTCGGTTGCCATACAAACATCTATGGCAGTCGTTACGGGTAGTTGGAGCCCTAAAAGGTCCAACAACAACGATCTAGCTGCAATGCTTCGATATCGCCTAATGTCACCATTGGGTTGTGAAGGTCAGATGGCAGTAGCTTCACGGAAAATATCGAGGTACAGCCAAATCCGCAGTTAAGACTGGTAAAGCGGACCCCAGACTCCGAGGTGAAAGCTTTGGATGCGACTGGGATTAACGCTAGGTTGAAGAAGATGTAATCAATTGAGTTATCGATTAATGTACCTATATAAAAATGTTCTAAAGTAAACGTTTACAAGTGCTTTGTATTATGACGATCCCCGGCCATATTGGCTGTTGTGTGTAGGTAGGCAAGGGTGCGAACACTCGGGAATTCCAGAATGAAACACATTTCTTCACGACGGCGAGCAGCTATCGACATTCCTGCGCTCGCCTCAGGTACACAAAAGGACAAGTGTTCGTCTGGAGGAGAGCCAATAGCCGTCGACACGCCTTTAATTGGAAACGTAGGAGCGAGCGCCGCGCTCTGTGTGTTGTGTTGTATGTTTAGTATAAAATTAAATAATCTAATAAGTTAACTATATTTTTAGAATGTTTAATATAGCAATGAAGTATCATAAACGAAGTTTACAAAACGTTATTATGTGGTTATTAACACACTCCCTTGCTCCCCGCTTGCTTCTTTTGCCTTGAAAGAAAATACACGAATAAGGTTTATAACCGACTTCATAAAAGGAGGAGGTTCTCAATTCAACTGTATTTATTTTATATTTGTTACCTCAGAACTTTCGACTGGGTGAACCCAATTGTTATTAGATAGCTGACCCTTCCTGTGTGGTCCCATTTCAATTTAGTCGGTTGAAGTCGAATTTTTTCTCTGAAATTTTGTTTTCTAAACAGTTTCAGGAAAATTCAGAAATATTGTGTTAATTTTGGTGGTGTATAACTTATGTATAAATCTTAAATCTTTACAAACAGATACACCCTTCTAAAATAATCCTATCAACGGGCAACGCCCGTGCCACAAGGGCCTGGAGCTAAGTTAGTAAACAAGAGATCAGTTTACATTCTTCTTTGACCTTTGACCGCGCAGTAATACAAACATGTTTACACTTTATTACCAATAACTTAACGATTGGAGCCACATGAATGCTATTCAGCAGTCACAAACACCTCTTAACGGCGCGCTGGTGGCTCCGGGAGGCTGTGTGCGCACCGCACACTACTTGCCGACTGTGGAATAAAAAGTAAGAGCTCGTAAAGCCACCCTTTCCTTCCGGCACGGCGTGGTGACGATCACACTACGTTTTATGAGTCGCGTCACATCCGATTGCCGCCTTATTTATATGCTCCAGTTATGTTTACGACCACTTTTATATGTCGACACATAAATTAGGAAACTATTTGATATCGCACATAAATCTAAAGAAATAAAAAAATCAATGAAATTTGCTTTTTGCTATCAAAGTGGTATAAAATATGACCAAATTGTCGATAATTTGCTCATTATAAAAAGGCTGTTTCCACCGTGGTATTGCCACCTCATATAAAAAAGAAATCGCACTCACGCCCAGTTTAATAAAATTTGTTTAGTTTTTCACTGTTTCACAATAATTATCATATTATTTGATTCATTAGTAAATATTTGCCATCTGTCCCACACATTCACTACGGAGAATTGAACCTAAGACTTCCCGCACAGCAGGACTTCATCTATTATTACCCAACTCATGTTCATCAACGTGATATTGAAACATACTAAAAATTTCACCATCTCGTTGTTCACAAACATCGCCTGAATATTAAGTGGCTGGAATGCGGCTGAGCGTGAATTGGCGAATACCGGTACAGCTGCATGCATATTTTTACAGAACGTCGGTATGAATAATGCAACGAGTGTCGCGCTATATGCAGACGTGGCGCGGGAGTCGGAGTGGGGGGGGGACTAGGAAGTGGAGGGAAATTTATTAACATACCTTCCATTGTGCGTGGAAACGAAAGTCAACACAGAGTTGAAATAACCCAAGGATGGTTTTTATTATCGCAAACTCTGCGATTTAAAATTGATCTGAAATAACTTAGGTAATGGCTTCGTTTTACCAAGATGAAAACGCTGTCGGGGTTTTTTTATTGTTGGATTAATATATTTGCTAGTGCCTTTGTTTTAATTAGACTATTCACAATGTATTGTTTCTTGAATAACCTATACACAACCCAGCTTCTTGCCCATTGCGACAGCGACCAAAAGAACCCTACCCTGAAGGGAAGGGGGGAGGGCTGGGAAGGGGTGGGGAGGCTAGGAAGGGATGGGAGGAGGAGGGGTACAGTAAGCTCTGGCTACCCTTCTTACCAGCGGGAACACAACACGATGGTTATTATGGCCGCGGTGTTCTGTAGGGTGGAGGTACTACCCCAGTCGGTCAGTTTCCACTTGCTACGATCCTAGCATACAAGTTTTCTACTTTCATAATTGTTTTCGTTCTCCCTCTTCGCCTCTTAAAGAGAGTACATTTATTTAAAGACGAGAATTCAAGTTAAGTGTTGAACTCACTTGACCGGGCCGTGCACCGCGCGCCGTCCGCTAGGCGCTCCGTTTACGATGTGATACGTCTGCAAAGAGAAGCGTAATAAAAATCTGCAACAAAACGTTTTTGTACTATTTGTTGGCTGCTTTTTCTGACGACACACAAACAGCACGTTATTATGAAGCAGAGGCGTCCTGTTTTTGCATATATGTTCGCCAATGATTCAGTTCATTTTCGAGTGAACCGAAATGAGTTTTAAAGAAAATTTTGTCAGTAATGAATGTAATGTACACTTGCTTTGATTTTTAAGTCATTAATCTTAAAATTATCAGTAATCTTTAGATTTAAGTATTTTTAGGAATCGCCACACATGAACCCCCATGCACGCATACTGTCATGTCATGCACACTCAAACATGCACTGAGTTGCGAGAATGCCGTTTTGATGATGCTAATGTAAGTTTGAATTTTCAGAAGAGCGCAATCTCCTGGACTGGGCTACGAAATCTCACAATAATTGATGTAAACAAAAACTTTTATTATTTACTATCATCATTCCTTGATACGGCACCATCCATGAAAAGGCTTGGTTTACACAGTTGGAAGTTATTCCATTAGATGAGGAAACTTTTACATTTTTATTTGTTTACACCCTGTACCTACAACGCAATCAGTGCGCGAGAAACATTCGCGTTAATGATCGTAAAGCCCGAGGAGAAAGTTGGTCGCGGGTCGCCCGAGTGCTGTTAACACCACCATTTATTATAATAACAATATGCATTTGTTTCCCTCGGAACGGGTTACAGCCGTACACTTAATCTAACAAGCTACACAGCTTTATCTTGACTTTTATAAGACTTAGATGCTGTTTGAAACCGTTTGTACGCAGTTCATCATGTATATAATAATGTTATACAACAAATAGTATCATCGCTACGAAGCACACCGACTGCCGACACGCCGCCCGCCTCCGCCACGCCGCCGGCGCACACAGCGCGTGAATGATTAAACATGACAACGTAATGTAACGGCGGCTCCTAACTAACTCTCGTATTTCACGTGCCCCCGACAGCTGGAGTTATTTGTATATACTTTGTATTGTGTGTGTGTGTGTGTGTGTGTGTGTGTGTGTGTGTGTGTGTGTGTGAATTGTCTTCAAAGAATAAGGTCATAAAGTATGACTAGTATTGACGGGCCATAGTTTAGTCAAACTGATAACCCACTTTTGAATCTTACTGTACCACGCACTATCAAATTATTAAGTCCTGCTATATCAAAGGAATTTGTAAGAATGCTTTGGCCTATTAGATGCTATGTGCCTTCTTCTTCCAATTCCTTTCTTTCAGCTGTGAAATGAGAATGATATTTATTTTCTTGAACACATTATATCAGGCACAAAACTAATTAATTATAGACACTTGACCGTGACTAAGTTAGTATGTAAATATATAGTTCCCCGCTGCAGATCTTGTAATAATGTACAGGTAGACAAAAGTAGAAAAATATGTGTAAAATAAAACGCTTCTCACTAGTAAAGTTATAGCGAGCACTAAGTCAAGCTGTCGATTGAATGCACCTGCAGAGCTGAGAGCGGTGGCAAACATGAGAGGTGCGAGAGGCATGACAACGCGCCGCACAATGCGCTCCGATGTTTATGAGCGAGCGGCGAGCTCTCCGCACCACTTATATTTCACATTGAAACTGTTTTATTTCCCGGCCTGGAGCCAGCGCTAGAGCTGGAGCCAAGGCTTCTGAAACATTACCAGTTGGTGATGACGTGGAGGAGTTATATGACGCTAGTTTATACCTATTGTGAGGTTTCAGTAGTTTTATGAGTGATTTTATGTTCATTAAATTAACTTTATTACGTCTTGTTACAATAAATCAATTCCCTAAAAAATGGCGAAAGAAAATCGACTGACTCGTGAGAGATTAGTGAGATAATGAGTAGAAAGAGAAATGGAAAGATTTATTTAAATAGTTAGACATAATAAAGTACCTACAGGTACGGTATAATTAAGATGAGAAACCTGTACTTCCATACTAATATTATAAATGCAAAAGTAACTCTGTCTGTCTGTCTGTCTGTTACGCTTTCACGCCTGAACCGCTGAACCGATTTTGATGAAATTTGGTATAGGAGTAGATTAGACCTCAAAAATGAACATAGGCTATGTTTGGTCGCGATAACCGACATCCACGCGGGTGAAGTCGCCGGCGGAAGCTAGTAGCAAATAAATGATTAAATTTGGTTTGACGATTGCTATCGTATTGGTATTTTTACATCATTGAACTGCATGCCGCTCTGACTACAGCCGGTGCACCTGATCAAAACTTCAGTACATACCAATACCAAACAATTTCACAAATATTACTGTCTTTTTCGGTCGACCTTGATATCAGCTCTCTCTCGTCGAATATAACACTGGGTGGTTTGATTTATTATTCTTTTTATACCGAAACAGTTAGTGAACAATATAAAAATGACAAAAGTTGGCAACATTGTAACAAAAAAGTGATTTATACTTATCGAATAAATAAGTTAGCGCTGGGAAAAACTCCGCTCCGTCCGTCCCGCGGTTACCGACGGGCGGCGCGTTTTACGAGTTTCGCCCTTTTGACACTTATCTGTGTTCAGCTTTATTTGTTTTATCTTCTTATTTATTTGTCGATAATCCCTCGTATTTATTTGTAAACGTTTGGAATTAAACGTACAATTTTATTCAATCAGTTATATAAGAAGTACAACTTCAAAACGTATGTACATACACTATTTTCGAATATTAACCACTTACTGAATAATACAAATAAATTAAAAATCAAAGAGGCATAAAAAGCAAATGGGAAAGACTAGAAGATAAAGGAACATTGAGGGAACCCTATGTCCTACAGCAGACTTTAAAAAACTAATTGATTGGGTGACACCAGTGGAAATTAATTTAAATTTTTTAAAAATAATCTTAAGTAAAATGAATCTTTTGATTTTTGTAGAACTTTGAATGAAACAAAAAATAAGCTCTGTGATCGCAATTATTGTAAACTAAGAGTAATAGAGGTCGGTATGGCGACTGGGAGGGACGTCCCTGTTCACTTAATTGAATAACGGAAACCCTTATCAAATTAAACTATATCTGCACATCTAGCGCACAATTGTTCGACACACAAACTATTCTCTCAACTTGAAAGGTTAACCGCGGAACCGAACCCACTGACCTGGCAGTAGTTAGGTACATTGTTTGTAGTTGTTCTCGGTGTACCAGTTGTCAGTGTTGGCACACGACCAAGTAGCGATTGCTCATTGAGTGCTCTAGATCGTAATGCTGACTGATCTTAATCACTAAGACGTATACATAGAAACACCTAGTCAATTAGTTAATTCATTATTAATTATTATTGATGATCAGATGTCAATCTAACCAATGGGAAAAACCGGTCTATTGCATTGAGCGAGGATCGAACCTGCAAACCCGGACGTAGCAGTTGAATACTCTACCTACCTATCGTCAATGATTGTAGGTTAATAGGAACACTTTTTGTAGGTTAATAGTTCAACTTGTAAGTAACTAAAAGATTAATTAAAGCACTTTCAGACTCGCTACACCAACGAGGGAGAACGCACCGTCAACGCGGCGGGTGAGGTTCCGTTCCGTTCCATGCGAGTGTCACACGAAACGTCGCGTGATTAACGACAGTTGTCTGCCAGCGCGTGCACACGTCATAGCGCCAGTAAACGACACACATCACAAACAGTGGCCACTACTTGACCATCTGAATTTATCGGGGAGGTCATCACCCGCCGGTTTACTTAAAAGGGTAGGTTATTCAGCTAGTCGAAAGCGTCGTTAAGCCTTGTGATCGAGAGGTACCGAGGTTCAAATCCTCCATTATACTACCGACGTGAACCCACTCCTAACATAAGGAACTTAGCTTAGTTGTAATGGGTTAACGGGAATACTAGTAACTTTTTAAAAATGAAAAAAAAACTGTTATGTCAAATCGGATTATTTTGGTCAAAGCGTTCAAATGGAAGTTATTAGACCATAGTGAGATATGACGTCATACTTCACTATTATCCTAAATACATCATCAACTTCGATATAATAATACACATTAATTAATGAATTCACCATTAGTAATTGGGTAAATGATATAAAATTAATGAACATGATAAAATAAAAACGAACTTGTCCGCTAATGGTCTCGCTTTTCAGCTCGTCTTCGATATAAATTCTTCATATAGATTGCGATTTGCGACACGTCGTGCTTGTCAGAGGGGCGTCTCAGAGAGGGTCTCTGGGGTCTATGATCTCTTTTAATTGTTCTTTATCTTTACTTAGGTTAGAATAATACATCGTCCTAAAGCATAGCCAGATTAGCATACAGGGTAAGAGTCTAATTTTTGACTTAAATACGAAACGCCATGTAGTATGTCAAATTAACGATCCCTAAGTTTGATTACAAATCGTTGACAAAGGAATCACGAACGTCTTAAATAAACGTAGCAACTTACTATTTACGTTGGAGACGGTTCAAGTTCGGGCAAAGAGCAGTGTGCCATACCTCGCGTAGCTGTCTCGTAGCCGCGTAGCTGTACCTACGTCGTAGCGTAATATTTACTCGCTACGAAGCTCTACGCAGGAGACACGAGTGCCATATTTTACGTTTATAATTAGCCAAGGGAGTCGCATAATTAATTGCAATTTGTTCTAGAGATACTACTTGGCTTAATACTTTGTTTTTATGTCTCAGGTAATTTAGGGTACTACTTATAATAGGCTGCTGGTAAATGTTACGAGTAATCTCTTGGTATGATTGCACTTATGTTTATTAGTTAGTTATTTTAAAAATTTATTTTAAAATTGGTCGTATGTTTGATTGTCATTGTTTAAGTAAAGCCTAAGATATGACCGAAAGCCACGGGCATCAGCTAGTAATGCATATAAATATACGAAGATATTATAAAACATTAACCTTTAGCCTCACTCAAAACAAAGTTATTAACAACACCGCGCCCCTCTAAGTGTAAGAGTTTCAATAATTGTAGTCCCTCCACAAATATCGGTTGTGACGCCATCGTTCACGTGGGAGGGCGTCCGAAGCCACTTAATGACCCATTTAACGCCGACTCAAGTTTTTGATTAATTCCGAGGCTCCGGCAGACTTTTGTCAATTAAGTATTCAACTTGGCGAAGTTGAAAAAGTATTTAGCACAAGTTTCACGACAATTTAAAATCAACGTTAGAATGAAAGCGAATTTTCCTTCCGCTAGAACTGAGAGGCGTTCGCGACAGGCACCGTGTTTTAATCCAATTATTTGGTACAAAAACAGCTATATACTAAGTTTATACAGTTAGTACTATATTCTGAGTTGGAAACCGTGTAACCATTTTGCGGATTTGCAAGGTGTGAGGAAATGTTAGGTTCAGCAGCATGCTGTCTACACCGCAGTAATCTTGGTGGGACTCCTTAATATATAGTAGGAAGTAAAATTTGACAGAATGATAAGTATGTAATGATATCAGTATTGGATTTACTTGGACCGCGTATCTCACTACCGATTCGCGCCGGTCCACAGATTATCTAATAGTTGGTACTACGTAAATTTCAATAAGCTTTCACAAATAACACATAGGTACTTCACTGTTTAAAATCTGATGATGGAAATGTATAATCCAAATTCAATGTGAATCTTGATACGCGAGAGTCATTTTCTATGAACTAAATGTGAATGGAGGCTGATATATGTGACGTCACCCTTCCACGTCACGCAGCGATAGGGGCCCGTTATTGAATACATTCGTGACATTACGCACGCGGCACGCGGCACTCGGCATGCGGCACGGTGTCGTCAACCAACAGAGCAATAATTTGTTGTTTGTAACGATTGAAAGTTTTGAGAGATTCTTTACATTTTTACGGAATATAAATAAAGGCGGTTTTTATTGCAAACGTTTGCACAGTTCTAGGCAGCGCCATGTTTTTCAACTGATGTTCACTGCTAACATTAATAATGTAGGAACAAATTAAATATCCTTTTAACACTATGGACTTTAAAACACGAAGTAACTTTCTATTATATACAACACCAATCGTGAAGCAAAGTTTGTATAGTCTAGTTGTTAATTGCGTAGCCTGAGGTGACTTGATTTGAATCATTTCTTTTTATTTTGTCCGTAAACCACGAGAAAATATCGATACACTGGTGAGGCAGAGCACGAATAGCTAGTTTATAATATCAGTTAGGATATATTGATTTATCTCCCATTTGCATTGCTGCACAGAAATGATCAAATCGATATCAAACTAATGTGCAAGCCGTTTAGTTAATATTCGCCCAGAGCATCGTTACTGCAGTTAAATGGTCAGCTCGTGACATTGATACGAGCCAGCGAAACTGCCAAATATCCACATTAGTCCGCTATTCCTGCAGCCATCGCCCTCGGCCTGGAACAGGCGCTCACGGCTCCAACGCATTGTTTGAATATGTTACCGGATGTGCGATATGAGCCATTCCATCGTAGGAAATCTCACTAAGAGTGAATAGCAGTGATTTGGTTGAATGGATTTGGATTAAGCAATAAACCTTATCGCCGACTAACCGCGATGTGTTGGTGATTTCATCGCTTCATTGTACCTCGTTATATTCTCATATCTCTATATTTATCAACATTAGCTACCCATAGAATACATAACATGTATATACTTGCATGTAGGTTGAATACTGGCTCAATACTATTATACAATATGGTTTTTGGTGAACATATTATCTTTCAAAAGTCTTGACTACCCATTTAAAAATATACCAGCGTTAGTTTATAAAAAATTAACCGCGTTTTTATGCTCTTCATTATAATAAATCATTTATCATATAATGAAAGAGAATGAAAAGAAAAAAAAACTTAAAAGCAGGGAGCTTACACCAAGCGTGCACCTCACTAAACACACCGCAGTGCCGAGTGTTGTACGCCTGTTTGTGCGATTCACAAATACATGTATAATGTCTATTAATTAAGAATGTGAGTACAGTGCGAGACGGAGATAATTCCCGAGCGTGCGAGTTATCTTAAGACTACAAGTAGACAGATGTCGCGTCGCACATGTCACACGGGTGGAACATCTCACGAGGATTAACTTGCTAGATCACGATTGCTCCTTGTAACATAATTTTTACAGAATATGGTTTTTAAATTGAATAGAAATAGGTTTCATTGGATGCATCTATGATAGCATTTTTGTTTAGAAAACTCCATTATTCTAAATTTCATGCGCTTAAGTACATTTTTTTTTATACTACTTAGGTGGCAGACAAGCACACGGCCCACCTGATGGGAAGCGGTCACCGTGGCCTATGAACATATGCAACAATGTTTTAATATACATTTTAGATAACGCCTCTACGTGAGGTAAGAATTGTTAGAGAATCGTCCGAAAACATATTATAGTTAGGGACACAACCATAACGTAAGTAGTGTGAGGAGGTCGTATGTGCAAGTTTACGAGGCGCTATCTTACTGTTAGGAGGAGGGCACCGTCCGTGCTCCGTGCCCTCCGAGCGAGTCCTCTGTTGTGTGCACGTAACTCTGTTGAATAAGCTGTTTACGTCGTAGGCCACACCAAGTTAATAATACTTCGATGCTTCGCTCGTGACTACATAAATATATATAATCATATATGTATAAACGGCAATTAACGCAATCATGGTACAGGTATATACATACCTTTGGAACCTCATTCCAAAGGTATGTATATACCTATACCATGATCGCGTTAATTCCCGTTTACATATTATTATAATCATGGAACGCGAAAGTTTAAAAGTTAGTACATAAATATAGCTCCTTAACAATTTTTTTATAACGGTCAAATCTATATGACTTCACCTCACCTAATTGTCACACACGCTCTAACGGCCTAACGGATCTGGTTCACATTTAGTACAGGGATACATTATAGTCTCAACAAATTGTGCTCACATACTCGCAGTAAGTTAAACTTCAACCATAGGAGAGATATTATTACCTATATTGAAGGTCTGTTGGCCCTTATACTGTGACGTCACTGCGCCTCAGATTTTTCTTAGAATTTTTAGTGCTCCATTATGATTAGTCCCACTAATCACTTCGCTCATTTTTCAGCATTAAGTATTAAATCAGTTCCAGGGATTGCGGCGCTTTTGTAAGCTATTACGGCTAATTAATTTCCCCCGGTCGGGTCGACGAACGGGATAAAGTGCTCTGTGTAGCTTACTTATTCAATGTTACCGCTATCTGTGGCCGACCTGTAAACTCATTAAAGTCACCTGGAAAAACAAAGAGAAGTCAGATATATACTACGTTTAACATTTTTGCAATATATTCGTATAGACTTTAAGGTTGGGTGTGTACTTATATATAGCTACTTTACGCACAGACAGTAGGCACATCGGATCAGTGATAGAGCCGTGTAAGTAAATGTATTTTAATGTATTCGGTGCTGAGTGAGCGGGTAGGGGGCGGTGGCGCATCGGCGGGGGAGTGAATAAATACGGCTACAGAATCCGGATTGAAGCACGCTACTGCCGTCCGGTGCCACTCGCGGTGATGCTGGAGGGAAATGAAACTTGGCGGAATAGCATTGATTTTGTTGAATACATCAACTTTCGAATTTTAATGAAAACACGCAGTTTAATACTGTCCGCAAATGTATTACACATTTTCTTTAAGTAATGTTGGAACACCAGTGGAACATTTACCGATCATGTAAATTTGTAAAAATGTATTTTTAAATCGCATAAGATGATGTTATAAAGAGTCAAAAAGTCCTTGGGGTATACCCAGATGGAACTATAATCCAATCCGATTCTTTCATCGCTGGTCCAAGTGAAGTGGTACCTAGGAACACATAAAACAAAAGTGATCTTATAACGACCCTATTAATTATTAGTATAGGTAGCACCACAGCTAACTTTCAGAATTACAAGTTTGCCACACTGTTACGTTGGTGCACGTATGTACCACTCTCTCACTTTATACGAACTTCACGTACGTACTGAAAGTTGGTGCAGCATTTTATATTGCTTGTGAGAGTGCCAAGTCTCCACCTAATGGTTTTCCCGTTCTCCTTAAGTTTGGAGAACAAACTCGCGACAATTTCTGAAGACGCTTCAAATTTCAGATGTTAGTTACATTCAGAGTCACTTTATTATCAAATACTACACTATTTCTGTCACAATAACATGTTTACTCAACATGCATTATGTGTAATAGTAGCACAATGTTAAACTAAGCTATAAAGAGGCGTTAGTACCTGTAGAGGTATATTTACGTGGCGGCTGGCGACGTTGTTGGCCCCTAGTTAAACTCGCCCGGGGGACGGGGCGCCGGCGGCCGGGTCGCTATTTAAACATAATTATATTTTAACTCAGGGTTTCTGTAAATATATAAATAATAGAGATACGTAACAACGTTCAAATTAAGGCTGTGTTGCATGAAACGTTACGTTTATATTCCGTAGTGAAAGTAAATATTTTATAATGCTTCTCGGTGTATACAATAAGGAATTAAGATCTCTTTGCGTTGCCAGCAGAGGTAGTAATTCAATAAAGATCTGTTCTATGAAATAAATAGTTTCAGTGATCTGTGATCTTTGATCTCTCATCTGCCGTAATAATCTAGTTCAACATGGTACCTAGTACACCTTATTCTAATCCTACTCCTACTCAAGTTCCTGTTCCTGTATAGATTTCCTTATCTTTTAAACTTGTCGGTCTATCCGTAATAAAAGGTAAGTTAACGTTTTCTTTCGCACAAATAAATTTCATTTTCGAAGCTAAACAAAATGCGTTGAGGGTAAACACGGCCACAAAGCAGCAACGATTTCCATAGACTTATTGCCCTTGATGGTTGCAAATAAATCAGAATTTAGCCTCCACAACAAGAACCGCGCGCTCAAATAACCAGAACCGACAATTTAAGTCTATTGGATAAACAATTTCGGCGTCATATTTCAAGTTAACGATACAAATTACCAGGAGATGAAGTGGAACTCACCGCAGTACGGGACAAAGACGTCAGCACGGGACACAAGTAGCAACGCGCCCGGAATGAATATAAATGAGGAGGATACGGAACAAACGAATGTATTAATGTTCGACAGTGTGGCGACGTGTGGGGCCAACAGGACACGTTCTGTGATTGGACCGCCTTGTTTAGGAGGCAGTGAAATTAGGGCTTGTCCGACATCGGGAAATCTTATCTAATAATACAAGCTCTAAGCTAATTGAGTTGGTTTGTAGCTTTTGCTAAGATGTCCTACTCAACAACTTGGAGTTTAATTTGGTTCTTGATTACTATGTCCCTTTTGTCTCAAGCGCTGAAGGAGTTAGCAGAACTGTAATATGTTACAGGTGTACTTTTATTAAAGAACCACGTATTAAGAGGTAAAATTATGGTTATACAACTGACATTTGGTTTCTATTTTTAACGCACAATTTTATTATACTAGGAAACATTGTATAATTCAGAACCACAAGCCTTTATAGAACAGTGTGTTCGTTTTCAGCGCTTAGTCTAATACTGAGAATTTCGTCAAAGAAACACTTTGCTGGCATTTAATCCTGGGGATCGCGGCAACAATGTAATCACGCCAGGTGTAGGTACTAATTGATTACGAAAAATTAACCGTGTATAAAACTACCTAAGCACTGTTTTTGAATACGGGTCATAAACAATTTTAGATATACCCTGCCATTTTCTGCTAAAGATCTCTTAATAGTGATAACTTTAATGTAGTGCCCACAAGTAGAACGTTAGTGGAGGTCGTGAATTTTAACAAAGGCTTGGCGGCGAGCTCGCTGCAGCACTTGTGTGGGGGGGGGGATAATATCAGGAGACTACGAGTATAATGCTGCGGCGCAAGTCTTACAGACGTACTCGTAATACGGAGGGCAGTCCTCGTGCAGTTATGAGTAGTTAGTTGAAGTTGGTTACAATTGCGTTGCACTACGTGTGTTGCATAATACCTACTTGTGTTTAAATAGTACTGCTTTTTTCAGTTTGAATGAATGAAGAGTGTGAATATAACAGGGTTGTTTTTTTATACTACGTAGGTGGCAGACAAGCACATGGCCCACCTGATGGGAAGCGGTCACCGTGGCTTATGGACGTGTGCAACACTAAGGGTGTCACACACACGCTGCCTACCCTGAATGGAATATGAAAATGGCTAGGACGGGGCGGGGAAGCTCGGAAGGGGTAGTAGGAGGAGGACGGGTATAGTGAGCTTTTGCTACCATACTTACCGGCGGGAACACAACACGATGGTTATTATGGCCGCGGTGTTCGGTAGGGCGGAGGTACTTACCCTGTCGGACTGCTTGTTTCGGACGGGAGATACCGTCGTGTTCCCCCTTGTCTCCATCCATTATGTCCCCATTGGTGACAACGGGTAATTCATCTGGAAAAACTTCCTAATAATAAAAATCGTAAACTGTATGAAAAATACTGAACAAGACTTTCCACTTGCTACAATCTTACACCTATCGCTTCTTCAACTTTCATAATTGTCTTTTGTTGTGGGCACTCTTGACCTGGCCTTTTTCTAAAACATAAAAGTAGAATAAATACATTATTAACTACGCCATCACAGTAGGTACTAGCGACTGTACTGGTTAGCTAGTGCGACGTGTACATCAAATGGCGCAATGCATAAAGATTAGCACCGAGGCAGCTCGGCACTGTGCAGGCGGAGATAAGATGCGTCTTAGTGAACGTGATTTGATACTTCAGACAGCATAGCTAATGGAACAGGAGGAGGAGCGCGAGCACGGAATGGGACGGCCACTTACCGACTGAGCTACGACTGCGCTGACAAGTTACGTTAAATAATGTCATGTTTAAATGTGGACGAGTTTAAAGCGTAATTTGATGCTAGACTAGGATAACATCCTCGACGATGGTGGTTCTAAGTTGTCTCCTCGCTAACTGACAATATGTCATACATCACGGTAATGATGCCAACAAACTTGAAATTGTATATAGGCCCGCGTTTCACCACTATCTCACCTGATGGTAAGTGATGATGAGAAGATGAATATATTTTGAGAACTGCACCTTAAGGGTGTAAAATAAAATAAGAAGTACAAAATTTCATATACCTGTTTCTGGTTGGAATTCACAAATTAAAATGTTCACGTATTGTTGGCATTTTTCCAAATGTTACCACTAAGTAAATGAATAATTAGAGGTTAAAAGTTTATATGAAATTTCGTTACTCTTGGAGGAAGGAGCGTGAAATTCAATATTCAAGCAGATGAAATGTTCTGTGTTTGCGTAGGCCTGAATAGCCGATATTCTCAATTGGACATGGTAGGGGGCGGCGCAATCGGGTTATAGGATATTTTTTCACAATTTTTTCCTGTACGAAGCCGGGATGGGTCGCTATTACAGATGAAATACTTGACAGGCATGTGTTTTGTGCATTCAAACAGGTACAAATCCTTTATTTGAAACACAAAATCTTGGATTTGATTTTCGGATCAAAAATGCTTTCGAAATGTGAATGTACAATAGGTACACTACATTTAAGCCCTTATTCGGCTCGACCAACCCTCTCCGGAACCGTGGTCTCACTATGGTGTCCCACTGGTGGGACAAAACTTTTTCGTGGTCCTTTTGGTGGTGGAAAGTACTTTGAAAATGGTAATCAGATAGTATAGGTCATCAAATATTACTGAGTACTTTATCGTTGCAAGCTACCAAAATTGTGTAGGTAGATAAGTAGGTACTGTTTTTTTTATACTACTCAAGTGGAGGACAAGCGCACGGCCCATCTGATGGGAAGCGATCACCGTGGCCTATTGACGCATGCAACATCAGATGTGTCACACTCGCGCTGCCAACCCTTAAGGGCGAAGGTGATTGAGGAGTTTGGGCGGGATGGGAGAGATGGAGGGAGGATTGTGAACTCTGGCTACCCTACTTACCGGCGGAAACACAACACTATGGTTATTATGGCCGCAGCGGAGGCACTACCCCAGTCAGACTACTCAGTTCAGACGGGAGATACCGTCGGGTCCTACCTCCGTTAAAGTACTGTAATTAAATTGAAGCCCGAACATCACTCCTTACATGAAAAAATAAATAAAAGTGCGTATGTGTGTATACAGCGAGCCGGCCGATGTTATGAAAGGGACGGGGATTTAATTAAATGCTGGAAGTAGAACAAACCCACCAGATTACGGTCCGTTATTTATCTAAAAATGTCCTCAAATTTATTATTTTTGGATGCAAGGTCGCTCCTGGGATTGGATTACTAAATTTGACCAGTGTGTACATTACCTACATGCTGAAATGTTGGTGGTATATACAGTTAAAAATGTGATTTGTACTTTGTTTTATGTTCACAAACGGTAGGTTTTAAGTCTGACCAAGACGTTTCTAATAGAAAAAACTGCATCGAAATCTATCCAGTAATTTTTGCGTCCATCGTGTAACTATTTAGTAATCTGTGCTATCGCGAACAAACAGAAAGGTTTTCAATAAATACTATTGTGTTCAGAATCGTTCATACTACATAACCGAAGTATTGTTTTTAAATATCGTCAATGTAATTATAATAGTAGATTAGGAAAATATCTTACGTAAAACTACCTATTACGCCCAATAGGGCCTCGTTGTTTAAAAAGATTTATGAAATTGGGCTTAGATCGGGATTCGGATTAGGATCGGATTTATCGGAGAAGCAATTTCCGCTGGACTCTGCTCGCGGACTGATACAAACAGCCTCTTTGAACTAACGTCACTATGGAATATCAACGGGTATAAAACAGTTCATAAAATAAACATTATTTAGATTCTAAAATCCTTCCAACACACGCACAAAAGGGCGCCCATACACACATTCTCTCAAACATGCTTAGAACTAATGATAAATAACCCTGATGGATTCATAATGTTTGATTTTATCATGGCTTTAATCACATCCGGATCCCCATCCGGATTTCTATCCTTCCGGATATTAAAAATTTTGATTATGGACCAGCTCGATTAGTTATCATAATTGACGGCTTGCGAAAACTATGGAACACGTCTGTATTGTTCTATCATAACCATACGTAAGTACTGCAGCATCCGAACACGTATCATAAATTAAAGCAGCCACCAACAGCGGCTATCATCTCCTACCCTGATCTTATTACGACTATTTATACTTTACTTGAAGCGAAGCTCCATACGTTACGGTAATGGATGTTTCAATTTGCCTTATCTCAGCAAAGAACCGATACACGTACGTTCGCCGCGAGATATTCGTTTGTATTTCCAGACAAAGGCAATATAATATGATACTTTACACCGCAACGTGTTAGTGATTTTATAACAATTTTACATTATGAGCTCGTGGCCCCCTTTCAATCCTTTTCCACATTCGTCAGTTTTTCCTTAACATCTATCTGAGTGACATTCAACATCGAATACAGATTTTTTATATACTATAAGCAGACAAGCACACGGTCTACCTGATGGGAAGCGGTCACCGTGGCATATCGACGTATGCAACACCAGGGACGTGACACTTGCATGGTTTGTAATCAATCAAAACATCAAAGAGTTTATGGTGCCCAATTCCGTAATCTATACATATAATAATAACCAATAAGCCTAATACAATTGCTTAATACGGAAGAGGACCTCGGGTTTCTCAATGAAAATGTGGAGGAACGGGATCCTCCACCAGGCAAGGTGATCACGCCTGGTGGGCCGCGGCCCAACGGTTATCGTTGGGATCTTGTATATATGCTACACCAGCGCGCGATCTGCACTTTCGCGATTCAGGATCGTAGTGACGTAGTTGTGACGTAGTTGTAGTATCGAAGTAGTTCCTCGTGCTGTCACTAGATGGCGCTGGGTATTTGTGGTATCGCCACAAAAACAATGGCTGCAACTTGATAACAAAGTGGAATATAGCGATGAAGCATGAAAAAGAATAGGTTGAAAGTAAATCATTCATTCTCTGAACCTTTTCCCAACTCAGTTGGGGTCGGCTTTCCAATAGGTTGAAAGTAAATAAAGTTGTGGAGGAACGGGATGTGACGTCCCTCCAACACAAAGGGAGGATCCTCCGACCAGGCAAGGTGATCACGCCTGGCGGGCCGCAGCCCTACGGTTTATCGTTGGGATCTTGTATATATGCTACACCAGTGTGCGATCTGCACTTTCGCGATTCAGGATCGTTGACGTAGTTGTGACGTAGTTGTAGTATCGAAGTAGTTCGTCGTGCTGTGACTAGATGGCGCTGGATGGCGCTAGATATTTGTGGTATGGATGGCGCTGGATATTTGTGGTATCGCCACAAAGTTATCTAATAAAAGAATTAGTACGAAAGTACATAGGTAACATTAGCAAAGAAACAAGCTTACAAACATGTATAGAAGCGATACTCATTATTAGAACAGTCTAGTGAGAATATTTTTTGCACAATTGCTGTCCAGGTGTGGACGATATACGGCTGTGGGTGGCAGTCGGCGGCAATATTAATACAAATGATACTATTTATCACCTGTAATGGACTGCCCTGTCCTCTTTTATTATATTCTGATTACATTAACGCTCGTGTCTCACTACTACTAGATACAATGAACAATTTGGTACGTTCTGAAAAAATGTTAGTAATGTTTATTCGAGGTCAGAGCCTCATATCTCAGTACTTCTTCTCGTTCTCGTCATTTATCAGTAAGCCTATAATAGCACTGACTCATCATCATTCTCTGAACCTTTTTCCGAACTCAGTTGGGGTCGGCTTTCCAGTCTAACTGTGATGCAGCTGAATTTCGATATTTTCCGTGGAGCGACTGCCATCTGACCTCCACAACCAATGGTCATTATAACCAATGGCGATATCGAAGTTCCAAGTTAGACTGGTTGGACTTTTGTGGGCTCCAACTACCCGTAACGACTGCCATATATGTTTGTAAGGCAACCGGGACCGACGGCTTAACGTGCTCTCCGGGGCACTAATAAACCTGCGATAAATACACACATAACTTCGAAAAGCATCGAAAAGTCATTGGTGTGTGCATGGTGAACCTGGGATCGAACCCGAGACCTCGTCTCAGCAGTCCATTACCCAAACCACTAGGCTACCGCGGTATATCACTGACTATCATGAAAATATCCACGCCCTGTTTACTACAGACACTAGAACTTTCTCGCAAGTTTGTTGTAAAACATCATACGAAACTAGTGAACAATACTCGTAGCTATTACTATCTAGGCTACATTACGTTCCGCCTACAGCTCGGGCTGCGATTCAGCCTCAAGTACAGGCAGTGACCAACTTAGTTCACTTGTATCATAATGCACTATTCTGTAAGTTTATTTCAATGGACAAAGTTAAACACGCGATAGAACAAGTTACAAAAGAGCTGATGTAGATATATGATTTCTCTGTTATTTCTCCACTTCTAATAAACATTATATTCAAAGCAGAGACGTACATAACGTAAAGGTATATTTATTAAATGCATCGTTAATTTATCCACTATGAATGAAAATTATAATACTGACTACATTAGTAGTTCTATACATTTCAGGCTCCTCATTTGGATTGACCAACTGTACCGTAACTATACACGCGTTCGTATTATCCGACACATTTGAGTTGGTTTATTATTACACCGGTTCTTTCTTCTGTGTTAACCAATTGAAATCCATCAGCTTATCACGTTCCGACTGTGATTAGGACTCGATTTTAAACGGAATAATGTTCCAGAAGAAGAAATTGTGTCACAGTTCGGCAGTGTGGTAGGTATACAGGTGTGGCAGTGAAATGGACAAAAAAGTCTAATAATTATGATTTATTACTACTTTGCTTTGTTGTAGCTATAGAAAGTACATGGCCAAAAGCAAATTACATGGTTTTCAAAAATAATACAATAATACGGAATTCAAATATAATTTGAAATCAATCTGTGCCAAAATAATCTAAATTGAAATAAAGTAATAATGATGTAAACTAAGAACGTACTTATCATTCAGAAATAAACAATAATAATAACCGAGCCAGGCTTTGTTGTGCTATCAATTTTCTCATTTAGCCGCGAGCCTTTGTGAATAACTTCACTTAAAATGTTGTTATTTATGTTGGCGCAGACGCCAACTCGCCCATCAAGGTCTAAATTCGTTATATACACTTGCATGTGATATAACGATTCCGACGAAACCGATTCAGCCCATAAATGACTCACTGAATTGACATTGTCGACAACATTGGGGACGGGACTTACGGACACGGGTTAATGCATGGGAGTACAACCCAGTATAACTACTCATATGTTTTATCTATAGTAATTACAGTTAATTTCTTACTTGAGTTCCTTTTTACCCAACAACAATCAGAAAAGAGAGAGTTATAAGTTTACCCTCCGTCCCGGTATCCGACGGATCTGACCAACTGAAGCTGTCACTCTAGTTTCTCTACACGAACAAGATAGTTAGCATAGCAAGGACTTGATGAATAATTTCCAAGATTCTTTTAAATAGCCCATAAATGCAGATAATCAAAAATTAGTTAGCAGTTTTGCAAAACTAAATGTGCATTGCCTGAGCATAGGAAATAGGTCAGATAGGTAATTTATTCAGTGATGCTTGGTGCAAGCCATACGATATACAAAGGATATTACGCTTCACTATCGGACGAATATATCAAGTTGGGAATGGCTGTAGGGAAATATAGCTTTTGATATCAAATGTGCGCACAGTTGAACTGGGCAGTGCCAGCAATCAAGTTCAAACCAGTGTGTACTGCCTTAGGTCCGTATTTATAGATGACACTTACCTCTGAGATATGTCTCAAGCGTGCACTCTTGAGATGCTCTTCGCCAATGGCGCAATTCGCAGAGCACTCAAGTGCACGCTTGAGACATATCTCAGAGGTAAGTGTCATCTATTAATATGGCCTTTAGTGTAAGCGGTAACATACCATAAGAAGTTGCTAAGTTTATGTTCACGACCCAACTTTTGGACCCATTATGTTTTTTTTATACCACTTAGGTGGCAGACAAGTGCATGGCCCACCTAATGGGAAGCGGTCACCGTGGCCTATGGACGTGTGTAACACCAGGGGCGTCACACTCGCGCTGCTGACCCGGTAAAAACCTTCTTGGGTAAACGTAGATCAGTCGAACCTTTGAACATCATGAATAGTTAAATGTTGAAACACAATAAACTGTAAGAGCTCACCTTCACTGCGATGGTGAACCGAACCCTGTTCATTTGGATCAATATTAAGGCGCAGGTACTCACGGACGCTATTTCTCTTTAAATATGTATCGTGTAAGGTAAGGGAGAACTATGTAAGTGGTACGGTTGTCTGGCAAAAAGATACCCTTTGTCCTTCTCTGTATGCCTGAGAACGTGTATTCAATTCTGATATTTAACAAAAAGCTCACTCATGCGTTTCTTATATTAAAGATTAAATTCTTTAATACAAATGTTGGTGTTATACAAATGCCAATAAACGCCCTTGGTACTCAGATCACAACCCAGACACGAGTAATATATCACTTGATAACGCCGTGTTGTCTGTCTGAGCCACAGTCCGTTGACAAGCGCTATACTTATATGTCGACATTGGTCGGCATACACCATTTTTTAATATTATAATCATGTGTGTTCTTACTGGCTTCGGTATTATATCAACCGTTGAATGACGCTTTATATACTTGTAGTTGCGTTACTTTAAAAAAAAAAATATTTTTCAAATAAATGGACTGTCTTTAGATGGGGTCGAAACTTGGAGGTCCTACGGGTACGTCGCCAATTTATACAGCAAAGCCGGGTAGAAAAAAAAAGTGTTATCGGATTTTTATATTACGAAATTCTTAGTCGCAATACAGAGCTTTTCTTCACCTATTTGGGAAAGGAAAACATCGGGTAATAAAAACGGCATCGCAACAGGTTCACATTGGTAACGGAACGATCAAACCTCGCTTTTGCAAAAAGGCACCTTTTGTAATAGCGAGATTTGATCGTTTACCTTACTTCTCCTTATATTAGGTAGTATAATATTAGGGTACACTCCGAGAACTAGGGGTAGTCGTAGATTCTACTATTAATTACTCGACGGTGTCATAATCTACAAGGAACTCGAAACAGGAGATCGATATTATCCTTGGACATAAATCATGTCTCAATTCGGTAATTTGTCAAAACAAATGTTGTACTGTCAAACAGCTAACTCATTCAATGAAATGATAAATCTATTGGAAGTTGATTAGACAATTTCACCAATAACTTAGCTATGTAATCTGTGAAGTAAATCAATACGAATTGGTGCAAGTTTTTTCCTTTCGCACTAATTCGTTACTCGAGAACCAGCAAGATCTCAACGCAGACGCGTAAAAAGAAAACATATCACAGTAAACTAATAAGTCGGTTGTTCTACCCTTTAGCAGTTCCCTCCTCTTCATTCTTAAGATACTCTTGCACAATCTCTTCTACTCCTTAGATTATACTTACTGATGTGTGTTTTCTCAATGCATCGAAGAAATTCCTGACCATACTTGAACGCATGCCAAAGGGGATTCTAAAATTTGGGGAAATTATGTATCATGCAGAAAGGCATTATAAGGTTCTTGCGGGGTCAACAGCATCTGTACTCGTTAAGAATTTATTTTGTCCATTTGCTAAATCTCGGATATTAGTAAATGGTAACACCTTGTACTAATATTCGGGAACCCTCCGATACAAATCACACAATCGCGCACGCCGACTCAGCACTTGTGCACACCTCGCTTTTATAATATTAACGTTGATTTTTCTAATAATATCACAGTATAAAGGTTTGAAATAAGCCACACATACGGAATAACATTTACTTTATGAAAACTTCCTTGCCTCTAGATTACTTAATGTCACAAAGAGCTGAATTAGTGCCAAAAGTGCGTCACACGTTCTTGATTACCTGGGCGGTGTCTGATTTGATATGGTCTTATGAACCACACTTGATGCTGCAATGGAAATCCACAACATGTAATCACAATGTAAATAAATGCATACTGTCCCGGTGATGGGAGCTTCTGATATGGACATGAATATGAAGCAGTCGGCAGGTAGCGTGCTGCCCGCCGCCGGCGGCGCCTCTGTCAACTCCCTTGAATGCATTTTATAAATTGCCTTCGACGAGCCAGCGCCTCTGGCCCCACTCAATGAATATTGACAACATAAATACCAATATCAGATGGAGACTCGCCCGCTGTGTCACGTTCAACATGAAAATATACTTTATCATAGTTCTGTAAGCTACAGGTGCTATGAAGTATTTATCAAAAAACTTTTAATATTTTGTTCATTTCTATAACATGTTACGTAACACTGGTTTCGGGATTACAATTAAAATCAGCTGAGCTCGCGGGATTGCAACGCGCGTCGCGGCGCAGGCGAGCTGAACCAAAAATCACCAAATAAGGTAATCGAACGCGCCGCAAACGCATAAAGTGAATCTTATGGAATTGTAACCAATCAGCGCGCGCCGCGATCGGAGCGCCTCATTAGCTGAGGCGCGCGGGAGGTGCGCGAGGTACGGGGCTTGGACCTCTGGATTCATTCGATCGCCTCACCTCGCAGCGAAACAACTTATACCAAGACTGTAGTAAAGTACTCCGAGTTAGTTTAGAACCTAGGTACTATCGAATAGACCTAAGTCCGCAGAATAGCATTATAGCGGGAAGTTTCGGAAGCTACAAACAGAAGCTGTTGTTCCCTATCCTATAATAGGGGTAAGTCTTAGTGTCCTTATTAAATAGTGCGCGAGTGTTCAACGATAGGCGCGAAGATTATAATCAGAATCTGAGAACATAACATCGTCAGTCGCGTGTGACATTTCTGCTTAACCCTAGGAGCTAAGCGTGATGCTAACTCGTTAGTTGGTACCTGCCTACCTTCGGTCGTGAGTTCGGTAGTTACCTAGTAGTACTTGTAGTCTTCGTTTTTATAAATATAATTAAATTAAGTGCGGTTTTAGTCGGGTTCACTAAATTGTTATTAAGATAGAATTCACTAGAAGGTCGGGTCGTAAGACAGTTATTGTATGAGGTGTTTTTCAAACTATATGTCGCCCGTATACATGTCGACAGACAGCCGAATATAGTAAATGCTTACGAACTATTTAATTAATTGCAAAGCTGATGGTTCGTATCCTATGATAGATAAAATTTAGATCGGGATAAAATTTTACGGATACCCACATTTGGTAAAAATATTACATGTTCGAATTTTAATATCGTTTTAAATCCACGGTTCAGAATATATTAATGTTGGAACTGGAATAGTTCCAAATCATTTGTTTATGGTTGATCGGAACCGTGGTTAACGGGATTAAGGATTCGAAATATAATTAAATACAAATATAAATATTCTACGACATTCTACTCAGCGCCTTCTAGAACCAAAGTAAACATAGTCAACTAGCTTGTGTATGGGTTCTAGAATGTTGACAAAAATTTAAAAATCACATTGCTTATCGGGTGCCGGCTGACCTGCGCAACCCTTTTGTTTTCATGTGATTGTGTTTGTTATGTGTACCTACCATTGTACAGCGCCGCCGACCTTAGGGCCCATGTAGAAAATTATAGCTCGGGGCCCGGCGCTGTTGCATTGGGTTCACGCACCAGTGCCTAACTGTGTGATTGTCTCCCCAGAACTTCGCCCCGGCTGAACTTCATACCGGCTCAACGTAGTACCGGCTCAGCTTCGTACCGGCTCAGCTTTATACCGGCATCAACTTCATTCAAGCGACAACCGGCGGACCGGACTAGCGGCCGAGACGCCTAGTGGAGTTCCTGCGGAAGACACATCACCCTCGCACGGGACCAGCCCGGACCCCAAGTTGAGTGGATTGCTCAGCCTTCCGTGACTAGTGGCGTGTACCTATACCCAAACCGACACTCGAATTACCTAACTAGTAAATTGTGTATAAAATAATAAACCGGACCTACGGAATTAAGTTTTTTTATTCTTGACCCGTAGGGCCCCATATCATTGGCGCCCGAACAAAAAGAGTGTCTGTAGGGTATACGTCCACGTCGATTGCTGTGAGCGGTTGCGCTACTTTATATGTGTGTGAGGGTACCGTCTTTTGTGCTCACTCCTGTACTGGGTCGGGAGAGGAAAAACCGCTTAGAAAGCACCCAGTTGCCTCTCGTTGGGTTAGGCAGGTGGTAGGAGGCCACCAAAAACCAAGGTCCTAAACGACCATCTTCAAAATTTTTTTTTTTTTTTTTTTTTTCAAAATTTTTTTTCTTTTTTCTCGTTTTTTTTTAGAGTCACCGAGCACAAGGGAGGGTACCCAAATATTTTGTGTTGTCTTCCCATACAGGAATTATTTTAATGCTAAACTACCTTGATTGCCGAACTCGCGACCAGGTACTTTAACTTTTTAGGATCAGTAATTTAAATAATAGATTTCGAAATTTTGTATTTTAATTATAGAGGGATTTCCCTTAACTCAGCTGCTTTAGCGTAGATTTTTATTGATTTTATTACGATGACATTCTCATATTGTTGTAATTGTAAGGTAACTACGTTGTACTACGTTTAGTCTCGTTGGTTCAACCATCCGGCTTTTCCCACTGTTCGTGGCCAAGTACCGTAGTTTATATCCGATGCCTTAGGTTAGCTAGGAGCTACGTGGAAAGGTAGTCTAGGTGAACGTGCAGTGGTTGGCAGGAAGCACAACTATATTTTTGTTATTTTTAATTCTACCATCTGCATTATTAAGATAGGTATAAGCACATGTGGTAGAGTTTAGTGCAAAACTCGAGCTGGGTTGTAGACCACCGTCATTCCTTTTGCAGTCGTCATGCGGTCTGTAGGAATTGATGAACCAGATTAACTACGCACTTGGGGGTAAGCCCATAAGCACCGAACATCTCGTGCATATATTGGTTTAAGTAGTTTATAGTAATGTGTATTAAATAATTTTGTTAATGTAGTTGATTTCAGTTTCATAAGTAATCATTTAGCACCGTTTCAGTGGTCTCGTACATGCTTAGCATTGTCAACCTATGCTTGAGGCAACTGCTGGGTTAAAAATAAGCCTTCACTGTGTATAAAGGTCTCCTTAGTGTGAGGTCCTTTTTATCTGAGGGAGACTTATGTTCTTCCTGGGTTCTATAGCACGTCAGAGCGGTTAGTGACTCTGTTGCCGGTAGGTTAGCTTCAAGTGGTTTACAATGTACCGTCGAGGAAAGCTGGCGTCAAACTTAACACCTCAATCGCAAGTGGTACGTCCCATCAGGTTAGATAGGGCCGGACAAGGTATGTGTGGTTCGTCTTCCTACCTCCGCGGGAGGAAGACTTGGTGTGATAGGTGTATGTTAGGTGGGTATCTGTGATTCTGTATGGTTGTATGTAAGGGTTTTGCTTGCATTGAAGCCAATGACCTCGTTCTAGAGGGTTTATTTCAGGCGGATTTTCACTGTTCCCCCAGTAAAAATCCTTCTTCCAGTTCGTCGGGTATTGTTACGTAACACTGGTTTCGGGATTACAATTAAAATCAGCTGAGCTCGCGGGATTGCAACGCGCGTCGCGGCGCAGGCGAGCTGAACCAAAAATCACCAAATAAGGTAATCGAACGCGCCGCAAACGCATAAAGTGAATCTTATGGAATTGTAACCAATCAGCGCGCGCCGCGATCGGAGCGCCTCATTAGCTGAGGCGCGCGGGAGGTGCGCGAGGTACGGGGCTTGGACCTCTGGATTCATTCGATCGCCTCACCTCGCAGCGAAACAACTTATACCAAGACTGTAGTAAAGTACTCCGAGTTAGTTTAGAACCTAGGTACTATCGAATAGACCTAAGTCCGCAGAATAGCATTATAGCGGGAAGTTTCGGAAGCTACAAACAGAAGCTGTTGTTCCCTATCCTATAATAGGGGTAAGTCTTAGTGTCCTTATTAAATAGTGCGCGAGTGTTCAACGATAGGCGCGAAGATTATAATCAGAATCTGAGAACATAACATCGTCAGTCGCGTGTGACATTTCTGCTTAACTAGGAGCTAAGCGTGATGCTAACTCGTTAGTTGGTACCTGCCTACCTTCGGTCGTGAGTTCGGTAGTTACCTAGTAGTACTTGTAGTCTTCGTTTTTATAAATATAATTAAATTAAGTGCGGTTTTAGTCGGGTTCACTAAATTGTTATTAAGATAGAATTCACTAGAAGGTCGGGTCGTAAGACAGTTATTGTATGAGGTGTTTTTCAAACTATATGTCGCCCGTATACATGTCGACAGACAGCCGAATATAGTAAATGCTTACGAACTATTTAATTAATTGCAAAGCTGATGGTTCGTATCCTATGATAGATAAAATTTAGATCGGGATAAAATTTTACGGATACCCACATTTGGTAAAAATATTACATGTTCGAATTTTAATATCGTTTTAAATCCACGGTTCAGAATATATTAATGTTGGAACTGGAATAGTTCCAAATCATTTGTTTATGGTTGATCGGAACCGTGGTTAACGGGATTAAGGATTCGAAATATAATTAAATACAAATATAAATATTCTACGACATTCTACTCAGCGCCTTCTAGAACCAAAGTAAACATAGTCAACTAGCTTGTGTATGGGTTCTAGAATGTTGATAAAAATTTAAAAATCACATTGCTTATCGGGTGCCGGCTGACCTGCGCAACCCTTTTGTTTTCATGTGATTGTGTTTGTTATGTGTACCTACCATTGTACAGCGCCGCCGACCTTAGGGCCCATGTAGAAAATTATAGCTCGGGGCCCGGCGCTGTTGCATTGGGTTCACGCACCAGTGCCTAACTGTGTGATTGTCTCCCCAGAACTTCGCCCCGGCTGAACTTCATACCGGCTCAACGTAGTACCGGCTCAGCTTCGTACCGGCTCAGCTTTATACCGGCATCAACTTCATCCAAGCGACAACCGGCGGACCGGACTAGCGGCCGAGACGCCTAGTGGAGTTCCTGCGGAAGACACATCACCCTCGCACGGGACCAGCCCGGACCCCAAGTTGAGTGGATTGCTCAGCCTTCCGTGACTAGTGGCGTGTACCTATACCCAAACCGACACTCGAATTACCTAACTAGTAAATTGTGTATAAAATAATAAACCGGACCTACGGAATTAAGTTTTTTTATTCTTGACCCGTAGGGCCCCGTATCAAACACGAGCGATTTCTTTGTAATAATAGTCTATGGCGTAGCGGCAAATGACTGCTACTGTCCTCGGGTTTGATTGCCGTCAGTGCAAATTAGTTATATAAGTTTTCTAGAACCCATTATGTAACTGCAGCTAGAGCAAAACTATTACCTACATAAACATATAAACGTTTCAAAACAGAAGTTTACTTACCCGGTAGCGAATGCTGCACACCGGCCGCCTAATCGCGTTTTATCTCCGGCGCGACGCGTGCGTGTATATTACCAGCCGGTAATTACCGCGGCCTATTACGTTCAATTAGCGGGCGCGTGCGGCGCCGCCATTAGCTCTAAGCGCATTATCCCAATTTAAACATAGATGAGCAGACGTAGCCGGAAGGGCTGCTCTCACAGATACGTATACGCGCAGGATTAATTCACAACTGTGCTATCAGCTACTTTTGTATGCCTCTACAATAAACTGAAGTTAGAAAGATGCTTACTGTGATGCAATATGAACGTCACCAAAACAATACTTAATTATCTCATCTATAATTAATTAAAGCGTATTCGTGTATATTATTACGGTTGCAAACAAGCCCATAGCCCACCTAATGTTGAAAGAACAGCTTCGGACAACAAATTTCGTTCTATTTTTAATATCGCTCACGTCAATATGTCTTCACCTCGCCTGATGGTAAGCTTGAGGTAAAGTCTCAGGAATGGGGGTCACCGTTGCAAACACCAATAGTGCTATAATGGCGGCTTTCAGTTTGACGGCCTTATTAAATGCTTTTTCACGCCCCGCTTTAAGGACCCGGAATTATAGAAGGAAGGGAACACATGCGCTGGTAAAGAATTCCAGGTCTTCGTTTACACAAACAGAGTATTTTATATTTTGTTTATGGTTTTTATATTTAGACAATATAATGATACAAGGTGCTGACAGAGCAAAAAATAAACACTCGGAGATAAAAGAATTTCGCCAGCTCACCACTGTCGCTGTCCTGTATTCGGTAATAGCGTCCAGGCTGTTATTATATCGCACAAACGAGTTGACTCATCACTGCGCTACATCGGACGGATTGTTTGATCGTGCATGTGACGGTAACAGGACACGGAGCGGATAATGGGCGAAGGCTCTTATTTTAATAAAGCCGTCAGTAACGAGCTCCTCTTTGTCAGAGCCACTGAGCGGTGAAAATAGAACAGCTACCTAAATACATCACACACGGGAGAGCAGAGATTGCCTTCCACAAAAGTAATCTACAATACCTTCAAAGTAAAATTAAAAACAAAGTTTCATTTGAAAGTTGCGAGATATCCGCTTCTAAAGCCGTCTTCGAGTTTGACTTAGTTGAAATATGAATTATGAAGAAAAAGGTTTTACTGAACCTCGGGTAGATCAAGAACTTCAGTGAACGTCGAAAGGGTGATTAAGTATCTTTAGAGTAGGGATCACAGCGCTCCCCTCCGGTTCTAAAAATAATATAAAACCAATAACGAACGATGATCCGTCCTGAGTTCCTTTTACAAAGACATGCGATTTATTCGATCATCTCTTTAGTGATAATACATTCTTTTGAAATAAGAAGTGAGTTGAGATTTGGACAGTAAACCGCATATGTGTAATCGAAGCAGTTTGTGGAAGTGTGTGTTAGGCAACCAAAAGTGACGCTTGTTCTGTTTCCTTCACAAAAGGTATCTATTGTGTTATAAGTTCTTATGGGTACCTATACAGAACCAACACCTTACCTCACCCACTAGTCGCTGCACCAGGTTCCAAAGTTCAAAGTTTGTACGCAACTGAGAAATCGCTATGAGGATCATGAGGACAGAAAGTACTATTCATCTATGGAGAGGTTCACCGTTTGGCTTCCTTGGATTTTAGAAACGTATACACCGCCTATCCCATAATAACCTAGTTTAAAAAGAGCTATACATCTGCATATTGTTATAGCCACGCGGAAAAATGATTACTCAAACGGTAGTGGTTATCATTGTGATATTCCACAAACAAAGTTTACGACGCAATATACCCGCGGTTACAAACAGTCGACGCCATACAATCCGCATCGTCGCCGAACATAAAACCGCGCGGTTACATAAAACCTTCAATTTGCACTTTTTACGGCATTTCTGTTGTGCTTTTTTTCCGCTTCCGCAATTTATATGCAGCATCAAATTGATAGCCTTTACTCCGAACTGCACAACATAGAGGACGTTTAAAGGAATATAATATGAATCAGAAATAATGAAAATTCCTTTTCATTTCCTCACGTAATTCCGTTCTTCCTCTTTATTATTATTCATCTAGGTTACAATATTACAGTTATGAAAAGATCAAAGCCATCTAGTACACCCAGGTACAGTCATATTTACCAGGACATAATAAACATTTTTTAATGCGTGTCCAAATAATCTGACAAGAAAACTCAGAGCCACGAGTTTTTTAATAGCCAATAATTGCAATGGCTATTGCAAATTATATTGGCAAGTAAGATACTACAACTAATACAGCCGTAGTAATTCAATCACCTATTTTTTATACCGCAACGGTTAATGGCGAAAAGAAAACTTCAATTTAAAATTCTTCAGAGAATTAATCTTATTTAGAGAAATTTTAACATTGAAAATTGGCAATATTTGAAACATTAAAATATTGAAATTAGAATTGATTTAGAGAATTAAACTTCACAAGAAATGATTTATTCAGAGATAACATGCAACCATGACCAGTGCAATTTGACGACAAGTAGTGCCCGTGAACGTAACGCGAGATATTACAATTGAAATATGGCATTTATGTCAAATACTCACAATATTAGGGATGTACTCACACCACACATAGAAATTAAATACGAGGGCCGTACTCATAGGTCATTTCGCAACGCAGAATGACACCGAGTTAGCGCCGGGCCTTGAGGACCCGCCAGCAGATAGCCCACCTCCACAACAAACGTTCGGTCCCACCCAATACGACCGTAAAGTTGTTTTGCCACTGTTTGCAAAGGGTAAGTAGAAATTCAGAAGTTCCTTCGTCTAATGAAGTAACTTTTGAACTTCAAGGGTTAATTATTTTGGTGTACCTAGTTACCGCAGTTATGTAATTAGGTGAGAGGCAAACAGTTGGACTCGGCCGACTAACTAGTAACTAAAGGTTCATATACAGCGAAAACGTCAGCTGCACACCGTATAAACATGTGCTCACAGTTGCACGACACTTTATCGTCAATTATGGATATATATATATATGAAGTTGTTCAATTATTCATTTGTTTGTTGCTTTTAAAAATGTTGAGAGGATTTGACTAATGTTTTGTACACAGGTAGAGTAAGTATAGAAAATCACTTTTTAACTCAGGATTTAGACTGTGAGTCGGAAGATACAATTATAAGAAAGGTAAGGTAAACGCCCTCTCAATTGCCCATTGTATACCGCTAATCATCATCACCTCTTCTTCACATATTCCTTAACGATAACACAGCAAAAATGATTACAGCCAATAATCATTCCTTAAGAATATATAAAAATCACAGTGATCGTAAACTGTGGTGTAACGCTCGCTAATGCAACCCTGAACACCGATAATTAGGGCGTATGTCACTTCTGCCAAACTCGTAAACTGTGGTATTCATAGTCTTCAACAAATGCTCAAGGGAGCGGGTCGTTTTACGAGCGCTTACTTTTTTATTCGATAATCAATAGGTAATCAGGCTTCTCCGCCGTGCGCCAACTTCGCCCCTCGTGACACATTTAAGGACAATTAGTAACGTTCATCATTGTTAAAAAAAAGAAAGCACCGAACTAAGTTTTCTGATTTGTGGTCGGGGAACTTTGCTCTACGATTAATAAAGTTGGTCATAATTATTAGGTAATATAACTTAGGCACTTCAATTAAAAATGATTAAATCATTAACCAATCACTTTGAGCTAAAGCTCGCACTGCTCATAATGTGATATGTTTTAAAAAGCACACGAAGGATGCTTACAATACATACTGCTTTTTTTGTTTCATAGCATAAGTTTGCGCTTAGTATGCGGTCATTTTGGATTCGATTACCAGGCCGGGTATATTATCATTCGTCTTTTTTGGCAGATAAATTACAATAGAAACATAGATTTTGAAAATGTGCCCATTGAAACTAATAGGTATGAACAATTTCAGGTCAATCAAATGTTTTAATTCTAATAAATTAATATGATATATCAACAAAGGCCTGACTTTTGAACACGTCGATATTGTAGTTGCACGGCAAACGTTGACTCAGCGGTCGGCGAGCGAGGGTCGGGTAGCCCGGAGCCCGGCCGACAGTCGCTACGTTACGCACGTATCTTTGTATGAATTTGAATACAAGTTTCTTTGTATGAATAAGTCATTGTATTCTTACTGAAACATGATATAACAAAAGATATTTCGTAGCTTGATAGGACGAACCGTAATTTAAGGAGCGGAGGATACACGGCCAAAGATTTACATGACTCAAGATTAGAATTTAGTGTTCGTAATAAGAGCGACCGCACTTATTGGGAAAATTCTTTCACCATTTAAAATATACACTATTCATGATGGACATAGTTGTTTATATGTGTGACGTACCTACCGAGGTGTGACGATCCATAATATTAACGATAGGATACTTAATTATTATATGGAGGCACTAATCGCCCTGAGAACTTTCATTGTGCGATGCAGGATTAATAGTTCTGAAGAAATACAGCTCAAATGGGGACTTATGTGTATGTAATGTGAAAGTACACATATACATCATTCAAACTATTCTGTAATATTTGTGTAATTTAGCACACATTTTTTGTATGTGTAACTCAGTTCTCAAAAAAAATTACTCACTTTTTTAATGTAATTGTAGGGAATTAAGATAACATTATTTCCTTATATCCTTCATTAGGTATATTGCAAAAGCTAAACAGAGCAACGTGTTAGGAAGAGTTTGTGGCTGAAACGGTAAGTAGGTAACACCAATGTCTGTAAATACCAGCGCACAATACGAGCGTGTATCATGAGCAACTAATTAACTCTCGGAGGAGCTGGCGCAGCGTAATGACTAACAAACAATAGTCACCTCATTCTGTATTCACAGCCACACACGCATGATTTTGAGATGTATTTTGTGAACGTTTAATCATGCTCGCTACACAATCTGGACTAAGTATATATATTTGTTTCATTTACTACAATTAATCAACTTGAGTAAGTAACGAAGACTGTGAGCTTCGTGTGAAACCCATCCGAAATATCCTTTCGAGTAAAATATCTAATGTTACTGCTATTTTAGTACACCAATAGCCCTGTTTATGAGAATCATTCCAGTCTATGCCAAGGTTGCAAAGAAACTAGAAATATAAATATTCTTATATAAATATTCTACAACATTCTACACATCGCTCCCTAGACCCAAAGTAAGCTTAGTTTATCTAGCTTGTGTTATGGTTTCTAGAATGCTGATAAACATACTTATAAACTTTTTTTGTAAATACATACTTAGTATACATAGAAACAATGGCCTTAAGCGAGAAGATTGACCCTTGTACGTTTCAATAATCACACTTTGTATATTAAATGGCCTTCATGCCTACACATTACATTATAATAAATTGTGCATAGTTATTTATATTTCTGTTTTATTAATGGAAATGTGCGTGTAGGTACACACTCGCAAGTAGTGATGTAGTGATAAAAGACAAATGGACCGTTCAGCCTTTTTACCTCACTGCCTTATAACTGGTATATAATTGGTGAAATAATAGGAATTCTATCCCTTTGTTAGCTGCGTTGTATTGCGAGCAGTCCCATCATTTATATTGATTGTGTGCCCGTCATATCGCCGTGAGCGCTGACTCGACACAACGGGCCCGTGCTGCCTCACGCCGCCGGATAACCTGGCTGGATTGTAATGCGAAGTGTGACGTTATCGAAGTAATATTGGTGTGTTTGTGTGCAAGTGCCAAACATCGTGGGCGTATACAGGCTATGGTGCTACAGGATGCATGGTACCTGTTCGATACAGACACCTTTTAGAGACCTGTTTTGGCCTGGCTGTATCACCAGATTATCACTAATCACTGTAAAAGTATTTTATTTTATTTTTATTTTATTTTATTTTATTTTGCTGCATTATAAACAGTATATGGAGTACTAGAGATTTTTGAATATATTTCGAAATATGGTTCGTTTGACGGTCTAATGCTGATGCCAAAAGAGGAAATGCTACAATGGCCAGCGGAATATTTGATCTGTCAATTATCTCAGTCAACCCACTTTCTTTAATCCCCGTGATTAAGATTTAATTTTAAAAAAATTGTAAATACTCTTCATGAGTTCTGTTTAACAACGAATACTTAGAGTTATTACTGAACTAAAATGATAATTGTTACAATGTACATCTGTACATCACCCTGACGAATGCAGAAGGTTCTCTCTCAGCCGGCGTCATCATTATATCGCTTAATGTCATGAACTAGTGAAGGCACACAAATGCATTATTTATGTGCCTAAGTATAATAAGATATGTTTCTGGGGTAATCACACCGGCTGAGCCTCGCAAACGGAATACTATTTGAGGTAATATCACCCCATGAATATTTCTCTTTCATCTTGACTATCTCTAATACTTCCGGCTCAGTTAATCATACGACTATACCTGGCTGAAAGTACGAAGTAATCGTGGATCTGCGGCCCTAAATCATACTGTAATCACCAAATCTAAGCATAACCTTAGATCTGATACTTATGATATTTTTACAGCTAATATTATAAACTAACAATGTGCCTTGGCTTTGTCCCGATGCAATGTTAGGATCTTGCCCGCGAGTTTCTGAAAATTTTGTTTCGAACCAGCTTTGTTTTGATTAGACAATTGTGTAGGTAAAAATTAAATTAAAGAAATAGAGCCACTAAACGCGGACTAGTGTTGTGATTGATTTTTATTTAAATAGATATACTTAGATATGAAATTTTGTTTCTATGGATATTTTTGAGTTAACGATATAAAAATGATTGAAATATGGTAACCCCTACGTTATAGGGGTAACCCTATTGCTGCCTACCGGGCTCGTTCCACACTCCGCACCTCCACTCGACGATCCGTCATTCGGCCCATAGTTAATAGATCGCACATTAAAGCCGAACATGACATTCGAGGATTAAATGGGAAACTGATGGTTATTGCTTTGAATGGGGGCGTCGTCTCACTAACAGATCGTTCATTTACTTGAATATCTCGCAACGAGAGAATCACTAAGATAAAGTAGCTGTCCATTAAAGTTATTCAGGACTGTCAATTAACATGTTTACCAGCTAACAGGTGAAATTGGTTTGCACCCCGAAGATCATGGTGAGATCCCACAGTGCTAAGTCGTAGCACCGTCGTAGTACTGCTACGTCGTAGCACTGCTACGTTCTAAAATATAACATTCGTATGGCCGACGCAGTTCGAAACCTTAATTAGGTTCGACACATCTACTCGTAATACAATGAAAATATTAGCGACCTTATTAAGACCTTTTAATCTCTCTTTCAGGTGGTCGCTGCTTCACTTCATAAAAAGGCATCTTCACATTCGTACATTAAATTGGCCTAGTTATGTCTAGCTAAAAAAATGGCTAAAAGAAGAAAATGTACATATTCGTTTAGTACCAAAATTAATTATTATGTAAGACACCGTTTAAAAGTACCCTATAGTATCCACATGCGTGATATTAAAAAATGTAAACACAAACTTAATTAATGAAATCAGGAAACTGAAATAAATAGTCTAATTAATAAACTAAATAAACCTAAACCTTAAACCACACCACAGGCAAAACAGAGCAGCAAAGTACACATGAATCATAAATAACATAGGGGTAGTGGCTCCAACAAAGTACCCTTATAATATTTCAATGGATCAATTCGGGACCGGAAAGCTGATATCTCTCGAAACAAGCTTCGAATTAACAAACTATACCTACACTCACCGCCCACACCATACGTACAGTCAGGGTCAAATGTTTATGATCATTTTCAGATCTTGAACAGTAGTTTTGAGCAAAATAACTTATGGTTCTTAATGAAAATGATGTTTAATTACTTAATTGGCTCTATTGAAAGACCTTGATTACAATATAATGGACTAATTTTCAAGGAGGTAGGACACGACGGTATCTCCCGTCCGAAATGAGCTGTCCGACTGGGGAAGTACCTCCGCCCTACAGAAGACCGCGGCCATAATAACCATCGTGTTGTGTTCCCGCCGGTAAGTAGGGTAGCCAGAGCTCACTGTACCGCTCCTCCCCCTCCCCTTCCTAGCCTCCCCACCCCTTCCCAGCTCTCCTCTTTTCCCTTCAGGGTAGGCAGCGGGTGTGTGACACTTTAGTGTTGCACACGTTCATAGGCCACGGTGACCGCGTTCCATCAGGTGGGCCGTGTGCTTGTCTGCCACCTACGTAGTATAAAAAAAAACCCTTTTCATTATGTTTGAAATCTGTGCAATCATCTTAGAGTTTTGCCACTAACTGTACGTACACATTACGTGAAGTGGCGTCCTCGATATGATAGCTACGACTCACTGAGCTCCCGCACGCACAGATCAGATATCAGCTGAGATGAAGTCATGCCGGCGTTTATCCGATTGGAACGAAATTAGGCGACTCAAAAGCGAAGGGATTTGTGGAGCGATCCTATCGGCGCCTGCTTTCTACACAAACTTGACTGGACTCGATATACTCGTACAGTGGGCGTCAGAAGTTGATATTATAATCATATCCAGGCATCATAAAGAAATGATGCTACACAACGTCAAAGTAGGTGATGCCACCGAGTGTTAAAAAGCTTATGATTAGTACAAAGTCACCTTGACGTCAGTCACTTACTATTGAATTCACAAATTGACGATTATTCTATTGCTCTTCTCACTAAACTAACATCTTAAACTTTGTCCCAATACTTACTCTTGACGCTCTGTAGTATCACCGGTTTTGACACCTGGATATAATCATCAACTATTGATGCTGACTGTACTTACTGATATAGTATGTTTATATACGTACTGTGTTACATAAGAAATTTATCACAGGCTTTCCGTTCAGGGTATTCCACGTGGGCAAGTAGATTAATCAGATTAAAAAATAATATTTCGATAGCAACACGATCGAATGCACGCTTATATTAATTGTTTTGAGCAGATAAGCTCCGCATGAGCCTCCACTGGAGCCGATAACCAATTCATTACTTTTGTATAACAGGGGTTAAGCGGATCGGCGCGATCGGTAGTGCGGGCCACGTCGCAAACATACGTTATCGATAGTCGATAGCAAGTTATTGATGAATGAAGCGTACGTTAAATATCAATTATAGATAGTAGCGGTAAGAGATTGTTCGAGTGAAGTATTTAATTCAGGGGTCTGTCTGTCAGTCTCCAGGCGGCGTACCCTGGGTAACGTACACGGCAGCGTCTCTCATGAGAGAGGCGCCAATTCCGACTGTAGAGGACTGGACCCACACCCCTTTCTGAGGTTCAATAAGGTCAGCCGTGGTGCGAGGTAATTGCCTTATCGGGTAACCTTACTCTCCGGTAACCGGCATGACATGCGATTCAGTTTTGGTTCGAGTCTAATACTTAAACGCGCGTAAAAGATACTTTCATTGGAACATCTGAAGTAATGTGATCGCGAATCCGGTAAGTTTGCATTAAACGTTCATCAAGCAGGCTTATCTCGCCGTTACAAAGCCTCAAGTGTTACCTAACTAAACTTGTATCCAATCAGTTCCCAATCAAAACTAGTGAAAGACATAATCAGTCTCAATTTCCTAACACGCCAAATTACATCTTTCTTGTATATCCCCCCCCCTCTCCTCCCACAGCCCACTCCTTACCCCTCGCACTGCGGAGATGTAAATTTGATCTCGTTGATCAAACTTGATTGATTAAACTATTCACAAGATTCATAGGTTTTGATAATATACTACAATTTACATAATACACATATTACATACATCCGTGCATGGAATATCTATTTATTAAAACTTTGATCTTAGATGAAATATTTACCAGATAGGTATATTCACAAGCTTATGAACACGAAAGGTGCCTAAAAAAAGAGTCTGGTGTAAAAAATGGTCAAGGCATAAGTGACCCAATTACGCATTTCCCTCGCACCCGCACAGACCCTGGACCATCTACATTTTGAGATAGCCCCCTCGGGTGTGGGAACCACGGTGTCCCTATCTTGCTCCTAAAAGGAGGCTAGCGTCGCAATCCCGGCCTGTTTCTGCTGGGGTGATAGGTGTCCCCACCTCTCACCCAGGGCTTGGTGTGTACCCGGCACATACCGTCACGTATCCATGACCGCGGACGACATGAAACGTTACATTTTCCAACTGTAATTTGAGTCGAGTTTGTTTAGAACAAGTGTTTGTTGACTTTATAATATTGTTACGGAGCTAATATTATAAGGTAACAGCAAAATTTGCTGTTTTCTTGCCAAACTTTTAACAAGCAAAACTTAGTTGGGCACCAGTTGTATTTTATACTAGCTGAATAAACAAATTTGCCTAAAGTTGACTATTAAACTGTTTGGCTACGTCTGCAGCTACAAATATTGATTCGGAAGCGAATTCCGATTACCCTTAAGTACTTGTGTTTATATCGACTAAACACGCGCGGTCTAAACAGCGTGGCGTCATTGCTAAGTCAACAAAGCTGCTAGTGGGAAGTAACGGTTTGTAGTTATACTAGTCTTGTATTGGACAAATGACCGACGGTACGCAGTGGTGTATCAACACCAACATTTTTCTAACTTAGTTTTTCTGTCAGCTGGAGAACACCATTCACCAGAGATGCTGTGGTGCTTGTACTCTACTTTGCCGCAAACTACGTGACGATTACCGTCGCGGCGTTCATTTAAATTTAAAATTAAACAATATAGGCTTATGTACAGAACGACGTACTTAGAGCGCGGCATCTAATGTGGCCAGATTTTGGAGTAGTGTGGGCCCCACTACGCCAAAACCTTGCCAAGTTAGATGCTGTACACTATACTTGTTTGTGGCAAAATGCGTCGCCTAGAATACGCAGAATACGCACTATACTATAGTTACAATCGCCATAAGTAGTTACTATATCACCATATTTTACACATATTCACTCCTATATATCTTTGATAAGGCAGCAGAGTTGTAACAATATCTGTTTGTCTATATGTTGATTCAGAATATACCTAAGTTATCTCCATATTCAGAATTTTACTACAGGTCACAGAGTGAAAGTAACGAGCATTACCATGTACAAATATCAACAGTGTCGCCGCGGTCCTATACGAGAGGTCGCAGTGCGCGACGGCTGACGAGGGCTCATCAACGCAACAAATTATTTCGCGAACTGAGGAGGAAGTTCCCACAGGGAAATTCATTACACAAAGGTCGGGTCATGGTCGGGTCCGAAATGGGTTATTAAATAACTTTTTAGAAGTATAAGTACGTAAATAAGAAGTCTATTATACGCGTATAATTTGGCCAGTTTCGGCGTCACAAATATAATAAACTTTACCGAGTCCAGTCTGTAATTAATTCGTGTGGTGTAGGTTGTAGTCTCAGAGTAAATCCTACTTCCTACTATATTATAAGTGAAAGCTTGTGAAGATGTTTGGTTGTTTGTTACTCAATCAAGCTCTAACGGCTGAATGGGTACGACGGAATTTAATACAGAAATAGATTATTGTCACTTAGGACAGCGTGAAGCCGTGGGTAGTAGCCAGTGTACTATTGAGGCGAAATGAATCCGCACCTGGTGTACTAGATGGAATCTAGTAAAACCTCCTTTTATTCAAATAATGGTTTGTTATATGATTATTTAACTACAGGTAAGTCTATGCAAACGTGCTCCACCGTTGACTACATCATCACTTACCAACAGGTGAGATTGTGGTCAAACGCGAGCCTATTAGCAATAAAAAATAAAAAATAAAACGTCGATATAGGTAACTACACCGATCTTATAATCAATCGAAAGCGGTATCCTTAGAAAAATAATTCAATTAGAAAATTAATAGTTTAAACTTGTCTACAAGAAACCGTCCACGAAATAGCCATGAAATATTTAAAAAACTATGAATAATCATATACTCACATTTTTTTTTCTATAAAGTTCTTGGTTAGACTCAAAATCTTACGAATATTTGAGCACAATCAGTTGATTAGAACCGGAGATATAATAATGTCCACCTGGTATGCAGTTGGGTGAAGGTCGATCTCCACCGGCTCCCCTGCTATTATTCACACAACACGTTAATTAGCCAGCCTCGTACGGCTGCGCGCCGAGTTGAGTAGGTACTTCATTGTTATGCTGGTATCGTTTTACTTCCCACGATGCCTCTTATATTTACATTATACCCATTGATGTCTATATCTTAATGATTATATCCATATTTAGATTAGGAAATGGCTGCTTCTCATTTACTTTCATTGTTTTATGAAATATCTGAATCTGAAATTGTGATACGGATAATCACCATAATTATAGGTATTGCACCTTTGAACTACCGGTTTTGTCCATTTCAGTCCTCTTATTTGACGGCCCCGGTAGCGGAGTTAATTCGACTACTACGACAAGGGGCGCGAGTTCGATTCCCGCTCAGTACGAACATTTGTATGCCTAATTATGTTTATTTGCATTTGTCTAGGTGTTTCTATGTATAATATGTATGTATTTACAAAAAATATGTATGTATATCCGCATTCTAGAACCCATGACACAAGCTAGTTAAGCTGTGCTTACTTTGGATCTAGATAGTTGTGTAGAATGTCGAAGAATATTTAGGTATTATTATTGTATCAGTGACGTCATGGATTGATTGGAAGTCTATTTTCTGCCGCTTATTTTTGTATGACTTGATCTACGACGTCCATATTTGTCCCGATGTAGTTTTATTTGCAGTTTGAATAGACCAGGGTGCATTCCCTATACCCCCAAGTACTATGTTTTGGAATCATTGACTTAGGTGGCAGACAAGCGCATGGCCTGCCTGTTGGGAAGCGGTGCCATAGCCATATATATAAGTCCTTACTGGAATCATGATCTGTTTGTATTAATGAGACTAATTACATACTAATTGAAACCTGGCTGTAAAGTCTACCTGAGTATTTAGTATAACTAACTGTAAATATATGATAAGTTCCTCGTGGAGCCACTAATGCGCCACATATGTCAGATAGCTAAATAATAGCCCGCACATCAGCAGGCGGCGGTGCTGAGCCGCCGCCGCTAACGGGCGCATTACACTCAATTAGTGGCTGCGTGTGGGCCCGCCATTAGCGCCGGGCGCCTATCTAATTCGAACGCTGATGAATAGAAATGATGATGAGATCGACGTTTGGCACTTAGTGCTACCGGCTACACTTGTAGGTACTTCTCCACTTCGCTTATATTCTCGATGTGAACGGCTTTATTTTGAATGGTTCTGTTGTTAACTGTACATTGCAAATTGCAAATGAGGATTTATGTCAAACTGACAACTTGATAACATTCTGAATTTTTGAAAGATTTTTTGCATTGAATTAAAAGTACAGGCAATGACAGAAATTGATATACACTAAAATATTTATAAACTGTAAATGTATACATCATTCTCTAAACCTTTTTCCCAACTCAGTTGGGGTCGGCTTTCCAGTCTAACTGTGATACGGCTGTACTTCGATATTTTCCGTGAAGCGACTGCCATCTGACCTCCACAACCAATGGTCCTTATGACCAATGGCGATATCGAAGTTCCAAGTTAGACTGGTTGGACTTTTGTAGGCTCCAACTATCCCTAACGACTGCCATAGATGTTTGTATGGCAACCGGGACCGACGGCTTAACGTGCTCTCCGAGGCACTAATAAACCTGCGATAAATACACACATAACTTCGAAAAGCATCGAAAAGTCATTGGTGTGTGCCATGGTGAACCTGGAATCGAACCCGAGATCTCGTCTCACCAGTCCATTACCCAAACCACTAGGCTACCGCGGAAACTGTAAATGTATACATGGACCAATAATAATTGATACATAGTTTGTTTTATTATCTCCAGAGGACATAATTAATAAGTTTCATGTTTTGTTTATTATTTTATTAAAAGTTGAAGAGTTAAATTAGAATCTGTACTGTGTTACTTTTGTCGTTGACTGTACATCTAAGTGAGTTTGTTTATTACGTAAAAAAACTTAAACTTAACTCAAGAAGCTTAAATACCACGTGGTAAAGCAAGCGCTACGCTGTAGCTCACCGTAGCATTTACTTTGTACATAGTTTTTCAATGTTAGGGTTAATTTAGTAGAGCGGTTTGGGGGAGCACTAGTCGTTTCGATTGCTAATATTCTTATTAAAAGAAAATAAAAAAGAAATATTATGTTCAAAAATATTTATTCGATTGTATCCTACTTTGAGAACCGAGATCTCACAGGCACGAATGGAAAGAAGACATCCCGTCGACCCTAACCAATTAGGGCAAAAGTAGATAGGTGGGGGGAGTGGGTTCACGTCAGTGGCACACTGGGAGAGGCCTGAGTCCACAACGTTCCAATCGCAAGTCCAAGTTGTATATAATACAACACAATTAATTCGTTTCCAGTAAGTCAAACTGCTTGCTTACACAGCACTCTGCCGGTGTCACAGGTAAACAATATCTCGACTGTCTGGCTGTCTCATCCGGGATTTCACAAATTGGTTGGAGCTAAATCCGCGGCCCCAAGATTTCCTGAGAAGTGCCGGCAATAAGTAGCGAGAAATAACAACGTGAATATTTTATCTTAATACGCCCTTTGAGATGCCTTCAAGCGCAGTTTACTTCAGTGCCTCGGCAGCGAACTTAATATAATATAGAGTAAACACTTGATCAAAACAAAACTCTTACATAATATACTAGCAACCCGCCCACGCTTCGCTCCGGTTTATGTGAGTTTTTTTAACTTCCCGTAATTTACACATATTTCATAGTCAATGTCCTTTAAGAATAAAGTATCTTTAAATGCTGAAATAATTTTCTCAATAAGTGCAGTGGTTCCAAAGTTTACCCCTAACATATAAACAAACACAAAATTCGGCCTCTTTTTATAATACCAGTACAAACTTGTGCAGTAGGTACCTACAAAATTATTAAACAAAATCACCGTCTATCTTGTGGAAAGTAATTACCGAAGCCTTGAAAAACTATGTTCTAATTCCAGATGTATGTGGTCTCGCTCTTTCTATATTTTTGTCATAAATGATCGGCCACTATCTCACCTGCTATGAATAATTATATAGAAATTTATTTTTTCATTGAACGTTGCTGAAAATGCTGCAGAAGCCTATATAAAAAAAGTAAAAGAATATAAAGACGCAAGTGAAACCGCGCGCAACAGCAAATAAAAATTAACAGCTCCGTCAGTTCACTTATTAGTGCGAACTATTCTTCCACTATTGTATCCGCACAAAGCGGTGGTTGCTTTAATTAGAAAACTTGCTCGGACTGCGCGCAAATCAAATAAAACGTCAAAGCAATTAAAGGAAATGCATTATGAAAGTATTCGCGTGCAACGAGCTGTGCAGCTGTGGATTTGAGGCGCGGCGGCGGCGGCCGCTTTGATTGTGCGATCATTAAACCTTGCTGAACATTTTCATTTCACAAAAATGGCAATGAAGTATCCCTCATATATTACAGAATTCTGTATCAGATTGTATCAATACATTAGTCAGCAAACAATGTTATTAAGCACTCAGAGCTGGGCGCGCTCATTTACAAAATCAGTTTCCCCTTTTTGCCACCATTTTGTTGCACATTAGGTATATACGCGCGCGCGTCCATTGTTTATTTAAATTTCCAGTTAACAGCTAATGTCGCCTGCTGCAGACAAATTATACTCACATTCCCATTCCCTAAAAATTATACAAAGCGCGTCACATATTTCACACGTAACATTTTATATGCAGTGTCGAACGTACGCTCTTCCCAACGGAATTCGTGGATGATGAAAATATATTTTGTATTTTCACATCGTAAATAAAGCAAATATTATATGTTTGCGGCAACATTTCTTTTACCGCATCTGTAATCACCGTGTTCGTATGATGCTGTTCATAATAATATTTCCTTGGAATACCTACCAGAATATCGTAAGACCGAGACGTAAAACGAAGAGCTTAGAGAAACTTTGGTTCTCAGCTGTTCAACCGGATAATTACTTTCTTTACATAATACACTTAAGAAGTTTAGCGTAGCCTTTAATCAGAATTCAATTATCTCAGAAGTACGCAGAGCAGTTGCAAGGTCCAAAGAGAAGATCAATCCTTATTAAGAACTGCGCGACTTAACCAACCTCACCTGCAAGCCGGCACATCTGCTGATCGACGGACGAGGCTCTGACGTAGACTTTCCCTTCGAGGTTAATTAATGTTATTATTATTATTATAAGTGAAATCAAAAGAAAGACAGGAAATAAGCGGACACCGGGCTCTGACTTGAAAGCCTTGGAGTCGAGGATGCAGCCGGGAACAACCCAAAAATGATCATTTCCCATCTTTGTGATTTTGCATCATATAAACCAAAAATTATTTTCACCTATTAATTGAGTTGTTCCGCTCACTAATTCATCGGCCGGGTCTATCAAAGCAACTCAGTCCAAAGTTCAAAGTTGTGTTCAAATTGGACTAAGTAAGTCAGGGCAAGGACGGATTCAGACCTCTCATTGCTGAATATTTGCGAAGCTATTCCGGATGAATAAAGAGCTGCAACAAAATGTAGGACTGATGCTGCAAACTATTAAACATTAGTAGAACAAGTAGGCACTGTAATAATTGTCGAAACAAATGAACGTCTGTTTTGACCTAATCGGGATGAAAGTTAATGGTTTAGAAACAAAATGATCTGGTGGCTCAGCCCACTCAAGTTTGACTCGAGCGACGCCGACGGCCTGGCCCTATCTCTCTTATTAATTATTTCAATTACTGTTCCATCTCAATTAGCAATTCCGTTACAGTTGGACAAAGAACCGAATTGAAATGGAAATTAAAAGAAGGCGGCGTACTCTGCAGCCGAATTACCTTAAAATATCAACCGTAAAATATAATGAGATACTTTTAAGGTAATTTAACTAAGTAAGATAAAATTATTCTCAAAGTCAACACCAAAGCGAGTCGGACCCCTGCGCAGCCGACAATTAAATGTTGCAGAACGTAAACTGTCATTGAACCGCACAGCACCCACTGATACGAGTAGAAACTATGAGTACCTATATTTCAGAGGGATGTGTTTACGAAACGTATTCAGAGTCCTACAGTCCAGACAGGACTGTAGGTGATAATATTAGATACTATTTGATATATAATGTATATAGGGACCGTTTAGAACACCCAATATGACAAATACATACATAAATTCACGCCAGGCCTCTGCCTCCATTGCACCCACATTTCGCCAGTTTATGTTTAGGTCCCAATGTAATAGGTGGCGAGCCTATTGCCATTAACCGGGCACTTATAAACCTGCGATCTTAAGTTCATTGCCAATGTAGACGTAACTCTGTTACCACACATTTACACACAACTCGTCCCATTAGTAGAACAATGTTTTATCTTCAACATGTCAACTTTTCAGTAGAGTGATTTGAAGTTTCGCATGTGCATTATTTGTTCATAACTATTTTATGGAAGACTTTAGCCATTTAATATTTTGATAGTATATAAAGACATAAATACAGCGTATATTGTAATTATTATTTATTATAAAAACTATTCCTGTGCGTAGATAGTGTGTCGCATGAGCATATGTAACATTGTACTGCCAAAAGGAACAGCCCACGAGCTGTTTTTAGAACACATGGACCGTTATTTGACCAAAACAATCACGTTGCATCTACACATGGAACAATGTTTTACGGAATACTAAAAATATTTCAATGTCTCTCATGAAAATATTTTATCTAATGTAGCTGTTACAGTTTTTATATTTATTATTTTAGTAAGGATTTGAAATTTACAAGTGAATGCTCTACACACTTGTCGTTAATCAATTACGTACTCCTATTTATTAGTAAAGGTATAACAGAAATATTATACCTAATTATGTATATTATAATATTATGTTTCTTTAGAAAAATAAAAACAACAAGTTGGTTTCACAGCCTAAAAAGGTCTCATACTCCTAATATCACTTTAATTTTCCTTAACATAATATTATTAATATTTATTCTCACTATGCATTTTAATTAAAATGTAAAGCTACGTCAAAAATTAAAATATAATAGGTACTTCCATAATTACGATAGGAAAGACATTATAAGAAGGTACACACACATAATGATTAAATAGGTACTCATATGGTATGCTGATTAAATCTGAAATCCGTCTTTTACAGACAACATAGCTTCCTTATAATTGGATTGGATTTTGTAAGCTGCGATGTGCATGGCAAACATCGCACTGGTCCTTCTTGGGAATAAAAAAACTTCTCTCGATATTGTCTCTCAGTATCAGCTTTAGACGTATATTTGTCAGTATCGTACCATTCGATGTACAATTTGAACATACGAGCAATATTAAGACTACCGTCCCAGTACAATTTTGTCGTTTTTTTCTTGAATAATGAGATTCAATGAGCGCAAATGAGTTCACATGATCGCAAACGCTGGTAAGCATGTCTTCTCTAATGACCTTCCTATGATTGTTGTGCCGACCTCTGTTATCATCTTCTACAATAGAATCACAATACAATCCAATACAATACAATACAATACAATCTATTGTCGTATTTAATCCAGGCTATTTTAACTATTCTATCGCTTAAACTTATAGTGTTAAAGAACATTTTCTTGCAAACATTTATGGAAGGCGCTTGCTCCTTACTTTTATCCAAAGACAAAGGTAGATAATATTTATATGTAAGAGTTCGTTTATTGGTTGTATTCTGGTATAAACATCTATTGTTTTTCGCCGCAGTGATATACTTTAATACATATTCCCATTGCTTTTTTCTATCTCCCAACTCCCAAAACTTTTTAATAATATATATATATATATATATATATATATAATATAATATATATAACCGCTGTACGTAAGTTATTCTATCAAAACACTTAAATTTGCAGGAACATGGCGGACCCATTTGTTTTGCATTGAATACTTTACCAGTTTTAGTAGAATACTCCAAGGTTTTTTTGGCGTTTCCGTCTTGTATCTGCCCAATTATCGTGACAATATGAGCGTTTTTTGGACTGACGCGGTATCACAATATCAGAAACAGAGCTATCTGTACCATATAATGACTGACTTTCGGCAGATAGAGCGGGTGATGATATCACAGTACTCTCAGTATTGAAACGAGTTGCACTAGATTGAGAAATGGGGGCATCTCGTTGCGTCACAGAATTGCACGGATCAGGATTTTCTTGTGAAGACTGTTCTTCGATAGCTTGCAGTTGTGATTGGATTGGTATGACTGTATCAGAAACAGAGCTATCTATACCATGGACCGTTTCTTGATGAATTAGAGCCACAGTACTCCCAGTATTGGACTGAGTTGGGCAAGATTTAACAATGAGAGATTTAGCATTCTGTGAATTGGAATTGGACAGTATCTTCTTCTGAAGAATGTTCTTCGATAGCTTGCAGTTTCGTCCAATATTTTCGGCTAATATTTTTTAATTATCTTTTCCTAGAATGTATGAGTAGCAAGGGGTGCTTTTTCAATTGACAGCTAGAGAATATTTCGTCACAAGTCGTGTCAAATTCAATCGACTGATTTGAATGTATCGGGCAAAATTCACTATGACACGTTGTGTGATAAGGGAGTGGTGATGGCATAGGCGTAGGTATACAAATCTTGGATACTATACTTGAAATTGTTGAAGTGCTGATAGCAGGTGATGCTTCATAACTGGATGCAGATTGAATTTAGAAAGGCGTTACTGGACGCAGTTCAGCAAAAGTATTTTGACCCGCTAATCCATCACGAGTAAAGAGATCAGGAACATCACTTGATCAATCATTAAAATACCAAAAGGTTTGTACGTTACTTTTTTTGTACCTGTAAATTAAATATTTTTATTTCTTATACAAATGTACTAAAGTTAATCACCCACATTTTTTTAAACGATCCATACTAGGACTCATAAATGATATTTAGGCTACCTATACATTTAGTTAGAAAATTGTTATTAAAGATTTCTTTGAACAATTAAAACTATATTTAGCCATTTTATAACACTTTTAGATTTCGAATAATGTTTTACGAAAATCAAATTAACAGAAAGAAGTATCATTAACACATGCGACGCACACATTTAAAAAAAAATTGGACGAATAATGTTTCATGTGTACATGCTGACGAAAAGAACATACAATTGTGCGGAGTAAAATATAATATGTGCAAAAGAAACCACAAAATTAGGGAAACAATTAAGACAAGCTTTATTGCATACTATCATGTTAAAAACTTATTAGTAAAGTATTTATAACGGTTTACACTTAAGTTTAAAACGACGCCGCAATTTGGTAGATTAATGTTTTATGTGATCATAAGCACTGTTTTTGCGGAAATGTCCATAATTCGTGATAAAGACCAAAACCAATGTAATTAACGTTATTTACGATGGTTAAAAATAATTAATCAATAAGAATAATCGTAATAAATTTACCAGTATACTGCTTGCATTGCTTAAAACTAATAATTATGTTATTCTCAAATTTCTTATATTGTTTATGTGTACCTATTAAACATTATTCTATTGCGGAAATAATTTACTTATGCCTAATTTATTAATTCAACTAAACATGTCATTTTTCATTACATAAATGAAATGATTTCTTACCATTTTGAGCGCCTCTAACAGTATCCATTGCCACAACACCTCACTATGTTGAATAATGTTTGTTGTAATGAAGGGACGGCACGCGCGGGTGCAGGAGCGCCAGAGCCAATCGCGTTATGTGATCGAGAGACGCTATTGTAGGTATTCAGCGCGACAAAAACTTTATTCGAACTTCATAACTTTTAAAATATTGAATAAAAATTAATAAAAACTATATCAATGGCTAGCTTATGTCGTTGTGATAACGAATTTAACATAATATCATTTTTGTTACATGTGATGATAAAACAATATTCTACTAATGGGACGAACTGTATCAGCCTACAAGCCAACGGCGCTTGCATCAGTAGATATGTTGATTACGTTTCCCATAGTAGAAAAGGGACAAAAAAGGACTCTTCCTTTACAGTCAAGAGGAAATAAGGTGTAATTACTTACTTTTAATTCATAACAGTTGAAAGTCTGAGGTGACGCGTTTTGTTTTAGCTTAAAATGTTTCGAGAGCACCAGCGTTCTCTCATTGTGGCAGCTTTAGGTTCTGGCGCGCAGTGAATGTTAAGCACCACTCGTGCTCGTGCCGTTCGACGCTCTGCTCGAGCACTCTCCGAGAAAGCTCCAGCTGAATTAAACGTCGTGACGTGTTGTTTTCATATTTTTGAGTTGCCATACATCATTCTAAGTCTATTGCAGGAATTTTTGTCAAGAGAAATGATTTATACAATATAGGCTTCCTTTTACCATGTCGCTGCGCAGGTGGAGCCGCCATATACTTTTAAGGTCTGGTCACATCACGTCCTCATGGGAAACCAATTTAACCATTAGAATATTTCGAATCTATTGCTACCGTTCGCCTTTACTGAACATGATGTTTTCTTGAGACACTAGTAACAATTTGATACTTATTTCCTTCTCTTCCTTTTTTTATTTAGGGCTGTCAATATGACTACCTTGCCTGCCACTTAAATCACAAAAGTTAAGGAAATTACCTACTTACCTATAGCATACTCGTAAATACTTATCATCTCCATTACTAAACTAAAGGAGATGATATCATACGCGGCCAACCTCTCGTAACAAGTAATTTCCTTAACTTTTGTGATTTAAGTGATAATTTTCGTAATATGTACCTAAACATAGGTACTAACTGCTGATCGATTGGCTCTAAAAGGAACGATAATAAATGCAACGATATTGACATTATTGAGCAAAGAATTTTATAGTTACCGATTTGAGTAGGTACTTATTGCTACGCTATTCGTAAATAATGTAATAAACTATCGATGGTAGGTACCCACCCACTGTCTCCAGTTCCAAATACTATTGATAGTTAGCGGCCATAGCATGGATTCTTTTCGCAATAAACTATCAGTAGTGTAGCGATACCATTAAGTGAACACGATGGAAAAGTTCTGTGCTTTAATTTTTTTGCTTTGAAAGATTTGCAAAACATTTAGAAGTACCTATACTTATACTTAAAAGCTGAAATGTTTTGCAAATCTGTGTGTTCCACGGATATTTTAACAATTCCCGCCTATTACGCGGCAAGGAATATACACATACGCTGCGTTTGCATTAAACAAACTGCTGTACCGTGTTTTGGTGTGCTTTAGCCGGCTAACATAAATCGACGTGAAATATAGGATTACACCAACCATTTAACATGAGCGGGCAGAGGCGGTGACAAATTTACAGCACCGCAACGGCGGCACTAAATAAAACCGCACTGTAAAGAAGACAACACTATAATTAAATAATAAAGGCGTGATAAAGTTCACTACGCGTCGAGCTGAAGATTCTTTAAAAAAGTGAGGTCGTCTTCAAGGCTCTTGTCCAAGTAGCTGCCGGCGGGCGCGTCGTTCGGCGCGGCGAGGCAGCGGTGCTGGCGCAGCAGCAGGTACAGCAGCAGGTTGTACTCCGAGGTGGCGTTCTGCACCATCTTCAACGTCGCCTCCTGCTGCTCCCGCTGCTCGTCCCACGCGCGCAGGCGCTCCAGGCTCACCACCAGGTACTGGTTTAACTGCGAACACGCCGCGCCGTGCAAGTCAAACTAATCATTCAACATCATAAATAATGAAACCACTCATTATTGGTTATTAGTAGCCTCACACTGGATGAGAACACTTAACTATTTATCTCACCTGTTGGTAAGGCTAGGCTAAACTTGTTGAGATATAATAGGTATGATGTACACCGATTACCTAATAGTGTATGAAGAGATATAAAAGTCAATGCCTATTACTTTCATAATTATGAAGATTTCAATTCGGGAAATTAAATAGTTTAAATTGTTGGCATACATAATCATTGGACTCAAACTAAGTCATTTAAGTAGATATTATACCTACCCAACCATTAGGTAATCTGTGATTACACTTACACATAAAATAGGATATGAAACAGAAAAGGGACCCAGGCTAGGTAGCAACATGAACCACCAATGGCATAGAGTAAGCATATTACGACGCCACAGTTTTAGCTGTAGCAGTACATGTAACAGATACCTACCACCTACCATATACCTACCTAACATTAGGGAATGCCACGAGTGACAGTAACTAGGGGTCAAATATAGTTTACCTTTACAATTCTTCTTTCCATCAACTTTCTTTGAACCCACTCGCAAAGATATGTGAGAAATCCAAGAAACACTAACGTAACCGTGACAAATAGGTCAAGCGGCGGCGACTTTAGGACCGCCAGGTTAAACCAAGCGAAACCTGTGAGTGAACTTTCCGGCTTGTCGGAGGTCGCTAAGGTATCTTCGGCTATCGAGTACAAATCCGGTACATAGTACTGTACTGGCAACAGTAGCAGCGCGACTACTGCTGATACCACCAATCCATTCGAACATCCATTCAACGCCATTAGTAACCCACATCCGCCCACCACGCTAAAAACGGATTACCTATTGAAATATATTACGATCATAAAATTGTCTATTCATCTGTTATTGTTAATTTTAAAATGTATTAGTGTCTTGTTGTTATAGATTTTTGACACCAATTCATGACTTTTCTTCTTCTTGACTTGACAGTGCGGACAGTGCCATAATACACCATAATACTTATCCTTGTATCCGCTACATACTTTCTGACTCTACGTCTAGCAGCCTTCCCCATAATGAATAAGTAGGTATCATAGATCAATTCATTAAACTTATAAATGTGAACCATTTCTATCTACTTTATTAAGTTTGTACTGGTTTGTACCGGTTATTACGCCAATTAGCAATTTGAAATTCCGTATTACAAATCCAAGTGTATAAACTAAACGAAACATCAAATTATTTTAATTGGTCACATTGGTAAGTTTGTTATTATAAATTATTGTCTTCTTCTTACAATCCTTTTTTATAACAAAAAGCCGTAGAAGAAATTTACATTTTACGTTTTAGAAAACGAATAGAAGCTATTATAATAATATCGTTATATAGCGGGACCGATACTTTTTTCATAAAATGGAACGCGTTTACGTTACAAAATGTCATATCAACTCTGTCGTCCTGTCATGCATGTCATTCTGCATTCTGTCAGATTTATTAATTTGTAGAGATGGGCGTTTTCGTTAAATTTTGTCATCGATGCGCATCGATATTTCGTAAACCGCATCCGATGCCAGCATCGTTTTTTTTGGCATCGTTTTTTGAATGTTTTGGATATGCATTCTCCAAAATGATCTAATGCTTTGTCGTTGCCGGCTATTTATATTATTAGATAAGTTTCTGGTAACGGTGAACTAACGATACCATTTGATTTGATTTAAATATGTAGGTACATATTTATATCAAATCAAAACTCTAGGTAGGGTAGGTACCTAGAGTTTTGTAAAATATTTAGATAAATATTGTACATTACATCAGTAGGTATTAGAGATTTCGGGATATTATATTAACCATGTAGTGTTTTGTGTGTAAGTGACCATGGTAATAAATACCTAAATATTGTACATACTTATTTCAATAGATGTAATCATTATTAGCTGGTAAGTAGATAAACAAGATAAAGAAGTACCTACCTAATGCCTCTTTCGAGTTATTTATGAAACTAGGTACCTACCTAAGTAGGTACCTACTGTCTATACTTACTAATTAAATTTACTTATATTGATGTTATAAATATAAGATATATATATATATATATATATATATATATATATATATATATATATATATATATATAAATGTAGATATAACATAATTAAATACCTACGCGTAGTTTTTTTACCAAGTGCCTACTCACTAAAAATAGGTCAACAATTCAACATCAAACATTATTTTAAAATACTGTTCATCCACATTTATCCACTTATTTTGTTTGTATTTAATAAGATAGGACATGTAAATTTTCCTTCACCTTGCCTGGTGGTAAATGAAACGCAAAGTCGCTTCTAGTATTCAAATGCTTAGGATCCGAGCACGCGTTTCGTAGAATTCGTAAGCGTAGGTAAGGTACCTATGAACTGTGTCCCATTCTTTAGGTACTAGAATAAACATAAACAATCTTGATGTGTCTTTTAATATTGTTATATTTAAGAACTCAGTTTTAAAAGATTTTACTGTTTAGAAACTTATTTTGAAGACAAAAAATATAATTTTTTTTTTTTTTTTATGTCGGTCACGTCAACATGACTTCACCTCGCCTGATGGTAAGCTGAGGCAAAGTCTCTAGAATGGGAGTCACCATTGCAAACACCGATAGTGCCAAAATGGTGGCTCTCAGCTTGACGGCCTCATCAAATGCTTTTTCACGCCCCGCTTAAAGGACCCGGGACTGTATGAGGAAGGAAACACGTGAGCTGGTAAAGAATTCCAGGTTTGTATGGTGCGGCAAAGGAAAGAGGCACCGAACCGCTTGGTTCTTGATGGAATTGTTTGCACCATATGAGGGTGGTATCTCAGCCTTGCACGTGTTGTTCTGTATAGGAATGGAGAGGGTGGGACTAGTTGGTAGAGCTCGTCGGATAAATTGAATAACTAGTTAGTCAATTAGTTAGCCTTGATTATTTATTTAAAATGTATTTTTGTAAAAAAGTTGCCACAAGTTATTCTAGTACCTAAAGAAAGGGAGTGTAAAACTTTGTTGATTGGTCGCCATTCGTCACCACCACGCACATGCGCCGATCCTATTAAGAGTGAGCGAGTAAGCGATACATGAATTTGTTATCGCATCACTCATCGTTTCGTTTCTTTGGTTTCTGTCACACGACTCACACATCTCGGTCGCTCGCATTCGTTAAAGTTCGCATCGGATATTACGGGGATCCGTTGTTCACGAAATTTGGCATCGGATGCCGGCATCGTACACTGGCATCGTTGCTTAAAAACGTTTTTACAAAAACGGCCATCTCTATTAATTTGTCACTTTCGAAATAACAACAATCCTTGTCGAAAGATTTTAATAAAATAAAATGTACGGTGGAGCTACTAAAATAAAAATTTCAGTTGAGAGAAATACTCTCATTACACTCTAAGGTAGGTAATGGAATTCACAGGTACTAAAGATCCTTAAACATGATCGGACAGCCGTCATTACATTCTGTGAAATACCTACTTCCTAGTTCGAAAGTCGTTTTGCCTCGTCTTGTATTTAGTATTCAACCCAGTTTCAACACACTTTACTGCCATTTCAGGGTCAGCTGTTATGTGGTGTCAAGGAACAAAGAACTCGATGCAGTATTATTTAATCTGAATATGAAGAAAGTTGTGTTATTCAAGAGCGAGTCTGAGGATTACGAAAAAGCATTTCTAGATGTTAATTATAAGGCGTTGTTCGTAGAGCCACTCCAATTCGAGCTCTTAAACAAACAAGAACTGTCGGATAAATTAGTACAAGAAGAGTACACGGGCCTCATACTAACTAGCCCGAGAGCAATTGAAGCAGTTTCGAAATGTTGGGATCCCACCAGGTTCGTCATTTGGAACACGAAACGGATCTACACGGTGGGAGAGGCCAGCTGCCACAAAATAAAGCTCTTACTGGGCTTAGAAGCAATTGGTGCAACATCAGGTAATGCTGAAAATCTAGCTAAAATGATTGCTAAGGAAAATCCTGAGCAGTCAAAGTTTTTATTCCCTTGTGGCAATTTTAAGACTGAAACGTTACCAAACATTTTGAAAGCGGCAAATTTCACTGTGGACACGCCAACAGTGTATGAGACTAAGGAAAATGAGAATTTAAGAAGTAATCTAATGAAGCTCAATGACACCACAACCCCATGCTGTTTGGTGTTCTTCAGTCCCTCTGGGTGCGAGTACATACACCGGCAGCTGCAAACCTTCAGCAATAATCTATCTGAACTCCCACACTTTGCAATTGGCAACTCCACAGCACATAAAATTGAATTTCTTGGCATAGAGGTGGCAGGCGTGGCCACCCGGCCCAGAGCAGACTCCTTAGTGGAATCAGTTAACAATTACTTTACCAATGTACAAAACAGTTAACACTTACTAACTTGTGATTTTCCAATAAAGTTTTTAATCTTGTTATAAAATGTTAAGAGCTGTTATGTGTTTGAGAAAATTGTACCCATAGACCTGTTGACTAATTCACTTTTTATCATCTTAGAAGTGATACTACTTGAATAATCCTCAAACATCAAGACTCACTCTACTTCAGAGAAAGACTGCATTATGTTACAAATTAATAATATACCTGTTACTTTAGCAGAAATTATAAACTTAAAATATATGTTTACAAAAGGTGGTGGTGTGGTTAAAAGTTTCTGTAAATAAATGTAGTACAAGTATTATTGTTAGAAACACCCTCTTTTATTTGTTAAATTTACTACCTACCTAATGATTAATTTATTGTCTAATTTGATTCCATTTCTCATACATACAATACTGATTTTTTTACCATACTATTTTCACTCTTGGAGTGCAATTTGTTGGTTCCACTTTGGTGGCAGAAAGCACATGCTCATCTGATGGGAAGTGGTTACCGTTACCGTGACATATATTATGGATGTGTGCAACACCAGGGCGTCATTGAGCCAACATCTGCATGCGTCTTAATGAGACTCTGGCTTTCATCTTTGAGTTGAGAGGTCAAGCAATCACTATGTATCTATATGCCATTTTGTAACATTAGGCAGGTATATGACGGTTGAGTTAACCAGAAGCTACCATCAACCTCTTCAAATAAACTTCTGCCACAGATGGTGTGACGAATACCGCCTTAATTCATGACAGTATTCATTAAAATCATTTAGATTACCTTAATTGAAACCTATCTAAAAGAATAGACAGTCTAATACTGGAAAAAAGATACAAAGGGATGCGTACCGCCATTGTCAGTTCTTGTATTAAAAAATTGATGTAAGCACAAACGGTGGATGTGGTCGGATGTCTCATCAATGTGAACCTACTCACAGAAAATTTGATAGTAATCAATTGCATAAATGATCGTGGCTCCAAGATTAATAAGGAGTAAATAAAACAAAAAATATATATTTGTATAAAACCATATAATTATTATCATTAAAATTTTTAAAGTAAAAATTACTCTCACATTATTCGAGATCATACACAATAAACATCTGTCGCTTATGAAGTACCTCTGTACCTCCTCGCGTGGTCAATCATATTCGTACCGCAAGACAAACAGTTGATACAAACCTACACTTACGTAACACACAAAGCGGTTATACTCGTCACTAGTCCCTAGTCGCTAGCCACACACTGACTAGACGTCGGAGCTGGACGCGCCGGACCGGGTCGGACCGGACCGGGCCGGCGCGAGTCGGAGCCGATACTTTAATGTGATATGTATAAGACATACAAACAAACGTCGATCAACGGTAACCAAGGTGCTGGGGTCGCGGGCGAGACGACGGATCGGATAGTATAAAATTTGTTCCTATAACAACTTTATTACATGAACTTTTTCTTACGTCTAGTTATTATGTACGTTTACTATGAACAATAATAATTATATAATGTCATAATATATCATGCAAACGATTCAATCCATTACAAGCTTACGACGAAATCAAACGCGCGGACGGTCGCGCGCGGTCTATACAACAATATATCACTATTAACATAATCATAGATACCTCGCTTACATTTCAAAAATTACCCTTTGCATACATTTCGTGTATAAATTACATTTTTACTTTGTTCGGGATAATGGCCGGACACTTCGCGCAATCGACCAGACAGCTCGACCCAGGGGAAGTAGGAAAAAGAAACTCAGGTGTTCCAGAAGCAAAAGTGGGCCGTGCATCCGCGGAAAAATCCAAGCACCCACGGCCTTACACAAGGCGAAAAAACCAAACCCAACGGATCCGCTGATCACGCGAAACATTCGGTCACTAGTCCGAACATACTCAAACACTCGGACGGACGCCGCACACTTAAAACCGGCGACCGATACGCACTGGACGAAGAGAAAACGAGGACAGACGCGCGAGCGCCCCGGGACAAGCGCCCGGGGACGGACCGAGGGGACGCGAACGATCGCTCACTAAATCTAAAACGGACTAGAATAAAATCAGACTCGCGGGAAACACAGAGATCGGGGCGGCGCGGTACAAAACTACGTTAGAGTGCGGGCCGGCGCGACTAGAAGTCGGTGGCGGGCGGCCTTCACTATAAGGGGTCGTCGCGCGACGTGGAGGCGCGCGGCTCGGGCGCCAGCGGCACCGCGCGGTAGGCGGGCGGCGGCCGAGCGTGGCGCCGCGCCCAGCCGCCCAGCGCCGCGCCCGCCGCCGCGCCCCCCACCAGCGCGCCGCCCAGCGCCAGCAGCGCGCCCGCCAGCAGCGGCCCGCGCACCGCCGCGCCCGCCGCGCCGTACGCCGCGCCCGCCAGCGCCGCCAGCGTCAGCCCGCCGCCGCAGCCCAGCGACAGCGCGCTCCACGCGCACGTCCACGCGCCCAGCGTGCTCCAGTCCAGCGGCAGCAGCGCGCTGAGGCGCGTCACGTGCATGAGCAGCAGCGCGCCGTGCAGCAGCGCGGACGTGAGCGCGCCCAGCAGCAGCAGCTGCAGGCGCGGCGCGTGCGGCATGCGCGCCACGCGCAGCCCGGCCGCGGCCCACACGCACGCGGCGGCGGCGGCGCCCAGCAGCACCAGCAGCGCCTGCGCGGCGCCGCGGCCCGTGAGCAGGTGGCGCGGGCGGCAGTACAGCGGCGCCAGCGCGCGCGCCGGCAGCGCGGCGCAGCGCCGGTACTGCGCGTGCGAGTCCCACGAGCGCTCCGTGAGCTCGGTACCGGCCGGCGAGCGCCCGCCCCCGCCGCCCGCGCCGCAGCCGCTGCCCGCTATCTCGAAGTCCTGCACGCATTCACACTGCACTGGTTATCTTACTGACCCTGCTTCTTATTTAAGTGACGGCTGAGATATTATTATTATATTATATTATATCCATGGGTTGTGGAACATTCCCCCCACGGAAAATAATGAAGTTCGGCCATAACTGTACAGGCGAACACATTCTCTATATAAAGTAAGTATCTAATAGGCCAATGTGTGAATGGAAACTAGCTAAAACTTTTTTAAACTACACAAACATACATTATTATACTGTAAGGCTAGGCAATTTCTAATCAAGTTAGTCTAGGCGTCTAGTCTAGCACTTTATCCAAAATGATAATGTATCACTGGATAAAGAGAACTACCTCACTACCTACAATATAAATGTTTGTGTATGGGGCTGTCAACCTATGAACACCATTAGCATTCTATTAGTGTTGTTCACAGTTGGCATCCATAATGGTGACCCTCAATCTACATTTAATTTAAGGCTTATAATAGACATGTAAATAAATAGTACACAACATTCTACACAATGCTATGTAGACCCAGAATAAATATAGCTTAGTTAGCTTGTGTTATAACTGCGGATACACATACACTCTTGACTTTTGAAATCATTTTTATATACTACACGTGCGCTATAAGTTGAGACCTGACCGCTAGACGTCACCGGCGCGTGTTTGTACAGCGCACAAAAAAATATCGTAAAAAAGCTTCTGCCCGAGTCGTTACCTACCTGTTTACCTATTTTTTTGCAAACAGTACATCACGGGCGACTGAGGAGCAGTGCAGGAGGAAGTAGGCGGAGAGCCCAGGTCTCAACTTATAGCGCACGCGTTATACCTTACAATATATTTCATTTAACTTTGGTACATCCAAAGTATGTCATGTCATTTATCGAATTCAGATATGCACCTTAATGAAACAGTAGAAAATAACAAATAAAAACAAACTGTTTTCCAACCATTACAGTTTAGGGGCTTTTGTTTAGCTAGTTTAAGGCTACCTTGTCTACAATGCACATGTTCAACACATGAATGTGTAATCAGCTTAAATTATTAATAATATTTGGCTACTTGTATGAGCATTCAGTTTATGCTCCTTAACCTCTAAATGTCTTTATATAAATATTGAACTAGCCGTTAGCAATTGTTGAAACAAAACGAATGTGAGGTGCGGAAGTCACAGGGCAAAGTACCTGCACGTCCTCGCCGCGGCAGCTCGTCGGCTCCAGCTCCCTTATCTCGTCCAGCAGCAGCTCCACCTCGTCCGTCGAGTACAGTTCACTCACTGAAACGTAGCGCGCCGGCGCCGCTTGCATATCACCCACCGAGTCGCCTACCGCCGAGCGCCTTCGCCCCGGCACCTCCTGTAATCACCAACCACGTTCACGCTCATGTTATCTGGCACAATCATCAATTTTATGATAGATACGTATATTATATTTTGTCCTACCTTTTCCCCCCGTTAACATTGAGACTCCGTCCTTCTGTATGTGACCACATAATATATCAACGTGATATCATTTACGGTGACGTTGACCTAATAAACAAAATTCAATGACGCTCTCTAACCCGCCATGTTTGTTATCATATTTTTTTCTTTCCGTCAAAGCAACGGCAACCTTTGTCTATGACTTGAAAACGTCGTTCAGGAACAAAACATTTTGTATTTAAAATAAAATAATTAATTTATATCAGTTTGATATTTTAAATTACTATCCACTCTATTTATCAGCTACTTACTTTTACTTAGAAAAAAGCGTTTATGAATAAATAAGCATAAGTACTATTTCTATTAACCCTTTGACCTCTACAGTCTACACCACCACTTTTTAATTAGGTAGAGTACCTACCTACGGAATCATTGAAGATTTCTATTATAACTATTTATCTAATTATCTGCTTTGCAGGCGAGTTTTGAATGCTTTTTTTGGGACCACTTAGGCCCGTATTAATAGATGACATTCACCTTTGAGAATGACTCAAGCGTGCGCTTGAGTGCTGTGCGAAATGCGCCATTGGCGAAGAGCATCTCAAGTGCACGGTTGAGACATAATATTTCTCAGAGGTAAAAAATCTGACTTGGATACCAGGAAAGGTAAGTACCTATGCCTTCACTACAAACCATACTCTCAAAGGCCTCTTGGCATGTCTTGGCGATGGGCCAATGGTAATTAATTGGTATTGATATAATTATGTAGGTAAATGTGAGTGGGAATCGAACCCACACCCTCCGATTAGTCAGATATAACAGTCGAATACCTAGGGTACTCTACCGCCTCGTCACAGAACTGCCCTGAGAGAAACATAGTGGTTCAAAACTTAATCCACTTCTGTTGGTCTGGGTCCTCCATCAGCTTGTCTATCACGGCACACCTTGTTTTATCTTGCCTTCACTGAATCAAAGTGTACAGACTTCCGTGTTTTAAAACACGTCAATATTTAAAATTCAAACGTGATAAGTAGGTATAGTCAGCGTCAGAAGTTATAGATGCTTATTTAGATTTTAAAAATTAGTTTTGAGCGGAGTAATTTGTTACCTAATAAAAATGCTGTTAAATTACCAAGTGGGCTCTACGCATATTATTCAATTTTGATTCGTCTCGTCATGCAATTTTTAATATTCTGAATTTAATTCAAAAAATCTGAGATAATCATTTATTTCTTTATTCTTTGTGGCTGACTGTAACCTAATTAAGTTTAAGTTAGGGGTGTTAGGAATAAAACAAAAATTACATAACTGTCTTTATTGAAACAAATTTAAATGACAAGGGCCTTACCATGACCCCTTAATAGCCATTCAGTTTTTATTGTACACTCAAATTGTAGTTTCGTACTCATACTATGACGACGTAAGTCGTTCAGTTTCACATTTAAAATGTCAACCAACGAACCCACTTAATCTGAATCTTTTTTGTAAAAATTAATTAAATGCGTTGAGTGAGAAAAAAGATTAAATGCATATCTTTAGTGGATTTGCATAGCGTGGTCTCTTTCGCACATACAAGCAGACCAGAGAAGCAAAATCTCACTTATTTAAACGCGAACGCGGTTGTCTAAGCATGTTATTATAGTACGGATAGCTCCGAAACTGAACTGTCTATAAGTCGTCATGGTAAAGCCCCTGTTTCTAAGACTTGATTCGTCAATTTTATCACAGTATTAATCATACAAAAAGCTTAACAAATCAAACAAATACAAAAATGTATGAGGTAATAGATCAGAAATACTGTCAAGTGATATTCACATTTCCCAGCACCTCAATTAATTTAATAAAAAAGAAATTACAAAACGATATTACGTAACTAGGTGATGATAAGTTGAGATTTCAAAACAAAATGTCAAGTATAATAGTAATTTATAGTAGTTAATACAAGTTAAAATGTGCCTCCATGCGGAGTATAAAATCAAAAGGAAGTGCCCGCAACTATCGCTTACCCGGGGAATACGTTCAAACAAATCAAACAAATCAAATCATTCACAACGCGACAAGCTACTGGCGTTTATACAACAGGTTTGTAGTTGTACCAACCTATCTGTGAACTGAAAAAGTTGCGTCTCCGTCGCTTCAGTGTTGCTAATCAACTTTGATATGCCATAAAATCGGGAAGCTATCACAATGATTAGCACAAGTCCGTGTTGCAAGCATCCAAGCACTTATCATATTGTTCTACAGAATAGATTTTTTGGCTAAGGGCTACCATTTTATTTAGTAATTCATACTATCATAAGCCTATCTTACATTAGCTTAACACTAGCATTAGCGCTTTTTAGTAAATAATTTTATATTTTTTTTAAATAGGGACATAATCCATCTACTGCAACAGTGCAATATGACAACACTAATCTGCAATTGATTGATATTTTTCATAGACAACCATAGTCCGATTTTCACGATTTCACAGATAAGCTGGCATAACATGTAGGTATAATCTCTGTTGAAGACTATGAGTAACTTATATATGAGGTTCAAGGGCACTCCCTCTTCCTTGAATATTCCATATAGGTACGTATTTATTATCACATAAAAGCTCAGCAGTTAATCTAATTATATTAGTCAAATGGAGGTACATTTTCACTTGGTCAATTCGTTTTACATTTTTAACATCTTCATCACCACACAGATTTGTGTGCTGAACTTAACTAGAAACATAATAATATTAAAAGTGAACCATTCAAGCGCACACGATACGTCTCGTAAAGCGTGTGCGCGGTCTGACATTTTAAATCTAATTAGAAATAAACTTAAACTAAACATACGTAGTGGCCGTGTTAGCTGTCCACAGCGACGCGGCACACTCGCGAGCAGTACTCATAAATGCTATGCTTTGACTATGTACACAACACAAGTGTATTCGATCAAAAGATCATTCAGGAATATTATATAAAAACTATACTTACTTAAACATATTTAAACGATTTTTTGTACTTTGCTTTTATCTCTATTAATAGGAAAAGAGTAAATTTAGTTGAACACATCCACGCAGTTAATATTTATTATTATATACAATCTGAACTTCGGGAGATCAAGCGGTACTTTGTTTATATTCCGAAGCCAGGTGGTGGAAGCATCCGCATCGAGGAGTGCATCTGTGACGGCGGTGGGGGATACATTTGTGAGGGCGGTGGGGGATACATCTGCGACGATAGTGGAGGTTGCATATGTGGCGGATGGGGGTGGTGCATCTGTGGGGGGCAGTACATCTGTGAATGTAGGGGCGAATGCATCTGTGGCGGCGGCGGGTGCATGCGGGGCGGTGGTGGCGGGTGCATGTGTGGCGGGGGCGGCAGGTGCATGTGTTGCAGAGGCGGCGGGTGCATCAGGGGCGGGGAGGGGGGCGCGGGGCCGGGGGCGGGCGCCGCGGGCCGGGGCCCAGCCATGGCGCGGCCCAAAGCGCCTACCATGAACCAGTGCGCCGCCGCCGGGTTGACGGCGCTCAGCACGCGGTACGTCTCGCACTCGCCCAGGCTCAGCGTCACGCCGGACGTCGGCAGCGGCGCGGCCCCCGGCGGGGGGGAGCGCGCGTCGGCCATCGCCCCGCCGGCGCCTGCACCCGCCCTGCCCGCGGCGGGGACGTAAGCGGGCGCGTCCACAGACAGCAACCGGGGGAGGACCGGCCGCTCCGGGCGGGGCGACGCAGGCTTTGCATCCGCATTCGATCCCGTCTCGGTTTTCGACGGCGTAGACGCTTCCGGAAGGAGCAGGGGGATTCGGGTCGTCACTTCGGGTGCAAGCGTCGAGTCGTCAGATTCCGAGGCGGTCCTTGCGGCGGGCGGTGAAGCCTCCTCGTCCTCGGGAGATTCGCTCTCGTAGGGCGAGTCGAGTTCTCTGGGCGAGTGGGGCGCGTGGGGTGCGACGGGCTCGTCGGGCGTAACAGGCTCGTCGGGCTCGTCGGGCCCGGCGGGCGGTGCGGGCGGTGCGGGCGCGGGCGGGCCGGGCACGTGGTCGCGGTAGGCGCTGACGTAGTCGAGCGCGATGCCGTCGCGCAGGTAGGCGTGCACCTCGGCGTAGTTGGGCGTGGCGCCGCTCTCCAGCGCCTCGAACCTCGGGTACAGGTACACGTCCAGCGTCTGCAACACGGGGACACGATTAGCGCGACGCGACACACGCCCCCACCCCGAGGTTCGAGCCCCCCCCCCCCTCCACCCCCCCCCCGCGACACTTCACCGATCCTACTGTACCCTAACTGCACACGACGCATTTCAGGCCCGTTTAATGGACGCGCACCGGTGGACCGAGCATTGATTAATGGTTATATATTCAACTAATAGCGAGCTCACGTCACTGGTTGATCAGTCCCCATTTTTGGTTGGCCAGTTAGTGCACATGCGCAAACATTATTAACGTTTGTTCACGGAGTTTCCCAGAACTACAAGAAGTCGAACCATTGGTAATTATGCAAGTTATTTAAGAAACGAAAATACCGCTTAATCAGTGTCATACAAAAAATCATAAAAAATTGAATCACTTCCATGCTTTACTTCCCCCTTCTCTTTCACTGCACCCACCGTTAAATAGTGTAAAATGCCTCGACAGAGTTCGCATTTGTCGATTCCCCACCACCTTGGTGTACTAAATCGTTAATTAATACATATGTTTAAGTAAGAGTGCTCCGTTGTAAGCCACATCACTGAGGATTGCAATATTGAATCCAAAAGTTCAACATCCGGTTGGACTCTTCATGTTTTTGGGTACGCTTGAACACTGTTTAAGGCGTATGTTTTATTTCGGAAGTGAGTGTGACTGTAGTAAAATAGGCAAATGGATAAGTTAAAGGAATTTAAAAAATCTAGGATATCAATTAATAACAGCTTAATTTACCAGCACCAATGATTACTTACAACAAACAAATTAATGTTGTCAATACTTTTATTTTGTTACAAATTAGTGTGTTTTATTAATCTTACTAATAATAATATAATGGTATAATTTTAACTAAGCTAGGTTAATTTTTTCCAGTATGATTAATATCACTTGTCATTTTAATAATAGCTTAACTTGTATCTGACATAATTCAAGTTTGAAAGCATTTTTTAAAGAAATTCGACTTGTATCGCGTATAATTCTGTGCATCCTGTGAAAAGGGGTACAAGTCAACTTATGTCGAATTTGATGTTATTATAGCACCTCAATCAGAAAAAAATACTCTATTTTTCTATCTATTCACCATTTTGATACGTCAATTAGTTTCTGAGATAGTGTGATACATCTAAGACGAAATGGCGTCATTTGATAAAATATGACTGTGTAAATAAATATATGTTGACATCTATCATTCATAATATTCAAGTTATTTGTGTGTAAAAATGTATCTCAAGTCATATCATTATTAACATTATATTTATTACCTTCTAATAAGGTGTCATCTGGTACATGTTTAGTTATATCAATTGACACAAAGTAAATTCGTACACTGCATCGATACAACTAAAGTTGTATTATTGCTCACATACATAGTAAACTAATATTTTTGTGTAAACTAATTCAACTAAAATTATATCAATAATGACGAGAAGATTAAAACGGTTTTGATCCAAAATATTGTGCAAAGTAATACATGTTACGAACGCGAGCTGTGCGCGGGATGCAGGGGGCGCTACTGCGAGGGTACCGCCGCCCGCGCGGGGTCAGCGCCGTAAAATACTACTGGACAAGGTGCTCGCGCGCGCTCTCTGAGCAATCCAACATGGCGCACAACGTACCTATTAGATGTATCATTTTACACAAATTCTGTTTTATTATTCGTATATTCATAATAACAAGAACTAATAACCATTTACACAAAATAATTACTCCACTTATATCAATATACAATAAATCTATTTATTAATGTGTAAAAGTGAAAAACATTGCAATTTACGTAGATGCGCCCCAGTATTGCTCCTAAACACCTAATTTTATAATAAGAATAATAATAAAACTCTGTATTGTACACCAAGGATATAAAAGTAGTAACAATAATACTTAAATTAAAGTATTAACAATTGGCGGCCTTATTGCTCCGTGGCAATCTCTACCAGGCAACCATATAATGTGCGTATACTTCCGCTAGTATTTGAGTATTATCGGTATACCTACACTATTTATCTATAAGTGCACGCGCAAACAAACCGCTGACAGTTGGCGGACGACGCTAGTGTCTATCGAACTGTACCCCGCGATCCCCCCAACCGAAAATAGATGGAGCAAAGCGTCTTCGTGGATTGCACTATCTGTAGGTAATGAATACCGTTATTATTTTACTTAGTTATTTATGTTCTATGATAGTCTGTAATGTAAAATTTCATTGTTGCAGCATCGTTCTTGCCGTGCAAAACGCATGTTGACTATGATGCTCGTAGCTGCTCATGATCTGCCGAATATAATTTCCATATACCACAAGTTTTTAACCCCTGGTTATTTTTTTATATACTATGTAGGTAGCAGAACGGCGTAACTCTCACGTCCACGCTTAACTTCGGGTCATACATTGAAGCTAAAGCTTAGCTGGCTGCAAAAAAGCTGGGCATTCTATCTAAGGTGCGACAGTACTTCACACCGGAGCAATAAAATTGCTTAAGTTTTTGTACCAAGCGCAGGTTCGATCCTGTCTGGAGTACACTACTCGTATCTGTGTGATGTCTCAACTAAATACCACCTTGACGCGCTGGAGACGATCAAGAATCGAGAGACGAGCCAAGAGGTTCATCAACGACGTTGCACTAGTCGAGAAAAGGCTTCAGAACCTTGCCCATAGACGCAAAGTTGCAGGTCTATCGGTTTTCTATCGGATACATTTCGGAGAGTGCGCTCTGGAATTGCACAACCTGATACCCCCAAATCTTTCCATCAGCGAACGACCAGACGAACAGCGACGCAACACCGCTTTATGGTCGATATTCCACTCATACGCACAAAGCGCTTTGCCGACTCGTTCATCATGCGTACAGTTAAGGAGTGGAATTCCATGCCCGAGTCTGTGTTTCTGGAAAGCTATAACCTGGAAATATTCAAGTCACGAGTGAAAAGATTCCTTCTAGGCAAGCGTGATCGTAGACCACATCGTCACTTACAATCAAGTGAGATAGTAGTCAAACGTAAGCTTATCTTGAATTAAAAAAAAAGTAGCAGACAAGCACACGGCCCACCTGATGAGAAGCGGTCACCGTGGCCCAAGGACGTGTGTCACACTACGGGCTCCACGCACGCGCTGAACCTACCCTGAAGGGAAGGGTAGCGGGCTAGGAAGGGGTGGGAAGGCTTGTCTTCCAACCCTGTGGGGGGAAGGGGAAGAGGGGTACAGTGAGCTCTGGTTACCGTACTTACCGGCGGGAACACAACACGATGGTTATTATAGCCGCGGTCTTCTGTAGGGCGGAGGTAGAAACTGTTTTTCGTTTATGTTGTATTGTTGACTTATGTCCTTGATGTTTATTTCCTTTTTAACTAAATTAAAATATTCCAACTTTCAAACCAAGTGACACTCAATAACACCTAAAATAAAAGTGATTATGTATTTTTTTTTCTTTTTTATTCCTCTATTTTTATACCTTTTTCTTTAGATTGTTTCTTGTATCATATTACACAAAATTGAGTTACGTTTTAAGTCTACTTATATCAAAAAACACGAACTTTATTCACGAGTAAAATGATATAAATAATAAAAAATCTATTTTTACGAGTTTTGTGCCTACAGTGCTTTCGCCAATTGAAAAATATTACTTGTTTGTTAGACAGCTTTGAACAGGAGATGATTAGTTTCATATAAAACTACCTGATAATACAACAAATATCACCTTTCACCAAACCTTCACATAGCGTGTAAATCGATTTATCTCATTTTGAATCATTATACGCGAGCATCCATATGGTGTGTTTTGATACAACAAACAGTTTTTTTTAAATATCTCGTCCTACATTGAACACTCTTGAGCAGGAACCTAGTAGATTGTTAACAATACCACAATAAAATAAAATATGTCACTAGTTTTGAAAACAAATTATTCTAACAAATTTTATGAATTTTTAAACACAAAAACTAGTCTACTGTAAAGTTGACTTTTTCGACATGTACCGGTTTTCACAGGACACACAGAATTTATTTACAGGATATTCTACAATAATCACTAGGAAAAAACTAGCCCAACATGCAGAACTCAAGATAGAGACGTTGTCGGTATCGTTTTTTATTTCTCAATTTCCTAAACCGTTGGTTGTTGTATATCTTTAAAGTTCAACCTAGACCCATCTGCCTTTCACTATCTGCATTTCTCTTGCTAGCAATAAATCTAACTTCACACTTACTGTGCAGTGATCATAATAAATATGTGTTTTTACTTTTTCTGTATACCAAACTTACACTAACTTCAATTAAGTATCAGTCATAAAAGATAGCGCACATCTCAGATAATTCATCTTTTATACACTTCTCTCCTCACTTTCTGCATCGATCACATACATGTATAACGTCAAACAGCCTAAAATCACTCAGAGCGAGCGGTCCGTCGCCTGCCCTGACGGTTGGTGATACTTTTTATACAGCGCTAGCCGACGATTAAGAATGGAACTGGCAACGTTCGGCGGAGAGTCAGCGGAGGGCGCGATGGGGAGCGGGGGCGGGGGCGGGGTCGCCGGGCGCGCGGGGGGCGAGTTCGCGCGGCTGGCGTAGCGGTCGGCGAAGGCGAGCACGCGCTGCAGGCGCGACTCGGGGCGCGGCCAGTCGGCGTCCCACGTGCCGAGGCGGCGCGGCTCGCGGCCCAGCGCCTCGGACGCGGAGGCCGACACGTCGCTGCGCGGGGGCGGACTCACCCGCAGCGCCGAGTCGCGGCGCGCGTCGGCGTGGCCGGCGCGCACCAGCTCCGTGCCCAGGCACACGTCGTCGGCGCCCGCCGTGTCGATGAGCAGCACCTCGGCCACGCGCTCGCGCTCGTCCAGCGCCACCACGTTGGCCACGAGGCGCCGCCCGCTCACCAGGCGCAGGAAGGCCGTGCAGGCGGCGTGCGGCCAGCGCCAGCCCGCCGCCGACGGCCGCACGCCCGCCAGGCGCGCGCGGCACGCCTGCGCCGGCAGCCGCGCCCACTCGCGCCGCAGCGGCTTGAGCGCGCTCACCGGCACCGTGTCCACCGTGCCGTAGTCCACGTGCCGCACCTGCCGACACGCCACATTACAGTTAGCCCGCTCGCCGCCACGCGGGACAGGGGCCACTGCGTGCGGAGCGACCGCTCACCTTGACGGTATCCGTGTCGACGATCTTGACTATGAGTGAGCGGTGCCAGTCTCGCTCGTACACGGAGGAGCAGTAGTGGCCCACTCGGACGGCACCGCGGGCCAGCACGCGATCCTTGCCCTCCCCTTCTCTGTAGTACCGCCTATGAAACACCAGTACGACCACTTTACTAAAATGCACATTTTCCATTTTACACAAGCACACATGATTAAATACAAATGGGTCATACTATGAAAGTAAATCATAAAATCAGTGTTAATTATTTCAAATAAAAGTGACCATTAACATCATGCAAAATGTAATGCCAATAGTATAAGACAAAACTGCACAAGCAGTACTCTTTTAGACATAGATTGTCCTCAGGTTTGTTTTTTTTTTTCATTAAATGTAATACATACAATTTAAAAACCACAATACCCTAGTGGTTTGGGTAATGGACTGCTGAGACAAGGTCTCGGATTCGATCCCAGGTTCACCATGGCACACACCAATGACTTTTCAATGCTTATCAAAGTTATGTGTGTATTTATCGCAAGTTTATTAGTGCCTCGGAGAGCATGTTAAGCCGTCGGTCCCGATTGCCATAAAAACATTATGGCAGTCGTTACGGGTAGTTGGAGCCCACAAAAGTCCAACCAGTGTAACTTGGAACGTCATGATGACCATTGGTTGTGGAGGTCAGATGGCAGTCGCTCCACGGAAAATATCGAAATTAAGCCGCATCACAGTTAGACTGGAAAGCCGACCCCAAGTGAGTTGGAAAAAAGGTTCAGATAATGATGATACAATTTAATAGCCGCTAGCTTTATGATAGTAAATATTAGACTCCATTTATTGTTTTGAATTTAGCAAGAGGTAAGATGTGAGTAGCGATGTTGCAGCCACAGTAACACATTGTTATGTAAGCTGTGGGCTTATTTTCTCGATAATATGATAAAATTGAAAGCCACTAGGTTATTCACAACTCTTGAATTAAAGAATAAATAAAGCATGCACTATTCAAGTACATAACTGAAACTGAGCAAACATGATCATGATGACATCAAACTTTAAGCTATAGTAAATCTAGTGCAATGCTTAAATAGATAATAACATTATGAAAACATAACTCTCTGATGACTGAATGTTACCGCGTGTTAAGCAGACACAATATTTTAATGAAAGAACTTACGTCATCTCATCCATAATATCGTCCATGGCGATGTTATAGTTTTCCCCTAGGCGGATGAACCAAAATTGTGATGGGGAGTACACCTCGCCTATTATAACTTCCACCATAGCGCCAGGCCGGAAGTCTCCCATAGGCATGACGTCGATGCTCTCCATGAAGTGCATACAGTCTTCAGGGAACACATCCGGATCCTATCAAAGTACAAATTAATTCAATTACACTACACACACGCAGTTGAAACGAATATAATATAATATATATAAACGTGAATGTCATTTGGTACCGTCGTACCGTTGGTAACATGCGCATTTTATTAAATTGATGATATAAAACGACGACCGGTAGGTAGTAGGTACTGCCTTCTAAACTTCTCAATTCTCCAATTAAGAAGAAACGTGAGGTTTCTTGTTTTGTTACTACCGTACCGTAGCACCATAAAACGTCAACCGTAGTGTTACTGAAGGTAATTAGTAATTTAATTAAACAAAACATTGAATTCACAAAATCATGACATGACACGAATGAAAATATTTTCAACTACCGACGTACCTACCTTTTTCAGTGTTGCCAACTCTTAAAAATTGAAGTCCCCCAGACTCATAATCAAAAGTCGTTATGAGTACGAGTCGCTCAAAGTTTCTTACTGAATTCGTGGGGAGCAAATGGAATTCAGATCCTGTTTATCGCTGATAGTAGCGTGATTATATAATATAGCCTATGTTGATACCTGATAACGTAGCTTTTTCTAATGGCAAAATTATTTTTGAAATCGGTTCAGTATAGTGCACGGCATCTAACTTGGCAAAATTTTGTAGTGTGGTGGGCCCCACTACTCCAAAACCTTGCCAAGTTAGACGCCGTACACTACTTGTTTGTGGCAAAATGCGTCGCATATAAACAAGTAAAGTGTACGGCATCCATGCATCTGTATAATAACTGGATTGCGCACTTTAAAATACAATAATTACAAATTTACACTCTATGAGAATGACGTAAGGTAGATTTTCTTTCGTACCTATCCATGAAAGTAGAAAAACGAGCCGAGTGCCATAGTAAATGTAATTATTTTTAATAGTAAATGTAGTATATTTATTTATTTATATATTGTAGTATTTTTTTAACATTTCAACTATGAATATACAATGGTTTGACTCACTATTTATGAAGTTTATTAATACATTTATTCTAATACCTATGAAAGTGATATAGATAGCTTTTCAAAATTCTTACGCGGCGACATTGTTACGCGGTAACAAGTGTCGGTGGCGGCCATGAAGCTATAGATAAACACTATAGCTTCATGGCCGCCACCGGGATACCATTCTGTTCTGCAACCTTTTACGCAACAGAAATACACCATTTTTACTATAATTCACGATAATACTACCAATAAATAAAGTGGAAATCATAATTTATAGTTTATATTGTAGACAGACTAAGTATACCCTAGCTTCATGGTGGCGGCTTATCTTTCCACAGGTGAGCTAATATCATAGTAATGGTGATGTAGGGTGTCCATTAATATTACACTTTATTAGAAAGAGATGCACCACTACTTTTGGAGCCTCTCTCTCGGCTCGTTTTACTGTTCATAGCGCGCAGTCCAGTTATTGTAGGTATAGGTTCTTGACGGCATCTAACTTGGCAAGGTTTAGGAGTAGTGGGGCCCACACTACTTCAAAATCTTGCCAAGTTAGATGCCATGCACTATACTTTTGAGTTTATTCCTTGACATTGCCACTGTATAAAAATAATAATAAAATAATTTGTCAAAATGTAGGTATAAATTATTGGCTCTAGAAGTATAGACTCTAGAAATGTTCCCAAGAGCCAGATAGTCACAAAAAAATGTTGTCCTCATAAATTATTGTCGCTAGTAGTAGGTAGTACTTGAGCAAAAGTCGTCATTTCAGCGACGAAGTCGCTAAATTAGCCAAATGATTTTTTTTATAATAGCTTGGGTACTGGGGCCTTTGAGAAGAGTTGCCAATCAATTAATTTTTTACTCGTAGGTATGATAAAAACCTCGTACTTTTTTGAATTTCAAACCTCGTACAGTCAGCGTCAAAAGTTGATGATCATATTCAGGTGTCAAAAATAGATGATGCTACAAGTAAAGAACATCAAAAGTACCTATAATATATGTACGTATTGCGAATTGCGACGGTTCCAAAGTTAATATGGCAAGTATTTTTGATTTGTCATAATAAAAATGATAATTTTATAATAAATTACAATGAAATTTCATATCATGAAATAGGCATGACGAATATTCTCATGAAAAAAAAATATTCGTCATACATACATAATGTATGTTTATATATGTACCTATGTATGACGAATAATTTTTTTATTGTTGAAAAATTATCATGTTATAATATTATAATGAACTGCAAAATTTATATTATTAATGTAGTATACATAAATAAATAGTATAGATAAATAAAGGTATTATATCAATAAAACCACTTTTTATTTCATTTATTTATTTATTTTATTTTACAGTTTTAATTCCTATCAGTCAAAACAAACTTATAACTATAGTTGAGTCAATTTAATAGGCCACATTTGACGTTTGTCAGTTTTATATTCATAATGAGGTGACCTGTTAAAAAAGGTCGATTAAAACGAATGAATCGATACGGACTTGAAAGGTAATGTGAATTTTTAAAATCCTTGTCTCATTATTATTTTTTCTTTCGTAAATTTAAGGAGCAAAATAAGACAAGTACATGATCTATACTTATAATAAAACTGTAGAGAGGTCAATTCTGTTCATTGAATATATTTACAAAATAACTATTGGGGGATGATTGGTGATCGATACTAATGCAAAAAATGCAATCAGTAATTTTTTTTGTCACAACGTGGTTATTAATTTTATGATTATATTTCTTCACAAGTAATCATTGCATTCGATTCTACTTATCAGCTTTCGATTTTTAGAGTAACATGCCTAATGTTTAAAAAGAAAAAGGATTAACTGACAGAACATTGTAATGACAAGGTAATGACGTTCAGTTCTATAAATCAGAAATTGTTTATTATGTTTAGACTGTTTAGAATGGTTTATTGGTGAAAGCAAAACGTAAAATTACTTGTATCTGTCATTATTACAATAAATATGTAATAGTAATTGAAAAAAGTTAAGCAATTGTGCAGTTCTAACAAAACGAAAAATATATAATTTGATGCCCACCGCGGCGGGCCGTTACAAGGTTGCGATGTTGAATTTTGATGAATTGTCAAATGTGGCCTATTAAATTGACTCCACTATATAACCTATAAATTATAATAAAACTATAATATAAATTGTTGTTCCGTCCTGGTACTTCAATTACCTGCAAAGAAAAATAAATACATATTAATTTAGTAACAGAAATTCCATCTATTGTTATTAAACACTAGCCGTTCCCCGCGGCTTCACCAGTGACATAATTCGCACTTATTTAATCCATACATACCCGTAATTTTTTAGTTTTGCAATAATGTATGGAAATTTGCCTGATTCGTTGACATTATGAATACTACTCTGCTCCCCTGGGCAGTAGTGTGATGATAGATATATATATATATACTAGCTGTTGCCCGCGGCTCCGCCCGCGTGGATGTCGAAATCCGTTTCAAAAACTATCCTATCTCTCAAGTTGGATCGAACTGCACATGGTGTGCGAATTTTATTATATTCGGTTAAGTGGTTTAGGAGTCCATTGAGGACAAACATTGTGACACGAGATTTATATATATTAAGATATATATTATATACTATAGCCTTCCTCGATAGATGAGCTATTCAACTCGAAAGGAATTTTTCAATTCGGATAAGTAGTTCCTGAGATTAGCGCATTCAACCAAAGAAACAGACAAACTCTAGCTTTATAATATTACTCGTAGTACAGAAGTAAAGATGTATTAGGGTCACCGAACTTCGTTAGCAATTTTTTTTTAATACTCTACACGAAGAGGTTTAAGTTTTTGCAGGGTCGAAAGCGCGAGTGTGACGCCTCTGGTGTTGCACTCGTCCATAGGCCACGGTGACCGCTTCCGAACAGGAGGGCCGTGTGCTCGTCTGCAACCTAAGTGGTATAAAAAAATTCTATATACTTACAGATTTTGCTGTTTTAATAGCAGCAATTCGGCTAATTCAGCCTTCGCCTCTTGTTCTCTTAGTCTGGCGTGCAACATTTGCTTTTGGAGTTGGTGCACCTCCTCAGCCCGTCTCTGCCGGTCTGTGTACTCCATTTGTACTAAGGCGTCTTTAATTTGCGCCACTAGTGTCGTAGTTGGTGGTATGACTGACATTGTTTTAACTGCAGTGGTTGAATTTTGACCTTTCCCAGGAGTTACTGTAGATACTGTGGAGACGGGCTGCATGGCACACACATTCTCCATTTGCGACGATTCTGAAAGTTAAATATGTAGGTGAGGCATCTGTAGGTACCTATATATAAAAATCAATCCCTATTTTCCCTTAGTCACAGCATCACCCGTGAACTGCTAGACCGATTTCACTAATTATTTTTTTGGTATGTGCCTCTAAAGGGCTGCTCCGAGGCTCTCCACGTGTCCCTCTGACTAGCAGAGGCCACAATGGGGAGCGAGCGGCGGACGAGCCGATTGTCCGCGTGCCGATGGTTGGGTGGTAGGATGGCCGCCTGTCACCCTACACCCCACCGTCGGCGAAGTGGCGCGATGTTCGCCCCACCCCCCTTCAGAGGTCGAGGAGGCCATCTTAAAACAGTAGATGACCCGGCGTCAGCTGGGGTGCGAGGGATATGCCCATTGGGTAACCTTACACCCCGGTAATTAAGACCCGAGACGGCGTGCGGTTTTAGTCGGTTCGATCCCGACATAACCATCCCCAATGGCCAACGGAGGTGGTATCCATGGGGATTTCCGCACGATAAAAAAAGGGTAGGTGCATAACTATTTCAATGTTTTAAAATAATGGGTAAAACGTACCTGCCACTGAGAAGGCATCCGAGTCTATTGACTCCTCGACGGTAAGATCTGGTGTGACCTCCATGATGTCGGAATCTACAGTGACATCAAAGGTAGTGGGCTTGCGTCCATTAACAGCGCTGCTTTGCCGTCCTTTCATAAGAGCGGCGCTCTGAGGATGACGGTGTACTACGCGTGCGTAATTTATTTCCTGACAACAGATAGACTTCAATGTTTTCAAGTTTTACCCTCAATTTACAAGCACAGTATTATTATTAGGAGTATTCGTTATATTAAGTAGCTGATGAAATTACTTATGATTAAAAATAATCAGTGCTACTAATATTTATTCAATCAAGTAAACGTTAAAATATCTGATCTATGATTCAACCATCGCGTCTTCGTGTCATCGTGAACTTGAGAATGCGAAATTATCCACTATGCCTAAGCAGTTAAGATTTATTTTGCCATAAAGAGCTCGAATATTTTCGATGCACCCGCCGGAATTGAAATAACGATTCTACCAAATTATTCTTTATTGTAAGTGTGTAAGAGCTACATTCTGAACAATAGTTTAGAATCGATGCTACTATTATTTTTTGATTCGTTCTCTCTCGTTATAATAAATAACCTAAACATCGTTCTTTCCCTCTAGAGGTCTAACAGCTCGATGGATTTCGATGAATGAGGTCTCAAATGAAAGGTATGAATAAGGTATCTCCCGAGTGTCATAGGGTACATGAAATGTGAATAATACATTGTTTTGATATAATCAGATCAGATAAATGGTGCGGACTATTAGTGCTCTATGGAGTAAGTTTTGATTTACGTTGTGAGTGCGAGCGATATTTCTTGTTTATTTTGACAGATAATTCTCCTTGCCTAAATCACTTTCCTCTCTACCGATCAAAATGCCGCGAATCGCTTTTCACTTTTACCACGAATTACTTATAATAGTTGTTTATACCTATCCATTACCTATTTCTATTGCCTATAATACCTACATATGAACTGTGACTTATACCATGCTGCCAAAGGCATCCAATTGCACTTAACTTTATTACCTGTGAAAATTATTATATTAGGTACAAATTAACGTAACGTTCTGACATATTTTTATTGGAACGTAAAAAAATAACGTTATTTATTTTTCACGGAACGATTGTAGCCGTTCCGAACACTCCTAATTATTATACTGACGAACAGTAAGATATAGGTATTTTATTTACTTACCTGTTGTGTAGCATGTCAAATAGGTAGCACATACAAATAATAGTAGGTAATTATTTTATTATCATTTAAGTTATTTTATACTTTTTAGCTTTTTTAAACGTAGAAAAGATGAAGGTGTGCAAACTTTCGTACTGATTACTTTGAAAACGACGAACTTCCATACAAGTTGACCCTTATTTTTAGTAACATTTTTGTTTTATTATTAACCCCCGACGGAAACCCGAACGGGGTGTTATAAGTTTGACGCGTGTGTGTGTGTGTGTGTGTGTGTGTGTGTGTGTGTGTGTGTGTGTGTGTGTGTGTGTGTGTGTGTGTGTGTGTGTGTGTGTGTGTGTGTGTGTGTTTGTAGGTCTGTCTGTGTGCGTAACTCCCAAACGGATGAACTGATTCTGATTCTGTTTCTTTTGTTTGAAAGATGAAAAATCGGTTAAGCTATTTCAAAGATATGAGGGGTGAAAGTGGTGATGAAAAATTGAATGTTTCAAATATACTCGTGTTGGGTATCAAATGAAAGGTCATAACTTATATATCACGATACCGTAAGTTTTATGAAAATCGGTTTAGTCATCCGAAAGATATGAGGAGTGGAATGTATTTCTCATTCTGTAACCACAAGCCGCGCAATACGCATTTGATAGACTATACGTATGTTGATATTACATAATGAATTAGCTATTATACTTAAGTTACCCCTATAAAAAGCATGAAATAAAAAAAAGAACCCCCGATTCACAAAAAAATAACAATAAAAAACCTGTAAAAAGTAAAAAAAATAACTATTAATATTATGACCTTTCTACCCTAAGTATTGAACCTTTAATATTATTATAGGTAGCTACATTGTTTACGTATTTATATTTTTAACTAACAGTTTGTCTCGTCGGGGGGACCGCTCTATACCTAAACAATTGAGCATATCAAGGAACTTCAAAAATATTCAACGAGTACGCGCAAAACATCTATAGTTTGTCTAATGAAAGCTGGACCAAAAAAACCGCGGCAAATTTAATAAATTTAGGGCAGGTATCACCAGTTATAGTTGGATAAAAACATTTTGATCGCGAAAGAAAAGTATGTACCTATTGTAGTTTAACTGATATTTTTAAAGAATTTTATTGCGCTTTATTTGGTGTTATTCTTATTTATATTTTAATTTCTTTATTAAATACTATCCTTTGCCCACGACTTCGCCTGCGTGGGAGTTTGGTACTGTGGGAATATCGGGGGAAAAGGTAGCAGGTTTATTCATGTTGAAATCCCCACGAATACCACCCCCGTTGGCCATTGGGGATGGTTATGTCGGAATCGAACCGACTAAAACCGCAGATGTAGTGAAGATAAATATAGACTAAGACTAGCTGTTGCCTGCGTGAAATTATGATCCCGTGCCCGCTACCCTTGGGAATATATTTCACGGACAAAATGTGGCCTATGAACGTGTGCAAGATATTTGCCTGTGTTATTCCAGACTAAAAACTATCTTCAAGCTGGCTATAGGAATCAGACGAAATTCATTTATAAAAAAAAATATTATTAATTATAATCTAATAAATCTAATAAAGGTTGCCTGGCAGAAATTGCGTTAAGCGATAAGGCCGCCCTTTGTACTGCTGTTTTTTTTTTCTAATTTCTGTATCCAGAATTTTGTAATCGGCGTACAATAAAGCATATAATAAATAAATAAAATAAATAAATCAAAATTAGATTCCAAATATTCTTCACCATCATCCGAGCTGCTTGATCCATCATCAGTCACACTTATAATTAACTAGCTGTTGCCCGCGGCTCCGCCCGCGTGGATGTCGAAATCCGTTTCAAAAACTATCCTATCTCTCAAGTTGGATCGAACTGCACATGGTGTGCGAATTTTATTATAATCGGTTAAGTGGTTTAGGAGTCTATTGAGGACAAACATTGTGACACGAGATTTATATATATTAAGATTATAATAATTAAATAAATACTGTCGAAAAGTACAAATATCTAATACAAAAGCGAATATTTTTGGATATCGCATCTGATCTGAATCTCGTTAATATTTGATGTGAATACATACAGATTACAAAGTATCAAAATCATAATGTAAACGCGCAATCACAGAGAAATGACAGGAGGTGACATTTATAGTCTACTGGTGTTGCAAATCAATAAATGTCGTGGTTCAGCTTTCATTAGACAACTATACATTTAGGATCTTGCGAGAGCGGTCCCCGACGAGACAACTGGGGGGCTAAAAAGGCCACATTTGCTGTTTCATATTGTGTTCATCATATCCGTCAGTTGTCATATTTTGACATAATTTACATATAAAATATGTCAAAATATGACAACTGACGGATATGATGAACACAATATGAAACAGCAAATGTGGCCTTTTTAGCCCCCTAGTTAAAAAATATGAATACGTAAATAATATAGCTACCTATGATAATAATAAAGGTTCAATACTTAGGGTAGATGTTTTTTATTGTTCTTTTTTGTGAGTCGGGGGTTTTTTAAATTTTTAATTAATTTTTTTTTTGAGTATGCGGTCAAGAGCGCTATTGAGTGTTTTTTTATTAACAACTGTCTTATCATTAGGAGTTCTATGGTGCGCTCAGACTTTAGTGGTCGAAGGCTCGAGGACTGTTCCGCAAAACACTGATTTCAGTCAATCAGTGTGGCTTCTTTATTAAAATGGTAACCACCCACAATCTAGGAAGCGAATCCGAGTCATTTTTTTTTTTGCTGACTTCTACAGGTAGTGCTTAATTAATACGGTGTTCTGTAAATTTTCAAAAATCTCAACTAGAATCAAAACGAAGTTCCGAAGAAGCCTTTGCGTGTCAAAGTTACACATTTAGATCAAAATATTTCTTGATGACATCTGGACGCTCGACGCTCTTCTAAACTCGAACACAAAGTAATTGGGTACAAGGCTAAAGGCTAAAGGCTAAACACTTACGTAGTCAATCCCGGGCAGCGCATCCTCCTCGGGGTCGGCGCAGGGCGGCGGCGGGGCGCGGGGGGCGCGCGCGGGCTGGCGGCGCGGGCGCAGCGCGGGCGGCGCGGGCGCCACGCGCCTGCGGTCCAGCAGCAGCCAGTCGCCCGTGTCCACGGGCCGCGTGATCTGCACGACGTGCTCCAGGCTGTACATCAGGCTGATGATGCTCATGTAGCCGAACCGGACGAAGTTCAAGTCCTGCTGGTATCGTTCCCTGTCAACACACAGTTTAACGTGAGTCTCACGTCTCACGCGATCTACCGAACATACAGGTACAGGTACAGACTCTCCGTACTAATTTGTATGAGCTTACTTACTTGTATAAGCTAATGAGATCGGTGCACCACACTCCATTTGGTGCCTCTGTGATTATTGTCAATATTTCTTGCTTTAGCAGCTCAAATTGTAGTGCTTTTGCGCTATGTCCACCTGTAAACAAATAGGTAACTTAGTTAAGAGTAAATATGCGCTCTTGCAATACGTTTATACAGAAGCCGCATGATAATAAATTAAACTAAAATCTCTGAATTTAAGTTTTTTCTCGTTTTGTTTGATTCAGAACAGATTGTTTTGTTAATTTTGAAAACATAACAACAACCGAATGGGCTGTAGAGTCAACATAAAATCTAGAGATTTTAATTAAGTGAAAATGTACAACAGATACAACACCAATATCTATGAACCTGAATCGTTTCGAAAGTCAAAGCCATTGAAGATTGAAAAGGCCGGAAAAATAAAAAGTATAAAATAATTCAAAGTCATTAAAGACGCGGGCTTGCTAGTTTTTGTGTTAAAACACAAACACAAATAATGAACAACTTATTTTCTCGTATACCTACCTAATCCATACTAATATTAAAATGCGAAAGTAACTCTGTCTGTCTGTTACGCTTTCACACCTGAACCGATTTTGATGAAATTTGGTATGGGACTAGATTAGACCTCGAGAATGAACATGGACTATGCTTGGTCGCGATAACCGACATCCACGCGGGCGGAGCCGCGGGCAACATCTAGTATCATCTAAATGTAAAAACCGCGCGAATTGACCATACAGATGTATACCGAGCTGCATGGATTCGCTACGATCGCTGCACCCAGATAGCTAAGGCAAAATCTTAGATCAAACCATAGCAATCAATGTGTTCTTTAAAAGTTTCTCAAGAAATTGCTTATGACAGTTTTATCACCACACAGTTGTGCAGGCCACGACGACCACGGTACGTCTGTAGTTGGCTTATTTTGAAATTTAAGCCATATACACTGTGCCAAGCATATAATAAGATAGTAAATTCGGCTTTCAATATAATGGTACAGGGATTTTAAGTCTAGACCATTTTAATAAATAAAACCGCATCAAAATACATTCAGTAGTTTTTACGCCTATCAAAATCACTTTTTGTTATAAGTATCGTAAATATCACATCATATGCATTTATTTCAAAATTTATTTTTTTAATATTACAAACAGACACTTCTTATTGATTTGTACAAAGTATAGATGCATAGAATCACTATGTATACATCTATCAATCTATCGCCTTTACGGCGACAGATCGACGATCCTTTAACACGGAATAACCGACATCGACATGGGTGTAAATATTGACTTGCTCCATAAGTGCCATACGACCAGATGGTCTACCACGCAAAACACCAACAGTTGTATTAACCCAAGTCTCCTGTAATGCAATAATGTACCTACACTGATTCACATAAATCTAGCACACAAACTGTTTTGAAGATTGGGTAAAAATTGAACTCGTGAACTTAACAACATCGTTTGTACCAAAGCTTACACAATTCATGAATTTCATTTGTTATTGAAATCCATCTCACTCGCCTTCATCCCATCGCGTAGTCTTAAATTATTATGATAACTTACAAATCTATGGAACAAAACTCGGAAAAAAACGGTTTCGTTCATAAAAACATTCAATTAATACTGCGATGTTGAGAAATCGTTAACTTTATCTTCATTCATACTAGTGTTGTTCATAGACATGTCCAATGTCCACACCAGTTTTGTCTTTCATTTTCTTCCACTAACCTTTTACCCCGATCTTCCGGCCAGTCCTCACTGCGTTATTATTTTTTCTATCCATTGTCGTTATGAAGACCATCAGATACGTGCTTCGGTGTCGGTGGCTTCAGAGCCTATGCGCGCGCCGTCATTTCTGTGGTTGGAACCGCAGTGGGCCTCTCCCCTAGTTCCGCTACCTCTGAGTGCATAGCGTCGAGTGTTGTATCCGCGTCCAAAACTGTCGAAACCACGGTAGTGGCCTCCACGGGACCTTATTGCTACCTCTCTCGAAATCTTCGGTGCCCTTAGCTGCACGCTCATGCATCGGTGAGACAACGCTATTTTTATATTGGTAGCGTCCTTTTTTTGTGTCATATATGTAAATATATCACTTGTCCCTTGATTCGGTCGATGACTCGTAGTGAATGTGTTACTAGGTCAGCCGGTATTTTCCCTTAAATATCAGTTCATACAAACTTCACGACCATTTATGTTTAAATTTCAAGGTTTGGTCACCTTTTGTAACTTCCTTGTTTGTTCCGCCGTTATATAACTTTCCTTTGTTACGGTCAAATCCTCTTGTGATTTGATAATGTTTTGAATCTTCATAGCATCCAGGTTTTCGAATGTTACTGGAGGATGGTTATGCAGATGCATATATTATATCCGGCCACAAAAATCGGGATCCTGGGTGTAACAATATCTTTTATATCTCTTCCGTTTCCTTCGTTCCTTAGCTTACTTTTTCAACGAGAATTAAATCCAGACCCAAAAAGTAATTTCTTCACCTCTTTTATTCTCTCGCCGGTAAAAGCCGCCGTACAGAAGCTGCTGGTATTATTTCACCCATAATATCAGCTTTTTGTATACCAAAACACGACACTCTCAATATCTACATTACTATTATTGGTCTTCGTCGCCACTGCTCGGGGTCCACGACCCTTTGGTAGCTGTTAGCTGTAATCAATGCGCACACGCACTCTCGCTCGCTCTGAGGTGCAACGACTTGTTGCTGACGACGCCGACTCGACTGTTATCTAACGCAGCAATGGAATTTCTAACGGTGTTTTGCTTATGTCATCACACTCATCATTTACATAATGTTATTTTTTCACGGGCAGATTTTCATCAGTACTTCGATATCCAAATGCAGACAAATTTCTTGAATGATTTAAAACTTGGCTCACTCTTAATGGCGGATAGCTGAACTAGCCTAGTTACGATGACAATAAGATAACAAGAAGCTTATACATACCTACATTATCTAAACAGATAACTAAAACTAGAGTGTTTGTTTGTAATATTGAAATAAGCTTTTTTTACTAAGTGCATATGGATGTATACACGGTGAATCATTAATATCATATCAAAACAACATTTTTACCATTTTTGTCTGACTGTTTGTTACGGCTTATCTCTGAAATGGCCAGTGGGCCGATGGCTTAGGCTACGAGGAGTATTTTAGGCTATTTTAATTTTGGAAAAAGGTTTAGGGTTCCGCGTAAAAATCGCACTCATAGAGGCTGCCCGTATGATCTGCGATAACTTCACTATTTTTATGATTTTTTGACTGGTTAAGAGTTTTGACTGCAAGCTTACGGTTAAAAATACTTTTGACTGATTTTGCTAGTTAAAAGTACTTTTGACTGGTTAAGAGTTTTGACTGCAACAATACACTATCAGCGCGCCGCGCCGGCCGTATTGGTGCGTTTAGGTAGGCTAATAAGCCTAGTTCTGTTTTGAGTAGGTAACTGTTATTAGTACCAGTGCTGTATCTAATTTTTTTAGTATCATCGAGTGTTAATACATTTTGCACACAGCACAGAGGCCAATCAGTCAATCACGTGGACATAGGTTTTTAACTCACGTTTGTATGGTTGATTTACCAGGCAGTGATTATCTGTACCAACTAAGTATTAAAGTATTTGAGTAGGTTTATGCAAGTTTTAATTTTATTATTATGATAAAACATTGCTGGAATTGATTGGCGTCTATTTAGTATCCCTATCTACTAATTTTGATCATTATAAACACATTAGTCGCATTGACTAATGTCACAAGACATTTAATGCTAATGAATGCTACTAATTAATCGGTGAAACAGGCCTTTTTGGTGTCGGCGATTAGTTCCTTATTCTTAATTTTCCACGTGTGTAATTTTACAAATTATTATCGGGACGAATTCTTCTTTATGAAAATTCTTAATTTTACCAATTCTTAATTTTCCGAATGCAACATTTTCTTAAAAGTACAGTCACTTAAGTAAATATGAATTTGCTTTACTTTATTTTAACTATTGAATGTTATGTTTGTGTAGATACATTGTTGAGACCAAAATTTTGGATAATTATAATTATTGTATCACTTAATTTTTTTCGCGTTTTAGCGGGCCGTGAAAAAATAACCACGAAGACTAATGCCGCACCTTCGCTCCGCTCCGCTCCCGCATTAGCCTTCTAACCTAACATATCCGGTTTATTGATTGGCCGGATTTCATTGCGCACAAACTTTTTACTATTCATATTAAAAACATATCATCAAGGTTAGGTTAGAAGGTTAAAAGAAGGTTGAAGGTTAGGTTAGAAGGAAAATAACCACGAGGACTAATGCGGGAGCTTCGCTCCGCTCCGCTCCCGCATTAGTCCTCGTGGTTATTTTTTGACGCCCCGCTAGCTAGAACGCGCTAGAAAAAATAGCCCCTGCCCCGCCCCCCGCCCCGCTAGAAAAAATAACCACGAAGACTTGCGGGAGCGGAGCGGAGCGAAGTCTTCGTGGTTATTTTTTATAACCATCGAATAAACTTCAATAAAAAATGTATATTACGTAGACATGGGTGTTTGGAGACATGATTATTTAGCAGGTATTTAACTCACGTTTGTATCGTTGTTTTGCCTGGCAGTTATCCATGTGGTAGTTTAGTGTTGAAGATTATGTAAGCTTAAATTATTTCACTGCTAGATATTCCCTATTGAAGAACCACAAATTGATTGGTGTATAGGTATTAGGCGTTACCAATGTCGATGGAAACAGTTGTTGCATTGACTAATGTCGAAAGACATCTAATGTTATTATAATGGTAATATAGTTTTAATAAACATATAATGAGTACATATTAACTAATAACAATAAGAATGTGATATGACTGGTTACATATTATCATTATAACTAAAGTAGGTACTTAACTATTTTCAAAATGACTACGGTCATAAGACATACTGTTTAAAATACCTATGGTCATTTCTATTTCTATACTAATTAGGTACTAATGGACAAAATATCCAATGGTCAATTCGCCTACGGTTAATCCATCATAATATAAACTTTCAACCCCTATGTCACCCATCGTGGCGCGAAATTTGAAAAACGCTGATACACGTGTTCATTTATTTTTTATATATTTATATTTTTCAGACAGAAGTAGGTGTATGAAATTTTATGCATCTAACATTGAAAATGAGGAACTTTTATACAAACATTCATCTCTTATTTTGCCACCTTAGAAGTGGAATTTCTAAAAATCCAATCTTAGTGGATGCCTACAAAATGTCATGTTTGTAGGTCCAGCGGTTTAGGCTGTGTGTTGATGAATCAGTCAGTAAGACATCCGGCCAAGCAATTATTATTATTATTATTATAAATAAATATACATGATAGCACTAGTTGATGCTGATTAGTGTGACTTTAGTCATATCTTTAGTTCTACTCAACTAATTGCAATCAAACATAATGGCAGATTTTGAGTTTAACCAACACCTTAATATAAGAAACTGCATCAAAATCTGTTCAATAGCTTTTGCTTCCATCATGAACAAACAGACAAGGATTCACAATATACATTAGATAACTACTTATGAATTCGCATTATATATTACATTATACTACAAACCCAGTTAATTATTTTAATATAATAAGGTTATAATAAACTTACTTGAGGATGTATGTTGCCCTGACTCGTCATCCAGCGCTTTAGTAGGTTTTTCTGAAATTGGCTCCTCGTCTAGGTAGTGTGAGCTATTATATAGAGGTGACCTCTTTCTGAGGAAGTTTTTCACTGCGTTAGTGCTATCAACAGGCGGTTGCTCTGTCTTTCTGTAGGTGTTCTCCTTATCTTCTAAACTCATATCATTGTATTGCAGCTGTAGATTTATATCACCGTTATGTACGCTGTTACTTAAACACGGTGAACTGAGCACCATATCAAGTTCTAAATTGGGTTTGTTATTATTATTAGCTAAATATACTTCATTAACAGTTATGTAAGATTTAGTGGGATCTATGATTGGTTTGCTCTTTGTCACATGAGAGTTCATAGGAGGAACATTTGGTTCACTTCTTGTGAATGATTTTGTTGGCACAAATGGTTGTGATGATGTACTTCTTTGGTTAAATGATTTGGAAATTAAATTATCTCTTGGTGGGTTCACTAGTCCCTCTGGTACACTTCTTCGTTTTGGATTGCTGTAAATAATAATATAAATTTAACACGAATAGTGACAGTCAGCTATATAATAACATAATAATCATGACAGATAGAACTTTGATTGCCATCCATGGGTTTCAATACGTACAACACAAATAAGAAATATATAAAACCAATAATTCAACTGTACTCACAATTTGCTGGTACTTGAAGATTTCTGTTTCTGGACAAACTTATCTATATGTTTTAAATTATCAGGGACGATCAATGTTAGTACAGGGTTGCTCGTAGGCCCACTAAACTGTAAACAAACATAAAATACCACGATATTAACACGAAGCTGTTTTTAATTGTCTACTATCAAGTTGAATGACTAGAAAATTACCAGAAAGCAGTCGCTGAACCTCTCCTTCAGAAAGTCTACTGGATTGCTATATCCATACTTGCGAAGTGGCACTGCTGCGCCGATCATATTTCGATAATCGCGCAAAAGCGAGCGGACGTCTACTTGCGTAGGGCTAGATACCACTAACGCCCGTATCACTGACTTAAGTTGATCAATTTCGTCGCCCATTATTACAGCCTGAGATTGTTCGATATAGTCCAAGAATATACTTAATGTAAAATCAATAGGTAACCGATATCAAAATTATTTTATAGCGGCAACAACACATTACACGAGTAATTTAAAACGTAACACATAGATTCAATAAATTACATCTAACTTCATAAACACATGTCATCAAAATATTGATTGCATTTAAAATATTACAGAAGATTTGCAGCGTTTTATGAATGAATAGCGAACACAAGTTAACACAACACAACACAAAACAAAAATGTTCCAAAAATGTTCACTTCGTACACCGTGGTCTTTTAGTAAAATGAGAAATGACAGAACAAAAGTAACCACAGACAGTATATGCGTTGACTGCGAATAACTTAACAACAAGTCCGAACGACTGACGACTGTCGACTGACGTGCCGACAGACGACCCGCCCGTCATTTATACCTCTGTTACCTGAGGGCGGCCGAGGAGGGGGAAGGGTGATAAGATAATGTAAGTTAACAACAATAGCTTAATGGTTAACAATAATTGTTAACCATTAAGCTATTGTAGTTGCAACAATAATTGTTAACCATTAAGCTATTGTAGTTGCAACAATAGCTTAATGGTTAACAATAATTGTTAACCATTAAGCTATTGTTGTTAACTTACATTATCTTATCACCCTTCCCCCTCCTCGGCCGCCCTCAGGTAACAGAGGTATAAATGACGGGCGTAGTTATTTACAGTGCTGCCAAGTTATAAATTTTACCCATAATGTAGGTAATAAAAACTCATTGTATTGATGAAGTACAGTATGGAAGAGCGATCTAAATACGAATATACGAATGATGTAATTGTTCAAATATTTTCAAATCGTCGATAATATTTGAACAAATACATTATTTTAATTCCTTATTTTGGACGTAACCTTGTGTTTATTGTTGTATAACTACAATTATTGACAAAAATCAGCAATCGCTATATGTAATAAATCCCTAAACCCTAATAAAATCCATACTTACCATATACCTACTATTATACCATATAATATTATTAATGCGAAAGTAACTCTGTCTGTCTGTCTGTCTGTAATGCTTTCACGCCTGAACCGCTGAACCGATTTTGATGAAATTTGCTATAGGACTAGATTAGACCTCGAGAACGAACATAGGCTATGTTTGGTCGCTATAACCGACATCCACGCGGGTGGAGCCGCGGGCAAAAGCTAGTATGCTATAAATGGACTACCAACAGTGATGAGTTATCCTACCCTACATACCCTGACACTATGGACAGTTATTATTTATGCCCAAAATGCCAGGGCATAACCCATCTATTCTATATAGATAGGTTTACGCCTGGTGTTAATCAGGTGCATTGAATAAATGCTCGATTAATGCCCAGAGTAACAGGGCAGAAGCCCGTCACTGATCACCACAAAGGTCTTCAAAACTATTTCTGTTATCACTCTCTATCGCTGACGTTATAATGCAAACAACGCATTCACTCAGATGCTATCTTATTTGCACTTTTTACATTTGTGTAACATTTGTGAAAATTTTTGACTACAAAGTAACTGTTGATCGCGGCAATACCCGCGTGGTAGGTATGTGGAACTGGTATTGAGTAACAAGCATCCAAACATTTTTCCAAACCTTCATATTTATAATATTTGCAAGATAGTAGAAAGTGGGATAGGATAGGAGGAACATGATTGCATGACTGAGGTGTTTTATTATATTACTAGCTGTTGTCCGCGGCTCCACCCGCGTGGACGTCGATTTTCACGTTTTTTTACTATAGCGCATGTTCTAATCAGCCGATTGTGATCAAATATTATGCGTAAGATTTTAAGTCTAACCAAGACCTTTCTAATAAAAAAACCGCATCAAACCCCGTTCAGTACTTTTATATCAGTATATTTATCCGCACTAGATTCATAGTTTATAATTTGACAGTTGTATATTCTTAAGCGGATATTTGGGAGCTTTGGTTTTAACATACTGAACACCCTGCCGTCACGTCTACTGAACCAATGGGGTTGACCGTTCAAAGCTAATCCCAGAATTCCCAGATGGCGCCAGCAAAGCTAGTTCCAACTGTTCTGTGTCATTATTGTTTACAAAAATAACATGCATTTTATTATCATTTCATAACATAAAGACGGACTTAAAAAAGTGTTAACTTGGTTTATTGTCTCATAAAAAAAACAAAAAAAATATCATCTTGTATTTGAACTAGCGAGTGAAGGAACTTAAAGATGAACTTAAAAAACGTGGTATTTTTACGAGGAAAAAAGGCAGATCTTGTGAAAAGGTATATTGTTTTAAATAAATGGGTTCTTCCAGTTGGACAAACTATTTGGTAATACTTTCCTATACCTACTGGCCGTCGATTTAAAGGTTGGGAGTGGGGGGAGGAGGGGGAGGTGTTTAGACCTCCCCCTGTGAAGGAAAAAGCGGGGAAGCCCCCCATTTTTGAGATACGATTTTGAGACGAACTTCTTAGCATTCCATGGATTCACCGTGCGGGTGCCGGGTCCATCGTGTGGCAGAGGGAGAAACTCCGAGAAGTTCCCAGGACTTGCGACCTATATAATTATATTCTAACCTAACTTTCGTAAAAAACAAGATTTCTTGTTGGTTTGAACGATTTAAGGGCTGGGTCCACTCCCAGCCCTTAATAATAAATAGGGGAGGGGTGGATGGTGTAGAACCCTCCCTGTGAAGGAAAAAGCATAGACGCCCCCCCTTTTTTATATTCTAAATTTGATGGTGGGTTGAAAAAAAACCTGGTGGGGAAAAAAAAAAGAAAAAAGGTGGGACCTAAACATAAACTGGCGAAATGTGGGTGCTAGCACCTCTGTCTACCCCTTCGGGGATATAGTCGTGAGTTTATGTTATGCATGTTGAAAAAAAAAATAACCACGAAGGCTAAGGCGGGAGCTCAGCTCTAACCTAACCTAATCTATCCGAGTCGGGGTACTCTGAGTCGGGGTGTTAAAAATGTTATATACCTACATTAATACGTAATATAATAAAATATGCATAAAATTTAATTTGTTCACTTGTGGGCGGCTAACATAGAGGTAAGCCACCGTGTCTGCAGCATACTTGCTTGTTTTAGGCGAAATTTAGGTTAGAATATGAAAAAAAAGAGGGGGGCATCCGCGCTTTTTCCTTCACAAGAGGGGGTCTGCACACTACACCCGCACACCCCATTCACTACCAGCCCTTAAATCGACGGCCGGTATAAGAAAGCAAAGCCAACTATTTTTTCAAACTGATTTGACCACGAGGAAAAGAAATATCTGTTGGTCAAACTTCTTTTAAACTGGGGTAAGTCCTCGTGATCAAACAATTTTGTCTAACTGATTTAACCACGAGGAATAGTTCTTCCACGTGGTAAAACTTATTATAGTTTAAGAAAACCCGACTGCGTAAAAAACTAAAAAGAAAAAAAGACAAGCACTCAGATGTCCGGTGTAAAGCATTGTATTGATGAAGTACAGTATGGAAGAGCGATCTAAATACGAATAAACGAATGATATATTTGTTCAAATATTTTCGAATCGTCGAAAATATTTGAACAAATACATTATTTTAATTCCTTATTTTGGACGTAACCTTGTGTTTATTGTTGTATAACTACAATTATTGACAAAAATCAGCAATCGCTATATGTAATAAATCCCTAAACCCTAATAAAATCCATACTTACCATATACCTACTATTCTGCCCCACTAATCACAAAAGCGGTATCTCAGTGATAGCTAGTTTCGAGATAATTGATGTTTTGTAAAATTAGGTTTTTTGTTAATTTATCGATTGTTATTTTTGGTTATTATATGTAGTGTATGTAAAATATTAGGTATATTTTCTATTCCAATAGTTAAAATATGTAAAATATACATGGAAATGCCATAATCGTGAGTTACTGCTACACCGCTTAGTAATTACAAACTTAAAATTTGAGTTGCCGCCTTTTGGTTAGCATTCCGCCTAACATTCTTCTATACAAAAATATATTGATTTTCAGTCAAATAAAATACGTATTTTTATATACAAAAAAACAAATCAAAGTGCACTTACAAAGTCTTTTATTATTGAAATTTATAATCATAAAAAAAAATATTAAAAAAAGAGACGTGTTCTATGAATTCTAATCAGTTAAAAGTGAGGAGTTCTCTCCAAAAGAACATTCCATTTTGTGGTATAATATTTTCGAAAGATTTCAAAATATTATCCATTTTGTTTGTAGAAATACCTAAGACGGATTCTCTCGGGTTTTTAATGTCAGACGGCAGTCACTCCCATAAAAGTCATAAAAGCCAAAGACGAGAATTATGCGGACGAAAGCAACCAGGAACAAATTTGAGATTATGATGTTTTGTACGCCTTTGGATTCCAGAATATTTGAACAGAAAATAAATTATAATATCACAAATTTGAAAGTAATCCTGGCAATATTTACCTAGGTAAAAAAACCTAAAGATGCTTAGAAGCTTCAAATTCCATTTGAAGCTAGCTAACTGTTACTATCGCTGTATTTCTAACTAGCGTACCCGCGCGCGGCTCCGCCCGCGTGAATGTTGGCTATCGCCACCAAGTCTTTTTAAGTTGAGGGATTGCCCTTACTTCCTTCGCAATCAGTAGTTGCAGCTAAACGTATTCATTTCATCTCAAGTTCTATCAAACCCTTCAAAGTACAGTGCCATGCATTGCAGCCAAAGCCAGTCCATTTACCATCATTATCCTTTTTCATTGTTCAGTAGCGGAGTCCTAGATAGCTGCTCTGGCCAAAGTATGTGTGACTCGGATCATCATAGCTGCATTGCATTTTCACATTCGATGCACTATTTCAAATTAGTGAACATTATTTATATCCAAAAATCAGATTTTTTTATTATTAAAATCATGCTACAGACATTGACATTTGACAACCTGATTTAACATTCAATAAGTTCATGAAAGTAAAGAAAGAGTATATAAGAAAGAGTATATATATACTAATAAATACCGGTTAAGTGCGAATTGGGCTCGTGCACGCAGGGTTCCGTACAAAATTGGGTTGAGGGGGATTTCCGCACGATAAAAAAGGGGGCGAACTTAACTTTGTTGCAGTGCTTCTTGTCTTGACTGACAGGCATTCATTTTTTTAGTGATGTAGGTAATATTTACGTTTTCCGGACTTTTACCTGTACCTATGCTATAAGATTTTACTTTCTGCAAAATATCTGAATTCTAGCCCAAAGGTAAATACCCCTTTTTTTCGTGCTCAAAAGCCCCGTCGGGCTTCACCTCAACGGAGCCAACGGAGAGGTTGGTATGTCGGAATCCTACCAATGCCTGTGTGATCGAGGAATCAGGTGTGTCCTAGAAAGGATATCCCAGAAACCCCAACCGGCTCCGGCCACCAGCACTGGAGACCTCGACGTGTTATTAGAAATCTAAATCCCCCATCTCTATAAAAAAGCGCCCGTGGAAATATAACACCCTGCCACCCTGGGTTTGCTTCTGCTATGGTGACGGTTAGCCTCGACCGTCAGCCTAGGACCGCACGGAGGACGGAGATGGTTCTGCGAACTACGCCGCCCGGTGCGCCTTTATCGGCACCGGGGGAGTGCTAGATCTCTCCCGTAGCTTTTCTACCACCACTTCTGCGCGCATTACTGCCTCGCAAAAAAAGCGGTAGCGTTCCACATACTCTCTATGGTGACCATGGTCGGCACCAGGGCCCTCACCATGAGGCTTACCCTACCGACGTCTGCTTCAAGGACATGTGTGTCTACCAGTGTATGAAGAGGTGGTGTGCCCACGGACCATCCCCGGCAATGGTGGCATTCAAACGTCAGCACCCTGCCTACGCAATGCAGGAACCTACCAAAACAGCCATGCCCATCAGTAAGCCTTGGATAGCTCAGGGTCAAGGGTTACCTTAAACTTCGGCGTCTGTAGACCCAAAATGGAGTTCGACTTTAGTCGGTCAAGTCCGATATTACGTCCTTACTGGCCAGAGGAGGGGAGAGATTCGTGGGGATTTCCGCACGCAAAATAAGGTACTGCTTCTTAAAACTCTCCGATTGCGGTGCAGGTGACTCACTAATGTCGCCGAAGGTAACTTAACGACCTCCGTCCTCCATGAGTGCAGGCCTGGAGATGGTAGGTCAAGCAACCTATTAGTCGGTGAGACCACAGTTTGGCTATTACGCTTCGTTTAATGCCAAGCATTATCCGCAACATTCCTTTGATCTAATTCAACTTGATGCCTCTACGTGTTCTTAAGAAGAGGTCTTGACAGACAGACAGACGGATAACGAAGAGATAAGGGTTTTTTTCCTAATCAGGCACTGAACCCTAAAAATTAATATATTCTATTTACTTTTGAGGAAAAAGAAGTAAAGGATATTACTCTATGAAAATTTAGACAAAGTCAATTTTAGTTCCTGTTGCTATGACAACTATTATAGATGGCGATAAAAACGTTTGCAACATCTAATTTTCTTTTTATTACTAAATTTCCTGAATGAATCATATATTTTTAATTATGTTATATGCTATTCGAGGCGGAGACAAATCCAAAAAATCATAGATCATGAAAATCTGTTCAGCCGTTCTTGAGTTCTGGGAAAAGCACGTTTTAGCCCTTTTTAGGGCTTTAGGGTTCGAATTTTAAAAAATCCTTTCTTAGTACACCTCTACGCATCAAAACCAACACTCCCTACAAATTTCAAGTCTCTACGACCAGCGGTTTAGGCTGTGCGTTGTAATCAGTCAATCAGTCAATCAGTCAATCAGCCTGTCAGGACTTTGAATTATATAGTATAAGATAAATAAGGTTGCCATTTGCCGAGTATCTTTGTATACCTACTCTTTGACTACTGAAGATATAACTCGTGGGACCTTACTCATCTTTAAAAATGCATTACTTAGCAAACAGTGCAGTTCAGTCAAGATATTTTTTCATCCATGATAGGCCTACGTTTAACCTCAATATCACCTGGTGGTAAGTGACGACGTGGTCTACGAGGAATCAAATTGCCTAGAAGGATACTAATCACTCGTGACTTGAAGACTTCGAAATCAAGTAGTCAAGAAATCACAGTATTTTCAATTATGTAAAACAGTAATTATAACATTTCCACTTGTTTACAACAACAAATTTACCTATAAACAAGTAATGACACGAATATTAGCCAAGGTAGGGAAAAATCATAGCAAAATGTATTATAAATTCGACCATATGGGACCTTAAAGACCAATTTGACTAGCGGCTGCAGTCGTATCTCATAATTTATGAATCAAGTCAGTATTAAATAACTAAGCGTTGTAGCGGTAATTCATTACACCGCTTATTGGCTTAGAACACGACGCTTCTGTTTTTTTAAAAGATTTGGCTGTATTTCAATATACGGCGAGTTGCCTACGTATTATTGATATACCTCTAATAGCCCTAGAAATTTAAGGTAAAACTGAGATAGAGAAATATTTCAAAACGATTTTTTTATACCTTTTAAGTGACATATCGCTATGAGGCTTAGTTCAATAGATGCGTATTTTTCTAAGCTATCCGATGCCATAAAAATCAGATTTTCGACTTTTTTTGAGATAACGCTTTTGTGCTTAGTAGGGCAGTATTATACTATATAATATTATCAATGCGAAAGTAACTCTGTCTGTCTGTCTGTCTGTTATGCTTTCACGCCTGAACCGCTGAACCGATTTTGATGAAATTTGGTATAGGAGTAGATTAAACCTCGAGAACGAACATAGGCTATGTTTGGTCGCGATAACCGACATCCACGCGGGTGGAGCCGCGGGCAAAAGCTAGTATGCTATAAATGGACTACCAACAGTGATGAGTTATCCTACCCTACATACCCTGACACTATGGGCAGTTATTATTTATGCCCAAAATGCCAGGGCATAACCCATCTATTCTATATAGATAGGTTTACGCCTGGTGTTAATCAGGTGCATTGAATAAATGCTCGATTAATGCCCAGAGTAACAGGGCAGAAGCCCGTCACTGATCACCACAAAGGTCTTCAAAACTATTTCTGTTATCACTCTCTATCGCTGACGTTATAATGCAAACAACGCATTCACTCAGATGCTATCTTATTTGCACTTTTTACATTTGTGTAACATAAATTTGTGAAAATTTTTGACTACAAAGTAACTGTTGATCGCGGCAATACCCGCGTGGTAGGTATGTGGAACTGGTATTGAGTAACAAGCATCCAAACATTTTTCCAAACCTTCATATTTATAATATTTGCAAGATAGTAGAAAGTGGGATAGGATAGGAGGAACATGATTGCATGACTGAGGTGTTTTATTATATTACTAGCTGTTGTCCGCGGCTCCACCCGCGTGGACGTCGATTTTCACGTTTTTTTACTATAGCGCATGTTCTAATCAGCCGATTGTGATCAAATATTATGCGTAAGATTTTAAGTCTAACCAAGACCTTTCTAATAAAAAAACCGCATCAAACCCCGTTCAGTACTCTTATATCAGTATATTTATCCGCACTAGATTCATAGTTTATAATTTGACAGTTGTATATTCTTAAGCGGATATTTGGGAGCTTTGGTTTTAACATACTGAACACCCTGCCGTCACGTCTACTGAACCAATGGGGTTGACCGTTCAAAGCTAATCCCAGAATTCCCAGATGGCGCCAGCAAAGCTAGTTCCAACTGTTCTGTGTCATTATTGTTTACAAAAATAACATGCATTTTATTATCATTTCATAACATAAAGACGGACTTAAAAAAGTGTTAACTTGGTTTATTGTCTCATAAAAAAAACAAAAAAAAATATCATCTTGTATTTGAACTAGCGAGTGAAGGAACTTAAAGATGAACTTAAAAAACGTGGTATTTTTACGAGGAAAAAAGGCAGATCTTGTGAAAAGGTATATTGTTTTAAATAAATGGGTTCTTCCAGTTGGACAAACTATTTGGTAATACTTTCCTATACCTACTGGCCGTCGATTTAAAGGTTGGGAGTGGGGGGAGGAGGGGGAGGTGTTTAGACCTCCCCCTGTGAAGGAAAAAGCGGGGAAGCCCCCCATTTTTGAGATACGATTTTGAGACGAACTTCTTAGCATTCCATGGATTCACCGTGCGGGTGCCGGGTCCATCGTGTGGCAGAGGGAGAAACTCCGAGAAGTTCCCAGGACTTGCGACCTATATAATTATATTCTAACCTAACTTTCGTAAAAAACAAGATTTCTTGTTGGTTTGAACGATTTAAGGGCTGGGTCCACTCCCAGCCCTTAATAATAAATAGGGGAGGGGTGGATGGTGTAGAACCCTCCCTGTGAAGGAAAAAGCATAGACGCCCCCCCTTTTTTATATTCTAAATTTGTTGGTGGGTTGAAAAAAAACCTGGTGGGGAAAAAAAAAAGAAAAAAGGTGGGACCTAAACATAAACTGGCGAAATGTGGGTGCTAGCACCTCTGTCTACCCCTTCGGGGATATAGTCGTGAGTTTATGTTATGCATGTTGAAAAAAAAAATAACCACGAAGGCTAAGGCGGGAGCTCAGCTCTAACCTAACCTAATCTATCCGAGTCGGGGTACTCTGAGTCGGGGTGTTAAAAATGTTATATACCTACATTAATACGTAATATAATAAAATATGCATAAAATTTAATTTGTTCACTTGTGGGCGGCTAACATAGAGGTAAGCCACCGTGTCTGCAGCATACTTGCTTGTTTTAGGCGAAATTTAGGTTAGAATATGAAAAAAAAGAGGGGGGCATCCGCGCTTTTTCCTTCACAAGAGGGGGTCTGCACACTACACCCGCACACCCCATTCACTACCAGCCCTTAAATCGACGGCCGGTATAAGAAAGCAAAGCCAACTATTTTTTCAAACTGATTTGACCACGAGGAAAAGAAATATCTGTTGGTCAAACTTCTTTTAAACTGGGGTAAGTCCTCGTGATCAAACAATTTTGTCTAACTGATTTAACCACGAGGAATAGTTCTTCCACGTGGTAAAACTTATTATAGTTTAAGAAAACCCGACTGCGTAAAAAACTAAAAAGAAAAAAAAACAAGCACTCAGATGTCCGGTGTAAAGCATTGTATTGATGAAGTACAGTATGGAAGAGCGATCTAAATACGAATATACGAATGATATATTTGTTCAAATATTTTCGAATCGTCGAAAATATTTGAACAAATACATTATTTTAATTCCTTATTTTGGACGTAACCTTGTGTTTATTGTTGTATAACTACAATTATTGACAAAAATCAGCAATCGCTATATGTAATAAATCCCTAAACCCTAATAAAATCCATACTTACCATATACCTACTATTCTGCCCCACTAATCACAAAAGCGGTATCTCAGTGAAAGCTAGTTTCGAGATAATTGATGTTTTGTAAAATTAGGTTTTTCGTTAATTTATCGATTGTTATTTTTGGTTATTATATGTAGTGTATGTATAATATTAGGTATATTTTCTATTCCAATAGTTAAAATATGTAAAATATACATGGAAATGCCATAATCGTGAGTTACTGCTACACCGCTTAGTAATTACAAACTTAAAATTTGAGTTGCCGCCTTTTGGTTAGCATTCCGCCTAACATTCTTCTATACAAAAATATATTGATTTTCAGTCAAATAAAATACGTATTTTTATATACAAAAAAACAAATCAAAGTGCACTTACAAAGTCTTTTATTATTGAAATTTATAATCATAAAAAAAATATTAAAAAAAGAGACGTGTTCTATGAATTCTAATCAGTTAAAAGTGAAGAGTTCTCTCCAAAAGAACATTCCATTTTGTGGTATAATATTTTCGAAAGATTTCAAAATATTATCCATTTTGTTTGTAGAAATACCTAAGACGGATTCTCTCGGGTTTTTAATGTCAGACGGCAGTCACTCCCATAAAAGTCATAAAAGCCAAAGACGAGAATTATGCGGACGAAAGCAACCAGGAACAAATTTGAGATTATGATGTTTTGTACACCTTTGGATTCCAGAATATTTGAACAGAAAATAAATTATAATATCACAAATTTGAAAGTAATCCTGGCAATATTTACCTAGGTAAAAAAACCTAAAGATGCTTAGAAGCTTCAAATTCCATTTGAAGCTAGCAAACTGTTACTATCGCTGTATTTCTAATAAATAAGGTTGCCATTTGCCGAGTATCTTTGTATACCTACTCTTTGACTACTGAAGATATAACTCGTGGGACCTTACTCATCTTTAAAAACGCATTACTTAGCAAACAGTGCAGTTCAGTCAAGATTTTTTTTCATCCATGATAGGCCTACGTTTAACCTCAATATCACCTGGTGGTAAGTGACGACGTGGTCTACGAGGAATCAAATTGCCTAGAAGGATACTAATCACTCGTGACTTGAAGACTTCGAAATCAAGTAGTCAAGAAATCACAGTATTTTCAATTATGTAAAACAGTAATTATAACATTTCCACTTGTTTACAACAACAAATTTACCTATAAACAAGTAATGACACGAATATTAGCCAAGGTAGGGAAAAATCATAGCAAAATGTATTATAAATTCGACCATATGGGACCTTAAAGACCAATTTGACTAGCGGCTGCAGTCGTATCTCATAATTTATGAATCAAGTCAGTATTAAATAACTAAGCGTTGTAGCGGTAATTCATTACACCGCTTATTGGCTTAGAACACGACGCTTCTGTTTTTTTAAAAGATTTGGCTGTATTTCAATATACGGCGAGTTGCCTACGTATTATTGATATACCTCTAATAGCCCTAGAAATTTAAGGTAAAACTGAGATAGAGAAATATTTCAAAACGATTTTTTTATACCTTTTAAGAGACATATCGCTATGAGGCTTAGTTCAATAGATGCGTATTTTTCTAAGCTATCCGATGCCATAAAAATCAGATTTTCGACTTTTTTTGAGATAACGCTTTTGTGCTTAGTAGGGCAGTATTATACTATATAATATTATCAATGCGAAAGTAACTCTGTCTGTCTGTCTGTCTGTTATGCTTTCACGCCTGAACCGCTGAACCGATTTTGATGAAATTTGGTATAGGAGTAGATTAAACCTCGAGAACGAACATAGGCTATGCTTGGTCGCGATAACCGACATCCACGCGGGTGGAGCCGCGGGCAAAAGCTAGTATGCTATAAATGGACTACCAACAGTGATGAGTTATCCTACCCTACATACCCTGACACTATGGGCATTTATTAATTATGCCCAAAATGCCAGGGCATAAACCCATCTATTCTATATAGATAGGTTTACGCCTGGTGTTAATCAGGTGCATTGAATAAATGCTCGATTAATGCCCAGAGTAACAGGGCAGAAGCCCGTCACTGATCACCACAAAGATCTTCAAAACTATTTCTGTTATCACTCTCTATCGCTGACGTTATAATGCAAACAACGCATTCACTCAGATGCTATCTTATTTGCACTTTTTACATTTGTGTAACATTTGTGAAAATTTTTGACTACAAAGTAACTGTTGATCGCGGCAATACCCGCGTGGTAGGTATGTGGAACTGGTATTGAGTAACAAGCATCCAAACATTTTTCCAAACCTTTATATTTAAAATATTTGCAAGATAGTAGAAAGTGGGATAGGATAGGAGGAACATGATACTGAGGTGTTTTATTATATTACTAGCTGTTGTCCGCGGCTCCACCCGCGTGGACGTCGATTTTCACGTTTTTTTACTATAGCGCATGTTCTAATCAGCCGATTGTGATCAAATATTATGCGTAAGATTTTAAGTCTAACCAAGACCTTTCTAATAAAAAAACCGCATCAAACCCCGTTCAGTACTTTTATATCAGTATATTTATCCGCACTAGATTCATAGTTTATAATTTGACAGTTGTATATTCTTAAGCGGATATTTGGGAGCTTTGGTTTTAACATACTGAACACCCTGCCGTCACGTCTACTGAACCAATGGGGTTGACCGTTCAAAGCTAATCCCAGAATTCCCAGATGGCGCCAGCAAAGCTAGTTCCAACTGTTCCAAGCTAATTCCTTTGTGTTCGACGGCCACGGGCCTTATTCTGTGTCATTATTGTTTACAAAAATAACATGCATTTTATTATCATTTCATAACATAAAGACGGACTTAAAAAAGTGTTAACTTGGTTTATTGTCTCATAAAAAAAAACAAAAAAAAATATCATCTTGTATTTGAACTAGCGAGTGAAGGAACTTAAAGATGAACTTAAAAAACGTGGTATTTTTACGAGGAAAAAAGGCAGATCTTGTGAAAAGGTATATTGTTTTAAATAAATGGGTTCTTCCAGTTGGACAAACTATTTGGTAATACTTTCCTATACCTACTGGCCGTCGATTTAAAGGTTGGGAGTGGGGGGAGGAGGGGGAGGTGTTTAGACCTCCCCTTGTGAAGGAAAAAGCGGGGAAGCCCCCCATTTTTGAGATACGATTTTGAGACGAACTTCTTAGCATTCCATGGATTCACCGTGCCGGGTCCATCGTGTGGCAGAGGGAGAAACTCCGAGAAGTTCCCAGGACTTGCGACCTATATAATTATATTCTAACCTAACTTTCGTAAAAAACAAGATTTCTTGTTGGTTTGAACGATTTAAGGGCTGTGTCCACTCCCAGCCCTTAATAATAAATGGGGGAGGGGTGGATGGTGTAGAACCCTCCCTGTGAAGGAAAAAGCATAGACGCCCCCCTTTTTTATATTCTAAATTTCTTGGTGGTTTGAAAAAAAACCTGGTGGGGAAAAAAAAAAGAAAAAAAGGTGGGACCTAAACATAAACTGGCGAAATGTGGGTGCTAGCACCTCTGTCTACCCCTTCGGGGATATAGTCGTGAGTTTATGTTATGCATGTTGAAAAAAAAAATAACCACGAAGGCTAAGGCGGGAGCTCAGCTCTAACCTAACCTAATCTATCCGAGTCGGGGTACTCTGAGTCGGGGTGTTAAAAATGTTATATACCTACATTAATACGTAATATAATAAAATATGCATAAAATTTAATTTGTTCACTTGTGGGCGGCTAACATAGAGGTAAGCCACCGTGTCTGCAGCATACTTGCTTGTTTTAGGCGAAATTTAGGTTAGAATATGAAAAAAAAGAGGGGGGCATCCGCGCTTTTTCCTTCACAAGAGGGGGTCTGCACACTACACCCGCACACCCCATTCACTACCAGCCCTTAAATCGACGGCCGGTATAAGAAAGCAAAGCCAACTATTTTTTCAAACTGATTTGACCACGAGGAAAAGAAATATCTGTTGTTCAAACTTCTTCTCAACTTGGGTTAAGTCCTCGTGATCAAACTATTTTGTCTAACTGATTTGACCACGAGGAATAGTTCTTCCACGTGGTAAAACTTGTTATAGTTTAAGAAAAGTATACTCATTTCGAAAATAACAACAATTATTCACTTTTTTTTCTCCGTTATTCACTTGTTTTTCTCCGTTATTAACATATATTAATATACAAAAAAGCGTTAACGTAATTAGCGTAATTTGTCAAGGAAATGACCGATACTTATTTCTTTATGCGATGAGATGATTTGAGACGATTAGAGACGACTTCATAATGAAATGCCAATTAGAATATTTTTTAATTGGCATCATTATGAAAACGTCTCTATTAATATGCTCGTTGTGACCATTTGCATCATCATTCTCCTTTTTACCCGACTGCGCGACGCAAAGGAGTGGTATAATGTGTTTATCAGCCTATGTATGTATCCATGTATGTATGTTCCTTTGAAGCACTATACAGACCAAACGCCTGGACCGATTTTTATGATTCACATATCAATCGATTCCTCTTAGCCCAGCGAGTGTCACTTAAGATATATGACGTAAGTGAAAATTCAATATGGCGACTACTGGACGCATATTGTGAAAATGAAAAAAAATAAAGCCAACAAACTATGTCAAGTGGGGTATCGGTGAAAAGGTATTTAAAAATTATTTTTAGTTTCCTTTCAACATTTTTCGATTCAACTATCCGTTCGGGATATAGGCGTGAGTTTATGTTATGCATGTTGAAAAAAAAATAACCACGAAGGCTAAGGCGGGAGCTCAGCTCTAACCTAACCTAACCTAACCTAACCTAATCTATCCGAGTCGAGGTACTCTGAGTCGGGGTGTTAAAAATGTTATATACATTAATACGTAATATATAATAAAATATGCATAAAATTTAACTTGTTCACTTGTGGGTGGCTAACATAGAGGTAAGCCACCGTGTCTGCAGCATACTTGCTTGTTTTAGGCGAAATTTAGGTTAGAACATGAAAAAAAAGAGGGGGGCATCCGCGCTTTTTCCTTCACAAGAGGGGGTCTGCACACTACACCCGCACACCCCATTCACTACCAGCCCTTAAATCGACGGCCGGTATAAGAAAGCAAAGCCAACTATTTTTTCAAACTGATTTGACCACGAGGAAAAGAAATAGGTATCTGTTGGTCAAACTTCTTTTCAACTTGGGTTAAGTCCTCGTGATCAAACTATTTTGTCTAACTGATTTAACCACGAGGAATAGTTCTTCCACGTGGTAAAACTTATTATAGTTTAAGAAAAGTACACTCATTTTGAAAATAACAACAATTATTCACTTTTTTTTCTCCGTTATTCACTTGTTTTTCTCCGTTATTAATATATATTATATACAAAAAAGCGTTAACGTAATTAGCGTAATTTGTCAAGGAAATGACCGATACTTATTTCTTTATGCGATGAGATGATTTGAGACGATTAGAGACAATTTCATAATGAAATGCCAATTAGAATATTTTTAAATTAGCATCATTATGAAAACGTCTCTATTAATATGCTCGTTGTGACCATTTGCATCATCATTCTCCTTTTTACCCGACTGCGCGACGCAAAGGAGTGGTATAATGTGTTTATCAGCCTATGTATGTATCCATGTATGTATGTTCCTTTGAAGCACTATACAGACCAAACGCCTGGACCGATTTTTATGATTCACATATCAATCGATTCCTCTTAGTCCAGCGAGTGTCACTTAAGATATGACGTAAGTGAAAATTCAATATGGCGACTACTGGACGCATATTGTGAAAATGAAAAAAAATAAAGCCAACAAACTATGTCAAGTGGGGTATTTTTAGTTTCCTTTCAACATTTTTCGATTCAACTATCCGTTCGGGATATAGGCGTGAGTTTATGTTATGCATGTTGAAAAAAAAATAACCACGAAGGCTAAGGCGGGAGCTCAGCTCTAACCTAACCTAACCTAACCTAACCTAATCTATCCGAGTCGAGGTACTCTGAGTCGGGGTGTTAAAAATGTTATATACATTAATACGTAATATATAATAAAATATGCATAAAATTTAACTTGTTCACTTGTGGGTGGCTAACATAGAGGTAAGCCACCGTGTCTGCAGCATACTTGCTTGTTTTAGGCGAAATTTAGGTTAGAATATGAAAAAAAAGAGGGGGGCATCCGCGCTTTTTCCTTCACAAGAGGGGGTCTGCACACTACACCCGCACACCCCATTCACTACCAGCCCTTAAATCGACGGCCGGTATAAGAAAGCAAAGCCAACTATTTTTTCAAACTGATTTGACCACGAGGAAAAGAAATAGGTATCTGTTGGTCAAACTTCTTTTCAACTTGGGTTAAGTCCTCGTGATCAAACTATTTTGTCTAACTGATTTAACCACGAGGAATAGTTCTTCCACGTGGTAAAACTTATTATAGTTTAAGAAAAGTACACTCATTTTGAAAATAACAACAATTATTCACTTTTTTTTCTCCGTTATTCACTTGTTTTTCTCCGTTATTAATATATATTATATACAAAAAAGCGTTAACGTAATTAGCGTAATTTGTCAAGGAAATGACCGATACTTATTTCTTTATGCGATGAGATGATTTGAGACGATTAGAGACAATTTCATAATGAAATGCCAATTAGAATATTTTTAAATTAGCATCATTATGAAAACGTCTCTATTAATATGCTCGTTGTGACCATTTGCATCATCATTCTCCTTTTTACCCGACTGCGCGACGCAAAGGAGTGGTATAATGTGTTTATCAGCCTACGTATGTATCCATGTATGTATGTTCCTTTGAAGCACTATACAGACCAAACGCCTGGACCGATTTTTATGATTCACATATCAATCGATTCCTCTTAGTCCAGCGAGTGTCACTTAAGATATGACGTAAGTGAAAATTCAATATGGCGACTACTGGACGCATATTGTGAAAATGAAAAAAAATAAAGCCAACAAACTATGTCAAGTGGGGTATCGGTGAAAAGGTATTTAAAAATTATTTTTAGTTTCCTTTCAACATTTTTCGATTCAACTATCCGTTCGGGGATATAGGCGTGAGTTTATGTTATGCATGTTGAAAAAAAAAATAACCACGAAGGCTAAGGCGGGAGCTCAGCTCTAACCTAACCTAACCTAACCTAACCTAATCTATCCGAGTCGGGGTACTCTGAGTCGGGGTGTTAAAAATGTTATATAGGTACATTAATACGTAATATATAATAAAATATGCATAAAATTTAACTTGTTCACTTGTGAGTGGCTAACATAGAGGTAAGCCACCGTGTTTGCAGCATACTTGCTTGTTTTAGGCGAAATTTAGGTTAGAATATGAAAAAAAAGAGGGGGGCATCCGCGCTTTTTCCTTCACAAGAGGGGGTCTGCACACTACACCCGCACACCCCATTCACTACCAGCCCTTAAATCGACGGCCGGTATAAGAAAGCAAAGCCAACTATTTTTTCAAACTGATTTGACCACGAGGAAAAGAAATAGGTATCTGTTGGTCAAACTTCTTTTCAACTTGGGTTAAGTCCTCGTGATCAAACTATTTTGTCTAACTGATTTAACCACGAGGAATAGTTCTTCCACGTGGTAAAACTTATTATAGTTTAAGAAAAGTACACTCATTTTGAAAATAACAACAATTATTCACTTTTTTTTCTCCGTTATTCACTTGTTTTTCTCCGTTATTAATATATATTATATACAAAAAAGCGTTAACGTAATTAGCGTAATTTGTCAAGGAAATGACCGATACTTATTTCTTTATGCGATGAGATGATTTGAGACGATTAGAGACAATTTCATAATGAAATGCCAATTAGAATATTTTTAAATTAGCATCATTATGAAAACGTCTCTATTAATATGCTCGTTGTGACCATTTGCATCATCATTCTCCTTTTTACCCGACTGCGCGACGCAAAGGAGTGGTATAATGTGTTTATCAGCCTACGTATGTATCCATGTATGTATGTTCCTTTGAAGCACTATACAGACCAAACGCCTGGACCGATTTTTATGATTCACATATCAATCGATTCCTCTTAGTCCAGCGAGTGTCACTTAAGATATGACGTAAGTGAAAATTCAATATGGCGACTACTGGACGCATATTGTGAAAATGAAAAAAAATAAAGCCAACAAACTATGTCAAGTGGGGTATCGGTGAAAAGGTATTTAAAAATTATTTTTAGTTTCCTTTCAACATTTTTCGATTCAACTATCCGTTCGGGGATATAGGCGTGAGTTTATGTTATGCATGTTGAAAAAAAAAATAACCACGAAGGCTAAGGCGGGAGCTCAGCTCTAACCTAACCTAACCTAACCTAACCTAATCTATCCGAGTCGGGGTACTCTGAGTCGGGGTGTTAAAAATGTTATATAGGTACATTAATACGTAATATATAATAAAATATGCATAAAATTTAACTTGTTCACTTGTGGGTGGCTAACATAGAGGTAAGCCACCGTGTTTGCAGCATACTTGCTTGTTTTAGGCGAAATTTAGGTTAGAATATGAAAAAAAAGAGGGGGGCATCCGCGCTTTTTCCTTCACAAGAGGGGGTCTGCACACTACCCCCGCACACCCCATTCACTACCAGCCCTTAAATCGACGGCCGGTATAAGAAAGCAAAGCCAACTATTTTTTCAAACTGATTTGACCACGAGGAAAAGAAATATCTGTTGGTCAAACTTCTTTTCAACTTGGGTTAAGTCCTCGTGATCAAACAATTTTGTCTAACTGATTTAACCACGAGGAATAGTTCTTCCACGTGGTAAAACTTATTAAGTATAGTTTAAGAAAACCCGACTGCGTAAAAAACTAAAAAGAAAAAAAAAACAAGCACTCAGATGTCCGGTGGTCTAGAAACATAACAACTTAACAGTCGGGATCCACTATTCAACAGCCAATCTTATTTTTCAATGGATCCCGACTGTAAGTTAAGTTGTTATGTTTCTAGACCACCGGACATCTGAGTGCTTGTTTTTTTTTCTTTTTAGTTTTTTACGCAGTCGGGTTTTTTAATTTCTAAATTATATTTTTTTATTTTATACTTTTTAGTTTTAAGTGTCCTAGGCAGCTATTTACCCGATTGGACTTTCTACTGTATAATAAAAACCTATGAATTGTTGTTACACAACTTTAAATCGCTATAGATCCTAAATGGTCAATGGAATCGAAAAATGTTGAAAGGAAACTAAAAATGATTTTTAAATACCTATTCAACGATACCCCACTTGACATAGTTTGCTGACTTTCATTTTTTTAATTTTCACAATATGGCGGCCAGTAGTCGCCATATTGAATTTTCACTGACGTCATGTCTTTAGTGACACTCGCCGGACTAAGAGGAATCGATTGACGTGTGAATCATGAAAATCGGCCCAGGCGTTTGGTCTGTATAGTGCTTCAAAGGAACATACAAACATACGTACATAGGCTGTTAAACACATTACCACTCCTTTGCGTTGCGCAGTCGAGTAAAAAGTACACTCATTTCGAAAATAACAACAATTATTCACTTTTTTTTCTCCGTTATTCACTTGTTTTTCTCCGTTATTAATATAATATTATATACAAAAAAGCGTTAACGTAATTAGCGTAATTTGTCAAGGAAATGTCCGATACTTATTTCTTTATGCGATGAGATGATTTCATTTATTTATTCATTTTCATTTATTCATTTATTCATTTATAATTGCAAATACAGGTATATGAGATGTTATGCTAGTACATTTTGGGTAACACTGTATTTAGCCTTGCGGCGGCAACAATTTGTAAGGAGAAAATGGTTACAAAATTAGGTTAGAATAATACTTACATGTCAATTTTATTGTAAATAATATTTAAATTATCTGAATACATGTCAGTATTATTAAGAGTCAATAAGAAAAATAAACCAATTAAATACTATGTCAATTGTAAATAATATTTAAATTACCTGAATACATGTCAATATTATTATAAGAGTCAATAAGAAAAAATAAACCAATTAAACACTATGTCAATCGTAAATAATATTTAAATTACCTGAATACATGTCAATATTATTATAAGAGTCAATAAGAAAAAAATAAACCAATTAATACTTGTCAGATCGTGCCATTGTTATATATGAAAACAAATAAATATAATGTCAGTGTTCCTGTCTATCACAATCGATCACGCAAATAATCCGCCACAGAATAATAACACTTCCCCAATAACATTTTCTTAAGTGAATCTTTAACATTTTTATAAGAAGGTTCCTTTAAAATTGACTTAGGTAAGTGATTATATATTCGAGGGGCCATGCAGAAAATGCTATTATTTAAATAAGCTGTGGAGTTAGAGGGTATACAGACTTTCAAATGATGTCTTCTGCTTTTCAAATTCTCAAACATATGAGCGTTCCTCCTCACAAACAACACTGTTTCCAAAATATAAACACATGGCAGAGTCAGAATGTCCAGTCTTATGAAGAACGGTCGACAGCTATCCATTGCCTTTATGTTACAGATGGCCCTTACACATTTTTTTTGAGCTTTAAATGCGTATTCGACATTTGTACTGTTGCCCCAGAAAATTATGCCATATCTTATGATTGAAGCAACGTAACCATGGTAGGCGGTCAAGACTGTGGGTGTGCTTGAAGTTTTTGCAAGTTTATAAAGCGCATAAGAGTAACGGTTCAACTTTAAACACAAACTTTCTATATGGTTTTTCCAATTTAGGTTTTCGTCAATATTTAATCCTAGAAATTTTGTGACTGTTACTTGTTTAATATTTTTATTGTCATACTGTATTTCTAAGTTCGCTAGTTTATTTACCCTGTTGCTGAATGTCATTATATTAGTCTTGTCAATGTTTATTTGTAGATTATTCCGTGTTAGCCAATCTATACTAGTGCACAAAGTGTCATTAATTTGGTGTTCCATGTCCTTTTTATTGTTACCTTTAAACAAAATAGTGCTATCGTCGGCAAAAAGTACAGATTCGTGGTGCAGTATCTTGGGAAAATCATTGATGTATATAATAAAGAGCAGTGGTCCCAATACACTGCCTTGTGGGACACCAAATACAACACTCTGCTGTTCTGAAAAGTAATTTACAATTGTATTTTCCACGTGACACATTTTTGAGATTACAGTGGATTGTTTCCTATCACTAAGGTATGATTTTATTAAATTGAGTATGTTACCCCTGATACCATAGGAATTGAGTTTCTCTAGTAGGATTTGATGGTCTACATAATCAAATGCCTTCGTTAGGTCCATATAGAGAGCACATGCTTGACTTTTGCTATCCACTTCTGTCATTACTGTCTGAAGGAATTTGTAAATAGCAATATTTATGTCCCTATTTTTCCTAAAACCCGATTGCTCATCGACCAATATATTTTTATTTTCGAGATAATTATACAGGCACTCGTAAATCACCTTCTCAAATACTTTAGACAATACAGGGATTAGAGCAATAGGCCTGTAACAACTCATATCGTGTTTGTCACCTTTTTTAAATATTGGTCTTATAATTGTTACTTTAAGCTCTGTTGGATATATACCATGAAGTATGCACAAGTTAATTATATGGCTTAGCACAAAAGATAGTTTAGTTGAGAGGTGCTTTAAAATCTTAACAGAAATGTCATCATAGCCGGTGCTGTTTGTGGGCTTTAGTTTCACAATTATTTTATTAATATCGTCAGGTATTGTTGCAGGCATAAACAAAGAACTCAAATTACTACTGTAATAAGTATGTGTTGAGTTCCTATTCAATTTCTGTACTTGATTTATGTAGAAAGTATTGAATGAGTTGGCCAACTGCGTAGGGTCATTAATAATATTGTCATTTACCATAACATGCTCAATTTGGTCTTTAGGAACATTAAATTTGTTATTATTTATTATTGTCCAAGTGGCTTTGCATTTATTGTTTGATTTATTTATATAATTGTCATTTTGGGCTCTCTGTGTAAGCTTGATTATTCGATCTAATCTGAACTTTAGGTCGGTAAAACTTTTTTTATTACGGTCAGTGCGATTTTTACGATACTGCCACAAATTTGAGACGATTAGAGACGATTTCATAATGAAATGCCAATTAGAATATTTTTTAATTGGCATCATTATGAAACGTCTCTATTAATATGCTCGTTGTGACCATTTGCATCATCATTCTCCTTTTTACCCGACTGCGCGACGCAAAGGAGTGGTATAATGTGTTTATCAGCCTATGTATGTATCCATGTATGTATGTTCCTTTGAAGCACTATACAGACCAAACGCCTGGACCGATTTTTATGATTCACACATATCAATCGATTCCTCTTAGTCCAGCGAATGTCACTTAAGATATGACGTAAGTGAAAATTCAATATGGCGACTACTGGACGCATATTGTGAAAATGAAAAAAAATAAAGCCAACAAACTATGTCAAGTGGGGTATCGGTGAATAGGTATTTAAAAATTATTTTTAGTTTCCTTTCAACATTTTTCGATTCAACTATCCGTTTAGGATCTAAGTATATCGATTTAAAGTTGCGTAACAACCATTATTTTTATATAGGTTTTTAGATAGTAGAAATTTAGAATTTAGAAGGTACAAATTCAGTATGGTTAACAGCTAGCTTGGTCCTCATAACTAAAAAGTGCAAAAAAAAATAGTTAAAAAAATCAAAAATTCCGATTGCGTAAAAAACTGAAAAGAAAAAACAAGCACTTGATGTCCGATGGTCGAGAAACATAACAGTTTTGTGATTTTTTATTCAGCAATCTTGACAATGGACGAGATATTGTAATTGGACGATATTTTTTCATCAACATTTTGTTTTAAAGATACCATTACATAAAATGTAACAGACTTGTAATGTAATACTTCTGCATATAATTATTTAAACTACGGCGATAATAATAATATACATTCGGCTTAACTTTAGATTAGCCGCCCACGAGGTTAGGTTAGCCCGCCTTAGCCTTCGTGGTTATTTCTTTTTTTTTCAAACCACCCAGACACAAGCTAATATTGTTAGAAAGTGAGCGGCTGACTGCGAGTGACGAGAAATCAACTACATTACTAAGTGAGCGACTAGAAGTATAGAGAGGACGAAATGTAATATTTTTAACACCTCGACTCGGATAGGTGAGGTTAGAAGTAGAAGGCTAAGGTGGGCGGGAGCTAACGGAGCGGAGCTCCCGCCTTAGCCTTCGTGGTGAATTTTTTTTTCAAACCACCCAAAAGTTTCTCATGTTGTATTGTAAATCAAATTATTTTTTTCGACTCGACTTTTGAAGTTTAGCTACGGACCCGGAGCGGAGCCTCGCCTTAGCCTTCGAGGTTTTTTTTTTTTTACAAACCACCCAGAAAGTTTATCATTTTATATTGTACCTAAATCAAATTATTTTTTTCGAAAGTTAGGTTATAGTACGAGATCCCACTGCAGAATCATGCATCCATCGAATATTTGCTAAAAACTAAATTTTACGCATATTTATGATTAGGAGAACATTATATTTACTAGGTTGCCTATCAAAATGTGGCCGCTATATTATTGCTAATTCATTTTTCGGAAAAAAAGAATCTTCACATGGTTTTTAAATAAAATATCATTCACGTCACGGCAATACACATAAGGACTCTGAAAAATCACGGTTGCCGTTGCGCACTTCGCCGTACCTCTTCGCAGCCAGGTGTAAACAGGGGTACTAAGAGGTATGGCTAGAGGTTAGAATCAGGAATCTGCATTGAGGTATAAACCAAAGTGAAATTTTTACTGAGACCCTAGCCCATTTTCACCATTACTTATTCACAACTATATTTTTTTCTTTTCAGTACACAAAAAAAAAATCAATATTGCTATGCGCCCTGTATGAAATCCGTCATTTATTGATGGCAAGATCTTCTGTTGTTCCAGGTAGGTACCTCACGGCAAGTCTCATTATCTGCAACTTCTGCAAGTAGTAGCTCTGTCGAAAATATTCTTAATTATGTTAGATGCTTCAGTACTTCGATGAGTGTTTTGATTGTGGCAAGATGGTGGCAAGTTGTTGGGGTCATTTCAATCTCATGCTCTTGAGATAGGTGCATTGTAAATCATCATAATACACTATCATCTATATTTAATGGCACTATGTCTTCATAGGATTGGGAAAAGTTAATGGCATTTCAAATAGCTGTTTCCTCAGGTTCCGGACTCCCATAAATGTATATTTTCTTGTTCTTGGTATTTCTGATAGTGGTTAAATGTTCCGAGGAAATATAGATGGTACAGTACAGCACCTTTTTTCAGATATTTATGTTAGTGTTCAACTTCTAGAGTAAGGAAATGACATGTTATTATTAATCTTAGATGAATTAAAAAGGGAAGATACGGTAAGCTTACAGATTTTATTCAAAAAAGTGGCTCGCACTTATCTACACACAAATACTTACTCACTCTGGAGATCGCTGAGTGCCATTCCTGACAGCCAGGACTTTATAAATGTAAGTTTTATTGTAATTTATTGGGAACTTACGAATGAAAAGTAATTTCTTGTGATTTTGTTTTTGCTTTTTGAGTGATTTGATCACTTTCTAAACACACATTGAGGCATTTTTGTTACAATACACGGGATTTATTTTTAGCACTTAATAAAAAGACAAACCACATGTGCGCGCTTCATTCATTTGACGTCCACTAATATTATAGAAGTAAATACATTTTTATGTTATTTTATGTAGGTATATCAAGTACCTATGTATTAAGACTAGGTACTAATAATGTTCAAAAATTGAATACGCAGGTAAGTGTTGCTTACACTTCCATGTGTATTCAATATTTGTTTTATAATCATTTTCCATGAAATGTTTTCGACATAACCTCTTTCTATTTGTAGAAATAAAATTCTGTCGGTGGATCGGATGACTTTCAACCAAAGCCGACAAATTTTCTGATCTTTTGGGAAATAGTGTACTCCAATTTCCGAGCATTTTGCTACCATACATTTAGTCATATTATAAATTATTTTGTTAATAACACCCATAACACCATACACCATACAAAATAGTTCTCTCTGCCTCGCTTTTCCTGCTGTACCTACATTAACGTTCTGCTCAAGCCCGGTATTTTTGGGTACGCAGACGACAGCACAGTGGTTGAGAGGTATGAGTCCAGCCCGCAGGCCAGCATGGTACAGACCCGGTCTCTTCGAGAGGCTATGGTTGAGCGTTTGGACTTGTCCTTGAAGGTTATCGCTGATTGGGGAGACGCTAACTTGGTAAACTTCAATGCGAATAAGACCCAGGCGTGTCTATTCTCCGCTAAGCGGAGCCAATTCCAGCCAAACCCTACTTTCCAAGGTGTACCAGTGCCGACAACCGTTCACCTTGAGCTTCTTGACGTGACTCTCACTCCTACTCTCAACTTTGGTCCATATATTGAGGCAAAGGCTCAAGTAGCTGCCAAAAAGCTGGGTTTTCTTTCAAAGGTGCGGCAATATTTCAAACCGGAACAGCTGCTCAACCTTTACAATGTGCAAGTTCGATCGTGTATGGAGTATTGCTCGCACCCCTGTGACGGCTCAGCAAAATACCAACTCGAGGCACTTGAGTCAATTGAGAGAAGGGCCAAGAGGCTCATTAACTGCGATGCGCTGGTTGAGACTAAGCTTCAGAGCTTGGAACATTGGCGTAGAATTGCTAGCCACTCTGTTTTTTATCGGTTGCACTTCGGGGAATGTGCGCTGGAATTACATAACCTAATTCCTCCAAGCCCCTTTCATCACCGAACGACCAGACGTACAGTTTGTTTATAAAGTCGTGAAATTAAATGAGGGCGCTGCTGAATACATGTAGCAACCCTATATAGTGCGATTAAAGTTAAAGAGTTTGAGAGTAAAGAGATTAAAGAGTAAAATCTATATCTATACTTATAATAAAACTGTAGAGAGGTCAATTCTGTACATTGAATATATTTACAAAATAACTATTGAGGGATAGACATATGTTGGTATTAGCAATGAGATTACGTTCCGGGCACATTCCATCTAGAAAGTTCACCTTCCTTATGGGCATATCACCTTCGCCAAACTGTGAAGTACTATGCGATTCACGTAAGTTGATAACTGTCATAATGACATTTTGATTCCCATTGCTTACTTCATTGCATAAAGTAAGGTCAGCAAATACATTTTTTTACATCACTATTCCATCTGAGATAAGTACATACAATGATAATTAGGAAATAAACTATCGGTTTTTTTTATATTTATTTATTTTTAATCGGGCGGTAACACTTCGAAGCCGCTTATTTTATAGTTTGCACTGCTATCGGATCCGCACGAACAATTTCACGTGCTCGTGAATGTATCTACCACTGTGCCTTCCGTACTCATTTTAAGCAAATTTAACTGTACCTAACAAAATAAGCTTATCAAAACAATAACAAAAGTCTATACCAAACACAATGTAACATCAAAAGTCAACAAGGACGCAACAAAATGGAGAAAAATCGGAAATATATATCAATGGCTTTGGAAGCGTAGCTAGCGGCACACTATGACACCAATCAATTATGAACTATTATTATAAACTATTACTAAGAAAATATGTTATGTATTTATGGAAAGAAAATAAAAATTAAGTCGTTGTTACCATAACAGGTATGAACCATCCGACGCGCCGTGAAAATTTTGTTGCTAGCTGTACAATTTTGATGAGTACGGAATGAAGTTGCCGCGAACGCGATTATCTTCTTACTTGAATCGCATAGTATGTGGAGTGGTAGAAGATGTACAACATATTCTGATGGAATGCGTACGGAACCAACAACGGAGAGAGGAGGACCTACTGAGGAGCAACATGATGGAAGTTGGAAGGTGTAACAGCATCCTAGCGAGTCCTCTGTCCGATACAGCTCAGGCTATGTTTTTGTTGTATGCGGAGTATTTAGGTTATGTCTAAACCATATTAGCTGGCTATGACGGAGCGACATAGCCATATTGTGGCAAAGCTCCAAATAAAGATTAAAAAAAAAAAACTATTGAGGGATGATTAGTGATCGATCCTAATGCAAAAAATGCAATTAGTATTATTTTTTGTCTTTCTGTCTGTCTGTCTGTCTGTCTGTATGTGCACGCATGGATCAAAAACTACTGGAGGGATTTTGATCAAACTTGGTATAATCCGCGCGCGATCAGAATGTGATGCGACCTTTTGGAACTGAGACGTACGTGGGCCGCCGCCGGCTAGCCGTAGCATCGGCAAACTCATGTCGAATCTCACAAAACGAAGCTGTGTTTTAGTGCGACTAGATTTCTAAATGAGTTTAATTTTGAATGCGAGATTTATAATAATTATAATATTGTATGATTGTCTGTTTGTCCGCAAATTTTTGTGCGCGCAAAAATCGGTTTAGGACTGTTGGTTCCATTAGAAAGTTCCACTGTTGGGTCCAATAGGATTTTCAAGTTTTCATGGCTCCATTGGTGGGTCCAACAGGATTTTCGAGTTTTCACGGCTCCATTGATTTAGGTACAAATTCCGATAGTTCCATTTAGATGGTGGAGTCAATAATTGAAATAACAGGTTTACATGCGGTCTCGTTATTCCATTGTCATAACTTACAACTTTTACTTATTAAAAGGTGTCAAATTAAACTTTATTCTAACGGGCGGTATGGAGAAACAAATTAACATCATGAAAATAAGTGAAGATTACAAAAACAAAACAGTAGGTAAATAACTACATATTAACACTTAGTACGGGAGGTAGCGTTAATTTTTTTTGGCAAGCGATAGCGAGTTGATATTCTCCACGATAATAGATCTTTATTGATACATACCAGAATTGACCGTCAGAACCCGCACCCGCGGAGCAGTCGAAGGTGACACCATGGTAAAGTTGTCAAAAAAAATTACGCTATCATTTGACACGTGAAACTTTATATGGGGATTCCTGAGGTCATTTTCAACTGAGAAATAACCGTCAGATGTGGTGTAGAGTAGTGGTTATACGTCAGTCGCGTATATATTAGACCAGTGCCGATAGTCTTTGAGACAAAATAAATTTATAGTAGGATGAAACCTGTTGGAAAAGGATCAGAATATAACAAAAATGAAAGGAAAAATAAATTACGGGTGATCTGAGGTCGGGAAGTGGGGAGGGGGGTGAGTTTTAAGGGTAAAAACGGTTTATCTCGATTTCCGGCAAAACTACAAGTCCTATGGAAAAAAGATAAATGACAAAGTTGTAGGTAATAAAGAGACCTACAACTTTTCATTTACACTTTTTTCACATAACCTCAAAATGTATGTGAAAAATTCAAATAATCAAGTTTTTGGTTTTTTATTTTTATCTTAAGCAAAACAAATTTGTTTTCCACGAAATTTGGTGAAAACTTAGCTTTTAATGTCCCAAAGACACTGTATTTTTTTTGATTTGAAATACTCTTTTTTTCAGCTTATTTTGACTAAATATCGAAAAACCACCCTAATTTTCAATCGAAAATTATCATGTCAAAATATCAGCTTTTTAAAAAAAGTCAGAGAGTTTTTTGTTCTCTGAAATCTCTTCTTTCTGATAATGTAAAAATACATATACATTGCTATGGTAAATTTTCTCAGAAAATGCAAAGAAGAAAAACTCGAATTCGAAATTAATATTTTTGTATATAGTCATTTCCTGAGAAAATTTACCATGGCAATGTATATATATTTTTACATCATCAGAAAGAAGAGATTTCAAAGAACAAAAAATTTTTTGACTTTTTTTAAAAAGCTGGTATTTTGACGTGAGAATTTTCGATTGAAAATTAGGGTGGTTTTTCGATATTTAGTCAAAATAAGCTGAAAAAAGAGTATTTCAAATCAAAAAAAATACAGTGTCTTTGGGACATAAAAAGCTAAGTTTTCACCAAATTTCGTGGAAAACAAATTTGTTTTGCTTAAGATAAAAATAAAAAACCAAAAACTTGATTATTTGAATTTTTCACATACATTTTGAGGTTATGTGAAAAAAGTGTAAATGAAAAGTTGTAGGTCTCTTTATTACCTACAACTTTGTCATTTATCTTTTTTCCATAGGACTTGTAGTTTTGCCGGAAATCGAGATAAACCGTTTTTACCCTTAAAACTCACCCCCCTCCCCACTTCCAGACCTCAGATCACCCGTAATTATTTTTCCTTTCATTTTTGTTATATTCTGATCCTTTTCCAACAGGTTTCATCCTACTATAAATTTATTTTGTCTCAAAGACTATCGGCACTGGTCTAATATATACGCGACTGACGTATAACCACTACTCTACACCACATCTGACGGTTATTTCTCAGTTGAAAATGACCTCAGGAATCCCCATATAAAGTTTCACGTGTCAAATGATAGCGTAATTTTTTTTGACAACTTTACCATGGTGTCACCTTCGACTAGACCGCTACCAGACCGGTTGACGGTCAACTCTGTTATGTATTAATAAAGCTCTATTATCGTGGAGAATATCAACTGGCTATCGATTGCTTGTTAGAATTAACGCTACCTCCCGTACTAACTGGATATAATTAAATGAATGTAATAAATTAAATCCTAATAGCTCCACCTATTTCGAATAATGGAAACATGAGTACCATCAGAATCCTGTTGGACCCATTCACCCTAAATAGTGAAGACAAAAGGGCTCGACATTCCTGTTGGACCCATTTTTTATATCAGCCTGCATTTCTGTTCCCTCTTATAGCGCTCTCTCTGACAGTTGGCCGGCTGCCGTCAAAACTAAGAACCTAAATACAAACTTTAATATTTTATTCAACGACAAAACAATCATTTACATGCAGCCAGGTATATCTATTATATATCTATTCAACCTATTTGTAAAGTGTCGAATTGTTATTGTTGGAACTCAATATTACCTTAATAAAATAATTAATGTTATTGATGGTTAACACAATGGAGCCATGAAAACTCGAAAATCCTGTTGGACCCATCAATGGAGCCATGAAAACTCGAAAATCCTGTTGGACCCACCAATGGAGCCATGAAAACTCGAAAATCTTGTTGGACCCATCAGTGGAACTTTCCAAAGGAACCAAAAGTCCTAAAGGTTTTGGTTAGACGAGTGGAGACCAGTGGAGTGTAAAGTGAAGTGACGAGTAAAGTGGAGAGTGGCATGGAGTAGAGTGGTGAGTCGAGTGGAATCGTTTTATTAAATAGACTTGGTGGCGATACCGACTACCACGCGGACGAAGCCGCGGGTGGAAGCTAGCTAGAACACATTATGTTCAGTTCAAACTCAAACTTAATCATTTATTAAATTCAATCAGTTACAAAGAATAATCACTCCGGATTTCAAATATTAAATATTGAAATGCGTTTCGTCGCCACTCTCACCACAAATATTAAAGTTATCCATTTCTTTCTTCGGCCGACCTTTCATGTGTTAGGTTAGATAATAGGTTAATAGATTAGAGAGTTCGACTGTCCTGTCCACGTGGCCACTACTTGAGACCACGACATAACTTCCTTTGTTGTGTCCACCTCAGAACACGACCACAACCGAAATCTTTAACCAAGCTACTATGCGATTCACGTAAGTTGATAACTGTCATAATGACATTTTGATTCCCGTTGCTTACTTCATTGCATAAAGTAAGGTCAGCAAATACATTTTTTACATCACTATTCCATCTGAGATAAGTACATACAATGATAATTACGAAATAAACTATCGGTTCTTTTTTATATTTATTTATTTGTAATCGGGCGGTAACACTTCGATGCCGCTTATTTTATCGTTTGCACTGTTATCGGAGCCGCACGAACAATTTCACGGGCTCGTAAATGTACCACTGTGCCTTCCCTACTCATTTTAAGCAAATTTAACTGTACCTAACAAAATAAACTTATCAAAACAATAACAAAAGTCTATAACAAACACAATGTAACAACAAAAGTCAACAAAATGGAGAAAAATCGGAAATATATATCAATGGCTTTGGAAGCGTAGCTAGCGGCACACTATGACACCAATCAATTATGAACTATTATTATAAACTATTACTAAGAAAATATGTTATGTATTTATGGAAAGAAAATAAAAATTAAGTCGTTGTTACCATAACAGGTATGAACCATCCGACGCGCCGTGAAAATTTTGTTGCTAGCTGTACAATTTTGATGAGTACGGAATGAAGTTGCCGCGAACGCGATTATCTTCTTACTTGAATCGCATAGTAGGCAATCAAGCTTCTAGTAGTGTATACTATGCGATTCACGTGAGTTGATAACTGTCATAATGACATTTTGATTCCCGTTGCTTACTTCATTGCATAAAGTAAGGTCAGCAAATACATTTTTTTACATCACTATTCCATCTTAGTTATGTACATACAATGATAATTACGAAATAAACTATCGGTTCTTTTTTATATTTATTTATTTTTAATCGGGTGGTAACACTTTGATGCCGCTCATTTTATCGTTTGCACTGTTATCGGAGCCGCACGAACAATTTCACATGCTCGTGAATGTACCACTGTGCCTTCCCTACTCATTTTATGCAAATTTAACTGTATGTACCTAACAAAATAAACTTATCAAAACAATAACAAAAGTCTATAACAAACACAATGTAACAACATAAGTCAACAAGGACGCAACAAAATGGAGAAAAATCGGAAATATATATCAATGGCTTTGGAAGCGTAGCTAGCAGCACACTATGACACCAATCAATTATGAACTATTATTATAAACTATTACTAAGAAAACTTGATCCCACCAGCTTTAGCCTACTAGGATCCCCTATCTTCTTGGAGGCGGTACCTGAGGCTATTATTTCTCGCCAACGTCTTCTCCTTGCTGCTCGGGAACGTTTGGGGGAACTTTCCGCTCATGTTGCCGTCCTGTTGCTCCGTGTTTGTTTCGCTATTCCCAAGATCACGTACTTGCTGCGAACTGCACCTACGTGGCTCTGTCCGGAGGCTGTCTCTGCGTTCGACAGTGCTTTGGGAGAAACCGCGGAGTCGATACTCAACGTCTCACTTGACGATCGCCAATGGCTCCAGGCTTCTCTGCCGATAAGATGTGGGGGTCTCGGTCTACGGCGTGTAAGGGATGTTGGCTTGCCGGCCGTCTTAGCGTCGGCTCATGGGGTGGTGAGCCTGGTTGCTCTCACACTGTCACCCAATGGTGATCAGGTTAGCTTACCCTATGTGTGCGAGGCGTTGTCGGCATGGTCCGTCCTTAACCCGAACGCGTCGCGTCCAGTAACCCCACAGGTGCAGCGGGCTTGGGACATGGTTGGTACTGGGGGAGCCGCGAAGCGGATGCTGGATGGTGCGACGGGCGTTGATCTGGCGAGGCTCAAGGCCGTATCGCAGCACGAATCGGGGGCATGGTTGCACGCACTTCCGTCGCCTCACCTGGGTACCTTACTAGACGACAACTCTCTGCGTGTGGCAGTGGCACTCCGCCTGGGCTGCAAGGTGTGTGAAGCACACAAATGCATCTGTGGGTCCATGGTGGAGGGGGATGGCCATCACGCGATGAGTTGTCGTCGTTGCACAGGCAGGTTTCCGCGTCACCATGCCCTCAACGATCTGGTTCGGAGGGCCCTCATTTCGGCCAATGTACCGTGTCTGCTGGAGCCCCTTGGGCTCAATAGATCAGACGGGAAGCGACCGGATGGTCTGACTCTGGTGCCGTGGAAAAACGGCAAGTGCCTGGTGTGGGACGCTACATGCGTCAGCACTGTCGCGGCCACGCACCTGAGTCGCACCACCGGCGCGCCTGCGGCGGCCGCTGAGGATGCTGCGAGCAGGAAAAAAATTAAATACGCCGCAATGGAGACACAATACCACTTTGTGCCCATTGCTGTGGAGACTCTGGGCAGTTGGGGACAGGAGGCGAAGCGCTTAATCGCAGAAATAGGTCGCCGCATACATGAGAAAGGTGGTGACTCTCACTCCGGGTCGTTTCTGGTACAAAGGATGGCCATCGCTATACAGCGAGGTAATGCGGCAAGCATTATGGGCACCTTTGCACCGGGAACGATACGGGGTGGGTTGTTTGACGGGGGCGACTCAAACCCATGACGGGTTTATGGTTTGACTAAGTATGTGTAATTCATATTTTGATATTGTTAATTTTATGAAAATTGTACTTAAATAAAAAGATTGTATTTGGATAATTTAATTTTATATATAATATATATACTAATACTAATACAAGTCTTTCTATTTGTAGAAAGAATTACTAAGAAAATATGTTATGATGTATTTAAGAAAAGAAAAGAAAAATTAAGAATCATTGGTTGTTACCATTACAGCTATGAACGTATCCGACGCGCCGTGAAAATTTTGTTGCTAGCTGTACAATTTTGATGAGTACGGAATGAAGTTGTCGCGAACGCGATTATCTTCTCACTTGAATCGCATAGTAGAAGAAATTACTTTTAAGTCCATAAAGATCAGTGCGGGAAAAATAAAACAAACTATTTACTATAATATAGGTACATGCCTTGGAATGCTGTTTTCACACAACATTTATTGTTACCTACTTTATTATAATCTACATTTTTCTACTCCGATAAAAACTAAATTTGGTTTGACAAATTATTGTTGACATTGAGACAAAGAATAAAGATTTAGATTTGGCCAAGAACATTAGAAATTTCCTTGGATTTGGCCTAAAAGTTCGCCGTTCCAAGGAATTCGTAATACGAGCTCCAAAAAGTTCGTTTCGCAAGTGACACGTCGCGAAGGTTGCGACAATTCGTAGACCATCTACGATATTCAGTCTGCGTGACATACCTACCAATCATGTATCAATCTTATTTGACCGTTTTCCTTCTCTGTCTACGGTTTTTGACTATATATAATAGTCTGTGACAATATTATGTCGCCTTGTCTCTTTGACATTTGGAACGATAGGATAAAATTTTTATTGAAGTGAAGTCTTGTTTTGATGGAGTGAGGTTGATTTAAGTTTGAGAGTATTACGTAAGGGTAAAGTTGATATTAGTGCTACTGAGATGTCATTTTTATTAAGACGCGCTCTTGGTACAGGATGCTCTGTAGGGCGGAAGGCTTTGAACAATGTCAAGAGTCCAATGATCCAGCGAGTGGTCACAAAATCAGATCAAGCCGCTACAGAAACGGAAACCAGACCTACTGTAGCTAAAATAGATCCTCTCCAGAAGTCGCAGCTCGTAGATTTCGGCAAATACGTTGCTGAATGTATGCCTAAATATGTGCAGAAGGTGCAATTAACAGCTGGGAATGAGCTGGAAGTTCTCGTACCCCCTGAAGGAGTGGTGCCAGTCTTGCAGTTTTTGAAAGACCACCACAGCGCACAGTTCACTAATTTAGTCGACATTGCCGGTATGGACGTACCCAACCGACCATACAGATTTGAGATAATTTACAACTTGTTATCATTGCGATATAATGCAAGGGTTCGAGTTAAAACTTACACTGACGAACTCAGCCCTCTCGACTCTGCTAATGATGTTTTTAAAGCAGCCAATTGGTATGAAAGAGAAATTTGGGATATGTATGGCGTATTCTTTGCTAACCATCCTGATTTAAGACGTATCCTTACCGATTATGGTTTTGAGGGACATCCATTCAGAAAAGACTTCCCTCTTAGTGGATACGTAGAAGTACGTTATGATGATGAACAGAAGCGCGTGGTGGTGGAGCCTTTGGAGTTAGCTCAAGAGTTCAGGCGTTTTGAGCTCAGTGCTCCATGGGAACAGTTTCCCAATTTCCGCAGCAATCCAGCATCTGAAGAAATTACTAATCCTGGTGATGAAAAACCGAAACAGTAAATAAAATCTTTATAATGTATATTAAAAATATGTAAAAATATATTGCAAATGGTTTCATCATTAAAATTATTCAAGTAAATTAGTAATATTTTTTTCCAGTTGGCAAATTTACAAAGCTTAGTGCACTTGATGATATTGTTATAATTGATTAGTAACAGCAATAATTTACTGTATACAAAGGTGTAGTAGAGGCAATAATTACAAATTAGCAAAAAATAATCTAGTCTTAATTTTTCCCAGTGGGTGGGGGGTTCAAACTGTATTATTGTTTTATGTGGATGGTAATTGCAACTATAGTAGCAGCAGCAGTGGTACAATTGAAACTTTTTATTGCATGTGAAGTTTTTGTAGCTATCATACAGACAATGGCTAAGTCAAATACATAACCATCTTTTTTGTGTGGGTTTGGGTAAAATACAAAAAGGTATATAGGTTAAGAAAAAACAGTTATGAAAGTGGCCGAAAGGAAAAAGAGGAAGTAATGTACTTTTTGTTACAATGAGCAAGGCTAGAAACTACTATATGTATAGGTACAGAAATAAAAAATATACTAGCAATCTCTTATTTATTCAGCCATAAAAATATCATTATACATGTAAAAATAGTATGTGATGTAAAAATAGGGTGCGCCTATCGCCTGTAACGATATCTCTTGAAGTGGAACCAGAGCTGGAAGATGTTATTGTGGAAGTGACAGCGGAAGCCGCGCTTGTACGAGTACTCCCACTCGCGGTTGACGATCTTGAACGCGATGTCCTCGTACGGCGGCCCCGCGTGGAACCGCAGCACCGCGAAGTCGGGGTTCTCGGGGCAAGGTTTCTGTAGGGTCACAACCACTTTATGTAAAATATATTTGGGGATAGATATTAATCATTTTAGCAATTTCATACATGCATTCAAAGTTAGCCTGAGGCCTGCTTATTCTTTTGTTAGGTATGTCGGCGTTATTGGGAGCTACTGACGTCTAATGACTTGACTGCATAGATTCAAAATGAGTGTCTTTTTTCATTTGAGCAGTATATACATATACAATCGAACACATATATTCTGTCATGCCCTCAAAAAAAAGGAGGAGAGGGTGCATCACGTGCCAGTGTTGAAGAACCTAGTGCATACCTTTCGTACCTAGTACAAATGTAAAATACATACCAGTGAGAACTCAGGAGTGGCATTCTTATCGATGAGATCAGGGTAGAAGATGTTGAACTTGTACCCTTGCACAATCTTGGGCGGCGGGTTGTCCATGTCGTAGTGAGTTTGGTTGTACTTATTCCATTCAAACCCGGTGTGGACCCTGCAAGACAGCGGTGTGTTAGTTAGTTGGTGCATGACTGGGTGCTATGGTAGCGGTGTGTGGCAGTGTGGTACCTGTTGAAGTAGCGCGGCTTCCTGGGCCGGTACTTGTCGGCCCACAGGCAGGGCTGGTCGGGCAGCGCGTGCTCCACGCTGAACTGCGCCTCGTCGGGCGCCGCCCCCATCGCGCGCCGCGCCTCGCGCTCCAGCGCCTCGCCCGCCGTCGGCGCCGGGCCCGCCTGGCGCGCCACCTGCCGGAGTGCATCTTGTGGTTACATGCGCAGAACATTGGCGAGTACACCAGTACGTCGGTAGGAGCTAGCCCTGGTTACACGCACCTGCTGGTTGGCGTGGTCCCGCTGCGCGTGCAGCCTGGCGCGCAGGTAGGCGAGGCGCTGCGCGTCGTCGGCCGGCTCCGTCAGCAGCGTGCCCGGCTCCAGCTGCGCCGGCGCCAGCAGCGCGGGCGAGTAGCGCCCGCTCGCGTACAGCGCCTGGCTCGCGTCCTCCGCGTCCTCCGCGCCCGACGAGTCGCCCGCCTCCCCCGCCCCCTCGGCCCCCGCCTCCGGCGATGCGCTGCCGCCCGCTACGGGCTCCGGCTCCTCCTTAGGTTGAGACCTGCGAAAGGCGCCCCAGTGAGTGCCGTTTCGATTAAGTGACTTACACTAGCATGCTTGGGTACGCGGTACTCACGGCGCGGGCGGGTCCCCGGGCGCGGCGGGTGCGGCGGGCGCGGCCACTCCCTGCTCCTGCTTGAGCAGCTGCAGCTTGCGGCGCAGGTTGCCCTGGTGGCGGTCGCGCAGCCGCGCGCGTGCCCGGTGCGCTGCACACGGAAACACGAGGATTACATGGCTGCAGGGGCATATCCTGATACAAGTTGAGTGCATGTCATGACAAGTTGAACACACCTTTGAGTTGACTGAGCAGGCTCTCCCAGTAGCCTACGTCGACACCGTCGCGTCTGCCGCTTATTTTCTGTTCGATCTGCGTCTGCAGAGCTTCCAGTTGTGCACCCGTTTTGCCTTTGAATATCTAAAAGATAAACACAACTACAATATAGCGATCGAGTGGCCCGGGGTGGGGTGGGGTGATGCGTGTGTGGGGGGGTGGGGGTACCTGCGTGACGTCGTCGGCCACGGCCTGGTGCACGCCGTCGCGGCGCGCGTCGGGCGCGGCCAGGCGGCGCAGCTTGGCGAGCTCGTCCAGCACGATGGTCTGCACGTCCTCCCAGTACGACACGTTGGCGTTGTTCTCCAGCTCCTTGTACACCTGCACACGATTACACCCGTAACTAACTACGCACCTAACCTCTCCCGTTCTTATTATTACCTGATTATTTCTTTTTTATACCGATAGATTGGTGTGCAAGCTAGTTAGCATCTTTTCGTAGTAAAATTGAGTATTTAATTTAAATCATGTATTCATATTATGCTGAATCAGTTTCAGTTTATGAAGCAATACTAAAATTACAACTAATCGAGTAGATTACGTAACAGTGAGTAGTTGAAATCTGTTATTACCTTAATATCCTCAAGTAAATCTTCGAGATCCTGCGTCTGCAGCCCATTGAGGTATGTGTATGGTTCGTGCATTTCTAATGCGTCCACACACTCCTCCGAGCTGACGTACCACGCTAACAGGTCTATCGGTTTGGCTAAAAATAAAAACCTAGTTTATTACAAAAAGATCATAGTCTAAATTGGAAAATAATACTAGAAGATAACAGCTATGCCAAGTTTAAGACTACTGACAGCTTAAAAAGTTTTGTATATTATTCAGTACAAGCAAGCAAGTCATAGCAAGGAATTAGTTACCGCGGCCGTCGCGGATGCGGATCTGCGAGCGCAGGCGCGCCTGGTGCAGGTGGAAGGCGTCCTCGTGCTTGGCCCACGTGTGGAACTGCATGGCCTCGCGCGCGCGCGCCGACGCCGCCGCGTCCGCCTCGCGCGCCGCGCGCTCCGCCTCGCGCTCCAGGCGCCGCTGCTTCACCTGCATCGCACAGATCGCACTTATTAGCTGCCCACACTCACTTATTAATAAAGGCTAAGGACCAAGTACAGTACCTTCTCCAATTCTATTTTGTTTTCTTGTTGTTTCTGTCTATTTTGTGCCTCGAGTTCGTCCCGCGACACGTTTTTAACACCCTCCTTGGCGAGTTTCTTGCCCCACACGAATGTATTGGTGAGGGCAGAGTCTCCGAAGGGATTGTCCTGGTTGGTATAACATTGGTACTCGTTGTCCCAGCCCATACGCTCGCGACGTTTGCGCTCCTTCTCCTGTTTCTCACGAAGTCTACGAGCTCTAGAATAAACGTAGTGATTAAAACAATTGCACAATATTAGATAACCAGGTTGTTCACTGTGAAGCATTCAATTCAGTTCCTGTTCCTGCTTTCCATAGGAACCTATTCCAGAGATAAAAAATTACTTATTTGTTATGCTGGACTATAATCCTCTATACCAAACTTCAGCTAGATCCATTCAGCCTTATGACATGATTGAATAACAAACATCCCAAAAGAGCAGAAAGGGAGTCACTATGAGGCCAACCTTCTAAGGTATCAGTCAACAGTGACCCTTGACTGCAGCTAGATTGATATTAATCTTAAGTTAGGTACTCAGAATAAATACATGATGTATGTAATTAGTTGTGAGGTTATGAGGCAAGGTCGAGTTGACAAGTCTTACATAAAAACCCCAACAAACCAGATTAAAAACAAAAATTAGGGTAAATATATATACATATAGTATTCGCCAGAGGGAAATACAATAGCATAAGTGTTAAACTATACAATCATATAAATAGGGTTATGAATATTGTTGGGCTGAATAAATATAAATTAAAAAGCAAAGTTGAAGCATGGCTTCAGCAACTGGACTACCACAAAACGGAAGATCTGTTAACATTTTTATAATAGTCTCTTTCACTTGACAATATTTATAACACACGCGCTCACTTACACATACAATCCCACTCACACACAGACACACACACTCACACACACACACACACACACACACACACACACACACACACACTCACACACACCAAACACATACACAACAAAACATCGACACATAACTTGTACCACAAACTCACTCTAACACATAACCTTCTTCTCCCTTAACGTACATTATTGCTCCAAACGATACAACGACGGCCATGCATATGTATTCTTGTATAAATATGTAAAACATGTCATATTCCACGACTGAACACTGCCTCCCAAAATACAAGCTATGCTTAGCTTGGAGGGCAGCATCAGTATACTCTGTCCATACATTTATTCAAGACTACTTTTAAGATAAAAATTGTACCTTCCAAAATGTATATTGGTGACAATAAATAGTTTTTAATTTTTTTTAATTAAAAATGACTTAGGTATTATATTTTCTGGTCATTTGGACTGACTATGTCAATATAAACTTAACAAGAGTGTTATTAGCAATTAACATAAGCACCTTTGAATGTCTGCCATGTCATATAACAACCAATGATGCAAATACATTGTGGAAGACTTTTCTCATTCACCTACCTTTTCTCTTCAGGTGTTTCGTTGGCCTTTAACTGTTCCTTGTGCTTTTTCCTGTCATCCTTGATTCTCAGACGCTCTGCTTCAAGTCTTTGCAGCAGCTTCAGCTCTTCTTCATCACTGTCACTGCTCGAACCACTACTAGAAGATTGTTTCCTATTTTTCTTTTTCTTGGCTTTAGATCTCTGCCTCTCCCTACTTACTGATCTATGGTTAGACTTTTTTGGCGAGTGGGACCTTGAACTGTGTTGAGACTTTTTTGGGGTACGTGATCTACTTCTGTCCCGACTCCTGGGTTTGCGACTTCTGCGACGTTCCACTGATCTACTTCTAGAGCGCTGTCGGTGTTGTACTGCATGTCTCGACGACCTGGTTATAATATCAAGTTATTGTTACATTGACATGACATAGGCGTGATGGCATGTTTTAGTTATTGCCGTAGGGCGAAAATTATAAACAACCATACTTACATTTTCTTATTTAAGCTGATATCAACACAAATAAATAAAGTTGCACTTTTATATAATATACTTTTTTGTATCGAAGTAACAAGTGCTACAGTGATATTTTCCAAATATTGCTGTAGACAGACCAAACAGGTAAACAGAATTTGTGATGCAGGCAACCAGAGAATTGATTACTATACTGCAATTTATGATTTACGAAATAATATAATTAATAATAAATTACTATATTAAAATGATTGAGCCAAGAGCAGAGTCACACAGTCACAAAAACAACACGCAATATTATAAAATAAAACAGATTTGTTTGATTTGAAGTGACAGACGTGACGTTCACGTTGACGTAGGTAACGTGACATTTCCGTCATGTCATGAATGTCAGGTGTATTTTTTTAAGCGTTGACTGAGAATAACTGCCTATATAATAAATCATTTTGTTATCACCACTGCCAGCACTGTCACTCATTCCAAAGACAACAAAGGCTAAAAAATAGTTAAAAGCCCCAGTAGCATTTTCAAAAATATTATTAAAAAAATACAAATGTCTGTCTGTTGTCAGCTGTCTTGATCTGATGAACTGTCAATTTGTTGTTGAAAGTTGTAATTATTGTATGCAAGTGTACGTGAGCATTTTTATTTTAATGATTTCAATTACTCGTCATTTCTTAGCTGTTTGCTATATTGAAGTGATTCGTAGTTACATACCGTACCGACCTCTGTAACAAAATCTAACCTCAGTGTTATTTTTACATTGTTTTTATTAGTTGAATAGTGCAGCTGTATTGCACAAGAAACTTTCAAATATGTCCTTCTTGCGAGGCTCAGAAAACTATGTTTGGTGCACAACCAGCGTCCTAGGGAAGGGCGCTACAGGTGCTGTATTTCAAGGTGTCAATAAGAATAATGGTGAACCGGTAGCAGTAAAGACGTTCAACCAGCTCAGTCATATGAGGCCGCATGACGTACAGATGAGAGAATTCGAAGTTCTGAAGAAGGTGAAGCATGAAAATATTGTGAAACTACTCGCGATTGAAGAGGAACAGGAAGGGCGGGGAAAAGTGATTGTCATGGAATTGTGCACTGGGGGTAGTTTATTCAATATTCTAGATGACCCTGAGAATACATACGGCCTTCAAGAACATGAGTTTCTCTTAGTGTTAGAGCACTTAACGGCGGGTATGAAGCACTTGCGAGATAATAATTTGGTGCATAGAGATTTGAAGCCAGGTAATATAATGAAATATATAAATGAAGATGGAACTACTACATATAAGTTGACAGACTTCGGAGCAGCTAGAGAGCTGCAAGAAGAAGAACAGTTTGTATCACTGTACGGCACTGAGGAATATTTACATCCTGATATGTATGAACGAGCAGTGCTGAGAAAGCCAGTAGGGAAAAGTTTCGGTGCCACAGTAGACCTGTGGTCAATAGGGGTCACCCTATACCATGTGGCCACTGGACAGTTGCCTTTCAGACCCTATGGAGGCAGGAGAAATAAAGAAACAATGTTTTATATTACTACTAAAAAGGCATCAGGAGTTATTGCTGTAAGTGTTATTATTGAATTGTGTATAAATGACTGACCTGGTATGGCTCTGTTGAGGGTCACTGGTGTGCAGTTTTAGTCTAGACAGTCATAAATATGCTGGTGGCATAAAGTTTAAATTTAAATGTTGAGGCCAACCAAATAGTTTACTTATGTAGCAGTATTAAGGGTCATATTTCAGTATGCATCTGTCATATATACCTATTTCAATTATATCAATTTAGCAATAAACTTTCATAAAATCTCTCTCAATAATTCTTTTATCATCAAATGCTTTTCTATACAGTTGTACTCCATAAATCAATCTCAAAATCAAGATTTTTCTCATAATTTTTTAATGAAAACCAATTAAAATGCATGTGTTTTATGTTGAAGTGTACATTGTCTCATAATTTAGTATTTAATTAAATCATATTGTGGATAGAATAGAATAGAAATTTATTGGCTTATGAATCAATGTTTGTATATTAATTGTATATAAATTATTACTTAAGCAATTCTTATCGCTATTATTTGACCACTTTTACTGACTCCATGCTACCACTGAAAGCCTAACACAAAAATCCAATGAAAATGGCTCTCCCACTTGATTGCTACCAGAATACTGCAAATATTTTACAAAATTAAAAAAAAAAGAACTTTTACAGAGAGCACTGTCTCATTTATTTCTCAGGGCACTCAAACTACAGAAAATGGACCAATAGAGTGGGCAAGAGATCTCCCATCTCACTGCCAATTAAGTGTGGGTCTACGCAAATGTGTCACACCCCTGCTAGCTGGCCTATTGGAGGTGGACCCTCACAGGATATGGAGCTTTGATAGGTTCTTCTCAGAAGTCCAAGTAGTCACATCTACTAAAGCTATGCACATATTCCATGTCAATAAAGCTGCTAGCATAAAGGTAAGAAAGATTAATTACACTCCTAGTGATACAGATGGCACGGGTATCATTGGAAGTCGCGCCGCTGCAATCTGTTAATAGCGTCTAATATGTACTGTGTGAAGCCATTCCAGAGATAGATACATGTTAGTAGGTATATTAGATTAGTAGGATTGTCAGAATATATATTAATGAGTAGACATAACAAAGAAAAGTGACTATTATGTTTAAAAAATCACAGTTAACGTAATGTCGGCTATTGCGCAACAGCCCATGTTCGCTACAAACAATTCGCTCAGGAACCAGAGCCATTGTCTTTGGCGGAATTATTCGCCACGGCATGTACGATTAGCCGCTTTATAGAATGTTCATGCATGATTGGTGATGGCGTAATTCTACGCGGACGACTCGGTTCCCGCACGCTTACCCAGACGAATTAAAAGCCTGTTCTCCACCAAAAACATCCGAGGAGGGAGATCACCAGCAGCATAAAAAGTCTGCTGGCGTTCTTCCAAGAGTTGGGGTGAATCGAGTAACAAGCCACACGCAAAACCGCGCCATGAAGTGGAGTTACGGACAACAGCGCAAGAAACCATACCATCTCCAAAAAGACTAATTTATTAGCAATGGCGATCAAGACCTCTTATCAGTATTCCGCCTCTTTCGGCAATAGATCTAAAACGTGAGCCGTATGGCCTGAGTCGCTTCCAAAGATCTGTTCTCAAACTCTTTTCTGAAGCAAATTTTTGACATCAACTTGTTTTTCCAGGTGTTTCTAAAACCAGATGAGAAATACGAACACCTGCAGACGTACATTTGTGAGCAGACGAGTGTGGTCGCCGAGTCACAGATATTGCTCTACAAAGACAAGCTTATGCTGACGGAGATCAAAGAAAATACGTTAGGTAAGCCCCAGAAAAATATTTTTTTATTATAATTTCCGTAAGTTATGTAACTTGCGGATATAATGTGTCTAGTGAGTGCAATGACTTAAGTTTATATAGAGTTATACCTAATGTTTTTCAATTGTCTAAAAATGTAAATTCTGGTAAGCAAGGCGGTTCAAGTGGAAAACAAAGATTATTTCAATGTTAAAATATTAAAACTATTTTTATCGGATTCTATCGCGTAAACTTCCGTGAGTATGATGAAAAACATACGTAATTATGATAATAATAAAATGTAGCAGCAATAAACGAGACAAAGAAACAGCGCAGTATGGCGGCCCACGAGATTGTTGGAGGTCCAAGCCAATCTCATCTGCTAACTAGTAAACCTGCCGAGTAACGGACGAGTCTCTGGTACCCTTGCACCTGTTGTTACGGGGTTGGGGAGCTCTGATGTTTGTAGCACTGGCACAGGGGAATAGAACTATTCAAAATAAATATTAATTAGTTTGTGATACACAACCTGCACAACCTGATACGAACGACCAGACGAACAGCGATATACCACACCGCTATATGGTCGATATTCCACTCATACGCACGAAGTGCTTTGCAGTGGGCTTGCCGGAGTTTGTGTTTCCGCAAAGCTATAACCTGGGAGTATTCAAGTCACGAGTGAATAGGTTCCTTCTAGGCAACGTGATTCATCGTAGACCACATCGTCACTTACCATCAGGTGGGATTGAGGTCAAACGTAAGACTATCATGAATAAAAAAATAAAATAAAAAAACCCTCTATAGTAATAATTTTTATCTGGAAAAAATCGTCTCCATTCTTCTATTTCTTACAAGTCATTCTTTGGTTTGTATTTCGACCCCTGTTTACAAAGAATTATATATATTGTAGGCAAGGATTACCCGGATACGTCTGCAGAGGAACCATTGATGCTATTTAACAAGAACAACAACAACGTGAGCATGGCGCCCGAGCCGGAGATACCGAAGTTCCCCGTGTTCCCCAACATAGTGTCCGTGGAGAACGACGCCAGCCAAGCCAAGGTACCGATTTGAAGGACTTGAAATAGATGACAATATACACTCTATTGTCGTCCAGATAGTGTTTCTAGACTTCGCATAACAGTTTTCTTAACAGGCAAAATGCTGCTTTGTCAGGTTATTAAAATGTATAAACAAGGTTTCAGTTTTCATAATTTGTGCGTTCGATAGGTAGCAGATGAATTATCTAGGGCGTAGGGGTAGGTGGCTATGAGTACATTAACTTCTTAGAGCGTAAGTTGGCGTGAGTAAAGGATAATTATTTATATTCAATGTTTTACTTGGAGCTGTTCCGTCGCTCGGTTTTTATTGTATATTTTATAGGTAAAAACAAAGGCCATTCGAAAATGTTGTGTAGTAGTGTGATTAATAAAGAACTTAGAATATCTTACCGTGCAATAGTTGTGCTATAATAGCTAGAATAGAGTGCAAAATTTTCTATCAAACATGCTACATTAAAAAGGAAATACATTAGTATAATAAAAAATAGTAATCCTATTACGTATGTACATTATAATGTTTAGGATACGTATATATATCATGGAAAGGATCTAACCTCGAAAGGGAGCCTTCCCTCCGTAGAGAAGTGTACGAATATTACATACACACGTATAGTCACTCTTCCTATCCAACTGGGATAGGGAACGATGACATGTCCATGAGCAGTCTACTGGTAATGGAATCCCCGGTATACAAGTGAGTGAGGTGTGGTGATGTGGCGATGTGGTAACGTGGTGTGGTGTGGTGCAGACGGCGTGCAGCGTGGGCCACGTGATCCGGCGGCGCATCGAGGCGCTGTGCGCGGCGTCGGTGCTGTGCGGCGCGTGCGTGGCGCGCTGGGGCTCGCTGCTGAGCGCGCGCGTGCGCCGCGTCACGGCGCGGGCTGACGCGCTGCACGCACACGCGGCTCTGGCGCACGCCGCCGCGCGCGCACTCGACCTGGCGCGAGCAGCTACCCTCGCGCAGCGCCCGCAGGTCAGTGCTAACTTGCTATAAAGTCGCCGTCTATCTATGGTCCGACGGACTGATCCTCGAGGAATGATGTCATGAAAATTGATGGTTCAGGTAACCAAATTTAAAAAAAAGAAAATCACGACAGCCCAACTGTTCTCACACGTAACATCATAAACAAACAATAGAGAGAATCAACCGCTCGGCGGCCGCTGCCGCGGCACGCTCGCACGCCTTCGCCACTGTTTTAAAATAACCTAACGTAACCCTACTTATTCATTAACAGTTTTTCTTTTTTTAAATCATGGTCACCTCTTAGAACTATAACGTTTACATTGGATTCCTTCGCATACGCTAACAATCTGCCTTCGGCAATTTGTATAACGCTTCATGTTTATAAAATGCCGAAACTGTTTGTAAAAGGACAAATCATTCAAATTGCCTGCGACATATACATTCTCACCAGGATGTGGGTCTTTCGTACGAGACGCAACTTTGTTACCGTGTAAAATACTATTGTTATTTTTCTACAATACTTCAGCATGGTATAGATAGGTACCTAGGTACTCAAAACGTTATAATATATTCGTTCGAAAGGGATGTAAAGTTCTTCTTGATGTGAACACGGCATGAATTACAAACATTCACAAGAAAGGGGATACACAAATACAATATTATAATAAAAAGAAGAAAAGATAGGTACCTAAAATTATTGAAGTTGATGACAAGATGTGCCAGAGTCAGCTATCACAAGGAATGTTCTTGGCTATCACAAATCTGATTATAAAAGAAGTTCTTTATGGTATTATGGTAAGCTGGCGCTGCACCAAAAAGATCCAGCTCATTACTTATTCTATTGTACGAGGACATCATGCGATACAATGGTGAGACTCGTAGTTAGTGTGATAGGTGGTAAGCGCGAACGTGTTCCTATTTTGGAGTTAGTGAGTGTGTGTGTGCAGGCGGGTGCGGGCGGTGCGGAGGCGTGGGAGGGCTGGGCGGCGCGCGCGGCGCTGGTGGCGCAGGAGGCGGCCTCGTTGCGCGGCGCGGCGGCGGCGCTGGCGGCGCGCCACGGCGGGGGAGGGGCGGGGGGCGTGGCGGGCGAGTGGCAGGCGGCGGCGGCGGCGGCGCCGTGCCCCGCGGCGCTGCGGCTGCAGTGGGTGGCGCGCGCGCTGGCGGAGCGGCTGCGCGACTCGTGGCAGCACCTGGTGCGCGACCGCGCCACGCGCTCCCTCACCTACAACGACGAGCAGTTCCACGTGCTGGAGCGCATCACCGTGGCCGAGACGGGCCGCCGCGCGCGCACCCTGCTCCAGCGCGCCGCGCCGCTCGCCCGCGCGCGCGCCGACGCCGTGGCCGACTGGTACAAGGCGGCGCAGACCGTGTTCCTGCAGACGCAGATCCTCGACAAGGACGTGTCCGGCGCCGAGCTCAAGCTGCTCACGCTGGCGGCGCGCCTGCAGGACGCCGAGCTCAGCCTGCGGGACTGCGTCAGCGACACGGTGTGTACCTGCCTCATACCTCACCCTCGCATACTGTACGCTCTACACCGCACGCTCTGTTCTATGGGCTGACCGCATCAAATGCACATTAAACATTTTACTCGTGAGGTCATTAACAAATCGTGCAAGGCCGAGATATATCACTCTCATACCGTGCAAACAATTCCATCAAGAACTAAGCGGTTCGGTGCCTCTTTTATTTGCCGCACCATAGAGACCTGCAATTCTTTACCAACGCATATGTTTCCTACCTCCTACAGTCCCGGGTCCTTTAAGCGAAACGTCAAAAAGCATTTAATGAAACCACCAAATTGGGGGCCACCATTATGGCTCTATCGATGTATGTAAATGGGAACCCCCTTCTTGAGACTTTGCCTTTAGGTTACCATCAGGCGAGGTGATGTCATATTGACGTGAGCAACATAAAAAAAAGATACATACCTATGTAGATTAAATTAAACCTGTCAAACACAAGGTAAATTTTTGGAACTGCGCATGGATGTCCAACTATGAGAAATTGCAAAAAATACTCAAAGATGTCTTGGAGCCGATTTTGATTTGAACTTTTTTTTATACACATAGCTAAGAATTGGACTATGCGCTATATAAATCTTGTATATTATAAAATTGACAGAACAACGCGTCGCGGATGGGAGCTGAAGCAGGACTAGGGAGAGGCGAGTCGACCGAGAGCTCGACGAAGGGCGCGCTGCGCGGCGGGGGCGGGGGCGCGGGGGGCTGCGTGGGGCCTCGCGGTGCGGGGCTGCGCGCGCTGCTGGCGGCGCACGAGGAGCTAGCGGCGCAGCTGGCCGGCAACTCCGCGCTCGTCGACACGCTGGCGCACCTCACGCACCACCTGCAGCCCTAGCCACCACCCCCGCCGCCCCCGCCCCACTCGCCGTCCCCACCCCCGCGCGACCGGTACGTACGGCATCTTGGCACAACACTTACTGCTTTTTTCCTTCTTTAAACGAAAACGAAACGAGGTAATTTCGGTTGAACAATAAGCGAGTCTCGATTCTTTGGCAGTAGCGAGAGTCCAAGCGTAAGCCCCTCGCGCACGTCGTCGGGATCGGCCAGTGGCAGCTCGTCGGCTACCTCAAGTCGCTCGAGCGGCTCGCCCGCGCGTGTGGGCGGTTCGCCCGCGCGTATGGGCGGTTCACCCGCCGCTACTTGCACGCTGGCCTGAGTGACGCGCGGGAGCGCGCAGTGAGACGGACTCCACTAGCACTTCAATATTTTTCTACGGATGTTATACATATATACATAACCGAACAGAAAATCAAATGTCACACGTGCGAAGCCACAGCGGGTCGCTATTTAATCGATAGACTAACGAAAACTTTATCGATGTTATTTACAGTGGAAAGTTTATTAAATAAACTTTTAATTTACGTATTTATTTTTAATATATGCTTCGGTGGCGGTGGCGAGTGCGACTGCTGTTTCGGGTTGAATAGTGTTATTGACTTTTTCTTCTTATTAAATTTGCAAAACAGCGTCGAATCTGAAAATTATCACTATAGACAACGACAATTACGAATGTGCACTGTGGTACACGAATATTAATTGCTAATGTTGTATGTACTTAGGCCAGTGACGTGGACTGAACTATACAGATCTCACAGTATCGTTGACGTATTAACAAAAACATCATTCCTATTAGATGTAGAATAACCTGTCTTTCTATTTTTTGAATGAGGTAATCTCTGGAACGGCTGGTCCGATTTTAACGGGACATTCACTGGTAGATAGGTAATATTACACACAGCACAGCTAGTTCTACTAATAAAATCAACTTCCTGTCTAGTTCCTGATTTAAGACTGCAATTGTATTTTCAATTTTATGTTTAGTTTAGCTAGTGCTTGCATTATCAGTAGCAAATGAGCATCCAATCGAAGAGACGATATGTGTAATTCATCTTTTGGTGCAGTTTATATTGTTATATTATAATATTAATATGTTTTGTGACTTTAAAGTTATTATTTAAATAAGGTTGTATCATTTTAAATGGTGCTCTCTTAAGTAGCTGTTACGTGTAATTGTATGTTAGGTTAAGTGATGCTGGCTGTGTCACGATATTTTATAAGTTGTAAATAACAGAACTTATTACAATGTTAAAACCACAGATTTAGCGTAGGCTAGATACCGCAAGCCGTCCGTCCCAACGTGTTAACTCGTGTGGCGCACTATATCTCCGCGTTTTAAGTTTACGTATGCTCGGTTTTCATATTATTTAATAACTACACGGTATCTAGCCTACTCTATATCTGTGGTTGCCGCGGATAATATATGAAAATTAATTTAACCAAATAACGTTAAAATATTTGTGTTACTTAGAATAATAAAAAAAGAAGCAATATCTACCGCATTATTACAAGAAAAATAAAAATTGTCTATAGTATATAAGTATTTAATTGTTAAGTTTAATGGCGGCAGATGAGGCTCCGCAGGTGTGTCAACAGATCTGCCTACCTCCTCGTAGATAATGCGTGTTTATACAAATGTATATAATAATTGAATATTAAAACATATCCTATGAAACTAGTAAGCGTGTTCTTATTTCAGTTATTTCTCACAATACGAACTTACATACTTCGATTGTAGCGCCTGCGCAGCGTCCCGTGTTCTGCACGATTCTGTGCAAACTATCTGCACGAAATTAACTCAGTGTCATTTGCACGAAACAGATTTGCCCGATGACGCTTCAGATACCGCCGCGTGATATTTTCACAATCAATCAGTATTAAAGTTATTTACGTAAACATCAAACGTGCAGAACTTTCCCAAAACTAAACTTTTCCTAGAAGTAAACTTGAGTGGAGGTTTTATGAACGCTCTTCATAAAATCTCCACTCCATTTCATTGTAGGAAGCATTCATTGTGTGAACACTCGGTATAGAGTAAAATAAAACAAGTGGTCTTCAGAATATTGCTACATGTTTATAATAAAGTAATGTAAAATAGCAAAAACAACATTATGATCAGTTGCATATCGTTGCAAACGCAAATAAAAACATAATTTTTTCATTGGTTTTATTCAAATTAGCACTAAGTGGAATGCATAAACGATTAATTATTTACAAAATTGTGTTCTATCCACACTGAGCTGCAAAAGTGTAATTATATTAACAGATCGATGAAAGCGAAGAAGGCAATTTAGGCCTCTTTCGAAGTTTATAAAGTAGGTGTGCGTAGCTTATATTTAATTTAACCTTATTTAAGTATACATTATAATACATTTCTTGTTCACGAGATCATGCTTCGTAACATAAATGATTCTTCACACTAATAAAAACTTACAGAACGTAACACATTCAGCACATTGCAAATAAATTCGCGAGTAAATAAAATAAAACAGCACATAATAACATTTTTTAAATACATACAAACATGCACTTCATTTGAAGGGCATTCAAAATATAAGTGCAATAAGGTTGCCGCGTGATATTTAAAAGTGCACCTTTATCGCTTAAAAATAAGGTTCCAATTACATTAATTACAAATCTTCTATTTGGTCATTCTAGTTATTAAATCAGTTTCATTACAAGGTTAACTAAAACAAACACATATATCTATGCAAGTAATACGTAACAGTATGTATGTAACAATCCTTAATATCTAATTATGTTGGACATCAGCTCTTATAAGAATATCTATTTAGAGTATAGTTATCACTATAGTGCCAGGCACGACAGCTTATAAGGATCCACAAAAGTAGAATTATAAAAGCCTCTAGCTTTATCAAATGATTTACAGATGAGGTACAGTAGTGCGTAACTAGCAACGTAAAAAATAACGGAATATGCTACTAGACCAACAAAGCACTGAATTAGTTGATTGGACGCACTATGGAAACTATGTTATGTATATCTGTATCTGTGTTGTACTCGTATTCCCGGCGGTAAGTAGGGTAGCCAGTGCTCACTGTGTGTTTTATGTGACTTGTCTAGAAACAATTATTATTTGTGTATACTTAATACGATGTTCTACTAGTGTTCCTCGAGTCCTATCGCTTTATTTTCTAAAAATAAATTTGATAAAAAAAGTTGTGACTTTAATTAGATGTTTAAATTTTGGAATCATATGACAAAAATATACTGATTGAAGTTTAAAAAATAATGAAAAATTTGGTATAATATCAACAATTCAAGCGATTAATTAATTTATATTGGTCCTTTCGTATAAAAAGGTGTTAACTTCCGCTTGTACTAGCTAAGAGCGAGGCAGCGCAGGCTGCAGGCCGGCTACGAGTATCCCTTGTCGAGCAGCTTAGGTCGACTCCTGTCCAGCAGCTTGTACGCGCGGTGCGCCGCCTGCACGCTGTTGAAGTCCGACAGCAACTTTTCGAAGTCTATCGATGGCTTCGCGCTGTCATCCTGCGGTACTTCAGATCTGGGAAACCCCCAAATAAGATATAAGCATAGTAGCACAAGGCTAACTATGACGACGTGCCAAAATCTTAGCAATGTATACAGGGTGAATTTTTGAACGGCGAAGGAGCGCCAATCTTAATTGAGTATCGCAAGTGATTTTTGTAAAATGCAGTTTAAATTATTTTTAAAATCAAGTATAATCAGGTGTCGCTTTGTGTATGTGTGCGTGCGTGCAGCGCGCGCGCGCGCGCGTGTGTGTGTGTGTGTGTGTGTGAAAGAGAAAGAGAGAGAGAGTGTGTGTGAGTGTGAAAGAGAGAGAGAGAGAGAGAGTGTGTGTGTGCGTGTGAAAGAGAGAGAGAGAGAGTGTGTGTGTGCGTGTGAAAGAGAGAGAGAGAGAGAGAGAGTGTGTGTGCGTGTGAAAGAGAGAGAGAGAGAGAGAGAGAGTGTGTGTGCGTGTGAAAGAGAGAGAGAGAGAGAGAGAGTGTGTGTGCGTGTGAAAGAGAGAGAGAGAGAGAGAGTGTGTGTGTGCGTGTGAAAGAGAGAGAGAGAGTGTGTGTGTGTGTGTGTGTGCGTACGTACAGCGCGGGGTGCAGCGGCGCGCACTGCAGGCGGTTGCGCAGCAGGTGGAAGGCGTCGCTCTGCGGCAACAACATCAGCACGCCGTACAGCGCGCCGCGCAGCTCCGCCGCCTGCCCGCGCGCCCCGCCCAGCAGCTCCAGCCGCATGTCTGCCGGCACAACACGCATCATACACACTCGGCACCCGCCCTACACCGAGTCACCCCCCCACCCCCCCCCCCCCCCACTCACTCATCCACCAGTACTTACATGCAAATATGGGCGATTCGATGAGTTGCACCAATTTGTCCACCTCGGTCAGGAAGTCGACTGTAATTTCTAAATCACCGCTGTTCTTATGTTCAGGAAAATATTTTAACTGAAATTATTTGCTTTCATGCATTGAGGTGTGTCCACGTCCACCCTAATTTCGTACGCATTAAAAAGGATACAATGTGGAGATGAGCGTGTTGCAGTGCTTGTAGTTGTGCGTGAGCAGGCACAGCGCCAGCAGCGACACCGGCGAGTGGCACCAGCACTGGTACAGCCACACGAACAGCGAGTGCGTCGCCTGCCGCATACACACACACGCATACAATGTCGAGATAAACGTGAGCAGTGCACAAACACGTACACACACGCACGCGCGCGCGCACGCACACACACACACACACACGCAGGTGGGAGTGGCCTGGTTCTCCAAGAATGAATGAATGAATAACCTAAGACCCCGGTAATTGAGACCCAAATCAGGGTGCAGATTTGGGCGCTCCGAGAACGACATAACCACCCCATAGGCCGAGGGGCAATTCTACACGAAAAAAGGGGGGCAGGGCTAGGCGTGAAGGAGTTTAAACACGCATACACACACGCACACACACACACACACGCGCGCGCGCGCAAACATACAAAGAGAGATACGTACATACACGCGCGCGCGCACGCACACACACACACACACACACACACACACACACACACACACACACACACACACACACACACGCATACACACAAACTCACACAGGGAGAGGTTACTGACCGGCTTGTTAAAGTTCCGCAGCTGTAGCCGAAGGTCGTACAGCTCCGCCGACGTGAGCAGGATGGTGTTCAGTACATCCACCATGGTGGCCACGAACCGAAGGTTTTTCTCCTCGAGCAAGATCTTTGACAACGCCTTGTAAATGTCCTCTGCATTTAGCAAGATGCATAACTGTCTGCGAAATTATAGTATTGACGAACAGCGAATTTATTGGCGAGTAGAAAAGAGTGCTTTATAATGAAACATAAATAAGTAAACTTAGTTCTCTAAATGAAAAGAATGTGTAAAAAGTAATGTGACTAAGTTGGATTGTTCGTTGATTTAGAGCGAATAGGATCGCACTGTAACAATATAACCAACATTGTAGACCACAGAACAAAGAAAAATCCTTAGGACTAGAAATCGTATGGGGGCGTGTTTGTGTCGCCAAAAACCTAAGTGTAATTGCATTTACCTCACACATATACACTTGTGTATATGCATGAAGCAGGCTAAAATATAAAGAAATACTTTCTTCTAATCAAAAAATAAGTTTATGCGATTGATTTTAAGGTTTCTTTTCCTATAAGTTTTCACGAAATATTTACTTCAATATTCTAGAAGTTTCTATACTCTGTCCAATTCAGGATGCTAAATGATAATGTTGACAGTTCACGTCTATGAAGTATCGTATTTTTATATACAAAATAATACCTCTAAAATTATCGTAGCACATGGACAAGTACCGCCCACTTATCGTAGTGAAGCGTCTTGCAAGAATTCAGCACAATTGACTATGACACAAAGGAATCGAATGAATCGAACTTAAATTAATTTATAGAAACTTTTAAGTACTTATCTACTACAATTTTTTGTAATATAGCTAATAATAATATAATATAATAATAAAAGTAGCTAAGTTCATCATAAGTAAGGTTCACCATGGCACACACCAATGACTTTTCGATGCTTTTCGAAGTTATGTGTGTATTTATCGCAGGTTTATTAGTGCCTCGGAGAGCACGTTAAGCCGTCGGTCCCGGTTGCCATACATACACCTATGGCAGTCGTTACGGGTAGTTGGAGCCCACAAAAGTCCAACCTGTCTAACTTGGAACTTCGATATCGCCATTGGTCATAATGACCATTGGTTGTGGAGGTCAGATGGCAGTCGCTCCACGGAAAATATCTAAGTTCAGCCGCATCACAGTTAGACTGGAAAGCCGACCCCAACCGAGTTGGGAAAAAGGTTCAGAGAATGATGAATAAAAGTAGCTAAGTATACAAGACATAATTACTGTAGGTACCATAAAACTTCTCTTTTATCATCCTGAAATAAGTTACCTAAAATAATAAAAAAATAAATGCTTTTGTGTTTTTATAACTATCGATTCCATATTCTACGGGAACGATAATCGAACATCGATTAGATTCATTTTCGATTATACTATATGGGGTACTCTACTTAGAGCTGTCAAAATTATCATTTTAGTTAAGTTTGTGAAAATGTACAACAGAATCGACACCAAGGGGGTCGATTCTAGTGGTGTCCGTATTTTGAGTTAAGTTAATTTCATCCTTACCATTGTTATATTTAAGGACTGATTTGCAATACAATACAATTTTAGACATCTATTGGTGAATAGCAAAACTATAATGCACATTGATTTTGCTATTGACCGCTAGATGGGGTATTATTGTGATAAATAAATGTGTGCTCTATTCCAACGTGGCTTAAACATAATTCTGTTGTATATTACGTTAAAATGGGGGTAGATTTGATGGTACTCTGTAAACATAATTGAAGTATGTACCTTGTCAAAACGTACTTTAAATTCATTTTCAGTAAAATAAGGTGTGTAGTTCTGCTCTTCTTTATTTTAAGGTAAAATGTATGCAACCAATAAGACGTCCTATAAGTCTGTGTGAGTGTATTTTTTGGCGAAAGCTATTCCTTTGTATTTTTACTTAATTACTACTTCTATGGTTTTTTAATGTTCTGTGTTGTAGACTCACCTAATAATAAAGGCTCCTCTATCTTCTAACAAATTGTCATCGGCCGCCAGTAGCCTCAGCAGAGCTTGTAGAAACTTGTAGTAGTATGGACTCGACTCTAAGTCGCCTACAGAAAGCATTTATTTATTTAACAATTGAAGTGAATAACGCGAGAGAGTGTGTGTGTGTGTGTGTGTGTGTGTGTGTGTGTGTGTGTGGGTGTGTGTGTGTGGGTGTGTGTGTGTGTGTGTGGGTGTGTGTGTGGGTGTGTGTGTGTGTGTGGGTGGGTTGCGTGTGTGTGGGTGGGTTGCGTGTGTGTGTGTGTGTGTGCGTCGTACCCTGCGCGGCGTGCGGCGAGCACGAGCAGACCTCGGCGAGCACGGCGAGCGAGCGCCGCACCACGTCGTCGGAGCCGTCCGTCAGGCTGCCCACCACGCTCACGAACAGCTTGTCCGTCTCCTCGAACATCTGCACACACCACGCTCTACCTACAAACCTCTACTTTCGGTTCTTTTTCGGAAACACTCACTTATAAGATAATTTTATAGTAGGTCCAAGGCGGCACGCATTCATAGTAAGCCTCCTGACTATGTTGGGTCGTGCCCTTGTTTGCTATTTGACCAGCCCTGCATGGAGACTGTTATATTCCTAATACAAGCCTAAATACCTACCTCACTGGGCAGCTTGTTATACAGATGCAGTATCCAATCTAACGCAGCGACTTTGGTGTGTACAGATCCGTGGTGCAACATCTGCCGCAACACGCCCACTACGGCGTCCAAGTTCAGCCGCCCCTCGCTCTCCTCGGGCTCCTCGGCCTCCCCCGCGCCCTCAGGAGGGGAGGTCTCTGGAGGGGACACCACGAGCTTCGTGAGCTGAAAGTTCACTGTGGCTGCTGTTTCTCGGATACCTGGCTATCTGCTAAGGAGTTTATTATATAAAAGAAAACTGAAAAATGATTTGGAGTCTTCCTCCCAAATACACATTTATTGGAATGAAGCCGTGCCATTATTGGCTGGTGGCCAGGTGAGGTGATGCAAAGGATACTCTTGCGCGGCTCGTCGTGGTAGGCCAGGCAGGGCAGCACGGCGCTCAGGATGCCCGATGCGTACGGCAACATGCTGGCGCCCGCCAGCTCCACAAACTCTTTGATCCACGTTATAGCTGTCAACTGCCAACCAATATTCATATTATTATGTATAATCCTACTTCTTTTTTCTTCAATTCAATACTTCATTGGATATTGGAACAAACCACACAGTCCCTACATGGTATGGTTACGATTGCCAAACGTAAATCTGTACAGTGCATCTAACGTCGCCAGATTTTGGAGTAGTGTGGGCCCCACTACTCCAAAACCTTGCCAAGTTAGATGCCGTACACCATACTTGTTTATATGCAACGCATTTTGCCACAAACAAATATAATGTACGATCTAACTTGGCAAGGTTTTGGAGTAGTGGGGCCCACACTTCTCCAAAATCTTGTCAAGTTAGATGCCGTAGGTACACTATACTTAGGCCGTAATCACCTTACCTGCATCAGTTCCTCCGGCGACTGCGCATGCGTTATCAGTATATTGATCATCGCTTGGAAATCAACCCTCGACGGATCCTTCTTTATACTCCTCAGAAATTCGTTCAACTGTACATTACACCTGAAACCGTACACATTATTTAATTTGTAACGATTAGGTACACTAATAACTGGATGTTTTGGATGATCGTCACAATATAATCTCACATCCGCCTGATCTCGGGGTTGGGGTCGTCCAGCATCTTGAGGAGCCCGTCCAGCAGCTCGGGCAGGTGCGCGATGAGGTCGATGTCGGGCACGGCGTCCAGCACGGCCACCCAGGACACGATGAACTGGCGCGCGAACGCGTTGCGCGTGTAGATGCGCTCGCGCAGCATCGGGACGAACGACGCCAGGTCGAACGACTGCGACTCCGTCACTATGTCCTGGACGTCACAAACAATAACACAACCTCACAACCTCACTAACTTACATTTACTCATGTGCAATTTATTTTGTCAGTATCAGTAAGAATACTACTTGCACTATCTCAAAGTACTTATGATGATTATAAACAAGTTCTTTAAAACAAGATAAATGTTATTTACGTAACTTTTCCTTTGATATAACCATCACTCGATTGGGTGTGAAGACCTTTTAGTGTCCACAGTACAATCGAAGGAGAATCAAGTTATTTGCTTGAAAATGGAGCGATACAACGCTGAGGTTTAAACCCGCGAACAGTGAAGTCCGATGGAGTGTTTATGAATGAGTAATTATTTTTATCTATACTAGTATTTAATGGACGAATAACGTTAGGGGCCCTTCTTGAATTTAATTTCCACGCTTCGAAAAAAAAAGCCAAGTTGTTTCGTATACGCAGACTGAATTCTAATTAGGTATAGAACCCCAATATCATTTAATCCCTTGAATCAATAAAGTTATTGCTCCATCTAAGTGCACTATGTAGCTAACTCGTAGTGCACACTTTTATATTCACACCTTCCTCAATTCGGTGTAAGCACAGACTACAGTTTGCTATTAGCATCGAATATCGAGTTCTCGAAAGTCAGATTTTGTTAAACTTCATTCCAAAAATAATGTGCAGAACCAAATGCAAGACGATAGTAAACAATAATTAATTTCTTTTGTTAACTATTTGTTTTACGAGGACGCCAAGGCAAGGGTAAATCGATACAGCAGACACATGTCACACGACAATGCATAAATTACAGATAGCCGTAATGGGGCACCGCACACGCAACCGATAGCAAGTAATGTGCGTAATCGCACAATACACATACTCCAGTTCACCAATTCGAGATCCGAGTTGACTGAAATGTTTTCCTTGCTTCCAAGTTTCTTAAGAAAAAAATAATATCACGTAGGTGGCAGACAAGCACACGGCCCACCTGATGGGAAGCGGTCACCGTGGCCTATGGACGTGTGCAATACCAAGGGTGTCACCCACGCGCTGCTGCTCCTGAAGGAAAAGGGTTGAGACTAGGAAGGGGTGGGGGGAGGAGGGGTATAGTGAGGCTGCTCCTAAAGGAAAAGGGTTGAGACTAGGAAGGGGTGGGGGGAGGAGGGGTACAGTGAGGCTGCTCCTAAAGGAAAAGGGTTGAGACTAGGAAGGGGTGGGGGGAGGAAGGGTACAGTGAGCTTGTGAGTGAATTTGAACATATAGATAGCTAGGTGTATGCTAGGCTATTACTCATTCTGAGATATAAACCTAATAAGAATTATGATGGAATTCCCTCATTACTTTAAAGAGCATACTAAAAGGGAGTAGCGCCCTATCAACACCTTGACTTTGATTTGACTCATTGGTATGTCAAAAAGTTGACATACCAATGAGTCAAATTAATAAAAAAAAAATAAACGAAGTACAGGCTTCAAAGTGCAAATCTTGGATGAACCTAGGAAATGGTTATGAGGGAGGAGAGTACCTTGACGAGCCGGTCGAGCAGCTCGGCGCCCTGCTTGACCTGCGGCTCGGGGTCGGCGGCCAGGCGCGCCAGCGCGTCGAACACGAGCGGGAAGTGCGCCAGCGCGGCGGCGCGCGCGATCTTCAGCACGTTGAACAGCGCCTCCGCCGCCTGGTAGCGCACGCGCGACTCGCTCTCGCTGAAGCACGCCACGATCGGGTGCACCAGCTCCGCCAGGTACTCGATGCAGCCCTGCCTCACACTATTCGTTACAGCTCGCGTACAGGACTCACCACAGTGTTATCGTCATCATTTTGTTGTAACTAACTTTAACCATTAGATGGAAGGCAGGACACCATGGATGTAGAAGGCAAAGAATCGGGTGGTAAAGAAATGTCCAACATATTTTCTCCAATAAGCTTTTTGAATTCCATCAAAATAAATTATTAAAAAACCAAAAATAAGTTATTCAGTACTAAGTTCACACATAACTATAACTGCAATATTTGCCGATGTTATGTATATGTTATATGACACTTATCAGTTTCACAATAATGTAAGGAAAGCAGATGTTTCACAAAAGTATGGACCTTGGGTCCCATAATTGTGCACTTAGAAAAATAGCTCGACAATGTAGTTTTCATTTTTCACTATTCAATTCTTATAATGTTGCCTAGTATTATGGGCGGAATCTAACTAAATAAACACTTTCTTGCAACACAACAAACATGGCGGACTACAACTATAAAAATGTACTCATATTTTATTAATTTATGCCCTTGAATTTCAGAAGCGAATAAATATAATTGTATTTTTGCCAATAACCAGTATTATTTCTCTTTTTTCTATATTGTGTACAATTAGGGGGCCCAAAATTAAACATCTCCTTTGTCCAATTTATAGACATTTATGATTACTGCTCTGCTCGGTCGTAGTGCGATGGCATGAATAGCCTCCTTGATAAATGGGCTATCAAACAAAAAGAATTTTTCAATTGGAACCAGCAGTTCCTAATATTAGTGCATTCAATCAAACAAACAAACTCTTTAGCTTTATAACATAAAGAAAACAAAAACTATTATAAGCTTTCGCAAGCAAGGTAGGTGTACATAGCCAAAATGTACCTGTCTGTGAACAAAACAGTTACTGACCTTCCCTAAGCCAACAGCCACTGAAGACAGCCCCATAAGAGCTCCGTTTTTAACATTGGGATTTGTTGAGGCCATCAAATCCTGACCAAGCACCCTAATCAATCGCTTGATTTGGCTCGTATTCTTCGCGTCATTGAAATCTTTCACCATTCTGCAAATTATATTAGAGACAACAAAAATGAATCAGTAACATAGCAGTTTTAGGATAGTAAATGATGAAAAAAGGTAATTTCTTGATACACTAAGATTCTGCTTAGTGATCAGTGAGGATCCTAAGGAGTACTTACTTTTCAATTTCCACGCCAGCAAATTTACGTTTGTCATAAATTTTATCACACAGCCCGTGAACACAGGCTATGCTAAGTGGTGCGTAGTCCCTCTGAGCCATTATTATTCAATAGTTATCACCATAAAATCGCAACTTCCAACACCAAAACACATCAAACCGAAATCTGTGACCGAAATTTTCAATACAACAATGTAATGAAGGTTACGACTTGTAGCATAATTATATGTTGTTTCTCATTTTTCCCCTATGAAAAGAAAGTGATGCAAGATATTTCTTATAGGAATCATAGGATTCATAGCATAGGAATAGGAATGTACCGTTGTCGTTCGTGTGTCAAATTCTTGACGTTTACATCTCAGCTGTTAAGATGTCAAAAATGACATTCTATTGTACGCCGAAAAACATTCCCTACATTGTAATTTGTACCTATATATACCTACTAATGAAGAAAATATATTGCTAATAAATAAAAGAGAACTGAAGCTAAATAAAAAGGAAATTATATACCTAACCTACGTATAATATAATGGAATATTGTTTAAGTTTCTTATTTTATTGTTTTTCTCTTAGGTTTGACTTGTCACAAAAATATCTTTCCGAACGAATGACAAATGACAATCAATGATATCATTGCTGCATTTAAAAAATCTGCGTATTTCAGGTAAATAAATCTGTCCAACTATGATATTTATTTGATTATGTACTTCGCTTTTCCTGAACCACTCGAACATCCGTCTGACTAATTAACAAAATTTATCAACGAATAGCCTTAACCCCTGGGACTACTTGATCCCAGTATAGTGAAATTGGGCAGCAGTTGCGAGAGGCTACCACTATATTAATCAGTTCCTAGTTAGACTTCAGAAATATTAAGCAAAGTCCTACCGTCCATCGGGTACGAGCCGACCATACCTTATTTACTTTTTTGTCGTTACATTACGTAAACAATGAATTTCTCTCCACCTTGTTTGGAGCTATATTTAGGTAGGGTATTCATTTTTATCAAATGACAACACAATTCATGTGCCTGTGTGCCAGCGTTCGGAACCGTACGATAATTATCGTACATGTACGATAATTTTGTGCCTACGTACGATGTACGATAGCATATTATTATCGTACGCAGATTGTACGATAATTTCTATCATGATGCAAAATTTGAGAATTTATATTATATAGGTAGGTATTTCACTCATGCGCTGATAGTCTAAATCGCAGTAGCATGATTTTATTTTGTCCAATAAAATCTTGGGAAAAATACCGGGAAATACAAGTTCTCTATTCCTATTGCTTCTTACGATGCTGTACACGCTTTCTTATTGGTTAGTATAGCATAGATCTACCAATGCGAACAAGAGAATATAAGTTCGATATTTAGATTATGTTCACACTTCATAATGTATCGTATATTTTGATTATTTTGTGTAGAAAAGTTGGCAGTTATTTCGTTATATTATTATGATTATATGTCTGTATTCGCTCTGAAAAAAGGAATTATTCAAATTAAGTGAAGAAAGAAGTAATTTTCTAGAGCAGCAAAATTTACATGCATAATTATCAATATTACAATTATATATGATTTATTTATCTATAATAGACATTATCCTAAAAAGTACGATAATTTCAACCCAATGTGAAATATTAAATAACTGAACAGTCGAGATCCATTGAAATTAGATTGGCTTTCGAACAATGGATCCCGACTGTTCAGTTGTTATATTTCTAGACCACCGGATATTAATCTAAGTGCTTGTTTTTATCTTTTTGACGTGACAACGTCTTATAAATTGGTTTGCCGGGTGACACTTCAAGAAACTGCGTTACGCTCCGCTCACGTTATGCGCTCACAATGAGAGCGAGTGAGAGGCACGCGTCCCTTCCACTCGGGCATGGTTAGCCCGCCTAAGAGCGAGAGAGACAGACATAAAAATTATGTTACCACTCAAAGTCGTTGTCACGTAAAACTTTCGCCCGTATACCGACTTTACAGGCAACCAATTTTTTAGTTTTTAGGCAGTCGGGTTTTTTGATTTTTTAATTCTTTACACCAAAAATCCACCATTTTGATTTTCTAGAAATTTTAATATACCTGGTGTCACTCACACAATCACGACGAATCAAACAACACCTTGCTTCTCAAAATCCGTCAAGCCATTCAGGCTGTAGAGCGTGCAAGACAAATTTTCAAGATTTTCATTTTGGCGCCAAAAGTCCGCCATTTTGATTTTCTAGGAATTTTAATATACCTAGTGTCACTCACACAATCACGACGAATCAAATGATACCTCATATGCCAAAATCCGTCAACCCGTTTAGGCTGTAGGCCGTGACAAAGTAATGGACATACATACATACATACATAGTCTCGAAAAACATTACCCTCCTTTCTTCGGCAGTCGGGTAAAAAGTACGATAATTTCAACCCAATGTACGATAATTTTACGCCCCAGGCAGGGCTTGGTACGATAGTCAGTCCACTTCAGGTTGCTAACGCTGCTGTGTGCGTCTATTTGTGTAAGTGTGGTATTTGTCTACTACGTATAACGTTTGTTGAGTTGAATCGTGTCTGCTTATTTTGATATTACCTGCGCTACAAAACAGTCAAATGTCATTAAGTTCTAAATTGTGGTGTAGTTTAAGTGTTTATTTGTCGCGCCAGATTACGATTGTGCGTTCGTCATGCCTGTGACTTTAGTAGACAGGTTGCCCTTGCCGAATCTCAAGGTTTACACGGCGGGTAGTGTTTCTCTGCTTTCAATAGCCGTTTATTACGCGCTGAGTGTGACTAGTGATCCGAACTGGCGTGTGAACGTGACACAGGATCGGCAAGACGCGATGGCAGAGCCGGGTGATGCGGAGGCGAAGCTGATGATGGCTGGAGAGCCGGCGATAACCGTCAACGGCACAAGGAACATCACTGAGCAGTTCGTCGATGTCATGGCTTTTATGATGCAGGAGCCACTCTGTATGTGGGTAAGTATCTACGTGTATTTTAAACCTCAGCTGTAGACATACTTTCTGATACCAGAACATGATTTTTGGCTCTCAATTTTATCAGTATATATTATATTATATTTACCAAAATAGTCATGTCTTACTCCTTATCAGGTAAATATAGGTACAGGATACCTACAGCTTACTGAACTACATAACAGAATTAGCTGATAAAGCATATATATTATGATAAGAGGCTTGGCAAAACATTGCAACTTAATACATTGGGATGATAAGGAGAATTACCTGAATATTTTACCCATTAGTTTGATAAGAAAAAATACAAAACAAGTTTACTTCTCAATAGTTACAAGGTTATTACAGTACAATTTTAACAAAATTAAGTAATTATATCTTATCACATCCTTTTTCATAATAATATTATTTTACTGACCCTCAAATAGTCCTTAACATAAATATTTAAGTAGCAATTCTTTTTTCAAAAATTACTTGGCAAATTAATAATCATTTAGGTATTTTACAAAAAATAAATATTTTGCATATCAGTCACCTTGGCAGTCAGCAACTTGTATGTGTGATATTCATAGCTTTGCTATTTTTGTTTTTCTTTAAAAAGTCTAGGTTAAATCTTTGAGTACCTATCCAATTTTCTTTTTTATAATTAAGGAATGCAGTATGCATGAGTTATTGTGTTGAATGGATGACAACAAAAATGTTTTTCTATGATCCTAGATTATTTAATAGAGTACAGATAAAATTAAATGCAATTTTCTAACTTTTTCAAGTTGTTTAGTCTGTAACAAATTTATCTATGCAGTGACATAATAAAATTGTAACTATATGTTAATGACATTACAATATTCATATTTGACTCTTCATAACACAATAGTATTGAGATATTACATTATTACATGCCTAGTAGTTTCAAGAGTTTCCTCACAATACATGTTGATAGTACAAAATGTTATACTGATAAACATGTTCCACACCCAGGGGTTTTTATTTGATAATGCATTGTTATTGATTTTAATTAGATAGGCAGTAAGTAGGGTAGCCAGAGCTCACAATCCGCCCTTCATCCCCCAATCCCTGCCACCCTCCAGCTTTTCCCAACTCAGTTAGTGGTCAGCTTTTTAGTCTAACTACAAAGCAGCAAAGTTTAATATTTTCCGTGGAGAGACTGCCATCTGCTTGTCACCAGTTGTGAGACCTTTTAGGGCTTCAAATAGTTCAAATACCCACGAAGACTGCCATTAAGTTTATATGGCAACCGGGACTGACAACTTAATTCGAAAATATACTTACTGCTATTTATTATTGAAGCTCTGTGCCATTTTTACATGATTTTACATAATTTATACCATACCGTACCAACTAGTCTCCATAAATATATGGAGACTAGTTGGTATGTGTCACATAGTATAGTATAAATTATGTGAAATCATCCTCTGCAATCAATAGGCAGGTTTTAGCTGCCAATCTCAAGTTTAATATCCAATATTCTACTTAGACTTTATAGTAATAAAAAACCTGTAAACCTATGATTTATTTGCACATATTCTAACCTTGATCAGTTCAAAAATACAAGTTAAACCTAAAATGTTGTTGACAGAATATTCGATCACTCATTACGTAACTGAAAACCTGTTATCGATGTTACAGAACTAAGAGATTGAACTCCAACATTCGGCGACTGCTATTTTCTCCAGTGTGATTCTTTTTTCACCTACTTACTTGCAGCATGTCAGATATTACATAATATATTTCGCCATTGAGCTTATTGTCGGGATGCGTAATAAAGTTTGACTAAGTCCCATGCGTGTGATACAGACACACAGTTTTCCCCTTTACATAGTGTCTAAGTATAACAGTCGCATTTTGGTGCATCATAGTTCACTTGAAAAGTCGTAAAAGTTTTACACACAGGAAACCGCACACGTTCACTCTGTTGCGATGACAGTCTCATGGAAGGAGAGACTTCTACCATCTTCTAGCTTCCTGCCCCTTCAGGAAAGGCCCGATCACGACCACCAGTGTGGCCGGTATGGAGATTTCTTAATTGTTTACGTACTCTGGTCGGCTGGTCGAACCGAAACTTTGTGGCAAATGCGAGACTCGGGTTTATCTTGGGTTTATCCCTGTGCAGTACTGTAGTCCATGTCTCACTTAGTCTATGTCCTACCTCCTGCAGTCAAGACGAACTCCACAAAGCCACTTGTAGCGCGGTTGGGATGGCAGAACTTTATGCCCGAACATTTACTTAACTATGGTGAATCGTTGACACAAAAGAAGAAGTAGTAAAGCAGTTCATTCAAGATGCGACGCAACATAATAATTGTAGGTATTGAGTGCCGATATCGGCCATATTAAATAAATATGCACAAAGTAGGTAGGTATATTCGTAGCCGGATATTTCTTCAGCAGTGTTGCGTGTTTACCTAAAAAAACATGAACTTTCATATTTATAATAATAGTAGACCGTAATAATGAGGATGCCCGCTAGCACTCAAACACCTTTCTATTCGCACACCATTCCCTGTTTGATATATCGATGAACGATTTAGTTAGGTACATAATTACTTAACTGTGTTGGACATCTTTTCCTTTACTGTAATGAAAGAAATTCATACTGGTCATCAGAGGTCGTGTCCGGGAGGTAATTTTTCTGTGGAGGGTAAAAGATTTGATATACCTATTTAAGTATTTATTTATTAAATGCTTTGTTGTATACCAATTACAAATATATGGTACAGAAATTAAAAAGAAAGAGCAGTATGTTGATATACACGCTTAATTAATTGTCGTGAAGGAACAGCATAGGTACAATATTTGATTGCAGGTGGCCTGAAAATATGATTTAAAATAAATTTATTTACAATTGGCAGTATAATTAAAGCAAAAGTACCTACAATTGAAGAAAAAGTTGTAATGCCTTCTAACGATTTATTCTACTTACTATGAACTGATATACCTTGCCCTGCCCCTATAAAATAAAAACAAATACATCAATCAAAGAATTAGCGAAATCGGTCCAGTAGTTCACGCGTGATACCGTGACCAAGGGAAATTAGGATTCACTTTTATAGTGAGAATATTTAAATGGCTCCACAGCGAATCTTAATTCTAAACTAACGTGAACCTAATTCGAATTACTTTGTTGATACGCTACGCTATGGTAGTCATGGCGTCCTAGCACTAGCAATAGTAGTCATAACTCATAAGATGGTTTGGGTACTGCTGTTTGGACGACGAAGTAACCTCTCGAACTCGTCATGTTGCCACAAAATTCTAACTTCCATAATAACATACATAGGTACCTTTTTCCGCCGGGGGGTAGTCAGAGACAACAGTCCGCCATCTACTTCTGTCCTTACATACTTCACTTCACGAGCTTCCTCTACTGTCATTAAACCTTTCATGCGGAGTCGCTGGTTTCGAGTATTTTTGACCTGCCCTTTAATAAATCCTATTAAAATATATTTTTAATTAAAAGTCGCCAAATAAATATATTTCCCCTTCCTAGCCTCCCCACCCCTTTCCAGCTCTCCCCCTTTCCCTTCAGGGTAGGCAGCGCGTGTGTGACACCCTTAGTGTTGCACACGTTCATAGGCCACGGTGACCGCTCCCCATCAGGTGGGCCGTGTGCTTGTCTGCCACCTACGTAGTATAAAAAAAAAATTAACACTGTGAACTTTGAAAATGTACGTTAAATAAGACAAAAGCATAAAGCTCTCGGCGCTCGCCATAGTGAAAGTTAATATTCAGGTTTTGTACTAAACCCAACGCGCAAGGTATTATTACCTTAGTGCTAAAAATAAAGGCAGACAAACATACTAAAAATAAATAAGAAAGTGTATTTACCAATGAGATATCGGATTTTATTACCCGTCCACCATAAGCACGAGTGGGTCGATGTGGGCGGCTGTTTTCTGTACACAGAACATTGCAACCCAGATACCAGTTCTGATGCGCACGCCCGCAAAGTTATTCCGTCAAAATACGAAAACAATTGTCATGCTAAGTCCATAGGATAAGCGCAATAAGCGCGTTGGAGTTGACAAGCAAACACGCTTTGGGAGAACCACGTGACTTAAAAACCCTGTATCTATATTCTTCGTATATTCTTACATTATTATTTGAGCATTTAGCGTCAGTTCCATACAGCGTATCCAATGTGATAGTTGGAACTAATTTTCCGTAGTTGTGACGAATCGCAAATGGTCATCTTTTTTCGTCCATTACGTCTTTTCAGTTGTTTATTCTTGTATAATTATAATATGTATAATTATCGACTATTTCATGCAATTACAAGCCTTTACTTTAAATATAAATTTTACCCCTATGGGGGTAGTTCGTGTTTTTCTAAGTAAGTTCGTTGTTTGGATCTGGATGAAGCACGGGGAGTATTCGGTGCTTCACCTAGGTGCAAAACAACGACCTATCAAAATTTCAAGTCAATGTCTGCATCGATTGAACTCAATTATCATAGACTCTGAAGTATCATAATATATTAGGATTCCTCTGCCTGCATCCGAAACACACAGAGTGGTCTTTATCAAACAGTGACAAGCGTTAAGAGTAGCTTCGCCTTGGTTGTCCAACTGTAATAACGTATTAATTATACTTGATTAGTGAATGTGGATTGACGGTCAACAGCACGAAAGAAGCTTTAAAAGCGAAAGCTATGAAAGTGATGTTAGCAAAACGAAAGTTTCTGTAATTGAAAATGAAAGTGTAAAACAAGTGTCAGAGTTCAGACACAAAGGTCGCTTTGTCGACAGACAAGTTGCAGATGTTGAATGCACAGAGAATGCGCTACGTGGCTACCACAATGGCTGCATGTGTGGTCACTCTAGGGTTATCAACCTTGTGTTTTCAATATGTTACATTTACCGCTCGTTGTTACTATTTACAGTAAAAAAAGTAATGTACTTACATGAAGTTCGTAATGTGTTAATGCCGAGCAGGGCAGTAATTATAATGTGTTAACAAATCAGGCAAACGTGGCAAGGATACCTCGGGCGAAGCTTAACTTGCGCCTTTAGAAGAAAGCTTTCTCGTTAGTCCGAGTTCTATTTAGTGAGCCATGCGGAGAACTGCGTCAACTCATCGTCCATTATTTATCTTCGGCATAAAATTATAATAATGATAAGGAACGACTATCTTATGAAGGCGATATTGATTATATCGCTCGTTTACTCATGAATTCTAATCTGGCAGTCCTTGATTGGAACAACAATCAAGTTTCATATTAATACCATATTTAAGTTACTGAATAACATTTTAGCCTATGAAGATCTATACTTACATGACACATCTTACCAGTTCGACCATTTTAGGCAACCCTACATTTGTATATGCTTGGTTGAAATAATCTCCTGACTTGTTCTTTCTCACATTTTACTGTCTTAGATATTTTGTTTTCATCGTTTATAGGTACACTAACGCACATCACATGAACTTTAAGAGTCTGCGATCACAGAATATGATAACTAGTGTGCAATTAGTTATCAAAGAGGATTTTCGCAATTACTATTAAATAATAGAACAAAAAATTACATTATAATGCGAGTATAATAATTATTTTGTAACGTTTCATCAAAAAATATCTTCAACAACTGAATATTTTTGTGCCAGGGTCTCTGAAGCCACAGGAAGTCATAAAATCCAATTTAAACTTATAATTGTTTAAAACTAGACTCTTATACGAATTATTTAGAATTATTACATCGCGTGATAAAAGATTTGTTTTAAATACAAGCCAGCGCACGTCGCGCGTCGGACTTATTGATCGACATCGTCATCAAGTAAACAGCATAGTTGAACGCACGTGTACGCAGGTAATTTCGACGTGCGTGCCTAATTATTATCTCCTCTAGTGTTAATGTTATTATTATGTGGGCCCAATATCCTAGTACCCATGATGATAATAGTTTCTAGACGCATCTGGTGATACATTTTAAGTATGTTTAATCTCTAAACACTTTTTTTAAATAACTTGGTGGAAATGAGAAAACATTCGACGATGTAATAATAGCCTTGTAGACATCAACAAATTATAAGTAGGTATTCTAAATTGGCAAGGTGAAAAAGCTATTGAGTTGTTGTTTACATTTGAATAGGGTCAAGATGTATTCACGCAGACCTTAATTGTGTTATTTACCTCTATATCATATTATTCAATTAGCTTCAATAACAACACTGCAAATTCTATTTATAGTTTAGTACTAAAGGGGTCTAGTTAATAATATCGACAGTCACTACATCGATGGTCGCTGTATCGAAAACGTTCCATCGATGGTACGCTACATCGACAGTACTCCAAATCGATGGTACGCTGCATCGACTAGACCCGTACTAAAGTACCTACCTACTAGCTATGCACCGTGGCTTCGCCCGTGGTAGACTTCGACCCTGTGTGAACCAATGAATTACATACTATTATAGGGCATGTAATTCATTGGTTCTACAATAATGTGTGGAAATTTCGAGGTTTGTTGAAATATATGATTACTGTTTCGCTCTTCTGTGTAGTAGTAGCGTGATAATAGGTATATAGCCTATGGCCTTCCTCGATAAATGGGCTATCCCAATACAGTGATGCCACGTTATTAAAACGCGTGATGCCAACCCAATCAGTAGGAGAAAATCTATGATTTGTCAAAATAAAATCTATTCACGCTTTCGTGAGTTACCAAACCTTTAAAATCACTCATAGTATGATTCATTTTCAATTAAATTTCAAAACATTACACGCTTTATAATAATCATTGAAATCACACGTTTTAAAAACGTAAAGTTACTGAATCAGGCCCCAGCAGCGCGTTCAGGCAAACGCAGAAAAATAGAGCGCAGATTCGTTCGATTCCAGCTTTATGCAAATATTTGCATGCCCATTATTGTATAATTAATTATTGTATATTTGCATTGCTATATATGCATAAAAAATAAAGCATGGTGTTTGTGTGAATAATATAATTATTATAAGTCATTTCGTTCTAGAATAAGTATATACCTACCTACCTACTGCACCAATGGCATAGAATTTTATTCTTTCCTTCAATCCCACACACGTACCTCGACTGTCGACAGTCTAGACTTGAGTATCTAGCGTATTTACATAAGAATTAGAACCCCTCTTTCTTAAGACAATCTCAATGATGTGATGTGGCAGAAAGTTCAATTTGTATGAGCAAACTTAAATATAACGTGCGTGTTAAATTAAAACTAACAGTCTATGCAACTTTCTAAACCTACCTACCTGCCATCTTTGCTTCAGAAAAAAATTACTCTTCAAGAAACATCATCAATTTGTTAGGTAATAATCATTAAGCGTTTTTATAGACAACGGAGACAACGATGAACGATGTAAAAACGCTTGAATTCAGTTACTACCTATTTAACTTTTTGCCGTCACGGAAAACGCCTCATGTCATTTCTATCCAAGCGAAATGAAATACTTAATTAATTTGAATGTGTTTTTTACAAAAATAGCCGGCGATAACGTTGTTTACTTGTGTCTGGAAGTATAGGCGGTGCCAACTGTGACCGCAAAGTATGACTGTTTGTTGTGGTCGAGTGACGCCAGATGACGTCCGACTTGACGTGACGTCACGCATACCTACTACTGCCGCTGCTGGCTCAATGACAGATTACACGTTTTTGTATAATCAATTATTTTTTTGTTTTATCTTCATGCTATAGTTTTAAGTGGATACCTACTTGATATTATCAGATGGTTCGATAATACGTCACCTTATTAAGCGTTACTTGAAAAAAAAATGAGATTGAACCGCTAAGAATGACTGGTAGTCACTTCGCAGGTGGTAAAAGCACCGAGCAATTAATATTATGTAGGTACTACGTACTCCATGAGTGAAGGCTCCTAGGCGTGCGTTTGGGAAACTCCGAAACGGTTGAACCGATTTAGATGAAATTTACAAAAAAAAATTATTGGTTTAAGGAAATTTAGTGTGTTTGTGCTCCAGTTTTGATCGAATCCTTGATTATTTTTTAAAGTGGTCAGGTTAACTTCTGTCAGACCCTCTAGTCAGCTAGTGGGTATAATTAATTAAGTATTATATTATCAAGGAATGCGTTAAAACATGCGCTTTTATTGGCGGTATAAGTTATTGTTTGATGGAGAACAATGCTACTTATCTCATAGTGCGTTATTCAATTCATTGTCTACATGCAGGAAGTTTAGGGGTGGCCTCTGTTTTCTCATCATTTTTTTTTACACAAACGAGGGCAAGGTTAATAGTTTTAGATTAAAGTATATTAAATTACTCGGGACGGATATCCGAGTCATCAAATATGAACTCAAGTAGGTAGGTATCTAATGGCTGGAGACCGTCGTGTCGCGTTTAGATCATTACCTAAGATCTTTTCTGAACATCAGAGCCTCGATGCTTTTATAATGAGAGCAAAAAATGAGAACATCGAACTTGGAAGATTACAGAAGTTTTTTTTTCTGAAATTAACCAGCAAAAAATCATTACCATGAAACTACCATTATTATCTATATTATACTTATGTATATTATATCATGGTCTTTGTCCGTAACTAAAAAAAAAACTAAACTGATTTCGTTCGAAGGAAGAAAAATATTTAAATTTAATAGAACCGGCAACTGGAACCGCGGTCCGATCGAGTCAATTGCGGTCCCAGTCGGTAGAATCCTCGAATTTTGAAGTACACTGAAATTAAACAAAACTTATGGAGTATTAATTGGATTATTTGATAAAATCTAAATAAGTAACCGTATTCTGAACGTAACAGTCAGGGTTATTGCGAACGTCAGCATAAATAATAGCATCCGCATTGATCGATCGGTCGATTTATTATTCTCCGGCTATTAGCTCTATATACTTAGATAGGTATTTAATAGACTTCACTTACCTACTGTCTCACAATCCAGCAGAGTGAAGACAAGTCATATTGACGTGTCCTAAGTATAATATTGCGATACCCGTCGAATGTCAGCATTTGTATAATAAACGTGCGATAGCTCAAAAAGTATGGACACTAGAAAAAAGTTAGATACATTTTTAGGAAGTGAGTGACTGAGGAGGGAAATTTTATTCTCTACAACAATGGTATTTTGCCTTTTGCCCTAAATTGCATAGTTGCTGAGATTTTGGCCAAAAACTTTCTTCCAAGATTTCACCTGTAGCTCCACCGGAATCTGTCAGCATTTGTGTTTTTATACTTGTAGGTAGGGTTGCCAGATGTGTAAGAAAAAAAAACCGGACAATTTTTTTTTAATTAGGTATCAAAACCGGCCAAGTGCGAGTCGGACTCACACAAGGGTTCCGTACAAACCCGTAGTAAGTATATAAGTAAGAAATTACTAAAAATATTTTTATTATTGATTTAAGTACACAACAAAAAAATATGGTTCTCACAATTTTTCCTTTATCTGTGTTAAAGACGTTGCTTCGTACTAGATTTCAAAGTTCTGAGTTCAAGGGACCCCTCCCTTGAACTCAAACCCTGTAGGTTTTGATTCCCTTGCAAGTGTGAAATTTGCTGCATAAACGGCTGTACCTATCTTTTAATTGCATTGTCTTAGAAGATTGATTTTCCTACAGGTTTAAGGAGCAGTAAACCTGAGTGTTTGATACAAATTTCAGCATAATACCTCCAGGCGTTACTGAGGGTCTTGACAGACAAACAGACAGGCGGTCGGACAACAAAGTGATTCTATAAGGGTTCTGTTTTTTCCTTCCGAGGTTAGGAACCCTAAAAATAACATCGAACTACCTACTCGAAATACATAATATTAATGTTTTACATATTAAGCAATCGATAGCACTGCTTTTAATAAAGCTTTATTATCAGAGACGGCATCTTAAAATTCGGTGCAACTTAAACCTATGTTAAAATGCAAGTGCATAAATATTCACGTTTTACAGTATTTAGCTAGGCATTATTTCTTTCGTCTGTCCCCATGACGCTAAAAAATCGTTCCACAAAATCATTTGATATAGGAAGGCTGGAGACATACCTACTGTAGGATTTGCAATAAAGTTGGTGCTATTTCATTGGTAAAAAAATTGCAACACAATGTCTTTCCTTCAAGTGCAAAGAAAGTACTTTGAAAAACAGCCAATTCCTCGTAAATATTATCAGAGGGACTTCATAAATATATAGCACATTGTACGTAGGTGAAGTTTCAATTGCAATTTCGTCGCCCTGATCTGATAAGATAGCCTGTAGAGCCCTAGGGAAGGAGAACAGGACCTATGTCTAAAAGTACCTTTTTAACGACACCCATGAGAAAAGTATTATGTCAAGAGCTTCAAATAAACTGAGCCATGTTGTAGGCACGTTCCGTATAACTTCTCTGTATTCACATTCAAAAATTAAAGCACGGAGCGGTTCAAGTGTAATTTTTAGTAATTAAACTCGCATTTTTTAGTGAAAACCGGACAGTGTTTTGTCCGGTTTACGTAGATTTTCTTAACTGGACAAGTGTATAAAAAACCGGACTGTCCGGTCCATAACCGGACATCTGGCAACCCTACTTGTAGGTGATCCTAAACCTTATAAAAATCAAAAAATGGATCGGCCTATTTGGTTGAGTTGTTGAGATGGCATTTCGAACGTCATCGAATCATTCTACTCAACATTATGAAGATAAAGTTTCTTCTAATTGTCTGCTAAGATAAATTTCCCATGAGCAAGTTCTAGGTTCTATTATACAAATGCTTTGAATGGGTAGTTATGAATATAATTTAGCAATTGTCATTGTGTCTTTAAGACTAACGAACGTATTCTCTCGACTAAGAGTTCTGTAAGAGACATCTGTATACCTGACATTATGGAATGCAATAAATGTATTGAGTATTGAGTATTGAGTTATTGTTCTCTTGGGAGTGAGCACAAAAATATTATTGTGATGAAATTGTCCACATTGTTATGGTCACTGCTTGCCTCCAGACAGGCTGGCTGCAAACAACAACCATGCGACATAAGAAAAAATACTGGTGGCATCAACAGACATGATGCAATGTTAGTAAAATATAGGTAACAAGGAAAGCTGTCGCACCACGTCGACGTAGACTCTTTCGATACTCTTCGGCCAATGAGATATGGCCTAGTAGGAAAATCCGTCACGATAGTCACGTGATCGAGAGACACGAGTCTTCCCCGATATTACGTTACGTAGTGTTCAGGTGTTTTGGAACTTAAAATATCTGTATAAAAATTATTGAGGTTGACTGTACCGTGGCACAGGAGTAGATTTTCGTTGATTAGATTAGGGTTGACAATAAAGGGAGAAAGGAAAGTACTTTCATTCACTACTACACTACTGTACCAAGATCCCTACCCCCAGTCGATATAAGACAGGCAGATATAACCTTTCTGATCATGTGATTTTATTTGTACGGGGACAAAACTCGATCACCTTGAATCTATTTACGCAATGTGTGCAACATTGTATTAAACATGACCTATCTACTACGTACATAGCACCCGAGTAGTTTATCGCAGTTACGATATGCTGAACACATTATTAGTGCGTCGCCTCGTCTAATTTGAACTCTTATTTTTTTATGCTAGTGAGGCAGTAAACAAGTCTTTCTCGACTTATCAGGTAGTATTTACCGGGGTCGATGAGCCGAGCGCTTGCAGCACCAGAGTCGTAACCCGTCCTAGCTTCCTGCTATAAGCAGGTAAAAGGAAAGTCATCTGAGAAAGACCAACGACATTTTCTTATTTACTTTCAACCGTATCAATATTATTTTACTGGAGTGGATACTAAGGAAAAGGTGATAATCTCCCTAGTCGAGCTAGCTTGCTTGCATTGCTCGTTCAACTAGGATTCCCCAAGCCAGTACCCCAGGGGACTGTAAAACACTCGCTATTCCATATCGATCCCCTGCGCTGGGGACTCGACAAGTATTAAAATATGACTTTACTATCTGGGGTATAGGTAAGCATACCGCGCTATATGTTGTGTTATTTGTGTAGATATCATTTCTGATTTTTGAGCTTTTCTTTAAAGGAAATGCGCAAATATCTCTATAAAACTTTGTGGAGCACAGAACAGACAGCATTCTAATAATTTCTGTACATCCATACGCATAATAATGGGTGTTGCCGTCACCCGGTTGATGACTTATTTCGAAAAATCAGGTGATGTTAATCATCATGCAATTAGAATATGTAAAACAGTTTTATTTCAATTCAAATAACAATAAAAAGGTAACCGCTGCAGACGGGGACTATTGAAGGAGTCTCTGGGGTCATTGTCTGTACGCTTAGCGGTACAAAAAGTGTTACGAGCACCTACTAATATCTCGTGAACTGCTTATACTACGGCATTGGTTACTGTGCATAGGGTAGTGTCCAAAACATCCAATTTTGAGATAACTGTTCCACAACACGTCCATTCTTCGCACCCTGTTTAACATTCATTTAGCTGAACTTTTATATTTTTTAACGCATCAGAGTGTAATGAGATTTTTGCATCACTGCTAAACAAGATGAAAGAAGTAACTGCGATGCATCTCCAACTTTCATTCTATAAATTAGAGTCTAGCACCTTCGATAATGAGGGTAGTCTGACACATTCAGTTATGGTATCCAGTGAAATCGAAATTTAAAGCCGGTATTACGTAGACGTATAATTTGTCGTAATACTAGCTGAATTACATCTTGTATACCCACTCGTATTTCCATATTCACCATCACATACAAGGTTCGAGACTTAAATAGGCAAAATACTTAAATAATGGTCAGACTTAAATGGGGAGAAAACTGAAGATTTGGACAGAAAGACATCCGCATTAAACATGATTTCTTTTAATTCGTAGCACTTTCTTCAAATCTGAGTGCTCATTGGTCATTGAAATAAAAAGAAGCCCGGTGAAACAAAAATGACGATGAACGAATGAATGAGATCCTAATCTCAAAGGATCCTAGGACAAATAACATCAGAAATAGCTGGAAAACCATGTCGGATGGTTAAGGAGCAACAGTGACTCTCTTCCCTTCTTGAGAAATGGATGATCAAGAGCACAAATGAATTGCCATATTCCATCAGTAATAAAAAGTGCTAAACTGCTTTAACTAAATCCATATGGTAACTGTACATCTATACCTTCCTAGTAATAATATGATACCGTTCACCTCGGAACAGAACCGGTAACAAATTGTAGCCACTATTTCAATGTGTAGTAAAAACAAGTGTTTACTGAGAATACTTATGTAATGAGCGGGGTTCATAGACCGGACTTTGCTTTACTATTAAACGATCAATTTATGAGCACAATACAGTACAGTAAAGTCCACGTGCAGAGGCAGAAATATTTTCAGATGGGTCGAAACTTGGAGGCCGTACTTCGCTAAAAAAATAGCTAAAAAGTCAATATTAACTAAAACTTAATTAATATTGACTTTTTAGCTATTTTTTTAGGGAATTACTTCTGTGAAGTTTGTGGTATTCTGTATATATGCGTATCTAATGATCTGTCTTTTTGGAGGTCGTACGGGTACCAAAAAAGAGGTCGTAAGGGCACTTTTGTAAAAGGGTCCAAACTTTGAGGTCGTACGGGTACGTCGCCGTCTCGATCGCATCTGTCAGATGGAAATTGGCGGGCGTCAATAGGTTAACATGATGTCTAGCCGATTATAAAAAAGGAGGAGGTTCTCAATTCGACTTTATTTATTTGAAAGTTGATGCATGCCGTGTGGTCACATTTGAAGTACCTAGTTGTTTTTTTGTAAGAATTATGTGGATATTCTATATGCTGATAGTATCTTGGCAAGCCGGATATTACATACAAGTAGGCACTACAGCTTCTATTGAGTCATGTATCGACCGTTCCACGTGTCAGGGAACACGTACCGCCATATTAGCTACAATATAATAATATTCAATTATGTTTACGGAAATTTTAGTGTGGACTGAACGCTTTAGTTTCTATAATCATTATTTGCTTAGAACAGTAAGTTATTTTCATACAATCCAGTATAATTCCACCATTGTATGAAAATAACTTATATACCTACCTATTATAGTGTTCAACCGCGCAACTATTTTATTTAGATTTGGTTTGCCTGACCTGTTCTCTTGGATGGGATATAATATACTAATATTTTATCGGCTGAAATGAATATTTTATCGCTCGTCATACTTTTAGTGTGTTGCACAGTGTGAACGGTCTCGTTGACGACCGATAAAATATTAGGTAGGTATATCTCAAAATGTAATATTATAATATTATACTCGTATAGTGAAAAGCCGGCTTGACAGAGAGACGGATTTACTTTTGCATTTATAATAGGTAGGTACTCGTATTAGTATGTACCTATTTTCTAGCATCTGCGCGATGCAACGATTGCAAGCAGAGAATAAGCTGACAATAGGAACATAATTACAGTAATTATTTTTCAGTTGCCTAATTACAATGTTGGTATTTTGTAATTGTTATTGCGCCAGACCTTGCCTTTAAGACTCCTAGTCTTGAAGAGTAAAAGGTCGGATTAGTAATACATTGTTGAAGCTTGACTGACTCTTGGTGCAGTAACCGACAATGACAATGACATGTGCATTTATATACATTTATTATCACACTTTTAGCTGTAGAGACTAAGATAGAGAAAGAGATGCTAAGATGGTTCGGACATGTAGAGAGGATGGATGAAAGAAGATTGACGAAACAGATATATGAGGCGAGGGTGAATGGGCAACCCGGTAAAGGCCAACCTAGGCGTACATATTCTAATCAGAGCCAGGACGTTTTGGAGAAAGGCCAGGTCAAGAGTACCCGCAACCGGCGTGCGTGTATGAAAACAGTTATGAAAGTTGAAGAAGCGAAAGGCCTATACCAAGATCGTAGCAAGTGGAAAGATGTTGTCTCTGCCTACCCCAATGGGAAAAAAAGCGTGATTTGTATGTATGTATGTATGTACTTTCAGCTGAATATCGTGATGTCAAAAATTTATGACAGAAGTTATACCTACCTACCTACTTTGTTCCCGCTCGGACTCGCGCCCATTGATTAGTGTTCTTTTTTTTGTAAATACATACATATTACACATACAAACACACATACCAATGCAAATATTCATAATTACACACAAATATTTGCACTGAGTGGGAATCGAACCCGCGACCTGTGAATTAGCATTCAATCGGTCTACCGCTACGCCACAGAGGTCCCCATCTGAACGGCGATGACCTGAAAGTAGAAGAAGCGAAAGGTGTATCCCAGGATCGTAGCAAATGGAAACATGTAGTATCTGCCAATCCCTCAGTGCAATAATTTTTTTTGTATTTATAAATTATTGCTCTGAGGCCAACCCCAATGCGGCAAGAGGCGTGTCCCACGTAACTGTTATAAGAGCTAAAAACAGCATTCATTTTAGTTTATTTATACATTGAAACCGCAACGCTATTCTTAGAAACAGACAGTGAATTCTGCCGAAAGAAACAGTTAAGTGCGATGTCTGTCGGTCAACAGTCAGCCGTAGCACTGACCACTGACCCGCAGGTACCTCCTAACGGTAAGCGCGTGAGTACGTACAGCCTTAAAGCGGCTACTCACATACCTGCCGCATCATCTCATCATCATTCTCCGAACCTTTTTCCCAACTCAGTTGGGGTCGGCTTTCCAGTCTAACTGTGATGCGGCTGAACTTCAATATTTGCCGTGGAGCGACTGCCATCTGACCTCCACAACCAATGGTCATTATGACCAATGGCGATATCGAAGTTGGAGCCCACAAAAGTTAGCCCAACCAGTCTAACTTGGAACTTCGATACCTGCCGCAGGCGAAATCTAGGGTGTAAATGTGGGGATGAACCTAATCGCCACCTATCTAGATTCCTGCTTGGCTACACACAGGTGGCAATTAAGGGCATCCCCACTTTTATACCCTAGGTTGCCCCTGCGGCAGGTATGTAAGTAGCCGCTTTTACACCGGCAACTGATTGTTTGATCACTTCTACACTAGAATATTTATTACACGGTGCTATGTACAAATAGGTTCTAGAATGCGGGTAAACAAGCTTCTTTGGCAATTGTTTACCGCCTCTACAATGGCGAGTGTTCCGATGAGCTTTTCCAATTAAACCCACCCACTCCTTTCCTACATAAAACTAGTGCCATATCACTCTCAAACGGTGTATACAATTCCATCAAGAACCAAGCAATTTTTTGTTGACAAGTTGGGTCTGCGTAAGTTGAATGTAATGAATTTTGGAACGCGGAAGACACCAATTGCACGCACAGAAAGAGAGGCGATAAATCTTAGGTTGTCCGCTAAGACGACACTCGACACTTTTATTATTTCTGTTGTACCCGGAAGGTTTGTGCTCCTTGTTTTATATCCCGGATTTTTTGCCTGAAAAACATAGGTTACGTTAATGCCGTTACCTCTCGGGACCATTTTGGCGAAAATGGCTTTTTAATGCCAACCTTACTTCTTACTTCTAAATTAGTTGTCTATACTTTGGCCACAAAAATATTTTTAGAATTCTTGTCTGTTTGTCTGTTTATTCGCGATGGACGCAGAAACACTGGACGGATTTTGATGCGTTTTCTCATTAGGAAGATCTTGGTTAGACTTGAAATCTACCGTATGTTTAGTTAGTAGAATCGGATATTTGACCAAAATACGATTACCGACCACCGTGCGGGTGGAGATGCGGCCATCAGCTAGTATTTTATAACACCTCTGCCTATCCCTTCAGGGATATACAGGAATGAGTACATTTAGTGGTCTTTGCTTCTTTGCCCAATATTTGTTTACATTGAGTTACGCGATGTGACATAATCACTCCACATTCTTGGTGCGTGCAGCGAGGGTGTCTGGTCTAGATGACGTGGTATAACGGCCCCGAACTTAAGCCGCCGTTGAGGCCTTGCAAATGAATACGATTTTTTATGCTAATTTAATCTACCATTGATGTTTTACCGTCTAATTGCGAAATGTAACAAGGAAAAGATAAAAACCCCGCACTGACAGCGGAAAGGTTATAAAGGCAATGCCTGCTGGCAATTTTGCGTTTTAAATAGTAACATTCGATTCTTTGTTAGGTACCTATCTATAGCGTCAGACGAATCCGTGGGCTTCATTTTAGTATGGGGCAGGATTATTGGCACTTGTAGTAACTAAGTAAAGGATATTATAGACTACCCTGGCGCCAACTTTTCCATAGGTATTGAGAGGAGAGAGGATATGGAAATTTATGAAAGTGACATGTCGCAGCTGCTACCATGGACTATTTAAACAAAATTTGACTATTTATCTCTGAATTACAATAACAAAGGGCCACTTATCAGAAATTTATAATTAGGTCACACACGTACATCCACAATAAGTATAACAGTTAGGTACCTTTGTCAACTTGCTGGTATGATAAGCGAAGTCAAAGTCTTTATTGATATAGGGCACAAATTAATACTTCGGAAGTCAAGATGTTTAATTTATAACCGAATTCGTAACATAATAGATGGAAAAGAATCTGGCAATAAAACTGTCAATTTTCCTATTGCCAGTAATTAAAATACTTTTGTTTACCATTATGCTGCAAATCATCGAGAGCTAACAAAACCCAGCAAAGTGCGAGTCGGACTCGCACGCGAAGGTTCCGTACCATTATACAGCAAAAAGGCAAAAACATCATGTTTTTGTACTTATGGGAATATGCCCGCTTTAATTTTTATTAATTCTGAGCTTAATATTTATTTGTTATAGCGGCCGTGAAAATTTCAACGGTTCACGTTCATGAGATACAGCTTGGTGACTGACAGATGGACAGCGGAGTCTTAGTAATAGCGTGCCATTTTTACCCTTTGGGTACGGAACCCTAAAAAGAAAGCCAAGCTCATTAAATTATTCCGCTCTGTAACAAAACGTATGAAACGTAGCATACGGTGACTTTAAATTCTATATGCATGACTTACGTTGATCTTGAAGCTTTATCACTACAAGTGTAGCACGCTCCATCAACCGCGGTTACCCTTGAGGCAGCAGTGGAATACATAACCACTAACGAGTATTACTCGTTCTATTCACGTAACAAATCGCCTTCATAGTCGAAATCTCGAGATCGTGACATAACTCGCCTACTAAGGTCATGGATCTTTATACCAGCTTCCTCAGTGTCAAGACTGGCCGAAACAACACATTAGCATGTTAATACATATACGAATATTATACGCCTGGTTGATTTTATAAAGAAAACATGATCCGCTTCGTCCAGTTCTTAGACAAAAATTAGAATAATAAATAGCTATCGGAATATTTACCATAATTATGTTTGTCCACGAAGCCGTAGTATCCAATATTTCGGCACTTTGCGAGCGCCATGATCACGAGGAAACTCTAGCAATAATGGTAGTGACCATGATAGTTTAAAGACCAATAAATTACAAACATACATAATATAAATCACGCCTTTTTCTCATTGGGGTAGGCAGAGACAACATCTTTCCACTTGCGACGATCTTGGCATACTCCTTTCGCTTCTTCAACTTTCATCATTGTTTTCATACATGCACGCCGGTTCCGGGACTCTTAAATTAGGACAGTTATAACCTTTCCTTCCAAAAGCGTAGGACTTTATCGGAACTAACTACTCATCAGGTGACGAGCAGTCCTGCATCATCGCAATTTTCTTTCTCTAATTGCAATCCGTTGCTGGACAGGACTGAGGGTCGGAGCGGAAGTATGTGCCCAATCCATTGATCGAAGTGGATCCAGAGATAAAGTGGCACAAAACTTGCGCCATTTTCTGCAGCAGATCTCAAGATAATCAAGTTCCAATATCTTGTATCTAAAGTAATATCTTATCGTGAGCCATGTCATGGCAATGTTCTTCGCCTCCACAGGCTATTACTGGTTTAAGTTTTCCTGTCTATTTGTATACCTACAATTAAAAATAATTTGATGTATTATGCAGACAACTAATCATCATTGACCTCAGATTCAATATGTCCAGTTCTGGTGTTGTTAAAAAGATGCCCAGACCTTTGGTTACGTCCATGGCAATCCTTATAACCGCTTAATTTTCAAGGGAGTCATTGATAAGATGCTTGTGGCTTGTTGATAAACAAGAAACATCCAGCTCCACAATGAGTGTAGAAATCTCTATTGAACTTGACATTCTGCCGAAATTTACATTTAAATTTATATCTGTGATGTCTTATGCAATGCTTCGTATCGTATGTGAGGCAAAAGATTTTAATTTTAATGCCATTTTGTCATTGACATCCGTTTTATATAAAAGATGCACTTCTGTAATAAGTGATAACCGAAATAAGTGACAAACGGAGCGTGTAAATAACATCTTACAGTAAAAAAATGCAAATGCATCCTACAACGGTGCGTACTGCGCAGCGATGTATGTATGAGAGAAATTTGGTTCGGCATCGTGGAATGATCTCATCTCCCTGCTGTGGTATCTACAATATTCTTCAAGGGCATTACAGATTGACGCCCCTAGTGTTATACACGTCCATACACATACCGCTACCCATCAGGTGGGCCGTGTGCTTGTCTGCCACCTAAGTTATATAAAAACAACCACGTTTTCCATTGCCCTACACTGGTCCTACAGTTGTAGGGGCACAGTGGACAAGGGGGCAAATGCGATATGATCTGGGATATAGCTCGATTTTGTCATATTTTCCTTGCAGACGATTTAGACATCTCATAGTTTGCAGTGATCTGATAAAACCGAGTTGTATCACACTGTGTTACGTAACTCCGGTGCAGCGACTGCACTATCAGCATGCATGTAGGTAAAGGTCGTCCGCCGGTTAACATGAACGCGTGGTCTTAATCGCCTCTTAACTTAATATACCTAATCGTCTCTTATTACTTCAAATCATGCAACGCATAATGTTTTTAATATACAGGATGGATTCCAATTTGTGTAAACACTTCGAACACGTGACCGCTGGCAGTCGTTTTATTTTTGTACAGATGAAACTACTCGGTACAGCTCGGTGGCACTGTTGTGCTGTTGTGCATGAGAATACAATTTCTAAATTCACTAATGGGCTACTGTAATACATATAATGTGAGTATGGAAGTTAGAAATCCAAAGGTTTTGGTGTGTACGATCTTCGGTGCCCGCGCCCTTCTCACTTACTGACTGATACGAGATTAGCGCTGGTTTGCCTCTTGTGGTTGGACGGTCAGACGGTAGTCAGGTAAGAACAACTAAATCAAGAGAAAGAGTAGGGCAGCAAACAGTGGCTCTAAAGTGCAAGCTTTGGATAAACGTACGGATCGAAAAATATCTGGTGAATGGTAGGTGATTAGTATACTTCTGCCCATCCTCTGGGGATATACATGAATGAATAGTATAGTTAAATCTTTGACTCGCAATCACTAGTTCGGTATAATATAATAATATGCTAATATTATGATATCAATTAAAATTATCATATTTTTTGCAGCAGCTCATAGTTGTTAGCTCCTCGATCAATAAAGAAAATTTCCAATGTCATTTGAAAGTTTGCAAAAACCCAGGGTTCAAGTACCTACACACCTTGTTTAGTTGTCATATTGGTGCCCCAATGATAACGTGGATATTGCTGTTTTTTTGTTATTGTTCACAAAATCGACAATGGCGTTGTCACTGAAAAATATGGAAAAATCTATCAACTTTGAATCCTTACCAACACGGAACCGTTCATTGTTCGCGGTCCGACAGGCACTGAAACTTGCTCGAATACTTTCAAGCTGAACCATTTCTTTCCCAGGTCATACATGACACACAGGGAATATAGACTTAATTTAAATCCTGTAGTGTTAGTTTTCATCAAAACCGGCCTGAAACTCCTTTAGACATTTTTCACTATTCCACATTGTAGTAAATTGGCTCAATAGTTTATTTTTTATTGATTCTGTTATAGTTTATGTCCTAAATCGATGAGATTAAACTCTTCATCTCTTTTTGTTTCTGCGCCAGAATCACCACAATGTCCTCAATATCAAGTAAAATGTAATTTTTTTATAAAATAAATGGTGAAAGTATGATCATCATGTTGGCAATTGAGATTAGATTCCAAGATACCCTATCAAACATCTGATCTGTCACTGTCAATTCCTGCAGATTACGATCTTCAATGAGTAACTCTTTTTAACATAGGTAATTGAAACACCTTTAGGTAGCTATGTTGTTAACATTCAGTGTGAGGTCGTCTGCGGTCACAGTGCTTGACCTTAGGAATATATTACTTACAGCTATGCAATTAGGCGCTACGTAATCTGCAGCTAAAATTAAAAGAGAACGATTATTTTTACTAACTATAATGTGTTATACATTTTGCATCTCTCATAACCTTGGATTGATCGATCGATTGTGATTCGGCACATCGACGAGTAAATATTATTTTTTTGTTGGATTACTATGCGAGCTAGATTCTAATTTATTGCGTTTAAGTCGAAATTTGTTAAACTGTTATCTCAAAGGGAAACTTCTGCAGCCAATACTAATTTTGTGGTCAGGGTCAGTTCGCGTAGTTTGAAGACGTTACACGCATTCAGAGTCAGTCTGAACAAACACTACGTAATATTTTTCGTATCACCCCTAACCTAACCTTTTCACTTCACTTTTATACTACTAAGGTAACCATCTGGTCTAGGATCGTTGGCAGGACTAGCAATCTCACTCGTACACTGCCTGCCTGCAAAATAATTAAAGGGGGAAGTCACAGAGGATAGTGAAAAAACAACAAAGGAAGGGAGGTTATTCCAGCTGAGGCTTCTGGCACTCTCATAAACAGCACGTAATATAGCACGATACGTATCAACGTATATATATGTAAAGTGAGAAGATCACTGGCTTAGCTAGGTCTCAATTTCAAGTCGGATTTAAGAAACATTAGGCTTTTTAACCTGTCTACGCCCGAGGAGAGTTTGACAGGAAGCAAAGTTAAGCAGTCGTAACTACAACCCTATCTAATCAGTGGGTGGTGAGCAACGCAACACGGTCTTGTAGGTGATTGGCAAGAACTAACCGCGCTAGCTTAGTGCCTGCAACAGTGTAACCTGTGTAACCTCAACTGCATTCTACATAGCGGTTTGTGCAGCTTTACTAATTTAACTTGCTAAACAACTTAACAAGCTCTGTATTAATTTATTTGAAAGGGCCTTGGTGTGCAATGAGTTAACTTACCAAGCACTACAGTGTAAGTAATTACATACTTCGAATAATTGCTCGCTTATTATGACTTAACACGTTCAAATCTCGTGAATTGGACATTTAAAAGGTGACACTTAGGTTCTTACTACAGTAAAACTAAACAATTACATGAATGACATCCCAATGGTTTAAAAGGGAAATCCTACAAGAACAATATTTTAGAAGTCCTCTTTTTTCCATATACTTCAGGTATACAAGTAGAAATATGAATGCGTGAAATTTCTATCATGTTATAATAACGCGTGTAACAGAAAATGGTGATTATGATAAGCACCTCCTTAGAACGTTACTAAGTACGGAGGACTAACGCGTTATAAAAAGATTAAAAAACCTTGGAATTGGAATAGTCACCGCTGGTTTACACTACGTTAACCCCCTAACAGGACGTAGTGTTTATCGGTGACACGACAGTATTGGAGGTGAAAGGTTATGATGTCACCTCCTTACTGTTATCACCAGATTTAAATTCAACAATGAAATAGTACACGAGCGGCAATTGGAAATTTTGTTTTTAAAATCAAAGCGTGATATCAAGCAAATAGCGGATTTCACCAATGACTGGAACTGCGGTCAAGGCTGCTAAGCTGCACGTGTTGGCACGAACTTAAATATAATTTCATTAAGTAAAACACGAAAAAGCATTATTATGGCTATCCCATTGTCATGCTTGGTTCCGGCCTATCTGTCCGGATCCTACCCTAACTACTTCTTAGTACCTTCATGGTAGTCTTAGGAATAATCAGTAGAACACAACATTTAATCAGTGATATTGTGTTGTTCCAGACCCTGATCAACATAGCATACTGCTCGCTCGCCGTGTTCGGCTTCGGCATCCAACGCATCGTCTTCGGCCAACTACGAGTCGCAGAGGCACAGCGTGTCAAGGATAAGTTCTGGAACTATGTCTTCTACAAATTCATATTCGTGTTCGGAGTCATCAATGTACAGTACATGGATGAAGTCCTTCTGTGGTGCTCCTGGTTCACCCTGGTCGGTTTCCTGCATTTGCTTGGACAGCTCTGCAAGGATAGGTACGAATACGTAAGTATTTGTTATATTTATTACTTTTTGCTACTTACAACTAATCGAATTTATAGACTAGTCTATGCTGATTGTGAACAAAGATTTTATATAATGAGACCTTTAAAGACCTTTGAAACAAAAAAAAACCGCATCAAGATCCGTTCTGTAGTTTTTGCGTCCATAGCGAACATATAGCCAACAGACAATAATTACCCGACTGCGCAACGCAAAGGAGTGGTAATGTGTTTAACAGCCTATGTATGTATGTATGTATGTATGTATGTATGTATGTATGTATGTATGTATGTATGTATGTTTGTATGTTCCTTTGAAGCACTATACAGACCAAACGCCTAGGCCGATTTTCATGATTCACACGTCAATCGATTCCTCTTAGTCCGGCGAGTGTCACTAAAGACATGACGTCAGTGAAAATTCAATATGGCGACTACTAGCCGCCATATTGTGAAAATTAAAAAAATGAAAGTCAGCAAACTATGTCAAGTGGGGTATCGTTGAATAGGTATTTAAAAATCATTTTTAGTTTCCCTTCAACATTTTTCGATTCCATTGACTATTTAGGATCTATAGCGATTTAAAGTTGCGTGACAACAATTCATAGGTTTTTATTAGACAGTAGAAAGTCCAATCGGGTAAATAGCTGGCTAGGACAATTATAACTAAAAAGTATAAAATAAAAAAATATAATTTAGAAATTAAAAAACCCGACTGCGTAAAAAACTGAAAAGAAAAAAAACAAGCACTCAGATGTCCGGTGGTCTAGAAACATAACAACTTAACAGTCGGGATCCATTGAAAAATAAGATTGGCTGTTGAATAGTGGATCCCGACTGTTAAGTTGTTATGTTTCTAGACCACCGGACATCTGAGTGCTTGTTTTTTTTCTTTTTAGTTTTTTACGCAGTCGGGTTTTTTAATTTCTAAATTATATATTTTTTTTTTTAAATAAAAATTGTTTCCGAATCGTTGATATTAGGTACCTAGGTTTTTAGTACATTTAAAAAATAATACTTGGGTTATGTTACCCAAGTATTATTTTTATACAATTACAATTTCATAATAGTTTATGAGTCTTAATACTTTTCTGTTCCTCGATAAATGAATTGAAATGAAGTGATTCTATTATAGAACCTATATTACAAGCTATTATTGATGTGAGTCTTTATGGCGATTGAGGAATTATGTCATAAAATATTCACATTTTTATTGCTGTAATTTTCAATTTATTACTTTTAAACTATCAGGCATGTTCTGATTGCTTCTAAATAAAAACCATTTAGGGAGTGATTAATTAGTAATCTAGTATACCTACTAAACATAATTATAAGGTTTCTTTCCTTTAATTATATTCCATTTGGACTTAGTGTGGAATAACCCAGCAAAAACTCTACAAGAGTTGCTTTGTCAATTTACCGCTGCACAATTAGCGCTGTGTCCATCATCATTTATTAATGAAACGTTTCGCTATGTTCATTTACCAAATCACACAGATCTTAAAACCTAAAATTTGAGGGCACCCTGAAGTTAACCTAATCGAGAAAAAAACGCTGTTTATTGCTGAGTATTGTCCTGTCCGGCGCCATAGCACCGTACCATCCACCTTCGGCTTCCAGTCTACCCCGGCTACTCTCAAGACTTTAGCTTCACGTCATCTGGCTAGAGGTCTCCCAGCATCAGTTTACCAATCCGCGGTTTCCACTCTAAGACTCGATTGCGGCTTCGGTCTGCCGGCAGATGATGTGTCCATATTATCATTTCAGTCTTCTTCAGTCACTGAGCCTAGATTCCAACAGATTTCCAACAGCAATGTTAGGTAGGTATGTCTCACAATCCAGTTTTGTGCGAGTCCGACTCGCACTTGATTGGTTTTCGATAAAAATATGTAAACGCCCTAATTTTATGGAAACAATAAACTAGTACCTGCTATAGAAAAAAAATTGGAAGGTCAATTTTGAAATAACATTTTGTAAAAGTAGTACGCGCACTTCCGCTGCCCTGGTACCTACCGGTATTATTATTATTTTTAAATCAAAATCAAAATCAAGTTATAAAACAATGTACAATTTAAGGTCGGTAAAGCATCCTTGCAATTTAGTGCTCGCTGTATTTTGGAATGCAGAGTTCTGAGCTTGTACCACCTGGTAACAATTGTTTTTTTTTCACCTACATAAAACCTTAGCGCAATAGACGAATGTAATTCGAATAATCTATTCGTGAAAGCCAAAAACTATCGAAAGCCAACAGTAAAAGAAAATAAGTACCTACTTTTAAAATCAATTGTTATTTAGGACAATTAACTTGTAGTGTAAGTATATTGTTATCACTCTGTTTTCAAACCAAATTATCATCGGGAACGTCCCAAATACTAAATACACAAACAAGTCTGACCGCAATTATAATGATACGACACGCACTCATTTATAGAAGTTATTGTCACCAGTTACGTACAATAACTTACGGATGTTCTCGAATGAGGAATAAAATAGGTGATATCGCAATGCTATGATAAACGTGGTCTTAGGTTCAATATTACCACTCAGCTATGCATTCCTATCGCTCTGCTGCTACGCACTCCTATCATTTCGATTTTCACCGCGCTGTGCCGTACCGCTCTTTGACTCGCGCTGAAAATGACAAGTAACATGGCCACACCACGTCTCTGCCCAGTTCCCTCACTATTCCCACAACCTCAGGAACTACTGATCCGAATTGTTTTTTTTTGGGTCTCTCCTGGGTAGTAGCGCCCAGGAGAGCGAAGCAGCAATAATAAATGTCAACTAATCTGGCAAATTGCCATTATTGCAGAACTAATCAATTATGGCCATGTATCACATGTATGGGATAAATGAATGCCACGGGGGTGAAGTAATACACGGGCGTAGTCACGGGACCTAGCTAGTTTTAATACAACAGATACCCAGCAGACAGCTGCTACAACTGCAACAATCCTGCCGTCAAACCACGGTAAGGAATACATAACAACTAAGGTGGAACTTATAATCACTAAACAGTAATCCACTTTAAATATAACATAACATAAACTTACGCCTATATCCCCGAAGGGGTAGGCTAGCACCCACATTTCACTTAAAATAAAAATGAATGAAATGCCATAATTGTAATTCTGGAATCAAGGTCTTATAAACCTTGTGGACCGACCCTGTTCATAAGGTCGCCATAAAACAGGAAGCAACGTAGTTGTAACAAATTATGAATACGTTTGTATTTTAAACATGAGTATGAACAATATGAATATTTAAGCTTTCGTTAACCTTGTGATACGGCGTTGTTTATAAGGTATCCAAGAGGATTGCTTCCTAATAAATAATGTCAAATTTAAATATTTAAATTTTAAAAAATTAATAACGCGCCCATTTCCTGACAAGACGGGTAAGACACTCAGCAGAGTTTTTTCTAGTATTTTATTTTTAGTAATACCTAACATAATATATTACTATAATTTACTAAGTGACATGAACGATCAGAATCGTTCATGTCACTTAGTAAAAATATTATTTTGGTATTCTTGTCTGTTTGTTCGCGATGGACGCAAAACTACTAAATAGATTTTGATGCGATTCAGGAGTCCTAGTATGAATTTGCTAATCTTGTGAAATCATTTATCAAGAATATACATACATACGATTAATTTTTATTTCATAATTATTCTAAAGCATTGTTACCTTAATTAACGTAATTGCTTCATTTACTCCATCGTAACGCATTATGCAGTCATTGCATCCAGAAAATAAAGAAAGTATCTTTTTTGTCTCTTAGGTAGTAAAGAAGTTCATTTATTAAATTTAAAAGTAAACTGGTCCAAGTATTGTACCCTGTAGAATACCCATACAAACCACGAATGCCACTGAATAGAGCTATTTCAACACCGCCTGTTTCAATTCTATTGTTTAAATATAAAGTCAGTAGGTCGAAAGCCTTGTTCCTTATTCCGTAATTATCTAATTTCCTGATTAATATGTTATAATGTACGCAATCGAAGGCCTTGGTTAGATCGCAGAAAACAGGCTCTTATCCTCTCAGGCTGCGTAAATATGTGTCAATTATATCAGCGTTGCGTCGGTAGTTAATCTTCTTTAACATATCCAGTTCAGGATATATTTTTTATACTACGTAGGTGGCAAACAAGCACACGGCCTACCTGATGGGAAGCGGTCACCGTGGCCTATGGACGTGCGCAACACTAAGGATGTCACACACGCGCTGCCTACCCTGAAGGGAAGGGGGGAGGGCTAAGAAGGGGTGGGGGGAGGAGGGGTATAGTTAGCCCTGGCTACCTTACTTACCGGCGGGAACACAACACGGTGGTTATTATGGCCGCGGTCTTCTGTAGGGTGGAGGTACTACCCCAGTCGGACTGCTAATTACAGACGGGAGATACCGTCGTATCCTACCTCCTTCATTAAGTCACATCTTCGACTAAAAAATAGAATTTTAATATCCACAGAAATTTTGGTGTGAATACGTTATGTATATACATAAATTACATGTATTGTGTATGGTGCCCCACCAATATCTTTGTGGGCTCAAGCTAACTTCACTCGGTATGCGATACACCTGGTGATTAACTAAAGAAGTTTGAGTTATGTGATAATATATACTGACCTATTTAAAGAAGGTTATTTATTGTTTTATATCTGGAAGTTCATTGTTTTAATTTTTGTACCAACTCGTATAAACACGCGTATAAATATCGATATAGCACAGGCGCAAAAAGTACACAACATGTTTATTTATAGATGGCCTTGACATTTGAAGCCCTAAATTAGACACTAGTTTCATTTATAACGACTACGCGGAATGATGCCGTATACACTCAGAACTTTATGAGGAAAATCCCTTCCTTATTATTACTAAAGAACACTTGTTATAAATATAAATGGAAGCGGGCGATGGTCATCTAGCTTTGTGAACTATGTTAGTCGACTTTGATAGTGATTATGCGCTTATTACATTGTTACAATGATCATTTTGATGATATTGACATCTTCCACCTCTCGAAAAGTGTATTTAAGAAGAAAATTTATAGTAAACTGGTATCTTATCTGCTCGAGTAAAATTGTTCAAATTGTTGGTTTTAGATGTATAAATATTTGTAAACACATACATATTTATTAATATCTATATACTAAGCGCATGCAATTTTTACTTGTCGGGAAACTTTCTCATTGGCTAAGAGTCCAATGTCATTCTTAACTTTAAGCACGAGTTATGTACAAATAGCTGTTAAGTTTCTTAATAATAAATAAATAAATAAATAAATTATTGTAGAAAAGTAAAAAGCAAAAGAAAGCTACTTACTAAGAATTTACAGTACAATAGCAAGTACGCGAGTACAATAACATTGTGTATTCTGCTATTTTTTTTATTATATAGAAACAGCATCGTTCTCGTCTAGAACGTTCTATCCGATGCAAGTAATGTGTGCTAATGAATGAACCTTGAAGAGAAGGTTGCTTTAATTATACAGTAAATGTCTACGGTTCACAGGCATATATGCGAACATATATCGCTAACTAATTATATAATTTAACATGCATGAGTCATCAAATAACAATATTAAGCATGATTCCATATATCATTCCGTAATTGCTAACAATTTTGGTAAATACCGTGTACGTTGGCCGATTAAAGTTTGAAGTGACTGACGTCAGATGTCTCCAACAATTGTTTGCCAATTGAATGTATGGTCGTTGGATATCTAAGAAACCGAGAATGTCGATAATGTGACCGCGCAAGGTTTAGTCACATCCTAAGTGTTGACTTTTCCAAATCATAAATGAAAATAAACAGGTCGAGGCGCACGAACCGAACCTTTAAGTTTTTTGCCCTCACTTATAACTATGTGTCTTTTCAGTTGTCTTCTTCACCGAATACGGGAGGCTGGGCTCACGTGCGGCTAGCTTGTCTCCTTGTTGGCATCCTGACCGCCGCTACCGCGTTACTCGGGGCCGCCGCAGCATGGGGCCTGCCTGCTGGACGTGACACCTTCGCCTTTATGGCTGCAGAGGTCTGTATTAACTGCGATACCACTGTACCCAGCACCATTTAACGACAGCAACTAAATTATTTCGATACTACTACAGAACTAGCGATCCTGCATCGCGAAAGTGGAGTTCATGCACTGGAGAGCATAAATATTCAACATCATAACGTCAACCTTGCCTGGTTGGAGTCAGATATTTTTCCCTGTTTCTCCATATCTTTATTATATCGAAAGAAAATTTTGCAAAGGCTAATAACATGTTTTTGTTATTAGACTAAAGAAATTACGTGTTTGCCACGCAATGACATATAAAGTATAATTAAGCCAGGTGTTTGCTCAGCTGTTTGCATCGAGTTGCCAAATATCACACAGCGTCCGGTGTCTCGGCGTGCCATTGCAGACATTTAAACATTCTTTGTGATGATGGTTCGAGGGAACTAAAACAACAGCGATCAGTGACCGTACGTCACCCCGCGTAGTGCTGTACACTTGTCTGCTTCACAAGATTATAATAATATCGCTGCGATCAATATAATGGAGTTTGTCAAAGTTCGAATGATGAGACGGACAAAAGCGTTGTTAGATTTTTGTGTTAGAACGTGTTTAGATCGTTATAAGCGTGAATTTAGTCTGCCAACTCAACACTAGAGCAGTGTAGTCCATAGCAGTTGCCAATATTGTACAAATTTCTTGGCGTATTATCAATTTTGATGTTTTATCTAAATTCCTTCTGAATTGAATAATATTTATTATTTGTTCTGATATCAATGTTACACGTCTTACTGTTGTAACAAGCATTATCAGAATCTTAATCGGATACTACAGATCCATCTATAGCTGGATCTCTTACTTAGTGAACTTCATGACTTACTCGTAGTTTATAGGTATATTACGAGAAAAAAGCGATTTGGTATTGCCGGAAGTTTACGTGAATATTACACATTAATTATTATTGTAATATTTCAAATAGATTCTTATACTGCGCGATAATTTTAAATAAATCGCGGAAGAATCCGTTAAAAATAGTTTTTTTTATTTATTTATTTATTTAATACAAGTAACCAACCAAACAGGTACTTAAACCTAACTTATGGTAGTAGACATTATTATAACTTAAACTAACTTACAATTAACTTATTTCAATTTTATGTCAATATCACTACTTTTAAAAGAGTATTTATAAGGTCCTGCGCTGTGTCATGCGTGTACGTCTGTTACGTACGTGCAAATAATACTAACGTATTTTCGTAAAGACAATTTGCACAAAATCGTGCAAAGAGTATGTATATGATATACACGCATGAGGCAGCGGACATGAATGAGTGTGCTGAGATAAAGAGGATCATTGTGGTGCGCAGTGCATCCTGGTGCTGGTGTCAGTGCTGCACGTGGCGGCGCGCTACGCGCTGCAGCTGTACGAGTGCGACGTGGCCGGGCCCGTGGCCTACTACACGCACCTCGTGTTCGATGTAAGTACATTCACCCTCATTACACTTACAAACTTATTAATGACATTGTCTAATTTAATCCTTACGCAAACTAGGTGCAAGGCTACAATAGTCAACGTGAATGCTAATATGATGATGTGATTCATTCATTCGCAGCGAATACATCTAATCCCAACACTAGATTTAGATGCGGTAGGATGCAACTGTTTTTATTGCTCGAGTGAATTATAATTTTTAATTGAACCGAGAGATTGTGAGCATTTCAGTTTTAATGGGGTAGAAGATTAGATGTCAAAAAGGAAACAAGTGTTAATGATGTATGCCCTATTATGGTATTTTACTATTAGATTTTTAGAGTGTATATTAAGTGAAGTGGCCAGATCCTCAAGTCATAGACCTGCGACACTATACAAAAGGTTCATGTTTAGTTTGTGTTCTTAAAGGGTGCAAGGTTTGCTCCGTAATGTTATTCAGTCGCGGTCGAGTAAATCCTGAAACCTCTGCGTCTCTACTATTTTAAAAGGTATACGTAGGACATACTGCAAGTTTTGCATTCCTATGTTAATATGATTGTTCTGTGAAGTTTGAATGTCGACCAAGAAGTTAGGGAATCCTAGGTGTAAGGTAGTGAGAGTGTGTTGTTCGCGCAGGGAGTGGCGCTGGTGGCGGAGCTGCTGCACGTGCTGCACATGGTGGTGCACAGCAACATGCTGGTGTCCATGGCGTCGCTGGTGCTGCTCATGCAGCTGCGCCACCTGCTGCACGAGCTGCAGGCGCGCGCGCGCCGCCACCGCCTCTACACGCAGCTCGCCACGCACATGTCGCGCAAGTATGTATCTACCTCACACCTCACAAGCTGCACGTGCTGCACATGGTGGTGCACAGCAACATGCTGGTGTCCATGGCGTCGCTGGTGCTGCTCATGCAGCTGCGCCACCTGCTGCACGAGCTGCAGGCGCGCGCGCGCCGCCACCGCCTCTACACGCAGCTCGCCACGCACATGTCGCGCAAGTATGTATCTACCTCACACCTCACAAGCTGCACGTGCTGCACATGGTGGTGCACAGCAACATGCTGGTGTCCATGGCGTCGCTGGTGCTGCTCATGCAGCTGCGCCACCTGCTGCACGAGCTGCAGGCGCGCGCGCGCCGCCACCGCCTCTACACGCAGCTCGCCACGCACATGTCGCGCAAGTATGTATCTACCTCACACCTCACAAGCTGCACGTGCTGCACATGGTGGTGCACAGCAACATGCTGGTGTCCATGGCGTCGCTGGTGCTGCTCATGCAGCTGCGCCACCTGCTGCACGAGCTGCAGGCGCGCGCGCGCCGCCACCGCCTCTACACGCAGCTCGCCACGCACATGTCGCGCAAGTATGTATCTACCTCACACCTCACAAGCTGCACGTGCTGCACATGGTGGTGCACAGCAACATGCTGGTGTCCATGGCGTCGCTGGTGCTGCTCATGCAGCTGCGCCACCTGCTGCACGAGCTGCAGGCGCGCGCGCGCCGCCACCGCCTCTACACGCAGCTCGCCACGCACATGTCGCGCAAGTATGTATCTACCTCACACCTCACAAGCTGCACGTGCTGCACATGGTGGTGCACAGCAACATGCTGGTGTCCATGGCGTCGCTGGTGCTGCTCATGCAGCTGCGCCACCTGCTGCACGAGCTGCAGGCGCGCGCGCGCCGCCACCGCCTCTACACGCAGCTCGCCACGCACATGTCGCGCAAGTATGTATCTACCTCACACCTCACAAGCTGCACGTGCTGCACATGGTGGTGCACAGCAACATGCTGGTGTCCATGGCGTCGCTGGTGCTGCTCATGCAGCTGCGCCACCTGCTGCACGAGCTGCAGGCGCGCGCGCGCCGCCACCGCCTCTACACGCAGCTCGCCACGCACATGTCGCGCAAGTATGTATCTACCTCACAAGCTGCACGTGCTAACGTTTCCTTACAAAAGTTTAAGGCCTGCACCTGGACTGCCGAAGGACTTTTCGCAGAGGAAAGAAATCCCTGAATCTATACTTAATATTATAAAGCTAAAGAGTTAGTTTGTTGGCTTGAACGCGCTATAACCTCCACGGCAACGGGGACGAAGCATGTCACGGGCGAAGTCGCAAAGGACAGCTAGTCTTGAATAAAATGTCCACCGAGAACTTCCCACAGACTAAAGGCACACGATTTTTATGTTCATTTGTTGCTCGGAAAGTTAGTGAAGCGCACGCTATGGGATGAGATGGTACATCACTTCACTTGTCCATTCGTCAACTACCGAACGCTCAATGTGGACTACAATTCGCGGTGTGCGTTGCTACAACTAGACACATCGTTAGTTTCACTTTTTTTCGGGATTCCTCTAAATCTTTTGTCTAGTCCGATCTATTGAAGTCCGCGATTGTTCGGAGGACTTTTTGCACCGTTTACCGTAATTATCCGACAGGCCGTAATGATCTAAAAAACACATGATAAAATCACTTTGGTACAAAAGTAGCAAGTACTTATATTAATATTTTTCACTTATGACGCATTCCTTAATGCCTAGCATGATAATGTTCTAACAATTTAATCGTGTGGTCTGAAGATTAACAGTGTGGTGTCGTTAGCAGTAACCGCAAAGTAGAGATGAGATTTGTCCTCACTTGCCTTTACTTAACGAGAAGTTAATTTATCTTTACGTTAACAGTTGAACGTACCGTGTATATACAGGGTGGAATCGTTATGTGTTCAGACGATAGTTTTGTCAACTTTAATGATATTGTAGAACTAATTAATATGCAATCTGCATCGCGTATTTGTATTTATTATTAAATGTATGGGAGCCTCAAAATTAAAACTTAAAACAATGGGAACAATGTGGTTTTTACCCGACTGCCGAAGAAAGGAGGGTAATGTTTTTCGAGACTATGTATGTATGTATGTATGTATGTCCATTTCTTTGTCACAGCCTACAGCCTAAACGGCTTGACGGATTTTGACATGCGAGGTATCATTTTTTCGGATTTTAGCCTGTTCAATTACAGAGTACCTATTGCAAACGAATTTTCGAAGATCTTTGAATGCAGTTTAAAATTCTTCTCTCTGCAAAATTGTCATCTACATTATTCAGATACTGCCTGTCCATGTATCATCGCCGTGGAACAGCCTGTATATTTCTCATTAGCATTATAAAGCATGTGTCATCCACGTACACAAGATGAACAATAAAATAGATGAAAGATTATTGCTAATAACTTTTTGATGGTTTTGTTATTGCCACATTTGTCACTAATCTGAATTAGTTTTTAATTTATATCTTAATAGTCGATTATCAGTATACATTAGTGATTAATCTAACATGTTACATAATTACATTAATTAGTACCAGTGAGTAGTTCATTATTCGACAGCCAACGTAATTGTTTAATGGATTCCGACTGTTAAGTTGTTATGTTTCTAGACCACAAGACATCCAAGTGCTTGTTTTTTTCTTTTTAGTTTTTAACGCAGTCAGGTGTTCTGATTTTGATTGATTGGATTTCTCAATTGCATACAGTTACCCTATGGCCAGCAAGGAGGAAGTTGAGAAGAACCAAGACAACTGCGCTATCTGCTGGGAGCCCATGAAGGAGGCACGCAAACTGCCTTGCTCGCATCTGTTCCATAAGTAAGTCAACATCGTCATATTTCATCATCATCGTCAATCACATCTTCGTCACAATCAATATCATGATTATCGACATCATCATCATTGTTATGATTATCGTTATTAACACCATGGTTATCATCATCATCAATGTTACTATTATCGATATCATTATCAGTGTTATGATTATTGTTATCATCATCATGATTATTGTCATCATCGTTATCATGATTATCTCATCATCAACAACCTAGCCATGATAATAATCGTCATTAACAAGATCATCGCTGTCATCATCATTAAAGTCGTCCTCACCAACGACATTGTCAAAATCTTTGTCGTCGTCAATATCATCGTCATCATTTCCGCAGTCATCATCAACAACAACAGCAACACCACCATCATCGACTTACTCAAAATCAGCGCAATGGCTTGTCGATAGTAACGATCACCCGTTTTAAATCGCAAGACATCAGGATTACATTCAGGCCTGCAACTTTGTATGATTCTGTAGTGACTCACTCACTGACTTCAGCCCCCGTAGACAAGTGTCACAGCGTAAATCGCTAAGGCAACGAATAGATTAGGTCGACCAATCACATTCAAACTCGTCACCGGCGCGGCGTACGATGCGCGCGCCGCGGCGGAATCACGTGCTGGAGTGTGAGTCGATCTAATCTTTTCTATTCCATAGCGATTTAGACTTTTGACACTTGTCTACGGGCCCTGTCCTGGTTCACGATGGCGCTTCACAGCTAGACAGCTCTACATACACTGCAGCTGCCGTTATTATTTAGCCGCTCATTAATGCCGGGCTAAATGCTTGTCGCAGCTCGTGCCTGTGCCAGTGGGTGCAGCAGGACGCGTCGTGCCCCACGTGCCGGCGCGCGCTGGCCGCCTCCGCGCACCCGCGCCCCCACGCCAACGCGCACGCCAACGCGCACCCCAACCACCTGTTCCACTTCGACGGTCAGTGCCTCACCTACACACCACACTACACACTACTGTTGAAGGGTTATGGCATGCCATTTTGGGCACAACAAACATTCAAATAATGCCCAAAATGATTTCACTTGTTATTACAGATTCACGTAAATGGCCAGACGCGTCATATGCGCAAAGGTCGATTTTTAGGTCCCTTTTGAGGTATGAACGGGTCGCGGGAGACGCGGTTGCGCCGTCTCCGAGAGACGTCTTGTACCGAATCAACGTTCCGTTCGTTCGTACTTTGAATCATTTGATTGGCTCAAAGTGCAAGATGCGCGAACCTACCCCCACTACTCCAAAACCTGGCCAAGTTACAAGCCGGCATCTGTAGTTTCAAACTAACTTCCTTAGGTATTTCGCATTTAGCCGTACGCATTTTATCCAGTGGCCGTTTATGAAACCGATCGTTCGCGTTCAGCTGCGAAACGGTTGTTTAGCGGCAAAAGTAACCCTGCAGCTCTGCATGCAGAATAGTCAGTTTGCACCTTAACACGATGAATAGAAATCCAGCTAAACGCGAAAGGCCGTCAAAGAATGTGTCTTCGTCAACCCTTACGTGACCCTTATTTAACATCTATTGCAATAGAATACATAAGTTGCATTTTACTTGAAACTATTGAAACTCATTGCTAACTTTCAAAAAAGTTTTTATTGGATATCAATGATAGAAGACACCGACCATCTTGCAACTTCTGTCAAGTCGTTGTCAAACAGTAAAATTCCTGTCTGCGTTAATAGGACACAAAATAAATTCCAATCTCCACTCCAGTTCAATATTAGCCGCATTTATCCGCGCTAAACATTTAAGCTGACAAAGTTGTCAGCAAGCAATGGGTTCCTTGTAAAGATATTTCAAGTGTAATAAACTTTAGAGCGTTTCCATTTAATTGACCCCCCTAAAAATCACACGGGGGGTGGTGAAACTTGTAAGGAACAACGTTTGTCAAAATTTTGTGGTAAAACAGAATGGATAAATGAAAGAACAGTTGGTGTGTTCTCCCGCGGTGGTCAGTGCGCTGTGCACTCTTCTCATCTTTTTGATCCTGTGTTCGGTGCTGGCATGGAGCATGCTTACAGGTCCTCTTATACACATTGTTTAATAGATTTCATAGGAACGTTGACATTTTACGATATCCGATATGACCGCATGTGACGGAATGTGATTTTGAAAATGAGCTGTGTGCGTTGTTTTACCTCAACAGTTCACTAGGCTTATTTGTCACATAGTATCACGAGTAATAAACCATCACAAGATCTATATTCATAGGTACATGAAACGTTCTTACGTATAAAAACGTTTTAAAGGGAGTTGTTTGATGTTCCAGGATCCCGTTACGTGTCTTGGCTGCCCAGCTTCTCCGTGGAAGTGACACGTGTTCGCGGGGAACTCCCCCCGGGCCCAGCCCTAGACAACACAGCACAGCAGCTACAACACATGTTCCCGCAGTATTCTGTAGCGACCCTGGCTGCGGATCTGGCTAGAACCGCCTCCGCGGATCTCACGCTTGACAACATTCTCGAAGGGCGGCTCATAGCACCGGAACCCACCCCCGAGCGAGATCCCCCGCCTGCCCCGGCGCAAGCCGCGCTGCTGGACGTGGCCACGTCCACCATCGAGCCCTGGACGCCGCCCGCCTCCGCCTACCTGCTGCCCAGCACCAGCACGGCCGGCACCGACACGCTCGAGCGCGCCAACGCTGCCACCGGCCACGGCATAGGCACTGCCGGACACTTGCTGGACGACCACTTGTAAGTTCTTTAGGTGTCTTAATGACTACCCAACGATGGTTAGCTGTGAAAAAATTAACTTGCTACAAATGGTAGAATTGATATTTAGCCCAGCACCGCACCGACGAGGATATTTTAATAAAAAAAGTTCTACCTGCTCCATCTCAGTGTCACTAAATATAATTCTAATCAATGCTAGATGGCAATACTTCACATTTTACTTACTGACAACGATGTGAGCTATTTTACTATCGATCGATCGATGGCAAATAGGACGGGACGCCTCATCGCAGCGTAGCCCTCGCAATGTGTGACTCGTTTCATAGGGACGTCATGTAATTCCAACATAATATATTATACAATCGCTGAAAGAATGCGTTTCTGACAGGTTGTGAGCGAACGGGCGATGTAACTTTGAACTGGTGTATAATTTATGGCAAAATTTTAAATATCGTTTATTGACCTTATTAACGAGTGATAACATTAAAAATTTAATCACTGTGCCAATTTACAATACATAGATTAATTTTGGGCTAAAATGATTAACAATGAATTAATTAAAAATATAAAATCAATAGTTTTTAAAAGTCATACCACGTCAAACTGCGCTGTTTCCAGGTTATGTCAAATGTTCGCTTTCATAGTGATGAGACAAAATAACAAGGCAATTGTAACCGCATATTTTAGTAATCTTAATAATAATCTGTTGGTTGAAAAATATAAAATAGAACTATTAGCTTGGGTAGGCCCAAGCTAATAGAAAAAATGAATAATATAAATAAATAAATAATAAATATTCTACAACATTCTACACATCGCTCTCTAGACCCAAAGTAAGCTTAGTTTAACTAGCTTGTGTTATGGGTTCTAGAATGCTGATAAACATACTTATATACTTTTTTTTTGTAAATACATACTTATTATACATAGAAACACCCAGACCAATGCAAATAGACATATTCATGCATACAAATATTTGCACTGAGCGGGAATCGAACCCGCGCCTCCTGCGTAGTAGTCGCATGCACTACCGCTACGCCACAGAGGCCGTCATATTTTCCTATTTTTCCCAAAATATTTTCATAATGAATGAAATGAATATGATTTTTTTTTATTATTAATAACCCATCATTACAATTAATAATCACATAAAATTAAATAAGAATGAAACAAAATAAAAAATTGGAAAAACAAATAGGGCAGATAGATAGCCAAATTAGAATAAAATTAAAATTAAAATTAAATCAAGTTGTCACAATTGCTGACTGTGATTATTATTATGTTATTGTAAGTTGGGAACAGGTTTAAAAAACTGTTCTAGGTACAAGTTATTTATTGTAGGTACATAACTAGTCATGACGAATTGACATGTGTCAGGAACGCATAGTCTCAGCGGCCAAACTATAGTTGTTATGTGGTGGTTGTTGTGTCGACAGCGGTGCTACGGCGGGCGCGTTCTCCGGCAGCGCGGCGGAGCGCGAGGCGGCGCTGGCGCGGCGCAAGGCGCAGCTGCTGGCGGGGGCGCGCGCTCGCTACCTGCTGCGCGCCGCCCCCGCGCCCTCGCCCTCGCCGCCCAGCTGACTCCCCGTCCTCCCCGCCCACCCCGCCCGCCCCGCCTCGGGCCTCGCTCGGCGAGAGGACCGAGAACCACTTCCACGTCGCGCCGACTGAGCGAAGTTAATCGGGCCGGGACCCTCGCCCCGCTTGTCTCCCCTCGCCCTGGGGCGGCACCGGACGCCTCCTCCCCGTCCGATCCTCTCGTAGCAATAAATATTTAACTTCGCTCGATCGAAGCGACTGAAAAAAGAGTACCGTTCGTCCCGCCGAGACGCAGGCGCCGCGAGGTTCCCGACGACGCTTCGATCTCTGCGGCGAGTGGATCGCCGCCGACTGACGTAAATACTTCACTTTGTGATATTTTAATTAGTGCGAGTCGAGCCGCCCCCGGGCCGGCCGGCCGCCGGACGCTCGGCCGCGCCCCTTTATTTTTCTATTTAATCTTTGAAAGTGTATTTTTGTATCTCATAGAAACGGTATATTAAAAGTATCATCGTCGACACTTGTAGCCGCGACTCGACGTGCACGTTTCTGTTTTCATCTTTTCACCGATATTGTGTACTTAGAATATCTACACTTAACTGCGAGTGTTCCTTAATTATAAACGTTTGAAGCGCTATTACATTCGGTGGTGTGATGCACGCTCGAAATACTCAATCGGTTTATACCTGCATAATACAGAGTTATAAATATACCCATTGCCGAATGTAAAATTGATTCTTCAAAAAATATTGTTTAATTAAAACCACAAATATGTTAAGTACTATAAATAAGGAAAGGGACTGTCGGTGCCGAGTGGTCGGTGTGAACAAAGAACTGACTTGCTCTCGCCTACTCTCTTCCTCTTTCGTCCTCTTTCGCATCCCTCTGACTCTCTCTCCTCTTTTACCACAGACCACTCCCACAACGGTCCTTTAGCGCCCGCCACTCGGCACCGATTGCACTGAGACGTGTAAATATTTTGTAACAGCGTGTTATGTTGTAGTGGCATAAACATTCATCTTATTGTTAACATTCACACACAACATCATGAAATAAAGTTTTAATGAGCGAGTGAGTGGATCTCACCGACCACGGTGGACTAAAATTGATTAAATGTGATATTAGAAATGTCTGGACAAAATTATTAAGTATATTATATTATGTGGCTGCTGATGAAATGGTCTCAAGCGAAAGGTTTAAGCAATTGTTTCTTTCGGAATAATAAAATCTGTGGCCAATAGAAGATATAAGTACTTATTTATGTTTATATTTTAATATTTGAATTAGCCACACTGTTAGGTTACTGCTATAAATATAAAACTAACGATGAAAATTGATTCATGACTAGTCAAAATAAAGATACGATAAATTACGAGCACTTGTTTTTTTTGTTGAACCTCTTTTATAACTGTCAAGTGACAAGTCACAGCTGCCTCCTAGCCATGATTCGAATGCGAGGGTGAGCAACATTCATAGGACTCGCTCTGCAAAAAGTGGCAGGAAGTCAGCAAATTGAAAACTAATCTGAATATCCTAAACACATGTCGTCACCTGGTTGTCTGAGGAGAAAAGAGGGTGCTTCATAATAAGAATATCAACATTGATATGTACATAGCCAAGTACGCAAAATCCAGGGTCAAGTTGGTCTGACCAACACCTTAGCCAAAACCATAGCCTGATTGTATGAGACAGCCACTTAGTGTTACAAACCATTCCTAAGTCCCACCTGAGAGATAGGAATTGGAATTCCAAAAACGGACAGAAAACGGATACACCCATGGATGAATGGAAGTGGAACTGTAAATCATGTCTAGTTAAGTGTATATCCTCTAAATTCTCTATGTTTACTCATCTTGTTTACTGATATTACATGGCTTAGAGATTTGAATTATTTTATATACTACTAGCCATTAAGTAATTGTAAGCCTGACAATAGTCAGCAATTGGCACTTTTTAAAATCCAAAGGTGTCTCTCCAATAGGAAGGTTGGGGCAATGGATGAAGTGGGCCACTGGCAAGCATCATGGCCTGGGTGGATCGTCCATCTGGCTTCCACATTTGAAATAATGACAAAAGTGTGACTAATGCATCACTACCAGCAGATGGAGAAGGGAGGGAGAAGTATGTATAGATAAGGGAAGTGTCATATTTAACAACTGAATACAAGAGATGATTACAGAGAATTTTGTTGGTGGTGACTTCCTTTCTTTTTCTTCTGATTAGGTACCTCTGTGGGCAAGCCATAGTATTGTAGGCCCATAGTAAATCAGTAAGTGGGCTATGGTTGCCTCTTGGCTGTCGTGCTAATAAATGAAAAAATCACTTTTTATTCAAACGAATTTATTAGAAATGCCTTAAACATTAGACTACAAAATAGGTACTAACCAATGAAATTAATAACCACTATGTGCAACACAAGGTGTGCAAATATGAAGTCCGCGAAGCCACGCTCTGCGCTCAACCCTTGAAATTCGCCTTTGTTTTCTGGGTTAGCTTGCAAACGTAGGCATACTGAAAACATGAAACATGGATTTAGAATGTTAGCAGGTTATTTTTTGATGTAAGTAGGAAAATGGGCATGGACCAAGGGCAAATAAAAATTTAATGCTATTTGAATAACTTACCACCAAGGACAAATGAGCTGACTGTTGAAATAAACCCGCTCAGGAAAGAATTAAATGGAAAAGTGCCGACAAGGCAACAGTATACAAACTGTATCACTGCGGTCAAGAAGACGTATAATAAATAGGCATCAATGATCTTCAATTTTTTAGGCGTTTTGTTAACGTATTCCTGGTATAATTTAGGAATAACAGACATTAATGAAGTCATTTCGAAGTTTCTTGTATTAGCCGGTTGTATTGCAAAATAAATTCCACTTCATCAATAATTAATAAGCTGACGTTTAATTTGACATTATTTTTGATGTTGACGTAAACGTTACACGTAACGTCATTCGATTGGTCCACAGACTCGTAAGGGAATTCAATAGTTTATTATTTATTATTTTAGTTGGTGTTCGCCATCCATCATTAAACATGATAGTGGACGATCCACGACCGCGACACGACCCGCACCCCGCACCTCACGACATCCACACGAGCACACGATGAGATCACTTTACTAGTTAGGGGTGAATCCGCCGTTTTGATTCTTTCTTATTTATTTTGAACTTTTTTTGAAACTTGTCGGAAATGCGTGTCAAACGCAATAAATTTAAAGGTTTTTTAATAACCTTTACAAAACTATTGGAGGCACTAAAATCCAACAAGAGAATCAGAAGTTATTGATCTTCAAAGTTATTTAATTGAAATGGTAATGACGTCTATAGCATGGTAATGATTTTTCTATAACGGTAATGACGATATGTTAATGGGAATGATGAAAAACTGAATAACACTTGTTTCTCCTTTGTTAAATCACTATAAACATAATAGAATATTGCAAATAAACTTTTTTCTTTTAGTAGAAGTCATATAGACGTAACCGACAGTTACGTCAATAATATGACTTCACCTCACCTGATGGTAACTATGGTAAGCTAGAGGCACAGTCTCAGGAAGGAGGTCCCCATTACATACATACATGCCATAATGGTGGCCCTCAACTTGAAGACCTTATCAAATGCTTTTTCACGCCCCGCTTAAAGGACCCGGGACTGTAGTAGGAGGAAGGAATCACGTGGGCTGGTAAAGAATTCTAGGTCTTTATTGAGCGGCAAAAAAAGAGGCACCGAACTTCTTAGTTCTTGATGGCATTGTTCAGCACGGTATGAGGGTGACACTCAGCCTTGCACGTATTGTTCTGTATAGGAAAGGAGAGGATGGAACTAGTTGGTGGAGCCCATCGGAACACTCACCATGGTAGAGGTAAAGAGGCCAAAGAGGCTATGTCTCGACGTAATTGTAACGGTTCGAGAGCGTTGGTAACTTGAAGAGTCCCAATAATACGGCCTATACGTCGAGATGAGAACAGTATTCTACGCCGGAACGGATTTGTGTCTTGTATAGAAGATACCGCTGCTCCGGCGTGAAAAACCGCCCCACCTTGTTCAGTTCTCTGAGTTTCCGCGAGGCCGTTTTGATGATGCTCTTGATGTAGTTATTATTAGTCAGTTTGCAGCGAAAATCCATGTCGAGTAGATCTAGGTTATCCTGAATTGGCAGTGAAGTTTCCCGAAGAGCAGGGAGGGGGAGGAAAGGAGATACCTTTGCTGTAAACACACAAGCCTGCGTCTTCTTGGCATCGAACTCGACCAGGTTCTCAGAGTCCCATTGCGAAATGTGATTCAGGACCCGATCAAGCTCAGTGACAAGAAGCTGTCTTTTTTCCCCTACGTCAGCCTGCTTGTTCGCAGGGTGACCGTGATATCGTCCGTGTAAGGTGCTATCATCTGCATAGCAGTGAATGCTGCCTACTGACAGCATGTCATTGATATGCAGAAGAAACGGAGTAGGCGACAAAACGGACCCCTGCGCCTATCACAGAGCACTCGAATGCGGCGCTCCTGCAGGAAGTTCTCAATCAAGCTGCATAACAGTGGAGATAGACCAAAAGCAGGCAGCTTGGAAATAAGTGACTTGGGCCAGACCCTTTTTTTTATCGTGCGGAAATCCCACCCCTGTCGGCCATCGGGGGTCGTTATGTCGGGATCGAACCGACTAAGACCGCACGCCATCTCGGGTCTCAATTACCGGGGTGTAAGGTTACCCAATGGGCATATCCCTCGCACCCCAGCTGACCCCGGGCCATCTACGGTTTTAAGATGGCCCCCGCGACACACGAAAGGAGGGGTGGGGCGAGCATCGCGCCATATCGCCGATGGTGGGGTGTAGGGTTACAGGCGGCCGTCCTGTCACCCAACCGTCGGCGCGCTGTCAGCTCACCCCCCGCTTGCTCCCCACTGTGCCATCTGCTAGTCAGAGTGACACGTGGAGAGCCTCGGAGCAGCCCTTTAAACGGCCGCTCCCACCCCGGCCGGATTGGCCGCAGGCAGTAGCGTCTCCCGTGGCGAGTGGGAGGCGCTGCTCGCCTCCGTTGCCCAGGTGCACCACGTGGAGGTTCCGGCCCGCATCGCCTTGTGCCAGACCCTATCGAAAGCTTTGGCGATGTCAAGACTGATAGCCAATGCCTCACTATACTAACTTGTCCAAAGCCTCACCCCATAGATGGGCGACATACGCTAGAAGATCACCCGTTGACTGTTTCGGCCTGAAGCCATATTGCCGATCATTAATTAAGGAATGATCCTCTAGGTGACGCATGAGCTGTGCGTTAATGATATGCTCTAAAACCTTGCACAGCACTGAGGTGACGGCTATGGGTTGATTATTGCCCGGGTCTGACCGATCCCCTTCCTTGGGGATCGGCTGCATATCGCTTCGCTGCACAAGCTGGCGGTACTGTACCCGAAGTGTTCTTCTTCTTCTATCGTATCGATGACATTTTTGCTCTCAGATTTTACTTTTCCATTGTGCTGCTACCTGGGTTGCGTTCTCAGAGGCACTCATGAGTTCCTCTGGTGTGCAAAAAGTACATGGGCATGCAGCACACGTTATTAGGTGGGCCATAGTCTGCGGGGAAACTCCACACTCGCACCGCAGGCTTGCACTGCCCGAGAACCCCCTTCTTGACCGATTCTCCTTGCTTCGGCCGACCTGTGTCCGAAGTCTATTTAGAGACTTCCACGTGGCCCAGGGAAGGTCGTGTCCAGGTTGGAGGCTTTCCGCCCACGGAACAAAAGGGGTCGGAAACGGACTTCGAGCTCTCCAGCGAATCACTCTGGCTATTGGGGGTTCACTGTCAGCGGTAGCGACGCATACCCAAAAGCTCTTTCAGCTTTACAGCCTTTGTGGAACGTAAGGGTGGCCATGCATAGGGTGTCGGTGGTCCGCTTCCAGTTTGCCCCACTCCATGGATTATGCCACATCTCTGCGAACGCCGGGAGGTGCAATGCCAGCCAGTGGGTATAGTAGCCGTACCGGAGTCGGCTTTAGACAGCCAGTTATTATCCGGCAGGCCTCATTTAGTGCTACATCCACTAGCCCAGCGTCACCAGCTGAATAACACAGAACGAGCTCCGTTGCCCGCAGCACGTGTGGTGCGGCCGCCCAGTTTATACTCGTCAGCCTTTTAACAGCCTTCTGCTGGAGGTTTTCGCAGTTCTTCCTAAACGTGAGGGACCTGTCCAGAGTAACTCCCAGATATTTCGGGATGCTTGCAGTGGACGATGTTGATACCACGCCATCGAATGTCAAGCTCACGCTGCCCGTTGCTAAGGTGAGGTGTTTGAGGGGTTGGGCTTCAGCGCATTGCTGTCGTAATAGGAGCTCAAGTCCTCGAGTGCGGCATTCAAGTTTGCCTCTACCTCCTCAAAGGAACCCTGTGACGTAAGAGCCAGGTCGTCGGCATAGAGAAAGCGTGTCGTGCGCCCGAAGTGTAAGAGATGCAGTACAGATGCGTAGGCATGGGAGACAACTCCGCTGCACATTTACGTAGAACCACTAGAACCGCTAGAATTCCATCGGGACCACTGGCTTGCCGGACATCGAGTGATTGCAGCACTGCACGAATATGGCGTTGCCTGATAAGGATGTGGTTGCACGGCCTTGGCCAGGTGCCAGTAGCCACAACTGCCCGTGGGGTGCGCCACAACCCTACCCAAGCCGTGCAATGCACTGGGCATCCGCTCTGATGTAAGCCTTCTTGCAGCATTACTTTGTGGCTTTGATGTACGCTGCTTTGAACCGGCCTACGTTTGGATCACGGTTATCAGCTTCTGGTGAATAGCCTCTGCCCACTCGCGCCCATACCAGGAACGCACCCTGCGGGCGATGCTTGCCCCACCCCCCTTTCCCGGTGGCCCAGGGTCAGTCAACATCACCCAACATGAGATAAACACACAAAACACATAGAGCAATATCATTACCATTCACATCTTATCATTACCATTAATAGAAAACAAATGGTAATGATGATAATGGTTATGACGTTTGATAGCTTATGATTTTTTAAACTAAATACCATGCTGCAGAGAGCACAACCAACCATTTTTATGGTATTGTACATAAATTACGGTTAGCGTGGGTATTTTAAAAAGATCTAGTAATTAGTGCTTACCTAAATTTCTCTGATAATGGTGATGATGCAAATACGTGACACACTGCCCCTAAGCAATGTAAGTTGAAAATTTTTAGACTCCTGCGTGGATAAAATTGACGTGCGCTGCGCTCCGCTTCATTAGAGAGACTGGGAAAGGAGATCTAGGGCGTCTAGATCGGGCTAGGTAGATAGAATTTTCGAGGAATACAACGTTGACGGCACCGCAACGGTGATGACGAATTTTCGTGACAAAATTTATTTAATTTATTTTTATATGATATTTGATATCAAATCACATCATGGTTCGTTATGTTATTGTAGATAATGTATACTTTCGAAGTGTGAAAGAAAAAACGGAAAGTGCTTGTACAATTTTTGGGAAATAATTGTAGAACTTTATTATTCGCTTTTTTTTTGTAAACGGTGATGACGTTTGGTGCGTGTTTATTGAAATAAAAAATTAAATAAAGGATGTGTACTATTTTAAATACCGGCGCCTTACGTGAAAATATGTAGGAAGTGTCATGCAAAGTAAAAAAAGAAAGCTATTATGATAACTAATTTATTATTAGCATATATTCGCAATTATTGGTTTTCCGCGGATTGACCCTTAGAAATTATAATTTTGTAATTAAACTAATCAAACATTCCAAACTTCAACCAACCAAATTGATGTTATCTAGAGTGGGATCACATGGGAAGCATCAGCTTTCAAATAAATAGGAATCATCAAAATCGGTTCACCCATCCGGAAGTTCAGAGGTACAACAAACTTAAAATAACCCTTCTTGGCAGGCGAGTCGGGCAAAAAAATATACTAGGAGGGTCAATCCGCGGAAAACCAATAATTGCGAATATATGATAATAATAAATTAGTTATCATAATAGCTTTCTTTTTTTACTTTGCATGACTTTTCCTACATATTTTCACGTAAGGCGCCGGTATTTAAAATAGTACACATCCTTTATTTAATTTTTTATTTCAATAAACACGCACCAAACGTCATCACCGTTTACAAAAAAAAGTCGAGTAATAAAGTTCCACAATTATTTCCCAAAAATTGTACTAGCACTTTCCGTTTTTTCTTTCATACTTCGAAAGTATACATTATCTACAATAACATAACGAACCATGATGTGATTTGATATCAAATATCATATAAAAATAAATTAAATAAATTTTGTCACGAAAATTCGTCATCACCGTCGCGGCACCGTCAACGATGTATGTCCTCGAAAATTCTATCTACCTAGCCCAATCTAGACGCCCTAGATGTCCTTTCCCAGTCTCTCTAATGATACGGAGCGCAGCGCACGTCAATTTTATCCACGCAGGAGTCTTAAAATTTTCAACTTACATTGCTTAGGGGCAGTGTGTCACGTATTTGCATCATCACCATTATCAGAGAAATTTAGGTAAGCACTAATTACTAGATCTTTTTAAAATACCCACGCTAACCGTATTTTATGTACAATACCATAAAAATGGTTGGTTGTGCTCTCTGCAGCATGGTATTTAGTTTAAAAATTCATAAGCTATCAAACGTCATAACCGTTATCATCATTACCATTTGTTTTCTATTAATGGTAATGATAAGAAGTGAATGGTAATGATCTTGCTCTATGTGTTTTGTGTGTTTATCTCATGTAAATTCTGATTTGGGTGATGTTGACTGACCCTGGGCCACCGGGAAAGGGGGGTGGGGCAAGCATCGCCCGCAGGGTGCGTTCTTGTGCAGAGGCTATTCACTAGAAGCTGATAACCGTGATCCAAATGTAGGCCGGTTCAAAGCAGCGTACATCAAACCCACAAAGTAATGCTGCAAGAAGGCTTACATCAGAGCGGATGCCCAGTGCATTGCACGGCTTGGGTAGGCTTGTGGCGCACCCCACGGGCAGTTGTGGCTGCTGGCACCTGGTCAAGGCCGTGCAACCACATCCTTATCAGGCAACGCCATATTCGTGCAGTGCTGCAATCACTCGATGTCCGGCAAGCCAGTGGTCCCGATGGAATTCCAGCAGTGTTTCTACGTAATTGTGCAGCGGAGTTGTCTCCCATGCTTACGCGTCTGTACTGCATCTCTTACACTTCGGGCGCACGACACGCTTTCTCTATGCCGACGACCTGGCTCTTACGTCACAGGGTTCCTTTGAGGAGGTAGAGGCAAACTTGAATGCTGCACTCGAGGACTTGAGCTCCTATTACGGCAGCAATGCACTGAAGCCCAACCCCTCAAACACCTCACCTTGACGGGCAGCGTCAGCTTGACATTCGGTGGCGTGGTATCAACATCGTCCACTGCAAGCACTCCAAAATATCTGGGCGTTACTCTGGACAGGTCCGTCACGTTTAGGAAGAACTGCGAAAACCTCAAGCAGAAGGTCTGCGCTCGTAATAACCTTCTTAAAAGGCTGACGAGTACAACCTGGGGGGCCACACCACACGTGCTGCGGGCAACGGGGCTCATTCTGTGCTATTCAGCTGGTGACGCTGGGCTAGTGGATGTAGCACTAAATGAGGCCTGCCGGATAATAACTGGCTGTCTAAAGCCGACTCCGGTACGGCTGCTATACCCACTGGCTCTCATTGCACCTCCCGGCGTTCGCAGAAACGTGGCATGGAGAGGGGCAAACTGGAAGCGGACCACCGACACCCCATGCATGGCCACCCTTACGTTCCACAAAGGCTGAAAAGCCGAAAGAGCTTTTGGGTATGCGGCGCTACCGCTGACAGTGAAACCCCAAAAGCCAGAGTGACTCGCTGGAGAGCTCAAAGTCCGTTACCGACCCCTTTTGTTCCGTGGGCGGAAAGCCTTCCACCTAGACACGACCTTCCCTGGACCACGTGGAAGTCTCTAAATAGACTTCGGACACAGGTCGACCGAAGCAAGGAGAATCGGTCAAGATGGGGGTTACTTCTTGCACACCAGAGGAACTCATGAGTCCCTCTGAGAACGCAATCCAGGTAGCAGCACACTGGGAAAGTAAAATCTGAGAGCAGAAATGCCATCGATACGATAGAAGAAGAAGAACACTTCGGGTACAGTACCGCCAGCTTGTGTAGCCGATCCCCAAGGAAGGGGATCGGTCAGACCCGGGCAATTATTGACCCATAGCCGTTACCTCAGTGCTGTGCAAGGTTTTTAAGCATATCATTAACGCACAGCTCATGCGTCACCTAGAGGATCATTCCCTAATTAATGATCGGCAATATGGCTTCAGGCCGAAACAGTCAACGGGTGATATTCTAGCGTATGTCACCCATCTAGGGGGTGAGGCTTTGGGTAAGTATAGTGAGTCATTGGCTATCAGTCTTGACATCACCAAAGCTTTCGATAGGGTCTGGCACAAGTGGATGCGGGCCGGAACCTCCACGTGGTGCACCTGGACAACGGAGGCGAGCAGCGCCTCCCACTCGCCACGGGAGACGCTGCTGCCTGCGGCAAATCCAGCCGGGGTGGGAGCGGCCGGCTCCGAGTCTCTCCACGTGTCCCTCGGACTAGCAGATGGCACAGTGGGGAGCAAGCGGGGGGCAAGGTGCACCCCACCATCGGTGATATGGCGTGATGCTTACCCCACCCCTCCTTTCATGGGGTCGAAGGGGCCATCTTAAAACCGTAGATGGCCCGGGGTCAGCTGGGGTGTGAGGGATATGCCCATTGGGTAACCTTACACCCCGGTAATTAAGGCCCGAGACGGCATGTGGTTTTAGTCGGTTCAATCCCAACATAACGAACCCCGATGGCCGACGGGGGTGGTATCCATGGGGATTTCCGCACGATAAAAAAAGGGTCTGGCACAAGTCGCTTATTTCCAAGCCGCCTGCTTTTGATCTATCTTCACTGTTATACAGCTGGATTGAGAACTTCCTGCAGGAGCGCCGCATTCAAGTGCTCTGTGATAGGCGCAGGGGTCCGTTTTGTCGCCTACTCTGTTTCTTCTTCATATCAATGACATGCTGTCACTAGGCAGCATTCACTGCTATGCAGATGATAGCACCTTACACGGACGATATCACGGTCACCCTGCGAACAAGCAGGCTGACGTAGGGGAAAAAAGACAGTTTCATGTCACTGAGCTTGATCGGGTCCTGAATCACATTTCGCAATGGGGCTCTGAGAACCTGGTCGAGTTCGATGCCAAGAAGACGCAGGCTTGTGTGTTTACAGCAAAGGTATCTCCTTTCCTTCCCCTCCCTGCTCTTCGGGACACTCCACTGCCACTTCGATAACCTAGATATACTTGGCATGGATGTTCGCTGCAAACTGACTAATAATAACTATATCGAGAGCATCATCAAAACGGCCTCGCGGAAACTTGGAGACCTGAACAAGGTGAGGCGGTTTTTCACACCGGAGCAGCGGTATCTTCTATACAAGACACAAATCCGTTCCGGCGTAGAATACTGTTCTCATCTCGACGTACAGGCCGTATTATTGGGACTCCTCAAGTTACCAATGCTCTCGAACCGTTACAATTACGTCGAGACATAGCCTCTTTGGCAGTTTTCGGAACACTCACCATGGTAGAGGCGGTACCTCTACCATGGTGAGTGGTCTGATGAGCTCCACCAACTAGTTCCATCCTCTCTTTTCCTATACAGAACAATACGTGCAAGGCTGAGATGTCACCCTCATACCGTGCTGAACAATGCCATCAAGAACTAAGAAGTTCGGTGCCTCTTTTTTGCCGCTCAATAAAGACCTAGAATTCTTTACCAGCCCACGTGATTCCTTCCTCCTACTACAGTCCCGGGTCCTTTAAGCGGGGCGTGAAAAAGCATTTGATAAGGCCGTCAAGTTAAGGGCAACCATTATGACACTGTCGGTGTATGTAATGGGGACCTCCTTCCTGAGAAGTGAAGTCATATTATTGACGTCACTGTCGGTTACGTCAATATGACTTCTGCTAAAAGAAAAAAAGTTTATTTGCAATATTCTATTATGTTTATAGTGATTTAACAAAGGAGAAACAAGTGTTATTCAGTTTTTCATCATTCCCATTAACATATCGTCATTACCGTTATAGAAAAATCATTACCATGCTATAGACGTTATTACCATTTCAATTAAATAATTTTGAAGATCAATAACTTCTGATTCTCTTGTTGGATTTTAGTGCCTCTAATAGTTTTGTAAAGTTTATTAAAAAACCTTTCAATATAATGCGTTTGACACGCATTTCCGACAAGTTTCAAAAAAAGTTCAAAATAAATAAGAAAGAATCAAAACGGCGGATTCACCCAGGACCGCCTCTTTATTTATCGGTTAAAAAGTAACAAAATTTTCTATTATCGTTCCAGTTCCATCTGTAGGTATCCCTTTTAGGACTTCAAGCATAAAAAGTGAACTTGTCATTGATTTTCTCTTTTTAACAGGATACCAGTTTATTACGTTAGATGAGATAGCAGGATAGGATGATGGTGGACAATAATTAATTTACTACATCGAATTTGGAGAATTTTATTATAAATGGAACGTGAATCAGTCAGTGAGAATGACAATTGAATTTTTTAACATGTCAGTTTGAGGCCTCACAATTTTTGCGTGTCATTCGTTCTGTGAAATTACATTTTGTATAACAGTAAAATTAAGTAAACTATAGTTGTTAAAATGATGAGCGTTGGTGGAAATTTGCCCGAATATGCTGTTCCCGGCGCTACACAACATCGTTTCGAGCCATATACTGATAATGGAGGAAGCATTGTTGCAATTGCCGGTGAAGATTACGCTGTTATTGGTGCCGATACCCGTCTCAGTACTGGTTTCTCCATCTACACAAGAGAACAGAAGAAACTATTCAGATTGTCAGAGAAAACGGTCCTGGGAGCTACGGGGTGCTGGTGTGATACCCTTACTTTGACCAGATTGCTTCAGGCTAGAATGCAAATGTATGAGCATGATCACAACAAGTCGATGACAACTCCGGCTGTCGCTCAGATGCTCTCCACTATGTTGTATTACAAACGTTTCTTCCCCTACTACGTGTCCAACATTCTGGCTGGCTTAGATAGCGAGGGTAAAGGATGCGTTTACAGCTATGACCCAATCGGCCACTGTGAACGCTCCAACTACCGAGCTGGTGGTTCCGCGGGCGCTCAGCTTCAGCCTCTTCTTGACAATCAGATAGGCTTGAAAAATATGCAAAATGTGACTGAAGCACCTCTTCCCAAAGAGAAGGCCTTGGCTCTGTTGAAGGATGTGTTCATCAGTGCAGCTGAGCGTGATATTTACACAGGAGACTGCATCTACATTCTGATCATCACTGCTAATGGGCTCCAGGAGGAAAAGTTTGAGTTGCGTAAAGATTAATTTTGTTTGTAATAAATGTATTTTTTTTTAATACACCTACTTAGTGCATTTTATTTGGAATAAAAAATTTGTAATCTTTGAGCATTGCAGGCAATCCACCTGCAATGCTCAAACCAACCAAACGGGTCCCCATCCCCATTGAAAAATAAGTATCCTTACCTTATTTAAACTCACATAATGGTCTCACACGCTAAAATCACTCCATGACGTGGAGTTGTGGACAACAGCCCAAGCAACCATACCATACCCGCACAATCATGGTCTATAGGGCAGATAGCTTTGTAGAGAGGTATTATTTGCAACAAAGAAATTGTAACAAGTAACTGAATTTATTATTAAAAATAATTACAAGGTAACTAGTAGTAGTACTACTACAATATAACTTATTCACTTTGTTCATTACTATTTACAATACTTTTGTAACTGAAGGAATAACATTACATACTCTCATTTATTGTACTTAGGCATAACAAATATATTCCGTGGAAAGATTTTTTCAAACATTTCACTGACAACTTCCTGGCTTGCTCCACCACCAATTAAAGTAGCTTTTAACCTGGGAGGAGTTGTGTTGCCAGCGACTAGAGGGTGTATGTTGTAACACAGCTCCACTTTACCCTTGGGAGGAACTGTAACTGACAGTTTCTTGTATCCTGAGAACATGTATGCATCAGTACCTTCTACAGTCACACTGAGCCTGATGGGATTAGGGCACTTGCCATACAAAGTACACTTGAGCGGGACTGATGTCAGTAGTTCCACCACCTCTGGGTAATTGACTTCAATGGCAATAGGGCACTCGTCAATAGGCAGGTCGGCTAGTGCAGTGCTGCTCATCACACAGTGACTGGTGCTGGTTTTCCGCCTCCATGTGATGTTGTACAGTCCAACTCTTGTTGGGTTGTCTCTTGGTTTATACTTTGCTTGTATACAAACAGCATCTGATGCTATGTTCTTCTCGGCAACTTCTAGATTTTTAATACAGGAGATAGGTTTTTTAACGTCACTATGTCTAAAGCAGTCTACAACCTCTAATTCTGTGTCTACTATCAACAAGTCCCAAGGACTTAAGATCTTTATTTGCGGCATTACAATAAGCGGATCGTCCACAAAGCACTTAGAAATAGGTTGGAAATTCATAGCTACAAAATGGGTGCACACTTCGAATGGTTTAATCACTGTAATCTTAGTAGTAAATTCTTTAGTGCATTCCAGTTTAGATATCTCCGGCAGATCAATGATGTAGGATATTTTAATTTGAACAGTTGTGGTTGCCGTTCTGTTTGTCTTCAGATAAAACATATTGGTATAACTTTCAGAAGTACTAATGCTGCCGATGCTTACTTTAAGTGGCTGTGTTTGTGGCTCTCCTTCCTTAAGACTCAGTTCTGTAACGGAGTCAGGGTTTGGATTGTCAGGAGAACTAAGTAAAGAAAGTGTTATCTTAACATCGTAAACTGGGCAGTCTTCATTGTTAGAAATGGTAAAAGTTGATGGAAACCATTCTCCTTGGAGTGCAGGACTAGAGTTGTTCACCAGCAATGACAGCCTACATTCTCGTGATGTTATCGATGCTGCTGTTAAAGGTACAATGCAGTCAAACTCATACTCAGTTTTTGGACTCCTTATGAAATGTAACAATTCAGGATGTATTGTTGTCTCGGACACTTTGCTGTCATCTATTTTGAAGTTCATTACAATCTTTCTTTTGCAGTCTGAGTTGAGCACAAAAGACACATTCTTAATATGCAAATCTGTACCACTGTCATGTGGATTTGGCTTGAACTGACATTGGAATCTCTTAACCTTACCACCTTCCAATAATATAATAGAGTTGCCATTGTCTGTTATTGGAATTTCGATAGTTTCAGTGCGACTAGAAATAGATATGAAGCATTGTTTGGCTTCAAGGACTGTGTCATATGACAACCTGACATACAGGTCTATTCCAATCATTTCATCCATTCTGTACCTTGGTTGCTTAAATTTCAGCTTAACTTCTAAGAAGCTTGAAATGTTTGTCATATCTATTGAAACTAAGAATGGTTCCTTTTCAATGGCTACCTGCCATAGCTCAAGGGCCTTGTGTTGTGAAGAAGCTGGTAAATCTGGTTCTGGAGCAGGAATCTTAAGATTAAGGACTGATATAATGTTTTTGAATATCCTGTCTTTATCATTGTTTGGCACTTGAATGAACTTAGATAGTGCCTCAATGGACAGTTGCACATAGTCCTGTATTTTGGCAGACAAGTATGCACATTGCAGAGCTCTGTTCAACACGTGTGAGGCTAGGAACCACCATTTCTCTCTTCTGTAATCCCACAACATATGAGTTAACAGTGTGAGAGCCTTGCCATAGTCTGCCGAGTAGAAGTATTCATTAGCCATCTCAACAACTAGCTGTTTCCTCATTCGAGGGGAGTGGAATGTCTTGAATTGTGAGATTGCACAGCCTAGAAAGCTGATGATCATAGTCGAGTGATTTAATACTCTCTCATTGTACTGCAGAGCCAGTACAGCTGCTTGTTCTTTCTGAGGGTCGTGGGGATCAGCACTAAGGCGTCCAGGTCTCCATGGCCTTTGACCATAAAACTCTACACTACCCTCCAGTGGATCAGGAGGAGGAGGATACTGTGTTGCATCTGTGCACACTGATCTCATTGCTTGTCGTCTCTTAACAGTGAATTGAGCAGCATGTTGGAAGTAGAATCCAGGATGTTGCGACTGGATAGCTGGGAGCCCTGCACGGATTGCTTCATCAAATAATTCTCCAAAGGCACTATACTGTCTTGCAATCCAAGCATAATGTTCAAACAACAACTCGGTGGACCCAATTCTATTTTTGTATCTTTCTATATGTGACTTAAGCTGGGCTATCGAGTCCCTTGGCAGATTGAGAGCAAACAACAACTTACAAAGTTTATAATTGATATATCCTGCCACAGTTCTAACTTCGTGAGTATTGGTGTCTACAATCCTAGTCTCAAGCAAGTTATTGTAAGCGTGCATGTAATGTTTGTGAGCTGTACTCAAGTCCTGCTTCAGCTCGTTGAGGTACCCAAGTTTGAACTGGTGTCTCACAAACAAATACTGATGAGTTGTTTTATTAAGGTGATCTCTATGTTGTTTGATATTTTTTGTTTCATGATGGTAGTAATTCTGGGCAATATCATAGAAAGCATTCTCCAAACGAATGATGTAGCCCATGAGGTGATCGCTGTGAGGCAGAACAAAAAGTGCCTTAGACTGTATTTCACATGCTGCACAGAGAGCCTGAGCTCTCTCTGCGCCCAACATGTACTCAGAAGGGGGCGGCGACAGGCTGCTCTGTATAACGACGACTGCTACGCGCGTCGCGTGGCCTTCCACAGCCGCACGGATAGACTGCACTTTGGAAGCACACTCGATAATTTTTTCATTCCATTGGGGATCATTCCAGTCCATGTCATAAAATATAACCACTACTGCTGGAATCAGAGCCACGCGTTTATGTATCCAGTTTTTCTTCAAGACCCCTTTGGGTATATACCACTCGTAAGAATTCCTCTTAGGTTTCACGACTGGAAACTCAAAAGTGTTATTGAGTAATTTGAAACGCACTGGTGTGCGGTCTGCACGACGGTTATTAAAGAAGGCGTCCCAAATCTCCTTATGTACAGCGTTGTTCACTGCATCGAGCCCAGACAACCCGATTAGTGCAAGGGGTTTTAGAATTATCTCAGGCGGAAACTCCGTATAATCACTTGGCTGCGTCGCCATTTTAATCTGTTAATTGGCTAGTCGCAATACTAATTATGATTCTAATAATTGGTTTATTTCACATCACATTTTAATTTGCGAACGATAATTTCAATCCTGTACTCTCCATCACAACTCCTCCATCACAAAAATTGCCAATCGCTATCGAAGTGTCAAAATCTTTTGACAATAAGTCTACAAACTCTACAATCTATAGACAAATTCTACAATACGATAGTGAAGTTTGCTGTAGGAACTCCTAAGAAACTAAATAAGATGAAATGTTTGTTTTTTTCTGGTTTTTTCTTTGCAAATATTAGCTAGTATTACATGGTACTCAAGGTCTAGGCACTTTCTGCCCAGCAATCGGGTATTTATTCGGGCATAAACTCGTTTCCATCCAGTGATTGCCCGTTTCTGCCGGGGGGTTGTCAAAAGTCAAGCTTTATGAACTTGTATCCACGGCCGTAAAATAAATGAGTAAAAAAGTCATTAAGTGTCAAAACAGATAACACACCATTTTCATGTTGAATTTGGTGATTTATTTCTCGTTTTGTAAATTTGTACGTTGTTGTACCCATTGGCGATAAGCAAATAAAGTAATAAAATCTAATTACGTGCGTGAAATTCTTAATCCAGTTTGAAAAAGTGAGCACAATGGCGTCTCAAGCTTTAGCGTCCCTAACTGAAACATATACAGATTCAGAAGGTGAAGAGGACATGGAAGATCCGACTCCTGAAAAGGAAGAGGTTAGGGATACTCAGTCTGCCCCTACGAGTCCTAAGAAGCTAGAAGAAAGTAAACAACCTGCTTCAGCACCTGTCTCCCCGAAGAGAAGGTTAGTTTCGTATGTGGACGATACGATAGTATCAGATGAAGAGCCCTTGTCGCCGAGAGCAGAAAATCAAGATGATATGCGCCGACTATCGATGGAAACGGACACGGACGAAGCTGTCCCACGCTCAGATCCCGATGACTCGGAGGATGGTGTCACTATACCCCCGGAACCAACTGGCAAATGCCCCAAAGAACTGCAAGAAACTATTGCTAAATTTTATAGCCGTATGTTAAATGAGGGATTGGATATGAACAGAATTATACAAGATAAGAAAAATTTTAGAAACCCAAGCATTTATGAAAAGCTTATTCAGTTTTGTGATATCAATGAATTAGATACAAATTATCCACCAGAAATTTATGATCCCCTGAAATGGGGAAGAGAATCGTATTATGATGAACTATCTCGGGTACAGAAACTAGAAATGGACAGAAGGGAAAAGGAAAAGAAAGAAAAGTTAGCTAAGATAGATTTTATTACAGGAGTAGCCAAAAAAACTGACGATGATGATGAAAAAAAAAGAAAATCTAAATGGGATCAGGCAGCGCCAAATGTATCAAATAAACCAACGATCAAACAACCTGGCTTGGTTCAGCAACCACTCACCAGTAATGTCACAGGGACGAAGGGCACAATTATCTCAGCCTTTGGGTCTTTGCCCAAGAAACCAAAGATATGATTGTGACATGGGGTTCATAAAATATGAACTCAACGGACTGAAGACAATACAGTTTTTGAGTGTTTCAAATCATACCATATTGTAAGAAAACACCTATAGCTGTTGAAGTATAATGTTAATCTGATATTCAACCTATCCTTATTAAGCATGTTATGTTTAATTTCAAAATTGACTCTTAGGTAGGTATTACCAAATGTATAATAAATATTTAATTTCATTTTGAAGTTTCATTATCTCATTGCACAGAACATTAGCATTAGTGCTGGTTGCATCCAAAGTAAGTATTTTTGGAGTCCTGTGCATGCGCTCCTCTTTATCATGACCTTCATATCAAGACCACTTCTCTTGGCTGGTGTGAGGGTGACAGATGTCTGACCTTGTCTGGGAAAGCCTGAATTGGGGTTGGTGACCAAAGTTAGGCTTTCGCAAAATAGGATGTTGCCGTTTAAGGTATCAAACTATGAGGCAAGCAATTATGTGAACATGGCCTAATAGCCAATACCATTGATTAATTAAATATGGAGTGTTCTATTAAAGCGCCCTACCTATCTCCTATGGCCTAAGCCTAAGAGCCGTTGAAGATTGACCTTCAACCATCCGATAACCAGATGGGTCAAAAAGTGTTCATTGGTTTAGATTAGACGACTATACAGTAATATGGTACCACTGAGCTGTTTTGATGATGGAGTAGTAGTAAAATAGGCATAGGAATTCTTGAACTAAACAAGATAATTAAAACTATCGGGAATAGTATTCTTAAGCGGCCTTAATTTTCGTATTTGTATGTATACGTTAAAGATTATTTCTATTCTATTCTATTCCTAATTTTATAGATTTGTTTTGGAAAATTATATTGTTCTACTAAATAAATAATATTATACAATAAATAAATAAATAGTATTATACAATACTATTTTGATAATAAACTAATACATCACTAGCGATTTGCGGGTGTGAGGGGGTAATCTATAATCTATCCTCTTTGTCATCCACAGAGTACACCTATATTGCGCTACGCTAACAACAAAAAAGCTTTGTTTTGTTTGTTTCGTCGAAGAGTCGATACTTGTTTCTTGTTTCGCGTCCATCTGACGCAGTAGCTCGTAGATTGTGTCATAGTATTGTTGTTATTTACATCTCAGAATGGCCGAGGCGCCTGAGAGAGAACCCGTGCCGTGTTCGAGCGAGACTGATGTTCCGCTTGATACAAAAGACGCTGATGAGCCCTTGACCAAAAAGCGTAAAATAAACGAGAAAGAGTCGAGCGACAAGCTCGAACACAGGCTTGGAGGCATCCTGTGCTGCGCAGTATGCTTGGATCTGCCTCAGGCGGCCGTGTATCAGGTATTCCAAAACAGCTGATCGTATAGTTGCTCGCATCAGCTGTTTTAAATATTATTTTCCTTTGTTACGTAAGCAGCTGTTAGCACAGTTGCGAAATTAAATTATGATGCGTCGGATTGACGCCTATGCGACGAACTTGTACTTGTCCATTATTCGAATTGTTCATTGTTAAGGCATTTAACATTCTGTGTGTGTCGTTAGGTTCTCATTGTATAGTTCCACAGCAAAGTATCTGCGATGTGGGCACATCATTTTTGTAACTGTTGTTGTTTAATATAAGTTGTATTCATTTATTCAATTAGTTACTGTATGTGTGGCCCGTGGTCTATGTATTCTGTTATCCATCTGAGCAATTGTATTAAGTAGGTACAACTAGGTGTTAAGTGCTATTCTGTGATATTATTTTATAGGATAACTATTGTATAGCAAGTAAATGTAGTATGTACTCACTCTTGTAACATTTCAGTTGAATAAAGAAATGTATAAGAGATCTACTTCTTTCTTTATTCACTACTCCCTTATTCAATTCCCATCCTTAGTTAAGAAATATTCCTATGCAATGAGACAATTCTACAAATATTACTTTGATTTGCACATAGTTTTACAAGATCATACAATGATTTTTTTCTCAACATTTATACCTTTGTTAACTTAGACTAAAATGCTTGACTATAAATTGCAAACCCTATTGTGACATAGGCAGTGAGGGAACAAGTGTTTCTACTCATGTCTTTGTCACGCCAGGGAGCTTCTCCTGATTCAATCAATCAATCACAGTCCACTACTGGTTAGGCCTCACCTTATTACATTAAAAAAAAAAGAAATAAAATTCATAATTGAACCAAATTAAATCCACATTTGGCAAGTATTTCAACAGTATGAATTAAAAAAGCTATAATAAATGCCATACTTAATGTAATGTTTTCTGTTACAGCCTATTTCTTATGTGTAGTTTGATTACAGGTGGCACTCGCAATCAAGGGCAGAGGTAGAAATAGATCACACATACAAATATTAATATAATTTAATACACATGGCTCCCTATAATTTCATACTAATATTCAAATATTAACTTCTAATTAGATACAAGTACCATTGATATCTTCAGCATTATGTGGAAAATATGCAACATAAACATACAACCATGGCACTGTACTGACACATTTCTAAAAATTTCAGTGTACTAATGGCCATCTCATGTGTGCTCCTTGCTTCACACACCTATTGGCTGACGCTCGGTTGCGCGACGAGTCCGCAACTTGCCCCAACTGCCGCGTCGAGATCTCCAAGACCTCGGCCTCCAGAAACCTAGCCGTCGAGAAGACAGTGTCGGAATTGCCATCCGAATGCAAGTACTGCACCTGCGTGTTCCCGCGGCACTCATTGCAGCACCACGAGGAGAACACGTGCGAGGAGAGGTGACTCATCACTTCATAATTCCTTACTACGTAGTAGGTCATTAGAGCTGATGTAGTGCGTCGTGAAATTCCTAGAGGCTTTTCTTAATGGGCGATCGTTAATAAATACGTTCGACTCATTATGAAAGAGTTTAAGATAAGGAGTTTCAGAGCAGTGAATTCCAGCTTCAAATCTGGATATGAGGACAACCAACAAGAATCGTATCAAGTAGTAGCTGGTTATCAGAAGCGTTGCAACTCAAAGAGGCTGCACTTTCTTCCCCCAGGGAGTTCAAGTTCTCGCAACTGGTAATCGATACGTCTCCAAAGAGTCAGTACTTCGATAGTTTGGTTCGCATTGTGACCAGTGTGTGCGCGCTGTTGCTAGGAGCGCTGGGGCGCTCGACGCGCGCCACGCCCGCGCCGCTCAAGCGACGCCGGGGCCGCAGGTGTGTCACACAACGTTGCGTTTCGTGCTATATTCCACTAACATTCGATTGTATCGCTTGGTAACACCTGGTGTGATGCGAACCGAACTCCGCAATAATCTTGCCTCGTACCGTGTATATAAACTGCACTGATCTTCCTGTCAGCTATTCTATCGAATAATCCTGGAACCGCTGGTGAAAACGCATGCATCTATTAGCGAGTTTCTGAAGCTAAATTGTAACGTTGCTACGTAAGTAAGTAGGAAAGCTATGTAAAGTACATCTTGCTAATCGATGTGATACATGTATCGGAGCATGTTCGAATATCGGTAATACGTTACGGCCGGCAGGCTGACGGGCTGCCGCTTCGCGTGCATCGGCTGCCCGTGGGAGGGCCCGGCGCACGAGGCGGCGGCGCACCAGGCGGCGTGCGCGCACCCGGCCAAGTCGGCGGCGGACGTGGTGGCCACGCTCGCCGACAGGGAGCAGTGCGCCAGGGAGGCCAGCGCCGTCTACAACCAGGTGCTGGACCTGCTGTCTTACGAGAAGATCACCTTTAATGGTTAGTTCACTTTTATAATGACTACAATACGCGGTTCTTCAAGAAGGACATTGGAAGGTATTTTACAGGGTCGGCAGCGCGAGTGTGACGCTCTTGGTGTTGCACACTTCCATAGGCCACGGTGACCGTTGCCCAGGTGCGCCTCGTCGTTTTTTCTGGAGTATTTTTAGTGCAAATTTTCAATTGTTAGTTATCTAATGCCTATATCGCTAACAGACCAATCCAAAATATTTGTGAATAAAGAATGTGTTGCAGACCTCCAGTTGAAACCGTATCGCACTGAAGAATTTGTTCACAAGTTGTACTACGAAACTTCGCGTTTCTCCGCCTTCGGCCACCAGTGGGTGGTCAAGGCGTTCGTCAATAAGAACCAACGCGATCCTACTCAGAGCACACAGAGAGAGATCACTTACCAGGTAATAAAAAATTATATAACAATCTTTTACTTTTTAGAGAAAACTTCACATTTTTCTGGGACCTTGATCTTACCCTGCAGGACACCTGCCAATACAGTTAAGATCAAAGTTGTTAAAATATGTCATTTCAATAAAAAAATTATAAGGATAACAAAGAAAAGTAGTATTTCTAATGAAGGATTATGGGTTATTGAATACATTAAATTGTTCTACTTTTACTTGCACTTAGCATACCTACACAATTAAAGGCTTCAGCTAAATCGAGTCTACCAACTTCTGCCTACTCCTGAACTACTAGCACATTCACGCATTCTATCCATCTTCATTTCTTCCTCTGTTCTTAGAGCTCTCTAAATTCCGTTAAACCTTTTCAACTACATGACTACGACGACAATCAGACGTTTCTCATCTTTCAAACCTCCTCCAATATAGTAATTCAAGTCATCATCGACGTCTAAGGGTTGTTTCAGCTGTTTTCACCTCGGATCCCCTGGTCCGATTACTCCTGCTCTTGCCTTAGGTCTGGCTGCTGCGATTGCCGTATGACCCTCAACTTCGAACTTGAGTGTCATCCGTCGATGAGCACTGTACGAGCTCGCATGGGCGTTTCGGGTCCCGGTGGTATAGTGATTAAAGCGCGCTGGTGTCCCGCAGCTGATCCTGAAGAGTAAGACGGTGTGCGGCGTGAGCGTGCAGTGGGTGGTGCTGCGCGGGCCGTACGGCGAGGCGCGCCTGGCCCCCGCCGTGCGCGCACACGCCTTCTCCGAGGATTCCTGCGACGCGCCGCCGCACCCGCTGCCGCTGGCCGACCGGAATGACACCAACCGCCTGCTCTCCAACAAGGCCATACACTTCAGGTACCCCTCACACTACACTCCGGTTCACTTCACTCTTCACACTACTCTACATTCGGTGGAATACAGCTTCTAGAGCAAGAGCCCATGAACCCCAGACCTTCGTTATTTTATAAAAGCTGAAAGTTTGTCAGCGCATGCTCCCAATACAGATAAGAACGATGGCCCATTATGAAGTTCGGGTCATAGTGGCTTTGGCAGATACACGGTTTTAAAGGGTAGCTGTAGGAGCGAGCGCAGGGCAGTGGGTGTGAGTGACATGGCGAGTCAGGTCTATTGCGATTCTTCTCAGCCCATGTATTGGAATTACACAATTGGAATTATAATTCCATTTATATAATGCCAATACATGCGCAGTGAGGGATCGCAATAAACCTAAAATTGGAATTAGAATTCCAGTTTTATAATTCCATAATATGCGCAGTGAGGGGTCGCAATAGACCTGACTTGCCGTCTCACTCGCACCCACTGCCTTGCGCTTGCTACACTTTAGTACCGTTTATCTGCCAAAGCCACCATGACCCGAACTTCATAATGGGCCATCGTTCTTACCTGTATTGGGAGCATGCGCTGACAAACTTTCAGCTTTTATAAAATAACGAAAGTCTGGGGTTCACGGGCTCTTAGTCCATTCAGGACAGATTAAATATCTGTGTAACTGTATCTGATTCTGGGTTTTCAGGAGAGACACCACTCATGGTGCACGTGTACCTACCGTACCCAAACTAAATAAATATGTATTAAGAAAGTAAACGGATCCAAAAGGTTCTTTTGACGCAGAATGTTTCACTTGCACCATGTCCTATTCAGGTGTGAATGAATGGGACATTGATTTGGACACTGCGTCAGATAAAAAAAACTGTTGTGTATGGAACGGCAATGTACTGACATGTAACCTTTCTATTTTAGACTGATAATGTTCCTGTCATCGAAGTGATCCCGTGGCAGACAGAACCTTTTCATCGCTTCACTCAACACTGCGTTACCAAAGATCAATGCAATCACGCAGCACGTTTGATGCGCATTTGTGATTCATATAACATACTCAGCCTGTAAGACAACCATTAATTTATATAAGTACATTTCTGGCTTGTATTATGTTATATAAATCGGATAACGTTCATCAAAATAATATAAAATATTACCACTGCTTTTTAGATCAGACTTTTTTCCTCTTCTTTTTCTATCATCTATCAATAAAACTATAACTATTCCAATGGTACGTTTATGACTATAATTTGAGTACAAATATGATTTATCAGGTTGGTTGGTTAGGAAGTGATGGTAAGCGTTTCGCTTTGAAATGACTTGGTGAAGTTTGGGACAATACAATGTTGTGTATTGTGAGTCTACGTGTGTTTTAAAGTATTCTCTTGACGTTCATTGGTACTCATATTGGCAGCTGATAAATGTAATCGATGTGACTGTGTTGTAATTATTAATTTAGTTTTAAAATACAAATTATATAAATACATAAGTATAGAATTATTTTTTAAATATTTGGATTCATATTGTTGTATGTATGTGTGTTGAATGTGCGACGGTAGCGGGGTCGCTATAGCTTGACCGGCCGACTGCACTCGGTCAAAATAACTTTGAGACGCGAAGCCGCGCTGTCATTTATGTATATTGAATTTATTTTTATTTACAAATAGGATAATAATGTTAAGTCATTTTGGGTCTCGAATAAAGTGCTAAGTTATTGAAAATAATCTTTTTTTTTAAACCCACTGTCACACAATAGTTTGTATGGAACTTTGTGCGAAAGGGACATTCTGCGCCCATAAAACTTTTTGAGAATGAGACATTCAGGGGCAGATTCCACCAGGTGTTCAATATTATCAGAGTTCTTCCTCCCAACCCTAAGTAACCGTGCCAAGGTTGATGAACCGATATTGAATAAAACTAAAACGTATATTTCAGTAAGGTTTATGCCTTTTCACATGCAGTTTGTTCATAGAATGCGACAGCTTCGAAGTGGTAGTTCCATTTTGTTTGTTTTCGCCTTCAGTCCACACGCTGATGAGGCCGGACTCACCGGTCGTCACTAAGATGTTGCGCTGTAATGGTAAAAAGATGACAATGTAACAAACCATTAGGTTTTTTTATACCACGTAGGTGGCAGCCAAGCATACGGCCCACCTGATGGAAAGCGATCACCGTGGCCTATGGACGTGTGAAACACCGAGGGCGTCACCCAAGCGCTGCCGACCTTGAAGGGAAAGGGCAGGGGTAGGAAAGGGTGGGGAGGCTAGAAAGGGGTGGGGGGTGGTGGAGAGGTACAGTGAGGTCTGGCTCCTCTAATTACCGCCGGGAACACAACGCGTGCCTGCCCGAAGTCAACTTAAATTGACATACCGTTACAGATACAGGCACGTAACTTGGCCAGGTTTGGGGTAAGTTCGCGCATCGTGCACTTTGAGCCAATCAAATGATTCAAAGTACGAACGAACGGAACGTTGATTCGCTACAAGAAGTCTCTCGGAGACATCTGATTGGTCCGTCAAGTGACGGACCAATCATATGTCCGCGACGGCGCAACCGCGTCTCCCGCGACCCGCTCATTCCTCAAAGGGGACCTAAAAAACGACCTTTGCGCATATGACGCGTCTGGCCAATTTGCGTGCCAGTATCTGTATATTAGAATGGAGGGTGTAGCATCAATTGCCAAATAAAATGAGTTCCTACTTACATCTTTGTCATACCAGCAGGCCTGCACTGTCTGCTTGTTCTTGTCAAAGTTGGTGCACGGGAGCAGCTTCTTGTCTGCGATCGTCACGGATCTTAGCACATGCCTGTAATTAATTATTAAATATATACACACAATTTGACTTTAAGGAGCTTATTAAATTAATAGATTGGGTTAAATCTTTGTTGTATATACTTTTTGCAGTGGGTATACTATTTCTTAGCACTTAAGCCGTACCATACCGTGCCTAGAAGTATTATTTATTAATTTAAAATAAATAAAATCATTTAGATTTTGACTTACCCATCACCTCCATAAGAGCCAGCTAGCAGTACCGGCGTCTCGTCTGCGGACGTATACGTGTCCACTAAGTAACAGTCGTCACCCTTGCTTCTCTGCAAACCACAAAATTTACATTATCTAATCTAAATAAAATTTTTTTTTTCATCAATAGGTGCTATCTGACACAGAATGATCCATTTCCAAAAAGTCTCAATTCCAATCCGCTGTTGCATACAAAGTAAACCTAACCTGGTACCTAAGAATGGGCATTCTGCATTAGATCCAACTCGGGCATATATTTTACTTGCTTATTACGTCAACTTATTACCTTAATACTTCTGGACACTTTATCTCTGCTGAAACTTTTGACCAGGTCTCCATTTTCAGTGTCCCATACTTGCAGGTCGTTAGACTGTGTGATGCAGGCCACGTGCTTCTCATCTATCCATGTCAATTTCTCCGTAGAGTTCTCTACATTTAGCGAATACATCAGTGCATCATCTTCCGTTTGTTCCATCACATTGAATATATTGAGAAGGCCATCCAAGGAACCCGTTGCTAGGACCTCTGTTTTAGTTTTGTGAAACTTCACCTGAAAGTTTTTTGGAAATATTTAGTTAAATAAACAATTATTTCAGTTCTATAGTTTAATATTCGAATATTGATTGTTGAACCACCGGGTCTTCATCATTGTAATTTTAAAATTGCTCAAAACCTGAGTAATATTTCAAAACAATCCAGTGTTTTTTAGAAGTTTTCCTAATTGAGTTCCAAGATTCCATTACATACAAACATACCGAGATAATAAACATGATATCATTTCATCATCATCATATAAATAAAAATCAATTTCCAAAAGGTATGTACACACATAACTTTTGAATGATTACACTAAATTGAATCATTCTTTTTATTTTGTGTTCGTTATTGTCAGAACAAGGTTGATATAATAGAAATTTTTTTAAAAGTCTATGAGTTTGGTGCTATAATTGCACTGGGGCGAAGCCAGGGTGCGCTTATAGTTTCATATAAAAGTTATGAATCAAGGCTTCATATACTGTACCTGTGTAATATCATCAGTGTGAGAGTTCCAGTATCCCCCTAGAGGTTTAGTCAGCCTCTGGTCCCAGAACACAAGGTAGGCCTCATCCTCTACCACCTGACTGCCGGCACACAACACTCGGCCGTTGTTTGACACATCCATGCACTCGTATGGTCGGAGAAGCTCCTCCTCCTCATCTGAAATAATTGATTTTATTTTGAGGTGTGTAACAAAGCTAGTAATGTTGTATCGTAATGTAAGTCTTTTATGGTTCAACTAGCTGTTGCCCGCGGCTCCGCCCGCGTGGATGTCGGTTATCGCGACCAAACATAGCCTATGTACATTCTCGAGGTCTAATCTACTCCTATACCAAATTTCATCAAAATCGGTTCAGCGGTTCAGTCGTGAAAGCGTAACAGACAGAGTTATTTTCGCATTTATAATATTAGTGTGGATAAAGGAGTTTGGTGACCCCTGCCCTATAGCATCAGTTACATTGATCTGATCTGAGTCTCAACTCAGCTCAATGTAAAATGTTAAATTACGAAATTCAAAAGCATACCTTTATATTCCTGCACACAGCTACCACTAGTCCTTGTATCCCACAACTTAACAACTCCGTCTAGACCTGCAGAGTATATCAAGTGTTCTTCTTTGGGATCACACACCACCTCTGTCAGGCTTTTAGGGTGTCCACTGAGTCGACATACCTTTGTTAGTGATGCATTATTTAAATGATATACTTCTATGCTGTTGTCTGACTGGCTTACTGCTAGTTTGAGTGATCTGTAGCAGATAAAATAAGATTATTACTGTAGAAATGTCCTAAGTGCGTAACGTAGGACAACTATTCATTAAACTCACTTGTTGCCATGTAACTTATTGATGTAAGACTTTTTAAGTGATACTGCTGTCTCTGTTAACAATGTATACTTTTTATTAAACTGTGATTCTAATGCTTCAGGTTTGGCAGTATCCCGATCTACTTCTTCTGTGTCTATTATATCAGTCATTTTATTACAAATAAAACTTGGAAGATGAAAATAGGTTATAATAAAACACCACTTCAGGTTCAGAGTGCGAACTGGGAATGGGAATAAATGTGTAAACAAATAAAATTTGAGGTTATTTTTCCATGACACTTGACAGCAGCGTGATTTTGACAGTAATGATTTGACATTTTGACATGACAAACATATTTGGATTTGGATATCGGCATTTTGTGTTTTGGTTTATGGTAGGTATCCATATTTTTTGCATTAATATTAAATCTTAGGTACAAAATAAGGACAAGAAGTAGCTCGTGAAGTGTATAAGGAATTAAGGATGGATAATTTAGATGAAGCACACAGAGAAATAAAATAGGCTTATCTTTGAACAATGTATTTAGTCAGATCTTATTTGTAAGTCGTTCGGCGAGTTGCCCGGTATCTCGGTCCAACTCTTTCTATGTCGCCAGCAGCAAGTCTTGAAGCCAAAACTCTTAAAAGAACTGGCGGAATTCTATTCAATTCGGTAGTTATGTCACCAAACGCCCACCGGATGTAGCACTCCATGCGGATATGATCTAGAAATAATAAACTATTTTTTTTATTTAAATACTACGTAGGTGGCAGACAAGCACACGGCCCACCTGATGGAAAGTGGTCACCCTGGCCTATGGACGACGCGCTGCCTACCCTGAAGATAAGGGGGAGGGCTAGGAAGGGGTGGGAAGGGGCACAGGGAGCTTTGGCTACCCTACATAACGGCGGGAATATAACACGATGGTTATTATACTACCCCAGACGGTCTGCTCATTTCGGACGGGAGATACCGTCGTGTCCCTACCTCATAGATACTATAGAATACATTAACATTAAATATAATAATGATTAAAGAGAAATCTTTTAAAAGAAAAATTTACACTCCGTCGGAATAAACACATAGGTAGGTACACTAACTGAGAACGCATTTACTTCTTACATACTCATTCTTTCAATTACCTACCTATAGCGGGATCAACAATGGCGAATGCTCGTTTAACGTTCTCCACGGACACAGTCTTGTTGGAAGCATGCTTGCCTCCAAGTTCCCCAACCACTTCTCTGATATACTTGTCCTGGGCCATCTGTCTCTGACGGTACAGTTCACGTGCAAATTCCACGCGATCGAAACCTTCCTCGTTCTGAAAATGCACCATAAAGAGGTTTACAAGATTAGTTTTAGAAATATTTACAGTTTTTTGTTCACTGTGATATCATGAGGAAATAGTGAGGTAGGCTAGGACTAAAACCACTGAAAGTTTCCGCAATCAGATCTGTTGCCGGTAGAGATCTCGCGGATGAAAGTGCAGGTGCAAGAGCAAACTCTCCTATGTAGGTAGGTACTTGAGAACGCGCTAGTGTAAGGTAAGGATGAGATAACCAGTCATCTAGGTGGTTTCTTAAATATCGCAGGTGCATATCTCAGGTAGGTACTGATTTCTTAAGAAAATACCTCCTGAAATAATTTGTCCAAATTGATTTCGTTGCTGTTTATTTTCAATTTCAGCTGTTTGCGCACTACGTCCATCATATTCTTAATATCCACTTCACTTTTCAGCGGAAATACAGATTTTGATATTTTTTCAAACTCATCAATCAAGATATTCTGTAAGAAATAAGTAACGAACAATTATTATTACTATTTCGAACCTCTGTTATCAATCTTACCCGAGTCAATCATTGCCCCGTATACGAACCAAACATGTGGCATTAAAAATGCACGCAGAGCAAAAAGTCCGTGTATGTTGATTCCTGGCTGCACCTTTCAACTTTCAACATACCTACCTCTTTATCTTTGCTATGTTTGTACAATTGGTCCTTAAGCAATTGCCACTGGTTGCGGTGTCCCCAATAGATATGTTCACTTAGGTGGCCGTGTAGCACACCCCAGAACAGTTTGACTTGCGGTTCATCCAGCATTTGCTCCGCTCCAGCACACAAATTGTAAGCCCATTCTGCGCGCACTGATGGTTGCTGGTATCTGTAATAATTCACTTACATTCTATCCTTAAGTACTTAATTCTAAATGCTGTGTGTAGCAATAGTCGGACAAGTTGATGATCACCGGCCGGCCCTGATCGAAAGTTTAATAGGAAGTTTAAACAATGGGAACATTTGCAGAGGACGTCATAGGTACATTTCTTGAGATGGCGCTATACACGGTGCATAGCTCCATCTGTCTCCTTGAGTTGAGCTGTATCGCTTTTGAATTGCTATAAGAGCTCATATTAAGGGGCCAGAAACTTTTATATCGATGCTCTAGAGACTAGAAGACAAAAGTGCTAAGTGCAAATTATTTTATGTTCAAATATGTACCTTATATCGATGGCCTAAAACTCTGTAATTAAAAAGCTTAAACATTACCTATCTTCGAAATACTTGGTGACATAGTCTTGCATGGATATGTCGTGGATGTGGTTGATCTTGCCAAGCCAGATATCGTTGATAATCACACTAACTTCGCGCCGGGAAAGACGCAGGTTACGGACTTTGCCTTCATACCTCAAGTACGGAGGAATGACTGGATCCATACCCTGGATAAAATAGGATTTTAGGGTTGAGCCAGGAAATAGACACATGGAGTTCATAGTAGATACCTAACTTTAAAATACATACGAGTCCATCAAAGTGTTCCAAATTATCGCCTTCCGCTGCAGGACCCAGTTCCTTTAACAGCACTCTGAGTATGTCTCGTGATGATAGATTTCTGGCTAATTGCCGCCACCTGGGTAATATTTATGAGAATCTATACAAACTCACAGTATAAATTAATTAGATCCGGAAGCAATCGGATCGGCTATAAAAACGCTGTCGTGAGGTGTGCACAGTGCACTTCACTTTAATTGCTGCGCCGTCTTTGCATTGAGTGATTATCGTACTAAAAATAATACAACACAGTGCAAAGTTTTTGATTGGAAGGTACCTACCGGTCTCGTCCACCTCCAATAAAGTCGGCACAAAGGTCCCACTGCGGTCGAGGAGTACCAGCGCGCTCCAATTCACTACACCGCTCCTTAGCGTCGAACATCTCCTCTTCAATAGATGTCTTTGATGCTGTATGGAGCAAAAATAGTTGTAGCCATTATATACCTATATAGGTACACTCAGCGGCAAAAGTAGATGAAAAATATTTCTGTAGAGTTCAATGAATTAAAGAATGCTAAGGACAAACTTGCATTTAACGAACCCAAAATCCGTTTATGGTTTTCTTGAAGAGCTTCAAATTCTTTTTTCAATGAATCAAACGTTTTGACGAGGCCGAAGTATTTTGCCTCCAGGGTATCGTACTGACGCCTAGGAACTGCATCTGCATATTCATCTGTTTTCTTCTTCAAATCTGTCTGCGTTATTGTTAGCTGTTCCCTATAAATTATTTTCTGTTTATATTTTATGGATGGATAATGTTCTAGTCAGGAGACCGCCTTTTTCTACTAGCGATATTGTAGATATTAGGTATGATTTATCATTGTAAGAGATGGTGTCTATCAAAGAGCGCGCAAACTACTACCAGCTACCTATTCACGTTAGCTATCTTTTTTCAAAAGAGACGACGCGTCCCACGGGATTGAGAATTGTGACACGTGACACCCCCATAAATACTTATAAAGTGAACTCTGTAACTACCTAGGCGCATAGGATATAGGTAGGTACGTTGGTGGGTAGGGTAGGTAATATTTACTAACAAATTGAAAATGCAAATATCTACATACCGGCATCTATCTAACGCTATCCTTAGTACCACAGGGTCTCCATAAGCTTCATCAACCTGATAAGAGCTGCCATCCAACTCCTTGATCTTCATATGCAGTGCCAGGTTCTCGAAGTACAGCGTATAGCGAGCATCCCTCTCGCGCATCAGCGACAGGTAGTCAGAGAAATTATCATCGGACAGCTTGGGAAATTGTAATAATGTTGATTAGATTGAACTCAGGTAGCAGGTGGTTGCCGACTCCAGAATCCGTGAGATTTTCACCTCAGGCACATAATTCACTGTGTCATATTAGGTCTGTGGACTAAGAGCTCGTGAACCCAGACCTTCGTTATTTTATAAAAGCTGAAAGTTTGTCAGCGCATGCTCCCCTATTGTCCCATGCCCCAATAAATAAATTTCACCAAACATTTTATAACGGAGAAACTCAGTAGGTACTCAGGCCGTACTCAGTAGGCCGACCCGAGCATTGATCTCGAAAACCGTTAACGGTCTCTAATTGATGGACTTACATAGGTTTAGGTTCGTAATGTTCGTATATTAACTCGTTTATCATGCCGAGAAAAAAAAAAATTAAAAAAAAGGATCACATTAAACACATTATTTGTAACATTAAACATACTTAGACATACAACACAGCGTTTAACATAATGTTTGGGTAGGTAACTAAAAAGTGCTTAGGTACCACAGGTAGGTATATGACTAGTAGGTATATGACTAGAGTAGGGTCAGTCCTAAATACAATGAACCATTATGCACTAAATATCAGACAGCAGTCTACCTATAATCGCATCAGTGTTTCACTATTATTATCAGTGACGTAATAAAATAAGCATAGGTACCTACCTACCGGTATACTTACATTCGTTATGGGTGAATCGAGAGCGGGTTCGAATCGTGGCCATTACACTACCGAAGTGAACCACTCCTAACACAAGTAGTTTGCCAGGGGCTACCTGAAATAATTATTTCTGTTGCTAGCTGTTGCTAGTAATCTTAAAAAAGGGAAAATTTACGATCAGTATTTCTGAAAAATCATTGTTTTCTAATAAAATAATGCAGTCAGCGCGTACTTCAGGGGGTTTGATGGTGAAATGTTACAATTGAAGCTTGACAATCACATTATACACAGAAGCCTCCAACCCTCATTGTACCCACCTTCCCCATGTCTTTCTTCAGTTTAGAAATTTCCAAAGTTAATTTTAGATTTTTTTCGAGCAAATCTTCATTCTCTTTCAACAATTTTTTAATCTTATCATCCCTTTGCTTCTTTTTTGCTGATATACCAAATACTCTCTGTAACATATCAATTTTCAGTAAAAACTTCTATACTGATGCCTGGCCATTCTGGTCACAGAGAACGTTGTTCTATATTTTGGTGTCAATGAGTAATAATAATAATATCCGTACCTACACACTTTCCTGGTTTTATTATATTGGTAGTAGGATTAACAGCCTCTGTGGCGTAGCGGTAGTGAACGCGGCCGCTGCGCAGGAGGCGCGCGTTCGATCCCCGCTCAGTGCAAATATTTGTATGTATGAATATGGGTATTTGCATTGGTCTGGTCGTGCCTCGGAGAGCACGTTAAATCGTCGGTCCCGGCCTCCCACTCGCCACGGGAGACGCTGCTGCCTGCGGCCAATCCGGCCGGGGTGGGAGTGGTCCTCTAGAGGGCTGCTCCGAGGCTCTCCACGTGTCCCTCTGACTAGCAGATGGCACAGTGGGGAGCGAGCGGGGGGCGAGCTGATTGTCTGCGCGCCGACGGTGGGGTGACAAGACGGCCGCGTGTCACCCTACACCCCACCGTCGGTGAAGTGGCGCGATGCTCGCCCCACCCCCCTTTTCGGGGGGGTCGAGGGGGCCATCTTAAAACCGTAGATGGCCCGGGGTCAGCTGGGGTGCGAGGGATATGCCCGTTGGGTAACCTTACACCCCGGTAACTAAGGCCCGAGACGGCGTGCGGTTTTAGTCGGTTCGATCCCGACATAACCACCCCCGATGGCCGACGGGGATGGTATCCATGGGGATTTCCGCACGATAAAAAAAAAAGGTTGAAGGAAACTTATAAAGGAGGATGGGCAATTTGGTCTCCCTTTCCAATATTGTCCAATCAAAATGAATTTACCATCATTGGATAGCTCTTGTCAAGAGCATAAAAAACGACTACGGCAGCTAACCTTTATCTATTGTCCGTTTTGTAATATAAGCTTCGGAAGTTACTTCGAAATAGAATTTAAAAAATATATTTATCAGATTTAGCTTGACCGATTTTGATGACGATACCATTTATTATTAACTATACGTGTACGTAAGCAATAAGTATTAACTTGGAACGGTTTTGTTATCTCTGTCGTCCCCTGGAGGGCGCAGCGCAGCGGTTGAGCAAAAAAAAAAAGGTTAACAAAAAACGGTGGTTTGCGGGCGAGAAATGTAGTGGCCGGGGGTGCCGGGGGTGTAGGGGAAGCGAGGGGCGCTTGCGCACGTTCCCGTGCCAGTCGTTCGCTGATATTTGTTGTGTGACCACGTTATCTCGTTCCTCATTCTCACGTCGACTATAGACCCTGGCATTATTTTGGACTCCGTTACCGTTGCGTTGTGTTTATACCTCGTTATTGTTTTTAAACCTTTACTTTCTACTGGACTTGAGTGCTTAGCGATTGGATTATTTGTTTACCATGGAACGTTTCCGTAACTGTGTCATGTGCAGAAGAGGGCTGCACCGAGGCAGATATCAGGTGCGCATTTTATCGGAGAGCTTACCAAGAATGCGCGCAGACCTGTCAGAATTTATTCGAGAAAATGCAGTATTGGAGGTTAGTACCTAATCATGGAACTTTTTAACTTTTATGTTAAGTATGTCTAAACAGTTCTAAAAAAAGTCTAAACAGTGTCTAAACAGAATGACGTAAAATATTTTATTTTAACGTTAAGTACATGGTATTTATTCCATTCTTATCTAGTACTAATAATATTAACATATATGTACCTATATTATTAATATTAGATATATTATAAGTAAATGCATTTATTTCTACAATAAACTATGTATCTAAGATTTAAATATTAGTAAAAACGACATTTTTCCTATACGAAATATATTTGTACCTATACGAAGGTTGCCTGGCAGATAATGTGTTAAGCTATAGCCTACCTATCGTATTGACCTTTTCTTTTTAAACTCTAGCATGAATAATGTAATTAGCGTGCAATAATGTATATAAATAATGTAACAATATACCTAGGCTATTAATCACTTAAATCATCATTTACTTACACTATTATTACCGATTTTCAGGTGGTATTCGATAATACTCGGAGAGTATGCTATCGATGCTGGCAAAGAGCTGAAAACGCGATTGGAGCTCTACCTCAACAACTGCTTCAACCCGACCCACAGCCGCAAGAACAAGTAATGCCGCCGCACGAGCAAGCAGACCCACCGCACGAACAAGCAGAGCCAGACGAACAAGTAGAACCGCAGGTTGGACATATTATACACGTGCCCGAATATATGAGAGCACCAAATAGTTCAAGGCGTTGTATTTTTCGTGGCTGTACTAACGCAAACCGCTGTCGAATCCCAAATGTTGTCAAAATCTTTGTGTTTACCCAACATAAAATCTACATTCCTGACGCTGCTAGAGTGTGCCTAGACCACCTAAATGGGAACGATTGGAATGAATTACCTCAAGCATGCAATATTTCTCATGACTTTACAGCCGCTTATTTCAGTAACCTGTGTGATTTACTGAGAGATGCCTTAAACGCACCCAGATTGCGTTTTAGCGAGCTAGAAGGAAGAATGACTGAAGAAGAAATGCACTTTTGGACTGGACGTACTATGGAACAATTTAATGATATCCTAGAGCAAACTCCTTCCTTAAGAAGTGAAACTACAGATGCCAGGACCGCTTTAGGTATTTTACTGACGAAACTACGCACAGGAGAATCCAACGAAAGACTTGCGACGTTGTTTAATATCTCTAGAAGAACATTCGAACGCCAGTTGGCAATTGCACGAGGGTGCCTCAGTTCTGATTATGTTGGTCTTCACTTGGGAGTGGATCACATAAGTAGAGACAATGTACTGGAGAGAAACTTGAGGATACCAAAAGCATTGTATGGGAATGCCATCAACTCTAAAGCCATTGTTATTTGTGATGGCACGTACATTTATATTCATAAAAGCTCGAACTTTTTATTTCAGAGGCAATCGTATAGCTTACACAAGTTCCAAAACTTATTGAAACCATTTTTAATTGTGACCACTGACGGATATATTATAGACGTAAAAGGACCTTACGCTGCAACTAAAACTGATGCCCACATTATGAAAGATATAATGAATGACGAGGAAAACCCGTTGCACATATTGCTTCATCCCAATGATGTGTTTATTTTAGATCGTGGGTTTCGAGACAGTTTGGCCGATATTGAAGCGTGTGGCTACGAATATCATGTTCCTCCGACTAAAAACCCGAACGACTCACAGCTCACTACTTCTCAAGCGAACGATTCGCGACTGGTTACGATATGCCGATGGGTAGTGGAAGTGGTTAACGGGCGCATTAAAAGAGATTTTAAGTTATTGCGGCAAAAATATTTTAATAATACAATGCCTAATATGTTTATAGATTTTAAAATTGCAGCAGCAATAACTAATCACTTTCACGCGCCCATTGCAGATAGCCAGCATGCAGAAGCTTTTCTACAAAGAATATCTACAAAAATACAAACACCAAATGTGTTGTACAATTATGTAGAAGCAAAAAGATTAAATAATAGAAGAGCCAATTTTCAGAGAATAGAAGCACATGATGTGCTCGATTTTCCACGATTGAGTGAACAGGATGTGATATTGCTGTCATTGGGGACATACCAGTTAAAACTCGCAAAGTCATACTGCAGCGAACACCTGAACAATGGCTTATATCTCATAGAAACATATAGAGAAAGCGCTATGGAGGATGTGAATGAATATGGGATAGAAGAAGATGTGTGGCTTTTGCGTGCACGTATACAGTCCCGACATGTGAGAGCAAAACAATACTTTTGTTACATATTGATTAAAAGACATGAAAATATAATACTACATCACTATTGTACATGTTTGACAGGACGTCGCACGGTAGGTTCCTGTGCGCATATAGTGTCTATAGTCTGGTATTTAGGATATGCTAAACACGAGGGCTTTAATGAGCCAGCATTGTTTTTAAATAGCATCCTTGTAGATACTGAATAGTATTATTGTATAATTAATGCTTATATAATAAACCTGTACAAAACGTATTTCACACGTGTTTTATTTTGATAAACAGTAATAACTAGCTAAAGAACCGTGGCATCACCTGCTCCATAATAGAGTACCTGTTCCAGGGATGAAATGTGACCTTTTGTACCTTTCGGTACCTCTTTTACATTCATGCAAAAACAAATGTATCAATTACATAAAATGAAGCACAAATATCGGTATTGTTGGTGGACTGCTGATTCGCAGGTCACGGGTTCGATTCCCGCACAGTGCAAATAGTTGTGTGCATGAAGATGAGTATTTGCATTTTGTCTGGGTGTTTCTATGTATAATATGAATGAATTTACAAAAAAAAGTATATAAGTATATTTATCCGCATTCTAGAACCCATAACACAGGCTATCCTTAGTATAGGTCAAGAAAGTGACGTGTAGAATGTGGTAAGACAAGAAAAGATAACATATTGTAATTATTGTTATTGTAATAATAACCTGGCATAATCGAGAACAATGTCAATAAAAGTGTACGTAAGATGTAACAAAAAAAAAAATTACAGCTCTCGGACAGCAAAGCGGGACTAGCGCCATAGTTATTCATAATCCACATAAAAATACCTTTCCAACGGTGTATCATTCATTCCGATTGGAGGGGGGGGCCAACTTCCATACATTGGTGCCCATCATCCTTTTACAGAGTTACATCATCTTCACACAGTAGCCACAGAATACATACTCGTAATCAGTAGGTCACTTTATTGTTAGATAACACTGAGACTCAATTAGAAACTGGTTCAAAATATTTATTAGATGCTTCAATTAATGAATAATAAAACTAATTAGATAAACACATAGGTACATTAACACATTTAATATATAGATAAACAAAAAACTTAAATAATATAAGTTTATCTACAAGTACAATATTATAGTCAGTTATTCCCTTCCCTTATTATCTAACCACAGCTGAACTTGCTCCTTAATTTGAGATATGTCTGCATCAGATGTCCTACAACAACTACCAATATACCTAACTCCCAGATCTAGCCATCCCTGCACAAAGTTAGCTAAGGGCTCACACTTTTCTTTCCCAACCCATCCCTCCTCAGGTCTGTACTGCTCCCCCGAGTTAGGGTATGTAACAAAGGGAATAATTGACTGCCTGTCATCATTAATGCCCTTAAATAATTTAGCTACTATTGTAGGTGGGCAACAATTCACTCCAAGGGCGACTAGCTGGTCAGGGTTTCTTGCCCAACATTTTTCTACAACTGTCTTGAAATCCTCTCCATTAACTAGTGAATTTTCATCTTTACAACTAAATGAGAACCACCCCTTCATCTGTGGGTACTCTTTCAGCATTTCCACCAGAACTTCAGCTTCCTTTAGACAAGGGATTGTTTCAAAAGCTAGAAGATCAACACCTGCTTCAACTAAAGCTTTGATTCTAGGTGTGTGCCATTCTCTTATCTCCTCAGTGCTCACCCTACCTGCATAACTACCATCGTATTCTGAGCCGTCGTGCAAGCATGCGCCGTAAGGGCCAACAGAACCAGCTATTTGAATATTACGAACTGGTTTATCACCTTGCCGACATTCTTCGGCGTAAGCAGCACGTGCGCGCTTGGCCAACTCCACAGCACGAGTTATAAGTGCATAACCCTCTTCAGGTGTAACGCCAAGATATTTGACAAACCCTCCCACAGAAGCCTGATACGTGTTAGTTTCAATAACATCTGAACCGGCACGTAGGAAGTCAAGATGTGTTTTAAAAACACCATCCGGATTAGTTTGAAGGAACTTGGAACACCATAGTGGGTCGCCGTCTGGAGTGGTTCCTACATGGCGTGATAATTGTCCAGAGAAACCTGCGTCTAGAACTAATATCGTCGGTGTTTCACTGGAGGACGGCATTCCTCAGAATCAAAGTATTATTTACTTAGTTGTTAAGATGGTGACCAAATTTGAATAAAATCAAGATAATCTCACGAATGGTTCAGCAGGACTCTAAATGTAAAGAAAGTAAAGAAACAGCAACTATAAACACAGAGCACTAGCAGGCTTATCAAGCAAAATAACAAAACGAAATAATAACAATAACATGCCAATGCCAAAGACAACAAAACAAATGTCAAAAGTTTCAAGACTTTTGTTACGTAACATTTTAATACGTAGTCACGATTCAAAGTCTTTTAAGCATTCAATAACAATATTTTAGTAATGGGTTTATGCCCTGTTATTTCATTTGAGCATTAATCACCCCATTAATGCCCCAAAATGTCTGGAAATAAGCCCATTACTGCATGTTATGGCCTAGATTATAACATTTATTGCACTTACATCTTGAGTGACAAACTGTGATATTCGTTCATCTCGAATTTTTATTGAACATTCATATGCTTCTTTGATTTCGTTTAGCATTTTTGCGTAAGTAATAGAACCCGTTAGCAATTTCTTGAAAGCTTCTTGATAAATCTGTTAAAATACGGTTATACTTAAAGCTAGAGGGTAAATGAGAATCAGTTTTAGTTGCCTGCAACTCCACTTTTACTCGATGTTACACAAGTTAATGGGGTTTTCAAGAAGGGCTTTAAATTATTTTACAGGGTCAGTAGCGCGAGTCTGGTCTGAGCCCTGTTCCTGGTGTTACACACGTTCATGGGCCGCTAACCGCTTCCCAACAGGTGGGTCGTGTACTTGTATGCTACTGCCTCCTAAGCAGTTAAATAGAGTTTATGCCCTGGCATTATTTGGGTGGATTCAAAAAAGGCCTTACAATGCCGGCACAAACCCATCACACATATCTTGTATCACTCACTTGTACTTGTATCATATTCAAATTTCAGGCTTACGCTTACCTTTAGAATTTCATCATGGTATAACTGTTGTGCCTCTAATAGCTCACTATCAGTTTTTTTCACTTTTATTAATTTTTCTGAAACATATATTTCAATGTCTTTCACAAATTTTGGCACACTAGCCATAATGGTAGAATGAGAATATTATTGTTCATACATAAGATATAATCTAATGAAGCTAAAAGTGATAATCCTGTTTTATCTCTGAAGTGGTTTGTTGTTGTGACGACCCTATCTTGTTATTGGTACCTACCCACCTAATATTATTATAAACTGTTTTGACTTATGCTTCTTATTGGGCACAATTTAACTTATTGAAGTATATAATTATATCAGTTACTTCAAGTCTCTCCTTGAATAAATTCATGCTATAGCCTCTCCTTAGCTCATTTTAGTAAGCTTTTTCGGTGATATCGGTTTATTGTCTTTGGTTTACGGTTAACTACGGTTCTTACATAGATGGAATAGAAAACACTAAAACTATGGTAGAAAATGGTAGAAAATTATAGAAAATGTACTAGTTCAGTGCTGCCGCCACGCGGTAGCTTTGAAAACATTTGATGTTAACGTGACGTCACTGACATTACATGAAATTACAGAAATTAGAAATGGCTGCGATAGGTAGTGGACGGGGAACGATGGATTCCCAAAACCAAGTGCAAAGTGACACAGTAGATCGTTTAAAATTGCTATATCCTAATGTGAACGAAGAAGAAACACCGTTACCAAGATCATGGAGTACTAAAGACAAATTCAGCTACATCGGGTTGTCACAAAATAATCTACGAGTCCATTACAAAGGTAAGAACTTTCAAGGTTTGTTTATGGATTACCAATGTGCTAAACTCTTCGTCAATTCATTCTACAGTTATTATAATGTAGTTGACTTGAGTTTTACGTAGTTTTATTTGATTTGTAAGGCGTCTGACGTGTCATAACAGCTCATACTGTGGCGACGAGTGTTGTAGCAGTCAAACAAAGAAATCAGCTGATCGCGTATTTTGTAACAACACTCGGGAATAAAATTATGGCTTGGCTTATCCACCTTAAATGTAATTTACAGAAATAATTAAGTGCTTGTTTTTGTTCATTCCTGTTATTTATGCGATAATATAACACGTGGGGTATTTCGCAAGGTCTCCTCCTTTTAAATGGCAGACAAAAATATGATTGAAACTTATTATAAGTAATATTTATGTTAATTAATTACTTTACCATATTCTGGTTTAGTTTCTACATTTTTACAGTATTCAATAAGTTTTTATTATTAGTAATGTAATTATTATTATTAGTAAGTTGTTCCTTTCTGTATCATTTCATTAGGACTATTTGTTTTCACATCATTATTCTATGGCATTGATTTACAACATACTTATAACATGTTACATTATTGTTGAGCTCTGACTACAATGAACTTAAATAACTTGTCACTCTAATTTATTAATATTTACTGCACATGGTAAAGTTCTCACACAGAACTTCTAAAAGTAATTTTATGTCTATTGATATCATGTAGATGAGATTCTACCGTCCCGGACTCATACACTGTATGAGGGCTCGGACGGGAGCGCCTAGAAATTGTAATTATTGTTAACAATGAAGAAATTGTTTTCAACAGAGATGCAGGCAACTAGACAAATGATCCATCCATTCATTCGTCTCCCCAGGTCCCCAGATTTTGGGGAAGCAGTTCAATGCCTGGCATTCATGACATCTCTTGAAACCTTGTTTCTGTCTGTGACATATTCAGATCCTTCAGGTCCACTATATCCAGTGTCTGATCTCATAATCTCCCATAAGTGCTCCAACTAGCACTTCACGAGCAAGCAGGTGGAGGCTGATTTCCTCACCATCCATGCTCTCTATCCTTACATCACATGGTTATTCTGCCAGGCTCCATGTTTGACTTCATAGAGTTGAGCTTGTACTGCCTGGTGCTGTTAAAAAGGATAACATATTATTGATGCTTAACAGTCTGTAATATCATGCTACATGACACTGCAGAAGTGAGGACAACCTAAAAAAGTCCCAATAATACTTCTTGGCCCATGAAAATTTAATCTTAGACCTCATGCACTCCATTAAAGTTGAAACTGGAATGGGCACTCCTGGTCCTATTTTCCTTGCCACTATTTACTCCTTAACAATAATATATTAGAAATTATTTTGCAGCTATTATTACACAGTGCTGTCTAGAATCAAACCAAGTATAGGTTGCCCTGTGAATACTCAGATATTTTTTTTTGTTATTACTCCATGCATATTCAATATTTACCAAATAAACATTCAGAAAAATCATAAACAAATATAAATGGATGTCATGCATACTAATATTTGCATTAAGTGGGTCCATTGAACCTGTGATTGACGTTACAATGTGATACAGCAACATAGAAAATGGTTTATTCATCAAAGACATGTTAGCCATTTTATGGACGAGATGGTATCTCCTGTCCGAATTGAGCAGTCCGACTGGTGTAGTACCTCAGACCTAACAGTAAACCGTGGCGTGGTCATAATCTAGGTAGTCAGAGCTCACTGGAGGGAATCTGTTCTGTCTGTGGGGACAGACCTAGGTCTCCAGTTTGTCAGCACAGAAACTCTCAATCCCCCAACCTCCCCTCCCATTTCTCCGCAAGCCCCCTTCCCCATTCTAGGGTTTACAGCGCGTGTGATGCCCTTGCGTTACACACGTCCGCCATAGGCCACGGTGACCGCTACCCGGGCCGTGGGCCGTGTGCTTGTCTGCCATCTGCCACCTAAGTTGTATATAAAAAGCCATTATTATTAAATTTTATAAAGCTTGATGACTTCTCCAAAAAAAAAATCCGGCCGATCCATCGGCGAGAATGCTGCATAAGAGTATTGAAAAAAAAATCGAGTAATTTTTTATTTTCGTTTTCATAATTAGATCGATTGCCGTCCCCAAACTATCCTACTGTAATATAGCCTATTAAAATCAGAATTAAAATAATCGCTAAAAATACTCAACAAAATAATCTGACGAAATGAGATTTTTTTTAAGATGATAAAAACTGCCTCGCTACTCAGAAGTTCTGTCACTGGGAGTTGGGCCCTTGTGGATAATTACCCGTATCTCCAACAATTACCAGAACTCGATAGCCGATACCCGATAGTCTAACTTATATACGCCTTTAGAACTAAGAGAAGGCTACCTACTTACGGAGTAGGGGTTGAAGCGTGGTGTTTTAACCTCGATATGAACCGATCGAACATTCTCGCAACTAGGCAATCACTTCTTACGAATAGACCCTTCTCTTACAATGTTTGATCAAGTTAGGAACAGCTAAGGCAACGTTGAGTTATGGTTGAAGATTTTGTGATAGAGAAGGATTCTTAGATGATTCAAACACCAGCTACAGAGATTGACGAAACATTTATGAGGCGATGATTCGTTTGATTCAATCCATAAAATTGCTTCTAACCATGTGTTGTTAAAACGCCCATGACGTTAATTTTTCCTTAAGGTTGATTGGCTAACAAGGATGTGATAAGTATCTACCACCTAATCTATGTATTACGCTTGTTTCTGGTATAAATAGGTAATAGTGTTAGTAAATAAATGGACGTTGTTAGTTATCATTTGATTGTTAGGCAAATACGCGTAGGGAAGACAATTGTCATGAGTTTTATCTAGACAGATAACAAGAACCAAATTAATGGACTAGACGGCTCACGGCACTGAGCCATTATCCTTGACATATTTTATTGCCTATAACATTGTATTAATTTTATCTTTTTAACGGGGTTTGTTCTGACGTTAAAGAAAGGAAAACATAACTATTCAAATAGGCCGATAATTGTAAAGTGAAACAAAATATATTCACTCGACTACGTGTCTATATTTAGGGATATTCTCAGAGCTTCGATTGTTTCTCCATGCTAATGCTACGATCTTGGTAGGACGAACGGTAATTTTTTCCCACAGGGGTATTTGACCTGAAAAGTGGATAGCTGCATTACGCTGTGATTGTTCATCGAGGGTCCCATCCCATGACAACAACCTTTCAATAGTTGCAGGATGATTTACGCGTTTAGCGGCATGACGGTCGATGATTCATCAATATTGAAATTCAAAATTCACTCGTTCTATAATGACAATATTCACAAAACGTGAAAGATTTTTTGCTTGAAGCAGGTACCCGAACCAAGTAAAAGTACGATTAGCAATGTTCCCAAAATACAACTAATAAAGGTGAACCATAAAGAAAGACTGCTCAGCATTGTTCTATAGGCCCTTACCCAGCGTCAGGTAGTTTTTTTTTTCAAGAATTGTCTTTTGGGCGACTTGTTGAGTGAAATACTCTTTATGCGTTGTTCCGTTTGTGTAAAATTGTACTCACAATTACGCCATTATACTATTTTTGTCTAGGGACACAATTAGGATAGTTTCCGAGATATGAACTCCGTCACAAAACAAAGTGATCCTATTATGTTCATATTTGTCAATGAGTGTAAGGTCCGCTGCAACTAATATGCCCCCGACCCGTTGGAGTAATGTAATGAGAGCATCTACTCACTACTCATTACTCAACGTGTTATAAAAATGACGTAACTAAAGATCCAAAATATTGGAAATTGAAAATATTTTACACCATAAAGTCATATAGTATTTTGTGAGATAGTCATTTCAACTATGGGATTGAATGAAATTAATCTTCTTGCATTCCTAATTAATCACTAATCTTACTCATTGTTTATTATTTCATGGTAGGACCGTTGTATTTTGTCATTCAAATAATTTAATTCTACAACAGTAGGGCCAGAAATGGCCCCGAGAGATTGATAAAACAATGTTATTATTATCACAATACATATCGTATGGATGTTTGTTATTATTTCACGCAAAAACGACCGAATGGATTTGCCTGAAATTTGGCACAGGCATAGATTTATAGTCTGGAATAACACAGGCTACTTTTTATGCCTGGGATACATTTCCTTCGCAAGCGGGCACAGGAACAGAATTCCACGCAGGCGAATAAGCATACGCTAGTAGGAAAATAATTAACTACTCAATCGGAGCAAAAGGAAACCCAACCTGGTTCATGTTGCCATGATTGGGTGCATTTACTCGTTTGAAGCAAATAGTTGTTGTTAACGTGTGTAAATAGATACATTAGTGATAAGTTATCACTAATGTATATTAACCAGTACCTAATGGTTAACTCGTAAAGTGCAAAAGCTGGTCTCCTTCGACTTAACTAATTTATGTATGGGTGGATTTAGGTTGCGTGACCTTTTATATGATTAAACTTTAATGGCCGTGTCGTAATCGTGTTATTTAATTCACACTTATTTATTTGTAAACTTTTTAAGTAAGTAGGTAGTAGAGCTATCATATGCCAAGCCAGTGTTATCAATTTGTTTATTATTTACTGGTTGTAAAATAACAGAATGAATTTATTTAATATTGAATAGTCGTAAATAGCAGTAAACTGTATTTCTAAAGAAGGGGTAGTCGTATTGCACTCGGAGGTCGCCAGAACCTGTCAGGTCTGCATGCGGATTGTTTCTTAACCGCAGTGTGTTGCTAAGAGAGAGATTTCTGATTTCCATCTTTCTGTAATGTAACATTTTATGCCTGTCATAATGAATTTACAAAACAATGCGTTAAAAGAAGATCAGAATTTACATGAGGGCTGGTATCGACCGGGGGAGTCGACGGTTGTTGACCGACAGCTCGCTGCAGATGGTCCGTTCACGCCACTGCGCCCTGCCTAATTCCGCGTCTAGACTCCGGCCAAAGACCCTCAGACGTCGCCTGTGAATATTGCGCCACCTTTGTTGTCTGAAACTCCCCCTAAAGTGTCCCCACTGGAAGATAAAATGTTTAGATATTATTTGAGTCAGTCTTTATTGAAGTTGGAGGCACGTTGAACCTATCTAAATTTTTACTCTATATGTTCATAGGTATGCAGAGGTTAGGCAGCAGTGTATTAGGTAGACACAGCAGCTATTGCCAGCCTTTTGCCATCTATTGGGAACGTTTCCAGTGTCCAATCTATTACTTAGATCTTAACAGAAAGTTTGAATGCTGAAAACGAATCCAAGACTTACACATCTGCCGCATTCTCTTCTACTGGACTGAAGCCCAGGGATGAGATGGTGTTGATTCCGAGGGATTATTAATCATTTGGTGAAATTCTTAGGCAGTGCTTCAACATGTTTATAAGAAAATTTCTATTGTGAAAGATTTTTCATTACTCTAAATGCCTTTATGTGCTTGAAGGGTACGTGAAGGTGTCCCGTCTGACATTTGCTAGGTAATCTTGAAATATTTTTCGGGAACTTTGCGAACAAATGGATTGTGTGCCAAGGTCACTGCGGACTTTATATCTCGATGTGCTTAGTCGAAATCTTTATTGTAATGGTAATTTTTACTTAACTTTATTAAGTTTATACTAAAATATTGATCTAGAGCATGCTAGAGAAGAATCTTTTTAGAGTATTTTATATCTTTTTTTAACTTAGGAGCTAAAATGCTTTATCTGATTTTCTATTTCTAAAATAAGGCAATGTACGCGTTTTCTAAAATATTGCTTTCTAAGTTGCACTATACTTCGGTTATAAGTCCTATGACGTAAAATCGACGACGAAGTTGCTTTGCCCCCTTGTCTTACCCTCGAAGGCATCTCAGGCGAAATTTCACGTATACCCGACTGCCAAGAAGGCTTATTTGTGTCACCACGCAGGTGTAGACAGAGGTTAACAAAAAGAAACAACAGAGAGCCTATTGACCTAATATGCGCTTTTCAAGAATACGTGCTACTACTGAGAATATTTTGCCGGATCTAGGACCTCATTATGGTACTCCTTGCCAAAGATAATGGAATTGTTAACCAAACGTTATTTTCTTTGCCCTTTTCTGTCCTGGAAATGTCAACATGACGGCAGGCAGGCCAGGTCCTAGGTACAGTCTATGAGGCTAACGACCCATGAAACCTGTTAAAGGAGCCATCGCTCTCTAGGTTGATCGCTCACCGAGACTGCTTTTGTTTGTTGTATTGACCACGGCATTGCAAATGGCATTTTTATAGAGCGTCAGTGGAGTGAGGGTGGCTTGCATTAACAGAATCGAGGTCCTGGAAGACAAAACTATCCAGGATGGCTTCACTCATTTCAGTTCATCGGAAAAAAGTAAATAATAGATCATTATCGTATTAGTCCCAGTCGCATCCGAAGTTCTCACGCAGGCCAGCGTTTCAATTACAAGTATTGCAAAAAGAAATCACAATAGAAGGATTTGGAGTTATAACCTGTGGGTCTTCAAGTTACGAGTGGATAGATTGCTTCTTGACAAACATGTTCCATCGCTGAGCAGGTGAGGCAGTCGCCAAACGCAGGCCTATCAACCATAAAAATAAATTAATGAGCAGCATGCTGCATTCTATCTCTACATCAACAACCACATATCAAAGTAATGTATTATCATGCGGATTTTTCATAGTTGGATACAAAGTTGCATAATTAGTTATAGGTTCAGCTATAAAAGCTTCTAAAAAAGAAGCTTCTAAAGCTTAAAATCCGGATTATTGTGGGAAGTAAATGTAATTAGGATCATAATTATCTATAATTTTTTGTTAATACTATACAATTGTTCAAAATTGATCTTGTTGCGGGAATCTGGGGTAATGATAACATTACCTCAGAGTTTAGCAACGAAAATGATTTAATTTTATGTATATGTGCAATTGATATGAAATAAACTTTAGCTGCTATTGTTGCTATGTAAAGCAGCCTTCGCGCATTAACAGCGAGGAGCTGGCAGAATTTTAATGAGGATTAAGTCTACGGGCATGTGCCTACTTTGTAAAACGATGGCCGAGCTGTCCATTAAATAAATAGACTTTATTTTGATCATTTATAATAAGTGAAATTTCAATTGGATGACGGAATTTTGGATACATAACATTCTATAAACCACACCAGAGTTGAAAGAAAGACTTCGTTCGCCTGTGCTACTCCTACGAAACTATCAGAGATAAGGTGACCCGAATTGCATTGAATCTATTATCCCTTTGTTAGTTTGTAGTTAGACAAAAATACCGGACCTGTTCGACAGATGAGCATAAGTTGCTTCAGCAGACCACTCCGCCAAACTTCGACGATTTAAGTTACTGAAATCACGATGAGCCAGACGGAGTTGGCGAAAGTTTCGAACTCGCTGAAAGATTCACGTTTAGGCAAATACTTAAACACGATTTTGTTATGCGAGAAAGGCACTCGTGAATCCTATCAAAAGGTCGAGGGTACAAAAGTTTGGAATAAGTACAATAATATTTTTTGAAAAGAAGCCTTGAAGAAGTCGAAGATAAATTAATTATAATAACTGGTTCATTGTCCAAAGAGTTAAGTCTTTTGTATCAAAATAATTATGAGTTGATTATATTACGGGCAGTTGTAAGCTACGGTTACAGCTTACCGTCAGTTTGCTATCTAGGAGGTAGTATTATAACATTAATTTGTCAGTGTATGAAGGTTTTTGTTAAAGCTGTTGATACTGAACTAGCCCAAACTCATGGAATCCACCTGTATGGAATACTCTCCATCTTGGTCTTACTCTCTATCTCTCTACTTGTAGGTGGAGGTCTCATCCGGCGGTATATTTTCTTTCAAAACATCCTTTATTATTTAGTCGGTGTATGCTTTTATTTTTTGTTTGTTCGTAGAACCCACTGAGTGTTATATTTCACGTAAATTTCTTCAGACGAGTCTAAGTAAATTCACATATCCACAGCTATCTTATTCTGAACTCGACATTCGTAGAATACTTGATACTCTGCATATATTTCATGTACAGGTGGATTGGGTAAATCAATAACATTACAGATAGGTTGTTCGCACAGAATCATACGTGAGGGGAAATTGTGATTGGATCGCTTACACGGCTGTGGTCGAGTGAATCTAAACAGTTCGAACTCGCTTCAGACCATGCACCTCAACATTGGCTCGAAAGCTGATCTACAACTGGATCTCGGGGTCCAAAGTGCAAACTTTTAACGCAGTTGGGAAATCACTATGAGAATGATAGGCCAATCTTAAATTTCTTGTGTCTACTCCATTCAGGAGTTTAATCTGCAGTGACGTACTCAGCAAGTTCCAAACAAGATACCGTATAGTGGCATGACGAACCGGTTTACCGTAAAGAGGTAACTGTGAATGTAGGATACACGAATATCCGTCAAAGATATTCTTTATTAAAACGAAAAAATGAGCAGAATGTGATAAAAAGCGGGCTTCGCGAACCATTTATTGATCCGAGTCTGGCTGTAAGTTTTTAGGTCCTTATTCAGTTGGTGATAAGACAGTCTATCTCAAATATCAAACCGACAAACTTCATTATGTTAGTTACCTTATAGATCTGCTGAATTAGATATTGACTACATGGTTTCCACATCCTTGGGATCTTAAACTCGTAGATGGCTCAAGGTCAGCTAGGGAGCGAGGAAATAAGCCGAGCGATTAATACACCCCGGATATGAGACTCGAAATTATTTGTTCATAATTCTTATTGTTACATAGATGACTGATTTTCATTTAGATATAAATTATATTGAATTCAACTATCATAAATCAATCACGTAATAACGGTTTAATAAAATTTCGGGAATAATTCATATCGGTCCCATCCCATCCCAGGAGCAATGGAGGATGAGGAACATATGGGTCACTGATAGGGTTGCCAGATGTCCGGTTATGGACCGGACAGTCCGGTTTTTTATAAACTTGTCCAGTCAAGAAAATCTACGTAAACCGGACAAAACACTGTCCGGTTTTCACTAAAAAGAGCAAGTTTAATTACTAAAAATTACACTTAAACCACTCTCAAACCGTTCTCCATTTCTTGCTCCGCAAAAAAACGCGAAGAATTTGAAGGAGTGCTTTAATTATTTTGAATGTGAATACAAAGAAGTTATACGAAACCTACAAGATGGCTCAGTTTATTTAAAGCTCTTGACAGAATGCTTTCGTCATGGGTGTCGTCAAAAAGGTACTTTTAGACCTAGGTCCTGCACTCCTACGGGCTATCTTATCAGATAAGGAAGACGAAATTGCAAGTTAAACTTTGCTACGTATAATGAGCTATATTTATGAGGTCCCCCTGACAGTATTTGCGAGAAATTGGCTGCTCTTCAAAGTAGTTTCTGTGCACTTGAAGGAAAGACATTTAATATGTGTTGCAATTTTTTGACCAATGAAACAGCATTACGCTGAAATTTATAGCAAACACTCAGGTTTACTGCTCCTTAAACCTGTAAGAGAAGCTTCTAAGCCAATGCAATTAAAAGATAGGTACAGCCGTTTATGCCGCAAATTTCACACTCGCAAGGGATTCAAAACCTACAGGGTGCTTCCCGTGAACTTAAAATCTTGAAATTTGGTACGAAGCAACGTCTTATAGCACAGATAAAGGAAAAATTGTGAGAACCGTAAATTTTTGTTAAGTAGATAAGTACTTAAATCATATAATAAAATATTTTTACTTATCTAAATTCCTTAAACTTACTTTTTACTTATATACTACACTACGGGTTTGTACGGAACCCTCGTGTGTGAGTCCGACTCGCACTTGGCCGTTTTTGATACCTTAATAAATAAAAAATAAATTTTGTCCGGTTTTTTTTTCTTAGACATCTGGCAACCCTAGTCACTGATAGAGACAAGGGCAGGTAAATGATGATTTTACTGTCATACTTCATCGTCAGACTACTTCGATAGTTTTGTGTGACCGTGAGGTCCAAGTCTTGCAAAGTTTACTGGTTTTTCTATTAGGAAATTCTCAGTAACAGCACGAAGTCTGGAAACGTACCCAATTGACGGCAAGTCAGACGGCGGTCTTGCACCCGACATGTACCGAAAAATGTAGTTGTCGAATTGTGAATCTAACAAAATATAATAGCTACCTTTTCAGGGATATACAGATGTATGTGCAGATATCTAAACGTACCACGTCATTAATTCAACAGATGTTTGTTGGCTATTTCTACAGAATATTGTTTGGAAGAGTTACAATTGGCAAGGGAATGTGTTCCGTTACCCATTGCTAAGCTCGTGTGCCGTGGCTTGCCTTTGTCGTATAGTGCACATTGTGGTAGAGGGTCCACCCGTCGGGGAGCATTTACTATTGTCGTCTGGCAGGATGTTGTCTAGTTATTTTATGAAACAAAAGTCAATACAACAACGTGAATTCTGCCACATTACTCTCTCCACAGCAGACAGGCTTGGTTGGTACACGAACGTGATGTAAGACGCTCGTGAAGTATTGCACACAAACAGCCCAGTTAATACATCGTTGGGAAAGTTTTAAATTGAAATAAACTCAAAATACAGGGCCGGACTTAAAATGGGGCAATATTTAATAATCATGGATGAATTCGTAAATATTATATCAATGGTGACTGTTATTATCAGAATATAAATATTAATTTTTAAGTATTAATATTCTTGAATTTAAATAAAATTTAAATGTATTCATTAATAAAGTAACTCGAACTCGAAACGCGAATTTATTCGTGTTATTTTCAATTTACTAACACACATCCTGTACTGATGATAAGCAGTTATCGTTTTCTATGAAAACTTGTAGCAGTATTGAAGCAATGCCAGTCGTGCGTAAAGGGAGATACAAAGGATTAAAGGAGAAAGAAAAGCCTATTACTCACAAAAACCATACGAGAGGCAGCTTACCTATTATAGAATCGCTGAAAGAATGCGTTCCTGACAGGTTGTGAGCGAACTGGCGATGTAACTTTAAATTGGTGTATAATTTACGGCAAAATTTTAAATATCGTTTATTGACCTTATTAACGAGTGATAACATTAAAAATTTAATTACTGTGCCAATTTACAATACACAGATTAATTTTGGGCTAAAATGATTAACAATTAATTAATTAAAATATAAAATCAATAGTTTTTAAAAGTCATACCACGTCAAACTGCGCTGTTTCAAGGTTATGTCAAATGTTCGCTTTCATAGTGATGAGACAAAATAACAAGGCAATTGTAACCGCATATTTTTAGTAATCTTAATAATAATAATCTGTTGGTTGGAAAATATAAAATAGAACGTTATAATTTTATAATATGTAATTTTGTAATAAGCCCCTACCCAAGCTAATAGAAAGAATGAATCATATTTTAATGAATGAAATGAATATGATTTTTTTTTATTATTTCAGGTAATAACCCATCATAACAATTAATAATCACATAAAATTAAATAAGAATGAAACAAAATTAAAAATTAAAAATTGGAAAAACAAATAGGGCAGATAGATAGCCAAATTAGAATAAAATTAAAATTAAAATGAAATCACGTTGCCACAATTGCTGACTGTGATTATTATTATGTTATTGTAAGTTGGGAACAGGTTTAGAGAACGGTTCTAGGTACAAGTTATTTATTGTACATAACTAGTCATGACGAATTGACATGTGTCAGGAACGCATATTAATAGAGTTTTGGTAGGTACTTCCCGAGTCGACTTGACTCTGGGTAAAACATAGTTTTACTAAGGATTTCTACCTTCAAGGCGTTCACATTACTATGCGAGAACACGTATATCTTAATGCATGTAGCTAGAAGTGCCAACCATTAATGGTTCGTGGAAACATTTGTGTACGTTGTCGTTGAAAAATCATTAGCGTTATCAGCGTTTTAGTTGTTATCCTGTAGTCTAGTGATTTCTTGCACGATCCTACCCCAACATACATACATATACATAACAATATCATACATTTGCGTATACTTTACTTTACGAGCTCTCTTACACGTACTTTACACTTGGTCTTTCCATCGTTCAGCGAGTCTACCAGCAGTAGACCAGGAGCCTAGGTAGCTAGTGTAGCTAGCATAGTGTGAGTGAGAGTGAGAGTGATGGAGTTATACTCCCTTGTATAGCTCCATTTCTCTTCCTCTGAACTGTCAGTTCTACGAGTACGTGCCCAAATCGCCGCCCTTTCCAATACAATATTCTCTTAGGCTTCTCCAAATTGGCCACTGATTAATAACTTATTAAATAATTCTAAGTACTTACGGCTTACTGTTTCAAGGATGCTTCATTTGCATTTTGTATTTGTAAAGGTCTACTGAAAATGAATGGGATCAAAAGCTTGTATTTTAACCGGGCATCTGAGAGGTGAAGCGGCTCTGGGGAAATCTCGAGTCGTTTCGAAAACCGCAACAAATTTGTTTAAGTAGTTACAGGAGACAAGAAATGTCGGAGCAGGGCTTTGCGTTGTTTGCCGCATCGAAAGTTCGCTGCTTTTAAATCTTGAAAATATATTAAGTGGAAAGAATAATTACTGTGATTTCGTATTCAATTTGCAATTATTGTTGATAACGACAATTTTTGCTAGTCAACATGTAAGTTGCCATGCCAAGTAACATTAAGTTGCAAATCTGACATCTTCTCACAGATTTGTAAATGACTAGACTTTTAATGACGATATTGAAATTGACTACCAGACTGACTAGTTGATGTCCAAATAATATTATAATCAATTCAAGTTCACGGTCACGGTAAATTTTGATGTGTTAATAGCCAGTGTGTTCTGAAGAGACTTTAGTAAAATGGCTTGGATTTCTAATATAAGCTATAAGATAAATCCCTGTCAGAACAAATAATAGAACCACTATTATTTGTTCTGGCAGGGATTTATTTCCAGAAAAAAATTGCAGGGTTTTATCATTACTAGGTCTTGTAAAAAGAATATGTCGATGCAATTTAATGACCTCTGTGGTAAAGCGATAGAACATTCAACTGCTACGTCAGAGGTAACAAGTTCTTTACTGCATCAGTGAACATATTTTCATATTTTTATATGCATCAACGTGTCTATTTATAATACGCTGGTAATTTCTATGCTTATTATGTTTTAGCACGTAAAAGGTATACTTAGTTAACTTAGTTTAGATCTAGATGGCGTTGTGTAATATGTCCTAAATATTGCAGCTATAATAACAAATAGATCCAAAACACTGGGTCATAGAGTGCTGCAAGTCAGGCGTATAATTACGCCACGCTATGGATCTAACCACTCAATCCGGTTTATAGCTGCCGCCGTAGCTGGGGGATCGTTATTTAATTGTTTCATGGATTATTGGATACAGTGTTGTAGCTTCAAGAAATTGTACATCGCATATCTTCGCTTAGATTGCCGTCTGCCGAATCCATTAGCTTAGTGAATCTTTTTTGTGATCCACTCATATGGAATTAATAAAATGGTTTTATCATAGGTATATATGACTGATAACCTAAAAAAGGTAGTTGGCATAGACTGGACGCAAAAGGTCCAGGAACGGTAACTAAAGCAAACATTAAGAGGGGCCTGTCTCTTGTAGCGGACTGTGATAGACTAATTGATGATTGATGGTATATGATTAATCTTGATGATAATATATTGTATGTACGTACGTAATACTTTTATGGTCAGTGGTTGGTGAAATTATAAAGACTGGTCATGGAAAAGTTGAAGGAGGGCTTTATCCAAAGAGGGTACGACAACTCCCCAGTGCTATTGTTGGCCAATTAAATAGTGTTGGATATTTTCCTAGTCTGGACAAAGAAAACTACCAATATCTTTATGTACTCGTACATAAAACACCTGTTTTTTCCGATTGAAGTTAAAAAAAGAAAGTTTTTAATTTCACTATGAAAGTCAGTAACAAGTTTTCGTGGAGTTGCCATATTATGGATATCCTGTTAGCATACGCGTTGTTGAATAAAACGCCCTATCTTTCGCATTTATCCAGGGCGTTGACTTGAGGGTTATATTTTATGAATGAAAGACTGAAACGTCCCGGGTCCCTTTCGCTCGCCCCGCTTATTATCGTGAATTAATTCATCACATCGCATGTGGGTTGGTCGGGACAGAAATAGGAATTTCTCTTTGTTTCTGCAAGTAGATAGTAATATTTGATGTTCAACACAATAGTTACCAAGTTCTTTGTTTGCTTACTTTCGAACTAGCATGCTTACTGCACTATAAATTGTCTTCGTAATGTCAGACCTTCTGTAAAGACCATCCAGAGACAGCTTTGCTATATCAATGAAAGATGATGCACTGGGCTTTAAAATTTAAGATTTCACAAACATTTTGTGTCTAGCTGTAACTGTCTAGCCTTTACCGTGGCAAGTGTTCTGATGAACTCATTCAACTAATCCCATCCTCCTTTATATCCAGAAAAAAAAAACTTTCCCTTGGTCCCTACTGAACTGAACTACGACTTAATGCATTTCTTCTTCTTCATCTTCTTCATTCCTCATTCCTCATACTTTATCATCATACTTCATTCATTCTTTCATTCATTCATTATACTTTAGTCCACTGAAATATGATGAGATGAGTAATGGTTCTTCCGCAAGTTTGTCATTTAATTATGAAATGTACAACAATTTATGGAAAATAGCTAAATATGAATGACAATGCAGTAGCAATTCTCTAATCAATAAGTGATAGAATCGGGTCACCGTATTCTGCAATTGGTTTAGTTTAATTTATATACAATGTTGTTGTAGATTACGTCACTGGTAAAATATGGAGTTATCTTCAGACAAATACTTGTCAAATTCTGTATGTCGGCGGTACGAGGACTGCGCATCTATTTTAGGTCAGTCCCTATGAATAGTCTCTGGAGTATGGTATATGCGCAGTAGTGTTATTTCAACATTTCCGCCTTCAAACTCGTTTCTACTACGTTACGTTGGTGTTAGCATTATAACGTTGGTACGGTGTAGATCAAAGTTGCGAATTAATTACCGACATGTCCGCATTGTCCGCAATCGGTGAACAATACTTTGAATATTATTTACTTCCTTAACCCTTTACTGCTTAGTAAATAGCTTCACGACATTATTGTTTAACAAGCAAGAATTTTATTTGTATAATTTGTATATTGGGTACATTTCTATTCGATTAGGTCTCTGGTATGCGAACACAGGTATGTTATTAGTAAACAAATATATGCTAATGCGTATAATATAAAGCAAATTATATGTAGTAGATAGTAAATAGCGTAATATGACGATTAAATATGTTTAATGTGTAGTTGTATACTTTACGTCGAGAAACGTCGTGCCCGTGTCACGGCAGCTTGCCAAATGCTACAAGTTTAGATCGAAAATCGAAATCAACGGTTAATATATTGCTGGATTTAACTATCTTTATCGTGTCTTCAAACATTTAACAGTCTTGAAAATTAAATTTAGTTCGTGCAGTTCAGAACTATTGCAGTTTAACCAATATAGCTATTTCGATTGTAAGTGAACAAAGGAAAACGGCAGATATGCGAGATCCCAAACATGGCGGTAAAGGGCCGCCCTTGCTTCAGAATGGGACCGAAATGGTGCATCTACTAACTGGGTCAAGCTCGCTTGCGTCGGGTCGCCAACCACGTGCGCCTCCCCCCTCACTTGATGCCTTTCATTCATAAACCACTCTCAAACTCTACGTGTTAGAGTCTATTTTTGCTCGTATTTATTTTTACTACGGCCTCGTTGAAGCCCCGATATCATCAGAATCTATTTAGCTTGATTCCATTTAGAGCTTAGATCCTTTGTATTAAAGTAACTTTTGGCAGGAAATATAAAATAATGAGTTTAGAATGTTGGCGTTTTGAGCATTTGAATTTTGTATCTGAACGGTTAGACAGTATGTAGTTCTTAATAGAATCTCGCTCCTCGGTACCTACTTCTTCTTTTATTGAATCAAGTTTGTATTGTTAAGTTAAGATAACATTATGGTTGTTATACTTAAACGGTTACTTTTGCCTTTTATTTACGATTGTGTTTGCTATGTAACCGTTGTTAATAGCAATGAAAGTGGATTTAATTCAAAGTACCTATGCATAAAATAAAAATGAGAACGAGTAACCTACAGGTCAGCTACATTATGATAATTTTTTATTGTTCAATTATGTACAGCAGTGTCACTAAAGAATGAACTTCATATAATTGGTGAACGATGCCTATAAAATTCGTTCAGTAATAAATCAGAATGGGTATCGCAATACTAGTGCACGGGTTGTTGGCAAAGCGATCACTTTGCACAACAATGTATCGCGCTATATATTTTTGGTAGCGACACAGACAAAGCCTTTCAATAAAAAAGCGCTATGGATGAAGCTTGCATACAAATGATTTTGAAGGCAATTGTTTAGGTTCGGGATGAACTTACTAATAGAGATTATCCCCTATGATTGTAGAGAGCTTTAGGATCAGAGGTAGGCTAAAGAAAATATGGATGGATTACGTGAATGAGGACATGGCAAGGAAAGGAATGATTGAGGAGATGATGTCTGACAGGGATGTGAGGAAGACAATGATTATTGCTTCGACTCCAAATAGGACGAAGGCAAGTAAGTAAATGCCGATGATGGTCCCCTAGTCCAGGAATAATCTTTGGAAACAATGATTTGATAATGCTTGTTAAAACACATGTTATTAAAGAGTTTCTATCCTCAATTAATTAGGCTTACGAATAACTAGTAGCGTCATATATGAAATATGAATTATATTTATAAAACGGCTCAGCACGATTATGCAACAGCGGTAGGCAGCGATAGTGAAAGTCGCCGACTTTATGATATAAAACCGTTATTGAAAGTTACACCCATTTTTCTTGTAACGGACAGGTTTAATGGTCCAAAATGTATAAAATGTCACCCTCACGTTTCAATAAATAAGGGGATGGTACAAACTATTCGTTCGTTATCTAGTTTCCGACGCGATGAAAAACTGTGATATTTGGCTTTTTGCTGACTGTGGTCGTGTTACTTTTTTACTTATTTTGAAATAGATATGGCCAGTTATTTCATGTTTCATTGTAGTCAGTCACTAATGTTTTCAAAACTACAAAGTTAAGACCTCATCTACACTTAATGTATCGTAAACTACAATGTTTACTGTCTAACATTATAACCGAAATAAAATAATCAAGTGTTACTGCAAAAAGTACTAACTATACTTACTTATCGCGATTTTATTGCGATCGAATTAGCCTGAGGAATCGAAGTAGGCCAAACCGCACCAATGGCAGGTCAAGTTCGTTAAAACTGGCTCTTCGACAAAATGCAAACGACTTCCAATCTTATTGTGTTGGAGTTACAACACTCGTATGCACGATTTTTAAGCCTAACCCGTCCACAGTCGATGACACCTGATGTTTCGGAATCACATCATTACCTAATAATGTTTAATGTATGTCAGAGGTTTTGTTATATTGGCCGTTTTTATATTCGACTGGTTTCGAATTGCTTTTTGTCACGCAATTGAAATAAAATGAAAAACGCGTCAAATGGTTCACTAAATTATATTGAGGAAAAATAACTTTCGTTGACAAGCGTGTTATTTTCTTGTGATGTATGATTTATGTGGATATGCAAAAATTGAGAAATGTGCCCACTTATGATTTGAACCCCGAAGTTGGAGTAATTTTTCTCGAAGTTAGGTCAATTTATTTTCTCGTAACTCTATTGGAGTAGTCATGAATAACGTTGTACTTAGGGAAAGTTTTCCCTCTGCTGGCAACAGCGGAACGATGGTAACAAATAAAGGGGACATCGATGCCCCCATCCTTTGTTTTGTTACAATACATGTGACAACAGTTCGACCAGGAAATGAGTGGTTCAGTAAATATTATATTCATAGAGTTTGCTTCTTATTCGTTGTAAGAACCAACTTTAGGTTTGCGTTTTATTTTACACATTTACACACGCCGATTTCTCCAATTATTATCATATCACACGAGTTTCTTGTACCTTTGACACTAGTCAGTCGTTCTTTTAAGTGTATTTATACCAAAGCCTTAACAATATCAATGTGTAGATGAACGCAGTGATAGTTTAGTTTTACTCTTGATAATATATAAACGTATTCAATGTTGCAGTTGAAACTCGAGTGGTCGCCTTGAGTGAGGTTGCGTATTCCGACACCGACAATGCCACTAATATTATACATTATTTATACGATACGTTGCTATGCGCATCGCCACGGTTATTATATTGCTCCAATTTATAGTTCTTGCATCGTACTCGGTCATATCTGCAAAAAAATGAACACATACCATATTAAAAGCAGCCAACGAAGTCAAGTCAATCTTTGCCAACTACTTCCACAAAATGCATACCAAACCAAGAGAGATGGTGTAAACACACTTGTGTCTAAAAAAAACCTGATATAAAACACTAGAGTCCCATAACGTCTGCTGTGTTTGACCAGGTGCACCAGGAACGAGCCATTAATTGAATTTCGTTTCCTACGGAGGATGATATGAGAGGATATTGAAATTAAATATAATAGGTGATGGAAAGTTATTCGCTTACTCAAACTCAAGTAACTATGTACACGCAACCTCGTAGCGAATTCGTTGATTTTTCGATGAAGAATATCTCCCTTAGTAACAAGCAAAGTATATTTTAGACTTGCCGAGAGTATCGGTGATAAATCCTATCTCCCTCCAAATGATGCAGAAGCTACAATCCTCCAGTTGTTCCTGTCCTTTCTTGTAGATATGCAAATACTGAAACTGAATTCGTTAACAATGGCTGAAGTATTCATTGATTATTCTGTGAAACCTTGAAAGTTGTTAGTGGCTTCTAATCGTGCTGTATAGCAATGTTATGAATAGCAAGCGACCAGGGTTGCAAGCCAGATTCCAGACAGTGTCAAACAGTCTCAGATCTGGACTTACATGGAGTCGCAATATGAGCTTCTTTTAATTCAGTGGCCACGAAAATGTAGATAGTAAGAGACATCCGGCCTGTCGAAAACTGCAAATAATTTGGAGAAGGTTACAGATCCATTTTTAACACAATGACCCAACTCCTTAATCAGTCTTACACATAATTATTGTCTTTTGCTTAACGCAATTGCAGGATATTGCAATATTTCCTCACTCGGATATTAGTAGTAGACGTAGTTTATATTATTAGTAATATACAGATATAAAAAGCAGCGATACGGATGCGTACAGTGATCGTAAAAGCCATTAAGTCGGTCGTTAACTAAATGGTGAGTGAATTAATCGAAAGTAGGAAGTGCATTGGTTGCGGAATGAACTAAATGCTGTGCACCCAACGCCTAGTGACAGATCTCCGATATATTGTTTGTAAACTTGTCATGCTGAATTGTCATTAGTTTATCTACAAATATTTGACAGAACTAATAATCAGAATCATTAAATCGGTAGACACACAAAAACCTGTAAAGTGTGATAATTAATTACTCATTAGTCAGTTTAGGTGACAGCAACTGTATAACAATTTTGTTTTTATATTGGATACGTCAAAATACCTGCACTTCGCCCTGATAGGGAACCGCGGTCCGAGTCATTGCGGTCCCAGTCGCTGGAATCCTCAGTAATTCAAATAAAACTGACCCTGAAAGAATTCTTTTAACGATTTGTAAGTGCTTTTAGTTTGGACTACGTAGAATATAATGATTTTAAAATTTGCTCTTTATTACCGCCTTTAATATTACATTTGACTTGTAATTATTTTTTGTTTCGAAATGTCATTTTCATTTGTATGCGTTGAATTTGAATACTGATAAAGGTAGTTCGCTGTTTCCTTTAACGTCACACAAAGCACATTTAGCTAAAATAGAGGTTTTTAAAGTATTGTATTGTGTAAATGACGTGACTTTATAACTTGTCTTACGTCAAGCTTACCCCCACAGCATCGAAATTAATTCAGCCGCGAAATTCCGTAAAGCCAAACGTACCGTTCAAATCTTAGGCCTCCCTAAGTCCTCGGAGATATTAAGCGCAAGATAGACTATCAGTGGCGTGCTCAAAGCAAGCAACATGTTAGGGATTTATGTCGAAACATGTTGGAGTTAATTTAATTTGAAATAATCGCTCGGTTGTGGCGGTGGGGAGTAACGCCGCCCGCCCGCATAGCAACCGCGACGAGGGCTAATTGTTTCCACCGTGTACTTTAATACCTTTGTCTGCAGATACATTAACTCTTACATTGTTCTTTTTTTCTTCTTTACCACCATTAACGGACCGTGGACTGAAATGAGTGCTTTTCATTCGGTCACTTATGTCGAGCGCAGCTTTATTTACTTTTTAATGCTTACAACATAATTGAAGTCGGCAGAAGAAAGTATTATAATGCTTGTTTTGATTTTTGTAAACCAATATTCCGCCTACCAAAGATATAAGTGGATGCTACGGTCTATGAACGCTTGCAACATCCGAAGTGCCACTCTCGCCATGCCACCTACAGATTGGAAGGGCTAAAGGAAAGACAAAAATTGCAATTATTGAAAAAGATAGGAGATTAGAGTACCTACTTCCACAAACTGTTCATAATTTAGCAGATTACCTAACGTGGGTATAAAGTTAGTAATTGCCCAGTATAGATGACGATGGCAGAATTTGACAATATTAAGGAGATTCAACATGAAGCGCATGAGCATTACCACCGGCATTACTTCATAATCAGTAGGTATACGACTTCTACCCAAGCGGAATACTCTAGATAGTATTATTAACTGGGTACTATCTATTTACTAATAGTTATTAGTCAGTAGGTATCTTATTAATATGCATTTCGAGACTAATTAAAATGTAATCATCAGCTGTGTGCAATTATATCGAAACGATAGTGAGACTGCCTACGATTTCTACTTGTGATGTCGGAGGAGACCTTCGAATGCCATCAAGCCATTCAATTAGCCAAGTCCTCCCTTCCTTTCCTTTGCCTTCAAGATTGGAAATTCCTTCACTCTTCCTCTAGTTAAGTACTTTTTATGTACACAATTAAAAGATTCTTTAATAAGACTTAGAATATAAAATAGTTTTAACTCTAGAAGTAAAAATAGCATAGATAATTTTCGGCTCCATGGCACCACTATGCTCTAAACGCTCGTGTGCGCGTAGTCAGGACATTGCATGGTATATTGTGCGCGCACGCATCCATTGCTGCCACGGTTTAACACTCGCGGCGTTGCGCCTGGCCATCGCCAGCGAACTAACTTACTGACGCGGAAGCACTGGACATCACGGTCTCGAGGCATCTCGTTCGAGGACGTTGCATCGCCGAGCAGCCAGAAGCGTAAGTGGTGTGTATGGGGTCCGACTGTGGTTCGTTTTAATGGACATGGATGTTTCTCTGTTTGTTGTAAGGTGGGACGCAGGGCCCGGGCCGCCGACCCCACCTGCCCTACCTCCACTTACGCCTCTGGATGTATCGTACGTCAAATAATACATACAAACATTATATATGTACCGCGCATCTTGCTAATAAACAGTGGCGATACGTGCGACGAGTTTGTACATTGAAGTGTTTATGAATACATTAAGGTCGCTTGCGTAGTTTCCGCGTTGGACCTAGACGGACGGTGTACGGTAGCGTAGCTGCGAGCCGTTTGACCGTTATCTGTTTGTTAGCAACGTTGCGCCAACACCGGCATTCTGTGTATTGTAACATCTCAAAGAATGTGCGTGCCGACTGTCTCCTAATCTCTATGCTTATCTTCTAATGTACCGTCGACATGTGCTTTGTCTCTCGTCAAATACTCTACGTGAGTCAGACGACCCCTCGTCGTTGCAGCGAGCTAGTCTGCAGTTTTTGCTCAACTTACGTCTTCTTTTCCACAGAGCACGTGTCGGCCTCTATAAATTTCTCTCACGCTATATAAAACTCCACTTTATTACAATTTGTGTGGCATTAGCATATTTATATCTATGCTGTATTAGTTTCTAATAATATAATCTTTTTAGAAGCTCTTGCTACAATTCACCTGTTGTTGCTTGAAATTCGTAATTTATTAGTTAATCAAGCGTGTTCGTGTTTGCATGACTGTTTACGAAGTTTGCATATTATTAGTCCACAAGGTGTTAATGTAGTGTTGAACTTAATACTCCATTGGTCTATAGTTTCCTTTCTTCAGCAGTTTACTAATTCATAGCATTGATGGTTTTCTTCACTAACATACATGTAACATGCATGCACTTGTAAGCCTTATTTATAATATTAATTTAAGATTGCTTTTTTAAATAATGAAAAACTTGGATATGACTAGGGATTAACAATAGATTGATAAGATTTTTCAATATCTTATTACTTTTGTTTAACACGAATACACTACCAATGTAGTGTATTCGCTAAAAATTTTAGATTGGAAAACATCTTAAACACTGATGTGTAATGATGTCGAATGTTAGCTCTCCAGACAGGCTCCTTTGGCGAATCCACTCTGGGAAACGAATGTCTTAATCTGACGAGTGAGTCAACATGTTCTCGTGTATACACTTAGTTGTGACTCATCCGTGCGATCTACAGGACTGCGTGCACCTGCATCGGGATCAACGGTCTACTAACGGTTGCGGCTAATTTTACCCAAACAATGTGCGGACAATTTTCCCTAGATTCAAACCACTGTTCCTGCCAAGTAATATTTTACTGATATTGTCGATCGTTGAGTTAGATTTACAATTATGAGGCCTGAATAGTAAAAATAGAACGATACCAAAGGCGATTTGGGAATGGCGGCAGTATTTTATGATAGAACAGACTGCTTTTTCGAGCGGCACGAGGGAAGATTAAGGAACACGGATACACCTTCTGCTGGGTCACTCAGGGAAACATTTTTGTCAAGCAGAGAGAAGGGAAACCATCCCTGCCCGTCCGCACGCATGGTGACCTACTGCGTGTATTCGCTCCGCCCAGCGAAAGCTGAGTCGAGAGGCACTACGGTAGCAAATAAGTTCCTTAAAATAAGCTCTTATTGTGATTCTGTATTTCTTACTTATATCAGTCATTGCGGCATATCACATTTTCTTATGGCATTTTCACAATTTTGTATAACATTACACTACTACTATCTCAAATTATTATCTGACACCTTTGGCAAAAAATTGTGTAACTTAAACCTGTTGACACCACAATACTACGCTTACACAAAAAACATCACGTGCAACAGTTTACTGGACAGCAAGTCTCCCAAAAAAAACTACCCCATTTTGCAACTAACTTACTACCACAAAACTATAAAACTAAATATAATAACTAAACCATATACCTACGATATTGTACCGTGTAAAAGTTTTACCAATCAAATCGTATATGCATTTAATGAACAAGTACCTGATAACAATAATCTCCATGGCTAATGATTATACAGTAGCTGAATTAGACTCGATTGGTATACACTGTCATCTAATAGACACGCCTGCACAATGTCGTATAGCAATCCCCAACAGTTATAATTTCAAAATTATTTCATTCAACATAAGGAGTATACATAAAAATTTTGACGCTTTTTTGGTGACGTTACACAGAATGAAGACTTCCTTTGATGTAATAGTTCTCTCAGAATGTTGGCTGAGTGAGAACACGGTAATCCCTCACTTACCGTCGTACACCTCCTATTTTACAAATAAACATATAAATCAAAATACAGGTGTTGTGGCATATGTGAAGGATGGCTTCAGCGTCTGTGCCTCAGAACCGGAATGTCAGGATGCAAACTGTCTACAACTGACTTTAGACAATGAAATCACAATCCTCGGGGTATACCGCCCACCGTCATTCCCTAATTTTAATAACTTTTTTTGTTCATTGGATTCTATTCTAAAAGCTAACTCAAACAAGAACACCAAGCTGATTTTAATAGGCGATATCAACATAAACTTGCTCCTGACAAAAAGTGCTCAAGAATTAGAGTATCAATGTCTCACCTCGGAACATGGACTCCTGCCGGCAATAACCATACCTACGAGAGACGGGAGCTGCCTGGATCATATTTTTGTGAACACCAGCCGTGATGTTACCGGTGTCGTGTGCCGCTCTAATCTAACCGACCACTACATAGTAATGCTAGGAATGGCTACTACTAAGAATGACAAAATTAATTATAACAGGACCACACTTAGACACGATGTGGAAGTAATAAAAAGAGAGCTTGAAAACGAGGACTGGATCGCCACATTTGACAAAGCGGACACAAACCAGGCAGTGAACTTCTTCTGTGGCCGACTTACTGAAATTGTGAACTCGAACTCGAAAACAACGAAAATAAGTCACTCCAAATTTAACATTAAGCCGTGGATTACTCCAGGATTAATACGCTGCATGGAACACCGTGACCGTCTCCATTTACGCACACGAAAGTTTCCCGAAGATCAACTTCTACGCTTAATATACTCACGGTACCGAAACTTCTGCAATAACCTCCTACGGAGGCTCAAAACCGAATATGAAAATCGAGAACTATCCAACAGCACAAATAACACTAAAAAGCTTTGGAAAACTATTAAATCAATATGTCATATGTCCAAAACTAGGAAAGAACCTCTAGAACTCTTAACACTGAAGGGTAGTACTGATCACAAAGATTCTCTTGATACTTGTAATGAATATTTCTCAACTATCGGAAGAAAGCTGGCTGATGATATCTTAGGTCGACTTAACCAAAGTCAGGAAAAACTAACATATAGGGTACAAAATAAACTTATCAAAGACTCTTTCTTTCTGCAGCCCACAGACGAACTTGAAGTTGAGTCCCTTATATTATCTTTAACAAATGGCAAGGCACCCGGTGTGGACGGTATTACCAACACTATGCTGAAAGATATACGGAAGTCTGTACTAAAACCACTTACAGCAATTTTGAATCTCAGCCTACAATCGGGTGTCTTCCCGGAAGCATGGAAAACAGCATCTATTACACCGATCCATAAGGATGGGCCTAGGGACTGTACTGCAAATTATCGGCCAATATCACTGCTGACAGTATTCTCTAAACTTCTGGAGAAAATAGTAAACAACAGACTTGTGCATTATATTGAATCGAATAAACTTCTCTCCAACAGGCAGTTTGGCTTCAGGCAGGGAAGATCCACGGAGGATGCAATAACGTTACTTACTTCCACAGTTGCGGCTCACCTGGACAGTAAGATGGCAAGCATAGGCATCTTCCTGGACCTAGCCAAAGCCTTCGACACCGTCTCAACGCCAATCCTGTTGCGTAAACTTGAGTGTCACTTCGGGGTGAGAGGTTTGGCTTTAAAATGGTTTAAAACTTATCTGAACGGCAGGAAACAGTGTGTTAGAGTGGGGGGTCAGGAAAGTGGATTTCTCACTGTTAATTTCGGCGTCCCTCAGGGTAGTATCCTGGGTCCGACCCTTTTTATCATGTATATGAACGATATTCATGAGAGTGTGGACGCAGAAATTATCTGCTACGCCGATGATACCGTTATTATCTATAAGGCCGCTTCTTGGTCTGAGGCGTTCTCAAGTGCTGAATCGGGTATGACACAGATCTCAACATGGTTGCAGCATAACTTACTAACATTAAATGCCAAGAAAACCAAGTACATGTGCTTTCACAAAACCACGGCATCAGCCCCTAAACAAAACCCTAAAATCAAACTGCACATGTGCTTGAACCGGGCACGCTGCAGCTGTGAAGAGCTACTAAAAACTGACACCATTAGATACCTTGGAGTAATGCTTGACGAGCGCCTTAACTTTGGAAAACATATTGATTTAATATCATCTCGGGTTAGGAAAACTGCTGGCATCATGAGGTTACTTCGGTCATCAGCATTACCAGTGGTTTTAAAACAGGTCTACTTTGCTCTGACACAGTCACTTCTTTCTTACTGCGTAGTATGCTGGGGTAGTGCACAAAAAACCGTTATAATGCAGGCAGAAATTGCGCAACGATGTGTGTTAAAAACCATGCTTAAAAAACCCTTCATGTACCCAACAGCTAAGCTTTACAAAGAAAGTAAAGTATTGACTGTGCGTCAACTGTTTTTACTAAAAACTACACTGAGAGTCCATCGTACAATAGTTAACACCGAGAAATACAGTAAACTGCTTGAGCGTCGCGTTTATAGGTTACCATTGCCAAACATCAAAACCAGTTTCGCTAGACGGTTCAGCCCCTACAAGGATCTATATATATACAACAAATTGGCAAAGTGTTGCAATATAAAGCTATGTTCCACTGGGGAGGCTAAGTTTACTGTCACTCAATGGTTACTCACTTTAACGTACAATGATACTGAAAACCTAATGGTACACCTGGTTTGAGAATCAAGTACTCCATTTCGGGGACACATTTTTGCACATAACAATATCAGTAACTACATTGCACTATAGTACATTACACTCCACTGCAACCGCATTACACTGCATAACCAATACACCACACCACACCACACCACACCACACCACACCACAGCACACCACACCACACCACACCACACCACACCACACCACACCACACTTCACTACACTGCACTTCATTAACCTACTTTTAACTTAGGTATCTACATTTACATATTATTTGTTTATATTATATAATAAAGTCTTTAGCAATAACCTCATATTGAACTGTTCAATTGTTTATAAATTGTCAAACTGTAACACTATTTTAACTTCAACTGTAAATAGCGATAGCAACAGAATACCGAACAGCATACCTTTAATGTTATAACGTAATTGGCACCCACAGGACAGGCTTGCCTAGTGTGGGGTCACCGGCAATGAATGTAACCTTTGTGTATTTTTGGCAATAAATTATTATTATTATATTATTATTATTATAGAGGACATAAAAATAAACATGGTTTCATAATAGATTCTTACGGATTAAAATTGTTCTCAACATGAGGCATTAAGATTAGGAGACAGGTGTCTCGTTGTTAGATGAGTGGGAAGCAAGTCTAATCTATACATGAGTCGTTAGCACTGTACGTGGTTAGACAACACCCGCGGCCGCGGTGCCGGTTAACAAAGTATGAATTATCTACAACGCGTTAGAGCATACATCTGACGATTTTGCAGAAAATTCGAGAAATAATAACGTTTGTTGACTTCGTAGAAATTGGCTGTTATGAGTAGTGTAAGTATTGAGTATTTGAGTAGGTATTGATGTTTGACCTAGTGGATTGTTTCAAAATACGTCGTTGTGATAAAATTGAACGATTTGCGCTTTGGATTCTTTGTTCGGGAGCCACGAGTGTGTCGACCTGGTGTATGCCGTGACATTTGTCGAATGTTTGACGATATCAGTGTTGGGTGAACGCCAACGCACCAACTTTACTTCCACCCACAGCCGTGTTTCGAGAAACGATAGCATCTGACCCTTGAAAGTCTGCGTTTGAACAATATTTAGTTTTTTGTCGCCATAAAATTGGACTATGGATGAGTTATTGTGCAAAATACGTCACGCTAACTGACACATTGACGCAAGGACGGTTTGAGCAGTTGTAGTATCTTCATTCATATTTAATTTCAAGGAGAATTCAAGTAGGTACTTACAAATATTGTTGGTCTAACTTACCTTAGGGTGTAATTGTAAGGAATTTGGACTCGATGGACGGACAGAGTAATATATTGTGATTGCTAGCTATATTTTCTATATCCAATAAAACCTATCGCAAATCACTGCTGAAGAAACAGCTACAAGCATGTTTTTATAAGAAATCCAGTTGATACGTATTTGTCTATAAAAGCAATTTCAACTAAAACAGATGGATCTCGGTCGTAACTCAAGTTGTGTGGCTGATCCAAAAACATGTGAATTTGAAAGACTTCTCACTTAATTATCTTTCGAGTGTGACTAATTCGAAAGTGATGGCTGCGTATAATAAAATCCATTACTTGTATTCAATGCGTAGTGAGTTATCGGAGGTCAAGATTTCAAGTCACAGGACAAGAGCCGACGAACTGATCGCTCTCTTCAGACGCCCCCTATTTGTTATTAGATAGTGATTGCCTGTGACTTAGTGTAAATTTTATGTTGAATTAGATTTTTTCCCACGGGAACCTATTACCTTGTCTAGGTCATGGTTTATGTGTGTGCCAAATGTGCAAAATTCGCCTAGCGGTTTTTGCGTGATAGAATAACAAACCTACAAACTTTTAATGAATAAAGCTGAAGAGTTTCTTTTATCTTTTCTTTGTTTTTGTTAAATCAGGTTATTAACTTTATTAGATGTTTGTTTTTCTCACGATACAGATGACGTACGTGTTATTGGTGTTTTTATTTTTGTTTCTTTACGCACAACTAGTGCCACAACCAGAAGAAAGTAAAAAAATCACTTTGTGTGTTACGTTTGCATCAATAATGATGAAACTAATTTAAAATCACCATTTTGTATTCCTTGCGTTTAACCTGAAGCAAAGACGATATGATAACTAGCTATCATATCGTCTTTGCCTGAAGTGAAAAAGTTTACATAAAATTTCACATAATATAACCGTTTTCTTGCAGGTATCATTGTATTCTTCTCCAATTGACTGAAATTGTTTTGGTAGTATATTGTGTATATTGGAACAACTATGTGGATGTTAAATGTCGATCGATGTTGATTCTATATTAACATTGTTAGATTGTTCCTTGTCGTTGAATGCAACCGCGCCTGATGTGGCATTAGTAATTCATTATTCCGTTCATTGTAGGTTGGAAGGTAATGCTCTATTGATTCAATGAACGCTTTGTATATTTCTTTGTTCTCCGCTTGTTAGAATAAATGCAATTGCAGTATGTTCACATTTGATTCATTGTGGTAAAGAATTACTAGGCTAAACTGGAATTCTTCAACTTTCACTTTTTTCTTCATTAGCAAGAAATGTCACACTTGAATCGACGAAAATAGCACAGAGTTTGTACAGTTACTAAGTCGCATGCTCATTGTGTTTACGTTCGACATTAGCATTTATTATTGACATGCTAAAACTTGCGGTTTCAGATACGGTACTTAATGAGATAGCACGCGGCGCGACAATCTTCCACTTGATATAGTTTTTATGGTGCTCTGTAGTTTAAACGATCACTAGGTGCAGTAATAAACCTCATCCCACACGTATCCAGTGGTTTTATCTGAGCTGTTGTGTACACGTGGCCTGGCGGTTCGTTAACCTGTTATTGTGTGGTTCGTGTGTACGCGCAGCTCTATGAGAGTTTGCGAGCTGCATGCTGCAATCGCGACCTAATTGGCTGATGGACCAGGGAATATGGGCAGGCATTCGAAGAACTGGGAGCGCTTGAGATGAAGCTCGAGATCGCTTTTGTTTGGGTATTATTGTTTAGTACAGATCAATTGAATAGATTTCAGTCTTCTGTTGTTCTAATCTTGACTAGAGCAAAGTTGTTGTTGTTATTTGCCGTAATGTCCAGTAGAAATTAGGGTTACTACTTCAACTACAGTTGTGGGGATTATTTACTATAAAAACCTGCAAAGTCATTATCTAGGATGAAACTGAGACCAGTCCCTTTTTAGGTAAATCACTGACCAACTGGATATACCTGGATCACCTGAAATTTGTTGTGTACAATACATCATAAGACGACGTAACACTATCGTACTATAAGTGATTACCTACTTCTTTGAAGTTTAGGCAAATATGCTCTTTGGCTCGTAGACCTCTGCTGATAACATACGTTCCAGATATATCGCTCAAGTCTTGTATTGTTTTAGTATTTGTCTTGATTCGTCACTCATTAGCATGTATAGGAGGCGTGAGCGTGATATGGAACGCGTCGGGCGGCATCAACATGAAGTCTTACGAACACCGCTTATTGTTATACTTGTTGGTTGCCAAACGTTGGCGTGTTTGTGGCCAACCTTATGCAGCGTAGTATCGTTTCAAGTGTATGACCTTGATAGACTAATCGTTTTTCACGATATAGAGCAGCTGTATACGAGATGCAACCGTATTTACTTCTTTCTAAGGTTTACTTTAGGGCGTTTGACGGCTATGCGTAACTACGTTGTTAGTGCTGTGACCGCGGCAGTAGTTATACGCGTCTCTATATTCATGGTATTGCATATAAATGCTGTTTGTTTTTTTTAAACGGAGGTCGTTAACATTCCCGATTGGCCTTGTTTTGAAATTCGTCCAGTTTGCGTATTTGGCTAGCATTCAGGATGTTTGTTCTCACATTTAAATTCTACTCATACATTTTGCATGGTATTTATAAACTTCATGTTGATAATATCTACCTGAGTACTAATTTTAGCGGAAACATCTCCCGGTCTAGCCTATTTAAAATTACGAAGCTCTTATAAATTTGCATCTTCACTACAATTTGTGCAAGTTTATCCCGGTTGTATCCAAAGCTTGGAGGCTGTAAATCGCTCTTCTACATTCCTCTGTTTTGTCATAATTTATTTAGGTTATATATATTGGTTTTCCTGCAGCAGTGTCGTCTGCATCTATTCTATTTTTTCGGATAAAATTATTTTTACTGTGCGTTTGCTTTGACATCTACTTTGATTTTAATTTGCTTTGCTTTGACATTACATTCAAAAGATACAGCAAGATATGAAAAGCATCATTTAAAAAAAAACTATGTTCCTTGAAATATTTAAAACACGAAATAAGGCATTCGGCCTCGTTAGCTGCTAGCTGACTTCGTAAACAGCAATAAAGACACAACCGTTACTTTGCTTTTAAAGCTGTTTAATGATGTTAATCGTGATATCATTGCATATTTAATTATAATGAATAACGCATCTTTGTTACAAACGTTTCTCTACTATTACTAGAACTCCCACAACACTTCATATAACGGTGTAAACTTCGCTTAATTCTACTACTATTTGGCTTCAACGGACGTAACTTAAAAACTAGGCATTACATACGTTGAATTCTGTTATTTGTTTAGGTTTACTAATATTTTCCTTTCCAAATATAGTCTCCACAACTATATATCTATACAAGCAGTTTACTTCTATATGGGTTTCTAGCCTCAAGCTAACCTCACCTACCGGCTTGTAGGTGCAATGAGGGCTTGCAATCAGCAGTTGCTGATTGACAGACTTTCGTCCCAGGATAGGAGAAGTCTAAGGGCAGACCCTGGGCTCCAAAAGTAGCCTACGCCCGTGGCTCCGCCCGTTGGATGTCGGTTTTCACGTTTTGACTATATCTCCGGTTCTAATCAACCGATTTTGATCAAACATGCCTAAAAGGCTAAGTCTGACCAAGATCTTTCAAACAAAAAAAAAACGCATCAAAATCCGTTCAGTAGTTTTTGCACCCGTTGCGCACAAACAGACAAGAATTCAAAAATAAAAATTGTGTTCAGAATCGTTCATATAACATAACCCATTTGTTTACAGACACAGTCACTTTACAATTTTATTATACTCGTATTTAATAGTACCTATAGATAGAGTATAGATGTACTTAATAAATAGAGATAATAAACGAGATTGACAGAGGACTATTTTATTAAAACAGACACGAGTTGCCGGTATTTGTTAGATTTATCTATCCAGCAAATATCCGTTACAGTCAGTTAGTAGTTGGATTTGTTCTATATATCGTTGATATTGCCGGATGATTATCGGGCAGGGATTTGGGGTCCCCATACGTGAGAACTAGGGGCTATGGTAGGGAAATAAGGGTAGCACTTCCTAATGTCTTCCTCTTCCTAACACTACTCGACCACTAATAAGTACAGAAAAGTAGTACAAATATCACGGCCGGCAGGTGTTATTCACGAGCAATGGTGACCGTTTTCCATTAGATATGCTAACCTCCCGAATGGATGATCGGGAAGATGTAATACCGGTTCTTAGTTTGAATAGTGTTGTTTGCGGACGATACATCACTTATTTTTAAGGTAGATCGGCGTAGTGCAGATGCGAATAATATTAATAGTATTTTGAACGCCATCTCAAACTGGTTTTATGCAAACAACCTATTGTTGAATGCAGAAAAGACCAAATGTATTAAGTTTACATTGCCTAATGTGAGGCAAGCACACGTTAATGTGGTGCTGGAGGGGCAAAGGTTAGAATTTGTAAATAGCACTACTTTTCTAGGCATTACATTGGATTCGAAATTGCAATGGGGTGACCATATAATTACTTTGGCCAATAAACTCAGTTCTGCTGCTTATGCTGTCAGACGGATTAGGCGGTTGACAGATGAACCTACTGCTAGGCTGGTATATTTTAGTTACTTTCATAGTCTGATGTCTTATGGAATACTACTTTGGGGGAATGCAGCAGATTTCGAAACCATATTTATATTACAAAAGAGGGCAGTTCGTGCCATTTATTGTTTAGACAAGAAAGAATCTCTTAGGGAACGATTTAAAACGGTAAATATTTTAACTGTAGCTTCCCAATATATATTCGAGAACATACTGTATGTCAGGAAAAATATATCCAATTACACAAAAGTAAGTGACATTACAGTCAGAAATCTGCGCAATAAAAATAAACTAATCCTTCCTTGTTATCGGCTTAGCAAAGTTAGTGGTTCTTTTAGGGGGGAAGGTATACGTTTTTATAATAAATTGCCTGAATCGGTCCTTGGTATGCCTGACAATAAATTTAAAACATTTGTTAAGGCCACCTTATGCAAAAAAGCATACTATAGGACTACTGATTACCTTGAAGACAAAAATGTCTGGCTTGAGCATGGTGCAGGCCCCTCCTAGAATGCTAAAGTGCTACAACTACATAATGCTGTAGTTGTGGCATTTGCCTACTACAATATATTGATATTGTGGTAGGCACGCGACCTTTTTTACTATATTTTTGACATCAGTATATTTTTGACATTTTCAATTATTTTATTGTTTAACTTCGGTTAAAATTTATTATATATTATTTTTTTTTTTTTTTTTATATACCTTTATTTATATTGACACGAGACAAAATGTACATTCGTCCATATTTAGTCTTAAGATATCTATGTATAACCTGACGTCTTAAAATGCAGCAGTGGAGTTTGTTGCGCCGTTTCTTCTCCACTAGCGCCTAGGAAGCGGTGGTAAACTTAGTATTAAGTAGTTTTTGACGTCAAAAAGATGTAATTACGTTACACTATTTTGAAAAATAAAGAATTTGAATTTGAATTTTGAATTTGAATAGACGCATTTTTTGTCCCGCGCCCAACTTGCAACGTGCATGTGTGTTTCTGCCTGGGTATGGGTTATTTAGAGACAGATTGCTAAGTGTGAATTCTTTCTTGTATTATGGTGAATGGTGTAGGCCTTTATATTTATCTATAGTACTTATATACGCTTTTAAAATAATCCTTTGCTTCGCTTGAAAAAGACGTAGTAACTCGGGCGCTAGATTCACTCAGAGTATTCATTATCAACCAAATTTAGGTTCTGTATGCATGGTTTAGAAAGTGTAAATAGTATAAACCAGCTTGGTTGTGGCTAAGACGACGACGATTTTAAGATCGTGAGTTAGTAATAGCAGCTATACTTTTTACCCGACTGCCAAGATGGGTTATGTTTTTCGCGTGTCAATCAAATCAAGAGAAATACTTAAAACCTCTTTAAAATGGAAAACAGTGACGCTTATCTTAATATATATAAATCTCGTGTCACAATGTTTGTCCTCAATGGACTCCTAAACCACTTAACCGATTATAATAAAATTCGCATACCATGTGCAGTTCGATCCAACTTGAGAGATAGGATAGTTTTTGAAACGGATTTCGACATCCACGCGGGCGGAGCCGCGGGCAACAGCTAGTATTTTATATACTTCTGCTGTTCTCGTGACGATGGCATGTCAAATTTTTTTTGTCCAAGTGCTCCCTTAATTGCGTTCTCTGGTTATTATTTATCAATTAAAATTAACAATTAGTTATAAGCTTATCGCGGTGTTAATTATGCTGACGACTTCACGCACATGCAACAGATGTGGAGCACTTCCTCTGTACACTAACAATCTTAACATATTTTCTTTTTCTATTCTTTTTCTTCTTTTCCTGCTAGATTTTTCCAGTCCAGTAATAAAATTGGCTACGGCCACAGCGTTGTCCGTTGCTTCTTTCTCTATAATCTTTTCAACTTAAGTTCCATAGTAATGATGTCCTTGTTCATCCAGGTCATGGCAAAACTCACAAAGACGCAGCGAGCGTGCGCGCGACGCACCCCATCCCTGCCGCCTGCGGCCTGTACTACTTCGAGGTGCGCATCGTGTCCAAGGGCCGCGACGGGTACATGGGCATCGGGCTCTCCGCACACGGCGTCAACATGAACAGACTACCTGGTGAGTGACACAAAGAACCGCTTCGAACAACGAAAATAGCTTTGCTCTGGCCTGGAATTGGGCTTCGATTCTATTAAAACAAGTTTACGTTGAGTTAACCTTTTGGGGACTCCTAACGCTCTTGAATCTTTACAGTTCCGTAGGCACATTACCAGATGCATATGACACCATCTTACCATCTCGTCTATGGCGAGTGTTCCAATAAGCTAGGTTACGTATCCCACGCTTTCATATTCTACTTAGAACGTGTAGAGTTGATCGATCTCATGTGCAGCACTGACAGATTTTCTTTAGCAGGTGTGGTGTCGTATAGCTAACGAAGACAGACAATTTTTTTTTGTTATCACTGATTTATAGGATGTTTGGGTGTAGTACATACATGAGGTTGGCGTTCCGCCAATAGCTAACGATTGTGCTCGGCAACATGTCTGTCTGTCTACCTGTGCATCTACTTATACCCTTGACCAGCTTGGAAGTACAAAGCAAACTAACTGAGTCATCAAACACAAAGTCAGACAGGTACTTGATGTTAAAATAAATTATATTCACCTCTGTGGCTGTTCTATTTTTAAACTTTATGCATCGTTGCTTTTGAATATCCAGATACAAGCAAAGATTAGGTAATAATACGGCATACAGAAGCGCCATAAAAAATATTGTCATATCTTACCGAACGCACAATCTGGCCGCGTCGTTATTATATTGCTTTATCTATTCGCCAAGGTCCCCTTTAGGAGAGGGGCGCGGGCGTGGGCATCAAACCTACTTGTCCTTACAGAATCTTATGATCTGTTGCACTTTCGCCCCTAACAGTATTATTTATCTGCATTTAGAATTTCAAATCTTTCTGCTAGGGTTTTCCCTAGCGACTACAATATGGAGTTCTTCAAGAAGGGCATTAAAAGGTATTACAGGTCGGCAGAGCGAGTGTGACGCCCTTGGTGTCGCACACATCCATAGGCCACGGTGACCGGTTCCCATCAGGTGGGCCGTGTGCTTGTCTGCCACCTAAGTGGTATCAAAAAAAATCAGCTGTTTATAAGTGCCGGAGGCCTTATCTCTTTAATTGCCTTTTTAACACTCTTCCCATATGCAAATAACACCTTTAGAGCTCTTGTGTTCTTAGGCCATGATGTCGCCATGGCTGTTTCCATTGCTACGTTAATCCGTCAGCATATTAGTTAAAATCTATCTAAATCCAACTCTTCAGAGATCATATACGGGCAAGAGTGTATTATATTCCAACTTATATAAAGTCACGCCTTGGGGTAGGCAGAGATAACATCTTTTCAGTTGCTCTCGTCATACGCCTGTCTCTTCTACTTTCATAATTTATTTTCATACATGCTCGCCGGTTACGGGTGCTCTTGACCTGACCTTTCATTAAACGTCCTTGATCTGAATGACATACGTACGTCTACGTCTAGGTTGACTTAACTTCATTTGACCTTATTCTAGACTAGATAATATTGTAAAACATACTACAATACAGCTTGTACTGTAAGTTCTAGAACTCGGATAAACGTACATAAACGCGTTTTTGTAAATACGTACTGTACCTATTTATATGATAGAAAAACCCAGACCAATGCAAATAGATATATTCAGGCACATAAATATTTGTATTAATCAGGAATTTACGTGAGCCCTGACATAGTAATCACAAACTACTGAGGATTATTCGTGCAGATTATTTTTTGCCAAAAAATAATCTGTACGAAAAATTCTCTACACTACCCGGCCCTTAAATCTGCAAATTGTATGCCCTTTTAATCGCGCGGAAAGTTCCTCCGGATACCACCTCCGTCGGCCATCATCTAACTGGCTAAAATCACACGCTGTCTCGCCCAATAAATTGGATCATTATTATTATTATTTATTAGTTTATACAAACAAGCATCATTAAGCATATAAATATGAGAATGTTGTTGGATGTTTTTGCCCAATGTTCCAGGCTGGGACAAACACTCGTACGGCTACCACGGCGACGACGGCCACTCGTTCTGCTCGTCCGGCACGGGGCAGCCCTACGGCCCCACCTTCACCACCGGTGACGTCATCGGCTGCGGCGTCAACCTTGTGGACAACACATGCTTCTATACAAAGAACGGACACCATTTAGGCATCGCATTCAGAGGACTACCCGTAAGTGCACAACTGAAGTTTGAGAACCGCTGGAATATTTTAAAAAAATAGTTTAGCGATATAATTGGTCAAAACGGCGACTTAATATTGGTCAAAGTGGGTCTCAATCTCCGGACCTTGGACCGAAGATCAATTCATCATCGTTCTCATAGTGATTACCTAGTTACATGCCAAAGTATGCACTATGGAGTCCGGGCTTCGCTTTTTTAAATTGTTTGTCAATTTTTTTTGGGAGTGACAGCCATCTGACCTCTTTACCCCGAGAGGATCTTTCTTCGTTATTCCAGAGGTGAACCGACTATCAGGTGATTTTGCCTTGGGTTTGGGCCCAACGCAATCTCACCAGGGGCATTTTTCTGTTTTACATCGAGTTCTAATCACAGTCGATACGTGAGAAGTCGGTCTATTTCAGTAGGTTAACACAGAGGAAAGAAGCGGTGTGAAACTAAACCAACTTAAGTGTATCAGGTAATACGAACGTGGGTGGTTTCAGTACGATTTGTCAAACAGAATAAGGGGCCGTGTAAACCCAATATATTGATTTAAATTTATTGATGTGATTATAATTCAATCATCTTCGTCAACCTAGCGTTAATCCCAGTCATATCCAAAGCTTTCACCTCGGAGTCTGGGGTCCGCTTTACCAGTCTAACTGCGGATTTGGCTGAACCTCGATATTATAATTCAATCATCATAATAATATAATTTGCACTGTTTTTTTTTGGTGTTCAATTTCGGTAGTTAACACCAAAAATTAGCTGTAACACGCCTATAAATATTTCGCCCTGGTTCTTTAACTTAATTCTCTAATTAAATCTGTCTAAACTAAACACGTTCGTAACACGTAGTTCTATTGTAGTTGGTTCAAGGGTCCCTTAACTTAAACGTGCTGAACAAATAGGAAGTTTCGCGCTCAAACAGGTTTACGTTCGACGGGCAATAGTAAATAAAAGCCCTTTTTTGTACCCCAACATTATTTCTTTAGGAGCCCTTTAGAGATAAGAGGAATTTTGAACTTCCAATATAAATAAATGAATATTGAGATAAAGATTTGTTCGCTCGATCGGGCGATAGATGCCGCAAATGCTAATTGTCGTAGTCATAATGACTAATGGCTTGCAACTGCTTCCAAATGATGATTTAACTAAAATTATATTTGGTTAAAAATGGGATCTTCCCTCAAATTTCCAGAATTTGTTCCTTATTGGTAATTTATCGAATGGTGTAATAATATTATGGTGTTTTTTTAAATTAATAGATTCGATTACTTACTGGATAGTTCTATCGATTTTCAAATTTTCAAAATTAACGGATCCGATTCCTAGCTAGGTCTATTGATTACAAAAATGAATTACTTAGTTTTTATCAAAATCGGCATCCAGGCTCCATTGAGCATTTTTCGCAATTCCGTGAATGGTGTATAATTCGGTGAAGATTGTTAGTAAGCAGCGGGTGTGGTGATGTTGCAGCCGAACCTGTACCCGACGGTGGGGCTGCAGACGCCGGGCGAGGTGGTGGACGCCAACTTCGGGCAGCAGCCCTTCGTGTTCGACATCGAGGACATGCTGCGCGAGCTGCGCGCGCGCACGCGCACCGCCATCGACGAGTTCCCGCTGCCCGACGACCAGGGCCAGTGGCAGCAGGTGCTGCACAGGTCGCCACCACTCATCTAACTGTACTCTCGTTTCTCACACTCACTGAAATAGTTTAACAACCCCCCCCCCATGCCTACAGGATGGTGTCCACGTACCTGGTGCACCACGGCTACTGCGGCACGGCACAGGCCTTCGCGCGCGCCACGCACCAGCCCATCGACGAGGATATCGCCTCCATCAAAAACAGACAACGTGAGTACGCCCCTCTCCTCCCCCGCCCCCTAGCTGATACTTGGTGGTGTACTTGTAAAGTCTACCCCGCTCAGAACACTTTGAAATAAGTACTGTCAGCGCTATACGCAGGCCCGAGATTGCCGTCAATGACAGAAGTGTTCTGGAGTAATTGAGTAAATTATATTTATGTTTGAAATGTGGTATACCTAAATAAACTGAAATTAAACAATGAATATTGTAAATTAATTATGTTGGATAATGAAGAACAACACGTCACTATCACAGCTATTGGTCACTTCACGCCTAATGATAACGCTGCCTACCCTCATATGCATGGGTTTGAGGCAGCTTTTGACAAATCTTCTTTATTTATCTACTTTATATAACCAGACTCTTTTCAAAGGCGTCTAGTTGACAGCAACAGGATAGTGGTGTTATCTTTTAACGTAAAGTCTAAGTTAAACCTGGGTTTTTACTAACGCTAATTTATTAAAATATGACTGTTAAATTCCAGGAGTATCTAAATTGATAGTGTCGGGTCGCATCGGTGAAGCCATTGAGGTGACCCGCGCGCTGTACCCCGGCCTGCTGGAGCGGGACCTCGACTTATTGTTCCTGCTCAAGTACCGGCAGTTCGTAGAGATGGTCAACGGATCCGATTCAGAGGTAAAGCATCAGATTTACTTAAATTGAGTTATTTTAATTTCTGTATAAAACAATGGCCCTAATACGCTACCTTGTGGCACTCCGTAAGGTGTTTGAGTAGAATTTGTTTTATTTCTATCGTAATGTATTTTTATTTGTCGTTATTATTGTATAAGTTATTTATCTAATACGTAATGTATTAAGTTGCTAAGATAAGATGACAGAATGAACAGAAAGTGTTCTATCTCCATCCTATCTCTATCCTATTGCAAATATTTTTATCATTGTGGTCAAGTAGGTCAAAGGCTTTTGTCATGTCTATGATGATATATTTATTTGTCTGATATTGTTGAAAAACGTAAAACCCGACATCCACGCAGGCGGAGCCGCAGGCGTAGGCTTATTTAATATATAACTAAACAAGGTGATTCTGTGTGGTATCCAGGTGTGCGGAGAGAAGGGTGCGGCCAACGGCGTGGCCACGTCCGTCATCTCGCACACGTCGCGCGCGCCCGCCAACGGACATCACGACAAACACTCCAACGGTACGTACCTGCAGCGTACGCTCCGGTGTACCCACCGGCATACTTCGCACTATGTATGCTAGAAGAGCGTTTATCAACCAATCATCTTATTTCCTAATCTATACTAATATTATAAAGAAGTAAAGTTTGTGCGTTTGTATATTTGTAAGGGGTAATCTCGGGATCTACTGAACCGATTTCTGAAAAATTCTTTCACCAATAGAAAGCCACATTATTGCTGAGTGTTATTAGCCATATAATATTTCATGGGAAAACTGGAATTTACATCCGGGCAAAGCCGGGTCCCGGGTTGCTAGTAATATTATAAATGTGAAAGTTTGCAGCGATGTTTGTTACTCAATCACGCTGTAACAGCTAAACGGATCCGGCTGAAATTTGATGCATCCTAGACTACTGATGGTAGTCAGGAATAACAGGCTACATTATGTCCTTGGAATATTATAGGTGCCCAAAGGAAGCGGGAACGGGAACAGAATTTTACGCGGGTTAAGCCGCGGGCACCAGTTATTTGAAGGTTTCTGGTTGACCATGTAGAAGTTCGCGCATGAACTTTTTGACACCTTATTCACAAAACTCAGAAATTAAGGTGCCAAGCAATGGCAGTACAAGTCTTATATGGTTACAGGAGTAGCGGAGGCGGAGCCGGAGGGCACGCCTAGCGCCGCGCTCGACGGAGACGTGGACATGGCGCCGCCGCATGCCAACGGCGCGCCCGCAGGTACGCGCTCCTCCACGTACACACCGCACACACACACACACACACACACGCTCACGCACACACTCACATACTCACATACTCACACAACGCACTACTTCATCCACATGACCCATACACATCACACATACACCCACACCACACCTATACACACTTACACCTACATCTACATACACCCACATCCAAACAAAAAGCCTTGTTTATTTAATAATGCTGCGGTATTATTGGCGGGTTCGAACCCCGCCACCCGCCCTGTGAAATTTACATTGTGGAATTCTCTTTTTTTGACCTTATTTTAATTTACGATCCAACTAAATCGTAATTTCAAAAATACTATTTTAATTAAATATATACTGTCGTCCTATCATAAAGTATTATATTTATACCCCAATTGGCACCCACATAAAAAGTGTATCTGAAAACAAATATGACTATAATTATGATATTAAAAATATATTATTAATTTATGTACTCATTAATTTAATTATAAGTTTAATTAAAGATTATATATTATTTGCACACCATAATCATTCATTGTTATTTATTTAGTGACATTTATCATTTTTATTATTGTTCGCTCGTTTTTTTAGTTTTGCATGACAATGTAAACATTGAGCTAATTCATATAATATTATATTAACATAAATAATATATATCTCTTGCCAAGTTGTTAAACACTGTGGGACGGTTAAGCGCGAACTCATTTCTACTAAACGTATTATATTCCGTGAGCGCTATCCCATTACGATGGCAATACCTATTCTAAAAAATCTCAGGACACACTATTTAATATTCAAAAATGTAGTTGTATAATTATTATTTAATTTTGATTTACGCTTTTATTAATATTTTAACCCATTTTTAGTTTGCCTCTATTATTGGTTATATATCTGTTAATATGTTAAGGGTGTATTCGGTGTAGTGTTGGTTTATTTTTGATACGTAGGACATCATAAATTATTATTATTATTTAAAATATGTGATGTTCTGTAAGCATTTCGAGATTTATTTCACGAAATGTTATTGTTGTATATTTTAAATAAAAAGCATCTAAAAATCTACCATAGTAGTATATTTTTTAAATTCTGGCAACACTGGATGCTAGTAGGCATTGAAATATTTAGTACCTTCAGCATGTATATAGTCTAACTTAGAGTTGCTTTTTTAACTAACCGCTCATGTAACATTGCATTTAGACTCGATATCACTCATGCGCACTTGAGAGCATAATATTTGTTCTTTTTTTCGTTAAGTTGAGTTTAGTTCGCGTGAGTCATCGCTTACGCATGATAGGGAGGTGCAAGTTATTACTATAAAAACGTCTATTTTTAATATTAGCTTCCATGACGTCACAATTTCAACACATAATGAAAGTATAGGTACAACATAGGTCGTTGTCACAATCAATGCAGTCCTAAAGTGATAAGTTGCACCTCTCTCGCACGCTGCTGCTAGTGTGTGTGACGTCACGGGCGGGCGAGTGACGTCAGGGCGGGCGGGTGACGTGTGGGCGTGCTTGTAGGTGGGGCGAGTGGGGCGAGTGGGGCGAGTGGGGCGAGTGGGGCGTGGCCGCTGGTGAAGGGGATGCCGGGCGTGACGGCCAGCATCGCCGCGCTCATGCCCGACTTCCGCGCGGGTGGGTAATCACTTGTCTTCTGTGTTCACGCCTCCACTGTACCATGTACCACTGCTCTGGTTCCGCATCTTTTTCTCACTCTCGGTACACGACAGATCCGTGTAGTTCCCGTGAAACAACTAGGTCACATCTAAACTACACCTATTATTTCTTGATACTTGTGGCGTATGACTACGGTATAAATAAAAAAAAACTTTCGAGTGTACAATTCTGTTTTATATACGTTTTTTTTCTATAATGTAGATGTTACGGTAAAGTAGTTAGTGACTTAGTTTAATATCTTTATATAGAAAACTTTCAAAGGCAAAGTCAAGGTCTTTATTCGTTGAATATGGTACAAAATGGTGTTTAGGTACATAATGTTCAGATCTCATACTCTGCCGGTCCTGGCGTACAAATTTTACATTGATTAATTTCATTACTTATCATTAAATGTCAACACATGCAATTGGTACAATTTTAAAATTAAGATGTCAGTGTTTAATTAGATTATATCATTTAAAAAATCGTCAATATTATAATAACATTTATCATATAGCATGTCCTTTAAATTTTTTGTCAATACGCTATGATATATACTTTCAGGTCAATACCAAACCACTACGTAATCTCATTTTGTCATTCTTTCCAAGCAACAGTTTAATTTCGTACAATTTTCGCCCTTATGGCAGGTCGCACGATAATATCTTGAAACCAAAATCGTATAACAATAAAAGCTTATCTTTACTAAGCTATATCATTCACAAACGTTAGGGAGGAACCAGAGTAAACTTTGATCTCATCGCTTCGAGTACTGTTTGCACCTTCATGGCAGATGGCACTGGTATAATCCCATCGCTAGCAACTCCTGCGCATTTATTTTCGCCAATTTTGAATTCAGCTCGTAATATTCCTATCTTATCCTGTCCCTAGTGAGAATATCGATTTATCCTTACACCTGATTAGACTACACGTGCTTTGACGTTTAAAACTATGGACGTTTAAAACCTACGGATGGGACGCGTTGAAGAATACAACTGACAACACTAGAGTAAGCCAGCTTCTTATACATATAAGTCGATAAGCACACTCTCACATACTAGTCAGCCACTATGCGGCAAATGTCATTCGATTCAGTCTATTTAAGTAGCAAAAAAGAAATTACGTGTTTTGTCTTGTGAAATGCTGTAAAAATCATAATGACGGCAAAAAAAATATATGCATTTAGGAAACACGTTGCAACCCAAAATTCACGGACACTTGGTTAGCCGCCGCCAATTTCGTCAACACATTCGTCACAGTCACACGTCACAGTTTCGTCTTCAACGCGTTCTTTCCGTAGGTTTTTGTACGCTCATATTTATACTAACAACACGTGTAAACACGGATGCGCAGTATTGCACATTGTGGATTGTAAAATGTCACCTACTGGCTAGTTCGTATGAGTCTGACATGTAAACTTTTCATCGGCCATTTCGAAACATTTCCATAGAACATAACTTGAAAATGATTTTAGGGGTAAAACTCGTGAATATTAACTACTAATTGATTTTTAACTATCGACGAAAGATCTACTTCGAGTCAAAAGGTATCCGAAATTTTAACTTAGCTTATAAATATGGTGCACCCTAGTCCGTGGATCTTCAACTGATTCTGGGTACCAGCCCTGGCGACTAGACGCATTTTGTCGGGATCAATTCCTTCCTTCTACTAAGGCAAGCGAATATTATATAGCCTTCCTATACATTTCCTTAACCCTTTCGTGACCAATGACGCACATGTGCGTCATTTAGTGTCAAAATCAAGGCCGTTATGAATCGGTTAATTTATTAAAGGAACTTACTATCACCAAAAAACTCTGGTAAATACCGCAGATAATGATGATAGATTTGGTTAGTAATTTTAATTCGGATTTCATCGATGAAAATGAATTTTACTCTAATGAGAACCAATATAGCTTTGGTTGTCGTTCCTATCCTTGATGAAATAAACTCTTAAGATAAAAGGGCGCTCAGTAGGTGACAAATTACCTTGAACAATGCTCTCAACTAATTTCCCAGTCCTTACGAAGTTCGTTGTCAGTTCAGCAGTTGTTATTGTTTTAGTTCAGGTTTCGAGAACAGTAAGTACTATGTTGTAGTTTATTTTATTTTTGGTATGTTTTCAGCTTAACCTACTAAATAAAGTACACGTTTTGTTTTAGAATGTTATAAATATTTGTTGACAGAGGCCTTAGTATATTTTGACGTTTTGTAAGTGCCGTCTATACAGAATGAATGATTTTCGACTTTGACCATGACGCAATAAAATAGTTCAGTTTCTGGCCTCTCATCTGAGAAATAGAGATGGCGCTATACACAGTGTATAGCGCCATCTCTCTCCATCAGCTTACTCCTTAATAAACATTCTAAAACAGAATAAAATATAAATCAGTACTTAATTGCGATAATATCTATATTTGTATTTATTAGACAAAACTTATTGATTTTGTGCCTTATCATCTCGTGAAAAATATGTCATTATATCGCCAAAAAATTACAGCCAATAAGTGTCGATTTGTATCAGAAAAGGTGTACAGTATGCGGTAAATTATATGTTATGTATAATAACTAAATTATTATGTATGGTTATTACTTATTTATGTATAAATTGTATTATGCATGTGTAGTGTATATGCTAATAAATAATGTGTTATAGTCAAACGTCGACTCAATAGAAACCAATTGTATTTAATTTGTCGATTTGTCGCTCGATTTGTTCACGATCGTTTGATAAATCGTATGTTAACGTCAGATTCTAAATTTAATCTTAATTTAACCCTCCCCATTCCACAGTCATTCTACCATTAAAAAGTTCTTCAAAATCAGTTTTTGAAGTGATAACTTCTTTACACGCGTTAGGCCTTTATGATAATGGTAAAAAACCCTTCTATTTGTGATTTTTATAAATCATCTTTTTAAAGGATTTTTAGAGGGTTCTTGAAAAATTTTGTGGGGTTCTTTAGGGTTCTTGACATATAATATACCCAAGAGAACCAAGGATCAAGCTATTTTTCTTAAGAATTATTGGTACTTTAGGATGTGACGTGTGACTGTAGTGAGTATTGCATGTATTGGCATAGCATGAAGGGTTCAGTGGGATGGTGTGCGAACGGGACAGAGATATATCAATGGCATGACGGAAATAACGCTTCTTATATACATGAATATTATTATATTTAGTATCTGTATGTATACATTATATTACCGAAACGGGACAACAGTTTATGCATGAACGGTCCGAGATTGGTACCTACTACCTTCTAATAAGGTTGTTTTTTACCCAACGTACACGGTTTTATGTTCAAAGCACTGACTTTAACTCATTTCTGTATTTCTCCGATTTGCTCGGCGACGATATTGAGATTTTTTATTACTTAAATTACTAATCTGTATATAAAATGGCCGAGGGACTTAGGTGATATATTGTTTCTATCAATCCGGCTCAAAGATGCACCATTGCGCATGGTGAAATATTGTTTTGTATTTTTTTTCCGGCTCGAAGGACCATATAAACCTGGACATTATACGAAATACGGGTGTACTTACATAGTAATGTGATTTGCGTTTGAAACTATTAAAACAGCTTCAAATAATGATATTCTTGACGTTATGTCGAACCTGTAATTATAATAATTACACAAACAGGTCACAATATAACAATGAAATTTTAAAATCAGGTCAGTATTATTAAAAAAAATAGTTGGAACCTAAGTCCCTTCACCATAATTAGCCGCCGTAATTGTAATTACAGCCGATACATACCGGTTATAAGTCCCTTCACCATAATTAGCCGCCATAATTGTAATTACAGCCGATACATACCGGTTATAATCACAATTAAATCTAAGTCAAAATATTGCACAGAAACCTTTGTAGAGTTCTATCCTAATAAACGTGAAGTGATATTTTGGCTTGGATGCTGTCGAGTGAGCTAAGGTCGAGGAGTTGTTCTGAAGTGCTTGTGTGGTGCGTAGAGGGCGATGGCAGCTGTGGGTCCCGCGCGTCTGTGGAGCGCATGCTGGCCTTCGGGCGCGAACTGTACGCCATGAGTCAGAAGCTGCAGCAGGACCAGTTCGTCAAGACTATGCTGGAGGTATGTACCGCACCTACATCCTCAAGCTGAGAGCGCTGTGAAGAAAATCGCAGAATATTTATTATTTATTTTATTTATTTGAAAACCTAGGGCATTGCTCTGTTTGAGAACAAGTCGTTATCACACTCGTAACGTGACAAGTCGTTGAATTTCAATTGATTAACATACAAGAAGGAACTGGTCTAAAACTAAACCAACTTAAATGTGTCGGTCAATACGAACGCGTGTGGTTACGGTAAGGTTTGTCAATCTGTATAAGAACGGTAGTCGCTACCGCGTGCAGAAGAGTAACCGAATGGGTATGTACGGTAAAACGGGGTGAATAGGCTTCCAAGGGTGAATAGAGATAAAATGGTCATCAGAATTTGTTCAATAATTTCTTTCAACCCCTCATTCCCTATTCACTCCTCAATACCTATTCACCCCGCGTTCCCTATTCACCTCTTGATCTCTATTCATCCCTCGTTCCCTATTCACTCCTTGATCCATATTCACCCCTAGTTCCCTATTCACCCCTTGATCCCCTTTCACTCCTCGATACCCATTCACTTCTCGATCCCTATTCACTCCTCGTTCCCTATTCACCCCTCGATCCCCAGTCACTCCTCAATCTCTATTCGCCCCTCGATCCCCATTCTCCCCTCGATTCCTATTCACCCCGTTTTACGTTAGTGTAAGTGTTCAGACTAAAGCGGATTTAAGTATCTGATAACTAGTTTTTATGTGTGTATACTATAGCAATATTTGGCAGTGTTTGAGCTTTTTTTTGTCGAACAAAAGTTGTCTCGTGCTATCGTTCTTTCAAAAGGTGCGTCACCTTTTCGTTAGTCGGTATAGCAATTAGTCGCACTAATAGTAGAGGAGGCCTAAAACAGGTTTCAGGATTTACTCGATAGCGGCAGAATAACATAATAGGGAAACTTTACACTCTTTCGAGGACCATATAAATAAACTTTTAAGTTTTAGTTAGAACATTTTAGTATACCAGATGAAGCATTTATATGCAGCCATGGAACTTATACGAGCGCGTCAGATTAAGGCAAGATGAGTTAGGTGAATACGGCAAAAAAGTGCATTTTAATAATCTGACAGTTCGTTCAACCGTTAAAATTTCCATTTTACACCATCGATCGAGTGATATATTTTGCCATTTTTTCAATAATTTTCGAAAATTTTCATAATTTTCATTTCCCCATGCATACCGGCAGATTAATGTTCCTCCGTTATCAGAAAGACGCGAGGTGTATACTTTATTAATCTCTGACGTGCTCGACAATATCCAGGTAATAGTTTTGTTGTTTTGTTTTGTTCATACATACGATACATATTATACAATAATCATTATCCTTTTTCTGTTTAGTATTATTTTCATCTTCGTGATCCAATATAACCCCATGACGCTCGAGTAAATCCACATTCCTACGTTGACGCATATATGCGTCATCAGTATAGATTATTCTTTAACGCATATATGCGTCATCGACAATAAATTGGTTGAGTGCTGTATAATTTTTTTGTTTTGAAAGTTGACATCGGTTGTGGTAGAGAATTCAAGCGACAAAACTTATATGCCTATTATTATATTGATTAGTTCTGTGGCTTGGCCTCTACTGTTCGCTTTTGCTTGAAGATACGTACGTAGAAAGTTGATGGTTCCTCCTCCCCAGGACGCCTTCAGTCTGTTGGCGTACAGCAACCCGTGGGACAGCCCGGTGGGCTGGCAGCTGGAGCCGGTGCGGCGCGAGGCGGTGTGCGAGGCGCTCAACTCCGCCATACTGGGTATGCCCGCACGATATTATTATTAGCGCGTTTGTAAAAGAGAGGTACTCGGTAGGACTGACGATTTACTCCCCTTTGAGTGCCTGCTACGTCTTTGTCTTTATTTTTATTTTATATTTAATGTTACAATTTTTTTAATACATATATTCCATATAATAATAATAATTCCATATAGTATTTGGAACATTATGTTATTTCATGTGTATTTGCGTGCCTCTACATTGAATTATTAGAGCATAATTTTTTCTTTTTGTTCTTTTTACTATTTTGGACGTATATTAATTTTTTATCCTGATAATATTTAGAAGTATTAAATAAAACATAAAAGTTGTAAAAGAGAAGACAAATTAAAAAAAAAATACGTCTTGAGAACGCGTTTTGTGCCTCAATGTTATTGAAAATTTAGTACGCAGTTGTTTGTAATGCGACATTAGTATGCGAGTTTAGACTAATGCACCGTACGTCCTGTTGCAGAGGCGCAGGGCATGAAGTGGATCTCTCCGGTGGAGGCGTGCGTGTCGCACTCGCGCGAGCTGCTGCGCCGCATGGCGCGCGGCGCGCTCGGCGCCTGCGCCTTCGCCGACCTCGGCGCGCTGCTGCGCCGCTGATCGGCCGCGCCCCCCCGCGCGCCCCCGCTCCCCCGCAGTGTGTGCGTGAACTATTATCCACTCGGCATTTTGATCTGTACGCTAAAAAATCTCTAACGACCGCCCCCTCGCTGATTTCAACGGCGTCGAGTGTCGCACGAGACCTCCGCCGCCGATAGGAGCTGAACAGGTGCGCCGACGGGTGTAGGCGACCTGCGAACCGACGCTGCCGTGCCGTGAGTGGCGAGGAGAAAGCGACGAGCTCGACGTCGCGCTTCAATATTAGCGTTCCCCCCCCCTAGTGCGGCCCGCCGACTGATTAATTGAGTCTGCGCTAGCGGACCCGAGGTGGATATCGGACGCGAGGATCCGTCGGTAGTGACGCGGGTGAGACGTTCCACGCCAAATATGATGTGTAATATACGTGTTTATCGCTTAGCGAGTCGTTGCTTAAGCTTTACCGTGGCGAGCGCCGGCCGGGGCGCGTGACGTCACGACGCTCACGGAGTTTAGAGTTAAATTCTGGAAGGTAGTCGTACGCGGTGTCGGCGAGAGTCGTGAGTCAGCTCGGCCGGTGACGTCAGTGCCGCCCCCCGCGTCGGGCCCGGCCGCTCCGCCGCGCGCTCGAGCGTTTTTATATTTATGAAGTGAGAGATATAACGTGTAATGAAAGTAAATATGTAAGTGTGCGCTCCGCAGAGACTCAACGAGACGGACGTTGTCGAGTGTAGCTGTGTTGTGTCGGACGCGCTGTATATTTGTCGGTAGCGTATGACTTAGATATATCGGTATATAAATTAAACGAGATAATTGTAACGTGCGGAACACTGTTGTTGTAATTATTTTATATTTAATTTTCATGTATATTTTAGTATTCGGACGGACTCTGCGCGTTCGGGTGTGTACAAAAGTCGATATTATCAACAAATATTTTTATAACGATTTTTGTTTATAACGCATCGAATATAGTTTCGTTGTGACTGTACAGATAATCGTAGCAGTTAATTTTAGTCAGAAATCGACCAACAAACTAATGTTTTTTAAAGACTCGACTGTACGGCAACAGTGGCTCCGCTAAAGTTTAATATAGAGATTGTAACGTGCGAAGAGTATAGACAAGCTAAGTTTAGAGTAGGACGTAGTACTAGTGCATTTAGATCATACTGGATATTGATACTCGACTCCTGCCACTCTCTGAGGTTTCTTAGGTAAAGATGCTCATATAAGTGTATTTAGTTGGAAAAATCTTTTAGACTTATATATCAGTCATAATCATCTACCTGCCCTTGTCCCAATTAGTTGAAGTCGGCGCAACATGTCATTCTTCTCCACACAGGCCATCCACACATGCCTGTCAGATGCCATCTCCTAAGTCACTCCCTTCTTTACCATATCCTGTTTCGCGCATTTTTAGGTCTACATACATAAAGCTCTCCATTTACATTTACATTCATACTTGACACAGTCATATGGACTTATCAATATGTTTATAAATAGGGTTTGATTGCTATAAACTTCACGGGTAAAATAAATTTCATATATTTGTGGCTATAGACGACAGAATTTAAATTTAGTCAACGTGTCCATGTGTATAACTGCAGATAGTACTTACACGGAGTTAAACTAATGAGAATACTCAGCGAAAGTATCGCAAAGTTCTGAATAAAATGATCTAAATGCAATAGTATTAACATTGGACTGAGACAAGGCAAAGTTCGAATAATGGAAATACAAACAAACTTATACACGATAATCATTATTAATATGAGTACTTATTACGTAGAAAGCAATAATATTAGTGCCATTGTAATTTATCGGACTATTGTTAATCAAATGATTGAATTTGTATATTTGTTTTTGACCTATGTTTAAGAGGGGTCGTAACAAATTGTCTTTCTGATTAAAAACGGCTTGTTGAATGACGCGTCATAGAGAAGAGTCTTATCAACTGTAATTCCAACTACTTCACATAAACTGCAACTTCAAAAAAGAAAAAAAAAATGATTTGATTGATTGTTTGATTTGCGAGGCGATGCCAGCCTTAGAGCATATCAATCTATAATGAGTGCGGTAGATAATTATTTCGAATCTAGTTGTATTTTAATTGTAACACATAAATATAAAAAAAATCGTATAAAGCTATTGGGTCTGTTTTATCGGCAAATAGTAACTTTTATATATTTAGTCAATTATTTTCTATATTATTTTAAAGGACAATGAAACAAAATTTGCTAAGACTGAGGTTATAATACTATCAGAGTTGCTAATAATAAACCGATTCATTGTCACCTTCATTATTACAAGTTACTACTACATTCTGGGTACGAAGAACCGTCAACATACTGATGACGCATATGTGCGTCATCGTAAGTTGGCGGTATCTATGACGCACATACGCGTCATCATCATTATTCATGACGCATATATGCGTCATCAGTAACGAGGTTGTTTCAATTAATCTATTTTAAAATAAATAATTCTCGAATGATACAAAATCCTATTTTTTGAATTATTGTCAGTTTCTAGTTTGTGTAGTTTAGTGTATAAGTTTGTATGTACCGAACTCAAATATTAGTGTTACTGGGGAGGATACACAGCATGTCCCGGTCCCACTAATGTTTGGCGCGTTCAGTGAATCGAGTCGTGACATCGCCTAGCTAAGCCTCGTGTAACATGCTCTGTAAAGATCAGTCTACAATATTGTTCTTGTATGGTATTGTTTTCTTTTTTAATAATATATTATGTTTAAACTGCTCACTTGACTTTCATTTTTTATATAAGACAACTGAAAATAAGGAAGCAAATCAATAAAATATATATAACTGAATAAGCACACAGTCAATTAAAATAAGGAAGCAAATAAGGAAGCAAAATAAGGAAGCAAATCAATAAAACAATAACTGAATAAGCACACGGTAAATTCTGTGCTGATACTGTTGTAAGCTTGCAACAATGAAGTCCCTATCACCCGTCCCCTTCCCTATTATGTAACGTCAAAAAAGTTGTTAGAAAGTGTGTGTAAACACCACTGGCTCCTACGGGGATATATAGTACGAGAATGTAAAATAGAACTTATACTATACAGTGGGACGCGAATTCTCCGCGCCGGGGTGCAAGCCAAAAATGCTCTATGGGCCACCTTACACCTCAGCGCTAAAAGATCCTAGACGGCGTGCGGTTTTAGTCGGTTCGACTCCGGCAACCCCGCAGCCAGCGGGGCAGGTATCCGTAGGGATTCCCACACGAAAAAAGTCTGATATTCAAATATTTGGTTGCTAAGAGAATATCTGTTGATGCTAAGAGATAGGATACACGTAACTCTAATTTTTTTTTATATAGGACACGACAAAATGACTTCACTTCGCCTGATGGTAAGCTAAACCTAAAGTCTCAGGTCCGGGGTAATTTCTTTTAAAAATACATATTATAAAGTAGATGCATCGAGACACAATATTTGCTCTGAACAGGAATCGAACCCACTCTGTCTCGCCGCTACAAAACAGGTTATCAACGCACGTTCCCCGCGTTTGATTCCGAACTGTAATGAAAATATTTCCACAGCGTGATTTATCCATTTACACTTCATTAATATCGCCTAAGATTGAAATATGGTGTCATTATGGAAATCTCGTAATACCAACACGAATATATAACGACGCCCATAGATAACGAATCATTGAATAATTATGTTAATTGTAAAAATTATCGAGGGATGAACACAATAAATTGTGGAGGGGGCTGATTTGAACTCGCACGAACCGATAATTATTTTTAATTTATGTTCTAACCGGTTTCGATAAAACCGGTAAAAATATCGAGTGGAAATTTCATGCTCGGAACCCGGTTTATTTATTATTGTATTTTGGTAGATTTTTCTATTAGGTTCGTCGATTTGAGACGTATTACGGCCGAATGTTACCCTACACTTCAGACAGTCAGCGTGGCGGCGCGATGCTTGCCCATCCCCCTTTCGGGGGGTCGAGGGGGCCATCTTAAAACCGTAGATGGCCCGGGGTCAGCTGGGGTGCGAGGGATATGCCTACTGGGTAATTAAGACCCGAGACGACGTGCAGTTTTAGTCGGTTTAATTCCGACGGATTCGGAAATTCCCACGGACGGAATATCCACCCCTGACGGCCATCGGGGGTGTAGGGTGAAAAGCGGCCGTCTTGTTGCATCGCTGGTGTGGCCAGTTTCTCATAAAGTCAAAATGGCGATGATAATGATGATGATCGCATTACATCAACGATAGACGATAGAGACAAGTTCGATAATAGATTGGTCATCAGTAATGGTAGATCATTATACCTAATCAATGATGATTCCTACAAATGATGGTGCTTCAAAAGCAATAAAATCATTAAAGATATCATTGATTTTATTAGTCTGTGTGTATTTTGTTGTGAAATCAAATCCCTGAGGTATACGAATAGCACGGCTACAGCGACTGAAGTTCTAAAATATATGTTAGCTGAGTTGTCTCTTCAACGTGGTATAGTTGCCATAGCTCAAATTAAAGATCAGTAAAAGAGCGGCAACAACTAATTAACCAACTTCAAAAAAGTAGAAGGTTCTTTTACCTATTATTCTTTTAATTTTTTTGTGTCTAATTTAATTGCCTAATTAATTTAATTTGTGTCTAAATAATTCGTTAGGTATAGGTATGTATTCCGAAGGTTTTCTCGCACTTGCTGACCTCGTATGCTGAGGTAAACCTAGGATTTAGTTAATTAGATAGGTACCTAACATTCAAGATTCAATTTTTTTTTATTGTGGTAATTAGTAGTAATTGGTAGTAATATCAAATTAATACAGTAAAATGTATTATATAAACTATATAGATTTACACCAGTATTTTGTGTAAAATATATAAGTTCGTTACTAAGTAGGTATGCTGTTCTAATCCTCTCGCTTATTAGACGCTCTCGATAATTTGCAATGATTTTCTGTCCAAATTATTGGGCGTCCTGAGGTCACTTCACCCTAGAGCTGTAGTATTAGCGTAGAGACATTGTTTTGACCTTATCTTATTTAGACTTCACCCAAGCTTATCATCACAAATTCTTCTTCTTCAGGGTAGACAGCGCGTGTGTGACACCCTTAGTGTTGCACACGTTCATAGGCTACGGTGACCGCTTCCCATCAGGTGGGCCGTGTGTTTGTTTGCCACCTACGTGGTATAAAAAAAAACTGCTATAGATAGCAGTGATGGACCATAATACGACAATGGACTACCTAGTCAATACCTTGAATATCACTTTATCGGTGTACCATAAAGTGATATTATGGTACACCGATAGATCTAGCTAGTGTATGGTCCGGTTGCAGGCCGCTGTGGAGGAGGGGTCGCGGGGGTGGTCGCGAGAAATTGAATGAAAACATTGAATATTTATTCTGAGACGATGTCAGTGCAGCGCTGCGGGCTCGCGACAAACACCAGACAGGTTGACAGACGGGGAAATAGGGCGCAGATGATGCCGCCTAAAATTTATTCTCAATTCCCCGGCGTTAGGGGATAATTCCCGCAATGCAGGGGATTAAAACACGATATTTGACGTAAAGTGAAATTAAAACATACTTATATATAGATTTAATTTATACTAAGTAAACATGAAATGTACAGATCTAGTATCATGGATATGCCCTTGAAGAATTTCTAAGGACACGTCCGATCCACCAACCCGTATTAGGCCAACGTGCGTGGATTAAGGTCTAAACCCTCTCAGCTCTCTTGTTAGAGGAGAGGAGACCCGTGCCCAGCAATGAGACATAAATGGGTTGCTATCTTGCAAACATGAAAACTCGCCTGCAGCAATAAGCTTTTCTGAGAACTAGTTTAAAGTTATTCTAGGATTGAGTTTGAAACGATAACATTTTCTTGAGCATCCCGCAGTTTTAGATAATTTGAAGAAAATTATAGCACAGTTTACACAGTGTAATAAACTTGCAAAGAACAATTAGTTCCAGTTGGTCAAGTAGAAAAATAGACGTAAAGAAAAGTGCTCCGCCTGAAAATATTGAACCAAACTCAGCGTTGGCTACAATTTTATTATTTAATACGTTCTAGAACACAGTCTTCTAGTCTGCTATGGACATGGTATTATTCACTTCATTGTGCTTTTTATACTAGGTGCTTTACGTTTAGTATGACATAATTTATAATTTTCAGAATATTTCAAGAATCTACGGAAAAGTATAGGATTAAAACAAGTATCATGGGTTACTAAGGTGTGTCACCATGACGACAATGTTAAGAGGGTATTTTAATGTATGATCATAGTTCATTTCAATTCATTCATTTCAAGACGATTGTCTCTGTCTGTCTCATGAATCTGTTTTTATGGAGGCAGGACACGAAGGTATTTCCCGTATGAACTGAGCAGTCCGGCTCGGGTAGTACCACCGCCCTACAGAACACCGCCCCATAATAACTATCGTGTTGTGTTCCCGTGCGGTAAGTAGGGTAGCTAGAGCTCACTGGAGGGATTCTGTGCTATCAGCAGGGAGCCCAAAGTCTCTTGCGTTGTCAGCACAGAAACTCTCTCGATCCCCTGCCATTTCCCCCAATCCCCTCGAGGGTTGGCAGCGCAAGTATGACGCCCCTAGTGTTGCACTCGTCCATTCGTCCATACGCCACGTTGACCGCTTCCCATCTGGTGCACCGTCGTGTTCTTCGGCATATTCAGTCGTAACGTAAATCATCAAATAAAAATTTACCTAGTAGAAAACCATTGAGAGCAATGTCGAGTCTGTGTGCGCATACTCTTTGCTCGTTCCGGGATGATCTTGTGGCTCTCCTTTTAATATTTGATCTGCATATTTATAAATCGTGTACGGACTGTTTGCGGCGCCCCTCGAGCGTGTTTGCAGATTTATAGTTTATTTCATTTCATGTGAGGGTCCGTCCACTTCACCCCAAGAGCGTTGTATGCCGTACATTCCGTACAAATATGTGACGTGGAATATTTTGTTGTAGACTCGCAGTCGACCGCAATATTCAGGGGTATATTAAGGTGAATTGTGACTATTGTGAGTTTATGATGCAATATTGCTATACAAGTGGACGGACATGGGCGCTTCGGTAGTGGGTAGTTAATGTACGAGTTGTACTTTTAAGATGTTAGGCGAGTTCTGCGAATGCGATCTTCACGGCACATAAACCGAAGAGGTATCTTATATTGATACAATAATTTGTTGCTATCGATATTATAGGTACATACATTATTTGGTTGTACTGAGTAGATTCTATGTAGTAAGTTAGAAAGTAAATACTTAGCTGATATATCAGAATATATCACCGTCTGTTTGTAATGTAATAACAGGTTTTAAATCAATGCATGTGCATGTACGATACTAATAGAAAAAAGCAATTCTTAACATTTTTGTCTGGCTGTGTGTCTGTCAGTCTTGCCGCCTGTTTGAATGAGGTAACCCCTGAAACGGCTTTTATTGGCAGGTAGGTAATTTTATAAGGCGTAACTTAGACTACTTCACATTAGGAAACCGAATTAGGGCTCCACGCAAAAAGAGATCGCAGAATCAGCGTCACCTACCGGATGAATCTTTCTTTACTTACCAAAACTACAGCAGGGTATTTAATTATAAACAAATAATAATAAAAGAACATTATATATCTTGTCAACTTTATGGTCATCAAACACAGTTTATTTGTCCAAGTTGCATTGCATGGCGCTCTCACAAGGCACGTATCCTCGAAGACCGTACGTACAAAGGATGTTCAGGAAGAATTCCCCCCGGTTGTGCGCTGGTATGTCTTCAACTGATAGCGGGTGGTCTATGCGCATCACCCGGGACCTGTAGGGGGTGATGGGTGGCCAGCGGACCGGGATCAGCTCCGTTTCAGCCGGCGTAGGGTCCCTGAAATGACACGGAAGAAGTTATTTTATTATTATTTTTATAATATTGTAACTGTGGAAGTTTGTGAAGACGTTTATACCTAATTTTGAATGTTCTAACAGCTGAACGGATCTGGCTGACATTTGGTACAGGATCCTATACATGCATCAAAAATTTTAAGCGAGCAATATATGGATAAGACATAACCTTTTTATCTTTGTAATAAGTGCACATGGTTTGTGGCAAAACTATTCCTGTACCAAATTTCAGCGAGCAATATGATTGTAATAGATTATGGTCTGGAATAACACATAGCCTTTTATCCTTGGAATAAGTACCTTTCCTTTCAGTTTAGAGCGCAGTCGCTCTCGGAAAAGCCGACTTACCAACCAAAAGCAATTAAGTGGACACCAGGCACCAAAGCGCAAAATTTAGTCACCACTGGGCAATCACTAAGATTATGAGTCATCTATAAAACTTATTTATCCTACAGCAAAATAGTACGTGTAATGTTTTTATTATTACGCCAAAGAATTAGATACTCATCTTGTTACTTATAAGTATATAGTATGGTGGTTTTATGGTAGTCTATAAAATACTACTGACGTCACTACCTGAACGGGTTTAAAGCATAAGAGACCATTCTCATATAATTGAAATAGTTAACCCACATAGTACAGTCACAGTCGAACGACAGTTATGTGGTAAAATAATCTTGATGCCGTTTACTAACTTCACTAGATTTTTGTCTACCTCGATATCCTAGCTCGCAAACTTCACGTATTATAGTTAAGGAGCTGATTTCGTTATTTATTTATGGTACACATTTGTAGAGGAAGAGAATTTGAGAGGGTAGAGTCAAAATAGAGTTACAAAGACTTATGAACGGGACTCTCACTTCGTCTGGCATTCCGTCTGATGATGGGGACATAATGAGGATAGGTATACGAGTAGTCACTTAGATTTCAATGGAACATACCGCATTAGAATACCGCATACCCCTTCAACCTAGCGTTAATCCCAGTCGTATCCAAAGCTTTCACCTCGGAGTCTGGGGTCCACTTTACCAGTCTTAACTGCGGATTTGGCTGGACCTCGATATTTTCCGTGAAGTGACTGCCATCTGACCTTCACAACCCAATGGTGACATTAGGCGATATCGAAGCATTGCAGCCAGACCGTTGTTGTTGGACATTTTAGGGCTCCAACTACCCGTAACGACTGCTAAAGATGTTTGTATGGCAACCGGGACCGACGGCTTAACTTGCTCTCCGAGGCACGATCAGATCAATGCAAATACCCATATTCATACATACAAATATTTGCACTGAGCGGGGATCGAACCCGCGCCTCCTGCGCAGCGGTCGCGTTCACTACTGCTATGCCACAGAGGCCGCCTTAGAATACCAGAAACCAATAATAAGAAAATTATTGAATTATAAACGAATAAATTTTATTGTGTTCCAGTAGTAGCCGCTTTTTAACTAACATATCTATTGTTTGAAGTACCTAGTTACTTCCTATAGTTAATTGCTTTTATACGAGTAGCGAGGCTATCGCTATACCCAGTGTTGTAACTAAGTACATCAGTTGCAGTACCATCAGTTGTTAAAAACACTTGTAAGTATTGTTTGTTAAAACCATGTAAAGTTCCTCAAATAAACAGCAAAGTCGCAAAATTGCATCACAATGTATCACACCATCTCGAGATTTACTCGTGAACAAACAGGATATGTACGTAATACGTGTGTTTAGTGCATACTCGTATTTGCGTAGAGTTATACTTATCCTATGTCGTTGAGAAATGGAAGCAAAACAACGTGTGAACAGTACGGGTATCTCAAGAAACAGTCGCGCTCAGATAATTGTGTGCAAACGAATCATTGAATGTAGTGTGGAAGAACGAATTATTACTATTCATAGAATGTTTTTATGGTGGAACCACACTTCGCTTATATTGTATTCGAGGAAATTTTTATAGATGACTACCCTTCACAATTTGTCATAGAAGAGTGACTAAGGCGAATTTTCATGCGAATACAGTGAAGCGTTTCGTGTAAAGTATATGCGAATAAGCCCTCCCCACTTCAATTTATACATGTGAATAAAGGCGAATAGCGAATTGCGAAGTGTGGTTCCGTCATAAATTGGCAGCGCGAGTGTTTTGTCCCTGGTGTTGCACACGTCCATAGGCCACGGTAACCGCTTCCCATCATGTGGGCCGTGTGCGTGTCTACCACCTAAGTGTTATAGAAAACATCCAAAACTTGCACTTTGGAGCCCTAGGTCCACTTTACCACTAAAATTAATTAGGAATACTAAGCAAATATGACAATGTTAACGCAAAAATTCTATGAAGATTCTAATAAAAAATGTTTTATAATTGAAACTTACCCAAATTTCATGAAGTTAGTGACCATCGTAGTGAACCTGTCTATCATCAGTTTGTCCAAATTATTCACTGGTAAAGTGATGCCACCAGGCTTGTATAAATAAAACAGTTCATCGGCATGCGACGTGCCATTCACACCAAATCGATTGAACAAATAATTTACGAAGTTCCGCCCTCCTTCATAGGAGAACATATAATTAAACACCGGTTTATCTGAATGCCGGGCCAGCAGCTTTGAGAAAGCATCTATAGCTCCGTAAGCTAACCAATCCGAATACAAGCTGATAGCTCCCCTAATCGATACATCACTACTTATCCTTTGTTTCTGAAAGTAGTACGAACGAATTTTTTTGGCTATTCTATTTTTATCCCTGTCCGAACACCACGAGAATGTGGATGGCAGTCTATCTGTGAAGGTATTGTCTAAGTGGTCTAAGTCTCTTTGGGTATTGAGGCCATAGAATAATAAACCTTCTTGATCAGTAAACCCTATAATCGTAGGCACTTTGTTAAAGTCTCCTTTCTTGATGATATGGTAGGGTGTATCATGGAAGAATGCGTCAGTGAAATTGCTATCTACGCATGGTGAATATTTGAAATACTTTGGGTCGATTGAGGTACCGCGAGTCGCTGCCAATAAGTCATGAAGCAACGCTTTACGGAAGACATTGTACACGTCCCTTTCGTTTCCAACTCTGCTTAATTTGGCTGCATCTTCAAAGGCGGGTGTTAGAGGGTCTAAGTTGAAAGCCCACGGAGTAAGAGCTGCGCCACTCATCAGAACAGCTTTGTGGAACAATCCTTTACTTCGCTTAGATAGCATATGCATGGATGATGAACTCGCTCCAGCACTTTGACCAGAAATAGTGACATTGTCTGGATCTCCTCCAAAAGCTGCTATATTCTTTTGAATCCACTTTAATGCTGCCAGCTGATCTTTTAATCCAAGGTTTGCTACATTGTTTAAACATAGGAATCCTAAAACTCCTACTCTATAATTCACTATAACTACAATGACATTCTTTTTGACTAGAAACTCGGCGTTATAATGCCACTTAGCACCGTAGTAGTAGGCGCCACCGTGAAAGAAGACTAGAACAGGAATTCTTTTGTTTTTTCTGGCGCGTTCTGGAGTGTAGATATCCAGTTTTTGGCAGTCCTCTGTGCCGAGGTGCACGAAGGAAATAGATTGGGCGCAAGTATCAAACTGCTGTATCGCGTCGTACACTCCGCTCCATTTGCCCGGTGGTCTTGGTGGCTGGAAAACAATTACAGTCATATTTAATTTCGAAAACTTTTTGTATACATAACGTGTGTTGATATTTTGTTGAATGGTACTTTTAGTAGACTGACAAAATTTTCCTACTGAGCTACACTGAATGTTATTATTACCTACCTAATCTTTGATAGTATGCGACTTACTGAGTAATTGTCGGATTGTTTATAGGACTACAGGACATTTTTATACCTTAATTTGTGTAATTACAGTCAGCGTCATAGGTCTATGATCATTTTGAACAGTACCTAGTTTTGAGCCTTTCGGCCGCCATCGCCATTGTAACCGAGGTTTGCTAATCAATTACCTATGAAGAAATTTTGCTCTTTCCTGGTAATCCTGTTACAAACGAAGATTTTTCCGCCTGCTTTCGTAATTTTTTCGTAACCAGTTACCAAAGAAGAAATTGTCCTCTTCCCTCATAACCACGAAGACGACTATTATTTGCAAGTGGCAAACAATTTTTCTCATAGACAGATAGAGAAGTGATCCTATAAGAGTATTTTTTACGTTTTGAGGTACGGAACCTTAAAAAAAAACTGTTTTTTAATTTAAATTTATTATAAACTAAAGCAATTTTGAAAACAGGTAGGTACTAAAAATAATTAATTTCTTTAAACTTAAAATAACAACCTGTCCACTTATTAATAAAACTGAAGATCAACTTCTTATATGACATTTATGTTTAGCTAATTATGCTTTAAGTACCACTTCAGAAAAGAACAAGTTTCATTATGTTGAAGTCTTCGTTTGTAACAGGATTACCAGGAAAGAGCAAAATTTGTTCATAGGTAACTGATTACCAAACCTCGGTTACCATGGCGGCCGAAAGGGTTTTGAGCTAAGTAACTTATGGTTCTTTATGATAATGATGTTTAATTAGTAAATTAATTAGTCGGCTCTATTGAACTACCTTTAAACCTGATAACAATATAATGAACCATTTTTATTCGATTGTTTAACTATGAAATCTAAATAATCATCATAAACTTTATAGTTTCGCAATAGGTAGGTACTACTACTTTTAGTCATTTAAAACCCACGTTAAAGCATTAGTTGTTGTTTTAAACATAGCTTTTGATGATGGTGTGATGTCAAATGACCTGTAGCTCTACTCGCAATAAAAAATGTTTTAAATTCAATTTCAATCTCACCCGATCTCACAATTTATTAATGTCAAAGAATATTCTTGTAACAAAGTTTTCAACATCTATTAACTACTCTTCCTCTCAATCACAACAACAAATCACAAACACATAATTTGTGTTGTAATTTAGTGTATCTATACTAGTTTGTCTACAATAAAGAATAAAAAATTAATAAATAAAAATAACATTATTGTGACTAAATAGTGATCCAAAGTTGAAAAAAGAGCAAGTTAGGTAGGTAATAGACTTTATAATTGACAATGCGAATGAAACGTAATTCTATTAATTCATACTTTTTTCCACTTTAGGTAGGTATGCGTCAAGTTTGACATTTGTGAGATCGACATGACATCGGAACTGAATTTTGAACATATTTTATTACGAGAACTGAGTCTCTAGTGAACGTATTTTTGAGATACGGTGATATAACAATATTCATTAAAGGTGTTAATTGAGCAGTAAGGTTACACCATTATATTAATCTGGTCAAAGTCAACGCAACCCTGAATTTTTAGACTTTATATACATTGTAATTTTACAATGTATATACAATGTATAGTACTTGAACATCAGACCTATTTAGGTCTGATGTTCAAGTGCTCCTGGCTAACTTACACGAGTTTGCAACAAACGAAAAAGATCACATGCTATTAAGTTTTGCAACCATACAAATATTTGCACTGTGCTGGAATCGAACCTTTTACTTAGTTGTCAATCGCTCTAACCGCTACACCACAGATCTAGTCACTTTATTATTATTCTTCATTGTTCAACTTACCTGGAATCTCTCGCTGATGGCATACGGTATCCCATAGTACCGGTTCTGTCCGCTGAGACCGCGGAACCCCCTTAACCTGCCTTCACTGACTTCCACGATAGGTGTGTACCTCACGAACGCGCATACGCACTGTACACACAACAGTAGCACCAAACACTTATCTCTTTTTAACATAATTCTCTAATTGAACACGCACACATTATTTCACCTCGAATCCTGTGCTTGTACTGCCGACATGACCACGCGATAAGTTCTCTTAATGTACATATAACGGTCCTACGGAAAAGAAAACTTGATTTAAGACAATGTCAAAATATAAAATCAAGAGCTTGTTTTTACAGTCGCTGTTACCGGATCATATTATAGCAGTTAGATTCAACAGATGCACATCTTACTATAATAAGAGTACGCTGGAGAACACTAAATCAACGCTGTATTAAAGTTAATTTAATGCACTTTTAACACGAGTATAAAACTTATATTTATAGCAGCCGGTCATACGGAATTTTAACCTGTATTAACATAATATTAACTATAGGAAAAATTCAGTTTGATGAACACTTTTAAACACCACTATATATTTCACATTGATAACCACCAATTTATAAACACTGAGATAAAAATATGTGTCAGCTTAACCCGGTTCTAGTTAAGTTCATTGGTGAAGTTCACCACTTGGATAAACCACAGGGTGTGGAGTATAACGCGGTTCAACAGGTACTGATCGAAAGGCCTGGCGACTAGTGCACGGTGTCTTAACGCACCTTGCGTAAGGTTTATTAAGGTTCGCAAACTTATAATACTTACAGATCACTGGTTGGTTCACTAATAACACTGTATCTTTTAGTAACTTTACTAAAAATATGATAAAAATGTTGCCCTTACTCTACACTGGCTGAGTTCGGTGTGTCTTTTCTTCAATATAATGTGTAATTATTGTTCAAGGTAATGGGGGCATTTATAACTCATTTACAAGTTTTTAATTATCAAGTTCTTTCCGGAAATCATTAATGGTTGAATCATGAAGTCATTTCGGTCCGATAACTTCCTTTATTTCAATTTTTTTGGGTCGGATAATCAGTAGATACCTAGTTGTTACATTATCACTAAAATCTAAGACATTTCTCATCACGTTTTAATTAAGGTGTAGTTGTATTAAAAAAACCACTAGTATGAAATTAACAGAACTCAGTATGAATATAAACAAAAAAATATAAACTTGGAAAAACCAGGCAAAAAGTCCTAAATAACATACTTCTCAGATAAAAACCTAAGTTATTAACCCTAAGAAACCTTTTGAGTTAAGGCCGAGTACCTATCATCTGTAAATCAACTTCATATACCCATAAAAGTAACATTATACGTTGTAAAATACATAAATGCAGCTTGCGCAAACGCGTAAGAATGTGTGTGCAAGATCATAATATATCTTACGAGGAATTTACCTATATGTTTAAGATTAAAATATATTTTATTTATTTTTAAATTTAGGTACTTTGCTCATCAATAACATGTCTCAGTAAAAAAAAACCACTTAGTTTTTTTTTACCTTAAGGTCGCCACGGAAAAACGACGTCAATGACCTAATTTATTAATTAGAGGTAAAGTCATCATCACCATATCAAATGTCTCGATCTAATGATGTTTTTGCGGGATTAATGGTTGTGAAGGTCAGATGGCAGTCGCTTCACGGAAAATATCGAGGTCCAGCCAAATCCGCATTTAAGACTGGTAAAGCGGACCCCAGACTCCGAGGTGAAAGCTTTGGCTACGACTGGGATTAACGCTAGGTTGCAGAAGATTAATGACATTAAAAATTTTAATACTCGTTGAAAGTCATAGCCCAACTACTAAGACTAATTTAGATAGTTATACTAATCGATCTGTTGCAACTGAAATATTTTCATTAGGTATAACAAAAACTTTCATAAAGATAATGTCATTTAAAAATCATTAGGTATTTGAATGCATTATTGTGTTATTTCGAAGTGCTAGTTAATGTGCAACATGCTTTCTTAAATTTACATCACACAAAGATGATTGCCAAAGGTTTCTTGTTACTAGTGAAAACAGTACACCCTTTTTTTTTCCATGCGGAAATCCTCATGGATACCCACCCCGTGGGCAGCGGGGCAGGTTATGTCGGACTCTTACCGACTAAAACCGCACGCCGTCTAGGGTCTTCTGACGCCAGGGTGTAAGGTGACCCAAAGAGCATTTCCCTCGCACCCCGGCTTGACCCGGGCCATCTCCAGATTCGAGATGGCCCCTCGGGAACAGTGACACCCTTACAAATACACATAGCTACGAGAATGTTGGATCAAGTGGGTTGTGACACCAGGCACCACTGTTACTCTAACGACTTATTATTATGGTAATTATTATGTGATGACAAATTACAAATTGAACATTAGTAAATGAGAAATTATTCTGCAATAAGAAATATGACTGTACCTGTAATAGGGTCCAAAAGATGGTCATCATCGTCATCATAGTAGCGTTGTGTCACGATTACATCTGATACTATCACCACGGAGGCCGGGATCAGCGTGCCAGCTTTTCCACTTCCACTTCGCACGATCTTCGGCATTGGGAATTTTATTCTGCGCACGCGGTAGCCTAGTGGTTTGGGTAATGGACTGCTGAGACGAGGTCTCGGGTTCGATCCCAGGTTCACCATGGCACACACCAATGACTTTTCGATGCTTTTCGATGTTATGTGTGTATTTATCGCAGGTTTATTAGTGCCTCGGAGAGCACGTTAAGCAGTCGGTCCCGGTTGCCATACAAACATCTATGGCAGTCGTTACGGGTAGTTGGAGCCCACAAAACTCCAACCAGTCTAACTTGGAACTTCGATATCGCCATTGGTCATAATGACCATTGGTTGTGGAGGTCAGATGGCAGTCGCTCCACGGAAAATATCGTAGTTCAGCTGCAACACAATTAGACTGGAAAGCCGGTTCCGAGAATGATGAAATGATGATGATGATGCACGCCTAGGCTGTGGAATGATCTCCCTGCTGTGGTTTTCACTAGCGTCTATGGAGTTCTTCAAGAAGGGCATTAAAAGGTTTTTATAGGGTCGGCAGCGCGAGTGTGACGCCCCTGGTGTTACACACGTCCATAGGCCACGGTGACCGCTCCCCATCAGGTGGGCCGTGCGCTTGTCTGCCACCAAAGTGGTATAAAAAAATATATTTTGAGCTGACAACAAACAACGTTTTTATACAAAAACTTGTTATTCTTGAAGGAAAAATGCAAAAAAAACAGAAGGTGAAATATTAGTACTCATACCTCGTTCTAGCCCTTTCGAATTAATACCAGTTTTTAGGTTCACTGTCAGAGCAAGCAGAGAACATCATATCATCATTTTGTTGATCAGGTCACTAAGTTGGGCCAAACTACACCGAAAATATCCTTCACTAAAAAATCCAATTCTTTGTTTATGTCTCCTACTATTCCTGAAGATATAAATAAAATTATACTGAATCTCAAATCTACAAATAGTACTGGGTATGATGAGATTTCAACAAGAATTTTAAAACATGTGTCTTTTAAGTTATCGTATATATTAAGTCACCTGATTAACATGTGTATATTTCATGGTGTGTTTCCTAGTGAATTGAAAATTACTGTGATAAAACCCCTCTTTAAAAAGAACGATAAAGCAGACATGGATTGCTATAGACCTATAGCTCTAGTTGCAGTCATTTCTAAGATATTCGAGAGGGTCATTCATGAGTGTCTCTATGGTTATTTCGATATGAACAATTTATTAGCCGACGAGCAAGTCGGATTTCGCAAGAATAAAAATATTAATATAGCAATCTATAACTTTCTTAAAACGGTTATGACGGCAGTAGATCAAAAAAATCAAGCCTCTGCTATCTTTATGGATCTAACTAAAGCGTTTGACTATGTAGACCACAGCATCTTAATTGACAAGTTGTATGCATATGGAGTGAGAGGAAATGTGTTGGAATTAATTAAATCTTACCTATGTGATCGAATACAAACCACGCAAATCTCTAGAATATGTAGCTCTACTAAAAAACTAATTAACTACTCATCAGAACAAAGGAAAGTTGCCTTTGGAGTACCTCAGGGGAGTGTGCTGGGACCACTGTTATTTATCATTTACATAAATGACTTTCCTCAAATAATAAATTATAAGACCATACTTTTTGCGGATGACAGCACAATTGTATTTACCGGAAATAACAAATCACAGGTTGAACATGACATAAGCACTACTTTACATGACTCTATTAAATGGTTGACAGCTAATAATTTGAAAATTAATTTAAATAAAACATGCATAATGACATTTAGAAATAGGACTAATAAACTTACAAACTTGGACGTACGGTATGACGGAACACAAATAAAACAGGTACAAGAAAAAAAATTTTTAGGCCTAAATATAGACGATGGTCTGGATTGGAAGATTCATTTGGAAGTGTTATGCTCGAAAATAAATCAACACTCTTACTCTCTGTACATGTTATCTAAAACAGCAAGTACATCAACTATTGTAACAGCATACTATGGATATGTGTTTCCAATATTAAATTACGGTGTAATTTTCTGGGGCAATTCGACTAATGTCGAAAGCATATTCAAAGCCCAAAAGAAATGCATAAGAGCCATCTGCAAATTGAGACGCACTGACAGCTGTAGACCTAGCTTCATAGGACTGCAAATTTTGACATTGCCATCTATATATATTTTAGAGACAATATTGTTTGTGAGGAAAAACATGCAGCTGTTTAAAAATCTTACCAGTATAAGACATAACATGAAAATATCTTGTCCAGCCAATACAACGGCATATCTTAACAATAGCATATTCTGCATGGCTCCTAGGCTTTACAACCGTTTACCCAAATCTATTTTGCAAATAGTAAATATAAATGCATTTAAGAGCAATATTAAAAACCTTTTAATCGAAAAATGTTATTATTCAGTAGAAGAGTATGTTAATGACAAATTGTTGTAGATGTAATTATATAGGTATTGTTATTTTATAGGAATCAGTTACTATTATTTGAGTTTGCATTCCTACAATTAATCTATCCGGACATTGTTATATAGAAATTAATGAATTTAATCACTTTAATTTTATTATTTGACATTCAATATTTGACATTTCTTCTCTTTTTTTTACGAGACTATAATCCATATTATTATATTATTGTAATGAAATGTGTATTGTAATTTAACGTTAGTGCATGAACTTATTTCTATTTTGTTAATTTTGCATGCCGAAAGGCCAAATGTAGTGATACTTCAATATTTATTATGAACATGTAACAACTTTTACCTACATTTGCAAAATGAATAAATAAATAAATAAATAAATAAATAAATCTTAGGGTCAATATTCACATCAGTCGAAAAATGACGCGACCACTTTTGAAGTGTTGCTAATAAAATATCAACCTTATTCCACTTCAACAAAGCTGAAAATCTTTAATCATCATTTGAGTGCACTCTGTAAGTGAAGTCATAAAAATTCAATTTGAATTTATTCCTGTCGAAATTAAAAAAAAATCTTCATTACTCTTTTCGAAATATACGTACATATTGTTTACTAAACACGTGAATTTTCATCATATTCAGTGCAATATATTTTATGTAAGAAACACCCGACTAAGAAAATATTTTGTGCCATTGAACTAGTTCTCGGATACACCAGCGGTTGATAAGCATTGTTCTCTGTAGTTTGTAGCGCGAATTATTCAAATTTATTTTTATATTAGGTCATATTTCTAAAATTGCACTGTATACAATGTTTCTATACGTCAATTTAAATATTATAATTAGATATTTTTCATTTTGTAATTAAATAGTTAATGCTCGGCACGCGTTTCAATTTCAATACTTCTTTTTTTTATTTATTTTTTTACGTTTAGGAACTTCGCGGGCATGTGCGCAATTACACACACGCAATATAAAATCAATGCACATTTTTTTTTTTTATTAGACACGTCAATATGACTTCACCTCGCCTGATGGTAAGGCAGTTTCAGGAATAGGACTCACCATTACACGGGAATCTTCAAGTCACTAGTGAATAGGTTCCTTTTAGCCAAACGTGATTCGTCGTGGACCACATCGTTACTTGCCAACAGGTGGGATGGAGGTCAAACGTAAGCCTATTTTGAATAAAGTACTTAAAAATAAAATAAAAAACATACACCGATAATGCCACAATGGTGGCCCTCACATTGACGGCAATTATCAAATGCTTTTTCACGCCCCGCTTAAAGAATTCCGGGCTAGTAGGAGGAAGGAAACATTTCCAGTCCACAAAAACCCTTTCTTCTTTTATGGTTTGGCAATGAAAAGAAGTAACGAACCGCTTGGTTTTTGATGGATTTATACAATGCTGTCTACAAGCAAGCAGTCGCTAAACGTGACATCAGGGAAGGCGATTCTCTTGAATTTGTCTGCCCTGAGCGGGAATTGAACCCACAACCACTGACTTATCAGTCTAACCAGCTTTACCCTTACACCACATAGATCAACAAGCAGAATTTCGAGATCCCGGTTTAAACAATAAGAAAAGAATACATGTATATAAGATCATTTTACCAACAAAACTGTGAAACAAGTCCCAAGTTTATATAATTCAACAAAAATAATTTGATCTAAAAGTTGTGAAACTCAACATGAGACCGATTTCAAAGAAAGTGCCCGTCCGTCACAGAAGTTGAAATGAAAACACTTAAGTTTTTAATGAACGAAAAGTCACAAACAATAATGCTAAGAGCATTAAAATTAAATTGCCCTATGGCACAGCGGGGCCGGAGCTCACAGTTTCGTTTGGCTGCTTTTCAAAAATGTTTTTTTTTTAATGTCGGTCACGTCAATGTGACTTCACCTCGCCTGATGGTAAGCTAAAGGTAAAATCTCTGAAATGGGAGTCACCGTTACAACACCGATAGTGCTATAAGGAAGCACGTGAGCTGGTAAAGAATTTCAGGTTTTGACGATAAATGAGTAAAACCACGTTGGTTACTCACTAATTGATAACCAGAAAACATTTTATTGCTGGGAATTTCCTATTTTCGTTATGATTGTACCTCACGGAACTGCCGAAACAGCCGCATGATATATTGGGAAATCATCTCATTTTCCTATACGACAATTAATCCTCGTCCACACATTGCTGACTCACGATATTCTGAGCAGTAAACAGGATATAAGAAAGACTGCTTCCACTTAATCCAAAATTAACAGTGTCATTAACCCAAACTGCCAATTAAATGCAAACTCAGAAACGGTCTAATTTGTTGTTTAATCAATCAAAACAAATTCAGTTTGCAAACGGCAAATTGATTCCTTCGCCCAACGATTTAAAGTACAAAAAAAAAACGAAATGGTTCGGTGTTTGGCCGGCGGAGTACAGTCCACCGACTAGTCGGCCGGCGGGCTGCGGGCGGGGTCCAACGAGATAACTTTTGAATTAAAACGCCGAGGAAGTCCTTTCCTCGTCCAATTTGCATGTTTGCCCAGTTTATAACAATTAGCCGTCGCTTCCCGGGTATTTTTCTTTATTACCCGGATTAACGGCCACCGTCCAGCGTACCTCCGACTTGCACTTAATTACGCTTTATATATGAATGCGTAGTGCGATTGCTGCGTTTATTGCCGGCTTAAATGCCCTCTTATTGTGATTAGGAGTCTGATGAGCTTATGAAATTTTTATGAGGACATGCTTATTTGTGAGCTCTTAATCTACTTATGAAGTAATGACGTACATATAATATGTTTTCAGAAATACCTAAGTGCCATCTGTGGGTGCTTATGGAGAAAAAAATTCATGTTAAATACCTATAATATGTTTCATAATGTGATAATTATGGTCAATTCTATTAACCCTAAGTATAGTGCACGGCATCTAACTTGGCAAGATTTTGATCCACTACTCCAAAACCTTGCCAATTTAGATGCCGTACACTATACTTATTTGTGGCAAAATGCGTCGCATAGAAACAAGTATAGTGTATGGCATCTAACTTGGCAAGGTTTAGGAGTAGTGGGGCCCACACTACTCCAAAATCTTGCTAAGTTAGATGCCGTGCACTATAAAATAAATCCTGTGTAAGTAGCGAGTGTTACAGCGTTGCGTAAGGTTCCAGGTTTGATGCCCAGCTGGGCGTAGTATTCCGCTTACCTGCTTCTTTTCCTACAATTGGTACGATCTTTGAGATCCTTTATAGTAAGAAAATATGGACAAGCCAGTACTTCTTAGGTCTAATTTTTTTTATCAATGTTTCGTACAAGACATGGGCTGAGGATTCCAGCGACTGGGACCGCAAAAGCTGGGACCGCGGTTCCAGTTGCCGGTTCTATTAAATTTAAATATTTTTCTTCCGTCAACTGGGACCACCTATAATTTTATGAAAAGTCTATAGTTTAAGCCAAAAGAGTACAGTCGAACGAAAAATTGTTAAAATTATAATTGGGTATGGCCACCAGGATCCCCTAACCTAATCCCCAGGGGATATCAGTAAACTCTTCGGTTCACCAGAGTCCTTTTGAAATAAAAATTAGATTGAAGATGTTTTCACACTGTTTTTTCTTTCACAATTTCTAAGAAATCAGATGTAGATGATTTCTAGTATGTTTTTTTGAATGTAGTTCCACCCTTCAGTAATAAAATTCGTAGGTAATAACTACACAACAAAACCAGTCTCTTAGTATAGAGGGTGAATTTTTCAAAAGGGCTTGGATGGCCAAATCCGAAACTATAAGGAATAGCGAAAAATGGTCAAAGGAGTCGCGAGCCCGATTTTGATGAAACTTAAAACCTCATCATTAGATTTTTGAAAAACTAATAAAACTAGCTGTAAGTAGTATGTAGTGTAAGTGATGATATACGGCAAATTTAAGGAAAATTTGGAATTTAATAAAATTTATGTTACATATACCTATTTGTTTCGTTCGAAATCCCAGAAAAGATCGCAACTATTCCGTGTTTTAAATTATACTCAGAATGATAATAAATTATTGATGTCTTTTTGATTGATGAAAAAAGGTGGAGCTCCAGCCCATAATAGCCGTAAAAGAGATTTTGATTCAGCAGTGTGACGACAATTTTATTGCATGGCATGGTCCTGTGCCTTGGCCAGTGAGATTCCTGGATCTAACTCCTTTTTTTTCTCGTGCGGAATTCCCCATGGATACCACCCCGTCGGTCATCGGGGGTGGTTATGTCGGGATCGAACCGACTAAAACCGCACGCCGTCTCGGGCCTTAATTACCGGAGTGTCAGGTTACCCAATGGGCATATCCCTCTCACCCCAGCTGACCCCGGACCCTCTACGGTATAAGATGGCCCCTTCAACCCCCCGAATGGGGGGGTTGAAGGGGCCACCACACCGTTGGACATTTTGAGAATTGGACATTTTAACCCTGAACGGGTGGGGCGAGCATTGCGCCACTTCGCCGACGGTGGGTGTAGGGTGACAGGCGGCCGTCCTGTTACCCAACCGTCGGCGCGCAGACAATCAGCTCGTCCCCCGCTCGCTCCCCACTGTGCCATCTGCTAGTCAGAGGGACACGTGGAGAGCATCGGAGCAGCCCTCTAGAGGGCCAATACCACCCCGGCAGGATTGGCCGCAGGCAACAGCGTCTCCCGTGGCGAGTGGGAGGCGCTGCTCGCCTCCGTTGCCCAGGTGCACCACGTGGAGGTTCCGGCCCGCACCCTGGATCTTACTGCCTTAGATTACCTTCTCTGGGGGTATGTCAAAAACGAATTTACAATGACACATGAAAAACCCCGTGAAAGGCAGCAAAATATGCATATTAAGCACAAACAATAAAAACAAAATACTCGACACGGCAGAACAGGTGCTGAATGGCTCAAACATTTGTCATTACATTACACCTCGTGGTGATACGCGACTGCTACTAAAAGGTATTGAGCAGAGGCTGAAGGGATTCACACACCGAGATTATTGCATAATTCTTTTAGGTGAAGAAGATTTTAAAGCTACTAACATATATTTTGACATTATACTGCATACAAGAGAAGTCCTACAAAATATCAAGCACACAAATATAATTATCTGCACACCAACATACAAACAATGTGTGAAATTCACGGACTTGTTCAATTCAAGAGTAGAGACTTTCAATAATCTTCTCTACCTGGACATTATAACTCACGAACACGCATATTTCCTGGACTCCAACAAAAATTTGACTTACGACTATACCATGTTTGACAAACACACAGGTGTAATAAAAGACTTTGGACTGCAAACTATTTTTAGGGACATTTTAGAAATGACTAAGGACATACAAACACAAATACAAGCATCGTTTGAACTTGCAAAACATTCGCAAATGGACATGAATCAAGACCTTTTTCGTAACTAAGCGCTTACTTATTATGCATCAAAATATTGCGGGCCTCATAAATAAATCAGATCGCCTAACAGTCATTATCAGCGGATTATTAGATGAAAATATAGACGTAGATATCATATGTATTACAGAACACTTTATTATGGAAGGTTATGAAGAGCAGCTATATATACCCAACTTTAATCTAACAGCTTATTATAGTAGAAAAGATGAGAAAAGAGGTGGATCATGCATTCTCGTCAAAACAGGGCTTGAATGGAGGGATCTTCCAAAAATAGCACAAATGGCCACAAAGAACCATTTTGAGTGTTGCGGGATCGAGCTCATTAGATACAACATTGCGGTTATTTGTATATATAGAATACCTGATGGTAAGAATATATATAACTTCCTTTCTAAATTGGAAGAAATGTTGCAAGTCTTATGTACGTGTAGCTATAAAAATGTAATTGTGGCAGGCGACTTTAATATTGATATGCTAAAACCAAATAACAACACAAAAGAATTTGAATGTATCTTACTCAACTGTAATTTGAAATTAGCGTTAAATAAACCGACAAGACTAAAAAGTCAAACTTGCATTGATAACTTTGCGCATAACTTTTTTGGGCCTTGCAAATCTAAAATAATAGAATATGGTCTTTCTGACCATACAGCCCAGTTATTCGAATGCCCAGTGGCTAAAGTATGTAACATTGACAAATATAAAACTGTTAGACGTAACTATAGTAAAGATAATCTGACACGGTTTAAATACTGCATTGGCGAATTAAGCTTCTCTGACATGTATGAAGCGGAAGACCCTAACATAGCATACAATATATTCATTGACGACTTCAAACTTTATTATGATCTATGCTTTCCTAAATCTAACCTCACCATATACATAAGAAGGAAACCACAATGGGTATCGCGTGGAATAAAAATATGTAGTATAAAAAAAAGACAGCTACTATGGACATATAGACTAAAACCAAATCAGGACAATCAAACACGTTACAAAAGCTACTCTAGACTATTTAACAAAATAATCACTCTAACCAAGCGAACACAAAATAACTATAAAATTAACACTTCGGAAAATAAAAGTAAATCAACTTGGCAGATAGTAAACCAATCTAAATTTAATGTACCCAAAAACCACATACATTCTATAAAATATGGACAAAAAAACATCACAAGCCCCACACTAATAGCAAAAGTATTCAATGATTATTTCATAGACAAAATACAACCAGTAAACAACACGATGAATGGGGCTACAAGTGCAACAACACTTATAAAGACACTCAAAAACTCAATGTTTATGGCACCGTGTTTACCCAAAGATGTACATACTATCATACGGAACCTAAAAAATACGAGTAGCGTCGGTTATGATGAAATATCTACTAAAGTTCTAAAAGTAGTTGCACCTGAAATATGTAATCATCTATGTCATATTATAAACCAGAGTATCTCAACAGGTGTATTCCCAGATGCACTCAAACTGGCAGTAGTTAAACCTATCCACAAAAAAGATGACTGTGAGATAATGAAAAACTATAGGCCTATCTCACTTATCCCCACGATTTCAAAAATTATTGAAAAATACATACATCAAATGTTATATGAATATCTAGACAAAAACGATATAATATGTAAGGAACAGTACGGATTCTGTAAAAATAAAACAATCAACCTAGCCATCTATAATTTCCTCCATGAGGTTATGATTAATGTGGATAAAAAAACGAAAGTAGCGGCTGTCTTTTGCGATATGACGCAGGCATTCGATTATGTCCGACACAGTACTCTTCTCGAAAAACTTAATGCATATGGCATAAGAGGCAACATATTGGACCTAATTACATCATACTTACACAATAGGAAACAACGGACTGAAATAAATAGAATCAACATTAACGCAAAACGAGAAATTAATTATAATTCAGGAGAACGTAAAGTGATCCATGGCATTCCTCAAGGAAGCGTTTTGGGACCTCTACTATTCACTCTGTACATAAATGACCTACCAAAATCTAACCCGCATAATATGACTCTTTTTGCAGACGATAGCTCGGTGATAATTCCTTGTGACAATAATGACTTAAACACGCATAAAACTGACATACACAATACTTTGACATCGATTATACAATGGCTCGAAACGAATAGCTTACAAATTAATTTAGAAAAGACAAAAATCATGCAATTTAGCCAACGTCCAAAGCCGATGGATGGAACTATAACACTTAATGGTAAAAGTATCCAAAATGTATCAACGACTAAATTTCTAGGTTTGGACATAGATCAAAAACTGAACTGGAAAGTACATATTGAAAACCTCCGCAAGAGAACCACTAAATGTGCATATGCGCTACATAAACTATCAACAACAGTAAATACAAAAGCTCTAGTGACCGCCTACCATGGACTAGCTGCATCTATTTTACGATACGGCATAATCTTCTGGGGAAACTCGACAGATTTTGATTTAGTATTTAAAGCTCAAAAGAGGTGCATTCGGTCAATGTTTCGACTAGAAATAAGAGATAGCTGCAAACCATACTTCAAAGAAAATAACATCCTAACTTTACCATGTTTATATATATTTGAGGTTGCAATGTTTGTCAAGACTAACCCTGCTTTATTCCCACGGCTTCAGGACTCCGTTGTACGAAATAGACGTGATAACAGTCGACTTCGGCTGCACAAGGCCCAAACGGAACTTATGCGCAAAAGTATATTCTGCATGGCACCAATCATATTTAATAAATTACCGAGGCATTGGAAAGATCTTAACATCGCTAAATTCAATAAGGAAATTAAAAACCTCCTCATAGAAAAATCATACTATAGTGTTACAGACTTCTTGACGGATAGTATATTATAGACATTTTAATTTACTATTTGACATTTGATAATTATATAATAATAACCATTAGGTAAATCCTTAAATTTAATGTATTGACATCATATTATATCTTTCTGTAGAACTATGTGACTACGCATAATATTTAATATTTGTACGCCACTATATGAGGCAAAACATGACAAAGTACTTTCTTCTTCAAGATAAATTGATGACTGATTAGTCTTGCATGTTACATTGATAAGTTTGTTGTTTTGTTGCATACACTGACTAATACTTTTGCACACCAAAATGGTAAAACATGGATCGGACATCACATTACAATTACTAACACCATATTTTGTACCCATGTTTAGCAAAATAAATGATTGATTGATTGATTGATTGATTATGATACAGAGATACAGTTGATGACGTGAAACATTCTTTGGAGAATATTCTAAATGGAATCAATAACATTGTAATATTGAATGTAGTACGATCCTTGAGTTCTCAAATCCTATGTATTGAAAACAATGATCTACATTTTGAACAATTAATCAAGTTAATGTAAGAAAAATAAAATGTATTTTGTTAAATATGAGCTCTTTCCTTTAGTTTGCGGTATGTCATTACTTCCCAAAATAAGATCCTTAATAGCAACACTATTGATGGTGTAATAATATAGGGTGTGTTTTTTTTTTCAAAATTAACAGGTTCGATTCCTAGCTAGGATTATTGATTTTTCAAAATCTAATGATAAGGTTTTAAGTTTCATCAAAATCGGGCTCGTGACTCTGTTGAGCATTTTTCGCTATTCCTTATAGTTTCGGATTTGGCCATCCAATTCCTTTTGAAAAATTCACCCTCTATACTAGGAGACTGATTTTGTTGTGTATTATTACCCACGAATTTTATTACTGAAGGGTGAAACTACATTCAAGAACACATTCTAGAAATCATCAACATCACATTTCTTAAAAATTGTGAAAGAAAAAACAGTGTGAAAACATCTTCAATTTAATTTTTATTTCAAGAGGATTCTGGTGAACCGACGAGTTCACTGAGATCCCCTGGGGATTGGGTTAGGGGATCCTGTGGCCATACCCAATTATAACTTTAACAATTTTTCGTTTGACTGTACTGTTTTTGATCTTTTTTATGGGTGGTCCCAGTTGCCGGAAGAAAAATATTTAAATTTAATAGAACCGGCAACTGGAACCGCGGTCCCAGCTATTGCGGTCCCAGTCGCTGGAACCCTCTTCCAGCGGAGGTCGGTTGCGGCTAATTCGCGATAGGTCACGGACATGGCCATGAAGGTTGCCGTGGACGCGGAAACCAACAATAAAAACCTCTGCACGTCACGTGTGAGTGACCCTCAAGTCCGATTCATGTTGCAACTTATAGCATAGACCAGTAATTGGTATATTATGGTACAAATATACATACATCAATCATCATACAAATCACGCCATTTTCCCATTGGGGTAGGCAGAGACAACTTCTTTCTACCTACTTGCTACAATCTTGGCATACCTACATCTTTCGCTTCTTTCACTTTCATAATTGTTTTCATACACGCACGTCGGCTGCGGGTACTCTTGATCTGGCTTTTCTCCAATACTTCCTGGATCTGATTAGAATATGTACGCCTAGGTCGATCTTTACCGGGTTGCTCATTCAACCTCGTCTCATATATCAATTTCGTCAATCTTCTTTCATCCATCCCCTTCAACCATTTAACCCAGGTACAAATATTGGTGATATAAAATTATGATTCATAATAAATGTACCTATGTTTTGCCCGATTTGATGTCATTAATGACTACTGATCCGCTCCTCTGGGTAGTAGCGTGATGATATATAGCCTATAAACTTCCTTGATAAACATGTTATCCAAAACAAAAAGATTTTTTCGATTCGAACCAGTTGCTCCTAAGATAAGAGCGTTCAACCAAACAAGTAAGCATACTGTTCAGTTTTATAATATTTTAAGTATACACTACGTCTACATAACACGCCTATATCCCCGAAGGGGTAGGCAGAGGTGCTAGCACCCATATTTCGCCAGTTTATGTTTAGGTCCCAATGTAATAGGTGGCGAACCTATTGCCATTAGTATAGAAGTATGGATTAGATAAGTAAGTATTACGAGTATATAGATACATATGATTTCTTTCTTTCTTGTCTCTTGTGAGAAAGACTTTATACCCACTACTTACTCAATACTCTATATCTACTATCATATAAAAGTAACAAGTCTCGGGTTGATATTAACGTGGTTAATTAACCGGTTATCAAATATCTCGGGCTAACAACGCCTGATATATTCAAACATAAAACAAAGTAACTTCGGACCTAACTCGAGCGCTGTCAGACAGGCGCTAATCAAGACCATTCACGTATGGTAATGTCATTTGAGACTTCACTGAAGTTGCCGAGGCAGATCTAATCTGACTTTTCAGTAATTGTTGTTAGTTGTTACCACTTTTGCTGTCATGTGTACTTGGAAAGCAGGCGTTAGGTTTAAAGGTGTGTTTCATGAAACTGTAACATTCAAGGAACATGTGTACGAACTTCCTATCCATCTTCTCGCCTTCCGTGGTGTACCGGTAGTGCAGCCAGCATTCGACTCTACGACAGGACGCGGGTTCGGTACCCGCTCCTGTCTTTACATTGATCTGGAAGTTTCTATGTATAATATATAAGTATTTACAAAAGAAGTATATAAGCATGTTTATCCACATTCTAGAGCCCATAACACAAGCTAGTTAAACTATACTTTTTTTTTGTATACTACTTAGGTGGCAGACAAGCACACGGCCCACCTGATGGGAAGCGGTCACCGTGGCCTATGGACGTGTGCAACACCAAGGGCGTTACTCACGCGCTGCCGACCCTAAAGGGAAAGGGTGGGGATAGGAAAGGGAAAAATGCTTACTTTGGGTCTAGAGAGCGCTGTGTAGAATGTCGTATAATAGACGGGTATATGATTATTTCGATATTTTTTCAATTTTACATTGCTAAATTTAAAATACAACAGTAAAAACACAAGTAGTAATAGCACAAACCTCTATCGTAGTCGCAATGTTTGCCATCCATCAATTAACATTATAGTTGCCTCCTGTAATGTTACACGTATCCGAACCAAACCCTCTAATAGGCAACTCAACTCAAAAACTTCAGCACATAATCGTCCAAGTTAATTTTCAGGGTGATGTCGGCCATTTTTAATTCAAGTTTAGCAGTATGTCGCGTGGCGTGAATATGCAACAGTTAAACATTACTTGCTCAGTTAACTTGCTCCTCAGTTACACCACCGATTGGGGTCACGATGTAGTTATAGTTTGTCTATGGCTGTTGCGTTTACGTCAACTAAGTTGTTATACAGTTGCGGTAATAGCTTAACACATTCCAAGTTAACGGCCATCTTAGCTATAAAACTTTGCATATAAACAAACGTTGAAAAATGATAAATTTGTTCGTTAAATAATACAAAAATACAAAGAAATCATATAATCATAAACGACGGTAGCTGAATGAATATGCGGCCTCTACTCAGAGGTATCGAGTTCGAATCTGGCCAGACAGCACCAATGTGAATTTCACTTTGTGGAATTTATATGTGTTAATCAGTAATCACATGACACGTCTGCTGACGGTGAAGGAAAACATCGTGAGGAAACCCACATATCCTAGAAGAAATTCTAAGGACATGTCCGATCCACCAACCCGCATTAGGCCAGCGTGTGTTAGATGAGAGGAGACCCGTGCCCAGAAGTGGGTTGCTATTATATATATTCAATTCAATTATATGTGTTAATCAGTAAAAAAAAATCAGTCAGTATAAAGAAATCAATGTATTTGTATACTATTATAAAATTGTAGAGTAACTGTATGTTGTGTATATCGGAGATATTTAAAAAAATACTTGGGTTATGTTATACTCGTATAAAAGATTGTGAACACTAAAATAGTTTTCCCGGCATTCTTGTCTGCTTGTTTGCGATTAATGCAAAAATTACAGAACGGATTTTGATGTCAAAGTGAAAGTCAAAAGTCAAAAATCATTTATTCTGTATAGACCATTTTAAGCGGCACTTACAAAACGTCAAATTATAAATATTTAAAACTAGAAGCAAATGGACCACCGGTTCGAAACGCGGCCCGGACCTGGGGCCTTACTCCGAAAAACGAAAATATTCGTATCCGTTGACGTTTTGACCATTTAGCTACCCCGAAAGTGTTTAGTTTCGGAATTCGGGTCCGTCTTCGATCGTTTGACATTGAGGTTGTCGATCGTTATCAGTACACCTCCTACTCCCTACTCCCAAAATACATTTGACGTTTTCGCTGTCATTGTTTGACAAATTGTCCGTTTTCGTTCGATCCGAAACGCTCATGTTCGATTTTCAGAGTAAGCCCCCTGAGAAGACTCCGGCAAGAAACTCAGCGGGCTGTTTTTTTTTTTGGTCTAGGATTTACAACAATTGCCTTAGTCTAGATACAATGTTATTTCGAGTAACATAGTTGAGTGAACAGTTCATTTCCAAGCTTCTTTATCATCTAAATAATCTTGAATTTTATAATAAGCTTTTTGGGAGAGTTTTCTTTTAACAACATTTTTAAATTTACTTACATGTAAATCTCTAATTTCGCTTGGGAGTTTGTTGAAAAAGCGTATACAGTTACCCCGAAAAGAATTACTGATTTTTTGGAGCCTACTATCACAGGCTACAAGATTGTTTTTGTGCCTGGTATTTATATTGTGCCTATCACAAAGTCTTGGAAATTGTGAAATATTTTTCCGCACATACATGAGATTTTCAAATACATATTGTGAGACTACAGTAAGAATGTCTATTTCTTTGAATTTTTCTCGGAGGGAGACTCTTGGGCCCAAGTTATAAATAGCACGCACAGCCCGCTTTTGCAAAACAATGCAACGATGGTTTTTGTATTAGAATGGTCTAGATCAGACTTAAGATTTTTCTAACGTTTGATTGAAACCAGTTTAGTCAGCAGTAGATACAAAAACAATAACATCGGTTTGTAAAATAATAACTGGTTTGTTAACCGTTATATCGCAATAACGTCGAATTAACGTTACGGTGTATTAACCGTTATTAGAGGTTAATAACAGCATACTATATTTTCTATGAGATAACATGTTTATAAAAGGATGCGTGGTTAAATTTGTTGCTACTTGCTTTGAAAAATAAGACAATAGGTAGCAAGAGGCTCCAGTAAAAGCCAAGCATAGCTCTTTACCAGAGTGACTTGATGTAGTTAAAGTATTGCTGTGGTGGCTAGATTTAGACTCTTTCTGATGGCTGGAGCTTTACCATGACGCGCCAAAAACTATTCAGTTTCGCGTCACTCAGCCGAATGAGAGTAAATATTTCATCTGTCTCCCCTCAGCTGAACTGCCTGGAATGGACTGAAATTCTGTTCTTAGTGCGTCGTGATGGCTGAGCGGCGCAGCGGCTTTTTAAGTTTTATTTTAGTTCATTAATTTGTGTCGTTGCTTCATTCGTTTGGTGCCCAGACAATTAGCAGGCATGTACCATATTCACCACATCCCTATAGTAACATTACTTTCTGAAATCATAAAGTCGAAAACAACATCATGCTCATAATATCTTTTGAAACGAAGGATCTAATTTCCATTTCAATTTTTTTTATAGTTCAATGACCTGTGAAAATATTCAAGTCTTAGAAGAAAATGTAATTTAGTCTCAAACAGAATTTAGAAGTGTTCCTAATATTATCTAGACTGCGAAAGTTCTTTGTTAAATTTATTTATTATTCAGAGTATATTGAAAAGCCACCTAATTTATTAATGTTTAACATTTGAGATGAAAATGAATTGGAGTTGTAGGGTTTATTTTATTTTATTTTATTTGGAAAACTTACGGCTAACACAGTTTATATTTACAATTATAAATAGCTGTAGGCCATTTAAAAGTTTTCACGAATTTATTTATACGAATAGTTTCTTTTTTCATGTGTCCCCCCGTGCGTCGGCTGGTTCGGTGGTGTGTAAGGTTACCCAAAAGAAATCTCCCTCAGATCTTATCTGACCCCAAACCATCTACGGTTTTAGGATAGCTCCCTAAACCCCCGGAACGGAGGGTGACAAGACCCAAGCTTCAAAGTGGAAGTAGGGTTTGTATGATTTTAGGATCGGCAGCGCGAGTGTTACGCCCCTAGTGTTGCGCACGTCTATAGGCCACGGTGATCGCTTCCCATCAGGTGGGCCATGTGCTTGTCTGCCACTAAGTGGTATAAAAAAATAGTTTCTGGTATATACGATATTTGAATTTAACCTGTCATGATAACACTACATTACTATCCAAGAAACTGGCATTTGGCTTTGCTGCTGTGCAGTACATTTTTCACATTTGCACATAACCAAAAGATATGCTGTGTCCTTAGAGGATACGCCAAGGTTCTTGCGTCTTCCAAGCGTTCGCAGTTACTAAATATACACATATCTCACGAAGATTCGCAGTAATAAGTCCATTGTAACCGGCGCAAGTTCGGCCATTACCTCTGACTGTCGCTGCTCCGCTTTCATGCAACTTGTTCGAGATTCATGTTCATTGTTCATGCTAAATTGTTACAAACAACAAACAGCGGTTATATTATCTTTATTACACCCTGAAGACGCGAGCGAAGATTTGCTACACTTCTTAATGTTTTTAGTCCTGTTTCACTGTTAGTTTGTCTTGACAAACAGTTCCTAGTTTTAATGTTGGATTTTTATAACACCTGAATATTTTATTGATGAGTAACTAAGTAGTTTGGTTTCATTGTAGTTTTGATTTTCATTTCGAAGTAAATGTTGTTAGTAGTACCTAGGTAGGTACTTTTATCTTAACCACTTTCTAAGGCTGAAATCTTTGTTAGAACCGATTTTCAGGTTTCGTTAGGTACATAATTTACTTAAGTATGAGTAATTATATTAAGTTTACGGTACCTACCCAAAAGTGTCTTCAATATCTGGTTATCAGTTGATAATTTGCTATCTATGGAAAACCAATCTATAATACTTATTAAAAACCAATAACATTGTTGAATGCAATGCGAAGTGTAACATCACTAACATCAGTGGTATTTAAAAAATAAAAGAAACATTCATTATTTATTTAAACACAAGAAAGGTCAACGACATTCAAACATTAATCTGGGCGACCTACGAGTATAATCCTTATTCCGATGAGCTGACTCTTCAGGACAGGTAGGAAGAATACCTCCATAGAATCTCTGATGTCCTGAAGGCAGCGAGCTAAATAACTCTCCACCATGATAACCGGCCAGAGGAGTTTATCGATTGTTTGTTAAGAGAGGAGGGAAACATCATATTTTTTTCTAATATAATATACCTTTGCACCAAAAGATTTGATGGCCGGGGACTGATATACTAACTGACCGCCTCTCACAACAATAGGTTTGATGTCAGAAAATACCATGTGGTTTTCTATTTACTCGATTTAAACAGAACTGTTTCATATCCTCCATGCGGTGGTACCTATGCGGAAATAAAACCGGAACTTCACAATATAATTTTATGATCCTACAAATATATTTTCGCCCATACTTACCACATCCTAATTTATAAATACCCTGTACGTTAGGTCAAACCAGTTCGTTGAGGGCCCGGGCACAATTAGACGGGCCCTAACCAAATATCTGAGGGTCAGCCCTTTATTTCGCTACTCGGGAGGCGAATCTGTTTGCTTTTCATTAAATCATGTTGGTAGTGTACAGATGAGATAGACAGAGACACATTCGTTTATTTATATGTAATCGATGTGCGATTCGGAGTTGGAATTGAGTTAAAAAAAAAACAGTTTGATAGCTTTTTACTTCGAAAAAACTAAGCGTTGTAGATCAAAGAATTATCTATAAGTACTAATTAAAGAGAGAAAGGCAGGATTCTGTGTTTATGTGCTTTGGGTAAACTTCGGAACCACTGCATTTATTGGAGAAATTCTTTCACCATTTGAAAGAAATATTATCCCCGATGACAATAATGTCTAAATAACGATTGTTTGGGTAAAAATTTATAAATGAAAAACCAATTAAGAAAAATAATTTTCAAACTTTAATAAATTATTTTTATTGTTTAAAAAATAAATATCAAACTTTAACAAAACAATAAATTCGGAATGTTGATATTATCACCTTATTCCATTGAGCACCTACATACTATGATATTTTCTTTTAATTAACATAACTCTATTTAGATATAACACACAGTTCTTAGACGTCATTAAAAAGTCTAAACAAAGTTAAGTCTATTCAAAGAATAGGGTAGTTGACTTCTACTTACTACTAGAATTACGCCTTATGCCTATTTATATTATTCTCTGTATAATTTGACGTCAAAGAGAAGGCGACACGGTGGAAATTTCAAAATATTATAAAGGAGTTGCCTACTCTCAGTCCACATACTTAACCACACACATACTTTGTAGTGACGATACTCAATACAAATCTTCAACAAAAGTCCAAAATTTTGCGCATGGGCACTAACTGGCTAACTAAAAAATTCTTGAAAGGACTGGCCAACCAAACGAACGAACCCTTTTAGTGTAGCGTATTATTTTAGTGCTTTTTTTAAGTTAGCCAAGTCAACATGCCTTGCCTGATGGTAAGCTAAAGGTAAAGTCTCAGGAAGGGGGTCCCTATTACATACACCGACATTGCCATAATGGTGGCCCTCAACTTGACGGCCTCATTAAATGCTTTTTCACGCCCCGCTTCGGGACTGTAGGAGGAAGGAAACACATGCGCTGGTAAAGATTTTCAAGTCTTCATGGTGCGGCAGAGAAAAGAGGCACTGAACCGTTTGGTTCTTGATGAAATTGATTCCACTGTGTTTTATACATTATTGGTTGATTGACGCGGTTCCACCGCCGGCCGTAGCTCCCCACGTTTAGCACCAAAGAGACCTTAAAAGTCTTGCTATACATCTTGAATACATTGTCAAGATTTTCGCTCATAATTATAGTACGGTCATTGCTTATACTGTCGGAACTGCTTGGACCCATAATCTCTTCGCCTATACTTGTTGTATGTGTCGTTCCACAGCCGCACGGAGTCCTCGTCCCACATGGGCGCTGTGCTGATCTCGGAGTCTATCACCAGGGCTGTGGGATTCCTTCGTCTGCTTGGGCGCCATCGGAACGGTAGCAGCTGTGATTTGTAGGGCGTTGGGTCACTGGAAATGAGAAGAATACATGTTATTTATGGTGAACACTGAATTTTTTGGCTCAGAGAAGTTCTTTTATAATCAGATTTATGATAGCTGACTCTGACGCATCTTATCATAACCTTCAATAATTTTACATAAATACATACATATATTACAAATCATATCTTTTTCGCATTAGGGTAGGCAGAGACAACATCTTTCCACTTGCTACGATCTTGGCATAAGTACTCCTTTCGCTTCTTCAACTTTCATAATTGTTTTCATACATGCACGCCGGTTCCGGGTATACTCTTGACCTGACCTTTCTCCAAAATCTCCTGGATCAGATTAGAATATATACCTAACTTGAGCAAGATAAATAAGAGCCTAAGTTTCACAGGTCGTAAAATATAATAAAAATAATTTATAAACCGCGAGGTTTTATAAGTACAATTTCCCTACGGCAAGCTTTGCATAAGAATTAAGTATAAAAGTGCATTATATGCGCAGTAATGAGGATAAGGGTGGCCATAAATTTGATGTTAATTGCGTAACTTACTTAAACAACGTGGTTACAAAGTAGCCCTTATTCATTTATATTACCTTAAACAGGTTAATATCGAGAATAAGTATATAATTAAGAGAAACCCTGTAAAAAAACTTGTATAAAATAACCCTGGCATGCTCGGCGGTGCACCACTGTATTAACTGGTCAAACAGGGTCTATTTGCGCGATCTATAGAAGTGGTTATGTCGGACTTAACCGGCTAAAACCGCACACCAAAAAGGGACCAAAGAATGTCTTTTGTAGGTAAAAACTCTCCCTGTGACTTAAAGGAGCCTGATTCAGTTAAATTATTATTTTTTAAACGTGTAAATTCAAAAATTACGAACACTTATCAATATCACGTGCAACCCATCTCTCAAGGATAGTTCCGCTCTCAGTTCCACTATGATGTGGTGTTATACATTACCGGTTCATTGTACCCGCTGCTAGGACGAGAGGTTAACTCACGAAAAAAAAACAAATTCGACCGGAATTTGTTTTTTTTTTTTCGTGTTTTTGTTTGAGTTACGGCGTAATTCCTATTTTTTCTGTGTGGAAATCCTCATGGATACCCACCAACAAAAAAGTATATATCTAACATTGGCCTACCAGGAAATCGAATTAGGAACATGTGATTTCACAGTGGTCGCTTTTGCTACCGGTATTGTAATTGGTATAAACATATTAATTGGTATATAAATAAAATTGTTGTATAGTAAAGTATGAATAATAAGTGTACTTACTCATAAACTCAGATTTCCATAAATAAATAAATTATAAAGCGTAATTTTATGACCATATTCACTATTTAAGTGGAAGTCAAGGTGAAGCCAGTGGCTATATAGAATGGAAATGAATTGCAGGCTTTGCTAGGCCCATCCAGGGTCAGCTGGAGTGCGAGGGATATGCCGGGTAATTAAGACCCGAGACGGCGTGCGGTTTTAGTCGGTTTGATCTTTGATCATGACATAACCACCCCTGATGACCGACGGGGGTGGTATCCATGGGGATTTCCCCACGATAAAAAAAGGGATACTCATTCAAAACATTTACAACAACAATTAGCTAGACTAATTTGGTAAATATTGTTTGTAAATAGACCACAAACAAGTTCACTTTTTGCTGTAGTAATATTATCTAACCTAGGAATTCTTATTAGTAGGTGTACCTATTGTATATGTATAGGTACGAGTACATAGTTAGGTAAGTACCTACTTAAGTTTTGTTGTTGAGTGTTTTAAACTCAGGACGAACTATTAACTTGTGGTCATCCTAGTATTTTTTTTATGACATTGAAAATAACATTATCCTAGATTCACACATTTGGAATAACATAATTACATTAATTTTCAGGATTAATGTATTCTATAGAGTCATGAAAAAAATATAAAATGTGCGAAACAAGGAAAAGGGTTCGGTTAATATGCTCATAAACGCACTGCGAGCGACCCTCATCTTATTTGACTCTTTTTATTTTCTACCCACGTCCCTAAAACCCAAGTAAATGAAGATATAAAAACGATGAAAACAAACAAATATACTAAACGAATTGTGCTTGGCTTTTTCCGGTAAAAATATGCTCGACCGCGAAGTACCATACACTCATTTAATTTTAATTAATCAACTGCCTGTATTATACTATTCCGCCTGTAATATAAGTACGAGTATATTTCATAAAGGCGGAAGCTATAGTTATATTACATAAGTACGTATTATACCATCTAAATTTCGCATCCCATATTATATTATGAACCTTCTGCATTTAACCGGGCACTTTTCTAAACGCCATGCTACTGCTATGAATCTATCTATGCTATCGGGCGAGGGCATAGAACACGAGACTTCAATATAACCGCTGTGCTCCGTACCAATATGTCACTGAAGCACAAAAGTACCTTTTTGATACATACAATACATACATACATATATTATGCTCACGCCTTTTGCCCTCCGGGGTAGGCAGAGACAACAGCCCGCCATCTGCCTCTGTCCTGACATACTTCACGCACTTCCTCTACTGTCATTAAGCCTTTCATGCAAGCCCGCCGGTTTCGAGTGCTTTTGACCTGTCGTTTTTGCAATAACTTATTAATTTGGTCAGTGTATACTCTGCGAGGTCGACCCCGGCTTGCCTGCCCACTTACATGTGCCTTACATATTTGGTGTGTCTTTTAAGACAAGAATTTTTTTTTCCTCTACATACAAGAAAATTTTATCAACATTGTGAGAAAAGGTATACGTACTTGTATTTAGCAAAATTTGTCCACATTGTGACCATTCTCCTTATCATTTTCTTCTCCAGATATCGTTGAGGAAGTGGAAACGAATGCGGCTTGAACAGGTAAAACAACTCATCCGCGTGTGACGCGCCGTTACTCAGCCCGAACCCTGATATTATCTTTGGCATGTTTATCAACCCATTGTACCTGAACTGGTAGTAATATATCCGCTGGTCGCTTGTCCTCGCGTATAACTCAGATTCCAATACTATAGGGAACTTGAAATGAATGTCCGAGTACAAATCCACCATGTCCATTATCATATCTTCTTTAAAAGACGAGAAGTAATGATGTCTTATCTTATCTGCTGTACAGTTCTTATCAAACTCAGAAGGGAACTGTAGATCCGTCTGTAGAGTTGTCATCGGGTCTACTATAACGGTGTTGTTCTTCAGACTGGTTCCATAATCTGCTGCGACGAAGTATATACCTTCGTTATTGGTGTAACCAATTATCATAGGAACTTTGGTGTAGTTCCCTGACATCAGTATATCAGCAGGGTGAACTGTTATCACGGGTTCGATTCCTTTGATGCGTTTCTCAACACACGGTACAAATATATCAGTTTCTGCCACGCAGAACTTATCTTCGTATTTACTAATCGTATTAATTAAATCTTTGGTTGACTTGTTTGATAGAATACTGTAGATTTCTTTAGGATCTTTGGTATTGTATCCAAGTTTTTTGACTAGATTACTTGCAGCTCTAATGGGGTCGTGTTGAAGCGCCCAAGGTGCTAAAGAAGAACCGCTTTGGAGGATAGCTTTGTGAAACAAGCCTTTTGCAGAAGGAGACAGGATCATAAACGAGGTTGACACAGCACCAGCGCTCTCTCCGAATAAAGTAACATCTTCAGGGTTCCCACCAAATGATTTTATATTTGCTTGAACCCACTCCAAAGCAGCTATTTGGTCTTTTAATCCTGCGTTTCCTGGAGCTTCTTTGATGCCTAAACACAGGAAGCCTTCCACACTAAGTCTGTAGTTCACACCAACTAGTACCACTCCATGTTCTGCGAAGAAATCTCCTCCATATAAGTAGGGTGATCCGGTGCCTCCAAAGAAACACCCACCATGGATATATACCATTACAGGCAAGAGTTTGGTGTACTGGATTGGTGCGTAGATGTTCAGTTTTAAGCAGTTGGACTCCCCAAGAGTTATGGGACCAACCGAGCTCTGCGGACACCAGGTGTTCTCGTTGAGTGCGTCGAAGATGCCATTCCAAGTTGGGGCTGGTAGTGGTGCCTAGAAGTAGAAGAATATTGAGTTAATATAGTTAAGAAGAGTGATGAAGTTAATCATTCCTAAAATCAGATTTTTTAAAACAAAATGTTAGGAGGTAGGACAGGACATCTCCCGTCCGAGGAGTACCTCCGACCTATAGAAGACCGCAGCCATAATAACCTTGAGCTGTGTACCCGCCGGTAAGTAGGGTAGCCAGAGCTCACTGTACCCATCCTCCCCCCACCCCTTCCTAGCCTCGCCACCTGTTCCTAGCCCTCCCCCTTCCCTTCAGGGTAGGTAGCACGGGTGTGACATCTTTAGTGTTGCATACGTCCATAGGCCAAGGTGACCGCTTCCAATCAGGTGGGCCATGTGCTTGTCTACCACCTACGTGGTATAAAAAAATAGCTTTAAAATTTCATTGAAATCAAGCTAAGTTGTTCTGTAAAATTAAGTGTTCTTGATACAGATCGGTCTAGGCGGAGGTCCGTACTGACGGTCCGCGTGACACCAAAACCAGCCTTAGTGATTTTCGTTGATGATATGCGTTTTGATGTGTGTGTACTTGACCTTTTTCTCGAAGTTAGTAAACAAACTATTCTAGAATTCTAGTCGGCAATGTTTGCGTATGCTGACGTCATGGCCGAAAATCTTGTTTGAGTACATAATTTTATTATAAATATACTAGACCATACCCGCGGCTATGCCCGCGTGGACGCCGGTTTTCACGTTTATCTATACTAATATTATAAAGAGGTAAAGTTTGTGTGTTTGTTAAATTGTAAGGGGTGATCTCGGGATCTACTGTACCGATTTTAAAAATTCTTTCACCAATAGAAAGTCACATCATTCGTGAGTGTCATAGGCTATATATTTTATTAGAAAACTGGAATTTACACCCGGGCGGAGCCAGGTCCCGGGTCGCTAGTTGTCTATATATGCGATACTCAAAACATGCGTACTTAAGATTTTAAGTCTGACCTTTTAAACTAATAACTTTCCAAAGAAAAAAAACCGACTTCAACGGACCAAATTGCAATAAGACTACACGGGAAGCGCCAACTTAAATAAAAAAGAATCATCAAAATTTACCTCCTCCTTTTTGAAGTCGGTTAAAAAAACGTATCAAAATCCTTTCAGTAGGTAGTTTTTGAGTCCAATGCGCACAAACAGATAAGAATTCGAATCAAATTAAATCAAATCAAATCATTTATTTGTGTAAACACGTGTCAATATACATATGCATGCAAGATTGTCAATAATTTAGTTGATGTCCAGCGTGCTTAGCCGTAGTCATGCCGGCGTACAAATGCTTCAGTAATATATATGTTAATTTATATAAAAAAAAGTCAAGTAAGTACCAAAAAACAAATAAAAAAAGAAAAATCAATTACAATGTATTACATGAGTTATTAGAAAATAAAATGTGTTCAGAATCGTTGATACCTATAACATAATCAAGTAAGCAAAAATATCTCCAATGAACAGACACAGCTACCTTACAATTTTCTAATAGTGGAGAAGTATGTCAAGGTTAGGTAAGCCGGTGGATATTAGGTATAGATGAGGTCCTTGACCGAGGTAGATCTGTTATATAATGCGTTAGTGTATAAATTAAGCGACATTTCTGGTTATAAACTTGTATTTGCGTACGATCAGAAGTCGTTAATTTCATTGGCAAATATTAAGCTGGTTGTACACATTGGCTCAATACACGGCTGTTCACAAAACGCCCATAAAATTAATTTATTTTTCTTCGAGTCAATGGCTAATAATCTTTTTCTTTCTTCTAGATTTTTCCAGCCCAATAATTGGCTACGGCTACATCAATTAACTTATATACAAACAAAGAAGGAAGTCAGAAAAAAGGAAGCGGTCATCGTAGCCTATGGAGGAGTGCAACATCAGGGGTGTCACACTCGCGCTGCCGACCCTGGAGTTGGGGGTTGGGGGGTATTGGGGAGGGGAAATTTGGTGAAAGAGTTTCTTTGCTGACAACGCAGAAGACTTTCGTCTCCCTGTTGACAACACAGAATCCCTCCAGTGAGCTTATTAAAAACATGGGATATAAAAATTAAAGGACGGACTCTAGTGTCACTAAACGCTCAGTGAAGATATGAAAAAATGTGCATTCTACTAAACTGAAACAATTATTTGTCATTATTTTAGTTCACAAAATAGGTCGAAAAGTACCTAAACAATCAAATGAAGTCAAAATTTATGACTTTTAGATTCCTTGCAAAAGGAGATGTTTCATTTTGGGGCCGCATTTTTAGTTTCAGTCCGCCATGTTTGTTGTGTTGCAAAAAAGTGTTTATTTAATTGGATTCAGCCTATAATACGAAGCAATATTATAATAATTGAATAGTGAAAAATGAAAACTACATTGCCTAGCTATTTTTCTGAGTAGTGTACAATTATCGGGCCCAAGGTCCATATAATTTGTAAAACATCTCTTTTTAAATGAATTTTATTATGCACTATACTCATGTAAACGCAAACGTTAAACTGTGGCGCACATTAGCTAGGTGGCCCAACGTGTACAGCCGGCATTACAACAGTCGTAAGCTTGACTGAGTGTAATGTGCCCACTGATCTGAATGTGCCTATACTAAGGTGCACCAAAAATTTGACAGGAGTTGTGACTGAGTTGCCACTTTCGGGAAGGGGTGTTGCAGGGCTTTGGCTGCAGCAAAGATTACGACGTCAGCAGTATCTGTCACTAAATAGTGCCGCCTAGCAAAATTAGCAAAACAGCATTTACTTATGTACTTAGGTAGGTTTTTTTATAGTCGATAGGCTCGCGTTTGACCACTATCTCACCTGATGGTAAGTGACGATGTTGTCGACGATGAAGCACGCTTGCCTAGAAGCAACCTTTTCACTCTAAGACTTAGACTCCCAGGTTATAGCTTTCCGCCACGGGAGACGCTGCTGCCTGCGGCCAATCCGGCCGGGGTGGGAGTGGCCCTCTAGAGGGCTGCTCCGAGGCTCTCCACGTGTCCCTCTGACTAGCAGATGGCACAGTGGGGAGCGAGCGGGGGGCGAGCTGATTGTCTGCGCGCCGACGGTTGGGTGACAGGACGGCCTGCTGTCACCCTACACCCCACCGTTGGCGAAGTGGCGCGATGCTCGCCCCACCCCCCCTTTCGGGGGGTCGAGGGGGCCATCTTAAAACCGTAGATGGCCCGGGGTCAGCTGGGGTGCGAGGGATATGCCCATTGGGTAACCTTACACCTCGGTTACTAAAGCCAGAGACGGCGTGCGGTTTTAGTCGGTTCGATCCCGACATAACCACCCCGAAGGCCGACGGGGATGGTATCCATGGGGATTTCCGCACGACAAAAAAAAAAAAAAAAAAGGTTATAGCTTTCCGGAAAGACAGACTCAGGCAGGGCATTCCACTCCTTCTGTACGCATAATGAACGTAGATACAGTTTTACATTGTGCACGTTTCTATTTAGCGCCTGCAAATTTTAAATAGCAAATTAGTGGAACTTAAACTTTAGGCGTTTAGTATATTCTTATATTAGTGGTCTGACTGAAAATAGAATCCTTTCGCAAATACCCACAATACTCCATTTACCAAATTCATTCCTCAAGTGCCTATTGCACGTCTGGTATAGTGCACGACATCTAACTTGGCAAGGTTTTGGAGTAGTGGGGCCCACACTACTCCAAAATCTTGCCAAGTTAGATGCCGTGCACAATATTAAAAGTTTTTTCTGTTATTAAATTCTACCCATTTATAATAATAGTAGGTATGAATTTGGTTCGATCTATACCTACTAATATTATGAAGAGGTACAGTTTGTGAGTTTGTGACTTTGTAGCGGGTAATCTCTGGATCTACTGAACCGATTTAGTAAATTCTTTTACTCATAGGCGGAATATCATCACGCTACTACCCAAGGAAGTGGAGCAATAATCATAATGTGAACAATTCCGGTAGATTCCCATACATTTTAGGAGAACTGGTAAAGTGTGAATGTGACGCCCCTGGTGTTGCACACGTCCATAGGCCACGGTGACCGCTTCCCGTCAGGTGGGCCGTGTGCTTGTCTGCCACCTAAGAGGTATAAAAAAACCGTCTTCACAAACTAATATTTTTTACTTTTTAGTGGACATAAATAGAAAAGTACCTATTTAAGAGGTTTATTATGTACAAGCCCATCAAATACAGAATTTTTGCAGTAAATTTGATTATTTCCCCTCGATTTTCCCAAGATCCTAGCATCAGATCCTGATACCCTGGATATGGGACCACCTTGTACTTAGCCTCTTTCAAACAACAAAATAATTCAAAATCCATCCATAATTGGCGCCGCTATCACGTAACACACATATAAAAAAATAGCGTACGAATTGAGAACCTCCTCCTTTTTTGAAGTCGGTTAAAAAATGGGTTTAAAAAGGTGTATCGGGGTTCAAAATACGTTACGGGAAGGTCAGCTAGTGATTAACATTCTCGCTTATCCTTGGAGCTAGTTAAATTTGTGGTAGTATTAGGATTCGATTCACGTCCGTGCCACTAGGCCAGGGTTATCAATCGTAAGAACGATGACTACAATGGAATAGTTCATAGGCGATATTTTGTAACACCTATACCGCGGTAGCCTAGGAGTATGGGTAATGGACTGCTAAGACGAGGTCTCGGGTTCGATCCCAGGTTATCATGGCCCACACCAATGACTTTTCGATGCTTTTCGAAGTTATGTGTGTATTTATCGCGGGTTTATAAGTGCTCGTTTAATGGTAATAGGCTCGCCACCTAAACATAAACTGGCGAAATGTGGGTGCTAGCACCTCTGCCTACCCCTTCGGGGATAAAGGCGTCAGTTTATGTTATGTTATGCTATACTATTATAAAATTGTTAAGTAGCTGTGTCCGTACATTGGAGACATTAAAAAAAATACTTGGGTTATATTAGGTATATGAACGATTCTGAACACAAATATATTTTTTCTGTTTGTCTGTTTGCTTGCGATGGACGCAAAAACTACTGAACGGATTTCGATGTGGGTTTTTTGTTTCAAAGGTCTTGTTTAGATTTAAAGTCTTACGCATGTTTGATCACAATCGGTTGAGTAGAACCGGACATTAGTCAAAAAACGTCATCCCCACGGGCGGAGCCGCGGGCCTAGGCTAGTGACTTATATGAATAAACATTTGAAGTTTGAATTTCATTATGAAGCTTGTTGTTACGAGCTGATCATCTACCACTACCTCATCAAATGTCATGGATCTTCGGTAACGTTTTCGTCTAGTCACCCGAGAATACGGCTAATAGGCGAATACGCTGAAATCTTATTTTTCATGTCGTCAATATAACTTCACCTCGCCTGATGGTAAGCTAAAGGTAAATCTGAACTTTAGTGGGCAATTTTGCTAATATTCATGCAACTTGCCTTGCTTTCAATACATCGTAACATAGTTAGACCTTCCTTGAAAACTTTGCCTGATAACTCCGTCTATTATAGGTAATTAAGGCACGCACAGGAGCCTGATTCAGTAAAATTGCGCTTTTAATACGTGTGATTTCAAAGTTTACGAAAACTTATAATACTAATTTTTCAAAATCTCATGGAGTTTGATTCATTATCAAACTATTATAAAATGTTATTAACCTTACGAAAGTTATGGCAGATTTTATTTTGACAGATCATACCAAATAACGAAGACTTCTTTCCAATTTCCTTCTTATCGAACTAAAATTTCGCATTTATAATGGAAACAAGGTGTTATGTCGGACGCCTGGCGCCCAGTTCAATAACACCATGTTTTAAATCGCGTGATTAAAATTCGATTAGTAATCTTTTTATTTGGTTACGATCTGTCAAAATAAAATCTACCGGCGTTTTTGGGCGGTTATCAAAACTTCAAAATTACTTAAAATTTTATTGTCAATTGGATTTTGAAAAATGAATAAGTATCTATAAGTTTAATAAAATAACTAAAATAAAAAATAAATAAAAAACCTAAAGTAAAAACGTAATTTTGCTGAATCAAGCGCCAGTTTAGATAGATTATCATACCGCAACGGATTTATAATTGCAGTGTCAGGGTGAAGTGGTTACCTACGTGATACAGTGCGAATGCAGGCGGTCAAGGTGGCCAGGTCTAGAAGATTTGCCATTCAGTTAGACCTTGAACGCAATACTCGTTTGCTACACTTTGTGTCGTAAAAAAATAATGTATTTTTTTTAAACTAAATGGTTAACAAAAATAAATCTGCAGGTTGGCAAGATTTTGAGTACTTATCTTTTTGGAAATAAGGCTTACGAATTTTTTTTTTCAACTTATGTGGCAGAAAATCACACGGCCTAATTGATGGGAAGCGGTCACCGTGGCCTATGGATGTATGTAATACCAGGGGATTTGGTAGGGATTAGGGATTGGGGAGGGGGGGGGGGGGGATTGAGAGTTTGCTGCTTACAGGTGCTGGTAGGGTTAGAAGGGTGAGGGGCAAGAAGGGGTAGTCCTTGACGGAGACGCTTGATCTCTCTATCAATCTTTTCCTAAAGAAATGTTTTTTTTTTGTTTTTCTCTGTACTTTGACTGTATCCCGACTTGTAAGCTCAGTTGAAGATCATAAAGTAAAAGTTCTAGACACACGGGAACGGTCCCGTGTGTTTAGAACGGTTAGGGAACTAGAATGTTTTGCCCTCACACACTTTCCTCCTATAGAGGAGGAAGGTATGTGAGGGCAAAACATTCTAGTTCTAAATTCTATGCTCTAGCGCCTAGCCTATAGATTCAACAAAGCGAAACGTTTAAAAACGTGCTTCAGGATAAGACGGACTTATAAGTACTTATACAAAAAGCATAAGACATACTATCGTGGTCTTGTGACATGTCTTATAATAGTTATGAAAATGTGCGGAAGAATATATATTGTAGTTTCAGAAGATAGACCAGAAACTTGGTACCTATAAGGTACATACAAAGTCCGTCTAAGAGCTAAATCGTTATATCTATAATGAGCGGTTGAGGTTTATAATAGAGGTGAATGGTGAATATGTTATTGCACACACAATCATTTACTATAATATTATGGTTTTGCTCGGTGTTTAGATGTGGGCCAAGAACTCTGTAGGCGACATTTTGAGTTAGATTATCCTAATGATTAGTGCCCGCGTTGCCCACTAAGCTATTGATCTACCTCACTCCTTAACACGACAACATGACTTCACCTCACCTGATGGTAAGCTAAAGGTAAAATCTCAGGACCGGGGGTCTACTACATACACCGATAGTTCTACAGTGGTGGCCCTCAGTTTGGCGGCCTCATCAAATTTCACGCCCCGCTTATAGGACCCTTAGTAGCTTGCGAATGATTGAGAAAAATATACTTACCTGAAAGCGATTGCTCTCATCCACAGTCCCGTATGGTATCCCGAAGTACTCGTAAAACTGTCCATTGTGGCTCACTGCGCCGCGGATGGCCCCGCTGCGGGTGTGCACCACGGGGGACGGCTGGCGGACCACGCCCGCCGCGATCAGCCAGGTCAGCGCCAACCACTTCATCACTACTTGAGTCTTAGCAAGAACATCTTGGTGTAGCAAACAATTCTCATTTAATTATCACTATACAACATGTTGATTGGCATTTGACCATCCTTTACAGGCGGGCAAAATGCGATGGTAGCTGAATGGATAAGGACGCGGCCTTTACTCAGAGGTATCGAGTTCGAATCTGGCTGGACAGCACCAGTGTGAATTTCACTTTGTGGAATTTATCTGCTGACGGTGAAGGAAAACATCGTGAGGAAACCCACATGTCCTAGAAGAAATTTTAAGGACATGTCCGATCCAAAGAAAGAAAGAAAGAAAAAGAAAGAAAACTAACTTTATTTATGAACACAAAGCGTACACAGGTTAAAAAAAGCAATTCAAAAACAATACCACAGACGCATTAGCCCAGCGTGTGTGGATTAAGGTGTAAACCCTCTCAGCTCTCTCGTTAGAGGAGAGGAGACCCGTGCCCAGCAGTGGGACATAAATGGGTTGCTATTTAACAGGCCGGCTGGAGCTACTTAGTTCTGTAGGGCGGAGGTACTACCCAGTCGGATTGCTCAATTCGGACGGGAGATACCGTCGTGTCCTACCTCCATTTATTCTTCCTTACGCCTAACTTCTTCCAATTACTTGGATTGATCCTCTCTCTTACCTACTGTAGTTCTGTAGTCGGACGGAGTACGGGCCGGAATGGGTATATCTAATATAACCATGCCACAATGTTAGTTACCGTACAGTACACCTCCGAAACGGCTTTTATACCAAATTTTATATGCGTATTCAGTAGGTCTGAGAATCGGCTACTATCTATTTTCCATACCCCTAAGTGGTAAGGGTTGTTCACCATTAAAATGCAAAACAACGTTTGCCGGGTCAGCTAGTTTTATTATATGTATACGAGTACTATTAGGTACCTACACTTCATTATGTCCCAAAATATATCACACGTGTGAACGAACCATGGAACGAACGGACAACAACAATGAACTAATGTATAATTAATATACGTAAGTATTTACTGGTAACGATTGACGACAATCATTAATTTAAACGGTTACATTAATTAAATAAGAATTACGTATCCAAATGAAGTTCATATTATTTTGACTTCATAGTCTTAATAATTTTGCATAGTAGAGTGTTATGGCGGGAATTTTTTTATTAAGTATAGCAGCCCGTCCCGGCTTCGCACGGGGTTTTAAAATGAAAAAAGTTGTTGTAGTGACATAACTACAATAGTTGGACATATGCTACCGCGGAGATTTTTATAGACATTATGATGTTCTTCAATATTGTTGTACATTATTTTGTTCTATCGCTAATAGTTTCGGCAGCGCATTCGACGAAAGACATTTTAAGACTCATGTTTCTACACCTTCGGTTACATTGTTCAAATTTTACCAAGGATCCCTAATTTTTTTCAAAATGAAATGTAGCCTATGTCGAATTGGAAGAATGTAGCATTCTATTGGTGAAAAAATTTTTTAAATCGGCCCAGTACTTTTTGAGCCTATTCATTACAAACATACAAACATACAAAAATAGGTACAAATCTTTCCTCTTTATAATATTAGTATAGATATAGATACATATAAATACAGAAAATCATTTAAAATTACATCAGTCGTAAAGATTTCATACCTATTAACGATCTACGTGCAACGTGCATGCCCATACTAATTAGGTATATGAACATTGATAAAGCCATGACAAACAAACACATTAAATTTATTCAAATGGATAACATGTGTCATGATATAGGTAGGTATTACTTATTTTTCACCACATAACATCTATACTAATATTATAAAGAAGTAAAGTTTGTGTGTTTGTATAGGTATATTTGTTAAATTGTAAGGGGTAATCTCGGGATCTATTGAACCGATTTTAAAAATTCTTTCACCAATAGAAAGCCACATTATTGCTGAGTGTCATAGGCTATAAATTTTATTGGCAAACTGGAATTTACACGTGGGCGAAGCCGGGTCTCGGGCCGTTAGTATATTATAATTACCATTCGTTTCCACAGGTTGAGCATAAGTAGGTACTAAAAACGGGCACATTTTGAAAATCCTATGATTTATAACAATAGCAACCCATTTATGTCCTACTGCTAGTGCTGGGCACGGGTCTCCGGGTCATGATATTTTGTATGCATGAATATATGTCTATTTGCATTAGTTTGGGTGTTCCTATGTATAATATGTAGGTATGTATTTAAAAAAAGAAGTATAAGTATACGTATGTTTACCCCCATTTTAGAACCCATAAAGTTAAAATATGGTTAGGTACTTTGGGTCTAGAGAGCACTGCCAACTATTAGGTATTCTGTGGCTATTAGCACCGATTACCTAATAGTTCTATTAGGTAGAATTTCGTTTAATATTTATTTATTTAAAAGGTAAAATTAAAAAAAAATATCAAGAGTAATTATGATAAGTAATGAAGGTTACAAACAACATCACAAATCATGATAAGTAAATAAAAATTAATTTAGTTTATATTCTATTTTATTACTAACTTTAAAAAAGATCAATTGTTTTGAGCCCTATAAAACTATAATTATTTCTGATCTTAAAAAAACAATACTTACCAATAAAACATTACAATATCATTATTCCTCTGAGCACTAGTTAAGCGTTTGAGGCGTTAATCCTGCGCGCGCGCACTTCTAAGACTATATATCTAATATTTTATTATTGTCATTTAATTATTCTGTACATTGTATGTTGTTGACAATTTGAATTGTTAAATATTTGTACTGAAACTTCTGTCGTAACTGTTAATGTATTGTAATTTTTGCCATTCTTGGTTACCTATGCATGACCTTTTAATTTTAGAATATTAATATACAATTCAAATAGTCAAGTAGCTGAATGGATAAGCACGCGGCCTCTTCTCAGAGGTATCATCGGCCAGACAGCACCAATGTGAATTTCACTTGTGAAATTTATATGTGCTAATCACATGATTTACAATCTGCTGACGGTGAAGGAAAAATATCGGGAGGAAAACCATAATAATATGTCCTAGAAGAAATTCTAAGGACATGTCCGATCCACCAACCCGCATTAGGCGAGCGTGTAGGTATATGGATTAAGGTCTTAATCCTTTCAGCTCTCTCGTTAGAGAAGAGGAGACTCGTGCCCAGCAGTGGGACAAAATGGGTTGCTATCAATATACAATTTTGTGGTGGGTTTGTTAGACCTTTGAAGCCAGGTCAACTACACCTGCAAGTCTGTACACCTGCTGATTGAAGGAAGGAAGGCTATTTGAACGCGCTAATCTCAGAAACTACTCGTCCGAATTCAAAAAATTCTCTTTTGATGAAGCCGTCAAGCTGAGTGTCACCATGGTTAACTTGTTACGTGTATGTAATGGTGACCCTCTTTCCTGAGACTTTACCTTCAGCTTACCATCAGGCGAGGTGAAGTCAAATTTACTTGTCCTATATAAAACAAATCTTTTTTGAGTTGAATAGCTCTTTTATCGAGGACGGCTATAGGCTATAATATATTATCACGCCACTGCCCATAGAAGCAGAGTAGTAATCATAATATATATGTCAACGAATCGGGCATATTTCCATACATTATTGGAAAACTAAGAAATTACGGGCATGTATGGGTTAAACAAGTGCCAAGGGGACGAAGTATTTCACGGGCGAAGCCGCGGGGAACAGCTAGTGTTCTGTAAAAAGAAATCCAAGGTTTTTATAAAAATATCTTCTTGGTTCGAAATTTCAACTAGAATTGTCAATTTTGAAATAATGGAAGGAAGTTCCAAATTGAAATAACTAACTCGATTGAGTTACATCGGCGCCCGCAACTTCCGTTCCTCGCTAAAAATACAATTTGTTCAGATTCCACCTTACGCGCCAAAATAAGTATTACTACAAGCCTGGTATAGCTATACGTAGTATAGCTTCAAAAAATATCACCAATAAAAACAATAAGTAGCAATTTTAAGTAGCTAATCAAATTAAAAATGTGCAGCGATAGTTGCCGTGAAATTTCATAAATTAATGTAAAAAAACATTAAAAAAAATGATTTTCTAAATCATAAGATATACCTTTTTGGTGTTTCCGAAGGATGCGTTGTAATTTTATCACCATATAAAATTACTAGCCCAGTCATATTAGGTAAAAAAAGGGGTCAACCTCGGAATGAAAGATAATAAGCTGCAAATTGGTATGAACCTTTGTTTTGTCATTCTAAATGTTGTCTCAAAAGTCACAATCGTTATCGTGTCCGCGTCTCAAGATATTCAAGGTCAAAGGTCACAAAAATCGGTTTTTCGCGAATATCTGGCTTCCTATCGGTTAAATGAGATTTGCATTTATTATAAAAGTTGTAGGCTATAAAATTCCCTACAACTTTTGTTTAAACTTTTTTTTCATACGACCAACCGTTTTGAAGGTAGAGCGCGAAGAGTGCACATCGTACAGTCATATACGGCCTAATGCAAGGTCAAGCGTGAGTTATGGTTATCAGTACGTTATAAAGTCAATTATTTACTTGGAAATTATAATTATTAAACAATGCCTATTATTTATGTACTAACTATTAATTATTTATATTTAATTAAAGTAAGTAACTTGATTATTTATATATAATTATTCATATTTAACTATTTAAGTATAAAATATTATTAATTCTGGATTATATATTTTAGTTTTATTTTAAGTTAACACGACATTATATATCTTTTCTTTAAAACGCGTAAACTCAATACTTATATACCTGGAAATCATCATCAGCAGCTCATCAACACATAAAACGTGTCTACTACCAGATTCAAACGTGGTTAGGGAAGGACTTAGAACCTCAAGAATGGGGCTGGATGCTTGAAAATGAAATCCTGGAGCCCATACGAACGTTATTACCTCCAGCACCAGCCGAACTACTAAACGTAATATTTTGCAATTGCAAAAATGGTTGTGGTTCTCGCTGTGGATGCAGAAAATCAGGGCTACAATGTTCTTTAGCTTGCGGCCAGTGCAACGGACAAGCTTGCCTCAACGCTTCACTGTATCCAAGTAATCCCGATGAAGAAAATACATATGATCCCGATATTCTGGAAGGTTTGGAGATGAACATGACAGATAATGAGGATGATGACAATGAATCGAACATTTTTGAGCGACAAGAAGAAGAAGACGACGAAGAAGAAGAAGATAATTAGCTTCCATTTCCAATTTCATTACAATTAAAATCAACAAAGATACTTTTGATATTTGAACTCACATTTTGATAAATGTATATTATGCCGTATTTAATAATAAATAAAAATATGTGTAAAATATATACTCTTACTATCATTTTAACTTAAAATAAAACTAAAATATATAATCCAGAATTAATAATATTTTATACTTAAATAGTTAAATATGAATAATTATATATAAATAATCAAGTTACTTACTTTAATTAAATATAAATAATTAATAGTTAGTACATAAATAATAGGCATTGTTTAATAATTATAATTTCCAAGTAAATAATTGACTTTATAACGTACTGATAACCATAACTCACGCTTGACCTTGCATTAGGCCGTATATGACTGTACGATGTGCACTCTTCGCGCTCTACCTTCAAAACGGTTGGTCGTATGAAAAAAAAGTTTAAACAAAAGTTGTAGGGAATTTTATAGCCTACAACTTTTATAATAAATGCAAATCTCATTTAACCAATAGGAAGCCAGATATTCGCGAAAAACCGATTTTTGTGACCTTTGACCTTGAATATCTTGAGACGCGGACACGATAACGATTGTGACTTTTGAGACAACATTTAGAATGACAAAACAAAGGTTCATACCAATTTGCAGCTTATTATCTTTCATTCCGAGGTGAAAGCCCTAATATGACTGGGCTATACAACGGATCCTTCGGATGGATTCAGCTGCGTCACAGTGGAACATACAGTATTTTAACTCGGCCCAATCCTTGCAATAAGTACCTATCCCCCCTTTTTCTTTTTCCGTGCGGAAATCCTCATGGATACCCACCTCGCGGCCAGCGGGGCAGGTTATGTCGGACTTTTACCGACTAAAACCGCACGCCGTCTAGGGTCTTCCTAAAGTCGCGCGGTACGTAAACAGTACGGTGCGCACTGTAAGGTTTGAAAGGAATTTCATTCCGCGCACGCTAAGGCTGTGGAATAATCTCCCTGCTGTGGTTTTCCCTAACGACTATGGGATTCTTCAAGAAGGGCATTAGAAGGTTTTTACATGATCGGCAGCGCGAGTGTGATGCCCCTGGTGTTGCGCGCGTCCATAGTCTACGGTGACCGCTTCTCATCAGGTGGGTCGTGTGCTTGTCTGCCACCAAAAAAAAAACACGCGTTAGGGCTGACCGCCCGCAGAATTTTAATTTCATCTAGTTACCTACTTGAGTTTTGCCAGCGTATCAAAAAAGTTACAGTCAAATAAGTTGATTAGGAATAATGAATAAATAAATAAATAAATAAATATTGTACGACTTCTACACATCGCTCCCTAGACCCAAAGTAAGCTTAGTTTAACTAGCTTGTGTTAAGGGTTCTAGATTGCTGATAAACATACTTATATACTTTTTTTTGTAAATACATACTTATTATACATAGAAACACCCAGACCAATGCAAATAGACATATTCATGCATACAAATATTTGCACTGAGCGGAAATCGAACCCGCGCCCCCTGCGAAGCAGTCGCATGCACTACCGCTACGCCACAGAGGCCGTCATAATAGGAAGAATGTTGTAGTTATTCCAAATTCTTGTTTACATACATGGTTAATAGGACAAGTAGTAGATAAGGTTCAATAAGATAACTATTACGGTTCACCTTATCAGTTAAAGTGTTAGCCCTCTGACACCAGTTCGACGCAAGTAGTTCGTACTAACGTAGGTAACACAGTTGTTAGAAGTTCATTGAACTTTGATTTCACTGTGTTTTTTTGGGTTATGATACCTACAGAACACCGCGGTCATAATAACCATCATGTTGTGTTCCCGCCGGTAAGTAGGGTAGCCAGAGCTCACTGTATCTCTCCTCCCCCCACCTCTTCCTAGCCTCCCCGCCCCTTCCCAGCCCTCCCCCCTACCTTTCATGGTAGGTTAGACCTTAATCCACACACGCTGGCCTAATGCGGGTTGTTTAGGTTTCCTCACGATGTTTTTCCTTCACCGTCAGCAGATGGTGAATCATGAGAATAACACATTTAAATTCCACAAAGTGAAATCACACTGGCACTGGCCGGCCGGATTCTAACTCGATACCTCTGATTAGAGGCCGCGTCCTTATCCATTTTTTTTTATACTACGTAGGTTCCAGACAAGCACACGGCCCACCTGATGGGAAGCGGTTATGGTCACCGTGGCCTATGAACGTGTGCAACTCTAAGGGTGTCACACACGCGCTGCCTACCCTGAAGGGAAGGAGAGAGGGGTGGAATGGGGCGGGGAGGCTAGGAAGAGGTGGGGGGAGGAGAGGTACAGTAAGCTCTGGCTACCCTACTTACCGGCGGGAACTCAACACGATGGTTATTATTGCCGCGGTGTACATTCCATTCAGCTACCATCTCCATAGTGGTCGCATGTAGTGGTTAAATGTAGGTAGTTAGTCAATTTGCGCACTTATCTCTTCCACTACGCTTCAGGGAACCAACCCTTAAACGGTTGGTTGGTTAGTTGACCCTTATTACCTTAACACGACGTAGTTTTTGCGTGTAGGCTTGCCAACAGTCATAATTAAGGATATGTTGTGTTGTTCATGGTCGAGTCGGTTCAATTAAGTTTGTAACTAACGAGCAATCGTTTTGTAGGGATGAGGATGTGCAGCTAATTTTGTTTCGTTACAAATTATAGGATGTTTCCCAACTTATTGGCAAATAAAAAGTAATTTTAGCAAAAAAAGTTTACGTTTTTTTGAATTTTTAATGTAAGTATTAATATTAATCATTCACGCTGTGAACCATGACGAATAATTTTTGAACGTAAATAAATGTCATTTTTTATTTAAATGATTCAGTGGACAGTCAAAATTGAACTTTAACACGCAAGGTTTTAAGTTTGAACCTTGATTTTAGCGCCATTTAGTTTTTTTTTCAACCATTTTTAATCATTGCATTATATATATTGCATTATGCCTATGTAATTTTTTAATTTTGTTCATTTCGTCAGCTGCACATCCATATAATGTCATTTGACATTGACAGTGTAACTTTAAAACATTAAAAAAATATTTTATGAATTTAGTTCAAAGTTGGTATTTGTAGCACAAAGCTAGCACATAATATTATTGTCTTTTATATGAATCTAAATATTTGTTTGTATTTTATGCCCTGTACCTTAATAAACTGTTAATATATTGATATTGTTAGTGTTATACTTGAAGCTGAGGTAAACCTCTTTTTAATTTAATCATTTGTATACTGGTGCACACAGGACTGCGGTGTGCACCGATGCGCGGTGGTCCATTTACTAAACATTAGTTAATCTGGTTCTTCTTATATAATTATTATTAAATTCTATAAGTACCATTTTAATCATCTATGCAAAGTATACCATTTGAGTTTGGTAGTATATCTGATCATTATCATAAACAAAGTACCCTCTAGATACTGCTTAGCTAAGCTAATAAAATGAGAAACTTATTTTAAAGCGAAAGACCAATTTATCAAAGATAGTACGATGGGGTTAACCTTAGAAAATGGCCGCAGATAATAATAAAGTATTTGGGAGAAGATTAGGTGCACATCTGAGGTTTTTTAAAGGACCGTCCCGATAACAGGGAGGTGAGGTACAGTCAGCGGCTGTTTATGTAGTGACATTTTGTACATTTTCACTACATGCGGTATGCAATATTAGTGTTGTCACTGAGAAAACCACACGTAATGAGTAGGGCTCGTTCTCGGGAATTTCCGGTAGTTAATCGTTTTCCCGGGAATTCATTTCAGTGTCAATTATCCAGGAATTTAGTTTTAATAAAGTAATCAAATAATTCGTTTGCATTTCTCAAATTTTCCGGGACTCAGGAGTCCGGGGAAATTGGGAATTATGTAACCCTCCTCGGTATCGATACAGCAAGCAAATATTGGGCCATTTTCCAAAGTACCGTTAATGTTTTTGGATAGAAATAAAGTACGCCTTCCCAAGTCACGAGACTGCTACCATGACCTTGCAGATTGAAAAAAAATGACGGTTTTTTACATTTGCATAATTATTTCAGTAATTAAAAACAAGGTTAAATCTAACAAAAATAAACGAAAAAGCAGGTAATTCTTCTGATTTATGTTGTCAGACGGTTTATTATACATTAGGCAATTATTTTTTTATGATATGTTAATTATGCGAAACAATTATTTCAATTATCCATAATTATCTGCGTTTATAATATCGTATCAGTTATTTTATTCTCAAAAAGATTATTCTATTTAAGTCACAAGTGGTTTTCTTTTATATTGGACACGTCAACAGCATGACATCACCTCGCCTGATGGGAAGCTAAAGGTAAAGTCCCAGGACCGGGGTCACCACTACATACACCGATAGTGCTACAGTGGTGGCCCTCACCTTGACGGCCTCGGCAAATGGTTTTTCACTCCCCGCCTAAAGGACCGGGGACATTTCACCATAAAGGCACGCGTCTACCCTACGGATTATTCTATATTATTAATTTCCAACTCACCTCATTCTTAAGTGTACCTTTCTCGACTCACTAGAGGCGACTAGTTTTTTAAAATATATTTTTTTTATATCACGGTGGTAGGCAAGTACACAGTCCACCTGATGGGAAGCGGTCACCATGGCCTATGCACGTGTGTAACACCAGGAGCGTCACACTCGCCCTGCTGACCCTGGAGCGGCAGGGGGAGGTTGGGGTATGGGGGGAGGTTTGATAAGGTGATGAGTTATTCACGCCACCACTCACCACTATTATAATTACTTCATACATAGGTGTGGATTTTAGCCATAATATTGTCCTACGCTCTAAAAGACTCCATAGACGGTTATTCGAGATTCTCCACCGCACCGTGAAGAAGCCTATAATGCCCATAATGACAATTACTTTTTAGCTCCGATCAGTGATGGGTCTATTGTATACCATGTCACTTTAGGCATTAAATGCGCATTAATCGGGCATTAATACAATTCACCCGATTAATACCGGGCATAAATATAAATAGAGGTTAGAGGTGTGAGGAGTGCCTTGATATTTTGGACATAAATAATAAATGCCCGATAAATGCCTAAAATGTCAGGGCATAAACAAGTCATTAGTCTCAATATAATATAAGCCGATAGCAACAATTAGTTCCAAAGGGAGGTGTTGTCACTTGTGTTGCCTAGGGTGATGGGAACAACACATGGCAAAAATATAGGTATGTGTATATTGTATCATTAAGCCATATTGCATTATTAATTATATTGCATTATAATATTCGTATCTAATTATGTATTTGCTGTGTATTGTTTTTGATGAGATATTATTGATTATTTAGTTATTTTTAGCGTATTAATATAGATCACACACTTTATCAAAACATAGCCTATTTACACTTTTATTGTCACAGATCTGATAATGTCCTCAAAAACAAAATAAAGTACTGTCGGTATGCTAAAAATTTCATAATTTGAATTATTAACTTTTTTATGAATTTTTTTCAAAAATTTGAAATTGGAACACGTACTATTAGTTTACAATTCACCCGTTTTTGCAAAGACACGGCGCGTTATCACCCGGGCGCCCGGGCGCTTTGCTTGCGACTACGTTCAGCTAATGTATTATGATTTATGAGCTGTGATAGCGAGACGAACCTTTCACAATACGAAGGTCGTTTGACAATAACATGGGTGAGTACGCGCACAGGTACGGTCAGCGTCAGAAGTCGATGATCATGTTCAGGTGTCAAATTAGGTGATGCTAGAGAGCGTCTAAGTATTGTGGCTAAGTTTCGAAAGTTTTTTGTTATTTTTTTTAAAAATCTTTATTTATTTAGGAGCACTCAATAGGTTAGGCCCAAATTGTGCAGAGTGCGGCACTCCAGAGGTTGTATAAATCATCATTCTGTTGGTGGAGTGTGAGTAGAGGCTGATGAAAACCAAATTTATTTGGCGACACTAAGGTATACTATATTCAATTTGTAAATAGTAACTGTGTTCTTTCCAAATAAAATAAAATGAGTAAAAAACGAAAACAATAAATCACAGTAGGTATAATTTTTGAGTTAAGTATTTTAGTTTACTAAGACAAGCATTAGAATCAGCGCCATTGTGTGAGTTCAATAGCAAATTAAACATTGGTTTTATAGTGTAGGGCGTAGGGTGTTATTTTTATTCTAATATTTTCACGAAATTCCTATCATTATCAAGGTGGCTTTGACTCGTTATCACTATTGAAACTTTTTCACAATACCTACTAACTTTTGGCATTCTGTAGCATCACCTACTTTTGACATCTGTATTTGATCATCAACTTTTACCGCTGACCGTACGTGGTAGGGGCGGGTAATCACACGAGTTTACGTGTTTTGGCGACATAGCATGGTGTTGCGAGTATTTTCGTTTGTATGGTACTTATGATGGTAAAATCCTTGGTTAAGTTGTAAAATGTCAATAAATCAACGCAAACATCTTCTACTGACCTTAGGTATACTTACCTACTATGTGTTTTAATTTACTTAGTTATATAGCGGGTGTTTTATTTAAAACTAGCTGTGCCCCGCGGCTTCGCCCGTGGCATACTTAGTCCCCGTGGTAGAATAGGTAAGTATCCTATGTCCGTCTCCTAGTTCTAAGCTACCTCCCCATCAATTTTCAGCCAAATCGGTCCACCCGTTCACGCGTGATGCCACGCGAATGAACACATAAAAATGTTCGTACTTCGTGAGACATTGAGTGTATCGCTCGTACAAAAGGAATATCCGATGATTGGTAATGATCGGAACGGAATAACTGCTAATCCTCGATGATTATATGATGCTTAAATAAATAAAATAAATAAGTACGTGTGCAAGCCTTAACTCAGGTCAACGACGAATGAAACTGATTAACAATTGCAAACTGAATCCTACCTACGCTACGGTGCGCCGACGCGACTCCGCCGCGTTATAAATAATCGCAACCAATGCATCGCTTGTGTTGCGGTCAGGAATCCTTCAGGCACTTCTTGCCCCGTACAACATCCTCTAAAGCTGTGAACTTCGCAAATAAATAATTTGATTTAAACTCTTATTACCTACTATCAAGCATGAGCACAAATTCACATTGGTATCAGACTGTCTGGCCGGATTCGAACTCGAAACCTCTGAGAAGAGTGCGCGTCCATCATTCATTCAGTGTAATTAGGTATGTATGATAAATTCCTTTTCAAATCAAAACATGTTTTTTAAAATTTCAAAACCATATTAACTATAATATAGCAATTTTCAATTCAAAGGTTCTCAATTACGCAAAACTTTTTGCTAAGTCATTTAATTATTGCAATGTTTCAAAATGTCTAGTTTTGTTACGTGTTTATTTTTTGAAATGTATCTTGTCTATGGTTCTGAGAAGAAAAAATGAGGGCAAAGACGGCCTCGGACGAGATAACAGAACTGGTGTACCAATACGTCAGCTTACCACTTCAGGGTACGCATCTATTGCTGTCAATGTTTAAATATTTGGAGGCTCGTTTCGTACCAGTAGCGGCTAAAAGAAATCTGTTAGTTATTATATAACATAATGCTTAATTAAGCCCATGTATTTCTTTCTTTTCTTTTACAGTCCCGGGTCTTCTAAGCGGGCCTAAAAAAAGCATTTGATAAGGCCGTCAAGTTAAGGGTGTAACGGCAAAAAGAAATCTGTTAATTATTATAATTATAATATAATGCTTTTTAATTAAGCTCACGTACCTATTTCCTTCTTCAACAGTCCCGAGTCTTTTAAGCGGGGCCTACAAAAAGCATTTGATGAGGTCGTCAAGTTGAGGGCCTCCATTGTGACACTGTCGATGTATGTAATGGAGACCCCCTTCCTGAGACTTTACCTTTAGCTTACCAACAGGCGAGGGAAGTCATATTGACGTGACCTATTTAAAAAAATCAACAAATGAAAAGGGTGAGGAGTTGAATAGTACATGAACTTTTTATATGTAACTCAGCAAGCTTAGCGTTTGATGGTGGGAATTTGTCTCGGAAAATCTTCCTATAGCAACGCGATAATGCTCTTTGTATTCTGGCTACTTTGACCAAAGACCCACATTTATAACTTATTTTTCTATTTAATTTTCGTAGGTAAGTAGGGTAGCCAGAGCTCACTAGAGGGATTCTGTGCTATCAGCGGGGATATCAGCAGTGTCTCCTGTGATGTCCTCCTCCCATTTCCCCTTCCCAATCCCCCCAACCTCCTCTTCCAGGTTCGGCAGAGTGAGTGTGACGCTCCTAGTGTTACACTCATCCATTTAGGCCACGGTGACGGCTTCCCATCAGGTGGGCTGTGTGCCTGTCTGTCACCTTAGTTATATAAAAAAAAACTTTAAGAAAATTACTTGAAAATGTAAATTGAAAACCAATTTATGCTTATAGTAAAAGTAGTGCAGACAACAATGTGAGATGTAAATCTCACATTTTTTTATTGTAATCCCAATCGTTAATTTGAAGTTAATAATTGTAAGCATACATTATATGACAACAACGTAACAGGCTTACGACTACGACACACACAAACCTAACTTTTGTTGTTGTTTTCACTAGAGTTCTCGATGTAGTTGAAAGAAAAGCAGATTACGAACCTCGCTTAGGACTAAACTCGTGTTTTTAGAGCCGTCGCTAAAGCTAAGCTCCAAACTAACTCTTGGTACTTCCAAAATACGTGCTTTAAGCATCATTTATTTAGTTTTCACATTACAGTGGCTTTTATTTTTACCGTTTTGTGTCTGAAATCATGGAAACGGACTCGGCAAGACGAGCTTTTGTATTACTTTTCAGCACTACCTACCTTTTCTCGAAGTATTTCAACTATGTTATATTTCTACCCAAGCATCCTCCACCGTCGATCACATCATCAATTACCAACAGGGCCTCGATTCTGCTAAAGGCAAAGCACTGTCATGTCACTGACACTCTAAAAAAATAGTAGATTTTACCGTTATATTATAGTTAAAGTCTAAAATCAAATGAAAATAATTCATTAAGCTGTTTCATTCGCTCTACAAAATATCATTTAATTTTAGATCTTAAACTGATAACAGTAAAGTCCAAAATTAAATTGTAATTTTCTTTAAGTGTCAGTGGCATGACAGTGGCTTGTTTTAACAGTATTGAAGCCCAGGTAAGATTGTGGTCAAAATAAAACCATTAAAATAGTTTTATGTCAACACTACTCTTACTATTTTAGAAATGAAAATCACAGTTATTATAATTTTATCTAGATGTCAAAATTCAAGGTTCTCTATTTTTCGTAAATAAACACACAACTATTTTAATAACAGTCTGTAGGTACTGTACCAACATAATAGGTATAATGGTACAGTATACATATAGACTAATATTTATTTCTAATCTCACTTCTCATAAAAGTATAAAAATAATTATCTAAATTATTCCTAAAACTATTTAACAACTAAGAATTTATTCAACTTTTTCTTCTATATTTAGAATAAGTTTCGTTCCAAAACTTGATGTTCTCATCGTCCCACATTGGTGCTGTAGAGAATTCTTTGTCTATGATTAACAAGTGTGGGTTTTGTGGGTCTGCTCGTTCCCACTTTGGCAAGGCTGGCGATCTCGTTGGCGGTGTTGGATTACTGTAAAAGAAAAAAAATATGGTCAAAACATGGTCAAAACACATTTTTATGTTCTATTTTATTCTTTTCTGTTTATGCCATGTGATGTAATACATGGCATGACTTATTTTTATTTCAATTTTTTTATTGGTCATAGATTCGCGTTTGACCACAATCTCACCTGTTGGCAAGTGATTTGTTTCAATAAGTCAATAAGGATTTTTTTTATATCGGCAATATGACTTCACCTCGCCTGATAGTGAGCTAAAGGTGAAGTTTCTGGAATGGGATTCACCATTACAAACACCAATAGCTGACGGCCGGACTCATCAAATGCTTTTTCACGCCAGGAGCTCCACGACTTTTTATTTCTTGCCAAGAACCTTTTAACCTTTTAAGTTTATACGAGATCGCAATTAATGCTTGAGCTAATCATATTTAATTTATTCCAAAACTTGCTGATATAATAAACATTGTTCACTTGCTAAAATAATACAGCTACTGTAATGAATTCATTCAATTCGCGGCTGCAGCGCAATTCATTGCAGCAGCATACTATCTACTTTAATTTTGTATACAAATAGGTACACGAATTGTGTATGCAAGCAAATATATTCTCTGTTTTCTACTAGGATTAAATAATTTTGTAGAGAAAAGGGCCTTACCACAAACTCTAAGTAGTATTATTTCAATATTACTTAATTTTCATGGTGTGAACCGAACCATATCGACGTTGACGGATACTAGTGTTATGTGGTCCAGCATTCTCTTAATTTCATGGTATGTTGCGGATATATTTATTTCATTAAATTTGTTATTAGATTTACAAGACACACAATACTTTATTATAATTAACAGACGACGTTAGACCAAGTCCGATTCACACTATGAATGTTAAGTAATATTGACATAATACTGCTTTAAGAGTTTGTGGTAAGGCCCCAGGACTTGTGCTTTTTACAGTTCGCCTATGAATTAAACTTAAAGTACCGTACAGTAACCAGATAAAGGTTATTGTACGGTACTTTAAAAAATCTTTAAATGGACAAAGAAAAATTTTAGTACACACATTCGCAGGAAAATTATACTTATGGTCTAAGAGATGATGAAGTTCGACTTTACCCATGCTCCTTTCCTGCTATAATTCATTTGAAATCGAATGAGGTAGAATACTTACCCGTATTTGGCGAAGTTCGCCCATAGCTCAGCAATATTGTCAATAAATGTCTGTTCCACGTATGACCTCATAGGTGCTCCAGCGCTGAATATATAAAATAGTTCATCTGCATGAGTCGCTCCTGGGAACCTTTTGAAGCCAAATAACAGCTTCGCATAGTTCAGCATACCATCGTAACAGAACTTGTAAACGTACACAGGTTCGACGGAAGTTCTTAAAAATAAGTCAATCGTTGCTATCGTAGGGTACGTTATACTAGAATCGCCCTCGTATTTAGAAAATTTCAAAAGAGTTTCATTTGAAATCTTTTCTCCACCCATATACATTTCTTCCATTTTTTTAGCTGTCACAATTTTTTCTTCTTCAGATGGAAAGACGAGATCCCGTGGCAAAGCACTATAGAAATTCATATTTAAAAGCGTCGTATCATTCTCTTTACCAGTAAACATATAACCTTCAGCATTATTAAAGCCATAAATGACTGGCACCTTGCTGTAATTTCCTTTCATTATCAAATTATATGGAATGTCAGTTATAAATGGATTGACACCTGCAATTTTTTTTTCGACGCATGGTACAAAAATGTTTTCAGATAAAACGATATCACCTTTCTTTCTAGGTACACGGAACTTTAACAATTCCTCAGGAGTAAAATTGTTGAATATCTTGTATAGTTCATATGGGTCTTTAGTGTTGAAACCCATTTGTTTGGCTAGCAGACTGGCAGTCTCTAAAGGTTCATATTGTAGACTCCAAGGAGACATAGCAGAACCACTCTGGATTATTGCTCTTTTGAACAATCCTTTGGACATTGGAGAGACTAAGTGATACACAACGGACGCTGCACCAGCACTCTCCCCAAATACCGTTACATTCTCAGGGTCACCACCAAATACTCTGATGTTCTTCTGAACCCATTTCAAGGCTTCTACTTGGTCTTTCAATCCGACATTGCCGGGTGCTTCTTTTATACCCAAGCATAAGAAACCTAACACTTCCAATCTATAATTGAAAGTTACCAGAATGACACCGTGCTGCATGAGATGTTTCGGACCATATATAAAAGGAGACCCTGATCCATCTCTGAAGCCACCGCCATGTATGAACACCATGACTGGGAGTAGATGACTTGATTTATCACGGGGTGTATATACGTTAAGGGATAAGCAGTCTTCTCTGCCTAAAATTTTAGTGTTAGTGAATCTTTGGGTACATCTGATATGTTCGTCATAAGCGTTGAAGATGCCTTCCCATTTTGGTTCAGCCACTGGTTTCTGGAATTATAAAAATTCTTTAATTAATTTAAAAAAAATTGAATAATTTTAGGGTGTATGTGGGTTTTAGTAAGATCGGGGTCCAAGCCGTTGGTCAGAAGTCAGTCGCTCGGACAAGAAAATATCCAAAGTGCAAGCTTCGAATGAAGCTTCCTAGCCCCTTACCTTTAGGGTAGGCAGCGCATGCGTGTCACCCTTAGTGTTGCACACGTCCATAGACCATGGTGACCGCTTCCCATTGGGTGGGCCGTGTGCTTATCTGCCATTTACGTAGTATAAAAAAGAAAAAGAAAAAAGAAACTGGGCATTTGTTATAAGGATGATGTACGTTTGAATACTTGAAATCAATGGCCGGAACAGTCATCTTATTACCTAAATATCAATTTATCGTTCTGATGTTTGAATGAAAAAAATCCAATTTGTGACGAAAGTTATTGCTGTCGTGTTTACGTTATGTTCCTTTTAGAATTATCAGATCTTTAAAACACAGTTAATCAAGGGTATGACTAATAGAAACATTGGATTAAACATGGAAACTCGGCACTTCGTAATCCGTCAAGGTATGATTACCCAGCGGTCGACAATCGCCTAACGGCTGGGGCGTAGGCTGTAATCATAAGTAGATTAGTACTAAATCGTTACATACGGCTTTATTGCATCATTAACGTCAATTAGTCTGCAGTTCGAAGAAACAATAATACTGCTATTGCAGCTCAAGAGACTGTCGACGGTAAATTGGATTGTTACAGTATTGTTAATTTACTACATAGAAATATCTTTTAAATTGCTTCCATAGGTACAACAGGCTTAGGGGTTGTTGTAGCTACATAATTATTCACCATTTCCATCTAAAATTCAACCACACTGGATAGCTAAAGGATTTAAGAGATTATTGCCCTAAATGAGGAATGTGACCTGTTATATATCGCGATCGGCGGAAGGGGAAGCGCTGCTATTACTAGGCAATTTTGCTGCATATTTTTTTAATTGCGTGAAACGGTATGCGATGGATTGACGATGACTATCCAACAGCTGCAACTACATAAACTGTACGATAGTGATCCCTACAGACGTCTTACTTAACATATAGATAAACTACAAATTAAATTTGATTTAAAACTTTAATTAACTACTTATACTGCACGCTATAATCGAAACCGTACTTACATAATTCTTAGAACACGCAACTTGAGAAATATCCATTTTAATTGTATTGTAATTGTATTATGCAGCTTGAAACATGCATCACCAAATTTAGAAAACTAGTTACATGCACGGAAGAATTCAGGAAGTGGCGATAAAAAAAAGTTAAAAAATGATTGTAATCCGTAGTTTATAAGGATTGTGGAAGATGGCCCCTACGTCGCTAAACGTATAGTATACATAATGAATTTAAACTATCTAGAACTGGTTAAGGTAGCTCAGTTGATGAAGTGTTTATCATGAAAAAGGACTGTCATGGTTTTAAAACTCACAAGTGATATAAACACACAGACCAGGATCTTGCAATTTGATTTTCGTGCGGAAATCCCCACGAATACCCTCCTGCTTCTGCTGGGGTGACAGGCGGCCTCAACTGCCACCCCCAGGCTTGCGCTCATGGAGGACGGAGGTCGATGACCGACGAGCAACGAAAGGCGAGCAGTAAATAAAATTGACTTAAAATAGAATGAAGAGTTTACCTGAAATCTTTGCGTGACAGTTGCGTAAGGTATTCCAAAGTATTCTGTGAAAGCTCCATCAGGTCGTATCAGTCCTCGTACCAGGCCTCCAGAGACCTGCACAGGCGTCGTGGGCTGTCTCACCAGCCGCGCTAGTGCCAAAGAACATAGCACTAACCACTTCATACTTATCATCCCCATTGTTGGTTTTTGTTTTCACCTTACAATCTTTTCTTCGATTCTCTTCTTTCTTCTTTTTTTGTTGTTTTCATTTACATTGTTAATATTTAATTTACTTCTTCTTTGGTATCTTAGCTGTCTATCTATTTCAAGTGATTGTGTATTCAGTTTAGTTGAAGAATTTCTAGTTATAAATCACGAATAATCGTTACATGCTTAGAGGTTTTGTTCATTTGTTCGTCTATTCATGACGCCTTTTAGTCTTGCAGCTTGTAATATTAGTTATTTTTTTATATTTCTGTTTAGAAAATGTTCTCATTGCTGATGGCGATTCAGTGTGGATCTGAAAAATATAGAAAGATTTCTTTTAAAATCTAAGCTTCCTTTTTTAAACTGCTGTCACTGATCACCAATTTCGTCAATGCATATTTGAAGATAGAAACATTCTAACACATTAATTTTTTAACTACCTACTCTAACTTTCCTTGGGACTACATGGGACGAGTGTCATTACTCGGTGTGTTCCTGTGTCACTACTGGTGATCCTGGCGTACAGGAGTTACAGTAGTGAGAATGAGGGTGGAATAGACTAAAAATATTTATTGTATCTTCTGTAAAAATATAGCACTGTAGTACTGTATAAAATCTTAACTAGAAGTTATATTTACATCCCTATGGACGAAAGTTTTTTCTAGATGTAAAGTATCCTATATCGTTCTCTATATCACCCGAGAACCTGAATGCAACATCAAGTGTAACAAATAAACAAACTCCCTTCAAATATTAGTGCCGATAAGTCATTCGTTTCTTGTCTTGCCTTTTCCAATTCTCTTTTTTAACGCTTACGATCTGAATTCAATTGTACATAATCTAAATGTCTCTGCATTAAACTGGGTTGTTGTGGTCTGTTCCATAACGATGCTGAAGATACTCTGTGTACAGACTAAGATAAAAAAAAAGCGAAAACACGACACACATAGCAACTAGACCTTTGGTTGTCCACTTGTGACTACCGTTATGTTTGAGTCAACCACCTTTCACACCTCTACGTTAAAACAATGTTTATACAATAATATTGGATTGGTAGTGTTAGATAATTTTGTTTGAAATTAGCTGTAACTTCGTACGAGTGAATTTTGTGTTTTAAATTGTTTTTTTTTGTTTCAATTTTGGGAATTTCTCCTCAGTCGGGACTCTAGGTGTTCTTTGAGGACTGGGCTAGGTGGTATTTGAACGGGTGCTGTAGATGGACTATCTGACTTTTTGGAGCGAGTTCAGTTCCCCTGAGGAGGCCGTGTCAAAACCAATGATCTTTGGGTTAATCGGGGTTTGAAGGAAATACCTTACAAGTCATCTTTCACCCATCTGCATCTGAAGACCCGAAACGGTGTGTGGTTATAGTCGTTTTAAGTATAACCGGCGGTAGTGGGGGGAGGAGAATGGGGAGATGAGGATGGGGGGAGGCAGAGGTTTCCGTACGAAAAAAGGTGGGTTTATTTCTCATCTCTGGTGTATAATTTTTTAAAGATAATTAAAATGAGCAGTGTTGAATGAAGGCTTCACACATGTCGTGGTATATCGGTTCGCTGAGTATCTGGCCACGGTCTAGTGAATGTAGCGCCCCGCGATGTGCTCTAAGAAATATATAGGTAAAGTAATTGTAATTAGTACCGCGACTCCTCTAGCATGTCTACGAAAACAACTACGAAAACAGCAGCATGCATTTTGTACAATGGCAATAACAGTATAAACATCGATCAATAAATTCCCAAGTTTTAATATTATCTAAACAGAATGTAAAGTTATGAACAGTGAATCAAAACTAAGCTTAGGTATATAAGAGCAGATTTTTTCGTAATTTCCAGCTAAAATAATAGGCCAATTTTGTAAGATGTCGGAACTCTCAATGAGTGTCCGCTATAGAATTTGTCTGATAATTTTATAACAAGCTTATTCAATACTTGAAATACTCTTCAAAATTATACCACTTAAGGTTGATAAATCTTTAATAGAATATAAAACAGTTTTATGATGAAAAATAAAGATGTATTGTGGAATTAATTGTCAGGTCTTGGCAGGATAGATCTTGCGTATTACGTATTAACCACAATGTAACATAAACCTACATTATTATTTCTCTGGAATCGGAACGAAGTAGTCTTTTATTATTAGTTAGTCGTCTTCTCAACATTCACATCTTTTCTGTATTGTATAAATCCATCCAGCTTCTTTTAACACTTCTTTCCCTCTATAATCGTCAACTTAATGTCTTCCTTACGATATTACTTTCATTCTTCCACACATCCAAACCTAGACCATCGACTACTTCTTTACTTTCTACAAAACGCTTTTCTTTCAATTTCTATTCTTGTTCATTCTTGTCACTTTTGGAAAATTTGCCAATCATAAAAAGACGTGAAGTGTAGAATCACAGTCAGGTGCTCAGGCATAATAGATAAAGGTTCCTATAGCTCATAGTGATAGCCAAACTAGAGGATAAGAGACGCACTGGGCGCTGAAGAAAGTATTGACTGCAGAATATTAGGAAGTGAACCGGTATTGCTTCCATTGAACAGCTGATCCAGTGGGTTGCAGACAGAGAGTAATACAGGAAACTAGCGGCCAACCTTCAGGAAAGAAGAGACATATAAACAAGAAGAATTTCTTGAAATCCAAAGCAACTTGAAAACCTATTAGCTAATTCGCCTTTCTTATATTCGTAAGTCCGAAAACCTTGACACAGGAAGAAGCAATCCACCAAGTTTCATCAATCAACAGTATAAACATGCTAACTCATTATTTAGCAATTCAATAAAACGAATACTAATTACAATTCATTAGCAGGCTAGAATAATAAACAACTCCGGACAAAATACAATCTTTTCTTACTATACGATAGTACAGGTGACAAAATTCAAGACGTTCTTTTGTTTTTCTTAACACCCTTGAGCCCTGAGCTAATTGCGGACTTGTTCAAGGACCCGGGAATGCTAGACCAACGTTTTAGTATAAACGCTAAGAAAGTCATAGTAAGTAAGATGAACTAGAATGTTTTCAATCGACGAACTGCTAGGCTGCTTACAAAACTGTATAAATAGCTGTATAATTTCACACTTTATAGTTCACACGTACTTAAGCACCTATTTTGCCCACCTTTGCCACCTATTCTATGATATTTTGGTAAATAACAAGTTCAAGATTCAAGGCTGATGTATTTACATTGTTTTTACCAACTAAAGCACATTAAAGCATTTACCGGCTTATGCTATAAAAACCCTAAATTATCTCATTGAAAAATCAACCTTACGGCTTCAAGCTAAATTGCAAATTACACTGTCAGATATTGTTGTAGCATTATTCTGATTAACACGTTACTATTTAGGCAGTCTACTTACACAGTTACTCTGAGTTTCCACAACACAAACTATCACGTATAATATATTGCAATTTATTGCACTTCATCACAAAGTAAAATCAATTTTAACTCGCTGCGTTTAGAGTTCAATATACAGTACAGGAAAAATAGATGAAATTGAATTGAGTAAGTTTACTTTCGACGCGTTTGATCAACTGTTAGTGCGGTGGCCGAATGCGGATTGTGGTGCGCGCGCGCCTCGTGGACCGGTCCGGTTGTTGTTGTGATACATAACGCTATTACCACATTTTATAAAACTAGATTTATGTGCGTTATTTGTGTTATGCATAAATTTATTGGTATTGATTTGCACAGTTTTTCTTATGAAGAAATACTGATATCGGTATTTACTCTTTGGATGTTATAGTAACGTGAGTATGCTACTTCCTACTACCCTATCCTACATTTTTTATGGGACTAGTCCCACTCTCATTGCCACTACTATAACTCCTGGACACAAGGACCAGCAATAGTGACCCACGAATAAACTGAGTAATAATACTTGAGGAGACCCAGGGTAAGTTTAACCTGTCTTGGAACCCGCATCGAAATTAATAAGAAGTAAATTTCAGGACATGATTTTCCGTAGTATCCAATGCACAAAACCTGTGGTGCCTGTGGTTTCTCCTACTTTCTCTCAGCTCGCTGGTTACGAATACTCTTGATCTGGCCTTTCTTTAAAATGTCTTCGATTTGATTAACATATATTATCACGTACACCTAGGTAGATCTACTACCTAAACTAATGGTTAGTCAAATATCATTAACAAATTATCAATAAAAAAAATTCAGGTATAAAAAGAAAATAACTTAGTAAAATTATGGTAATAGTATTATAGGCACATAAAATCTAGCTGACATTATAGGATTATGCACAAGATTAGTAATTTATTTATTTCTTGTACACAAACTTGTATAAATAGGTACACTAAATTATAACACAAATGATGTACAAAGGCGAGCTTAACTCAAAATGATGATAATGATTTCTATAACTCAAAGGTTTGCTGGGAGAGACCTTTGTTGGTTATTGTAATTGTCTCCAGGTATAAAGCTATCAAGCAAATATACACACAGATAGTAACAATCACACAATTACGAAACGATACTGATAATAAATTATTATCTAATCGCGTAACTGAGGTCAGAACTGAAACTAGGTGTGATATAATTATACGTTGAAGTAGGCAAGTGGTCAAAAGAGCAGTATAGTGCACGGCATCTAACATAGTTAGATTTTGGAGTAGTGGGGCCCACAATACTCCAAAACCTTGTCAAGTTAGATGCCGTGCACTATACTTGTTTGTGGAAAATTTATCGCATAGAAACTAGTATAGTGCACGGCATCTAACTTGGTAATGTTTGGTGGTAGTGGGATAGTGCACTTTAAAATTATTTACGCAGCTAATCAATGAACAAAAAATTACATAAGTCTTAAACCAGCTTGTGAACTTAGGCAGTCTCTGCATGCTGGAGATAAGACTTATATCTCTTGACCAGTGAGATCTCCGAAAAATCTATCACGTCAATAAAACGACTCATTTCATTGGTCGAAGAGGCTTAAGACACGAGTCTACACTGACGTCCTGCGAAGAGCTTGTAGTAATGAATTTGAGTGTAAAATGGATAGTGTTGTGGTCGTTGTGGGCTTGCCGGCTTGTCCGCCAGCCGACTGTCACAGTCCAGCTGAGCAATGGGCCAGTGCGGGGAACGATCGCTCCTGATGGCTCGCATGCGATGTACCAGGGCATACCTTATGCCACTGTTAGAGAAAAGTTTCAGGTTAGCATTTATAATAAGACACATGTCAAGTTTGTATATAACTGGCCTGTATATAACTAATGATATGTTTTGTGATAAATACATAAAAAATGATTGTTTTAAAAAATAGATCAAAAAAATTGTCCGCTGTGTTTCTAGCCGGAGTCTTTTCAGAATGGGACCGGGTTTCGAACTCTTGGTTCATTGGATAAACAATAGTACCTGTAGATTTTTTACCTTTTGTGAGTGTCGTTTTAATGTTGTATACGAAATAAATAAATGTTGGCTTTGACTAACAATCTGAAGTCACTGCACTAGACAACAATATTAAAGAGAAAAAGATAATATTGTTTATTAGTTGATAGTAAATTCCTTTTCTCTATGGGACCTTCTGTACACGAGGATTAAGCATTATTTAAGTTTTGTGTTCCAAGGTGATCCCGTTTCTATTTTGACGTCAACAAGAAAGATAAGTTGGATTAGTTTCAGTTTCTTTATTTTTCAAAATAGTGTAACGTAATTACATCTTTTTGACGTCAAAAACTACTTAATACTAAGTTTACCACCGCTTCCTAGGCGCTAGTGGAGAAGAAACGGCGCAACAAACTCCACTGCTGCATTTTAAGACGTCAGGTTATACATAGTTATCTTAAGACTAAATATGGACGAATGTACATTTTGTCTCGTGTCAATATAAATAAAGGTATATAAAAAAAAAAATAATATAATAAATTTTAACCAAAGTTAAACAATAAAATAATTGAAAATGTCAAAAATATACTAATGTCAAAAAAATAGCAAAAAAAGGTCGCGTGCCTACCACAATATCAATATATTGTAGTAGGCAAATGCCACAACTACAGCATTATGTAGTTGTAGCACTTTAGCATTCTAGGAGGGGCCTGCACCATGCTCAAGCCAGACATTTTTGTCTTCAAGGTAATCAGCAGTCCTATAGTATGCTTTTTTGCATAAGGTGGCCTTAACAAATGTTTTAAATTTATTGTCAGGCATACCAAGGACCGATTCAGGCAATTTATTGTAAAAACGTATACCTTCCCCCCTAAAAGAACCACTAACTTTGCTAAGCCGATAACAAGGAAGGATTAGTTTATTTTTATTGCGCAGATTTCTGACTGTAATGTCACTTACTTTTGTATAGTTGGATATATTTTTCCTGACATACAGTATGTTCTCGAATATATATTGGGAAGCTACAGTTAAAATATTTACCGTTTTAAATCGTTCCCTAAGAGATTCTCTCTTTCCTAAACAATAAATGGCACGAACTGCCCTCTATTGTAATATAAATATGGTTTCTAAATCTGCTGCATTCCCCCAAAGTAGTATTCCATAAGACATCAGACTATGAAAATAACTAAAATATACCAGCAGTAGGTTCATCTGTCAACCGCCTAATCCGTCTGACAGCATAAGCAGCAGAACTGAGTTTATTGGCCAAAGTAATTATATGGTCACCCCATTGCAATTTCGAATCCAATTAAAAATATAAATACCTATCTGAATTCAGAAACTCCTCCTTTTTGAAGTCGGTTAAAATTAGTACATCTTGTTATAGAGCCCAGGTCCGGAACCAAAATGGGAAAGTGTTTTTGAGGCCATCGATGATAACGTACGATGTTTCCAGCGTATGGTAGGAAGTTATACAGCAGGCACCAGAAACTGCCTCATATTAAATATCTACACCCCTTTAAACACCACCCCTGCCTCCAAACTACCTGTAATGGCTTTCATCCACGGCGGAGGGTTCTTCGATGGATCAGCCAGCAGCGTGATATTAGGGCCAAATTATTTAGTCCCCAAAGGCGTGATCTTAGTCGTTTTAAACTACCGACTCAATATTCAAGGGTTTCTGTGTCTTGGTATCAAAGAAGCTCCAGGCAATGCTGGTATGAAAGACCAAGTAGCAGCTTTGCGCTGGATTAAAAAGAATATAAAAGAATTAGGTGGAGATCCAGATAATGTTACCATTTTTGGTGAAAGCGCTGGAGCGGCTGCAGTTTCTTTTCATTTATACTCCCCAATGTCTAAAGGTCTATTTCATAAGGCTATAACGCAGAGTGGATCCAGTTTGAGTCCATGGGCTTACCAGTATCGCCCGGTGTTCTTAGCGAGTCTCTTGGCCAAAGTGATGTTATATGAATCACAAGATGCATATGATCTATACAAATTTTTCATGACAAAGTCCGATGATGAACTTATATTAACCAGAGTTCCAAGAAAGGAAGGTAATGTGCTTATTTCTGAAATTCTTTACACACCATGCGCAGAGAAATACATAGATGGTGAGGAACCATTTCTGACTGAATCACCATTTGAACTTTTAACTAAAGGCAATTATAACAAAGTTCCTATGCTAATAGGTTCTAATAAAGAAGAGGGTCTTTTTATAATGTCGATGGAAAATGCTACTACGATACCACAAATAAAGTTTGAGAAATCTTTACCAAAGAATTTGAACATTGTCTCTGAAAAAGACAGGTTGGAAATAGCTAAGGAATTGAAAAGGTTGTATCTGGATGGAGATAAATTGTCTCTGGATTTAACAGTAAATTTGTCTAGATATATAGGCGAGGTTTTCTTTAACTATCCAGCGTTAGAAGAGACTGAACTGCTTCTGAAGACGAATGAGAATCCTATTTATAATTACATTTTTCAATATTCTGGTAGAAGGAATATAGTCAAGATGTTATTATCTCCAAATTTAAAGGAAGTTGAAGGAGCTACGCATGCTGACGACCTGTTCTACTTGTTCTCACAAGCGATTGTTCCAACATTGTTCGAGAATAAAATGATCGAGCATATGAGCACTATGTGGACGAATTTCGCTAAATATGGGTGAGTGTACCTATCTGATTCTATAGAAAAGTAGTACCAACTATTGAAGGCTGAGGCAAAGCTTAGAAGGTAACTGTACGCTGTAGGGGGAAATTGACTTTGACCATCAGTTCGTAAGGTCTTCTCAATTATTTATTGTTAAAATGCCATGAAATTTCAAAATAAATAGTCTTTTTTCATTGGCTTTACCTAATGTTTTAAATTGCCAATGTAGACAAAATCATTCTTGACGTTTATTTACCATTATAGCCTAAATGAATAAAGATAAGGGAATCCGAATAATATATCATTACTTCTATAGGTCATAAAGTCATTAAGTCATTGACCCATGGAGGTATTGACAATGAAATTGATTGTTTGTAATCGATTAACTATGAAACTATTAAACCAAATTCAAAAACTCTTCTACCATTAAAATGTCACATTATCTTTAAATTACATGGGTTACTTTTATTCTGATATTCCCACGGAATCGGGTCTTACGCGAGTAAAACCACGTGATGATGCTAGTAAAAATTATGCATAGAAGAAGAAACACTTATAACGTGGACAATTAGGTACATTATACTAGTGCATCTACTCGTTCGCGATAAGTTTGCCGCTGTCACCTGTCACGCGTTTAGCGTTGTCTCCCTCACTCAGTTCTAGTTCTAGTGAGACCACGCTATACTGACGTCATTTGACAGCGGCAAACTTATCGCGAACGGGTAGTACCTATATTGTCCTTTCCTATTTTTTTTGTCCTTGTAATTTTTTTAAATTCTATTTCCCTTGGTGACAGGGACCCTACACCAGACTTCACCAGGCCTCCAGTCAAGTGGCACCGAACTAATAGCTCAGTACCAACCTCCCTGGTGATAGACTCCGAGTTTGACACGGCGCCATTGTGGTTCAATGAGAGGGTCAAGTACCTCAGAGAAATTTATTCCAAGTTCAGAAGAAAAACATGAGGATAAGTCTCTAACATTGATTAAAGTTTGAATATATTTTGTAAATATTTTTATATGTAATGGTGGAACCACACTACGCTATTCGCCTTTATTCTCGTGTATAAATCAAAGTGGGGGGGGGCTTATTCGTGTATATTTGCTTTATTCGCACGAATATTCGCCTTAGTCACTCCATAAGTCAGTCAGTCAGTCTATGATGAATTGTGGAGGGTTTAGTTATCTATAAGAATTTCCCGGAATATAATATAGGCGAATAGCGAAAAGCGAATAGCGAAGTATGGTTCCACCATAAAGTATTATCTCCTAAATTAGGAAATAAAATCTTGTAAGGAATGTAATAGTTGTTTAATTTAAATAATAGGTAAGTATAGTTATGAGCAGATGTCTTGATAACGTACATCCGTTGCGCAGTACGTATTTTTAGATCTCTTTGGTAGCAAGCGGGGTGGAAGGGCGTTAATCAACTAATTTATTAGCAACCACACAATGTCCCACATAAATTCCACAAAATGAAATTCACATTGGTACGGTCCGGTCGGATTCGAACTCGATTCCTCTGAGAAAAGGGCGCGTCCTTATCTATTCAGCTACCATCGCATTATTTAAAGTAATCCTGAGACTTTACCTTTAGCTTACCATCAGGCGAGGTGAAGTCATATTGACGTGTCCTATATAAAAAAAATCACGGACTCAAAGGGCTCACGTTATTGGTTTTTTGGTTTGTTAGTCGGTGCATAACTGCAGATGTGTGCACTTGACGTTTGTTTAAAATTTTTGACGATAACTATACCTATGAGAAATGAAAAAACAACTGGTTTTACTTAATTATGAATAGTTAGGTATTAAAAAAACTTAGAAACAGCCTTTTTTGAGCTTGTATGCTTGAAACAATAATGCTATAATAAAGTAACAAACATCGAGGATTTTCCGTCGGTTTGATGCCGATATAACTAAATCAGAAATATGTGTGTATTTAATGGGGACCCCCTTCCTGAGACTTCACCTTTAGTGTACCATCAGGTGAGGTGAAGTCATATTGACGTGACCGATATAAAAAAAAAACCTATTTCAAGACGCGCCGCGCCGCGCCGGATTGATTGCGCCCCGCCTGATGTTAAACTGAGGTGGAATTCAAAAAGTAGTGGTCACCATTCCCAAGGCTAATAAAAATTGTAGAATGAGATTGATCCGACAATTATTTTTCAAAATATCAACAAAAAACCGATTACTCTATGAATTTTAACTATGAAGTTGAACTATAGTCACATTTCGGACTTTGATACATACCAGTAGAGGTTAATATAAAAAAAAACACAATTTTGGAGTAGACATAATGATAAGATATACCTACATAATGTAGGGCACTAATATCACAGTTATCTGAACGTTTATCTTCCTATATAAAAATTATAATACTGTGATATCGAGGCCAATCGCCAACCTATTTTGAGTTTCAATCTCGTTCAGTATAAAAACCTGTCAAGTGCCAGTAGGACTAGCGCACGAAGGGTTCTCTTTTATCCTGGTACTACTTTGGTACTCGACTTCACTATTTAAAAATTAAGTTATTGTTTTTAGAAAACCGCCCTTTGATCTAGATTTTTTTGAGGTAATAAATTGAATAGTCCGACTTATTCGACTATGCATATTTTTACATACCTACCTTTATTGATATCAATTATGTTGTAAACTAAGCAACAATCTCTACAGGATGAATTTTAAAATTTAGCGCTTTAATTTTAAACTTTTGAAAATTTTTAACAAATGAAAATATTAAGTTAAATTATTATGTTAATAATTTATGTGTCTATACAGTAATTTTAATACATTTATTCTTATTTAGTAAACATCTTCAAAGTTATGGGTGCCATGGGAATCAATTGAATACTTACGCCAAATTCAAGATTTAACCCCAATTTCAATATCGATCCTATCTCGTTTTGCTTAAATTAGAACTATATTTTTTAAAGAAATAATATAACAACTGAATTGGCTTAAAAGTCAACATACAATGAAAAGATTTTAGTTTATACAACAGAATTGACACAATTACATAGCTTTTTTTGAAGTAGGTAAAACAGTAAAACCACTACTAGCAACGCTTGTTAATATATAAATAATGGTTCGCGATTACCCATTAAACCTTTCATATTCAACGTTGACACACAGACACATACTGTAGTAACAGCGATGACGTCATTTAATATGAATATGTGCATGTATTATCTTATTATGTGTAAAATTACACGAAGGATAGACGTGTGGAGTGTTAAAAGCAATATTGTTACATAATTAAAGTTCTGTATTATAATTGTGATAAGTGATAACCTTGTGAGTTGTAACACAGTGGTGACTGGTTGTAACAAACCGGTGTGATGTGTTTTGATATCGATTTTCAACTCTATTAGTGATTAAATTAAATTTCAATCACGTATCTACGTTATGTTTATATAAACTACGTTAGTTTGAACGATTTAAGGTAAATTAATAACACTGTTATGGTTAAGCTGGTGTTATTTATTTTCTTATATATTCTTTTAAATTATTTACTGTATATTATAGGTTGACTAATGATAGAACCAATCTTTTTGCTTCAACCGACCGCTTTCCAGTCCAGGGTCCATTCACCTGCTCCCTCATTTTACGGGACAAAAAATAATCTTATCGCCTTATCGCAATAGCTATATTATTATATTGATTGTTTATATGCCCTCAATAATTCTGTTTATTTTGGTTTTATGATAGCTTTTATGGGAGCGACATACTGTCTGACAGTTCAACCCCGATAGGTAAGCCATAGCCTCGTCTGTACTGACTTGGATCCCGCAGCTCTAGTTGGAGCCCATTGGAGCCTCACACTCAAACTGTTACTATGTGACACTTAAAAGGCTCAGTAGTAATTACTTGACTTCAATTAAATTATGTTCACATTTAATTTACTTATGTTATGTTTTTTTTATACTGCTTAGGTGGCAGACAATAAGCACACGGCCCACCTGATGGAAAGCAGTCACCACTGGCTTATGGACGTGTGCAACACCAGGGGCGTCACGCACTTGCTGCCGACCTTGGAGGGGGGGGGGATTTAGGTTTGGAGGGGAAGGTTAGGGGATTGGAGGCATGATGGGGGGGGGGGGGGAGGGAATTGTTGACCTATTCGTCGGCTGGCTCACGTGGGATTTGCTTTTTCGAGCGAGTTGGCACCTTCCAGTTTATTTTTTTATTTTTTTGACCTCTACACATTTGGGTTCATTTCATAACGATGAACTCTTAAAGATGTGTATGCTACCGTGAAGGTTACTCGTATAATAAACATCTTCAATAAAAAAATACATATTTATTATATGACTCAGATATAAACACACTGCTGCGACGGATGCCATAATTAGAGGATGCGGTATATGTCCAACTAATCCGTGGAGTAATTGTCCCCTACTCTATCCTCGGTCAATCATCTAACTTCCCGATACAACTCACTCGCATCATTTTCTTGATCTGTTTCATGTAAGGTCTCCTCAATTGGTACAGTAATTTCATTAAAAAAGCGACTAACAATATTATAAAACATTTACTTACAGGTAGCATGGTGATAACAATGTTGACAAAATCGCGGTTGTTCTTAGGTCAAATGTCACTATATTCATGACATTTAAATCTGCAAGTGACCTAGAAGTCCTAAATTGTAAGAAACCTACTAACAACTTACCCAAGAACCAACCAAGTTACCAGAAATAATACAGTTTGGGATGGGTTTATGGAGTACAAAATGGTTGGTGCTATGGTCTTTATGGGCAGCTCGTCTGATCCGACAGCCGACACTCACGATCCAGTTAAGCAACGGTCCAGTGCGGGGAGCGATTGATCCAGATGGATCACACGCAGCGTACAGGGGTATACCGTACGCTACTGTTAGAGAAAGATTTAAGGTAAGGAGTATTTTTATCTTCTTATTTTCGTTTGGCTTATACGGTTTATTTTATACTACGTAGGTAGGCAGACTAGCACACGACCCACTTAATGACAAGCGGTCACCGTGGCCTATGGACGTGTGCATCACTAAGGGTGACACACACGCGCTATCTACCCTGAAGGGAAGGGAGGAGGGCTAGGAAGAGATGGGCAAAGGAGGGATACAGTGAGCACTGGCTACCCTACTCACCGGCGGGAACACAACACGATGGCTAATTATGGCCGCGGTGTTCTGTAGGGCGGAGGTACTACCCCAGTCAGACAGCTCATTTTGGACGGGAGATACCGTCGTGTGCTACCTCCTCTAAACCTTTATGGAAGCAACTGTAACCACGACTGCAAAAGCCTATGCTGGAGCCTCGTTCGTCAATCAGGAGGTATACTGGATTGCAGGTAAAGGCAAGTTTGCCTCCAGTTGCCTGTGCGGTTAAGGGTTTCGAAGATCTTGATATGACTCCAAAAACTTATACATACACATTTTTTTTGTTTCAAGTTTGACTTCTATCTCACCTGATGATAAGTGACGATGTGGTCTACGATGAATCACATCTAATTATTCTGCACTCTTGATCTCTTTTCAACAAGTTTATCTTTTATTCCAGAGTCCAGGTCTAGAACCAATTTGGGAAGAGGTATTCGATGCAGTCAACGAACATATACGATGTCATCAAACTATGGGGTCTTTGGTGATAGGAACCAAAGATTGTCTTACACTAAACATTTATACACCTCTGAATACAACTGCTGCTTCTAAACTACCTGTTATGGTTTTTATCCATGGTGGTGGATTCTATAGAGGTTCAGGCACTGGTATGTTTTATGGTCCAAAATATTTGGTGTCAAAAGACGTGGTCCTTATCACTATCAATTACAGAATTAATATTCAAGGCTTTCTATGCCTTGGTATCAAAGAAGCTCCAGGGAATGCAGGTATGAAAGACCAAGTTGCGGCACTGCGTTGGATCAAGAAAAATATTATAATCTTTGGCGGAGATCCAGATAATGTGACAATATTTGGTGAGAGTGCTGGTGCCGCTTCAGTATCTTTCCATTTATACTCCCCAATGTCAAAAGGGCTTTTTCACAAAGCTATCATGCAAAGTGGTTCATCCTTAAGTGCCTGGGCTTATCAGTATCGTCCAGTATATTTAGCGAGTCTTCTAGCCAAAGTTATGTTGTTCGAATCAATGGATCCTTATGAATTGTACGAACACTTTATGTCGAAATCTGACGCTGAACTGATACTGACCAGGGTACCGAGACAGAAAGGGAATGTAGCTCCCTCTGAAATACTTTATACACCTTGTGCTGAGAATATTTTCGAGGGTGAAGAACCATTTTTAACTGAGTCACCATTTGATATATTGACTCGAGGAAATTACAACCAAGTACCTATAATGATAGGTGCGAACAATTACGAAGGTCTATTATTATTTGCTATTGAAAATGATACCACGATACCTGCCATCACGTTCGAAAATTCGTTACCAAAAAATTTGGAAATTACCTCTGTAAAACATAGGCTAGAAGTAGCACAAGAGCTAGAAAGGTTGTACATGGAAGGCGAAAAAATATCTATGAACACCACATTAAAATTATCGAAATGGGTCGGTGAAATAACTGTGAATTATCCATCATTAGAGGAAACTGAACTGCTTCTGAAAACGAATAGTAATCTTATTTACAATTATTTGTTTCAATATTCTGGAAAAAGGAATATTCCTAAGTTGTTCATAGTGCCTTCATCTTTGAAGGGAGTAAATGGAGCTACTCATGCTGATGAATTATTCTACTTGTTCTCACAAAGTCTTATTCCAGCATTGTTTGAGAACTCCATGATCGAAAGCATGAGTACCATGTGGACGAATTTTGCGAAATTTGGGTAAGTGCTTTAATTTTCTTACACTTACACTTAAGTGATTTAATGAATCCTAAAATGCTATGCATGTTAACTCAGAATGATGATACAAATATGAATGGTCATGAAAAATGGAAGAAGTATTTTCTGAGTTAGGAAAAGGCTCAAAGGATGCTGATGCTAAGATTTGTGAGTAGTTTTTATATCACTTAGGTGGCGGACAAGCACACAGTCCATCTGATGGCAAGCGACCACCGTGGTCTATGGACATGTGCAAAGTCAAGGACGTTACACTCGCGCAGCCGACCCTGGAGGGAGTGGCGTGGTTGGGGGGATTGGGAAAGGGGTCAAAAGTTCAGCTTCTAAAGGTCTTTGTATTGTTTCCAGTGACCCAACACCAGATTTCACTGATCCTCCAGTCAAGTGGCACCGGACGAACAGCTCGCAGCCATCAGCCCTGGTGATCGACTCCGAGTTCCACACAGCACCTCTGTGGTACAGTGAGAGGGTGAAGTACCTCCGAGAAGTGTATTCTAAATACAGAAGAAAGAGATAATGAGTGTTAGGTTATTTAATTTTAATAAATGGGCTGTGTTATAAAATTATGTACAGGGAAAACTAAAATAGTTTATTATAGTCTATAATATACGATCGTAAAAATGTAAGATACTTGTGTCTGTGCATTGGAAATATTTAAAAAAATACTTGAATTATGTTAAATGAATGATTCTGAACCCAAGCTCCGATTTCGATCCGGTTTTCAGAAAAGCATTTTTTACATTTTGGATTCTATTGATTTGATTTAATATACTTAAACGAGTTACAGAAACAAGTATGTCGGTTCTATTTTTTCTAAAATAAATTAAGTAACAAATAGGTATTTTAAGTTAAACGCTTAACGTTAAATGTTAAGCCCTTTCATATTGCGGTACTTGTTAAAAAATACGTAACCCGTCATTTTATAGCGGCGGCCATCTTGGATTTACAATGATATAGAATAAATTAACTTGTATTGTCACCAGAACTAAAGATAATATGCGCCAAATATTAGAACGATCCGTCCACACGAAGGGGGTCAATTTTCAATTACTAGATTTGACCCAAACAAACAGGTCAAGTTATATCCTTCTTCAACCTAGCGTTAATTTCCAGTCGCATCCAAAGCTTTCACCTCGGAGTTTAGGGTTCGCTTTACCAGTCTTATGTAACTGCGGATTTGGCTGGACCTCGATATTTCCCGTAAGTGACTGCCATCTGACCTTCACAACCCAATGGTGGCATTAGGTGATATCGAAGCATAGCAGCTAGAAACAGGTCAAGTTAAATAAAAGCGTATAAATAATAAAAATATACATTAATCCATCATTTCATTATCATAATCACATATCGTTTGGATATTTCCGTTAATGAACCGATTTTTAAAATGATATATTTATTATACGAAAGATTTTAGAGATTAATGTTTTAGGTATAAGGAGTTTAGGTACTCGTATTAATTATAATTTGTATCTAAATGGTGCAGGTCAGTTGTGGTCAGGTCAAGGAGATGAGATAATAAAGAGTATTTATTTTCAGTCTTAATTTTTTTTTTGTTTGAGTTTCAACAAGGAGGACGCGACGGTAAATAATTAAAGGAGGTAGAACATGACGGTATCTCCCGTCGGAAATGAGCTATCCGACTGAGGTAGTACCTCCGCCCTACAGAAGACCGCGGCCATAATCACCATCGTGTTGTGTTCCCGCCGGTAAGTAGGGTAGCCACAGCTCACTGTACCACTCCTCCCCCACCGCTTCCTAGCCTTCCCATCCCTTTCTAGCCCTCCCCCCTTCCCTTCAGGGTAGGCAGCGCAGGGTGCGGGACATAACCACCCCGATGGCCGACGGGGATGGTATCCATGGGGATATCCGCACGATAAAAATCCGCACGATAAAAAAAAGGGTAGGCAGCGCGTATTTGACACCCTTAGTGTTGCACACGTCCATAGGCCACGGTGACCGCTTCCCATCAGGTGGGCCGTGTGCTTTTCTGCCACCTACGTGGTATAAAAGAGTCAGCTTGTACATAACATTGTAGGTCATCTACTCAACAACAATATAACAGCAATCATTTAAATTGCTTACACGGTGAATTAATACAGGTCAAGGTACAGTCGACGATGAATCGCAAATCTATTATTATAAAATCGTAAATGGTTTTTTTATACTACGTAGGTGGCAGACAAGCACCCGGCCCACATGATGGGAAGCGGTCACCGTGGCCTATGGACGTGTGCACACTAAGGGTGTCGCACACGCGCTGCCTACCCTGAAGGGAAGGGTGAGGGCTAGGAAGGGGTAGTTGTGTCTGTACATTGTGGATTTTAAAAAAATACTTGGGTTATGTTAAATAAACAATTCTTAATTGATTTTTTTATATTCTTGTCTGTTTGTTCGCAATGGACGTCAAAATTACTGAACAGATTTTGATATAATTTTTTCTATTTGCAAGTTCTTGGTTAGGTTTAAACATACATACAAAAAAATAGAGTACGAATTGAGAACCTCCTCCTTTTTTGAAGTCGGTTAAAAATATTCCACTAGATTTATCACTACAGTGATAACGTGATAACAAACATTACTACAGAAGTATATCAATGGACGAAAACGCCGATATCGCAGAATTAATATGAAGGACTCAGTGTAATAATGTTGAACTCAGTGTCCACCGCAGATCGCCTCAGATCCAAACTACGGTCGTTTGCCCAACTGAGGCCGTCTATCTATTGACCTCCGCTCGTAAACTGAAGGGACACTCAAGTGCATTCCCTAATTAGGCCAGCGAGGACCTCTGAGGGTCGGCCGCGCACAACTTTGAACATTTCACCCCAGGAATTATTTATTTTATTGCGGGAGAAGCCGGTGATGCGTTGAGAATTCCTTCGCCAGGCGTCTTAAGCTTTGATTAATTTTGGGACACTATTATGTGTTTATATTATTTAGTTGCTGTTTATTTTGAAATTATGACTTTAATTTATCAAGTAACAACGGAAGTTGGTAAATATTTGGTTGAGTTGAATTTCGAATAATTTTTCTAATTTGGATTGCTTTACGTACGAGTGGAATAGACATATTTAAGCTAAAATGTTACTCGGGTCAAGATGTAGCATTGTAATGGTGAACAATTTTCAAAATCAGTCTAGTAGTTTTTGAGTTACATTTTAAGAAACAAACAAAACTCTCCTCATTATTCTATTAGTTCAGATGATTTAAATTAATTCATAAATACATTTAAGGTGATCTTGATTCACCTCGCCTGATGGTTAGCTAAAGGTAAAGTCTCAGGAAGGGGGTCCCCATTTTACATACACCGACAGTGACATAATGGTGGCCCTCAACTTGACGGCCTCATGAAAAAAGAGGTCATTGTCGTCGCAGCACTGCGTGACAAAGCGCAGATATTGGTTTAGACTACGCCAATAACCACTGGTCCCACAAGTGCTGCGACAACCATCACCTCAAGCCCCGGCTATAACCCTAAACGCAATCGAACGGAGGTTGGATTACTATGGAGGGTTTTTCACAAGGTGGTACCCACCCGGCCCAATTTGAGGCAAAATTTGTGCCATCAAATTAAGAATAGTACATTTAAGTACTTTAGAGTTAAAGAACTCGTTAACAGCCTTTGAATCGAATCAAAGCAGCTAACCATTGAACCAAAATCGAGAACAGAACAGATAATTCGTTAGCAGCATTAACAGCGTCCTATAATCAGCAAATCTTAAAAATAAAACCGTAAATACTACGGAAACTAAATTTCCTGTATTTGAGAAAGTAAGCCGCTTACCGTGGTGGTCTCTTATTAAAGCTCGCCTGAATAGGGCGGCCGAATGAATGAGTGTTTGTGAAACTATCCCGGTTAATCTGGGCCCGTTGGTCGCTTAAGCTGCGGTGTAAATAGGCGAGAAGCGACCAGGCACCGTCGTGTTTGCTATTGTTTGCTATTTAATGAGGAAACCTTTATAAAAAGTTAATGGAAATTTGGTGGGTTTATGTGGAGCTACGTAATCTTGGATTGTAGACGTGTGACGGATTAGATATTGGCTGTTTTCAATTCGAACGTAGAGTCAGTGATGACGTATGGAACTGAGACGTGGTCGCTCACGATGGGCCTCATAAGAAAGCTCAAGCCCATCCAAAGGGCAATGGAGAGGGCTATGCTCGGAGTTTCCCTGCGTGATCGAATCAGAAATGATGAGATCCGCAGGAGAACCAGGGGACTTGTTTGTGGCAAAATGCGTCGCCTGGAAACAAGTATAGTGTACGGCATCTAACTTGGCAAGGTTTTGGAGTAGTAGAGCCCACACTACTCCTAAATCTGGCCACGTTAGATGCCACGCACTATACCTACCATACCACTTATAGTAGTCAAACAGGGGCCTATCGTCGATAAAAAAAGTTTTTTATCGTGGGATAAAAAAAGGAAACAATTGCTTGATCATGAAGCGAAACGACAGCTATTATAATAATTATATTATCAGAGGCAAAATTACAAAACAACGTAGGCCCAAAACAATAACCGCACTGTCCGAACCGTAACAACTAAAAGAATGTAGGAACATTCCCCTAACATAGTGAATCCCCTAAAATACCCCTAATCCCTAGTGGCGAGTACTGTTTTCCATAATCCTATGTTATCGGGTGGCCACACATCGCCCAAATATGTGCTATAAATATATCGATGAGGGTGTATCCCCGCTAACGGTTTATCGTTACTTCAAATGTTTAATTCGGGATAGTAACTGAAAATAGTACAACAGTATCAGATTAATTTGGAGAACTATTAGCACTTTGTTTAAACATAATGGTAATATTGGAAAATGCACCATCTAAAACTAAAGTTCTTTTTTAACCGACTTAAAAAGGAGGTTCATTGATTGACCTGTGTTTGTATGGTATGTACTTTACCTTTGGCTTACCATCAGGCGAGGTGAAGTCATATCGACGTGACCGACATAAAAAAAATATGATTATCTCGTGTTTCATTGAATTAATTTTAATACGGTTTTCAGAAAAGTATTTTTTACATTCTGGAGGTTTTCGTAAATGTACTTAACCGACTTAAAAAAGGAGGTACTTATTTAAGTCAATTCTATTTATTTTAAGGACACGTTTTACGTAGAAACACCTAGACTCATACAAATAGAAATTGTATATTTGCATTGATCGGGAATCGAACTTACAACCTATAACGTACATTCTGACATAATCTATCCGAGTCAGACTCCAATCAGTTGGGTGCTTAAAATTACTTTTAAATAAGGCTGTAATTTCAGTCAAGAGCACTAGTCACACCTTTCACAGAATACATAATAGTACCTACTACGCCTGTGATCAAAACGGACCAATAATTAATAATTTTGAATGTGACATAATACCTATAACTATTTATCGATAGTTGTTAACTGTTGAAAGGCTAGTACGACATCACTATCCCTTGGAAGTATCCCTTAGAAGAATAGTTTACCTGCCCTTCCATGAATTTGGGCTAACACACACATCCCATACCTCAGAACCTTTCCACGGCGCCATGACAAACATCTCCCCTATCAGTGCCGACCTCATAACATTATCACGGTTATAAATCGTACGCGAATCCGCGCGTTTAAACCTAAACGTTGGCAGTTATCGTTTCGTGTTCTAAGCATTTGTCTCGTCGTTAATTGTTAAACCCGAGATGGTACACTAACGGCGTACGGACTAAGAGGCAACATTGTTGTTGAAGATAAAGTTAAAATGGTGGGACTGTCATACTACAATAACCTCAGTCGGCTACAAATCTGGTTGAATTGCCGAATGTGGGTTCGGCGCAAGGGAAGAGCTGAAGCGATTATTTTCTACAACAGAACTTTAATTTATGTTTTGACTACATTAACGATGGACGTAAGTACTGAACGTTTTGATGCGGTTTTTTTTATTAGAAAGGTCTTTTGAATGAAATTTTTAAGCAATTGCATGCTAACTATTTCCAATGATTTTCTGATCGGAACAAATGATCATCCATCATTTTTTCCGATCAAAATCATTAGAAAGGTCTTGCTTAGACTATAAATTTACCGTATATTTGGTTGTAATTGGTTAAGTAGAAACGCAGATATGACCAAAAACGACCTAAAAACGAAAGGCAGGTGAAGTCACGGGTATCAGCTTGTATAAAAAGTAGCCTATATGTTGCCCAGAACTACTGGGCAATATATAGGCTGCTGGGATCTTATCACGACACCCTAAAAACAATTCAGCTGAGGGGGAGAGATGGATGGATGAAGATGGGTCTCTGGTCATTTTTGGAATCGTTTTGGGGAATACTATTTACAAAATATCGTAAGGTAGAGGTGCCATAGTGCGAGTGAAAGATTATATAGGACGCCTCTTCGAAACGTCTACTTAGAAAGAAATAACTAACTTAGTTAATAAAAAAACAAAGTATTGCATTATTTGAAAGTATTATCTTAACGCTTATACCTTGTACCACACCCTACTTAGGGGTCCACAAAAATGTCCTTACTGAACCCACATTATTCACCTGTGAGGTATAAATATTGGACATGATAGCACTAAGTTGCGGTCCTATCTCTCGCTTATGACAAAATGGCCGCCCGCCCTAGGTATTAATTGTTATTGGATATATGTATTACATACTCCGCTTATATTTTTGGCCAGAAATTGGAGGGTGAATGTGAAATATATTGGAGTGCTTATTTTTTATGTTACGAAGTGGCTAGTGCACTTATAACACGTTGTTTATGAAGTTTTATAAAAGTGTTCCTAGTATCATAACTACGTGTCATACTAAAGTGCTTAAATTGATAGATTTTTTTTTATATAGGACGCGTTAAAATGACTTCACCTCGCCTGATGGCAAGCTAAAGACAACGTCACCACTTCATACTCTGGTAGTAGTAGTAGTAGTAGGCGACCCTCAGCTTGACGGCCTCATCCAATGCTTTTTCACGCCCCGCTTAAAGGCCCCGGGATGATAGGAGGAAGGAAACACATGCGCTGGTAAAGAGTTGATAATCAATTTCAATCAATTAATAAGCCTATCGGCGTCTAACATCCACTGCTGGACATAAGCCTCCCTGTGCGCTATACCTCCCGATTCTCTGCCTTCCGCATCCAGTCTATCCCAGCTACTTTTTTCAGGTCGTCGGTTCATCTGGCTGGGAGGCGTCCCATCATCCTTTTGCCGACTCGCGGGCTCTGTTCTAGGACTCGTTTGCTCCAACGGCCATCGGTCTTTCGACAGATGTGGCAAGCTCGTTACCACTTCAGATTGCTTATTCTGCGATATGATAATGATCCGAATGTAAACGATATTCTATGGCTGTCCCAACTGGCGTATGGTGATACGTATAAGGGCAGGCATCGCTATCGATCAGTGTGAAGTGGTCGATGGGACACAATTATTCAGGAGTTCTTGGGAGTGTGACGTGTTGTGCCTTTGTTAATCAATATAATATTTTATCAGTATTCAGTGTTTAATTTCCAGTCTAACAGATGATTATCATATAGTAAAGAAAAATCTTAAGAATTGATGTCACTGTGGTTATTGCGTACTTAGTAGGATTAGCTAGGTACCACCTAATTTACATTCAATAAAGAGAAGATAAAGTACACAATGTAATGTATTGTATAATACAAAGTAATGAATACTGATTTATGAATTTCGCAGAGAGAAGCGAACATTAAGACGTGGCTGTTTACTCAGCGCCTGTAATATTTTAATAGCAAACACGCTTCCTTGCGAGAGCACAGTACGTGTTATGCAGGCAAATCAAATTAAATCGGGTTTATTTCCTTAGTATCCACATTATTTAGAAACACGTTGGGCGTTTATGATGCTTTGGCAGTTAAATTAAGCTATTTATATAATATTACCTCAGCCAAATTCACAGATATAGTGATGATTTGTAAAAAAACACTAAGTATAAACTATTCCTCGTCCATTTACCTACCTAATTATTTACTTTTGATCTCGATAAAATTGAGGTCATGACTCCCTTTTCTTGGCTTAGTTAAGAATGTAGTAATAATCTAAGGTTATAGGTTCATTGATAGACTCATAGCTTATCAAAAAATGAGTCGCCTGATAGTGGCAAAATTTCGTTCACTGGTCCAGACCATCCAGATTGTATCCAGTCAGGATCTCGCATTTTATGGTACGGGAAAGTTTAAAGGTATGTTTTATACTTTTTAGACTTGACATTAAACATTAGACACGCGATAAATATCTCATTTAAAGCAAAACTACATAAAAGTAAAGTGCCTTATGAAATTCGCATAGCATAACTTGTACCTGCAACATGTCTGTTCAAAAAATCTCAGGATATGTACATTCGGAAAATTCTATTGATATTAGTATTCAGTCCAAAAGACCTTGCTTCAAGAGAAATGGAAGGGAAATGAAGGATGGCGAAGGTTTTAGTATACTTAACTGACTTAAAAAAGGAGATAAGTCGGTTCTATTTTTATTTAATACTAGATGTGCCCCGCGGCGGCTTCACCCGTGACATACTCATCCCCATGGCATGATAAAATGTATCCTATGTTCGTCTCCTAGTTCTATCAATTTTCAGCCAAATCGGTCCAGCCGTTCACGCGTGATGCCGTGACCAAGGGAAATAGGGATACATTTTTATATATTAAAGAAGAAGTATACAGATTTTATTTTATATTATATTATAACATGCGATACCCAGACATCACTCACACTTCGCCCATTTAACAAAACCTTTCTCCCAAAACCAACAACTATAAATAATAATGATTTTCTCTTATAATATATTGGGGTGTGGCCCCAATGCTAAGGTCACGGTTAATACGGCGTGTCTTGATTTACAGTCCAGCGTTCGATTCTCGGCCGGATATGATTATTGTGTGTAACAAATCTGTCTACTCACCCATTTATGTTTATGTTAAGATGCAATATTTATTTTATATGAACAATATACACAATTATTATATAAATATGGTAGGCACGTACGTATGACAAAAATTCCGGGAAGTCACTTGTTAAAAAAAAGAAAAAAAAGAAGGTTCTATTGTTTAGAGGTATGTGGGTGCTAGCACCTCTGCCTACCCCTTCGGGGATATAGGCGTGAGTTTATGTTATGTTATGTGAGGTATTAGATAGATCGATTGTTTTTAATATTATCTAATGGTGGGTGGAGGGCTAATCCTGAATTACCCCTCCGCCCACCTGTGGGAAACTCCAGTGGGTAGACGGGTCGGGACCTAGATACCTCATTTATATAATATCACTTGAGGTATTAGATAGCACAAATAGGTATGAGAGGCATTTTATCTCACGCACACTTAGACTGTGGAATGATCTCCCTGCTGTAGTTTTCCCTAACGACTACAATAATGCAGTTCTTCAAGAAGGGCATTAGAAGGTTTTTACAGGGTCCGCAGTGAGAATGTAACGCCCCTGGTATTGCACACGTCCATAGGACACGGTCATTGCTTTCCATCAGGTGGGCCATGTGCTTGTCTGCCACCTAAGTGGTATGGAAAATATAAACTCTGCTTCGGTATATCTTCTAATATACGTAAACGGGAATTAACGCGATACACGTGTACGTGTACGTTTACGTTAACGTGAAGCGATTGAAATCAAGAAGTACAACAATTTCAATCGGGAAGACGGTTTCAAGTTATCTGCGACATGGAATCCAGTGATTAAAAACTTGCTACCTCGCTTTTCTGCGCGGTCGGATAGACACCAAGGCGTTTGCACAGATAATAGGGACCCTGTGAGTGTGGTATGTGACGGTACCTGGAGACAAGAAAATATAAAAAATGTCGAAAATGTGCGGGTAGAAGAAGAACCGGCTACCTCACGGACTCGGCGACGGGGGGCGTGCACTCCTGAAACAGTCAGCCTGTGACCACGGCCGGTGTAACCTGGTCGAAACGTCAGGCATCCAAAGGTATGTATATACCTTTAACGTGTATCGCGTTAATTCCCGTTTACGTATAATAGTTATGGAACGCGAAAGTTTAAAAGTTAATATCTTCTAATATATAAAATTTCCATGTCAAAATGTTAGTTCACCTCCGAAACGGCTTTACCGATTTTTACCAAATTTTATATGCGTATTCAGTAGCTCTAAGTATCGGCTACTATCTATTTTCCATACCCCTAAGTGATAAGGGTTGTTCACCCTTAAAATGCAAAACAACGTTTGCCGGGTCAGCTAGTATGAATCTAAAACCATAGCGATGTAAGCGGTGTAAATTTTTTTTCAGTCTTATGACGGAGTATTTAGCCTCCAAAACCAATTTAATTTCTACTCTATACAGCAAACCTTCCGTTCTTTGAGAACTGTTGTAGAAAAAAAGGGTAGGCTGAAGGCAAAGTGTGAGGGTAGTTAGAGATTTCCATGTTTGTACGTCAGTTGGGGCGTGTAATGTGTAATTAAGTTAATTAGGGTGCCATACCCAGGAGCCGAGGGCTAAATATAAAACCTAGGGTAGACAGGCTGAGGAATAATGTGATTACGGTCGTTAGCGCGCGTCAGGGTAGATATTTTTGTGAAGCGTGGGGCAGTAATGGAGTTAATTTTTGAGTAGATTAATATATGTTGTTATATTGGCTTCGATGTTGAGTATAAAAATTGTGTTGCGGTTTCTATGATGTGGTGATTGAATGAAAAAAAAATGAAAATTACGAATTAGAACGAAAGACACCGTAGAAACGCTGATTAAAAGGCAAAACTTGAAACGAAAGATAGAGGCATATACGTCTATGCGTATATAGGTCTTTGTGGAATCCATCCCGCCTTAACATCGTAAGAAAAATTTACATTTACAGTTAATAGACTACTATAATAGACACTATAGAGGTATCCATGATAAACACCAACAAATGATCAATTGTAAAATTGTTAACTTTCAGTTTGGCGGCTTCGACATATGCCTTTTCCCTTCCCTTAAAAATCGAGGATTTTATGAAGATGAAATCGTGTGTGTTGGTAAAGAATATCATGTTCAAGGTCATAAAGCCATAAATGGAATTGATGTAACATAAGAGGTGCATCACGGCCATTGTTTTGGATAGAAGGAAAAGGCGGGCGAAAATGTAGATGGTAATTTTTTTTATACCACGTAGGTGGCAGACAAGCACACGGCCCACCTGATAGTTTGTAGTTGTTGTTTGAGTAGTTAGAAATATAATAATTAAATCCACTAATAAATATAATAATACAATCCCTCCTTAGCAAAATGCCCATAATATTGCTTAAAAAAATATGATACAAAATCGTCTCAAAACGTGTATCCGAGTTAACGATACAATTTCCCTATTATTTCTCCCACGTACCCCATTAGTGGTTTTATTAATTTGTTCGCTGTTAGTTCGGTAGTCACGATTGGCGCTCCGATTCTAACTTATTTAATCTGATCCGGCACGGGCCCGGGCCGGGCCGGCGGTGGCCTCGCTACATTAGATGCGGTACCCTAATTAAACTTAATTAGGTAATGGTGTTAACATACTTACGTCACTTATGTGTGTGTGTGTTTATGGAATACATAATCGCTGTAAACATGTGTATTATTTTTAACCGACTTCAAAAAAGGAGGAGGTTTTCAATTCGTACGCTATTTTGTTTGTATATATATTATTATGGATAGATATTGAAAAAAAAATTTTTTTTAAAGAGGCTATATGGCTATGGCTGCTTCCCATCAGGTGGGCCATGCACTTGTCTGCCACCTAAGTGATATAAAAAAGTACAGGAACTGTTACTATCGCTATGCTTTCCTTCCTCCTATAGTCCCGGGACCTTTGAGCGGGGCGCGAAAAAGCATTTGATGAGGCCGTCAAGCTGAGGTTCGCCGACCCCGGTCCTGGGACTTTACCATTAGCTTACCATCAGGCGAGGTAAAGTCATGTTAACGTGTCCTATATAAAATAAAAACTATTCTTACAAAAAACTAATTACACAAATATTCCCAAATATCAGGATCATTATAAATAATATGGTTCACAAAAACACACGGAAATGTATTCTTTAGCAAAATATAATCCTATGTCACGACATACCAGACAATGTTGGAAGCCAGACAGCTTTTTTCAAAAAGTTATTGACCTCACCCAGATACAGAATCCGCTACGGTTCTCAGAAAAGCTAGACTTATTGGTTGTCTGCTGAGCCGGTATGCCGAATATACTTAAAGTGTTTTAGAAAGTTTTTCGTTTTTTGTTATTTAATCTCATAAAGTAGGTTCTGTTTGTTTTGTTGATGACTATAGATCTATGTTTTAAGTTGAACTGTTTGGAAGTTTGGAATAACTAGCTGTTGCACGCGATTGTACCCACTAGTGTTGCCGATCGATTGTCGAATATCGATAGTTTATCGATAGCTAACAAATCACTCAACTATCGATAGGCCTATCGATACTTTTGTTACTCGCAGACTATCGACATTTTGCGTATCTAGAGTTATTTTCCAGGGTGGGCCAAGCCCTCTCTTTTCGTATTGGAGAGGGCGGGGGGAGGGGGTGTTAAAGTTAGGTACTCTAGCAAACGACTAACGCTGACGCCCCTGGGTGTTGCACACATCCATAGGCCACGGTGACCGCTTCCCATCAGGTGGGCCGAGTGCTTGTCTGCCACCTAATTAGTATAAAAATGTAAACTCTTTTGCTTTGTGCTTCCTTCTTTAGTAATATTAAAAAAGTGGAAAGCGGTTTCAAACTTCTTTCATTTTAATTGTATATTAACAACTTAAATGACCATTTTATTACACAAAGCTGCTCGCAATTCATAAAAAACTAAAGGAAATGCTAACAAATATGATTTTCTCATAATTCCATGGACAACTAATTCGCATAACTGTTTTATGAGAATAAAGAACAAAACAATATTAACAACGAACTGCAGGAACTTGGTTCTCGCCGTAAAAAGGTTTCACGTAAAATGTTCACGACTGTCTGTTTTCGAAAAAGTAGACAGAGGTGTATTAAACAACATGAACAAAACAATAAATAAATTATGAGAAAATCTTTTTTTAAGTTAAATAGGTATTTTTAAATTGTATTGTCATCAGAACTAAAGACTTCTGCCAAATATCAGACAAATCAGACAACTGAAAGGGGGTCAAATTTCAATTACTAGATTTGAGCCAAACAAACAGGTCGAGTTAAATAAAACTGTTTAATAAAAACAAAAAAAAATGAGGGCCACTATTGTAATACTATTCGTGCAGGATTTCTGTGATCCCCAAGTCCCCAATGACTATCGGGGTATCCTATATTGTAAGTAGCTGCCAGTCAGGATCTACGGGATATCCTCTATAGAGCACACCAGATTCCCAGACCATTAAGGCCAATATGACGAAATACCTTGCGGTTTTAGACAGTTCGAGTCCGACTTAACTACCTTATTGTTGGCTTTGGTGATGTGATTTTTTAGAGGAGGTAGGACACGACGGTGTCTCCCGTCTAAAATGAGCTGTCCGACTGGGGTAGTACCTCCGCCCTACAGAACACCGCGGCCATAATAACCATCGTGTTGTTTTCCCGCCGGTAAGTAGGGTAGCCAGAGCTCACTGTACCCCTCCCCCCCGCCCCTTTCTAGCCTCCCCATATCTTCCTAGCCCTCCGTCCCCTTCCCTTCAGGGTAGGCAGCGCGTGTGTGTCACCCTTAGTGTTGCACACGTCTATTAGGCCACGGTGACCGCTTCCCATCAGTTGGGCCGTGTGCTTGTCTGCCTACCTATGTAGTATAAAAAAGTGAAGCAAATTAGGGATCGACGGGAGGGGAGAAGATAATAAAAAAAAGGAAAGTAAGAGCCCACGATCGGTTGTTTGCCGATTTAGCAATGCTCGTATGTATAAAAAAGCTACTGTCTACCTGGACAAGAACGGGTTAAATTAATTAAGACCAACATGGACGTCGAACTGTGTAGTCAACGAGCATGGACGAATAACAACAAACATGGATATGACAAAAAAAATTTACTAGGCATGTTTTCTCAGCTGGTGTTAATGATACACTATTTTAATAGAATAAGGTAGGAAACTGTGTTTTTGAGAAAATGCACTGCTCTAAATTATATTGTTTGTACAAAATAAACAAAAATGTGCGCGGAGAATCAGCTGGCCCCCCGCCCGCTCCCCACTGTGTCCTGTTAGTCAGAGGGACACGTGGAGAGCCTCGTAGCAGCCCTCTAGAGGGCCGATCCCACCCGACCGGATATGCCGCAGGCAGCAGCGTCTCCCTTCAAATTTCACCTCAATCGGCAGCCGGGAAAAAATTGAACTTGCAAGATTTGATTACAGAAAGCGTACAGGTGAAATTATGTACATCAGAGCTGGTAAAAATACCGCATCCAGTTATTCAGGCTCGTGGTATGCAATCAACTAACAAAGTGAAGTAATTTGATTGGTTCACAGTGGACGCTGCAAGAACAAGAATTTATTTATACAAATCATTGCATTTGTTTAATTTACCGTGCCGAGTCGTGCCGAGGCGCGGTCGTGCCGCTTTAGCCTCGGTCCGCACTCGTGCCGCGTGCCAACAATCACATTATTAATTAACGACTTTCGTATTACATTCTCTAACACGTACATTTTCAAACTCAACCTGTTTGTGTACCTATATTAGTGAGTTTGCAAACAAGCTTAGACTAGCCTGATGGTAAGTGGTTACTGATGCAAATTAAACACTTGCAACATTCGAGATTTTACAAAAAAACATGTTGTTTCTGTATGATGAAAACCTCTGTAGTGAAGCGGTAGAACATTCGAGGTCTCGGGTTCAATTCCCACTTAGTGCAAATATTTGTATACATGAATGCTCAGTGCTATGCTCAGTAAATGTACTTAACTATTTAAAAAGATAAATGTATCTCATGCACAGAAAATGTACATGCGGTTCTAGCTGGTGTGGGTAACCTTACACATCGGTAATTAAGACCCGAGACGGCGTGCGGTCTTAGTCGGTTCGATTCCGACATAATCACCCCCGATGGCCGACGATAAAAAAAGATTTGCTGGTGCAGTCTTTCCTCTTGGGGTTAGGAGGTGAGACGGCAGTTGCTCCCATAAAAACTGTATAAACTAAACCAAAAGGAAGGAGGAACCAAACGAGGGCGAGTAGATAGTCTGACTATAATATCACCGATTACCTAATATAATATAACAAACGAGAGAACTACATGACGTTTATCATGTCCCAATTCTCTCGATGAACAGTGCCACGTATTCACCCCATAGTGCTCCGGGCCATTTGGTCGTGAACTTTTATATGAATCGGATATGAAGTCAATCCGACGAAACTCCACGAAGAGTCGAAACTTTGCCCATCCAATAATATTTTGTCGAAAAACAATAAATAATAACACAATCGTCTAATATAAACCAAATAGGATCGAACAAATGTTTTTATTTCGACCAAATGTCGTCCCACATTCATATAACATAACAAAACTGTTATTTGTACGAAAGCGACGTATGAATAGGCAAGATTATGTACAGTTCAAAAACTTTTATTATTTGTGCGAAGGTGCGCCCGCGCGGAAGTAATGCTCGGCTATAGTCGACAATGTTCGGCGATGTTCGTGTAAAAAATGTTTCTTCTTTATTAGGGCAGTGGTAGCGGTTGAGTGCGATAGTTCGCAACTACTGTCCGTGATAGACATAGAGTAAGTTAAGGGACATTTTGAAGAAATGTCGAGCCTTTTAGAATTTAAAACTATAGTTTTTTTCCTTGAATGAATTGCCCAAACACTATGAAACATGATGGCTCCCGCATTTAGGTAGGAACCTCTACAAAAATAAATTTCACATTATGATGAAATCTGGTAATTTTTAAAATTAGCTTTATCTGCTTTGCGAACACTAAATTATACACTGCAGAACTCATATATTCTGAAGTAGAAAATATGACTTTTATTTTAAAAAAAGTAATATTCTAGCACGTCCCGAAATAGCGAACGAATTTGAACTACTACAGAATTAGTGATCCTGCATTGCGCTATTGAAGTTTGATGCTCAGTCTTCCATGTTGAAGAAATTTCACATCCCGTTCCTCAACACCTATGATACCTATATTTATGCAAACTAGGTTAGCGATAATGTAGTTTGATTTCAAAGAATCACTGGCTTTAACTTCGTATTATCCTCTTTTTTCCCATTTATTAGTATTTCTTAGGGAACTGCAACCATTTATATTCAGGCGGGCCATCTACGTATATGCTACCTAATATAAAACACTGGCATGTCTCCACTATTTACACGAGTTAGTCTTTGACCGCGTCCAAAACAAGCCGGTGGTAAATGAGCCGCGGCCCATTTGCTTCAAATTGCGCGTGCGAGACAACTGGCTCCTGTTTATGTACCCACTGACCGATCTCCCTGCTCGCCCGCGGCCCTGCTCGCCCGCAGCCCACTCGCCCACTATTGGCCTTATGATTAATGGCAGAAAAAACTTAGATTGGTCATTTCTGTACAGTCGACTTGATACAATATGTAAACTTCAAATTGGTTTTGGGTATGACTGTTTTTTTGTTAGCTAGTTACTATATGGCTGTATTTCATGAAAGTCAGTGTCATAAAAAATGAATGGTAAGTTTTATTTTTGACTGACATCAAATAGAAGGACGTTTGTGTTTAGTTTGGTTGTGTTTCTTCGTCCTCCACTGATTTCAATGGTTTTTAAAATTAGCTATATTTGAAGTAGGTATTGATAGCAATCCATTTATGTCCCACTGCTGGGCACGGGTCTCCTCTACTCTAACAAGAGAGCTTAGAGGGTTTAGACCTTAATCCACACGCTGGCCTAATGCGGGTTGGTGGATCGGACATGTCCTTAGAATTCCTTCTAGGACAAGTGGGTTCCCTCACGATGTTTTCCTTCACCGTCAGCAGATGGTAAATCATGTGACTAGCACATATAAATTCCACAAAGTGAAATTCAGATTGGTACTGTCTGGCCGGATTCGAACTCGATACCTCTAAGAAGATGTATTGATCGCGTATTGGCATAAATTAATTTTAAAGAAAACTTATTTCTTATACAGGCACCTAAAAAGTGTTTGACCGCAATTAGTCATGCTTAAAAAAGGTGACAGTTGCAAAAAATATCTTACAATTAAACTACACCGTTATTTTTGTACTGAGGTAGGTAACCTAAAATTTTCTTGCCAGTAATGTCTACAAATTAATGCAAAACATCTTACACAATATATATTGTTGTAGGCAATTGGAAGAGCTTGTCATTCAAGAAAAAAACAACAATGGTCTCCTCCCACTTACTTTTAACATTGGCTTAGTACTGTTTTGTTTTGAAATCAATAGATGGCGCATTTGGCCGTGCTGAATCGTGCTATGGTTTCGTAACACGAGGAAGTGTAAGCAGTTGAGAAATTTAAATCATCATCCATAGACTTTTGATTGCGATTGTAAAATGTCCAATTTGAAAGGTAGATTTTGCTTGATTTTTAATTTTGCAAATAGTTTAGGTAATTGGGAATGAGCTTTATCTGAATCGTGTACCTACTTGTGTAAAACTTATTAACAGATGTAATTATGTTGCACTATTTTGAAAATAACGAAAATATTGTTGCGGAAAGTAACATTACTTACATATATTATCATATCCCCGCTCAGTGCAAATATTTGTATGCATGAATATGGGTATTTGCATTGGTCTGGTCGTGCCTCGGAGAGCACGTTAAGCCATCGGTCCCGGTTGCCATACAAACATCTATGGCAGGCGTTACGGGTAGTTGGAGCCCTAAAAAGTCCAACAACAATGGTCTAGCAGCAATGCTTCGATATCGCCTAATGTCACCACTGGATTGTGAAGTTCAGATGGCAGTCGCTTCACGGAAAATATCAAGCCAAATCCGCAGTTAAGACTGGTAAAGTGGGATCCAGGCTCCGAGGTGAAAGCTTTGAATGCGATTGGATTTGGATTAACGCTAGGTTGAAGAAGAAAACTTAAGGACACAAACTAGACAAATATTATATCCTTTTTTTTTTGGTGCAGTATCGTTAGACCTGGTAATTGGGTGATGGATTCTCTAGCTGGATTCTCTATTCGTTAGCGGAGTGATTTTTTACCTCATAAAAGTTTAATCGCAATCGGATGAACGATAGCAATTTACTTAGTTCGTAAAATAAATACAAACAAGCTATTTAATATTATTATTAGAAAGTTGACAAAGAAGAGTCTTTAAGTGCAGTATCGGAATTAATTCAGTTGCAGCACCCATTTTAAAATCGATTGAAAGTATAGTCGATCCCAAGCACAGGCAGGTGGAGTCGGGGCAATCTATTAGCGTTGCGGGTAGTAGCGCATTAATTATTAACGAGCACCACAATTAATATTACAGCACCGATCGCGGTGCCACTCTGCGTATTTATTAAGAAACCTATAAATCAAAACAATGATTAGGGTTGCTGCTTGATAACCAAATAAATTATTAAAAATGCTTTTTTCCACAAAGTAATTAAGGCACTTGTTTAATGTGATGTTTTTAACATCTCCGGGCCCAAGCTAACCAGTTTCGTAGAAATAACCACAAAAAGTTTAATGAAATTAATATACATAAACTTTAGGGGGTTAGAATCTCTCCTAACCCCCCTCCTCCCATTGCCCCTGCCCAATCCCCCCAACCTTCTATTCTAGGATCGGCAGCGCGAGTGTGCCACCCTAGTGTTATACACGTCCATAGACCACGGTGACCGCATCCCATCAGGTGGGCCGTGTGCTTGTCTGTCATCTAAGTTGTTTAAAATATATAATGATATGGAATATAATATTAACATTGACAATATACTACAATAAGCAATGAGGCCGATTATACGAAAAATTATAAATTGGTGCCATTTTACTAGTAGGTATTCTTTATTCCGTGCATTTTACTATAAAACCTTGGCCTTGGCATATTTCCATTTTTGTTAGTTATTAAAAGTTTCGGTAAAAACAAATTTATCTTTCCACTTTTCCAAACTTCGGAAAAATACTTTGAATAAATTTAATAGCGATAATAGATAAGTTATGTCAAGATCTCCAGAAATACTCTTAAATCTTAACCTACTAAATCAAATGCTTTCACGACTTTATACGACATTAAAATAGATAAAAAAAACAGTTATAAAACTTTAGGCATCCTTGTTTACACCCCACTTTCAGCTCGGCCGTCGGGATGCACCCCCATTAAGGGGAGTTCCGTAGAAATTACTGGCAATACATCATTGAGATGTTTTTAATAAGCGCTTGTGTTGCCAGCCTCTTGACAGACTACCTTGTTCAATGGATTGTTCCGCTCGTGCATGGAGGATCACAATATATCGTTGTCTGGTGAATGTCATTTCTAATGTTGCAGTATCTGTCCTTACTTTTACATAAGATTTTTTTATACCTACTACTAAGATGGCAGACAAGCACACGGCCCACCTGATGTGGGAAGCGGGCACCGTGGTCTAGGGACGTGTGCAAGACCAAATTCCGTCAAATTACGCTGCCGACTTACAGAGTCTGAGCGGGAATCGAACCCGCGCCCCCTGCGTGGCAGTCGCATGCACTACCGCTACGCCACAGAGGACGTCAGAAAAAGTCTAAAGATTATTAAAAATTTGGGACAGCTGTCTGATCTACGACCCCAAATGCTCTTGGGCATGATAGGAAGGCCTGCGCTAGAGTTCATCAATCATCTAGCAGCTGTTCCTACTGACTTTCAAATGAGATTGACTTAAGTCTCAAAGATATTGGTACCCTGTACACTCATCTCCAAAACAAACAGCAAGTCTGCCTGCATCAGCATCGCCGGCACAAGCGCTTGTACCTCGATCTGTCACATCAATAAATACGATCAATGCGTCGCATAAAAGCCTCCGGCGCTGAAACGACCGACGCAAAAAGCTCCACTTTAATTGCGGACGCTTCTTTGTCCCATTGTAGTCCGTTCTCACTTAAATATACCAGCACAACCCTGTAACTACACTCGAGTTTTAAATTTTCAACTCTATTTTTTAGGTAACAAAGTTGAAGATTGAAAATTTTTGTTATATAGTTAGGGTTGTCGCGCATTAAAATTACAATGAAACATGGTTGGACGAGCCGATAGTCAAGCGGCAGTGAAGTGGTCGATTATGTAAATGCACTGAATTCGTAACGCATCGCCCCTGATTTATATCGACTGATTTTCTAAAAAGCTTCGAATTTTAATTGACTTTATTGGACCGATTGTAATCGATTGAGACGTTGTGAGAATTTCAAGCGATTTTAAATGTGGGTTACAATTGGAATTTGATAATAAGGTTTGTTTGTTGAGAATGTGGCTTTAGATTTAGACAGTAATTTGGTAGGACTAATGGGTATTGATTTTGTAATAAATGATAATAGTCCACCTGGGCTATTTGTTCGACTTCAGTATTACATTATTTTATCTGTTCTTAGTTGTGTAGGGAGATAAATTCAGTTCTCTATTATTATTATTTTATTCGGTTGAAATTAGGGTCCGAAAATAATTATGGGGTTCTTAAAGAAGGGCATTATAAGGTTTTTACTTAGGTTTTTATTAGGTAGCGCAAGTGTGACACCCCTGGTGTTGCACACGTCCATAAGGTCATAGTGACCGTTTTCCATCAGGTGGGCCGTGTGCTTGTGTGCCACCTAAGTGGTATAAAAAAAGATAAACAATCTGCTGCCCTGATTCATAGTATTAACATTTAAATCCCATCTCCTGCGCAACGACCGTTCGAAAAACTTTTCGTACCCATCCGTCGGTTAACCAACCAACCATCAGTGGTCACAAGCATGATAATTCGCATCCAGGTGTTCCTAATTATCTCTTAATGCTCTTTATTACTTTCTTGTTGCATCCCAACGACGCCAATTGCGTCTAATTGCCAAACGCCGGCGATTTAATGGTTAGGTACCGAATTTACGACTTCCGATGACATTTAAGTGTTTATAATTGGGCAAATAAATGCTTTTTTACACTAATGAGTAGTGTAGTAGTGATTCAGTTGGGATGAGTTAGTGTGAGGGTTAATTGGTGTTGATTTAAACACGGTGATGAGGGGCGGGCCCCCGTAAGTGAGCATTTGAGTACGTCCTCGTCGTCCAGCCCTGGACCCTGACCTGACCACCGTAACGGAGTGGCAGGCAGGTGACCAAATCTCTGGCTCTATACTTGAGGGGCATTCGAGCGCTAGTGACCCTTCGTTCGAAGGCACTTTTCAGTGCCAACTAAAGAACACAGGACACCTTTGTCGACATTTTGTGCACAACAAAAGGTGCTTTTCAGCGCCAAAAAGGAACGCGTTTGATGTCGGAATCGATGTCAGACGGTTTCTTCGACTGGTCTTCGGACCAGGTTCCCGGCCCTCGGGCAGGGAGTGGAGCCGAAAGGCCCCGCTCTCCTCCCCGAGAAGCCAAGAACCCTGAGGCGGGGGGGCAAGGGACCGAAAGGTCCCACTCCCCCTCTCCCTTAGGGGCGTCCGACCCCGGGGACGCGGGGAGAGAGACCGCAAGGTCCCGTTCCCCCCTCCCAGGGGTCTTCAAGGAGGTGCGCGTCCTGCCCCCCCGTCTGGGCGGCAGAATGCGCACCTTCTCCGAGTCGTCCGACACCAGCGTCGATGCTGGAGTCCCCGCGAGCTTGCGGCCGTCACCCTCCGGCAGACTCTGGCGGAAACGTCCGAATTCTGCTTCGGGGGATGATCGCTCCGAGTCTGGGGGCTCGGGTGCCGTCGCTGCTGTCGGCAAAAAACAGCGTGGTCGTCCCCCGACGACCGGCCAGTACGTCGGTCTGGCGAAAGCCAAGGCCGAGCTCAACCTGGCCAAGGAGCGAGAGCTCGAACTTCGGGCGGAGGAGGAGCTGGCGGAGGAGCTGCGGCAGCAGAAGGAGCAATTCCTCCATAAACTGCAACCGCAACCGCAACAACAGGCGTCAGTGTCACCTTCTCACCTTCGGGCTGAGGAGCTGACAAAGGCCATAGAGGCCGCAGTAGGGACCGTTCAGACGGTGGCGAAGAAGTCGTCACGTCTGAAGGGTACGTACGTGCGGGATCTCAACGTCGCGGCGACCTCCATTTTGGAGTTCGCGCGCGAGTTGAGGTCTCGCACAGAAACGGACGAGGTGGCCAGGCTTCAGGCCGAGCTGGTCACCCTCCGCGCCGAAGTAGGGGTTTTGAGGGAGCGGGCGGCCCTGGCTCCCCGCGCCATGAGTCGTGACGAGATCGGCGTTATGGTCGACGCACGGCTCGCGGGGATACAGGACCGCCTGCTGCCCGAGAAACGGCTCCGTCCTCCGCTTCAAGCGGACATACGGAATGCTGCCGCCGCTGCATCCGCCGAGTCCTCTTCCGCTATAGGTGCGGAAGAGTCAGCGCTCCCCGCGCTTGCGTCCGGTGCGCCGTCTGCGCCCAAAGCCAAGGCCAAGCCAAAGGCTAAGGCCAAGGCCAAAGCCGCACGCCTGGTTTCGCCTGTGGTGGTACCCCTTGTGGAGGTAGCACCGAAGCAGGCTCCCACCAAGGCGAAACCCGCGACGGCCGCGACCGAGCCACCTTCGAAGTTGTCTTTAACTTCGGGGACTGCCTCGGCTGCGAAGAAGCGTAAGGCGGGGAAGGCGAACACCGCTGCCAAAGAGGCACCGGTGGCCCGCCAACCTCGCCCGCTACCGCCTCCTCCCGCGTCCATGGACGAGGGATGGACCGTGGTAGCGAAGCGGGGCCTCCGCAAACCGGCAGCGAAACCCGCTCCGGTTGCAGCCGCCCCGCCGACTAAACCGAGGATGGCTAAACTCCGTCCCCCGCGATCGGCTGCCGTGGTCATTACACTGCAGCCGGGCGCGGTGGAGCGGGGTGCCACGTACGCGGGCATACTTGCGGAGGCGGAGCAATCCATCGATCTCCAAGGCCTAGGGATCGATGGTGTCCGCTTCCGCAAGGCTGCAACGGGTGCACGCATCCTCGAGGTGGCTGGCGCCGGAAATGCCGAGAAGGCAAACGGGCTAGCCAACGAGCTCAAAAGAGTGTTGGGCGACGCGGTCCGCGTGTCCCGCCCGGAAAAGTGCGCAGAAATGCGCATTTCCGGTCTGGATGACGCGGCCACGACGGAAAAGGTGGCAGCGGCCATCGCGGCCGCGGGTGGCTGTGCCACCGATGCGGTTAAGGTCGGCGACATCAATCGCTCGCCTGGCAGGCTGGGATCGGTTTGGGTGAAATGCCCTACCGCCGCGGCCCAAAGGGCGACCGACGGTCGTCGTATCTTGGTAGGGTGGTCGGTCGTCCGACCCACGCTTCTCGAGCCCAGGCAGCAGCGGTGCTTCCGCTGTCTGCAACAGGGTCACATTGGGGTGAAGTGCACTGTGGGCATCGACCGCAGTGCACTCTGCTTCAACTGCGGTCAGCCTGGTCATCAGGCATCCTCGTGCGCGGCCGAACCCAATTGCCCGCTCTGTGCGGCATCGGGCAAGGCGTCTGGGCACCGGTTGGGCAGCAAAGACTGCGCAGCGGGTGACCAGAAAAAGGAGGGAAAGCGGTCCCAGGGACGGAAGGCGGCGAAGGGTGGCCCCGCGGCGCCCTCGCAACCGGCTGCTCCCACGCAGTCCGAGGAGGCGATGGATACGACCCAGTCATAAATGGCCAGTATCTCCTTCCTGCAGGCGAACATCAACCATTGCATTGCCGCTCAGGACAACCTGATGCAATGCATGGCGCAGTGGCAGGCGTCGGTTACGGTGATCTCCGAGCCGTACTACGTTCGCCCCCGCGACGACTGGGCGAGCGACCGGGACGACCTGGTCGCGATCGTTACGCATCTGCACGTCCCCGGCTCCGCTCCCTTCGACAAGGTGCTGAGGGGTCGGGGATGTGTAGCGGTCACGTTAGGCGGCATCGCAGTGATCGGGGTGTACTGCCCTCCCAGCAGAACCCTCGCCGACTTCGAGCAACTGCTCGGGGAAGTCGAGGGGATGGTGGTGGGGGTGCACCCCGCTCATGTAGTGATTGCCGGAGACTTCAACGCACACTCGCGTGCTTGGGGATCACCGGACACCGATGGTAGAGGAGAAATGCTGGAAGAGTGGGCCGTATCTACTGGAGTGGTTCTCCTCAACAGGGGAACGGTGAACACGTTTTTAGGGCCCCGAGGTGGCACGTCAATTGTAGACCTGTCGTTCGCCAGTCCCGCACTGGCACGCAGGACGCGGAACTGGAGAGTCGTCGAGGACGAGGAGGACATGTCTGATCACCGATTCATTCGGTTCGACATCTCCTCCTCGACCGCGCCCCCTCTCGGTTCAAGTAACCGTTCCCCTGTTGGTGACAGCCCGCGCTGGAGAGTAGCCACGCTGGATCGGGAGCTAGCTATCGAAGCGGCCATCGTGGAACGGTGGGCTGGTGCCGGCACCACCCATCTGGACGTGGATGCAAAGTCGGAGCGGCTCACCGAGTCGCTGACTCGCGTCTGTGACGCGTCGATGAGTAGGGCAGGGCCGGTTCCTCCCCGGAGACAAGTGTACTGGTGGCGCCCCCACCTCGCCTCGCTTCGGCAGGCGAGCTGGGCTGCGCGACGCCGGTACACTCGTGCCCGGGGTAGACGGGTTAGGGACCTGGCCCTGGAATCAGAGCTGCGTGCTGCGTGGCATGCCGCCCGCGCGGCATACAGCGCAGCGATTAAGTCAGCCAAGGCGGAGGCCTGGAAGGAGTGGCTTGAGACACTCGACCGAGATCCATGGGGACGTCCTTACAAGGTCATGAGCCAAAAGCTCAAGCCGTGGGCGCCCCCTCTCACCAGGTCTCTCGAGCCCTCGTTTGTAACGGACGTGGTCGGCACCCTGTTCCCAGCGCGAGACGAATGGGTCCCTCCAACCATGTCGTCTCGCACCCAGGAGCCAATCGTGGCGGACGAAGTCCCTCCCGTATCCGAGGCAGAACTGGCGGTGGCCGTTATTCGACTCAAGGCGAAGAACGGCGCCCCAGGCCCGGACGGAGTACCTGGGCGGCTAATCACATCGGTGATTGACGTATTCGGGGAGGACATACGGTCCCTGATGACGGAATGTCTGACAGGGGGTAGATTCCCGTGCTCTTGGAAGACCGGGAAGCTCGTTCTTATCGGCAAGAGCGGGCGTCCAAAAGAGTCGCCATCGGCCTACCGCCCGATCGTGCTACTTGACGAGATGAGCAAGCTGTTCGAACGGGTGATCAGCGCTCGCCTCGTCAGGCAGTTGGAGGTGGTAGGACCCGACTTGCATGACGGCCAATTTGGCTTTCGGCGTGGGAGGTCAACCCTCGATGCCATCTCGTGCCTACGAGATCGCGTAGAGGAGGCAGAAGCTCAGGGAGAAGTGGTACTGGCGGTCTCGCTAGATATCGCCAATGCGTTTAATACGCTACCCTGGGCGACTGTCGCGGAGGCACTTAAGTACCACAAGGTTCCCGAGTATCTCAGACGAGTGCTCGCGGACTACTTCGTCGGACGGGCGATCACGTACTCGGGTCGTGACGCGCTCGTCCGTCGCGACATGTCATGCGGCGTTCCACAGGGGTCGGTCCTCGGCCCGCTCTTGTGGAACATCGGATTTGACTGGGTCCTGCGCGGGGCGAATCTCCCGGGAGTCGGCATACTCTGTTATGCCGACGACACCCTGGTTACCGCGCGGGCCCCCAACTTTCGGGACGCAGCGGTGCTGGCCACGGCTGGTGTGGCGCAAGTAGTGCGCCGCATCAGTGCGCTCGGGCTCAAGGTGGCACTCGAAAAGTCCGAGGCTCTGTTTTTCCACGGGCCTCGGAGACCGCCACCAGTAGGCACTCAGATAGTGGTGAGCGGCACCTCTATCTCAGTCGGGAGGACAATGAAATACTTGGGCCTCGTCCTCGACAGTCGTTGGAGCTTTACGGACCACTTCCGGCAGCTAGGTCCAAAACTCCTAGCATATGCCGGAATGCTCGCAAGGCTTCTCCCCAACGTGGGGGGACCGGGTGGTGCATGCCGACGTCTATACGACGGCGTGCTCCGCTCAAAGGCGCTGTACGGCGCGCCGATATGGGCAGATGCTCTGAGCGCGAACAATATGGTCTTGCTGCGGCGTCCGCAGCGAGCCATAGCGCAAAGAGCGGCTCGGGCGTACCGTACCGTGTCTTACGAGGCGGCTTGCGCGATCGCATCATCCCTTCCGTGGGACTTAGAGGCCGGGGTACTGTCGCAGGTCTACCAGCGCTGTGCACTGGTCCGTAGGGACGGGGGTCAGCCAACTGCCGAAGAGATCACCAGTTGGAGAGCGCAAGCTCGCAACGTGCTTTTCGACAGATGGTCGGCCCGATTAGCGGACTGCACGGTGGGGAAGGAACTGGTTCCGGCCATCCAACCCATCCTGCGGCCCTACGTCGAAAGGCGACACGGGGTCCTAACGTACCACCTCACGCAACTCCTTACCGGGCACGGTTGCTTCGGTAGGTACTTGTGGAAGGTGGTCGGCGTCGAGTCGGAACCCTCGTGCCGTCACTGTAGCGGTGGGGCTGTGGACACGGCGGAGCATACTCGCGCCGTGTGCACGGCCTGGAGTGGGGAGCGTTCGACTCTAGTAGGTAGGATCGGACGGGACCTTTCGCTGCCGGCCGTAGTTCGCACGATGGTCGACAGCGAAGAGGCATGGGCTGCCGTCGTCTCATTCGCTGAGGCGGTCATGACGGCAAAACGAGAGGCGTTCAGAGAGAGGGAACGCAGCGGACTGACGCTCCCTCCTCGCAAGCCCAGAGCGCAAAGGCGGCGACGTACAGAGTACGCCCGCCGCATGGCCATGGATGGAGGACGTGGGGGTCCGCCAACCAACTAAATGGCCTCGCGACGTGCCATCCCGCTGGTGTTCGCCAGGAAGGCACAGAGACGGTACGGGGGGAGGGCCGGCCCTACCCTCGGAAGTCGGGCCCGCCGCCGGGCAAAAAACGCCGGTCAGATTGCAGTGACATACTATTGCCTATCCTGCGATGTGACTAAAGCGACCAGGTGGACATAGTGAGGTTTAGTGGGTATGCCCTTTAGGGAGAGTCCCACATAGGTCTACGGGTTTTCCCCAAACTCGGAGATATCATGCATAAGCACGCATTCCTCACTTAAAAAAAAAAAAAAAAAAAACACGGTGATGAATTATAATAATAGCAACCCATTTTATGTCCTACTGCTGGGTACGGGTCTTCTCTCCTCTAACGAGAGAGCTGAGAGGGTTTTTTTAGGCCTTAATCCACACACGCTGGCCTAATGCGGGTTGGTGGATCGGACATGTCCTTAGAATTTCTTCTAGGACATGTGGGTTTCCTCACGATGTTTTCCTTCACCGTCAGCAGATGGTAAATCATGTAACAAGCACATATAAATTCCACAAAGTGAAATTCACATTGGTGCTGTCCGGCCGGTTTCGAACTCGGTACCTCTTCTGGACTCTATTTTTTAACCGACTTCAAAAAAGAGGAGGTTCTCAATTCGAATTTTTAAGTTTTTCATCTCATTTGGGATATTTTGGTTAAAATTAGTGGTTTAATTGATATAAAATAACGTGTTTCCTACCTCCTACAGTCCCGGGTCCTTTAAGCGGGAAGTGAAAAAGCATTTAATGAGACCGTCAAGCTGAGAGCCACCATAATAGCACTATCGGTGTTTGTAATCCCATTCCAGAGACTTTACCTTTAGCTTACCATCAGGCGAGGTGAAGTCATATTGTCGTGACCCACAAAAAAACATATATCGCGCGGGCGGTACGTGTTAACAAGCCATTATTATAACTGCATGGTTATATTAACTTATTATAAGTAACTCAGTGTGGCTAGCATTCGAATTTCATTACGACAGTTCTTGCCTGTCGCTGCCAGAGATGTGATGTACATAACCTTTTTATTTTATCCCGGCATCAATATGGAAATTATAATTCACTTACAATCCCCGCCGGCAGCGGTTTCCCAGGATATTCGTAAACGCACCAATTTCATGGTGGATTTGTGTGACGTCAGAGTTATGGGCCCCTTAAACGCCGTGGGAATTGGCGCAGAAGGACGATTTTGAACACTTTGGATATTTATATGCACGTATTTCTGGGACAGTGTTAAAAGTTGTATTACTACTAAGGTGGCAAAGAATGGTTTACGTTTAAATTAATACTCACACTGCTGAAGCGTCTCACTGAATTTATGAGACTCTAGGTACCTAATTTGATTAACTTGGCTACTATTAAGAACCTATGGACAAGCACACAGCCCACCTGTGGAAAGCGGTCACGAACTATGGACGCAACACCAATAAGGTGTCAATAAGGTTTTATAAATTCTTCCATATTGATCACTGATAAGCTTCTTATCACACATCTTCTATATATATAAAAATGAATCCTTATTTCCCTTGGTCACGGCATCACGCGTTAACGGCTGGACCGATTTCACTAAAAATTGATGGGGAGGTAGCTTAGAACTAGGAGACGGACATAGAATACTTTTATCCTGCCATGAGGACAGGAATGCAACGGGCGATGTCGCGTGACACAGCTAGTGTTAAATAAAACACAGATGCATATCTTCTTCAACCTAGCGTTAATCCCAGTCGCATCCAAAGCTTTCACCTTGGAATCTTTACCAGTCTTAACTGCGGATTTGGCTGGACCTCGATATTTTCCGTGAAGCGACTGCCATCTGACCTTCACAACCCAATGGTGACATTAGGTGATATCGAAGAATTGCAGTTAGATCGTTGTTGTTCCAACTACCCGTGACGACTGCCATAGATATTCATATGGCAATCGGGACCGGCAGCTTTACGTGCTCTCCGAGGCACGACCAGACCAATGCAAATACCAATATTCATGCATACAAATATTTGCACTGAGCGGGAATCGAACCCGCGCCTCCTGCGCAGCGGCCGTGTTCATTACCATTACGCCACAGTCTCAAGAGGTTTTAATATGTCAAGAATTTGGCTCGCCGAAGTCAATAAAATAAAGCTATAGCAAACCTTTCTTCATCCAGGTTTCTTCTCAGAATCGCCTGCATATACTGGCCATTAATTCACCACCTTTCATCACTGGCATCCGAAAGAATTCTAAATTAGAACTTTTGTTTCTGTTTGCTGGCCACAGTTTATTCAAAGACTACGCACTGGGATTAATAAACGCGCCGTTTAATTTGTTTTATGGACATAATTCAATAGCAGGAAAAAAGGTTAATTAATTTGAAAATAAATTGGGTTTTTGAAGTTGATGGAATGGAAACGAAATTATTTATTATTTGATGAATAATTTTGTTTGTATTCAGCTATTATTTATTTGTTAATTAATACATAATTTTGCAGAAACACATTATTTTCTTGGTTTTTTTAATTAAGCGATAAGGTTGCTATTTGTACGTAAGTAATGGTAATTGTGTCTTTCATATAAATATGTACGAGTATATTTCGATTGGTGCACAATAAAATATTTAACTTTTCTTCGATTTTTAAGAAGTTAAACTATACTGGGTCATGTTTTACCCAATGAATTTCATCGAGCAAATTGCGAGAACCCAGTTTAGTTGATCAGTTGACCATGATGGCAATAATTGTCACCAGTGAAATCCGACCCAAGTGAGCTTCCAAGTGTGTGCGACCTAACTTTTAATAGTATGTTTTATTTTGTTTTCGGCGTTTATATGACCGAGTGGGTGTCACCAGACATTAAGGTCTTTGACACACCTAGGGCTGCCAGACTCGGCTAAAAAACTAAACTTCAGTTTTAATTCAATCGGACGTTAACCTAAAATCTGTGCAGTCCTTTTGGAAAAAAAACTAATTAAAGTTCTTTGTTCGTTTAGAGAGGTCAGTGACCTTTGGAGACTTCCCGATCCGGTATGTGAGACAAGAGAACGGATCGTAAATTTATGTTATAGTTTTTGGTGCACGAAAGAATAAAAAAGTCAATATTCTAGGCCACAGTGGCATTTAGACCCAAATTAAGCAAATTTCACTTGTAACATGGGTTCTAGAATAGATATTAAGTTTCTTTTTTTCTGTAAATACATACAATATTGTACATAGAAACACTCAGACCAATGCAAATATGAATAATTGAACTGACTGGGAATCGAACCCACAACCGCTGACATAGCAGTCGAACGCTTAACCGCTACGCCATCCACAGAGGTTGTGCATGATGTGCACACACAAATTGCATCACCATCAATAGTATAAATTGTTCTAATAAACCCCCACAAAAATAACCTCTAGCGTAATAAAGAAAACTTTTTTTTAAGTTTAACGGTTTTAAATTGTATTGTCATCAGATCTACGGATTTCTGTCAAATATCAGACCAATCCGACAACTGAAAGGGAGTCAAATTTCAATATCTAGATTTGACCCAAACAAACAGGTCAAGTTAAATAAAACCGTTTAAAAAAACTCTGAAGTCCTAGCCTGTAATACAAAAACTATTATTAAACTACTACTAGCTACCCAGGGCTTCATTTCCATGGCATTCTGATTCCGTTCCCGCTTCCCATGGGATCCTATTTCAGGGATAAAAATAGCCTATGTGTTGTTCCAGACTAAAATAAATAATCTATCCTTGTATAAAATTTCAGTCAGATCCGTTCAGCTATTGATTGAGTAACAAATATACAAACAGTAGGAAGTAAGATTTTCATTCAACGTATAGTTTGTGTTGCACACGTTCATAGGCCATGGTGACCGCTTCCCATCAGGTGGGCCGTGTGCTTGTCTACCACCTAAGTAGTATAAAAAAAAAGTTTTACAAAAAAAAACCTATTTTTTTTCCAATTTTCTATTTCCACCACATCTATAAATAAAACCATACTTGTGACAGTTGTGACTTCCCATACCTCTGAAATTTCCCCCCCTTCCCCCCCTCCCCCCGTACCCACTCGTCACACAATCGATAGTGTCACTTTAATGAGTACCCTTCTCACTGTCGTGCAGTCCAAGTTTGTCAGAACAGCACAGCACGCCGCAGTATAGCGGTGCGCCGAGCTGACCCGCCGATAAATTAGCATGCATAATGTATGCGCACGCGGCGAACCCTTCTAGCCCTGAAGAATTACACGGAGCTGGGTGCAAACAAGAATGGATGTGGTAATTGTTAGATAATGTACACTTGTTTTAGGTTTTTTTTTTCCGTGCGGAAATCCTCATGGATACCCAACCCGCGGCCAGCGGGGCAGGTTATGTCGGACTCTTACCGACTAAAACCGCACGCCGCCGCCGTCTAGGGTGTTCTGACACCAACCTGGATAGTGCAAAAGCCCTGTTTGATGTTGAAATCGGCATCAGTGAGGTCTGTGGAGGTGTCTTAGAAAGGTCTTTAGTCCCTTACTCGTCCCTCCCTTAAATTGCTTGCCAAAACTGAATCAGTTAAAGTAAGTCTTCAGTTGGATCTCTCTAAAGACTAAAGGTTTCTATATTAAGTTCCATAACATAACATACCATAAACTCACGCCTATATCCCCGAAGGGGTAGGCAGAGGTGCCAGCACCCACATTTCGCCAGTTATGTTTAGGTCCCAATGTAATAGGTGGCGAGCCTATTGCCATTAACCGGGCACTTATAAACCTGCGATAAATACACACATAACTTCGAAAAGCATCGAAAAGTCATTGGTGTGTGCCATGGTGAACCTGGGATCGTACCCGAGACCTCGTCTCAGCAGTCCCATTACCCAGACCACTAGGCTACCGCGGGTATTAAGCTTCATATAGTTTATAACCAAATTTTCTATTGTATTCTATTCTTTTCATGAACTATGTTCACTACTTACTATCAGTAGCATCGTATTTCTATTTACCAATACAAACGTAACAATCTGTATCCTGCAATAGGTATACTTCTATTTTGCCTTCTCCATTTCGTTATAATCCTTGTTCCTTATAAAATATTCGTGTACCGTGTGTCCAGGAATGCGGAGCAAACACTTGACGATGTTTTCGTCTGCAGCCCCCAATTAGTTTGACTCCACAACCCTCTTGTAATACATTTATTAATATGTATTATAAACAAATGGGCTAACAGATTGCGGTTGGAGACACTTGATAACACTTTTTTATATCACGAAATTAGAGAATAGACTAACGACCCTCAGGATGGAATACTACCGGGGTGCGAGGGTCCCCTTAAACCCCTTTTTTATCGTGCGGAAATCCCCATGGATATCACCTCCGTCGGCCATCGGGGTTGGTTATGTCGCGATCGAACCGACTAAAACCACACGCCGTCTCGGGCCTTAATTACCGGGGTGGTCCCCTTAAACCCCTAGAAGACCTGAGACGGCGTGCGGTTTTAGTCAGTTCGACTCCGTAATAACCGCCGCCGTTGGTCATAGTGGTGGCATCCATGGGGATTTCTGCACGAAAAAAAAGGATGGAATACCGTAGATTAGAGTAATGTGCTGTTTATTGTTAAACTAAATTATTATGTCAAGTACTAAATATTACGATTAAAATCGATAGATGTTTATACTATGGTAGTACCTATAACATTTTTTCTCCGTACCTACATAGGTATGGTATAAAATTCACATGAATTTTATACCATAACAGTCGGGTAAAAATAGAACATTCATACTTACATACATATATGCTCACGCCTTTTTCCTTCCGGGGTAGGCAGAGATAACAGACCGCCATCTGCCTCTATCCTGACATACTTCACACATTCAGGACATTCAGGACAGGATTTTATGATTAAATCTTAAGGAATAGCTTTGTTTCATAGGGGGTGTTTGGGAGGTACGCTTTGCCGATCCTATAATAATCTCCTTAGTTGTACTGTATTGTAAATCATAATTAATGAGTGAACTTGCTCATTTACTCAGTGATATAAAAATCATGAATATTATACTACCACATAAATATCCATCTGTTTCATTCGTAATATTAAGTACCTATCATCTAAATTTAGATTAACAATACACAGCACATACTGTTTAGTGCTACTAAATCAAATTTAACATCGCACTAAAATAATTATGACCATCGTAAAGTGTCCAATTTTTACCATACCACTAAAAGGTACCACAAGTCTTTGTTTTAGTTAGGCAATCAAAGAATAATATAAGCAATATTATGTTAATACAGATTGCTTGTTTAATTAGTTGTGGGAGCGTTAGAAGTCAAACTAAATACGTAATGTATTTTAAAATATGCATACATTCGTGTCGTCAAATGACACACAGGCGGGAGTCCCTTGTACAGTTATATACATAAATACGTGGGTATAATCGCGTCTATAACTCACACGTGACAATACTACTACTGATTTTGTGATGTCACATATGGTATAGTAAAGTTGAGAATACACTGAGCGCAAAGATATCAGTTCGTTATTATTATCGTAGTTGTAAATTAATAATGCCTATAAACAGTTAAATGATGCTGTTATTGTTGAACAGGAACAGTAAGAGGGACTCCGGACAAGTGAAGTTTTAAAAACTACAACCACTTGTAATTAGAACGAACGGTGTTGTTTGTCACACATACGCCTCACTGTGCGTCTTCTACCGCCTATATAATATGATATGTGTTCAGATGAATTATTGTTCGACATGATGCCCACTGCCACTTTTTATCATCGCACCGCTCGCCACAGGCAGGGAATTCATCCTCACACATTGCATCCGCCTGCAGTGCGCACTGTAAGGTTTGAAAGAAATTTTATTCCGCGCACGCTTAGGCTGTGCAATGATCTCCCTGCCGTGGTTTTCCCTAGCGACTACAATATGGGGTTCTTCAAGAAGGGCATTAGAAGGTTTTTGCGGGGTCGGCAGCGCGAGTGTGATGCCCCTGGTGTTGCACGCGTCCCTAGGCCACGGTGACCGCTTCCCAATCCATCAGGTGGGCCGTGTGCTTGTCTGCCACCTAAGTGGTATAAAAAAAAATACACAATTCGCATTTTGACTATCTATGTAGCGTAATTATTTCTTGCAAAAAAACCTGTCAGTGCCTTTCATCCAACCTCAATAAAGGATAGTGATGATATTTTAATGCTGCCTTACCCTTTCTTTATAAAGTATACCTAGTAAAAATCAATAAAAATACTTTTTTCAGCAGAGATTCTTGTATTATTAGTTTTAACTACAAAAATAGTAGGTAGGTACTATTATTACTTATTTCTGAATGAAGATTACACTCAAGTTACACAAATTTAAGATGTTATTGAACAAGGTTATTTTTAATTAATTGGCGATGTTTAACAAGGGTACTCAACTCTTGTATCAATAAATTTATTATTATAAGAATTTGTAGGCATTCTGTGTCTTCGATGTACCTGCTGTTAAATGAAATATTTTGTTAAAATATTCATACATAATAAGGATTATTCTCATGCTGTGATTTGAAATAATACATTCCTCTCTCTTATCCATCAATCTTACTCATACTATGTACTGACTTCGTTCGGTTGTACAAATCACCATCATCATTATCATTGTTTCTGGAGTCAGCTAACTCCTTGTTTTGGTTTGGCTTATATAGGAGCAATTGCCGCCTGTAGTTTCAACCCCAAGAGAAAAGCCTGCACCAACATTAACGATGTCTCTTCGCGTTCTAGTATTATTATTCTTTTAAAAAAAGTATTATTATTATAATGAAAAAAAAAATGAATAGATCTAATAATAAATAATACAAAAATTAAAATTTATGAGAAAATAACTATCTCGTAAGATGAAAAATTCAATTCATGATATTTTTTAAACTTTTCACATTTAGGTTTATTAATTAAATTGAAGAAAATTGTATTGTACAAATGAAAATTAATTGTAAAAATATGTATGGTATGGATATGGTATGGTATATGTATGGTATGGAGTATGGTGTGAAAAAAAAGGCTTTTTATTTTATTTTGTTTTTATTATTTATTTTATTTTATTATTATTCTTATCAAAATGATAGATACCTAGTCGAACATTAAACACTCGATGTACAAACAATCGGCTGTCCGTGCAATAAAATACCATTATCAAAATATATGTTAACTCATTGTGTCTCCACCCTAACGTCATGTCTTAGACACATAATTTATCGCGACACGACAAACAAGTAATAAGCGCGACTAATTGTCGCAGCGACACGCGACCTGCGCCGACAACAGTCTGCCAGCTCCACGCTCTATGCGTGTGACTGTACGCGAGGACAGATTGATGTACGGACTAGCCGAAGTTAGGTGGAGTGTGGGTGTAGGTGTTGATGGCCAACTTCTTAGTTTTACTACTGAGTTTATACAATAGACTTAATAGAAAATATTTTATACAGTCCCTAAAGTAGACAAAGCTTATAATATGGGTTTTAGAAACCAGATCTAGAACTTTCATGTAATATTTTGTATGAAAAGCTATCCTAGTGGCTTGAATAATTATTATGCCTTTAATATTCACACAAAATGCAACAAATAAATACATAGGTAAATAAGGTTTTATCGTAATCAGATTAACGGTACGGCAGTGCAGAAAATACGAGCAAATAATTTTTTTTGTACGGATTATTAGACTAATATATAAAAATAATTGTATCTAGGTACAGTGTGACGCCCCTAGTGTTGCACACATCCATAATGCCACAGTGACTGACAGCTTCCCATCAGGTGCTTGTCTTCCACCTAAGTATTATAAATCATTACACACAAATTCATACATAAAAATATATCAAACCAAAAGTCTTGAAATCAATTATTAAAAACATTAAAAATAAAAAAATCTGTTGGCTGTCTCTACATTTTATCAACAAAATATATTGTGTCGAAAATCATCTGATAAAAAACCTTGGCATCCAAAACTGAGATAATTGGAATTGATTTTAGATTATAATCAATGAATTAATTGCCACACCGAACACCAAAGTATTTGTTTGTACCTAATTAACACACTTGGATCCACTGTTATCGTGATTTTGGACATCTTTGTAGGTCAACATCCTGGGCGTATATGACCCTACTAAGGCCTACGAGATTCAGCCAATCTTACTTACTGACCGTCTACCACAGACTTTCCTCTCTAGGTTGGGCAATCAAATTCAAAACTCATTTATTCAATTAAACGGCACTTAAAAAACGTCAAATTAAAAATATTCAAAATTAGATAAGCAAGTGGACCACCTGGTTAGAAACGCGGCCCAGACCTGAGAAGACTCCGGCAAGAAAGTCAGCGGGTTGTTTTTTTGATCTATTTACAATCATTTCCTAAATACAGTTTGGTTTGAGTTAACACAGTTGAGTGAACTGTTCATTTCCAAGCTTGTTTGTCGTCTCTGTCGTTAATCTGCAGTCGCTCCCGTTAAAGTGTTTTTTTATATACTACGTATGTGGTAGACAAGCACATGACCCACCTGATGGGAAGCGGTCACCGTGGCCTATGGACGTGTGCAACATCAAGGGTGTCACACACGCGCTGCCTGCCCTGAATGTAGGAGGGAGGGAGGTCTGGCTACCCTACTTACCGGCAGGAACACAACACGATGGTTATTATGGCTGAGGTCTTTTGTAGGGCGGAGGTACTACCCCAGTCGGACGGAAGATACCTTCGTGTCCTACCTCAATTAAACCAAAGAGAGTAGGGAACAAACTTCAAGATTCAAGGTGAAAGCCTTGGAGTACCAGCGCTAAGATGATGTTGGTGGCGTCCAGGGCGGGACTTGTACCCAGGAAATTGAATGTAAACTACAATCTCGTGTGGCGTTTCTCACCATTCTAAATAGTATATAAAAAAAACTATTCCACGTTCACATAAACACATCGTTAAAACCACAAGCTGCTTACCCCTCATAGCAGACAATAATATATGAACAGTCACACACATGGTGTGCTACCATATTTATTTGTAACAATATTTTACGACACACGTGACGAGCTCTATAAGTTAAATTATGAACAAGTTGCGCGCGTTTATTTGACAGAACATGTGCCACAGATAATACAGTATTATGTGAATGAATGAGATTTGATTGTTTTCAGATGAAGTTATATTGGACATCCTCGCTTCCAATCTCAATCATTAGGTAATTAACTTTTTTTTTATATATTCTGTCCCCAGAATCATCATTCATCATTCTCTGAACCTTTTCCCAACTCAGTTGGGGTCGGCTTTCCATTCTGTCCCCAGAATAAGGTCCATAATAGCAACACTATCGAATGGTGTAATAATATAGGATGTTTTTTTTTTCAAAATCAATTTCATAAGAAAAATTCATAGATTCCTAGCTAGGATTATTGGTTTTTCAAAAATTTTATGATGAGGTTTTAAGTTTCATCAAAATCGGGCTCGTGACTCCTTTGAGCATTTTTCGCTATTCCTTATAGTTTCGGATTTGGCCATCCAAGCCCTTTTGAAAAATTTATCCTGTATAATAACAGCCTAGCCACATCATTCCTATATCAATATCCATTACAGAATACAATCCACGTCCTTACGGTCGAATGCCGTGACAACGTGGCATTAAACCTGCGCGAGAGTTGTTGGGCACAAATTATGGACCTATTAGCAGCCCTTGTAGTTTGAATTTAGTGTTAAGTGTGTGTGGGAGCTTTTAGTGACTATTGTCGGTTTTTTTATCGCCTGATGGTAGATATAGATGTTAGAGAGGAGGTAGGACACAACAGTATCTCCCGTCTCAAATGAGCTGTCCGACTGGGGTAGTACCTCCGCCCTACAGAAGACCGCGGCCATAATAACCATCGTGTTGTGTTCCCGCCGGTAAGTAGGGTAGCCATTGCTCGCTGTATCTCTCCTCTCTCCACCCCTTCCTAGCCTTCCCACCTCTTCCTAGCCCTCCCCCTTCCCTTCAGGGTAGGCAGCGCGTGTGTGTCACCCTTATTGTTGCACACGTCTATAGGCCACGGTGATCGCTTCCCATCAGGTGGGCCGTGTGCTTGTCTACCTACCTACGTAGTATAAAAAAAGCGAAAGGTAAAGTCTCAGAACACAGCTAGTTGTTAACTATTACCCGTGGCTTCACCCGCGCGGAATTCAGTTCCCGTTTACCATGAGAACCTATTTCAGGGATAAAAGTAGTCTATCTGTTATTCCAGACTATATAATTTCCGGGTCCTTTAAGCGGGGCATGAAGAAGCATTTGATGAGGCCGTCAAGTTGAGGGCCACCGTTATGGCACTGTCGGGGTAATGGGGTCCCTGTCCTGATACTTTACCTTTAGCTTACCATCAGGCGAGGTGAAGTCATATTGACGTTACGTGACCAATATAAAAAAAAGGTAAACTTAGTAATAAGTAGTTTTTGACGACAAAAAGATGTAAATTACGTTGCACTATTTTGAAAATGAAGAAAATAAATAAAAAATAAATAATTAAATTATCCTTGCACCAAATTTCAGCCAGTTACGTACAGCCGTTTTTGCATGGAAGAGTAACTAATGTCCAACTTTCGCGTTTATAATATTAGTAGAAATTGTAGGATACGCAAATACTTCCGACAATAACAAATGCTAAAGTTCCTTCGCAGGGTTAAAATTTAATCAGTTTTTGTTTAGGAAAATATTATCTTTGTGTAACATTCAATTGCTGTTCCAAAAGCCCTTATATTCCATGTTAAAAGGTTCTCGACTTGTACGGGTAACTAGCATTTGGCCAATAACGAGCTGCGCCAAATGAGTCCAGTTGTAAAACAGAGATGAGCGGAGCGGAGCGGAGCTGGGTGTCGGGCCAATGCCGACGATGTCTCCTTGGGGAAACATTACGTGCTAGTTGTAACTGTAGGGTCTCAGTGAAAGCGGGGATACATTTATGTTCATGCATCTTATGTACACATCCATACTATTATACTAAGTATATGTTGTAATATCTATATCTATACATATAATAAAATGGTAGAAAAGTCAAAACTGTACATTGAATATTTTTTTAAAAGATTACTTGGGGTGTGATCTACAATCGATACCGAAGCCAAAAATATAGTTTTTAGAATTTTTGTCTGTTTGTCTGTTTGTCTGTATGTATGTCCGGGATAAACTCAAAAAGTACTGCATGGATTTACTTCAAATTTGGCAAGAATATTATTAGGAAGTCGGGTCAACACATAGGCTACTTATTATCACGCTCTCACCTACGGGGAACGAGCAGTGAACGTTGATATCTTCAACGCATTCTGTAACAACGTGTAATCTAAACACGCATATTTGAATGGTGTTATTATGTTAAAAAACATGCTATAAGCTAGCTTCACACTATAAGTAACTTGACCAATAAATTATACAATAAAAAACAAACTTAATTTTGTGGTTCAATCCGTAGACCCGATTACTGCACCAACCGCAAATAATAAGTTTGTCGTAGGATACGTCAATAAAACTGTACATTGAAATATTTACAAAATAACTATTCGGGGATGATTGGTGATCAATACCAATGGTAAAAATGCAATCAGTAATTTTTTTGTCTTTCTGTCTGTCTGTCTATCTGTGCACGCATGGATAAAAAACTACTGGAGGGGTTTTGATCAAACTTGTTACGATTTATTATTATATAGTTCATACTTCTGAACAACATAATAATATTAACCCATTTATGTCCCACTGCTGGTCACGGGTCTCCTCTCCTATAACGACAGAGCTGAGAAGGTTTAGACCTTAATCCACACACGCTGGCCTAATGGGGTTTGGTGGATCGAACATGTCCTTAGAATTTCTTCTAGGACATGTGGGTTTCCTCAAGATGTTTTTCCTTCACCGTCAGCCGATGGTAAATCATGTGATTAGCACATATAAATTCCACGAAGTGAAATTGGTACTATCCGGCCGGATTCGAACTCGATACCTCTGAGCAGAGGCCGCGTCCTTATCCATTCAGCTACCATCACTTACAGGACAACATACAGGCTACTTTTTATACAAAGCTGGGGTGTGAGGGAAATGCTTTATTAGTAGGCCCCCTTAAACCCTTCTTTTCCGTGCGGAAAACCTCATGGATACCCACCCCGTGGCCAGCGGGGCAGGTTATGTCGGACTTTTACTGACTAAAACCGCACGCCATCTAGGGTCTTCTGACGCCAGGGCTTAAGATGGCCCATAGAGCATTTCTCTCGCACCCCGACTTGACCCGGGCCATCTCCGGATTCAAGATGGCCCCCTAGGACTTGGCATCCACAGTGTTCCCGTCATGCCCCCGGAATAGGGAGGGGGCTGCTTCTGTTAGAGTGACAGGTGGCTCCGACGGAGGTCGTCAGACCTCCGACGCCTTCGTCGCCGCCATCCAGGAGAGCTCTGTGCAGCCTCTCCCGAACGCTTTCCGCCGCCTCCTACTAGACTACTAGAGCATCACTTTCTCGCAGAAGGAGGCGGCGGCCGACCACGCGTCCGCACTTTGCACCATCGCTGCGATCAACACCGACATTGTGAGGATGCCACCCCGAGGGCTGCCAGGAGGGCCTGTCTCGGCACCTCCCACGCCGGACACTTGACCAGCGTGTGCAGCCCTGAGCGTCGGCTCCTTCCGAATCAGACACAAGTGATCCCCGAAGCACTTACCAGAGATCACCTGCGTCAGCCGGTACGAGGGGCCCCCGTGAGGCCTCCATGACGGGTCTTACCACCGCGCGCCGCTATAACGGCTTGCCCCGCGCTTGGTTTTTTTTTTATAGTCGATAGGCTCGCGTTTGCCCAAGTCGGTCCTTCCACTCCATCATGGTATCCTGGCGGAGCTGAGCGTGGACGGCCTCGATTACTCGAAGCTCCGGGTCCAGTCCCCGCTCCCGCGTCTCCTTTCGCCACCAATATAGGCATAACGCGCTGCGGCGCTCCCAATGTATGTACATACACCTGTTACGGCTATTCAGGGCCTCCGCCCAGATCGGGCACGCCGCCGTAAAGGGCCGTGGACCACACGATCCCCGCGTAGAGCCTCCTGCGGGAGTCATCCGGCCCCCTCATGTTGGGCAACAGCCGCGCCAGAACGTTGGCCCCCTTACACCCTGACTTCAGAAGACCCTAGACGGCGTGCGGTTTTAGTCAGTAAGAGTCCGACACAACCTGCCCCGCTGGCCGCAGGGTAGGTATCCATAAGGATGTCCGCACGGAAAAAAGGCTATTTTTATATAAGCTGATACCCGCGACTCCGCCTGCGCGTCAAGGTTTAAGGTAGGTCATCATTTTTTGGTTATATCTCCAGTTCTACTTAGCCAATTACAACCAAACATAGGGTAAATTTTTAAGTCTAAGCAAGAACTTTCTAATAAAAAAAACCTCATCAAAATACATTTAGTAGTTTTTACGTCCATCGCGATTATCGGCTTTTGAAGGGGTCTTTTTAATAGGAAGGTATTGGTTAGACGAGTGGAGTGAAGAGTAGAGTGGAGAGTGGAGAGTGGAGGATTGAGTGGCGTGGAGAGTTGTTTTATTAAAATAGACTCGGTGGCGATACCAACCTCCACGCGGGCGAAGCCGCGGGCGGAAGCTAGTTATATTAATAATGACAGAGGTCGATTTTTTAGTTTAAATCATGTGTATAGAAATCTATTTTTAACAGACAAAAGCTGTTAATAATAGTTTTATTATTTGTACATAGATTTTTTATCATTAAAAAAAATTGCAATTGGAACAATGATATTATATATGTAAAAAGATTGGAATAAAACTATTTTTAAAAGCTTTTAGCAATTTTTTTTATTTAATTTTGGTCTAATTCCATTTCTCCTTGACCATGGCTGATGAAAAGAGAGTGGAATGTCGGCTTAAGGGGTGAAATAACACCAACTTTATCGCGATGTCTAGGGCGTAGGGCCCTGTACCTACCTACCTACACTCCTCGTGCAAACAGTACGGGAAGATTATACTGCAGTTATGTACCAGTGAATTACAGGTTGTTATGATAGTAAATAACTACTTTTAAAGTAATAACTTTGGACACAACTGAAAATGGCTACGATTATAATGATGACTTCGCTATCAGTGGAGCGGTGCGCTTGCGTTGAACACTTTACAACAAGCCCACTCGGGCGCGCCGCCGGAGACGCCGTTATTGGCATCGGCTGAATTAATTTTATCACCACTACCCAATATCAACTTTATATGCCACTTATTTTACCTTAACTCCTAATATTGTCTTCAATTGAAGAGTTGTAATATTGACAAAAAAAATGAATAGATTTCTATTATAGAACTTATCCAGAATAAGTCTGTTTTTTTTTTGGATGTACTTAATGAAATTTGAGATTAAATTTTATCAATTAACATAACACGCAACAACTCTTCCGTGGCTACGATTCTTTTTCTTAATATTTATTCCACCGGATTGACAACACCCTTCCTTTCAGGGTAGGCAGCGCGTGTGTGACACCCTTAGTGTTGCACACGTCCATAGGCCACAGTGACTGCTTCCCATCAGGTGGGCCGTGTGCTTGTCTGCTACCTACGTAGTATAAAAAAAATCATGTATTCAAAACCCCTCCCAAGGACATTTATGCTTTCTTTCTCTACTTCGATTAGGATAAAAAAAAACATAACCAAAACCATATATATGTTTCGCAACTTTGATGGTCCTCTCAGTTCCTTTAATATCCCAAACAACTTGCTCCGATTTCGGCACTCTGGTTCATCTATCCAGGAGGAGGGTAAGATGGATCGCGCGTTAGTAATCGAATAAATGCGGGATTAACGGGATAGCGACACGGCTTAAGAACAACATGTGATCAGCGAAAGCCCCTTAAGCTTGATACGGGGCCCTACGGGTCAAGAATAAAAAACTTAATTCCGTAGGTCCGGTTTATTATTTTATACACAATTTACTAGTTAGGTAATTCGAGTGTCGGTTTGGGTATAGGTACACGCCACTAGTCACGGAAGGCTGAGCAATCCACTCAACTTGGGGTCCGGGCTGGTCCCGTGCGAGGGTGATGTGTCTTCCGCAGGAACTCCAATAGGCGTCTCGGCCGCTAGTCCGGTCCGCCGGTTGTCGCTTGAATGAAGTTGATGCCGGTATAAAGCTGAGCCGGTACGAAGCTGAGCCGGTATGAAGTTCAGCCGGGGCGAAGTTCAGCCGGGGCGAAGTTCTGGGGAGACAATCACACAGTTAGGCACTGGTGCGTGAACCCAATGCAACAGCGCCGGGCCCCGAACTATAATTTTATACATGGGCCCTAAGGTCGGCGGCGCTGTACATAGACCAGTGCCGATAGACTTTGAGACAAAATAAATTTATAGTAGGATGAAACCTGTTGTAAAAGGAAGAGAATATAATAAAAATGATAGGAAAAATAAATTACGGGCGATCTGAGCTCGGGAAGGGGGGAGGGGGGTGAGTTTTAAGGGTAAAAACGGTTTATCTCGATTTCCGGCAAAACTACAAGTCCTATGGAAAAAAGTTAAATGACAAAGTTGTAGGTAATAAAGAGACCTACAACTTTTCTATTTACACTTTTTTCACATAACCTCAAAAAGTATGTGAAAAATTCAAATAATCAAGTTTTTGGTTTTTTATTTTTATCTTAAGCAAAACAAATTTGTTTTCCACGAAATTTGGTGAAAACTTAGCTTTTTATGTCCCAAAGACACTGTAATTTTTTTGATTTGAAATACTCTTTTTTTCAGCTTATTTTGACTAAATATCGAAAAACCACCCCAATTTTCAATCGAAAAATCTCACGTCAAAATATCAGCTTTTTAAAAAATGTCAAAGAGTTTTTTGTTCTTTGAAATCTCTTCTTTCTGATAATGTAAAAATATTATATACATTGCTATGGTAAATGTTCTCAGAAAATGCAAAGAAGAAAAACTCGAAATCGAAATTAACATTTTTGTATTTAGTCATTTCCTCGTTGAGGTGGGATGAAAAGTTACATGTTGCACTATAACTTCATGGTTGCACTCGAGTGCAAAGATTTTTCACCTTGTGCTCTTTTGATTCCCTCGCTAAAGCTCAGGGTTCTATTTTGTGAATCGCTCGCTGCGCTCGTGATTCAAATTATGAACCCTTCGCTTGCTCGGTCATCAAAACTGAGTACGCGAAGGGTTCTAAAAATTGAACCCAGATCTTTAACGAGGGAATCAAAAGTGCGCAAGGTGAAAAATCTTTGCACTCGAGTGTAACTATGAAGCTATAGTGCAACACGTAACTTTTCATCCCACCTCAGCGAGGAAATGACTAAATACAATAATCACAAAATAGAACCCTGAGCTTTAGCGAGGGAATCAAAAGAGCACAAGGTGAAAAATCTTTGCACTCGAGTGCAACCATGAAGTTATAGTGCAACATGTAACTTTTCATCCCACCTCAACGAGGAAATGACTAAATACAAAAATGTTAATTTCGAATTCGAGTTTTTCTTCTTTGCATTTTCTGAGAACATTTACCATAGCAATGTACATATATTTTTACATTATCAGAAAGAAGAGATTTCAGACAACAAAAAACTCTTTGACTTTTTTTAAAAAGCTGATATTTTGACGTGAGATTTTTCTATTGAAAATTGGGGTGGTTTTTCGATATTTATTCAAAATAAGCTGAAAAAAAGAGTATTTCAAATCAAAAATTACAGTGTCTTTGGGACATAAAAAGCTAAGTTTTCACCAAATTTCGTGGAAAACAAATTTGTTTTGCTTAAGATAAAAATAAAAAACCAAAAACTTGATTATTTGAATTTTTCACATACTTTTTGAGGTTATGTGAAAAAAGTGTAAATAGAAAAGTTGTAGGTTTCTTTATTACCTACAACTTTGTCATTTAACTTTTTTCCATAGGACTTGTAGTTTTGCCGGAAATCGAGATAAACCGTTTTTACCCTTAAAACTCACCCCCCTCCCCCCTTCCCGAGCTCAGATCGCCCGTAATTTATTTTTCCTATCATTTTTATTATATTCTCTTCCTTTTACAACAGGTTTCATCCTACTATAAATTTCTTTTACTTTTTACCATTTTCATAGCTATCTGCACTGGTCTATACAATGGTAGGTACACATAACAAATACAATTAAAAAAAACAAAAGGGTTGCGCAGGTCAGCCGGCACCCGATAAGCAATGTGATTTTTAAATTTTTGTCAACATTCTAGAACCCCTACACAAGCTAGTTGACTATGTTTACTTTGGTTCTAGAAGGCGCTGAGTAGAATGTCGTAGAATATTTATATTGATATTTAATTATTATTTCGAATCTGTAATCCCGTTAACCACGGTTCCGATCAACCATACACAAATGATTTGGAACTAATCCAGTTCCAACATTAATATATTCTGAACCGTGGATTTAAAACGATATTAAAATTCGAACATGTAATATTTTTACCAAATGTGGGTATCCGTAAAATGTTAACCCGATCTAAATTTTAAACAAACAGCTTTGCAACTAATTAAATAGTTCGTAAGCATTTACTATATTCGGCTGTCTGTCGACATGTATACGGGCGACATATAGTTTGAAAACACCTCATACAATAACTGTCTTACGACCCGACCTTCTAGTGATTTCTATCTTAATAACAATTTAGTGAACCCGACTAAAACCGCACTTAATTTAATTACATTTATAAAAACAAAGACTACAAGTAATACTAGGTAACTACCGAACTCACGACCGAAGGTAGGCAGGTACCAACTAACGAGTTAGCATCACGCTTAGCTCCTAGGGTTAAGCAGAAATGTCTCACGCGACTGACGATGTTATGTTCTCAGATTCTGATTATAATCTTCGCGCCTATCGTTGAACACTCGCGCACTATTTAATAAGGACACTAAGACTTACCCCTATTATAGGGAACAACAGCTTAGGCTTGTAGCTTCCGAAACTCGGCTATTATGCTATTTTGCGGACTTAGGTCTATTCGATAGTACCTAGGTTCTAAACTAACTCGGAGTACTGTAATCTTCTGCTATACTAGTTGTTTCGCTGCGAGGTGAGGCGATCGAATGAAGTCAGAGGTCCAAGCACCGTACCTCGCGCCCTCCCGCGCGCCTCAGCTAATGAGGCGCTCCGATCGCGGCGCGCGCTGATTGGTTACAATTCCATATGATTCACTTTATGCGTTTGCGACGCGTTCGATTACCTTATTTGGTGATCTTTGGTTCAGCTCGCCTGCGCCGCGACGCGCGTTGCAATCCCGCGAGCTCAGCTGATTTTAATTGTAATCCCGGAACCAGTGTTACGTAACAATACCCGACGAACTGGGAGAAGGATTTTTACTGGGGGAACAGTGAAAATCCGCCTGAAATAAACCCTCTAAAACGAGGTCATTGGCTTCAATGCAAGCAAAACCCTTTCATACAACCATACAGAATCACAGATACCCACCTAACATACACCTATCACACCAAGTCTTCCTCCCGCGGAGGTAGGAAGACGAACCACACATACCTTGTCCGGCCCTATCTAACCTGATGGGACGTACCACTTGCGATTGAGGTGTTAAGTTTGACGCCAGCTTTCCTCGACGGTACATTGTAAACCACTTGAAGCTAACCTACCGGCAACAGAGTCACTAACCGCTCTGACGTGCTATAGAACCCAGGAAGAACATAAGTCTCCCTCAGATAAAAAAGGACCTCACACTAAGGAGACCTTTATACACAGTGAAGGCTTATTTTTAACCCAGCGGTTGCCTCAAGCATAGGTTGACAATGCTAAGTAGTTACGAGACCACTGAAACGGTGCTAAATGCTTACTTATGAAACCCAAATCAACCACATTAACAAAATTATTTAATAGATATTATTATAACTATGTAAACCAATATATGCACGAGATGCTCGGTGCTTATGGGCTTACCCCCAAGTGCGTAGTTAATCTGGATCATCAATTCCTACAGACCGCATGACGACTGCAAAAGAAATGACAGTGGTCTACAACCCAGCTCGAGTTTTGCACTAAACTCTACCACATGTGCTATACTTATCTTACCAATGCAGATGGTAGAATTAAAAATTACAAAAACATAGTTGTGCTTCCTGCCAACCACTGCACGTTCACCTAGACTACCTTTCCACGTAGCTCCTAGCTAACCTAAGGCATCGGATATAAACTACGGTACTTGGCAACGAACAGTGAGGAAAACCGGATGGTTAAAACAACGAGACTAAACGTAGTACAACGTAGGTAGTAACCTTACAATTACAACAATATGAGCATGTCAGCTCGTCATTTTGAAGTCTTTTATATGCCAGTTGCCAATGTTGTTTCCCGCCGCGTCTTCTAATGTAAAGACTAATGGGGAACGCTTTGCTATAATCTTGCACTTTTGATATTTCGGGGCCAATTTCTTTGTAAACCGCGCATCCTTGTCACTTAGAAATTGCGTGCGCTTCCAAACCATGTCCCCGACCTCAAATGTAGCAGGCTTCCTGCGAAGATTGTAACGTTGTGAACTCTTGACGTGGCTTTGATGGAGAGCTGTCTGTACCTTGTCGAACACAGCTGCCAGCGCGCCTCTGTTCTCCGCGTACTCGTCCCGTGGAGGAAAGACTAGGTCACTGGAATCAGTGGCTGATGAATAATATGATCCACAAGGGACCAATTCCCTGCCATATACTAAGAAGGCGGGGGAGAATCGCGTTACCTCATTAACCGCGCTGTTGATGGCAAACTGTACCTGGGGCAAGTGCACGTCCCACGTCCGGTGATCATCCTCGACGTAGCTGGCGATTGCAGTGACAATAGTGCGATTATAGCGTTCTACCAAGTTGACTTGAGGGGTGTATTTTGGCGTGAACTGTACCTTCGGAATCTTATACTTTTTGTAAAGTGTGTCCAATTCTTTACTTACGAATTGGACACCGTTATCCTGCAGTATGATTTCTGGAATGCCATGGACCATAAATACTCCCTCCTCTAAATTTCTTACGACGTTGGCCGCTGTAGCACGGCGCAGTGGAAATATCAAACAATACTTAGAGAAACAGCAACATACGACCAGTATATAGGCGTTCTGTTTCCTTGAGACGGGTAAAGGGCCAACCAAGTCAATTGATAGCATCTGGAACGGTCTATTGCATTCCTTTGGCTTGCCGTGTGTGCCTAAGGTACAATGCGTGGAGGCTTTATATGCTAGACAAGTCTCGCAGGATGCTATGAACTTAGCGACATCCCTGTACATTCCTGGCCAGAAGAAAGGAAGGCGAACCTTGTGGTACGTTTTGAATGTACCAAGATGACCCGATGTAGGTTCCGTGTGGTTCTCCTTGATGATGCGCTCTCGATCCTCCACAGGAACGACTTCTTTCCACTCAAAGTCCCTAGTGAGAATATTGTGACCTTTGACCTGTTTATAAAGCTTACCGTTTTCGATCAAGTACCCTGGAAAACTCAGTGGTGTCGATTTACAACCATCAAGGACATTCAAATACCACTGGTCACTTGTTTGTACTGGCGTTATGGCACCAGCAATGGCAGCCACCGGAACTGACCGTGACAGAGCGTCAGGAATTATATTATCCTTCCCCTTTCTGTGTCTAATTTCGAAATCGAAAGATGATAAGCGAGTGCCCCAACGAGCCAGACGACCCGTGGGGTTCGACAGCGACAAGAACCATTTCAACGCTGCATGATCAGTGTAGACTATGAACCGCTTCCCGTTCTCTACATAACAACGCCAGTGTTCCAGAGCCACTAAAACGGCTAAAGCCTCTCGTTCCGTGACGCTATAATTGCGTTCCGGCTTCGTGAGGGAACGACTCATAAAAGCTATCGGCCTGTCAACGCCATCAATATTCTGCGTTAACATGCCACCCAACCCATAGTCACTAGCATCAGTGTGCACCTCGAACGGTAAGTCCAGATTAGGGCACGCTAGGACTGGTGCTTTACTCAGACAGTTTTTCAACGTGACAAAGGAATCTTGAGCCTCCTTGTTCCACTGGAATGGCGGAGCCCCTCTTTTGGTAGACGTTAGCTTATTCAATGGACCCGCAATAGTGCTGAAATCTGGAATGAACCTACGGTACCAGGACGCAGTGCCTAAGAACCGCTTGACGTCTTTCTTACTCGTAGGTGTAGGGTAGTCCAAGATGGCCTCTACCTTGTGGGGGTCCGTTCGCAAGCCTTGCGCGTCTACTACATAACCTAAATACTTGTGATAGTCTATCACGAAAGAACTGACATTTATCATAATTAACGGCCAAATTGGCCTTCTTCAACTTCTCCAACACTCGCATTAGCAGTGACACGTGCTCGTCAAACGAATTACTGACAATTATGACGTCATCGAGATAACAGAACACTTTGAGGTCGAACTCTGGGCCGAACAGAGCATCTACGAGCCTTTGTTGTGTCGCTGGAGCATTTGTCAAACCGAACGCCATGACATTAAACATAAACGTACCTTTATTTGGCACGTAGAAACAGGTCTTCTCTCTGGCTGCTGGATCCAGGGGCACCTGCCAAAATGCCTTAGAGAGATCAATGGAGGACAAAAACTTAGCATCTCTGAGATTGTCTAAAATCTCGGATATGTAGGGCAAGCTGTACGAATCCTTCTTTGTAACCGCGTTGAGTTTCCTGCTATCTAGACAAAATCGCGCTGAGCCATCTTTTTTTCCTACCACCAGCACAGGTGATAGCCAAGGGCTTTCTCCAGGTGAAATGACGTTCAACGCCAACATTTCGTCGACCTGTTCCGAGATTATTCTTTGCTTGTCTGGTGATAAACGATAACTACGCTGCTTAATTGGTGGCGAGTCACCTGTGTCTATTTTATGCGTAATGACGGTAGTTCTACCCAACCCTATGGTGTCAAATGCGACGGATCGAAATTCCTTGATGATATTGTCCGCTATGATCCTCTCTGCAGATGAGAGATTCCCATAAGCATTTACGTGGGTCACTTGATGTGGGAGTGTATCCAGCGACGCCACCTTCAAATCTGAATCTAACTGAAAATCCACGAATGATAAAAACTTCGGGCAAATATTAAAAGATTTCCAAAAATCGATTCCCAAGATCATGAGAGAATCGATGTCTGGTATTATATGGAACAATAAATTAATTGTGTCGCTCTCAAAAGAAACTGGTAAGGAGATTGAACCAATTGAGTTAAAAACTTGGCCTGAAGCCGTGGCAATAGAAATCCGCTGACTTTCCTCCAGCCGTGCACCATATTTCAACATAGTAATATGTGCGTTGCGGCCAATGATAGACACGGCAGATCCGGAGTCCAGCAGACCATACATCTCCCTACCACCACAACTAGGGAGTGACACCTTTATATAAGGGCGCGGATCGTTACGGGGCCTAGTGCCGAAGATCGAAGAGACTTGATATGTTTTGAAAAAATTTTTAATAGTTATGAGCCACTGTCTCCAGGATTCCATATCTGTTTTATTCCCATCTCTTCGATCCTCTGATACTAGTTTTTTGAATCCGACGAGGACGCTGGGACCCTATCCTTGCAGGAGTTACAATTTTTAAAAACGACACCCTTCCGACCGCAACCAACGCACTTTGGGACGAAACCACTCTTAGGTTTAGGTGTGTAGCCTGGGGCGCAATCTGGACATGAGCGCTTAGTCACACCTTCCTTCCCGCAAGCAAAACAATAGTTGCTGGCTTTTGGCTTACCAGGAGGAACTGACGTCGCCGCCACCGCAGCGTGCACAAACGGCTTCGGCTTGCCGTCCTTCTTGGCCGCTTGTTGATTGTAGTTGAACTCTGGGGCCATCGTCAACTGTGCTGGCTCCTTGAAGGCGTTCCTGCGCGCGAGCGAGTGCTCGTAATTCCGGCACCTAACCTTGAGCTCCTTCATTGAGCAAATGGGAGGTCCTCCCGCTATAAAAACGTCGTAACACGGTCTGATGTTTTGAAAAACTATATTTAACTGCTGCGCCTCGGATAACGGCGTAGACAATCTCGCGAACATGCCTTGCATGATCGCAAGGTAAACCACGATGCCCTCGTTTTCCCCTTGGGTCCGCGCACGAATCTCCTCTAGAAAACGAATATCAAAATTTGGAGGGTCGAAGTCCTCCAATAAAATGTACGTTAATTGCTGCCACGATGTGATGGTTGCACGTACGCTACGGAACCAATGAAGTGCATCACCTGTGAAGAACTCTGGCGCCAAACTTAACAATTTTTTATCCGGAATTTCCCGAGCTGAACGGACTTCCTCCATCCGCTCCAAAAATGCACGAGCACAGCTCTTCCCATCGAATTTAATCTTAATTATATCTAGGGCATTAGAGCGGTCACATGAGACCCTAATCCTTTCGACGGGTACGTCACGCGAAACTGGCTCAGTAGCAGGTTCGTTCACCACCAACGTTGGTGCAACCTGTGACGGTTTTAAGAATGTAAACGGGTTGTCCTCGAGTACCACCGGGGTTCTCAATGAGGGGCTCCTAGCTGCGCACGGGTTTGCTATATTTTTAAATTGAGCAGAACAAGACTCGAAGAGCTGTTGTACCTTCGCGATATCGGTGTACACTCGCGCACTATTTAATAAGGACACTAAGACTTACCCCTATTATAGGGAACAACAGCTTAGGCTTGTAGCTTCCGAAACTCGGCTATTATGCTATTTTGCGGACTTAGGTCTATTCGATAGTACCTAGGTTCTAAACTAACTCGGAGTACTGTAATCTTCTGCTATACTAGTTGTTTCGCTGCGAGGTGAGGCGATCGAATGAAGTCAGAGGTCCAAGCACCGTACCTCGCGCCCTCCCGCGCGCCTCAGCTAATGAGGCGCTCCGATCGCGGCGCGCGCTGATTGGTTACAATTCCATATGATTCACTTTATGCGTTTGCGACGCGTTCGATTACCTTATTTGGTGATCTTTGGTTCAGCTCGCCTGCGCCGCGACGCGCGTTGCAATCCCGCGAGCTCAGCTGATTTTAATTGTAATCCCGGAACCAGTGTTACGTAACAAGCTGAAGGAAAAAGTTATAAGGCGATCATTAGGCTTGTCGTATACACTATCTTAAAATGTTAAGACATGGTTGTGCCTATTACATTTCTTCCTATGTGTCAAGTATGTGCACTGAGCTGGTATCGAGTCAGTGTTGGAATCGCGCCCCCCCCCCACTCTGGGGGCATGACGGGAACCACGCGGTTCCCAAACCCGAGGAGGCCATCTCGAATCCGGAGATGGCCCGGGTCAAGCCGGGGTGCGAGGGAAACCCTCTTTGGGCCACCTTACAGCCTGGCGTTAGAAGACCCTAGACGGCGGCGTGCGGTTTTAGTCGGTAAGAGTCCGACATAACCTGCCCCGCTGGCTGCGGGTGGGTATCCATGAGAATTCCCGCACGGAAAAAAAAGGGTAGGCAGCGCGTTTGTGACACACTTAGTGTTGCACACGTCCATAGGTCACGGTGACAGCTTCTCATCAGGTGGGCCGTGTGTTTGTCTGCCTACTACGTAGTATAAAAAAAGAGCTGGAGTCGAGTCCAACCGGAGCTGTAATGAAGCCATAGCAAGAATCGGGTCAACACTGAAAAGCCTAAGCTTGAATCGAATCGGCACTGGAATGTACTAGGCGTATCCCGCGGCTTTGCCCGTGGTATACTTCACCCACATGACACCCACATTTATCCTATACATGCTCATAATTGATTCACTATTTAGAAAAATAGCTAGGCAATGTAGTTTTCATTTTTCACTATTCAATTCTTATAATATTGCCTCGTATTATGGGCGAAATCTAACTAAATAAACATTTTCTTGCAACACAACAAACATGGCGGACTAAAACTATAAAAATGTACCTACTCATATTTTATTAATTTATGCCTTTGAATTTCGGAGGTGAATAAATATATAATTGTGTGTATTTTGCCAATAACCGATATTATTTCTCTTTTGCCAATATGTTGATTATAGCATGATTAACTGCTGACTTTATTAGATAGTAGTGTGCTTATAATCTTCCTTGATAATTGAACTTGATTGAACACAAAAAAACTCCTAAGAATAGCGCGTTTAAATGAACAAACTCTTCAACTTTAGTGTTAGCATAGATGACACATCTAAGTGATATAAGAGAGTTATTAAATGGCGATCAGAACGATCTCCATAGCCAAAAAAAAAACAAGCTAAATTCTTACAATATTCAAAGTGTTCAACCAAAAACGAGGTCGTCAAGATAGAATATGAAAGTCGCCGACTCAAGTTACCATCCCAATTTCCATCTTCATTACTAAAGTACCACGTACAAACTACCCTACTTCTGTGACACGAAAAAAGTGTCAAAACTCCATTCGTCAGGTCAAAGTTAATACATCCCCAGGGAAGGGGCGACGGAGCACCGGGGTGAGAAGCGAGGGGCGTAATATAAGACGACCGGCGCGTAATAAGTGAAGCAAGTTCTCGACTTGGAAAAATTGAAATTAATAATTCAGATATTGTCGGAGCCTTGTGGACTTAATATTGGAGGTAATTGGTATATTAAAAATGTGTATTAACGCTTGTGGCGGAGCGCAGTCGCTTCCTAGCGAGTGGCTCCGTTCTTTATGGTATGCGCGTGTAATGAAAAGATTAAGTGATAAAAGTATGAGGATTTGCTAAACTTATGTAATTATATACGACTGATATGAACTATTGGTGCAGTGGTAGAGCGTCTCATAACATACCATAACATAAACTCACGGCTATATCCCCGAAGGGGTAGGCAGAGGTGCTAGCACCCACATTTCGCCAGTTTATGTTTAGGTCCCAATGTAATAGGTGGTAGAGCGTCTAACAGCTTTTTTATATTGGACACGTCAACATGACTTCACCTCGCCTGATGGAAAGCTAAAGGTAAAGTCTCAGGATCGGGGGTCACCACTAGTGTTATTAAAGTGTAAGTTTGGAATAAACTTATGCTATTTTTGTGCAAAGTCCCCGAAATGCACTCAATAGAGTTATAAACTACCAATTGTGAAAGTATAAAATAAGCTAACTAAAACAGTTACATGTTGTTACATTTGAAACTGTTCATGTTATATAGTCGTATATTCACAAAAGTCGTATTTTCTATCGGTTGACACGAATGCACTGCATTGAAAACAATTTGGTACATCCAGGACATCGCTATGAAATGCGTGTGGCATCATAACATGAGATCTATAGCTTGCATGTTTATACACTATGCGTTGCGCCTAACTAGTGTTAACTGTATATATTTGAAATCTCCCCAAAATGTTAAGTTTGTTTAAGGAGGTAGGACACGACAGTATCTCCCATTCGAATTGAGCAGTCCGACTGGGGTAGTACCTCCGCCCTACAGAAGACCGCGTCCATAATAACCATCGTGTTGTTTTCCCGCCGCGCGCCGGTAAGTAGGGTAACCAGAGCTCACAATCCCCCCCCTCCAACGTCGACAGCGTGAGTGCAACACCCTTTTTTTATCGTAAGGAAATCCCCATGGATACCACCCCCGTCGGCAATCGGGGGTGTTTATGTCGGGATCGAACAGACTAAAACCGCACGCCGTTTCGGGCCTTAATTACCGGGGTGTAAGGTTACCTGATGGGCATAATTATCCCTCGCACCCCAGCTGACCCCAGGCCCGACCCCCTGAGAGTTCTGTTACTATCAAATTCTCCCATTTTTATGGGTAAATCAGTTTAACTAGCAACTCCATCTACCACATATATCACCGGAGATAGCATTGAGGGTCGACTCGACGGCCGACGATATTTTCGTTCTCGTTAGAAATATCTGCGATGGCATGAACAAATTCTAGCCGGCTATGATTTTTAAAGCTACCATTTGAACTCTGATTTATCACGAACTGGATAGCATCTTTTTAGATTTTATTTTGTATCGTGTCCGAATATCTCAGTTAGGGACAGTATTCAATTAATTGTAATACTGGTGGATCGGTTGTAATTTTTTGGTCATATATCCGGTTGTACTTAACTGATTGCCATCAAACATTATGGCAGATTTTAGGTCTGCTCAGGACATTTCTTTTTGAAAAAAAAAAACACATCAAAATCCATTAAGTAGTTTTTGCGTCCATCACAAACAAATGGATAAACAGACGAAAGATAAAAATATTTTTGTGTTCATAATAGTTCATATAGGTAACTAAGTTTAAAACTTTACTGGTGGTAGGTGTGGCCCGATACGGCGCGCGGCTTGCGGTTTTGGTCGGTTCAAGTCCAACATTGGGAATTTCTGCACGAAAATAACGGTAGACTAACAAACCACATTAGTAGTTAAATAAATACTCACAAAAAGTCTACGCATATTTTTCTTTTCACTATTCATATTTTAAGCTAGCTTTTAAAAAGTCTACGCATATTTTTCTTTTCACTATTCATTATTTTAAGCTAGCTTTTAAAATGTCTACGCATATTTTTCTTTTCACTATTCATATTTTAAGCTAGCTTTTAAAAAGTCTACGCATATTTTTCCTTTTATACTATTCATATTTTTTCTTGTAAAAAATCCAGCTTCAGCTCTCAAAGACTATAATGAGTACCGTGACGGCGATCTTATTAAAAACCTTTTCACTCCACCGCGCCAACAGCTTCTTAAAGATAGTGAACTCATCGCCAATTTATCACATAAACCTAACTTTGACAATTAAATGAAGAACAAAGCTTGAAAAAAAAGGGAAATAATTACTTTCTTAATGACTGGCCGGTCTCAAAGCAACACGTTTGTAGACGAGCGAACAAACTTTTCAGTGTAAAGTTAAGTTGTCCAGGGCCAATGCTGGGATATTCAAATTCGTTAACTGAGTCCAACTTCTGTAATTTTCCTTTAAGAAAGGTATTTTAGGTACTGTAGGGAGAGTTTTAGGATGATTTAGGTGTGACTTGTTTTAATGTCTGAGCTGAGAATAATTGGCTGCTGACTGGTAAGTTGAATTTAGTGTTGCTATACTACAAATTGTTACATAGAGAGGTCTTTTACAACTCCAGTCTCAAAGCTACTAGTGATTTAGGTACCTTTTTTTTGACCAGTCGAAATGGAAAAATAAAATTTGTAAAAAATACTTCCTAGCCTAGCCCTTTCGTAGCCCTCCCCTTTCCCTTCAGGGTAGGCAGCGCGTGTGTGACACCCTTAGTGTTGCACACGTCCATAGGCCACGGTGACCGCTTCCCATTAGGTGGGCCGTGTGCTTATTTGCCACCTAAGTTGTATAAAAATCTAGCATTTTCATAGCTCTTTTAGATAAAATTATTCACAATACTTTCTGCAAAATTCTAAGCGAAAATTTCAACGACACGAAACAGGGTATGATGGCTTCAAGCAGCTATGTTCGCTTGGGTAGCCTTAGTGCCGACAACATTGTTGACGTATGTTTATTAGCGTCTGTGTCTTGAGCCAATGGCTTGGAAGACTTAGTAACAACATTTGAGCTGCTACACTGATTTTAAAGCAAGTCTGAAAACTTCAACGCTAGGCAAGAGACTTGCCTAAACATTGTTTGTCAGCCAATTTATCCTTATAAAAATGAATCGATGGTAATTGAAACTTTATTTTTTTTATTAGAATACAGAAGAGTGTAAGGAAACTCCGAATGTACCTATATAATGATTGTGAAAAGTTATAGACCTAATTATGAGCCTACTTCACATAAGATACGAGTATACTCAAAATTACTTATAATTGCGAATAAAATTATGACTGACCTTTTTATATTAAGAGTTCGTTATATTCGCAGCGAAACCCTGAATTTACCAAGGAATGGATAACAAAAATGAAAAAACAAAATGAATTATTGTTTTGCTATGTCCATAATGAAAATATTATGTGATATAATAATTATGCATTTTTAAAGAAATTTAGTTATGTACCAATATTTCATATAAAGTATATTTGAAAAGAATTTTTCTAAGAAAAGAACCGACTTCAACCTACCAAATTGAAGTGGACCACACGAAGAGCGCCAGCTATCAAATATAAAAGAATCATTAAAATCGGTTCACCCTGTCGAAAGTTCTGAGGTAACAAACTTAAAAAATACAGTCTAATTGAACCTCCTCCTTTTTTGAAGTCGGTTAAAAAGTTACATCTAGGTTTAGCACATGCCCGGCAAGCTCAGTTGGTCAGAGTAGGTATTTGCTCTAGAAACCGAGAGTCGCGGGTTTAAGTCCTGAGTATTAACTTCTATGAATAAAATTTGAATTGGTCATTTAGTATGACAGTTTGTTGTACCCTTTTTTTTCCGTGCGGAAATCCTCATGGATACCTCCCCCGCAGCTAGTGGGGGAGGTTATGTCGGACTCTTACCGACTAAAACCGCAAGCCGTCTAGGGTCTTCTGACGCCAGGGTGTAAGGTGGCCCATAGAGCATTTCCCTCGCACCCTGGCTTGACCCGGGCCAGCTCCAGATTTGAGATGGCCCCCTCGGGTTTGGGAACCACGGTGTTCCCATCATGTCCCCGGAAAAGGGTGGGGGGGGGGGGGGGGGGGGCGCTACCACGCGCTGTCGCTTCGGCCTGCTTCTGCTAGGGTGACAGGCGGCTAGTTTTTTGTACCCTAAACCCTAATATATAATTACTTTCCTTGCAAGTTCCATCAAAACATACAGCTCAAAAATTCCTTTCATTTAAGACTTAGGCTGTTCATTTCTGTCCACGAATAAGTACATAAACCTCACGAGTAATGATGATGGAGCCATCACACTTGGACAGCCATTATTCCCCAGATTGATCTAGTGCTATAATATCCAATGCATAAAGATATAAATTCGTGCCCTGACCTTGCCTGCTCACATGATGAATATAGACCATTTGTCAAACAGACTGCTTACGAAACGCGATATATATTTGTGCTATGGTTTTTACATTCATTTTTATAAGGTCATCGAAGATTGACCGTTTTTCGTTGAGGAATCGTTTGTGTTTTTGTGTGTCACTAGAAAATGTTCGCATAAAAAACTATAGGCACACACTTTATCACTTCGCTGAAGGCTCTGTATTATCTCTTTGATATTTTTTTATATATTACGGCTGTAGGTACTCCAAAAGGGTAGGCAGATTTGAGTTGTCTCGATCCAGAAATGTTAACCAGGTACTTTCATGAGTGAGTTTTCTGAAAGTTAATACAATAATGTTTGCCTTGCATTGGAACTGAAACATTAGTTTTTATGACATTTTAAGGTTCATGGACCGACGCGGTGATGTTTTATTCGGTCCTACTCGACCACAAGTATACCAACAAACTGCTATTTTCTTTAGTGACTACAATATGGGGTCCTGCAAGATTAGAAAGGTTTTTACACGGTCGGCAGTGCGAGTATGACGCCAATGGTGTTGCACACGCCCATAGACCACGTAACCGCTTCCCATGAGGTAGGCCGTGTGCTTGTCTGTGATCTAAGTGGTATAAAAATAGCTCTACTATCGACTAAGGCATTAGACGTCAGCGAAGTTACAGCTCTAGCCTGTTAGCTATCTTAGCGGTACAAAAAAAGCCTATTTTGAAGAATATCGCAAACGAAAATAACCCAATATTTTCATCTTATTCCTACGCTGTTATAATTACCGGCCTTTTTCCTTTAGCCGCTAATGCGAAGCTCCATTTAATCCTTTTTAAGATTTATAGCTTCACTAGCCTATTACCGCGGCTCCACCCGCGTGAATTTCATGGTCCCGCTGTGTGCAAAGTTTAGACAATTTTCTGTCGCACACGTCCATAGGCCACACTAACTGTTTCTCATCAAGTAAGCCGTGTGCTTGTCTGCCACCTATTTACTATGAAACCAGAGGGCCAATACTCATATTAAAAAAAATGTTGTATTCAAAATTCAGTTTAGTTTCGATCTCATGTCGATCTTATAAATGTCAAAAAAGGTATTCTTTTGGTTACAAGAGTGTTTTTTTGACATTTGGGAGATCGACATTAGACTGAAACTAGACTGAAACTGAATTATGAACATATATTTTTTATGAAAATTGGCTCTCAAGAGAGTTCATTAAACAAATAATGTAAAAGATTAAACATTAATTGTACGGGAATATTGGGAATTAAAAACTCCGACGCCCGAAAATTTGTTTTCCCTTAAATATTGAAGCGCAATTAAGTTGATACTGATATCGCATCTGTCATGAATCTATGCCTAGGTCATTAGGCAAAGGAAAACAGCCATTAGGCGGTCGGCACAGAGTTGATTAATTGTCGAAGGCCAGGGGCCGGCGGGGCGGGTCATAAATAAAAATAAAATACGGCCTTAAGTCGATATCAGGGCTGCGCGACAGTTGGAGATAACTGCGGATATGTACGAAAAGGGAAAATCAAATATCAATTTCTGTGTCGAAAATCTTCAATGTATATTTTGGAAGTGCAAATTACAGTGAATAAAGGTCATCATCATTCTCCTAACCATTTACCTCTTTTACAGCCTCTAAAGTTTACAGTTTTTAGTCTAGTTGAGACAAGGGTTGCGACATCAGATGGCATCTGATGTCGCAACCCTGAAGCAAGTGCCAAAACCTCGTCCAGAAGAGATATATCTATTTTTTTATACCATTTCGGTGGCAGACAAGCGCACGGTCCACCTGATGGGAAGCGGTCACCGCGGTGGCCTATGGACGTGGGCAACACCAGGGGTGTCACACTCGTCACATCTATAGATGCTATGCTGAGGTTGCAAATCAAGAGGTTGAAAAGTTATACATTGCCTGAGATATATTCCTGGTCTCGTGAATTCTCTCAACCCCTATTTCACCTCCTAGGAGGTAAAATTTGAAAAAACGCTGATACACGTGTTCCTTTGTTTCTAACCAGCAGTAGGTGTATGAAAAAGTTGATTTTCACCCAAATCTGATTTCTAACTCAGTTGAATTTACATGAGCCCTGTTCTCTTTCCTATTTCCCACAAAACCTTGTACCAGCGATATAAAATAACCTAGGTGATATTATTATCCCAAACATCTTTCAGTTTCAAATTTCAGCCAAATTCTTTCAGTGAGAACGTGATTGACTAATAAGTACCTACGTTTAATTGAGTAATAAGTACATTGAGTACGTTTGAGTTTGACTATAGGCCACTTTGTCCATAGGCCACGGTGCCTACTTCCCATCAGGTGGGCCGTATGCTTAGCTGCCACCTATGTGGTATAAAAAAAAACTTCTTAATATCAGAGGGGCAGCCCTGAGCGATATTACCGATACCAGCACTGCCGAATCTTCGCTTAATTCTTTGAGAAAATGTTTCATTCATTGGACATTTTGCGAGGTAACTAAAGGAGAAAGGGAAGGTATTCCCAATATATCTTGATAAAACACCAATGTATTTGTCCTTTCGGAAGTTATATTTTCTATAAATAAATGGCTTGTCTCATCAATTTTAAAATCACAAACTAGAAAGTTCCTTTTTTTCCACTCTGTTGTTAGCGTTGGGTAAAAATGTTTAAAAGGATTATCGTTTCAGTATTATAGATTAGAATATTTAGCTTTACAAAATGTATATTATAAATTAAGTCATGCAAAAAAAAGGATCTAAATTCTAAGAAAACAGAATAGATACAGCTACTCTAGAAAATGTATTAAATAAATGTATTACATGTAGGTATTCTCTGTATTTAATTCTATTTGTATGAAAATTGGAAGTCATGAAAACTGATTCTACAATAAATAGGTGTATTTTTTATACACTAATTAATTTATACATAGCGTATTTTAATATGTAATACAAAATTACAATATGTATGTTACAAAGAGCGAGAACATTGAATTTTTACTTCTCTTATTTATACAAATTATATAAATTATATAACATAGCTTTTGCCGCGGCTTCGCCCGCGTGGATGTCGGTTAGTGCGACCAATAATAGCCTATGTCTCGAGGTCTAATCTAATCTACCCCTATACCAAATTTCATCAAAATCGGTTCAGCGGTTCAGGTGTGAAAGCGTAACAGACAGATAGACAGAGTTACTTTAGCAAATTATGGATAATCATATAAATTATTTATTTATTTTAAATTCAAACTATAAATTCTGTTTCAAACAAAAACAGCTTTTCAAGGCTGTATAATTTCATATAGCCTAAAATTCAATAACGTTCAAAACTTAATTACAAAGAAATATTGATACAGGTATTCAGCTTACTCCCCAATAAACGATATAAAACTTGATACACTCCGTCACGAAGGTAAACACTAAGAAAAGGTGTACTACACAAACTTACGCAGCTCGGCTCTCCTCTCTGACAGATAATATCAACAGTTTTCATCTCCCAATTTTTTTTGTCTTTGTTTTTTCTGCTGCCATCGATCAGTGGTGTAAAGGCACATTTTCATTAGACGGATGAACACGGTCCGGTTTTTGCTGGTACCGAATATATTTTGGGTACCTGCAAAAACCGGACCGTTTTAAACAGGCCAAGTTTGCTCACGTGACGGTTTATACACACAACATGGCGTGTGAAATGCACAGCAGCTGCCCGATGGAAGGAGCTTGCATTGGCATTTTGTGAATGACTCCATAATATTCAAGACTGTGGTTCGGGTATAAACATATGAGGGCTTCCAAGCCAACATTTTTTTGTGTGGAAATCACCACTTATGCCACCCCTGCGGCCAACTTGAACCGACTAAAACCACACGCCCCCGTCTCGGGTCTTCAAGCCCCGGGGTGTATGGTGACCCGAAAGGCATTTCCCTTGCATTCCGGAGCCCAAACCAACGTCACTTGAAATCCGGTGATACACCTGATTAGCGGATGGGGTTCTGATGCAGATTTTCTTTTCAGAGTTGGGTGGTCAAACGGGAGTAGCTCCTTAGAAACTGAAACAAACCAATAAAATGAATAAACATTTGGATGCGACTGGAATTAACGTCTGGATGAAAAAGAAGACAAGACGAACCGGGTGAAAACCGCCCGGTTTTATGCCGGATCTGGTGCCGGCAAGATACTGTATCATGAGAATACGTCCTAAGGGTCCCTGCAGGAATGGTTTGTGTCAACATCATGGGACATTTCATCGGAATATGGGATGCGGACTCCATACTGTTTGTTGATTGTTATTCTCTTTTTGTTGTTTATAGAAACCCTTGTTAAATATGTTATGTGCTCAGAAATTCGATTGCATGCAAGTTTATATATCTATGGGTTTGGTAAGCAAGACGTGTAGGTAATTCAGGGTTTAACAATATTATTATCTTGTCTATTTATTATCGAAGTGTGAATATCCGCATTCTAGAACCTACTTTGGGTTAGATAGACCTGTGTAGAATGTTTTAGAATATTTACATATTTGGTATTTATTGTTTTCTGTCTATTGAGTCAATTTGTTACTAAACAGATATATTAAAAAAACAGATATCTAATAAATTTTTTTCGCCACTATATTTTTAAACACATACACTTTGAATCGACAGGTGTTTTTGTCACACGTACCTTATAGGTCCAGTTTATTATCGTCTACTCTAAGCTACACAGTCTCATTTGAGGTCAGCATAATGGTGATTGTTTTATGAAAAATGTAATGTTTTATTATGATCTATAAAAAATGAGAAGTTATTTTATTATGCTGTGCACAATTTACATAAATGTTAGTGTACAAAATTCCCTTTCTGCCCATCACTTCATGGAGACACAGATGTGTATCTATAATAAATTGCCAACATTTCACCAGCTTAGCTCAAAATCTTTCACATTCAACAAACAGCCACAAACTTTCAGCAAATACGTCAAAAAGTGTTGAAAGACTAGGAATTTTCCAAAAAGTAGTGTGTTCAATTTAATAGCAATAAGTCAGTAGCCGCCGCGGCGTGCGGCGTTCCGTTGACGCAGCGATTCTGCAGTTTGGCGTGCAAGCTCCTTTATACCTCACGACCTTAGCCGGCGCGCTTCTTACGAATTTAATGAAGTCCCAGTTTCATATTACAATATTTTAGGAATGGAGACTGAATTATTTTGGGAATAATTTTTCTTAGAAATTAGATATTAATGGTTTCAGTAACATTTATTATATACTTACGCTTGAATATATCCAAGAGGGTAGGTAGATGCTTATCGATACTAAATTTTACCGACTATGTTTTTTGGACGCAATATTGCTGTCAATCAGACACTTCTTCAGGTATATTAACTGTTGGATGGAGAACAGCAACTTTCCCTTTGGAGGACAGGGACATTTGCTTTGGTTGACTTTTACTGAAACAACTACCATTTGACCCTTTCATCTATCAATCAGTAGATGTACCGGCTTACAGTACAAGTGAAAGTAACCACTTCAATGAAACCAAGTACTCGTTTACTACCTTAGTCATCAACCTCATAAGTAATTTTCCACGTACGTACAATGTCCACTTTTTATTTTTGATTAGGATATCGACTTTTCTGGGAGTAACTGCCGTCTGATGGTCTGTTGTTTAGCCAGTACCGGCTTGTAGGTGAGGTTGGTTTGGGTCCCAAGGATGTTGGTAGGTTTCCTGGCGTTCAGTAGCATCAGTATCGTTGAGGTAGGGTCAAAACAGCAGAAAGCATGATTTGAAGACATTATGTTAATTTATCTTCACTTTAGATTCCATTCCATTCCATTCCATTAGAATTGGTAACATTCGCTTTATATTTAGGTGTTTGACCCTAAGAGTTTAGAACATTCTTTACATAGACATTTTTTTATACTACGTAGGTGGCAAACTAGCACAAGGTGGGCCATCCACCTGATGGGAAGTGGTCACCGTGGCCTATGAACGTGTGCAACACTAAGGGTGTCACACACGCGTTGACTACCCTAAAGGTAAGGGGGGAGGGCTGGGTAGGGGCGGGGAGCTCTGGCTACCCTACTTACCGGCTTATAAGATGGCGAAATCTTGATATTCGCACAACTATTTCTATATTTTGTTTAATGAGTGCATACCCTTTATAAACGCGTTTTCTATCTTGTCTATTTTCAAATCACGAATACAAAAGATTTAACTTCAGGGCCCGTAGCCAAGTGGCAAAAGTCTAAATCGCAAACGTTCGCTAAGCAAACGTATAGATTAGGTCGACCAATCACACTCCAGCTCGTGATTCCGCCGCGGCGCGCGCATCGTACACCGGCGACGAGCTGGGATGTGATTGGTCGACCTAATCGTTCGTTTTCTAAACGATCGTTTGCGATTTAGACGTTTTCCATTTGTCTACGGGGGCAGGTAACTATCCGACACGATTCCAAAATTAAAACTTGTCCAAAATCGTGCAGTGTAAACGGATCACGTTCGTAGTCAGCGTTTCCTTAACAAGTGTGTTTATTTTTACCGACCACTCCATCGCACGTCGCCCACTAGCGGGTAGTTCTGTAAACGAAATCGCTTCTTGATTTCATATCGCCTTTGAGCCAAATCGTTTGGATGACGGGTAAATACGATAGCATTTACGTCAATAACTGTTTGTGTGAGGATATTTGGAGAAGCGGATTACTGCTCATAATGTTTGTAAATAATTGTGGATAGATTTCGGATTGAAATATTATTTGTAGGTTGAAAAGTTTAGTATGGGACGAATAGAATCGTAATTAGGATTTAAAATTGTTATTACACAATTAAAAACGTTGATTTTGTCGCATAAAAAGACATGAATTTGATTATTTTTATTGTTTCAATGTTTTTTTGGTGTTATAATAATACGCCATGTACAATATGTACATAATGATAAAAATATTTCATAGAACTTTTGATGTAAATCCGTATTTACATAAAAAATGTACATAAGTAGACATATATTATTGACTTTTTACTATTAATAATAATATAAGCTACGCTTAGTTTGGGTCTAGATGGCATTATATGATTATGTTCCAGGATATCTATTTACTCTTAGCAGTCCAAAGGATAATGGCCCACACCGTTTGTCTTACCAACAATTCCTTCATTTTCCCAGATTTGTCTTCCAGAAAAAGCATAGGATTTTTAACTTTCACTTCTTCCTATCAAATCTGCTTAATTTTTTTTTCATACCTCTTAGGTGATAGACAAACACACGGCCTATCTGCGTGTTTACCGTGGCCGGCGAACATATGAAACACAAGAAGCGTTACTATTCTTTAGAATATAACAATTTATTACACTCTCATATCCTCGAATTTTCTTTTGTACCACAACGCGTAAGCTACTTACTATCTCAAGATAGACAATATAAACTAATTTTCCGGGACATTAACTAGAAACAGGTAACAGTATTTGTAATGAAACAACCCAATATTGTCCAAGGACAACTTCGGTAGGTACAACTCGAATGAAATCTTTAAAACGTTTCCAACTTGTGAGAATTCCGCCCAACCGAGATACGTTCCCCGTTAAGGAAATTGACAAAGTTTTGTACAGTGCCGTTGGAATTATTGAAAGTTGCGAGCACAACAAAATTCAATAAGTGACTGTCACTGATTGGGAAAACAGGGGGGGGGGGGGGATTGAGGTAGTAGGAAACAGCAGCCGGGCAGGAGCTGGAGCGACTGTACCTATCTACTAAGAAATTATTATTAAATACGTCATATTTTTGCCTACGATGTTGAATTAAAATCAAGCTAATCTAAATAATATTCAATGAAATTTTGAAGCAATTAGTATGCTAACTATTCCTAATGATTTTTGATGGGAAAAAGTGATCATCCAGCACGGGGCTTGATCCCGTGACCATTCTCTTACAGGGGGAATGCTCTGACCAACTGAGCTACCTCCGATCAAAAATCATAACCTATATAATATGTATTCAAAGGAGTAAGTAGATAGAATACTCTTTATTGTACTCCACGTATTATTTTACAGTAATATTTAAATGAGTGAGACCCACCCTAATAAAACTCACGTGAAACTCACTTAAGTCAAACTCACCTGAGTGAAACTCACCTGAGTGAGACTCACCTGAGTGAGACTCACCTGAGTGAGACTCACCTGAGTGAGACTCACCTGAGTGAGACTCACCTGAGTGCGAGTTACCCGAGTGATATACACCTGAGTGATACACAACTGAGTGAAATTCACCTGATTGGTACTAACCCGAGTGTGACTCACCTAAGTGAGATTCGACATCGAATACCATCGCTGTATTCACACTCGATGAATCGACTCCGCTTATGTATTACACCAGATGTCATACTTAGTTGACTTGTAAACGTTTACGATGTTTTCTTTGAACTACAAGGCAGTGTGTTTATGTCCTGTACTCAACGAGTTTTTTACTTTATCACCGGGTTTATAGCCACTTGGTACAGTTAGTGCCACAGATAAAAGGGCGAGTTACTGCCACCTCGGTTACTGCCAGTGATAGCAATTAGCTGAATAAAGTAAATAAGATAAATTTGTAAATAGCTTCGTACAGTAAACATGTTTATTGGCCTGTAAAGAAATTGGTCTAACATAATATATAGTGTAGCGTATATAAACTGGTATAGGAAAAAATTTTAGGCAACTTACAGTACTATTGCCAAAAAAAATTCTCGTAGTGTAAGAGAAAAAAAATAGGTAACAGTTAGGTAACCTACACTCCAATCAGTCGCTAACTAATTGTATACCTACTTTTTTATATCACTTAGGTGACATGACAAGCACACGGCCCACCTGATGGGAAGCGGTAACCGTGGTTTATGCACGTGTGCAACACCAGAGGCATCACACTGCCGGGGTCCGAGATAAATGCTCTATGGGCCACCTTACACCTTGGCGTCAGAAGACCCTAGACGGCGTGCGGTTTTAGTCGGTAAGAGTCCGACATAAACTGCCCCGCGGGCCGCGGGGTGGGTATCTATGAGGATTTCCGTGGAAAGGAAGGGGAATCACACTTGTGCGGCTGACCCTGGAGGGGGAGTTGACTTATGGGAATGGTAGGGGGGAGGTGAGAGAGAGAACAAGAACAGATACCATCGTGTCCTACCTCCGTTAAAAGTTTAATATTAGATACCGCTTCATATGAAACTCGAACAGCTAACATAGATAAAATTTAAGTAGACACAAGTAAACTATTTTTCACTCAGATTTTCGTGAATGTTCATCCCATACCACAGTGCTACATTACCTTGCCTACTTACCGTAAACCGTGCCAGCGAATAAACAAGTAAAAAATTACTTCGTTAAGCTGTAGCAATGGTGAACCTTCCATTAATCCGTACATTCATGTATGTTTATGTCAAGCAAGGGTACGTACGTGCGCGCGCATAATGCACTTACGGTAAAAACATCCCTTTCGGCATAAATGTAGCACCAACTTGGAGATACGACGCGTTTATTATGCATCTATGATAACTGATTTGTAGTATGTACCTAATGTATACATATTATGTGTATTTATGCTTGCGTGTTAATAAAAATCGAACTTCATTTATTACGATTTTTTTAATCTTTCACAGCCGTAAGATTTTATGGAACAAAATTAGTGCTAACGTGTAGGCCACCATTATTGAGTGGCCTATGGACGTGTGCAGCACCAGGAGTATCATACATACACTGCCGACCCTGAAGGGAAGGGGGGCCTATTATATTATTATGTATAGATGTGGACCAACTAGCCAGTGCAGTTGACTTGAGACTCCAATCAATGCATCATGAAATTTCTTCAATAAAAAGCGTTTTTGTTTACGCTATTTTAACCAGTAACTTATTGGCTTATCCTTAGTTAAAACCTAATTATGAAACTGCACCCTCTCTCCCAAGAATTCCCCAAAGACATGAGCTGTAGAAGATATAATTGAATTGTCCAGAAGGAAATTGAATGAACGAAAACTTTCTGCGCGCCTCTGAACCAGGAGCTTGTGTCGTCAGATGATCAACTTGATAAGTAATTAGTTCATCATTTTATAATATTGTAAAAAAATGCACCTATTTTTGTGACCTAAAAAAAGTAGCTGCAGCTGGGATTATACTGGCTACGCAAGGCTATTGGGCGCACATTGAGAGAGCTCAAGGGAGAGCCATATCTCTAGTAGTCGACTGTTACAACCTAATTGGTTGAATTTGAAGAAGCCTCTACACACGGGGCCTTTAAGCGGGGCGTGAAAAAGCATTCGAAGAGGCCGTCAAGCTGAGTGCCACCATTGTAGCACCACCGGTGTATGTAGTGGTGACCCCAGTCCTGAGACTTCACCTTTAGCTTATCATCAGGCGAGATAAAGTCATTTTGACGTGTCCTATATAAAAAAGGTGAGGTTGGCTAAGCCCCGAAGTTCTTAGTGATAGTTCTAGAAAAAAGAACTGGTAGATATAGGATGAAAAAAGGTTACTTCGAATAAAATTAATAGCTTTAAGCTTATTGCACATTATGTACGTAAACGCAATAAAACTGTACTTCAGCAAAAAGAGGCAAATTTTTATAAAAAAATATTATGCAATTAAGCCAAGCACTCACCAAGGACTCGGCAAATTAAAAAGCTAACTGGCATATACTCAGTTGAGTTTAAATGAATTAGCATAATAGAACGTGCTCATATCAAAAGAACTAAGTTAAAACTAAGCTAAATACACTTAAGAGTGAGTTCTTAAGGCGAGTATGGTATAAGCTATGAGCGGTAGCGATTTTTAACATCGCAGTAAATTCATTCATTCATACCATGAGTAATGACTGATTTTTGGTAAAATTGGTTTAAATAATTATGTTATTATTATTATATATTATCATTTTTCTTTGTTCTGTGTATATTATGTTTAATTCTGTGTGATGTCATCAGAGTTGCAATGTTTGCAACTAATCGCAGAGCGTTTTCATGATAAATACAATTTCAATTTATTTTGTGTAATCTTCTAAAAAATGAAAATGTTTTACACTTTTAATAGCATTTTACGAATAAAATTTGTACAAATATTTTTTTATATTATGTAAATTGAACATTTGTGGATGTCTCGACACTTTCGTACTAAACTATTTTAATATTCTTGAATGTAATTGGCCAGATACACAGTTTTATAGCAAGTACGCGTTAGGTTTAGCATGCCAAAAACGGTTTCACTGCCATAATCTAAATATCTTCTATAAAAAATGTACCAATAAAATAACTCATAATAACATTTTATCATTTACATTTACTGCGCCATAAATCAAGCAAGCAACAATGTCGTCATCTCTTACAAATTGCGCCAACTTACTTAAGTGCTATACTTAACAATGTTTGGCTTCGACGCTGTAACGACGTAAACGCTGGGAAAACATGGCTCCCCTTTGAAATAACTTAAAAGAAGCAGGGAAATTTATACTGTCATTCATTAAACGAGGAGGTAATGCCCCAGCAAAGTGGGTTATACCCAGACTTAATTTTATTTTTTAATGACGTCAATTTGACGACGGAACAGTATCTCCGGATTCGTATGCTTTCAATTTTATTATTTGACTAGCTGTGGCCCGCGGTTCCGCCTGCGTGGACGTCGTTTTTTGCGTTTTTCTACTATATCTTCGGTTCTAATCAGCCGATTGTGATCAAATTAATATGCGTAAGATTTTGAGTCTAACCAGGACTTTTCTAATAAAAACCTCATCAAAATCTGTTCAGTCGTTTTTAAGTCCATTGCGACAGCGATGGGCGTAGAAAGAGTAATAAACTACATTCAGACATACATCTTATTAAACTTTCGCATTTATAATATTAGTAGGATTCTTTCTATTAACTATATCCAATTCATGCCTCGTATTTTAACAGTCGTTTCCATTTCTTAAAGATATTTCACTTGATAAACGTTGATACTTACCTAAATATATTTTATTTTTGTCATCCGCTTACAATTCAATTTATTTGCTAAATAAAAAACGTGTCTAGACAGGTAAATCTCAAAGAAATGCTTGTGTACCCGTAGTAGCTGGAGGCTGTACTTGTTAAAATGTACAGTAAAATAAAAATATTATTTCTCTAAAAATATATCTAAACTTTTAAGAGGTTTTCTTCAATTTTGAGCGTTTTAGAGTCTTGGGATCCGTATCTTACAAGGAAAAACAAGTATCATAATTATTACTGTACCATTTTAATCCAATAATAATAATAGCAACCCATTTATGTCCCACTGCTGGGCACGGGTCTCCTCTTCTCTAACGAAAGAGCTAAGAGGGTTTATACCTTAATCCACACACGCTGGCCTAATGCAGGTTGGTGGATCGGACATGTTGACGTCAGGTAGTCGACGAAAAAAAATAGATACCTAACTAGGCACAAAAAACGCAAACCAATGTTTCTGAAATTTATTTCGTATGTATGAGGGCTATAGTGTTAAATGAGATGGCAGGTGGCAACAAAGTTACCGGGATCGACGCGCCCCCTCCAGGGACACTGCCAATAAAGGATCGGGAAAAATTGGCATTCGTGACGTCACACAACTACCCTGACATGTTCGGCCCTTGATACGTTGAAACTTATTTTGATATGAATATATCAATCTATGATACATTCATTTTATAAATAGGTAATATTACTTATTTGTTATAAAATTAGAATGTGAAATAGGTTCTTGAATCATACGAATGGGATAAGAAGTATATTACGCGAAATAGGGTCATTTTCAATATGATCTAACGTGACACTGATATAAACCACTACACAACACACTACTACTACATTATATACATACATACAAATCACACCTTTTCCCATTGGGGTAGGCAGAGACAACATCTTTCCACTTGCTACGATCTTGGCATACTCCTTTCGCTTATATACAACTACATTATGGGGTTCTTCAAGAAGGGCATTTTTTCAGGGTCGGCAGCGCGAGCGTGACGCCCCTGATTTTACACACGTCCATAGACCACGGTGACCGCTGGGCCGTGTGCTTGTCTGCCACCTAAGTGGTTAAAGTTAAAGTCAAAAATCATTTATTCTGTATAGACTTTTTTAAGCGGCACTTACAAAACGTCAAAATCAAAATGATTTAAAACTAGAAGCAAATGGACCACCGGTTCGAAACGCGGCCCAGACCTGAGTAGACTCCGGCAAGATACTCAGCGGGCTGTTTTTTTTGGTCTATTTACAATAATTGCCTTCGTATAAAAACCACGCTTTAACTTCATTTAAGCATATAACTGAATACTTATGATCGAAATCAAGCAATAAAGCAATCAATCAGACATTTGTATGAAAGCGAATCCTTAAACGTTCTTCCACACACTTGAAATAAATCACAAGGAACTGATTGCCAATTTGTTTACTGTCTCGCCCGCCCGTCACCCGTGCGGTATCTTGGCGCGTTATTAAAACGGGACTCAATATCGCGATACCTGTGCCTTCAGCGCCCTCGCTTTGATCTTCGCACTTTGATGTCTGCTGATTGAGACCTACATTCCTTCACACAACCATATCGACGTAACTTATTGGCACCTTGTAATTGAATATCAACTTTATTTTTGTAAGCTATGGTTGGGTTTCGATTGCCAGTGTTTGAGCGTGTTCTGCACGAGTTGTAAACGATGTTTTTTTCAGTGTATCTACAGATTTCATAATGAGCAACGGGAGTTGGCGTACAAGTGTAAATAAGTGTGTTATCATTACGCCAGGCCTTTTGCGGGTATGGCTGTTTGATGTATATTCTGAGACCGATTCTCGAGAGGTTTGTATGTATGTTTGTTACGGGATCTTTGGTGACACGTTGGATTTGAGGATTTAATTCAGTTCACGCCTTGGAAGAGGTTTTTGAGTATGTATTTGAGATATAGGTGTATACCTTAGGGGATGTTTGACTTGATAGATATCTACAGGTATAGATGATTGTATCAAAGGCAAAGATTTATGATACAGATGGTGACCAGAATTTCAATTTCTGAAGGAGGTAGGACACGATGGCATCTTCCATTCGAAATGAGGTAGTACCTCCATCCTACAGAAGACCGCGGTCATAATAACCATCGTGTTGTATTCCCGCCGGTGGGTAGAGTAGCCAGAGCTCATTGTGCTTATTTTGAAGGGAAGGGGGGAGGACTAAGAAGGGGTGAGGAGGCTAGGAAGGGGAGTGGGAGGAGGGATACAGTGAGCTCTGGCTACCCTACTTACCTTAACTTAAATAGACACTTGCCACGATCTTGGTCAACCGCTTCTTGACCTTTCATGATAGTTTTCATACTGCTATAGAATTAGCGTATATTTTGACCTGACTTTTTCTTGAAATATCCCCTATTCGACTGACTTACGTACGACTAGAGAAGACCTCTACCGGATTGCTCACTCACCCTCGTTTTAATAAATTCGTCAATTTTCCTTCGTCTATCTTCTTTTAAAATCATTTGAAACATATTAATTCCGAAATTGAAATTAAATGCATTAAATTTGAACTCATTTACCGAAGGACATTTTCGCCGACATGCCTATCGTCCCCATCGCTATATTTACAGTACGAAGGGACAGTATCTTTGAAAGTAAACAAGGCAGAGGAAATTAACTAACTTCGCCGTAGAAACACTTTCCCTTCAGGGTGGTCATGGCTCGCAGTTAGGTATGTAAATTATATTAATAGGAATCTTAATAATCAATAGCCAAAGTTTGAAATTAAGGCCGTCATGTAAATCAAAATGATATCTTTCATAAAAGCTACACGACAAGACTATAGCTTTTATATTTATGGTTAGATTCGCAAAGTTTGATAAAAGGAGCTAATAGAAAAATATCTGTCTACGTATTTTTGAGCCCTACGAAATTAGAAGCAAAACTGTGTTCAGTTTTTAGTTTTAACTTAGATAGCGCTATACTAAAAATGCCTAGGCTCTGGTGTATGTGTTGTATATCTTTATTCTCAAGAATGGTGGTCAGATGGTAGTCACTTCTTACGGAGGTAGAACTCGACGGTATCTCCCGTCCGAACTGAGCAGTCCGACTGGGGTACCTCTGTTCTACAGAAGACCACGGTCATAATAACCATAATGTTGTGTTCCCGGCGGTATGTAGGGTAGCCCGAGCTTTCCCCCTCGTCCCCCAATACCCATCTCCAAACCCCTCCCCAACCTCTCAACCCTTCAGGGTCGGTAGCGTGAGTGTAACGCCCCTGATGTTGTACACGTCCATAGGCCACGGTGACCACTTTCCATCAGGTGGGTCTAGTGCTTGTATGCCACCTAAGTAGTATAAAAAAATCTCATTACAAAATATGCAGTCAAGCGCGCTTAAAACAAAGCCCGTCTTTGAAGCATACGCATGCTCCATAAACATAGATTTCCCTTCAGTTCACGCACGCTAAGCACTGTTCACTCCGATATCTTTTAAGACTATTTCTCCGCTTGAGAGAAGACATGTGGTTAAAAAAAGCGATGCAGCCACCAGAAAATCTACAATATTTATGGGTATAACATGTAGAATACAGCCTTAAGGTAAATAACATCTACGACCTACAGAAAAAGCACCCATTCAGGAACCCCTTACCTGTAGGGGTTCGGAAAACCAAGTTACATTTACAGTTCAGGTGTAAATTTCTCACACGATTCTAGACTTTATATTGTAGATGTTAAGAGTCAAGGGAAGTTTTTTGATACGTAAATTCAAAGTTTGTAATATAAATGTGAAATCACAGTAGCGACTCATTGGCGCAGAAAGTGCGTAACTCCTTAACAACGATAATTTCAAATCAGCCCAGTGGAGTGTAGAGATAAATTTTGGTATTCGCCTCTCGTGCCCACAAAACAGATTTAAATAGGCCATTAAAATAGGCTGTTTTGTACGGAGGCTGCGCTCGTGCGAGAGGACAATCCCCGAGGTGTTATTGTATAACTTTTAATTGTACACGCAATAGAATTTTGGAATAATTGTCTAAGTTCCGTCGGTCGTAATTTGATTGCCTTAAGTTACTTTTCTTTACAAAAATATTGATGCGTGAAGACGCGAGCGAAAATTTCGGGTAACTTTGTGTTCTGTTTTTGAAGACAGTTAAAGTAGGAAACAAACATTATGTTTTGCCTGATGGTAAGCGGGTACCGTAGCCTATGAACAAATTAATATATTCTTGCATATTCTACACAGCGCTATTTATACTCAGATTAAGGGAGACAGGGATAAACAGACTTATATACATTTTTTTTATAAAATTAACTTAATGACTTACATCATTGAGTTACTAAAAAAATGTGTATACGTCTGTTTATCCCTGTCCCCCTGTACCAATGCAAATAATACATGATCAAAATTACAAATTTTTACACTAAGTGGGAATCGAACTCACGAACCTAGCAATCCAATAGTCGTAACTCTACCGCTACGCCAAAGAAGTAGTCAAATGGCCTAAATACTAAAATAAGGTGTTAAATATATGTGTTAAATCATGTGTTTATGATTTGTTACCACTTACATTCATATTTGTTAAAAATCGTTAAAATAATACACCAAATTTCAAGATTAACCCTTAATCTATTCAAAGAGCCAAACAAACAAACTGATCTCCTTCAGTATGATCATAACAAGTGTAAAACATGTAGAGTGTGGATGACATTGGCATGGCATGCACTTGGGCAAACAGAGCGTGCAATAACTGTGAGAAAACTGGATAGTAAACACAGGTACTTTAGTAGGTAGGTATAGATGTTCTATTTCACGAAGGCGGTTTAGCTGTCATTGTAGTATAACATATTATATACATTGCTTTTAAAAATGAATTACTTGCAATGCAATTATTGTTCTACTAACTGCTACATGAATTACTTTTGACGTGACATGAACTTTCGCACACACATGTACGCGTATTTACAAGACACAGTTACTTCTATTTAATTGTTCACCCCCCTTCGTGAGATAAAATATCACTATACTATTATTTATTCTGCTAGACAGGTTTATAGACTAGCGGGTCGAAGTAATAAAGAAATCTATGCTAATATTATAAAGAGAAGAAATGAGAAAGTTTCTTTGAACACGCTAATCTCTGGAACTGCTGCTTCGCATTAAAAACTATAGAATTAAAGGAGAGCTATGTTTTCATCGACAGAGTATGTAAGGGTTAATCTTGAAATTTGGCGTGTTCAGTTGATTTCCCTGGCGCGGGCGTGCTTATAAAACTATCAAGAAATACGAATAATATAATAATAATATATATAATAATAATAGTGATACATTATTTTTATTAATTTATGTGTCTATGTATGGAATGCCGTGTCTGAGTCTGTGTTTCCAGAAAGCTATAACCTGGGAAGTGAATAGGTTGCTTCTAGGCAAGCGTGCTCCATCATCGACCACATCATCATTTACCATCAGGTGAGAATGTGGTCAAACGCGATCTTATCGACTATAAAAAATATACGTTACAAAGTTTCAAAAATGTGTGCGCCAGAGGAATCAACTGTATAAGGCAAATTTCAAGATTAATCCTTATACATTTCAACCTTGAAAACATAACCCTCCTTTTAAGGTGTCGTGTAAAATATATAAGGATACATTGCTAGTGTAGTTTTAATAGTAAATACAAACACCTCGTGAAGTTATAGATAGTAGGTAAGTTAGAAACAAGCGGTGTGGCCGGTGCCGCGCCGTCTGGCGGCCGTCCGTGTAACCCGACACTGCAGGCTTACACGCTCCGGTGCACTGCCACGGATTCCGGCTAGGGTGTCACTTGCATAGCTACACTACCGGCTTCACTCGCTATATTTACACTATGAAAATTGGAGAGACTTTGAAAAGTGTACACTAAATGAATTTTGTTGTGTTCCCGCCCCGGTAAGTACGGTAGCCAGAGCTCAAGCTCAATGTACCTTTTTGTAATGGTGACCCCCATTCCAGAGACTTTACCTTTAGCTTACCATCAGGCGAGGTGAAGTCATCTTGATTGGAGTGGTTATATTTTCTTTACAGGCAATAAGATCTAAATTATGAGCAGCGTAAGTGTAACACTGTACCCCAGATCTATAATTATTTTTTATACTAGGTATTATAATATATTGAACTGTATCTGTACATTGGAGATACTAAAAAATACTATGAATAGGTTGCTTCTAGGCAAGCGTGCACCATCGTTGACTACATCCACACTTACCATCAGGTGAGATTGTAGTCCAACGCAAGCTTATCGACTGTAAAAAAAATGCGCGATCCTGAACACAAATATGTTTTTGGGGTTATTATCTTACTCGCGTGCTGTAGTTAACGCAAGCAAAGTCACATGCAAAGGCTAGCAATATCTTTGAGGTGATAGTTGAACATATACTCATAGCTGAATACCCTTAGTGCATATTTTTGCTTGGCAAGAGTTGTTAATCGTGACAGTTTTTGGAAGAGCTCCAAAAGATCAGGGCATGTTTCCGTTAAAACCGTCGTTGTATATGTCAAGATATAATGGCTAGGTACACACTACATTCGACCTTGTCGTACACAGAGGCGAAACAGTATAACAAGTGCACTTGGAAGCTTATTAGTTAGTTTGTCAAGCCTTAGACATGTAGGTCTTAAATATGCACGGCTAGACTTATACAGGCTGTTCTATTTTAGTAGCGAATTTAAGATTCATTTTGCTTTACATATTTTTTTAGTGTAAGAAATAGGATACGTAGGAATAATAATAGGACCGTATTAACATCAAATTGAAACGTTTCATTTAGACTTACATACAGCTAAGAATTTTTTTATATAGGTCACGTCAATATGACTTCACCTCGCCTGATGGTAAGCTAAAGGTAAAGCCTCATTAAGGGTAGGTAAAGGTAGATAGGTAAAGGCATTTATAGCCTACTATTTACTGTCAGTCTGAGGCTGCGTAAAATTCTGATCTCATTCTTGAAACCCACGAGAATCTATTCAAAATAATAAAATGTAGCATTATAATTTATTTCCATTATATAATCCACTCTACAATCTATCACTGCACCTAATTTCAGCCCGATCGTTTCAACAATTTGAGCGTATTTGAGCAACAGACATCTAAAAATTTTCACAAAATTTCACATTTATAATATTAGCAGGATGGAATAAATTTAAATCATTCTGTATACGTCAGCGTGAAGGGCGAAGGAAGATAGAATTTCCGTCGGCGGCTCGTTTACAAGGGCCATTGCCACGGACATCGGCTGGCGGGATTTTAACGAGTTACCTACACTCCGTTAGGCTTACGTTACTCAAAAAAGTACGAAAAATATTTGAGCTCAGCTTTAAAAACTGTAGCTAGGGGAGGGTTGATTTTGTTTAGTTTGGATAACAGAGTCATGAACGAGTTAGGTTGTTGGTAGAAGAACTGTCACCGGTAGAAGTGGTTTAACATTATTTAATACCTTTAGCGTTAAAATACGTTCACAGGCCACGGTAACAGTTTCTATAATTAGATGGGCCATGTGCTTGCCTGCCACTTAAGTGGTACAAAAAATTTCATAAAAACATACATACCTACATACATCATACATATTATGCTCACGCCTTTTTCCCTCCGAGGTAGGCAGAGAAAAGAGACCGCCATCTGCTTCTGTCCTTATATACTTTACGCACTATCTCTGCTGTTATTGAACCTTTTATGCAAGCCCGCTGGTTTCGAGTGCTTTTGACCTGCCCTTTTCACCTTAAAAACGTGTTCTCTTTAGATTTCGAAGAGTATCTATAAGAATTTCCTCCAATACAATATAGGTGAATAGCGATGTGTGGTTCCACCATTATATGACGAATTGTGAAGGGTTTAGTCGTCTATCAAAATTTCATCGACTACATTAAATAGACGAATAGTGAATAGCGAAGTGTGGTTCCACCATTACACAAATATTCACTCATAATCAACACCGAAGATCACTGAAGCATATTCACAACTATATTCAGAACATCTAATGTACACAAATCAGTCGAAGTTCTCACAGGTCATTGCACTTATTGACATAACGTCTGGCTAGACCCAGCTCAGATTAATATCTTAGTCTAACTTTATGTCCATATTGGCTTATGGTAATCACGAACAGGTGTTTGATGTTGGTCGAAAGTTTGGTAGCGATGGAGCGTGTTTATATGTTTAACATAAAGTAAATATTTCGTCGGTTAAGCTTCGGTTGCGCTTCGATAGATTTGGGTTGTTAATGATTTGGGTTGTTAATGTAGAAGGAACCTATTCACTCGTAATAAGGTTCCTTCTAGGCAATTTTCAAATGCCGCTGTACGTGTGTTTGTAATTATCCTGTCCTAAAAGACTTACTGATTTTGATGACGTTTCTTGTGTACTTACACATAGGATCAGCTGAAAAGTTTTTAGCTATAGTTAAATCTGCGATGGTAGCTGAACGGATAAGGACGCGGCCTCTACTCAGAGCTATCGAGTTCGAATCCGGCCGGACAGCACCAATGTGAATTTCACTTTGTGAAATTTTTATGTGCTAATCACATGATTTACCATCTGCTGACGGTGAAGGAAAACATCGTGAGGAAACCCAAATGTCCTAGAAGAAATTCTAAGGACATGTCTGATCCACCAACCCGCATTTGGCCAACGTGTGTGGATTAAGGTCTGAACCCTCTCAGCTCTCTCGTTAGAGGAGAGGAGATCCGTTCCCAGCAGGGGGACATAAATGGGTTGCTATTTATAGTTAAATACTGCAGGTGATGATGTTTTGATTTCATATTTTCGGATAATAGGATAAAACTTTTAGTTTCCCACTACATATTTTTTATTACAACATACAATTTATGTTCCTGATTTATTACATCCAAGGACGTCTACCTACCCCCTTTCGTTAGCTCTATATAAATAACACAGTGCACTGATGTAGAACAAACGGTTTTCTACCGTAGGCGGATAAGTCAATCTAAAAAATAAGTACCAATAATAACATTCTTATTCATACCCCCTTTCGCAAGTCAGGTAAACTTCCCATCATGTCGATTCGAGATCATTACGCCGACTCAAATCGGTGGTGAGCAGTAAAAGTAAAGTCGGTACAAAGCTAGCAAACATTCGAATAAAACGCATAAAAAGGGGAGTAGTTTATACACAAAAGCAAATGACATTTATATGGTAAGAGGCGATCGTAAAAGTTGATATTATATGGTAGGGATGGGACACGCTTCTTTGTAGATATCGATATTTCTCACGTTTCTGTTTTGTAATACTAGAGTGGCAAACAAGCATAACGACTCACCTTATAATGTTACCTTGGTAGGTAAATGAACCCTTTTTTTCATGAGAAAAATTCTTTCGGATACCCTCGTCCAGAGGGGGTAGTTATGTCTGGGATCTACGTATTCAAAATTGCCCCCTTGGGTTTGGGAACCACGGTGTACCTGTCTTGTCCTCGGAAAAATAAGGGGCACATTGAATGGTGCCACCACGGTGCTACATAAACCCTAAAACTGAATTAAAGTACTCGTTCATTTGGCAGGGATAAATAAGGAATTTTAAAGTGCATGGTAATGGGTTTGATCTTCAGAAATATTTTGTACCAAAAAAGCACGTTGGAACATTTAAAACCAGCGGGTCTGTCTGGAATATTAAATCTTATTCTTCATTCGTGTTAATGTTGCCATCGCTGTATCGTGATGTAGTAATTGGTTTCACGACACTGCAGCTATCTACGGAGAGGGCCCAGGCATAGGTACCTGCCTCTGTAACTAGAGGATTTCTGCCTACCCTGGAAGAAAATAGGCGTTAGTATACCTAAATACAAACACAACACTACACTAACGAAAACAAGAGTAATTAACGGTCGAGGCAGTAACGCACTTTTAGCGAACAAACGATTAATTACATCGATAAGTACCTGTCCCATCACTACTACACATATAAGGATACTAAAATTGGAGCGAAAAATTCTAGCGGAATAAATAAATAGCGCTATAAACATGGTGGGCAGGTATTTGCGTTGAGATTATGTGCAAAGGGCGATCTTCTCTTTATTTACTCAGTTGGAGTTAAGGATCGATGCGTACAGCTAAGGAGTGGAATTCCTTGCCCGAGTCGGTGTTCCCTGAAAGCTATAACTTGGGAGTATTCAAGTCACGAGTGAATAGGTTGCTTCTAGGCAAGTCACTTACCATCAGGTGGGATTGAGGTTAAACGTAAGTCTATAATAAATAAAAAAAAACAAATTCACTACCTACTATCGTTGATCAACCACTTTATGTCATTCTGAGATAACAAAACGTAAAAAACAGTCGAATTCTGAACCTCCTCCTATTTTAAGTCGGTTAGAAAGAAAATGAAATGGGACCTGATGAGTCTCTGGTCCGAATTATAGATTGGCTTAAAATAGTGTATGGTCGCCAAACTACAGGGTACATATTGACGAAATTGAGCGTATCCAGAAGAAAGCACTAAGAATCATTAGCTATCGTCAAGACCCTGGACGTTCAAGCATTGACTACCAAGGTAGACTTTGCAAATTCAGAGCACAGCAGCTGGAAACTCGACGTATATATTTTGATCTGGTTTATTTGTACAAGATAATACACTGTCTCATAGATTCACCGCGACTACTTTCTCAACTCACTTTTAATATTAAATTCAGCGCACGTAGGTCTAATGACACGAATCTATTTTCTCTTCGGGTTTACAAAAATAATATCTCTTTCTTTAATCCTTTAACAAGGATGGCCCGCCAATATAACGAGGTGGCAAAGAAGAACAATCACCTAGACATATTTGACTCTAATTTTAATAGATTCATTAAAAGTCTGAAAGACATCCTCCATAGTGGTTCGACCTTAAAAAATACTTAAATTTATATTTAAATATGTTTTGTCATTTTTAGTTAATTTAGAGCTTTCATGTTTTTAATATTGTTTTAACTGTGTGCACATGTTGTTATGTTACAATCCAGAACGGAACTGTTTTTGTACTTACTGTTATTTTTAATGATTGTAATGTGTTTTGTGCGCCTCAATAAATAAATAAATAAAAAAAATAAAAAAATAATTTAACAATCAATATTGACAAAACGAAAATAATGAATTTTAAAATACGAGTTTGTCGCACGGCATCTTTAAAAATTCGCTACCTAGATAATGACGTTGAAGAAACAGAGGTGACTAAATTCTTAGGGTTACATATTGATAGTAAAATCAATTGGAAACTACATGTTGAATATGTGTGTAAAAAACTAGCCCAGTTCTCATACGCACTTCAAAAATTAAGGAAGGTAGCTAACACGTCTACTCTAATAACAGCCTATTACGGTTACGTCAGCTCAACTCTCAGATACGGTGTTATATTCTGGGGCAACAGCATAGACCACGAGCGTGCGTTCATTGCTCAAAAACGCTGTGTAAGGGCGATGTTTAATTTTTATGCACCTGACTCCTGTGAACCATATTTTAAGAAAATGAATCTACTGACGTTTCCGTGTATATACATACTTGAGGTAGCTGTATTTGTTAAAAATAACATTGAATTATTTAATTATCGTACACGTGCAAGACATCAGAATAAATTACATATAGTCACTAGCAAAACACAACTCATGCATGAGAGTATTTTTTGCTTAGCCCCGCGAATTTTCAATAATGTTCCAGAGTGTATCAGAGTTATTTCAGAGTTGAACCTATTTAAAAAACGACTCCGTGACTTGCTAGTAAGCAAATGCTACTACTCGTTAGAAAACTTCTTGTCAGATAACTCTTTACGGCAGTACAAAGTGCTTTAGTAGTGATGTGTTCAGTATGCATTTGAGAGGGGAGAATTACAGGATTTAATTAATTGTTTTGACATCTACATCTAAATATGACATAATCTAATTTTAATTCTAAATACATTCTAAATTATTATAATTGCTAATATAACATTTTCTTTTGTATTCTAAAAAAATCTCTGGCATTTATTTTTAAATTTAAGTTAAAACTATTATCTACTCGTATTATACACTACAGTCAAAACTCCATATTGCACTGTTTAATTTTATGACTCTGACATGCATGCTATTTTGACATTGTTTTATTCGATTTTTCACATGATGTTTATTATGTATTGTATGCTGCTTATTAGTTGACATATTAAATTGTGATGATGTATTAAAAATTTGCATGCCCTATGGGTGGAATACAGAATGTTCAAACTTTTAAAGCTATGTAATACCTGATTGTACCTGTATTTGCAAATAAATGATGATTTGATTTGATTTGATTTGATTTGACCGAATCCTAAAATTGCATACAAAAATAATTGTCACCCTGTCATTGTTATATTGAACTCACATTCTTGTGACTCTCAAAAATCCCCGTTGCTTTATTCGTGCTAAAAGAATGCATAGTCCGCACAATATCTGCATTCTTTTGACAAAATGCTATTGATCGGTGTCCATGGCGTTTAGTCAAAGCGGGACATTTTTATGTATTTTATCCTATAGCACGTCGCTCTATCGGCATGATGTTTGACCACCTTACACAGTAAACACTATTTCCATACACAAGGGATTTTGATAAATGCACAGGTGAGTTGGCACTACTGGCACATGAAGTTGACAGTTTAAAAAAATATAAGTGTGTAAGCCCAGAACCAGATAGTGGGTTGTTATATCTACCTAAACTAGAGAAAAAATCTGTGAGGATATTTATGTGTTAATATTTTCGGCTTTAGCATCAATTATAAATTGCTCTCCCGATTTCTTTTACAAAACATTCAACTAACTGTTAATCGCGACTCCGCCCTAGTAAAATTCTGATCCCATTCTCATTAATTTGGAATTTATTTATTTTTATTTTATTTATTCATGATAGGCTAACGTTTGACCTCAATCCCACCTGATGGTAAGTAACGATGTGGTCTACGATAAATCACGCTTGCCTTGAAGGAACCTATTCACTCGTGACTTGAATATTCCCAATTGGAATTCGTTAGGCTAATACCGATGGCGACTGTAATTTAAATACACTCGAGAGCAATGAATCCGGGTCACTTAAAGAATCCTAAAAATCTCGGAAACTAAAAATGCTAGGTTAATGCAATAAATTGTATTTAATAGACAATGTAATACTCCTTAAATGAAGGTATTAAAACTTCTTAGTTATTGTAAAGTTATATCATAAAAAAATCAAATTTGAAAAAGGGCCACTTTCGAAGATGGAACTACGAAATTACAGCATTTGGTTTTGCTTTTGTTTGTAATCTGTCATTTATGTGGGTACATAAACCATGTTGATAGTGCTCTATATTCATTATTCAAGCTGAAATTATGTCGCTTACGCCTGAAGAATGCACCAGAATACTTACAATGCTGGAAACCGGCCGGAGTCAGCGCGATACAGCCAGGACTGTCGGTGTGTCGCTGTCAACAGTACAAAGAGTTCTCCGACGTTACGAAGAAACTGGTTCTAACCTACGCAGACCAGGAACGGGCAGAACCAGGTGTACCACAGCACGAGAAGACCGATACTTGGTGAACACCATGCTTCGAAATCGCTTTCTCACAGGAACTGAACTCACCAATCAGTTTCGACGCCTCGGAGGAAGTAACCCAAGTGCATGGACAGTAAGACGTCGGCTTGCTGAATCTAACTTAAAACCCCTTAGACCTGCAAACGGCCCTAAACTGGAGCGTGGGCATCGTATTTCGAGACTAAGATATGCCCAGAGCCACGTAAATTGGAGTATTGAAGATTGGTCAAAAGTTATGTTCTCCGACGAATCAAAATTTATGCTCTACAAGCACGATGGAAGACACAGAGTGTATCGAAGACCAGGGGAAAGATTCAAGCAAGCATGCATCGAAGAAAAAGTAGCCTACGGTGGTGGGTCTGTACTTGTGTGGGCCGGAATTTCTTCTGAAAGTCGCACAGAGCTGGTGATCATAGAAAACGGCTCTTTAACTAGCGTAAGATATGTGGAAGAAATCCTCAATGATCACGTTGGTCCATTTATGGTCAATTTAGGTGAGGATGCTATATTTATGCATGACAATGCCCGACCTCATACAGGTAGGATTGTGAATGACTACCTTCAAGAGATGAACATTACTCGTATGGAGTGGCCAGCGCGCAGCCCGGATATCAACCCGATCGAGCATGCTTGGGACGAGCTAGGCAGATGCGTAAAACAACGAAACCCTCCCCCAATCACGCTTCGTGAGCTCAAAATTGCTCTCACAGAGGAATGGGAGAATATTCCCCAAAATCGTATAAGGAACTTGGTGTACAGCATGCCAAACCGCGTAAACGCAGTAATGGAAGCACGAGGAGGCAATACGAAGTATTAAAATTCAAGAAAATCGTAATAAAGTTCAAAAATTTCATGTTTCCTATTTTTGTTTTAAGGAGAGATCAGCAGTTTTTTTCTTTATGTAATTTTGTGTTAATAAAATGTATGGTGACTCATATTTTTTTTACTTTCATTTAAGGAGTATTACATTGTCTATTAAATACAATTTATTGCATTAACCTATCATTTTTAGTTTCCGAGTTTTTTAGGATTCTTTATGTGACCCGGATTCATTGCTCTCGAGTGTATTAATTCAATATTTAACATATTTCACTTTTTATACGTTTCAATTTCAGTATATTGTTTCTATTTTTTTTTATACTACTTAGGTGGCATGTTATATTGAAGTACAAACTTGTGAAGCAAATGGTCTTATTAGTCTGAATACGTTTAGTTTACATACTTATGGTGTTTACGATTTCATTTATTAAAGTGGCAAAATTATGGCTGCGAGGTGACTTGAATATTTTGAGGATCCACCAGAAATTGTGTATGCACTCGACGCGTGGGTAAACCTCAACTCGGTGCATATAACCCTCTTATCATACGAGTAGTTTATTTTTTTTTTTTATGAGTATTTGCAATTTTTAAATTAGAAATTTTATTCGCCGCACCATAAAGACTTGGAATTCTTTACCAGCGCATGTGTTTTCTCAGGATTTTTCTTTGTTCTGTGGTTTTCTCCCTCCAATAGTCCCGGTGCCTTTAAGCGGGGCGTAAAAATGCATTTGATGAGGCCGTCACAGTAGCACTACCGGTGTATGTAGTGGTGACCCCATTCCTGAGACCTTTCCTTTAGCTTACCATCAGGCGAGGTAAAGTCATGTTGAGTCAAGTCAGTTTTTTTAAGTTACACTCAACTTAAAAAAAACTATCACCAAGACTGAGTACTTACCTATCATAACTTGATTATTAAACAAGCCTTCTATTTAATACCCATATTTAATTTATTCTACGTAAAAAGACATACTGAATGGCTATTATACTTCAGGCTTCGTTCTCGATATAAGATTTACAATGCAGCTTCCTCACGCCAGTCGACAACCAAACGCATATTTAGAGCTGAAAGCAAAAACTAAACGCACAAGTCTCACTATTCCCGCTCTATATATTATCTGTCATTCTTTACGTTTGCGCGGCAACCTACGCAGTGAATTCCTTCAAAGTTATAATAAAAGTGAATAAAAACTAGTTTAAAGTCGGTAAAAGTGATCATATCGAAGCGAAAACATGGGAATGAGTATTATCTTCAAAAATCCGAAGATAGAAAGAAAGATGAAACGACATCGGTACCGCTCCGATTCATCAGAGGCGTCCATTATTTTTCTTCACCATGAAAAACAATTGTTATAAACAATAAAAACAGGAAAACTTGTTTCAAATACATACATGTAATATGCCACGCGGGTAATATACGAGATATATTGACGCGAATTAATAATTCGGGTCGTTTACGAAATAAACGGACGAATTTTCAAATACATACCTACTTACATGTATTATGCCACGCGGGTAATATACGAGATATATTGACGCGAATACATAATTCGGGTCGTTTACGAGATAAACGGACGAATTTTTTTCGATTCGATGCCAGAAAAACCCAAATATGGACTGGCACATAACACAGGCTTAGCTTGTATTTGTAACATTATTTTGAAGAATTGAACTGTTCAAAGCCCCTATACTCAATCCTGAAATCATTGCTACAGTGAATGATACTATAATTAACCGGGATAAAAGATTGAATCAGTTGGGAATGGGTCTCACCTTATTAGGTGATGCATTATCTATGATAATCAACAACAACAATATTGACAGGCTTAAACTGATCTCTCAGCTCAACGGTGCTGGGAGGATTATAACAGACTTACTCTTTTTATACAAACAAAAACCTTATTTTTTACCTGTCCTGGACAAAAAATTCTTAGACATTGTCAAAGAAGTGGTAAGAGATGATTACCTTTATGGTAACAACCTATCAGAAAAGATGAAGATCCTACAAGCTTGCCAAAGAACAGGCCAATCTATGAAAAAGCCAACTACATTTGCCACTACCCATCAGGGAAAAGTGAGTGGTCCACCTCGTTTCAACAAACAGAGGACAAATCTGAGGCCGGGACACAAAAAGTCATTGACCTCGTACCAAACCAGGAAACATCAAACAGTACAATCAGTACCAGCTACAGCATACTGCAAGGAAACCCAGAGCCCCACCACACGACAAAACTCGTGCTCGACACTAGAGGTTAGTCATGCTGTAAGATTAAATTGTTTCTTACCTTGTTGGCAATGGATCTGTAACAATGTGTCAATATTAAACCATATTAAAGGGTACTTAATACCTTTTACTGACACACCTTGTCAGTTACAATCTCAACAGTTGTTACAAGATGATATTTTAAATGATCCTAATATGCATGCAGCCATTAATATTTTACTGAATTTAAGTGCAATCTCTCCTTGTACACCATGTAAAGAACAACTCACATCTAAAGTATTTTTGATTCAAAAACCAAATGGTAGCAAAAGGTTTATTCTAAACCTTAAGCCTCTTAATAAATTTGTTGGTACATGTCATTTATGACAAAAATTGATTGAAAAGAAGCTTATTTATTGGTAAATATTAATCCAGCACATGTCATTTATGACAAAAATTGATTTAAAAGAAGCTTATTTATTGGTAAATATTAATCCAGCACATAGGAAGTACTTACAGTTTTCAGTATGATCAATTGTATGAATTTAATGCATTCCTATTATGGCTTGTGCTCTGCACTTTATGTGTTCTCTAAGATTATGAGAGTGGCAGTTGCACATTTAAGATCAAAAGGTCACAAATTAGTGTAATATCTCGACGACCTTTTGTGCATAGGTTCTGATTATAAAACATGTTTGAAAAATGTTAATGAAACAGTTGCTATTTTTAAATGTCTTGGATTTGTTATAAATTATGAAAATAGCATAATTATACCATCACAATCCGGTCAATTCTTAGGATTTGTATTTGATACAAAAACAATGACACTAAGATTTACCCACTGATAAAAGATTTACTATTTAAAAATTTGTTGAAAGATACTTGAATAAATAAAGTGGTAGTGAGACCTTGTCCATTTAATAGGAACATTGACTGCTGCATGCCCGGCATACATTCTTTACACAAAACTTTACACCTCTTTACCTACACCACTTTACATCATAAATATTATGGTTTAATAAAAAGTAAAGGTAACTATGATACAAAGATTATCATTCACCCAGATATTAAACTAGACCCACAGTGGTGGGCTAATAATATCAATAGCTTACACAGAAGTATATCATACTCTAGATATGATTTGGAGATTTTTATAGATGCATCAAGAAGTGGGGGGGGCGTGTGTAATTATAATAAGGTTCATGGGTTCTGGAAAGACACTGAAAAACTATATCGTATACCTAAATCACCTAAAACTACTTGCCATATTTTTTAGCCTTAAAAAATGTTTGTTAAAATAAATAATACAATATATTAACCGAATGGGAGATATTCAGTACCCACATCTAGATGGTTTAGCCAGAAGTATTTGGCAATGGTGTGAAGATAAAAAATTTGGCTATTTGCTTCTTACATAAAATCAAGGGATAACAAAGAAGTAGATAAATAATTTCGTAGAGTCAATCCTGACATAGAGTGGGAAATAAATACCTCCACATTCCAGTACATTGTGACTTAGTTTGGCCAACCTGATATTGATCTAATTGCATCGAGAAGTAATGCAAAATGTGAATCTTACTTTTCTTGGAAACCAGATCCAGATGCATCAAATATAGATGCTTTTTACTGTGTCTTGAACAAACTATTTTTGACGCCTTCCCCCCATTTAGTTTAGTTTATTATTAAGATGTTTACAAAAAATTAAGAATGACAAAGCAACAGGCATTATGGTCACACCATATTGGCCGTCACAAGCCTGGTATCCATCAATACAATCAAGTTAGTTTTAAAAACTGTTAATCTTCAAACCCAATTAACAATTATTGCATTCCTCTTTCTGAGAGAATCAACCCCCTACATCTTCATCTTACACTATTGGTCAGAATATTATCAGGAAAGCATGGCTAAGTCGAGCCATCCCTCCATCAGCAATAGAGTGTGTTAAAAAGTTCACTTTCAAATAATAATTTGAAACAATATGATGTCAATTATAAAATATGGTGGCCCCTTTGTCAGAAACAAAATATTGATCCATTTACACCATCAATACCAATTATTATGTATTTTTTTTAACTGAGCAATAAAATTCAACATAGGAGCCTCATATGGATCTTTAAATTCACACAAGTCAGCTCTTGCTGTAATAATAGGGTCAAAAAATTGGGAGTGATGACCGCATCAAAAGGCTACTTAAAGGTTTCTGTAACATCAAACCACCTCAGGTCAAGTATCAAAATACTTGGGAACCAAGTAAAGTCATTAATGTTTTAAAAAACTTGGACTCCAAATAATTCATTACATTTTGAAAAGTTATACAAAAAATTGGTAATGCTACTAGCATTAAGCAAGCCCAAAGAACACACTTTGTCTATAATCAAATTACCTAACATTACAGTAAATCATACAGGTGTATACACATTGCTATTACAGATACTATTAAAACATCTGGCCTGGGTCGCTGTCAACCGAACCTTTTCTTACCTTTCTTTAAAAAAGCACGAAATTTGTCCAGCTAATACATTATGTGATTACATAAACTACCTACACTCAGAACATTGGGGAAAAATAATATTCACCTAATACTTTCATTGAATAAGCCCCACAGACCAGTTATAGCCTCTACCATCAGTAGATGGATAAAACATACTCCATCTGTTTGCAATATAGATATTAGTATTTTTTCAGGACATAGTACTATCATGCCTCAACATCCACAGCTAAAGCTAAGGAAGTGTCATTAGGTATTATAAGGCAAACAGCAGGTTGGACAAAATAGCTTTTCGACCTTCGCTAGATTTTATAATAGACCAATTATTGCAAATAATTCATGTGAATTTGCTCATGCCTACTGTGCTTAATACTGAACAAAATTCATGCTTATTAGTTACCTATGGTATATTATTATTATTATTTTGTAAGTGCCATAATAATTATTAAAATAAATAAGAAAAATAAGTCTAGGTTAAAATGAATAACTTAATTGTTTATCCATCACTATAATTTGATTTAAACTCAATTTAAAAATTGGACATAAGTCTATTAATATAATGAATGAGACTGTTTATCTATTATTACCTTTTGTAATATGTATACCATGTGATAAAAAAAAAAAAAAAATGTTTAGAACCTCAATTTTTCAATAATCTCTTAACATCTGCATTGTAAATCTTATATCGAGAACGAAGCCTGAAGTATAATAAGTGATCAAACGAACTTACCTGTTGTGAAGTTCGATCATTATTATACGAGGGGCTTCGTTCGAAGATATAAGGACCCTCCCTACCCAAACCCTGAAAAATTGAGTTGAGTTGAGAGTTAGCTTACTCTAAAATAATGACAGATAATATATAGAGCGGGAATAGTGAGACTTGTGCGTTTAGTTTTTGCTTTCAGCTCTAAATATGCGTTTGGTTGTCGACTGGCGTGAGGAAGCTGCATTGTAAATCTTATATCTTCGAACGAAGCCCCTCGTATAATAATGATCGAACTTCACAACAGGTAAGTTCGTTTGATCACTTATTATATTTCAAGCGTAATAGAAATGTACACTGCCTTTATGAGATCGCACTTAGCGATTACACCGCCCTTGAACATTTTAATGTGAGGGTGTAAAACGTTGTTTTGTTATTATGGTCACGGAACGGACATGTATCGTATCAAATAAAGAGTTCAACTAATAATATAAACATTGTTATTTTTAATACTAGCTTCCGCCCGCGACTTCGCCCGCGTGGCAGTCGGTATCACCACCAAGTCTATTTAACAAAACGACTCTACATTCGACTCTCCACCTGTACTCCACTCTCCACTCTACTTGTCACTCCACTCTCCACTCTACTTGTCACTCCACTCTCCACTCCACTGGTCTCCACTGCAATCAGAATTTTTTTTTGCAGACAGACAGAAAGACAAAAAAATTTACTGATTGCATTTTTTGCATTAGTATCGATCACCAATCATCCCCCAATAGTTATTTTGCAAATATTATATTCAATGTACAGAATCTTCCTAAAGTTGTATTATAAGTATAGATTGAGCGTAAGTATTCTTTTGCATGGCTATCGACGGTAAATTTCTCCCAAAAGGCCGGTAGTGTGGTTACTAGGGGTGAAAAGCTTTGCTATCTCCCCGTATTTTTAGTGACGTCATTATCAAGTTTACCGGAAATTAGAAATGTATACATAGAAAAATTTGGTTTTTTAGTAGCGCCATTGTCAAGTTCATCTGAAAATTTATACATAATCAAAGTTGAATGTTGATTTTAAATAAAATTAGCTTTTTTTCGCGGCGTCGCCTGCGTGGAAGTTGGTATCGCCACCAATTAAGCGACTCTCCACTCGACTCTCCATTCCACTCTCCACTGTACTCAACTCTTCACTCCATTCTACAATAAAATTCACTCGCCAATCCACTCAACTCTCCACTCCAAAAATAAAGAATAAAAAGTATCCTAAGTCCGTCTTCTGGTTCTAAGCTCTCTACCAATTTACAGCCAAATTGGTTCAGCTGTTCTTTAGTTATAAATAGTGTAACTAACACGACTTTCTTTTATATATATAAATAAAGATGACAAACAAGCTTGGTACTAATCCTAAGGATTTTTCTTTGTTCTGTGGTACTAAACTATTGATTTATACTTCAAATTATGAGAATACCAACCTTTAGCCTCCCACAACATGGTTGCTGAAAACAATCGAAGCGTCACCTATGGTGTAACTAATAAATAACAGCAAATAATCTTTCTGACCATGTTATCTCATGCTTGAAATATAATAAGTGATCAAACGAACTTACCTGTTGTGAAGTTCGATCATTATTATACGAGGGGCTTCGTTCGAAGATATAAGGACCCTCCCTACCCAAACCCTGAAAAATTGAGTTGAGTTGAGAGTTAGCTTACTCTAAAATAATGACAGATAATATATAGAGCGGGAATAGTGAGACTTGTGCGTTTAGTTTTTGCTTTCAGCTCTAAATATGCGTTTGGTTGTCGACTGGCGTGAGGAAGCTGCATTGTAAATCTTATATCTTCGAACGAAGCCCCTCGTATAATAATGATCGAACTTCACAACAGGTAAGTTCGTTTGATCACTTATTATATTTCAAGCGTAATAGAAATGTACACTGCCTTTATGAGATCGCACTTAGCGATTACACCGCCCTTGAACATTTTAATGTGAGGGTGTAAAACGTTGTTTTGTTATTATGGTCACGGAACGGACATGTATCGTATCAAATAAAGAGTTCAACTAATAATATAAACATTGTTATTTTTAATACTAGCTTCCGCCCGCGACTTCGCCCGCGTGGCAGTCGGTATCACCACCAAGTCTATTTAACAAAACGACTCTACATTCGACTCTCCACCTGTACTCCACTCTCCACTCGTTTTTGTTTTGACAAAACAACTAGTTTTTGATCCATGCCTGCACATAAAGACAGACAGACAGAAAGACAAAAAATTACTGATTGCATTTTTTGCATTAGTATCGATCACCAATCATCCCCCAATAGTTATTTTGTAAATATATTCAATGTACAGAACTGACTTCTCTACAGTTTTATTATAAGTCGTAAGTATTCTTTTGCATGGCTATCGACGGTAAATTTCTCCCAAAAGGCCGGTAGTGTGGTCACTAGGGGTGAAAAGCTTTGCTATTTCCCCGTATTTTTAGTGACGTCATTATCAAGTTTACCGGCAATTAGAAATTTATACATAGAATAATTTGATCCTTAGTGGCGCCGTTGTCAAGTTCATCTGAAAATTGATACATAGTCAAAGTTAAATGTTGATTTTAAACAAAACTAGCTTTTGCGACGACTCTCCACTCAACTCTCCACTGCACTCTCCACTCTACTCCACTCTCCACTCCACTCCACTCTCCACTCCAAAAATAAAGGATAAAAAGTATCCTAAGTCCGTCTCCTGGTTCTAAGCTCTCTACCAATTTTTAGCCAAATCGGTTCAGCTGTTCTTGAGATATAAAACAGTGTAACTGATACGAATTTCTTTTATTTATATTGAATTAAATGATAAACAAGCTTTGAACTAAATTATTTATTTATACTTGAAGTATGAAGGTTGTGGTATTCTCATGATTCATCATGAGAATACCACAACCTTTAGCCTCCCACAACATGGTTGCTGAAAACAATCGAAGCTATATTGTAACTAATAAATAACACCAAATAATCTTTCTGACCATGTTATCTCTCACACCATCCATCCATCTTCTCGTTTCCTTTGTAACTATCCGCATAAAAATTAATACCTTTCTTAACTTACCAACTTACCATACCCATTGCTTTAATCCCTACACATTGATCACGAACCAGGAAACGACCTTATTATAATCAATCGACTGAAAACCTTCAATTATCAAACTGCCTACTACCGCAGAAAATATTTACCCTACTAAACAATTACCCAAATCGCAATATATATTGGATCATTCCACTTGGAACCATGAAATATAAAAATTGGTCTTAAAGAGAAGAAACTATTTTTGGTAGAACCATTAATGGATCCAACTACTTATTATAGTTCCCAGTAGAACCAACGATTTCATTTTCAGTTCTAAGGAGAAAAAAAGTCTCACTGGAACCAAAATTGATATAGACTATGGTTCCAAGTGGAATGATCCTATTATCCATTCAATAATAAATATCTTTGATTGCGATCACAAATTCGCACCATATTTCATCAAATTCACGGCAAATACGTTAGCAATCAATTGGGTTGAGCGACAAAACAAACGCTCTCTCAAACTGTATCGCATAGGGGATGAACGGATGTGACGTCACCAGCAGCCGCCATGCTAATGGCTAATGCGTGTCGCCGGAAGTCCTGGCCCGGAAACTGAACGGACATCTCGCGAAATTATCATTTAGAATTTTATTGCTGGCTTGCTGTGGGACGCGGGCGGCCCCGGTTGTTATATAAGATGCTGATGTTTGCGGAGGTGGGTGTGTATCCTGTTTCTGATCTATGACTTGAGGAGATGATCTCGAAGTGTGATTATTATCAAGACGTAAAGGTATCTTTTTTTGAATGCATATTGATGGTGAAAAGATACAGTTAGAAATTAACGTCGACGCGTGAATTATAAATCGCATAAGTTATATTTATCAAATTTTATTACGAGTATAATTGGCTTTTGTAATATCTTTTTTTATTCATGATAGGCTTACGTTTGACCTCATTTCCACCTGATGGTAAGTGGGGATGTAGTCTACGATGAATCACGCTTGCCTAGAAGGAACCTATTCACTCGTGGCTTGAATACTCCCAGGTTATAACCATTTCCGGAAACACTGTTCTGTTCTGAAATGTTTTGTACTTTTTTTTAGTCAATAAAATCTTTGGCATATTAAACGAAGGTATATAAAGTTGCTGTCTTCAACATATTACTCGTAGGTATAGTTCAAGATCGCAACTCTTGCTTTTGGCGCTGGAATGAATTGAGAATAAAAAAAAAATTAAAGTAAAGAGTAAAGGTAGTTTCAGTGGGATGAATATGGAACAACCCTTATTTTATCGAAACATTATTTGTTAAGTAAAATAAATAACAAAATTTAAATTTATAAATGTTATTTTCACAAAATGAAATGCTTGTGTCAACCCGTCAACCAACAATACTGAGTAACATACTGCAGTCGGATGTACCGGCAATGATTTATTGTTCCAGCCAATGGTCAACCAAGCTCGGAATAACAAATGTTTTGCGGATAAACATTTAATTATATTCATAATATTCTGAGTTACACACGGCAATATCGAAATTAAAGTTTTTTTTATAACACTTAGGTGACAGACAAGCACACGGTCCACCTGATGGGAAGCGGTTACCGTGGCCTATGGATGTTCGCAACACCAGGCGCGTCACAGTCGCGCTGCCGACCCTGTAAAAACCTTCTAAAAGAATCCCTCTAAAAGAATCTAAAAGAAGCCCTTCTTGAAGAATCCCATATTACAGCCGCCAGGGAAAACCACAGCAAGGAGATCATAATAAACTAAGTACTTATGACTTGTACTATGACTAGTAGTTGACAGTATTGTACTTCACCTCGCCTGATGGTACGCTAAAGTCTGAATCATCTATCAGGGAAATTACTTTTGGGCTATTTTACACCCCAGCGCTAGAAGACCCGAGTCAGCGTGCAGTTTTAGTCGGTTCTATAACCGCTCCCGCTGGTAACGGCGGTGATATTTACAAAACTAAAAATATTTTTAACCAACTTCAAAAAAGAGAAGGTAAGGGCTCTTTTCCTGTCATGCGTGTTTTCGTCCGCACGCGGATCTGGTCCGCATGCGGGTGATAGCACGCTACTGGTCACACGCACAGGACAAAGATTTCATTTTTGCAGCAGTGTTGTGCGTGTCGCCAGCACAGACTGGTCGCCAGTAGTAAACTCGTGCCAAAGATGAATAAAAAAGTAATTACCGCATTCTGTTTGTCCCACAATGCGGGGCGAAAGTGCACTTCAAAAATAACTCTCTCTGTGTCAATTTTCATTTTTTTTTTAGAATTGCATGCGTACTATGACCATGCGTGCGATCCGCGTCACACTAAAAACAACACTGAGAGTAGAAGGACGCCACCCGCATCCGGGTAGAACGCGCGCGGGCTGCGCGCCCGCTGCCGATCCGCATATCGCTCACGTGCCACCCGCATGATAGGAAAAACATGTATGAAATGATAGGTTGCGGGCAGCACGCATGCGGACCAGATCCGCGTGCGGACGAAAACACGCATGACAGGAAAAGAGCCCTTATCAATGACTAATTTTTTTGTTTTAAATGTGATGTTGATGTTCGAACTTTCGTCGTGGTGAAACGATTTTAATGATTCTTTTTTATTTAAAAGCTGGTCTTTTCCAAGTGGTTCCATTTGAAATTTGCACCAGTTGAAATCTGGAGACATAGTAAAATAAAAAGCGAAACCTGATGTCCACACGGGCGAAGCCGCGGGTATAGCCGAAAGAATAAAAGAAAGTTGATTAATGCTGATTATTTTAGCAAGAATTATATAAGGTAAGGTAAATATATCTCCCTCGAGAAAACTTTCCACTATTACTCTCAACAATATTTTTATCATCGCAATTTCCTTAACAGCGAAATTTCAGCCTCTATTTTCTTAAATATTTGGCACTTTATTTTCTTAGAATCTTCCTTCCATATTTTCATTGGAAAATAAAAGTATTATGCTAACACAGTGAGGTCTCCGCCATCTATATAAACTCGGTTTGAACCTCCGTTGAAAATGTGCCACAAATCATATCCCGGAATTCCTAACTTACCATTTCCTGAGATGTATTTACAGATACGTATCAAGATAAAAATTTGGTGTGTTGGTCTGTTTGTTTCGTTAAAGATATACTTGGGAAGTACTTGAAGGATTAGAATATAATTTTAGTATATTGGATGTATTATGACAACAGAAGCTTTTGATTTTGATATCGTGAAATTTTATGAGTCTAGAGGAACTCCGATGATTTTTTTTTATATAGGACACATCAAAATGACTTTACCTCGCCTCATGGTAAGCTAAAAGTAAAGTCTTAGGACTGGGATCACCACTACATACACCGGTAGTGCTACAGTGGCGGCCCTCAGCTTGACGGCCTCATCAAATGTTTTTTCACGCCCTGCTTAAAAGACCCGGGGACAAAAATAATCTTTTTTTTGTGCCATTATAACGAAATGTGGAATAAAAAAACCTAGGTTTAAGGTATTTTTTGACATATAGGACACGTCAATTTGAATTCACCTTGCCTGATGGTAAGCTGAAGGTAAAGTCTCAGGAAACCTACTTGCAGGGTCATCGAAAGACATAACTCTTCACTTGTCTGCTCTTCAACCAATAAAAATTCAAAAAATCTAGAAGAAGTGATGTTTAGGTGGGTCGAGGTGACCTTCTGGTCACTTGACAGTTTTTCTGCGATTATAATAATGATTTTTTTTATACCACGTAGGTAGCAGATAAGCACACGGCCCACCTGATGGGTAGCGGTCACCGTGGCCTATGGACGTGTGCAACACTAAGGGTGACACACACGCGCTGCCTACCCTGAAGGGAAAGGGGAGGGCTAAGAAGAGGTGGGGAGACTAGGATCAGGTGGGGTGAGGAGGGGTACAGTGAGCTATGGCTACCCTACTTACCGCCGGGAACACAACACGATGGTTATTATGGCCGCGGTCTTCTGTAGGGCGGAGGTACTTCCCCAGTCGAACAGCTCATTTTAGACGGGAGATACCGTCGTGTCTCACCTCCATAATAAACTGACGATGATATAATGATTCTAAAGAAGAGATATTATATCTATGGACGTCATGTTGAGAGAGCTGTTCATAGTTTTGACATGACCAAAGTAAGGTGGCTTACGACTTTAATAGAAAATACATCATCTTCCTTTTTTTCGATTCCCCATTAAGAAAATGATCACAAATTATGAGGCAAACCCCCGCGCCACGCTAGTCTAGCAATTTCATCAGCGGGGCGCATTCGCTTGTGTCGAAGTGGCTTTGTGTGAACTTCGGGGTGCTTCCTTTTGTGCTCAGATTTGATTCCCAGCCACTCAACGTACCGCCATCTTTGATATGAACACGCTAAGTATGTACTTAATACGGAACACTGCGTTTTGGGCAAAATTCTACGGATAATAAGGATGACAAGCTCAATTTTTTTGGGATTTAGGAAAACCGGTCTAAATATAGCACAATGAAAAAATAGTTTTGTGGAAAAATATTTCCGTCAACTTTTTCATTGCAAAATATCAGACGTAGCGGAATCCTGTTGGAATCATTGCTGTCTCTCTTGATATCTTTTTTTTTCTTTTCCGTGTGGAAATCTTCATGGATACCCACCCCGCGGCCAGCGGGGCAGGTTATGTCGGACTCTTACCGACTAAAACCGCACGCCGTCTAGGGTCTTCTGACGCCAGGGTGTAAGGTGGCCCAAAGAGCATTACCCTCGCACCCCGTCTCTCTTGCTATCCTAAGATTATAAATGTGTAAAAGTGACTGTGACCGAGTGAAATTAACGTGATCATAGGATAGGTATGTGGTATATGAAGATCGACCGTCTTTCGGTAGTTGCAAGGTGTAAATGCATGTAAATTTAAACATGTTGTTAAAAGAAAACTCTTCCAAAAAGCGTACTATAAAATTCAAGATTATTTAGATGATAAAGAAGCTTGGAAATGAACTGTTCACTCAACCATGTTACTCAAACTAAAACTGTATCTAGACTAAGGCAATTATTGTAAATACCCCAAAAAAATACAGCCCGCTGAGTTTCTTGCTGGAGTCTTCTCAGGTCTGGGCCGCGTTTTGAACCAGTGGTCCATTTGCTTCTAGTATTAAATAATTATGATTTTGACGTTTTGTAAGTGCCGCTTAAAATGGTCTATACAGAATAAATGATTTTTGATTTTTTTTTTATGTCGGTCACGTCAACATGACTTCACCTCGCCTGATGGTAAGCTGAGGCAAAGTCTCTAGTAGTAGTAGTAGTTGTGTAAATAAAGCACTTCCTACAGAAACAAACCAGTTATATACCGATACAGATTCGACGATATTATTACAAAACATGCATTGATATGTCTATTTATATTAGTCTGGATGTTTCTATGTAATATGTATGTATTTACAAAAAAAATATCTAAGTATGTACATCCATATTCTAGAACCCATAACACAAGCTAGTTAAGTTAAGCTTACTTTGGGTCTAAATAGCACTGTATAGAATGTCTTAGAATATCTATCTATCTATTTATTATTTATATATTTGCATAAATGTTATCCAAATATTATTTATATAGGACTAAAAATCTGTTTGTATCAAAAAATCGGATGCTCAACACAAAAAATCCACGGTGCACAGATATTTTAACGATGATTTTGTTCCGCACGTGCTTGGCATAGAAGGCGGCTGTCAACGCTTTGATGTAGGTAAATTGTGCTCGTATCGGACGAGAGTCGTTCGACTATCGCCGGACCAACGGGCGAGACAGGATCAAAGAAAAAATACTACCTATTTGAATTTTGAACAGAGAAAAATCTTTGATATTAGCCACTTACAGCGTGATATGGGAAATATTTTGTAAAATAGGATGCGCTTTGAAATAAAACTTATATTAAGTGTATTGCGATTTGTTGTGAAAACCCTTTTTTTGAAGAAGTATTTAGAGTACTAAAATAGTTCGCATTATATAGCTATCCTACCTATATTGATAAAATATATGTTTTTAATGACTTAATTTTATGGATAGAATCAGGTTGGTGTGGATTATTTATCATAAAACATATTTTTTTTTATTTATTTTAATGATATTTTTTTAATATTTTTTATATATATAAGACACGTCAATTTGACTTTACCTCGCCTGATGGTAAGCTGAAGGTAAAGTCTCAGGAAAGAGGGTCACCATTACATACACGTACCATGTTAACAATGGTGGCACTCAGCTTGACGGCCTCATCAAAAGAGGATTGTTGTCGTGAATTTCTTTGATAATACCTTTTCTGCCTACCCGTTTTTCTTTCTTTTACCCTCTAAATCTCACCTACCTTTACCCTCTGGTATCACCCCTAGACAAATGAACAAAAATTTGACTAAATACATAAAACAAACGTACAAGATACATTCATAATATTAGTAGCCTCCATTTACATCTTGTCATAAAAAATATTACAAATACATATATATATTTTATTCCCTTCTCATAGTTCCTAACCAAAAAAAACTATAGGAAACACGTAGAAGTTAAATAACATTAATAAGTTGAGCAAAAGCGGTCAGGTATCGCTGAGCCGAGCCACAAGGGAGCGCTGCGGTGCCAATAGTAGTGATAGTACGTGGCAATGCCGCTAGAGGGCGGCACGTGCGCTCGTCAACTGTGTGACGCTAATGCTATCTATATCGAGCTTTTGCTGATACTAACTTCGTGTTATGGGTTTGTCTGTATGTCTAGTTTATAGTTTTTTGTGGTTTGGAAAGTTTTTAATTCACGGTCGTAGAGGAACCTTGTTACCTACATACATTATATTATTGTTTATGTCAGTCACGTCATATGACTTCACCTCGCCTGATGGTAAGCTAAAGGTAAAGGCTCTGGAATGGGAGTCACCATTAAAAACCCGATAGTGCTATAATGGTGGCCCTCAGCTTGATGGCCTCATTTTTGCTTTTCCACGCCCCACTTGAAGGACTCGGGACTGTACGAGGAAGGAAACACGTGAGCTGGTAAAGAATTCCAGGTTTTGACGGTGCGGTAAAGAAAAGAGGCACCGAGCCGCTTGGTTCTTGATGGAATTGTTTGCACCATATGAGGGTGATATCTTAGTCAGTAAGTTATATGCAAGTATATATGTCGAATAGGATAGGTATGTAAAATGTGTAGAGGATTTGATATTGGCCAATTAGTAGTTAAGGAGTCGATCTTACGGTTCCGAGGTCCCGGGTTCGAATCTTGGCTATTACACTACCAACGGGTACCTACTTCCAAAACCAGCAATTTAACATAGCTGGAGGCGTTACTAGTAATTTCAGAAACCAAACCAAGAATTTCATCTTCTAACATCTAAAAACTCAGTTAATTTGAACGAATTTTCATATTTTACTAAAATTCATCTATAATTCTGCAAATTAAAATAAGTTTTCTTAAAAATGTAACCACTTGAAAAAAAATCTCATTTTCGCAGTAAATTGAATTAAATTTAATCACACTATGAAATCTTCGAGACATAGCTAAGATGAGAAAAGAAGAATTAATTACATTAAATTAAAATTTCAAAACATTGGAACTACTTCGAATAAACGTAAACTAGTTACACCAATATAACTACATGAAATAGACCGCATAAACAACACCATAAAAGGGACAGCAATTAACATTTTTTTTCTCTGCCTAAAACATATTAATGGTCCAATCGAAAGGTCGTCCGGGCTGGTGACGTCAGCACTCAGTAATTACGTGTAATGAGGCTATCGGCGTCATCCACCCGGGTAATACCGTATTCCGGGGCCATCTGACCCAGCTATTCCCGGGAATCGACTTGGGTGATATTTTAAATAATTCTTTTAGCTCTGTTGGTTTTAGTTTCTACAGGAGGTAGGACACAACGGTATCTCCCGTCCGAAATGAGCTGTCCGACTGGGGTAGTACCTCCGCCCTACAGAACACCGCGGCCATAATAACCATCGAGTTGTGTTCCCGCCGGTAAGTAGGGTAGCCAGAGCTCAATTTACCCCTCCTCCTCCCATCCCTTCCTAGCCTCCCCACTCCTTCCCAGCCCTCCCCCCTTCCCTTCAGGGTATGCCTACCCTGAAGGGAAGGGGGGAGGAGGGGGAGGGAGAGCGCTGCCGCGCGTGTGTGACACCCTTAGTGTTGCACACGTTCATAGGCCACGGTGACCGCTTCCCATCAGGTGGGCCGTGTGCTTGTCTGCCACCTAAGTAGTATAAAAAAAAAAAAAAAAAAAAATAGACGTTTGTAGTGTGAGGGCTGTTCTTGTAATATTTATACCTCTTTCACAATTTAGTTGGGTGAAAAAACGTTCGTATTTTTTAAAGTATTTTGACTTAGGGGGGGAGGGGGGTTGGAGGGTAGAATTGGAGAGATGGGAAAGGGGGTTGTGAGCTCTGGCTACGCTATATATACGCTATACATTTTTTTAAAACCACTATTAGGAAATATATAGGAATCTATAATATTTACTTCTAGTAATTTCCTCCTACAGCTGAGCTAAAGTGCTAAGTGAGTGGGTTCACGATCGATAGTGAAATGGTCAGGATACGAACATAGAACCACTTGATCGTAAGGAAACGATTTTAGTTAGTGATTACCGTGGTTAGTACTAGGTGAGTTATAAGTACCATATACCTACATAAGGGAGGTGAGAGTGTCACGCTTAGTCGATAATCGTCTAAAACGTACAGATAAGTTCAAATAGGACCAGTAGAAAATAACATTATTCATGGTAGTTAACTATACAGTTACTGTTTGCCACTAGTGGCAAAAACACTACACAAAATGCAAATATTACAATATTATGTTGATCGTAGCAATCGCTACGAATATGTAGCAGTGCTACGGAATCCGTAGCAGTAGCAATTCACTTTATGATTATAACCGATACAGTTTGTCTATATGAAGCAAAGCTTTGATATTCTCTACGAATGCATGGAACTAGGATTTATTGTAATATATGTATGTATGTTTGTTGGTAATCGTATACTTTTGAAATATTTCTGAGACTCGGTAACGCAGTTGTAGCGAGAGCTTTGCTTGATAGGTTTCGTGCTCACTCCGGTCAGTAAATGATTTTAAGAAATTTTTGGACTTTGCGAATTTGGCTTTTGCAAATTTGTTAACATATAGCAACCAGATGTGTGAATCGAACCAAGGACTTCATACATAGCATACATAGTACATTGGAATTAAAATTTGACGTATTTTATATTGACTAAAAAAATGTGACTCAAAGTCAAAGTCAAAAATCATTTATTTTGTATAGACCATTATATATTATGTGGCAGTTACAAAACGTCAAAATCAAAATTATTTAAAACTAGAAGCAAATAGACCACCGGTTCGAAACGCGGCCCAGACCTGAGAAGACTCCGGCAAGAAACTAAGCGGGCTGTTTTTTTTGGTCTATTTACAATAATTGCCTTCACTACCTACCCCGTCAAGAATCTATGAGTAACGGCATGAATCTATGTATGTATGAATATACGAATTGTCTTCCAAAACAAAAAAGTCTACCAAAAATGTCAAATAAAAAAATATTTTTATTTACAGAATCGATCCTAATATAACACACGCATCCGTCTACAGGAAATGTATCTTTTAAACCTCCCTACTATATCTCCACTAATCGCACTGAAAATAGTGAGTAAACCCCAAAAATACAATCCATTGCTCTTTAACAACAAACTTATATAACCAACGTACTTTAAAAACCGCAATGTATCACACTTTGGGGGTATATTCACAAAATATGATGATAAATATTCTAAGAATGTATTCGTCGTGATTTTTACCACCGAATTTATTTACATGGGTAAGTAAATTACCCGTATTGGGGTAAAGAGAGACGGTGAATCGCGATGGTATAAATATAAAGTAGTATGCAACTCTGTTTGATGGCTCCCGAAGTAAGTAGATATTTATGTGATGTTGTTTCTTTGAATCAACGAGTGGATATGTCTGTGGTTTTATTGCCACGAGTGGTTTTGTTGAGCTTAACATTGCTCTATATACATTGTAGTCACACATTGTTTTAGTTTAGAATATTTGGTAAAGTCTTTCAATCAACTATAAATCCTAATTCCCATTAATTAATTTATTATGCACAAGTACACAGGTGGAATAATTGCCGTAGGCATTCTCTTGCAGTCAACCAAAGATAGTGGAGAGAGAAATTTAGTAGGTGCAATTAAATATTGAGGGCAACATTTTATAGACAAAATCTGATTGTATAATGGTGTCACTGAAAGTAAAAGGTGGGAGAGATAGTGCATCCGTGACCGATCGCTGCCTAATGATAGCCTAGCGCTTAGTTGGGTTTAACAAACGTAAGCCTATCATGAATAAAAAAAAAAAAACAGTAAATTCAATTCTGTTCACCCAGCTGTTTATTTCTTCCAAGTACTGGTTTATGCTATCTAAAGAACGTACCCGCTTAGAAGTACAGCTGTCGATCGACGTTCAAGTGATACACACGTCAAAGATTTTTAGTTAAAAGACTAATGAATATCAAAAAGAATAATGGAGATACTTGCTACTAATATTATGAATGTATCGATTTCTGGAGATAAAAAAAATAGGTGGGTCGTGTGCTTGCTGCCACCTAAGTGGTATAAAAAAAATCCAAACACCTAAAGTTTAGACATTTGTTAATCAATTACGCATGAATGGCTGAACGAAAGGGATCCCATATTCCAAATTGCAAGTTTTTTAAAATAATAAGTCCATTAATTGATTGAATCCTGCTGATTGATAAGAAGCTAGGGTGAGGTCCTGGAGATACGGGCCTCCATTCCAGATACTTACGATACTAAAAGAGTATCTTGACGGCCTTTGAAGAACGCGGGATCGAGGGAAACACGTGTACGGGTAAAACACCCCCGTACACGTGTGTCCTTCGTACGAAACGATTATGAATGGAATGGACCAAAAATAAAATTGAGTGGGTGCAATCGAAGAGATACAGTAAACACGCTTGTTATCATTCGTTAGGCCAACATTATCGAGACGAAGTCTGTAATTGGTGGAGCCGAATCCAACCCCACATCTTTTACATCATACGATTTATCGTAACAGATTTACTGAAACGACTAATTTCATTATCTACGCATTTCCTACTTTTTTATGTAATATCTTCTGTATTACGAGCGACCGGTGGGTAATATTTCTGTTTTTTTAAGACTATTCAGTAACAGTAATTACAAGTATTTCTCCTAAACTAACACAGATAATTTAGCTTAGCTGGAGGTAAGCTAAATTGCTTGTATTAGGAATGGATTCAACGGATAGGGTAATGTTCAGGATTCAAATTTAGACCTTCTCGAAGGTAAGGCCATATTATTATCTTTGTTTGCTACCTTAACCATTTAGTTGTTTTTTATATTCAATCCCCCGGATTGACTGCATCCCGCCTTATGGTAAGCTGAGGTGGAGTCCAAATAGTAGTAGTCAACATTCGCAAGGAACACCCTTAGAATGTTGAACTTTACCCAGAAGGCCTTGATAGATGCTTTTTCACGCACTGTTTAAAGAACCCGGGCTTATAAGAGGTTATCTTCCTCTTCCTCTTTTTATCATTTATGTAGGCAGTTGTCTTCTTTTCAAAATCGTGTCGTACGCTCTAAAAGGCTTCTCCACATGACTCCCTCTTTTGCAGGAGCTCGTTAAGACACATTCATGTTTGCCAACGTAACGGATATTTTGTATGACTATGATTGCTACTCATACAAATCGCTGTTACATTTATTTATAATAATCTTGTTTGTTTGTCAGTCGATGTTTGACGGAGTTGGGCCTTAATGTGCTTAGGGGTATTACATATTGGTGTGAAAATCGAGAAGTGTTCAGCAGTCAAGTTATTGGTCATAAAACTGATATTAACTCGTGGGCTCGTTTTTGTTGAAAATTATATACTTTCACGTTTTGTGTTCTTTTCTTGAAAGTTGGTAATTTCAAATGTATTTTAATAATAATAATAATAATAAGTATTTCTCGACACGGCACGCATTGTGAGGAAGTTCCTCTCCCTGGAGCCCTAACCACCGGTGGCTTGGTCCCTGTACCCGACGCCGGTGGAGCACTATTTTTTATATTTTTAAATGTATTTTTTTGTATTTGTATTGTAATGTATTTTTAGATATATTTAAAAATGTAATTTATATGTATATATTGAAATAAAGAGAATAATAATAATAATAATAAATCTCTTTATTGTACACCAAGGACATAAGAAAAAAAGAAACTTTGAAAAGAAGAAGAAAATTGGTAATGTTTGTTTGTCTTGTATAGCATCAAAAATTTGTAAAGTGATAATAAATCTTGATAGAAAACTAGTTCCAATTACGGGATTTGCATACTCTTGATCTTACAAGAGTAATAGAGAATATTGCGATACAAAAAATATCCCAACATTCGATTTTTAGCGATAGTCTTTCCAATGACAATAATAACAGTATTAATAATTCCACTATCAATAATCCCAGGGAAAAACATTCCAGTGACACTAATTCCAGTGACAACCATTTCAGAGATGTTGACAAACTTCATAGTCACCATATACAATCAGGCTAACAATAAAAAGACCATGAAAGAAAAATATATGGCCATTCTGTCCAGGTCGCCATTGTTAACAGAAGTTTATATTCTACGAGTTTATAAAAAAACCAAGTCGTTACTACCCCATTGTGTAATGCGCCTTATTTGTAATCGTTGAGATAAATTACATATAATGTTCGTGGAATGTTATTTTTAGTGGCCCCGTTGGTTTTATTGGCGCCACAATATATATTTATGTTTACAGTGGCTTTGACTATAAGTGGTGATAGAGAAGCAATGAAAACTGGGGCTTAGGTGGTTTTGGGTCAGGTTTAATTCGAAGGGGAATCAGATTTAATCGTAGCACCTTATGTTGTAAAAGGTCGTTTTATGTTTAGCTATTTAGACCAAAAAGTAAATAGTAAACATAATAAAGCGATAACTTTTAGTTGATTAAGCGTGATATTTAGATTTCTTTTTTGCCTTTTTTCCAAATGTTATATCTTTATTAAATAAAATAAGTGTTACTTTGTGACCTACATGGTCACAAAGTAACACTTATTTTATTTTATGATTGAAAACTTATACTCCTTTCAACCATTTCTTTTACGTTTGACACCGGTTTCAGAATGTAACTGTTGCATGATTAATCGTAAAAGTAAACTTGGAAATGCGCGGCCAAAACACATAATTATATAAACCCTATTTACAAGCGATTTTGAACATTAAAATACTTCGAATGACGCGGTTAAATTAAAAAAATGCGAAAAATTATTTCGTTCATCGAAAAATAGGTACCTGCAAACCTACCAGAACGAACAACTATAAAAAAAATTTAGAGTGCGGATACATGAAAAAAATGTACGGCATAATATTTCGAAACTAAACAAATTCGACATTGCAAAAACAGTGGAACAAAATATTTTAACAAGTGGCATTTGAATGTTGCATAAATAGAGATGTGTACTATGAGTTTCGTAAAACTAGACGATACGTGAGAAGCAGAATACGGTTAATTTAATATAATATAATTAAACTAAATTGCTATATTAGCAACTTTTATAATATTCGATTGGTACTTGTTATGACTAATTTATTCAAAAGCGGTTGAGGTTTTTAATTAAATATAATATGTCTAATAAACATGTATTGATTACTAGTATAGTAAAATATGACGTATCTTACATTACCTCAAACCTATCCTCTCTTTCTGAAATAATCCTAGAAGTAACACATTAACACTTTAAGAAAATAAAAACAACAATTTCACACGAATTTGTGTAAAAATTTAGGTAGTCCGCACACTAGACTTACTTGAACATTTCCTTCGGACTTGCCAATTTTCAAAGCACGTGAGATCAGACCGGAATGTCCATACGTGAGCCGCCTTCTTAATGCAACTTACCAGATAAACATGAACTCTCTTAACTCAACAAATTTGAAACTAGTATAGGATTTGTACAGGTCTAGGTAAGCTGGCTTGCGGTAAAGAAATGAGTTTTAAGCTCGCCTAGGTTGGTGTCGGGTAAACGCTGAAATTGAGCGGAAACTGGCCGTGTCGCTGTGGATTAGAGCGTCTATTGTTTTTTAAGTGCGTAAATTGTTGAGTTTAGGTGATTGAAAAAAATGTTCCGTATTTTCTTGTAGAGGAACGCTTGGGCGGTTAAATTCATTTGGGTACGGTAGATGTTTAGTTTTGTGCCAGTAGTGCACCTACAGAATACAAATTTAGATTGTGGTACTATTACCCTAATATTGGAGTAGTCTTTACCCTAATTTTGGAGCGGTCTTTACCCTAATATTGGAGTAGTTTTTTAAGGAATGAATAAAAAGTGTGCAACATCAATGAAATATAAATGAAGATTAGAAATTAGAATGGAAGATTAAGTACTGTACAAATTAATTATTTTCTGTTACCCTACCGTTATGGCGGATTATGAAAGATGAAATGGAAGGGAGCAGGGAAGGTAGGAAGTAAAGAAGGAAGAAAGAACGAAGGGAGAAGGATTAAGAAGAAAATTATAAAACCTAATTTTACAAAATCTCAACACTGAAACATTAAATCCAATAATATTAAGACTAGTATTTTACCAGATTTGGTAATGTTAATTTTTAGTTATAAACGTTTTGATGTTGACGTTTTTTGTCAAGACAATTTAACTCGCGTTAATCGAGAGGCCTCGGGTTCGAATCCTGGACATTGCATTACCGAAGTGAACTCACTAATAATACAAGCAATTTAGTTTATATGAGGAGAGTTCCCGATGTACGGGAAAGACAATAGTATTGAGAGATAAATAAACTTCATTCATCAAATAAATAAACTTTTGAATCACTTACTTTTTTCGATCGACTAAGTTTATTTTATAAGCGATAATCACACTATCGCGTCATAGAATGTTCCCCGTTACATGTCGAACCAAACAGGAAATCCTGTTCCACCCAACTTCCTCCTGGTAGTGCTACGAGTATATTCTAAATTTAATCAACTCCACGTCGTATATGCTTGATAAAAAAATATGTAATGATTATGGGCTCGTGTCGATTTACTTAACTCTTCCCATGGGGGCTGACCTAGTAAACTCAATTCTGCACCGAACGTCTATAGGAAAAATATACGTAATACCAGTTACGTCACTTCGTGTTAGGGTGTTGCAAAGAGGCGAAATGTGAATGAGTATTTAATATTTCGAAGTGTTTTTGTTAGTTTGTAAGTTTTTCTTAGTAGCTTAATAACAATTACGTGCGTCTGTTACCATGAGATAAATTTGAAAAATAACCATCATCATTCTCTGAACCTTTTTACCCAACTCAGTTGGGGTCGGCTTTCTAGTCTAACTGTGATGCGGCTGAACTTCGATATTTTCCGTGGAGCGACTGCCATCTGACATCCACAACCAATGGTTGGACTTTTGTGAGCTCCAACTACCCGTAACGACTGCCTTAGATGTTTGTATGGCAACCGGGACCGACGGTTAACGTGCTCTCCGAGGCACTAATGATCCTGCGATAAATACACTGATAACTTCGAAAAGCATCGAAAAGTCATTGGTGTGTGCCATGGTGAACCTAGGATCGAACCCGAGATCTCGTCTCAGCAGTCCATTACCCAAAGCACTAGGCTACCGCGGTAAAAACCAACATAATTATCAATTGAAACAATAAGCAGACCTCAAGCTCAGCTTTAGTCTTGCGGAGACAATTCAATAGCAGTCAACTGGATCTGTTTCTTTATCATTACTTTAGCATATTTTAATTATAACTCTTAAGATAATTCTCATATTTAAATCAATTGAATTCACTTAACATAAAGGTTTCTTAAAGTAGGTATTTGTATAGATAACTAAAGTTGAAAATCAGATGATCGTTTCAAAAATTCTCTCTCTTTTCTATTAAATCCATCCCTGTATTGTGTCATGTATCCATACAATCAATATTACACTTGACAAGAAAATATGCGAATCACTTTACCAGTGACGGATTCATGCTATCAAGATCATCACAAAAATAAATGCCTAACGCCCGTAAGCGATTGGACGAATGCCAAACGATTTTATAAATAAAAGGCTCCAAAACACATAAAGTTCGTTAAATCTCGTCAGTGCAGCACAAAACCCTCGTATTTCGGCGCAGTTGGATAACGAAAGCCTCTTTTTAAATCACAAGTAAGCCGACCGCGCTTCATGGCCGCTTTACAGATTTTTCAGCGGCTTAGGGACCCATGGGTGCCAGTTTAAAACGATTGAAACTTTTATAATGAATTCAATTTTTAAGTAGGCCGGCTCGAGACGTGTTAGGTTTTTTAACTGAATTTTATGTTTTTAGTACGGAGACGAACCTGCGAGTGAATGTTGAGTGAAAGTTGAGTTGAACCAGAAAGAATTCGGTTGAGATGAGATCATTGCGCAGTATGTAATGGAGTGAGGCTGAATTATAGGAAAAAGAATATAAATATTGATCATGATGACGGTAGGACACGACGGTATGTCCCGTCCAAAATGAGCTGTCCGACTAGGGTAGTACCTCCGCCCTACAGAAGACCGCGGTCATAATAACCATTGTGTTGTGTTCCCGGCGGTAAGTAGGGTAGCCAGAGCTCACTGTACCCCCTCCTTCTCCCCACACCTTCCTAGCCTCCCCACCCTTTCCTATCCCCGCCCCTTCCCTTCAGGGTTGGTAGAGCGTGGCTGACGCTCTTGATGTTGCACACGTCCATAGGCCACGGTTCCCATCAGGTGGGCCTGTGCTTGTCTGCCACCTACGTGGTATAAAAAAAAATTAGAGTCATATGACCTGAAAGTGACAACGATTGTGTTATATCAAAACCTATCCTATCTGTATTCAATTTTATAGAAGAGCCAAAAAACCGTTTTTTTTTTTAATCTTTGACAGCGTATTTTTGGATTTTTTTGAAAGTTCGCGATGGATGCAAAACTATTGAAGAGATTTTGTTAGGTACCGCTTTTTTTATCAGAAAGGTTTTAATCAGACTTCCAATTTGCCAATATTTGATTGTAAAACCGAAGATATTATGGGCAAAAACTTGACGGATTGAGCCACAGGTATTAGCTAGTATTAATAAACCTAACAGTAGTGAGTCCTAATTCTGTATTTCCAAGTCTAATTTTACCTGACCTTTTCCACCATTCATTAGAAAATCCGTTATTCAGCACTTCAAAAGGCCCTTTTATAAACGCTGTCTAGCTTACTACTCTGTTATAATTGTTTTACGAAATGTACATAATTTCTTAACTAACAGATTTTCTGAAACAGCAGCTCCCTCAATTTCTGTGTAATCGATACTTACTGATAATTATCCAAGTTTTACAATGGTGCCATAGATCCATTGTTCGAGTTATTCGGGAAGTTACCATGTTTTCTTGAATTCAAATTCTCAAGTTATATACTTTGCTACTGTTTTCAGTTTATAATATACAAGAAATTTATGTCTACAATTCCAGGAAAACAGTTTCTTTTTGTTCTATATATTTTTTTTTTATACCACTTAGGTGGCAGACAAGCACACGGCCCACACTGATGGAAAGCGGTTACCGTGGCCTATGGACGCGTGCAACACCAGGGGCGTCACACTCGCGCTGCCGACCCTGCAAAAACCTTCTAATGCCCTTCTTGAAGAACCCCATATTGTAGCCGCCAGGGAAAACCACTGCAGGGAGATCGTTCTATATTTTATGTTATGCTAAGTTCTATGTTATATTAAGGTGCAGTAACTCATCAGGCTATCAGGCTGATAGGTTAGAAAACTTCTCCCTAGGGTAATAGAATCGCAACAAAACTGGCTGATGCCCGCTGTTCCGCCCGCATGGTAGTGAATTATCATTTACCATAATCCAAGTTTTAAGACACAACTGACTTACAATTTTGTAATAGCATATTTTTTAACATTATTATGATAGCCCCCTGTTGATCAATATTTTACGAGTATATACTAGAGCCTGATTAGTCACGTCAAGTTTTCAAAATGGATTATTAAATTCGATTATAAATAAAAGCGTTACAAAATTTTGGGATTTATACAGTATTTTTCGTTAAAACAAAACTATTTTTTCGTGAGGTTACAAAAAACTTACGTTAGGAGACACTCACATTTCATTGTTTTAATTAGAATAATTCTCATCTATATACGTATTATTCTTAGATTGTCGTATGACTTGAGTTAGTAGGCAAGTATAGTTAGGTGGTAGACTTATTTACCAGATAATAAATATAGACTCGGATAATAGCCTTGACTCAGCCTAATAGACTAGGAAAGTAAAACTTTCCAGTAAATTTTTGTTCGATACAAAAAAAATATAGGGCGTTGTTTACACTTAAGTTATAGGTATGGTACAAGGAGCTATTTCTGAATGATTTAGACCTACTAGACTTACGTATTTTTTTCAACCAGTTAAAACGTACCGTACAAATCATGCCTTTGACCAAAAATTTACTTAACTTGTTTAACTTGCTGTGTCTTTATACCCTCTAAAAAGGAACTATCGTGAGTTCAAATCCCACGTTTACTTGTTCCAATTTAAATTTATAGTAGTATTCATGTTTGGAGAAACACAGAACCCGCTCCCGTCACGAGCCAGCGCTCAAAAACGCATGAACGTTTTTCTAAAAGAGAGCTAAACCAGACAGAGTGCTGTGCTTTATGAAATATCACGGCTTCGGGTTTATACAGTCGTTCAATATTTTCAGCGGATAGTTTAGCCATAGCATTTATCTTTATCGACTACCACGAGTCCACATTCTCGCTGCAGTTGCAAATGTCGCAAGCTAGTCACGAGTAATAATATATTCATGCCTTGCAGTTGTTTTCTTCTTGTAATTACCGAAGGTTTTTTGATTTGATTGGTATTGTACGAGAGTATTTGCTTACTATCAAATCGTATTATAATAAGTTAGGCCAAAATTTTCTTTAAAAGTTAGCTTGTCTTTCCGAAATTATTCTACTAAGCTCCAAGGTTTCACTACCCAGTTTTATTCAACTGCGTCGCATGGCCCACGGCGTTTTCCTTATTTGTTATTGTTGGGGTCTTAAGTAGCAAAACGTGATGTTATACAGCTTATAATCCTTCTTAAAAACTGGACTATCAAATGCAAAGGGATTTTTTCATATCACGTTATGTAGTTTTAAAGATTGAAACATTCAAACAAACAAGCTCTCCAGCTTTTTTATCGACTTTAACTTATAGACTATCATATAAACAGATAACCACGGTAGCCTAGTGGTCTGGGTAATGGAATGCTGAGACGAGGTCTCAGGTTCGATCCCAGGTTCACCATGGCACACACCAATGACTTTTCGATGCTTTTCGAAGTTATGTGTGTATTTATCGCAGGTTTATAAGTGCACGGTTAATGGCAATAGGCTCGCCACCTATTACATTGGGACCTGAACATAAACTGGCGAAATGTGGGTGCTAGCATACCCTTCGGGGATATAGGCGTCAGTTTATGTTATGTTATGTTATATAAACAGATTTACGTGATAGTCGATAAAGTTGCGTGAATAGTCGATTACTCTGTAAACTTATACTACAGTAGTAAAGTTAACCGGTTCGTGGTAGGTATACGGGAAACGGTTATAGATAGACATTTTTATATCCTCTGTGATTTACGATCAGCCCCGGCTCTATTTATAATGAATTTTGCGCGGGACCCATTGGATTTTTGTTGCGTTTCATGTGATTTAGATTTTAAACTTCCATTTTTTAACTTTATCTACTCGGCTTTTGTTTGCGCGGCAAATTTATGTGGTTATAAGATTTTGTTTGATAAAACGACAAATTTTGGTAGGTATACTCATACCTGTATATTGTGAAAATGGTAAGCAGAGTGATACAAACATCAAAGTCAAAAGTTATTTATTATGTATAGATAGATCATTAAAACGGCACTTACAAAACGTAGAAAGAAGAACTACACTAATGTTTAGGAATATTAAAATTAATAGGTAAGTATACGCTCATATTTAAACGGTCATATTTTTTGGCTCTACGTAATAAAAGGTGATCTTATTATGAAACTTTACCTAGATCCACAGTGCCACTGAAAAAATAACCTAATACTAACTTAATAATAATCGAACTTGAGACCTCATGCACAAAATAGAACTAAACTATGAAATTCTTCAAGAAGGGCATTAGAAGGGTTTATAGGGTCAGCAGCGCGAGTGTGACGGTGATGGCTTCCCATCAGGTGGGCCATGTGCTTCTCTGCCACCTAAGTGGTATAAAAAAGAACTTCTATTTCGCTCATATAATAAATTCAATTCTCATACTTTTTTATTGTTGTTAACCTTTTCAATTATCTGTGCTTAGAACCCACACCTGCTTTTCTCACTCGTCTTTGCTAATTTTATTGTTAAACCAATAAAATCCTTCACATTAACATTATAAATCCTTAACTCTTTTGAACAATAATCAGTAACAATATTACAACTCGCCCATGACTTCCGTACAATCTGACGGCTGACAGCCGACTGACACGTGCTGTCAAGTCGTTCTTGTTCTACCCTCAGTTGACAGTTCAAATTAGTCAAAATGGCGACAATAATCATTTAAATTGAAATAACGGTAAAATTATTAATTCAATGTACATTACCAAGTGTTGCTGTGATATATTTCTTAATTGAATCTGTGTTGCGTGGTGGCAAAACTTTCAACTGCAATAAAAGTAGGTTAGATTCCTGTTGAGTACAAATATTTGCTTACATGTAGTGTATGCGTATTTGCATTGGTATGAGTACAAATATGAAAATACATAACAGGATAAGTGGTTACAATAAAATATATATACGTATGTTTATCCATATTCTAGAACCCATATTAAAAGTTATGCTCTTACGCTGGACTTTCGAAAAGGGGTCTTTCGTTGAATAAATAAATCACACCTCTGTCTAACCCCTCACATCGTACAGTGAGTGTAAAAAAAATAAACTAATAGGCAATTTTATTTCAACCTAATTATGGAGAAAAGCCTCACAACGTTTCATAAATAACATACCGACCAAAATTAAAACCCTATACGCGTTTAATTATTTCATTAAAACACAAATACTGAGAAAAAAATCATTCCATGCTATATTAATTTTGATGTTCGGTACAGTCGAACCCATAATTTTCACTTTTCGACAAAACAAAACGTAGTATTTAACACTGCCGCTGTGGGGTGGATTGTACCCGCGTAATTAAATTTGAAAATCATCGGAAATGTATTAATTGTTCACGTTCGGCCATAGTACAAGCGTTTGATAAACTGAAAGCGGAACGATATTTTTTAACGAACTCTTTTTATTACGACAAAGGGACACGGGTTCTATTCCCGCTCAGTGCAAATATTTGTTTGCATGAATATGGCTGGGTGTTATTATGTATAATACGAGTATATATTTATGTATGTATTTCCAAAAAAAAGTATATAAGTATGTTTATCTGCAATTTCGCCATAACACAAGTTAGTTAAACTAGGTTTACTTTGGGTCTGAGTAAGTATATTTATTTATATAATGGACAACTTTGTTACAAACAATGATTTGTAATGAGGTCGTCCGTTAAAATTTGCAAATCACTTTACTACCATTTTTTGGCAGAAATTTTTACGTACATGTACAATTGAATAAAAGTTTGTTTTACTTAGTACTAGCTTTCGCCCGCGTGGAAGTCGGTATCACCACCACTATCCACTTGACTCCACTATCCATTCCACTCTCCACTCCACTCTCCACTAAAAAAGGAAAAACAGTATCCTATGTCCAACTCCTGGTTCTAAGTTACCTCCCCAGCAAATTTCAGCCTAATCGGTGCAGCCGTTCTTGAGTTATAAATGGTGTAACTAACACGACTTTCTTTTATACAGGGTGAATTTTTCAAAAGGGCTTGGATGGCCAAATCCGAAACTATAAGTAATAGCGAAAAATGCTCAAAGGAGTCACGAGCCCGATTTTGATGAAACTTAAAACGTCATCATTAGATTTTTGAAAAACCAATTATCCTAGCTAGGAATCTAACCTGTTGATTTTGAAAAAAAAAAACACACCCTATATTATTACACCATACGATAGTGTTGCTATTGAGGATCTTTTTCTGGGAAGTAATGGCATACCGCAAACTAAAGGAAAGAGCTCATCTTTAACAAAATACATTTTATTTTTCTTACATTAACTGATTAATAGTTCAAAATGTAGACCATTGTATTCAATACATAGCTGGATTTGAGACCTCAAGGGTCGTACTGCATTCAATATTAGAATATTCTCCAAAGAACGTTTCAAGTCATCAACTACCTTACCTTACCTTATCGTACCTCTGTATCATACGTCTTTGTAAATTTCGTTTTTGACATACCCCCAAAGAAAGTAATCTAAGGGAGTAAAATCCAGGGATCTCGCTGGCCAAGGCACAGGACCATGCCTTGCAATAAAATTGTCGTCAAACTGCTGAATCAAAATCTGTTTTACGGCTATTATGGGCTGGAGCTCCATCTTGTTTCAAATAAAACATCAATCATTATAATCATTCTGAGTATAATTTAAAACACGGAATAGTTAAGATCTTTTCTGGGATTTCGAACGAAACAAATTGGTACATGAAACATGAATTTTATTAAATCCTAAATTTTCCTTAAATTTGCCGTATATCATTACTTCGCAGAATTTGTTCCTTAACAGCGACACTATCGTATGGTGTAATAATAAAGGGTGTGTTTTTTTTTTCAAAATCAACCGGTTCGATTCTCAGCTAGGTTTATTGGTTTTTCCAAAATCTAATGATGAGGTTTTAAGTTTCATCAAAATCGGGCTCGTGACTCCTTTAAGCATTTTTCGCTATTCCTTATAGTTTCGGATTTGGCCATCCAATCCCTTTTGAAAAATTCACCCTGTATATATAAGATTACACAGTGAATTCAGACCTTGGATGACTGATTTCACTTAGTGATAACCTCTCAAACCAGCCATGGATGTTGACCGATTACGAAGAACGCCTTAAATTTTTTTAGGACAAATTTCCACATGAGAAACCTCGTGCACGAACTTTTTTTAAATATCACTCCTTTCGTTCTGAGAGCGTATCTCTGAATCAAAATTGGACTCTTGGCAGTTCGCCATATCTCGAAGCGATAAGGTAATTTAAAAAATGCTTTGGTTACTTAACTTTATTCAAAGTTGGAACACGATAAAACTTTGAAACAAAGCCTCCTTAAAAAGCTCACATTTTTTCTATTAAAAGACTACTTACTTATAATTTGAATCACGTATTGCTTGTTCCCTTACCTGCCTACCCCTCTCGAGAAATCCTTGTAGCGTCTTTATGAAGATTTATAGGACATCGAGCTACCTTTTAAGAGTCTAGAGAGTGTCTCCTTTTTTGTTTTGGCACCGATTCGAGGTTTTCACTCTTTGACTCGCAAGGCGCCATCATCAGTCCATCAGCAGATGTGGTCAGCTCAGTTTGTAGGGTAACCCCTATATTAATATCTACAGTATATTTACAGTAATGTTAAGTTCATTCTTTAATCTAGGTTTGTACGAAAACCTCCGTGGGCGATTCTGATTTTAGAGTTTTTTTTTTAAATAATTCCTTTTTTCATTAGTTAATGTTGCTATAAAAATTATAAATAATAATGATAATAAATAAATATCATACGAAATTATTCTACACGGCGCTCCCTAGACCCAAAGTAAGCTTAGTTTAACTAGCTTGTGTTATGGGTTCTAAAATACTGTTAAACATACTTAGGTATATACTTTTTTGGTAATACATACTTACATAGCCAACAAGTCATATTCATGCATACAAATATTTGCACTGAGCGGGAATCGAACCCGCGTTGTCGTAGCAGTCGCATGCACTACTGCTACGCCACAGAAGCCGTCTGAAAAAATATAATACATGGTAAGCTAATGAAATTTAAGTTCCTATGGGTAAAGTATGCAAGGAGTAATTAGTCATTTTTGAATATAATTTGTTGACATTAGTCATATAGTTCTATTTATAGCCTTAGTAAATCACTGAAACATAACAGCTCAAACTAAAATTAGCACGCCCGCGTCTCCGCCGGCTTGAGGGCCCCCTGATGACGCTCATTAAGCCAATGAGTCGCTTTGATGTGACTTAACAAATTGGCTCCCACTTGACTCCGCTGCCGCTGTGTTTAACTTCCAGAGTTTCATTACTAAGTATGTCAATAATGTTAATGTGTTTTGAAGTTATTTTTATAATTAACTTGTTTTTGCTCGCGGCTATACCCGCTTGAAATACTGAACTTAACAGTTACCTACACTTTTTCCTGATATACCACCTAGAGCCAGAGCTCACTATCCCCCCTCATCCTCCAATCCTCATCTCCAACCCCTCCCCCTATAATCTCTTAACCCTCCCCAATTTCTCGAATTTCTTCTAGGACCTGTGGATTTCCTTACGATGTTCTTCCTTCACCGTCAGCAGATGGTAAATCATGCGCTTAGCACATATAAATTTCACAAAGTGAAATTCACATTGGTACTGTCCGGATTCGAACTCGATACCTCTGAGTAGAGGCCGCGTCCTTATCCATTCAGCTACCATCACTTTTTTAGTAATATTATTGTGTTTAGTAATATAATAAATATCAAAATTATTGTATCGAACTAGAAATCTCTCAATTGCGTTCCGTTACTCCAATTTATTTTCAATTACTATCTAAAATCATTATTCCATTATACTATAATTTAGTTGATCAACAATAATGGTTCATTTGGTAACAAATTCGATTCTCGAGTCAACAGTGGGGTTATTGAGTTGTCGTGTGATCATTTTGTGGATCGATGGGTATGGACTCGGCGGAATGGAGTGGTGTTGTTTTGTAATGAATGTTGAGTGGTTTGGTTATTGGGTTAAGCTAATGTAGATCATGTTGTATAACTTATATTATTTTGAGTTCGTAGTTACTTTCTATGATACATTATGTACATCTATATATATATAAAAGAAAGTCGTGTTAGTTACACTATTTATAACTCAAGAACGGCTGAACCGATTTGTTTGCAAATTAATAGTGAGGTAACTTAGAACCAGAAGACGAAAATAGGATACTTTTTATCCTTTTTTTAGTGGAGAGTGGAGTGGAGAGTGGAGTGGATAGTGAAGTGGAGTAGAGAGTGGAGTAGAGAGTCGAGTGGATAGTGGTTTAATTGGTGGCGATACCGACTTCCACGCGGGTGAAGCCACGGGCGAAAACTAGTATATTATATTCACAACTTTATGATAAGGTAAACAGAGATGTCAGGACAGAGGCAGATGGCGGTCTGTTGTCTCTGCCTACCCCGGAGGGAAAAAGACGTGAGCATGTGGTTTTATGTAAACAGAGATGAAGTCGACCTCACGATTGTTAAATTGAAAAATAAAAGAAAATGTATAATGCAAAATAATGCATACATGCGTTGTTCTAATAGCCTAACCTATGTTATAATAAGTTGTACAAATATTTCAAGGCGTAAAATAATTAACAAGACACATGACGAAAATTCAATTAGAAAAATATTTTATCATAAAGTTAATGTCAAAATAATGACATTTATTAGAAAAGTTGTTATAAAGTTTAAATGTTAACTAGATTAATTACTCATATTTAGCTCACAATATAATAATATTTCTAGATATCACATGAACACACGAAATTGTTTGAATATTAGCATTTTGTAATTTTTTTTTGTATGGCTTCTTCTTACTTCTCACCTCGTCTGATGGTAAGCTTAAGGTAAAAATATCTCTCTAACGTTGTTCTTGGTCATATCCAAAGTTATCACTTCAGAAACAAAGTCCTTTTACTCTTTCTCCTTTGGTTTGGATTATACAGCTTTTATGGGAGCGACTGCCATATGATATTGTGCTAGACTCTCGTCTATCAATCAGCAGGTGTGATGCAGGTGGCGTGCATACTATTTTGTCAACTTAAAAAACAAATTATACAATCTCAAATGGACAACTCAATATCATTAAAAATGTCATTAACTCAAAATGAAAAGCTATTAATAGAGGCAAAACGAAATGTCACATCATATCGATCACTGCCTGCTCTCTATTATTAAGCGGTGTGAATATAAATATCGTGAGCCCTCACGCAAAATAACTAACGCACGAACTAGAGTGGCTAGTCTTGCGACGTAGTGACGAATATGCTATACTAAGCTGCATAATATAGCTTTCATGCTTTATGGAAATCAACCTAGATTTCCATTTCAGTTTTATTACACGTACTTAGATTTTTGTATTATCTATTTGGAGGACCGACAACCATGAAAAAAAGTATAAAAATGTAATAATGAGACTTGAGACATGTAGCCGGTATTGATACAATCGCTCGGCTGGCCCTGGTCCTCGTTTGTGCATATGCAAAAAACAGACAATGTAGACTATAATAATTAAAACTAATATTATAATAGAAGCAGTAGGTATAATTGATGGGTAATAATAAATTTCGGAATATTTGCCTTTTATTATTAGTATCTCTTTGCATGTGACTGAAGAGAGCATCCTTGCGTTTTGTAACAGTTGTAATTTGAATGTTTAATGTAACCTTAGTTATTCTTACTGGTCTCCAATGTTTTTATGAAAATGGCACATTCGTGATGATAGCGAGTAAATTACTGCAACCAATGCACTTAATTTAAAGTTGCTACAGTGTATATTAACTCAAATAAATAAATATTAAGAATTAAATCCACTCATACGCACAAAGCGCTTTGCTGACACGTTTATCGTGCGTACAGCTAAGGAGTGGAATTCCTTGCCTGAGTCTGTGTTTCCGGAAAGCTATAACCTGAGAGTATTCAAGTCACGAGTGAATAGGTTCCTTCTAGGCAAGCGTGATTCATCGTAGACCACATCGTCACTTACCACCAGGTGAGATTGAGGTCAAACGTAAGCCTATCATGAATAAAAAAAAATTAAAAAAAATAAAAATAAATAAATAGCCCGCTTTAGACTAAAAAGGCAACAAGCACAGAACGCAATATAAATGCAAATTAAACTAACAAACTCATTTAATTTACAAGATCATTAAGTTAAAATATAGTTTCGCTTCACACTACACAACATACCCAAAAATAATTTGAGTTTCTTCAACACAGCGCGAGTTTGTAATGGTAATTGGGAGGGTGTGGCCAGGAAAACACAGTTTATGTACACATATAGTACACAACACAGTACACAAAGTACCTACTGCTCACAGAGTAGGGTAGCATAGAGGTAAAGTTCAACGAACTCTGTATAATGGCCTATAATTTTGCCCATCATTGGGCAAAGGTAATTGGTGAAACATGTATCGAGTTAGTTTATTTTATTTATATAAAATGTTTATTCCTTATTGATTCGGAGTACGCAGTTATTGCTTGACATAAAAAGAAAGCAAATAATACAATTTTTATTCTTAATCTTTGACTATCTTTATTTTGACACACATAATTGTCATTTAATTTTTAAAAGTTGTGATGTGGTTAGAGAATTTGGACCCAGTTGATCTATTTAAAGTAGTATTAAGTCAAACTCGGCCCGTGGATTAGGTTCAAGTTGACGCGCGTGGCTGACTAAAGACAGGAAATTTTAAGGCCATTCTACAAATCCAGACATAATTGATATAATAATAGCTTATAATACATAATGAGCTTTGGAATATTATCAGAATTCCATATAAATCTTGGCAAGGTCATCATCATGATGTTAATAAGGGAACAATTTCTTTGCCGCACCATCAAAACCTGGAATTCTTTTCCAACTCACGTGTTTCCTTCCTCATACAGTCCCGGGTCCTTTAAGCGGGGCGTGAAAAAGCATTTGACGAGGCCGTCAAGCTGAGAGCCACCATTGGTGTTTGCAATGATGACTCCCATTCCAGAGATTTTGCTTTTAGCTTACCATCAGGCGAAGTGAAGAAGTTAATGTGTCCGACATAAAAAAACATATCGTAGAGATGATCAATTCTTCTAGAACTATCTAGACCAGCCTGACCTCAACATGCTTGAGTATAATACCTGTAGGTAGAATTTAAAAAGTCTTCTGCCTCTAACGACAATCGAGTGACCCCTCTGTAATTTCTACTCTATCTAATATTTCACGCGCCACTAAGACGCTGTGTACAATTATCACTAATTCGGTAATGTGTCTGTCTGTCAATCTGTGTGTCAATGCTAGACTGTGGTTACACGAAACATTACATGCTAGAGGCGGAGTCCAATATGCTAATGTGTTTATAAAAATATTGTGTATTGTACCTATTACTCGTTCGCAGAGGTTAATTGCTGTTTTTCTATTTTGAACCCGTCAGTTTTTTAATTTATTTAAATGTAATCGCTTTACACAGTTTTAAATACTATTGTCATAAGCTGAAGAATATTTTACCAGCTATATTTTGAATCTTACTCTAGAAGGGTGGCAAAATTTGCTAATAGAGAAACCTAATAACATTTTTTCTATTGTTTTTTCGTCCATCGCGCCCAAACAGACAAGGACACTAAAAAAATGTTTTCGTGTTCAGAATCATAATACACTACAGCGCCACCTGCCGGGTCGATTTGTGAATCTAAACCATCCAGGGCGCCACCTAAACGCATACAAAATATTCATTCAAATCGGTCCAGCCGTTTAGGAGGAGTTCACTGTCAACACACGTACAGAAGAATTATATTTTATTAAGATAACGCCTCCAATGTACAGACACGCTTTACAATTTTATAACACTACTAGCTTCCGCCCGCGGCTTCGCCCGCGTGGAGGTCGGTGTCGCCACAAAGTTTACTTATAGTGTGAAGCTAGCTTATAGCATGGTTTTAACAAATACCTAACAACATTCAAATATGAGTCGTTAGATTACACGTTGTTACAGAATACGTTGAAGAAATAAAGGTTCACTGCTCGTTCCCTGTAGGTGATAGCGTGATAATATCTAGCCTATGTGTTTTCCCGACTTCTTAATAATATTCGCACCAAATTTGAAGTAAATCCATGCAGTACTTTTTGAGTTTATCCCGGACATACAGAAGTTCTAAAAACTATATTTTTGGCTTCGGTATCGATTGTAGATCACACTCCAAAGTATTCTTTTCAAAAAATGTTCTATGTACAGTTTTGACTTTCCTATCATCTTAATATTATATAAATCTCGTGTCACAATGTTTGTCCTCAATGGACTCCTAAACCACTTAACCGATTATAATAAAATTCGCACACCATGTGCAGTTCGATCCAACTTGAGAGATAGGATAGTTTTTGAAACGGATTTCGACATCCACGCGGGCGGAGCCGCGGGCAACAGCTAGTTTTATTATATGTATAGATAGACTATACAAAATCGTAATTGAAATTTCTAATAGGTCGGTCCGAGAACCGGAACACACAAATCAACAAAATATATCCTTGTTACATTATAAGCAAACTGATTCATCCCGATTCGAATTGATAGCCTGTAATGTATTCAATTGTGTGTGATGGATGTCGTGAGCTGTCGACTTTATAAAGACCACCCATCATTTCCCGTTGACAACGTAATCCCGTGTTCTCTCACATTCAATAACAACATGTTGTTATCAATGGGGCGAGTTTACAGCTGCGTAATGGCCCCAAATCACGGCACACGTAAAATGTGCAAGGTATATTTTTGGTATCTATTTAACCTGAAAGCATGTTATTATGGTTTTTAAAGTTTTATGTTGTGAAAATTTTACGTAATGGACAGCTGAGACGAGGTCTCGGGTTCGATCCCAGGTTCACTATGGTACACACCAATGACTTTTCGATGTTTTTCGAAGTTATGTGTGTATTTATCGCTGGTTTATAAGTGCCCGGTTAATGGCAATAGGCTCGCCACCTATTACATTGGGACCTAAACATAAACTGGCGAAATGTGGGTGCTAGCACCTCTGCCTACCCCTTCGGGGATATAGGCGTGAGTTTATGTTATGTAAATTTTACGTGTGGTGTTATTATTTTATTTATTATTTATGCCAAGTTCAAATTTAGAAGAAATTTAGATAATCATGATCGATTTTAAAGTGCATCTAAGCTTGGCATTGGATTGGATTTCAATCCTTTTTAGGCGAAATAATAGCCGATAGGAACTTGACCCCCTTTTTTACTTTTTGAGTGGGATCTATTTAACCTAAAAGCTTAACTTGTTTGCCACTTTAGTAGTACATAAAATTACAAAGGTATAATAAAAGCTGACAATTAATTTTCAACGAATCTAAAAACGAGATTAAATTGCTAGTACGCCCATAGAACCACTAATGATCAAATAATGACCCTGGAGCCAGCCGTACCCGAAACAGATTAACCTCTTCATTAGCATAACAACTTATTTAAAACTAAACCTATCATTATTTTACAATTTCTTTCAACTTACATTTTACAACACCTAGTTTACAATCACATGCCGTAATTAAAATACTCTGATTGAGATATTCGTACATTGTGTACACATTTAAATATCGGTTTATTAAAAGCTCGTTTGTGTTGGATTATGTTTTTTTTATGTTTGTACACTGCTGTAATTACCTAAGGTGTATATTACTCTTTAAAAAAATTGTGAGTTAATTATGTCTTTACGTTGGAGATTATAAATAAAAAGGTTATTATTTGGAGATTATACATAAAAAGATAAATATTTTTAGCCCAACGTTAACTAACAGGCAAACTGACAAGAATTCAACAAAAAGAAATTGTATTCAGAATCGCTAATTAATTATAACCCAAGTATTTTTTAAATATCCCCATATCTCCACAGGTAATTTTTAACCGACTTAAAAAAAGAAGGAGGTTCTCAATTTGAGTTTTTTTTTGTATGTCCTATGTGACGCGATAGCGGCACCAATTATGGATGGATTTTGAAATTATTTTTTTAGTTTGAAAGAGGCTACTTTTAAGGTGGTCCCATATCCAGGGGAAATCATCAAATTTACGAATACACAATAAACCTCATAAATAGGTACTTTTCTATTTTTGTACACTAAAAAGTAAAAAATAAAAAATAACTACATTTTTAGCTTGTGAAGTTTTTTAAATATAGTTATATTATTAATTTTATAGTAAGTACGTAGATAATTTTTTCTTAATACCCATGGCTAGTCTAACAGTTGATGGTAGTCTCCATACAAGCCACCATCCCCTCACACCCTGCCCTCATTAGTTTTCACTCATTAACCTCACCAAGGCGACTCTCGATATATCACTCTGCACACTATACATCGGTTTACATTCCACTGCGCCCCGTAAATCACTGCCCCTCACATTACTGTACTAATGACGCAATGTAGCGAATATAAGGCTAATTGATATAGATATGTTTTTTATATAATATGTATGTATTTACAAAAAAAAGACTGGAAAGCCGACCTCAACTGAGTTGGGAAAAGGTTCAGAAAATGATGATGAATGATGATGTATGTATTTACAAAAAAGTATATAAGTATGTTTATAATTATATTCTAGAACCCATAACACAAGTTAGTTAAACTATGCTTACTTTGGGTCTAGAGAGCGCTGTGTAGATTGGCGTAGAATATTTATTTATTTATTTATGGAAAAAGAAAATTTTAACACTAAAAAAACTTTTATACCACTAGCTTTCTTGTTTTTTAATTGACTGCATCCCGCCTGATGGTAAGTTAAAATGAGATCTTCGTAAGATGCATAAACACTTGTGTTTGTTCAAATTTTTGGGATAATCGTCGGCACCTCTGTACTTATTTAAAAAATCTTTTTTATTGAATTGAGAAGACTACTTCCAATTTCTCAATACAAAAATTATTGTACTGAGCGGGAATCGAAGCCACAAGCTCCAACATAGCAGTTGAGTTACTACCACATTCCTCTCTCACAGGAATACCTACATTGTGTATCATGAAACATTATGAAACATTCAAACACTCCCATTTCAGAGACTTTACTTAGCTTACCATCAGGCGAGGTGCAGTTATATTGACGTGACCGACATAAAAAAATATTCATAACTTTAATATTGCTTAGTTTACTTACTTTAATAATTTTTAGTTTTAATTAGTAGTTTTATTTTATTTTTTAACCAGTGGTGCCCCGCGGCTTCGCCCGAGGTACCTATACTCCGTACCTGTGGCAGGATAAAAAGTATCTTATGTCCGTCTCCTAGTTCTAAGCTACCTCCCCATCAATTTTCAACCAAATCGGTCCAGCCGTTCACGCGTGATGCCGTGACCAAGGGAAATAGGAATTAATTTTTATATATATAGAAGATTAGGTAATAGATAGTAAACATATAAAATTCTATCATACATTATACTGCAACGTGCATATCACAAGTAGTGACACGAATATAGATTAGACATATTATCCAACCGTGTATGTATGTATGTATTCTAGCGTTCGTTAATCGACGCGTATGGCCAGAGGCGATCGGGCGTATGTTCTGAATACGTTAACATAAACGGGATATTCCGTAATAATATTTAATTTTGATTTAACATACTACATTTATACATAATTATACTCATGCCTTTTTCTCTCCGGGGTAGGCAAAGGTAATTAGATTCCTCAAGAGTCAACATACTGGTACAAATGACTGGTACAAACTTGAGCCCTCATTTGCCGGTCTACGTCATTGGCTTGCACCAAAGCCTCATCTATTGATCAGCAGGTGTACTGGTTCGCAGTTCATATTGGTTTGACCCCTTTTTTATCGTGCGGACATCTCCATGGATACCACCCCCGTCGGCCATCGGAGTTGGTTATGTCGGGATCGAACTGACTAAAACCCCACGTCATCTCGGGTCTTAATTACCGGGGGGTGTAAGGTTATCCAGTAGAAATATATTATCACACCCCAGTTGAGCCCGGGTCATTTACGGTTAGACGGTAGATGCTATGCGGTAGAGGCCCGAAGGCGCACCTTCGGGCCTCCGACAGGCGGTGAACATCACGCCGCCTCGCCAGGTTAGACTGTGACAGGCGGTCGTCCTGTCATCATCCATCATCAGCGCGCGAAGAACGGGATCAGATTCCAATGCGGGTGAAACCGCAGACAAAAACTAGTGAATGATAAAATGAAGGGAGATCTTATCCATACAACATTATCACGCGACGTGCTCCCGCGTACACATCGAGTCTAAGTCTGCTATTTGCGCGTCACACGCATGCCCCAATTAAGCACATCTGTGGTGTCGCAAACAAACGTACTTATATCTTGTGTTTGTGTATATGGGCACTAATGGTGAAAGAAATGGGGGAGACACGTGTAACGCAATGTGGTGTGACGTCATGGGAACAGTCGTAGCGGTTTTCTTTACGTTTCGGTATCATGATTAGATTGATGTGGTTATTCACTGCCTGATATCTGCGAATTTGGCATTCCTGCTTCCCATGGGAACCTGTTTCAGGAGTAAAAAGTAGCCCATGTGTTATTCAGGACTATAATAAATCTATCCCAGTATAGCGTGTGTTTCAGACATATACGTTCAGCTATTAGAGCGAGATTGAGTAACAAACATACAAAATCTTTACAAATTTTATATAAAGTAGGATTCAACATTTTGTAATTTATATTATACAGCTTCCTTATATTTTGGTAATGTTACAAGCACCATGAACAAATTATTTAATCAAAGGAGATGTTCCACAAATATATGGACCTTAGGCCCGATAATTGTACACTACTTAGAAAAATAGCTAGGCAATGTAGTTTTTACTTTTCCCTAATCAATTCTTATAATATTGCTTCGTATTACGGCGGAATCTAACTAAATAAACACTTACTTGCAATACAAAAAACATGGTGGACTAAAATTATAAAAATGTACTTTTATTAATTTCTGCCCTTGAATTTCGGAGGCGAATAAATATAGGGGTGCTAGGTTGAGACCTCCACGTGGTGCACTCTGGAGAACGGAGACGGCAGTGTGTTCCCCCCAGGGTGGGAGTCTGTCGTCGACGGCTGACGTCAATCAGCGGACCCCATTGCACGAGGGGGTCGTGGTATGGCGGACCTGCAAGGTCCGCGGTCGCCGCTTCCAGTTCCCCTTTAGAGGGGAAATGGGAGACGGCGACGTCAACAGCCCTTTTCAGGGCTACCCAACAGCCCTTTTCAGGGCTAACTGACCCAAGGAGGGGTCGTGGTATGGCGGGCCTCCAAGGCCCGCGGTCGTCTCTCCCGGTATCCCTCTGTTCATCAGAGGGGACTTGGGAGACACGAATGGATCCATTGGGATCAGGGACGGGTTGGCCCACTGCTCGCGCAGGGGCTGACTGGCTTCTGTGCCACCGTCGGTGTTGGGGGGGTTGGCTGCCCACCCGCGTCGCGTAACCCCCTGGTGATCGACCGTGACCTGAGTGCTAGCCACACTCGGGTAGTCGTGACCTGGGGGAACGTGGGGCTTGCCTTAATTGGCCGGCCCGCGTCAAGGAAAAGACTCTAAGACCCGACAGCGAAGTCGTAAAAACCTACAGATACCTGGGGCCCTCTGTTAGTATTTACCCCGTCTCCTGGAATGAGCGTCACCCGGGAGACGTATTGTAATTCGTCTCATAATCGTGGGAATTTTATGGATTTGAACTTTGATATAAAAAACCCCCCCCCTAGCGAAACAGTCTGCGAGGAGGTCGCGCAGCACCAAGGCGTGGAGTTCACGCCCCACACCGCGGCGGTGTCGGAGAAATTCGACACTGCCAGCGAAAGAAGCGGCAAGAGCGGCCCGTCGGGATCTGCTGTGAAGCAGACCCGTCGGTCTGATCGAGCGGAGAGGAAGCGCCGATGGCGCAAGCCCTCTAAGGGGACCGACTCGGATTGGGAGAATATCCTGACCGGGTCGGTCTCGTCCTCCTCGAGCGACGGCGAGGCGACAAAGCCGGCACGTAAAGTGTCGGCAGGACGCCAGAGGAGTCGAGGAGGAGCGTTAGGGGCTGGGCTAGTCACCCGAGCCCCTAAAGGTGCGGGGAAACCGTCGCTGCCGAGGCCTCCCACCCCGGCGGCGCTGGTACCGAGTGGGTCTGAGAAGACCCGAGCTCTGGTGGAGAGGCTTCGGGTGCGGATTGCCAAATCCGGCAAATACCGAGGCAAGCCAAGCCCTGAGCAAGAAGAGTTGTTGTCCGCAGTGGTCAGCATCGCCACGGAAAATGAGGCTCTCGCGGTGCAGCTGGACGAATCTCCTCGCGAGACGGCTCGGCTGGCTGCAGCTCTTGAGGAGCTCAAAAAGGAGGTGGCGAGCTCTGCCGAACGAGCTGCGCAACCGGAGCAACCAGCGCAGTCGGCGCAACCGGTGCAGCCGACGCGAGTGACGCGTTCGTCACGGGCCAAGCAGCTGGCGCAACCGGAGCAGCCGGCGCAGTCGGCGCAACCGGTACAGCCGGCGCGAGTGACGCGTTCGTCACGGGCCAAGCAGCTGGCGCAACCGGAGCAGCCGGAGCTCCCAGCGCAGCAGACGGATAAGCCACGGCCTGCGACTCCACCGCAGGAACCGTGGCTGGCGTATATGGTGGCGCTCGAGGAGCGTATGTTGAGCCGGATGGAGGCCATAGTGGACTCCATCCGCCGACCGCCTCTGGCACCACCGGCCAACTACGCGGCTGCAGCAAAGGCGGGCCCGAGCCGCCCAACTGCAGCTCCGGTCCCGTCGGTACCAGCTCGCCCCCCTGCTCAGGGCAAGGAAAAGGGCAAAGGGAAGGGCAAGGGCAAGGGCAATGGGAAGACGTCCCCAGCTCAGGCCCCAGCCCCAGCCCCAGCCTCAAAAGCTGCTTCGGCTTCCCCCTCGCAGCCCCCAAGGGAAGGGGGATGGGAGGTAGCTGGAGTAGATAAAAAGAGGCGGAATGCCGCCAAGAAGGCAGCCAAGAAGGCCAGGAGTGCCGTGGCCGCCGCCGCGAAAGGAGCGCCGGGGAAGCTCCGTGCCCCTCGATCCGCAGCAGTCGTCGTCACCCTGACGGCGGAAGCTGCGGAAAGAGGCATGGGGTATGCCGAGGTGTTGGCCCGAGTTAAGGCCAACGTCGACCTGAAGGCGCTCGAGATCCCGGGTGTCCGGTGCAAGAGCACACGGACGGGAGCCCGGCTTCTTGAGGTTCCCGGCGCAACCAGTGGCCCCAAGGCTGATGCCCTAGCGGCTAGGCTGAGGGAGTCGCTGGATGCAACCGACGTCCGAGTGTCCAGGCCCATCAAATGCGCAGAAGTGCGCATTACGGGCCTGGAAGACTCCACCACGGCAGAAGAGCTCAGGCTCGCCGTGGCGGAGGCCGGGGACTGCTCCCCGGACACGGTTAAGGTCGGAGCGATACGCTTTGGCCGCGGTGGACAGGGGGCAGCAGTTGTCGGCTGCCCTATTGCGGCGGCTCAAAAGGTTGCCGATGGCAAGAGCCTCTTGGTGGGAGGCTTCATGAGGGTGCAGGCACGGCTCCTGCAGGCCCGACCGGCCAGGTGCTTCAGGTGCCTGGCGGTTGGCCATGTGGGGGTGCAGTGCACGGCGGAGGTGACGATTGGTGACCGTTGCTTCCGCTGTGGTCAACCCGGCCATAAAGCCGGCGAGTGCGGGGCTCCGCTGCACTGTTACAGATGTGCAGCGGGGGGCAAGCCGGCTGGCCACAGGGTTGGCAGCAAGGCCTGCATCGGAGGGGAGCCGAAGCCGGGAAGCCGGCCTTCCGCCTCTAATTCGCGGCAGGATGCGGAGATGGGGGTTCCATAATGGATCCTCAACTCCGCATCCTGCAGGTGAATGTGGGCCACGGTGCCTATGCTCAGGACCTTCTGCTCCAGAGCATGGCACAGTGGTCCATAAACGTCGCTGCTGTCGCCGACCCGTACACGCATCGGTTTCTCGGGCCCGCTTGGGAGACCGACGTGGACGGGCAGGCGGCACTGGTCCGCAACGCCGCTGCCGGCACCCCTCCCCTTGTTGTTCTGGCAAGGGGACCCGGATGTGTTGCGGCGTTGGTGGGCGAAATAGCGGTCGTGGCCGCATACTACATGCCTAGCCGAGGCGAGGGTATAGACGCGTACGAGCGATGGCTCGTACAGCTGTCCGTCGTCGTCAGAGCTTGCCAACCCCATCCGGTTCTGGTGCTCGGGGACTTCAACGCCTGGTCACGGGCCTGGGGTTCCCGGTACACGAACCCAAGGGGCACGGCATTGGAGAACTGGGCTGACAGATCCGGTCTAGTTCTCCTCAATCGGGGAGCCGAGGACACGTTCGTGACCTCGAGGGGCAGTTCCATCGTGGACCTTTCGTTCGCGAGCCCCTTGTTGTTCGACCGTGTCCAGGACTGGCGCGTCGTCGTGGAGGAGGAGACAAAGTCGGATCACCGATACATTCGGTTTGATGTCTCCCCCCCTGCAAACGCTGCGCCGGTCACACCGGCTCCTCAGGCGCCACGCTGGGCGCTTAAGCGACTAGATCGGGAGCTCCTACTGGAAGCCGCCATCGTACAGGCCTGGGCCCCTGCGCCGGACAGGCCTGTCGACGTAAACGATGAAGCGGTGTGGTTCCGGGAGGCCATGACCCGTGTCTGCGACGCGGCGATGCCTAGGGCTCCGCCCTATAATCCGAGGCGTCAGGTCTACTGGTGGTCGATGGAGATCGCGAGGCTGCGTCAAGCCTGCGTGATCACACACCGCCGGTGGGCCCGATTCCGTAGGAGGCGTCGCCGCCCCGCAGATGCGGAGGCCCGACAGGCGGAGTTGTACGCGGAATACAGGGAGGCCCGAAAGGCCCTCCGAGTGGAAATAAGGCGGGCCAAAGCCGAGGCCCGCCGTGAGCTGTTGGAGACATTGGAGCGGGACCCGTGGGGGCGGCCCTATCGCATGGTGCGGGGCAAGCTGCGCCCTTGGGCCCCGCCGCTGACCCAGTGTCTCCAGCCAGATCTCCTCGGAGGAGTGGTTAGCTCCCTGTTCCCAGCGAGGGCGGTGGAACAAGTTCCGCCGCAAATGACTCCGCCTCGGTCGCCTGTGGCGCCCAGCGTGGATGACGACGACGTACCCGAGGTTGCTTGGGTAGAACTAGAGCTGGCGGTGCGAAGGCTCAAAGCCAAGAACACCGCCCCGGGACCCGACGGCATTCCAGGCCGAGCGTGGGTCCTAGCTCTAGACGACGATGCTCTCGGGCCCCGACTGAGAGGGCTTTTTAGCGCATGTTTGGAGCGGGGCCAGTTTCCGAGACTGTGGAAGACGGGGAAGCTGGTCCTCATCCGAAAGGAGGGGCGCTCGGCGGACTCACCGTCCGCCTACCGGCCCATAGTGTTGCTCGACGAGGTGTGCAAGCTCTTTGAAAGAGTGATCGCGAAGCGCCTCGTTGAGCACCTCTCCAGAGTGGGGCCGGACCTGTCGGATGGCCAGTACGGCTTCCGGCAGAGGCGCTCCACCGTGGATGCCATCATGCGCGTGAAGGCTCTGGCGAAGGATGCAGTTGCCCGGGGTGAGGTGATGCTGGCGGTGTCCCTGGACATCGCCAACGCGTTCAACACCTTGCCCTGGAGTTGCGTTAGGGAGGCGCTCGTTTATCACGAAGTGCCTCTCTACCTTCGCCGCATAGTCGGGGCGTATTTGTCGGAGAGAGCCGTCATCTACCCGAGCATGACCGGTCTCGGCAGGCGTGAGATGTCGTGCGGTGTTCCGCAGGGATCGGTCTTGGGGCCGCTCCTGTGGAATATCGGCTACGACTGGGTGCTTCGCGGTGAGCTCGTGGACGGGGCAGCCGTCACGTGTTACGCGGACGACACGCTAGTGACGGCGTGCGGGGCGTCTCACAGCGAAGCGACCCTGAAGGCCACGACCGCGGTTGCCCAAGTCGTGGGTCGGATCCGGCAGCTGGGTCTCGAGGTGGCTCTGCATAAAACCGAGGCCCTGTTTTTCCATGGGCCTCGGAGCGCGCCACCGGCGGGATCCAGCATCGATGTGGGAGGCATATCCATCGGCATTGAGCCCCAGATGAAATATTTGGGGCTCGTGCTCGACGGCCGATGGGACTTCGGGGAGCATCTCCGAAGGCTGGCCCCCAAATTGAAGGGCACGGCTAACGCTCTGGCGCGGCTGTTGCCCAACATGAGGGGGCCGGATGACTCCTGCAGGAGGCTCTACGCGGGGATCGTGCGGTCCATGGCCCTGTACGGGTGCCCGATCTGGGCGGAGGCCCTGAAAAGCCGTAACTGGCGCACGCTGCGAGCGCCGCAGCGCGTTATGGCTATCAGGGTCATCAGGGGGTACCGCACGATCTCCTTTGAGGCGGCGAGTCTCCTTGCCGGGACTCCACCGTGGGACCTGGAGGCGAGAGCCCTTTCGCGCCTATACTGGTGGCGAAAGGAGGCGCAGGAGCGGGAACTGGACCCGGAGCCTCGAGTAATCGAGGCCGTCCACGCCCAGCTCCGCCGGGATACCGTGGTGGAGTGGAAGGACCGACTTGGGCAACCAAGCGCGGGGCACGCCGTTATAGCGGCGGTAAGACCCGTCATGGAGGACTGGCTGGAGAGGCCTTACGGGGGCCTCTCGTACCGGCTGACGCAGGTGATCTCTGGTAAGGGGTGCTTCGGGGATCACTTGTGTCTGATTCGGAAGGAGCCAACGCCCGAGTGCCATCACTGCGATGCGGGCGAGGACTCAGGGCTGCACACGCTGGCCGAGTGTCCGGCGTGGGAGGTGCCGAGACAGGCCCTCCTGGTAGCCCTCGGGGTGGGAGTCCTCACACTGCCGGTGCTGATCGCAGCGATGGTGCAGAGTGCGGACGCGTGGTCGGCCGCCGCCTCCTTCTGCGAGCAAGTGATGCTCGAGAAGGAGGCGGCGGAAAGGGTTCGGGAGAGGCTGCACAGAGCTCTCCCGAACGGCGGCAGGCGCGGACGCCTAAGGCGTCGGAGGTCTAACGACCTCCGTCCTCCATGAGCGCTGGCCTGGGGGTGACGGGTGGAGCCGCCTGTCACCCTAGCAGAAGCAGGCCGAGGCGGCGGCGCGCGGCAGCGCGCTCCCCCCTATTCCGGGGGTATGACGGGAACCACGCGGTTCCCAAACCCGAGGGGGCCATCTCGAATCCGGAGATGGCCCGGGTCAAGCCGGGGTGCGAGGGAAATGCTCTTTGGGCCACCTTACACCCTGGCGTCAGAAGACCCTAGACGGCGTGCAGTTTTAGTCGGTAAGAGTCCGACATAACCTGCCCCGCTGGCCGCGGGGTGGGTATCCATGAGGATTTCCGCACGAAAAAAAAAAAAAAAAAAAAAAAAAAGGCGAATAAATATAATTGTATTTTTGCCAATAACCGGTAGGTATTATTTCTCTTTTTTTTGCCCAAAATGAAACATCTGCTTTATATTTTAATATCTCCAATACCGGTGACCGCTTCCCATCAGGTGGGTGTGTGCTTGTCTGCCACCTAAGTAGTATATTTTTTTTAAAGAAACGACATACTCATACACATCATTTTATTGCGCACAATTTCGATATAAATACCATAGCGTCAAAGCTAAAACTAGACATGACATCGAAACAAAAAATATGACAGTGATTAAGAAGAAGTTCCGACCAAACCAGGAATCCATTCCATACACTTGACCCTGGACACGGAAAGGTGGTTTGTATGAGGGGGGCCCAATCTGTGGGGGGTGTGGGCTGTTGGCATTCCTATTTGGTTTGTCTGCTGATTCATTCATGTTCAGCGTTTCTATCTGTGGGAATAAGTTATAATATTTAAAAAATACCAACGTTTTCTGCAGCATATAAAACCGCTTTCTAGGTTTTTTTTGTGTAGGACACGTTAAAGTGACTTCACCTCGCCTGATGGTAAGCTAAAGGTGAAGAAGTCTCAGGACTGGGATCACCACTACATACGCCGATATTGCTACAGTCAGTGGCGGCCCTCAGCTTGACGGCCTCAACAAATGCTTTTTCACGCCTCGAAAGTTCAAGGGATTGCAGGTATCTGCGATTATGCAGGTAATGAGGCATTAGATGAGTTTTGCCATAGGTTTCTTTTGCGAAAATACCCCACCGGATACCCTTCACTGGCCATGGGGAATGGTTATGTCAGAATCAAACTGACTAAAACCACACGCTTTCTCGGATCTCAATTGCCGGGGTGTAAGGTTACCCAATAGGTATATCCCTCGCACCCGAGCTACCACTGGGCCAGGTGACAGGCGACTGTCTTATCAACCCCCGTCTGCGCTCGGAGCCAGCCCGCCTCCTACCTGTTACCCACTATGCTCTCTGCTATTCAGAGGGACACGTGGTGAGCTTCCTGCCACGGCTGGCATTTTCCGTGGCAGCAGTGTCTCCCCTGGCGAGTGGGAGGCGCTGCTGTCTCCGTTGCCCGAGTACACCACGTGAAGGTTACCTAGAAGCTCACTTCTTTAATATTCAAACAAATATCAAAATTACAAACGTACATAAGTCTGCTTGTTATTTACTCAAGTATAACGTCACTTCTTGTATTTAGTATAGGCATAACCAGTATTTTACACGTTTTTGAAACGAAATATCACATTTGTTGATACTAAATATAATTCTTTAACATTCAAATGATTGTGGCCTAAGAAAGAGGAACGTTGAAAGGTTGACAGAATCAGAATGACAGCCTCACTCTTAGACGTATTGCTATCATTGTGGCCATATTTAAATATCATATTTATCGCAAATAAATAATATTTAAATATGGCCACAAAGTCGGTAAAGAAGTTTGGATATTACTCGTGGTTTAAAAACGATGTTCATATTAGTGTCCCTGAAAAAATTAAAAACTCAAGGCAAAAATACAAAGTAACATAAATGTGCTACTCCAAATAATCATCTCTTATCTCTTTACCAGATTTTATCCAAATTCGTTCTGCCGTTTTGACTGTAAGAAGAAGAAAACACATGTTCTGGAAAAGCATCCAGTTTTTTTATTATGTAGAGATATAGTTTAATAACAGTAAATATATTAGGCAAAGGCTCAGTGGATGATGATGATTACGATCATAATGCAACTTCATTTTCGACCATGTTAACTATCTGTTGACAAAATCACATAACGGTTTCTAAAAACAAACACCAACATGTACTTAATATAAATAATCACCAGCCATTATCCAGAAAATTGAGTTCCCAAAAACGACATTAACATAAAATTTTATCTAAATCGGTCGATCAGTTCCCGAGGTTGGCATATACATACGAACATTTAGATGAGCTGTAAGATAGACGCGATTAACGCACTCGACCTCGTTCTATGAAAGACTCTATTCATTGGTACATTAATATGAGTATTTATAGCTGCATTGAGGATAGATGTGTGGCTTCGCTTGTAAAGGGGCCATTTGGAGACAACGACGAAGTGCGTACATAGTATGTGTCGTTTCATATTTTGGGTCACAAAGTAACACTTATAAGGAATATAAATCATTTTTAAACGCTTTTATTATGTTGACCTGTTTGTTCTATTTGTAACGCAATAGATTTATAGGTTCTTAAAAATAAAAATGAATTTTGTTGATCGGATGTCTTTAGGAGGTAGGACATGATGGTATCTCCCGTCTGAAATGAGCTGTCCGACTCGGGTAGTACCTCCGCCCTACAAAACACCGCCCCATAATAACCATCGTGCTGTGTTCCCGCCGCCCGGTAAGTAGGGTAGCCAGAGCTCACTGTACCCCTCCATAAACCTAGAAAACATATTACATACATAGATATACATACAAATCACGCCTTTTTCCCATTGGGGTAGTCAGAGAACATATTTCCACTTGCTACAATCTTGGCATACTCCTTTCGCTTCTTCAACTTCCATAATTGTTTTCATACACGCACGCCGGTTGGGGGTACTCTTAACCTGGCCTTTCTCCAAAATGTCTTGGATCTGATTAGAATATGTACGCCTAGGTCAGCCTTTACCGAGTTGCCCATTCACTCTCGCCTCATGTATCTGTTTCGTCAATCTTCCTTCATCCATCCTCTCTACATGTCCGAATCATCTAAGCATCCCTTTCTCTATCTTGGTTACTACATCCCGCAACGTTCCCTTATCACACTGTTTCTCACTCGGTCCTTCAACGTTTAAATCTATAAAACGGTGCATATAAAACATTACTGGTACAAAAATAAGTCAGTTAGGTCTAGACGCGCAGCTTCAAGAGTCATTCAGTCAAACTGTCAAAGGATACATTGAAAGATATTCCCTTTGAGCGCGGCTCGTAAATGTAGGCGGCTGTGAATCCACGGTGACGTTTTCACCTGTGAATGCCAGCTTTGTGTGTCGATTCCTGCAGCAATCGGTTAAGTGAACTCTGATAAAATGTGTCGGAATGTGTGGAGCAGTTTTGTAACATTACTGAGAGAGTCATTGAAAGATGATTGTAATATAATGTACCTACATTGGAAATTATATATACTCTCATCATCGTCATATATACGTCATCGTCGACCACATCGTCACTTACCATCAGGTGAGATAGTGGTCAAACGCCGTGCCTACGGACTATAAAAAAAGAAATAAAAAAAATCTTATGTTAAATGAATGATTTTGAACACAAAAATTCCACAATTTATTGTGAATTTTTTGTCTACTTACCTGTTAGATCGGAATTTGATTGTTTTTTATATAATATAGGACACGTCAAAATGACTTCACCTCGCCTGATGGTAAGCTAAAGGTAATTCATTTAAAATCTGCCATTATATTTGGATGTAATTCGTTAAGTAGACCCGAACCATGACCAAGATATTATAATAGATGTCATTGCAATTTTCAATTTTATAATCTGCATCTAATACCGACGCCGACGATACATTCTCTTGAGAACTTTCAATATGAGTAGCTGCAGCTATTTTGTCACATAAGTAAAGATAAGTACCTACAGAGTAAAATATTCTGTCTAGCTCATTGTGTGGGTACACTACTAACGCACAGCGCACAAGGCGCAGGGGGCAGCACCGAAGAAGTTTCGGGGAAAAACTGGGGTGCGAATCGGTTTAAACCAGTTACCTATGCAGATGATGTAGGGTTGTCGCGATAGTTACGACAGTACCATAGGTATTCTGTGGTTTTTTGCTGGTTGCATTCTTTAACTACCTGACACTTTGACAATGTTAGGGTTTCATCTATCTACACTCCCCAGATGATAGTCATGTATTTATAATATTTTACCATAGGTGAAACTAATCTAAATACTATTGTACCGCTTACTATATCGGCTCCATATCGACTCCTACAAATTCTAGCCGATGTTCTATGAAATAGTTAAACAACTCCAATGTACTAGGCTAGATTCAGCATACACTTGAGGCCCGAGAAATAGCCCATCCGTATATCATACAGGCAATAAACGTCTAAGGATAAATGTCGTAGGCCTCTGCAGGCATAGTGTAGGCACAGTGAAGGGGATATTTGAGAATATTCCTGTACCTTCAGCTCGTATTAATCGATTGGCCGCTATGAAACATGACAGGATAGATTTATTTGAAACGAAACTTTCTTGGCATAATCGATATAAAATTGAATTATGACGGAACTATACTATGTTAAAGTCAATCGGCGTATCAGTAGCTTAATTAATCAGGCTTACGATCAAATAGCCCAAGGTTCGACTCCTGGACATTATACTACCGACCTGAAACTACTACTAAAATAAGTTTAGCATATTTATAAAATGCTTATAACATGACCGGTTTAGGATGAAACTGTAGTATGTCAAAATCAATCAGAGTATTAGTAGCTCAATGGTTGAAATGTCTGGCTTACGTTTGAAAGGTCCCAGGTTTGAATCCTGGCTATCATACTACCGAGGTGAGCCTACTGAAAACACAAGCAAATTTAGCTAAGTTGGAGTAATCCTACTAATATTATAAACGCGAAAGTTTGTAAGAATGTATGTCTGGATGTCTGGATGTCTGGATGTATGTTTGTTACTCTGCCACACAAAAACGGCTTAATGGATCTGGCTAAAATTTGGTACAGAGATAGATTATAGTCTGGAATAACATATAGGCTACTTTTTATACAAGCTAATACCGCGGCTCCGCTCGCAAAGTCGATCGTTCGGGATTTCTAGATATATCTTTGTTACTCTTTCACGTAAAAACGGCTGAATAGATCTGACTGGTATCTTCTCAGTAGAACCAACATACTGAACCAGCGGAAGAATCATTTTCTAATGATTATTATTTATTGTATTTATATTTCTTGACATATTTTTTTTTTACTGTAAATTTTTGACGTTCATATGTGCTCCTTGTGTGCCTAAATTGAATAAATGAAATTGATTCTTTGATTCTTTGATTCTTTGACTGAAATTTGGTAACGAGATAGATTAAAGTGTAGAATAACATATAGGCTACTTTTTATACAAGCTAATACCCGCGACTCCGCTCACGGAGTCGATCAGTCGACCCACGGAGTAGATCAGTCGGGATGTCTGGATGTATGTTTGTTACTCTTTCACGTAAAAACGGCTGAATAGATCGGGTTGAAATTTGGTACAGAGATAGATTATAGTTTAGAATAACATATAGGCTACTTTTTATATAAGCTAATACCGCGGCTCCGCTCGCAAAGTCGATCGGTCGGGATGTCCAAATATTATATTTATTGCTATTTCACGTAAAAACGGCTGAATGGATCTGGCTGAAATTTGGTACCGAGATAGAGTGCAGTGTGAAATAACATATATAGGCTACTTTTTATACAAGCTAATACCCGCGGCTTCGCCCATGGAGTCGATCAGACGGGATATCTGGATGTATGTTTGTTACTCTTTCACGTAAAAACGGCTGAATAGATCAGGTTGAAATTTGGTACTGAGATAGATTATAGTCTGGAATAACATATAGGCTACTTTTTATACAAGCTAATACCGCGGCTCCGCTCGCAAAGTCGATCGGTCGGGATGTCCAAATATTATGTTTGTTGCTATTTCACGTAAAAACGGCTGAATGGATCTGGCTGAAATTTGGTACTGAGATAGAGTGTAGTGTGAAATAACATATAGGCTAATTTTTATACAAGCTACTACCCGCGGCTTCGCCCATGGAGTTGATCAGTCGGGATATCTGGATGTATGTTTGTTACTCTTTCACGTAAAAACGGCTGAATAGATCGGGTTTTGAAATTTGGTACAGAGATAGAGATAGTCTGGAGTAATATATAGGCTACTTTTTATACAAGCTAATACCCGCGGCTCTGCCCGTGGGAGTCGATTGGTTGGTAATTGTTTTTTGGTCATATCCCCGGTTCTACTTAACCAAATGCAATCAAACATACGGCAGATTTTATGTAAAACCAAGACCTTTCTAATGAAAAGGCGGCATCAAAATTTGTTCAGCAGTTTTTGCGTCCATCACGAACAAACAGACAAGGATTGCAAAAAAATAGATATGTGTGGTCAACATAACCAAGTCTTTTTTTTTCAAATATCGATTATTACAATTAAAAGTACTGTTATAAAGGGATATGATGTCCACACTGTCGCCTTAGGTGAACTCTGTAAAGATGGTGTAAGGTGAAACCAATAAATAAGGAAAAAGAAAGTTTTTGTCATATCTCCAAATTTTAGGTCTGACCAAGAAAACTTCGCACTAAAACACGTTAAGTACTTTTTATCCGAAAGGTTTTGGCAAACGAGTGGAGACCAGTGGAGTGGAGAGTGGAGCGGAGTGGGGAGTGGTGTGGAGAGTGGAGTGGGGAGTGGTGTGGAGAGGGGAGTGGTGTGAAGAGTGGAGTGGAAAGTGGAGTGGAAAGTGGAGTGGAGTGGGATTGAAGTGGAGAGTGGAATGTAGGGTGGAGTCGGGAGAGGGGATTGGACAGTATAGTGGAGGTGGAGAGTGGAGTGGAGTGTGGAGTGGAGAGTGGAGTGAACAGTGGAATGGAGTGTGGAGTGGAGAGTGGAGTGAACAGCGGAGTGGAAAGTCGAGTGTAGAGTCGTTTCATTCAAATAGACTTGGTGGCAATACCGAATTCCACGCGGGCGAAGCCGCGGGCGGAAGCTAGTTGTAAATAATTTGTCCATCGGGTGGGCCGAGTGCTTGTCTACCACCTATTTGAGTATGTGTAAGATCATTTAAAAAATTTATATATAAGTCAAGTGAAGCTCCGCAATTGTGGGCTATTAAAACTTAATGTGACATCATTTAGATAACAGCATAATGCATTTGCATCGTCCTACATAGGAACTGGTTGTGTAGAGAATTAAATTTATTCATCTCATTAATTTGTTGAAATTATCATAGAAATAGGTACTTACTGCATTTTACTACAATACTGCTTACCTACTTTTTAGATAATAATCTTGAACTGTGCGAGACTTAGGACTAGAGTAAACTTTAAACGCGTTTCTGCCTGGATTACTAAATTACTAATAACTAGAATCTTAAAACTTCAATATGAATCCCCTTGGTAAACTATAGAGCTTACCATCAGGCGAAGCGAATTTTTTTTATATCGGTCACGTCAATATGACTTCACCTCGCCTGATGGTAAGCTAAAGATAAAGTCTCAGGAAGGGGGTCCCCATTACATACACTGACAGTGATATTAATGGTAGCCCTCAATTTGACGGTCTTATGATAGAAGAGGTGATTATCATCGCAGTACTGCGTGACAAAGCGCAGATATTGGTTAAGACTACTGTCTTCTTCTTTTTTATTAATGGCTATAGCAGAATCACCGCAATTTCGCCAATGTCAAGTACTAAATAGTAAATGTTTATAAAATAATGTTAATGGCGGATAAGTTTAAGACTACGTCAATACTGGTCCCACAAGTACTGAGACAACATGTTTCATACTTCATACATAAGTCGTCTGTCGTAACATACATAACATAAACTCATACCTATATCCCCGAAGGGCTAAGCAGAGGTGCACCCACATTTCGCCAGTTTATGTTTACCGTACCTCAAATAAAAAATAAAATATTCTTCCTAGTTCTACGGGACTGTGACCGCACATGCAAACGAACCGCCTATCAGCTGATTCAATTACCGGGACTCCCCCTGTTAAACTTAATTGAGACGCATGATCTCGTGCATGAAAATAATCTAATGTCCATAGAGAAAATAAAAACGGTAAGGTTTTTGTGCGGTTGCATAATCCAATCAGAAAAATAGGGGAGTCCCTGAATTTGCAGGTATTTGTCAATTTAATTGTGTTAGAAACGCACTTATTACAAAGTCTGTATTTGAAACTTCGTTGGGAAAACCTTCAAAATTATTAAATGAATCATACCTACCACATTTTCAATTTAAACAGTAATAATCTAACAAAAAAATTAAAAAAAAACATACCGGTGAACTGATTACAGTATTATCTGTGTGAGATTCATATTCAGGTATTCACTTGCTGTTGCCTGCAGCTCCGCCCACTTGAATATCTCATCACGTTCCTATGTGTTATTTCAAACAATAATTATATTCTTGTACCAAATTTGGACCATATCCGTTTAGCTGTTTAAGCGTGATTGACTAACAAACATCCAAACGTCTTCACAAACTTTTACATTTATAACATAATTAGGTAGGTATCTAGAATGTCTTCCAGTAGATTGTTTAAAACGTAGGGGAGAGTCCCACAGTACCGAACACCTAAGCCTATGTGACAATTAAAAAAAAACGGATTTAGTATTAAACATTTTAATGATGTTCTCAGTTACTTAACAATCATAGACATTCATTTGCATAAACAGAACAATAAAAAATAAACTTTACAAATGTTTTAACCTAGGTTCATCATTGGTAACAATTTTTGGTAAATTATATTGTGGCACCTAGTACCGAACACTGATATTAATTGGCACATAATATGGCCGAACACTCCTAAAAAAGATGACATCGATCGCAAATATATAACTCTGAGCACTCTGGTATATCAGCACATGCCTCGTGTGCCCATTCTTTGCATGAATAGCACGGAATCCAGTCTTCATCATGATCTTCTAGACAAACCACACACGTAATGTCATTGGTTTGCTGTGCAGATAATATTTTTTGTGCTAATGGTTAAATTTTAGTCTTTTTAATCTTTTCTGCTTTATTTGTCTTCTTAAATGTACGTAGGTAGTTGTTTCTTCTCCTCCTTGAGCGTTTTCTTATTTTCTTTATCTTCCGAAGACAATTTGTATGGAGAAGAAGTTAGAATTGGGCTTTTCTCAGACTTTGGTTTCCTTGTTTGAGCTATTTTCTTTGCAGCGTCTGGTAACGGTGAGATGTTTAAAATGGATGAAGATACGTTTGTTCCTGAAAGAATTCAATAAATTGAAAACATGCACCGCAAAGAATAACAGTGTGATCGCCGAAACAATTTTGTTCGGTCATAGGGGAAAAAAATACTGTTCGGTACTAGGGACTCACTGGAGAAAAATAATCATCGTATAAAATAAAAACAGTAAATGTTATTTATATTTTAGATAGCAAAACGTAAAAAGTACTTACCAATTGTAATTTAGATACGTATTAAAATGAACCCACACTTATATTCAATCCACAACTAATACGTGGAGTTTGTAGGCGACGACAATTTCCCGCGTCAAATCCACAACGACCGTTCTTGCTCGCGTTGTGTTGACCACTGACCGCTCCCGCGCCACCCGCAGTCCTTCTAGTTGTGTCTCTTTCTATTGCACGCCAAGGCGTCGTCCTTGTTCGTTTATTAGTACGGGTAATAGCTTTCGTTCGGTACTACCTGCCGTTCGGCGCTAGGGGACTTCCCCCTATAGTGTGAAAAAATATAAATAAAGATTCGATCAAAGCTCAATAAGTTCTGTCCGTGATATTGACTGTTTCAATTTCAATTTACAACGAAAGATGGTATAGGAAATGTTATAAAAAATATTCACAATATTTATACTCAGTAACATAATTTTGTATAGGTATATGAATGTCATTCTCCTTTGTGACTACAAAAGCATCGCTTCTCTTCCTCATATTTTCCTTCAATACACGTCCTCATATCTAAATAACAAATAAAAGACACTTCCAGTAGTAACAAAAAATATAGCTCCAAAATTTAACATTTAATCTCAAACTCCAAAAACTTTTCATCATTGAAAATTTCATACAACATAGCGTACTTTCCGCTGGCCACGAGTGTAATAACAAGTAATGTAAGTGCCGACTGAAGCGGCAGCATGTACCAATTGACTCCCTTAACTATTCCCCACTCGGACTGTAACCGTCTTCATTGTACTAACTCCGCGGGAGAGATGATTTCTCGAGGGTACAAGTCCTTTCAAAATGTAGTGTTAACGTCTTTGATGCGTCCGAACTAAAATATTTTAGGGATGTTAAAAAGTTGTCAGTTACGAGGTTGCTTTTTCCACGTGACAGTTACGTGGTTAAAATGAAGTCCTCTTTCAGTGAAATGAATCTGCATTATTTTAAAACACTTAGATACCTATGTGGCATCGCTGTGGGATACCCTGTATATTATAACATAACAAAATGTGATTAGATCATAAACCTAATTAAATTTTCTGATGTCATTAATTGTTTTACTAAGCTTCATAAATATTCTGAAAAGTGTAGAAGAGTTTACCTAATAAGTAGCATAGTCTTAGGTACAATAATTAGGTAAAAATTGAGAGATATTCTCTTTGATGGACTAATTATTTGTTTTTTATTTTTATATAATCACTACTAGTGCATAATCAATATTAATTTTAACACGTTAAGCGCCAAGGCACCTCTGAGGCTAATGTTGTGGAAATGATTTTTTTTCTTGCATTAATCCCTTCTTACGTATATACTGGCCCAATACAATACAATACAATATTTATATACCCCAGATATACCAAACGATTTATTAGGTCCAGGCCTACAAGATTGCCAAAGAAAATGTTCAGTGCGGTGTATATTGGTGGTGATATTATATTATACCAACACACTGGCCTCTGAAGTTGAGTACTCGATACTCAAGGTGTATAACTAGATATACACCGGCCTGTGAGCTTTACTCTAGGGTGTATATTATAGTATACACGTGGCGCTTAAAGTGTTAAAATACCTGTAAAATTGCACGCCTTCAGGGGGATTATGGGGGGACCACTTTATTTGCTGAATGATACCTATAAATTACCCATTTACGCAATAAATGAGTTTGAGTGTGAATAATATACCATTATCCATTCTTACATTTTTTTTTAAAGCATGAGGTAGACAACAGAAAGTTGTGATCTATAGTATTATTTGTACCCCCTTGTCAATACCAGTATTCACAAATAAACTAATGATTATGATAGTTTTTGTTCCGGCAGGTAATAGCTTCCTGTGGCAACAAATATTCGAGACCCCTATTCTCTTACTTGATGCATGACTGCACACGAATTCAATGCTTACTAAGTTTTTTATGTATTTAGTTTGACCCGATTGACTGCACCCCGCCTGATGGTAAGCTGAGGTGGAGTACATAATTGTAACGAAATTTTAACCTAACAACTGTATAACATTAAGAAATGCAATAAATGTATTGAGTATTGAGTATTTCGTAGTCTCTCTATATTCCTATTTCTTCAACCTAGCGTTAATCCCAGTCGCATCCAAAGCTTTCACCTCGGAATCTGGGGTCCGCTTTACCAGTCTTAACTGCGGCTTTGGCTGGACCTCGATATTTTCCGTGAAGCAACTGCCATCTGACTTTCACAACCCAATGGTGACATTAGGCGATATCGTTGCATTGCAGTTATACCGTTGTTGTTGGACTTTTTAGGGCTCCAACTATATTGCTATTTGTAGTGTTTGTCCTATCGAACTACCCCCTAGTCTCGGGTTCACGGGTAGTGGGGAGACAGTCACGCGAGAGCGCGCAGCGAGAGCGGACGTGTTGACCCCAGCTACTGGTGACGTAACGAGCCGATTACTACACTGTGTTCACCCTGTTAGAGAGAGCACTACACTATTTCTTTTCGAAAATCATTTTCACGCAATAAAAACGTAACTTTTGACAATTTCAATAGATCGAACAGTTTTTTTGCTCGAATAAGAAAAGCATCACAGGTTTTATCTCATTAGCGTTTACCCATATCAACAAAAACTCGACCTTTCAAACGATTGCGTATGACAATAATACGGACAATTCAACATTTCTGAGATATAAATAAACCTCGTGAGCCAATTACTTGCGGCTCCGTACACAATAAAGTTGTTAGATAAATCGTGTGCGTCCATTATAGCACAATGTCGCAGGTATATGAATGTTTTCGTCGGCTGGGCTGGGCAAACAATAATGGACAATTTTGGATAATCACCGTTATATCAACTCTGTACGTGGTACACGCGCTGGGGGCACTGGATCGATGTTATATTAATTTTACTAATATTATTCTATTTTTTATACCACTCAGTTGGCAGACAAGCGCACGGCCTACTTGATGGGAAGTGGTCACCGTGGCCTATGGACTTCCTACCAATATGCAATAGTATTTACGTACCTATATCTAGACATTATATCGATGTTTGTTTCGTTCACGCAAAAATGGCTGAACGGATCTGAATGAAAATTAACACAGAGATAGTTTACTATCTAGATTTTTTATTCTGGGCATAAGTTCCCATACGCGAAGCCGCGTGCAACAGCTACTTTATTAGCTACTAATAAATTTTGTGCCATTTGTGTTACAAATACGAGTACTACGTGTTTTTTTCTGTTAGAAGTCTAAAGATAAGCAATATTACTGTACCAACAAAGGTGTATAAAAGAATAAGAAAAGGGAAAGGAAGGAATCTAAAGCCTGCGGCATTCCTACATACCGCTCAAAATTATTCGATTTAGATCCGGTAGATGGCTTTGCAATAGTGTTATACAATATTTGTCCAATAAGACCCATACATAGCTAGGGCAAGTGGCTAATATTTACAGGTACAATAATGTAAAATAAAACGCATTAATATATTTTTTTTCACAAAAGATTCTGTCTGTCTAGTAAAACAATAAATTATTTGTTTGTTTTTTATATATATTTTATTTTTTAGCCTATAATACGATCGAACAGAAGGATTAAAATTAAATTTTGGTTGGCAGTGCAAGTGTGACGCCCCTAGTGTTGCATAAATATAGTCCATAGGCCATGGTGACCGCTTCTCATCAGATAGGCCGTATGTTTGTCTGCAATCTAAATAATTACCTTCTTAATTGCTAACGATATTTTATTCCTATAATTCTAGTGTAAAAATATCAAGGAGCCAATAGTTCCAGCAGGTATACAATCTCACAGTACCTCTGCCAAGCCCCAGATGACCGTGATTAGCGTGTCGCAACAGCTCAGTAGTTAATGGAGCATACACTAGCCATGGTTTATGACTCATTTGTTATTATATTAAGGTAGCTCTCATAACATCTTCATGGGCACTCCGCTAATATGCCAGTCCATAAATAAATCATTGACTGACAAATAAATATTTTACGACATTTTATACAGCGCTATCTAGACCCAAAGTAAGCATGGTTTAATTATACTTTAGTTAGGTACTTAACTAAAGGTAAACAAACTTATAGAAACTCCTTATAAAAATAAATGTAAAATAAGTTAACTAAGTTACTAACTTGTAGTTCAATTTCGGATTTTGTCTTCAAAATGAGTTTCTGAACTCAAAAATATTTTAAACTAAGTTTTTAAATAAAACAGATTATATAGACACATCAAGATTGTTAAGGTTTAGTTAAGTACCTAACTGAATGGAGTATAGCTTGTGTTATGCTTTCTAGAATGTGGATAAACACAACTAACTTTTTATTTGATTATAGTATGTGTGTGGTATTACTATACACCCAGGCCAATGCAAATATTCATATTCATGCACACAAATATTTGCACGAAGCGGGAATCGAGCAGGTAAACGCGACTGTTTTAATCACCTATAAAAAATATTTACTACAATTTACTACGAGTATATTCGAGAGCAAAAAAAAATCGAATCAACCCAACTTACTCAAAGGACTCTAGCACTAAAAAGAGTCTTTTCAGTAGGAATGTATGGAGAGAGAGTCGATTTTTTTGCTCTCGAGTAAACTACTTCCACTATGTTCACCTGGGTGTTATTATCTGGGTGAACAAAGAGGAATAGTATATGATTTTCCCATCAATGACCCATATTTCTACCACAACATTCTTTATACGCCCCCTACCGGCACTAATCAGAATTTCATAGCGAAGATATAATACAAATATATATAAAGTTGTACCTACATGGAGTGCATTGTAAAGGCGTGGTTCGCAGTGATATATCACCACTAGCTTTATCCCGCGGCACGGCCCGCCTGGGTGTTTTAAATTATTTTACAGACTAGTTTATGGCCTGCTTTAAAAGTCAACAGGGATGGCTAGAACTGAGAAAATGTCCCCATAAACTATATAACTATATAAGTGTCTTTTGGTATTACTTTAGCCATTTTGGGTTGGATATGTCTTCATTGTGATTTAGGTTGTATGTCTGTGAAATGAAAAATGTTCAATTATGGCGTGAATAATAATCTCCCCGTCATACACTTTACACGACGTTATCTCCCGTCCGACTGGGGTAGTACCTCCGTCTTACAGAACACCGCGGCCATAATAACCATCGTGTTGTGTTCCCGCCGGTAGGTAGGGTAGCCAGAGCTCACTGTACCTCTCCTTCCACCACCCCTAACTAACCTCCCCACCCCTTCCCGTTAGGGTAGACAGCGCATGTGTGACACCCTTAGTGTTGCACACGTTCATAGGCTACGGTGAACGCTTCCCATAAGGTGGGATGTGTGCTTGTCTGCCACCTACGAAGTATAAAAAATAATACGTATCTAAAAACTTGTTATATACTATTGTAAAATTATAAAGTAGCTAAGTTTGTACATTGGAGGTATTTAAAAAATATTTGGGTTATCTTATTTGAACTCTAGGTAAAATTTATAAAATATAACATTTTATGAAACAGGTATTCATCATTAAAACCAATTCCGAAATATTAATTCATAACATTTTACATCCGAACCGTTAACGCACATAAAACAACGTTTATTTCGGTATAACCGCCTAAATAACAGGTCTGAAAATTTCATTAGCTAGTATTCACTATCGGCTATGTAAATTTGTTCCCTGGCGTGCTATTATATAACTAATATTACTCTGAAAAAGGCAGCAATTTTCCAAAAGCGACATGTAAAAGTTTGACTCGTTCGAACCGACTGGAGTGATACGCACTGAGCTGTGGAAACGCAATTGGTTTTATTAAGGCGCGTTCAAAAACGCTGCAATGCTGTATTCGAGTGATTGAGTGATTTTTTTTATACCACTTAAGTGGCAGACAAGCACACGGCCCACCTGATGGGAAGCGGTCACCGTGGCCTATGGACGTGTGCAACACCAAGGGCGTTACCCACGCGCTGCCGACCCAGAAGGGAAAGGGCGGGGGTAGGAAAGGGTGGGGAGGAGAAGGGGTACAGTGAGCTCTGGTTACCCTACTTACCGGCGAGAACACAACACGATGGTTATTATGGCCGCGGTGTTCTATAGGGCGGAGGTACTTCCCCAGTAGGACAGCTCATTTCGGACGGGACATACTGTCGTGTCCTACCTCCTACCTCCATCATTAATAATGATACTAATCAATTTCTTAACTAGCAGATTTGGTTCCTTGACGTCGAGTCCCATCACGTCGAGTTAAAGCTCCTGATGCAACTGAAAACAACACTAATATGATAATGATGATAGCTTTTGAGAAACATATACGATTTCACTACCTCTAGTTTCTCGTTACGAATACGATTCTAAAGTCCCCGGGCCTTTAAGCGGGGCATGAAAAAGCATTTGATGAAGCCGTCAAGCTGAGGGCCGCCACTGTAGTATTACCGGCGTATGTAGTGGCGACCTCGGTCCTGTGTACCTTTACCTTACCATCAGGCGAGGTGAAGCCATTTTGACGTGTCCTATATAAAAAAAGATACGCTTAGTATTCAAAAGAAATGTCTTGTGGATGAAAATGGCAATATTTTTTTGTCTTTTTTTGTCAACATGACTTCACCTCGCCTGATGGTAAGCTGAAGGCAGTCTCTGGAATGGGAATCACCATTGCAAACACAGATAGTACCACAATGGTGGCTCTCAGCTTGACGGCCTCATCAAATGATCGATACTCCGAGTTTCTGTGTCTTAATAAAAAATAACTTCCAACCGCCACGTCTCCATGGCCTAGTGCGAATGCCCACCGCACACGGTCTATCATAACCTGTCCGGATCGCGCACTAGCTCATCATTCACTCCGTCGCGTGCTGCTAAACGTCACACGCGTTTTGGATTCACAATTTTCACTAATTAAAAATGTTGGTTTAAAAGTTCGCGTGTCCACAGCGCTGTTCGTAAACGTAGATAAACAGATGAATATATTAGTAGCTGGTAATTATGCGGACACCATTGTGAACTGCGGTAGGAAGTATGAATTACGAAATAAATAGCATTCTGAATAAGGTATTGTTTTCTAAAACCACGGTAGCCTAGTGGTTTGGGTAATGGACTGCTGACGAGGTCTCGGGTTCGATCCCGGGTTGACCATTGCACACACCAATGACTTTTTGATGCTTTTCGAAGTTATGTGTGTACCTATTTATCGCAGGTGTATTAGTGCCTCGGAGAGCACGTTAAGCCCTCGGTCCCAGTTGCCATACAAACATCTATGGCAGTCGTTACGGGTAGTTGGAGCCCACAAAAGTCCAACCAGTCTAACTTGGAACTTCGATATCGCCATTGGTAATAATGACCATTGGTTGAGGAGGTCAGATGGCAGTCGCTCCACGGAAAATATCGAAGTTCTGCCGCATCACAGTTAGACTGGAAAGCCGACCCCAACTGAGTTGGGAAAAAGGTTCAGATAATGAATGTAGGTATTGTTTTCAATTCCTAACACAAGTAAACGTACTTAATCTTGAAAAAGTGTATAGTTGATGGTAAAAATCTCGTTGCCGATACATTCTTGTATTCCTCATAATCATAATTTGATTTACATGACAGGTTGTAAAAAAAATATAAATTTGTATTTCCCCAAAGATCTTGGTGTGTTCTCATGACCTAACATAAAAAAAAAAATTGAACACAACAAAAAACTTATTTGAACTACTGCACTTATCATTCATTGGAACAAATCTAATCATTCATTCATGAGAACGAAACTAATCGTTCATTCAGTACAATTTCCCCAATTACGTCGAACACTTCGCTTCACGTAACCAACGGCCAATAAGGCGCCTTCCAAGAAACACTTGATAGGAAACACAAGCAGAACGCTAAAGTAGTTAGATTACATTAAAGCTTAAATCCAAATTTCCTAAAAGTCTCGGAACAACTTCCAACTTAAACTCCACCCGAAGGCAAAGCCAGGTCAAGCGTAAGCCAAAACCGTTTTTCACTTAGTTTATAACAAATACGTGTATCAATTTCAAATTCAGTCCACGTACCCTCTTGCCAAACTTACAAATTCCTTAAAAAATACTCTTACATTACTTTCATTTGAATTCATTCATTATATAGAGACGCCAATTTCCGGTGGCCATGTTGGATCTGTGCCCGTTCGCAATCTCTGCCGGATATGACGTTTTGATAATTTAAAAACATTTCCGAAGCAAGCTTTAGATCTGGCTCTCAAATAATAATGGCCTGATTTAAATAGCCGTTAATTTTTTAGGTCACTATTAGTATGCTCTAACTGTTAAACCTCTTTTTCCAAACCTTTGTAGTTATTTTCCAAAGTTTGTTTCAAATTGTTCACAATTAAAATTCAAAACCTTGTTAAATTTGTTTTCAAGTTACTACCGCCATATTAATGAAATGTAAATGTCTAACTGTACAAAAGCTTTTTCATACAAAAAATAACATCCTAAAACCTGTTCCCTCAAGTTAATAGACAACTACATCAGACAACTCCATCCAAGAATTGTTATAAAGTTTAAATTAACTGAGCGAAGTTTGGAAGAAACACAACAAGGGGCCATCAAGTCCAAGCTGGGCTTGGAGCGGTCCTGGCCTCCGTTACAATAATAAATAACCCTCAGGTCTAACCATGGTGAACGAAAAAGCTGATAGTTAGTGCATATGCTGCATGGTATACACGTTTACCGTGCCGTGCATGATGTGGAATTGATTGTTCTACATACGCTGGGCATGAAGTAATTGGTTATCGGTTTTTCACCTCGCCTGATGGTAAGCTATAGGTAGATGGGGTAGGGGTCACCATTACATACACTGATAGTGCTATAATGGTGGCCCTCAACTAAACGGCCTCATGAAATACCCCGCTTAAACGACTCGGGACAGTAGAAGGAAGGAAACACGTAAACTGGTGAAGAATTCCAGGTTTTTATGGTATGTATAGTATGGTAGGTAGGTATTATTCATATAAGTCATAAAGTAACACTTATGAACGTAATTTCCATACTAGCACTTACTACTACAGGCGATGTTCACTCAAACACAAAAGCAATTTATATTTCCATACACGCGTAGCAATGAAGCGTCATGTCACGAATTAAGTGGCTATTACTTTGATTATCCGCGCACAGAGGGCGCATTGTACGTATTTTATTTTTAACTTGTAGTAATATCGTTAATGAACATAATTTCATAATGATGAGTACATTGCTGGTATTATTTTATGGATATTAAAGCAGTTATGAATATTTAATCTACTTGATCATTTATACATGTTGTGTATATTACAAGAGAGTCGTTCTGGCTTGGACGACTAACAAGTAAAAAAAATCCAAATGAAGGCTTTAAAGTGAATATTAAAAAAAAATAGAAACGTATTGCCTCCTTTTCAAATCGGTTAAGTATACTTAAACCTTCGCCAGAAAATCGAATCAAAAACCGCATCAAAATCGGATCATTAGTTGCATTTATTTTGAATTCAGAATTGGAAATGGGACACAATAATTGTGTTATTTGTCTGTAGGGAAGCACTCGTATATAATTTATATAACCGTATGTATACGGAATGTACATTTTAGTAAAATTTTTTACAAGTGAAGGGACTGGATGAGAACCAAATAGAGAAGCTTTCATACGTTTTCGCGTTGAGGCAGTATGTGTGTACACTGTGTACAGTCTGTAAGTGTACAAGTGTACACCTGCATCTATTTAAGTATGGATTACAATCTTAATGTTAACATGAATAATTAAGCAACTTTAAAACAACATCTTAAGTAGCTTAACGTAAACAGAGCTCGGTAGAATGAGAAAATTTGTATAGAAATTATTCATAAAATGCTTTATAGATGGACTTCAAATAATAGATTCCCTTTGGACTCGACGGTTGGTTCTGACAGCTGATTATATGGAAATTACGGCAATTTGTGCCAATTCGCGTGGCCAGCGAAACGGGCCGGATTGGTAATTTGCTGAAGGCCCGTTTCAACATCTTTGGATTTTTAATGAGTTATCGCCTACCTGATTTATTTCGCTGTTAAGAAAATATCTGAAATATAAATCCGCTTTTAGACGTTGATTTATTGCTGGCAATTTTTATTTTTGATTGAAATAGTTGTAGCTTCAACCTTGTTCAGTCTAAACTCACATAGCTTAATCTATACATACCTATGATAAAATGGTAGGAAAGTCAAACCTGTATATTGAATATTTTTTTAAAAGAATACTTGGGATGTGATCTACAATCGATACCGAAGCCAAAAATATACTTTTTAGAATTTTTGTCTGTTTGTCTGTTTGTATTGTCCGGGATAAACTCAAAAAGTGCTGCATGGATTTACTTCAAATTTGGCACGAATATTATTAAGAAGTCGGGTCAACACATTAGGCTACAAATTATCACGCTATCACCTACGGGAAACGAGCAGTGAACCTTTATTTCTTCAACGCATTCTGTAATAACCCGGGTGATCTATAGACGAATATTTGTTGTTATTATGTTAAAAATAAGCTTCAAAATATAAGTAAACTTACTGGCGATACCGACCTCTATGCGGGCGAAGCTGCGGGCGGAAGCTAATAAATATTAAAGTTATTGGTTACTAAGCTAGGTTAATTCAATGAAATTTTATTGCAATAATTAGTTTGCTAACTATTCCTAGTGATTTGTGATCGCAAAATGTATTTCCGATCAAAAATCAATTAGATCCATTCAGCCGTTTTTGCGTGAAAGAGTAACAAACATACCTAAATTCAGACATCCATTCTTACAAACCTTCACGTTTATAATATTAGTAGGGGTAGGTAGGATGTTATGGTTCACATGTATTCTTCTTCTTCTTCAACCTAGCCTTAATTCCAGTCGTATCCAAAGCTTTCACCTCGGAGTCTGGGGTCCGCTTTACCAGTCTTAACTGCGGATTTGGCTGAACCTCGATATTTTCCGTGAAGCGACTGCCATCTGACCTTCACAACCCAATGGTGACATTAGCCGATATCGAAGCATTGCAGCTAGACCGTTATTGTTGGACTTTTTAGGGCTCCAACTACCCGTAATGTATTATCCAAATCAAAACACAGTAAGAATATACCATAGGATATTTCTTACAGGCAATGTGAAGTATTTTTACTAGCAAGAAAAGAATGACATCATATTGAGCTATCTTTGTTTGGGGAAGTAATGATGTTATTTCTTCTTATAAATTAGGTCAGGTGACTCATATGCCATGTTTTGAATAGATGGCGATGTTGGATAGACTTGCAGTGAGTTGCTATTCAATAATCTCTATTAATCTACACCAATGTTACAAGAGGTAGTGTTTGGTAGTTTGTAGGGAACCTTTTGAAACTGCTGTTCCATACATACATACATACATACAAATCAAGTCTTTTTCCCATTGGGGTAGGCATAGACAACATCTTTCCACTTACTACGATCTTGGCATACTCCTTTCGATTCTTCAACTTTCATAATTGTTTTCATACATGCACGCCGGTTCCGGGTACTCTTGGCCTGGCCTTTCTCCAAAACGTCTTGGATCTGATTAGAATATGTACGCCTAGGTCAGCCTTTACCGGGTTGCCCATTCACCCTCGCCTCATGTGTCTGTTTCCTCAATCTTCTTTCATCCATCCTCTCTATATTAATTCGCTGAAGAAAAGTTACATTATTTTCGAGTATATTAGCTATTCTTTTAAATAAAAGTCTTATTACTAGCAAGCAGGAAACAGCTTGATAGGTAAAATTTAATTTTATACATAACTCGTTCTTAATGAAGTCGATAATTGTTTACCTTCTTAACTTTAATTATACACCAAATGGCAATTATAACAGTTAATTACAATATTAAGAATGTGTACATCGATTGCCAGCTTCGAGCAATTAACCTTTGCTTAATGATTGTCATAATGTTAGTGACAGACTGTCAAATTAGTACTTCAAACAATTTGGAAATTATATTAGGGCAGAAACAAAGGGCAGAACAGATTTTGATGACATTTTGTGTACATTTGAGTAAGATCTTACGTAGTTTTGAATTACAATTTTACTATCGCCTAATAGAGTAGAGAGAGAGAGAGAGAGAATGAATACCCAATTATTTCACACTTTTCAAGAAGTAGAAAGAATAGGTAGACATGGAACTCAGAGTGGAATAGCTCGGATGCAACCGAAACAACGCTAAGATTATGAACATACATAAATTATCATTTTGGAGGTATTGTTTAAGTATACTGTGCCATAAAATCAAATCCAGTACAATTCCAAACACCTCACATTAATAATGAATTATTTACTGTAAATACTTTATTTCAACGGGTAACCCATTAGCTTCCATAATGAATTATACTACATTTAATTCTAGCTCAACCAATTCCAACTTTATTTCTTCGCAACTAAGATTCAGAATTCAACGTAGATTCTAACAAGACAATTTCTTTTGATCAGTCAATAAATTCCGTTGATTTGGGACAGAAGTTAGTTTGTCTTTTGTTTAGAAATTTGTTTTAAAAACGCGGCCATATATTACGCGATAGTGAGGTGTTTCGAAAATATATCGCGCCCCTGAATGAAAACTCCGGGAAGTCAAAAAATCCAATTTTTCAGAAATGACGGAAATCTAATTTTGGCGTATTTACTAGAAATAACAAACGACTTATATTCACAAAAGCCGGTAGACAACTAAAAATTGCGAAGTAATGCTTGAGTGGTTCAGCTAAAAATCATTCACTAAAAGTAATGTTTCGCTCCATATTTCGATAACTATCGAAGTTATCATTATCATTACATTTATATCGAAATTTCGGAAACGCTATTAGCTCAATTTGAGCACTTTTTGAGTTAGTGAGGTTTTCATCTAGGGGTGCGATATGTGAAAGGAAATATATGCGTTTGAAGTTAATACTGTTGTAATGTAATTATAATGTCGCGAGCATTATATATTATAGGAGCTTTCATCTTAATTGGAGCATGACGATAGTTATGTAGAACAAGAAGTTAGGTTCGTTTTTTAGTTCTGTGGTTGAGATATATGGCGGTGTTGTTTGCTAATGGTGGCCATTATATTTATTATGTGATAATTGTTATGTTATTATTAGGATGTCTTGCATAGCGCTATTTTAGATCTTGACTAAGTAGAGTTTATTATTATGAGTTCTAGAAATGGATTAATAAATATATAAAGCAGATTTCACCAATGATGATGATTTAGATGAACCGAAGATTTACTATATAAAGGCCAGGTCAAGAGTAGGTACCTACCCGCAACCGGCGTGCATGTATGAAAACTATCATGAAAGTTGAAGAAGCGAAAGGAGTATGCCAAGATTGTAGCAAGTGGAAAGATGTTGTGTCTGCCTACCCCAATGGGAAAAAGGCGTGATTTGTATGTATGTATGTATTTTCACCAACAACAGGGACTGATATCAATTCAAACTCAGTTTAGTGGAATGGTGAAATACAGTCTTAGGCTGTATTTCACCATTCCACTAGGTAAAACATAGAACTTGACTAGTCCACATATTTTAAAAAACATTTACAGAAAGTGGGAATCGAACCCGCGATCCATGATGTAGCAGTAAAACGCTCTATCGCCATGACAAAAGGCATACTTATGAGATTTGTTTTATTATAAGCGTCGGTAGCTCAGTGGTAAAGTTGTCAGCCTTCCGATCAAGAGGTCCTATGTTCGAATCTTGGCCTTTACACTGGTGTAAGCAGGTATTTAACTTAGCTGGAGGAGTTAGCGGGAATACTTATAATATTTTCAATAACTAGTAATCTCTGAAAAAAAAAATTTTTTTTGGTGTTGTTTTATACAACTTAGGTGGCAGAGAAGCACACGACCCACCTGATGGGAAGGGGTCTCCGTAGCTTATGGTCGTGTGCAACACAATTTGACTTAAATACAGGTAGTTCATAAAATAATATCTATAAATAAAACCTATTTCAGTACAAATCGCTCGCACCGTGACTGGAGACAATATGTTACGTCATGGGCTATTACTAAATGCATACTTGAAATTAAACATTCGGGGATAAACATACAAACTTAATAATATAGCTAAACACAACCCTATTACAATAAACTAAGATCGATTTTCCTATAACAGAATAGTAACTAATATTGTCGTTTTGATCTATGAGGGTGACAAAGCAACAGTTTTAAGATTTGGGACAAGTATTAACCGCAGTTGTTACGCATTCATATATTAATCGTGTGGATTGACGTAATGAGGTGTCCATGATTTTTGTTTTAATTGGACAGAATGTGAAATGATGGACATGGATTGTATGGAACCCATTAGAGGTGTCAATATTTATGTGTTATATGTTTTACTTGAATCTAAAAAATCTGTGGACGGAACGCATTGAAGAATTGACGACACTAGAGTCGGGTTACTTACTTTACGTACTAGTCGGGACGCATAGACTTCCCTACAGTCAGCTACTACGCAGCAAACGTTTTACGATCCAGTCAGTTTAGTGAAATGGTGTAGGTATAAACCGTAGTGAAATTAAGAAAAAATATCTAGAAATCAAATTTCAATTTAAATAAATAATGTTCAAATGCTGAGTACAGACATAATTGGGTGGCAGATTGTAGATACGTACTGTTAAAATGTTTATTGTAGTAGGTGTGTTATCGGTTTGTGTATCGAATGAAAAAAAAATTGATAACATATTGAATCCAAAATTCAGTCAAACATAGTTAACCGTCGCCATTTTTGTAACATAGACTCGTCTTCAACGCTTTCCGCCCTTAACATTTTATAGGTTCACGTATAATGTATTGAGATTCATGTTGAAAGTGGTTTGTACCTACATTGGCAGATATTATGTATGTTGGGTATTTGTTTAAAAGACACTCTTTGATTGGTGTGGCTTTGTTATTTTGTATTAGTTTATTGCTTATTGTTATTGTATAATTAATAATACTATTAGTTACGATGCTTTAGCAACATTTTTTTATACTACGTAGGTGGCAGACAAGCACACGGCCCACCTGATGGGAAGCGGTCACTGTGGCCTATGGACGTGTGCAATATTAATGTTGAACATTTGCAACAATAAAATTAATGTTAAAAGGTTTTTATTTATTTAGTTATTGTTATATAAGTTACCGACAAATACACATACGTAAACAGCAACACACACACACACACACACACACACACACACACACACACACACACACACACACACACACACACACACGCACACACACGCACTCACACATACATTGCCACATTGTATTGTGCGTGTGTAATTTTTGTATAAAAAGTTGTTCCTTCAGGTTTATATTCACAATTGGTTACAAGATTTATTCACGAATTTATGCCCAGGCAAAGTTGAAACATTGGGCAGTTAAGTATTGCATATTTCGTATTAGCTAGTATTGCATTCATCACCAGTAATCATTTTAATCGAAAACCTTAAAACTTGATTGAACATGTTCAAATGATACGTTCTAATTTATCATCGGAAGGTCGCTTTATATAAATTATGAATTGCCTTCATTAGGTCAATTATGTCAGAACTGAAACAAATAAAGTAGCGTAATGTCAATAGGGTTGGCACAGTATGTATGCATCAACTGCTTCTAGTACTAAACAAATAGAGGCTGATTTGATTGACCTCTGTATTATTAAACGAATTGTCTTGTACAGTTTTTGGTTCAAGGTGAACAGTTTGAGGGCTACCACAAATAAAATTAATTTATTTTATTTATTAATAAATCTTCATGCACATAGTACATTGGCGGACTTATTGCCTTACTTAGGCATTCTCTACCAGTCAACCATCGGGTGGTGAAGAGCTATAACGTAGTAGGCATAAAAGTAATTAATGTGATAGTCTAACACAAAAAAAAATAGTACACATACATACACTACATAAATATGTATAATATATATTATATAATACAAATAAGTGTATATAAAATAAAAGAGAATACTTACATACGTTGAGATGTTATTACCAATTACCTATTACCTACCAATAAAAAAAAAAAAAAAAAAAAAAAAAGATGAATCTGCTAATTCTTGATTAATTGCTAAATTAATGAGTTTTAGAAAGGAGTAAAGGAATTTTTCAATCGAATTTGAAACCATTCTGATAGGAAGTTGTTTTAGTAGTTGTAGTAGTTAGTAGTAGTAGGAAAGAAGTAAAGAAAGGAAGGTAGAAACTACAAATAAGCGCTATTAATGGAAGGGATAGCAGCCATCATGGCACATAGTACATACATACATAATTATTACATACATACAAATCACGCTCTTTTCCCATTGAGGTGGGCAGAGACAACTTTTTTTTATACCACGTAGGTGGCAGACAAGCACACGGCCCACCTGATGGGAAGCAGTCACCGGCCAAACGGTCACACTGGTGTTACACATGCGCTGCCTACCTTGGAGGGAAAGGGGGAGGGCTAGGAAGGGGTGGGGAGGCTAGGAAGTGATGGGGGGGTGGAAAAGAGGTACAGTGAGCTCTGGCTACCCTACTTACCGGCGCGCGGCGGGAACACAACACGATGGTTATTATGGCCGCGGTGTTCTGTAAGTCGGTGGTACTACCTCAGACGGTCAGCTTATTTCGGACGGGAGATACCGTCGTGTCCTACCTCCTTCTAAAACCTCCTCTAAGCCTCTCGCTTCTTCAATTTTCATAATTGTCTTCATACATACACGTCGGTTGCTGGTGGATTTGATTAATATAGTTACTGTACGCCTTGGTCACCCTTTACCGAGTTGCCCATTCACCCTCACCTCATATATCTCTTTCGTCAATCTTCTTTCATCCATCCTCTCTACATGTCCGAACCATCATGTCCGAAGCGTCCCTTTCTCTATCTTGGTCGCTACATCTTCAACCATACCACAACGTTCCCTTATCACGCTATTCCTCACTCGAATCACAATCGAATCGAAGTACTTTCTAAAAGTACAACACAACTCTTGTTTTTTTAGGCAAAGTCTCTAGAATGGGAGTCACCATTGCAAACACCGATAGTGCCAAAATGGTGGCTCTCAGCTTGACGGCCTCATCAAATGCTTTTTGACGCCCCGCTTAAACTAGCAATAGTCTCCTCACTAACCATTAGTAGGTACAACTGTCAAACTAGAGTAGTAAATTAATAGCCATACTTTCTCATTTTCTCATTGTGCTCATCTAATTGCCGACCTAAAACATGATCATCCATCCAATTTTGAGCATTACGTCATTAACAAGCAAATGAATGGTGTGCAAACTATAACCTCTGGTCTGAACTAAACCCTGGTGCACATTAGTTATTATGATTGATGGAGTCTTGTAGGGCTGCCATTCAATGGTATTTAAGCATCCATTTTTCTATGTCTTAGGATATTAAGATAATATATAATCGGTTTTGTTTTTAACGGAATGGGAAAGAAGCAAAACGTTCCTATTTGTTGGAATAAGATTTTATATAATTGCACAATAATAGTTTTTTTACCACATTGTATTAGTTCTATTCTTCTTTTTGGTGATGTGGTTTTACTTCAGAGATTTATAACAATTTGGTCACATTGTGATGATAGGATTCATAAGAAATATATCTTATTTCGGTCTTCATAAGAATATTTTTTGCCATTTCTATAATAATTTTCTATAACATCCTTTAAGCGGGGCGTGAAAAAGTATTTGAAGGTCACCATTATGGCACTGTCGGTGTTTGTAATGGGAACTCCCTTCCTGAGAATTTACCTTTAGCTTTTCATCAGGCGACGTGAAGTCATATTGACGTGACCGACATAACAAAAAAAAATAAGTTTCCTGGCTAGTTTCTGATTCCTGCCGGCACCTCTAGCAGACCTATGAAGCGTTGGTATAGCAATGAAGAAGACAATATCTGTGCCAATGGGTTAAAATAATGGAGAAGGAAACCGCTGTGGATTTATGAAAACAATTATCAAAGTATAAGAAGCGAAAGGCGTAAGTATGCCAAGATCATAGCAAGTGTAAAGATGTTGTCCCTGCCTACTCCAATGGGAAAATAGCGTGATGTATGTATGTACGGATGAATGGACCATATTATATTGTTAAGTAGTACCCACATATTAATCAGATCAAGTAATGTTGAGGTTTAAACATAGGGGATTGCTCAGTCCAGTTCTGTTACGTTTGTTGGACAAGGTTTAATTCAGATTTTGATCTCGCAAGTTGTTTCCGCAACTGTGCAGGCTCTGGAGACTCAAGTACTGAGGCTACTCGACTCGTTCGCAAGTTGGTTTAATTACTACGAAGGTAATGTTACTCTGTTTATCATAGCTCATTGTGTATTCTAGGTGGTTGCACCGTTATTTCTAAGCAGCATTGGATATTTTTTGGTACAATTTGAATGCGCTGAGAGTTTTATAAAAGTTGTACTATTTTGGATCCGTTTTTGTTATACAATTTTTAGGATATACAGGGCCCTTTTATAATGGTCACGTCAACATGACTTCATCTTGCCTGGTGTTAAGTTAAATATGAAGTCTCAAGAATGAGGGTCACTATTATAGACACCGAAAATGCTGGAATTTACCCAATTTCACGACCTCATCAAATGCTTTTTCACACTCCTTTTGAAGAACCAGGGACTATAAGAAGAAGGAAACACGTGTACTGATGAAGAATTCCAGGTCTTTATGGTGACGGCATAGAAAAGTTACCAAACCGTTTGGTTCTTGATGGAATTGTTTGCACTTCGAACATCTTTGTGGCACAAGACCACAAAGATTCTCACCAGCTTTTTCTACTCCTGCTAGTCAGGATCCTTGCTAAAAAACGGATGAGGCTCTGCATTTTTCCTATCTGGATTACGAGATCAGACAGCAAGTACTCTTGTAAAAACTAATAATAATAAGTGGACCCGGGACTCCAAAGTGTAACTTTGGACGCCACCAGAAATTCGCGAGGAGGATAAAATGATAATTATATTATTTTTCATTTTTATCATTTCAATATTAAATACCATTCGAGCCATAATTCGTTGCATGGAACTAGTGAGATCGTTTTTCCAGTACCGTAATAATAATTATTAATACGAACATAAATCAGTTTCGTTTAAATTTATAAAATGATGAACGTGTTATATATTCGTATTCGGTTCAATTTGCACCAATCATTTAAAATATACAATTTGTCGAATAGTTGATATTAATTCGTGACTGTATAGCAATATTTAAATAAAATAGATTTTTAGGCATTTAGATGTGTCACTATTCATATAGTATTAAAGTCAAATCATTAGGATAATAATTATAATGACTAAAAATATTGCCTAAAGTAGTAAACAAGACTGAATAGTAAAATTAACTCAGAAGAAAGTTAAGTAAAGCATTTAAAATGCCACTTAAAACTTGTCGTGTGACAACCCTACCGTTAGGTGAGGCCGTCAGTACGTTACTAGCTATTAAAGTTTTAGTTGAGACACTCGTTGTGTTAAATGTCACGCTTTGGGCTATGCCCGGGTGCGCACTTCACAGAGATGATAATACCGTGGAGATTACGTTCTGTTTTTATAGCGAGTCCTTGCTGAAGTTGAGTAGGGTTGTCTCTTTGTACTTCTTTTAGGTCTGAAGAATAATTATGAGTATTTGGGATGTTAGACGAATTAGGACATTACCCTTTAAGATGTAAGAACGTTTATATTTATTTAGGATACGTTAAATATGTAGGTTAACTTTTATCAGTAAGTTATGTAGCATTAGAATTTAATATTCGATTGTAATAGATTATAATGTGTAATGAAATATGCTTCTCCATAGAATCTACCGAGCTTGAAGATGTCTTCGATAGGTCTTTTGATGATTTTTTATACCATCTAGAACCTTGATATCTAGTTATTATCCTACACTTCAAAGGAGATGTTTTACAAACGTATGGAAATTGGGCCCGATAATTGTACACTACTTATAAAAATAGTTAGGCAATGTATTTTTCATTTTTCACTATTCAATTCTTATAATATTGCCTCGTATTATGGGCGGAATCTAACTAAATAAACACTTCCTTACAACACAACAAACATGGCAGACTACTCTTTGAATACCTACCTATACTGTTTCAAGTAGGAAAGTTATAAATATATTTTAAAATGAAAATGCCGATCTTAAAACTAGAAAAACCATCAGTGTAACACTGCAATAACACACGCAGATTTTATCGCATATTGTCAGAAGTATTAAACTCATAACACTCAATGTAACGGTGGTTACCGAGGTAACCACTTTACTAGTTAAATTTCAACTGTTATCAGCAATACTATATACATTATAATACATCAGTTACCCAACCAACTAAAACAAATTCCAAGGAGGTGTTATCAACTTTACGAAATATCCAAACAAATTATAGTAAGTTGCGCAAACGCAGCTTCAGTTCAGTGGCACATCGATGGTCGATTGGCCGCCATCTGGCGCCGTAATAGATCTTCACTATGTACCTACCTAACACTCGAACCTCACAAGTGAACATAATCCATTAACGGTTTTAAACTATGGCGTGAAAGTCTTGTAACACAAATGCAGCAATGGTTTTCGTGCTAAGCAATATGTAAGTGATGTTTGCTGTTTGGAAATGGGATGGCCTTCCATTATCAATGACACAAGTTGAAATCATATGTCTATTACGTGTTTAAGTACATAGTATGGGATGCTAGAGTAATTGCCGATTGTTTATTACTGTTAAAGTTTTAGAGTAATCGTCGAGTGTCGTAAGTATTGACGTTATTTAGTTATTATTTTAATGGTATAGATAGTTTCTTGTACGATAATTAGATGCACGATACCTATAATACAGTTAGGAATATAATATACTAGCTGACCCACCCCGGCTTCGCCCGTGCCGTATTTCGAACCTCGATGCACCCTTTTTAACTCACATAATATGCTTATAATTTATCAGTTTTCCTAAAATGTATGGAAATGTACCGAAATTGTTCACATTTATGATTATTGTTCCGCTCCCTTGGGCAGTAGCGTGATGATATTTAGCCTATGACATTCATGGATAATGTGGCTTTCTATTGGTGAAATATTTTTTAAAATCGGTTCAGGAGATCCCGAGATTACCCCTTACAATTTAACAAATTTGTATATTTGTTAAATTGTAAGGGGTAATCTCTCACACAAACTTTACTTCTTTATAATATTAGTAAAGAATAGATTAGCTGATGCCCGCTTGAATGTCGGTAATAGCAACATTTGGTCATATCTCCGGTTCTACTCGACCAACTGCATTAAACATACGGCAGTTTTGAAGCCTAAACAAGACCTTTTTTATATAAAAACCTTATTAAATACCGTTTAGTAGTTTTTACGTCCATCGCGAACAAACAGATCAATAGGCAGGAGTTTCAAAAAAGTATTTTTGTGTTTAATTATATAATTAACGTAACCCTATTACTGGTATTATAATACAAATTGTGACTCCCCCCCCCCATTCTCTGAACCTTTTTCCCAACTCAGTTGGGGTCGGCTTTCCAGTCTAACTGTGATGCGGCTGAACTTCGATATTTTCCGTGGAGCGACTGCCATCTGACCTCCACAACCAATGGTCATTATGACCAATGGCCATATCGAAGTTCCAAGTTAGACTGGTTGGACTTTTGTGGGCTCCAATTACCCGTAACGACTGCCATAGATGTTTGTATGGCAACCGGGACCGACGGCTTCACGTGCTCTCCGAGGCACTAATAAACCTGCGATAAATATACACATAACTTCGAAAAGCATCGAATCTCAGCAGTCCATTACCCAAACCACTAGGCTACCGCGGTTCTTGTTTTGTTTTTTTTTTTGTTTGTTTTTATTGTTTTTTTTTGTGACTATGCAACTAAAAATTAAATATAGTAGAGTTTACTGAACTTATTGTAATTTTCAGTTCAGCTAGTTCAACTACATTTTGAAGTTGAAAAACCTGGAGAAAAGTTGTTCAATTTGTTCAACCGGTTGACCAGATAGTTGAACATACTGGAGTAGATGAGTTATAAATAGTTTTAAATCTAAACAAGGTTTGTTCAATTAACTGACCAATTGACTAGAGTCAATTGAGCGCTTCACTTGCCCTGCGGTGTGGCCTGATTAAAACCACTCCGCTAATCACATTTATCCATATGCCACAGGACAATATCAGATTACATTATGATAGCAACCCATTTATGTCCCACTGCTGGGCACGGGTCTCCTTTCCTCTGACGAGAGAGCTGAGAGGGTTTATACCTTAATCCACACACGCTGGCCTAATGCGGGTTGGTGGATCGGACATATCTTCAAAATTTCTTCTAGGATATGTGGGTTTCCTAACGATGAATTTTTCTTCAACGACAGCAGATGGTAAATCATTATGATTAGCACATTTTTTTTCACCTCGCCTTATGGTACGCTAAAGGTAGTCTCAGGAATGGGGGTCAACATTACAAACACTAATAGTGCTATAATGACGGCCCTCAGCTAACGGCCTCATTAAATGCTCTAAGAAGGGAAAGCGTCGGATAAAATATTGTTAAGATGATGTTAATAACTGCTCATTTTATCACAAATGATTTTGCCACACCTTGTCATGTTATTTGCTACTTTAGTAGCACAAACTCGAACCCACGTACTCTCAAATCTAAACACGACGCCTCTACCACCAATTCATCCTTTCATTTTCAATAATATTTTCAGAATTCATAAAAAAATAATTCGATTCAGTAGACAACAAAATCTCAACTCTAAATTGGACGCAATAAGGTACAAATCAGATTAACAGCTAGAAAACCGATGGTTTTCTGCCAGTTCGTAAAGTATTTTAAAAATCGAGATCTTTTGAGCCAATTGCTCCCATAATGATGTCAAGCGTTGCTTTCATGCAATCGTATGAATAGGTAGGCGGACTGAACATTCGGTTTAAATGTGGAATAAATCGTTTGGCAAATACTTATATAGACTTGAGTTTTAGATTTAACTATATAAAGCTGCTACAGAGTCAGCCTCTGTGGCGTAGCGGTTGTGAACGCGGCCGCTGCGCAGGAGGCGCGGGTTCGATCCCCGCTCAGTGCAAATATTTGTGTGCATGGATTATGGCTTGGAGAGCACGTTAAGCCGTAGGTCCCGGTTGCTATACAACCATCTATGGCAGTCGTTACGGGTAGTTGGAGCCCTAAAAAGTCCAACAACAACGGTCTAGCTGCAATGCTTCGATATCGCCTAATGTCACCACTGGGTTGTGAAGGTCAGATGGCAGTCGCCTCACGGAAAATATCAAAGTCCAGCCAAATCCGCAGTTAAGACTGGTAAAGCGGACCCCAGACTACGAGGTGAAAGCTTCAGATGCGAATGGGATTAACGCTAGGTAGAAAAAGAAAGCTGGTACAGAGATTTGAAATGACTAAAAATGACTAAAATGTTAGAAATTTGCTGAATGATTAATGTTGTAACGAGAATTGAAAAGTGTCTGTTGATCATATGTATGAATATATATAAACCTGGATTTTTAGTACATGCATTGATTGTATCCCGCCTGATGGTAAACTGAGGTCCATAGATAGTGGTCACCATTGCCAGGGGTTGCCCTTAGAATGGTGACCTCTACCCAGACAGCTTCGACAGAAGCTTTTTCAGGTCAAGGAAATACGTGTGAGGGTAAATACAAAAATTATAATTACACTATTTTCAGAGGTTGTCTCAGGAATGGTTGCCTCCAGTTGCCTCAACCTTAGCGGCCTCGACTATAATTTTATGTATGTATTTACAAAAAAGTTATATTAGTATGTTTATCCGCGTTCTAGAACCCATAATACAAGTTAGTTAAACCATGCTTATTTTGGGTCTAAAGGGCGCAGCGCCGGGTAAATGTTTTCCCTGTTTTTTCCAAGGGCGTCGTGAAACCCAGAATTTCTTTCTGAAAGTAGGTTCTTCTGTAGGTATTTTTTTTATATATAGGACACGTCGATTTGACTTCACCTCGCCTGATGGTAAGCTGAAGGTAAAGTACACGTATCATGTTAACAATGGTGGCACTCAGCTTGACGGCCTCATCAAAAGAGGATTGTCGTCGCAGCACCGCGTGACACCCACCGGCCCCACTAGTGCTACAATAACATCAAAATAAAAGATTTAAATCGTCTTAGCAAAAGTGTCTCTCACTTCTTACAATGTGTTCTAAATATAGAACGCGTAGTGCCACGTGGTACCAACTGAGTCCTCAATATGCGTAGTAAGTTGCAGTGCGTACTCACAATGGAGTCTTTGATACGCGGGACGCGGGCCATATTTCTCGTTTCGACATTCGGCGCGTTAGGCTCGCTACACACGGAGCTGTTGGACTGCAAACATAATTTCGTTATTAATTCCATCAATTCGCTCCACGGAAAATATCGAAGTTCAGCCGCATCACAGTTAGACTGGAAAGCCGACCCCAACTGAGTTGGGAAAACGGTTCAGAGAATGATGAATTACATCAATTAGTCAAATTGCAGTCCACAGCTGGAAATAGGCTTATCCCAAAATACAACATAGCATCCAATCCTGTGTCTTGTGCATCCAGTCTATTCCAACCAGAGAAAAGCACGGACGCCATTCTAAGTGAAGCATGGCGTCCGGAGACATGTGTCTACTTTTCTCTCGACCAATGAAATCGTAGGAAAAAGTAGATAGGTGACGTTTTAGTCACGTGACAAATTTTATATCTGTGATTTCGAGATCTATGGATGGACGTCATGCCGAGGACCATTTTCAGGTCATCCGTCTGTTCAGTTATTAAATGGTTATTAATTACAGTCTACAAATGATTTACGTTTTAAAATGAAGCGTGTAATGAAATCATCAATATTATTGATTAATTGGCATTATGAAAAATTTAACACTCTTCCATAATATACATAATTTATGTAGATTTTTACAGCTCAATAATTCATGGGATTATCATTAATAAGCATAAGCGCCATTGGCGCCAAATTGACCTTGACAAAGAGATATATTAATAAAAAAAAACATAAATTAGCTTATGTACATTTCAATTTCTTAATATGCTAATTATATTTTTATTCGAGTACGTAATAACAGTTACTTATTAAGTCGGAACCTATTTCTTTTCGAAATAAAGCGTTACTTAGCCAAATTATTCTCAGAGGACACAGACTTTCCCCATTGGACTCCCAAGGGTCATTCTGGACTAAGTGTAAATCAACAATAAATCCAATATAGACTCAGGTCCGCTTATATTGCCTTTCGTAATACATATATTCTAGAAAAATCTAGAATCTAGAACACATTTCACAGCGCCATCTAGACTTTAAGCAGGGTTTGTCTTATGGCGGATAAACATACTAAGATACTATTTTTGTTAATAAACACATTATATTATTATACATTATGTTGCATCGGGCATTATTTCGGGCATCGAACCCGTAACCTCTATCTGACTTTGCAGTTGAACATTCTGGCCTCGATTCTGCTAAAGTCAAACCATTGTCATGCCACTGACACTCTAAAAGTGCCATTTAATTGTAGACTTTATTGTAATCAAGTTAAAGTTTAAAATTAAATTATATTTTGTAGAGCAAATGAAAAACTTTAATAAATTTCTTTAATTTGATTTTAAACTTTAACTGTATAACGGTAAGGTCTACAATTAGATAGTATTTTTTTGAGTGTCAGTGGCATGACAGTGGTTTACCTTTAGCAGAAACGAGGCCTCTACCCCTACGCCGCTGTAGAGGTCTACATACACCGTAGAGTCCCTGCTGATGCAATTAAGGTAACTATGTCGTAGATAAGCAACATCACGATAAATGATAGGCCATCGACACTACAAAAGAACGGGATAATGCGACCACCGCTGAACGCCAAGTCGCCTAACGCAGCTCCTTTTACTGTGGGGCCGTGAGTACGTGATTATTTTAATTGCGCCAGTTAGTACAGATCAGAGATTAACAGTTTTATTATATACTTTATTGCTTTAATGAATAGTTATAGTGTTTATGGCCATATGCTATAAATTGCTTCTTTGACTACCGAAGTAACGAGTGCAGAAAAATTTAAATTGCAGAATTGCAGTATGTTAATTCCCACAATATATAGAAACTATTTTGGTAACGATAATCTTTGTTTTTTTATAATAGACACATCAACATGACTTCACCTCCTAAAGGTCTCAGCAAACCAATACCTAGTAAGTATTAAATTTCAGCCGGATCCGTGCCGTCGTTTGGCCGTAACAAACAGTCAAACATCTTCACAGTTTTAAGCATCTTCAGATCGTACCAAAATTATCCTGCTGTATTGAGAAAATTTGGTGCGTTGATAATTAGTGCGGTAAATGGACCAAAAACTTGTATGATTTCTTTTATTATAACAATGTAATGTATTTATTTTGCTGACCGTCTTCATAGCATTGATTTTGAAGTCGTGGACCTATTATTGGAGTAAAGGGATTTTATAATCTAATTGCCTTAATGCTCATTTATAAATCATATTGGTCAATCAGCAAGGTTGTTATAGTTCAAGGAAATGGATGGGTAAATTAAATAATATTTTAGAAATAATTTTATTAATTTTAAACTTACCTACTACCCCTTTGCTCATTCTACAGGTTCGTACGGAACCCTTGGTGTGCGAGTCAGACTTGCACATGAGCCGTTTTATTTTCTTATTTTGATGACTTTTGAACTTTTGAGTCATTTTGACGTGTCCTATATATAAAAAAAAAAAACTTTTGAACGTAATTTTTTTTTGCAATAACGTATGGATATTCCTCAATTTATTGACGTATATGGTTACTGCTCCATTACCCTATGTAGTAGTAGCGTGATGATATTAACCTTCCTTGATAAACAGGCTATCCAATCAACTCGAACCAGCAGTTACTGAGATTAGCACGTGCCAGTATAAATACACTAACACCTATTTTCATATTTTTTATATAGGACTCGTCAAAATACACATACACCGGTAGTGCTACAATGGCGGCCTACAGCTTGACGGGCTCATTAAATGCTTTTTCACACCCCTCTTAAAGGTTGTCCATTTTGATCGCACATAACCTCATCCGATAAATGCACTATTTTGTCAACAACAAAAATATGAAAACAAAAAAAGTTAGTTAAGCGCAATTCTAAGCCAAAGTAGTTCCGTCAAGTTACGCCACACGAGCCAAGTCCTCGACATCATCCAGCAAGTTCCCAACAAATAAGAAGTGTAAAACAATGATCTATCATCGTTCTTACTCGGCATAACACAAATATGTTTGTCATAGTTTAGGTGGGAGGTACAGGGGGAAAATAATTACCCAATAAAGATTGCTGATACGTTGCTGTTACAGGGAAAAGCTATTATCTTCCTGGGGAGGCTGTCGGCAACATACTTTGATGAACGGCAGTATTAATACCAGTGATTGCTGCTAAGGAGTTTTTTTCTGAATCATTTGTTGGAATAGTTGGACGTTCAATACTGACTGGTTGACTTATTAGCTGCAGCTGTAACTAGGTCGAACTTGATGAAGAATAGACTAATGAGATAGAAAGCGAATTGAATTATTGTTTGGTTGGAGTTTGTAGGTGAATCTTGTATATTTGTTGTGTAAAGATTATTCTCCTGGCACCAATTATTTTGACGATTTTTAACAATTAAGAATGTTGTGTGAAATTATGTGTTTATTTACAAAATTTTACAACATTGTTTTAATTAAACAACTTCAAAAAAGGTTAAAAGGGTTAAAATTCTAAATAATAAATAAAAAAATAAAAATAATAAAAATGAAGGGGGAGGGCTAGCAAGGAACGGGGGAGGAGGGGTACAATGAACTCTGGCTACTCTACTTACCTTGGGGAACACACAACACGATCGACGTTACACCAACCCCACACTCACATCTCTCTCTTCCGTCTCTTTCTATTGGTATCCAAATATATTATTTACGAGTTTGCATAATAATTAAAAAAAAAATCTTATCGGACGAATCTAGCTATTGGTCATACTATCTGTAGATATATTATATTACTAGCTGTTGCCCGCGGCTCCGCCCGCGTGGATGTCGAAATCCGTTTCAAAAACTATCCTATCTCTCAAGTTGGATCGAACTGCACATGGTGTGCGAATTTTATTATGATCGGTTAAGTGGTTTAGGAGTCCATTGAGGACAAACATTGTGACACGAGATTTATATATATTAAGATAATGTAGGTAATTGAAAGTTGTATAGAACGTAATATTTCTACTATATACAACAGTGACCTACATACATAAAAACGAGAGTGTCCCAATGATAACAATCAATAACAAATAAAGTATAACTGCAAGCATGACAAATGACCAGGGGATGGTGCCAGAGGGGAAGGGGTGCGGGGTGAAGGGGACGGGGAGATGTTGTGAGGTAAGATACCGATAACTCAGGCCAACGGCCGAGTTTGTGGGAAAAACAAAGAAAGGTGGGACGATATATATTTGTTACTTATAAGTAGGGTGACAGTGAATTCGGACACGAAATTGAGACAATATTTTTTTGGAACACACGTTCGCCTAGAAGGAATCTCGTCACTTGAAATATTGGGACCGTTATCTTTTTTTGTCTTCACAATAATTATTTGTTATAAAATGTCTAAAACGCTTATATATTTTTAGAGCATGTTGTTTGAGACTCAATTACTTTATCTTCACTATCATTAATTTATCTTTCCTTATCACATTTTAAAATTCGATTTTATTTTTATGATGATTTAGTAAAGAGGTAGATATTATCTAAGTTATAAAAATGTTTAAAGCCATTTTTAAAGTCTATTTAAATTTTTTGATAATGAAGTAAGGAGGTAGATATTAAAAACGGAGCTATGATGTAGGTATTCTTAAACCAGCATCTATATCAGGCGACTTATCAAAATCGAATAATTTTATAATCTTAATATGTGACAACTAATGCTGATTTGCTGTAATTTGACTTCAAGGACACATAATACATATGCACAAGCGATCATTCAAAATAAATAATCATATTATCATCAATGCACGTAATCATGATATGACGCGATAAGATGCTGACAATCTGTATCAACTGCCAGTCACAAGAAATCCTTCTACAAGTCAACATGCCGATCATCATACACAAGAAAAATTTCAGCCCACCAGCTAGATCAGTACTGATGATGCTGGAAATCCTCAATCTGAAATACGAGACTAAAGAAGTTAATCTTCAAGATGGAGATCACATGAAGCCCGAATATCTTGAGAAAAATCCTTCACACACAATACCTTTATTAGAAGACGGAGATTTTGTACTAGCTGACAGTCATGCCATCAATACGTATTTAGTGTCAAAATATGGAGCTGATAAACGAGCTGAATTATACCCTAGTGATCTAGCATTAAGAGCTACAATTCATCAGCGTTTGTTTTTCGATGCAACAGTACTCTTTCAAACTGGTAGAGCAATTATAAGTTCCATTGTACAAGGTAACGCTACTGCAGTTACTGAGGAGCAAATTGCTAATATGAATGAAGCATATGGCATATTGGAGAAGTATTTACAGAAGACAAGGTTCATAGCATGTAATTATTTAACGATAGCTGATGTTTCATGTCTAGCTAGTGTATCTACCATGAATATTTTAGTGCCATTGGATACGAAATTTGAGAAACTGCACGCTTGGCTTGATAAGCTAAAAGAAGAGGTATGGTACAAGAAAGTTAATATTCCTGGCCTGATTGAAGTCGGAGAACTCATAAAGATGAGTATAGCGAGGAACAGCGCTTAATTGACACCGATTGACACATACATAATTGTTGTTGTATAAGTGAAAAATTTAACGTAAGTGATTTGTTTCAGTTTAAAGTTTAGGTTTGAAGTTAGTCGTATATAGATAAATTAATTTGCGTTTATGTGAATTTATATTTTCAAATTTGTATTAAGAGTACATCGTTATTGATACAAATATGTAAACCTATTTGTTGATTTACTGTAGCAAATTATTTTCGATCTGGTTTGACGGTGAAAAGAAATTAATGAGTATTATTGCGCTATATACACTTGCTTTGATAGGCCAGGGTTATATGTAATTGGCAACTTATTTTTGTAATGAAAATATTATAAATCTCTGAAATATACATGTATTAAAACTTTATTTTGTTTTGGTATTAGTTATTGTGTACATTTTATAGTTTTACATTTCTCTAAAATGTAATAACATAGTACTTTACTGTTACTAGAATGATTAAATAAAGATTTCCGACAGTATTGAGTTGTTATTGAGTTTGTATATCATGAAATTTTCAGAATGTAGCCAGATGTTAAGCCTATTGCTATCTCTCAGGCACGTTGCCTGAGAGATAGCAATAGGCTTAACATCTATTATGTAACATTACAAATAATACAGGTATTGAAATGAAATGGGTCCAAAACATATTTACGAATTCCTTATCGGAAAATTAAGATCTTACATGTACGGTTGTCTATTAACAAGTATTTCCCATCTCATTTCACCAACCACTGAGCATTAGACAATTACATCATATTATCAAAATAATCATCCTTATCAAAATCATAAGTGTGCCGCTTAATTATAATAATCTAAAAAATTATGATAGTTGATAACAAAAATACACATAATATGCGATCAGTTAAAAGAATAATTTAATCTTTGAACGTAATCATGATAATAGTTGATAAGGTACTGATAAATAAATGTAGCAGCCAGTTACCAGTGATCTTTCTGCTCGTCAACATGCCCATCATAATACACAAGATTGACCTGAGCCCACCAGCTAGATCAGTGCTGATGATGGTAGAACTCCTCAATTTAAAATACGAAACTAGAGATGTAAATATTCAAGACGGAGATCATTTGAAGCCCGAATATATTGAAAAGAATCCTGCACATACCATACCATTACTTGAAGACGGTGATTTTGTACTAGCAGATAGTCATGCCATCAATACGTATTTAGTGTCAAAATATGGAGCTGATAAACGAGCAGAATTATACCCTAGTGATCTAGATTTAAGAGCTACAATACATCAGCGTCTGTTTTTTGATGCAACTGTTCTCTTTCAAACTGGTAAAACAATTATTATTTCAATCTTACAAAATAAAGCTACTGAAGTTAGTGAAGAGCAAATTGCTAGTATGAATGAAGTATATGGAATACTGGAGAAGTATTTACAGAAGACCAAGTTCATAGCAAGTAATCGCTTCACGTTAGCTGATGTCTCATGTGTAGCCAGTGTATCTACGTTGAATGTTTTAGTACCTCTGGATTCGAAATTTGAGAAAGTACACACTTGGCTGGATAAACTGAAAAATGAGGAATGGTACAAGAAAGGTAATGTTCCTGGCCTAAATCTAGTTGCAGGCTTTGTAAAGATGACCATGGAGAAGAACCGGGCCTAGTTGAAGCTGTATTTAAAATTTGTGAGAATTTCAAGTTTCAGTTTTAAGTTTTGTGTCTAAGTTGGATTCTTTGATTAATTATGTAAGTTCGAACGTATGTTTGCATTATAACTTATAGTTCAAGCTTATTTTATTGAATTACTACGGAAAAGGAACTATTTTAGATAAGTTTAACTTTAAAATATCTTCTTCAGTTGTTTCCAACTGGTTAGAAGAGGCATAAAGTTAATAAATCTTAGTTATATTTTATTGACAATGTTATGTTATTAATATTTTTTCTGTAACTACAGTTTTGTATAACTCTTTAATATTTTTAATAGAATTTGGTTTTGATTTGGCATTATTATTTTCTTAATTTTAATTTACAATAATAAATACTTTCTGTGCTATTACAAATAATATTTAGCAGGACTATTTATGAATCACTTATCTAGGTAACCTACTCCAAGCACTTTACACCATACCAACCATACTACAATCGTATCGATAAAACCCATCATGAAGAACTCACTGGTAACGATAACAATTATATAAAAACAAGAGAATAATGTATTTCTTTCTTCGGTTTATTGAAATAACAAACGATATCGAGTTACTATCGTAATTATGATTGATACGGCTGATAAAACAAACTTGTCCTCTGTAATCAATGATAAAATATTACTTTCTATCCTCGAGCTATTAATTTGTTGTCATGTTTACTTTTTGAGAATATATCAGTTTCTTTTTTTCCAAAAAATAATTATTATCGTATTTTCCTTTTCTAGATATCTCAGTAGTTTTGGTCACGCTAAGAAACTTGGATCAAAGTCGATGTCAATCGGTGGCCTTTATGGCCTTTTTTCCGTGCAGAAATCCTCATGGATACCCACACCGCGGCCAGCAGCGGGGCAGGTTATGTCAGACTCTTACTCATGAGCATCGCGTAATTAGATTAGTACTCGAGGCTAGTATTGAACCTAGACCTCATACATAGCAGCTGCACATTGCTTTACACCACCGACGGAATTACTTTTGAAACCTAATTCTTCATCCTAGCGTTAATCCCAGTCGCATCCAAAGCTTTCACCTCGGAGTCTGGGGTCCGCTTTACCAGTCTTCACTGCGGATTTGGCTGGACCTCGATATTTTCCGTGAAACGACTGCCATCTGACCTTCACAACCCAATGGTGACATTAGGCGATATCGAAGCATTGCAGCTAGACCGTTGTTGTTGGACTTGTTAGGGCTCCAACTACCCGTAACGACTGCCATAGATGTTTGTATGGCAACCGGGACCGACAGCTTAACATGCTCTCCGAGGCACGACCAGACCAAACCCATATTCATGCATACAAATATTTACACTGAGTGGGGATCGAACCCGCGCCTCCTGCGCACCGGCCACGTTCACTACCATTACGCCACAGAGGCCTAATTATCTCGTATAAATGTGGACTACATGTGCCACTGTATATATCGTATAATCTTGATTCGTTTATTCACTGATTAATATAAACAAGGACGAACCTTTCCCATGCCGATATAGGTACCTACACAACATACACACGCCGACACGAAGGGGAAAAGGGGCGAAATCGTAATGATATACTCCGTAGATTTATTCGGACCCCTCCGTTTGTCAATGTTCACGGCGAAATTAATTACGGATCGGTCAGGGTTCGAGTCCTGAGCCACGTATTTGAATGGTCATTTGGGATGGAAGTAATTAAGATAAAATATTATTTTATTTGTGCCTGCTGTATTGGATATTCGGCGTGCGAAAGAGGGTAGTCGTAAAAATTTACAGGATTGTTGATATTATTCGCGTTATTGATATCGGAAAAGTGAGTTTTTTATAGGTATTGTGATAAACAGTTAGATTCTTTTTATTAATTAACTAAGGTTATTAAATGGACAATGTCCAATTTGGATGATTTTTTTTTTCAGATTCCTATTTTCTTTGCCTTTTGGAATTCTTTACCAGCGCATGTGTTTCCTTTCTCCTATAGACCCGGGTCCTTTAAGCTGGTCGTGAAAAAGCATTTGATGAGGCCGTCAAGCTGAGGGCCACCACTGTAGCACTATCGGTGTATGTAGTGGTGACCTCCGATCCTGAGACTTTGCGTTTAGCTTTCGAATCCAATATAAAAAAAAAGATATTTCCTCTATAAATATCTAACTATTTGCGTTCAAAAAACACGTAAATAAGGTTCAATAAATTAGTGAAATAATTAATATGTTAACTTTTCGTAATGATTTAAATTGGAAATTGACCACGCTATTAGCCCTAAGGAGTGCTGAAAGACTATTATAAAACCAAGTATAAGAAACATTGATCGCTTCATTTATTATTGTAGGTACTGAATGTCTTCGTTTTTACACTAATTATAATTATCAGTATTAGAGATCCGATTCTCAGTGCGATTCACAGTGCGGCCGCCGGGTCCATGGCGTGTTACAAAGAGGAACACCGTGACGGTGACTGGGACTTGCGACTCAGAAGTAGGTTTCTGGCCACCTTGCGACGCGACGCTCACCTCCACCGTCAGTAGTGTTCCCCCCTCTAAATCCGACTAGCTTTTACGGAGATTAATGCTACGGTAGTCGAGTCACAATGTGAACTTGATACAAAGTTCACATTGCAACATTCTTGGGACTTAAGATTATTATTTTTAATATAATACTAGCTGTTGCCGGCGGCTCCACCCGCGTGGACGATAAACCTCACGGAGCCTGAGACCTTTCCAACGAATGCAAAACCGTGGAAATCGGTTGGTGCGTTCTGGAGTTATAGCGTCAGGAAGGAAAACCCGACTTATTTCTATATAGTAGACTAGCTGTTGCCCGCGGCTCCGCCCGCGTGGATGTCGAAATCCGTTTCAAAAACTATCCTATCTCTCAAGTTGGACCGAACTGCACATGGTGTGCGAATTTTATTATAATCGGTTAAGTGACACGAGATTTATATATATTAAGATAAGTAGTTCTCCAAATACACTGATAAATTTTTCAAAATAAGTGCAAAAAATGGCAAACACATTCGATTTCAGTTTTTCATTAATCGTATTTTAATTAATATTTGAAAGCATATTGATAGTACCCAAATCGAAGAAGAATTATTCAATAAATCATTCACCACATGGTTCTAATAACATTTTTGTCGATCAAAAACATTTAAACACAAGTGTCAACAGCACTGTCAAATCTAAAACCCCAATTTCCCCATTCATAGTGATAAAAAAAAATACAAAATATCGTCCTATAACATGATGCAATTACCGCCGGAAACATTCAAATATCAAAACCAATTAATTTCACGAAAGCCGTTATTTTGGCGATAAAAAAAACCAAACAGGCTAGCACGTAGACTGAGCATGAAATATAGGAAGATAAAATCGCGGGTAGTTATCTGGATAAAGCCGTTTCCATTCAAATGTGCGGTGAAAACTGTGAGGGCCCATTTTAGCTGGACCTTTGTTGTGATTTAAGTTATAGAAGATAGGGGGTTTTAGTAGCGTTGTGTGTTAGATGGTATGCCGTTTAGTGGGTGATTCTATAATAAAATTGTTCGTAGATCAATTCTCACAGTTATTGACCGTGCAATAATCGCTGTGCGTGAAAAATGTACACAGTTTACTAAAATAAAATAATGCACTTTTAAATGTTTAACTGTTTTTTTATTAGAATTAAAAATCTGTAACAATATTGTGGAATACTATAGGTCTTGTTTACTTGGAACTTGGAACTTGGAACTTCGATATCGCCATTGGTCATAATGACCATTGGTTGTGGAGTTCAGATGGCAGTCGCATCGAAGTTCAGCCGCATCACAGTTAGACTGGAAAACCGACCCCAACTGATTTGGGAAAAAGGTTCAGAGAATGATGACTGTAGGTTTTGTTTAGACCCAAGGTAAGCATAGTGTGTTGCATCTATGGGTTCTAAAACATGGATAAATATTACATACAGTTACTCAAACGCTCAAAATGTAAACAGAACACATTCATACACACAAGTATTTATAGTTAGCATGCATCTCATCCCAGAATTAGAGCCGAAATCATAAAATCTTATTAGAAAGAACGGTGTAAGATGAAAATCGCTATCTCTTATGCCAAATACCAACCACCGTCACACGATTACGACCAGGTATACATGCAGAGCTGGATTCCGATATAGCTGTTAAGGCCATTTACCATGTATCACGCTTTTTACCCACAGGATAACGGCAGAGACCGAAATAAAAGTGTTTGTATGACTATCAAATGCGTGTGTTGTTCAGCTGTAAAAATATATAGCTGGCTTTGGGGTACGGTTGATTTTATTTGCATACTTAAGTGTTTTGGTATATCTTTATGGGGTATTAACGGTGGGCAGATCCCTAAAGGGAGAATCGTAAAAGTGACCAGAATATTACAAGTAGTGTAAAGATAGATAAGTTATTTTAATAGAGGTTGCGGTATGCCTATAAGTATGTAGGCATAGAATGTACAGTTGAATGAAATTTTTAAGCAATTGCATGCTAACTATTTCCAATGATTTTCTGATCGGAAAAAATGATCATCCAGGACGGGACTTGAACCCGTGACCAGTCCCTTACAGGGGGAAAGCTCTGACCAACTGAGCTACCTGGACCCATCCTAGATGCTCGAAATTTTCCGATATATTCTACGGCTTAGGGCGCCGGTGGAGAAAATCATAGAATGTACAGGTCTATATTATATGGTGTCCCATGGCGATGCCATATGGAGGGAAAGTGAATTAAATAATGTTGATAGACAATTTTAGTGAAAGAAAACTTCATTTTTATTTTAAAAACTGTTTAAACTGCATTTAATGGTTTTTGAAAACTCGCTTGCCGCATTGACTCGGCAATCGAACCGACTAAATCCGAAAAAAAAAACGATTTTTCATGTGTCTCGACTCAGTGACACTATTGATGTGGACCCACTTCCTGAGACTACCTTTAGCTTACCATCAGGCGAGGCGAAGTGACGTGAAAATTATTTGTAACTAAATAATTTGCACGTCAATATGACTTCACTTTTCGCAAGTTTTTTATCTTACTTCGCTAGCGAGGGTTTTTGAACCCAAAATCATGAACAATTATAGAAACCTTGTAACTTTTACTTGAATAAGTTTCGAGTTTGCTCTTATTATAGAACCCATATCACAGTTACAAATCTCAAGGTTAAAGGAAATTAGGTTAGTTGATTAGCGAATTAAACCAATCTAACAATACGTTGAGTTTTATTTAGTGTTTATAGAAGCTATTATTGCAATTAGGATCCAAATCGTTGGTACTTACTATTTATAGAAAATAGCTCTACTTATTTTTTATTTACCTAATAGTCACGTCAATGTGACTTCACCTCGTCTGATGGTATGCAAAGTATCAGGAATGGGGGTCATCATTACAGGCACTAATAATGAAATAATGGTAGCCCTCAGCCTAACGGCCGCATCAAATGCTTTTTCACTCCCCGCTTAAAGGACCCGGGACTGTAGGAGGAAGGAAAAACGTGCACTGGTAAAGAATTCCAAGTCCTTATGGAGCAGCAAAAAAAGAGGTGCTGAACCGTTTAGTTGTTGATGAAATTGTTAACATCTTAAGAGGTTTATATCTCAGCCCTGAACGTGTTGATTCAAATTCCCGGATCTACGTCTTATGAATTGCTATACGGTGTATCGTATCGACCTCTGTGGCCGGGGAATCTGGTGACCCGCAAAATCGACCATCCCCCTCTCCCAAAGGGAGTTGACAGGATTTGCTCCCTTGACGTCAAGACTCGCCGCGTCGATTAAACAGCCACATCGAGTTCCGCTACGTCGAGTAGCTACCACGTCAAGTAGTCGCCACGTCGAGAAGCCGCCACGTCGAGTAGTCGCCATGTCGAGTAGCCGCCACGTCGAGTAGTCGCCATGTCGAGTAGCCACCACGTCGAGTAGTCGCCACGTCAAGTAGCCGCCACGTCGTCGAGTAGTAGCCACCACGTCGAGTAGCCACCACGTCGAGTAGTCGCCACGACGAGTAGCCGCCACGTCGAGTAGTCGCCACGTCGAGTAGCCACCACGTCGAGTAGTCGCCACGTCAAGTAGCCGCCACGTCGTCGAGTAGTAGCCACCACGTCGAGTAGCCACCACGTCGAGTAGCCACCACGTCGAGTAGCCACCACGTCGAGTAGCCACCACGTGGAGTAGCCGCCACGTGGAGTAGTCGCCACGTCCAGTAGCCGTCACGTCGAGTAGTCGTTACGTCGAGTAGTCGCCACGTCTTTGTGGTGGTGACTACTACCACATCGAGTTCCGCTACATCGAGTAGCTACCACGTCTAGTAGCTACCACGTCGAGTAGCTACCACGTCGAGTAGCCGCCACGTCGTCGAGTAGCCACCACGTCGAGTCCCCACTACATCGAGTCGCTGATACGTCGAGTCGCCACTATCATAGTCATAATAAATGAAAGCTTTTTATAGTGAGACGTTCAATTTCTGACTTTATACGAAATCACGAACCGTCAACTTTTTTGTTACAAGCACCTACCTAAGTAATAAGATGCTTTTAAAATATAAAAAATACATTATGTATGTAGAACACGCTAATAATATCATGACGACGCATTGTATGCCTCCTGTCTAATGGAGATCCCTTTGTAAACTGAAAACGGCGGGTAATAAAAGTCTGATGGTAAGAACAAAACTGTATAAGTTTTGGAAGGTTCCGTATTCTTACTTGGCACATCTTTTTTGATCTTTCTATTAACCTATAGGTCGCCTATCACCCTAGAGACCCCACCGGCTCCTCCCTTCCTTACAGGGTTCGATGAGGCTGTTTTAAAATTGAAGGTGGCCCTTGCGGTTTGAGTCTGACATAACTACACCGATAGCCGACTAGAGTGGTATTTGTGTGGATTTTCACACGGTAATAAAAGGGACCGGCTTTCTTTGCAGGGTTATGAGGCCAGATAATAGTAGTTCCTGGATAAGCCGATATACCCCTCCAAAAAGAAATGCGGGCTTCGGGTTTCCAGATACAATCCCATTGGAGTAGACCATTTCAGTTTTACTTTTTACAGTAAATATCTTTCGCTATCTCTACTTTAAAAATGTCTTCATGATATGCTTGCTGATTGATTTTAGCCAAGTACGTTCGACATGACCTGACCTTAGAACGTTCTCGACCTTTTCATACATACATACAAATCACGTATTTTACCATTAGGGTAGGCAGAGACAACATCTTTCCACTTGCTACGATCTTGGCATACTCCTTTCGCTTCTTCAACTTTCATAATTGTTTTCATAAACACACGCCGGTTGCGGGTACTCTTGACCTGGCCTTTCTCCAAAACGTCCTGGATCTGATTAGAATATGCACGCCTAGGTCGACCTTTAACACTTTGCCTAACTTGTTCAACCTAATATAAGAGTATAAAAGATATGAATTTCAATCTTTTTCTTTTTTTTTTGTTTTGGCTCTCCTGAAAAGTGACGATTTGGTGATTACGCCATTTGAGATTTAAGGTATCGATATTCTTTACCGTTTTCATAATTTGACACTGAGCCCTAAAATGTAGCGTATTTCCCGCGAATAGAATTTATATTGTACGTAAGCTCGCTGGAATCAAGTTATTGGTAACTGGTACTTTATATAAAGCGTACATGAATGAGGCAAAATATGAAATAGAATGTTTAACGAACCTGGATCAACCGAATATACATTTTTAGGATTCCGTATCTCGAAAGGAAAAAACGAAACCCTTAAAGGATCATTTTGTTGTCTGTCCGTCTGTCTTTGTGATAAGACCTTTTTTCTCACGAACGCGTGGAGGTGTCAAGCTGAAATTTATATCAAATACTTAAGTCTTCAAGTATCAAATATTCAAGTAGGGAGTATTCAAGTCACGAGTGAATAGGATCCTTCTAGGCAAGCGTGATTCATCGTAGACCACATCGTCACTTATCATCAGGTGAGATAGTGGTCATACGTAAGCCCATCCTGAATAAAAAAAAAAGTCTACTGTCCTTTAAAGCTGTGAAATTTCTAAGCCAACGCAATCAAAAGATACAGACGCAAATTTTCAAAATCAAACCTAAAGGGTAACTACTTCCCGTGAACTCAGAATCTTGAAATTAGGTAAGAAGCAACGTCTTATAGCACAATAAAGGAAAAATGGCGAAAACCGTAAATTTTTAGTTACATAATAATAAAAATATTTTTAATAATTTTAAACTTACGTTTTAGTTCTATACCTACAGGTTTGTACGGAACCCTCGTGTGTGAATCTGAATCGCACTTGGCCTGTTTTTTTATATATAGTTAAGTAGAATCTTAATACTTTTCTGAGAATTTTTCTTTGAGTTTTCGCTTGAGTTTCTCGCCATATTTCTAGGTCTTTTATGCTAATTATCCAACCTTTTAGGTATCTTATGTGAAACAACATGGCTAAAGAATCATATCCATATATTGTTGATTATTCCGGTACGGATTATAATGAAGCCAGGGTTTTTTCTAATACCACTAAGGTGGCAAACAAGCACACGGCCCATCAGATGGGAAGCGGTTACCGTGGCCTAGGGACGTGTGTAACATCAGGGGTGTTACACTCGCTACGTTATGCTAGGGGGGGTCTCGATAAAATCACATCCACTAGCTAGGAGTATTATGCTAGTGGAAAACTGTGAAACATAATGAGTGTCATTATATTTGTCGACATTTAACGTGTAATAAATAATGATACACAAATATTTCGTAGTGATTTTAAAATAAAACCGTTCTTTACGGATTTTATCGTAATTACTTTAATTATATTTTATTATTAAATTAACTCATGCCCTCGGCTCCACCCGCGTGGTCGTCGGTTTCGCATTTTTTGACTGTCTCCGGTTTTAATCTATCGACTATTATTGTGATCAAACATACTTAGGTAAGATTTTATATCTGACTAAGACCTTTCTAATAAAAAAAAACGCATCAAAATCCGTTTTGTATTTGGATGACTGAATGGATTTTTATTGAAGGCTCTGTCACGAATACTTCTATTTCAATTTTAATTAATTTCAAATTCGAATAGCCAATTTTTATTTCAAATAAAAAATAATAATCAATACCAATCCTGACTTCCTGTAAACAAATTGAAACTACAGGCAAAGAAAGGCGTTGTTCCTCAGCTCTGTTATTAATTCTATATGAAAGCCTCCCTCATGTATACTTGTATCGACCCCTATTTCAAAGCAAAATGTATCAAGGAGGTTCGTTACCAGCGCCATTATATTGCTACTACGTCATTACTAAAATTTCCAATTTTTTCCCTATCAACCGTTGTTGCCAAGTGTATCTGTTGCAGAACTAACCAGAAATTCGTTATTTTGAAAAATATCTGTTTGGTACCTGCTTTTATTTTATTTTTATTTGCGACAATTTACGCTACCTAATTTAAAAAAAGAAAAGCGACATCTAAAATGTATGGGAACCGTTAAGATAAACCAAATAAGCTTAGCACCTTAGTCGTTATAGAGTTTCGCTAGCTATGCAATTATGCTTAGCGATTTTCGATGGCTATGACTTACAAAGATTCAAATCTGTTCGAAAAAGTTAGAACCTGATAAAATTCTACTTCCAAGATTTTGTGACAGTTAAAGCTACTAAATGATTATTTTGACCTAATGTTACAGCATAAATCAAAACAGCAAAACAGTTTCAGCATTAATACCTATATGCTATCACTGTGTTTATGGCATTACAATGCCATATTAGTAAATATCTCGGTTACCTACTGATTTTAAAATCGAAGAAAGAACTAAGTAATTAAATAAGTAACACACTTGTGAAATTGTTATGATCACACTGTAACCTTTCTGCAGTGATGAAATAAAACCGTTTTTATAATAAAAACTGTATATTTTTTAGATTTCTTAAAACTGTTTTGTGAAATGGAGTAGGGTTAAAATTTTAATGGATTGTTTTCAAAATCGAAATCGGATGTAACTGTACCGATAATCACTCGAATCACGTTACTAAAACGTTATCCATCCAGGCGTTTCCTATATTCACGAATTTTATTTCTCGACGGCGACTTATCCCTGGATACCGTTCCCTTGGATGACAAAAATGCTCTTGTAATGATAATTTTATTGGTGACTCTTTGATGTTCCGTAGGTTTTTGTTCAAAAGGCAGTTCAAAGAGTGCAATATGTGTTTAATGGAAGGTAAATGTGTCCTTATGGTAGATATTCATAAATAAATTGAGTGAACAGTATTGTTCAAAAGAAATTCCGATGAAAGCTTTTTGTGGAAATAGCTGGGCTCATTATTTCTTGTACGCATTTTAATAGTACCTACCAACTTTTATAACATCTCACTTGTATCTGAATTGTAAGTAGAATAAAGAGGTCTTGGTAGGAAAAGGTACAAGTTTGTAGTGACATAATTTTATGTATTTACTAATTTACCGTTTTATATTCGAGATTAAATAAAATAACTAAAAAATATCTCTAAGTTTTACATTGCCTATATTAATTGTCCCATTAGCATAAAAGTCCATAATGGCAAATATTCGCTTTTATGTTTTCACGCAATTTGTAAGGTTGATTGTACCTAGTTAAGAGACTAAAATGCTATATAAGATTTTGCACAGTTATAGTGAAAAACTACTATTTTAATTCGTAATTCTGACATTAGGCTTTTTTTTAGGATTGGGAAACAGATACTAATCGCTCCTGCAAATGCCTAAATTAGTTGAATCAATAGAAAGAGTGGGAGAATGGATTCAGGTCTTTAAAGTGGACACATTAAATGCAACCAGGATTGATGCTGCGATGACGCTGCATGTGAATTGCTATTAAGACCTCATGGTAAAGCCCCAGAACTTTGATATCTGGTTATGTAGCCGCTTCAAAGAAAACATCGAGGTTCGATCGTTTTTTATTTAGACTGAAAAGCCGACCTCAACCAAGTTGGGAATACTATAGGATTAGCTTTGAGGATTATTCACATAAATAATATCATTGAAATGTATAATTTAGTAGTAAAACAAATAATACGTTGGAAACGGAAGCCGATGGCGTGTCCATAATAACTCTAATAACTGCCAAATTATTATGTTACTAATTTAACTTCCACCATTTAATGCTACAAGTTCGGAACGTGCTTCCGCAAATTTAAGTTTTTAAGGTTTATGTCGCTTTGCCGATAAGCTGGCGGGTTATAGCGTTGCATTAGCTTTGGATATAAATAACCGATTATTATAGGGAATTAGTAGGACACAGTGTTGCTAAAACAGCTTAAGCAATAATTCAATTGAAGTGCGATTCCTATTTATGTAGACTTGCTTCAGTATGGCGTCCATCTTCTATACATATAATAAATCTGTAACTGATCGGTGTCTGTACATGGAAGATATTAGCGATGGACGTAAAAAATACCGAGCAGATTTTGATGCGGTTTTTTTTATTGGAAAGGTCTTGGTTAGTCTCAAAATCTTACGCATATTAGACCATAAACAGCTGATTAGAACATGCAATATAGTAAAAAAACGGAAAAATCGACGTCCACGCGGGCGGAGCCGCGGGCAACAGCTAGTAGATAATATATTATGAAAAAATATTCGAATTTTAGGGTCGAGTGTGACGCCACTACTAGTACTGCACATCATGTTCTTATGACACGTTGACTGCTTCCTATCAGGTGGACCGTGTGCTTGTCTGTCACCTACGTGGTATACAAAAATTGACCAATCCCCTTTTAACAACAGCCTGTAATTCTATTTTAATTCAGCCTAAACATATAACTCAACTATGAATTACGTTTCGTGTATTCAATAACAAACGTGTGTGTTGGTAAGCCGCATTAAATCACCTTCGCACATAATGATTGAGGTTCAGTACCCGGTAGAGGGAAAGCGATTCCTTTGTGAATATTTAATTGTTAATGCTCTTCGGTAATGGAGTTTCGAATGTGTACGTAATATCTGAAACATGTACAATAATATTCGTGTTATTGTAATTAGCAGTTTGTTACTTACTAACACAATCAGAAAATATTGAATCGATTTTAGGGTTCCGCACCCCCGTGTGCGAGGGATTGCCGAAGGGAAATGCTCTCTGGGCCACCTTAGACCCCGGCGGCGCCTGAAGCCCCTAGATGGCGTGCGGTTTTAGTCGGTACGAGTCCGACATAACCTGCCCCGCTGGCCGCGAGGGAAGTATCCATGAAGATTTCCACGTGAAAAAACAAAACAAGCACCATGCGAGGGAAATTCCTGTTGGGCCGCCTTATACCCCGGCGCTAGAAGAACCAAGACGATGTGCGGTTTTATTCGGTTCGATTCCGATAGAACCGCACAACGGTATTACTACCGCATAACGGTAGTCATCTCAACGGTAATGAGGATCAGTCACTTTTTTAGCTGAGTATGTAGTTTTATAGACCTAAAAAAAACAATAAATTCTGTAAAAAAATTATTTGAATCGGATCAAAAATGACGAAGTTATAGCCATTTTAGTGCGGTAATCTCAAAAACGCTCGCCACCGCGTAGAAATACCCTGTGACGTCATAGCTCACCTCGTCGCGCGTCGCCACTGCGCCGCGCCGCGCCGCTATGGAGAATATAGGGCTATTCGGATAAAACATTTGATGATTTTTTTTTAAATTATACAATTAAGTATTTTTTCTTTTTTTTATACTACGTAGGTGGCAGACAAGCACACGGCCCACCTGATGGGAAGCTGTCATCGTGGCCTATATGGACGTGTGCAACACCAGAGTGTCACACGGGGTGTCACCAGGGGTTCTGCCGGAAGGGGAGGGGGGCGGACTAGGAAGGGGTGGAGAGGCTAGGAAGAGGGGGGGGGGGAGGGGTACAGTGAGCTCTGGCTAACGATAAAGATAAAGATAAAGATAAAGATAAAGATAAAGATAAAGATAAAGATAAAGATAAAGATAAAGATAAAGATAAAGATAAAGATAAAGATAAAGATAAAGATAAAGATAAAGATAAAGATAAAGATAAAGATAAAGATAAAGATAAAGATAAAGATAAAGATAAAGATAAAGATAAAGATAAAGATAAAGATAAAGATAAAGATAAAGATAAAGATAAAGATAAAGATAAAGATAAAGATAAAGATAAAGATAAAGATAAAGATAAAGATAAAGATAAAGATAAAGATAAAGATAAAGATAAAGATAAAGATAAAGATAAAGATAAAGATAAAGATAAAGATAAAGATAAAGATAAAGATAAAGATAAAGATAAAGATAAAGATAAAGATAAAGATAAAGATAAAGATAAAGATAAAGATAAAGATAAAGATAAAGATAAAGATAAAGATAAAGATAAAGATAAAGATAAAGATAAAGATAAAGATAAAGATAAAGATAAAGATAAAGATAAAGATAAAGATAAAGATAAAGATAAAGATAAAGATAAAGATAAAGATAAAGATAAAGATAAAGATAAAGATAAAGATAAAGATAAAGATAAAGATAAAGATAAAGATAAAGATAAAGATAAAGATAAAGATAAAGATAAAGATAAAGATAAAGATAAAGATAAAGATAAAGATAAAGATAAAGATAAAGATAAAGATAAAGATAAAGATAAAGATAAAGATAAAGATAAAGATAAAGATAAAGATAAAGATAAAGATAAAGATAAAGATAAAGATAAAGATAAAGATAAAGATAAAGATAAAGATAAAGATAAAGATAAAGATAAAGATAAAGATAAAGATAAAGATAAAGATAAAGATAAAGATAAAGATAAAGATAAAGATAAAGATAAAGATAAAGATAAAGATAAAGATAAAGATAAAGATAAAGATAAAGATAAAGATAAAGATAAAGATAAAGATAAAGATAAAGATACAGATAGGAGGAGGACCACCACAGGAGGTGGTTATGTCACACTCGAACCGACGAAAACCGCACTTGCTCGCGTAAGGTTACCCAATAAAGAATTTCGCTTGCACACCGCTGACCTTGGGCCATATACGATTTTGAAATAGCCTCATCGACCCCTTGGGCAACCTTATACCTCGGCGCTAGAAAACCCGAGACGGCGTGCGGTTTTAATCAGTTCGATTCAAACATAAAACGTCCCGGTTGGAGGTGTTTTTATTTTTGTCAGTCCGCCGAATTGACTGCACCCCGCCTGATGGTAAGCCGAGGTGCAGTCCTAAAAGTAATGGACATCATTACATCAAAACTTGAACACTTTCCCAAATATCTAACTATAACTGGATGTCTAGGTATACAATCACTCTACCCTTATTAGCCCCGTTAGGGGTGGATTTTTGAAAACCGCGATTCACGGGGTACGTTTATTTTTACCAGAAGCAACTGTATCAAATTTCGTGCTTCTTACTTTCAAAATAACGGACTTTCCATGCAACCAGCCATCGCCTATTTTACGCCTTTAGTAGTGAAACTTTGAAAACACTGATATACTTTATTTCTAATCAGAAGTAGGTATATGAATTTGAATGCGTCTAACATTGAAAATGAAGAACTTTCATACAAATGTTTATGCCTTATTTTGCCACCTTAGGAGTAAAAATTCTAAAAATCCGTTCTTAGTGGATTCCTACAACATAAAAAGCAGCTACTGTCAAAATTTCAAGTTTGTAGGTCCAGCGGTTTAGGCTCTTCGTTGATGTACGGTCTGTTTATCAAAGGGCATCGCACACGATGTGAGCGATGACGTCATCGACAAAAATCCAGCGAGAGTGTGCGTTTTAAAATAGCTGTTTTTAAATCTTCGATAACTTCGTCATTTCTTGTCGGATTTTAATCATTTAAAAAACAAAATGCTTTGAAATGTGTAGCGCATACGTTTCATTAATTAAAAATTAAAAGTTCTGTTATGTGACTGATCCTCATTGTATATTCTCTTTTATTTTATATTGTTATTTGTGTATGTTTATATTAGGTATATTTATGAGTGTATCATCATGTATTTATCATCATAATATGTATTTTTGTGTACGTTTTACTTGTTGAGTGTAGACTTCATTTTTATGCCTGCCTCGTTCTAGCTCTGCACCATCCTATGGTTGACTGGTAGAGAATGCCTACGGCATTAAGTCCGCCAATGTACCTTGTCCATGAAGTTAAATAAATAAATAAATAAAAAATAAATACTAGGATTCGGTTATGCGTTCGTCTGTCCGCTGACAGAACAACTCGCTAGCTATCCCATAAACCTAATAATAATTAGAAATATTTATGGACATAACACAATACATGCTATACCGATTTTTAAATTGAATCGGCACTTACAAAATTACAAAAAAATATTTTGTTTAAATAGCATGGTAGAAGAGCTAACAGTTCATAATCAAAGTTTGTTTGTAGTTTAAAATACTCTTGCATTCAGCCTTTTTATACACTTTTTTCCTCATTTTCCTCTATAAATTTAATTCCTCATTTTTTTCCTCATTTCATACATAAATTTAAATACCTCCCTTTTCAATAATTTTGCCGAATTACCAACAACTTCCATAACACTCCTTATGAGACAACCCTAACTCCGCGATATTTCAAATACCGTGATATCTACAGGTACGTACATGTACGTACATAGTACACTCACGTACAGTAGTTAAACTAATTACAATACAGGTGGCATGCAGCATCAAAACACACAGTAAAGAGCACACGCGCCACCAACTTGTTCCCTCACTAAGTTTGGATCGCTTCGGGTTTGTACGCGGCACAAGTTATAAGCTGAAGCGATTTACTTAATCTCACTCTATTGAGTCTCTTGGACTATTTGAGTCTTTTGGACTTAGAAATGTCTCATTAGATTTTTCTATTTTAGTTGTACAGAGCTTTAAATTATTATTTTTTACTACGCAGGTGGCAGACATGCACATCGGCAAGCAGACAGGCCTATGATCGTGTGCAACACTAAGGGTGTCACACACGCGCTGCCTGGAAGAGGGGAGGGCTGGGAAGGGGCGGGGAGGTCCGATTAACAGCAATTAGTTCGCCTCCCGTAAAATGTAAAAAAGCAGTTGTAGCATACGGAACAGGAAAATAATTTAAAAAAAATTCTGTACGGATATATCAGTAGTACCACGAAGACTAGAATTATAGTGATTATTATGATATTAGACGGCTTTATTATAAAAATTATTGATAAAATATAAAGTAATGTGGCTAACACAGACACAGACACTAAGTCTAAAAGTAAAATAAAAAGTGTTAAACTGATTAAAGAAAAAGCTTCAACTTAAAATAACAGTTCTAAAGTAGAAAAAATTGGGTCGTAAAATTTCAAAATAATGGATCTAGGTACTTGGATTAAAAGTTTCCAACTAGTTACATCAATGTAACTCCAATGTAACTAAGTGGAACAGACCAAAAATTAGAGTAGTTAGAGTTCTTTCAGAGATTTTACAGCTGTGAATGACAAGAAAATAAACGTGGCAAACATCATATAATAGTATACAGTTGAACGAATAGAAAAAATTAACAAAATTATCTCGGCATAATTTCATACTTTACTATCCATTAACAAAATGTTACAAATCTCCTTTTTCAAATAAAAATTGCTCTTCATCTGAAGAAGAAATCTCTTACACAACAGCCAGAGGTACTCGCTTCTCAGACAGAAATAACTTTTTGAGAACCACTACTACTAACTACAACTGCTGAGTTTATTTCGTATTCACACGTAAACTTTATCCGCAGTCGGTCAATCGGTAGGACAAATCTCTAGACATGCAAGACCGCCATGTTAGTTGCACAACTAAAGTTTTAACGACACTAAAGTTTGAGAGGACAGGTCTTGAGACTTTACCATCAGGTGAGGTTAAATCTTGTAGACATGTCCAAAATTTATTGATATTTTTATAGACGACTAGCTGATGCCTGTAACGTCATCCGCGTAGAAGTCAGGTATTGTTTTTTGTTCATATGTCCAGTTATACTTATCCAATTGCAATCAAACATACAGCAGATTTTATATCTGATCAAGACCTTTCGATTAAAAAAATCAAATCGAAATGTATTCATTTATTTTAGCGTCCATAGCGAACTTAGAGCATATAAACAATAATTTCAATAATTTTTTTTTGTGTACAGAATTGTCCAATTAATGTATTTTTTTATATCTCCAATGTCTGTACATTGTACGCGTAATTTAGTTGTAAGTTATTATTGTACCTAAACTAATTGTATGTACCTGTACACAACTAATTTACAATTTTATAATAGCATAGATGCAATTATCTTTTCCTAATTACCAACCTTAAACAATCGCAAGACTAAATTACGGTAACATACACGCTACCCTCTCATCACTTACATTCTCAATTAACCTAACATATTATTTAAGCTAATATGAAAATTGGCGAACTAATAACACAGGCCGAGCACGTTCTGATCTGCCCGTCCGTCCCCGCTTCGTAATTAAACTTATAAACGATATGCCGAATGTTTCTCAGAGATTGCAACGTTTCTAATACGTTTCTTCGTTCGTAAACGGCCTTATTTAAAGTTTGAGGTGAGCTCATGCGCGGATAAATGAGTGGGGGAACAGATTTATATTATCGTGAAATAGGACTCGAAAACTTTGAGCATCGTTGTACTTTTGTATTGGGACTCGATGTTATCGTATTACTTGTAAGTATTAGGTTTTATTGATTTAATAAAACCTAATACTTTACTTTAATTACTTGAAGGAGATAGGACACGACGGTATCTCCCGGCCGAAATGAGCTGTCCGACTGGAGAAGTACCTCCGCTCTACATAAAACCGCGGCCATAATAACCATCGTGTTGTGTTCCCGCTGGTAATTAGGGTAGCCAGAGCTCACTGTACCCCTCCTCCCCCCCACCCCTTCCTAGACTCCCCACCCCATCCTAGCCCTCCCCCCTTCCCTTCAAGGCAGACAGCGCGTGTGTGAAACCTTTGGTGTTGCACACGTCCATAGGCAACGGTGAGCGCTTCCCATCAGGTGGGTCGTGTGCTTGTCTGTCACAATCTATCTATGCTAGTATAACATTATGAAGTAGAGAGAGATATAAGAAAAATACTTGGATTAAACCATATATGAACGATTCAGGATACAAAAATAATATGTTCGTTTGGAATTCTCAATCTGTTTGTCTGTTTATTCGCGATTGGCACAACGACTACTAAACGGATTTTATTGCGGCTTTTTTGTTTGAAAGGTCTTGCTTAGACTTAAAATCTTACATAATTATATTTGATCATTTTTTTCTGTTTTTTTTCGATTTTGATCAATTATCCGAATAATATCCGAATCAAGAATCCGTAGTTTTTCATTGTATCCGAAGATACAATTTTTTTAATGTAACATTTTTTTAATGTCCCTAAAGATGAAATAACTCAGCAGTAATCAGATTTGCATGTACCTATTATTTTTTATATGTAGGACACGTAAATTTGACTTCACCTCGCCTGATGGTAAGCTGAAGGTAAAGTCTCAGGAAAGAGGGTCACCATTACATACACGTACCATGTTAACAATGGTGGCACTCAGCTTGACGGCCTCATCAAAAGAGGATTGTCGTCGCAGAACCGCGTGACACTTACCGGTCCCACTAGTGCTGCGACCACAATCCCCCCTGCCCGGCTATGCACTTGCTGACCCCCGAACGCAATCCAATCGAGATTGGATTACTATGGAGGGTTTTAAAAAGTATGTATAATAACTACAGGACTTGTATGCAATCTTTCAAATTATTTATTAGTGTCGGCTCTAAAGTTTTTCTAAATAAAAAAGCAATTCTCGGACGTTAATTTGAAACATTCATAACGCCTTCGTGTTCTTATTACTTTTTCCTTATTTGCACTTCTATTTCTTTCTCAAGTCTGTGTAGTTTCATATTCATGGAGAAATTATTCTAGTGTTTCAGCCTTTACTTTGTGTAGCTGGCTCAACACAACTTCATAACAAATTTAGACACCGTCTGGCAAGTAAGATCGTGTTGCTATTATATTACTTTAGGATATAGCCTAAGGCTTGGAGCTAACCGACGTGAAATCTTTTACGATGTGGTAACGGTTTAGTATTTGAGTATCAGTTAATTAGCTTGCAAATAACCTTTTCTTTATTTATCGTGAGGATCAGTGTGATAAGGGAACATTGCGGTATGATTGAAGATGTAGTGACCAAGATAGAGAAAGGGATGCTTAGATGGTTCGGACATGTAGAGAGGATGGATGAAGGAAGATTGACGAAACAGATATATGAGGCGAGGGTGAATGGGCAACCCGGTAAAGGCCGACCTAGGCGTACATATTCTAATCAGATCCAGGACGTTTTGGAGAAAGGCCAATCAAGAGTACCCGGAACCGGCGTGCATGTATGAAAACAATTATGAAAGTTGAAGAAGCGAAAGGAGTATGCCAAGATCGTAGCAAGTGGAAAGATGTTGTCTCTGCCTTCCCCAATGGGAAAAAGGCGTGATTTGTATGTATGTGTATGTATGTAAATCTAGGACTTTAACTTTTATAGTTAGGACTAAAACCGGACGGGGTCTCGTTAATTGTCCTACATGGCTAGGTAATGTGATACGCCCTAAAAAAGAAATCTAACCTATCATATTCTGATAACGGTGAAGGAAAAACAACGTGAGGAAACCCACATGTCCTAGAAGAAATTCTAAAGACATGACCAATCCACCAACCCGCATTGGCCAGCGTGTGTGGATTAAGGTCTAAACCCTCTCAGCTCTCTCGTTAGAGGAGAGGAGACCCGTGCCCAACAGTGGGACATAAATGGGTCGGATATAAGCATGATTGAAAGGTGTTTTAAAATACGGGAAAGATGGGATTACAAACATATCACGAACCTATCAAGAGCTAATGGGAAGTTCGATTCACTGGAATACCACATAGTGTTGTCTAGAATTTAACTATAGTTTAACTAGCTTATCTTATGGGTTCTAGATTACAGATAAACATACATAGACCACCACAGACCATAAATAAAAATAATAATAGCGTTTATTTCAAGTAGCGAAGAATAGTCATACCTACATACAAATACAATTTGCACTATTTTAATATTTTTAGGTAAAACCTAGCATGCACCTGCAATGTAAATGTTTTACATGTCTACAAAGGACATCTCAAGAAAACATATTCCCAGCATTAACTAAATTTCCTCGAAAAATAAACCTGAGAAATAATCATAGTATTCATGAAGAGAATAGTCCTTATATCCGTAGTTTAGACTGAAGGAGTCTTCAGCTGCCATAACACACAGTAGTTGTAATAAGCGGCACCAGTATCGCACTGGAGTGAAACAATTGTCAGTAGCGGCCACTCACAAAAATTGTTCACCCACTAGCGTTGGCTCTGAGGAGAACGTGACTTTGAATGGGGGGTGTACATTACTTGTTCCTGTTTTTTATTATTAAACACTTTTATTTAACCTGACCTGGGCCCGTAGACAAGTGTCAAAAGTCTAAATTACTAAGGAATATAAACGATTAGGTCGACCAATCACACTCCAGCTCGTCACTCCGCCGAGGCGCGGGCATCGTACGCCGGCGACGAGCTTGGTTTTCTAAGCGATTTACGCCGTGACACTTGTCTACGGGGGCTGTTTTTGTCAAATCTAGTAATTGAAAATTGACACCCTTCTTGTGGAAGAATTGTCCTGATATTTGGTACATATTATTAGTTCTGATGACAATACAAGTTATTATAAATCTGTATCATTGTGAATCCAAGATGGCCGCCGCTACAAAATGGTGGCTTAAATCTATCCTTGTTCCAAATTTCAGCAAGATCAGGCTGGACTGTTTTGGCTGAAATTGATGGTGATTCGAGGTAGCTTAGAACTAGGAGACGGACATAGGATAAATTTTATCCTGCCACCGGGACGAAGTATGCCACGGGTGAATTCGCGGGGTACAGCCACTACTATGGTATAAAAATATATTAGGAGTTGCATAGATTTAAAAGCACTACGTGACTATGATACAAGTTATAATACCACGATTTGTGAATTTGTATGCGACAGTATAAATAATTATAATAAATACTACCATTCGGTGGAAGAGAACTTTTAATTTGCTTGGCAACAAAATACTATCCTTCAACCTAATTACAACTTATATAAAACAAAAGTAAGCATTGGCGATCAATACTTATTTCATTACATATAAAAATCACATCCAGTTTTCTTAACCAGACCATTATATTTACAGTCTTCTTTAGATACAAGACGTCCTTTGTATGTTATCAAACCAAAAACAAAAAATAGAATGCTCGCAGCGCGCAATGTACTCGCTCCAATTACATTCGCCCTCACAGTTGGAGGACTTGCCTCAGATCGTCAGACGTGGCCGGAGGGCGTTCACTAACGACTGCACTCTTGTCCTAGCCTTAATGTCTAGCTATGTCGACTATTAATTATTCAAATAGTTTTATATGGTTGCACTCGTAGACGTATCAGCTGTTTTTTATACTACTTAGGTGGCAGACAAGCACACGGTCTGATGGGAAGCGGTCACCGTGGCCTATTGACGAGTGCAGCCACTCACGTTACTGAGCCTGGAGGAAGAGGCTCTACAAATTAGAGAAAAGGTAATAAAAGCAATAATCTAAAACCTTGAATTAATATCAGAAAGCTCGCGTAGTGTGTAAGGACAAATATAAATAGCGGGCTGTTGTCTCTGCCTACCCTGCAAGGCGAAAGGCGTGACTGTACATTATTACATAATATATGCGTAATATAATTATTAGTTAACATAAATGCGAAAATTATGAAAAAGCATTTGATGAGGCCGTCAAGCTGAGGGCCACCACTGTAGCAATATCGGTGTATGTAGTGGTGACCCCAGATCCTGAGACTTTGCCTTTGCGTGAGTTGAAGTCATGTTGTCGTGTTCAATATAATAAAAAAACGAGCTTATATAGCTATAGCTACCTAAGCTATAGCTATATAAGCTCGTTTTTTTAAAAAATTATCGGTTTTCAATATAGCAATAAAATTAATAAGAAAATATGTAGTTCCAAGTTGATCTATATTATTCACCTCATTTCCTTATAAACTGGTTCAAGATGACAATCAGCCAATATAATTCGCATTGAATCAGCTTAGTGTAGGCAACTATGAGACATAGTTCGGTTTAGTCACATGGACCTATAAAATTTACACGGACGGAAAGCTTTGAAGACATGGCTGCATGTGTGAGTGAATTTTGGTTGCAAAGTTTTACATAAATTGGGTTGAAATGTGATTGCTGGACGTTTTTTTTGCTGTCACTAATGGTTTTTACATTATTTGTATTTTTTTTTCACAAAACATTTTTATTTTTTCACTTTTTAACCCCCGACAGAAACCCGAACGGGGTGTTATAAGTTTGACGTGTGTGTGTGTATGTGTGTGTGTGTGTGTGTGTGTGTGTGTGTGTGTGTGTGTGTGTGTGTGTGTGTGTGTGTGTGTGTGTGTGTTTGTAAGTCTGTCTGTGGCATCGTAGCTCCCAAACGGATTAACCGATTTTGATTCTGTTTCTTTTGTTTGAAAGATGGGTTGGGGGAGAGTGTTCTTAGCTATGTTTTATGAAAATCGGTTAAGCCATTTCAAAGATATAAGGGGTGAAAGTGGTGATGAAAAATTGAAAATGTTCAAATATATCCGTGTTGGGTATCAAATGAAAGGTCATAACTTACACATCACGATACCGCAAGTTTTATGAAAATCGGTCAAGCTATTCGAAAGATATGACGAGTGGATATATTTTAATTCTGTAACCACACTCCGCGCAACTCGCATTAGCTCTGAATAATTTTTGATAGACTATACGTATGTTGAAATTAAGTAATGAATTAGTTATTATACTTAAGTTATCCCTATAAAAAGCATGAAATAAAAATTAAATTAAAAATTTAAAAAACCCCCGACTCACAAAAAAGCTCAATAAAAAACCTTTAAAAAGTAAAAAAATAACTATTATATTATGACCTATCTACCCTAAGTATTAAACCTTTATTATTATTATAGGTAGCTATATTATTTACGTATTCATATTTTTAATTAACAGTTTGTCTCGTCGGGGGGACCGCTCTAGATCTTGCGAGACAGACGTACGATTAGGTTATGATTAGCAGGTGAGCGGTCCCCGACGAGACAAACTGTTAGTTAAAAATATGAATACGTAAATAATATAGCTACCTATAATAATAATAAAGGTTTAATACTTAGGGTAGATAGGTCATAATATAATAGTTATTTTTTTACTTTTTAAAGGTTTTTTATTGAGCTTTTTTGTGAGTCGGGGGTTTTTTAAATTTTAAATTTATAAAATGATAGAATTGACCAAGTTAGAGAAATGGATGTTTATATGGTTCGGAAATGTAGAGAGGATGGATGAAAGTAGATTTACAAAACAGATAGATGAGGCGAGAGTGAATAGGCAACCCGGTAAATGGCGACCTAGGCGTATGTAATATGTACCTATGTATGTTGATCAGATCCAAAACATTTTAGAGAAAGGCCAAGTCAAGACTACCCGCAACCGACGTGTATGTATGAAAACAATCATTATTATGAAAGTTGAAGAAGCAAAAGGCGTATGTCAAGATGGTAGCAAGTGGAAAGATGTTGTCTCTGCTTACCCCAATGGGAGAAAGGCGTGATTTCTATGTATGTATATGGAATTAAATGACGTTTGTCGCATAATGGCTGAGTAGTCTATGAGTGTGTGTATGTTGACTTGTACCTATTACACAAGTCGGCCGACTCTAGTGTCATCTGTTGTATAGTTCAACACGTTCCGTCCATAGTTTTTAACTCCATGTTCAGCGACAGATAAAATTTTACGAGCATTTGGCTCAGTAAGAAGAGAGGCTTTTAGGAGTACCTTGAGCAGAATAACAATGTATTCCCAAGGGTCAATTCTTGTGGCAAAATATGTTCAAAATTCAGTTCTGATTTCATCTTGGCCTAACAATCTGATGAGTGAAAAATTAATGAATCTTAACTATTGTTTGCACTATGAACTAGCTGTTACCCGCGGCTCCGCTTGCGTAAAATCCTGTTCCCGCGATACCCACGGGAATCTATTCCTGGGATAAAAAGCTCACCTAGCCCTCTTCCTAGCCCTCTTCCCTCTTTCAGGGTCGGCAGCGCGAGTATGATGCCCCTGATATTGTACACGTCTATAGGCCACGGTGACCGCTTTCCATCTGGGGGGCCATGTGCTTGTCTGTCACCTAAGTAGTAAAAAAAAGTAGTCTATGTGTTATTCCAGACTATAATCTATCTATGTACCAAATTTCAACGAGATCTATTCAGCTGTTTTGCGTGACGTAGCAACAAACATAGGTACATCCAGTCAGTCATTCATACATCCATACATTCTTAAAAACGTTTGCGTTTATAAGAAATCCAGGGTCGGGAGCACAAGTGTGACGTCCCTGGTGTAGTTGCATACGTCCATAGGCCGCGGTGACCGCATCTCATCAAGTGGGCCGTGTCTTCGACCACACACATCATCACTTACCATCAAGTGAGATTGTGGTCAAACGAAAATATTTAAGTTAGGCAACACTAACTGCAATGTGTAGAGGAAGTATAACGGGGTAGAAATTCAGCCCCTCTGCCTACCACGGTCAAATATATAGGATATAATTGTTCATATTTCATTCATGCATTATTGTATTAAGTGGCTCCACCGCATTTCATACAACTTTCTGGCTACCCTAAGAGTTACGATTGTGCCCACCCCGCTCAAGCCGCTATTCTGTCACGCTTATAGAATATTTTGAGTTGAGTGCCATGCGTAATGGCGATAGGGTTGGCACGCACGGTTACATAAACTTTCTTTCTGCGTTTTTAGTTTATCCAACTTCGGCAAAGGATAATAAATATTATTATCGATTCACAGGATTTAAATTTGACATTTTTATTTTTATTTCATTTTTCAGATTTTAACGAGAGGTAGGACACGACGGTATGTCCCGTCCAAAATGAGCTGTCCGACTGGGGAAGTACCTCCACCCTACAGAAGACCGCGGCCATAATAACCATCGTGTTGTGTTTCCGCCGGTAAGTAGGGTAGCCAGAGCTCACTGTACCTCTCCTCCACCCCACCCCTTCCTAGCCTCCCCACTTTTTCCTACCCCCGCCCTTTCCCTTCAGGGTCGGCAGCGTGTGGGTAACGCCCTTGGTGTTGCACACGTTCATAGGCCACGGTGACCGCTTCCCATCAGGTGGGCCATGTGCTTGTCTGCCACAAAAAAAAATTGACATAATATATTTTAGTGTTTGGTTTTTTTTAACGCTACATAATATAAAGTGCAGCGTTCTTTAAGTGTATGTGACTCATTCATCTGTCCTTTAGATTTTAACCGAATTCATTTGACTTAAAAAATCGCTGAAACAAGAAATAATTTACATAAGAACATAAATCAAAAATAATTTGACGATTAAGAACCTCCACTATTTCTGAAGTCAGTCAATTCCATAATGATTTTGTTTTGAAGTGAAATTATTACTTTTCCTTATCAATTACTCCAGATAATTTCATTTGCATTTCTATTTTTTACTCGTAGTAAATCGATGAACTTACTCATTTCCCTTTTATGTAATTTTATGCTGAACTTCGAATACATTTTTTTCCACAACCTCTCAATAATCGCGCGTTTAGTAATCCGAAGTTACCAAACGATGTTAGGATCATATACTTTCTGGCTATATTTTCTGTACTGTCTTTTTTGACAACCCTATCATCAACGAGTGTGCGGCCCCTAAACGTGTCATTGTGATAGGTGTGACGAACTAGTGTGATGTTGATTGAAAATAATGCTGTTACACTCCAATGCATTAGATATTTCATTAGATGAATGGGATCACACAATGCTAATATATAGCTCTTTCAAATTATTTTGATTACAATAAGAGATAATGGCTCTTAAGAACTATCAATAGAGATAATAATATTCATGGGAAAACTTATATTTTAGTGTGAATGTGGGTTTGACGGACTAACATTATAAACGAAATAGATCATTTTATTTACTGTGGCCTTTATTTTGACAACTCTGTGGTGTGGCGTTCGACTGATAAGTTAGAGGTCGTGGATTCGATTCCTGCTCAGTGCAAATATTTATTTGCATGAATGTGAATTTTTATTGGTCTGGGTAAAAAATATCTAAGCATATTATTCGCATTCCAGAACCCATAACACAATCTAGTTAATCTTTACTTAGTTTGGGTCTAGATAACGTCTAGAAACAGTCTAACACAAAAAATATTATATTTTATATTAAGCAATATTGCGAATAGTTAATTTGCTATTATGCAAAAAATTACCGACTGAAAATACAATAAAGATCTAGGAATTTCCAGGAATACAATATTAGTTCTACTTTCTCCGATAGATGGCGTTACTAGTTGATGAAGTGTCGAATATACTGAAATAAAAAAATTATCTATGTGACATTCATCTTAAGAATGTCTTTAAAATGATGACGTTATTGAATTTATTAAACTGTAACACATTTATGCAACGTTTTATACATAACAAATTAAACAAACGATTGCAAAATAAATCATTGTTTACCTTTTTTGTTCATAGTTGTAATACAAGATGGCACTAGTTATCTTGAACTATAATTGCTAGAATTACTTTTACTATTACTCGCACTATACCAAAATACTAATTTATGACCACGGCTTCACTCACTTTAGTGTACGATCAAAGTAGTTTTAATGATAATTAAGGTCCCGGGTCCTTGCTCTGACCATACGGACGAACGAAGCCATACCTTAAAACAAGCAATTTAATTTAGCTGGAGGTGTTCCGTGTTAGCTAGTATACCTATTAGTAATTCCGGCTCCTATAGTCCCGGGTACTTTAAGCGGGGCGTGAAAAAGCATTAATGATGAGGCAGTCAAGCTGAGTGCCACCACTGTAGTACTATCGGTGTATGTAATACTTAGTGAAGCCATGTTGAGGTGTTCAATATAAAAAAACCTACTAGGTCAATAAAAAAAATGAACTTTATTGAAAACTAATAAAAAATATGCATGAAATAATATTATGGCAAACACGATTAATCTGATGCGTAAATGGCGGCGTTATTGCTATAAGTATCTTTTACTAATGAGTAATATTTTCTTCTAAGTAGTTAAGTACTTACTTCTTAAACATATTATTGTTGGAATATCCGAACAAAGCTGTAAATTTAACAACGAAACATGAAAACCATTTCCCCGACAGCAACACTCCAAACAGCTTAAAATTGGATGCGCATTTTAACTGAATAGAAAAATACTTCGCTCAATTAAAGAGTAGGTACATGAATACAAGAGTCAATTGAAAAGGGGATTGTAAAAAATATAAGAAATTAATACCTACTGTTGGAGGCAAAGTCGGGGGAAATGGAACAGAATGAGATCAGGGCCGAGATGTACTCCACGACGAGTGGTAATCTCGATGAAATAATTTCCGAATCGAATATTAGGTGTGGCCACGAGATAAGCGAGTCCAATGTTTAGGAGGAATCTAATTTTGTCTTTTATTCCAATTTTTTGTCAAGTTGTCAACCATTTCTTGGCACTTTGATTGAGCTGAAATTTTGGCTAAGACCTGCAAGTTCGAAAAAATTCAGACGGGTAATTTTTGTAATAGGGTCGATCGTTACAAAATTACCCATAACAAAAAAAAATTGTTGCTAACAAATTAGTTGCCAGCAATAAAATGATTTGAAATAAACTACAGTTTTGACCTCATAAAAGTTATGAAAATAAACGTGGACATTATAAAATGAATGAAAATACTTTTATCATTGTCATCTGCCTGTCCTTATCCGAATTATTTGAGGCCTTCTTTTCCATTATATTCCTGTCAAACTCATAATACTGAGTAACTTTTTTCTTGGCATATCCAGCTTCATGCAATTCACCCTGTTTCTATCGTCCGTTCGCATAAAGACTGTAAGAAACATTCTAAATATCATAATAGATATTATGTTTACACAATAAGCATTTATCAAATAAAATAATACTATAATTAAAAGTCAAGGTAACTGAATCAAAAATAACACGCCAAAGAAATTAATCTAGTTTTAGCTTGTAATTTAAAAAAATCGTTTAATATTTCTTCATTACATTATTCGAATCAATGACTCTTTTATAAAGATTTCTAAGAAAAAATCTAATAGGTTTCAAGAAAAAATCTAATACGTAAATTCCAAAGAAATAATCTAACCTATTGTAGCCGACCCCATGGTGCAAATTGTGGAAAATATTCACATTACTCCTTAAAGCGTGATCGGTGAACCACGAAAATGACCTCGTTTAAGTTTAATATGTATAATAATGTTATTTAACACATATTAAACAACGTTTTCCTAGAAATACAAACGTAGTTTTTAAGTAGGTAGGTACTGTTGTTTGTGGAAAAAAAACTTTGTCCAAAAGTTTTTTGATACTAAACCTAATTAAGTACTACTTAGTTAAAAAACTCGTTCAATGGGCCAGTTTCAAAGATTTTGTTAACCATCAATGCGATTAACCATGTATCCATAATATTATAACATAACATAACATAAACTCACGCCTATATCCCCGAAGAGGTAGGCAGAGTGCTAGCACCCATATTTTGCCATTATATTATAGCGACGGAATATATTAACGGAATTACTAATATTTCCTTAACCCCCCTAGCTAAGCAAAATAAATGGCCGGGAGGATCTTTAGCTTACCATCAGGCGAGGTGGAGTCGTTTTAACGTGTCCTATAAAAAAAGAAAGGACTCGAACTTGAGACCTCTAGTCACTAAGGTGGACTCCATAATCACTTATCTACTATCTTATATTGCTTTTTTGCATCCATTTAATCTACTAACAATCTATATGTCAAATGCTCTACCGCTATTATTATGCATTATACGAGTATACATGTTTTAATTTTATTCCAGAATATACTCATGTTTATCCTACCGGTTAAGTGAGCGCCAGCTGCTAATGCGACGAATGTAGTGGGTTCTATCCCCGTTAGGGATAAAACTATTGTTCACAGACAGTTGTTCTGTGTTTAAGTGGACCTTGTATTTATAACACATGCTTGTTTAATCCCCACGACAATATAATATAATACCCCTCTGTGAGAATTATCAGTAAAAATTAATATACCTGAGTACGGTTTTACTCACAATAATTTATTCTGGTAAATGTGTGAGGTACCGAGGAAAATATTGGTCAATACCTTTTTGACATTTGGGAGATCAATATGAGATCGATACTAGAATGCGACTGAATTTAAAAAAATATATTTATACGAGACTCTCCGGCCCCAGAATTGTTAATGACGATGCAGGATCGAAGTAGTTCAACTTGCTGTTCCTAGATGGGGCTAGGTAGATATAAACTAATACAACATCAAAAACACACGCAGTTTTAATGGCCACAATTTGAACAGAATGTAGTATTAAAATCACTTGTCTGTTTCTGCTAATTACCTGGAAGTACCTGAAAGTCAGCTATTATGATTGCCTGGAATTATTTATTCAAGTACTTACGTTCTACTTATAATTTATTTGCAGGTAAAATGGAACGATATCTCCTGAGGGGAATTATATAATATTTTATGACTGAATACGTTCATTATAAGGATGTGAATGAATTATAATGACTGCTGTGTGTGGTTCTTGAGTATATTTTATGAATGGATATGAAGCGGTACCTATTTAATATTTTTTTTGATCATTGGTAATGAGCGGTTAGTCTAGAATTTATATTTATTTTTATACTGCTTAGTTGGCAGACAAGCATATGCCCCACCTGATGGGAAGCGGTCGTTATCTATTATTACATTGCCAATACAAAATTATAAGGTTGTATCTGTCCATTAAAGATATTTTAAAACATCTTGGGATATGTTCCTTCCTCCTACAGTCCCGGGTCCTTTAGGCGGGGCGTGAAAAAGCATTTGATGAGGCCGTCAAGCTGAGGGCCGCCATTATGTACCTACATGTGACAGTAGGTACTAATGTAAATTTAAATTTTTGGAATTTATATGTGCTAATCATATGATTTACCATCTGCTGGCGGTGAAGGAAAAACATCGTGAGGAAACCCACATGTCCTAGAAGAATTTCTAAGGACAGGTCCGATTCACCAACCCACATTAGGCCAGCGGTTTAAACCCTCTCAGCTCTCTCGTTAGAGGAGAGGTGAGAGGGTTTAAACCCGTGCCCAGCAATGGGACATAAATGGGTTATTATCAGTAGAAGTTAAGAAAATCGACTATCATTATAATTTTCTTTAGTTTTATATTCTATGTAACACCATAAGAGAAAACCAGGTGACATCTAGCGCCATAAATTAAAAGCTTCTTAAACATTTTAATGTTCTATTAAGCAGCTTTATAATCGTCGTTGTATATAACGACATTTAATGCAATTTAATTTCTCCATTAAGAGTTAAAAATACAGTGGACAAATTAAAACCTTTAGTGTCAAGAAGCAGGTGTACTGTGTATGCACTGTGTGGCCTAGGGTTGTATGCTATGAATCTAAAACTAGCAGATGCAAAGTTATATCAGATTTTATGGAAGGTTTAACCGCAGTAGACATGCAGGGTATGTAATTATATTTAAGTACTTTTATTTTTAATTAGCTGTTGCCCTCGTGGATTTTTGCGTTTTTTTTACTATATCGCCGGTTCTAATCAGCCGATTGTCATCAAATATGCGTAAGATTTTGAGTCTAACCCAGACCTTTCTATAAAAAAACCGCATCAAAAACCGTTCAGTACTTTTTACACCCATCGCTTAAAGGTTCACTACTCGTACCCCGTAGGTAGCCTATTATGTTAATCCGACTTCTTAATAATATTCATGCCGAAGTAAATCCATGCAGTATTTTTGAGTTTATCCCGGACATACCTACAGACAAACAGACAAAAATTTTAAAACTATATTTTTTTATAGTTAATAGGCCCGCGTTTAACCACTATCTCTCCTGATGGTAAGTGACGATGTGGCCGACGATGGAGCACGCTTGCCTAGAAGCAACCTATTTACTCAAAACTTAAAGACTCTCAGGTTATAGCTTTCCGGAAACACAGACTCAGGCAGGGCATTCCACTCCTTAGCTGTACGCATAATGAACGTATTACCGAATTAATTCGTGCGTATGAGCGGAATGTCCACCATATAACGATGGCGCATCGCCGTACGTCTGGTCGTTTGGTGATGTTTGGATGTTTGAGTGTTTGTTTGTTGTGTAGTGAGAGTTTAATGGCTGAATGAGTCTTGCTGAATTTTATACAAGGATATATTGTAGTATGAAATAACACTTAAGTTTCTTTTATCCTGGTAATAGGTTCCCACGAGTAGCAGGCACGGGATCAGAATACGAGTACATTATATAGGTATATTTAAAAATAACTTCTTTTAGTTCTTAGCACAAGTTCGTGCATTCGAAAAGTCTACAAGACTAATGGATGTAATATTAATATCGCAGTTAACCCTCAGCCAATTTCACGAAGATTGGGAGCAGGGGTCAGGGCGAAGTTACGACCTCCTTCTGATCAACTTCATATTACATGCCGTGAACTATCGCCACTCCAATTTATGAGAGCTATTTTTATGCCCGCGGTGATTTACATTTTAAGGTTTTTTGTCTGGAACCCTAATTATCTTTTTAAAATTTAAGTAGCCTGTGCCACGCCTTTTAAGAACACGCCATCTAAGGGGATCTCATTAGTCTATCTTTTCAAATTACATTGATTACAGTTAGAGGTAGATTCAAAAATTCTCTCTTACGCAGCCAGCAGTATAGGTACATAGCAATTTTTTCCACATTTCAAAGTTTTCGAGTTGTACCTACCTATCTTTCAGCGAAAATTCCATCAAAAAGTGAATAGGTTGCTTCTAGGTAAGCGTGTTCCATCGTCGACCATAATCATCACTTATCATCAGGTGAGATAGTGGTCAAATGCGGGTCTATCGACTATTAAAAAATAAATAGAACAAGGCGTTCCAGAGATTACCCCATTCAAAGACACATAGGTACAGACAATTTTTTAGAAATAACTTTTTTTTATATAATTATATTCTATATTCTACAACATTCTGCATAGCTTAGTAGACCCAAAGAAAGCATAGTTTAACTTGTGTCATGGTTTCTAGAATGCGGATAAATATAATCTAATTGTATAATGTACTTTTTTTATAAATACATACATATTATACATAGAAACATCCAGACCAATGCAAATAGACATATTCATGCTTACAAATATTTGCACTGAGCTGGAATCGAACCCCGTCGTAGCAGTCGAATGCTGTCTACGCTACAAAGGCCATTGTCGTTATAATCTATGTATCGTATCTGCGATGTCCTAATCAGTACATAACACTGAATATGATACGTGTGCAATAACTGCAATGAATTTAATCGGTTTTCAAGAAATTGGAAACTTAACTCCATTTCGATGAAACCCTAGTAAGTACTGCGTATATTAAGTTGTCTATAGATACTATTTAATTAAACTACTACTAATATAAAATTGTAACTTAGTTGTGTCTGTAAATTCCAAGTCTATGTCCACTTGTCCAGCAGTGGACGTCGATAAGCTAATTGATTGATTGTATATTGGAGATATTTAAACAAAAAATACCTACTTAGGTAGTTAAATTAACGATTCTGCATACCTACCTTCGCCCTACAGAAGACCGCGGCCATAATAACCATCGTGTTGTGTTCCCACCGGTAAGTAGGGTAGCCAGAGCTCACAGTACCCCTCGTCCCCCACTCCTTCTTAACCTCCCCACCCCTTCCTAGCCCTCCCCCCTCCCCTTCAGGGTAGGCAGCGCGTGTCTGACACCCTGTGTTGCACACGTCCATAGGCCACGGTGACCACTGCCCATCAGGTGGGCTGTGTGCTTTTCTGCCACCTACGTAGTATAAAAAAATGTTTCGTATAGAATTCTTGTTCGTTTATCGGTTTCTTCTCGATGGACACAAAAACTACGGAACGAATTATGTTGCAGTTTTTTTATTAGAAAGGTCTTAGTCAGGCTTTAAAACTGCCGCAACTTTGATCGCAATCGATTAAGCAAAACCAGAGATGTAACCAAAAGTCGTGATAACCGACATTCAAGCAGGCGGAGCCGCAGGCATCAGCTAGTGTAGTAATAAAATGTTGGAACCTAATATTTGCCTCGCATAAACGTGTACCTAATCTAAACTCTCATCTATTAGGATCTAAGTTCGAAACCCCGCGGCAGTGGTGACATGCCCAGCTGCACATAGATAGTACGGGAGGTAGCCGTTAATTCTCACAACCAATTGATGGCCGGCTGATATTCTCCACGATAAATATACTTTTCATCAGAAAAATCGAAACTTCAAATCAATTTTTAGATAGGTATTTATTACTTTTTCAAAATCTATCTGAATCTATGGTTGATTTTAAAGGTTTGATAACCTCGCGAAAGTGTAGGTAGAGTTTATTTTGACACATCGTACCAAAGGATAAAGTTTTTTTTTTTTCATTTTTCCTTAAAATCGAATTGAAATCACGCATTTTTAAATCGGGCGCCTAGGTACGTTAAAGCATTTTTTGATGTTTTTGTTAGCTGAGGCGGAATTTTGGAATAACTCAGAATACTCCCGACTAATTCACATTTTAAACAAAAAAATTAACTAAATCAAAATTAATTCATCCTTTCGGGAGCTAAAAAACCTATACACACAGACACGTCAAACATATAAAATCACATCGTTCAAATTTTTTTTCCTTAAAATTATAATTTGAACTAACAATAATTTTGTAGGATACCTAGACAAATACAACACACTCTTATTATGAAAAAAAAATTGTTGACACATTTTGTGCGACAGACAGAATATTCACCCGTCACCAGATACTCCAAAACTAGGTGAATTAACCTCGTGTCAACAAAAATATGCAGAAAGATGTTGCTAGGCCGCCGAAACAGCTGATGCCTCGATCACCTGCCCCAGGTGCTCAGGCCATGCGTGACGTGACAAGTGCAAATCGCGCGTGTGTGGGGGCAGGGTGAATACGAACAAAATGGCATCGTTATAGTTTAAATACAGCTATAAAATTATCCAGTCGTAGTAGGTGATTTGTTTTATTACAGACTTATGTTATGCGTTTAACTTCTATAGGTACTATTATAAAATTGTAAAGTAGGTAGCTGTGTCTGTACATTGGAGATATTAATTTTTTTTTTATTCATGATAGGCTTACGTTTGACCTCAATCTCACCTGATGGTAAGTGACGATGTGGTCTACGATGAATCACGCTTGCCTAGAAGGAACCTATTCACTCGTGACTTGAATACTCCCAGGTTATACCTTTCCGGAAACACAGACTCAGGCAAGGAATTCCACTCCTCAGCTGTACGCACGATGAACGTGTCAGCAAATGTTTGGGTTATGTTATATGAAAACACGCAAAACCCACGCCATGATGTGGAGTTGTGGACAACAGCCCAAGAAACCATACCATACCATACCTTAATATGTTATATTAACGATACTGAACACGGAAATATTTTTTTGGATTGCTTCTGATTCTGATCTATTAGTCTGTTTGTACGCGATAGACGCAAAAACTACTGAACGGATTTTGAAGTGATTTTTTTGTTTGATAGGTTTGGGTCAGACGTAGAACCTTACGTATGGTTGATCACAATCGGTTGAGTAGAACCGGAGATTATGGTCTAAAAATGCGAAAACTGACATTCACAGGGGTGGAGCCGCGAGCATGGACTAGTTTAGAAATAAAAAGGTGCAATAGCATTTATTTCTCAATTATGCAAGTTGTAATACGTTTCTCTTGGATATCTAATAATATAATCTTTGTAGAAATAAAAATTATATGTAAGATATTTTTATAGGCAGGTGTTTTAAATAGAAAAAATTAAATTTAAGTTTCATTTTTATATATTTGTTTTGTAATACAGCTTTACGAAACTAGTTCAGGAACCAGGGATTTTGATTTTAAAATCTAGGTATATATAAAATCATGTCAATATAGGTTATTATTACTATTTGTAAAAAATATTCTCAGACATAATTATTCATAGCATTGTTTAGACAGCAACTACTCGTATTTTTTTCTGATAGACTTAGGGTTGACTCCTATCTCATCAGGTGGTAAGTGACTATGTGGTCTACGATGACGTCTGAATTAATTAATCATTTACAAATTAAGGCAAAACGTTTTCAATTATTTTTAATATTTTTTTTTCCTTCCTTCTATAGCCCTGGAGCCCTTAAGCGGAGCGTGAAAAGGTATTTGATGTGGCCGTCAAGCTGAGGGCTACCATTGTAGCTCTACCGGTGTATGTAGTGTTGACCCCAGTCCTGAGATTTTATCTTTAGCTTACCATCAGGCGAGGTGAAGTCATTTTAACGTGTCCTATATAAAAAAAACCACTAAAGTTATTTAGAGCTTAATAAAATTGAAAATGATTTGTGGTAGTAAGTATTTATTATCAGATAAAGATCATTAAATACAAATTTTATACGAAACATTAAAAGAATTTAATGTTTCGTGTTTCTTGTTCAACATACCCTATATCACCCCTTATCTACGACGCGTAGACGCCTGCGCACGCAGCCGCAGCCAATGATGTGCATTCATATTTTAAAATTCGAACCGGCCTTCGAAATATCAACGGAATTTATTGAATGAATGAAAGTTGTAGTAATGTAACGGTTTCGGCATCTGGCCGAAACAGCTGATTTTGACACACGGCTGTATACATTATTCATTCCTCTTGATAGAACATGATTGCACTCTATGGTTGCGAATGGATTAAATAGTTGAATGAACAACTATTCTAATACGTACTGAATACATGCAAGCAAAATAAAAGATGGATAAACAACTATTTATAATCTTTGTTACAAATGATATTTGCCAATTGAATTAGTGGAAACACACCTTGGGTGCATGTTCAAGGTGTGTTTCCACTAATTCAATCATGGTGTACACATAGCTGTGTATAACGGTACGAGTGTTTAATTTTGATGGAGGCTAAAGGTATCAGCTGTTTCTCGCTGGAGATAAGGGCCAGATGAAGGGAAACACTCACCGCCTAATGAAACTATGTCGAGTAGGAAAATTTGTAGGTAGATACTTTCTTATACTACGTAGGTGGCAGACACGCACACGGTCCACCTGATGGGAAGCGGTCACTGTGACCTATGGACGTAATATATTTATATTGGGCGATAATTTACTTATAATATTGTGCTTCGTCTTTTAATAAAAAGTTCTGTATATATTTAATTTAAGAGTGATGAAATTGAAACAACTAAGTCTACTGAAGCTAAAAGTATTGGGGATTTCAGAAGTGATTGATTACTTCTGTGTTTTAGTCTAAATGTATACCACTTTTTACGCTTTTAGCGGTTTTTATAATAATAATTATTACATAAAAACTATTTTCTATACCACTAGCTAAGCACTAAACTTGAAAATGCCTAGATAAATTTTGTAAAAGCAAAAATTCAAGCAGAAATTTATTAAAAATGGGCAACTGCTTCAAATGAATGATAAAAATAGAATAATTCTAATCTATCTATCTAATGACCAATGTTCTAGAAATTTCTACAAGCTCAACTTCCAATAATAATGAACATACAATGAGAGGAAATTAATTCTAAGAGCTAATCTGAAACTGCTCATCAACGGCGGATGCTGTTTGATTGAAAATATCGTCTCCAACGCGCTAGGAATATTAATAGAAAACACTCAAGAGTATCATTTAGAATCGACTTAATAGGTATTATATTTTAATATTGTTTTTGTAATTTCCAATATTAATAACTTAGCTGTACTATTCTAATCCCGTTTTCACAATCCATGATCCTTTTTTTATACCACGTAGGTGGCAGACAAGCACACGGCCCACCTGATGGGAAGCGGTCACCGTGGCCTATGGACGTGTGCAACATGAAGGGCGTCACACACGCGCTGCCTACCCTGAAGGGAAGGGAGGATGTCTGGGAAGGGACGGGGAGGCTAGGAAGGGGTGGAGGGGAGGAGGGGTGCAGTGAGCTCTGGCTAAATTTTCCCTACTTACCGGCTAATTTTTTCATATTTTTTAAATTAAATTTAAATTAAAAAAAAATAATATCTAAAATAGCATGCTATCTACTTTTATCCCGAAACGTTCCTGTGTTTTTTTTTTATTGCACACATGCAATAAAAAAATACAGGAACGTTTCGAGCAACATGACTTCAACTCGTCTGATGGTGAGCTAAAGGTAAAGTAAGTTAAAAGTCTCAGGATCGGGGGTTACCACTGCATGAATCGATATTGCTAAGTGTGTATCGCATGACCGGATCAGCATTTCACGCAGACGAGCCCAGGAACAACAGCTAGTATAATTTAAAAACCTAAACCGTTAACCTACAATTAAAATTACAACGATATAACAGGACAAGGGTCATTTAGACCCGGAGTCGTGACCTGGTCGCCTAAGAACGATAATAGTCGCTAGCGCAGAGCCTACTTAGGGCTAGCGCTATTAAGTTAACGCTACATGTCAACTTAATAACATAATTCTAGGTGTGTGCTTTCGCGTTGTTCACCCGGTAATTTAAGCCGGTTACACACATGCGGTTGAACGAATAATACCTATTTCGTTTTATGTGCTAATTAATAGTGCACATTTATGTACAACTAGCTGTTCCCTGCGGCTTCACCCGTGGTATACTTCGTCCTCGACCCTTACATTTCCGTAATTTATTAATTATTGATAGGTATATATAGATATGCTCCACTCCCCTGGATTTTAGCTATAACCTTCCTCTATAAACGAGTTATATTTTTTTATGTCGGTCACGTCAATGCAACTTCACCCCGCCTGATGGTAAGTTAAAGGTATGGTCCAACACAAAAATATTTTTTTAAATTCGGGCCAAAGTTGTTCCCGAGATTAGCACGTTCAACCAAACAAACAAACAAACTCTTAACATAACATAAACATAATTATATATTGCTATATATCTGAGGCCCTTTCAAGATCTTTGGGGACCAAGTCAACCCCATCTTTAAGCTATACCTGCCGATGGACCGATGAGAAAAGAATGAAAAGAGAAAGAAGAAGTAATCGGACGTGTAAATCTATATTTTTGTGTTCCAGGTATGGCCATCTGCCGGAGACTGCCATCTGCCGCTACTGAGAGCGAACCAAATAACGCTTTCCCTGAAATCGAACCCAGAGCCTCATGATTGTACGCAAAAACAGGGATTGTCATATCACCGTGCCATCTGTTTATATCCCCAAAAATACTTTGCACGGGGCCGAACCTAGAACCAGATGATTGTTCGCAAAATCAAATGCAAACATAGGCTCGCAATTTTTTTGGTATAACTTTATCATCAAAAAATCACGGAAACCTTTTTTTTTATTGATAATAGGCTCACGTTTGACCACAATCTCTCCTGTTGGTAAGTGATGATGTGGTCGACGGTGGAGCACGCACTCCTAGAAGTAACCTATTCACTCACCTTATGTACGTAAAAAAAGTACAATTTCAAGTATTTAGACATTTTTTTGACTGACTTCAAAAAAGGAGAAGGTTCTTAATTCGACTGTATTCTTTTTAGCATGTATATAACCTCAAAACTTTCGACGGGGTGAACCGATTTTTATGATTCCTTTTTTTTATACCTGGCGCTTACCGTGTCGTCCTATTTCAATGTGGTCTGTAGAAGTCGGTTTTTTTTTGTAAGAATTATCACATTCATAGTTAATAGAATATGAAACCCACATGTCCTAGAAGAAATTCTAAGGACATATCCGATCCACCAACCCGTAGTGTGGATTAAGGTTTATTAAACTCTCTCAGATCCTTGGTTGAGAGTTGACCCGTGCCCAGCAGTGGGACATATGTGTTGCTATCATACTTAATAGCACATCTAAATTTTTATATTTGCTCGTGTACACCCAGCCTAACTTTCAACACGAGCACCACAACTTTTACCAAAGTATTATTACCACACAATAGTTGCCGTTCACAACTAAATAAGTTATTAGGTTATTACCAACCAAATTATGTTCACGAAATACTCTCCATAATTACAACACCTTGTTAATTATCTACGTTTAGATACTGCTTGTTGTTTCAAACAGTTGGTAGAGCTAATTATTCTTTAATTATGTTGTATTATATAATGTCTTATGTTAAGATTTTACTAATTTTTTTTCAAATTGTTGATAAGCTAATATTAAAATTGCGAGAGTCAGTTCATTAGGTAAATATTAGCTTTTGCCCGGGTCTTCGCCCGCGTAGAATTCTGTTCCAGATAACGCTGTCCATGAGAATCTATTCCAGGGAGATGAATTAGTAGCCCACGTTATTCCAGAATAATATATTTTTTATGTCGGTCACGTCAATATGACTTCACCTCGCATGATGGTAAGCTAAAGAAAAAGTCTCAGGAAGGGGGTCCCCATTACATATACCGAAAGTGCCATAATGGTGACCCTCAACTAGACGGCCTTATCAAAATATGATTTTTCACGCTCCGCTTAAAAGACCCGGGACTGTAGGAAGAAGCAATTCTATCCCTGTACCAGATTCCGTCCAGATCCGTTCAGAGCCCTTGGGAGTCAATTTTTGGCTCATCATGGCTTTTACATCTGATCCCAACCCGTCCTTCTACTTTAAACCGACTTCAAAAAAGGAGGAGATTATCAATTCGACTGTATTTTTTATGTTTATTACCTCAGAACTTTCGACTGACTGAACCGATTTTGATGATTCTTTTTTTTTTGATAGCTGGCACTTCCCGTGTGGGTCCATTTCAATTTGGTCCGTTGAAGTCGGTTTTTTTATGTATGTAATTACTAGAATTATTCTGAGTATGTACATTTATATCCATGTTCTGGAACTTGATCTAGATAATGCGGTGCAGAATCAAATGTTTTAGAATATTTATTTTTTTAATTGTAACAACATTATTTCAAATGCTCGATGACAAATGTAAATCCAATTCAATTTACATAATAAAACAATCAGATCATTAAGCCATTAAGTTGTAATAAACACTTAAACAATACAATACTTGTTGAGGTCATAGATTCGGAGGTGAGCGACCCTGCGCGCGCGCAGTTGTCGACGCGTGTCAAACGATCTACATATTATAAACACAACTTTTATTTACCATTGTAAACAAACTGTGCAAAAGAAATTGAACTTTATACAACTAGAAATAAATATGATAATACATGTAAATGTAGCTATCAAATTGTGGCTTTTATTGGAGTTTATTGTTCAAAATGAGATACTTGAGTACATCCGATTGTTTTTATTCAAAACGCTGGAAACGTTTAATTGTATAACGTAATGTTAGGAAATAGTTGAAATGCAGATTATACTCTTTCATACGTTTAGTTGCTACGTGGTTACGTGTCAGTAACCACGTTTGGTTGATAACGAGATCTGATTTGATGTTATTTTTTCGACCGTTTCATGCTACTTTTGTTGGTTTTTAAGTGGTTTCTCAACCGTAATAGCTCTAAAAGTGATATTGTTAGACAAATTGCTCTTACGTTTCTCGCTATGTTAAGATATATTCTGAATAATTTTAACTGAGTCGTAATTTTAAGTAGGTGTGATAACCTGACGGTTATAATCGTGTTCAGCTCGTGTGGGGCAATCGTAACTCTTATTTACATGTAACATAACTATAATGGTACCATTAACAGATTGGTACTCAAATATTTTGGTATGCTCGATAAATTCTGTCTTGTATGGGACTATTTCGTCTTTAGAACGCAATTTTTAACCTCAGACCTCGATAAACGTGGACACCGTGGACAGTGATTGAATTGATGGTAAAATATATTATTTATCTTTTGAGACTTAACTACATACTAAATATTATGTTTCAACTATAAGGTTCTGCACTGTAAGAAGAATCTTCAGGCAAAAAAGAATAACATTGTTATAATAGTCAATTTCTGGAAAAAATGTTGCTATAGATGTTCTATTTCACGAAGGCGGTTTAGCTGTCATTGTAGTAAAACATGATATACCTACCTACACATTGCTTTTAAAAATGAATTACTTGCAATGCAATTATTGTTCTACTAACTGCTACATGAATTTCTTTTGACGTGACATGAACTTTCGCACACACTTGTACGCGTATTTACAAGACACAGGACTATTTAAGACTATTTAATTGTTCACCCGCCTTCGTGAGATAGAATTATACCTTTAACGACCTGTAGCAGTACCTACTGTTTAGATGGTACAGTAGGAAAAGATGAAAAGGATATGTGTTCCTTTAACTAGCAGTCTAATGGTGATGAGTTCGTTGAAAGATACCATATTTTGCCTTAACAGATTACCATTCCTATGCATTGCCAGTCATCAGGGTCATGGCTAGGGTGGGTGCGTGCCGGGACCTCCACGTGGTGCACCCGGGCAACGGAGGTGAACAGCGCCTCCCACTCGCCACAAGAGACGCTACTGCTTGCGAAAAATCCAGCCGGAGTAAGAGTGGCCCTTTATAGGGCTGCTCCGAGGCTCTCCAGAGGCTCCCCCTGGTGCCTTCTGCTAGTCAAAGGGGCACACCCTTTGACTAGCAGAAGGCACAGGGGGGAGCAGGCCGGGAGCGGGCTGATTCTCCGTGCGCGGTTGGATGACAGTTCGATCCTGACAGAACCACCCCCGATGACCGACGGGGGTGGTGTCTATGGGGATTTCCGTACGATAAAAAAGGGGCGCTGCTAGGCTGATGCTTCCCGCGTTCCTCTAATAAAAGTCACACCCAAAATGATCACGTTATCAATGATAGCTAAGATCCGCAAAGAGCGGATGGGCATTTCAGGCGTCTCCCAGCAATGGGATTAAAGAAACCATGTAGTTCCAGTCAGTTGGACCCGACGTTGTCGTCGTACCCTTGGCTACCTGATACCCGGAGGTTCGATAAATCAAATTTAACCTCAAATGTCTTCGATGACATTGGGAGATAAACGTTTTCTTAAAACAATATAACAGACTCGTAGCATTTATTTTGCCTGAGGCATTTTCTAGCAGTCAACCTTGGGGTCATGCTGATATTAGGTGGGAAGGTAGGTACCTATTTTGTACATAGATTGTATATTTTATTGGAATTATAAATATTATATTTTTTTTTTTAATATTCTACGACATTCTACACATCGCTCCCTAGACCCAAAGTAGGTAAGCTTAGTTTAACTAACTTGTGTTATGGGTTCTAGAATGCTGATAAACATACTTATATACGTTTTTTTTGTAAATACATACTTATCATACATAGAAACACCCAGACCAATGCAAATAGACATATTCATGCATACAAATATTTGCACTGAGCGGGAATCGAACCCGCGCCCCCTGCGTAGCAGTCGCATGCACTACCGCTACGCCATAGAGGCCGTCATTTTATAGCGACTCTTTTTTGTTAAGTTACATTTACACTAGGTACTTCTGATGTTCCAGTTGCTTTCTAAAAGCTAATTAATGGAGGTTGTTTCATGTTCTAAAAGGACGTAGGTATACCATTTTTTTTTTCAAAGTCATAATCTTCATTGCATTCATATGTTTCAACATGAAGCCCTGTTGGGGCAAAGCAAATTTCACAAAATTACATGTAAAAGTTAAATTGAGATTTACTCAGAGTGAGATTTCAGTGTCTTGCTTATCAAATCTCAAGTAACTTTTAGACTACTGTTACACGTGTTCCCATACAGACGACTTCACTAAACATTGATTTTTCTTATACGTGTCTCCTACACATGGGGACATAAAAATGACTTACTAAATTGTAAGTACAAAAATTAATTTGGTTTGAAAACGTCTTAAATATAAGCGAACTACACACATACTAGCAGAAAACTTCTTCCTTTCCCCTGAAAATAATAGCTTCTTTAATTAATCTATTCATCTTTTTTAAAAATGTTTACAACCTTTGCCATACAGTACAGTCTACACCGAAAATATCACCGAGTAAGTTCATCAATTCAAAGATTTAATCATAAAACCATCAACACAATGCCAGTACACACCATATTTTGTTTCCTATAAGGCACGGAGTTAATTCAGAATGCAATGACTGTAACCGAAACATTAAACTCCGCGTTTAACAATACATCACATGCGGATTATAAAAAGAAATGTATTACCCTTACAATTTAAAATGTTCCAGTTGTTTCGACGACTAAGATCGATGCGTCACTATAAAATATGTACTACAATAATTTATACTTACCAACTTAATTTTACATCCTATAAATAACAAATACTGAATGATTTAAATAGAAGGTTATGAGTTTCGAACGCAGCGTTAAGTTTGTAATTCGAATGCGTAATACTACTTACAAAGAGACAACGTATGCATTTCTTGTGAGTCTTAGGTAGCCGAAAATTAAGATGATTTTTCATTAATTTATTTGTGTAAGTTTGAGTGAATCTAGAGGTGACGAGGTAGGAAAATATTCGGCTTTAGAACGTACATAGACGAGGAGTGATAGTGCGTGACATATTCAGGGTTGGCACTCAATCAAAAAATACATTTTTCGTAATTCGAATGGACCAAGAGCCCATGACTGCCAGACATTCGTAATTTTATAAAAGCTGATAGTTCTTCTATGTGTGTCCCTAGTACAGGTAAGAATGATCCCCACCCATGAAGCTAAGGCAGCGGTGGCTTTGGCAGATAACGGGTGACAAAGGTGTGTAAAATTCCATCTCAAATTCGTCATAGTATAAAACTTAATTTTTTTATATTTTGATTCATATTAATATAAAAACTCGCGTTGCTCATTGCCAGACAGTTAGTATGGTTCCAACCCTCTGCCAGACACCCCTAAACTTTTATAATTTATAATTATACTTACGTTATATTATAACATCTAAATTTTATATATATTTTTTTGGGGGCCTATTAAACTATGTTTACATAGTAGCCGGACAGTTTCGAAGGTTCTATCATCTTGCCAGACGCATTCAAAGTGAGCAGTAGTCGGGAGAGCAAGGAGCGTATGAGTAACTATAGTCGAATTTTTAATTAAACGATATCAATTGACTGTACCTAGCTAATGTCACTTCGTCAAACAATGTTGCTATATTCAGTAATAGTGATGCAACTGATGCATTCAGTTCCCGTTCGACCTTATGAAATGAATGATGAGGGATCGTTAATCTTTTCTTACTATACTTTACTACTCCTACTCCCACTCCCACTTCCACTCCCACTCCCACGCCCACTCCCACTCCCACGCACACTCCCACTCCCACTTCCATAAACCTATTCCTGATGATAACTAATCTAAACTCAAAATGTAATAATTATGTTCATAAATACAAAAAAAACTCAAAATCCCTAAAACTAATAACACCACTATCCACTAATCTTGAACACTACTGCGGATGACGTAACCTATGACAAACTTATAATTTGCGGTTGGTACAGTAATCGAATCTAGGAATTGAACCGCAAAATTAAATTTGTCTTTTATTGTATGTACTTTTCCGGAATAAAAAGTATCCAGTGTGCTGCCCAGGATATTGAAGAATAATTATACCAAGTTTTATCGTAATCGAACCGGTAGTTTCTGCCCGATGCCTGAACAAACAGACAGACAGACAGACAAATTTTTTTTTAATCACATATTTGGGTCGGTGTCGGTCTAGTAACACCACCTGCTATTATTTTTTTTGATATTTTCAATGTACAGAATTTTCACTTCTACAGATTTATTATAAGTATAGAAGACAGTAATTATACGTAGGTAATGTAAAGTAGTAGTAGCAGTTCTTTTTAAGTAAGAAAAGTATAGTAAGAAAAGATTAACGATCCCTCATCATTCATTTCATACGGTCGAACGGGAACTGAATGCATCAGTTGCATCACTATTACTGAATATAGCAACATTGTTTGACGAAGTGACATTAGTTAGGTACAGTCAATAAAATTGATATCGTTTAATTAAAAATTCGACTATAGTTACTCATACGCTCCTTGCTCTCCCGACTACTGCTCACTTTGAATGCGTCTGGCAAGATGATAGAACCTTCGAAACTGTCCGGCTACTATGTAAACATAGTTTAATAGGCCCCCAAAAAATTATATATAAAATTTAGATGTTATAATATAACGTAAGTATAATCATAAATGATAAAAGTTTAGGGGTGTCTGGCAGAGGGTTGGAACCATACTAACTGTCTGGCAATGAGCAACGCGAGTTTTTATATTAATATGAATCAAAATATAAAAAAAATAAGTTTTATACTATGACGAATTTGAGATGGAATTTTACACACCTTTGTCACCCGTTATCTGCCAAAGCCACCGCTGCCTTAGCTTCATGGGTGGGGATCATTCTTACCTGTACTAGGGACACACATAGAAGAACTATCAGCTTTTATAAAATTACGAATGTCTGGCAGTCATGGGCTCTTGCTCTAGAATAAAAAAACAAAGAATTAGATAAAATGATAATATTTCTGTATTGTAGAAAGAATTAAAAATAAATCCATAGACACCCTATTGACTTATTTTGAGTAAAGGTTAATCGTTAAGACTTACTGGGCTATATTATTAAATAGCCCAGTAAATCTTATATTATTATTCATTATATTATTATTAATTGGAATATTAGAATTAAGTAATACTTTTGCATAAAAACAAAAATTGGTTTTAAGTACTTACCAAATTAATAACTTAGTATTAGAAAAGGTTGATTTGGTAACACAGTTTACGTAAACTACGAAAATGTTAATTACATTTTGGTAAAAGCATAGCTCAGTAATTAAGACCTTGTTTTAGAAGTGGAACTAAAGTTACACTTTTTGCAGCACAAATGGGCCACATCGACTAAAGACATCCATTCTCTCACATAATATTTACTTTAATATTTGATGCATTTTGTACGATTTGTGAGAATTTTAAGTGTTCTAAATCTCAATCTATCTTTTTCTTTATCTTCTACGACATTATCTGCCTTCTTTTCCAGAGCTGGTATATCCAGATCCAAAGAGACACTTAATATTATTATAAGAACTCGTAGGTTTAGCTAGTAAAAATAATGATATACTTGCATTGTATGAAAAATATTTAAAAACATTATACGAGAAGTGCTTAACCACTTGACAATTCCATGACTATTAGTGGCAAGTGTGACAACCCTGCGCATGATACATGGTATTTATTTTGCTGCGCTGACGCATCCCGTGACTCACGACCAGTTTAGGTAAACCGTGCTTATGCGATACACGCGTATTGTAGAGATGGTGTACCGCGGTACGTAGATAGAGCACTCTATTTTTTATTAGTTACATTTTTTTACGGGTAGGTATTAATAGTTAAAATATTTCTGCCTATACATATGTATAGGTGTGGGTATAGAATTTCAAGACAAAAAGGTAGCTGGTTATACAAAATCCTCAAATCTTCTTAATATATATAAATCTCGTATCACAATGTTTGTCCTCAATAGACTCCTAAACCACTTAACCGATTATAATAAAATTCGCACACCATGTGCAGTTCGATCCAACTTGAGAGATAGGATAGTTTTTGAAACGGATTTCGACATCCACGCGGGCGGAGCCGCGGGCAACAGCTAGTATGTACTATAGGTGAAAGATACGCCACACAAAAATTAGAAAAAAATTAAGCACAATACCGAGTTAGATGTGTTTGATTATTAAATTATTCTAAAACTGTAACACTATTAACTGTACCCCCGATCCTCAAACTTTAGGTACTTTTTACTTGTGAAGTCATGTTGACTTGTCTAATAAAAAAAACTAACACAGGTTTATTATACTTTACCTATGTAAGGCGACGAAAAAATATAGTTTTTATTCATGTATATTAAATTTAGTCCAAATTAGTAGCTTTTCTTATGTGTTTGCCAATCAATTTTCTTGGACTAACCAATAGAACAATTAAAAGAATTTTAACTATGCTCGGCTTTGGACTCATAAGTGAAAATTAATAATAATAAAAAGCTCCTCTGTTCGTGAACCGGGTACACTCGCTCTCAACAAGCGCAGTTGTGTAATAGTGACAGATTTGGTTCGCTGTTACTAATGCCAGCACGTGGACGCTACTGAACTCAACTGTACAAATCGAGTGTAGCTTATGGCAACGTTATTATGAACTTTGAAATGTATCGCTCTTTTATGATTCATACCTACATTTAGGGAATTAAATCTGATACATACTTTCAAATAACATACCTATTCACTCACTAAGGCACTTCGGGATTCAAGCCAGCTAAGTCACTTCAGCAATACTTTTTTTATATTATGACACGTCAAAATCTTCACTACTACATACACCGGTAGTGCTACTAACAGTGGCGGCCCTCAGCTTGACGGCCTCATCAAATACTTTTTAATACGCTTTGCAATGCGTTCATTATGCGTACAGCTAAAGAGTGAAATACGCAGTGCTGCGACGACAATCACTTCTTCTTTCATGAGACCGTCATGCTGAGGGCCACCATTATGTCACTGTCCGTGTGTTGTAATGGGGACCCCCTTCCTGACACTTTACCTTTAGCTTACTATCAGGCGAGTTGAAGTCATAATTACATGTCTGATATAAAAAAAATAACCTGAGACTGCACAGCAGCTACATCACTAACAAGTTAAAGCAACAAAAATATAATAAAATATAGGTTTATTCAGTGGAAAAGGACTCCCATGATACCAATTGATTACGATTTCCGGGGTCACAGTCCGTATACCCAGCAGTGGGACCAGGGGACTACAGTTTCCCCTTCCTAGATTACACAAACTATCAAGTTATATTATTAGAAACTGACGAAGTAATATTATCAATATAATGATTTATCTATCTAAGTAATGTTTAGATGGACTTTAAGAATTTTTTTTTTTATTTTTTTTTATAAATTTCTACGACATTCTACACAGCGCTCTCTAGACCCAAAGTAAGCATAGTTTAACTAGCTTGTTAATTAAGTGTTCAATTTGTTTTTGTTGTTAGTCAATACATACAAAAGTTTTTGTTGTTAGTCAATACATAAAAAAATACAGTCGAATTGAGAACCTTTTCCTTTTTTGGAGTCGGTTAAAAATTAAGTGTCTTTGGAATATTAGACCAGTGCAAATAGTGTTTGAGACAAAATAAATTTATAGTAGGATGAAACCTGTTGTAAAAGGAAGAGAATATAATAAAAATGATAGGAAAAATAAATTACGGGCGATCTGAGGTCGGGAAGTGGGGAGGGGGGTGAGTTTTAAGGGTAAAAACGGTTTATCTCGATTTCCGGCAAAACTACAAGTCCTATGGAAAAAAGTTAAATGACAAAGTTGTAGGTAATAAAGAGACCTACAACTTTTGTGTTTACACTTTTTTCACACAACCTCAAAAAGTATGTGAAAATTTCAAATAATCAAGTTTTTGGTTTTTTATTTTTATCTTAAGCAAAACAAATTTGTTTTCCACGAAATTTGGTGAAAACTTAGCTTTTTATGTCCCAAAGACACTGTAATTTATTTGATTTGAAATACTCTTTTTTTCAGTTTATTTTGACTAAATATCGAAAAACCACCCCAATTTTCAATCGAAAAATCTCACGTCAAAATATCAGCATTTTAAAAAAAGTCGAAAAGCGTTTTGTTCGTTGAAATCTCTTCTTTCTGATAATGTAAAAATATATATACATTACTCTGGAAAATTTTCTCAGGAAATGCAAAGAAGAAAAACTTGAATTCGAAATTAATATTTTTGTATTTAGTCATTTCCTCGCTGAGGTGGGATGAGAAGTTACATGTTGCACTATAACTTCATGGTTGCACTCGAGTGCAAAGATTTTTCACCTTGTGCACTTTTGATTCCCTCGCTAAGCTCAGGGTTTTAGTTTGTGATTATTGTATTTAGTCATTTCCTCGCTGAGGTGGGATGAAAAGTTACGTGTTGCACTATAGCTTCATAGTTACACACCAGTGCAAAGATTTTTCACCTTGCGCACTTTTGATTCCCTCGCTAAAGATCTGGGTTCAATTTTTAGAACCCTTCGCGTGCTCAGTTTTGATGACCGAGCAAGCGAAGGTTCTTAATTTGAATCACGAGCGCAGCGAGCGATTCACAAAATAGAACCCTGAGCTTTAGCGAGGTAATCAAAAGTGCACAAAGTGAAAAATCTTTGCACTCGAGTGCAACCATGAAGTTATAGTGCAACATGTAACTTTTCATCCCACCTCAGCGAGGAAATGACTAAATACAAAAATATTAATTTCGAATTCGAGTTTTTCTTCTTTGCGTTTCCTGAGAAAATTTTCCAGAGTAATGTATATATATTTTTACATTATCAGAAAGAAGAGATTTCAACGAACAAAACGCTTTTCGACTTTTTTTAAAATGCTGATATTTTGACGTGAGATTTTTCGATTGAAAATTGGGGTGGTTTTTCGATATTTAGTCAAAATAAACTGAAAAAAAGAGTATTTCAAATCAAAAAAATTACAGTGTCTTGGGGACATAAAAAGCTAAGTTTTCACCAAATTTCGTGGAAAACAAATTTGTTTTGCTTAAGATAAAAATAAAAAACCAAAAACTTGATTATTTGAAATTTTCACATACTTTTTGAGGTTGTGTGAAAAAAGTGTAAACACAAAAGTTGTAGGTCTCTTTATTACCTACAACTTTGTTATTTAACTTTTTTCCATAGGACTTGTAGTTTTGCCGGAAATCGAGATAAACCGTTTTTACCCTTAAAACTCACCCCCCTTCCCACTTCCCGACCTCAGATCGCCCGTAATTTATTTTTCCTATCATTTTTATTATATTCTCTTCCTTTTACAACAGGTTTCATCCTACTATAAATTTCTTTTACTTTTTACCATTTTCATAGCTATCGGCACTGGTCTATATTTAAACTTAACAGGTTTTAAATCAATGTATACAAGTATGAGTATATGGTGCGGTACATACAACAAAAATGAAATTTACAAAATGTTTGTCTGTCTTTACTTCTGTCTGGTTAAATGAGGTCTCTGAAACGACGGGGCCGTTTTTCTAACGATCAAAAATTAACGGACACAAATTACCCCAAAATTATAATTGTATAAAGAATATAAAATCCATAACACTTGAAAAATAGTCTAACTTTGAAACTAGTTACCTATGCAAAAAGTAGCCATCTATGAAATTGTATCTATTTTCCAGTTTTATAAATTCTTGTATTCATTCGGTTGCTATTAAAATTTTGTTCTTATTTTTGGATTTCATGTTATATGAAAATCTGATTTAAAAGGCAAGGGGAAGGACTCTATTGAAGTCATCATCATCACCTTAGCTTTGATACTGGTTGCTTCTAGGGCTTGCATCTTAAAGCTCGTGATCCGCTTACTCCCCCTCATTTTAATTTAGTTTTAACTACCATCTGATCTCCCACCCCCAGAGAGGAAAGCCCGCACCAGACCTTTGCCCATTAATCAACAGGTGTACCAGCTTGCAGATGAGGTTGGCATGGCCTTGAAGACCTTAATAGGCCATATACATCCAATTATTATATTAACACATATTTTTATATCCAAGTAACAGCTGTTTTATATGTTATTAATTGAATTAACTATACTTCGTTATGATATATTAATTATCAAACGAGTTCTCGACATTTCCCGGAATTCTTTAACAGGTCACATGTTTCCTTTCCCCTACTGTCCCGGGTCCTAAGCGGGGCGGGCAAAAGCATTTAATTAGGCCGTCTAGCTGAGAACCAGTATTATGACACTATCGGTGTATGTAATGGTGACCCCCATTTCTGAGACTTTACTTTTAGCTTATCATCAGGTGAGATGAAGTGACGTGATCGATATATAAAAAAAATAATCTGCAAATTAAGTCCAGCTGTGTTCGTCTTATTAACAAATTGTATCTTGGTTCTTTTTTGCATAACTATATAGATATAAGAAAATATGCATGGTACTGATAAAATATTTTTATTAGAACGAAAAACACAAAAATATTGTGACTATATAATGTGAAATTAATTGTATGTCACTTTCTACAACCTGCACACAGGTTATAACAAAATTTAATTACATTTTTATATGCAATGTTGAGTTTTAACGTCCGACCACATACATATCTTTATTCCCATTTAAATACTATAAAAGTAAAAATTATTATAACGCTTTTAATTTAACCGCAGTTTTACTAAACCAACGTATTACTTGTTTATAGCTACATCCTGTATTTGATGGCGATTTTATACTCAATAAAACAATAAAAATAAACGTTGTAAACCGCGATGACAGTCAAAGTCTGTTTGGGTAAAATATTATCTATAGATACATCCAACTCACGCCTTTTTCCCATTGGGGTAGACAGAGACGAAGCCGAAAAAAAAAATACAATATCAGGTTAGAATATACCTACCATGTATATATATAGTAGGTAAGGTCAGTGCGGGGAAGTGTAGCTATGAGGCAAGTGTAACTGCCCTTTATATTACGAAAACTATTAGAGCTTTTGATGAAAATGCCATCTGTTGTTGTGTGGAAACAAATATCTAGTTACATAATTTAAAATTAGATGGCATTGGTCAAGCATTTATGAAGTCATCGCCATTTTAAAATATGTCACATTTTGTAAGACGAATTTGAGTTCACATCACCCATTTGAATCCATAAAAATCTTGGTTTTTTGTGTAAATCAGTGTATTTTGTACCCATAAGTATACAATATACTAATTAAATTTATTATTACTCCTATAATATTGTTGGAATTGTTGAAAATGAGAGAATTACATCCATTAAAAAAATCGAACCTCTAAATCAAGTGACTGGGAAAGTGTGTCTACTTTCCTTTCCATGAGGCAAGTGTGTCTATATGACACACTTGCCATTTAAAATTTCAAATATGTTGATATTTTCTGTATGATTTTGTTACTTATGAGCTTTGTTTAATTTTTATGGAAGATACTAAAATTTATTTTATTGATGAAAAATAAATTTTCTTGTAGAAACAAAAAAAATGTCGTAGGAACAAGAAAATTTACCTTAATATTTCATTTGAATACCTACTTACCTTTCAATAAGTACCTTTTAATATTATTGATATTAATTTTATTAAACTCTAAATATAAGTGAAGATTATCCATCAGCTATGACTTTTACCTAAAAATGTTTTCTATCCCTGCCCAACATAATATGACACACTTGCCTCATAACTTTTACACCCTTGAAAGATTCATCAGGCGAGGTAAAGTCATTTTGACGTGTCTTATATAAAAAAAAATACTTCTCATCAGAAAAATCGAAACACTATTAGTTTTTATGATATCTGAAAATAATACACGAATTATTTATTTTATGAATGTTTCTACACTATTGTTGGGTAATTGGTGCCTGTAATAATAGTTGTAAGTTTGATTAAAAAAAGAAAATTAAAAAAAAATCCTAAATATAGGTAACATTTTCTGATAATCCTTAGAAAACTATAAACTTGCAAGGGGTTTCGATTTTTCTGATGAGAAGTGTACTTTTATGGACCTCTCAAGCACGAAACCTATTTCTAATATTATAAACTCCTGCACCAATTATATCGATTGAATTAAGTTGAAGATTACAATAGCACTTGTTTTGCACCGTTTGTGCCCTTAAGGGTCCATTACTAACGTTGCCAATTACATTGCTATAATGATACACTAGACTTTAGGTATCTAGTTTTCCATCAAATATTAAGTTAACGATTCAGGTTAAGAATTCTTGTTTCAATTTAAATAGAGCTAAACTTATTATGAAGGTTTTTATTTTAATTTAAAAAAATCTTTTTTTTTTAATTTTGTTATAATATATCTATCTTACATACACTCGCATTTATTTAGTAACATATTTTTTAATTATTAAAAAAACTTGATTCTATTAACAAGCCACAAACACTTCAAAAAAAGACCATTTAATTTTAGACTTTACCGTTATCAGTTCAAAGTCTAAAATTAAATGGTATTTTGTAGAGCGAATGAAAAAGTTAAACCAGTTAAACTCATTAAGAAGGTTTTTATTTTAATATCAGTCACGTCAATATGACTTTACCTCGCCTGATGGTAAGCTAGGACCCTACAGAAGAACGCGGCCATACTACTTTAAAGTCTTGCCAATTTAGATGCCGTGCACTATACCAAATAAATATAAATATAAATATAAATATTCTACGTCATTCTACACATCGCTCCCTAGACCCAAAGTAAGCTTAGTTTAACTAGCTTGTGTTATGGGTTCTAGAATGCTGAATTACATAAACAATTTTTGTAAATACATACTTATTATACATAGAAACACCCAGACCAATGCAAATAGACATATTCATGCATACAAATTATATGCATTGAGTGGGAATCGAACCTGCGCCCTCTGCGTAGCAGTCGCATGCACTACCGCTACGCCACAGAGGCCGTCAGAAATCTACGCATCTTATTAGTCCTTCACATTTTAATACATCTAAACGTGAATATTGGCCTGTATACGTACTCGTAGATTTGAACGAGCACCGGTAGGCGGCGCCACAAGAGCGATGGACCCATCGATCACAAATTGAAGGGCTCACACTTTCCTACGCTTTCACACTTGGATTTGTGAGGTGACTTTAGTGTGCTGTGTTCATAGTGAGCTACTGGTTAAAAAGTGTTTACGCAATTATTATGTATCATATTGAAGTAACAGATAGACAGATAACATTTTATATATACCGTGGCTTTCGGTGGGAAGTTAGTTTTAGCATTTTTAACTATATCTCCGGTTCTTTTCATCTGGTTGTGATCAAAGATGCGTAAAATTTCAAACTTTGCCAAAATCTTTGAAACAAAAAAAAAAACGTATCAAAAATCGTTCAGTAGTTTTTGCGTACGCAAACAGACAAAAATTAAAAAAAAAAACTATTTTTGTATTCAGAATCATTCTTAAAACATAATCCAAGAATTTTTTAAATATCACAAATAACACAGCTATTTTACAAAATTTTATAATAAAATTGTATAGATCCGTCGTACAAGTGCACATTGAAGAAAGGTTCTGTCGAAGTAGTGTCATTCGGAGATGTGTGTGTTGTCGAAGTGTCAACTAAGGTTGTCAAATATTTGTTATGTCGAAGTAAAGAGTAGTAGACCAGTGCAGATAGACTTTGAGACAAAATAAATTTATAGTAGGATGAAACCTGTTGTAAAAGGAAGAGAATATAATAAAAATGATAGGAAAAATAAATTACGGGCGATCTGAGGTCGGGAAGTGGGGAGGGGGGTGAGTTTTAAGGGTAAAAACGGTTTATCTCGATTTCCGGCAAAACTACAAGTCCTATGGAAAAAAGTTAAATGACAAAGTTGTAGGTAATAAGGAGACCTACAACTTTTCATTTACACTTTTTTCACATAACCTCAAAATGTATGTGAAAAATTCAAATAATCAAGTTTTTGGTTTTTTATTTTTATCTTAAGCAAAACAAATTTGTTTTCCACGAAATTTGGTGAAAACTTAGCTTTTTATGTCCCACATACACTGTAATTTTTTTGATTTGAAATACTCTTTTTTTCAGCTTATTTTGACTAAATATCGAAAAACCACCCTAATTTTCAATCGAAAATTCTCACGGCAAAATATCAGCTTTTTAAAAAAAGTCAAAGAGGTTTTTGTTCTTTGAAATCTCTTCTTTCTGATGATGTAAAAATATATATACATTACTATGGTAAATGTTCTCAGAAAATGTAAAGAATAAAAACTCGAATTCGAAATTAATATTTTTGTATTTAGTCATTTCCTCGCTGAGGTGGGATGAGAAGTTACAAGTTGCACTATAACTTCATGGTTGCATTCGAGCGCAAAGATTTTTCACCTTGTGCACTTTTGATACCCTCGCTAAAGCTCAGGGTTCTATTTTGTGATTATTGTATTTAGTCATTTCCTCGCTGAGGTGGGATGAAAAGTTACGTGTTGCACTATAGCTTCATAGTTACACTCGAGTGCAAAGATTTTTCACCTTGCGCACTTTTGATTCTCTCGCTAAAGATCTGGGTTCAATTTTTAGAACCCTTCGCATGCTCAGTTTTGATGACCGAGCAAGCGAAGGGTTCTTAATTTGAATCACGAGCGCAGCGAGCGATTCACAAAATAGAACCCTGAGCTTTAGCGAGGGAATCAAAAGTGCACAAGGTGAAAAATCTTTGCACTCGAGTGCAACCATGAAGTTATAGTGCAACATGTAACTTTTCATCCCACCTCAGCGAGGAAATGACTAAATACAAAAATATTAATTTCGAAATCGAGTTTTTCTTCTTTGCATTTTCTGAGAACATTTACCATAGCAATGTATATAATATATTTTTACATTATCAGAAAGAAGAGATTTCAAAGAACAAAAAACTCTTTAACTTTTTTTAAAAAGCTGATATTTTGACGTGAGAATTTTCGATTGAAAATTAGGGTGGTTTTTCGATATTTAGTCAAAATAAGCTGAAAAAAAGAGTATTTCAAATCAAAAAAAATACAGTGTATGTGGGACATAAAAAGCTAAGTTTTCACCAAATTTCGTGGAAAACAAATTTGTTTTGCTTAAGATAAAAATAAAAAACCAAAAACTTGATTATTTGAATTTTTCACATACATTTTGAGGTTATGTGAAAAAAGTGTAAATGAAAAGTTGTAGGTCTCTTTATTACCTACAACTTTGTCATTTAACTTTTTTCCATAGGACTTGTAGTTTTGCCGGAAATCGAGATAAGCCGTTTTTACCCTTAAAACTCACCCCCCTCCCCACTTCTCGACCTCAGATCGCCCGTAATTTATTTTTCCTATCATTTTTATTATATTCTCTTCCTTCTACAACAGGTTTCATCCTACTATAAATTTCTTTTACTTTTTACCATTTTCATAGCTATCGGCACTGGTCTATAGTCGAATTATTGTTATAAGAATTTTGACAGTTAATTAATTCCACGTGTCCAATTAATTAACTGTCGAAATTCAGAATGAAACTGGTGGGATGAATACGGAATTACCCAAATAACCTACCCTTTTTGTCCCGCCACAATTGGGTAACAAATACTCACTTTGACGCTCGAATAGAATGATAGAATTATTATAGTATCCTACTAAGTATACCTAAATATTTTTTGGACACATTTTTTATTTATTCACATTGCCAATGTTAAAATACAAAAAATAAATAAAATTAATAACTACACAAAATAAAATAAATAATACCTAAATTAAATTACTTGCAGGAAGTACCACAATCGATTATTGAATGAGATCGTGTCTATATTGACGTGTTTGGCATGGAATTCCAATCGGTTATGGTTGCACAGATACGAGTAATCTATCATGATTATGATTCATCACGGCAGACGTATTAGTAAACAAACAAACACAGTGCGAACTAAATACGATAGTATAATTATGTAGATGTAGTTCTCAGTGTATCGTTTAAGCGACAGTTCAGTGTCAGTTTAGTCTCTATCTCATGTCGATCTTCCAAATGACAAAACAGTTCATACAAAAAAAACTGACTTCAACGGACCAAATTGAGATAGTACCATTCGGGTAGCCAGCTATCAAATAAAAAAAGAATCATCAAAAACGGTTCACCCAGTCGAAAGTTCTGAGGTAACAAACTGTTGAATTGAGAACCTCCTTCTTTTTTGAAGTCGGTTAAAAAGTTTTTTTTTTAATTCGACACGTCAATATGACTTCAGCTCGCCTGATGATAAGCTAAAGGAATGGGGTGCTGCGACGACAATCCTCTTTTGATGAGGCTATCAAGCTGAGTGCCACCATTGGTAACATGGTGCAGGTTATGCTTGACTCTTAGCGACTAAAACCGCACGCCGTCTAGGGCTTTCTGACACCAGGGTGTAAGGTGGCCCATAGAGCATTTCCCTCGCACCCCGGAGAACCAGTTGTTCCTGAGATTAGCGCGTTCAACCAAACAAACAAACTCTCCAGCTTTATAATAATAAGTATAAATTTATAGGTAACTCCTTATTATAATGTAAACAAGAAGAGCAAAGTTGAGTTGCTTCGGAAGCTGTTCAGCAATGCTCTTCGCGCTTCGGAAAGTAAAACTTGAACAATTGTTAGAGTTAGTCGAGAACTCGGTGAACTCCTCGACTTGTTTCAACTTACATTGCTGTTCACCTCATTACTTTAATAATAACGTCATTTCTTTTATATACTCATGCTTTGACGGGGTAGGCAGAGGTGTATTTTACCAGGAATAGCTTTAGTCCCCTTTTCCTTTCATGGCGTTCCAGAGATTACCTCATGCAAACAGACAGAAAGAAAGAAGTGACCACTTTCCATTAGGTGGGCCGTGTGCTTGTTTACCACCTACGTAGTAAAAAAAACATAAAACTTCTAAATAGCTTTTTTGTGAAGTTATATGTGTTATACATTATTTAGTAACAGTTATTTTAATTATTAAGAACAACTTCCATGCCCCTTCACCCTTTCTTACCTCCCTAAATCCTACAGGATCGGCAGCGTGAGCGTGTTGCACACGTTCATAGGCCACGTAGCCGTTTACCATCAGGTGGGCTGTGTGCTTGTCTGCCACCTAAGCGGTATAAAAAATGCCTAGAAGTGAAATTCAGTAAGTACCTCATGATAACTTGTAAACTTTTTCATTCCAATCTACCAAGTCCCTTAATTGGAACACTGAACAGGGATGCCCAGCGCAGAACCCTCAATAATGATGCCGACATTTCTATTCAAGGGAGGCGATATTAATAAGTCGGTCCCTCCTGCCCTGCGACTTACATGTAATGCTTGAGCCCTCCGATATACGGAGATTAAGGGCTATTTTACTTGCAATCGCCTTTTTAACATCAAAAGGAGAAACAGGTTTTGTGCAAGTAGATTGATGTTTTTTTTTTATACAGAGAGGGCGTGCTGACCAGTTTAGTAATCATGGTAGACAAGTCGAGTCGTAAATTTTGTCATTCGAATTATTGTGTTATAACGGCGGCAAAAAAGACAACCTCTGTGGCGTAGCGGTAGTGAACGCGGCCGCTGCGCAGGAGGCGCGGCTTCGATCCCCGGCCCCGCTCAATTTTTTGCATTGTTCTGGTCGTGCCTCGGAGAGTATTGGGTTGTGAAGGTCAGATGGCAGTCGCTTCACGGAAAATATCGAGGTCCAGCCAAATCCGCAGTTAAGATTGGTAAAGCGGACCCCAGACTCTGGAAATGCTCTTTGGGCCACCTTACACCCTGGCGTCAGAAGACCCTAGACGGCGTGCGGTTTTAGTCGGTAAGAGTCCGACATAACCTGCCCCGCTGGCCGCGGGGTGGGTATCCATGAGGATTTCCGCACGGAAAAAAAAAAAAAAAAAAAAGGTGAAAGCTCGGATGCGACTGGGAATTAACGCTAGGTTGAAAAAGAAGAAGAACGGCGGCAAAAGTCTCAGGACCGGGGTCGCCACTACATACACTGTTAGTGCTACAGTGGTGGCCCTCAGCTTGACGGCCTCATCAAATGCTTTTTCACGCCCCGCTTAAAGGCCCGGGAACTATAGAAGAAAGAAACGCATGCGGTAGTAAAGAATTTCAAGTCTTCATGGTGCGGCAAAGAAAAGAGGCACCGAACCGCTTGGTTCTTGATGAAATTGATTGCACTATGTGAGGGGGAATTTGTTCAAATGGTAACCATCTTCGTAGACTTGACGACATTTACAACAATTTTATTTTAATTAAAGCTATTTAATTAATTTAAATATTAAATATAAACTTTAACATAAATTCTTATACTCGCAGATAAGAAAGTTATTCGTTAAATTGCATTTTAAAGGGGCATATTTTATTCCAATTGAATAGTAAGCTATAATGAATTTGTGGAGCACAACATACAAAATGACTATCACAAAGAGAAATGCAAAGTTATCTGACAGTTTTGCTTACGAAATGAAGCAATACAGACTTTAATTACTTGGCAATAAGAGTTTGCATAACTGCAATATAATTTGTCAAAAGTAAAGTCCCTCTTTACACTAACCAGGTTGTATGATTAAGTTTTTAATTAACTTTATGGAATAAATAGCTGGCCCCGACTTCGCCTGCTCGTATTTAGTTTTTTTTATACCGGTCGCATCAATATTATCTTCGCCTTGCCTCATGGTAAGCTAAAGTCTCAGGAATGGGGTCACCATTACGTAGGTACACCAATTGTGTTAGGTATATCGGCGGCCCTCAGCTTGACGGCCTCATCAAATGCTTTCAGAACCCGTGATTTTCAGGTTTTATTTTATTTGCAAAAAATTGTTTACCAAAATCAAAGTTGTCTATGTTAACTGTCACTGAAATTCCTGTCAAAATCGGTCTTGCTATTTCAGAGTTAACTTTGTTCAAACAGACAGAAAGACTAATAGACAAAACTGCAAAAATTACTTTTTAGTTATAAATAAATAAATAAAATAAAAATAAATGCATAAATTAGTCAATTCAATACCTGTTTTTTCAATAGGTATTACAAACAGTCATTTCAATTTTATTTATTTGTATAGTTAAAAAGCTGCTTGGCCTTGTCATTGCATGTTGCTTAAATATGGCTTTATAGCCAAAAACTTTATTGTTAGCCTTGACACAGTTTTTTGTGAATTATTTTACAGTTTCAGTTACGTAAGTGAAATTTTTTTTGCATTCACATCATTCTTTTTTATACTTACACGTATCCGGGTAGGACTGCCTTAGTATTCGAATCACCTTATGCGAAACGACCCTTTTTAAAACAAATATTTTTTTAGTAGTCACATGCTGAAGTATAAGCGTGCGAATTTAAATCTTTGAAAAAAAAAGGTTGTGGTAATTTGCACCCATGTTCTAATATGAAAATAATTAAGAAAATAGTACAGACATGCACAAAAATGCGTATATTTAGTTCAAGTGTGTATTTAGTACAAATTAATATTCAAGAAGTTATATTTTTCGCGGGGCTTATGTATTATCTAAGTCAAGTTAAGTAGGTAGGTATTATAAGCGCACACTTTGTGGCGCCCCATCTTTTACTTCTATTTTAGTACTGAGAGTTGTCTAAGATTACTATACTCCATTCGGTTAGGTAAATAAATAAATAAATAAATAAATATTCTACGACATTCTACACAGCGCTCCCTAGACCCAAAGTAAGCTTAGTTTAACTAGCTTGTGTTATGGGTTCTAGAATGCTGATAAACATACTTATATACTTAAACTATAGGTAGGTACTTAAACTTTTGGGATTCGATAAAAAAAGGTTAAATTTTTCCGATTGGCATTTTAATTATTATAAAAATGAACACTTTTACACGGAATAATAATTTTAATACCGATTGCGCCATTAACTGAACGTAAACAATTTTGATGCGTCTCTTCAATGTTTTATTTAAAAACTTAGTTTTTTATTATTTTTAAGTTTAGGAACTCATTATGAAGTCAAAAAACCGAAATTGAACCACTTGTTAATTTGTTTTTATAAAAAGTCGCTACAATTTTTTTTTACCTTTAGTTATGTACCAAATTAAATGGAGTATAATAGTAAAGTAATTCATATTTTACGTTCAATTTTTTATTGCTTATAGTCTGCATTCCCCTTTATAATATCCTAGCAGATGTGCCTCATCCACTCATTAAATATCAGATATCTCCTACACGACATATTATTACTATCACTAACTTTAACGCGCTATATTCCCATCAAATGTGCAATCTCCTTAGAAAGGCGTAGCTAGCAGGTGCTAGGCTATCGGTTAGATCTGGCCACGTTACAATAAATAACTCATTGGCTACACGATAGCGAAACCTTTCGATATTTATTTATGGGCTAGATTGTAGTGATATTTCTCGCTATGGTGATCTCTTGATTGACATTTGGAATGTTTTGTAGCTTTTTGAAATTAGGCTTACTTGTATAGATGTTCTATTTCACGAAGGCTTTTTAGATTTCATTGTAGTACAACATTATAATACACATTGCTTTTAAAAATGAATTACTTGCAATGCAATTATTGTTCTACTAACTGCTACATGAATTTCTTTTGACGTGACATGAACTTTCGCACACGTATGTACGCGTATTTACAAGACACAGGTACAGACACTACTATTTAATTGTTCACCCGCCTTCGTGAGATAGAATATCTGTTACAAGCACACGGCCCCCTTTTTTTCCATGCGGAAATCCTCATGAATACCCACCAGCGGGGCAGGTTATGTCGGACTCTTAGCGACTAAAACCGCACGCCGTCTAGGGTCTTCTGACGCCAGGGTGTAAGGTGGCCCAAAGAGCATTTCCCTCGCAGCACACGGCCCCCTTGGTGGGAAGCGGTCACCATAAGACGTGTGTAACATACGGCCAGGATCCTGGAAGAGGAGGTTGGGGAAGATTGGGGAGGGGAAATGAGAGGAGAAGGGTTATGAAAGATTCTATGCTGTCATCACAGGAGACACCTGGTCTCCCTGTTGACAGTACATAATCCCTCCAGTGAGCTCTGGCTACCCTACTTACCACCGGCCACACAATACGATGGTTATTATGGCCGCGGTGTTCTGTAGGGCGGAGGTACTATCCCAGACGGACTGCTCAGTTCGGACGGGAGATACCGTCGTGTCCTGCCTCCATAATTTTCCTCTTCATTTTTCTCTTGACCCCCTTTTTTATCGTGCGGAAATCCCCACGGATACCACCCCCATTGGCCATGGGGTCTTAATTACCAGGGTGTAAGGTTACCCTCCCTTGACCCCCTGCAGTGACAACTTACAAGTAATATCTTCGGTATGGCGTCCATAGGTAGTCACTCACAAACAACATTTAACTATCACTTAGTTGGAAAAGCGATTTATTTTCGTCCAAATGAGACCGATTCAAACACTCTATACTTAACTAAACCAAAAACAACACAATCCATGTTTACGTTTAAATCCGCACAAACACAACAACAGTACCGCCAAACGCAATCCTAATTACTCTTAGATCTATAAATAAATAGCAGGGTAAATCATCCAAATGTACAACTCCTGCTTTGCGTTTATCTTGCCACAGGTTTAATGCCTACAGCGCTGCCACTTTGCAGATGTTTATCAACAAAACTAAACTTATGATCAAACAAATAATGAGTATATTTTTTAAATAACAATAATTTTTCTTACAAAAAAATAACCGATTTCAACGGACTAAATTGAAATGGGACCATACGGGAAGCGCCAGCTATCTATTAAAAAGAATCATCAAAATCAGTTTACCCGGTCGAAAGGTCTGAGGTAACAAATATGGATCAAAAATTTATTGGGGGGATTTCGAATAAACTTAGTACAATTAATAGTTCACAGTTCTGGGCAAAATATAGCCTACTTTTTATACAAGCAGATACCCGTGGTTTCACCCGCGCTTCATTTTTAGGTCGTTTTTGGTCATATCTCCGGTTCTGCTTAACTAATTACAACCAAACATACAGTTGAGTCTAAGCAAGACCCTTTTAATGAAAAAAAAAACCGCATCAAAACCCGTTCAGTAGTCTTTACGTCCATCGCTATAAGTTATTTTATAATCCATCTGTCACATCTCTCATAAATGCTTAGAATTTAATCTATGGCTGTAGGCTCAAAGCCTACAGAGGCGCGGCGGATAAAAGCAGTATTAGGCGGATATTGGTACGGGTCGGCAATCACTGATTTCCGCTTTACCGCTACCAATAATTCTGAGGCGCATCGATTTACCCAACATCTCTGTTTGTTTTCGACGTCGTATCTACAAAACAATTTTAGGCACGTTTAAATACATTAATTAACTTTATAATATCACAAAATTAGCGATACTAAGATGATTGCATAATTTCCTGTTGTTTTAATTAGTTGTTAAGTTCGGAGTTGGTTATTTTGTGAGGCGGTTTTATGTGTTCCTGGTATGTTGAACTGTTTTGTGCATTGTATTAAGTATAAACTGTCCTCTGTTCTAGTTTTAAATAATTTTGATTTTGACGTTTTGTAAGTGTCGCTTAAAACTTTGACTTTGATTTTGACTTTTTGTAGTTATGAGGCCAGACGGTATAAGTCGCTTATAAGAGCTACATATATCAGATGTAAACTAAAAAATACAATGGACTTCGAGATGATGATGATTACCTCCAGCTTACCATCAGGCGAAGTGAAGTTATATTGACGTGAAAGATATTAAAAAAGCCTCTTTTTGAGCGGGAATTTTTTTATAGGGTACCACTTCGGTGGCAGACAAGCGCACGGCCCACCTGATCGGAAGCAGTCACCGTGGCCTATTGACGTTTGTAACATTAGGGGCATCACACTCACGCTGCTGACCCTGGGTTAATGAGTTTGGAGAGTGTTGGAGGTGGGATTGAGGAGATGGGAGGGTTGAGGGGGGGGGAGTTGAGCTCCTAAATTGATTTGATTGAAGTTAAGTAAGAGTTTTCCCGGTGAAGCCGGTCATCTGTACTAGGAGAGCATAGCCTACGCATAAAAATAAAATAAAAATCTCAACGTTTATAAAGGCCTTCTTAAAAGGCCCGGCTTCAATCTTTCAAGGCTATCCATCTTATTTTATCATGATGGATGGGTTCAGATTTAGATGCCCATTTTAGAATTTCGTTTTTGCATTATATTCAACTTAGTTTATTGTGACTAAATATGTACTTTTACGAAAATATCACTTTTTCTACTAATGTGGAAACTTTACGATGGTTGCTTCGTGGCTAGTGTTATGGACATGACTGAGAAGTCGTGGGTTTGAAACTGACTGTTAATTTGCTGACATGAAATCAATCGATTCCCACTCAGTGCAAATATTTGTATGCATGAATAAGTCTATTTGCAGTGGTCTGGGTGTTTCTATGTATAATATATGTAGATATTTTTGGTTAGTAGTTTGTATAGAAATTATTGACAAGCATCTGCTGAGATACGAGGTAATTAATGTTCAGATATTAATGGTAACTTGTAGTGGATGGAAGCCATTGACATTTTAAATTGTTCAGAAGTATTTGGTCAGGTGACCACCATACCGTACCATCAGGCGAGGTGAAGTCAAATTGACATGTTCTTTTCATATAAAGAAAAATGGGTCACCATTACATGCACCAATCTCTTCTTCTATGTATACGATACGCTTGCAATTCGAAAGAAATTTCGTGCTCGCCCTACAAGGGCAAAACATTACAAACGTGCGTACCTATCACCCGTAACGTACTCTCATTGTAATCACCACGCCAATTACGTAACACCGATGAACAAAAGCCGTCGGGCACCGAACCCAATACACTCGTAAATTTCGTTTCAAACTCATCTAAATCTTCCGATTGTTTCTGAGACATTATTGTGGGCCTACAGTCATTCGCGTCAAGCCCACTATTGTGAACTGTGAAATATGACGCAATTTAATATGAAATATGATTTTACAACCCTTAAATTTTTAAGATACAACCTGAATTTAATCATCTTTTATTATAGATGTTTAGAAGATTTTAGAAGTAGGTTACTTACCTATAATTTTATTGGAGTAGTTATGGAGAATTTACTTTTAACTTACCATCAGGCGAGGTGAAGTCATTTTGACGTGTTGTTTGAAAGTTATTGAAATGTTTTTTTTGTTTGGTCCATCAATTTGATACTAAACTTGGATTAAAGCTAAGTTTACTCTTTCTCTTACCTTAAATTCTGCTTATGTGACTTTAACGAGAGCGACTGCCTTTTAAACCCTTCCTATAATTCTCATTTTTCAAACAATAAGTTGGGGTATAGTGGTGCCTAAATACTAAACCTTAAAATATCAGGATCAAAGAAAAATATAATTATTTCTGTATAAACCATTAAAACAGAAGTTAAAACACATCACATAAAATTTCCGTATCCGCGCCAGAGAAAAAAACTCCATAATATTATATTATCTACCATTGAAACGATACTTAAAAAACGTCAAAATAACAAAAAATAGTTAGTTACTAAGACGTATGTTTAGCAAATGGAAAAAATATTACGCTTAATAATATAACGATCATTTCATTCGCATTCTAGAACCTATAACACAAGCTAGTCTTATGCTTTCTTTGGTACTAGAAAACGCTGTGTAAAATGTCGTAGAATATTTATTAAAAAAACAAAAATAAAAATAGAAAAAAAAACTATATTAACCAAGAGAGAACTATTAATATAGGTATTCTATTCAGGCCAGTGACCCACCAACCAGCATCTTCATATCTCCCATCTCGAGAAGGGACAGCTATCAATACCCACAACACAATAGCTTTCGACACGCGTAGACGTGACGGTCCCGTCACCATGCCAACCTTGGGTAGGTTTCTCAGTACTCCATCCGTTTGTCCTTTAGAAGTACGAAATAGATTTTCCTTGTAAATAAAGCTTTTTAGGATTGATGGAGTGGAATGGTAAGGTAACTATTGTATGGATGTTCGTAACATTTATGGTTGTGTACGAATATTTTTATAGAATTTTCAAATAAATAATCTTCCAAGGGTATTTTGGCGTATTTGCCGTCTAGCTTTCAAAGTAGGAAGCACAAAAATCTGTTTCTGCACTTGTTTTGCCAAATTTGCCGTCAAGCTTTCACGGTAGGAGGCAAATAAATACTGCTGCACTTTATTGGTAAATTTGCCGTCAAGCTTTCACAGTACAAAACAGAAAAATTTGCTACTACACTTTTTTGGCGAATTTGCCGTCAAGCTTTCACAAAACGAAACAGAGAAATTTGCTACTACACTTATTTGGCAAATCCGTCAAGCTTTCACAGTACAAAACAGAAAAATTTGCTACTACACTTATTTGGCAAATTTGCAGTCAAGCTTTCACAAAACGTAACAGCAGAAATTGCTGCTATACTCATTTGGCAAATTTGCAATCAAGCTTTCAGAAAAATCTCTCAAACTTTTGCTAATAATTATTTGATCCTCAAAGTATCACCAGTAATACCAGTATTTAAAGGTCGACGAGAAAATTGTATTATCAATTCTTTAGCACCTTGCATAAAAATGCACTCAAAGCCCTAAGACCTAAACCTTACAAGTAATTAAAGTTAATGGTTACTTACTAAATGCTGTACAATTACTATGTAAGAGGTACTCTTCGTGGTAAACATACTAAGGCGTAAACAGTAAAAAATAACCTAATCTCGTTAACTCTCAACAGCTAAGGGCTTTGACCCTAAGCACCGAGATGTAGGGTGAGCGAGACAATTGTCGTCCGTTGATTTGTTTTTAATTAAGTTTTGGAGTTCGGTGTTTCATTTGTGATTAAATATTTGGAGTGATTTATGATTGTTAGATGAGATTAGATTTTGGTACGTTATACAGAGAGAGTGGGTATAAAATATATTGTGATGAATAGTCAAACCGTAACATAAGTCAAGGGAAAACTTGTTACGTAATATAAATTTAATTCTAAAATGTTATGGAAGTTTTTGGAATACAATCACTTAAGTGTGAATTATACAAAATAGATATATGTAGGTAGCTATAGGTTACAACACTTAAGGAATAACCGAAGCAAAATCGCGCATAGCATAAGACGATAAACAAACTTGAATTTGGTTGTATAATCATACCTTACAATGTGATAACTCATTTATTGACCATACTCTAAGGCTTACTTCTAATGTGAACAAGTTAGATAGATAACACACCTACCTATTCCAAAGCGTCTATTGCATCTACACATGGAATACAAACTCGTGAGGAAGTTTCCTCAAACCTCGTTAATATGGAAACTAGCGCAGTCAAACTCTCACATATTTTGATAAATCACATCACACGTCATAGTGACGTGTTTGATTACTATTTTCAACACAGAGCAAGGAAGAAAAGCTCTATAAAGTGAGCGTCAGATTCGATTTGCTTGACTCTGCATTGCGGTGGCTAACATTAATGACACTTATCCGAATCGACACTTTTTTCATTTAAATATTTTTTACTGATGATAATTTGGATAACATATAAATTTTAAAGCTATTTTACAAGCAAGCCATGTTTTAATATGAGTGTACATAAAAGCTTTTGAGAGGTGTTCGTAGAGCCGGTAAAAAATTGTTATCATCAGTCACAATTTGGACAAGTGTTCCTAATATCGGTTAGCCAATTGTGGTGCGTAAGAAATAAGTGCAGGATATTTTACTTACTTTCTTACTCTAATATCGTGTTACATATCCAAAACTAGATGAAGACGCAACACAAAAAATATTTTATAAAAGAAAAAAAATTAAAGGAATAGAAAAAAAAACATACCAGCCCATAATAGGTGTCGTCACCTTACAAACATATTCGACCTATTTTCGGTAAGCCACATGTCTCAGATTACCGAATATGAATATAAAAGAAAAAATGAGACTGTTAATAACAACTACGTACAGCATATTGTTATTTGTTTATTTGTTATTCTCTTTGTAAGCAGACGATACAGTTTTATTAAAGAATTCTATGTAGTTCACGATTTCATTTCATCGGCTACACACAAAATATGACAATGTATAAATTGGTCATGGTTGAAGCGATTCAATTGATAGTCTACGGTACCACTATTGATTAAACTAGCAATATCAGAATTCCATTTTTGGGGTAGTTTTACCAAATATTGTCATGTACAAAGCGGTGGTATGTCTTTGTGAATCAATGGTAAAGGTTATTACTATTAGCAGTAAAAGAAGTGGAGAAAATATTAACTATTTTTTAAAATAAAAATATTAACAATATTTTGTTTCTCAGTAGATTTTGGGAGAGGAAAATTTTGGAGGATTTAATGTAATTTTTTTTTATATCGGACTCATCTTCATGACTTCACCTCGCCTAATGGTAAGAAAAATATAAAGTCAGGATCAGGGGTCACCACTACAAACACCGATAGTGCTACAGTGGTGGCTCTTAGTTTAGATACGAGTAAGGTAATATTAATTTTTAATTTAAGGTAATAAGAAATTAAATAGGTAATATTAATTTCTCTCTAAGCGCTCCCTTAGTGCTAGAAAAATAATAATCTTAATCATTCCAATCAATTTTCTGAGTCAATTATTTGAAGATCCCTTTAAGATGAAATATTCTGAATGCCACTGCATTACAAGTGGACATAAGACTGCAATTTCATAGTCAACTTTGTATTAATACCTTGTTGTATTGTCTCAAGTCTTTTGTCTGTTTTACATTGATCTTATCAAAGCATTTTACAGTTGATCTTAATCTTGCTTAAGTAATAAATATACAGTTTGTAGAATCTCATTCTGTTTTAAGCTCAATGGGGCGACGTCTTCTTATAACCTAAGATGCAAGAAACTACAAGGTTTATTCACTTCTTACACTACGAAAATTTTTCTTTCTCCAAAATGGCCAAGGTTTTCGGAGAATATTCAGAAGTCTCCTACTTAGTTGTCAGGCTGAGGAGGTATCTGTGGCAGAATCAAAACAAATTGTACCTGTATCAGTCAAACCCTAACCTCTCTCCCATTTCCCTCTCGCAAACCCTTCTCCAGGGTCAGTAGCGCGAATGTGATGACTCTGATGTTGCACACGTCCATAGGCCATGTGCTTGTCTGCCACCCAAGTTATATAAAAAAAACGTTGAATCAATTCCTATCATATTCCACTGCTGTATAATATAGGCCTCTCCCAATGTATACCATAGTACTCAATACACCGCTTCGCACATCCAATTTATCTCAGCCACCTTTTTTGATCAAAATGCACTTAATGCAAAAAAAAACCATGTTGGCTAGCAGTTGGCAACTTTACCCTACAACTTTTTACGCTCTCTTAAGAGATATTTCCTTTGATATTTTAAGTCGGCTAATGTAATTTTCAAGTCACTCATTGAAGCTAATGAAGATGCTTATAAACTAGTCTTAAGAATCTGAAGGTTTGTGGAGTAAAGGTAAATTTGTGCGTGTTTTCTTTATAATGGCCATAAAGCAGTGAAGTTTAGTCATAATCTTTGGTACTAAGATATTTTTTTTAAATATAGAACACGTCGAAATGACTTCACCTCACCTGATGGTAAGCTAAAGGTAGTTTCAGGATCGGGGTTAACCATTACATACACCGATAGTGCTACAGTGGTGGTGGCCCGTCAAACGCTTTTTCACGCCCCGCTTAAAGGACCCGGGACTATTAGGAGAAAGGACTTCTACGTACTATTTCGGAAATAACCATGGAGGGAGGGTTGGGAGTTTTGGGGGGGTTGGAGATGGGGAATGGGAGATAAGGGGGGGGGGGGATTGTGAGCTCTGGCTTTAGTTTTAATCGTTATTTTTAATCTTTTTTTCAAGTCCGATATGACTACCCCCTTTGACTGGTGGGGGGGGGGAGGGGATATAATAAAGACAATTGGACAAATTACGAAGTGAATTTCAAGTTTATGAATTTTAAAGAAAGGTAAATGGCTTTCTTTTAAAGACGCCGAGTAAATGACTCAATATTCGAGCAGTGTTATATTGTACGGTCTGCAAAACAATTTAGTAAACTGATAATAAATTTTGCAACACAAACATATTGCAGACTATTATCTGAGTACTACTTATTTCTGTGGTGAATACATCTTGGTATTACAATTCTTTACTTTTTCGAGTAAAATTTATCCTATTTATTGGGTTGGACCTACCTATCTTGGTAAATACATTACTATTATATTATTGCTGTTGACCGCGACACCACTCGTGTAAAAATCTGATCCCGCTACCACTAGGTACTCACGGGAACCTATTCCTGCGATGAAAAGTAGTCTATGTGATATTCCAGACTATAATCTATCTCTGTACCAAATTTCAGCCAGATCCATTCAGCCGTTTTTGCGTGAAAGAGAAACAAACATACATCCAGAAACGCGTTTATAATATTAGTAGGATTATATTATTACGTTATTAACATACAAACGGTTAATGGTAATAGGCTCGCCACCTATTACATTGGCACCTAAACATAAACCGGCGAAATGTGGGTGCTAGCACCTCTGCCTACCCCTTCGGGGATATAGGTGTGAGTTTATGTTCTGTAATGTTATTAACATACCGCAATTTACTAAATCCACACGTAAAGTTGCATACCCTACACAAAGTCGAGTATCTTTTCTGCTGACCCTACGTGGTGGAGACTCATTAATAAGTTGATAAATGGTGTATAATTCGCGTCGGTTTCGCTGCGTCGTCTTGCAGTCATCGAGCCCTATCGCACACTTGATCTTAACAGATTTTTAGCTTTTTAAATTTGGGGCCACAAAAACTGCGATTGAGTGAAGAAAACGGACACGAAAAAGTTTGAATAAATAATGAATGGAAAAAGTTTCGTATTGTCGAAAATATTCCTATTCAGTAAATATGCTGGTAGGCGTATCATAAAGGACGTTAGTCTAGTCCAAACATATTTGCTGTCTTTCATAGCAATAGTAACGCCTTGTGTAATTTTTACAGTGCTTCATTTGGTTGTAAACGAGCTGCTTTTACAAAATGTAAGTCTTTCACCTTTCCCAGTGTCTGTAAAAATTTAAAAAATCTAATTTGACCGATTCATTTGTTTTAGATTGACGTGAAATTTTTCGTACATTTCGTACATATCAATTTGAATGCACCCCGCCTAATGGTAAGCTAAAGTGAAGTCCAAAAAGTAGTGTAAGTACATTATTCCAGATGCTGTCCTTGGAATGCAATATCCTGGTTACTTAGAGCTAGTTTGGTAATGAATAAACTAACATTATCCCGATATCCCGCACATAAGTGAAGAGTTATACTATGAAGGAGGAACAAAAGAGAGTAAGTAGGTATTTTTAATATGTGACTCATGTTACTGTGTTTTCTATTAACAAAATCTACAACTTAGTGGCCACACAACGAAAACCTCAGGATTAATGATATCGCCTTCAAACGGTCATTAATAATTATTTATTATGCACGTTGCGTGACGTGGCCGGGACGTTTACCTTATTTTGAATAATACATTATAGCTAGACACCCGGCTTGGGTTATATTGTGACGGGTACACACTATAACGATGGCCAATAAATAATGGCTATCGAAAAGACGCGAGACGTGATGCTATGTCGTGGCTAAATCACAATGTTATTCAATAAGTTTGGTAAAAATCGACATATTTTGCATATTTGAGTTCATCTTCATTCTGTTAGTGTGTACTTAATGACGGAACCACACTTCGCTTTTCGCTGTATCTTCATTTTTTTATACTACGTAGGTGGCAGACAAGCACATGGCCCACCTGATGGGAAGCGGTCACCGTAGCCTATGAACGTGTGCAACACTAACGGTGTCACACTCGCTGCTGGAGGGCATGCGCAGACTTTCTTCCTAGGATTTGGGGTCAGATGGTAGTCGCTCTCGTAAAAGTCAAAACAAAGTAAATCAAGAGAGAGAGGGAATAAGAAAGTGGACTCTGGGCTCCAAGGGTCACGTACCCACCTAATGGAAAGCTGTCACCGTGGCCTATGGAATACCGATGGTTTCACACTCGCTCACAATCCTTTGCATTTCCTTTCCAAATTAGAGACGTAAAATGTTTACCCATATAAGTATATTGATAGTAATGATCAAAATAAAGTTGGCACACATATTCACATGAAAAATTCATCCATCAGATTTGAATAAAACTAATTTTCCAACCGCAATTATGTCACCATATTTATTAAGCCGCCCGACGAACGCCCAGATAAAGTTATTTACTTTCATTTCGCGTGTAACGTCGCCACTCCACATATATTTACACAGGACTTAACAACTTCAACATAATTAAAAAACATTTTTATCAACATAAATAATTAATATACCACTGCTTCTGTAGATTAATGAAGTAATATGTTATATGAAAAAACCTTCACGAACTCCTGGCCGCCATCTTGTTTGGCAAGGACTAATAATAAATAGGTATTTTAGTAAAGAAAGAATTAATTTAATAAATATTTTTTGTTTACCGAAAATTCGGCGATATACCTACCTACAAAATTATCTAATTAGAAATGATCTCAAATACCTACGCTTTAAAAAAACGAAAAAATGTTTTTTTTTAATTTGTTTCAATTTTTGTGTCCATCAAGAACAAACAGATATCTAAGGATTCCAAAATTTTTTTTTTGTTTCATATAACATAACCCAAGTTCTTTTTGAATATTTCCAATATATGTACAGCAAAATTACTTTACAATTTTATGATAGTACTGTAATACATTGACAGGGAAAAATTAATCTTTTTTTAGCTTTTGATAGCTACATTATTCACAGTAATTAAGATACTCAGTACAGATTTATTTTTACACATCAAATATTTTTTTATGTTAAATAAGCCATAACAATGACAAGACTGTACTATTAAATTATTTAATTCTTTTGTTTTGAAATATAAACTAAACATAATATTTTAGTTCGCATTATAATTCTTATAGTTAATAAATATAACAATAGTTAGCAGAGTCAGATGAGTGTATTAACAGTGTTACTTGTAAGCGATTGTACGCTTATCATAATATAAGGTAGAGATTAGAATGTAGCGGAGCGAGTAGCGGTAGTCATGTGCTACACTGACGGGAGCTACCTATCTTTTATACTTTTTTTATTTGATACATGTTTCTTTGAGAAAAAGACTTGTCGACTCACTTACTTTTAAAAATAAATAAATTAGGCTCAGTATTGAAAAAAATTGTAACTTAAATTTATTTTTTGTAATGAACATATTTTAAGAAACTTAATTATGTCAATCTAAAAATTATTTTCAAATCAAATTATGACAAGTGCGGTAAGTACCTATCTAAATATATCAGAATTGGCAACATAGTATGTAATGCTTTCGAAGCATAGTTACACATACCTACATATTATATCTGAAACGCACAATTTAATGAATTTTAAGTTTAATCATGAATCGTTATGTCCTTATTCCGATTAAATGTTTCTCTTTCTTTCTAATAAATTATTTTTCTAACAAAGTTCGATTGTTGATTAACTATTGAATTTCAGCAAACGTTATATAATTATACGTTATATATAATAAGTTAAATGCTCAGCTTAACGCTCCGCGTGGTTCTAAGTAGCAGCTTTAAATTAAGTCTATTATGGGCTAAACAGGAAACCAACTAGTTGAAATTTTAAACCTTTATGCAGTTATATAGTTTATGATAACTGATACAGATCTCGATGTCAAAATAGTATATTATTTTTAATTATGATGTTATGTTCTTTATATATGGCGTGTGTTTATGTGTAGTTGATTTATAAAGGTTGTTTTATTTCTTTCGAAAAAAATTGCCTTATAGTTAGATTTTACATTGTTACCAAATAAGTCCACTATTTATTAAAAAAATATATTTTATAATAATATATAATCTAAGCAGGCCTTGTCATATGGGTTCTAGAATGCTGATAAACATTTTAGATACTTTTTTTGTAAATAAATATATTTTTATAGATAGAAACACCTAGGTCAATGTAAATATATCATAAGTAGGTAGGTACTGAGCGGGAGTCGAACCCACACACGATTTTTGGCCGAACCTTCGAACATGCCACAGAGGGCCTTAAACTATCCACTACCAGTGATAAAAAATACAGTTCCAACCATTCATCAAAATCGATTCAGCCGTTTAGTAGATACTTATGAGAAAAAAAAACTTTTTGGTTTTGCCTTAGCATTGTACAAAATGCATATCAATAGATAACAGAATTCTCTGCACATTAAGTTGTACATCATTTAGTATAGAAATCGATGAACATGCAAGTGAGGGGCACACACACACACACACACACACATAAACATACACAAACACACACATCGAGTACACATAAATGGACGTAAAGGGATCGCGTGCACTATGAAATATGCAAAGAACTAAACATCGGTGTGTCGCACACTTCGCCTTTGCGATTTAAAATTGGATGCGGCATTTTTTTTGTTTTACTAAACATTATTATGCTTTTATAAAATTTTTCTTATACTACGCTGACTTTTGTAGATTTAAATAATAAAAAATGTATTTACTCATGTTTTTAGTTCCTAAGAAGGTGGATAGATGGCGCTATGAGTCACATTGGAGGCATTTTAAAATTGTGTCCAGTGACTAGAGACTTCTCTAGCTTAGTCGGCAGACCATACAAACGATATTAGAATTGACTAGAAGTTAAGCAACTTTCTAAGATAGTACGACCTTCCTGATGATAAGCGGTTCCAGAAGTTGACCTTTTTTTTTCATCGCGGAAAATCTTTTTTTATTGGTAATAGGCTCGCGTTTGACCACAATCTCACCTGTTGGTAATTGATGATGTGGTCGACGGTGGAGCACGCTTGCCTAGAATTAACCTGTCCACTCTAGACTTGAAGACTCCCAGGTTATAGCTTTCCGGAAATACAGACTCAGGCAGGGCATTCCACTCTTTAGCAGTACAATGAACGTGCTGCCAAAACGTTTTGTGCATATTAGAGGTAAAACATCGTTGGTTACAGCTGTCAAAACATCTGCAAAAGTTGATACAGAATGCAGTGACAAAATTTAGAATAACGTTATTCAACCGTTATTGATATCGGAGATAACTATACAGGTGCAGTAGTATATAGATATACGTGAATATTATCATAGGTATACAGGTGTAGTAATACGTTATTACTATTTGATGTATCGATTCAAACAGGTGCATTAAACTGCCTAGCACGAAATGTAAATTCAAAGTCGCGGATCGAATTTTCGGTCAATTGGTTCCATGCAACGCATTTACCCTATAAATAGGGATGGCATACATACCATGCTGCCTATTCTCAGAGGTATAGAGTTCGAATCCGGCCAGACAGTACCAATGTGAATTTCACTTTGTGGAATTCATTGTGCTAATCACATGACGTTGACGTGACAACAATAACGTAACAAGCAGACCCACATTTAAGTGTTTGACCTTGCCCTTTTTCATCAAGAATGGCACTCGTATAAAGTCATACATCTAAAGATAATAAAAAACAATTGAATACAATGTCAAATTATTTTTAAACCACATAATACCGCATCCAAATCTTGCCATATCCGTCTCCAGGGATAATCCAGGATTAAAATGTCAGTAAGAAGCCAGTTATGCGCGATTCATGACATTTATTAAGTAATGCGATAACAGTATACATCCATTATTTTTTATCGGTACTCAGTAATATATTAAACTAGCTGATGCCCACGGCTCCGCCCGCGTGGAAGTCGATTATCGCGCTTGGACTATCTAACTATCATTCCCTATTTCATCTCCATACGTTTGCTAGTGCTGCAATTTAGCGATTAAGTTATCAGACTTAGAATGAAAGGTCACAAGTTCGAACCTAGGCCATTACACTATAGATGGAAACCACTTTTAACGAAAACAATAGGTATAGCTTATTTAAAAGTAGTTCCCGAAATCACAAGTAATTTCGCTTACTAAGAATCTAAAAATACAGCTTCTTTGCCACATTAGTAGTATAAAAACTCTATTTTAAGATTACTTGGTAATTGTTTACTAATGCTTACCCTTCCACCGGCCATGATGTATAAAGAAGGGTGATTCTATTTTTAGCAAATTCGTATGACGGACTGACAAGCTATTTTCGAGAATATAATTTTATTAATATACTAGCTGTTGTCCGCGGCTCCGCTCGCGTAAAATTTCGTTCTCGCTACCCAATGACCTACGGGAGACCTTCCAGACTATTACAGCCAGATCTATTCAGCTGTTTTTGCATTAAAGAGTAACAAACATGCATCCAGACATCCAGGTATCCAGACATCCAGGCATCCAGGTATCCAGACATCCAGGCATCCAGGCATCCAGGCATCCAGACATACATTCTTAAAAAGTTTTGCTTTTTCAATATTAGTGAAAGAGTACATACATCCAAGCATCTAGACATCCAGACATCCAGACATCCAGACAGCCAGGCATGCAGGCATCCAGACATAATATTCTTACAAACTTTCGTATTTATAATATTAGTGAAAGAGTAACAAACATACATCTAGACATGTAGACATCCAGACATCCAGACATCCAGACATCCAGGCATTCAGACATACATTCTTACAAACTTTCGCGTTGATAATATTAGTAGGATTACGATCAGAACGAATGTTTGGTCCATTCGCATGAGTTCACGCGGAACTCGACGTTGTTCACGGTCGGTAGCAAGGGTTCGACAAGCAGGTACTAGAAATCATACGTCTCGGACATGCCTTACAAAACATTCACGGAGAGCATGGAAATGGAATAAATGGTTGAGGCAAAGATTAAGTTTTTATGTTGTGATATAACTGAAGGTAAGGCTTGTAATAAAATAGGTAACTATGTTAAAAATTCGGTCTAGTCGCGACCTCATGTCAAACTTATGACAAAAAGTCTTATTTCTGTAATCAAAACAACAAAATCATCGAATACCTTTTTGGACATTTGGGAGATCGACATGCGATTGAGACTAGACTGATACTGAATTTTAAACATATTTATTACAAAAATTAACTCTCTGATAAGCTGTAATTATAATACATTGATATTTTATTTCTGCTCGATATTTTTACAACGTGTTGATTGAGCATCCTTTGCAAGGAGACTTGAGATATTTATTACAGCCATCACAAATTCACCAGTGCATTGAATATTAGGACTTCGTTCACGTAATTGACAGGTGATAACATTGATCAGCTGACGCGCATACTACCTACTTTTATGGACTTAGGACCGGCAGAATACCTTAGTAGCTAGATACAAGCACAGGCAAATAGGTACTAGCATAGGTACCAGTCAGTAAAGTCAACTGATAATGCAAATATCGCCTGGAACTTGTTATTTAAAATTTTTTAATCAGCAGATTTACAGAAAGAATATTTTTTTTCATGAAATCTTTATTATTTATTTTAATCTTGACGAGTATTTATTATAAGTAGCTCAAAGGCTTTTTTGCATGCCAGGTGTATTATAGTTGACTGAAATAATAATTGCCAATTACTGATTTATAAACATTAGGGGAAAGGTGTACAAAACGATCCCTTGAGGTCAAATGATTCCCAACTGTTTAAAACAAATCGCTAGTGCCATCTGTTTAAAATCGCCACAAACGTATTCCCCGCATCCCGCTCAGTTGTTCGGCGAAGTTTCATGGCGGTGTGATCACTATCGGTAAATAAATTGATAAAAAAAGAAAATCAGTGTTCTCGATCTAAGTTAAGCTGAATATTAATATTAAATTGCTGTTAATTTATTGTGATTTGGAAAATAGCTGTTTTATTAACGGTTTCTATAACATTTCAATAACATTTTGAACAGGTGTTGGTTCTCAATATGATAGCTATTTCAGGTTATTTTTACGAAGTTTTCGAAATAATACGATTGGGGTCAAATGATTACTCATTGCGGGTATAAAATGATCCCAGGGATCATTTTACCTACAACATTTTGTCAGTTTACAAAAATAGAAGGATACAATATATGATTTAATATATTGGGATACCTACTTACTATAATTTATACTTAGTACCTAGTATAAGTATAATAATATTATCTATAATGCCACATTCAGCTATAAATTTCATAATGTTGCCAGTACAGTTAAATCCACTGCATTGTATTATGGTATTTTTTTGGTATTAGTTACCCTGTTGTTTCTATATCTTCTTCGATATACTTATAATAAAACTGTAGAGAGGTCAATTCTATTGGGGGGAGGAAAATAGCTATTGGGGGATAATTGCTGATCCATAAAAATGCAATTTTTTTGTCTTTCTGTCTGTCTGTCTGTATGCGCACGCATGATCAAAAACTACTGGAGGGATTTTAATCAAACTTGGTAGATACGATTATAGTTCATAGTTCTGGGCAACTCATAGGTTACTTTTTATACCATCTGATACCCGTGGCTTCGCCCACGCTTCGTTTTTGGTCATATCTCCGGTTCTACTTAACCAGTTACAACCAAATACGGTAAATATTGAGTCTAAGCAAGACGTCCATCGCTGATCTCGATGGACGTAAAAGCTACTGAACGGATTTTGATGCGTTTTTTTATTAGATAGGTCTTGGTTAGACGAGTGGAGACCAGGGCCTCGATTCTGCTAAAGTCAAACCACTGATATACCACTGACACTCTAAAATGCCATTTAATTGTAGACTTTATTGTTATCAGGTTAAAGTCTAAAGTCAAATGATATTTTGTAGAGCGAATGAAAAAGGAAAATGAATTCTTTTCATTTGATTTTAGATTTTAACGGTATAACGGTAAAGCCTAAAATTAAATGGCATTTTTTAGAGTGTCACTGGTTTGTCAGTGGTTTGTCTTCAGCAGAATCGAGGTCCAGTAGAGTAAATAGTGCAGTGGAGAGTGGACTCAAGAGTGGAGTAGAGAGTGGAGTGGAGAGCGAAGTGGAGAGTGGAGTGGAGTGGAGTGTGAAGTGTGGAGTAGTGAATTGATATTTAATTCTTGTGTTGTGTATTCTCAATAAATAAATCTTTATTTCTTTCTTCTACGAGTATATTATGTCTTTATTCTTTTACAGATCATGCCACGTAATTAGGTACTGTAGAACAGACTGTGATGATTATGATTATAGAATTATAACTTCATAAGGAGGCTGTAATAAATAATTATTGTTAAAAATAATAATATTTTTGTTCCTATTAACGCTACTTTTGGTAATAAATATGATTATAATACACAAATATTTTATTAAAACTGGGAGGGTAAAATGAGGGATCATTTAACCCCTACCCTTGGGATCATTTTGTACACCCAGGTGTACAAAATGATCCTTTAGTAAACTTCTGAAAAATGTCTAATAAATTGGAAAACGTAAATAAATTACAAAATTGTGGTTTGCTAGCATATGTATAACTAAATGGTTTAACTAAAATTTCTTAAATGGTTACTATAGGTTTAATATTTTTGACACAGCAGGCATTTTCCCTTAGGGGGATCATTTTGTACACCTTTCCCCTACTTATTAAAAAGTTATAAATTACCAAAATTTTACAAGTTTTAATAGAACTATCAATGGTGTTACCTATCTATATAATAATGATACTCTATGCAACGGATGCACATAGGTAGGGCCCGTCAGACGGGTTCCCACTTTTTTGCCTCTATGGCCTCGGACCCACAAAGACATGCACAATATTTAACACGTTCGTGCACTTGTGACTACGTATGTGTGCGTGCGATCAGCTGATGTGAACAGCTGTAGGATACGTAACTTTGGTATGTCAGGAATCGGTCGCAGCTTCGGGTAAGATCGGCAATGTTCGGTTAATTGAGGAATGCATAGATTTTTTTTCGATGGTTGGTGGTGTGCACGGGGTAGAATGCTCGGAATTTGATTAGTAATTTAGATATATTTTATTAATGTTCTTTTTGTTTGATAGAAATTAGTCATTGTCGGTGTCAAATTTCGTTTCCAAGTTATGTATTATGTATGACATTCATTCAATAACTACGTTATTTCGAAGTGATGCCTGTTATTTTGTTTATACAAATAAATTGGAATGGATGTTTGTAGTATTAAAATAACCGCTTTTTATTAAGTGAATTTGGATGTCTTCGCTACTGCGAATACATCCAAATGATTATGATTATTCGGTATGATTATGTACTCATAATCATACCGAAACAACATTTTTTAAAACCTTAAAATCTACAACCTCATGGATGAAATCGCGTGCCCAGCTAGTCTATATCTATATCTATACTAATATTATAAAGAGGTAAAGTTTGTGAGTGTTTGTGAGTTTGTGAGTTTGTGACTTTATGAGTTTGTGAGTTTGGGAATTTGTGATGTTGTAGGGGGTAGGTAATCTCTGGATCTACTAGACCGATTTTAAAAATTATTTTACCCATAGAAAGCCACGTTATCTGTGAGTGTCATAGGCTATTATATTATATATTATATTTTATAAAAAAAAATAGGGATCCCTACTAAAACTGAAATAATGTAAACCAAGGGATAAACAAACTTGTCGTAAAATGACTTGGTGTCAATGCCGATTTCCACGCAGGCGAAGCCGCGGGCGGAAGCTAGTCTAAAATAAACTTAGCTTAATCATTGATCTAATCCTTTCCCTTCAATATGTTTAGTAATGATCCGTCCAAGTTAATACTGTATTAATTCTATTGTAACAGGTTTGTAGTGGCGTAGACATTCCGTTAAACAAATATCAATCAACTGAAATGCAATTAACGCCAAGCGAGACGTCTATTTGTTTAGGTCTCTACACAGACTCCAAACTTACCTGAGCTGATGACCTCCGCCAAAGTAAAAAAGGTTACTTAAATGAGGTGGACCTCTTGTAAGATAAAAAGTTCTCTATAGAAAACATATATATATATATATTACTAGCGACCCGGGACCCGGCTTCGCCCGGGTGTAAATTCCAGCTTTCACATAAAATATATAGCCTATGACACTCACGAATGACGTAGCTATCTATTGGTGAAAGAATTTTTAAAATCGGTTCAGTAGATCCCGAGATTACCCCTTACAATTTAACAAATATACAAACACATAAACTTTACCTCTTTGTAATATTAGTATAGATATAAAAATGAATCGCAAAATTGGATCAATTTGACCAATTCTTTTTTTACACATGTCCTAAGAAGAAATGCTAAGGACATGTCCGACCCACCAACCCGCATTAGGCCAGCGTGTGTGGATTAATGTCCGAACCCGCTCAGCTCTCTCGTTAAGAGGAGAGGAGACCCGTGCCCAGCAGTGGGACATAAATGGGTTGCTATGAAAAGAAAAAAAAAACTATTTATTATGCGGAAATAAATAATGATAATATAATCTACATGTTTCTTCCTTACGAGTAAGTACTTAAGTGCACATTACGAATGGCATGCGTAATAAAAGTTTTATACGGTGAAAAGAAAAGAAAAATGCTCTAAGTCATAATTTGCGCTTGTAAAACGTAATGTAAGCTGTTAAAACAACACCTATTGAGGTATGTGTTATATTTTTTTGCTGATCGTATCGAGAACACAGTAAGCCTATAAACTAATAATTAAATATAAAGCATAGGATCATAAATTGGTCTGTTGGTATGCAAACTAGCGACAGCAGAACAGAAATAATTATTTGTATAAAGGTGCGGTAGTCCTTATAGTGCGTCGTTGGTTTAATTTTAAGAATTTTATACAACACCCACCCCATCTTTTTTATATATTCAATCCGTCAATTGACTTAACCCGCTGGTTGGTAAGAAGCTAGGCTAAAGTCCAGAGGGGGTGCGGGCCGGAACCTCCACGTGGTGCACCTGGGCAACGGAGGCGAGCAGCGCCTCCCACTCGCCACGGGAGACGCTGCTGCCTGCGGCCAATCCGGCCGGGGTGGGAGTGGCCCTCTAGAGGGCTGTTCCGAGGCTCTCCACGTGTCCCTCTGACTAGCAGATGGCACAGTGGGGAGCGAGCGGGGGGCGAGCTGATTGTCTGCGCGCCGACGACGGTTGGGTGACAGGACGGCCTCCTGTCACCCTACACCCCACCGTCGGCGAAGTGGCGCGATGCTCGCCCCACCCCCCCTTTCGGGGGGTCGAGGGGGCCATCTTAAAACCGTAGATGGCCCGGGGTCAGCTGGGGTGCGAGGGATATGCCCATTGGGTAACCTTACACCCCGGTTACTAAGGCCCGAGACGGCGTGCGGTTTTAGTCGGTTCGATCCCGACATAGCCACCCCCGATGGCCGACGGGGGTGGTATCCATGGGGATTTCTGCACGATAAAAAAAAAAAAAGGCTAAAGTCCAGAGGGTACAGGCCACCATTCTAGACACTATTCGTCCCAAAACGGCCGTCGCTACCTTGACAGATGGCCTAGACAGATGGCTTTTCACGCCCCGCTTAAAGAACCTGGGCTCCCTAATCCCCCCTCTATTCCCGCCCAAACTCCTCAACTTACCTCCTTCTCAAGGCTCTGCAGCGTGAGTGTGACAACTCTGATTTTGCACACATCAATAGGTCATGGTAACCGCTTTCTATCAGGTGGGCCGTGCAGTTGTCTGCCACCTAAGTAGTACAGAAGAAAGGTTGAAGTCTGAAATAACACATAGGCTACTTTTTATCCCCAGTATAGATTCCCATAAGAACAGGAAACGAATTCCAAGTAGACGATTTTAGGAGGTAGGACACGACGGTATCTCCCGTCCGAAATGAGCTGTCCGACTGGGGTAGTGCCTCCGCCCTACAGAACACCGCGGCCATAATAACCATTGTGTTATGTTCCCGCCGGTAAGTAGGGGTCCCCCACCCCTTCCTAGCCCTCCCACCCCTTCCAAGCCCTCCCCCCTTCCCTTCAGGGTAGGCAGCGCGTATGTGATACCCTTAATGTTGCACACGTCCATAGGCCACGGTGACCGCTTCCCATCAGGTGGGCCTTGTGCTTGTCTGCCACCTACATAGTATAAAAACAAAGACGAAGCCACGAGTAAAGCTAGTGCCTTAACAGTGTACTAATAGGCAAAATTAAAGCACATTAATTTAACACACCTTGAAGCAATCATGTTTTATTACAACATGTCACAATTCAGTAAGTTTTGAACAATAAGTCGTGATAGACCATGTTCACGGTGCTAAGAAATTATAAAAAAAATAACATTGGTCGTATAGCCATAATATGATAATTCATGTAGATGTTTCACGTTTTAAGTGATAATAATTATTACTTAATAATGCCTATTTTTCTTTTAAGTTTTATTTCGGTGACTGTACTTTTATTTTTTATTTTATAAAATGAAATGTGTGGCAATAGCCTACTGCATATTTTTGGAGGAGGCGATTCGCACACCATTAAATTAACTTCGTGCGAATCACCTACAGAAAATAAATATTATATATTTAAAGGAGTCGATTCGCACGTTTCGGGCGATTTCAATACCGCGAATCGTCCAATAAGCCTATTATTCAATTGTCTTTCCTTTATTACATATAATATATTATCTATATAAATCTATGTGTTTTTGTACCTATACATCTATCTTTATGTATATAATTTTACTGTACGTTTGTATGTCACGGAACTCCTCCTAAACGGCTGGACCGATTTCATTGACTTTTGTATTCGTTTGGGTGGCGTCCTGGATGGCATAGATTCACAAATCAGCCCGGCAGATGGCACTGCAGTGGGTATCCAGGACATCGTCTGTCAGATCCGCTAGTACTATTATAAAATTGTAAAGTAACTGTGTCTTTAGAATGAAGATATTAAAAAAAAAAACTTGAGTTACGAGTATGTTAATGAACGATTCTGAACACAACAATATTTTTTGGTACCTATTCTTGTCTGTTTGTCTGTTTATGCGCGGTGGATAAAATGCTACTGAACAGATTTTGATGCGGTTTTTTTATTTGATAGATCTTGGTCTGATTGATCGCAATCGTGACGTGAAAAAGCATCTGTCAAAGCCGTCTGGGTAGAGATCACCACTCTAGGAGCTTCTCTAGGAATGGTGATCTCTGGACTCCACCTCAGCTTACCATCAGGCGGGATGCAGTCAGTCCGACGGATATCATAGACCGTCAGTCCGTGGAAACTTCCGCAAGATATTTTACACGGTTCTAAGACTTTGTCTATCGCGGATAACATAGTTCTCCGTCTGATTTACTGCTCTGCTCCTATCGGTCATAGCGTAATGTTATCTCGTAATGAACTATTATCTCTACGAAACAAATATACACATAAACTACCCCACCAACCGTTATAATGTAAGCCGTGTGCAGACGGGGGACTTTCTATGGCGTAATTTTTGTCCCCCGATATACGAAGATTACATTATTTAGTCACAAGTTTCCGTTCCCGGGATAAAAAGTAGCCTTTATATTCGTTATGTATCTCTGTATAGATACCCTATCTCACGAAGGCGGGTGAACAATTGAATAGTAGTACCTGTGTCTTGTAAATACGCGTATATGTGTGTGCGAAAGTTCATGTCACGTCAAAAGAAATTCATGTAGCAGTTAGTAGAACAATAATTGCATTGCAAGTAATTCATTTTTAAAAGCAATGTGTATATTATGTTTTCCACAATGAAAGCTAAACCGCCTTCGTGAAATAGAACATCTATACTTAATTTAACCCAGATCCATTCTGCAACACCAGGGGTGACACACTCGTGCACTGCCGATCCTGAAGGGGGGTGGGGGGAGAGTGGTTGAGAGAATTTCTGTGCTAACAAGGCAGGAGACTTTGGTCTCTCCACTGACAGCACAGAAACCCTCCAGTGAGCTCTGGCTACCCCACTTACCGCTGAGAACATAACACAAAGGTTATTATGGCCGCAGTCTCCTGCAGGCGGAAGTACTACCCCAGTTGGACTGCTCAGATCAGGCGGGTGATACCGTCGTGTCCTGCCTCCTCTACATTACCTATTTCTTTAAACATAATCGTGTATAAATAATAAGTAGTTGTAATCTCTACTAATTCACTTCCCTAAAGCGCACTTCATTCAACTTATACCGAATCGTGATCATGCATCGTTTACCGATAGACTATTTTCACGCTCCGGGGACTTTAGTCCTCCGCGGAGATTCCTTGTCTACACAGGCCTTTAGAGTATTGTCAACATACTTATTGGCCCGATGCGTACAAGGGCCATTAATATTGTACTAAACATGTCAACACTAATGTTTCAATGTTATTATATTGAGATATGTTCAATATCTAAGTATCGCATTGCGTGTCCCCATGTACTTAGTTACAAGTAATAAAAATCAAAAATACTGTTAATATTTTATCCACGGAATAAGTAAACGATATCGTACGGTTGAGTTGTAAATATTTTATGAATGGAGCTTCTTGTTAAAGAATGTGCTTCCGTTTTTGTTTTAACCGAGTTAAAAAACTGGAGGTTTTGGATTTGTCGAATTATTACTTTTGTATGTCCAGCACTCATTCTTTAAGCTGATTGTTAGAAAAGTGTATTTATGTAGTTACCCAGTAATTTGTAATCTCATTAGTTGAGTTTGTTCATTTCAGTTTTTTTTTAATTATTTATAATTCTGCTAGAAGATTATGTAAGCTATGAATTAAGTATTGCTCTCTCGTCTAGAAGACATCCTTCAGCTTTGGTCCCATGATCGGAGAAAGCAGTCGTGAACCAAAAATTTGATGGAAGACTTTTCAACTTTGGTAAGTATCATATTCCATCGTATGTTCTTTGTAATTTATCGTGAAATCACGTCGTAAACTTTATAATTATTATAGAACAGGATGCACTCTGACCATTTCACTCTTGGAAAACTCCTTTGGGACTGTTGTTTCAGTTCAGTGTTTTATGACATAATCAGCTTTTTGCCTTCAGTGATAGGGGTTTGATTAGAATTTAAACTTAATCTTGTTTGAAGCCATAGAATAAAAAATTAAAAAAACAACTACCCACGTTCAATAAAAAAAATGTCAAACCAGTCTGAAGGTTCCTAGCAAACGTTATTCGAAAATGACTGAACGTCACACATCACTCAGGTCACAATTTAAAAATCGAATGCATTCGTGCACCTTGCCTCCCGGCGAGCTTTACAAAAAAGGAACGTTTTGACGGCACACCAATAAAATATCTCCATCTCCTTTCAACATTCACAAAATACCCGTTCCACATATTGCTGCTATCTCGATCACACAACATCGTATCTCTTGTACTTTTTTCGAAACCCTCTCATTACTGTACGGACTACACACAACTACAAGCTCAGTTAAGTTGTGTAAACACAACGCGTTTGTTTATTTGTGTTGTGGGGGTTTGCTTGTGTGTGTAGTCAGCTGAGTAAATCCTTGGCGCAACACGTGTCGATGTGTGAGTGTGTGTGTATTGTTTAGGTGCCGAAGAGTATAAGATGAAAGATGTAAGTTTAGATGATTTTTCATTTTTTCGAATTTTAAATCTTTTGATATTTGAATTTCTTTAGATAGGTAAGAAGTTGTATGGGATTCCATCAAGACCATTAAGATCAAGCTAACCTCTACGTGGCCTACGGACGCGTGCAACACCAGTATCATCACACTCGCGCTGCCAACCCTTCTAAACCTTCTAATGCCCTTCTTGAAGAACCCCATATTGTAGTCGCTAGGGAAAACCACGGCAGGGAGATCATTCCACAGCCTAAGCGTGCGCCGAATAAAATTCCTTTCAAATCTCACAATGCGCACCGCAGGCGGATGCAATGTGTGAGAATGAATTCCTTGCCTGCTAATTCCTCTCCCCCTATAATTGGCCTATACAGCCTTTATCAGGACTACTGCCTGACCTCTTAACCAGGTACTTAAGCACAGGCTTAAGTAGGTACAGACCTACCTGAGTCCAACAACCAACAGGTGTACTGGCTAGCTGGTGAGGTTTGTTTGGACTCCAAAGGTATGGTTTACACCCGCATGAGTTATTATTATTATGCATATTGTATGAGTTTTATATTATCTAAATTCAAAGTCAAAAGTTTTTCAACCGACTTTAAAATTGGAGGAGTTTTGTAACCTCAAAACTTTCGTCTGGGTGAACCGATTTTGTAGATTCTTTTTATTTAAAAGCTGGTGCTTCCCAATTCCCATGTGGTCCCACACCAATTTGGTCATCATTTGGTTTTATGATCTACTTCATTAAACTATTTTTGAAAACTGTAGGTAGGTACTCCAGAATGCAATTTAAAGTAATACTAGCTTTCCCAGCAAACTTCGTTCCACCTTACAAGTTTGTGTTATAGTCAATCCACTCCTTTATTTTGCGTTTAACATTTCAATTTTCTGTCAAATAGTTATGTCCAAATGCGTAACCTGACCGATTTCAAACAATAATCGACTTAGTCTCTGAAGAAGTTGCAATCGATTTCAAACTTCAATTTATTTTATTTCTGCTCGATATTCAAATTTTTATACTTCTTTTGCGTGCCAGACGTATAATTGAATAAAATAATTCGCAATAAAATCTGTTAAAAATATTTTTATTTTTATAATAATGATAATATTAAATAATGGCTATTATTGGATCTTCCTACAAAATTTTATGTTTTGTAATAAACATTCTTTTTTCGTGTACAATGTCAAAGTCAAAATCAAAGTCAAAAATCATTTAGGTATATTCTGTACTAGCTGTTGCCCGCGGCTCCGCCCGCGTGGTTTTTTTACTATATCGCATGTTCTAATGAGCCGATTGTGATCAAATATGCGTAAGATTTTGAGTCTAACCAAGACCTTTCTAATAAAAAAAAACCGCATCAAACCCCGTTCAGTACTTTTTACGTCCATCCTCCTCCTCCTGCCTGAATGTATCAATTATTCGACGACACTTATAGGCTGTTCATACCGATCATCTGTCATGGGTTTACGCCAATAAGATAAGCCTATCGAGTTTAGGCTCCATTGTTTTGTCATGGTAAAAACAATTTGCGGAATTACTGGGTCACCCGCCGTATAATAGCCCTGACCTCACACCTTGCGATTTTTATTTATTTCCGAAAAAGGAAGAAAATACCGAGATAAACGTTTTATGGATGCCGAAGAAGCTGTGGCTGCATTTCAAAAGGCCGTCAAAGACGAGTGGGCTCAGTGCTTTTCGTACCTACCTACGTATAATATTAATGAAAACTATTACCCTACACAACACAACTTAATATTTTGATGAGATGATTAGCCATTGAAAACACGTACAAGAATCCATAATACACTATAAAAACAAAGCTTACATGTTACAACAACTTTTGTGTTGACGTAAATGTAAGTAAGTTTGAACGATTATTTTAGATTCGTAATTTGCAGCGATTTCATTCGATCCCAACACTAGACATGGTAGAGTGTAGCCGTTTTCATTGAGTGAGCAAATAATCGTAAATTTTAAATCAACCAAAACAATTAAAGCATTTTAATTTTGGTAATGACTTATAAATAGGGTAGATACATATGATACGCCAGTTTATATAATTTCTTGGTCACGCATTTCCAAGTTTACTTGTAGGATTAATGCAACAGTTACATTCTAAAACTGCTGTCAAACGCAAAAATAAGGAGTGGAATGACTATAGTTGCCTTATTTATTGAATTAGATGAGGACAATTTACACAAAGTCACTTTTAGTTCCTGTTGCCATGACAACAAATAATATAGATGGCGTTCAGGCTATCTTAAAAATATTTTTTTTCTTAATATTACTTTATTTCGTGAATTAATTAATTTTTCCATTTTTTTCTCGCCGTAAAAACCATCCTTGGACTTCAACAAAAAATTTAAAAAAAGAATTGGCCAAATTGATCCAAGCGTTATCGAGTTATGCGCTTACCAACACTTTTGCGATTCATTTTTATAGATATATAAAGAATAATTATATAGGTATTTTTGGTTTCCCACGTATAGTACCTACCTATCTAGAATTTAAAAAGTACAGTAATTTTAACAACATCCTCTATGAATCAGATAGCAACTTCATAAACCAGCGTATATATAATTACCATCAAATTACTTACTTATCTCATATCGTCGTGTTTGTAGGGAATTGTAGAAAAAAACTACCCACAGGGTGTCGTCCTTGAAGTCATATGGCCGGCGCAAGCGCAACAGCTGATGTTACCTGACACTACACTCACACATGTAAAGCTATCTAGTGTGCGTGCGGGAGAGTGTGTGCGTGAACGATAGATCGGTTTCTTAGAAATGTTTTACAGACTTCGAAAGTTTATTACTTAGTACATTGATAATGTGTTAAAATTAAGATTATGATTGCTAGTAGATAGTATTTAATAGGTACTATGTGAGTACGTTGACTTAATGTAGGAACAGCTGCACAAGATGCAATAAATGCGAACGTTAGCATCAGACATGCTAAATTTTAACAGGCCGTGTGGTGTTCGACAAAAATAGAATCACCCCAGCTCTTCCTGTGGGTGTCGTAAATAGTAACTAATTCTAAGTCAGGAGGGTGAGAAACAGCTGATTTTGACAACAGCTCGTATAAATGCAGGCAAAGCAAATAACTACGATATTGTCAATTGTAGTTTTCTCTCAGTATTTTATTGTATTAATTTTGCTGACTGTAAACCTGGGTGTCAAATTTAAATTAGCGTAACAGAAATAAAAATACAATGACATAACAGTTACAGAATTGAACTTGTGACAAAAATTTTAGGTATTAGTAGGTTTATCAAAATCATCCCATACCAAAATATGTGATCCCATGAAAAACACCATTTGTCATAGTAATAAAAATACTAGTAACCCACGTCAGGTAATCCAGAAGTTGTGGGTTTGAATCTTGGCCATTGCACAACCGACGTGTCCCCATTCTTAACACAAGCAATATAACTTAGTAGGAATGGTTAACTAATACTTGTAATCTCAGTTACTAGTAATTAACAAAAAAGGAATATGCCAATTTCTTTTAAAGAGTAGGTACTACCTACTTCTTCGAAGATAAAAGTACGTAGGTAAGACTGGACGAAACAAAATTGATAACGTCTTAAATAAGCAATGCTAAACGTATTACCGATCGTTTCTTTTCCTACAATAGGAGTGACAGATATACATATAAGAATAGAAACGAAAATATACGCGTAATTGACGCATCAATACTGTCACAAAGCTATCAATACTCAGCCTATTGAAGTTGCAGTCCAAAATTGTGAAAGTAATTGCTTCAAATTAATCACCCTGTTGGAACGAAATTTCGGTGTAAGTACCCGATCAGTCATATTCACAATAAAAACGAATGCGGGATGAATTAACACTTTTTGTACAAAACTATTTTGTCAGTTTCTAACGATCACATGTTATTTTTATTTAGTTGTGTATACAATTCTTGAAATGAATGTTATTGAAAAAAATGTCAGCTGCGTACAGTAATTTGTTAAAGTCAAAAAATAAAAGGGTTGCTGTTGAATATTTTGGGCTAAAATTTTTGGGAAAAGAATTCATGATGAACTGAATTAAGCTTAGCATAACATAACATAAACTCACGCCTATATCCCCGAAGGGGTAGACAGAGGTGCTAGCACCCACATTTCGCCAGTTTATGTTTAGGTCCCAATGTGAGCCTATTGCCATTAACTGGGCACTTATAAACCCGCGATAAATACACACATAACTTCGAAAAGCATCGAAAAGTCAATGGTGTGTGCCATGGTGAACCTAGCTTAGATCTATATCAAAATTTTGTAGAAATTGTTAATTCTCTTCTGTTTAACTGTTCTTTTGTTTACCTATTGGTATATAAATGCCTTATTTTACTGCTTAGGTACCACATAATACCCATACTTCTTCAATATACTTGTAGTTCAACGCATAAATGATCACATACAAAATTATTGAAAACAAAATCATTTATTTTTTCTTCTGTCGTGCTGTAGACTAAATTGCCTATCTAAATTTTGTGCTTTGACTTTTTTTATAGTCGACAGGCTCGCGTTTGACCACTATCTAACCTGATGCTAAGTGACGATGTGGTCAACGATGGAACACGCTTGCCTAGAAGCAGTCTGTTCACTCTAGACTTGAATTCATTTTAATTTCATCTCAATGCTGTCCCTGCCTCTTAACATTTAAGAATTCTTGATGTATTTTCATATTGGTAACTTACATTTCGCATCTAATATACTTGCGCTAATATATCAAATGAAATATATACCTCCATGCCTCTACAAATACTTTACGGAAAGTATATTATTCACAAACTTTAGTAACGCTGAACAATAACGTAGCTTACACGAAACGGTTAAAAGAAACTCCAAGATGTATTGCAAAAAAACTCGGCACATTATGAAGAAACTTCTAAGACAGGTAGATGTTTTTTTAGTTCGTAACTTGAAAAACATGCCAATCGATTGTGAACCTTAAGTGAAAGAATATCATACGTATAAAGATTGCTGCTTCTGTAATATAAGGTTTCGCTGTTGGAGATTGGCGTAGATAATCGTGCTTATAATTTTGTACACCTTTGGTTATAAAAGAACGCAGGTCTTTCATACACACAAATCCCATAATTCCAACTTTTGAATAGGTTTTAAGGAATTAGGATGCGTAGGTGATGCGTAGAAGTTGGGTCAACACAAAGGCTACATACCTATATATTATTATCACGCTATCACCCACGGGGAAAGCAGTGAACCTTTATTTCTTTAACGTGTAATCTTACGACTCATATTTGAATGTTGTATGGTATTTTGTTAAAACCATGCTATAAGTTAGCTTCACACTATAAGTAAACTTGGTGGCGATACCGACCTCCACGTCGTCGGCGAAGCTGCGGGCGGAAGCTAGTTAAAATAGGTATGGAAATTGATTTCCAAATATTTTATAACAACTTACTTTCATAACTACTCGATTAATTTTTCAATATAAACAATTAAATACCCATAAATATTGTTTGAGCACAAATCGTGTAACTTTAATGTAATAATCATTTTTACCATTCTTTCCAAACCGAGGATTTATATTGTAGAGCATAATATGTCTGTCTAGTTATGAGATCTGCTAGAGATGTCTGCTTACTAATTCAAGTAAGAGCCCCAAATATAATTTAGCTGAACATGAACCATCTTTCATCGCACGTTTACTGCAGCATTATCTCCGCAATAGACGTGACAGTTACCAAATGCTCACACTAATTTATCTGCACCATGTTCTCTTTGCAGCTCGTCAAAACAGCTGATGTTTTATCATAATATTTCATAACCAGTACTAAATTCAACTCTATCTTCGTTAGCTCTAAGTTTAATTTCGTTTGTATCGTTCATCGAATACCCGACCACTTCTATTTTTTGTTCTCTCACGTGTTTTGCATGCATGTGTGTGTGTGCCCTTAACTTTTTTTATTTTCTGGCTATACCAGTCTTTCAAGAAAGGGTGGGTACAAATAGTACAACGCGTTACTTGCATAAGTTAGCTGTATTGTTTTGGTTGGATTGTTTTGTACTATTTTCGACGATCCATCTTGAATTTTATGATCTCTATTGTAGTAATATAAGAATAGCATTGTGATTCTACTCATAATTGACCAGGTACCAATGGGTTACTGATTGTTAGATTCCGAAACGAAATGGTTGTAACTGCTGGTCATGCAACTTAGTTATAATAATATAATGTATGTTATTGAAGTAATAGTTTAACGATGTTTCTCGTTAATAGCATAGTCTTTGCTTTGGTTGTAATTTGTTATTATTTTTTTATATTGAGTCCTCCAGATTGACTGCACCCCGCCTGATGGTAAGCTGAAGTGCAGTCCTAAAAATAGTGATCAAAATTCCCAAGAGATGCCCCTAGAATGATGATCTCTCTCTACCCTGCCTCTATCTGCTATTTATTACTAACTGTCTTTACAAATTCAACATCCAACTGATATTCTCTCTCAAGGGGTAGGCAGAAGTTACAATACCAAGACGAATCTATATACTTACCCGCATCCGCATGTATTTATAAAAAACAACTGGCAAAGCATAGATATAGGTATGCAATATTCACATCTTTGCCTACCTTCTTGGTGATGTACAGGCGTGAGTATTATGGTTACTAGCACTCATAAAGTCATATTTGACATTTAACAAAATTGGAAACCTATCGAGACAACTTAATACTAAAATGAAATAGGTATTATCAGTTGGAAGACAAGGCTACCAAGTTGGTACACGCCAATATGAAGCTAGGTATATCTATCTAGTCTAAGTTTAATATTCCAATCTATCTCGATACAGCAACATTGTATTAGGTTAGGTATACACACAAGGATATTTGGTAAGTACAGAACAAGAGAATCAACTTCTTTGTTGTACTTACCTGTATCATAAAATTATTTGGTTTGTAAAATATGTGATGTTTTTAATCATCAATAACTAAAGAATAACTTTAAAAATATAAAGATGCTACATACAAATAATGTAGGTCCACTTTGGAGTTAAACCAAGCTTAATGAGAAAAAATATTTGCGAATATATATGGCAAAGTTATGACTAGACTACCAACATGAAAATATAAACATACGAATTGAGAGCCTACCTATTCCTTTTTTGAAATCGGTTACAATCAACTACGTGTCTCTAAAAATAAAAAAACAATACAAAAATTCTGTTGAAATCCGAGTAAATTATCTTTATCAAATTACGGATGTAGAAATGAAAATCATGAAAAAACGAACAAAAATTCTATATTTCATCGATAAACCTAAAACACTTACAGCCAGATTCACAAGACAATAAGTAAAGCCTGTGAGAAAAGACCAGGCAATAAAACTCACGAAAAAACTTTAAAACCAATTATTTTTACCTAAATGCTTATTATTTTTCTGGTCGGGCACACACCAAGCAAATATAGGCGAACGATGGCGTACAATCGAACAAAAAATAAACAACGTGGATAGCAAGGGAGTGGAATTCGTCATCATTACTATTCAATACGGCTCGCCCGGCAGCCTGCAGTAATGATCGACGAATTTTTCTTGTTTCTTCGTTAATTCGGTTGGTGTAGACCTGCCATAATATTATAATTTTAATGTGTACATGAATTACTAGTAAACATAATATTTAACTTAAAAACCTTGTATTCAAATTTTATAGATAGTTTTATAATTAATAATTAAGTATGGCGTTTAATATACGAGTATTACATCAGTATCTCATAGTTTATCTACATTATTGTATTATCACATACAGTTACTAAATATAAAAAATAAATAGGTAGAATGTGATGGAGTTGTAATTACCTATCTAATCTCATTATAATACTGATAGTTAGGCAAATTTTAAATAAGTAAATCATTTCGAAAACAGCTTTTGTACATAGATAAGGTTTTACTTTTGAGATATTTAAGTGTCTTCCCTGAAAAAGAAAATGAACATTATTATGAAGATATTTAGATGCTTGTATGTTTGTTAGTCAATCACGTTTATACAGCTGAAAGGATCTGGCTGAAATTTGGTAGGTACAGGAAAGAATTATAACCACCATTATAGCACCTATCGGTGTATGTAATGGAAACCTCATTCCTGAGATACCTTACCATCAGGCGAGGTGAAGTCATATTGACACCCTTTGAAAAAAATCTCTGTATAACTATGTCAACACTTCTGCCGATACTGAATGAAGCAACAATATAATTTCACTCCACTGGCCGTGATTATTCAAAGCGTTTACACTTACGAATGGTTTGTAGTGGCCATTTGCATATTCGTAATACAATATGATCGCAGTGGGTTCAGAAACAGTGCGCAACAAATAGTATTGAATAAGGCAAGTTAAGGGGACCATTGTTTAGGACCGTTAGGCCGAGGGAGAGTCCACGTGTTTCATAAGGAATCTGTTGATTTAGGCGAATTTATATAAAAAACTAGCGACCCGGGACCCGGCTTCACCCGGGTGTAAATTCCAGTTTTCCAATAAAATATATAGCCTGACACTCTCAAATGACGTGGCTTTCTATTGGTAAAAGAATTTTAAAATCGGTTCAGTAGATCCAGAGATAACCCCCTACAACATTACAAATTCACAAACTTTACCTCTTTATAATTTAGTATATAGAAGTATAGATTTGTGTTGTAAATATTTTTGATATCTAATCTTTATGTACGCATCTCACGGTCTGGTATTTATAGACCAGGGGCCTTGCTCTGAAAATCGAACATGAACGTTTCGGATCCAACGAAAACGGACCATTTGTCAAACAACGACAGCGAAAACGTCAAATGTATTTTGGGAGTAGGAGGTGTACTGATAACGATCGACAACTTCAATGTCAAACGATCGAAGACGGATCCGAAATCCGAAACGAAACACTTTCGGGGTAGCTAAATGGTCAACACATCAACGGATACGAATATTTTCGTTTTTCGGAGTAAGGCCCCTGATATTAATTGCTCAGTTCTTAAAAAGAAATGTATAACGTGTGAGCTAACCTTGTGGAGGAACGGGATGTGATGTTACTCCAACACAAAGGGAGGATCCTTTGACCAGGCAAGGTGATCACGCCTGGCGGTCCGCGGTCCTATGGTTATTGTTGGGAGCGCGCGAACTTCACTTTAGCGATTCAAGATCGTAGTAAAGCAGGCTGTAGTAGTATTGAAGTAGTTTGTTGTACTTTCACTAGATGGCGCTGGGCATATGTGGTATCACCACAACCTTACCAATTTAAGTAGTAATTAGTTTTTTAGCCAAGAATTTAATTTGAGTAGGATGTAGATACATAAGACTATGAGCGTAATAACTTAAAATATATAATATCTAGTAATTAAATTTTACACGATAACCTCATATGAGAATTTTCTAATTATGTTAGGGCTTAATGAAGATCGTTTGATTAACTCTTGTTGAAATATAAGAGATAATTAGATAAAACAAAATTAACCAAAGCTCTGCCTATAGTAAACAAACGCTAAGAAGTATGTATGCATAATTGCTGTTGGGGCATATGTTTTCGGTATTAACTATCGAACTAATAAGGAAATAGAAGTGTTATCGCTAGCGTTTTATACCAGATACGATATCACCACTTTTATTCAACTGCAACAAAACTCATACAGAACTTAAACTCCATTCAATGCCTGTTTGAGTGACGCACACATAGACATCGCTCACGGACGCAAATCTCGGCATGTGCCTTAGATGCCGTACAGGTTACCTGCATCTAATAATACCACCCAATAGTGAATGTCTAAACTAGACTAGAAATTAAATACTTTTAACACGTATCGCACATATACATTGATAACCTCTGTGTGAGAGTATCAATGACATGTGCTAATCACATGATTTACCATGTGCCGACGGTGAAGGAGAAACATCGCGAGGAAACCCACATGTCCTAGAATAAATTCTAAGGACATGTCCGATCCACCAACCCGCATTAGGCCCGCGTGTGTGGATTAAGGTCTAAACCCTCTCAGCTCTCTCGTTAGAGGAGACCCTTGCCCAGCAGTGGGACATAAATGGGTTGCTATTATTATTATAACCTCTTTAGTATTGACGTATATTTTACTAAAGGTGGCTGATATCTCAACAGTATTACATAACTTATACATAAAATGTATAAGTTATGTTATTTGGAGAATATGTTTTAAATGTTTTTCAGTATGTGTAACAGCATTGCGCTCGCGTATAGCAATAGAGTCCTTACACCACGTGCAGCCATCACGTGTATAATACAAATCGTGGCCATAAAACAACCGAACTAAACTGGGCGGACCAAGTCCGTCAGCTAACAACTTCGGAATAATAAACTTTTTACGCCTATTACAACTTCTACAAAATTCAGATTAAAAGCTGTAAAAAACTAAGTTTTATGAAATAACGGCTGAAGCACGTTCCTTTTTAATCCTAGATTATTATAATTTAAGAAGTCGACAATTTTTACTGCTTGTCTTATAATTTTTAACCGACTTAAAAAAAGGAGGTGATTGTTAACTCGACTGTAATTTTTATGTTTGTTAAGAATTTTCTATTGGGTGAACCGATTTTGATAACTATTTTTTATGTTATAGCTGGTTCTTTCCGTATAGTCTAGATTTTTGGAAGAATAATGTACGTTAGAAGATTATTATGTTTCTATACGTAATGCCATTTTTTTAATCTCAGGTATCAAATTTCAGATATTTAAACAAAAAAAATAAATTGTAGTGTCTTTTTTATAGTCGATAGGCCCGCGTTTGACCACTATCTCACTTGATGGTAAGTGATTATGTGGTCGACGATGGAGCAAGCTTGCCTAGAAGCAACCTGTTTACTCTAGACTAAACGTAATGTAAAATAGGGAACAGCACTTTCAATAAAAAAAGACAAGTTTTGTCCGTCTTTCTGTCTGTTTAAACTAGGTAATTTCGTAGACGGCTGCTGGGTCAATTTTGACTGAATTTTTACTAGCAAATAGCTATAACATAAGGCGTAATACAAGCTTCTTTTAGATTACTTATAACCATTTAATACTTAAAGCTATTTAAACGTTTATAATCTTGACTTGCAATTTAATTGAAAGCGTAGACGGTTTTAGTTTTCAAATCTCATGTAATACGTTGTCTAGGTATTGATCTGATCAAGTTTAGCAGATGTTTGCTACAACACGACCGTCTGCATAGTTGTGACTGCAGCTTCCAAATAACGTAATATGAACGGGGAATAGTAACCACCTGGTGGCACTGCATAGATAATTGAACTCATTGAGATAAGAATTCTGTTCTTACTGTTATAAGATATTCGCCATGACAATATGATGTTGAATTCAATGAAATTTTAAAGCAATTGAATGCTAACTATTCCTTCTTTTGGATCCTGGATGGATGATGATTGACGAAAAATTTGAGCATCTAGAAAAGGTCCAGGTAGCTCAGTTGGTCAGAGCATTCCCCCTGTAAGTAACTGGTAACGGGTTCAAGTCCCGTCCTGGATGATCACTTTCTCCGATCAAAAAATAATTAGGAATGTGATGTTGAAGTCTGAAGCTAAGAAATATCTGTGGTCTTTATATAATAATAACTGGCAGTTGCTTGCTGCTTCGTCCACTTGAAATTCTGATGCTGTTCTAACGATTCATTTATCCCTATATCTCAGCCAGATCAGTTCAGCCGTTAAAGCATGATTGAGTAACAAACATCCAAACATCTTTCCAAACTTACGAATATCTAAGCTTATAAAATTATATTAAATTATATTATTTATTAAAACATTAAAATAAAATAAAATAAATAAGTAGTTGTCTCTGTAAATTGAAGATATTTAAAAAAATACTTGGGTTATGTTAGATGAACGATTCTGAACACAAACATATTTTTTAAATTTCTTGCTTGTTTAGGCGTGATGGACGCAAAAACCACTGAACAGATTTTGATGTGATTTTTTTATTTGATAGGCCTTAGTTAGACTTAAAATTTAACGTCTGTTTGATAACAATCGGTTGAGTAAAACCAGAGATATATTCAAAAAACTTGAAAACCACGTGCAAACAGAAGATTCCGAATATCGATCGAGCGTGAGCCGTGAACGAAGTTGTCGTGTACAATTATGCACATTAAGTGGCAGCAGTCATTGTCTTCCTTCCCTTACATTGCCAGCTAAAAGGTTCTTGTAATACATTAATAAAAATGAGAGCACCAGTACTGGTAACCTTCGTAAACACAGCCAAGTAAGAATGAGATATTTTTCAGACTATTTGTTTGTTTTTATAACCTAAAAAGTGTAGGTTATAAAAATAATGTGATATATTTTTAGTTATAGGACGACATAGACTTTAGGGATCCTGATTCATTTATTTAATATTATGTCTCTTATTCTAGTCGTCTTTGCAGTTATTACCCATAGTACTTCAAAGTCTGGAGCATCGGCGCAGTTTTGCTAGCCTTTTGATTTTTTATCGGTTACACTTCGGGGAATGTGCGCTGGGGTTGCATAATCTGATTCCTCCAGATCCTTTTCATCACCGAACGACCAGACGTATGGCGATGCGCCATCGTTATAATGGTGGACATTCCGCTAATACGCACAAATCGCTTCAGCAATACGTTCATTATGCGTACTGCTAAGGAGTGGAATGCCCTGCCTTAGTCTCTGTTTCCGGACGGTGTGCTAACTATACAATGTACAGATAAATACTGATTTAGTGAACAGTATTATTGTAATGTCTACGATTTCTTCACAAGCCTAATTTTATGATCAACATAAGTGACAGCAAATGAGTTTTCATTGAAACGTGCAAGTGGTAGTTATTTGGAGCCGTAAATACTATGAATGTAGATATTAGATCATTTAATTGCTTTATACCAAGCCCTGCAGTTGTTTAAGAAAACCGGTTGCTTAACGCAATGATAGTTGCGTTACACTTGCTACACTTGTTTCAATAACTAGGGTAAAAAATAAAGATCACCTAATCTATTTTAGGGACTTCATAACACCAATTATAAGCCGGACTTTGAAGAAACACGTGTACAGGAATAATAATAATATATTCACGAGATAAAACACGTTTAAGGAAATCCTCACGAAAAAACTTCCGAGAAGTGGTCGAGTATTTCTGAGAACACTACCTGCTAATGTTCAAAAGTATTTTTTTGTATTTCCATTTTGTGAAAACCAACCGACCGTGTGCCGTCCTAAATGTAACTCAACTTCATGACAATGTAAATAAGGTTCGTTTTAGAATAATCAAAGTTTAGAAGATGGTAAAACCAAATAGGCCAACTTAAAAAAAATTAAGGAAAGGAACGAAACAAAAGTGGAGATCACAGAGCCCTTGGGTTAACATAAATCAATAATGAATCGAATAACCATAGACATTTAAATGGGATTTGGTCCGGAGATGACTGCTGCAGGCAATTTTAAAACAAAAAATATACGCAACGACAATTTTACTTCAATAGGGGTTGATAGAAATATAATATTTCACTGGTTATAAGTCAAGGGCTAATAGATGTTGTTTTGAAAGGAAATATTGCTCGTAATGATTTATTAAAATAACACAATTTTGTATTTCCTACAAATATATTTATAAGGTGTGCTTGATATTATGGGATCAGACATATTGGACATAGGAGATTTTGAGGGTGGAATAGATCTTAGGATTCTGTAATGAAGAGTAAGAAGAAGAGTTCTATAGTTTTTTTATAAAAACTTTCGTGGAACAAAATTTACTAAATTGCTGTACCAAAAAAAATATTTTGCATGCTCGTATTCCACAAGGCATTGGAAGGACATCCAAATAATGTATCAGCTGCCTCTAGTCCCACGGAAGTTAAGGGTCCACTTAAAAGCGTGGGTCGTTGTGGGCGTTGGCGACGTGTCTATAACACACCTTTATTATTACTGAATCTGTTTCACACAGCGGTAAATATGTCGGTTACATTTCAATACTTTCATAGAATATTTAATATTTCAAGATTTAAATCATATTTAAAAAGAAACAAAAAACGACTCCAACGGACCAAATTGAAATGGGACAAATAAAAAAAGAATCATCAAAAACTGTTCACCCTGTTGAAAGTTACGAGGTAGCAAACATAAAAAAGATACAGTCAAATTGAGAACCTCCTCCTTTTCTGAAGTCGGTTAAAATAAAATAAACTGATAATCTTCAAACGCCTGAAAATATCTCCATAAATTATAAGTAAAACCATCTTGATCGCATTAGTTTGCGATCAGAAAAAAACGCATCAATATTGGTCTAGTCTTTTGGGAGTTAACGGTACAGATGTTACAGACAAGATATACCAACACACACGTTTAAATCATCAAATATAATGTTAAGAATATTGCTTAATTTTTTTTATATAGGACACGTCAAAATGACTTCACCTCGCCTGATGGTAAGCTAAAGGCAAAATCTCAGCTTGACGGCCTCATCAAATGCTTTTTCACGCCCCGCTTAAAGGCCCCGGGTTCCCATTAGTTCCCGGTTATTAACTACCTCATCTTTTCCCCTAGCGGTCCATTCTCTTAAATATATCTATGGTCCATCCGATAGTTAACATATAGGTAGAGCCAAAAGAATTTAATTAAAAGATAATAGGCTCAATCAACAAAAAAACATAAATTCGCTAAAGTCTGGCATCTCTTTGGAAATACACAAGCGTGAGTCCAAAAACCGCAGTAGCCTAGTGGTCTGGGTAATGGACTGCTGAGACGAGGTCTCGGGTTCGATCCCAGGTTCACCATGGCACACACCAATGACTTTTCGATGCTTTTTGAAGTTATGTGTGTATTTATCGCAGGTTTATAAGTGCCCAGTTATAGGCTCGCCACCTATTACATTGGGACCTAAACATAAACTGGCGAAATGTGAGTGCTAGCACTTCTGCCTACCCCTTCGGGGATATAGGCGTGAGTTTATGTATGTTATGAGTCCAAAATGCCAAAATATTTTCAACAAAATAATTTTTATGTTGTATTATGATAAAATTAATAAAGATGCAGTTATCTTATACCTAATGCAAAATACTTCCAGTTATAAATTACATTAAAAACTTTTACTGCTCGACCATCGTATACAGACTAGGATTATAACTCATACGAAATAGTTGGGGAAGCAAAATTCCAAGCTAGCAACATTGCAATTTAACTCCGTCTACCCAATAAAGCTTACGAGAAGACAAACACACATCCACTACGCCAACAGCATTAAACACGACAAGAGAAGCAAACGGATCTCGGAAACCAATAAAAGTCATTGACTGCCAAAAATTCAGTGGAGTTCGGAACTTGGATGAAATCAGTCGTACGGACGGGAGCTCCAAACTTCAGTGAATATTCAAAAAAGGTTTGCCAAATAAAATTTCATCTCACGAACTGAGAAAGTTGAGCCAAGTTCTTCAACTGGTCTTCTATAAAGTGTTTCTAACATCTGTTGTATGGACAGCCAGGCTAACTTTTGTGTACTATCCATTCGAACCTTATTTTGTGGTGATAAAGTTGATTTTGGTTTGTGTCTAGCTATTTCTGAAATGTCTCGTAGCTTACATTGGTTTTGTACTCCGGCTAGAAGCGTGTTCATAAAAATAAAGGGGTATGTGTTTGAATGGAAATGAATAGTTGAATGTTTGAGACCTTTTATTAAAATTTTGGAATTATTTTAATGATCTGAGAATGTACAATAACGTAGGGTCTCATTGTTACTCGTCGCCATGGTTTTGTGTAAAGGTATTGTGCAAGGATTATATTATGGTATCTAGTTGCCCGTAAATAATTTAAATGTTGAAACATGAGACAGGATAAAATGCCCCATATTATCAAAATGTTGACCATGGTTGTTTGTTTAGGTAAGCTGCCTGCTTGTGACTGTGTGTAACTTGACTGGTTATGTTTATAATTTTATTTTGTTTTGTTGCATTCTGGTATGTTGTTGCATAATTCTAAATTTTCTATTGTACCTTTATCGTTTATGCCTGCAATTTAGTTCTAAGTAATCAAATTATAAATTTTAATACTTAATTTTCAATACCCTATATATTAAGTTTTAAAATTTATACTTAATATTTATTTTTAAGTTATATAAATACGAAACTTGTTATCATTTAAACATTAAGTTTAGCCACTTAGTTACTTACTTGGATTTTTCTATCTTAATTTCACATAGGTTACGCGTCTGAAGATAGGTCTAAAGGTACGTGTACACGTCAAACAGTGACGCTTCTTTTATATTGGGGTTGGCAGAAACAACATCGTTCTACTTAGCTTATAACGCTTCTTCTACTTTTATAATTTTTTTCAAACAGCAGTAGTTAATATAATTTTATTCGTCATTGACTGTAGCTTGGTACATTGCATATTATTATCTTCGGCATACTTGATGATAATAGCATAGACTCATATCTCGTGTCTTACAATACCTATTTGCCTCTCCGGTAGTATAAAAACCTTTATTACATAATTGGATTTCACGTGAACACTCTCGTTCTTAACAGCCGCTGAAAAAATTACCTTTCTCTTTGGTTTCCGGGTTCAACAATAGGTTTTTCCCCTTTTAAACTTCATCCATAAACTACATAACTCGTTTCAAATCCGTGCTACACAAGTTACGCAGGAATTAACCGGTAAGTCTAATTGGCGCGAGTTGTATTAAAGCAACGTATGCTGCATTCGTTTACAAGTTAAATCGGGGGAGCTCGCCAATTTAATTGAGGGAGTTGCCGGGACAAGTGGTGGTGTCACGAGGAACGCGAGCTACGAAAGCGGGTACAGGTTAAATTTATTTGTCTTAATATTACTTAAATTTTGCTCAGGAAGTAGCAATAAGGAATTAACTTTACAATTTGGAGGTGCCTGGTAAAGAAAAGTACATGGTTTACCTTGTCAGACGTTTATATCGGCAGTTTTCAGTAGGACATGTCTTTTTATAGAAAACTGGATTGATTGGCTACGGTGATGACTTATTATTACCTTATGAGCTAGAAAAGAGTGGAGTGGAGGGAGGAGGCATGAGCTCTGGCTACTCTACACTGGAACACAACACGATGGCTATTGTGGCTGTAGTCTTTTGTAGGGCGGAGGTACCAACCCAGTCGGACTGCTCAGGTTGGACGGAAAATACCGTCATATTCTACCTCCTTAAATTACACTTCCAATATTATATTTAGATACATAGCTAATTAAAAATCCGCATCACAGTTGACTGGAAAGCCGACCCCAACCGAGTTGGGAAAAAGGTTCAGAGAATGATGATAAGCTAATTAAAAAATTAAAAGTAAAGTAAGTAAGAAAATTAATTTCAAATAATATCGTCACCGCATCCATATTTTTGTAACTCGATCTTCCGTTGTCTAGAGTAAAACTGCTGCACAACTGTACAAGTCTATGCACTTGTATCCTAGCTCATTTACAAGTACGTATCGACTGTAAGGGCCAATTTAAATTATCGTCAACTTAACGATGCAATACGCCGCCTGTGCACTCTGGCTTAATTGTGCAATTTGCACAGAACTGTGTCTTATGCGATATTAATGTGGCACTGACTTTATAGTACGAGATCCCACTGCAGAATCATGCATGCATCGAATATTTGCTAAAAAAACAAATTTTATACATACCTATTTATGATTAGGAGAACATAGTGTATTGCCGTGACGTGGATGATATTTTATTTAAAAACCATGTGAAAGATTTTTTTTTCGATAAATGAATTAGCAATAATTGAATTAAACATATTAGCGGCCACATTTTGATAGGCAACCTAGTAAATATATGATTTTCTGATCGGAAAAAATGATCATCCAGGACGGGACTTGAACCCGTGACCAGTCCCTTACAGGGGGAATGCTCTGACCAACTGAGCTACCTGGACCCATCCTAGATGCTCGAAATTTTCCGATATATTCTACGGCTTAGGGCGCCGGTGGAACCGTCCTGGATGATCATTTTTTCCGATCAGAAAATCATTTGGAAATAGTTAGCATGCAATTGCTTAAAATTTCATTCAATCTAGTAAATATATGTTCTCCTAATCATAAATATGCGTAAAATTTGGTTTTTACCAAATACTCGATGCATGCATGATTCTGCAGTGGGATCTTAGTCTATTAATTAATTACTGTATTGATTTGTATTTGACTTCAGAGCGATGTTGGCGATGTCGTGTCAGGTACAGGGGAAGTTTTGTTCGTCGTGTTTCTAACTTGGATCAATTGAAATGTTCTCTTTGAGATCCATGCTTCTACATCTATACATATAATAAATCTGTAACTGATCGGCGTCTGTACATGGAAGATATATGAGAAAAGAAATTATTAGGGGACTTTATGAATGTAATATATGCCAAAACAATGATTTTTAGAATTTTTGTCTGTTTGTCTGTGTCTCTGTGCCTCTGTGCCTCTGTTTATCCGCACTAAATTTTTGTTCACGCTAAAATCAAAAACTACTGGAGGGATTTTGATCAAACTTGGTACGATTATAGTTCATAGTTTTGGGCAACATATAGGCTACTTTTTATACAAGCTGATACCCGTGGCTTCGCCCGCGCTTCGTTTTTAGGTCGTTTTTGGTCATATCTCCGGTTCTACTTAACCAATTACAACCAAACATACGTTAAATTTTTAGTCTAAGCAAGACCTTTCTAATATCTTTTTTGGTGAAGTGACAGCTGTCACCGTGTTCAAATCGGCTCCGTAAATAAAATTATACAAAAATATCTAAAATTGACCCAATTTGTCTGTTAATGGTAAACCAGTTATCAATATCGCATAAATATCCTCATCTATTGTTAGTAGCAGTAAATTTCCAGTGTAATAAAAGATATAAGTAAATGAAGTATTATGACAAAAAGTGCAGTGTAAACAAACGTGAAGATGTTATGAGAATAAAAAGTTGTAAACGAGAAGTGAAATCTATACTAACAATCCATAAAATCAGTGCAAATTGTCTAAAATACTACAAACAAGTGAATTTTATAAGTTGAAAAACTGTGTTACGTTAATTTTATTCAAATGGTGACACACTTGAGCTTACAACCAATCAAATCTCTTATCTCATTTGTTAATTCAAACTTCATGACTTGCAACAGCGACATCTAGCACATTTGATTTGAACTATTTGCGAAAGTACCATAGACAATGAAAATTAATAGCAGTAAATAAAATTTGCCAGTGGTGCCATCTATTATTGGCTGACGAAAACATCTGAACCTCGAAAGCATTCCCCCATTTCACTTTGGTTGACAAGTACAAAGTTAGCTGTGTGTAAAGTCGTCGCGTCACGATCCGGTGATTGTGAGTTCGCGTCCTCTCAATTAATACTTACACTTTTTGAGATTCTATTAAACATTGTTTACATTACTCAATATGACTGACACAGAAGAAAACAATGTTACGCAGCGAAGACAAAAATGTGGATATAGATTAGATTTCAGCGATGACAGCGAGTTTGATATAGATGTGTCATACCAAAGTGTACCGAGCATTGGGTGTTCCAATGAGGAACAAAATGCACAATCGGAGATAATAAGTAAATTAACTACAGATCTACAAACAGCAAACAACGAAATAGAAAATCTAAATATTGAGAACGTGAATTTGAAAAAAGAAATAGATACTTATAAAAACAAAATAAAACTGTACAAGTCTGTAAGTGCTACAGGAATATGTATCTCAAAGAATATCACACCCCTTAAGTTTTATTCACCCCAGTATCGGAAGAGATTTAACTGTACTGATAACCTGAAAGTGAGACTCCCAAGGACATCTTCACAAGAACTGATTACGAAACAGGCCTATCAAACTCCAAAAACCAGCCAACAATCAAGAATAAACTTGAATCATAATTATAATTACTCTTCAAAAACACAATCAAATAATGATCCCACATTTTACGTAAACAGTCCTAAGAAAGGTTATTCAGTGGATATGGCGACAATGGTAGACAGTACACACAACTTAAATAAACACAAAAACACTATCTCTTCTCCAGACCATTGCTTGGTAAAGTTAACCCCACTAGCACATGACAACATAAGTCTAACTAAAAAGAAGAAAATCGTAATTATAGCGGACCAACAAGGATATAACCTTCGCCAAAACTTGCAGAAACTGGTTGGTGATGAGTATAAAGTCTACTGCTTCTGGAAAGCCGGCGCTGAACTAAGTGAAGTTTTACACACAGAAAGAAGAAACATATGTAATTTATGCAAAGATGACTTTGTAATTATACTAGGTGGTACCAATGACGCTAACCCAAATGACGTTCAATTCTCTATAAAAACATTTTTGAATAGCACAAAAAATACCAATGTAATTGTTTGCGAAGTCCCCTACAACCGACAACTTAATGAAAAAAAGTTAAATTATGAGTTGAACTTCAATTGTTTGCAGTATAGACACACTACATATCTTAATATGAATTATTCTGTCCACTTGCCCAGATATGATTTACGTCCGTTACATATGTCACAACTTATACTGAGGGAGATACTTCGTATTGCTTATAAAACAAATTATGACACATACATTAATAGGAAAAAAGTGACGCACCGTACGTTCAATACTCCACTGTATTACGATAAGTACACTCAAACAGATGCACAGTGTAATAGTGGGACTGTATTAGAATTAAGCCCCCCAAATAAATCTAATGACTTTTTTCGTGTTTAAGGAAATAAACATATTACACCAAAATATAAATGGCCTTAATAATAAATCCGACTTGCTTTTATTATCATTAGACCGACTAGAAAGGGAAAGAAAATCAGTGGATATTCTCTGTGTGACGGAGCATAATATGATACGATCAGATACCCAATTTATTTGTATTCCCAATTTTACAATAGGATCATGTTTTTCTCGTAAAAGCCGCCATGGCGGTGCATGTATTCTTATCCGTAATACTTATAATTATAAACAAGTGGCCGGATTGCGTAACTTCTGTGTGGAGGGCATAATTGAAGTGTCTGGAATAGAACTTGTAGATCATAAAATGTTTGTGTTTTGTATATACAGACCACCTAAAATAATACAGGAATATTTTAACACATTTTTTGAGAAATTGATATCTTTGCTTGCTAAGTATTGTCTTAGTAATCATAAGGTGGTACTGTGTGGTGACTTTAATATAGATATTTTAAAGAAAACTAAACAGTCAACGGACTTTTTGAATATACTGTCTGGCCATAATTTGAAGCACGCATTCATGGAACCCACACGTAAAATTAGCGGTACATGCCTTGACAACTTTTTATACAATTTTTCAAAATGCAAATCTACCATACTTGAATTAGCTCTGTCTGATCATACGGCACAACTACTAACATGCCCAGTTAAGGCTAGCGTTGCTTACAAGTATTGGTTTATTAAAAAACGAGATCTACGAGAAAGTAACATTAGAAGGTTTGAAGACTGTATAAACTCGCTTAGTTTTTCAGAATGCTTTAATAATGAAGATCCTGTTGAATCATTTAATGCCTTTTACGACACATTTCTTTTGTTCTATCGTTTATGTTTTCCTATAGTTAAACTCAGAATAAGTGTACAGAAACGTCAAAAATGGATCTCAAATGGTATTAGGTTATGCTGCCGACGCAAGACACGTCTTTTGTGGCAGTATCGGAGGAATCGTACTAAAGAAAATAGTGATAACTTTAATACATTATCTTCGAGACTTAAACGTATTATTAGGCTTACAAAAAAGGCCCAAAATGACCATTATATACAAACAGCTAGTAATACATGTAAAGCTACATGGACACTCATTAATAATGCAAAAGATGCTGTTCCAAAGACGGAAATACATAGCATTAAAATAAATGATAAAGAAATTATTGAGGACCCATTAGTGATAGCCAAATCATTTAATAATTATTTTATTGACCAGGTTCAAAAGAGTGATCAAGTGAATAACATAGCCGTGCCAGTGCATATTTCCAACTCGATATTTATAAATCCTACTTCACCAAAAGAAATACATTCTATTACTATGAATTTGAAAAATACCAAGAGTACTGGATATGATGAAATATGTACACAAATTCTGAAACGAGTCTCGACAAAAATATGTAACGTTTTAAGTCACGTTTTTAACTTATGTATTTGCTGTGGCATATATCCAGACAATTTGAAACTGACAGTAATCAAACCATTATTTAAAAAAGGTGATCCATGTTCCATGGCCTGTTATCGACCAATTGCCTTAATACCTACGATATCGAAAATCTTTGAAAAGGTCATATACAGCAGAATATACCAATTTTTAGAAAACCACAATCTTTTTGCAGAAGAACAAGTCGGTTTTAGGCAAGGCAAAAGTATAGATATGGCCATCTATAACTTTTTAAACGTGGTCATAGATAGTGTAGATAAAGGGGTTCCTGTCTGTGCACTTTACATGGATCTCACAAAAGCGTTTGACTGTGTAGATCATGAGCTATTGTTAAAAAAATTAAATGCTTACGGAATAAGGGGTAAGGCTCTAGATCTTATTGCATCTTATCTTACTAGGAGAAAACAATGTACTCAAATAACACGCGTATGTCCCAAATACAGAACAGAAACACACTTCATATCGGAATATAGAGAGACTAACCTTGGTATTCCGCAGGGTAGTGTATTAGGACCACTTTTGTTTAATATTTATATTAACGAACTACCTAAAATAACAAACCACCCGACAATTTTGTTCGCTGATGATAGCACAATTGTATTTACAGGCAAGAATAATTCACGTATTGAATCTGAGATTTCAGAAACTCTTAATATTGTAATACAATGGCTGAAATTAAATAACTTGAACATTAATTTAACCAAAACACATTTAATGACATTTAAAAATAGAATTCCACTTATGACACTCACTAATATTAAATATAATGACGAAACCATTAATGAGGTAGACACAACAAAGTTTTTGGGACTTAACATAGATAGCAACCTAAATTGGAAAACACATGCAGAAATCCTTTGCTCAAAACTGAGTACTCAGTTATATGCATTGTATATGCTCACAAAAAAACTTAATCAGACCGCAGTACTGACAGCATATTATGGTAACGTTGAAAGTATGCTAAGATACGGGATCATATTTTGGGGAAACTGTACAGAAAAAGAACAAATATTTATAGCACAAAAAAAGTGCATAAGGGCAATTTGTAAGGTCAATCAAACAGACAGCTGTAGACCATGCTTCAGAAAGCTAAAAATATTGACAGTACCGTGTCTATACATGTATGAGTTGGTGTTATTTGTCAGGTCTAACTTAACGATGTACGAACATTATAAAAGCAAGCGCCACTGTTTAAAAGTTAGCTGTCCCCAGCACAAAAGTGCATTGATGACAAATAGTGTACTCTGTATGGCGCCAAGGGTTTATAATCACTTACCAAAGGAATTATTAGAAGGCATAAACATCAATATATTTAAACGAAAAGTAAGACAATTTCTCGTGGAAAAAGCCTATTACAGTGTAACCGAATTTATAAATGACATGCAAAATAACCAGAAATAACATAATATTGTGTTACTTTATTTATTGACATATTTTAATTTTTAATTTTATTTGACATGTATACATTATTGACTTGTACCAAGGAAAGGAAAAATTCTGACATATTCTCTTTGATGGACTAAATTATTGTATTTAATTTATTACCTAATTTTATATAATCATTACTAGTGCATAATCAATATTCATTTAAAAATACCTGTAAAATTGCATGCCTTCAGGGTGGATTATGGAGGGACCACTTTATTTACTGAATGTTACCTATAAATTACCCATTTTCGCAATAAATGAGTTTGAGTTTGAGTTTGAGTTTGAGTTTGAATAAAAAAAACCGCATCAAAATCCGTTCAGTATTTTTTTCGCTGTCGCGATGGACGTAAAATGTACTGAACGGGTCCGAAAAGCTATATAACTTGGGAGTCTTTAAGTCAAGAGTGAATTGGTTGCTTCTAGGCAAGCGTGCTCCATCGTCGACCATATTTTCACTTACCATCAGCTGAGATTGTGGTCAAACACGAGCTTATCGATTATAAAAAAAACTTGGATTCCCCCCTTAGGACATAATAAATTTGTTAGCAGACACTGAAAACTTTAAAGATTGAACGTTGCACGCTAAAGCAAAACATTCTCGGAAGAACACAAGATTTTCTTCAGCTCGGAGCTAACTAAACTGGTGTACAGTTAGATAACAGAAGCTAACAAATTGCAGCTAACAAATCTAAACAACTTGTAACAAATAGCTGCAGTTGTGCCACTAATTTGCAATTAATGCACGGTTCAGGATGCAGTTAGACTTAGGACGTAACTGGAATTTACTCAATGCTATGTGATTTAAAATAAATTATTGTGAAAAAATCTTTTTCAAATTAAATGGTTTTAAATTGTATTGTCATCAGAACTAAAGACTTCTGCCAAATATCAGACCAATCAAACAACAAAACGGGGGTCAAATTTCAATTACTATATTTGACCCAAACAAACAGGTCAAGTTAAATAAAATTGTTTAAAAATGTCTTAGAAGGGCCATTACTATTGGTGGTAGAAATTTGATGGCACAAATTTGTCGAATTGCGAAATACCCTCAATAGTTATCCAATCTCGGTTGGATTGCGTTAAGGGGTCAGCAAGTGCATAGCCGGGCAGGGGGGATTGTGGTCGCAGCACTAGTGGGACCGGTGGGTGTCACGCGGTCCTGCGACGACAATCCTCTTTTGATGAGGCCGTCAAGCTGAGTGCCACCATTGTAAACATGGTACGTGTATGTCATGGTGACCCCTTTCCTAAGACTTTACCTTCAGCTTACCAACAGGCGAGGTAAAGTTAAATTGACGTGTCCTGTATATTAAAAAAAATCTATCTCTTGTTACGGGTATCGTGGAAGGCAAGGGGCTGTTCTCAAGTACCAAATATACATTCAAATCAAATAGCACAATATTATTTATTTTAGTAATAACAGTACGTAACATCTTCCATAATCCCAAGATTAAAGACACAACGCTACCCTAACAATACAAAAACATATTGCTAAATGAATTTGGCAGTAAGAGGGCGCTTCTAGCAGCCAAATGCGCAGATAATGATGATGAATTGAATATCAATAGAACTCTTAGTCATCGTGAATGGCAAGAGTGCTGCAAGGGGAAACAGTTTCATGGGTGGTCTGGCATAGCATTTATGTATGTACATTTTGTATATAAATATAAGAATATTGTGTTGTTGCTTTTGTTATTTGACTTACTCGTATATAATGGCCCCATAATTTGCCTTGAGGAACTCCTTGATTTTTGGTAATAAGAAAAGTGTAAGTTATTGATGATAGATTGTTTTGTTCTTTTGTACTTTATATCTGACAGACTACTTGATAGAATGTTCAAAACGGTACAAAGAGCTTTTCACAAGGTTGTTAACGTGAAAATGATGATATAGACGTTCACAATATGACTGAGTAAATAGATTCCCAAGACTTTGAATTAATATAATAGCTTACACCTTCAATTTAACCCATGTGGAACACTTTACTCGTTTCCGTAACCCACACGAACCTATTCCTGTCTCAATAATAGCTTACATCCTAGTTCCAATCATATCATACAACGATCTGTATGTAGAATTTCTGTGAAATTCATCAAACAATTTCTACGTGAATGTAACTGAATATTATTCAGGTGGAAGGAGTATTCAGTATTGTTAACTATTTAGATGAATGTCGTCACGTTAAGCTACCCGCCAGTTTACACAACATTGGTTTTGGTGTATTTCAAAACAACAGGATAGGTATCGAATTGCTCGGAGGCGGAGAATCCTGACATTGTTGGAACTGTTCCGGGTTCGAGTTTCGACAGTCAACATAATCTTGATTCATTCGTACCGCAAAAAGGCGTAACTGTTGACTAGAGTTTGTTTTTTGTAATTATAAATTTAAGATATCAAAATATGAATTATGAATGTTTAAAGCTGAGCGCTCATTAGAGACAAGACAGTATATGAAACAAGATCTGCACGGCTATAAATGATATAATCTATTTCAAGAGAGATTGTCTCTAATCTGCGCTCATCTTTAAAGTAAAATTTAGTATAGAATTTGCATATTACAGACGCCTGAGCTGTTGATTTTACATCACATATCAACATACAATCACAAAACAGATTTTGGACTTGGATATGTTTGAAGGAACAATTTGAAGTAATTAGTTCTACGAGCCTAACTTCATCCTTCCTAGGGTGTATCCTAGTTACTTTGTGGTTTTAATCGGTTAAGTTTTAACAAAACCATTTCATGAAAGAAAGCCGTCAGTGTATCTCTTTTGGCTTTCGCTAAGAGTTTGCCTATGTCATCTACTGGCTACTACTTTCTCATTTTAATCTGCCTGCTTGGAAATTAAACTTTTAAATCTAGAATGTTTTATAGAAGTGTTTCCCTTCCTCACTTATTTTCTGCCCCAAAATATTGTATTTTACAAAAGCCAACACATACACCTATTACTTAATTATGTTGAAGATTAACAGCAGTTTACAATTAAGAGCGTTCACCTATGCCAACTAATGAAGCTGCAGCGTCGTGCTCATATTAATCAAAGAGAAATATTCATGCCGACACATGCCATCAAATGATAATGAACACGTATTGTTATGAAGGATAAGTTATGGAAAACAGCGGGCGGAGTTTTCACAGGGACTTTTCGGGTAGAACAAACCTATTCGGAGTCAATGAACCAAAATAGGAGTAGCGTGAGGAGCTTGGGGAAAATATGGCCGATGAAATCGCCACATGTGAAATAGGATAATATTTGGGTGTTTACATAGCGATAAGTTGTTGTGTGTTGCAATCTTTGATATTATTTAAAACTGTATCAGTGAAACAGCATTTGAATTGGTTACCGGGAAAGCAATGCTTAGATATTTTTCATTGCTAAAGGTAGGGATATCAAAGTCTATATCCATTTAAGGTTTCAGGCGCAGTAAACTGATTTGAAGATTTAATATCAGTTGTTTAGATTTATTTTTGCATAGGCACGATAATAGATGAATAACATTGGATAAAAAATCGGTCTAACTGCAATGCTTCGATATCGCCAAATGTCACTATTGGTTTGTGAAGGTCAGATGGCAGTGGCTTCACGGAAAATATCGAGGTTCAGCCAAATCCGCAGTTAAGACTGGTAAAGCGGACTCCGCGGTTCCTATATCTATGCCTTTCATCAGTCGGTTAGGTTAGGTTAGATTAGATGATGTCTGTAATTAAAGTATGTTCCTATTTTAAAGAGCATTCCATGAAATTAAAACATAAATAAAGGTATTTCTATTCAAAACAAGACGGATCCACAACGAATATCGTCTAAATAATGTATCAAATGTTCCACGGATCAGGAGACAGTGAACAGGAACGTGCCTACCTTTGTGCATGACACTATTTCAACACAAAGGGTAGACGTCAAAGAGATGTCTGATAAGGGAACGATATCTGAACCAAAGGATCGCAATCAGAGCCGACGTCTAAGCGTTGTCATCAGACTAATATGGCCAATATCTGTGAGGAATTGAACTAATAGGCATTGGCGTATCTAGAGTTATTTTCCAGGGTCGGCCAAGCCTCCTCTTTTCATATCAGGGGAATCGGGGGGGAGGGGGGGGGGTAAAATTATGTACAACTAAATAATAGGCTTGAGTCTCATTACCGGGAAGTAAGTTTACCCAATAGGCATTTCCCTCACACCACAGCTAAATAAAAAATTCTAAAGCAGAAAAGTACTCTATTGAAATCATGTTATCCTGAACATTTAGACTCTTGCAAACGCTTCGGGAAAAGACATAACACCAGATTGTGATTTTTCGTAAAGCTTGTTAGGTGACCACCCTATTATTTTGAATCGGTAAACCAACATCCTGGGGTGGGCACTGGGACATTCTGGGGTAGGCCTGGGTCTCCCGGCCCCCCTCTAGATACGCCTGTGCTAATAGGCTCCTTGAATTAATGTACATTTAAAAAAAATCATTAAGTATTTATCATCATACAGGCCAGAATCTTAACATTAGCTTTTTTTATATTCAGTCCGTGTCCGTCACCAGGTGTCTTGTATACTTGCAGGCAACAAACCGTTCAGAAAAAACAATTTTTTTTTCTAGAAAATATTTAAAATTGAAAACTTGACATAATACAGCACAGGCTGGCGATAGACAAGACATATGGAAAAACAGACTGATGATGACGTACAGCGAAGGCTTAGTAATAGGGTCCTTTTTATACCCCTTGGGCAAGAAACCTTAAAAAAAACATCTCAGATAACTTCAAAGCTGAAAACTGCAGCTAACATTTCTCCATCTATAGGTACTATTAAAAACTTGTAAAGTAGCTGTGTCTGTACATCGAGGATAATTAAAAAAATACTTGGTGATAAAATATTGTTTTAAGAACAAAAATATTTTTTTTTTTTGGAATTCTTATCTGTTTTTCTGATTGTGCGCAATGGACGCAAAACTACTAAACGGATTTTGATGCGTTTTTTTAAGGTCTTGGTCACACTTAACATTTTACATACTCGTATGTTTGAACACAATTGGTTGTACAAACCGGAATTGTACTCAAAAAACGCGAAAACCGACGTACACGGTACGGAACCACGTGCGTAGATTAGTCTAAAAATTTTAATGACAGGATTCATAATATCAAAATATAAGGATCAAAGTCTGTGGCTAAATAAACAGAAACTGTTTGGATGTTAGGGCCTTTGATGACGTATGCTAATATCATTTGGCTAACCCGAGCGCTGTTTGGGATATGGGCTATGGTATATATATGAGGCTCGATCAAAGGCCGCTTTAGACGCTATGTGCATGTTTGTCCGTCATAGCCAGTCATAGCTAATGCCATTGGTGTATCAATCCGCTTGTTCTGTTTAACTCTAGTTTGATAGCGATAGGGTATCTACATAATTATATTATTATGTTTGATGAGCTATAGCTAAGGAAGTTGCGGGTTCGATTCCTGTTTAGGGCAAATACTTGTATGCTTTTTTGCACTTTTGCATTTTGCACTCAAGTGGCTTGAGTGTTTATCTGTAATGTGTATTTATTTGCAAAAAGAATTATATCAGAATATGATTTATAAATATTATACCTTAATTTAGCTATGCTTACTTTGGATCTAGATAGCTTCTGAGTAGAATAATCGTAAAATATTATGTCCGATTTGGGTCTACTCCCCGTAGCACTACCATATAGTCTTACCAGAAGTACTATTGGGAATATCCATCCCATTAGATTTACTGAATCTTTGATTTACTATCCAGTGATCATTTCATTAGTATCCCTTGTTGAATTGTAGTAGGGTAGCTGTTCTAATGAGATCCCCTAGGATATTTTAGCATAATAGCTATTCCATTATGATTCCTGGGTACAGTTAAGGAACTCTAGTGAAATTTAGAATATAAATTATACCACGGTAGTATAAAAACGATTTTATGCTAAGTTTGAAACAGGGTAGGTATATCTATATGTTTACGAATCGTAGCAAGGTACAATTCTAAATAAATGGTACGTATATTTTAACGTCCAAAAGTCAAGTCATTCTTGAAATTTTTACTTCATATCAAGTTCAAACCGTCCCAAAATACGAGGTTTGCACAAATTGTACGTTTTGGACGTGTTCCGAATTTTAATATGGCCACTGAAGATTTCAGGAGTTTTCGGTAACCACGTCGTGTTTTGCCAAAATCTTACACCGTTCTACTGAATATTAAAAAAGTGACGTCGCTGTTACCATGTACTCCAAATATTTTACTCTTTCACTCTCAAGCTATAAAAAAGGAACACTAATTAATAATTTAAGGCTCTTGGAGTCTATCCGAGAACCTTAAATATGATTAATTTTTCTTTAATATCAGTCACGTCAATATGACTTCACCTCGCCTGATAGGAAGCTAAAGTTAAAGTCTCTGCAATGGGAGTCACAATTACAAACACCGATAGTGCTATAGTGGTGGCCCTCAGCTTGACGACCTCATCAAATGCTTTTTCATGCCCCGCCTAAAGGAAACACGTGATTTATTTCAATAAATATCTTTTTAAATGCTCGGCAACTTCTGAAGCCGACTGTACAACATTAGTATGAAATTACCACCTCGGACCCATGACACTACCCAATGGCACCACCGGTAGTATCAAAGGTATTATTAATCCCCATGTCACCACCGGTAGTGTCAAGGGTACTTTAATATCTGTCATACACGGTTCATTTTACGGTTCAAATGCTCCGTAAATTTGTACATGATGATCAAATTTAATTGTCTGGTAAACGCGAGAACGCTGCACCTGCTTTTACAAAACATACTCGACATTCAGCAGACACAGTGCAGAGTGCTGATTTCACTGCGATAGAGCAGTCGACACCTATTTTCAATTAAGTAGAATTTGGTACTGTGTCGCTTTGAACCGCGACTGTGCAACGAAATACTGGAATTTCAACTGATACTCTTATGTGTACAGGGTGTGATTTGTATTACAAATTTCCTTTGAATTGTTTGATGAGTTTGTCATTTTAATTATATTTAAAGCAATTCATGCTTTATACTAAAATGTTAACGGGTATTAACGCAATCATGGTATAGGTATTACCTTTGGAATACCTTTCGTTTCGACCAGTGGGGCGAGCACGAATTTTCTTTCGTATCGAGTTCGTAACGTGTGCGACAAAAATTGTATGAAATTTGAACAGCGTCATCGTCGTGCATAAAAGTCGCGCATATCGTGCGTAAAAGGAACTGTACAAATCTCATATAATTTCTATCGCACACGTTACGAACTCGATTCGAAAGAAAATTCGTGCTCGCCCCACAGGTTACACCGGCCGTGGTCACAGGCTGACACTTACTATGCATGCTTTTACTATAAGACTCAGATAGCAAAAAGTAACGTCCATAGGATGGGACTTGAACCCACTATACATTCTAATCCAAGGGAATACTGACTGAGAGCTACTTGGTTAATTATGTCCTCGATATTTATTCGAAATTCTCTTCTACCGTCTGTTCGTAAAAAACTGTACCTCTAACGTTGTTACATGTAAGATGTATATTTTTTTTATATAGGACACTTCAAAATGACTTTACCTCTATATGAATAAGAATTTTAATAATTTTTTAGACTATTTTGGAATTGTGCAAACTTTTACTGTAAATTTAAGTCGAAAAACAACAATACCCAGGACGGGAATTGAACTCATGTACGTCAGTCCTTTTCCAAATCTGCAATCGTGTTACTAGTTAAAATATCTAATTAATAAATGGTAGTTTATCTCATATTGTTGTCTGGAATCTCGGCTCATATTACCGAAGGAGGCTCTTCAACTAAATAGACTATACGACTCGAACACGTCTTCTTTCACGATCCAAACAGAGGGCACACACGCGTGTTGGAGACAGGTCAATTTTCTGACCTGTCCGTACGTCTGATTGCGTTTTATTATTGTTCAATGCCTGATTTACAATTCGTTTAGTTTATTATTTTGATAAAAATAATAACAGGTACTAAGGAAGCTAGGAACTTAGTAATTAGGAGAACTGTCTTCTTGGTATAACTGGGTTGGTATTTGGGGGTTTTGCGTATTTATTTAGTTAAGTTTTGAGAAAAGAAGAAATTTGATCTGAGTTAAGGAGATCTGGGGGTTTGCATTGAAAATGGAGCAAATTAAATACTTATAAAAAATTCAGGAATCTATGTAACGTGCTACGATAGCAAGCGTAGCTACTGTTTAAGAGGACTCAAGTTTGATTCCTTGGTTGGCAAAATTGTTTTGAGTACTTAGGTATGTTTGGTTGCCCAAGGTGAAATCAAAATATAAGTATATTCTTCTTCTTTCGTGTCGATGTTACCATCGTGGTATAGTAATTGGTATCATGGCAATGCCGCTATTTACGGAGAGGATCCCAGCATAGGTATCGCTCGTCAAGAAGGTTTATTACATCCCCCCATAATAGGTAGATCTGGAATTCTTTACCATCTCACGTGTTTCCTTCCTCATAAACAGTCCCGGGTCCTTTAAGCGGGGCGTGAAAAGCATTTGATGAGGTCGTCAAGTTGAGGGCCACCATTATGGCACTATCGGTGAATCTAATGGGGACTGAGACTTTACCTTTAGCTTGCTATCAGGTGAGGTGAAGTCACAATGATGTGACCGACGTAAAAGAGTATAAGTATATTAAAAATAGTAAAAGCAATACATTTACTACTGTTAAAAAGCAGAACCAATACATTTTAATAAACAATATATTTTCCCGGACATGTTGCAATGAAACCCACAAACGGCAAATAACTAAAACAAAGTTTAAAAACCCAAAATTAAACGCGCACGCTCGAATATTTTCTAAACGTGGCCGCCATATTGATTTATTACGTGTGTAAATTTACTATTCTCCCATTAAAAGTAAATCAAAGTGGGCTGTAAATCGTCAAAGTCCGCAAACGACTGTATTAACATGGTCTCTGGTTTTTCTATCAAACTCCTGTATTTGATGGTGTATGGTTCTTAGTGAAGGGGGGTGGGTAGTTCAGGATATGCTGGTAGTTTTGTGGATAAAGCTTTGTGCGGTACCACGCAGACCACGTTTGTGCAGTCAACATTTTGTGCAATGGCGGTAGTGGGCTCATAAATTTCACGATTTTTTTTACTATTTTACATCACACTTAATTCCTTTGATGTTAATCTTTTATTGAACATTGTACTTAGTAAATGTTTTTGTGCTCATTTAATTTCGGGTAAAGTTTTGTGCGTGAATTTTCTTGCAAAACCAAGATACTAGGTATAGCTCACGGTTCCACCCGTATTGATTATTAATCTCCTTCCTTTTAGCCATACGAACCTTTTTCTCTTGGCAGCCTATCTTATATTACAGAAAACTTTTATCCAGATTCATTCTACCGCACGGCTAATAAACAAACATACATCCAAACTTTCGCTAAACTAACATAACCTAACCTAAAGTTTCGCTTTATTTAATTTTTTCATAATAATAATGACAGTTACGACGCACTAAGTACCGTTAAAGTGTGGCATTGTTCTAGCCTTTGGCCCCTACCAATGGATTTAGTACTTTCAATAAACAAAAATTTATATTTTGGCTATTTAGTTACAATAGTATACAAGTCATTCATTCCTGAAAGCATCACATTGATCAGAAACAGAGAATGTCCTTTATTGTCTAAAAAATATTTTGCACTCTTTCCTATCGTTGTTGGGTGGTGATCTGGCAGTCGCTTTCAATAACGCCAATTATACCAATCAATAAGATGACTCCAAACTCTTTAAGTGCAAACTTTGAACGCAACTAATAAACAGCTATGAGGGTGATGAGTTTCTAAACAAAATCATATTACTATGTTCGCCCATCTGTATCTCCAAATTAATAGTTCCATTTGCATTTAAAAAAACAGCAACAATGTCCGATTGTCGATTCAAACTCACTCAATTTCAATTCGATTTTTTAACCAGTAGTAGTGTAAAAGCTTTTCATCCTGAGTGTTGACATGTTTAAAGTGCAACAATCCATTGTCTTCGATTGTTTGAGATGTATTTTTGCGCTTAACGTACAATTTATGCGCACTTTAACGCGTATTGTTTTAATTAAAAGATGCGTTTATAGCACGCAGAAGTCATACATCAACAACCATTGTGTTTTATCGATTTTATTTGAGGAAAATTTTGTAATAACACACCTTATGCGCAGTTAGATGCGTTTATTTTGTGTAAGTACTGTCATTGTTTTCAGTTTCAACGCAATAGATAACAATAGTTAGTAGTTTTTATAAATTTATACGACTTAGGTGGCAGACAAGCACACGGTCTACCTGATGGGAAGTGGTCACCGTGGCTTAATGGACGTGTCCAACAACATTAAGGGCGTCACAATCACTCTGCCTACTCTAGAGGTGAGAGGGTTGGAAAGTTTGGGGAAGGAGGGGGGGTTGGATATAGGGATTGGGGGATGTGGGGGGGATTGTGAACTCTGGTTACCCTACTTACCGCCGGGAACACAACACTATGGTTATTATGGCCGTGGCCTACAGAAGTAGGGCGGAGGTTACTACTCCTGACGGACTGCTCAGTTCAGACAGGAGATACCATCGTGTCCTACTTCCGTTAAAACACAAAAAGAAGACATAGGGTGACCAAATGTAAAATAAAATATATTTTAATTTCCACTTCATAAAAAATTACGTCGGTCTAATAATGTTTTAATACAATATACGAGTTGAATGAACGTAAGTGAGTCCGGCAAAGCCTTCGGGTCCTCTAAGCTGCCCAAAATTAGTCGTTCAGAACCTCCCTAATATGATTTATTTGGGGCCGTAACTGTACCCATATGTCTCCACGTTGGCTAATATTTTAAACATATTATACGTATGTTATAGGCCGAGATAATTTATTTGATGATGGTTGGTTTTACCTTGAGATTGTGTTACTAAAGGGCTTAAATTATATACTAACTGATGCACGAGCTCCGCCCACACCGAGCTTTATTTTTATATTGGACACATCAACATGACTTAACCTCGCCTGATGGAAAGCTAAAGGCAAAGTCTTATCGTTTTTGGTCATATCTTCAGTTCTGCTTAACCAAATGCATTCAAACATACTGTATATTTTAAGTCTGACCGATATCTATCAAATACAGAAAACCGCATCAAAATCAGGTCAATAGTTTTTGCGTTAATTGCGGATAAACAAACAGGAATTTAAAAAATGAATGTGTGAAAACAATTATGAAAGTTGAAGAAGCGAAAGGAGTATGCCAAGATCGTAGCAGGTGGAAAGATGTTGTCTCTGCCTACCCCAATGGAAAAAAGGCGTGAATAAAAATCACTATGTATGAATTCAAAAAGAATTATGTTAAAATAATCCAAGTATTTTGTTTAAATATCTACAATGTACTGACATATCTAATTTTCAATTTTATAATGTCTATTCAAAAACATGTCATACTTCAAACTTATAATTAGATACCTACTGTATATTGTAGCTAGATAAATTTTTGAGGACGACATTGCCGGAGGTATATTCCTGTCCTATATACCTTACAAGAAAATATTTATATTTTTTGTGAAAAAGCTGAAGAAAACATTCCGCCGCAGGTTGACATGGACTGGTCATGTCAAAGTTTAACCGAAGTGTGTCTCCGAGTTCCTCGATTTTAGACTTTATGCGTGTGTGAGAGAGACAATTTGACCGCATTGCGGAAAAGATAAACTTGCCAAAAAATAAATTTCTCACAAAACATTTTGTTATAATTACTTAACTACATAACAAAAAATAGTAAACTGGAATATTAAGAATATCATAATACTTTTAAAAGCCTTTATTTGGGGTTGGAAAGGGATGGGGTTAAGAAACGGGGGAGGGGTTTAGTGAGCTCTGGCTACCTTACTTACCGCTGCGAACACAATACGACGGGTATTATAGCCACGGTCTTCTGTAGGGCGGAAGTACCTACTACCCCAATTCGAACTAGAAATACCGTCATGTCTTAGGTACCTCCTCTAATTCAAATATACCTACCTATAATTTTATTCTAATAATGTACAATATTATAAAAGTGTAACAAATGTTTTATGGACTTTTAACTACAAGCCAAAACCAATTGTTCCATTTTGAAAATTGCTTCTGTTCCCGACATTTTATATTTTAGATTTTCCCATTTACGTATTAACACTTTGATTGTATTCGAGTTTGTCATTAAGCTTCCAAAAACGTCATTTGCACTCATTAACTGCCATTACTTCAAAGGGAAGTAAACTCAAAATTCATCAAAGATTATTGGAATCTAAGCAAAATGGTTAAATGGCCGCATCTTTTCCAGTAAACTCGAATACGCTACATCTATCCAGAGTGTTGCTGTACAAGGGGTATTTGACTTGTCCATCTATTAGCTTCGTCCACTGGTGGGTGTAAGGATACCCTCATTTCGCCTTTCATTATAGAGTTATCCTTCCGTAAACTCATAACCTGCCAAAAAATTGCATGGTAGCAAATTCACCCTAGGACATAAAAAGATATAACTCTGCCTATCACTGCGGGGTTGTAAAGAAATGAATAAATTTGGAAATACTGTTTAAGTCAAACGACCATACTGCTTAGTTAGTGACAAGATTTATTCTCATGCTATGATTTCTTGAAATTCTCCATCTCAAGACCTGATTAGAGCGGATTCATATCGAGAGGATTGTCGTAACGTGTATTCATAAACTCATAATTCCAAGGACCACATTTTCACCCTTCCATCACACTACTGCTTTTCACTCATTGGAAACTGGAATTCTTTACCAGCTCACGCGTTTCATTCCTCATCCAGTCCCGGGTCCTTTAAACGGGGCGTGAAAATACATTGATGAAGCCGTCAAGCTGAGGGCCACCATTGTGGCACTATCGGTATTTGCAATGGTGACTCCCATTCCAGAGATTTTATCTTTAGCTTACTATCAGGCGAGGTGACGTGACTGAAATTTAAAAAAAAAAACATTTTTATCATATTCTCAAAAGAAATTATCGCAGATGGAGCGAACCTACTCAGACCAATTACATCCAAAAATACTGAAGCCAAAATATATCATAGACATTTTATTGTATCAATCTAATTTCAGTAACAAATTTCCCAAGTGAGGATCAAAACCCGCCACTCAAAATACGAAGGATCTCCATTTTTCTGCGGAACCCAACCTCCAAAATATTCTGGCTCATATAATTAGTGTCAAAAGTGGCGTGAAAACTTGTCTGTGGAATACCACTGTTATACATAATATATCAAATCCCGAAGCCGCGTACGGGGGCGCTCAGGGCTTGCAAATATTCTACGAGCATATTTTCAAGAATTTATCGTAACATGTGAAACATTTTTGTAATTAAATTAGTCGTTTCGGTTTATTTTTTTATCTAACTTTTATTTGTACGTACTTCTTCCTCCCTTCTTTGATGTAAATACTCTAGTTTATATATTTGGTTATTAATAAGTTCAATATTAATCCAATATTAATATATAATATTATAAATTACGGCCTCTGTGGCGTAGCGGTAGTGCATGCGACTGCTACTCAGGGGGCGCGGGTTCGATTCCCGCTCAGTGCAAATATTTGTATGGATGAATGTCTATTTGCATTGGTCTGGGTGTTTGTATGTATAATAAGTATGTATTTACAAAAAAAGTATATAAGTATGTTTATCAGCATTCTAGAACCCATAACACAAGCTAGTTAAACTATGCTTACTTTGGATCTAGGGAGCGCTGTGTAGAATGTCGTAGAATAGAATATTTATTTATTTAATATCATTATTTCCTTTAAAAAACCTTGAGTTAATGATAAAATCCTTCAGAAGCTTCTAACACTAAACCTTTTATGCAAACCCGCTTTTGCCCTGCCCTTTTGAATTTGTGTGGCAATAAAGACTAGACCCGGCAATTACAGCCGTTTGTCGTGTAAATGTCCACAAATTTCTTTCAAAATTATACAGCTAACAATATACTTTGAACAGCAAGTTTTATGTAAAATTTAACAAAAGTTTCCTCACTATTATTAGCTCTTGCCAACCCTAACTTACTCAACCCTTTTCTAAATGTTAGACAGTTAATATTTTAGGGGCTGAAAATTGGAATTTCGATGAAGACGCTTGGGTTATAGTGGTTTTAACGCTGCTGTCAGTTTTCTATTTGATTCGCATTTTGTGTTAAACGTAGGTAATATCTATCTACATGTATTGTGTGTACTTAAGAACTTTGATGAGTGAAAATAATTAACAGTAAACTTTATCTATGGCCATCATCATTATGCCTTTATGAGTATTGAGTGGTTCGAGGCTAAGAGGTAACCAAATAGGTTAATCAATATCAGCTGTTGCCTGCAGTTTAACCCTGTGGTATTCTATTCCCGCTCCCGCGTTCCTTGGGATTCTTTTCCAGGGATAACAAAATAAGCTGTGTGTTATTCCAGACCATAATCTATTTCTGTGCAAAGGAGATATGTCACAAATGTACGGACCTTGGACCCGATAAAATTGTACACTACTTAGAAATATAGCTAGACAATGTAGTTTTAATTTTTCACTATTCAATTCTTTTATTATTGCCTATTTAGGCCTCATATCTCTTGACATAGAGATGCTGGGTTACGCAATGCGGGTACAACAAACTTCGTAAATAATATTCGTAAGAAGCATTTAATAATTTGAACTCATAGTGTTGGCATCATTTGGTTGTAAATGCGTCGCCTGTATTTGTTCAAAAGTCGAAAGTCAAAAATCATTATTTATTCTGTATAGACTATTTAACGGAACTTACAAAACGTCACGTTTACCAATAACAAATTTACTCAGAGTCATAACCGAAAACAAGAAGAAAGTCTAGGAAATACTATCATAACAATAATATACAGAAATATACATGGCAGCACGATTTTTTTTTAAATATTACTTAGTTGGCAGACAAGCACATGCCCACCTGATGGGAAGCGGTCACCGTAGCCTATGAACGTGTGCAACACTAAGGGTGTCACATCTATCTTCGTCCTTCAGTTAGACAGACAAACTCATTTCTGCTATCAGGTCTATATGACAGGTTTTATCTAAACCATAAAGCAATTTAAATACGCTTTCTGGTGCCGTAGAAACTGTAGCGTCCATCACCGAACTAGGGCGGTGATAGCCCCGGTTGTGAGCACTGCATGTATCTGGCACATTCGCTGATAAACTTCACCCTGTACGTGCCGATAAGCCAATATGACTAACTCCGTTGGTGGGAGCGTGTGGTACAAGTGTTGAGAACTTTCAAGTTTTCCGTTATACGTTACTTTACGTATAACTTTCTTGGGTATGCTCATTTTATTTCTAAGTTTAGATCCAATATTTGCTTCAAATCGAAAATGGAAAAGGATTAATAAAATAAATAAATGATAATAATGAATAATTTATAAAATTTTGATTTATTTGAAGTTTTTTTTTTGAATGAAATGATAATTTTATTATACTACCAGTGTATAGTTAATAAAGTTATTTGAAAGAACAAATTGTAGATAAGTGCCTATTTCTTTAATTTTCGTTTTAATTTTTGCATAACAAATATAATGGCCAAGAGGGGAAAAATCACGGTTAGCATGCAAATAAAACAAAAAGTGCTAAAATCTATATTTTGCAATGTAAAAAAACTTAGAGATCTTATAAAAATATTCCATTAAAAATGGTGTATCAGTTGAAATCAAATCGAATGAGCTCTAGTAGACTTCAATTTTATTGTTTTCTTAGCGAATATTAATTTTCCGCTTTTCTCTTACACCAAACACCACACATATCCGATTTGCAACACAACAAAATTGAAACTTTAAGGTGTTGCAATAAAGGCATTTATGTGATTTCACGATAATATGAGTCATGTACCGATAACAATTATGTTCTGCGACCAGTTCTCTTGCTCAGTGATCTAATCTGTTGTACCAGAAACGTGACAGAGTTTATTAGGTCTATAGGTACATCTAGGTTCGTAGAATAAGCAAATAATATGTCATATCATTGTGTTTGATGAGGCCGTCAAGTTGAGGGCCAACATTATGGCACTGTCGGTGTATAATGGGGACCCCTTCCTGAGACTTTACCTTTAGCTTACCAGCAGGCGAGGTGAAGTCATATTGACGTGACCGACATTAAAAAATATATATTATAGTAGGCTATAACCGCGGGTACCTTCCCCCGCGTGGACGTCGGGTTTCGCGTTTTTGACCACAGATTAATAAATAGTTACTACCTACTATTAATATCTCAGTTCTACTCAACCAATTGCAATCAAACTTGCGTAATATTGAAGTCTGACCAAGATTTTTCAAATAGGTTAGTAATATAATTGGGTGTATTTTTTATGGCAAGTGGTCACCATGGCCAATGGATGTGTGCAACGTCAGGGACGTCACACTCACGCTGCCGATCCTGGAGGGGGGAGGGTTGGGAGGTTTTGAAAATGGAGATTGGGGGATGAGGGGCGGACTGTGAGCTCTGGCTACCCTACTTACCGCTGGGAACACAACACGATGGTTATTATGGCCGCGGTCATCTGTAGGGTGGCAGTACTACCCCAGTCGGACTGCTCAGTTCGGATGTAAAAGCTGTTATGTTCTTTAATTATTCAATGTTCTATGATGTGTATTCTCTTGAGTCACCACATACGCTAAGATGCAGACTGATGTCTTAATTGATACGAGTATAATATTATTTTCTAATATTAAATCTTAATCTCGTTGACATGCGTAGTTGAAACAGATGTCTCCATTGCGCAAGTAACATAGGTACGTGGTTTATCGCCCAATGATTCACTGTTAACGTCCGTTCATACATTTATCTGCGTCAGTTATTGTATTGTTATGGATTACTCTATTATAATTACATGTAATTAAAAGCACTGATTATTGCGTAGATTGGTTAATTTACGTGTGCAGACTAGGTGCGCGTAATTGCTACGTAAGAAGGATGGGCAAAATAATGATGATGCATTTAGATTTACCACAATTTGATTTTAAATCTGACTGGTAAAAATACTGTCGAGATTCCGTGATCAGGTGGCAGAACACTCGATTGCTGCGTCGGAAATCGCGGGTTTTTTTTAATATTGGACATGTCAACATGATTTCACCTCACCTGATGGAAAGCTAAAAGTAAATTCTCAGGTCTCTCGGGGGTCACCACTACATACACCGATTGACAGCCTCACTCCCTTCCTTTCCATTTCGTTTTTAACGTATTCAATCCATCTTTTCTAAGGCCTATCTCTGCCTTATCTATACTAATTATTATAAAGAAGTAAAGTTTGTGTGTTTGTATATTTGTTAAATTGTAAGTCTGTCTGTGTGTCTGAATCTACCGAACCGATTTTAAAAATTCTTTCACCAATAGAAAGCCACATTATCCGTGAATGTCATAGGCTGAATATTATCACGCTACTGCCCAAGGGAGCGGAGCAATAATCATAAATGTGAACAATTCCGGTAGATTCCCATACATTTTAGGAAAACTGATAAATCATAAGCATGTGGGTTAAAAAGGATGCATCGGGGTTCGAAATACGCCACGGGCGAAGCCGGGGTGGGTCAGCTAGTTATAAATAAATATACTTACTGTTGGTAAACTATACCTAGTGATACAAAATGCCAAGTAGAAATTCGTAGGTAACAATAAAATTTAATTCGTGTTGACGTTATCGTAAATAACTGTTCATAAAACAAGCACCTATAGTAATAACTGTAATAATAACTGAATCCTCGTAATTTTAATATGTAACATTAATATCCTGTCAGGAGCTAACAAGTAAACATTTGATTCGAAGCTTAACAGAGCGTAGTAGGTATTACGTATCCATTGAACAGAGAAATAAAATTATATTAGTTTACAATTATATTATTATATACCGGCTAAACTGAACTTTGACCCAAAATTTGATCAATTTTGATGGTTCTTTTTTATCATTTTTTATACCACGTAGGTGGCAGACAATTTGATGGGAAGCGGTCACCGTGGCCTATGGACGTGTGCAACACTAAGGGTGACACACACGCGCTGCCTACTCTGAAGGGAAGGGGGAGGGCAAGGAACGGGTAGGGAGGCTAGGAAGGGGTGGGGGGAGGAGAGGTACAATGAGCTCTGGGTACCCTACTTACCGGCGGGAACACAACTCAAGGTTATTATGGCCGCGGTGTTCTGTAGGGCGGAGGTACCTACTATGTACTTATGCATAGAAACACCCAGATCAATACAGATATTCATATTCATGCACACAAATTTTTAAACCAAGCGGGAATCGAACCCGCGACCACTGATTTAGCACTACGAAATCTCTACCATTACCTCACAGAGGTTGTCAAACACAAATAAATGCGCAGAAGCAACGATTCTGTCAAAGGAGATATTTCATTTTGGGCATGTTCCCTAATTGTACACAATACAGAAAAAAAGATAAATAATACCGCTTATTGGCAAAAATACAATTACATATTATATTTATTCGCCTCCGAAATTCAAGGGCATAAATTAATAAAATATGAGTACATTCTTATAGTTTTAGTCCGCCATGTTTATTGTGTTGCAAGAAAGTGTTTATTTAGTAAGATTCCGCCCATAATACGACGCAATATTACAAGAATTGAATAGTGAAAAATGAAAACTACATTGCCTAGCTATTTTTCTAAGTAGTGTACAATTATCGGGCCCGAGGTCCATACATTTGTGAAACATCTTTATACTTCTGTCATTTACTTGTTGTGTGCTGAAAGTTGAAGAAGGCTATATACATATTTGATTGAGTAATAGGCCGACAGGAGTAGTTAGTTTGAGTTTAGTAATTACTGTTGCAACGTCACTTTATTATACACTACTACTTGTTAATATTCCAATAGACGATAAATGGAGCACAAGTGATTGAATAAATGATGGTATACGGTGGCGGTTCGTTGCTGCATAATCAGAGCAATAAAAAAATAAGTTTAATGGTATAATAGCAACCCATTTATACCCCACTGCTGGGCACGGGTCTCCTCTCTGACGAGAAAGCTGAGAGGGTTTAGACTTTAACCCACACACGCTGGCCTAATGCGGGTTGGTGGATCGTACATGTCCTTAGAATTTCTTCTAGGACATGTGAGTTTCCTCACGATGTTTTTCCTTCCCACACCACCTTTCTTCACTGCACCATCAAGACCTGGAATTCTTTGCCAGTTCTCCTCGTTTCCTTCCTCTTACAGTCCAGGTTCCTTTAAGCGGGATTTGAAAAGGCATTTAATGAGGCCGTGAAGCTGAGGCCCACCATTGTAGCACTATCGGTATTTGTAATGATGAGCCCCATTCTAGAGACTTTATCTTTAGCTTACCATCAGGCGAGGTGAAGTCAAATTGGTGTGACTGATGTAAAAAAACCCCAGATCATAGAATTTTATATGCTTAACTTTCTAAACATCATATTAGTCCTTAATTCAAAAATTATTGCCATATTATCATTACTGTTGTAGTAGGTAGGTACCGTCCACAGTGCTTTATGAATATTATAGTTCGTAATAGGTACTCGTAGCCTATAGTTAGCCACTTGCGAACTGCTTGCTCGCTTGTGGACATTGAAATGCATTAATAAATGCTGGTTGTACATTTTGTGTACAAATTTCGCTTTTTAATCGGACGTTATACTGAATACATACATATCACAGGACAAGGACTTTTCTTTATTCTGTGATGCTGCTTTTTCCTATTGGGGTAGGCAGAGACAGCACCTTTCCACTAGAGAAGAAAATATGTAAATATATAGTTTTTTGATCATATCACCGATTCTAGTTAATAAATCAAACATACGGCAGATTTTCATTCTGATCAAAACTTTTCTAATAGAAAAAAAAACATCAAAATCCGTTCAGTTGTTTTTGTGAATTCCAAATACACTCGAGAGCAATGAATCCGGGTCACTTAAAGAATCCTAAAAATCTCGGAAACTAAAAATGCTAGGTTAATGCAATAAATTGTATTTAATAGACAATGTAATACTCCTTAAATGAAGGTATTAAAACTTCTTAGTTATTGTAAAGTTATATCATAAAAAAATCAAATTTGAAAAAGGGCCACTTTCGAAGATGGAACTACGAAATTACAGCATTTGGTTTTGCTTTTGTTTGTAATCTGTCATTTATGTGGGTACATAAACCATGTTGATAGTGCTCTATATTCATTATTCAAGCTGAAATTATGTCGCTTACGCCTGAAGAATGCACCAGAATACTTACAATGCTGGAAACCGGCCGGAGTCAGCGCGATACAGCCAGGACTGTCGGTGTGTCGCTGTCAACAGTACAAAGAGTTCTCCGACGTTACGAAGAAACTGGTTCTAACCTACGCAGACCAGGAACGGGCAGAACCAGGTGTACCACAGCACGAGAAGACCGATACTTGGTGAACACCATGCTTCGAAATCGCTTTCTCACAGGAACTGAACTCACCAATCAGTTTCGACGCCTCGGAGGAAGTAACCCAAGTGCATGGACAGTAAGACAAGCTTGCTGAATCTAACTTAAAACCCCTTAGACCTGCAAACGGCCCTAAACTGGAGCGTGGGCATCGTATTTCGAGACTAAGATATGCCCAGAGCCACGTAAATTGGAGTATTGAAGATTGGTCAAAAGTTATGTTCTCCGACGAATCAAAATTTATGCTCTACAAGCACGATGGAAGACACAGAGTGTATCGAAGACCAGGGGAAAGATTCAAGCAAGCATGCATCGAAGAAAAAGTAGCCTACGGTGGTGGGTCTGTACTTGTGTGGGCCGGAATTTCTTCTGAAAGTCGCACAGAGCTGGTGATCATAGAAAACGGCTCTTTAACTAGCGTAAGATATGTGGAAGAAATCCTCAATGATCACGTTGGTCCATTTATGGTCAATTTAGGTGAGGATGCTATATTTATGCATGACAATGCCCGACCTCATACAGGTAGGATTGTGAATGACTACCTTCAAGAGATGAACATTACTCGTATGGAGTGGCCAGCGCGCAGCCCGGATATCAACCCGATCGAGCATGCTTGGGACGAGCTAGGCAGATGCGTAAAACAACGAAACCCTCCCCCAATCACGCTTCGTGAGCTCAAAATTGCTCTCACAGAGGAATGGGAGAATATTCCCCAAAATCGTATAAGGAACTTGGTGTACAGCATGCCAAACCGCGTAAACGCAGTAATGGAAGCACGAGGAGGCAATACGAAGTATTAAAATTCAAGAAAATCGTAATAAAGTTCAAAAATTTCATGTTTCCTATTTTTGTTTTAAGGAGAGATCAGCAGTTTTTTTCTTTATGTAATTTTGTGTTAATAAAATGTATGGTGACTCATATTTTTTTTACTTTCATTTAAGGAGTATTACATTGTCTATTAAATACAATTTATTGCATTAACCTATCATTTTTAGTTTCCGAGATTTTTAACATTCTTTAAGTGACCCGGATTCATTGCTCTCGAGTGTATACCTACATATTTTTGTGCTAAGAAACGTTCATTTAATATCCACATTAATGCAAAAATACATAATTCTTGCATATAACGGAATCGAATTCCCAAAGACCATTGCCACGGCAGAGTATTTTCGTTCAATTTTAGTTAGGTAGGTACCTACATTAGTAAAACAATAATTAAACTATATAGGTATATCTAAATTCCAAATTTTTAAATTGGTAAATAAAATATTCTACAACATTCTATGCAGCGCTCACTAGACACAAAGTAAGCATAGTTTAACTGGCTTGTGTTATGGGTTCTAGAATGCGGATAAATATAGGTACTTACTAGCTGTTGCCCGCGGCTCCGCCCGCGTGGATGTCAAAATCCGTTTCAAAAACTATCCTATCTCTCAAGTTGGATCGAACTGCACATGGTGTGCGAATTTTATTATAATCGGTTAAGTGGTTTAGGAGTCCATTGAGGACAAACATTGTGACACGAGATTTATATACATTAAGATATATACTTTCAACTTTAAGTAAATAGACTATTTCCACGTTTAGCGTCGGCTAATTGATCGCAGCTACTGAAATATTACATGAATATTCTGCTAAAATTGGTCTCTTAAACTTTGATTAATTATCATAATATATGCTGTGTATGTCTTCATAAATAACCCTGCAGATGCTTGTTCTTATTTGATACTAGCTGTACGCGCGACTTCGTTCGCGTGCTTTTAATTTTTCTATATGCCACTTAGGTGGCAGACAAGCACACGACCCACCTGATGGGAAGCGGTAACCGTGGCCTATGGACGCTGCCCACCCTGAGGATGGGTTTGGAAAGTGATTGAGGGCAGAGGTGACCTTGCTCAGAACCCTCATTTTTTCCATAATTAAAGTAGTATAAATACATTAGCTATGCAGTGTGCAGGCAGTGATATCGTGTCAAAATTGATTCAGCCATTTCATATATTAGCCGGAATAAACATACAGACAGTGTCAGACCAATAAACAAAAATTGTAAAAAAAATAGTTTTGGTATATTATGTACCGTGTATGAATTCGAATGCACTAAGTAAAAAGTAGTTATTTTTATATTACAAACAGACACTCCAATTGTATTTATATGTATAGACAAAGGGATACAGTGCAATTAAGAGAACTTTAATTGTACCCCATAAATGGATGAAGGGTTAGAAAATTAAGTTATTCTCGAATTGTACTGTTTCGTTTTATTGTACAGTCAGGCTCATGTTGTAGTGTAGTTGTAATTAAATTAGTTTTGTATTAATGTATATAACTAAATTACTGTGGGTTGAGTCGTAAATTTATTGTGGTCTTAGGGTCACTCCTAGGATTTGATCTTCCACATTCCAGCTTCTGATCTCTGCTCTTGCAGAGACAGAAAAATGGAATGTGTTTTGAACACTATAAAATTTTAGAACACGGATGAGTTGTAGTTAGAAATCTGAATATTTCCATAAAGTGTCATTAATTAATACTAATTAATATAGGTACCTACATTTAATTTACCAAACATTTTGAGAATATGTGAATAAGAAGCTGAGGGCCGCCACTGTAGCACTACCGGTGTATGTGGTGGTGACCTCAGTCCTGAGACTTTACCTTTAGCTTACCATCAGGCGAGGTAAAGTCATTTTGACGTGAATTATATAAAAAAAAATATTACACTGCGCCATCTAGAGTTCTAGACTGTGGATAAACATTTTTTAAATAAACATAATATTTTATTCATCTGTTCGTCAATCGATTTTTAATTTAATTTCCTTTTATAATTTAATAAATATTGATTACAGCGAGCGTATGAGTTATTTATAAATTTTTAATTTTTTTCTATTTGTATTTACCACATGAAAATAATGCCAGTTCCTCTACTTTCTCTTGTATACGAATTGTCATAAATATAATTAATCACTAAAATGTGTGAATAAAGTAATAAATTCATAATGTAAAGGCTTCATTTTCACTTCAATATAAATATAAAAATAACTTACTCAAGGAGAAATTGTCGAAGAAATCCATTTCCACATCAATTCAGTCACGAATGACAGTTTGACCCCAAAATTAGCAGTTAAACTTTTTAATGTATTTGCTTCCTGATGCCACTACTTAAAGGAAGGACTTAAACTATATACGTAGAGCTCCACGTACAGTCAGTACCTAGTAGATGTACTTACTAACAGAGTGACAAATGATTTTAATCTTGAAATAGTACTTAAATAAATAGTGTGAAAGTATTTCTAAGATAAGATTCCATGTTTTTTTTTAATAATTAGAGCGTAAAGACGATCTGTAAATTTGAAGGTGACATACTACTATTGAGAAAACTTTCCCATTTTTTGTGTCTATTTTTTATCAATAAAAAAACTAAATTTAAAACACTTCTTAAATATGTTACAACATTATGTGTTTCACAAAAGAAGTATATACTTAAAGTAACAGAATCTTAAGTAGGTAGGGACTATAAAAAAATATATTTATTAATATCGTTGAATTCTATGATAATCGTAGTTACTAAACCAAATGCATCAAGCATCAATAACAATTTTCAATAAATTATGAAAAAATATTTTTTTAAGTTAAACAGTTTAAAATTATATTGTCATCAGAACTAAAGACTTCTGCCAAATATCAGACAAATCAGACGACTGAAAGGGATTCAAATTTCAATTACTAGATTTGACCCAAACAAACAGGTCAAGATAAATAAAACTTAAATAATAAGCCTATCGTTGCAGTACTTTCCTCCTTCAAATATGTGACAAGTCCAAAGTTTCAGTGTTTGTCGGCCTATAGCGTGCCAGAGCACCATATCTGTCGCCCTTCGCTGACAAATAACACTAAAACTTACATAACTACATGTTTATAGGCTAAAACAAAACATTACTGAGCTACACTATGGCTCAGGTGACATAACCGCTAAATAATAGTTTTTTGAGGAGCTTGCCACTGTAATGTTATGGGTACCACCTAATTTTGATATTTAATCAACATTGTAATGTGCTTTGTCAAGATTTCAAGATATTTTAATAATTATGTGGCAGACAAAGTTATTGCCCACCTGATGGGAAGCGGTCACCGTGGCCTATTGACCATCAAAACCTGGAATTCTTTACCAGCTCACGTGTTTCCTTCCTCATACAGTCCCAGGTCCTTTAAGCGGGGCGTGAAAAAGTATTTGATGAGGCCGTCAAGCTGAGAGCCACCATTGTTGTACTACCGGTGTTTGCAATGGTGACTCCCATTCCAGAGATTTTGCCTCAGCTTACCATCAGGCGAGGTGAAGTCATGTTGACGTGACCGACATAAAAAAAATTGCGCAATAAAACTCAGACTACTCAATTACTAAAGGTGGGTCCACGCTAGGCGAGCCGAGCACGAGCGGAGCCGTTCTCGGCTTCGTCATTAGGCGGGTCCACACAGAGCGAGCAGCCTCGCGAGGCATTTGCCGCGCGAGGAGACTATCCCCAAACGAGCGCGGCAGCCTCGGTATCATCGCGAGGCTGCCGCGCGCGGCAGGCCCGAGCAGGCCCGAGCCATTCGTTCGTTCAGTTGAGAATAGATCATGGCACCACACGTACGTGTTGCGGTGGCAGCTGTTACTTTTATCCTTATTAATAGGATTATAAAAAAGAGAAGACAAGAAAACCTTAAACGAAGACGATATTGGATCCAGACTTTATACAAAAACAGATCTTTATTCATATTTTACTTATAATATACTCGAGCGAGGCACGAAACTATAACGCGAGCGTCCAGAGTGCGCGCGGCAAACGACTGAGGCGCCTTTGAGCAAAACAAAAAACCGACACCGAATGGCTCGGGCGCTCGGACGCTCGCCCGCGGCTGCGTGCGCGCTTGCCTCGGCCGAGGCACGTCCACACCAACCGAGCTGCTTCGCGCGGCAAATGCCTCGCGAGGCTGCTCGCTCTGTGTGGACCCGCCTATTCGCGTGTCAAGTGTGGACGTACACCGAATCTACAACGATCACAGTCCTCGAAATCCTTTGTGTTCGTCAAAAAACCGACAAAAGTCGGAACACAGCCGAGCACGAATGAAATGCTCGCAGCGCGCTCGTTCGAGGCTTGTAAGTCGGTCCACACTAGACGAATTGTGTTCGGTTCGTGCTCCGCTCGTGCTCGGCTTGCCTAGCGTGGACGCACCTACGTTTTAAAAACTGTTCTATATAGAAAGGTAATAATTTACCTGTCTGCAAATTGTATGCAATTTAAAAACGCCTAAGTATCCATTACACATAATAATTGCAACAATGATACGCCATGAGCTCCGTTGCTCATTTTGGATTCATATAAAACCATAGTCACGATGTCTCCAATGCGTGGGAACTCACAAGTGGTGAGTCGACCGAAGCGAACTCAGATTTCCATAAGTATTGTTCTTTTTTATAGTCGATAGAACCGTGTTTGACCACTATCTCACCTTAGTGATGATGTGGTCGAGGATGGAGCGCGCTTGCCTGGAAGCAACCTATTCACTTTTGAGTCTTTAACTCCCAGTTTTTCGGAAACACAGACTCTCAGGGCATTGACTTAGCAGTAGGTACGCATAATGAACGTAATTGCAGAAGCGATTTTTAAGTATTAGCGGAATATCTACCATAATAACGATAGCGCATTGCCGTACGTCTATTCACTTGGTCCAAAGTTCGAATGAAGACAATATATTGAAAAACATAGTTGAGAAAAGCGGGGTATGTCGCTTTTCTCAACCATGTTTTTCAATTCAGCCATTTATAGGCATGAGCATAATTATGTATGTATTAAAATAAAAAAGGATATTGTATATTTCTCATATAAATAAACGCTTCTCCACTAGCTACATTCGCAAACTTCTCATACACAGAAGCCCAATTAAAATTACTGAAAATGCCTGCTTAAATAGCAAGGTAAAATATTGTTTTAATATCATATGTAAATTATGAGCTTAACCGTACCCAAAGATTAAAACAAACTCTACGATGCGGATTAACAAGCGTCAAAAAAGAATTAAACATTCATTTTGATCGTTTAAAATTTTTTTTTGTATTTTCATTGATAAATGTGGGTATTCTTCAAATAATGTGGAATCATAACCATTCTAATATTTTGTTATCGTTCCAGCTTCTCATTTGAACCTAATTCCTGGAACCAAAAAAGTAGCCTATATGTTAATCTAGACTATAATCTATTCCTGTACTAAATTTTAGACAAATCTGTTCAGCCTTTTTGGCGTGAAAGTGTAAGAAACATCAATACTTACAAACTTTTGCATTCGTAGGATTAATAACCATGATACATTACGCGTATGGATTAAGCGTCAGTAGCTTAGTGGATAAGGAGTTAGTTTTACGATAAGAAAGATCACAGGTTCGACTCCTGACCAGGCGTGAACTCACTCCCAACACAAGCAATTTAACTTATCTAGAGGCTACTACTACTATCATTACTTTGTCTTAGTTTACTATGTGATTGTCAAAGATAAAATTTTTCTGCATTTTTTTTCTTCTTCCCCTCTGTAGGAACTTATGAGCCAGTGATTCCTCTGGTTCAAAAGAGTAAGTACTTGCTAGTAATTGGGCTAAATACGTTTGCTAACCTTATCGAGAACAGGGTTAGGTGGTTATTAGGACTAAACATAAATTCTAGGATGAACTAATCGTGTTAACTACATGAGTAGCTACTGCAGTCGGTTTCCACCATCGACCTCGTTCATCCACCAATTGTCACAATAAACATGATTCTTCCAATCTAGTCAATAACAAAACTGTATCCAATTTGGTATAACTATCGGATATGTGTAATTCGTTGATATATATATGACAATAGTTCTATAATAAAATAAGGTTTAACGCTTTTACGCACTAAAAGCGTCCATATTGGATTTTCTTATTGTTTCACAGTAACTATATTCTTTTTCATTTAATATTCATACAGCGGTAGTTGTGGAAAAATATATACGCCGCCATTTTGTAGCGGCGACCATCTTGAATTTACAATGATACAGAATAGAATAATTTGTATTGTCGGCAGAACTAAAGATATGTGCCAAATATCGAACAATCCGTCCACAGGTCAATTTTTAATTAATAGATTTGACAAACAAACAGGTCAAGTTAAATAAAAGCGTTTAATTAATAATAATAGCCTGTATCAGACGCATCAAGATGCTTCAGGCCATGCGTTAACTCATGCGTGCATGCGTGTAATAAATATAAATAAAGCGCATAAAGGGCTCGTTTTGCAACGTTTTGGCAGTACCTACGTTCATCACGCGTACTGCTAAGGAGTGTGGAATGCTCTGTCTGAGTCTGTATTTCCGAAAAGCTACAACCTGGGAGTCTTCAAGTCTAGAGTGAACAGGTTACTTCTAGGCAAGCGTGCTCCACCGTCGACCACATCATCACTTACCAACAGGTGAGATTGTGGTCTAACGCGAGTCTATTACCAATAATAAACACAGTGCGACCCTTCCATGCCTCGCTCGCTACGGATAGTTAGAGCCCTAAAAATTTCAACAATGGATTGTGGCAGTCGCTTCACGGAACATATATTATCGAAGTTCATTCCGTAGTTAGACGGAGAAGCTGATTACAACTGAGTTGGGTAAACGCTCGAAGTATGATGACGTAAGTCAAACCATATATTAATGAGTAGTATGCTCTTAATCATACGTAGCTTATAAATGCGCATGAAACCTTAAGCCTGTTGTATACGTTTACCATCCGCGCTGACTATAAGCCCTTGAAAAGCGAATATTAAATAACGTTCACGATCGATTTAATGCACTCTTTCATTTTCCCTGTATCCGGCAGTAGATCCGGATAAAAATTGTTATCCGCGTACAAAACAATATGTTTTTTTGTTTTGCATGTACGATGTACAAAGTATTGATTAACGCCCAGCTCTCAACGGACCCGGGTATAAAAAATAAAAAATCAACCGGACTGCATCGCCTCCGGTTATGCACTCGTGACCGTTCAAACATAGTACGAACATAATGTATACGGGAAATGTCCAGTTTAACTAGATCTCCCGCGGGTCCCTTTGTAACGCACGCTAGGACTGGGTTTCGGGTTTTAGTGGCATCACCAGGGTTTTTTCCAAATTGGTACCCTTACATGGCCACGAGGCACGGTAAATGGAATTTTTATTTCCATTCAACGAATCATATGTGAGTATATTTTTTATTTGGTGGGTCAACGGAACAAAATGTCTAAGTGTAATTCGTAAGTAAAGTTGTTAAATCATTTTTAACTTTTATAAAAATATTCAACATTTTCTTTTTTTTATTTTAAATTTCTTAGCATTGCGTTCGACAACCGATATGACATGCTTAACTGCGCTGCGATAGCGCGGACACTTATGCTTTTAATTAAATAGTTTACATTAGACTTTTGGAAAAGGAGTTAGTTCGCAATTTATCAATTTTTTTGTCGAGATACATGCGAAAATCTTTGCCAAACCTATTCAGTGAATGAACAGCCACATATTCTGTCATTTGCTTCTGCCGCAGCATCAATCAATTAATCAATTAGCCTATTGCAGTCCATTGCTGGACATAGGCCTCTCCCAATGTACGTCATAGCACCCGATCCTCCGCCTTGCGCATCTAGTCTAACCCAGCTACCCTTTTCAGGTCATCTGTCCGTCGTCGTGTCCATTTTGCCGTAGCATACTTCACGAGTATTCTTTTGGCTTTTATTCATTAAGTACATCAACAATTTGATCAGAGTTTGTTCTACGAGTTTGACTTTGGCGAACTTATCTATAACTCATCATCATTCTCTGAACCTTTTTCCCAACTCAGTTGGGGTCGGCTTTCCAGTCTATCTGTGATGCGGCTCACCTTCGATATTTTCCGTGGACGGACTGCCATCTGACCTCCACAACTAATGGTCATTATGACCAATGGCGATATCAAAGTTCCAAGCTAGACTGGTTAGACTTTTGTGGGCTCCAACTACCTGTAACGACTGCCATAGATGTTTGTATGGCAACCGGGACCGACGGCTTAACGTGCTCTCCGAGGCACTAATAAACCTGCGATAACTATTCTATAACTATTAAAACAGAATTTCTTATTTAAAACTCATGTTAGAAAGAAATATTGGGTTCATTGAACACATCAGAACAATACCTAAGTAAATATTCTAACATCGACTTTAAGCTTAAGCTTCTACGCATTGTCGGACATATTAACATAGACATGGGTTCCTTTATACGTTAAAGACTACTTTATATGGACTAGTTTTTTTTTCTATTCTTCTAATAATATTATTTTTACATACAAAGAATTACACTCCTGATGTGTATCCCGTAATTTACCTTCGTTGTTCAAATTTATAAATTTTAGTCTTCTTCAACCTAGCGTTAATCCCAGTCGTATCCAACGCTTTCACCTCGGAGTCGGAGGTCCGCTTTACCAGTCTTAACTGCGGATTTGGCTCGACCTCGATATTTTCCATTGACTGCCATCTGACCTTCACAACCCAATGGTGACATTAGGCGATATCGAAGCATTCCAGCTAAACCGTTATTGTTGGACTTTTTAGGGCTCCAACTACCCGTTACGACTGCCATAGATGTTTGTATGGTAACCGGGAATATTATTTTCAGTAACTAACATTATTTCAAATAACCCCGTGTGAGATTTTTTATTACGAAGTGACTACAAAATTGATTTTGATATCGCTTAGGAAAACTAAAGGTTACATTACACAGTGCGTGCTGGTGACGTAACGGTGGATAGCTACTGCACCTGTTAACTCGCAAAGTAGCAGCTACTGACCAAATCTATAATGACAGTAACTCGTATGACCATGTCAATCCCAAACTCCTCATTTGAAGCTAGTTAAACATAAGAGAACATTATAAAGAAATCAGTTCTAACAGAATTACGCAATCTAACTTCTAAGTAAGAAAGTATCATTTCCGAACTTCTAAACACAAACAAAGTTGGTATAGCACAGCCGCTCTCATTAGGGTTGTCGCGTGATTTTAATATATAAACCGTTGGTGGTAGGATCGCAATTAAGCGGAATGGCTTCCGCGGCGTAGCCTCAATTTACATATTTTTATTGTGGTCGGAAAGCTTCGTATCCTCACGGAATGCCTACGAAACGACGCGGCTAAATGTTTTTGTATGCGTGCTTAGATGAAACCGTTTTGAATTTTTTTGATGTCAACCCTGAGATGGTTTTCTTTTGTTGACATTGTCACTTATGCGACAATCTCTGGTTTTTATGAAAATTTATAGACGCTTTTCGCAGTGTGAATGGGCTTGCTCGTTCGCGGAATTATTATCTTCTTATTTAATATTGACTTTGAGTAGTATCTGTCGTAATAAAATCTTATTAAATCAAAAGCTCTGGATGTTCTAGAACATACTTGGCTACTTACTTGGCTTACAGCTGTGGATAAGCCAACCTAACCTTCTATTTGGTGCACCTGCTAAATAACGGATGAGATTTTAACGCAGGTTTCCCTCTTGGGGTTAAGAGGCTAGACGGTAAGTTGCCACCATATAAGTCGACATACCAATCAAAAGCAATAAGCGTACTCCGAGCTCAAAAGTGCATGCTTTGGACTATCTGGAAAATCGCTAAGAGGATCATGATGAAAATCCAGAAATAAAACTGAGCCCATGAAAATTGTATAAATTGTATATGTTTCTTTGCCAATTTATCTATTGAAACAGTTCCGTATAGTTTAACTTCTTGACCACATAGATCATTTTAATGTGACGTAGAAACTACCGGCAAGATATTGGCTTCAACTAGTTAAGCTCCAACATTTTAGCTGAAAATAGATAAGTACAGAAAAAGATATAACAAAGGTGAAGTCAGATCATATCAGGAGGCAAAAGGACTGACAGACGGACGAATAGGATGACCATTAAGCCGTCGAAAAGAGCAGCCCTTAAGCAAAAGTGGTTAGCTGGTTGTAATATTAGTAGTTAAGTGGCTCGTCTGTTCGCAAACGATCACTGGTTTTCGAGACGTCGAAAGTAAACTGTAAAGTGCCCAATCATCGTGGTATAGCCCATGAAACCCAAATGATGATTCGAAAGCCCTTCACATAATGCCGTGGCAAATTGTAATAACTATTTTCTACCACCTATGGCGCGCTAATCAAAATAATACCAATGGCGTTGAGTAATGCAAGTGTTACTACAAATAAAAACGAAAAGAAAAATGTATATCAAATGAAAAAACGATTATAAAGACATTTATTATGTAGGTACAATTTAATTCATTATGAATTATAATGGAAATGGAGAAAGGGTTTTTGAGGTTATCAGTTAACATGCTAAAATATTTATAGAAACTAGCGATCATTGTACTTCTGCAGTGTTATTGGTATGTGTTAATTTTGTCACTCTAAATAAAATAAAGCTATATTAATTGCCCACAAATAATTTCGATGTCTTTATTTTTTTTTTCATGCGGAAATCCTCATGGATGCCTCCCCCGCAGCCAGCAGTGGAGGTTATGTCGGACTCTTACCGACTAAAACCGCACGCAGTTTAGAACTCATGACGGGGACACCATGGTTCACAAACCCGAGGGGCTCTTTTCGAAGCCGGAGATGGCCCGGGCCAACCTGGGTGCAAGGGAAATAACTTTTGGTGGTATCTGTAGGGACTTCCTCAGGGAAAAAAGGAGATTGTTGTGGTCGGAAGGCAATCGCTTCACAGAAAATATCAAAGCCGTTTCATAGTTAGATTAAAAAACCGAGTTGGGAAAAACTGCTCGGAGCATGAGATTTGTAAGAATATTTTTTACTGTCAATTTAATTTACTCTTTAAGTTGTACTCAAAAACCCTTGATATAGCCTCAGTGATAATATTTCTCCGCTTCAACCAAGTCAAGTGTTACGGTAAACTCTTTTAATTAACTCCATCCACTCCTTTCCTATTCCGAGTCACAAGTGCAAAGGATAAAAGACTAGCTTCATATTTCTATTTTAAATCGTTTTATTTTTTTCCGTTTCAAGTTTATTTCTTTACAAAGAAAACACTAAAGGGATTTTTATTTTAGCTGTGCCCTTGTAAATTAAGATTTTTAAGACGTTTTTGTACTACTGAGGTGGCAGACAAGCATGCAGTCTACCTTATGGGACTTTCAACCTCCTCCTCATCTCCTTCTCTAAACCACCCATCCCTCCAATTCCCTCCTCCAAACCACCCCCCAAACTTTTTCGACCCCTCCAGGTATGGCAGCACGAGTGTGTCCGTGTGCTTGTTTGCTACTTCAGTAGTATAAAGAAAAATAAAGCGGTTACCCTGGCCTATCGACGTATGCATCAGTAGGGGCGTCACACTATGCTCTTTGGGCCACCTTACACCCTGGCGTCAGAAGACCCCAGACAGCGTGCGGTTTTAGTCGGTAAGAGTTCGACATAACCTGCCCCGCTGGCCGCGGGGTGGGTATCCATGAGGATTTCCGCACGGAAAAAAAGGGGGCGTCACACTCGCACTGCCGACCCTGTAAAAACTAAATTCTTTTTCCAAAATTAAGGTAGCTACCTACCCCTAATGGTCGATGGAGGTGGTAAAGGCTTAAAATATAAATGTTTAGGTACAACAAACAGAAATAAAACGGTACCTACAAAACACAGTTGTTTTAATTCTTCTATAGTTACTTATCAATAAAATTTTCGTCGGCACGAGCAAGTTTCAAGTAGTAGGAAATCTTAATTAGTGTTTCTAATTTAGGAAACTCGCCTAATGTAATGTTGCCTTGACATTTAATGGTTGAAAAAAAAAAAAAACATTAATTGCTTGTTTTATCTGTTAGTACCGTAGGTACTTTGTTTTCTGCTCGTTGAGTTACTTACATGCTGAAAAAGTCACCTTATCTGTTATTTATTACATGGATACAGTCGCTTTTATCTTTTTTACGTAAGTATGTAAACTCCCACTATGTATTTTTTTATACCAGTGGCAGACAAGCACACGACCCACCTGATGGGAAGCGGTCACCGTGGCCTATGGACGCGTGCAACACCTCAGGAGCATCACACTCACGCTGCCGACCCCGCAAAAACCTTCTAATGCCCTTCTTGAAGAACCCCATATTGTAGTCGTTAGGGAAAACCACTGCAGGGAGATCATTCCACAGCCTAAGCGTGCGCGGAATAAAATTTCTTCCAAACCCTACAGTGCGCACTGCAGGCGGATGCAATGTGTGAGGATGAATGATAAAAAGTGGCCGTGGCCAACATGTAAAAACAATTTCATCTGAACACATACCATTATATAGGCGGTAGAAGACGCACAGTGAGGCGTAAAATGCGGTGGTAGCTGAATGGATAAGGACGCTGCCTCTTCTCAGAGGTATCGAGTTCAATTCCAGCCGGACAGTACCAATGTGAATTTCACTTTGTGGAATTGATATGTGCTAATCATAATTACCATCTGCTGACGGTGAAGGAAAAACATCGTGAGGAAACCCACATGTCCTGAAAGAATTTCTAAGGACATGTCCGATCCACCAATCCACATTAGGCCAGCGTGTGTGGATTAAGGTCTAAACCCTCTCAGCTCTCTCGTTAGAGGAGAGGAGACCCGTGCCCAACAGTGGGACATAAATGGGTTGCTATCGAAATACTCCCACTAGTACCACCATAATGGTAGCTCCATTGGCAAGTGTCTATGATAACACTAAAATCACTTGGTAGTCCACCACGGTACCTATTGTAGAAAGAAAACCCTTTTTATCGCGGAAAACCACATGGATACCACACCCGTCGGCCATCGGGAGTGGTTATGTCGGGATCGAACCGACTAAAACCGCACGCCGTCTCGTGCCTAAATTACCGGGGTGTAAGGTTACCCAATAGGCATATCCCTCGCACTCCAGCTGACCCCGGGCCATCTACGGTTATAAGACGGCCCCCTCGACCCCCCCCCCTAAATGCGTCTATACCGGCTATGCGTCAAAAATAACTTATTTGATGTAGGTACGGCATTAGAAGTTTCACATCAAAATTAATTATTTAACGATGAATAATTTACGATGAAAGACTAAATTAGTAATTATACAGGCGAGCAATAAACGTGAATTGGTATGCACGTTCCAAGTAAATCAAATTTGAAATTATTTCAAATGAAGGCTCAAATAATTAATCTAACGGTGGAACCACACTTCGCTATTCGCTATTCGACTTTATTCACGTGTATAAATCGAAGTAAAGCTTATTCGTGTATATTTGCTTTATTCGCACGAATATTCGCCTTAGTCACTTTTCTACGACAAAAATTTTGGAGAGTTTAGTCATCTATAAAAAAATCATTGAATACAATATAGGCGAATAACGAATAGCGAAGTGTGGTTCCACCATAAATAGAATATCAGTTTTATTTTTAACTTCCATTTTAATTAATTAAAATCAACCTATTTCTATAAAAATGTTTCGTGGAAAATCTGAAAGATTTCACGAAACGGCCATAGAGCCAGACTATGAATAAAACTCTAGAAATTATTAATTAACTCATAGTGAGATAATTTTAGTATCCGCTAACGGCTTTCAAAATAAAAAGCTGAAGGAATATTAGAAACATGCCAGGATTTTTCATTTAGATTCAGACTAACTGGCCAGTACGGTCAGAAATAAAAATATCTTAACACATTCCAATTTATAGCTAAGTAGTTCATTTCATAATCTGTCATAATATTAAACTTATTGGTCTAGCCTATTTGCATTGGTCTGGGTGTTTCTATGTATAATATTATGTACATATAATATTTACAAAAAAAAGGTTTATAAATATGTTTATCCGCATTCTAGAAGCCATAAGACAAGCTAGTTAAGCTATACTTAGTATGGGTCTAGACACCGCTGTGTAGAATTTCGTAGAATTTTTTTTTATGTTTTCAAGATTACAAAAGTAATCCTATCCTATCATAATATTCTACTAATATTACAAACTAGCTTCCACCCGCAGCTTCGCCCGCGTGGATGTCGGTTATCGCGATCAAACATAGCCTATGTTGATTCTCGAGGTCTAATCTACTCCTATACCAAATTTCATCAAAATCGGTTCAGCTGTTCAGGCGTGAAAGCGTAACAGACAGACAGACAGACAGAGTTAGATTCGCATTTATAATTATTAGTATGGATGTAGAAGTTTGTGAAGATGTTTGGATATGTGTTCCTCAATACGGCTGAATTTATCTGGCTGAAATTTTATACAGGGATAGAATATAGTCTGAAATAACATATAGGCTATTTGTACAATTTTTATCCCTGGAATAAGTTCAGGAAGCAGAAACAGGCACAGAACTCCACGCGGGCATCAGTCAGTTCAATATAACTTTTGCAAATTTGCTAGTGTTCATCAACTTATGTTGCTTACTGTGCTAACTTTACCTATATGTGTAGAGTGTTTCTGCTACTGAGAAGGGTCACACGATCTTCTTGAAGGAAGGATAAGCTGGCTAAAGCATGAATGACAGCTACTTCCAAATGTTAAAACCGTTACCCGCATATCATCACGCTAGCTGTGGAAGTATTAGGTACTTCCAATGTGAACATTGTTTGCAAATTTGTCAGCGATAAATGACTTTTTTATACCACGTAGGTGGCAGACAAGCACACAGCCCACTTGATGGGAAGCGATCACCGTGGCCTATGAACGTGTGCAACACCAAAGGCGTTATCCACGCGCTGCCGACCCTGAAGGGAAAGGGTGGGGGTAGGAAAGTGTGGGGAGGTTAGGAAGGGTTGGAGGGGGGAGGAGGGGTACAATGAGCTCTGTCTACCCTACATACCATCGGGAACACAACACGATGACTATTATGGCCTCGGTTTTCTATAGGGCGGAGGTACTACCCAGTCGGACAGCTCATTTTGGGACGGGAGATACCGCCGTGTCCTACCTCCAATAAACAACTTCTGAGGGTGATTGTACTCTTTGAAAAAAACGTCGTGGTTCCTTCCGCCTACAGTCTCATGCTTTAAGATGACTTTACCTCACCTGATGGTAAGCTTAAGTCTCAGGAATAGGGTTGACCATCACATACACCGATAATAGTGTGATGGTGGCTCTCAGCTTGACGGCCTCGACAGGTACTTTTGCCCGAAATGCTTTTTCACGCCCCGCTTATAGGACCTATGTTTATAATTCAGACTATTTGAAAGTAAAACACTATCTTGAGACGAAGGTCTATGAACTCAGATTGAAGAGCACTTACTCTGCATAAAGATGTCTGCAGGGCTAAACTGAAAATACTTTCCTTGCCGCTATCCGATATAGTTGATCGCAAAACCGTCTACGAAACTCAAAGATAAGTCCACTTCATGTTAAGTATTTAAAATTAAAAACAAAGGGATACTCTCGTGAACCGGCACTCGAGACAAGTTGAGTAAAGTTGAGCTGTGTACTTGTTGAGCAATGTCGAGTAAACTCAACCTATGTTAGTAGTTACTCCAGTCACGGACCAACGCGCCGCTTTTTTAATTAGGGTTTTTACTTTTTTATGTACTTATGTGTTTTATTGACGCTATTTTGTTAGTTGGCTTTGTTTATTTGACTGTAAACTATATCTTTGCTAGGAAATTTTATATTTGGTCTATTTAATATGAGAGATATTTCGGTATTTACTTGGAACCTTTTCAAAAGTAGACTGAGCTAATTACTAACTTTTAAACTTTCGCGTTCCATGATATACTAATATAAACATAAACTCACGCCTATATCCCCGAAGGGGTAGGCAGAGGGAACCACGCGGTTCCCAAACCCGAGGGGGCCATCTCGAATCCGGAGATGGCCCGGGTCAAGCCGGGTGCGAGGGAAATGCTCTTTGGGCCACCTTACACCCTGGCGTCAGAAGACCCTAGACGGCGTGCGGTTTTAGTCGGTAAGAGTCCGACATAACCTGCCCCGCTGGCCGCGGGGTGGGTATCCATGAGGATTTCCGCACGGAAAAAAAAAAAAAAAAAAAAAAGGGGTAGGCAGAGGTGCTAGCACCCACATTTTTTCGCCAGTTTATGTTTAGGTCCCAATGTAATAGGTGGCGAGCCTATTGGCATTAACCGGGCACTTATAAACCTGCGATAAATACACACATAACTTCGAAAAGCATCGAAAAGTCATTGGTGTGTGCCATGGTGAACCTGGGATCGAACCCGAAAACTCGTCTCAGCGGTCCATTACCCAAACCACTAGGCTACCGCGGTTACCACAAAGATAACAAAGATCCATCTATTTGCATTAATTATAAGTCTCCTAAATTATGTTTATTCATTGCGTTAACCAATTTTAAAGAGGCTTAGCAACCGATTGTGTATTCACAGTCATGTGGGCGAACAAGTGACAGCCATATGTCAAATCCAAGGTCCAGGTTATGTCAATATGACAGACATATATGGGCATACACTGTTGTTCTAACTACTTGTATAGTGGTATTAGCGATTATGGAATATTTTGGGTTAAGCATATAAATTATGCTATAGTCGTTCTGCCTAATATAGGTAGAAGAATGATGAAATAGGTTAAATGTTGTGAAATTTTAAGGTGATAATATGGTGGGATAATATCCAGCAAATTTGATATATAAAAATCAATGTTTGTTTGTTCGTATGTTTATAACTGTTAGTCCGATTGTGATAGAACTCTGTAAGTTATTATTGCTTGTTTTAGCGTGAAGGTTATGGATATAGTACCTAACTTAGAAAATGTATATTTTATATCCTCAAAACAGTAGGCAGAAGTGCATACAAACCGATAAATAGACAAGAATTTCAAACAAAATATTTTTGTGTAGAATCGTTCATATATATTACTAGCTTTTGCCCGCGGCTTTCCCCCGCGTGGAAGTCGGTATCGCCACCAATTAAACGACTCTCCACTCCACTCTCCACTCTACTCCACTATCCACTCCATTCTACACTTCACTCGCCTCTTCACTACACTTCACTCTGCACTCCAAAAATAAAGGATAAAAGTATTCTATGTCCGTCTCCTAGTTCTAAGCCTCCTACCAATTTTCAGCCAATTCGGTTCATCCGTTCTTGAGTTATAAATTGTGTAACTAACACGACTTTCTTATATATATGTATTAGAAGAAATCATTTTTTTTTAATATCTCCAATGTTTACACAGCTTTTTTACAATTTTAAATTAGTATAAAGAAACCGCCAGACGTTTGGTTCGATAACAATTTTTTTATTGCTAGGTTTTATCAAATGTAATAATTTTAATTGTAATTTTTATAAAAAACAAGTTAAATTTCAAAAATATAAATAAGTAAAATTATTGTGTTACGTGCGTTGCTGATAAACTTGTGCTTACAATAAAAAAATCACCTTATCGTGTAGGCAAAACCACCACTCTATAGGTGATGTAGCGGTAAAGCGTTCGACTGCTAAATCAGAGGTCGCAGGATCGATTCCTGCTCAGTGAAAATATTTAGGTGCATGAATATGAATTTTTGCATTGGTCTGAGTGTTTTGACCACTTTCTCTCCTGATAGTAAGTGAAAATGTTGGTCGATGATCGATCACGCTTGCCTAGAAGCAACCTATTACTTTTGACTGTAAGACTTTTAGGTTATAGCTTTCCGAAAACATAGACTCAGACAGAGTATTTCCACTCTTTAGCAGTTTTTTTAAGACACTTTGGAGGCAGACAAGCACACGGCCAATCTGATGGGGAACGGTTACCATTGCCTATGGACGTGTGCAACACCAGAGGCGTCGCAGTCGTGCTGATAACCCAGGGGGGTTAGGGGAAAATAGGATTGGAGTAGGTTCGGGTGTGTTTTTTTTTTATACTACGTAGGTAGGCAGATAAGCACACGGATCACCTGATGATTATGATGATGCTGGTTGAGAGAGTTCATGTGCTGACAACGCAGGAGACATATTTGTCTCCCCGCTGATAGCACAGAATGCCTCCAGTGAGCTCTGGATACCCTACTCACAGCTAGGAACAATACGATGGTTATTATGACCGCGGTCTTCTGTAGAGCGGAGGTACTACCCCAGTCGGACTGCTCGATTCTGACGGGCGATACTAACGTGTCCTACCTCCATATTCAGTACGCATACGCATATCTAACATTTTCTTGCAAAATCCGTATGGGCTTTTTGTCCAAACCATTAATATTATCAAAGTGACCTTAGTCTCACGGCATTTTAGTAGGTAATTATAACAAGTTTGAAGCCAGACAATATACTTTTAGGGCCAATTGTATGGTAATTTGTACGAGTATTTAACGAAGCCTTCGTTAATGTATAGAAAAGTTTCTCAAGTTTAGTACATCAAGTGTCTTGGGTGTTGCAATGTTGCGATTATTCAAAGGTTCTTTTGTTTCCTAATAATATACATTAGCAATTTAAAAGTAAAAACAAGCACATAACCCACATACATAAATATAGGTAAATAAAGAACATTTTATATTTCATATTTTTTTCTCAATCACGCTTTATCGGGTGAACGAATATGGAGGAAATTTGATACAGCAACAGATTTATAGTCCGGAATAACATAGGTACATAAATTTTTATTCCTCAAATAGGTTCCTGTGTAGCAAGTCAGGCATAGTAATAGACAAATTAATATTTAATAAAAATATAATACTACCATCTATTTATCAAATGTTTTCGTGAATTTGTCACCCCAAAAAGTAAACAAAAAAGGACTTACCTGGATCTCATATACAATCTATATGTAAAACTTAACGGAATATTCCAGGCCAAAATCCGTGAAAAATCTCAATACGCTGGCACTCGACGTGTTCCCACCAAGGGATTTGTTTTCACCATTCGTACTACAAAAGTAAAAAAAATATATATTTTTTGTCGATGTTTCAATATTCTTTTTTGTCAACGGTACAAGGCCGGGCTTTGTAAAGCCCGAATGAACTCGCATTAAGCTTGACAGGAAAGGTTCAATTGTATTCTTTTCTGGATAATAAATGGTGAAATAATATAACAATCCAACGTTTTGCGGATTTTAACTGGTAGTTAAATTAATAAATAAAAGTAACTAAAATAAAGTTAACTTATTACATTTTAAAACAGTTGAATAAAGTGCATAATTGTACGACATAACGGCATAAAAGATCGTCATATCATTTTGCTATCGTGGCATAAAAGTTAATTTTAGGTCTAGGTGCGCTAATTATATTAGGTACATAACAATAAAAACGCAGTAGGCAAAAATTCGTATTAATACACTACTGAGTGCTCTTGCGATATACAATTTGTGACATAACTAGTGTCCGATCCGTGAAGGTGTGTTATCTTTTTTCGATCTAAGTACTGTATTTAGGAGACCTATGTGGTCATTAATTTATCGGACATTAGTTTTATTACTAACTGTAGGTACTTGAAGAAAATATAAAAATAATATAAAGATTTCGCATAAGTGACAACCCTAACACCGCTAGTATTAACTACCACAGTTTACCCACGGGGCTATTTCTACACAAACTAAAGGAAAAATACAGAATCAAGATCCTTTAACATACTGTATCCTTAACGTTACGTCTATACTAATACTAGCTGTTACCCGCGGCTTCGCTTGTGTGGATTCTGCTTAACGGAACTTATTCGTCATTCCAGACTAATTTATCTCTGTAGAAAATTTCAGCTAGATACTTTCATCCGTTAGGACAACCATTCAACATCGCTTCATACTTCACATTTTTTTTATATTTTTAGTAGGAAAAAAAATAGATAGGATTATAAAGACAGAGACCGACTTTTGTGAGTTTGTTTGTGGGTTTGGGGTGAACGATTTAGAACACAAAAATATTTTCCTTGGAATTCCTGTCTGTTTTTGGATCGATCCCGAAACAACAGACAAAAATGCCTAAAAATATGTTTAGAATCGTTATTTCAACATAAACCCAATATTTTTTAAATATCACTAATTTATAGTACCTACATTTAAATTACATTTTCAACTCTTAAAAATAATTACACTCTTCCAATATTGAAAATAACACTACTCTTACTATTAATGAAAACTTTATTAAAACATATTCCACAGCGTTGCCCTGAAATACATAATGAAGCGTAGTTTACAATTCAAATATAGGTATAATTTTAAAAAATGGAACAGTTTTCCAGTTCCCAGTTCCGTTTAATTTGGAACGTAACTGGGGCCTTACTCTGAATTGTTGAAAATGTCGTTTTTTGACCATTTGTCAAAAAACGACAGCGAAAACGTCAAATGTATTTTGGGAGTAGGAGGTGTACTGATAACAATCGACAACGTCAATGTCAAACGATCGAAGACGGATCCGAAATCCGAAACGAAACACTTTCGGGGTAGCTAAATGGTCAAAACGTCAACGGATACGAATATTCTCGTTTTTCGGAGTAAGGCCCCTGGAACCGAATGAGTTCCATGAACTGTTTGAGAGTATAATGCATATTATAGTTGAACATTTTCATACGTCATATGTAAAAAGTTGTATTTGGCGAATCAGTTCGGGAAAAGTTGAATGCTGAATTTAAGACGGGTCTTTCTGTTCAATGAATTTTTGAAACAAGTAGTATAATAATTTTTAAGGAGGTAGAACGTGACGGTATCTCCCGTCTGCATTGAGCAGTCCGTCTGGGGTAGTACCTCTGCCCTACAGAAGACCGCGGCCATAATAACCATCGTGTTGTGTTCCCGCCGATAAGTAATGTACCACGAGCTCCCCTCATCCCCTAATCCCCACCTCCTCTCACCCAAACTTCACAACCCTCACCTATCCAGAGTCGTCAGCGCAAGTGTTACGCCACTGGTGTTGCACACATCCATAGGCCACGGTGACCACTTCCCATCAGTTGGGCCGTATGCTTGTCTGCCACAAAGTTCATCCATAGATAGGTATACCTCACTCCTGTAGCTCAAATAAATAATTCGGATCGTGGGTTTAATTTCCTAGATATTTATTTTTATCGAGCTAAATCTACACTCCCTTTCTAGTCTAAAAATAAAATACGGACGCCAAAAAAATTCACAGCTATAAAAAACTGAAGTGACGGTTTGATGAAATTTCATTGAACCTACGTGAAATATTTGCCTGGAGCAATAAACGCGCACGTGAACCCAGAGTGAAATCGTATCCGCGGTGCACTGAAAACAAACTGGTATTATATTCAATGAAAAAACGACCTGTTAAATTTGAGCTCGCGGTGGATATCCAAATAGTTCGACCGACGTTACAGGCCACGCGTTTCACTACGAATATATATTTGAAAATTCAGCACTAGACCATACTTATAAAACCTACGGAAGCAACACGTTGAACACGAGTGTGTCACAAAAATTACAGCGGCTAAACATGTGTGAGTGAATTTTGGATAGCAACTGTGTTGACTTTTAAACTTTCGCGTTCCATGATTATAATATATAAACGGGAATTAACGCGACAATGGTATAGGTATATACATACCTTTGGAATGTCTAACGTTACACCGGCCGTGGTCACAGGCTGACTGTCTCAGCTTCGCACGCCCCCCGTCGTCGAGTCCGTGAGGTAGCCGGTTGGTCATCTACCCGCACATTTTCGACATTTTTCATAATAATATTGTTTCTCCATGTACCGTCACATCGCGTTAATTCCCGTTTACATTATTATTATAACAATGTATTACCCAAATGTAATTGAAATGTGATTCCTGGATAATTTTTCATACTGTCACTACAGTTTTTACACCATTTCACTACACAAGACATGCTGTATTTTTTCGCTACTTGAACTGACCTGAAGCGAGTGACGTTTGCACCAACTTGACAAGATACGTTTTTTTTTATATATTTTTTCTCTACTTACACTATGAAGCAAATGACGTGAGTGCCGACTTGTACTTTACGTATAAGCAAGTGGGCTAACTTTAGTGTCGTTAGTTGTATTGTTCAACGCGTTTCATCCCTTGGTTTTTAGGTGCATGAATAGACCGTTGAAAAGCCAGAAATTCGCTGTGAAACTTTCATTGGCAATGAAATTTAATGAACAAAATTTATTTTGTACGTTACAGTTGGGCGGTCGGTGCTGTGGACAGCCCAAGGTTTGGTTCCAAATGTAACTTCGGTGTTGGCTCCTAAATGACTTCGTCTCGGGGTTTTTTAGTACACCCTTGCGTGTTATTTTACGAAGCTTTGCCAATGATATTATTGAGTTTTATGGGCAGTTTAATGGGCAGTTTGTGGCGTCCATATAGCCTAGTAATAGATAAGAAAGTTGCATCAATGCCTTTATGATATTCTTGATACGAACTGGTTCACATTAAAATAACGTCTTGAAAACAAGATGTATTGCATATTTTTAAAATTATACTTTTAATTGGAATTCTTTACCAGCGCATGTGTTTCTTTCCTCGTATTATAGTCCCGGGACCTTTAAGCGGGATGTGAAAAAGTATTTCATGAGGCCGTCAAGCTAAGGACCACCACTGAAGCGCTACCGGTGTATGTAGTAGTGACCCCAGTTCTAAGATTTTACCTTAGGCTTACCATCAGGCGAGGTGAAGTCATTTTGAAGTGTCCTGTATAAAAAAATCAAGTAGGAGATCTTTCTTCGGAGCAAAAACCTGTGGTGAACTATAATTGGTGGTAAATATGATTATACTTACCTGTTAAGAATTCCGCAATCCTATTCTAATATGTCACTGTTTGTTTGTCCAAATAAATTATAAAAAAAGTTTTTGCAAGACCTCTGTAAATAGACATTATTCATGGATACAAATATTTGCACAGAGCGGGAATCGAACACACGCTGCAGAGGCCGCCAAACAAAATGGTCAACAACATAAACTATTATAGTTACGTGTAACTTACTAACTAGTTTCCTGTTAAAGTTTAACACTGATCAGAGTGTTCGTCGTTTGTGTAAATACTGGTGGGGCTATTATGATCGGAGCAAATCGAAATACCTAGCGACTACAATATGGGGTTCTTCAAGATGGGCATTAGAAGGGTCGACAGCGCGAGTGTGACACCCCTGGTGTTGTACACGTCCATAGGCCACGGTGACTGCTTCCCATCAGGTGGGCTGTGAGCTTGTCTGCCACGTAAGTGGTATAGGAATCGAACACACGCCGCAGAGGTCGTCAAATAAAATGGTCAACAACATAAACTATAATAGTTACGTGTAACTTACTAACTAGTTTCTTGTTAAAGTTAACGCTGATCAGAGTGTTCGTCGTTTGTGTAAATACTACGGGGCTATTATGATCGGAGCAAATCGAAATCCCTGGCGACTACAATATGGGGTTCTTCAAGAAGGGCATTAGAAGGTTCGTCAGCGCGAGTGTGACGCCCCTGGTGTTGCACACGTCCATAGGCCACGGTGACTGCTTCCCATTAGGTGGGCTGTGAGCTTGTCTGCCACGTAAGTGGTATAAAATACCTCCTCAGCAAATTAAACAGAAACATAATATAATATTATGTTTGTTATGAGGTCACCGCCCACAAACATTATTAATAACACTAGTCACTTGTTTGCCTTCTGCTTGTTGCTAGGTATTTATTTAAAAATCTATTAGGCTACGTCAAAAAAGGAAATTCTCAATTCATCCGTCATTTTTTTATGTTTCGCAATCAGCTCGCCTCCCACTCGCTCCCACCTGTGCCCTCTGCTAGTCAGAGGGACACGTGGAGAGCCTCGGAGAAGCTCTCTAGAGGGCCACTCCCACCCCGGCCGGATTGGCCGCAAACAGCAGCGTCTCCCGTGGCAAGTGGGAGGCGCTGCTCGCTTCCGTTTCCCAGGTGCACCGCATGAAGGTTTCGGCCCGCACCCAGGAGTAGTAAGTGGACGCTGGGTTCTAACGAGTCATAGCCTTGGATGCAACCAGGAGCAAGCAAAGAAGAAAGAATAAGTAAAGTTTTAATGACTTACAATGGCACAGGTTTAAATCTATGTGGTTTCGTAACCTTGTTTCTATCTAAGTTTTAAGCTATCTCTAAGCCACATTATAACATACTTTGTTCAGCGATTTTCGAGTATAGAGATAACAAAGAGACAGGTCGAGTTACATATTTTTGTATATGTGTTACTATATCTCAAGAAACCTAGCATCCCCACCCCTTCCCAGCTCTCCCCCTTTCCCTTCAGGGTAGGCAGCGCGTGTGTGACACCCTTAGTGTTGCACACGTTCATAGGCCACGGTGACCGCTTCTCATCAGGTGGGCCGTGTACTTGTCTGCCACCTACGTAGTATAAAAAAATGGCTAAAGGGATTCGGCAGAAATATTCCACAGAGCACTTCTACAATACTATAACGTTTCCTTATCACGTATATTTATATAAATAAAAATATCAAATATTTTAACCCATTAACTCCGATAGCGGTACAACGGTGGCGTGTTGACTGTGATAATTAAATAAATTACCTCCACTTTTTAAACTTTTTAATACCCATCACATTTCAAACTTGACACAATCGGGTTACAACCGGCGATACAACGCTATACGTGCACTTTTTAAACTAAAACATGGTGAATTTTTAAACACGCTACGATAAAAAATAGGTTAAAAACCTAGGTACTGAAAGCGTTTTAGAATAGTTTTCAAATTTACTTATATTCATGTACATACATACATACATACGTATGCTCACGCCTTTTTCCCTCCGGGGTAGGCAGAGACATCAGATCGCCATCTGCCTCTGTCCTTACATACTTCACGCGCTTCCTCTACTGTCATCAAACCTTTCAGCAAGCCCGCCGGTTTCGAGTGCTTTTGACCTGCCCTTTTTGCGATCAATCATTAATTTGGTCAATAATTATGAGTATACAATACACTGGTTATTGTATACTCATGAGCACCTACAAAGGGCTAGGCAGAAATACAACAGGTACCCACATTACGTCATCGGGGTCATTAAGAAGTCGTGAATCGTGGTTCTTAAATCCGAGGTGCCTATCTAAATACCGCAGATGGCCGTGGTCAGTCAGGGTATAATGGAAATGTCTCGTGAGTCACCTTAAACCCTGGCGCCTGAAGACCCGAGATCACAAGTTCAGTACTGCCCTCACAGGCCATGAAGAATTCCACACGATGAAGAAAGTACGGAAAAATGTTGAGCCCTAAAAATTGCAACTCCCGTCAACGTTGCAACTTCTCTGGTCATACAAAAACTTACATAAATAAATATCTAATTTCTCACTGGCACTACGAGTGCTCAGACCGAAGGGCACCCTTCTTCCTACAGTTGGAGCAAACTTAGAAAGTGCACGGTTAAAGCGATCCGTTTCCAACCTTGACACCAATACACGCACGTAGAGTAGAAAATATGGCATTTGTAGTGAATTATCTCTAGTACCGGTTTAAGAAACAAATTTTAAGATATAGCACGATGTAGTATATGATGATAGTTTATTATATATCATATTAACGTGTGTATATAGGGAAAATTAGGCTTAGTTGTCGGCCATATATAAAAAAAAAAATTCCAGGACATTCTAAATTGCGCTATCTAAACCCAAGGAGGTAGGACACGACGGTATCTCCCCGAAATGAGCTGTCCAACAATCCTCATGGATATCTCCCCGCGGCCAGCCGTATAGTCCAGTCGGACTTGTACCGATTAAAACTGCACGCGGTCTAGGGTCTTCTGGCAACGAGGTGTAAGTTCACCCAGAGAGCATTTTCCTCGCATCCGGGTTCACCAGTTAGACTAAAAAGCTGACCCCAACTGAATTGGTAAAGACTCGAGGAAGGAAAAATTTTTTTTATACTACGTAGACCTGCACATGGCTCACCTGGTGGGAAGCAGTCACCATGGCCTATGGAAGTATGCAACACTAAGTGTGTCACATACCATAAAGGGAAGGGGGGAGGGCCAAGAAGGGATGGGGAAGTTAGGAAGGGAGGGGGGATACAGTGAGCTCTGGCTATCCTACTTACAGGCAGGAACACAACACGATGGTTATCATGGCCGCGGTCTTCTACAGGGCGGAGATACTACCACAGTCGGACAGCTCATTTCGGACGAGAGATACCGTTGTGTCCTGCCTCCTTTTCTTAATCAATCAATCAATTAGCCTATTGCAGTCCACTGCTGGACATAGGCCTCTCCCAATGTACGCCATAGCACCCGATCCTCCGCCTTGCGCATCCAGTCCATCCCAGCTACTCTTTTCAGGTCGTCCGTCCATCGTGCTGGGGGGCGTCCTACTTTACGTTTGCCGGTTCGCGGTCTCCACTCTAGGACTCGTTTGCTCCACCCCGGCCATCGGTCTTTCGGCAGATGTGACCAGCCCATTGCCACTTCAGCTTGCTTATTCTGCGAGCTATTCTCCTCTTTTTATCCTATTTATCCTCCTTTTATATCTCCTATTGTATAAAATAGAACAAAACGATTGAGTGTCCAATATTTCCCTTTATCCGAATTGACCTACTTCCTACGTGCTATCAGACACGTGTTATGCACAAACACACGAACATACGGACGAAGCACGCGGACCGGCGCGCGACTATCGACACCTGGCAGCAGAATGTCACGTCTTGGTTTATATTAATACAATTCAGATGTAATAATGTTGTTTTATATTATTACCTTATCTCCACTTCCGTTTACGTGCGATTTGAGGAGTTTAATTTAGGAAGGAGACCACCTATTGCGTTTGGTATTATCTCATCTTAAACGTGAGAATCTGTAGACTTTATAATATGAATTATCGTTTAGTGAATGAAGCCTTGCTCATACCTAAATCTATTTCAAAGAAAGGCCAGGTCAAGAATACCCGCGACCAGAGAGCATTGATTGAATGATAGCAACCCATTTATGTCCAACTGCTGGGCACGGGTCTCCTCTCCTCTAACGAGAGAGCTGAGAGGGTTCAGTTAACGCGGGCCTAATGCGGGTTGGTGGATCGGACATGTCCTTAGAATTTCTTCTAGGACATGTGGGTTTCCTCACGATGTTTTTTCTTCACGGTAAGCAGATGATAAACATGTGATTAGCATATATAAATTCCACAAAATGAAATTCATTTTGATACTGTCTGGCCGGATTCGAACTTGATACCTCTGAGAAATAGTCACGTCCTTTTCCATTCAGCTACCATCGCCTTAACACCAGTTGTCAGTGGGTATATATGAAAACAATTGAAATTAAAGAAGCGTGTATGCCAAGATTGCAGCAAGTAGAAAGATATGGTCTCTGCCTACCTGAATGAGCAAAAGACGTGATTTTTTTTTATACCACGTAGGTAGGTGGCAGACAAGCACACGGCCCACCTGATGGGAAGCGGTCACCGTGGCATATGGACGTGTGTGACACCTTTGGTGCGCTGCCTACCTTGAAGGGAAGGGGGGACGGCTAGGATGCGGTGCCGAGTCTAGGAAGGGGTGGGGGGAGGAGGGGTACAGTGAGCTCTGGCTACTCTAATTACCAGCGGGAACACAACACGATGGTTATTATGGCCGCGGTCTTCTGTAGGGCGGAGGTACTACCCCAGTCGGACAGCTCATTTCGGACGGGCGATACCGTCGTGTCCTACCTCCTTCCAACGTGATTTTATGTATGTAATCATCTAAGTATCCCTTTCTCTATCTTGATCATTACATCTTGTACTATACTAACACTCTGAATAAGCCATTAACATTAAAATATTATCCACGCGGAAGAAGTAAATGATTTTACAATATCAAATTTCAGAATGCAATTATTATTTTATTATTACAAGCGTATGGACAGCTATTTTATAGACCTATCTATTACAAGTAATCTCATCTTTTAATACCGGGAAGAGCATATAACATAAGGTATTGCACTCAAATGGCCTTAAAACAGAGGGTCAATTATTCTTGTAAATTATGTTCAAAATTGAGTTTCGATCTCATCCTGATCTCGTAAGTATAAGTTATGAAATTGTAGCTCTATATCAAAAGACTATTTAAAAGATTTTTTTTTAATCGGTCACATCGATATGACTTCACCTCGCCTGATGGTAAGCTAAAGGTAAAGTCTCAGGAAGAGGGTCCGCATTACATACACCGACAGTGCCATAATGATAGCCCTCAACTTGACGGCCTCATCAAATGCTAAAATGTCTGACAAGACCAGAAAGTTTATAAACAAAGAAAGGTCATTCTGTTGATCGAATTAACTTTTCAGCAGTATTTTACCTAAAATAAAAATACGAAGCTCTTGTAATACTCGAAATATAACTTATTAATACATTCACAGCGTTTTCATGTAGAATCGCGATATTATTTTCCAATATTTATATCAACAGTTTTTATTTTTTCGTACACGTTCGCCCTTATGTGGTTCTAGAATTTTCCAATTTGATAAAAGCGTTTGGTGTATGGCAGAGTTTTAGGTTCGTAGTGCAGTTTGTCACATGCTATCGTAAGATATTCAGTAATATAAAACCGATATTAGCACCCAAAATTGACGGGCTTGCATTAAAGGTTTAATGACAGTAGAGGAAGCGCTTGAAGTATGTGAGGACAGAAGCAGGCTGTTGTCTCTGCCTATCCTAGAGAGAAAAATGCGTGAACGTATGTTTATATAAATTTTTATCCATCAAGTGTGGTTATGTCAGACTTGGACCGACTAAACTACATGCCGTCTTGGGTCTTCAGACGAAGAGGTGTAAGGTTGCATTTCCCTTGCATCCCGATTGGGCCATGGCCATCTTCGGTTTGGAGATTGATGCTTCGGGTTTAGGAACCAGGGTGTTCCTGCCTTGTCCCCGGAAAAAAGGGGCGGGAATAACCGGTGGGCTATTAGCATAACCAAACTCATTGTAATGTGCAACAACCCTAAAATTTCAACACCGCCGTCGTATCTGGTAGTAAATAAACAATATTCTTTGGATCGCAAACACCGCGTAAATACTAGAGTGAGAACCATTTACATACATGTGTTTGCTACTCAGTGCTCAGACAATACAGCTGTCAATTTTAACTTACTCAATTTAAGATAGTGCTATTTGTGAACTATCTATACTATTTATAAGTAGGTAAGTAAGTTAGGTACGTTAGCTGTGTCTGTACATCATCATCTACCAGCCGTTTTTTCCGTGCGGAAATCCTCACCTCGCGGCCAGCGGGGCACGTTATATCGGACTATTACCGACTAAAATCGCTTGTATGGAAGTTACCTAACCTGGAGAAAGTCTGTAGGTATGTTTGTTAATAATGTGCTAGTTGTTGCTCGCGACTCCGCCCGCGTGGATTTTAGTTATCGTTTTTGGTTGTAGTTTACTTTAGTATGCTACCTTTTCCTAATGACTTAGATCGGAAAAATAGAACATCCAGGATGGGATTCGAATCCGCGACCAGTCCCTTACAGGGGATTCCCCCTCTGATCAACCTCTGACTCTGACCATCTATTTTACATGGATGCCCCTGATGTTGCACATGTCTATAGGCTACGGTGACCACTTCCCATCAGGTGGGCCGTGTGCTTGTCTGCCACATAAGTAGTATAACAAAAAAAGCGCTATAGTCTGATCGCGGGTTCAAGTCCCGTTCTGGATGTACTCTTTTTATTATTTTAAACAGTTTTATAAAAGGTATAATAAACTATTTGATAGTTTAAATTTCAAATTTATACTCAAGATCATTTACGAAAATTGCTTTTATGCGAAGGTACACTTACTAGCAATAGAGAAATAACTCCCATTAAAACATAATACGTACAGCATAAACAATCTAACAATTATTGTAATACCTTCTCTTGCTAATACCGCTGTCCTTGCTTAGCAACCTTAAACAAACCTCCCAACAACTCTATCACAACGGCATAAAGTTCAAAATCGAGTAATTCAAAAGACAGAATTAATTTTGTCCTTGCATTCTAGAACAAACTTAATTAGCGGTCGGTATAACCTTCTGCCGTCGTGTTAGAGTTTATAATTGCGTGTTTTGTTAGCAAGTACGTTTGATAATATTAGTTGTTAACCATGAACTGAAGGGCGCAGCGAGGAACCATGCATTAACATTTAGGGTATATTATGTTTGATGATGAAATTTAGCGTAAAACGGAATTGCGTGCTTTCCTTCGAATGACGTCAGATTGGAAATTGATTACAAGGAGCTGGTGAAATGTTTGAGAAATGATGACGAGTATATTAAGATGAAGTAGTTTGTTAATATTACCGCGCTATGATAATGTTAATGTTATAACCGCGTTAGCCTAGTGGTCTGGGTAATGGACTGCTGAGACGAGGTCTCGGGTTCGATCCCAGGTTCACCATGGCACACACCAATGACTTTTCGATGCTTTTCGAAGTTATGTGTGTATTTAATCGCGGGTTTATAAGTGCCCGGTTAATGACAATAGGCTCGCCACCTATTACATTGGGACCTAAACATAAACTGGGGAAATGTGGGTGCTAGCACCTCTGCTTACCCTTTTGGGGATATAGGCGTGAGTTTATGTTATGTTATGATGTTAATATTAGAAACAGACTGATGCCATTTTTTACCCGACTGCCGAAGAAAGGAGGGTAATGTTTTTCGAGACTATGTATGTATGTATGTATGTATGTATGTATGTATGTATGTCAATTTCTTTGGCACGGCCTACAGCCTAAACGGCTTGACGGATTTTGACATGCGAGGTATCATTTTATTCGTCAGGATCGTGTGAGTGACACTGGGTATATTAAAATTTCTAGAAAATCAAAATGGCGGATTTTTGGCGGCAAAATGAAAATCTTGAAAATTTTTCTTGCACGCTGTACAGCCTGAACTGCTTGACGGATTTTGCCAAACAAGGTGTTGTTTGATTCGTCATGATTGTGTGAGTGACACCAGGTATATTAAAATTTCTAGAAAATCAAAATGGCGTATTTTTGGCGCCACAAACATTTGACTGCGATGGACGCAAAAACTGCTGAACGAATTTCGATGCGGTTTTATTTGTTTAAAAGGTCTTGGTCAGACTTAAAATCTTACGTTTTTTTTATTACAATCGGTTTAGTAGAACCAGAGATATGAGCAAAACTATAATAATTAAGGTTGAATTTCGGTGATGTCCCTTCACTACACGAAAATTATTTACTCCATAAAAGATAGATTTTATACTTCATTATTATCTGGACAGCTATGTAAATAACTAAAAAGTATAAAATAAAAAAAATAAATTTAAAAATTCAAAAACCCAACTGCCTAAAAACTGAAAAGAAAAAAAACTAGCACTTAGATTGATGTCCGGTGGTCTAGAAACATAACAACTGAACAGTCGGGATTTAGGCAGTTGGGTTTTTGAATTTTTAAATTTATTTTTTTTATTTACACCATCTTATTTTTTCTTTTCCACTCATTTATAAACTCACACACGTTTCCTTCCTCCTACCAGTCCCAGGTCCTTTAAGAGGGGCGTGACAAAGCATTTGATAAGGCTGTCAAGCTGAGGGCCACCATTATACCATCAGGCGAGGTGAAGTCATATTGACGTGACCTGTAAAAAAAAGTTTGGTTGAATGAATTAATATTTCCCAATCCTTAGTAACTTATTGATTAGTCGGCTATTACGCTAGCTATCCTTTATAGGAAAGGGGAGAGTGAGACTAATTGGAAGAAAGGTATTTATTAGTACTAAAATTAGGTAGGTATTACTTCTGAAGGCTGAGTTAGCTCATTCGTGTCAGGGAACGCGTAACACTTCTCTTTTCGTGTTGATTATATACCAATCTATTGCTAAAATATACATACACAACAGCCAGTGTGATATAACTGTACAGGGTTCGATTCCCGCTCAAAACTATAAACATGCTAAAATGCAATTATTTTTACAAACTAGTAAAATCCGACCAAGTCTAAAACTTTTTGCAGCTCTATACGTTTCGTTCCAAAAAAAAAAATTTTAATAATAACTTTCAAATTTAACCACATCCTGTAGCATTAAATTAAAAAAATAAACCGTTATTAGTTACTACTGGTACCGCTCTGCCCTCTACGCATTATCACTTTACGGTCATAAGTTCATTTCAATAGCCTATTGTGTAATTATCTGTTTAGGATCTCGTGTTTACATTTTTATTGTGCAGTCGGCTAAATTTATGACGTCATCGTATCATTACTTTGTATGCACGTATAGGTATAAATTATAATGCATTGTGCAGTTTAACTGATGGTAAAGGTCTTTTGTGGTGTACCGTATAAGATATTATGGGTTGGGATTAATTTTATAGCGGGATTTGGTAACATAAAAATGCGATTTAAATCCGTTTTGGCAGCAGTCAAATCTGTGTTCTCCATCATTGCCACAGAACTAAGAATGTTTTTTTAGTTCCGTGGTCACATTATAGGTCTTGGCGAAAGTAAACAATTGCAAATACATTTTTTTTTCTTCTATTCTTGATTCTTTTTGAGATGTTATATATTATATAGCCATGATTTATCTATATATTATACAATATTAACAAAAAATTAGGTGGATGTCAAAAAGTTTTCATGAAATTAGTAGCCCTAATACAGCTACTAAAAGCCTACATAAAGCTACGGTCAACGACAAAAGTAGGTTTTGAATTGAACACCTTAGCCTTAACCTATAATAAAATTATAAATAAAACATGAAATACATTAACTGTATCCTCTGATAGGTACTTCATTCAGTTCTAGAGCTCTAGACTGTACAGAAAGGAATCAAATAGTTTTTACTGCATATTATACCTACAAGTCAATTAAAATGATAGATTACTGCAAGATTCTTTTCACATTGATCTTCTTTTTCTTTGTAAAACTAACCGTGAATTGAAAAACAATTACCATTGATGCTTATAAAAATAATTCAATTTTAATTTTTGTGTCTAAATCTTTGTCTATAAGTATACTTTATATATGTGTGATATTTTTTAAATACGTGTGCATATGTGTGTGTGTATAAATGTTCTCAATTTTATTTATAAATTTTTTGTTGCCCGCGCAAAATATGTGCATACACAACATGACATTAACGACGAAGTACAGTCGCCTGTCAAAGAAGAGCGCAGTACCGCCCAATTAGACATTGGAACATAAGCTGTTACGCATAAAAGTGGCATAAGAATAAATTGAAGCTTTTCCGACGTGCCTCGTAAACTTTCGCTGTGAACACAATGTAGGGACTGCCCTGACATGGATTAATCTCGTCTTTTGAAAGCTAATAACAAAGAATAAGTAATTTAAGCAGACGCGTTAATTTTGTACCTACTTTGTTGGCCAAGGAAAAAATCCTTATTATTTAAATACGTAGATGTTTTGTCTCTACATTTTTTTACTATTTCATCTTAATTCTACCTTAACAGATACCTAACTAAATCTGCTTTAATATCAGAAACAGTTATTACGAAATTAATTGAAACGAGATGTTCAAATGCAATTATTTCATTAAATACAATGAAAATACTAATATCAGAATTACATTTAACATTTTTACGTATTTTTTTGCTTTAATTAAACAAAAAGCACTTTTTGTCTAATTATGAGTTAACAGTAATATACAAACAACACCTTTGGTACAATAAATATTCAAAGGCCATTGTAACCACTTACAATTAACTGCGCCGTATATTTTATTTACCAAATTTTGAAAAAATATTTGTTTAATAATATATATTTTGAGTCCTTTTAAAGGCAGAGTTTATTAAAACTTAACACAGCATATAATTTGCACGCGCCCTTTCACGTACGTGTATTATTTAAAAGCGTCATAATGAGTACCTACGTGACTACGCTCGCCGCATCTGCGCAACAATCTTTGTCCCGCAAATGATTCACAACATTGCGTACGCGCATAAAAACTCATCGACCCGCAGTTGACATAGAACGATAAATGCCAAAAAATATCGTAAATTATCGCCGTAATACCGCCTCATGAACGACAGCAGAATACGCAGTATAAACTTGTATTATACTTTTGCGCTCATAAAATAATATTTTTGGAATCTTTGTTTGAAATATTCTTTGAAATTCGATTTGAGGGTTTTATGATGCGTTTAAAATTATTTTTATAGTCCTTGTATGGAGTTAGGAATTGAGAAATCCGTGAGTAATTCACACAGACCAATCGTTAGTGTTAATTTTGGAGTCCTTAAAGTTTTATGCTCACTTAATTTTACGACTGTGAATTTTGAAAAGGAAAAGTACCTTGCCTTAAGTAACTTATTACAAAAATGATATTCCTATCGGGCATTAAATATTTTCAGCATCATAATTTTATAAGAAGAATCTAATGTAGGTATTGTTATGGCACATAATTCATATATGCGTTATAATTTGTATCATGTCCTTTACCAGGTTTTGAGCCTGCATAGCCGAGCCGCGGCTTTGATCTTTAGTGATAGTTTGGTACTTACTTTCCTCGCTGAAATGGCTTGACTGTCCATAACTCACTACTATCTGGTAATTCTCTTAGGACCATATAAATAGCATTATCTTAACCTTAGATTACCAAATTTTTCGTACAAACACAAAATCATAAAATACAGAAAACTCTCTCAAACACTCCCACTCCCCAACCTCTGCCCTTCACCCTCCTCCAGGGTCGGCAGCGCGAGTGTGATGCACCTGGTGTTGCACACGTCCGTAGGCCACGGTTACCGCTTCCCATCAGATCTATATTAAATTTCAATAACTTAATTTAAATGGAATTGGATTGTAATATAAGCTTTATTTTAATTCAGAACATCAATGTGTTTAATCAAACAAAATTTGCTGAACAATAAAATCAAATATCAAATAAAATATTTTCAAGATTTGAATACGTGAGTTTTGGCACTAATGAACTATTATTTTCTCTATTGTCAATCGAAATTTACAAATGAGAGTTGTTTGATGTCGTGTCCTTTGAGAAAAATAATATAACTTCATTCAATTTGTCCTCATCACCGTTTATGTTAATGCTTCTAAAATAATTCGTTAACAAAATTGAAAACCAGTAATCGACTTCAATATTATTTTTAATATAGCACGTCTTAGTAAATTTTCTAATAAATATGTATACTTTCTTAGAGCGGGGGGTTTCCCGTGGGGATTCCCGCATGAAAAAAAAGGTTCTCTGCTATTTGAAGCTATAAACCATGTATTAGTTTTCAAATAACGAAGACCGAAAATATATAATATTAGGTATATAGACTTTATCAACATAGATTACATACATATTTGTAACAATAATACAAAATTTTGATTATTATCAATAGACTCCATATTTGCTGGTGATCTTCAAACGTCTGAGCATGTATTTATGCATCATCTTGAATGCATAAATTTAAATTCATCTTCATCTTTATCAACTTCAAATTCAATCTTCAAATTCATCATCGGAAAAAAAATCAAATTCAATTCAAAGTATAACGATGCCACATCTAGACATACAAAAATACACGTTACGTAATACGTACAAATACTTATCTACTTTTTTTTCTACGTATATATATATTTTATTCTTGTTTTGTTTTTATTGTTTTGTTCTTGTCTCGTGTGGTTTGTAATAAGATGAAAAACAAAAAAAACATTATTTGAAGAATACATTTTCAAAGTTAATAATTTCTACAAAAATTGCGAAGGTTCATAACCCCTTCCAAATTTGTAGCAATTGTTCAAGTTTCGAAAATATGACAGTTATTACATTTTTTTTTGCGAAACGACAATGGACACGGAAAAGATATAAATTACATAATTCATGCAAATTTAAGTTTTCTCCACGGTGAAGAGAATAAAAAAAAACGAAACACCTCGGTATTCTTATATTTAAAATTCCACAAAAATTCTTAACGGCCCACAATTTGTATTTATGAAAGAGAATCTTAAATTGAGGCATTGTGAGCGGAATACTGCGCGATTTTCTCGTCAATCATTATGTTTTTTTTAGTAATTTTCGGAGTTATTGTCCTTTGGCAGTGGGCTGGAGTTCGTAAAAAGTATAAATGTAAAAACGGTATGCGCTTAAAATTCCTAAGAGATATATTGTTTCGTTTGCGCACAATGTCAGTAATTGTTCATGTTTATGCTATGAACAATATTTATGTTCAAGCTTTTATATTCGTGTGGAGTTAATTAAGGCGTTAACCTATTTGTTGTTTTTTTTTTTCTATGTTGTTATTTGCTTTTCATACAAGTGTTAATCAATTTACTTGTAATTAAATCTCGTAGTATGATAACTTTTTTTGATAGTCTCTAGTACTCTGTAGTGTAGCTATAAAAACGTTTGAATGCTACGTCCCATGTCGGAAGTTCGATTCTCGCTATGTGCAAATATGTATATTTGCTCACATTACTTCTATACTGTCATAAAATTGTAAATTACGAATGTCTATGCATTTGATATATAAAAAAACTTGAATTGAAAACTTGATTTATGTTAAGCATGGACCTAGGAATAACTATGGACGGAGCCATGGGAACAAAAAAGTGACGCTGCATAGTCAGCCAACTTTCGTATACGTATACAGTCGCCACGCACACTCTCACATCATAGTCAGCCACTTCGCGGCAAACGTCGGCCGAATCGGTCGATCTGTCAGTTTAAGCGGGAAGAAAAAAATATCAAATACAACATGTCTTGTGCAGTGAAATGGTGTAAAAACCGTAGTGACAGGAAGAAAATAAATCCAGGGATCACATTTCACAGGTTAATCAATATTTCAATCACTTAATGTTTATCTAATAATTATACATAAATGTTCATTCAATATTTCAAAACAAAATTCAATTGTTCGGTACAAAACCAGTGATCCCAACATAAAAGTGTGCAAATTTCCCTATATTTTAGGGAAATCTGTAAATTGTGTGACTTTATGATGAAATAGCATAAACTATTTATTAGTAGTGATAACCGTAGTGATTTAACTTCTTTTTTATAAATACATGGGATTAGGAATCGCAAAAATACAAATTGTAACTAATATGAATTTTTTAACTTTTTTTGTTAATTAGGTACCTAGTTTAATCGTGTGAATATTCCCCACGGTTACCATCCATGTAAGTTTTTTTTTATATAGGTATAATGAAAAAAATAATGTAAAAAATAACTAAAATATTATTTTCATTAATTTATTATAAAATAATATTTTTAATAATAATGCACGAATCACCTTTAATGATTGTTCACGTATATATTTTAAAATTTAACAAATAATTCTCCCTATTACTCAACTAAAATAATAAAAAATGGGGAAATTTAGGTAAAACCTCGCATCCCTACAATTTACTCACACAATGATTGATGCCCGCCATTTTTTGACACAGACTAGTTACTCTAGGCACTCCGTCCATACTTTTCCTAAGTCTATGATGTTAAGTGTACGATTCTGAACACAAAAATAATATGTTTTTTCGATGTACGCAAAAACTACTGACCGAATTTCGATGCAACTTTTTTATAAGAAAAGTCAGACTAAAAAATTACTCTGGGTTTAATTGCAGTTAATTAAGTTGAACCGGAGATATAACTAAACTATGATACCCGATCTCCGATCGATAAAGTATCTACCTATATTTGCATCCCTTAGGGCGGAATGTCATCATCATTCTCTGAACCTTATTCCCAACTCAGTTGGCGTCGGCTTTCCAGTCTAACTGTGATGCGGCTGAACTTTCCGTGGTACAACCAATAGTCATTATGACCAATGGCGATATCGAAGTTCCAAGTTAGACTGATTGGACTTTTGAGGGCTCCAACTACCCGTAACGACTGCCTGTTTGTATGGCAACCGGGACCGACGGCTTAACGTTCTCTCCGAGGCACTAATAAACCTGCGATAAATACACACATAACTTCGAAAAGCATCGAAAAGTCATATTGGTGTGTGCCATGGTGAACCTGGGATCGAACCCGAGACCTCGTCTCAGCAGTCCATTACCCAAACCACTAGGCTACCGCGGCTACCCTTAGGGCGGAATGTGGCTGTTATTAATTTATTTTATGCGAACATCTTATGTATCTACCCATTTTCGCAAATAAATTATTTGATTTGATCCGCGCGAGTGAATCCACGCACATTAGTTGTTAGTCTACAATAAATTCGAAAACGCATACACATCTGTGCAGTCATAAAATTTGTTACATTAAACTCCTCCTTGTGTAAAAGCCAAGGCAATAACAATAAGCGAAATGTCACAAGAGCTGTTCTTGAAAACGGCTGTGCCAAAATTGGAACTATTTAGACGTAAATGTGTTTATATGGGACCGCGTTCCTATAACTCGTTATCGAAGACGATTGATGGCTTACCATAATAGGACTGTTGTGCTTTTATGTGATAGGTTAGTTTATATGTTGCTATAAAGTGGTCGATTTCTTAAAAATAAGCTTTGTCGGGTTTAGAATATTGGAGTACTATTATGCGCTCATTTCGGACGGGAGATACCGTTGTGTCCTACCTTTTACAGGAGGTAGGACACAACGGTATCTCCCGTCCGAAATGAGCTGTCCGATTGGGGTAGTACCTCCGCCCTACAGAACACCGCGGCCATAATAACCATCGAGTTGTGTTCCCGCCGGTAAGTAGGGTAGCCAGAGCTCAATTTACCCCTCCTCCTCCCATCCCTTCCTAGCCTCCCCACTCCTTCCCAGCCCTCCCCCCTTCCCTTCAGGGTAGGCAGCGCGTGTGTGACACCCTTAGTGTTGCACACGTTCATAGGCCACGGTGACCGCTTCCCATCAGGTGGGCCGTGTGCTTGTCTGCCACCTAAGTAGTATAAAAAAAAAAAAAATGCGCCTTTTTATAGTTGACTAGGCTCCGATCCGAAAAAGTACCCTATACTCCAGACTATAATCTATCTCTGTCAAAAAGCAGTCCGTCTGGGCTAGTATCTCCACCCTATAGAAGACCGTGGCCTTAATAACCATCTTGTTGTGTTCCCGCCGGTAAGTAGGGTAGCCAGGGCTCACAATCCCCTCAAATTCTCAACCCTCCCCCCTCCAGGGCAGTTCGAGTGTGACCCCCCTGGTGTAACACACGTCCATAGGCCACGGTGACCGCTTCCCATCAAGTGGACCATGTGCTTATCTGCAACCTAAGTAGTATAAAAAAAATAAAGTACATCCATAATATTCTTACAAATTTAATTTTGCGGCCTTTGACCACTATCTCTCCTGTTAGTAAGTAATGTTGTGGTAGACGATGGAGCACGCTTGCCTAGAAAAAAACTATTCACTCTTGACTTTAAGATTCCCAGGTTATAGCTTCCGGGAAACACAGACTCAGGCACAAAGTAACCCTCATTATTGAACCCTACAGCAACGCAAGCATAAAAATTAATTGTTGAATAATTGTTGAACTAATAATACGAATAAAACTAAATTCCATACTTGTACAGAAATTAATCAAATAAGCTTATTATTAATTTTATCACAATATCTAATCGTAGGTAATTAATTAGGTTTTACTCAGACGGCCGTTAATTAAGAATTTAATGTACATTGTGTATGTTGGCCCGGTGTGAACACGCCTTAATCCTCTTTGACGAAACTTGCCTGCGTGATCTATCACGCTATATTATAATTTGGGGGTTGCTGAAGTTATTCTTAAGCTTATAACGTAAGTAATTAAGTGGTATATTTATAATTATTTAACGATTCATTATGTAGTTTTTAGGGTTCCATATCCAAAAGGTAAGAACCCAATTGCTAAGAATCCGCTGTCCGTCCGTCTGTCTGTCACCGGGCTACCCATTAACCGTGATTGCTAAACAGTTGAAAAAAAGTTGTTTTAGTTAGTTCTCATAGTATCCGATAAAATTTCTTTTCACTTTTTAACCTATGTTTGTGTTTTTCCGCGATAATCTCGTGTTAAGTTAAACCGATTTTGATACAGATTTCAGAATATTTACATTCTGGAAAAGGTTTTAGTACTTTATAATAAAGAAAATGCCCATTAAATATCAAAAACATACTAATTGCTCAAAAATTTTCACAATATAATTACCCAAAACTGGTGTACCCTCCCAAGGGGTACGAAAAGCATAACGAAACACATTACTCGGGTACAATGCTTCATTTATGATCGAGACTGAGATAATGCGGCCGCGACCTTTGCGTACTTATAATGACTTAATAATTCTCTAGTCGATGTTATCTTTCTAAATGGATTGTGGAGGACCGGACTTGAAACTTCTTTCGGACTCGGACTATAGGAGGAAGGAAACACATGCGCTGGTAAAGAGTTCCAAGTCTTTATGGTGCGGCAAATAAAAGAGGCAACGAACCGCTTGGTTCTAGGTGAAATTGATTCCACTGTGTGAGGGTGATACCTTAGCCTAGCAAGTGTAATTCTGTATAGGAAAGGAGAGGATGGGATTAACTGGAAGAGCTCATCGGAACACAATTTTGAGTTTTGGATCGTTTCAGGTAAGATACCGTACCAATTATTAGAAATTTCGTTCCGCAAATGCGAATGTACGTCTCTTAGTAGGCCTACAGTTAATTTTTTAACCAAAGACTTGGAAAAACTCAGTCGAATTTATCCTTAACTAGCTGTCTCGGCGAACTTCGTACCGCCATATTTTCCACCCGCGTGCAATTCCGTTCCCATTCCTGTTCCCGTTCCCATTCCCATTACTATTCCCATTCCTATTCCTATTCTCATTCCCATTCCCATTCCTACTACTACCTACTACTACTAAATACTAATCCCGTAACGTAAACATAAACTTCTCTCACATAATAGAAAAAGTTTGTACGAGAAAAAGAAAAGTTACTTTCTGAAATTTTCTGTACAACTGTTTTATTATTTTTTTTCGTAAGAACCTTCTCCCGATAATAACAAACACAACAAAAAAAGAATTAGTGAAATCGGTAGAGCCGTTGGTGAGTTATGCGCTTACCAACACATTTTGCGATTCATTTTTATATTATAGACTAGCTTCCGCCCGCGGCTTCGCCCGCGTGGAGGTTGGTATCGCCAAGTCTATTTTAATAAAACAACTCTCCACTACACTCTCCACTCTACTCTTCACTCCACTGGTCTCCACTCGTCAAACCAAAACCTTTCTAATAAAAAAAACCATCAAAAGCTAAAATCGCGATGGTAGAAACTACTTAACGTATTTTGATGTGGTTTTTTTTATTAGAAAGGTCTTGCTTAGACTTAAAATTTACCCTATGTTTGGTTGTAATTGGCTAAGTAGAACTGGAGATATACCCAAAAAATTATGACCTAGATTAAAAAGACGCGCGGGTGGAGTCGCGGGTATCAGCTTGTACCTATAAAAAATAGCCTTTTTTCCGTGCGGAAATCCTTATGGATACCTACCCTGCGGGCAGTGGGGCAGGTTATGTCGGACTCTTACTGACTAAAACCGCACGCCGTCTAGGGTTTTCTGACACCAGGGTGTAGGGGGGCCAACGCTCTGGTGCGGCTGTTGCTCAACATGAGGGGGCCGGATGACTCCTGTAGGAGGCTCTACGCGGAGATCGTGCGTTCCATGGGCCTGTACGGGTGGTGTTGATCGCCGCGATGGTGCAGAGTGCGGACGCGTGGTCGGCCACCGCCACCTTCTGCGAGCAAGTGATGTTCGAGAAGGAGGCGGAGAGGGTTCAGGAGAGGCTGCATAAAGCTCTCCCGGGCGTCGGCGACGAAGGCGTCGGAGGTCTGAAGAGCTCCGTCGGAGCCGCCTGTCACCCTAGCAGAAGCAGGCCGAGGCGGCGGGGTGCGACAGCGCGCCTCTCCTATTCCGGGAGCATGACAGGAACACCGTGGTTGCCAAACCCAAGGGGGCCATCTCGAATCCGGAGATGGCCCGGGTCAAGTCGGGGTGGGAGGAAAATGCTCTATGGGCCATCTTACATCCCAGGCGTCAGAAGATCCTACACAGCGTGCGGTTTGAGTCGGTAAAAGTCCGACATAACCTGCCCCGCTGGCCGCGGGGTGAGTATCCATGAGGATTTCCGTACGGAAAAAAAGGGGGCCTATTAGAGCATTTCCCTCGCATCCGGCTTTGTATAAAAAGTAGCCTATATGTTGTCCTGTAAGCGATGGTAGCCGAATGGATAAGGACTCTACTCGAATCGGGCCGGACAGTACCTACCAATGTGAATTTCACTTTGTGGAATTTATATGTGCTAATCACATGATTTACCATCTGCTGACGGTGTAGGAAAAACATCGTGAGGAAACCCACTAGTCCTAGAAGAAATATTAAGGACATGTTCGATCCACCAAACCCCATTAGGCCAGCGTGTGTGGTTAAAGGTTAAACGATTAAAAAAAAACGAAAAATTAAGGTCTAAACCCTCTCAGCTCTCTCGTTAGAGGAGAGGAGACCTGTGCCCAGCAGTGGGACATAAATGGGTTGATTTTATTATTTTGTCCAGAAGTATGAACTATAAATCGTACCAAGTTTGATCAAAATCCCACCAGTAGTTTTTTTTCCATGCATGCACATACAGATAGACAAACAGACAGAAAGACAAAAAAAATACTGATTGCATTTTTACCATTGGTATTGATCACTCCCCAATCATCCCCGAATAGTTATTTTGTAAATATTTCAATGTACAGAATTTACTTCTCAACAGTTTGTTTTATTGACGTAACCTACGACAAACTTATTATTTGCGGTTGGTACAGTAATCGGGTCTACGGATCGAACCGCAAAATTAAGTTTGTTTTTTATTGTATATGTTATCGGTCAAGTTACTTATATTGTGAAGCTAGCTTATAGCATAGTGAACATAATAACAACATTCAAATATGCGTCTTTAGAATACACGTTGTTACAGAATGCGTTGAAGATATAAAGGTTCACTGCTCGTTCCCCGTAGGTAATAGCGTGATAATAAGTAGCCTATGTGTTGACCCGACCTCTAAATAATATTCTTGCCAAATTTGAAGTAAATCCATTCAGTACTTTTTGAGTTTATCCCGGACATACATACAGACAAACAGACAAACAGACAAACAGACAAAAATTCTAAAAACTATATTTTTGGTTTCGGTATCGATTGTAGATTACACCCCAAGTATTCTTTTAAAAAAATATTCAATGTACAGTTTTGACTTTCCTACCATTTTATTATATGTATAGATAACAAGATTCCTTTTCGAGATCACCAGTAATCATCTAGACATTTTTTCTACACTTTCATCGCAACAAAAACTCGGTTCCCAAGTCCGTCTCTGTCTGGAGTCGTGCGTCGTGTCGTTTTAACTGCGTCTGTCCGTCCGCGTGTCACGACCCAATGTAATGGTCATCTTTGTACACTTTTTACATAATTATATACCCTCTAATTGGGTATAAATACACTGCAGTGAAAAAAAGTTTACAAGAAATTGGCTGATTGCGTACTTTTCAAATTGGGACTCGCTACGTCAAACCCGTACAGATATTAAATATTTATTAGTACCTACCTAATTCATCAGGTACCTATGATAATTATGGTTTAAAGGTTTATCATTGCAACGATTCCTTAAGCAGGGCGTGAAAAAGCATCTGTTGAGGCTGTCTGGGTACAGGCCACCATTCTAGGCACAACTTTCAGAAATGGTGGCCCCTACTTTTTGAAATTTACCTAAATTTACCATCAGGCAGGGTGCAGTCAATTAACACATTATTCTTAAGGGGCCAGGGGGATCAATTGAATATGCAATATTTTTTTCACATTTATTAACGGCAATACTAGTAATTTTAGTTATTCTGTTTTTTATTGATCAGTCTTATCTATTCCATACATAACTACTACGCAATGATCTCATCTCAATTACTCAATTTTTTTTTTAATTTCTTGTTGGTAAAACCTTCATAAACCATTGTAAACGCCCACCACCTATCAGCCTATTAGCCAACCTTCGGAAAAAATATTCAAATTTTCATTAAAGGATTCTTTATACCGAAGAACGATAATCTGTTGAACCGCGGGTCGCGTCGTGATCTCAATATCGGACTTATACATCTCGCTAGATGTTATCAAGTCCATTGGAAACTGTCCGACCTTGATACAGATGAGACGTAAAGATTCCGATATTAGATTACTGGGCAATACTGTTTTTGGTGGTAGGTATTGAGTTTGCGGCTAGATTAGCATAGCAACAAGAACATAAAACCCAAAGGACGGAACGTGTTAAACAACACAACTTTTTATTTTTTTTTCCGCGGCCAGTGGGTCAGTTTATGTCGGACTCTTACCGACTAAAACCATCGTCGTTGTCTAGCCGTCTAGGGTCTCCTGACGTCTTCTGACGTAAGGTGGCCCAAAGAGCATTTATACAACTGACGATATTAGAGTCAGTCCACTTTCTTATAATAGGTAGGTATCTGCATTGTCAGCACAGAAACTTTTTCTACCACCCTCCAACCCACACGTCTCCCATTTCTTCCTCAACCCCTCCCCCCCTCCAGGGTAAGCAAGCGGCGTGAGTGTGACCACTTCCCACCAGGTGGACTGTGTTCCTGTCTGCCACCTAAATTGTATAAACAAAGGTATACATAAATCAGCCACTGTCAGTCAATCAATTCAGTCGTTTTAAGTAGCGAAATAAAAAACCGTAGTGACAGCTGATCGGCAAAAGTGATTATCCAGGACTTGAACCCGTGACCAGTCCCTTACAGGGGAATGATCTGACCAACTGAGCTACCTAGACCCATTCTAGATGCTCGATGTTGCAACCCAAAATTCACTCACATAGTTAGCCACCGCCAGTTTTGTGACACAGCGTTATCTTCAACGCTTTCCGTCCGTATGGTTTTTAGGTACATTACTGGGCTTTACTATTTTTGGTGGTAGATCATGTAGCTAGATTATCATAATGCGACTTAGAATACTTCGGGGACGTACGTTTTTTAGTATTTTTTACGAAGTGACAAGTGGTGCTGAATACTAATAAGTTAAAAGTATCTTAGCTCTGTGGTGTAGCAGCAGCATTCGACTGCTAAGTCAGAGTTTGATTAGAGTTCACGGGTTCGATTCCCGCTCCGTGCAAATATATTTTTGCATGAATATTTGCACTAATATAAGTAGTATTAAATAAGTAGAACCGCGGTAGCCTAGTGGTATGGGTAATGGACGGCTAAGACGAGGTCTCGGGTTCGATCCTAGGTTTCCATGGCACACACCAATGACTTTTCGATGCTTTTCGAAGTTATGTGTGTATTTATCGCAGGTTTATAAGTGCTCGGTTAATGGCAATACGCTCGCCACCTATTACATTGGGACCTAAACATAAACTGGCGAAAAGTGGGTGCTAGCACCTCTGCCTACCCCTTCGGGGATATAGGCACGAGTTTATGTTATGTTATTATAAGTAGTTCTATGTATCATAAGGTATGCCTTTTTACAAAAAAATGTTTTTTTTTTGTAAATAGGCATAAAAATTACGAACTTTCATTCAAACTTTCATTCACCCTTTAATAATGCTTTGATACAAATCTACTATACCCGTTGTATCCGGCTGCAGTGCGTACTGTAAAGTATGAAAGAAATTTCATTCCGCGCACGTTTAGGCTATGGAATGATCTCCGTACTATGGTTTTCCCTGGCGGCTACAATATGGGGTTCTTCAAGAAGGGCATTAGAAGGTTTTTGCGGGGTCGGTAGCGCGAGTGTGACGCCCCTGGTGTTACACACGTCCATAGGCCACGGTGACCGCTTCCCATCAGGTCGACCGTGTGCTTGTCTGCCACCTAATTGGTAAAAAAAAGTATTTTTATGCATGAATATTATGTATTTGCCCAGGAAATTCGGCCAAGTTACCATTAAAAATGAATTTCAAAATTAAAGGACTCGGGACATCCAAAAGAGACGCAGAATCATGAGCAAAAGCTAGTAATATTACAACTTGCTTAACGTAATAACATTCCCTAGCAAGTAAATCTAAACTTGAAGGCCATAACCAAATTTCAATTTTATTATGCCGCCGCTCCCAGTCTGCGTTATAAATCAAACGCAGTGTTCCGTTCCCCGATCGCTCGTCTGTTTCGGCCCTCACTATTTGTGTATACACTCACCCTGTATATATTTGAAGGGGTAGACAGATACCTAGATTACATTATCTGTATGTTTTTGAGCCCACATGTTTACATTATTGTTAGTAATTTCTCAGGCAGTTAAAATAATAAGTAAATTGTAGGAGCAATATATTATTTCTGATGTTGCAAGCATTTATAGAACCACTTAACATCAGTTGGAAATGCGTACTTTTGCGAAGTTTTTACACTACTAAGGCAGCAAATCTAATCTAAGGTAAAGTAGATTTGAGTCCTAAAGAAGGAATTCTCTAGGACTCGGGCTGGCCTTAGCGACCCCGATGAATTGTTTAAGGGTCAAAAGTTCCCATCTTCGATAGAGAAACCACACAGTACCGCTAGCCTGGCTCTACTTCTGCAAGGGCAATAGTTAGCTCAAACCTACATCTACAGATCCAGGCTAATAAAATACTTAATATATAAATATTCTTCGACATTCTACACAGCGCTATCTAGACCCAAAGTAAGCTTAGCTTAACAAGCTTGTGTTATGGGATCCAGAATGCGGATATACATACTTAGATACATTTTTTTTGTAAATGTATACATATTATACATAGAAACACCCAGACCCATGCAAATATGTAGACATATTCATGCATACAAATATATTTTTTTACAACATTCTACACATTACTTCCCTAGACCCAAAGTCAGCTTAGTATAACTAGCATGTGTTATGGGTTCTAGAATGCTGATAAACATACTTATATACACAATATTTGCACTGAGCGGGAGTCAAACCCACGCCTTATATCGTAGCAGTCGTAAGCACTACCGCTACTCCACAGAGGCCGTCAATTAGACCTATCTGGAATATTTAGCACCCAATACGCCTTCTGCAGTACAGAAAAGTTATCCAGATAAAAATACTATTCCTTACACATAAAAAAATAACTTTTAAAAGGTCGTACATGAGTGAACCCGAGGATATAAACCTACTTTGGTAATAAGATTTTGTATTTATTCACTTAAGAAACTGGATTCGCTATTTGTACCCAATATTATTGTACTTACTAGTATTTGGACTCATTGTAGTTATTCGGTTTATGTGCGACATCAAAGCGAATGAATGAAACCTTAGATTCCTGCTTGATCTATTGATTGACAGTGAACCTTCTAAACGACCCTTAATAATTTACGCACAAAATAAAATTAGACGTTTACACTCTCGTAATAAGGTACAAATTCGCTAACATTTTCACCTGTTAAGTTACCACCTAGACATTTGGCTGGAGGTCATAAAACCGCCTGTTTTCATAAAACTATTTACAACTAAGTTACAAAACATTCTTGCTTAGACATTTTCAACTTTATGTTTAATGGCATAGAGTCAAATATAGATCGTAGAGGGTAGTCAAAGACTATTTGAGTCTGTCAAAAAGATTTATATGACAAACTAAGTTTTTTTTTATAGGCGCTTTGAGTCTTTTTTTATTGATTTCCAATGTGTTTGGTTGTTTTTCTTATTTTATTTTGGCCTATTACCTGAGTAGTGTTGTGTTATTTTTATATTTACTATTTATTTCACTACCTATAGAAGAGATTCGAATTTTTACATTTCAGACCTAAGCTACGTATTATGGGCTCTAGAAAACGGATATTGCTACATTTTACTATCTATTACATATAAATCGTATTACAATGAAGTTATTTATGGCTATAAACCTTATTTATTCCATAGCGTAAATATGTCTGTGATCATTTATCTGCGTTCAAATGTGATATCGTGGGCTTGAATCCCAAGACTGATAAAATATTAATGAAATAGAGTATCAGTATGGTGTCTTCAAATATTATGGTAATCTTAGTTCGTTCATATAACAACAGCAATAATTATAAACGGCGAAATGTGGGGTAAATACTTACCTCGGTCTACCCTTTTGGAGATAATGCAGGCGTGAATATATAAAATAATGTTTGCTGTATTCAGACATAATGTCTAATTTTGGAAGGGATACACAAATTACACATGGGATGAAAGAGCCTTCCACTACTACATCTAAGGTTGCAGGTTTGATTCTCACTCATTGAAAACAATTGTATGCTCAAATTGAAGTAAATTGGCGTAAGTAATTTAAAAAAGTAAAAAAATATATAAATATACGTATTCTAAAACCTATATTAGAAACTTTGCTTAGATGAATGTAGATAGCCCAGAATATTGCTATTATAATTTTGCCAATATATCTCTTTGCTTTTCACACTAATGTTTAACCATCAGAAGACCCATATACCTACTTGTGTTCTGCCTTAGTAGTACAACAAAAAGCGAAACCAACGTAAACTTCTTTTCAGTCCAGAGTACGAATATAAACCTTTAAACTTCAACAATTTCCTTCACAATACGTAAGCGTGCCATAAACAAGTTTTAATCTCAAAATTTTAAAAATCTCGACGCCAATCCTTTTAAGTTTGTAAATCGAAGCACTGTGCAGGCTTCATCTGACTGACGGCGACCAAAACTCGTTGACCCATACACATCCCCCCTCTTACCTCTTACAACCTGTATTTACTAACAACCAGAGAGACGGGAAGGTCAAGCTGAAATTGGTAAAATGTATGCAAGCAATCCAGAGACCGGTATATATTGATCCCTCGTGTTGAACCTTTTCCCGCTATATATTATAGATCTGTTTGTACTTGGGAGGGGATTGGGAGGTATTGTAATACTAGCTGCTCTAAGGATCCTTGTACAATGAATTGCATTAAGCGACAGGGCCTCTACGAGCTATGAATGCTCTTAATGTATGGATACGATTTGATCGCCCCGGGCGTTTAGTGAGGGGACTATAAAAACTGATTTATCGATAGTCCAATGAATGAATTCTTATTTTATTAAGAGCAAGGCTTGAAAATGGCAATCACTGTTTATGGACTTTAGCTTAGCTTACCATCAGGTGGGGTGCAGTCTATCCAATCGACCATTATTTAAGACAAAAAAAATATATAAACCGTATAATGCATCATACTGCAATGCTCTGATGTTTCACACGTCAGTAAGGCCACGGTAACATCTCCCAATCAGGAGGTCCGTGCACTTGTCTGCCACATAAGTAGTATATTATTATACAAAAATAAAAAGTGCAGGCCAGTTGATATTTATATTAAGGGCACAGTTCACTAGCAAAAGGTCACTTGAGCTCAGAAACGTATAATATATCTACACCGCAACATCGAAACCACTTACATTTAGCCCTACTAGTTAAAATTATCCAAAAAATATTAGAATAATCTACATCGCATATATTTATATACAACGACAAAACATCATCTATTAGGCAACTCGAAAAATCATGCTTGCTCCGTCGATAACAAGAATAATCTCTTATTCAGACGCAACCAATTTTATACTTGATCTTATTTTTATCTACCACGGAAGTATGGTTGAAGATGAACCGGTTATTAATACTTGGCTGATCGTGAAAGACGTTGAAAGCACATACTAAAATAGTAATACTCCCACATGAATCTATTGTACCCCTTATAATAAGGATGCTTGAAAAAAACTCATCACTATTAGACCGTAAGAAGTGGGCCCAAAACTAGCATTTCAAATATTTTTATATGCGAATAAATATGAAAGGATTTATACAAATGCCCAAAATATAAAGTATCGTATACATTGTCCTGGCCCTTGGTCAACAATAAGACGGTCTAAAAGTTATTCTATTCTAGTTATTAATTTTTTTGTTGTTGGTTATTTGTATTTGATATTCATAATATTGTCAACAATCGTACTTGTAAACGATGTGAAAAGGATTTTTTGGATACAGATTTTTCAAATTTTAGATGATAAAGTTTAGTGAATGAAATTAATACGATAAGTACATTTAAATATGATTAGCTGAACCCCACATTTGGTTGACTGATAATGTAGGTACTAAATCTAGGATAAAAACCATGTCTAGGTGGCAAAGAAGTACCTACTTTCCTAGTCAAACGTGCGGCGTATACTTAGCTGTATCACCTCTCAAGCCACGGCATGATAAAAGTCTTAGCATTGTTACACATAGCTGCATACACATTTTTTAGAACGCTAAATTAATCAAATCAATTAAAAATACGTCTTCAAACTGGATCAACATTTTAGCTAGGCCTTCATTCATTACACTTGACTTACAAGCTATCATCAAACGATAGAAAGTCATTTCATCGCTTTACTTAAAACAGGAAAAAATACACAACATTTACACCTATCCAAAAAAAATCTAGAAAATTTTATCGATCAACACGCCAGCACATCACTAGTCGAGCGAAAGCTCCAAGTCACGATTGGTTAGCTTTACACAAGGATATTATTATTTCTCACCGATTCGCCTGTACCGACTACACATTTTTCAATTTTATATTATAACTGAACAGCCAACAATGTCGCTTATAAATGTCCACGTATGTATTGTACACTGGTAACGGCATATTGCGATGGTGGAATTGAAAGTTCGACGATATGTGCTGAGGATATTTGGCGCTGTCGACGTATAGGTTTGTGACCTTTTATGTCTCATAGTTTCGATATTCGATTCGATTAGATAGAAAATTAACCTAGCCCCTCTCCCCTTTCCTTTAGGGTAGGCAGCGTGTGTGTGACAGCCCTGGTGTTGCACACGTCCAGGCCACGGTGACCGCTTCCCATCAGGTGGGCCTTGTGCTTGTATGCCGCATACGTAGTATAAAAAAAACTAGCTAGGGTTACCCTAGGAACCTATTCCAGGGATAAAAAAGCTCTTTCAATAAAAAAAAACCTCTTTACTTTTATACCACGTAAGAGGCAAACAAGCACACGGGTCCACCTGATAGAAAGCGGACAACTGGCCTATGGACGTGTGCAATACCAGGGGTATCACACTTGCGCTACCAACTCTAAAATTTATACATACCAGTGAAAAAAAAACTTTCAAATTTAACTTAAGAAGTTCTTTAAGCGAGGCGTGAAAATGCATTTGTCAAGGCCGTCCGGGTAGAGGTCACCATTCTAAGGGCATGCCTTGGAAATTGTGACCACTACTTTTTGGACTCCACATCAGCTTACCATCAGGCGGTATCGATGGACTAAACATAAAAAAAGGAATTCAATAAAATTTTCATTCCATAGAATCAAGTCGATTGACGGCTGATTACTATCGTGCAATTAAAAAGAATCTCACCACTACAGTTGATTCAATCGCCGATGACATTAATGATAATTGACAATTTATGGGCCAGTTATTTATTGTCATTGCTCTATAAGCCGTTAATGGCTGACGGCTAATAAAACATTTTATACACTTTTAGTTTCATTTAATACCGATTTATTAAATGTTAGACTTTATTTTAGAACATCGAAACAAAGATCAATATTATCGTTATTAACGTTTCGCTGGACATTAATTTCATTAATTAAGTGAAAATAAGGTTTTTTCAGGGTCGGCACCGCGAGTGTGACACCCCTTTTTTTCCGTGCGGAAATCCTCATGGATACCCCCCCGCGGTTAGCGGGGCTGGTTATGTCGGACTCTTACCGAGACGTCAGGGTGTGAGGTGGCCCATTAGAGCATTTCCCTCGCACCCGGCTTGACCCGGGCCATCTCCGGATTCGAGATGGCCACTCCGAGTGGTACACCCCTGGTGCTGCACACGTCCGTAAGCCACGCTTACCATTTGGTAGGCGGTGTGCTGGTCTGCCACCTAAGTGATATAAAAAAACAACTTAATTCACTTTTACAATCTTTGCGAAGTCCAATTATACAGGGTTATTTGTAATTAACTAGCATCCTCGCAGGGGTAGATAGCTGACATCATAACTGACCATTTTTGTACTACGACTTTTTATAATTCGTTAAATTTTATTTTCATACATACATAAATATTAGTTTAGTTTTGCGTCTAAAAGTTATTAACTCTACGTGCGCCGCCGCCGTAGTTTACGCGCATCGTAAAAATTAGGTAAACAAACTCGTCGGTAGAGTTAATAACTTTTAGACGCAAAACTAAATTAATATTCATGTATGTATGAAAATAAAATTTAACGAATTATAAAAAGTCGTAGATCAAAAATGGTCAGTTATGATGTCAACTATCTACCCCTGCGAGGATGCTAGTTAATTACAAATAACCCTGTATAAATGGTTAAATACACTGAGTCGAAATAAAATTGTATTTAGCGAATTCTTTTGTTTATATATTGTTATTTTACCATAATTTATGCTAAAATAACAAAATATAAACAAAAAAATTCGCTTACAATCACTAAACTAAACTACTGACAATCAATGGTATAAAAGATGGGAAGTATTAGTGTTAATAAGATTAACACCATGATTGTCAGTAGTTTGGTGGTTAAGGAGACAGTCTTTTGATCTAGATGTCCCGGGTTCGAATCCTAGCCGTTACACTATTGACATATTAAACCCACTCCTGACACAAGTATTTTAGCTTAACTAGGGGATAGCGGGAAAACTATTGTTACTCACGAAAATATACCATGGCTACAACGGCAAACCAACAAAAATATCGAAATCTGCGTAAATAATAACATAACACAAAATAACTCGCGATAGAATCATTTCGATATAATTTTATTTCAACGTGTTATTCCAAAGTTATTCGTGTAAACTTCGGTCAACATTCAGTTCAGTCAAACAATAATAACCATTGAAATTGATGCTGATAAATCAATCATTATTTTGACTCCATCGAAAACACTCAAACACAATTTTAAAGTTTCTGACAATTGAAAATTAGTTTTGAATGTTTATTTGTTGTTGAAATTATTGACAGATAATAACTTGATAATGACAATCACATTGACTTAGTTATAAGTTGTTGGTTGTTTTGACAGTTAGCAAGACATGGTAACAACAGTTTGGTTGACGTGAAGGATGGCGAAATTAATAATTATTATTGATGATAACTTCAGTGAAAATGGTGTAACAGTAGCGTGTTCAACTGCTAAGACGGAGGTTCAATTTCCGTTTAGAGTAAAAATTCATAGGCATGAATTATGTAGGTGTGAATGTTTTTAAGTATGTAACTTATTAAAATAAATAATCATTCAATACCTAAATGAAAATTATTGGTGAACATGCAAACTATTAATTTTGATAGCATCTTACAATATTTTTAACGTCACGTTCACGTCAATATGACTTCACCTCGCCTGATGGTAAGCTAAAGGTAAAGTCTCTGGAATAGGAGTCACCATTGCAAATGCCGATAGTGCCATAATGGTCGCTCTCAGCTTGACGGCCTCATCAAATGCTTTTTCACGCCCCGCTTAAAGGACCCGGGACTGTATGAGGAAGGAAACACGTGAAAGAATTCCAGGTTTAGATGGTTTTCTTTAACTATAACTTAACTTAAACTTCTTTGGATTTTGATTGCACTTCGAAATTAGCTTTAATATAAAATTATTGAAATGCCTATTAAACTGTAAGAAAACTTCAGACGGAGTAACAATGAGTCTTTACCAGTATACCAACCACTGGCAATACCAACCAACGAACAATAGGTTATTGCTATAATCGATTTGGAAATTTTGAACTCACAAATGGACCTTTCTTTTCTCGATTTGAATAGGCTGGTTCAATCGGGAATGTACCTCCCTCATGGGTAAATCGATACGCAGGAAGGTAGTTTCTTTACGGTCACGTCAATATGACTTCACCTCGCTTGATGGTAAGGTAAAGTCTCTGGAATGGGAGTCACCATTACAAACAATGATAGTGGTATAATGGTGGCCATCAACTTGACGGCCTCATAGAAAGCTTTTTCATGCCCCACTTAAAGGACCCGGGACTGTAAGAGGAAGGAAACACGTGAGCTGGTGAAGAAATTCAGGTTTTGATGGTGCGGCAAAGAAAAAATACACCGAACCGCTTGGTTCTTGATGGAATTGTTTGCGTGTTTGCGTGCGTTGAAAGTGTTGTTTTGTATTAGGAAAGGAGAAGGTGGGACTAGTTGGAACATCGGAACGCCTCACCATGATAAAGGCGGTAAAATCAGCTTGGGATCAAAACTAGACTGAGACTGAATTTCAAACAATATTTTTTCGAGAATTTGCTCTCCGGCTAGCGTTTTTTAATATTAACCTACTCGGTCACCCTCTCACGAGTTTATTATAATGTATACAATCTAATTTTGTTTGATGACATTTCAGACAATATAATGCTACAATTAGCTTCCTTTGCGAACGCCACCTGTCGCGAGGAGTCCGAGCAGCCTTCACGTTCAAAACTGGAACAGAAGTGTCAGATACCACAAATCGTCTTCAAGGTCTGATCTTATCATATCACATAAGGACATCTTACGTCAGTTACCAAAAGTACCACTTCCCTTTGATTAATGCGAATAAGTACAATTCACAACCTTAACATTGCTATTGTTTTAAGACAATACTTGCTAGGCTGAACAGCACTTACCTTAAAAAAATAAAGTAGTTACACTCAACAAAATTAATTTACGTATCATGAAAACCATAACAACTCTAATGTCTATACAATAAAGGTTATTTTCGAATGTATTTTTGGTTTAATAGTTTGTTTCTTAAATTTGTTTTTTTTATTATACAATTTGATTTGCTCCAATCTAAAGTAAAATCTTAATAGTGTAATAAATACGTTGGCTGTTTGCTTATTGAATATTTGGGCGCGAGAATTGATGTCCATGATATATATTCGCAGTGTTATCTTTGAGAGGCTCGGCAGAGCTTATGGTATCAAGACTGTACATTTTAGTATTTATATGCTAGTTAAATTCTAAAGATTTAATCTTTTGCAATGTTTAGAATAGCAAATATAATAAGTAAAATAAATAATCTATGCGCAAAAGTTCAAGGTATTTTTGTAGGTGGTTGATGAATGCGTCGGGCGTGCAGTGTTCGCTTGTGATGGATGTTGAGCATGAGGTTCCGGGATCGATTCACAGTTACGGGGAAAGTATTTCTTAGTTTTCATTTTTTTATATTATTACTAGCTGTTGCCCGCGGCTCCGCCCGCGTGGATGTCGAAATCCGTTTCAAAAACTATCCTATCTCTCAAGTTGGATCGAACTGCACATGGTGTGCGAATTTTATTATAATCGGTTAAGTGGTTTAGGAGTCCATTGAGGACAAACATTGTGACACGAGATTTATATATATTAAGATATCGGTCACGTCAATATGACTTCACCCCGCCTGTTGGTAAGCTAAACGTAAAGTCACAGGTAGGAGGTCCCCATTACATACGCCGACAGTGACATAATGGTGGCCCTGAACTTGCCGGCCTCATGAAAGAAGAGGTGATTTTTGTCGCGGGATTGCGGGACAAAGCGCAGATATTGGTTTAGACTACGCCAATACGAGTACCTACTGGTCCTACAAATGCTGCGATAGCCATCATCTCAAGATTTTGTACCATGAGTGATGGTGATAGTTGTACCATGAGATTTAGTAAAACTCTCCCTTTGCCGGTAATGAGCTCATATTCTGTCAAGACGATACTGAAACATAGTTTTTTTTGGGCGGGTATTCCCACCTTCCGTTGACTTTTCATTTTTTTTTTTCACTTATTTGAATGCGTTTTCGCCTTCTACTTTAATTTTCTTTTCGGTAGAATATTTTTCAACTCATAAATTCTATATACAAAATCTTGAGTACCCACTAATTGATTGCAAAATTTAACTTCTACCACTTAATCTTCTCAAAGTAGTATGATGAATTACTTAATGCATACTCTAACATAAACCACTCTAGCTTATTGCAAAAATAATAGCAAAATTTACAACGATTAATCAAAGTTTTCACCAAAGAAGAGTAAGTAAACCTAGAAGATTTTCCTGAAAATATAGGTACTTACATCTTTTAATTTTCCCCAAAAGCGGGGACAATCAGGCCAAAAAGTTATTCATCATAGTTGGCGAAGTGTTACAAGTTAAGTGCAGGGTAAACAGGCGGTAACAAAACACCCAGCGTGATGAATGGCATGCCACATAGATAGGGTTAGACGAATACTCACAGTAATGTACTGCTAATAGTTTGAACTTGAGATAAATTTCCTTTTGGGATTCGGTAGATTAAGGTGCTGCGACGACAATCCTCTTTTTATGAGGCTGTCAAGCTGGGTGTTACCATTTTTAAAATGGTATGTGTGTGTAATGGTGAGCTTCTTTCCTGAGACTTTAGCTTCAGCTTACCATCAGGTGAGGTGAAGTCAAATTGACGAGTCCTGTATATAAAAAAGTAGACAATTTTGATCGCACAACTTAATCTTCTATACAAATTATTTTAATTAAATTGTTCATTTTTCAAAACAAATAAACAGCTTTTTAACCGTCTTTTAAAAAAGAGGAAAATTTTCAGAATTTTTATGTGTCTGTTTGTTGTGAGTAATATTCAAAGTGGCTGGACTGATACAAAGCAGATTTTGTCAACCAAGTTACCATAAAATTAATTAAACATAATTGATATAATTATATATACATAATATGTAATTACATGTTATCTTAAATCATAATTTGTAATCTAAATGACTGTACTAATTAAATTGTAACATACCTTTTCGGAGTTAAATATTTTTATCAAAAGGAACAAGAGTTTTACAAACAATACATAATTGATCCATATACACCCTACATCCAAATGTACCAGCTCCACACTTAAAGTAGTTTCTTCTCAAGTTAATCTATCACATTGTATCTCGCACAATCTGTACAGATTAAACTGTGTTACGTATTTATTATACTCTGTATTCAAGTAACAATAGCGCTCGTTTAAAACCTGTTGTCGGAGTTCAGGGTTCAGTCTGCTAGATCGAACTTAATGCCATGCGTCTTATAAACCGGGCTTGTCAATCGGTCTGGTAACGAGAGGAAATCGAATACGTGGCAAACGAATACATATAATGACGGATCCACACTTCGCTATTCGTTTTCACCTCTATTCACGTGTATAAATCGAAGTAGGGAGAGCTTATTTGTGTATATTTGCTTTATTCGCATGAATATTCGCCTTAGTCACTCTTCTATGATGAATGTAGAGCATTTAGTCATCTACTTTGCCCGCGTGGAAGTCGGTATCGCCACCAATAAAACGACTCTCCATTCAACTTTCAACTCCAATCGCCACTTCCACTCTCCACTCTACTTGACTCCACTCTCCGCTCCTCCCCACTCCACAAAAAAGGATTAAAAGTACCCTATGGCCGTCTCCTGGTACGTATTTATTATATAAGCTACCTCCCTATCAATTTTCAGTCAAATCCATTCAGCCGTTCTTAAGTTATAGATAGTGTAACTAACACGACGATAGGCGAATAGCGAAGTGTGGTTCCGCCACTAGAGATGAGGGTGAGATATTGATGTTACGAGGAAATTTGATTACGCGTTACGTGAAAATCAAGACCGTGGTGTCTAGTAGTATACTCCTAGTGCAGTGGCTAGTGCCTACGCCCACGGCTCCGCCTGCGTGGAGGTCGGTTTTCACGTTTTTTGACTACCTATAATCTCCGGTTCTACTCAACTGATTATGACCAAACATACATAAGATTCTAAGTCTACCTTTCAAGACCTTTCAAACAATATCCTTCATATAACATAACCCAAGTACCTATCTTTTTTAATAATATAACTTCAATGTACAGACACAGCTTCAAATATAGACTTGACAAAATATTGGTCCTTCGAGCCAAATTTGAATCTACTACATATGGATAATATTCTTCTACTTCTCTCGTATCAGTGATTGGTAGGCACCAGCATAGGTATCACTCTTCAAGATGGATACAGTAATGGATGTTTTAGTAGGAGATTCAAGTTTATGATGCGGCAAAGAAAAGAGGTGGATCGCAGAAATTTTAAAATTTAATCACAATAATCTTGAAAAACTTTTACACCATCATGTGCCTATAATGCGATAAGCAGAGGGCGGGGTGGGCGGTCAAAATGACCGCGACGCACTCTTATTTGTACGATTATAAGGTTGCATTTGTCCGCGCAATAACAGCTTTCCTTTTTCTTCTTGTCCTCTCGCCGGTCTGCTGGAGGAAATTTCTTTCAGAAATAAGCAGTACCATTGTACTATTCTTTCCAACTTCCATTTTATTTATTAATTATCATTGTGTGTGCATAAATATTAAATAAAAATAGCTCATGTCGCTTGTCAGACATAGATCTAATGATAATAATAATAAGAGTGCGTCGCGGACATTTTGACCGCCCCGCGCCTCCGTCTGCTTATCGCCTTACCATCACCAATTCATACACGTGAGGGCAATAATCTCATAAACAGCTAATCAATATGAACTATGTAATATTTATCATCCATCAACTTCATCACCAATTGTGTTCGGCATAAAAATACATTACTGATTCATAACCTTTATAGGCGAATTCTATTAGAAAAGCCACGCTAGCTCACAATCTGCTAAAGAGGTACATTTTAATTAAAATATGCTATTTATAACTCACGACTTTAAATAGACAGAAAACATAAAATAACACCTCTTAAGTTTTCATTGGAACGTAAATTTTTAGTAGATACTTTAGCTCAAAGTGAGGGTACTTGAAATAAACCAGTGAAAATGAGACATGAGTGGAAACTATGGATGGAAACTTGAGTGTATATAATTATATACTAACTGATTCCTGCGGCTTTGCACGCGCGGAGGTCGGTTTTTTATAGGTAATAGGCTCGCGTTTCACCACAATCTCACCTGTTGGTAAGTGATGATGCGGTCGACGGTGGAGCACGCTTGCCTAGAAGTAACCTATTCACTCTAGACTTGAAGACTCCCAGGTTGTAGCTTGCCGGAAATATAGACTCAGGCAGGGCACTCCACTCTTTATAAGTACGCACGATGAAATTACTACCAAAACATTTTGTGCGTGTGAGTGGGATATCTTCGTTATCGTTTTTTGATCATATCTCTAGTTCTACTTAGCCAACCGCTATCAAACAGATTTCAAGCCTTAAGAGCTTTCCAATAATAATATCCGTTAAATCCGTTCAGTAATTTTGGCATCCATCGTGAACAAAGAAGCTAACAAACAGACAAGAATTCAAAAAATATTTTTTGTTTTCAAAATCGTTTTATTTAAAAAAGCCCAATTATTTTTAATTATCTCCAATGTACAGACACAGTTAGGTTACAACTTTAAAATATATTTTTGTACCTTCATCAATATTTTCACTTAATATGAACTTAAAACAATTAAATATTAAAGATGCAAAAATAACACACACTCCAGTTTAAGGAAGAAATTAGGATTAGTTACAGTTAAAAAAGGGCTTTAATACCTTAACAAACCATAAAGTAACTTACATTTGTCAAAGATTTTCCACAAACTCGTAGTAGACCACCCACTTACTAACTTATTATTCCATCAGAACAGTTCCGATCACTCAACTCCATTCAATAACACTCGTTACGGTCCCGTGTCGTGCGCTATAAACGCTCCAATGTATTTTATAGTCATTTTTCTTATTCGACAAGTAATAAATCATTTGTTACATTACCGGATTGAGTGATTCCATTAGTGTTTTTTTGCATAACAATTATTGTTTTATTGTAGTTTTCGCATCCCTAGCTATGCTTTTATCGTATAATAAATCAAATTTACTCTATGCAATGTATATTCATTTAAAGCTTGGTAGTTATTGAAATTCAATTTATGATACTTTATGGTTGCTTATTTAGGTTAGAGGTGGAATCCACGAAAGAAGCTTAGGTTGTTAAATGACCTCCCTGCTGTGATTTTCCCTAGCGACTACAATATGGGGTTCTTCAAGGAGGGCATTAGAAGATTTTTACAGGTTTGACAGCGCGAGAGTGATACCCAGGTGTTGCACACGTCCATAGGCCACGGTGACCGCTTCCCATCAGGGCCGACAGTGCCGTAATGGTGGCCCTCGACTTGACGACCTTATCAAATGCTTTTTCACGCCCCGCTTAAAGGACCCGGGACTAATAGGAGGAACACGTGGACTGGTAAAGAATTCCATGTCTTTATAGTGCGGTAAATAAGATTACTAATTATCATTAACAGTATCATAATATATTTAATAATCTACTAACTGAAGGAGAGAAGATTATTAATTAATTAATAGAAAGTTCCCGCTAAGTATTCCCGGTATATATACAAGCATCTAGTAATCACTTCTGATTACTTCAAGTAAGGAAAGCTGATAAATTACCGACCCTCACAGTCCAAGATTATCATCTGATACGCGGATCAGTTCCAGTTAATCAAATGCAACATCGACTGACAAATTGTCGGTGTTCTTATCAGTTTAAAGCTAAGACTGCACAGAGAAAGTTCCGCGCGATTATTTTTCCTGACGGTTTATAATTCGCACGACGAATATAATTTAAGAATTTTTTGGAAGTTTCTAGTTATAAATAAATGCACTTTTATGTTAGTGTACAAATCGCGAATTTAAATCACAGTAGATTCTTTTTTATCACAAGTATGTTGACGTGTGTACCTGTGCACGTGTGACGACTTCACCTTGTCTGATGGTAAGCTAAAAGTAAAGTCTCAGGACTATTCCGTAGCGAAATATGAGTATTATATCGCAAATATTTTCGATGTGCATTTTTTCTGGCATTTCATCTGTGTACTGAATCTTAACTTATTTTAACACAGCGATTATAAATTCGTTGCTTTGTCTCAATTCCTATGTAACTAATCCTAGTGTACGAAATATTAACCCAAATAAAATCGCACCGCGGTGACACAGATTCTTTCAAATGAATTCCGCACGGGTTACCTAAATGCGTGCAACTTCATGCAATTTCCGTAAGTAGGTACATCGTAGAATTCTGCGCAAAAAATCGTATGGTATTGCATTTCGCAGTGTGCGCTTAGCCTAATAGAAAACTCAAAGATTTTCAATATGCAGCGTTACTGACCGGTTATCAATATTATTTTATTGCCACACTTAATTAAGACTACTTATTTGCATTATGAAATTACTTAGTTTAATTGCAATATGCACGATGGGTCAACTTATATTTCATTAGCCTAGCATTCTACGACATTCTACACAGCGCTTTATGTAGGTAAACATAGTTTAGCTAGCTTGTGTTATGGGTTCTAGAATGCGGATAAACATAGGTAGTTATATTTTTTTTAGAAATAAATCCTTTTTTTACATAGAAACAACCAGACCAATGCAAATAGACATATTTGGTAGGGGAGCGGGAATCGAACCCGCGCGCCCCCTATCGTAGCAGTCGCATACACTACCGCTATGCCACAGAGGCCGTCAAATAGGTACCAATGGTTTGTAGAAACAGGAATAGAAAGCAAGTAGGCGAAACCGCGGGTAACAGTTTTTTTTTATTCATGACAGGCTTATTACGTTTGACCTCAATCCCACCTGATGGTAAGTGATGTCTACGATGAATCACGCTTGCCTAAAAGGAACCTATTCACTCGTGACTTAATTACTCCCAGGTTATAGCTTTCCGGAAACACAGACTCCGGCAAGGAATTCCACTCCTTAGCTGTACACACGATGAACGTGTCAGCAAAGCGCTTTGTGCGTATGAGTGGAATATCGACCATATAGCAGTGGCGTGTCGCTGTTCGTATGGTCGTTCGTTGATGGAAAGGAGTTGGAGGTATCAGTGTGCAATTCTAGAGCACACTCTTCGAAATGTATCCGATAGAACACCGAGAGACCTGCAACTTAGCGTCGATTTAAAACCGATAAGGAACGGTGGCGTTGGTCGTGTGTTCATCTCAAAAATACAAGCTTTAGATACAGCTTGGATATCGTATAGATGATGATGAGAAAATTCCATCTTCATTTAAACCCTCGCTCCTCTCCCCGCACCGATAAACCGTCAACTTTCAAGAAATAATGGTGGATCACGTTTGATTGGGGTGTAAAAGTCTCACTGACAATTTTACGTGTCAGATCAGCCGTGCTTTTAGCGGCTTGTAAAATTTATACGCTGGGTTATGAGCTTGTCCGGTGTACTGTGTTGATTAACTTTCGTTTTGACCGACTTTGAAAAGGATGAGTCAATTGGACACGTTTTTTTACGAACAGATTTCGGTCAGAACTTTTGAAACGATTTCAAAACAGGAGTGGAATACTTAGGATGGAATGGAATACTATTTATTTAAAAATGTTGTTAAAAGAAAACTCTCCCAAAAAGCATACTATAAAAATCAAGATTATTTGGACGATAAAGAAGCTTGGAAATGAACTGTTCACTCAACTATGTTACTCGAACTAACACTGTATCTAGACTAAGGCAATTGTTGTAAATAGACCAAAAAAAAAACAGCCCGCTGGGTTTCTTGCCGGAGTCTTCTCAGGTCTGGGCCGCGTTTCGAACCGGTCGGTGGTCCATTTGCTTCTAGTTTTAAATATTTATAATTTTGACGTTTTGTAAATGCCGCTTAAAATGGTCTATACAGAATAAATGATTATTGACTTTTTTTTTACTTTAGGTGATAGACAAGCATATGAACCATCTGATGAGAAGTGGTCCCTGGAGCCTATGGACGTGTGCAAAGATCAGGGGCGTGATACTCGCGCTGCCAACCCTAGGCTAGGAAGGGGCGGGGGAAGGGGTTTCGGCGGGAACACAACACGATGGTTATTATGGCCGCGGTCTTCTGTAGGGCGGAGGTAGGTAACCGTACTACCCCAGTCGGACTGCTCAGTTCGAACGGCAGATACCGTCATGTCCTACCTCCTTGGATGTTTCATTTTCAAGTACATACAATAAATAATATCAGGTATTCATTGTAATAGGTACCTACATTATATTTATTATGTACTGACAACAGTTTGTACCTTTTTTTTTTATGTCGGTCACGTCAACATGACTTCACCTCGCCTGATGGTAAGCTGAGGCAAAGTCTCTAGAATGGGAGTCACCATTGCAAACACCGATAGTGCCAAAATGGTGGCACTATCGGTGCCTCAAAAATATTATCGTAAAATGTGTCAGAAATATAGGTATATTTCACGCGTTCATTTGCGTAGGCTTATGAAATACGAGTATCTATCTAACATTTAAGGATTACGATCATTATGTATATTTGATTGTAAATAACAGAGTATATTTTGAATGTACGCCTCTAATTTTATTAGTAAATAATGGTAAAATATATTCAAAGCTCGAATTTTTCATGATCTTTTGTGAAGGTTACAAAAGGTTTACAACATAATGATTTGATGAGATAGGTAATACTCTCTTAAATTGAATTCTATTTCATTATGCAAACAATTCCATTAAAAACCAAGCGCTTCGGTGCCTCTTTTCTTTGCCGCACCATCAAGACATGGAATTATTTACCAGCTCACGTGTTTCCTACCTACAGTCCTGGGTCCTTTAAGCGGGGCGTGAAAAAGCATTCGATGAGGCAGTCAAGCTGAGGGCCATCATTGTAGCACTATTGATGTTTTTAATGGTGATCCCCATTCATAAGACTGTACCTTTAGCTAATAATTGTTGAAAAAATTAAAAAATATTTGTAGAGATTTATCACTTAGGGGTATGATAAATAGATGGTATAGTTCACGGCATCTAACTTGGCAAAATTTTGAAACAGTGTGGGCCCCACTACTCCAAAACCTTGCCAAGTTAAATGCTGTACACTATACTTGTTTATATGCGACGCATTTTGCCACAAACAAGCCCTATGGCCATAGTGTACAGCATTTAACTTGGCAAGGTTTTGGAGTAGTGGGGCCCACACTACTCCAAAATCTTGCCAAGTTAGATGCCGTGAGCTATAGCCGATTCTCAAATCTGAATATGCATGAGTATATAATTTCACAAAAATCGGTCTAGCTGTTTCGAAGAGTAATCTAATATATAAAACAAAGACGGGTTTGTTACAACATTTATAACTTAAGAACGGCTGAACCGATTTGGCTGAAAATTGATGGGGAGGTAGCTTAGAACTAGGAGACGGACATAAGATACTTTTTATCCTACCACGGGGACGAAGTACGCCACGGGCGAAGCCGCGGGGCACAGCTAGTTTTATATAATAAGAAGATTATCTTCAAACGTTTACTGTAAAAGCTTTCACTGAGACGGCAGATCCCCAGCAATGAAGAAGAAACCGAGTTGAGAAGATACACATCATGTTTAAGTTTAAGTTGTGCTTCTTGGAAACTCAGGCATAAGTTTACTTTGTATTTTCTGCGAAAAATTTACTTGAACTAAATCTTTTAATCTTCGTTAAAAGGATTTTCATGAAAACGTTGAGGGTGATACTCGCTTGACAGGGTAAACATTTGATTTAGTTAGATGCTAACATGATTATAAATAATGCAGTTTACATTGTAGGTAGGGTTAAAAAACCAGACTGGAAAAATATTTGGCTGTAATGAAATTGTTGTTGTATGCGAATATTAAGTACACTTTACAATTAATTTTACACGATTATTTTTATGCTATCTCTACCCACATGACGTAGTGAAAATTCAATATGGCGATTACAGAACGCCATATTGGGCAAATGAAAAAAATTAAAGTCAACAAACTATATCAAGTGGGATATCATTGAATAGGTATTTAAAAATCAGTTTTAGTTTTCTCTCAATATTTTTCGATTCGATTGACCGTTTAGGATATATATCGATTTAAAATTGCATAACAACCATTTTCACATTGGGATTTTTATTAGACAGTAGAAAGTGCAATCAGGTAAATAGCTAGTTAGGTATACTCATAACTAAAAAGTATAAATTAAAAAAATATAAAAAAAAAAATCAAAAAACCCGACTGCGTAACCAATTAAACAGAAAAAAAGCAAGCACTCAGATGTCTTGTGGTCTAGAAACATAACAACTTAACAGTCGGGATCCATTGAAAAATAGAATCAATCTGGTTTTTTAATATTTTTTTTGGATTTTTTTTACCTATACTTAATAGTTTCTCATAGGTTGGGGGAACAGGGTTAGAATATACTAATACGTAGATTACAGGTTAGAATGCTGATAAACATACTTATTTGCCAATACATAGTCACAATACGAGAATACAGATCCGAAACAGTGATAACAACTGAAGCAAAATGCCAGTTCGAGTGCCTCCTGTCAATAAGCACCACTAAGATTGCAACAGACCACCACAACCTATCTTCATATACGCCATTACAACCATAACGTACGGACCGAAATTACACTCGCCTTCAAAATAACGCAATGATATATACCGCCTTTTAAGGCCCCTGATGGTGTACTGCGCTGTAATTTCATGTGAAAGTGCTTATACCGAGTATACCTCAATTTGATCTGCAAGTAGATGTGAATTTATAGCCATTTCTGCACGTGTGAGAAATAGAAATTGCATATGTTGTGGTCAAGCACTTTGGGAAAGCTGGGTAGCTCAGTTATGTTTTTGTATTGGTGTGCTTCTATTTGAAAATGAGTCGAAATTTAGATGGAAGCTCAACTGGTCAGAGTATTGCTACTGTAATGAGCTGTTCGCGGGTTTGAGTCTAATCTTGAATGGTCACTTTTTCAAAAAAAGGAAAATTTACTTTTGAGATTACATCATTTTTATATAAATATAGGATACCTACGTCAAAATCACTTCACCTCACCTGATGGTAAACTAAAGGTAAAGTCTCAGGACCGGGGTCACACTACATACACCGATCAGCTTGACGGCCACGGCCTCATCAAATACTTTTTCATGCCCCGCTTAAAGGGCGCAAAAAACACATGCGCTTTTAAAGAATTCCAAGGCTGTAAGTTACCATCAGGCGATCTGCCTTTTATCCTTTCTTTTCGTGCGGGAATCTCCTGTGAGTATTTTAAAGTAGAACCGACTAAAACTGTATGGAGTTTAAGCGAGTTCTTTCAATATTTATCGCACAAAATTTTTTTCCACTATGAACGCCCTGACCACCACATATTTCTAGATTTCTCACCACTTCCTTTATGAACCAATCAACCATCCATAAATAATATTTATTGATTCTCTCACAAAATATAACGGTTACTTTCAAAAATTTTGTGTGTTACTAAGTTACTAGTCTGCACTAGGCATATGTATTCTCTACTATAAGCTTATTTATACCATAATTCTATTCCGTTATTCGAACGCTAAATGAACAGTAAATCCGTCAAACAATCACATTTAAATCCGTTACTGTAATGCTGTAACGTAACTCCGATGAGCATACAACAGCAAAGCGGCTTTCATCTGACGTTTACCTGGCGGCCATTGTATGTGCAGACTACCTGATACCTGCCTGTGTATTCACTATTTATGGTATGTAATCCTGCTACAATATACAGGTATAGATGTTCTATTTCACGGAGGCGGTTTAGCTTTCATTGTAGCATAACATAACATAAACTCACGCCTATATCCCCGAAGGGGTAGGCAGAGGTGCTAGCACCCACATTTCGCCAGTTTATGTTTAGGTCCCAATGTAATAGGTGGCGAGCATATTGTCATTAACCGGGCACTTATAAACTTCGAAAAGCATCGAAAAGTCATTGGTGTGTGCTATGGTAACCTGGGATCGAACCCGAGACCTCGTCTTAGCAGTCCATTACCATTCATTCATTCATTGTAGTAAAACATATATTATACATATTGCTTTAAAAAATGAATAACTTGCAATGCAATTATTGTTCTACTAACTGCTAATCAACACTTTGCATATACACCTCTGCCTATCCCTTCAAAAGAAACACAGACTCGCGCATACAATTTTCACAAGATAATCATTTGAGTAAAACACAGTAGTTACCTCTTAGCAAAGATCCCTATCACTTAGAACTTACCTGGCTACCAATTACACCACGAGAGTCTATTCAAGCAATTTCATAATCTTATCGCCTGCTCTTTGCTCTATGGAATAGTTACCATTTCATCAGATAATGTCTAGCATGGCTGACTTCATTACATAGAACTACTTGTCAGTAGACACATAATGAGATTATGCACTTGGCGAGTTGAAAATAATTCGATTTAATAAGCTAGGAAAGTAAATTGCACAGTGAGTAAGAATAAGTTAATTAGTTAATTAATACCTAGAATCTATTATTACTATTATAAAACTGTAAAGTTGCTGTGTCTGTACATTGGCCATATTAAAAAAAAACTTGGTTTATGATAAATGAACGTTCTGAAAAGAAAAATACTTATTTTGGAATTCTTTTTTTTTTATATGTCGGTCACGTCAACATGACTTCACCTCGCCTGATGGTAAGCTGAGGCAAAGTCTCTAGAATGGGAGTCACCATTGTTAACACCGATAGTGCCACAATGGTGGCTCTCAGCTTGACGGCCTCATCAAATGCTTTTTCACGCCCCGCTTAAAGGACCCGGGACTGTATGAGGAAGGAAACACGTGAGCTGGCAAAGATTTCCAGGTTTTGATGGTACGGCAAAGGAAAGAGGCACCGAACCGCTTGGTTCTTGATGGAATTGTTTGCACCATATGAGGGTGATATCTCAGCCTTGCACGTGGTGTTCTGTATAGGAATGGAGAGGGTGGGACTAGTTCTTGTCAGTTTGTTCGTAAGGGACATAAAAACTAGGTATCGAACGGATTTTTATGCGATTCTTTTGAATTTAAAAGCGATAAGCAGACGGAGGCGCGGTGCGGTCAAAATGTCCGCGAAGCACTCTTCTTTCCATGTTGATAATCAAAAACAAATACTTACAATTTTTAACTTGAATATTGCTTGTTTGAAACATTGCGTGGAATACAATGCTTACTTAAACCATGCTATTACCAAACTTATCTAACCCAAAATCGGCAATAAACACACAATCCTAATTTTCCAATGATATCATTGCCTGTAACAGTGTCAGTGGTTATTTGGCGATTAGGGAACATAAAATTTGAGACATTTAGCATAATTTATGTGTATTGACGTCTTGTACCTATAAAATTTACGGACAGAACGCTTTGAAAACCAGACTTCCACAAAAAACTGCGGTGATCAACCAATGTGTGAGTGAATATTGGGTGCAATGTGTTACCCAAATTTGATTGAAATATGATTTTACGTGGGCCGAATCTAGTGTCGTATATTTTTTTATATTACTCAGGTGGCAGACAAGCACACGGGTCAACTGATGGGCAGTGGTCACGGTGGCCTATAATAATAGACATGTGCAACATTAGGTGTGTCACATTCGCGCTGTAAACCCTGGGGGGAGGGGGGGTTGGGGGTTAAGACAGGGGGGGGGGTTAGTAAGCTTTGGCTGCCCTAGTTACCGGTAGGAACACAACACTATGGTCACTATGGCCGTGATACTATCCCATTCGGACTGCTCAGTTCGGACGGGAGATACCGTCGTGTCCAACCTCCGTTATTATTCTTCAACACGTTCGGTCCATATATTACGTTTTATAGGTTCAAGTATTTAGCATAATTTGTGCGTATACACATTATTATTACAATAGTTGATTATAATAACAGGTGCGATGCAGCTCTGCAGTGCTATTCTCTAACTTACAATTTTCAACGTTGCGCTCGACGTCGAGCGGTTCGACCTACAGCCTTCAGTTCGACGTCGAGCGCAAGGCTGTAATAAAAAGGTATTCTCTAGCACTTTGACTTCGTCGACGAACTGATGACCTCTTCCCTCACATCGTTGTTTTGCCGTCTATCATCGTCTATGGTCGTCTAGTAGGGCTTGACATAATAATTTTTCTGCATCATAACCGGTAAATATCGATTGAGGATTAATTATGGTTTTAAGGGTTTTAAAAATATGAAATTAGTATTTTTAGGCATTTAGAAGGATATAGTTTAATGAAAAAGTATTATAGTCAATTAATTATTCACATTTAACAATTCTAATATTTTTTTAAGGCCAAAATGATGATTATCTATGCCTTTAAACGCTTACATAAAAAAAAAGCCGATCCGCCATTGAAAATTGATTTGTAAACAACAACATAGCATTGTTTAATTTGTTCGTTTGTTAAATAACGTAGTGGTTCTTTAGTAAACAACCACTACGTTTTCCCTTTGCCCATATAATCCCGTTACTGTAACCTATGGGAACTTACTCCAAGGACAAAAGCAGCATAATTATGTGTTATTTACTATGTCAAGCAGTGAGATCGAAATACCCATGCGTGGAAAAATTATAATGGGTGTATGAAATGAAGTAATGAAAGGCAAAAGAACGTACACCTCGGTCAAAGGAAAGTTATTTAACACCTGCATATTACTCATTCTAACGTGGGCGCTCACAAAATCTTAGCAAATCTAACTCCGAACATGTCAACAAAGCATGATGGTCAATAAATGGGAAGATACATAGAATTAACCATAACAAAACTAGGGAAATCACTAGACTCGAGATTTAGTGCTTAAAAGAATAACATTAAAGTGAAAATGGGCTTACATAATGAAGTGAAATAAACAAGTAACTATGTGGTACCTACGACGAGATGAGAAGAATCTCGGTTCATGCGATAGGAAGATATTGGTTAAGACAAGTGTTTACGTGTTCAAAAATAATCAAAAGTGTGAAACAAGTTTAATAAATTTACTGCAATATATGTGTTATTTTTGACTACAATCTATCCCTGTTACTAAATTTCAGCCAGATCTATTTAGCGGTTTGAGTGATTGAGTAGGTATCAAATACCTTTACATTTATAACATTAGTCTAAAGCAGGATATTGCTAATAAGTACCTACTTAGTTATCTAAACCGATTCATCGTGCATAAATCAAAGTATTCAATTTATTTAATACTCGTATAAGTGTTCAGTGACTGCTCTTTCATATTAAGAATGATCTACAATCTACAACAACCAAGTAATTTGGACTGTTTATAATTGGAGAATGTTACAAAATGCTGTACCATCATCAATGTATGTCGCTTCTCCAAATTTTTTGGAGTGTTTGGAGGATTGATTGGGTAGGATATTGGGTAACAAAAACATTAAACCATATTGACATTAAAATCTGTGATATTACATCCTATGAAAGTATCAATTGAAACAACTGTGTATTTTTTAAAGCATTATATTGAATCTTTATTTCTTTAGTTTTAATCAGTCTTATCATTCTTGACATTTTCTTTCTTCGGTTCACGGCTCCATATGGAAAAGAGAGAATACTATTAATCAGAAAATAATTTATAACATTCTATAGCATTTCATGCAACAGGCATATCACAAACTGAATACATAATATACCTATTCTTCTTTGGACTCACTGTCTACATACCTATATCTCTATTCTTCTAATTAGATTTGTAAATTTTTTTGTAAACATAGTTACATACATGTTGTACATAGAAACACCCATAGCATTGCAAATATTCATATTCATGCATGCAAAATATAAGCTAAGCAGTGAGTGGGAATCGAACCCCTGACCTCTGATTTAACCGAACATGACACTGCACGGTAAGGACACGTGGAGAGCCTCGGAGCAACCCTGAAGAGGGCCACTTCCGCCTTGGCCGGATTTAACTCTAGCAGCAGGGTTGCCCGGGTGCACTGTGTGGACGTTTCAGCCCACACCCTCTAGTTCCAGCACCTGGGTTAAAAATAGCCACACTTCAGTTTTTTATAGTGGTCACGTCAACATGATTTCACCTCGCCTGATGGTAAGGTAAGGGTAAAGTCTCAGGAATGGGGTCACTATACATACACACAGATAGTGCCATAATTTAACAAGGCATTGTTAAATTTAACTATAACAAATGGCTGAAAGAACACACTAACTATTATTATAATATAACTCAATGCTATGTGTGGAGAAGACTTGTGATTACTTTATATGAATAAAAAACACTTACCAAGTAAGTATAATCTTTCCCCATCATGCTCAAGAGTATCTAAATATTATAAATGTTCCTTTATAGTTTCAGTAAACACAAAACTGTTATGTCTAGCACCTCCACATATCAACATACAGTTATGTTGATGATTGTATGTTGTACAATGTTGATGATTATCACACAATGAATGATGCAGATTAATCTAAATACCTAATCTGCATCACTAACCTGAAATAAATCATTATGCACTTATGAATTGAGTTATTATTTAATACAATTATACTCTCAATATATATTAAACTAAATTTCACAGATGATAAGCCCATTCCTGCCAAGATATCAATAAAAATGGACTTAAAATTATAGAAAACTAGCTGTGCCCTGTCGCTTCACCCGTGGCATACTTGTCCCTGTGACAAGATAAAAGTATCCTATGTCCGTCTCCTAGTTCTAAGCTACCCCCCATCAATTTTCAGCCAAATCAGTCCAGCCGTTCACGTGTGATGCTGTGACCAAGGGAAATAGGGATTTATTTTTATATATATAGATTGTTTGTAGACCTATGTCAAATACTTATTTACCTTTCTTTCAAAACTTGCTGTTCTTCATATTTTTGAGGAATTTCTTAAATATTTGTTATTATTGAGAGCAATACTGCAACATCAAATTATTTTAACAAAGAATCACCATATTAAGTATTCTTCTCGCAGTAGGTACATATATAAATATTAGTTGTTAGGTCCTGCCTTTCGCTTATTACATATTGCACTTGCACGTACATGGTGTTTATGTATTACATATTCTTCTTCTAATACTCATAAATGTATTACATCCATCCTCCAAAAATGTATGAAGTCCGTATCCCGAGAAATGGTTTTCAACTTAGGTTTTCAATTTCTCTTGCTTTCTACGAGATTTCACATTATTTTTTAATTACTCCTTTAGTCTGAGTTATAATCATGCATAGCAGCAGCCTTAAGATCAAGTAGAACTTTTAAAAATGTTAGTTTTCAATGACTCGATCGACCGTACGGCGCAAATATTGTAGCTTTTGTTTTTGACAGCTAAATTCGAGGCTGTGCTCAAGGTTGTCGTCGAAGGCGAGCGCCAACGACGAAGATTTTTACTTACAGAATACCAAAACGTATTGTACTAATGTCAAATGGCCCTCCGGCCGACGCGTGATATTAGTTCTTCGTCGACCACCACAGCCTTGAGCGCTAGTAGTACTTTAGGGAATACCAAATGCACAGTTCGACGCTGTACGCAACGCTGTATCGAGGTTGTGTGCTTAGAGAATAGCACTGCTGGTCGAATCGGCCTCCGGCGGTTCGGACGTGCGTTCGGTCTGTTGCTCTTTGTGATTGGTACAAGGGTTAAGATTATAGCGATTTCATGAGCTATACTTAAATGAAGAAGGATAGACGTCTTTGCTAGGACGGCCACGTTCTACAGTGCTAGGCTACGTGGGTACAAATAATCTGGCCATGCCGCCTTGGCAGGCCTGGTGGAATTAGACGCAAAAGTTTAGAAAATGGCAAGCGTGTTTGGAGTCGCACTATCATGGATGCTAGAAATTAGGTGTTCAGAAGGCAGTAGCTCTTTCTAAAAGCCAAGATAAGTCACATAGTAAATGATTTTATGTTTGTATCTTTCTGTTTGTATGAACGAGTTACCCAATCTTTGGTACAGCTGAGCTGATTTTGACAGGATATTCTCTGGCATGATGAATATGGGCAGGTAAAATTAATAGACTACTTTTATTTTAGAAAAAAATTATGGTTCCATGCTACCTTAAAAACATAAGTCCATGCGGATGAATTGTGTAATAAAATAGGAGTTTATCGCTCCCTTCTATCACTTGTACCATACACAAGCTTTAACGGGGTTTAATACTACTAGATACATAGACAAAGTGGTCCAGGTTATTTCACTAGAGCTGGCTTTCCCAACTCGGATTGCTGTACAGGTCAATTTATGTTAGTTATTGGGATATGACTCGCTATAACTTTGACTTTACTGCATGGTTGGAACGTGTTGATTGGTTATTATGGTGATAGTGTACACTGTACATTTAACTTGAACCACCATTCTCGTATTGATCATTGCTGGCAATTTCTGTGTATAATAAGTATGTATATACAAAAAAGTATATAAGTATGTTTATCAGCATTCTAGAAGCCATAACACAAGCTAGTTAAACTAAGCTTGCTTTGTCGTAGAATGTCGTAGAATATTTTTTTTTTAATATTCGTATAGGTGGCCTTCCTTTCGGCCTACTGATTTTGTAAACTGGGTCTTCTTCAACCTAACGTTAATCCCAGTCGTATCCAAAGCTTTCACCTCGGAGTCTGGAGTCCGCTTTACCAGTCTTAACTGCGGATTTGGCTGGACCTGGATATTTTCCGTGAAGCGACTGCCATCTGACTTTCACAACCCAGTGGTGATATTGGGCGATATCGAAGCATTGCAGCTAGACCGTTGTTGTTGGACTTTTTAGGGCTCCAACTACCCGTAACGACTGCCATAGATGTTTGTATGGCAACCGGGATCGACAGCTTAACGTGCTCTCCGAGGCACGACCAGATCAATGCAAATACCCATATTCATGCATACAAATATTTGCACTGAGCGGGGATCGAACCCGCGCCTCCTGCGCAGCGGCCGCGTTCACTACCGCTACGCCACAGAGACAAATTATATTATACTGTGACATGGGTAAATGTATGCATGACTTATATAGAAATGTAATACTATTCGCTGCGTACTGAATTGGATACTTTCTTTTTTGAAGTAGGTAAGTCGAAACATCTGCTTGTCTGTGTCACGCGACTTCGAGAATTTATTCATTACTTGCTATTTATTGCAGACGGGTTTGCTTGGAGTGTTTGTTTACTTATTTTTATTTATGAGCCCTAGGGACGAACAGAATATCATACCTGATCAATAAATTTAAGGCCCAAATCAAGATGTCAAACTTGCGATCAGGAGGTGCCGAGTTCGAAACTGGACTGTAATCACTCCTAACACAAGTTTAATTGAAGGGATACTAGAAATTTCGGTTACCTAATTAGAAAGATTTGGTTATTGGGACACGTGGAGAGCCTCGGAGCAGCCCTCTAGAGGGCCACTCCCACTCCGGCCGGATTTGCCGCTGGCAGCAGCGTCTCCCGTGGCGTGGAGGTCACGGCCCACACCCAGTGTAACGCCCCTAGTGTTGCATACGTCTATAGGCCACGGAGACCGTTTGCCATCAAGTGGGCCGTGTGCTTGTCTGCCACCTAAGTAGCATAAAAAAATATTAACCTCGTAAGCCTCGTGAATACTCATTCTGTAGTAAACATACTATAAACTCGCAAGTTTCACCAAAAACATTAGCAAAATAATTAAGTTCACCAACTGATATTAATCCACGTTCAAAGGCTAACTAACGAATGGTGCATGAAATCAATCTAAATAACCGAACGACAGTCATTATACCATTGTTAATGGCGACTCGTTTGTATGGGTAATTAATGGCCCTTAAATGGTGACCATCAGTTCTGTATCGTCTTAAAGTCGCTTGGGGTAAAGGAGTGTTTACACTGCACGACTCGGATAGATTTAGCTGCCGGTGAGGTAAATAATTCGAGATTGCTTCATACTATTTAGGTGGTAGATAAGCACACGGTTCACCTGTTGGGAAGCGGTCACCGTGGCCTATGGACGTGTGCAACACTAGGGGCATTTAGCTCGCGCTCCTGAACTTAGCGGGCGGGGTGAGGGTGGGAGATTGGGTAAGAGGGTTGAGAGAGTTTATGTGTTGACAACGCAGAAGACTGTAGTTTCCCCGCTGACAGCACTGAAAAAATAATGTTGTTTGATTTGTATTTATTTTGTACCTTACGCCCTGAAAGAGTACTTACAAATAAATATTAAATAAATAAATATAATATTCTACACAGTGCTCACTAGACCCAAAGTAAGCATATTTTAACTAGCTTATGTTATGGGTTCTAAATTGTGGATAAATAAACATACTTACATATTTTTTTATAAATACATACGTAATAATACATATTTGTAAACACCCAGACCAATGTAAATAGAAATATGCATACTAATAAATTTGCACTGAAATTATTTATACTGACAGATGCGAAAAGCCTTTGCTTGTTTAACGAGAGGGTTCAATTTAAATCAACACGTATAACTTTCACTATACCTCATTTATTCAAGATTATAAATTAACAAAAGCAAGTGTATAAGCTTCTTAACATTACGGCCAATTAAATTAATTGAGGGTGCTTTTATAATAGGTTTAATACGTACTGTTTTACGAGAGCTCCCAGACACCTGGACACGACTCTTGTCCGACAAGACGCGAGTCTAATTATCCGACTTCGAAATAAAAATAGACCTTAAGAACAATGTCACGTCTTTTAACACTGTGAGAGAACATGGTGTTTATTAATAAACTAGCTGACCCACCCCGGATTCGCCCGTGGCGCATTTCGAACCCCGATGCACCCTCTTTAACTCACATAATATGCTCATAATTTATCAGTTTTCCTAAAATGTACGGGAATCTACCGGAATTGTTCACATTTATGATTATTGCTCCGCTCTTTTGGGTAGTAGCGTGATGATATGCAGCCTATGACATTCACGTATAATGTGGCTTTCTATTGGTGAAAGAATTTTTAAAATCGGTTCAGTAGATCCCGAGATTACCCCTTACAATTTAACAAATATACACACACACACTTTACTTCTTTATAATATTAGTATAGATAGGTAATTAAAATGAATTGTCTGCAAAGTGTTAATTTGCATTTGAGCATCCTTCATAGTGGGGCTTGAGCTACCTATTACTCTTCAAGATTTCATGAAAAAAAAGCAGTGTTAATTTTTTTCTTTCTGTAATTAAGCAGATTTTTTTTTTAATAAATTCAACTTCCATGCGATATTTGCATTATCAGTTGACTTTAGTGACTATAGTACCTACTTATCTACTAGCTACCGGTCCTAAGTCCATAAAAAGTAGGTAGTGTGCGCGTCAGCTGATCAATGTTATCGCCCTTGAATTACCTATGTGAATTCAATGCACTAGTGAATTTGTGATGACTATAAGTTGATCAAACCCCCCCCCCACCCGTGGAGGATACTCAAATGCAAATCAACACGTTGTATAAACAATTTAATTAAATAATCTGTCTGTACTATTATAAAATTGTAAAGTATGTTTATGAAATATTTTTTGAGTTATGTTATTGACGATTCAGAATTTTTTTTTTGTATTCTCTACTGTTTGCCTGTGAGTTATGTTATGAAAGATTCTTTACATTTTTTGTATTGTTGACTGTTTTTCTGTATGTCTGTTTATTCGCGATGTAGGTATGCAAAAACTACTCAACGGATTTTGATGCGGTTCTTTGTTTGAAAAGTTGTTCAGACTTAAATGTTTAACTTGCATGTTTGATCACAATCAATTGAGTAGAACCGGAAAAAAAACAAGAATACGTTTACGTAGGCAGAACCTTGGGCATAGACTAGTTATTACTAAAATTAAAAGGGAATATTAAATGAAATATGGTAGCGATCACAGAGAATACGTGCCGAGCAGTAACTCAACATTTTGCCTCGCCAGGAGCGCCAGCGAAGACACGTCCATTTTCAAAAATTAAATTTTGAAAGGCCGTACTTTAATCTATACATATAATAAAATGGTAGGAAAGTCAAAACTGTACATTGAATATTTTTTTTAAAGAATACTTGGGGTGTGATCTACAATCGATACCAAAGCCAAAAATATAGTTTTTAGAATTTTTGTCTGTTTGTCTGTTTGTCTGTATGTATGTCCGGGATAAACTCGAAAAGTACTGCATGGATTTACTTCAAATTTGGCAAGAATATTATTAGGAAGTCGGGTCAACACATAGGCTACTTATTATCACGCTCTCACCTACGGGGAACGAGCAGTGAACGTTTATATCGCCGGCCCCGGCGAATAAAATGGTAATCGCAAAAACTTAACTTTTCAGGAAAATTAAAAAACCGTTTTTTGTCTATAACTTACCTAATATTAGACGTAGACAATCCAATAAAAGCTCAAATTAAAGCTAATTTTTAAAGCTTTTATATTGATTTAATAAATCTTTAATTGCATTATTCAAATTTTATATAATTACAATTTAAAAAGTTAGTAAATATTTAATGTTATTGAAATTTGGTAATGTACACTTACCATTTTATTCCCGTTATTTAGAAAGATATTAAATAGTATAAACCCTATTGCAATACTATTCAATCGTATGACTGTGCTAAATTTGAAAAAATAAAGTAACCTTACCATTTTGTTCTGGTTCATACGGGATGTCCATTGTAGACTAATCAACCTTAGGAATGTTATTCTAGTTTTGAAAATAAAATAAAGTTATGGTAATCAGACTTAGTTTATGTTAAAGTATAAAAGATAACCCTAATAAAAATGGCAAATAAAAATTAGTTTTCCTGACCTTCGTTTTCAATAAACGTATGGCTTTCAGTATTAGTTCCGAATATCAGGTCAAGCGCCCTCTTTGCTAGACCTTCTGCTGACGAGTCACCGAGACCAGTACAGTGTGTTGGTGGGTGTCGCTTTAGGTAACTCCATGCACTATCTGGTCTGTTCCAAGGTGCCCATCGTAGCTCCCCCACGAACTGTGCAGGGGAAGCGACGGCTTTGGCACTACTCGTCAGCAGACTGGGATGGACTCCGTAATTACTATGCGAACATTCCATGAGCTGATTATAGAATATTATATCCTCTACATTGATGTTACTGGTACCCGCAGGGCGCGTCCCTGGTTTGGGTGCGAGTGCGCAGAGGCTGTTCACCAGAAGCAGTTGGCGTACCGCGTCTAGACCAGAGCATCCACGCAACGCGATCCTAACGTAGGTCGGTTTAAAGCAGCGTACAACAAAGCCACAAAGATATGCAAGAGAGCTTACATCAGAGCGGATGCCCAGCGCATTGCGCGGCTTGGGCAGGAGCTTGTGGTGTACCACACGGACAGCCGTAGCTACTGGCGCCTGGCCAAAGCCGTGCAATCAAACTTCTGCTAGCCTTCGCTGCCACCGTTGCGAGACCCTGACGGATCGCTAGTTCATGAGCCGCAGGAGAAAGCCGACTTGCTGGTTAATCTCTTTGCGGCTAATTCTCGGATCAATGATTGTGGTATGCAGCCTCGAACACTACCTAACTGTGACCACGTAATGCCTGATATTCTAATCAGCCAACACCATATTCGTGCAGTGCTGCAATCACTCGATGTCCGAAAAGCCAGTGATCCCGATGGAATTCCAGCGGTAGTTCTACGTAAATGTGATGCGGAGTTGTCTCCCACGCTGACGCGTCTGTACCGCATCTCATACACCTCGGGTGCAGTACCACCAGCTTGGAAGGAAGCGAATGTGCAGCCGATCCCCAAGAAAGGGATCGGTCAGACCCGGGCAATTATCGATCCATAGCCGTCACCTCAGTGTTGTGCAAGGTTTTTGAGCATATCACTAACGCACAGCTCAATGACATGCTGTCAGTAGGCAGCATACATTGCTATGCAGATGATTAGCACCTTCCACGGCCGTAGGGGAAAATAAACAGCTTCTTCTTCGAGCTTGATCGTGTCCTGAATCACATTTCGTCGTGGGGCTCTGAGAACCTGGTCGAGTTCAATGCCAAGAAGACGCAGGCTTGTGCGTTTACAGCAAAGGTTACTCTTCGGGACACTTTACTAGAACTTCAAGATAACCTAGATATACTCGGCATGGATGTTCGCTGCAAACTGAATAATAAAACCCACATCGAGAGCATCATCAAAACGGCCTCGCGGAAACTCGAAGTCCTGAACAAGGTGAGGCGGTTTCTCACACCGGAGCAGCAGTGTTCTCATCTCTGGGATGGCTCTGCATGAGATGCTCCCTCCTAGATGCTCTCGACAGGTTGTAGCGATGTGCAGGCCGTATTATTGGGAATCCTGAAGTTACCAACGCTCTCAAACCGTTACAATTTAGGTCGAGACATAGCCTCTTCGGAAGTTTTTTACTCTACCATGGTGAGTGTTCCGATGAGCTCCACCAACTTGTTCCACCCTCTCCTTTCCTATACAGAACAACACGTACAAGGCTAAGTTATCACCCTCATACCGTGCAAACAATTCCATCAAGAACTAAGCGGTTCGGTGCCTCTTTTTTGCCGCACCATAAAGACCTGGAATTCCTTACCAGCCCTTCCTGAGACTTTGCCTTTAGCTTACCATCAAGCGAGGTGAAGTCATATTGACGTGACTGACATAAAAAAAAATTATTTTGTGAGGAGTTAATTAATTATTGAGATATCTTTCTAACTAATTTCACACTCCAGAGTTTCGCACGAAGATTGTATAGTGTCATCACCTCTACCGTGTACAAAAATGTGCGCTAGAACAGTATGGCAAGATATAATTGCACCATTCAGTGTCAATGCAAACTGTTGACTAAAGTAATGTTAGCCGATGAGCTTAGAAGTTTTTTAACGCGAATAAAATGGTATTCGCCATTACAAATTCGTAGCGATGTTTTCTTGTACGAGAACACAATTGTTATAGCTTTTACAATATTTTTTTTATTGGAACCAAGATGGCAATAGTTTGTTATAGTTTTATTCACGTCAATGAGCTCCTCAAAAAGTATGACGAATAATATTATATTATCTTTTATTTTTATGAATAATCATAGAAAAATTACGAAAAAAATTGAGTGCATGTATTGGGCTCTGTAGACTTCAAATATGGCATAACACTAAAACTATTGCAATGTCGGTTACCATTTTATTCTCCGGGGCCGGCGATATCTTCAACGCATTCTGTAACAACGTGTAATCAAAACACGCATATTTGAATGGTGTTATTATGTTAAACATGCTATAAGCTAGCTTCACACTATAAGTAACTTGGCCGATAAATTATAGAATAAAAAACAAACTTAACTTTGCGGTTCAATCCGTGGACCCGATTACTGCACCAACCGCAAATAATAAGTTTGTCGTAGGTGACGTCAATAAAACTGTAGAGAGGTAAATTCTGTACATTGAAATATTTACAAAATAACTATTTGGGGATGATTGGCGATCAATACCAATGGTAAAAATGCAATCAGTAATTTTTTTGTCTTTCTGTCTGTCTGTCAATCTGTGCACGCGTGAATAAAAAACTACTGGAGGGATTTTGATCAAACTTGGTACGATTTATTTATAGTTCATACAACTTCTGAACAACATAATAATATCAACCCATTTATGTCCCACTGCTGGGCACGGGTCTCCTCTCCTATAACGACAGAGCTGAGAGGGTTTAGACCTTAATCCACACACGCTCGCCTAATGGGGTTTGGTGGATCGAACATGTCCTTAGAATTTCTTCTAGGACATGTGGGTTTCCTCACGATGTTTTTCTTTCACCGTCAGCAGATGGTAAATCATGGTGATTAGCACATATAAATTCCACAAAGTGAAATTCACATTGGTACTGTCCGGCCGGATTCGAACTCAATACCTCTGAGCAGAGGCCGCGTCCTTATCCCGCCTCGGCCTGCTTCTGTTAGGCCAGGTGGGCCTGTCTCGGCACCTCCCACGCCGGACACTTGACCAGCGTGTGCAGCCCTGAGCGTCGGCTCCTTCCGTTTCAGACACAAGTGATCCCCGAAGCACTTACCAGAGATCACCTGCGTCAGCCGGTACGAGGGGCCCCCGTGAGGCCTCCATGTCGGGTCTTACCGCCGCTATAACGGCGTGCCCCGCGCTTGGTTTTTTTTTATAGTCGATAGGCTCGCGTTTGCCCAAGTCGGTCCTTCCACTCCACCACGGTATCCCGGCGGAGCTGGGCGTGGACGGCCTCGATTACTCGAAGCTCCGGGTCCAGTCCCCGCTCCCGCGCCTCCTTTCGCCACCAATATAGGCATAACGCGCTGCGGCGCTCCCAATTTATGTACATACACCTATTACGGCTATTCAGGGCCTCCGCCCAGATCGGGCACGCCGCCGTAAAGGGCCATGGACCGCACGATACCCGCGTAGAGCATCCTGCGGGAGTCATCCGGCCCCCTCATGTTGGGCAACAGCCGCGCTGGCAGCAACGTTGGCCCCCTTACACCCTGGACCCTAGACGGCGTACGGTTTTAGTCAGTAAGAGTCCGACATAACCTGCCCCGCTGGCCGCAGGGTAGGTATCCATAAGGATTTCCGCACGGAAAAAAAGGCTATTTTTTATATAAACTGATACCCGCGACTCCGCCCGCGCGTCAAGGTTTAAGGTAGGTCATCATTTTTTGGTTATATCTCCAGTTCTACTTAGCCAATTACAACCAAACATAGGGTAAATTTTAAGTCTAAGCAAGGACTTTCTAATAAAAAAAACCTCATCAAAATACATTAATAGTTTTTACGTCCATCGCGATTATCGGCTTTTGATGGGGTCTTTTTATTAGGAAGGTATTGATTAGACGAGTGGAGTGAAGAGTAGAATGGAGAGTGGAGAGTGGAGGATCGTGAGTGGCGTGGAGAGTTATTTTATTAAAATAGACTTGGTGGCGATACCGACCTCCACGCGGGCAAAGCCGCGGGCGGAAGCTAGTAAAAAATAAAGTATAGTGATTAATTTTGTCCATCATTTTATTACCTATTTTTTTTTAAAATCTGTCCAGGCATACCTTCTATTAAAAAATGTATGGTTATGAGAGTCTCACTGTTCTGACAACGCAGGAGATATTTTGGTCTCCCCGCTGATAGCACAGAATTTCTCCAGGGCATTAGAAGGTTTTTGCAGGGCCGGCAGCGCCCCTGGTGTTGCGCACGTCCATAGGCCACTGTGACCGCTTCCCATCAGGTGGGCCGTGTGCTTGTCTGCCACCTACCTAAGTGGTATTAAAAAAGTGAGCTCTGGCTACTCTACTTACCGCCGCGCCGGGAACACAACACTATGGTTATTATGGCCGCACATTCGGCGATATACATACCTAAGTATTTAAAAAGTTAAAAAACTAGATCGAAACTCAACGATTATGTTGAATCACGACTCAAAACATCCAAAACCACTTTTTAAACTAACCCTTTAAAAACCAGAAATCTTATCACATCTCCATCTGACTACCACTAATGCTTACATTATATAATATAACAATTTAAAAAACAAAAAAAAATATCCCACCGAGACGAAAAAACTTAATTTTTCAACTGGGACAAAAACATCCCACACGAAAAATGTGGACTGGAGAAAAATAACTCGGTTGTTGAGATGACAGGGTTAAGAATCAAGCAAAAAAAAATGTTGACTGTTCATTCCAAGCGAGTGGCACCCAAAAAAAATATCATCGGGTTTTGACGTGTTACGATTGAATAAATTAAGAACCCTATTGTTATTTTTGTAATAAAATTATAGCTCACCATTCAGGACGGTCGTTCTAGTGTTAAGAAATTTTTAAATAAGTAAAAATTAATGTTATATTCAGTAAATTTGAATTTGGAATGAGTTTCTAATGGAACTTATTATGAAGCCATCTTGTTTATGTAGACTCCTGGATATAATATTGTAGATACATTTTTTTTTGGGTGGCAATCCCCATGGATTCCACCACTGTGGGGGTGGTTATGCCAGACACGAACCAACTAAAACCGCACGCCGCGCCGTCTCGGGTGTTCAAATTCTGGTATTTACCCAAAAGGCATTTCTCTCATTTCCTGGACAATGGATACTGGTTGGTATAAATAGGTGTAATATTTTAATTTAACCGATTTTGAAAAAGGTAGGTTTTATCAATTTTAAGCGCTAATCTTGGTTGCACCCAAAGCTTTCCCGGAACAAGGAGCCTGAAGCCCTGAATCCGTCCTACTCCTTTTTTATACCACTTAGGTGGCAGACAAGCCCACGGCCCACCAGGAGCGGTTTCATAATTTCATAATTTTGGATTTAATGATCCCTCTAACGCTGCGGTATTATAAAATGTAAGTACGTTAATGTAAATGTTGGTTTGTTTATTGATAATAGGCTAGCGTTTGACCATAATTTCACTTGATGGTAAGTGATGATGACATGTGGTCGACGATGGAGCATGCTTGCTTAGAAGTATGCTAGAAGTACCTGTTCACTCCAGACTTGAAAAACCCCAGGTTGTAGCTTGTCGGAAATACAAACTCAGGCAGGACATTCCGCTCTTTTAGCAGTACGCACGATGAACGTACCTACTGCCAAAACGTTTTGTGCGTATGAGTGGGTTACTTTTCTCGTTACAAAAGACCTCATTTTGTTTAGAGATAGTCAATATCCTGGCGTATCACAAGACTACGGGCCACGTGTAAAACCGGTCCCAACCGGTTCGTTTCGTTTAACGTCAATGGAGCTTAGGCTGGCATCACACATCCGAAATATGTCTCTGAGTTCATAATCTGAATTCGTACTCTTAAATTTCGGCACCTGGCCTCACACATCCTGTCCTATACTACAAATATCACAAATGTGAAAGTCTGTGAAGATGTTTCAATGTTTATTACTTAATCACGCTCTAACGGCTAGAATAGGTTCCCATGGGAAGTGGGAACGGGAAGTGTATTTCCCGTGGGTGAAGCCTGAATAACACAGGTTGCGCAATATATTTACCAATTTATTCTTGTTCCAAATTTCACTCAGATTTGTTCAGTCGTTTCAGCATGATTGAGTAGCAAACACATTCGACACATTATTCTACACATAGTAAACTTTACTAAACACATCATTAGTCGGACCTAGGACTCCTTAGTACCTACATCCTAGGTCCGACTAATGATGATCCTTTGCATTCTAGCTATAAATATGAGGTAGATAGTACCTATAATAGATCCTGTTACAAAAGTACTCTGTAATAAGATAACATCACAAATATTAGCTGCAAGCACAAAATATTCTCATCAAATTCAACCCTTTAACCACCGCAGAGCTTTGTACCAAAAAATAATATACAGTTAAGGGTCAAACACGCACAGAAATATACAGTGATTACAAAAGGTGTATCAAGTTAAACAGCCCAGCAATTATTCACTAAATGCGTCCACATCGTCACACGCGCTCACTCCAGCAAAGTGAGTAAACTGTACAGAAGAGACATTATTCTGAAAGCAGACTTACGTTCCACTAATTTAGATACTTAGTCCCGTATTCTAGAATGATACTCAGTCATGAATCTTGACTTGGAAATAGTTTCCTTCTTTTTCAGTTCCATTCCCGGTTAAATTCAAAATGTACGCTTTGGAGTCAAGGGAGGGTCTGCTCAGCTACTTTCAGCTTTTGAAGAGGTTAGATAGTAGTTGCTCCCTCTGCTATATGACCTCTCAATTTCTAGAGGAAAGTCTGCATCAGTCTTGTCTAACAACTTGCAGGTTTGTCAGCTTGCAGGCAAACTTAAGCACCAATGATTCAAAGTACAAGCTTTGAATGTAACTAAGAACTTAACAATTTTTATAATGTTGATTTGATGAAAAAACAAGAGATTTGTTTCCAATTTTTATTTATTTTAATGATTTTTTATACTATTAGGTGGCAGACAAGCACATGGCTCACCTGATGGGAAGTGGTCACCGTGGCCTATGGACGTGTGCAACATCAGGGGCGTCACACTCGCGCTGCCGACCATGGAGAGGGTAGGATTGGGAAGTTGGATGGGGGGGGGGGATCGTAGGTGGAGATTGGGGGATGAGGGAGGGATTGCGAGATTTTATAATGTCAACAAAAGTTTTAATATGATTTTAATTAATAAAAATAATGCCTAATTGAAACTCGATATGTCAACATTACTTAGATACTTTGAATAGTACATAGTACCTATTTTATAACTCATTTTTTTTTAATACCACTTAGGTGGCAGACAAGCACATGACCCACCAGATAGGAAGCGGTCACCGTGGCCTAGGGACGTGTATACTTATTAGGTAGTTAAGATGGAACGACTTTTCCAAAATTTAACCTAGCATCACATCTACATACTTCCTGAACTTGCTCTATACCCTACCCTTAGCTCGTAAATATCCAAGTGATTTGCATAAGAAACTGTAGCAGTCACACTACGCTACTGAATAAATTAACTGTTTTTTACAAGCGGCTGAATGAACAACTTTTTGTTAACACTTTTACGCGGGGTTGGCGTTCCTGTGTTAATTTAAAGAATCTATATAACCAAGGGTTGATTTTGGAGCTATTGAAAGGCAACCACGCAAATCCATTATGGGGTGTTTGAAGCGGCACAATGGTCTTTGGGGGTTCAAGCTAACTTTCAATCAAGAACCAAACAGTTCGGTGCCTCTTTTCTTTGCCGTTCCATCAAAACTTGGAATTCTTTACCAGCGTGTTTCCTTTACACTCTGGCGTTTTAAGACCCAACATGGTATGTGGTTTTAGTCAGTTCCAGTCGAAATAACCGGCCTCGACGAACGCGAGGTAACTTCTTACTTTTCTACTCGATCCAGTCCCTCCTAGTATATATTCACAAAATGCTATCGCGATATCAAACTCTAAAGCTATTATCATAAGGTACTACTCCCTGTGCAGGTATTGCAGAGGATAAAGATAATCCCTCAGCTGACACCTCCTGAAACCTCCTGAAAGAGCTCTAGAGACCTTATTCAACGTAACAACATAACGAAATTCCTTTAGGCTGGGTTCATACTGATGCGAGTATTGAAACTATGCGTTTTCGTGACGTTTGACCAGCGTTAACGCTGCGTGCACAATCTACCTAAACTAGACTGGATGAAATGAATTACGATAGTAAAGCAATACAGTGTGGATGGTGTATTTTAACATAAGAGTCATCAATTCTTTTCGCACTTAATTGAAGACTTCATAGCTTACACCTATTTTTCACAGTCTATCAATTTCTTATTTCAAGATAAGTTAAAATGATGCAACGCTAAACTAAAAAAATATTTAAAAATAAGAAGGCGTGAATTGGTGAAAAGTAATATTAATTCACAAAAATTATAACCTGGTCCAAATTATTTAAGGATATTAATATTACCCGATAGTTTCAAGTTCCTTCAGATAGTTAAAAGTTATGATTTTTTTTATATAGGACACGTCAAAATGACTTTATCTCGCCTGATGGTAAGTTAAAGGTATAGTCTCAGGACTAGGGTCACCACTACATTCACCGGTAGTGCTACAGTGGCGGCCCTCGGCTTGCTGGCCTCATCAAATGCTTTTTCACGCCCAGCTTAAAGGCCCGGGACTATAGAAGGAAGGAAACACATGCGCTGGTATAGAATTCCAAGTCTTTTATGGTGCGGCAAATAAAAGAGGCACCGAACTGCTTGGTTCTTAATGAAATTGATTCCACTGTGTGAGAGTGATACCTCAGTCTGGCACGTGTAGTATGATATAAAAAAAGACTCGCATACATACCTACATCTTCTTTCGCAGGTGCAGGGTAGTTCTTCTGCGAGCAAGTCATGCTCGAGAAGGAGGCGGCGGAAAGGGTTCGGGAGAGGCTGCACAGAGCTCTCCCGAACGGCGGCGGGCGCGGACGCCTAAGGCGTCGGAGGTCTAACGACCTCCGTCCTCCATGAGCGCTGGCCTGGGGGTGACGGGTGGAGCCGCCTGTCACCCTAGCAGAAGCAGGCCGAGGCGGCGGCGCGCGTGAGCGCGCCCCCCCTATTCTGGGGGCATGACGGGAACCACGCGGTTCCTAAACCCGAGGGGGCCATCTCAAATCCGGAGATGGCCCGGGTCAAGCCGGGGTGCGAGGGAAATGCTCTTTGGACCACCTTACACCCTGGCGTCAGAAGGCCCTAGACGGCGTGCGGTTTTAGTCGGTAAGAGTCCGACATAACCTGCCCCGCTGGCCGCGGGGTGGGTATCCATGAGGATTTCCGCACGGAAAAAAAAAAGGTGCAGGGTAGTTGCGTTGCAAAGACGCGACAAACGCTAGTGTGATCACAGCCTTATATAGCTGCAAAATTCTGTAGAGTAGAGGTATCTGGACTTTAACTCCTGTTTCTATAGGGATTTTGCCTTGCCCCAGCTTCCTTGTTGTTAGTCCCTTAACGTTTTTAATAACGCAAAGATCCTGTGTTTATATTAATATCGTGAGGTTCGGGGTTCCATTCCCTGGGCGGGCAGAGTTGTTACTGCACTTTTATATTAGAAAATTCTCAACTTTGCACCACAGTATAAATAATAGTATCCATCATGAAGATGACAAACGTACCCAGTAAATGATTAAGTCCAAAAACTGATCCAATAAAGAAAAAAATAATTTCGTTACAAAATAGTTTTTAAAAGTAATTAGATGCTTTTAGACACAAAATGTCAAATATAGTTTATTAGCAGCAGTTATTGAGATATGACTGAACAAACAAACAGACACCTACAAAATATGAATAACCTTGAACGTATTAAATATCATTGTCGTTTAAGTATGTAAGGAAGACCTTATTATATCATTTGGCGGCAAACGATCGCCATTTTTTTTATAAACAAAAGCTAAAAAGTCTTAAAAAAAACGAGTATGACTCTCTGCCTTTTGTCAGTTGAAATACCGCGGACCACAGACAAACATTTTAATCTTCTAAACAAAAGTTGTATGTCCAATTGTCACGTTAATGTTGACAAACGTCGTCAGATGGCTGCCATCATTGTTCCCATGGTGTATCGTAATAAGCCGTGTAAACATTCTCCCATAATGTTGGGCACGCGGATGTAAAGTATGGAGGAATATTTACTTGGATTGTGTTGGAGATGGATAGGTAATTTTCCACAAATTTTTTTTCTTCCAATGATCATAGATGTAACTTGCTCATTCTATCAAGACCCGATGTTTTGTGGTTCATCCTTGTATACTTACTTAATAAATATAAGGAATTGTAGTGGGAATAACGATCGGATTACTCCTAAATCAATCTGAAACAATTATTGCCATCTTGTGAAATATTACGATTTTCCAATTGTCTATAAGTTGTGTTTTTTTGTGGTACAATAAAGACATTTAGAAGTTGGAGCTCCGAGGGGGCTACCTAAGAGTCGAAGATGGCCCTAGATCAGCCAAGGTGCGACGAAAATGCCTTTATAGTTACTTTTCTCTCCAGCATCCGAGGACCCGAGACGGTGTGTGATTTTAGTCGGTCCAATCACTCCTAATGGCCGATATGGTTGGCATCCGTGGAAATTTCACGGAAAAAAAAGTATCATGTTAAGTTACAGCTACCATAATATTTTGTTATCCTGTTGGAGCATTTTTTATACTACATAGGTGGCAGACAAGGACACGGCCCACCTGATGGAAAGCGGTCACCATGGCCTATGGACGTTGGACGTGTTAAGGTTTCACACACGCGCTGCCTACCCTGAAGGGAAGGTGGGTGGGCTAGGAAGGGGACGTGAGGCTAGGATGGTGTAGGGGGAAGAGGTGTACAGTGAGCCCTGGCTACCCTACTTACAGGTGGGAACACAACACGAAGGTTATTATGGCCCCAGTCAGATAGCTCATTTCAGACGGGAGATACCGTCGTGTCCTTCCTCTGTGAGCATATAAAGTTCCATGTTCTTTGTAGGGGTAGTGAGTCTCCCTCATCACCCTGAGATTATGTTCATAAGCCTTGGTAACCAACAACCATCAGATAAATCACCTGCAAAATAAATCTGTTCTAATCCAGTCTCGTCTAGTCCGTGATTGTAGTACGCGCGCCGCCGGCACGCATGCTAAGTGATGGCATCTATTTTTTTACGTTTTTTTATCTAAATTAAAAATCTTTGCTGCCCGCCCCCGCCCCCTCTCCCTGCGAGGTCTAAGGTTATGCGATAAACACACAGACTGCTTTGTTTGTATAAACTTGTTGATGGGTGAGCGTGCATTATTATTTGTGATCATGATCTGGCCTAGTTATAACCACACAATGTGTATATAAAAAGTGGCATTATAAGAGCATGATAATGATATAGCATCATGATTATTGAAGTTTACGATTACACTTTCTGTGGAAAGTTTGAACAGTTTTTGATGTTACGGGTTTTTTATACCACTTAGGTGGCAGACAAGCACACGGCCCACCTTTTAGGAAACGGTCACCGTCCTGGATGATAATTTTTTCCGATCAGAAAATCATTGGAAATAGTTAGCATGCAATTGCTTAAAAATTTCATTCAACAAAACACAGTACCTTGTAATATGCCCCTGTGTCCATAGAGTTACTTGGATTTTCTTAGAGTATACCCGGGTACAGCCAGCCCCCGCCTGCTCTCCACTGTGCCTTCTGCTAGTCAGAGGGACACGTCGTGTACCTCGGAGCAGCCCTCTAGTAGGCCACTCCCATCCCGGCCGGATTTGCCGCAGGCAGCAGCGTCTCCCGTGGCGAGTGAGAGGCGCTGCTCGCCTCTGTTGCCCGGGTGCACCACGTGGAGACCCCGGCCCGCACCCTACTTAATTGGTACTGACTTAAATTGCTGTATGCCATCACGCACTCAGTGATTTTAGTCGGTACCATTCCGATATAACCACTTCATTGCTAGTCCCGATAGGCTTACGAGTATCACACGTTTAGAAAAGAAGGGCTATTTAGATTAATTAAAATTCAGAAAGACACATAATTATGATTACGTAGAATATATTGACTAAACAAATAAGGTACATGACTAATGACTATCTTGTACACAATACGTCATTTCCACTCGAAACCTCTCTATAATCGGGCCATCATTTTACGAAACTATTATTTAACATTTACACGACCATAAAGATAAAACTCCACTACACGACGGTAATAAAAAGCTAAACAAAATGAGTCATACAACGTAACACCTTCATATGCGCGTACGCATGGCTGTGAGTCATCGGTGAGCGATTGGAAGTAGATGATTTACATTGCACGTTTGTATAGTTTTTCTAATCTATTATTTAAAATTAATAACTATTTCATGATTTATTAATATATTAGTCACTGTCTACCCCATATTAAGAAAAAAGCGTGATTGTCTCTTTTTACCAGACTGCCAAAAAGGGTTATGTTTTATTATGATAAGAGTACAGTGGAGTGGGCACGAAACTTCTTTCGAATAGTAATCGAATCGAAAACGTAACGAGACCCTAAAGACAGTCAATATAATTTATATTACAATCCTATCGTGAATTTAGCCACCACTGTTTATATCACTTAGGTGGCAGATAAGCATATGACCCACCTGATGGTAAGCAGTTATCGTGGCCAATAGACGCGTGGGCGTCAGACTCATGCTACCGACCCTGGAGGTGGGAGGGTTGGGTGTTATTGGGTTGAGAAAGTTTCTGTGTTGACAACACAGGAGGTAACCAAAAATATAAAATAATAACAATTCTTACAAAAAAACCGACTTCAATTAGACAAAATTAAAATGGGACCACTAACGGGAAGCGTTGGCTATCAAATAAAAAAGAATCACCAAAATCAGTTTATCCAGTCGAAAGTTCTAAGGTAAGAAACATAAAAAAATAAAGTTGAATTGAGAACCTCCTCCTTTTAAAATAAATTTTAAATAAAAATAAAAAAAAACTTAAAAATCAAATTGATCAGAATATTATTACCGAAGACAAACAAAGGTCATTAATTCCTTAAAACCTTGCCCATTTTACTTAACCCTTGTTTGGTTTTATAGGAAACATGTACCACTTCCGCATACCGTGCGACCCGTACCGACCGGTGACCGTAGGGTTATCTCAAGTTCTCACCGTTTAGAAAACGCACCCAAAATTAGTGTACCGGAACCGCATTATTAAGACGACTGCGATAAAAAAAAAACAAAGTGTCCCCGATAAGGTACAAAAGGAGGATTTATCGTGAAATGCTATCTCCTCCAGGCGGTTTTAAAACTAAAGAGAGTTGAAGATATAGATTGGTTAATGGTGTATGTGATGTGCCGGACGGTGCACGGTGGTTAAAAATGTATCTATGCAGAAAGTTTATGTTGGATTTTTTTTGTACTACGTAGCTGGCAGACAAGCCCACGGCCCACCTGATGGGAAGCGTTCACCGTGCTTTGTTTGTTTGGTTGGACTACTGGTTCAAGTTGAAAAATTATTTTTTTTAGTTTTGCATAGCCTGTGTATCGAGAAAGGCATAGGCTTTATATACTAATCACGCTACTACCCAGGGAAGCGAAGCAATGATCATAATAATATGATCATTGCTTCGCTTCCCTGAGTAGTAGTATGTCGACAAATCCGGCAAATTGTCGTACATTATTTAAAACTAATAAAATACGAGCATGTCTGGATTTAATCATTCTTGTATCAGGGGACACGGGTTGTATTCCCGCGGCTGCTGTCTCTGCTTACCCCGGAGGAAAAAAGGCATGAGAATATATGTATGGATGATGAAACGACAAAACTAAGCCAGCAATGTACACAGACCAGTGTAACAGTGGTCTGAAGCGATAACCAGACCGCGTCGCACAACTGGGTGAAAGTCAACGGTCTAGCGATGTGACTCACAGCTGGACAATCGATACCCGATCCCACAATCAACTTAGGAAGCCGGCATCACGGTCAGTGATGTTTCAAAGGATTGCATAAAATAAATAGATGGTCGTTTCTATGGTGATTTTACAGAACATTTTGTGGAGGTTTTTGGTTGTCTAATATTTACCCGAAGATTTTTTTATTTTATACCACGTAGGTGGCAGACAAGCACACAGCCCACCTGATGGGAAGCGGTCACCATGGCCTATGGACATGTGCAACACCAATGGTGTCACACACGCGCTGCCTACTCTGAAGGGATGGGGGGAGGGCTAGGATAGGGTGGGGAGTCTAGGAAGGGATGGGAGGAGGAGGGATACAGTGATCTCTGGCTACCCTAATTACCGGCCTGAACACAACACTATGGTCATTAAGGCCGCGGTCTTCTGTAGGGCGGAGGTACTTTCCCAGTCGGACAGCTCATTTCGGACGGGAGATACCGTCGTGTCCTACATCCTTCAATTTTATTTTATTTTTTATTTGCCATATATTTATTTGATTATATGCCATAATCATGATATTCCCGAATTTCATTTGCCCGAATTTCATTTGCCCGAATTTTTTGTTAGCCCTAAAAGACAGATAAATGAGGTGTTCAAAGTATAGGCGAAGCCATAGGGCATAACTAGTGTCTATATATTTCTGAAGGTATAAAAAGGAGGCGTGTTGACATTCACATTTATGATCCCACGTAAATAATGAGTGGTTTTATCGTGATCGTGCGGACATTTTCTTAAGGGCTGAATATAACTACCGAATGAAGATGCCTGTCCCTTTTTTACACGTGTTGAGAAGTCAAATAGTACCCATGGGTGTATCCATTTCAGTAGGACTAGCAGTAAAATGGCTGTGTCTAAATTGCACCAACTAAAACGTTAATATATCATGATGTCAAGGGAGCATGTTTACTGGAAGTACCTACCCAAGCCGGGTTAAGACCTCACACCCCTAAAAAATAACCCCCCCTCTCCTCTATTAAAGTATAGAGGCCTCCTCGATAGTCCAGGTAAAAATTGTAGAGGTCATCTGTCACACAGAAAAAAGCCAAATTAATGGGTTAATATTTAGAAATTTTTCTAAACAGTTTTATTTCATAAATTAATATTTTTTTCTCATTTTCAAGAATACCACACTGGGAGCGTCGAAACAGATTTTAATATTTTGACCAAACGACTACCAGTAGAGGCCGATTAGTGATAGCCTTTGGGAGGAAGTTCACTCCACTACCACCAACTACTGGAGGGGATTGGGGAAAAATATTTTTTATCCCAACGACCACCAGTAGGTGCCGATTAATGGTAGCCGTTGGGAGTAAGTTCACTTCACTACCGCTAATCACTGTGGGTGGTTAGGAACGAATGTAAAAAAATTGCCCAACGACCACCCGAGGTGGTCCTTTCCGTGGTGGCCGTTGGGAATAATCTAATTTTGTCTACCTACCGTGAGACACATTCAAACATTTCCATAATATATGTTTGAATGTGTCTTACGGTAGGTGGAAACAACTTTCCATTAAATGAGCTACTTACAACAACTTAATAATGTGGTAAAACATAATGAAAATAAAACAACACCCTCTCTGATAAATTGATTTCGATAAATAATTTCACTTTCAACGCTACACTGTTGCGTTCACACCTTCAAGCCGACATCACCAACTCCTGAACGCGTTACATATTCGTATGGGGGATCTTTATCAGCAACGCAGCGATCTCAATTAACCACCGGCGAGAACTTGTCGTTGCTAATGCGTCTGTTTATTTGTTAAGGAGTTTGTACACTGGAACTTTTTAGGGAGTTCCCGCACGTAAAAAATCTTCAATTTTTTTCGAGCGGAAATTCTCATAGATACCAGTCGTCAGTGGGGTGGTTATGTCGGGCTTGAACCGACTAAAGCCCGCACGCCGTTTCGGGTCTTCTAGCGCTGGTGGCCCAAAAGGCATTTCCCTTGCTCCCCTGTTGATTCTGGCCAACACCGGCTTTGAAATGACCCTTTAGGGTCGTAAAAAATACCCCTGTCTAAGTGAATTTAGACAATTAAATTCTTAGCCACTTCACCGCGAACCACGGTGAAGTGGCTAAGAATTTAATTGTCTAAATTCACTTAGACCGGAAGATAATGACTCAAATTTGCAAATAATGCAAAAATTAACTTGGCAAAAATAGTATCTTAATTTTAATCTAATCTCCAGAACTTCTGAACTATTTGGAAATAATTTTTCACATTATACCCGACGGACATTATTTATTATTATGTATAAATAACAATGGCTTGAGTTAAAATAGCTCATACAAATCAAAGCGCGGAGGGTGAGTTGCTAGACTTGCTAGCAACAAATAAAGGAAAAAATATATCAACGTTCCGTTACTGATTAACAATCCGTTATTCCCGCACATGTGCACACCTCTTTACGTTCCCGAGTTCAGAGGAGTAATGTGTCGATTTATATGATTTATACCCTGTTCTGTAAACACATACGTTTGATCGTAGCGACTTGATTAAATTATGCAAAAAACATCGTGCGCTGTCGGCTTGTACGTTGTGATCGTGAACCTATAAAAGATATGGACAGAACGCGATGAAGAATACAAATGATTGTACTAGAGTCGGCTTATAATGTATTTACAAGTCGCACACACTCTTAAACTAATCAGCTACCTTTCAGGGTGTAATGACCAAAGTGCTAAAATGACCATAGTGCTTTTATGACCATGGTGCTAAAATGATCATGGTGCTAAAATGACCATGCAAAAATGATGCTGAAATGACCATGGTGTTGAAATGACCATAACGTTGAATCAACGTTTAATTAGAGCTAAATGAATATTTTAAGACAACTATTTTTTAATATTATTACATTTTAGCACTTTTGACTTTAAGCACTATGGTCATTTTAGCACCTTGGTCATTTCTCCCCGAAAGGATCAGCTACCTATACTACGTAAGAAACGTTATTCGAATTAGTCAATTTAAGTCCAAGCGAAAAAATAAAAGTATAACATATTTTTGTAGTATTATGTAGTGGTGACCCCAGTCCTAAGGATTTACCTTTAGCTTACCATCAGGCGAGGTGAAGTCCTTTAGACGTGTCTCATATAAAAAAAGTGAATTTGCGTAAAAACCGTAGCAATGATGGCAAGATAAAGTATTCAAGAATCACATTTCAATCACAGGGCAATAAAAAAAAAATCACTCACACATGGTTAGCCGCTGCCATTTTTGTGACAGCTTCATGTTCAACGCGTGCCATCCGTAAGTTTTATAGAGTCATGGTTGTACTGCGGTATTTTGTGTGGTAAATATAATATGAATGTGCGTTTGGAAGGAAATCGTGAGCGTACCCTGTTTATGTGGTCATATTTAAGCAAATACATTGTGAGCGGGTCGCTAATGCCACTGTGTCATGTCCTTGTTAAGAAAACACGTGTTCTTGGATATTAACCGACTGTATGCAATAAGGAGGGTTATGAGTTTATGTGTCTTTAAAAAGTTCAACAACAACGGTCTAGCAGCAATGCTTCGATATCGCCTAATGTCACCATTGGGTTGTGAAAGTCAGATGGCAGTCGCTTCACGGAAAATATTGAGGTCCAGCCAAATTCGCAGTTAAGACTGGTAAAGCGGGCCCCAGACTCCGAGGTGAAAACTTTGGATACGACTGGGATTAACGCTAGGTTGAAGAAGATGAGTTTGTGTGTAGTGTAAGTATGTTTTTTATGCTAGTTAGGTGGCAGACAAGCACACGGCCTACCTGATGGGAGTGGTTACCGTGGCTTGTGGACGTGTGCAACACCAGTGGCGTCTCACTCACGCTACCGACCCTGGGACGGGGGGGGGCTTAAGATGTAAGAGGGCACTCATTCTCGTAAAAGCCAAAATAAACCAAAATACCTACATGCATATTATCCATATGAAATGGAGCACCATAAAGACATGGAATTCTTTACCAGGTCACGTGTTTCGTTCCTCCTACAGTTCCGAGTCCTTTAAGTGGGGCATGAAAAAGCATTTGATGAGGCCGTCAAGCTGAGGGCCACCATTATGACACTGTTGGTGTATGTAATGGGGACCCCTTCCTGAGACGTCACCTTTAGCTTACCATCAGGTGAGGTGAAGTCATATTGACGTGAACAATAATAAAGATGAACACTAAGATAAGACAATTTACATAGTCTCCCATACAAGTTTTTGTACTGAGCGGAAATCGAACACGGGTCTCCAGTGAAGCAGTGTACCACCACACTACTCAGAGGTCAGCGATCGTTAAGTTTCCGCAACAACAGAACGACCACCATTATCTGATGAAATTAACTTTTAATATTATCCAATTTTAAAAAGCAGCGAGCTAATAGACCATTCAACCAATCAAACAGCTTTACTCCGAATAGTTGTATAATTTTTATAGCAATAATTACCTATAATTTATAGTGGATGTCTTATGTCCAATTTTATAAGCCATGGCGCCATATTAGTATTAGAAAGCGTGGCCTGTTTTGTTTCGTGACGCATTTTAGCGTAATCTTTTCGTGACTTTCGTATACTATATTCACGTCACAGCATAGTACTCGTATCATACATAATACAATACATCATTTTTGTTGAATCCACCTGTGAAAAACTATGGATGTATGTAAACATAATGTCGAAAGTTGATTTTACGAATTTTTGCTTTTGGATTTCTATTCGTAGGTGTAAGTCTTATCTGTACATATAATAAAAATGAATCCATATTTCCCTTGGTCACGGTATCACGCGTGAACGGCTGGACCGATTTGGCTGAAAATTGATGGAGAGGTAGCTTAGAGTTAGGAGATGGACATAGGATACTTTTTATCCTGCCACGGGGCCGAAGTATGCCACGTGCGATGCATAGTCAACTTTATTTGTTAGATAGTTCACATTTTTTTTACACACTACTTAGATGGCAGACAAGCACACGGCCCACCAGATAAGAAGCGATCACCTTGGCCTATGAACGTATGTTACACCAGGGGCGTCACACTCGCGCTGCCGCCCCTGCAAAAACCTTCTTGAAGAATCCCATATTTTAGTCGCTAAGGAAAACCACGGCAACAAAACTTAGATTTTCAGTGATATTACTTGAATATATATCCGCAACAGCCATGATTCACCCCAGATCCAACAACTAATTAAACTTATAAATAAATCAAGTTGTACAATAGACTCTAACAAATCCCAGCGTGAGTCTTATTCAGTTCAGTTGGCAACGCAAAAACAATGCGATTGCGTAAATAGGCCACTGTAAGTAGTGATCGATGACTCACTGGCGTTGTACCTACCGACTTATCATAAACTAGCTGTACCCATGACTTCACCTGCATGGATTCAGATTTTTTTTTATACCACTTCAGTGGCAGTCAAGCACACGGCCCACCAGATGGTAAGCAGTCACCGTGGCCTACGGAGGCGTGCAACACCAGAAGCATCGTACTCGCGCTGCCGACCCCGCAAAAACCTTCTAATGCCCTTCTTGAAGAACCCCATATTGTAGTCGTTAGGGCAAACCACCATCAGATTTTGAAGGGTTTAATTTTTGCGCGGAATAGCAACAGCAACATGAACACGCTTTGAGGAATTTTTGTCATGTAATTTTGCTCGCTAAAGCGTTAAGTCTATCGACTGTTGAACTATGTTAAGCCTTTCATAATCATTTAATATCATGGCATAGGTACCAGAATGCTACCTTGTGGCACACCTTTCCTCCTTTCCTTCCCTTCAAGGTAGGCAACGCGTGTGTGTTACCCTTAGTGTTACACACATCCATAGGCCACGGTGACCGCTTCCTATAAGGTGTGCTTGTCTGCCACATTAAAGTCCAGTTTATTTATTTATTACTAGCTTCCGCCCGCGGCTTCGCCCGCGTGGAGGTCGGTATCGCCACCAAGTCTATTTTAATAAAACAACTCTCCACTCCACTCACTCCACTCACTCCTCCACTTTCCACTCTCCACTCTACTCTTCACTCCATTGGTCTCCACTCGTCTAACCAAAACCTTTCTAATAAAAAGACCCCATCAAAAGCCGATAATCGCGATGGACGTAAAAAATACTAAACGTATTTTGATGAGGTTTTTTTATTAGAAAGGTCTTGCTTAGACTTAAAATTTAACCTATGTTTAGTTGTAAATGGCTAAGTAGAACTGGAGATATAACCAAAAAATGAGGACCTACCTTAAACCTTGAAGCGCGGGCGGAGTCGCGGGTATCAGCTTATATAAAAAGTAGCCTTTTCTTCCGTGCGGAAATAAAACCTTATGCATACCTACCCAGCGGCTAGCGGGGCAGGATATGTCAGACTCTTACTGACTAAAACCGCACGCCGCACGCGGCGGTAAGACCCGTCATGGAGGCCTCACGGGGGCCTCTCGTACCAGCTGACGCAGGTGATCTCTGGTAAGGGGTGCTTCGGGGATCACTTGTGTCTGATTCGTGAGGAGCCGACGCCCGAGTGCCATCACTGCGATGCGGGCGAGGACTCAGGGCTGCACACGCTGGCCGAGTTTCCGGCGTGGGAGATGCCGAAACAGGGCCTCCTGGCAGCCCTCGGGGTGGCAGTCCTCACACTGCTGGTGTAGATCGCAGCGATGGTGCAAAGTGCGGACGCATGGTCGGCCGCCGCCTCCTTCTGCGAGCAAGTGATGCTTTAGAAAGAGGCGGCGGAAAGGGTTCGGGAGAGGCTGCACAGAGCTCTCCCGGACGGCCGGCGGCGACGAAGGCGTCAGAGGTCTAACGACCTCCGTCGGAGCCGCCTGTCACCCTAACAGAAGCAGGCCAAGGCGGCGGCGCGTGAAAGCGAAAGTAGCCTATATGTTGTCCTGTAAGTGATGGTAGCTGAATGGATAAGGACGCGGCCTCTACTCAGAGGTATCGAGTTCGAATCCGGCCGGACAGTACCAATGTGAATTTCACTTTGTGGAATTTATATGTGCTAATCACATGATTTACTATCTGCTGACGGTGAAGGAAAAACATCGTGAGGAAACCCACATATCCTAGAAGAAATTCTAAGGACATGTTCGATCCACCAAACCCCATTAGGCCAGCGTGTGTGGATTAAGGTCTAAACCCTCTCAGCTCTCTCGTTAGAGGAGAGGAGACCCGTGCCCAGCAGTGGGACATAAATGAGTTGATATTATTATATTGTCCAGAAGTACGAACTATAAATACTATAAATCGTACCAAGTTTGATCATCTTTCCAGTAGTTTTTTATCCATGCGTGCACATACAGATACACAGACAGACAGAAAGATAAAAAAAAATACTGATTGCATTTTACCATTGGTATTGATCACCAATCATCCCCGAATAGTATGTTGTAAATATTTCAATGTACAGGATTTACCTCTCTACAGTTTTATTGACGTAACCTACGACAAACTTATTATTTGCGGTTGGTACAGTAATCGGGTCTACGGATCGAACCGCAAAATTAAGTTTGTTTTTTATTGTATACATTATCGGTCAAGTTACTTATAGTGTGAAGCTAGCTTATAGCATGCTTAACATAATAACAACATTCAAATATGCGTCTTTAGATTACACGTTGTTACAGAATGCTTTGAAGATATAAAGGTTCACTGCTCGTTCCCCGTAGGTGATGGCGTGATAATAAGTAGCCTATGTGTTGACCCGACTTCTTAATAATATTCTTGCCAAACTTGAAGTTAATCCATGCAGTACTTTTTGAGTTTATCCCGGACATACATACAGACAAACAGACAAACAGACAAAAATTCCTAAAACTATATTTTTGGCTTCGGTATCGATTATAGATCACAGCCCAAGTATCCTTTTAAAAAAATATTCAATGTACAGTTTTGACTTTTCTACCATTTTATTATATGTATAGATTAAGAAACTCAACAGCTATTTGTACATAACTCGTGCATAAAGTTAAGAATGACATTGGACTAAACGAAACAAAATTTCCCGAAAAATAAAAATTGCATACGCTTAGGAGGTATAGGTATAAGTTAAGTTGGCCTGTTGGTTAGGAATTCGACCATAATGATCGCTTATTTTGCTTTAAAATATTAGTAACAATGTGGGAATAGTAGGTAGGATTTACGAATAAGTAATCACCTCATTCCTAAATCAATAACAATCCTATTTCGGAATACCAACTTTATCTTAACGAGCTCTTTTCACAAATGTATCTATAGATAACCTTTGCAATGGTGAGTAAAAATATAAATGAGCCGTAGTTGATAATACCATGACGGCGTCATAGCATTGGTACACAAGGGTATTTTTTAATACAACTTTTTTTTAATACATCGGTCACGTCAATATGACTTCACCTCGCCTGATGGTAAGCTAAAGGTCTCAAGAAGGGGGTCCCCATTACATACACCGACAGTTACATAATGGTGACCCTCATCTTGATGGTTTCATGAAAGAAGAGGATCGTCGTCGCAGCACTGCGTGACAAAGTGCAGATATTGGTTTAGACTATGCCAATACCCACTGGTCCCACAAGTGCTGCGACAACCATCACCTCAAGTCCTGGCTATGCACCTTAGGTGGCAGACAAGCACACGGCCTACCTGCAGCGTCCTGTACCTGGAAAAGGAGATTGGGGGGATTGAGGAAAGCTAATGGGAGGAGGGGTTAGGAGAGATTCTATGCACAGAATCCCTCCAGTGAGCTCTGGCTACCCTACTCACCGCCGGGAACACAACACGATGATTATTATGGCCGCGGTCTTCTGTATGGCGGAGGAGTCGATTAGTTCGGACGGGAGATACCGTGGTGTCTTATCTCTTATAAATCTTCAATAATAATATCTTAGTCTCCTACAGGAAGTGAAGAGATACATTCTTATCCAAACCACACGTTAATCCTCCTAAGAAATCGATTTAGTAAATAAAAAACACAATCGCAAATGATTCACGTTTAACCAAAGTTACATTATTAAAGAAATATAAAAAAACGGTCAATGCTAAATGTGCATCACATAGGGTTCCGTAACTTTTAGTATTTATTAAGACAATTTTATAGAATACTAGCTGTCTCCCGCGGCTTCGCTCGTGACATACTTCATCCCCGTGACACTTATTTATCCTATAGTTTTTTTTACGTAGGACAAGTCAAAATGGCTTCACCTCGCTTGATGGTAAGCTAAAGGTAGAGTCTCAGGACCGGGGTCACCACTATTTACATCGATAGTGCTACAGTGGCGGCCCTTAGCTTGACGGCCTCATCAAATGCGTTTTCACGGCCCGCTTAAAGGCCTCGTGACTATAGGAGGAAGGAAACACATGCGCTTGTAAAGAATTCCAAGTCTTTATGGTGCAGCAAATAGAATAGGCACCGAACTGCTTGGTTCTTGAAGAAATTGATCGATCAAACGTAAGGCGCATTGTGTGAAGCGATCAAATTAAAATAGTATTGTATGTATGTTCATTTGCGGTAGCTGGTGTTTATACGTCATGGGTATCGCGTGTCGTGTGTCACGACGGAACTCATAATGAAAGTAATACCAATTTTACCATTTCTCGACGGTCACAAAAACACTTCACCAAAGGAAAATTAATGTCATTAAAATAAATGAATTACTGGTTTTTTTCTGAAACGTCATCATCTATGCTGTTATAATAACATAACATATATTATAACATAAGCTCACGCCTATATCCCCGAAGGGGTAGGCAGAGGTGCTAGCACCCACATTTCGCCAGTTTATGTTTAGGTCCCAATGTAATAGGTGGCGAGCCTATTGCCATTAACCGGGCAGTTATAAACCTGCGATAAATACAAACATAACTTCGAAAAGCATCGAAAAGTCATTGGTGTGTGCTCTGGTGAACCTGGGAGCGAACCCGAGACCTCGTCTCAGCAGTCCATTACCCAGACCACTAGGCTACCGCGGTACCCTATAATAGTGAATTAGTTTTTTCTGTCTAGGTATATTGTAGATATTAAAAAATAACTTAGGTTATGTTAAATTGAAAATTCTAAGCCTAAAAATTTATTTTTGGAATTCTTGTCTATTTGTTCGCGATTGCCGCACAAACTTCTGAACGAATTTTGATGAGATTTAGAAAGTTCTTGGCCAGATTTAAAATCGCATTTGATTGAGGACGACATGAAAAAAGGTAACGAAAATAACGAAAAAAAAAAAGGGTAGGCAGCGCGTGTGTGACACCCCTGTTGCACATGTTCATAGGCCACGGTGACCTCTTCCCATCCGGTGGGCCATGTGCTTGTCTGCCACCTACGTAGTATAAAAAAAACCTTAGCCCCTTCAGCATGACGTTCGTAGACATACTTCTTTTTTCCCTCGACAAATTAAAAAAATAAATAAAAAATAAAATGAAATCGCAGAAAATAGTTGTCAGATAATCAAAACGTCATCACCTACCTCACATTTAATTTGCGATTTCATCGGTTGAGAGAAAAGAAGATTTATGTCTACGGATGCCATGCTGAAACTACAGGTAGTAGTTTGTAGCTAAGTTTGTATTTGGAACTCTAAAAAAATCCTAGATATAAAAATTAAAATATCGATATCGTTATTATAGACCAGCCAGTATTAAAAATCACGTTAAAGGTAAAAACTTTAATTTATCTGTGGAACCCTGAAAATAAGGTAGTTGACCGTTGATGACTAATCTCTTTTTAATAAGGCAATGCTGCACCGGATCGCACCCATTTTAATGTGAATACTTGGAATTCTTGTACAATGAATAAAATAAAATTAATATGGCTATCAAAACGATTATTTTTCGTGTTTTGCGTGTCGAAATTCTTGTGTAAGAGAATTTAATTGGTTAATAGAATTGGCGATAATTATTTAAAAACAATTATAATTTGAAATGGGCATCGTTCAAGTTTTCATTCAATCAGTATCCTGTTGATGTTTTGCATGACCTCAAGAAGTGAGATTAAGATCCAATAAAACCTTTTTTACTAACTGTGTTTTAGAATCGAACCAACTTAAACCACACAGTTACGTCCATTACCATCTTTAACTAGGGACCAAGGGTCCCTAGTTAAAGATGGTAAAACTGGGAAAGCTACTGGTTAAAGTGTAAGTGGCATGATAGTGGTTTGGTTTAGCAGAATCGAGCCCCAGCTTTCAAATAAAAAAGAATCAACCAAATCGGTACACCCAGTCGAACGTTTTACAAATAAAATACAGTTGCATTGAGAACCTCCATCTTTTTTGCAGTCGGTTAAATAGGGAATACGATCAACAAGATTGTTACCATCAGGTAGTACTTGTTTCCCGATACAGTCATAATATAAACACGTATGTACTCATCACCTCCCATAAGCAAGCACTTGAGATAACGAATACTTAATTAAGTTGCTAATATTTTATCACTTAACGACTGAAAAGCTATTTAGATAGGGTATCAGCAGAGGTGTGTTGGTACCTGTTTATCTATGAGACTGCATATTGGCTTGATAAAGGTTGAAACTCACTAAGGGCGACTCACTCTTTTTTTTAAGTTAGATACGTCAACATAACTTTACTTGCCTTATAGTAAGCTAAAGGTAAATAATACTTACTACAATAATACCTATATTCATGCATCCCCGGTCTTAGGACCGGAATGAATATGGGTATTTGCATTGGTCTGGTCGTGCCTCGGAGAGCACGTTAAGCCGTCTCGGTCCCGGTTGCCATACAAACATCTATGGCAATCGTTACGGGTAGTTGGAGCCCTAAAAAGTCCAACAATAACGGTCTAGCCGCAATGCTTCGATATCGCCTAATGTTACCATTGGGTTGTGAAGGTCAGATGGCAGTCGCTTCCAGCCGAATCCGCAGTAAAGCTGAAAGCTTTGGATGCGACTGGGATTAACGCTAGGTTGAAGAAAGTTTCCAATATCCTATTATTATTATGATATATGATTGTCACTGAATCATGACTAAAAGTTGAAAAAAGGGCAATCAAGGTATTTTGTAAGACAGACTTTTTAATTGATAGGCAAAGGAAACGCAATTCGTATTCTCTTCAAGTATGCGTCAAGTTTGATAGTTGTGATATCGAGATGAGTTCGGAACTGAATTTTAACATATTTGACCCTCTGTAAACTACTTTTTATTTTTGTAATAGGTCCGTATTGATTGCTGGAATGAGATTAGAATTCCACGTGGGTAAACCCGCGGGTAACAGCTAGTTTATTCATAAATAGTGCAAGAAACGAAATAGTCATTAGGTACCTGCATACTAAAGAGGTAGCTAAAATCTGACTGCGAAATGAGAGATCGTGGATTCGATTCCCGCTCAATGCAGATATTTTGTTGGCATGAATTATGTGTATTTGCATTGGTCTAGGTGTTTCTGCGAATAATGTATATGTTTTTACAATATAAATCACATTTATTTATAACAGTAGCTTAGAGCTGAACTTAGGCCCTAAGTGTGTAAACACAGCATGACTAATAAGAGCCAAAATCCAATGGTTATGTTGATATAGGTGCATACAGTATTTTTTTTTTCGCTGTATTGTACGATTATAGGTGTTTATAGTCCATACAAAATCCCAATCCAATCCCCATCACCATACCCTCTCCCCCCCTAAATCCCCTCCCTCCAGAATCGGCAGCACGACTGTGACGCCCTTGGTGTTGCACACGTCAATAGTATAAAAAAACTGCTTAGGTGGCAGACAAGCACATGACCCACCTGATGGGAAGCGGTCATCGTGGCCTATGAACGTGTGCAACATTAAGGGTGTCACACACGCGCTGCCTACCCTGAAGGGAAGTAGTATAAAAAATGACTGAATTCAAGCATCGCAATGTACAGTTACCTTTCGATGGCCATACTCAAAAAGGGTTTCGCTAACGTTTATGGATTTTATTAAGTACTCGTCGATACTTATAAGGGCAGATAACTGATCAGTGGTTAACACGTGTTCAGTTCTATGGCCAGTGTTTCCCATACAGGGCATAGGGACAGTAGTAATGAACGCTAGAATATTATCGTTTAGAAATCCTTGATAGCAACCCATTAATGTCCCACTGCTGGACACGGGTCTCCTCTCCTCTAACGAGAGAGCTGAGAGTGTTTAGACTTTAATCCACACACGCTGGCCTAATGCGGATTAGTGGATCGGACATGTCCTTAGAATTTCTTCTAGGACATGTGGGTTTCCCCACGATGTTTTACCTTCACCGTCAGCAGATGGTAAATCATGTGATTAGCACATATAAATTCCACAAAGTGAAATTCACATTGGTACTGTCCGGCCGGATTCGAACTCGATACATCTGAGAATAGGTCGCGTCCTTATCCATTCAACTGCCATCGCTTAAATTCTAGCGTAAATATAAAAACATTTGATTTATGAAAATTTTATATCCTAAGATTCTATTACATATCGATTCTTACTACAACATTCTTAATTGTCAATTCATTAATACGATGATCATAAATTATTTTGATATCAGTCATGGTAATCCAGTTGCAGAGATTTATGCTCTAAGTAAAGTTTGACGAACGTACAAGCTGTACTTCGACTCCTAAAGGTGAACAACCTCTTCTGTATAGGGATACTTTCGATTTTCATTCGTTCTAGTAAGTATGAGTACTGTAGAGGCCATGGAACTGGTTCCTGAGCTCGGAGTAAATGATCCCTTAGAAATGGAAAAACACCTGAAAAATAACCTGTTTTATATGGTGCACGAGTGTTTAGGGGTCGTGAGTTTGTACCCCGTTTAATTGAAATTTACTTAAATTTACTTTACTTTACTTTGGGTTAAATTTTCATTATAACTTTTGTTTTTTATATACCTTTATTTATGTTGACACGAGACAAAAATTCACATTCCTCCATATTTAGTCTTAAGATATCTATGTATAAGCTGTCGTCTGAAAATGCAGCAGTGGAGTTTGTTGCGCCGTTTCTTCTCCACTAGCGCCTAGGAAGCGGGGGTAAACTTAGTATTTAGTAGTTTTTGACGTCAAAAAGATGTAATTACGTTGCACTATTTTGAAAATAAAGACTATACTTATACTTATATACTTATACTTAAACCTGCGAAGTTTGTCTAGATATTTCTATGAAAAATCCTATACCTAATAAAAGAATCCTATATATTATTATGATACCTATAAATGTTTTTGTAAAAATTTAAACACTGATCCTATTCGGCGATCATAATAACCGTATTCCCGGAATAGAAGGCCTGTATGGATATTCAAGATTGTAAGCTATCTTTTGTCAAATTTTAGCCATTCTGGAGTGATTAAGTGACAAAATATCTATTGAAATATTTGTCCGAATTTGACTTGTAATAATTGTAATTATAGTGTAAGATACAGTTAATAGTTCGGTGGAGTTCTCATAACATAACATAAACTTACGCCTATGTCCCCGAAGGGGTAGGCAGAGGTGCTAGCACCCACATTTCGCCAGTTTATGTTCAGGTCCCAATGTAATAGGTGGCTAGCCTATTGCCGTTATTCTCTCTGGATTTCTCTGTATATATAATGTTTTTTATTTAGAATAAGATGGATGGTGGCTATTTTTGATCGAAAATTTCTGCTAGATTGTTAATTGGTGTAATAATAAACCATGCTTATATTAGGTCTAGATAATGCTGTGGAGAATGTCGCAGAAAAATAATGCATGTATGTAGGTATTGTATAATATTTTCACACCACTAAAAACGTTGGACAAGAGCTTCATCTTCAACCGTTGCTATTAGTAGACATCCTAATTGAGGGACACCTTCTCTTCTTATCTGCATACCACAGATAAGAAGAGAAGATGCTGAAAAGAAACATGACTCTATCACTTAGAAAAACTGCGGCATCATACAGGCATATAAACGATTAAGTTCCCTCAGCAAAGTTGAGACTAGAATAGTTGCTAAAGTATGTTTATTCCAAAAGATTTTAACGTGCCAATTATCTCCAAGCACCCAAGTACGACAAGCAAAAGCTATCTCTTTATAATTGGTGAAACTTTTCCTACAAATCGAAAGTAGTTTTCAACACGCCGCTGTTTTAAAGTACTTGCAAGTGGTCATAATTTGAAGACCCAAATATCAGAGGCGCCATCGCCATGTCTCGACGAGATTTAATCGCCAAACATATCGAATGACCAGAAACAAAAAGCTATATACATAAATTATACTTGGAATCGTATTAGAAACACGTTTTGCGTAGCGCAGTAGTGATCGAGACGGGGATTGTTTAGAGGCCACGATACGACAGCTGTACGACTTTAATGTTGTAGAGAAAATAGTTTTGTGGTTGTAATTTAAGTTATGAGAAAATCACTATAAGTACAAGTCTAATATTACAAAGAGTATCCGGATTTTGTAAAATTGTTTATAATATATTTGCTGTAATTTTTGAAACTACTACGAAAAAATCTTTCATCATTTGAAAGGTGTATTGTTCTATGGATCCTTCTATACATAATAAATAATGAGATAGGTCAATTACAATGGCTAGAGTTAAAAAACTCTTATAAACTGAAGCGAAACCAGAGGCAAAATAAAACCACCAGCATGCAAATCCAATATGAAACATTTGCTTTACATCATAATAAATTTTATTTTTAAGAAGGCTGCATCCATTTCAGTTAATTTTTACCTGACTTCAAAAAAGTAAGGTTCTCGATTTGACTATATTTGAAATATTTGTAACTCAAAACTTTCATCTGAATTTTTATTTGTTTCTTGATACTTAATAAACTATTTTTAAGAAAATTAGGTATATTCTGATATACCAAATAAGAATAACCCTCATTATGCTTGCTACCGTTGACCTGATCTGCTACTCATAGTATCGTTCAAACGAGAACACCCTCAAGATTTTTCAACATCAAACATCTGTTACACACCAAACCACAAATGCGTTTAATTTAACACTGCACTAATGCATTTCCTTTGCGGTCAGCAATATCGTGGACTGTAAAGTGGTTTTAAACTGGTTTTTATTAGCACATGGCACTGGCCTGAGAGAGCAAGCGCGATGGTTTATTGGATAAGCATCGTGACCGAGGTTTTCGGTTCTATTCCTGGTTTATAAACAACCGAGTGAGTTTTATGTGCCTTTTTGTGAAATTTCTAAAGTTCGCTAACTTTTAAACGTTTGTGCTCCATAGTACACAGTTTTATTTACGAGAATTGACAATCCTTCGATTAGTTCACTAATTTCATTAGTTGCATAGTCGTCACATGACGGTCTATGTGACCTAGTCAAACCGTTTAGCTGAACGTTTACCAGGAACTACGCGATAATATATTTTAATCAAAACGACTATGGAGTAGCGGTAGAGCGGTCGACGACTATAATTCAGAGATCGCGAGTTCAATGCCTGCTAAGTGCAAGGAGTGGAATTACCTGCCTGAGTGTTTGCTTTCGGGAAACTATAACCTAAGAATCCTTAAGTCACGAGTGAATAGATTCCTTCTAGGCAAACGAGATTCATCGTAGACCACATCGTCACTTTGAGATAGAGGTCAAATATAACCCAATGCAAATATTTGTATATTTGCATTGGTCTGGGTGATTCTGTGTATAATAACTATTTCAAAGTAAATGTATCTCTGCATTCTAGAAGTAAAATAAACCTTACCAGGGTGTTCCTATGTATAATTATGTATTTCAAAATAAATGTATCCACATTTTAGAACCCATAGCACAAGCTAGGCCATGTGTAGCTACTTTAGGTCTAGACAGCGCTGTGTAGAGTGACGTAAAATATACATAAAAATGTATTATCATTATTACCTATTCTGTTTTAATAATATACATTACCTACTTGGTACAATTATATTTGACAGGCCTTGAATACGAAATAGTAACGTGAAGTTTTATACACTTCAAGTACTTAGATACTTACTTGAAGTAATAGTTGTTTTCCGCAAACTCAATGTTATTGAGGATTTGCATAATATTTTTGTACTATTAAAATGGAAAATGCTTATAATATCAAATGGTTTAAAGAAATCTTAATATATATAAATCTCGTGTCACAATGTTTGTCCTCAATGGACTCCTAAACTACTTAACCGATTATAATAAAATTCGCACACCATGTGCAGTTCGATCCAACTTGAGAGATAGGATAGTTTTTGAAACGGATTTCGACATCCACGCGGGCGGAGCCGCGGGCAACAGCTAGTATTATTATAAATATTTATTAATTTTTCATAATCTAACTCTCATACGCACAAAACGTTTTGGCAGTACATTTATTATGCGTACAGCTAAAGAGTGGAATGCCCTGCCTGAGTCTGTATGACCAGAAAGCGACAACCTGGGAGTCTTCAAGTCAAGAGTGAATAGGTTACTTCTAGGCAAGCCTGGTCCACCGTCGACCACATCATCATTTTACCAACAGGTGAGATTTTGGTCAAATGCGAAATTAAACAATACCTAGTTATATTTACCTATTTGTCTTCTAACTGAATTGAAATCACACGTATTGAAAACTAACGTTACTGAATCGGACACCAGATTAAACAACAAGCAAACATCAAAACTCCATCGTTTATTACATACGAAATTGATTGCTTCTTAAGATTTTGCTCTCTGAGTTCACAATATCAATAAATTGAGCTCAAGTTTCTAAAGGGTCAGTTTTCGCAAGGGTCAACTGCGGCCAATGATGGATTACCGACCCCTAGGGTCCTCAAACCCAAGATGTTACACTTAAATACGACTTTGCAAGTGCTAAGTAATTATTCAAGGGCTATGCGAAATATTCATAGCTTTTGACGCGGCCCTGATTAGTATAAGTAAGGGTCAATCTTTAATTAAATGCGTATTTAGTAAGGAACTTGCAAATTTACGTTTTGAACTAGTTTATGCCCGCGGGTCTGCCTGCATGAATGTTGTTTATCGCGATTTTTGGTTACATCTCCAGTTCTACTCAACCAATTGCAATCTAGATACGACAGATTTTAAGTCTGACCAAGCCGAGATAAAACCAGCAGGATCGGCAGCGCGAGTGTAATGCCCCTAGGTCACGGTGACCGCTTCCCATCAGGTGCTTGTCTACCACCTAAGTGGTATAAAAAAAGACCTAAAACCGAATAAAAAAAACATGCAGCAAAATCCGTTCAGTAATTTTTTCGTTCATTTTTTATTTTAATTTTATTTTGTTTTATTTGGGGAGCTTACAGCTACATTCACTTATATACAATATTTAGGTTAGTACACATCGCAAACACAGAATAAAGAAATAAATTACATACGTACAAATCGCTTCAGCAATACGTTCATTGTACGTACAGCTAAGGAGTGGAATGCCCTGCCTGAGTCTGTGTTTCCGGAAAGCTATAACCTGGTAGTCTTCAAGTCAAGTGTGAATAGGTTGCTTCTAGGCAAGCTTGCTCCATCGTCGACCATTACCAGTTTCCATCAGGTGAGATTGTGGTCAAACGCGAGCCTATCGACTATAAAAAAATACATCAGAATTTTGAACCAAAACAAAATCACTTTGATACATATAACTATTATTGCGCGTAGTTCGGTAGTGGGACAGCTCTCGACAACCAGTTACCAACACGAGTCCGTATTTGCGGTCCACACCAACCTTACAGCTCAAGAAATAAGAGCTATATTTGCTAGCACAAATGATCATAAGATTGTCGAAGACTTGTTCTAAAGGGCAAGAGGACGAAGTTAACTGTTCCTCTGGTTTATTTAGACGTGTTTTGTAACTGAGATTGATTTTTTAAACTGAGATCAATAGGTTTTTTTACACCACTTAGGTGGAAAACAAGCACGCGGTCGAACTGATGTAAAGTCCCGTCCAAACTGGCCCAGCCGTTCCAGAGATTAACTCTTTCAAGCATTCAGACAGACAGACAAAAAGTTTAAAAATTGCTTCTTTTTATATGCATTGACTTAAACCTGATATTTTTTATAATCATCAACAAAGCGTTACATTCAAATCTTGACTTTTGTAGGAGCGACTACTGACCTCTTAAGCTGAGAGAAAAACTGCGCTGTCAATCAGTAGGTTCTATGGCATAAAGTACCATTTACCTTCTTTAAAATCGTTAAAAAATGCTGAACCAATTTTAATGCTAACTAGTGATAATATTAGCATCAACAAACGTTTAACAGCTATTGAATGCAAAAGCAAAGTCAAACAACGGCTACATCGATCCGTTGTCAGCCATTCAATTTCCGTAGCGATCGGCTATGAAAGATTGTTTCCTGGGATCTCTGCCGACCCCAGATGATAATAATAGTGTGATAGCTCAAGTTACAGGCTAAGAGTAAATTGCTATTCTGTAACTAAAACAGACAAGGGTTTAGTTTACTCGATTAAATTGAAGTTGTGTTGTTAATAATATAATATTTCATAACTGACGACGGACGATCGACTTTAAGAGGTCGGGGGTTCGATTCCTGCTTAGTGCAAATATGTCTTTTTGGATTGGTCTGGGTATTTGTATGTATGTCAAGCTGAGGGCCGCCACTGTAGCACTACCGTTGTATGTGGTGGTGACCTCAGTCCTGAGACTTTGCCTTTAGCTTACCATCAGACGAGGTAAAGTCACTTTGACGTGTCCTATAGAAAAAAAAAACTAAACGAGAAATCCACCCAGCGATACACTTGTTACGTACAAGTTACTATTACCATAAGTGCCTACATCGACGACACTGAGTGAATAAAACCGAAGCCAACTCCAACTAACTTACACAACTCGAGGCGTTCACTTATGTGGAAAGTTTTTGAATCGCGTTCGTGAGTTCGGGCACTTAGTTTTTGTGATTCCTCTATCTACTTGTGTTCTATTTTTGCTTGAACGTTTTCTGTATATTGTTTTTTTTTATATTACACAGGTGGCAGACAAGCACACGGCCCACCTGATGGGAAGCGGTCACCGTGGCCTATGGGCGTGTGCAATACCTGGGGTGTCACACACGCGCTGCCTACCCTGAAGGGAAGGGTGGGGAGGCTAGGAAGGGGTGGGCGAGGAGGGGTAGGAGTGAGCTCTGGCTACCCTACTTACTGGCAAGAACACAACACGATGGTTATAATTATATTACGCGCAAGTGATATCTTTGGTGTTGCAAGCGTTCATAAAACATAGAGAAGTCTACATCATTATGTTTACATGTTCATGTTTTCGAAAACATAAAAATGTTTTAGTTTCCTATAAAAATATCATAACACCGTAAAATGTTAAATGTAGATTATATTTTTATTGCGAACGTAGTATATGCATGTACTAGCCTATACCCGCAGCTTCGCCCGCGTAGACGTCGATTTTCGCGTTTTTTCACTAAATCTCTGGCTCGCAACCGCTTGTTGTAATAAAAAGTGTGTTATATTTTAAGTCTGACCAAGACCTTTACAAAAAAAACCGCATCAAAATTCGTTCACTTAACATAACCCAGGTATTTTTTTTTAAATATTTCCAATTTGCAGACACAGCCTTAATAAATAATAACAAAATATTTTACGACATTCTAGACCCAGAGTAACCATAGTTTAATTAGCTTATGTTATGGTTTCTAGAATGCTAATGAAAAATAAATGAAAACCGCGGTAGCCTAGTGGTTTGGGTAATGGACTGCTGAGACGAGGTCTCGAGTTCGATCCCAGGTTCACCAAGGCACACACCAATGACTTTTCGATGCTTTTCGAAGTTATATGTGTATTTATCGCAGGTTTATTAGTGCCTCGGAGAGCACGTTAAGCCGTCGTCGGTCCCGGTTGCCATACGAACATCTATGGCAGTCGTTACGGGTAGTTGGAGCCCACAAAAGTCCAACCAGTCTAACTTGGAACTTCCATATCGCCATTGGTCATAATGACCATTGGTTGTGGAGGTCAGATGGCAGTCGCTCCACGGAAAATATCCAAGTTCAGCCGCAGTTAGACTGGAAAGCCGACCTCAACTGAGTTAGGAAAAAGGTTCAGAGAATGATGATGGTTTCTAGAATGCTGATAAACATAAGTACTTAGGTATATCCTTTTTTTTGTAAATATCTACCTACCTATTAAACATAGAAATACCACACAATTTTATAATAGTATTGATATATACTCGTTAAAATGATTATCATTTTGCAATCACAGTTAAATTTAAAGGCAAGCTTATCTCATAAATCATCTTTAGGGTTCCACGGCGTAATATAAAATTTATAGGTAACTGATATTTTATTACTTTTGCTCGCGGTTCTGTCTATTAAAACATGATCTGGGACTTTATTGCTGTACTTTAAAGGGTTTTTCTACAGATTTGTATGATTCGATTTCGAAAATTATTGTGAAATTTAATGAGTCGTAATATTCGAATTTGGATCGGTTGATCGCTTTAGAAAACAGTGAAGATAGGAAAAAATATTATGATTGAGTAATTCGTAATAAAAATAGGTTCAATAATCAGTCTCAGTCTAGTCTCGAACTCCTAAATGTTAAAAAAGGTTTTCTGGTTACAAGAATACCTTTTTTTACATTTGGGAGATCGAACAATGACCGGGCTTACAAATGTACCGGCTTGCAAATGTATTGGGTTGCAGATGTACCGGATTGCAGATGCATCGGCTTGCAGATGCACCGTCTTGCAGGTGTGCCGGCTTGCAGAAGTACCGGCTTGCAGAAGTACCGGCTTGCAGAAGTGCCGGCTTGCAGTTAATATTGGCTCGCAGAAATATCGGTTTGCAGATGAGCCAGCTGCCACATATACCTACCGACTTTCAGATGTGCCGGGTCGCAGATGAGCCTGACTTGACCCCAAAAGTCTTTGCTACCTTTGATATCAAGCCAACTTCTGCTCTCTGGGATACTTACCGTACCTACAGCCAATTATATGGAAGAATATTCTACCGATCCCAACTACCTAATTTAAAGGTACGAGAATGATGATATAGTGTAATAAGAAAAAATGTAAGTTACGATACAGAATTACATCATCAAGTTGTAAGCCACACGACTTTCTACATATTTTAAAAGCACGTTCACAATAAATCACTCAAAAGTGACATCATAAAGCACAATATCAGCAATTTATCATCAATACATCGACCAGCTACTGTGTAGATAAACTAAAAAGCTGTAATTTGTTGTACACTAGACGCTGCTGTGTTTTAAGGCCATAGAATATAAAACAGACGGGACAAACCAATGAAGAAAATGAAATTTTGTAAAAAAAATATTTTTTTTTTTATATAGGACACGTCAAAATGACTCCACCTCGCCTGATGATAAGCGAAAGGCAAAGTCTCAGGACTGGGGCCACCATCACTATTTATATTTAATATTTTTTTATTTAATATTTATGCACACACAATGATAATTAATACAGAAAATGGAAGGTGGAAAGAATAGTACAATAGTACTGCTTATTTCTGAAAGAAATTTCCTCCAGCAGACCGGCGAGAGGAGATCGTGAACAAGAAGAAAAAGGTGTGTAAATTATGGGCACTTTATACTCTTAACTGGCAGTAGGTTTATGGGGCCTCATCAAGATATTTGAGGTCAAGTCGACCTCAGTGCTGTAAGCTGGGGACACCTGCTGGCGCGTCAGTGGACGCGGGTACGATTCTCGCTCAGTGTAAATATTTTTAAAAATGAATATGTCTATTTGTTTCGGTCTGGGTGTTTCTATGTATAATAAAATATATTATGTATGTATTTATAAAAAAGTATACAAGTATGTTTATCCGCATCCCATAAACACAAGCTGGTTAAACTTTGCTTACATTGGCTCCAGAGAGCGCTGTGTAAAATTTTGTAGAATATTTATTATTATTTATTAGATAATTATTATTATATTGAAAATAATCTGTAAGAACTCTTTTTACTACTCAAGACTTAGCGCTTTTTGATCAGCACGAAGGCTCAAGTTCAGCATATTCGTCACTAAATACCTACTGCTAAAATAATTTATACTCTTTGCATGTAGTTTGAGTTAAGTGGTGTGGCAACACTACGGCTAACATCTGATTGCATTTCGTCCCGTATTTATTTTAATTTATAATTAAATATTTCTATATTTAAGGCTAAAACTCATCACAAAACACAATTATACCATCACAAAAGTGTATTTAGATTAAAACGTGTGTGTAAAAGTGATATAAATCAGTGAAAATTGCGCTCAGCTGATTTTGTTCACCGGCTAAAGTCAATGACACCGCATATTCGAAGTTATTTGTTTTTGATTTTGTGAACTTTGTCATCTCTTTATTACAGTTTTTCAGTGATTCTTACACAGGTAATATACCAATAACTACTAAATTATCATATTAGTTTATATTTACAGCGTACTCGATCAATTTCGTTTTGAGGTTACATATTTATTTTGTCGGGTACCTGCTGATCAAACTGCCTTTTGGTATTTATTACGCTTTAATTTTATAAAATCACAATGCCAGTCACGCGTAGCATGACTTCTGCACGCCGTGATGAGGCTAAACTAGATAATATTCTTAAAAAACTTGAGCTGACTTTGAAGGAATTAGAAGTATCCAAAGCGCTGGTTGAACAGTTGTACAAAGAAAGAGATGACAATGAAAAGGAGCTACTGGATAGTTTAAATAAATACGACTTGGTAAAAAAGCAGTTGACTGAGCTGCACACTGAGCATAGGTTAGTGTTAGATGAGCGGGACAGATTGCACAATATTGTGGATGGGTTTAGGGAGTGCAGCGACGAGTACGAGCTCGGCCTCAAGCGCATGTCGGTCTTAGAGCAGGAACTGCAAGAAGCCCACGGCCACATTACCCACCTTGAGGCTGAGAAACGTGACACCGTAGTATCCCATACCCACAATTTGTTCCATGAGTTAGTCGGTAGTGTGCCCAGCCTTGTTTCAACTGAACCTAACTTAGATCCCACAATTACTATTGACTTAACAAAGGATGATACCTTAATAGATTATACTTCTAACCCCAAGATGGGCATAGTTGAGTGCAGTAGGAACAAACTTAAGAAATATGTGAAAATTAATAAATATATAAGAAAAACACAGAAACTTATCAAAAGACAAAAATGTATGTACAAAAAAGTCAAGTATATTAAAGAAAGAAGGCAGCTCGGCGATGAGCTTGATATGTATTCCTTATTAATAGAAAATAATATTTCAGATTATAATAATAACATATTAAAGTTAGAAACAGAAATTAGTAATTTAAAAAAAACACTAGACCTAATGACTGTCAAGTATTGTAATGTTAAAAGTGAGTATCAGGAATACATTCTGGCCATGAAGGATCTGATGACTCCTAATTCCACATTACCATCAAAAGATAATTTACTCAGTCCTCATCCAGCCTGTATGTCCTCTCTGACTTCACCCAAAAGCTCTTCACTTGAGCCAAATAAAAAGCCCAGTAGCTCCTATGCGGAACTAAATAATGTACCATCTGAAATAGTGATGTTTTGTGATGAAATGGGGAAATCAATGGGTCAGGTACTAAGTTCATATTTAGAACAAAAGATAATTAACCATTGTATGCCGGGTTTAACTTATTGTACCATTATTGAAAAAATTAAGAATTACCGTTTAAACAGCCACAATACACTTTTAATTCTAGTGGGAGACAGGGGAAATGCAAACAGAAATGAGCTTATTAATTGTTTTGAATCACTGAGCTTATTAAATGTTAAAAATATAATTTTATTCACGCTTCCATATAGCCGTAGCTTGTCACAGGTAGAAAACAATATTAGATATAAGCTCAATCAAACACTGCATACATTGTCATATCATAACCCAAATAAATTCCACTTGATTGATATAAATTTATATTTAGAAAATAAATTATTATTGACAAAAAATAAATTCTATTTGAATAGTTCTTTTAAGAGACAGATAGCATCTTCGCTATCATATTATATTAAATATTCAGCCAAGAACTTGGCTAACCAACCTGCTTTTATTGAGCATAAAAATGACAATGTTTGTCTTGCGACCTTGGAATCTGTTCCAAATAAGAGTGACAATGACAATCATTTAAACTTAATTCTAGGACAATAGAAGAAATCTCTAGCAATTTAATTTTAGCGCCAAAGAATAAATCTATGTACATGAATATTATTCACCAAAATATTGCTGGCTTTTCTGGCAAAGAGTTAGAACTGGAATTATTTTTAAATGAAATGCATATTCATGTACTTTGCTTAACTGAACACTGGTTAGAAGAACATGAACTGTTAGTTAATATTGATAATTTTAAAATCATTAGTTCGTTTACTAGAGATTCCGCTATAAGAGGTGGATCATTAATTTTGATTAATGACAATTTAAAATCTAAAGAAAGAAAAGATATAGTAGCACTCTCAAGTGAGCGTAATATTGAAATATCATGTGCAGAGCTCGAGCAATTCATTATTGTTAGCGTCTATAGACCTCCCTCTGGAGATTGCCACCTGTTCTTATCTATTATGGAAGATATCTTAAAAAAAATATGTAAATGTAAGAAGTCGGTAGTTGTATGTGGCGATTTTAATATTGATATTCTAGAAAACACTCAGAACGCGGTAAGGTTCCTCAATCTTTTTAAATCCTTTAACTTACAAAATCTCTTTTGTGAACCAACTCGCACTACATCCACAACAGCTACCTGCTTGGACAATATTTTTACTGACGGCCATGTAAGTGAGAAGTCTAAAATAAACTTCATAAAATCAGATCATGAAGGTCAGTTAGCTAGATTTGAGCACCAACATGCTCCATTATCCAAAAATATTGTATGTAGACCAATCACAAATTATCGATTAGAAAAATTTAAAGAAAATATTGACAATAAAGTGCCTCTTTTGGAGCCGCGTAATGATGTGAACCCGAATGATCTTTACAAAGATCTGTTCGGAGTGATCCAATACGAATTTGATAATATTTTCACTAAAAAAACAATAAATATTAACCCATTCAAAATTAAATTTAGTGATTGGGCTACGCCTGGAATCCATAAAAGTAGAAAGAAATTGTATGAGTTATACGAAACAAAGGCATGTACAAGCAATCCACAAGTTATTGAACATACTAAAAAGTACTCAAAAATGTTCAAAAAAGTCTGTTCAATAGCCAAATCTAACTATATTCGAGCCAAAATACAAAAATCTGATAATAAAATTAAGGCAACCTGGAATGTTATTAACAAAGAAACCTGTAAAGCAAGGTCACGTGATCGATCCTTCGAATTAAAAATAGATGATAAACACATTAATACTGATGCCGCAGTGGCCAATGCCTTTGAATCCTTTTTCACAAATATTCCTATTACCACTACAAGTAAATTGAATTCTTCAAAAAATGTAGCCGCGTCTCTTCTTGAAACTAGTGTTGAAAAATGTAATGTTAATTTTGATTTTCAGTACATTGACCCTGTAACCATTCTTAAAACTTTTAAAGAACTAAATATTAAAAAAACTGAAGATCTTTGGGGCATTTCAACCAATATAATAAAACCAGTAATGCCCACTATTGCGCCTTATCTTGCATTTATATTTAATCAATGTATAGATGATAAACAGTTTCCTACTCTCATGAAGTACAGTAAAATCATTCCGTTATTCAAAGCAGGGGAAAAAAGTGATCCATCAAATTTTCGGCCTATCTCCATACTCCCAGTCCTCAGTAAAATTTTTGAAAAAATAATATTTAACCAACTGCTTTCACATTTTACGTGCAATAAGTTACTTCATGATAAACAATTTGGTTTCACTAAAGGTAGAAACACAACGGATGCAGGCGTTGCACTCATTAAACATATATTTGATGCTTGGGAGGAGAAGCAGGATGCCATCGGTATCTTCTGTGATCTTTCGAAAGCTTTTGATTGTGTTGATCACGAGACTTTGTTATTAAAATTAGGTCACTATGGTGTTTCGAACGGTTCACTTAGCTTGCTTGAGTCTTACCTCACTGGCAGAGTACAAAAAGTCAACATTAATGGCACCAATTCATCTGGTGCCCCATTAGTCATGGGAGTACCCCAGGGCTCGATACTAGGACCCCTTTTATTCTTGATATATGTAAATGATCTTCCTTACTTCACTGAAAATCTTTGTGAAATAGTATTATTTGCTGATGACACATCATTAATTTTTAAAACTAACAGGCAAAAGCTAGTATTTGACGATGTAAATAATATTCTCTCTGAAATATTGTATTGGTTCACAAGTAATAACCTGCTACTCAATGCTAAGAAAACAAAATGTGTAAAGTTTACGATGCCTAATGTAAAACAGGTAGATACTCATATTGTAATGAACGATGAAACTGTTCAAATAGTCGATACCACAGTTTTTCTTGGAATCACTCTAGATAGTAAACTGCAATGGGGTTCTCATATCACAGCCTTAGCAGGAAGACTCAGCTCAGCAGCCTATGCGGTTAGAAAAATAAGATCACTAACTGATGAGGAAACGGCACGATTAGTTTATTTTAGCTACTTTCATAGCGTAATGTCGTATGGTCTGATGCTGTGGGGCTCAGCTGCAGATATTGAGACCATTTTCATATTACAAAAACGAGCGATACGAGCTATCTATGGCCTCAGACCCCTTGACTCGCTGAGAGAACTATTTAAAGAAATTAATATTTTAACAGTTGCTTCTCAATACATTTACGATAATATCTTATATGTACGCAAAAATCTAGATCTCTTCCAAAAAAAATCGGACGTTCACAATTATAATACGAGAAATAAGAATAAACTTGTAGTGCCAATGCTAAGGCTTCATAAGGTTGGTAATTCGTTTGTAGGTAACTGGATAAAAATGTTCAATAAAATTCCTCAGGATCTGGTTGACATGCCACTTAATAAGTTTAAAATTGAAGTAAAAAATTGTTTAATGAAAAAAGGTTATTATAAATTAAATGAATATTTTGATGATAAAAATGCATGGTCATCCTAATCTCTTGCTCGCTCGCACTTTAAAAATTGTATTAAATAAAAACATAAAAAAAAATTTAAAAATAAATAATGGATAATCGTGTTCACTGAGTTTCTTGCTGGTATCTTCTCAGTAGAACCAACATACTGAACCAGCGAAAGAATCATTTTCTAATGATTATTATTTATTGTATTTATATTTCTTGACATATTTTTTCTTACTGTAAATTTTTGACGTTCATATGTGCTCCTTGTGTGCCTAAATTGAATAAATGAAATTGATTCTTTGATTCTTTGATTCTTTGTATGTAACAAAATTTAATAATTGTATTTGCACCATTCCATTTCGAAGACCAATAACTATGATTACTAACAAAGTTGCGACAGATCTACAATATTTAACCAATCATTGTCTTAAATGGTTCATGTTTAAAACGAACTGTAACTTAAGTTTAGGCGTTAAAAAGCCTATTAACCTATTTCATTTGAAAGTTACTTCACTTCGTAGTCGGCTCAACAGTTCATTCTAATTATAACCCTATCTTTAGTAACATAAGATCCGAAATTGGTTTGCTATCGATATTTATAACGGAGTACAGTAAGTGGTTTCTATTGTAGGTATATGTTTTAAGTCACAGAAGCTAATAAGGTATTATATTGTGTTTTGTAACATCATTTGAGTGACCCTGCCGTATCGATGACCCTTAGAAAGTGATCGTTGAGAAATATAGGGTGTTTGTTATTTACTAAGGCAATGAGAGGCATAGTTCTGGTGGTATGACAACTTGAATAGATTTTGATTGTCAGTTGCAAGAGATATTAAATTAAATGTGATTGCACGAACATTGTGTGTTTGGGATAAGGTTTTTGCTTTTGTAAAGGGCCTTTGGCGCCTGCCAAGTAAATGCCGAAGGTGAAGAAATAGATAATGTTATACACGACTCTCTGAATATATTTTAACGATAGTAGTCAGAAATTGATTAAATCTTTTTCAATACTTAAGGCCCTTGAATTGTAGATTCAATAGCCATTTTATAAGTTACCGACATAGCTCGCAGAATAAGCTAGCTGAAGTGGCAATGGGCTGGCCACATCTGCCGAAGGACTGATGGCCAATGGAGCAAACGAGTCCTAGAGTGGAGACCGCGAATTGGCAAACGGAGGGTAGGACGCCCCCCAGCACGATGGACAGACGACCTAAAGAAGGTGGCTGGGATAGACTGGATGCGCAAGGCGGAGGATCGGGTGCTATGGCGAGCATTGGGGGAGGCCTATGTCCAGCAGTGGACTGCAATAGGCTAATTGATTGATTGAGCCATTATTTAAAATGAATAAAGTTTGATGAATTCTATCGCAATTTATTTCGTGTAATTTTCATTCTTGGTAATGGACGTCAACAGCCTCAGCATGGCATCCGTAAATAAATATCTCTTCTTTTCTCTCAACCAATGAAATCGCAGAAAAAAGTTGTCACGGGACTAAAGCTTCTTTTTGCGATTTCATTGGTTGAAGAGTAAGGAAGAGACAATGACTTACCATCAGGTGGGTTTGAGGTCAAGCGTAAGCCTATCTTGAATTAAAAAAAATGTCTTCGGACCCACTGCTAGGCTGCAAAATTAGGTTCACTGATTAACATTATATATATATATCTAGGTATCTATATGCATGTTAGTGTGTAATTGTGTTGCGTTTGGTTAAAATAAATAAGATGTGGTTTACAGAAAAGTGTTTTTTTTACATTCTGGAGTAGGGTTTAGTTGAAATAACCGACTAAAAAAAGGAAATAAATCGTTTTTTTAGTAATATTAATTTTTTATTTCCATTGCTTTTCAGCAGATACCTACAGTTAGAAGTTTATTTAACATAACCCAAGTATTTTTTTAATATCGCCATTATAAAGACACTTATTTACATTTTTACAATATCATTAGATAGATTATAAAAAACTAGTCAGCTACGTAACAAAATATCTCATCACCAAGTTTTATACACTCCATATCATTAGTGTCATGCATACATTTACAAAGTATAGAAGTTCATACGGCCATGTAAAATATAGCATATTTTACGGATCATAAAAATTTTACGCTTGCCTCAAACATTTTACGACTTTTTATTATAATACAGTTTAGTATAAATAACTTGTGTCTAATTATGGATTTTAGTCAAATTACCCTCAAAGTGATCCCCACATCAATAGTACAGTCGCCATCAGATATGTTGTAGCAGACAAGGTGACCAAATACTTCTGAACAGCTTAAAATGTCAATAACTTCAATTCACTACAAGTTACCATTAATATCTGAACATTCATTACCTCGTTAATATCTGAGCAGATGCTTGACAATAATTTCTATACAAACTACTAACCAAAACACATGCGCTGGTAAAGAATTCCAAATCTTTAAGGTGGGGTAAAGAAAAGAAGCACGGTAAGTAGGGTAGCCAGAGCTTACTGGAGGTATTATGTGCTATCAGCAGAGGTACTACCCCAATACTATTTTTTTTATACTACGTAGGTGGCAGACAAGCACACGGCCCACCTGATGGGAAGCGGTCACCGTGGCCTATGAACGTGTGCAACACTAAGGTGTCACACACGCGCTGCCTACCCTGAAGGGAAAGGAGGAGAGCTGGGAAGGGGTGGGGAGGCTAGAAAGGAGAGGAGGGATACAGTGAGCTCTGGCTACCCTACTTACCGGCGGGAACACAACACGATGGTTATTAAATAAACCCCAATACTACTCAGTTCAGATGAGAGATACCGTCGAGTCCTACCTCCACCAATTCATATAGTTGGAAATTCGTAAATAACGTCAAACCATAAATCTTTAGCGCAATTAAGACATAATTCGCATCATTAGACAGTCGACGCAGCAGGTGTATATAATCGAAAATGCTAATGTAATTTTTTGTGAAAAAGAAATTAATTTGAAAATGTTATTACCTTCTAATGGATATTTTATTAATTTATTAGGGTGTCATAAATTGTTCGTGTTGTGCACACGGTTTTTGTAAAGGGTAAGCGGGAGAGGGTTAAAATTGGAATTCAGGAGGTAATTATGAAGGGTGATAGCGAGTTTGAAGTGAGAAAGTTCATTGGCTTTGTATGTCAGCTCTGTGATAAACTCATAATGTAGCTCCAGACTGTTGTATGCTAATAAAGAAGTCAATATTTAAGCAAATGATGCGAAAGCGACGTCCTAATATTTATGGGCATTGCCTGCAGTAAATGATTTTAATTTTTTTTTTTTTTTTCTATATACCTATTGGAGTTTTGGAGTAGATAAGGATATAAGAGATTGACCGTTTAAATTGGAACCACTCGAATGGAGAAATACTGGTGGCAGACAAGTACACGGCCCACCATACACATACACACCTGATGGTAAGCGGTCACCGTGGCCTACGGACGTGTGTAACACCAGGGTCTTCACATTGCCCTGCCGATCCTAGTAACCATCGTGTTGTGTTCCCGCCGGTGAGTAGCTCACTAATTAATTACTTAAACAACGTATTTTCTAATTGTCTTTGCAAAGTAATAAATTTAAAACCAACCGATGCGTACTTTATATGTTCTTTCGTTTAAAAAAAAAGAAACCAAACAATATACTAATTAATGAGCCAAAATAACACATTACGCGCCGCGGCATCGCTTGTGATTAAAGTAGCTACGAGGTCGAATTTACATATGCTGTTAAGGCGAAGGCTTTAGGGAATTCGAGTTATGAGAAGCTATAATATTAAATGAGGTCTGGTTCATTTCGGGTTATGAGCTTATGGAAAAAGTCTTAACGAGTCTCCATTGGATGCTTGCGACTTCTTTCTGTACGAATATGATACTGGCATTGTTAGTATGCTATGCTCAAAAAATCAAATATTTATTATTTACTAGCTTATTCTCGCAATTCGATTCTGAGTCGTTTTTTTGACTACCTATATAGCTGTTACCAAGAATTTCAAAAAAAGATTTTTGTGTACAGTTTCGTTCAGATAATATAGCCCAAGTAAGTTTTTAAAGATACACAAGTACGAAATTCTTCTCCATTGACAGCACAAAAACTGTCTCAATTCCTAACCCCTCCCATTTTCCCTTCCCATACCTCCAACCCCCTCTTTTCAAGGTCATTAGTGTTGCACACATCCATAGGCCAAGGTGACCGCTTCCCATCAGGTGGACCGTGTGCTTGTCTATCACCTACGTAGTATAAAAAAACTATTACCGTGGTAAGGGTTTGCCTGCGTACCAATTCGATGACATAATATCAGTTGTTTCAATTTGACGTACCCCCTTTTGGCGTGCTCTCTCCAACGAAACAATCGTTGGGTCTACACCTTCGAATACAAGGGTAGATAACGTGCGAGTGATACCTATGGTGTTGTGAGGGTGCCTTGAGTGAACTTGAACCATTTGTTAGCGCTTTTTGACAGTTGACGATGATAATAAAATTGTTCTGGGCCTTAATATGGATACTACGCTATAGGTTCTTGAAAACTGATAAACATGATTAGATAGTTTTTTTTATATCGGTCACGTCATAATTTTTTTAATACCACTTAGGTGGCAGACAAGCACATGGCCCACCTGATAGGAAGCGGTCACCGTGGCCTATGGCCGTGTGCAACACCAAGGGCGTTACCCACGCGCTGCCGACCCTGAAGGTAAAGGGCGGGGTAGGAAAGGGTGGGGAGGCTAGGAAAGGGCGGGGGGAGGAGGGGTACAGTGCGCTCTGGCTACACTACTTACCGCCGCCGCCGGGAACACAACAGGATGGTTATTATGGCCGCGGTCTTCTGTAGGGTGGAGGTACTTTTATATGACTTCACCTCGCCTGATGGTAAGCTAAGCTAAGGTAATTTTTTCAAGAAATCTTGAAGAGTATAAGTAGCTCAAGCCCCCCTGTAATAATGTACCTGTGTAGATTTTGTCAATTGGAATCCCACATTTCATAAACCATTTTTCAGTCCCACGTAAACAAGGTACCTATCTACCTAGTTTTATCAGACTCCGCGTTGCTACCCAAAATTTCCTTACTGAAAATTCAGTTCAGTTATTCTACAAACCATTGTACCATCCCACGGAAGTCTTACAATTTCTGGATTCTGATAATAGCCCCCTTAACACATATACACATGCAACCTGTTGTATGTTATGCCGCCAAAGTGAACACAAAACATCGATCAACGCCGTCGACATCGCTACAACACTTAAAAATATGTGATGCTTTGTTAACCCTAATAATAGCACGGGTCATTTAAGCCACAATTAAAATAACTTGATATGTGCTAGTAAGTGTTTACGGTATTAGATTGTGAGATCTTGTTGATAGTGTTAGGTGGATGTTTATTAATAATTATTTAATGATAAGTACTAGTGTTTGGAAATTACCGCGGTAGTAGTTTGGGTAATGGACTGCTGAGACGAGGTCTCGGGATCGATCCCAGATTCACCATGGCACACACCAATGACTTTTTGATGCTTTTCGAAGTTATGTGTGTATTTATGGCAGGTTTATTAGTTCCTCGGAGAGTACGTTAAGCTGTCGGTCCCAGTTGCCATACAAACATCTATGGCAGTCGTTACGGGTAGTTGGAGCCCACAAAAGTCCAACCAGTCTAACTTGGAACTTCGATATCGCCATGCATTGGTCATAATGACCATTGGTTGTGGAGGTCACATGGCAGTCGCTCCGTGGAAAATATCGAAGTTCAGCCGCATCACAGTTAGACTGGAAAGCCGACCCCAACTGAGTTGGGAAAAGGTACAGAGAATGATGACTAGTGTTTGGAAATTACTTGGTTGAAATTTGGCTATATAATTTCTGTCATTCGTTACATTACTGTTCATTCTGAGGTGGCCTGGAAGAAATCGCTTTTAGTGATAAGACTGCCTATTATACATTCTACTGTATAAGTACTACTCAATGTAAAAAATAAGGTTTAGGATATTCATAAATTTCGTCATCAGGTTGTTGGTCTTTCATGAAAGCTTGTAATGCTAGAGACGATACACGTGCATTACATTACGTTGTAAAATGGAAAAAAAAACAGCAAAGAAAATAGACGACTTCTAATGCTGCTTAAAGTAGAAATTAACTTAAATATAAGTGAACCCAGCATCTCCTTGCTCGTCATATTTAAATTACAAATGTGTATTAATCTTGGTGCTTTTAAGTAAATACTTATGGACAAGACCATTTGGTGACTTTCCTACTGATTTTGTAAACTGGGTATAATAATAAATTACCTGTAAAAGGAAATGAAACAATATTTCTGTATTTTGATGGACACTTGACTGTAATGCATTTACTTGGACCACCCATGGCATGCCACATTTTGAACTACACGCAGCGACTACCATATTATATACAATTTGTACTAAATGTAGACATAAATCCTTATTTTATCCATTGCGAATTAATATAATTGTTCCTCATTTGAATTAAGTAGGTATGGGATTTTTACCTGTAAAACAAAATGAAACAATATTGTTATGTTTTGATGGACATTTGCTTGGACCACCCATTTCATGCCGCTTTTTGAAGTACCTACACATAACTATTACTATATTCTGACAGCGGAAGATATTTATAAAAACCTATTTTAACCCGAGCGTGAATAATTCCCAACACTCGAAACCCTTTCCGCTCATTTCACTGAACAGCATTTCTTTTTATTTATTATAATATAAACAATTAAGCGGCTATTTATCACTTACGCACATCGTTTCACGGTGCGTACATATTAACACTACAAACGTTACTGCATTTATAATTATGATAAACCCACTCGCTTGTTCCCGTACTTCGGGAATTAATTGTCTTGGTCACGCAAGCCCCGGTGGTTTTTTTAGGGTTAAACTAGTACGATCGATTAATACTAGTGAGGGCGTATATCACCATAGCCTAGTTAAATTTATTTAATTAGATTTCAACGGTTGGCAAGTTAACTTAATTATTATTACTGTTTTATCTTTTGTTAATTTCCGGGTGTGAAATGAGACGAACAGCCGGAATTTTGGTTTTGTATTAAAGGCTAAGGGCAAAGGTGAGATATTTTTTTTACACTTTTACGAAATGTTAACCCTTTTTTACGAGTGGAATTTCACTAAAGTTATCGGTCAATTTTCTTTATCAGATTTAAAATAACTAAAACAACAGGGTGTTTCTATTTAAAGGGCCTATTCCCCCAGGTGTGGAAACCTTGGCCACCTAGTCAACAGCAGGCGGTCTCATCACCAAGTAGGGGAAACCACGAATAACTTAAATTACTTATTATGCTCATAATATTTTAAAGTAAACAAAAAATTAAATTGTATAATAACATGTTAATGAATCATATAAAAATGGGGTTTTCTCAGTTTCCGCCTTATAACAAAAACATCGAAATCTGATCATTTAAATCATGCCTACTTCCTCAATTTCAAAAACACCAAACTCTCTTTATGATTCTACCCATCCAAAGGTTGCCTGGCAGAAAGGTTGCCGTTGTAAGCAATAATGCCGTCCATTGTATATTAAATACAAATAAAATGTTAATTTACAATCAATTACTTATATGGTGTAGGTACAATAAAATATATTTTATCTTTATTGTACCAAACTTCTCAGTGGTAATAATACATAATATCATTGCCTTTTTCACTGCTTTTGTATATTTTGCATTGGACATTAGACACTGTCAAGTAAAGGACAATGGATAATGCGAGGGACACCTTTTGCCCTGCTTCTTATATGATTGACCACTCTGTGACCATTATCGAACTCTGTGACAATTAACAAAGTAAAGAGGTCTGTGCAATAACATTTTAAGAATTAAAAAGTTTCAAAATACAAACCTGTGTTTTTTTGGCAACCCGCAACAGTTGGTGAATAAATAAATGGTTTACACGATTATAAATATATCTACATAGGTAGCATAAAAATAAACCTGTAAATAAAAACGAATCAATAGAAATAATCTCGTTATATTGAGTGTAATCAGCTCTACTTCAAGATAAATTTACCAAAAAAATCTCAACAAAACATTTTTCGAGGAAAAATAATTTCGTCGCAAATTTAGGGAAATCTTAACAGAATTCAATATTCTGAAGGGTGATTTCTTAATAATTTATGAGTATTGCCCCCACCCTCATTTTCACTGCCCTTAATTTCGTAACACGACGAAAACATAAAAGGGTTGTTATAAAAATGATGTAATTCAATTGAATTAAAATCACTTTGAGCAGCGACGGGTTGGATTTTATAAAAGGCAAATTAAAAAAAATGTTTTTACTACTTAAACGTGTTTAGAACATTATTAAAATGTCTTTTAAAGATAGGTTATTGTTTCTAATTTAAAAACTCTGGAATACAAGAGTAGCTCGGAAACTCTGTCTGCTATACTTATTAATAAAAACCTAAAAAAAAACCCGTCGAATAGAGAACATCCTGCTTTTTTGAAGTCAGTTAAAAACAACTTTATTAATCCAATTGTAGGTACTATTTGGGTTATTATGTTTCCCTGCATTGTGAGGTCTTGGATTCGAGGTTCCATACAGACAAATCACTAACAAGATTATCCGTAGCAATAATTTATGGATTCTAAAAACGGATCACTAAATGGGACTGATTTACCTACCGCGGCCAGCGGTGGCAATTATGTCGGAATCGAACCGACTAAAACCGGGGTACAGTGAGCTCTGGCTACCCTACTTATCGGCGGGAACACAACACAATGTTTATTATGACCACGGTCTTCTGTAGGACGGAGGTACTACCCCAGTCGGACTGCTGAGAGATACCATCGTGTTCTACCTCCTAAATAAATCTCCTCCTACCGTTTGGGAGATTGAGGCATGACTATCTAATTCTAATTATTGTGAGTGTCTCATTTGCATGTCCGATAATATACTGTATATTAATTATAATTAATGAATCATTGTGATAGACAGACAATCGACTAAGTATTAAACCTATCAATCAACACCTTAATTATTAACGATGAGCTTTCACCAGCGGAATCATAAAACTCATTTATTATAATATACCTACTTGATTCTGTTGTGACATTCGCTTGACTAAAATTTTGGCATCTACTTTGTGGTATTTCCAAATAAACAAAATATTATTCTACAAGCAAAACTCAAGACGTGGCAATGACAGACAGACAAACAAATACGGAAATGAAGTCTTCCTTTGCCAAAAAATTAAAAGGCTGGCAAAGATCTGAAATGAAGAATATGACAGGGCCAGATTGTGGCCCGAGGGTGGTAGGGTTATAATTATCTGGCTGTCAAAATAAGGGTAGATAAGAGCAAATATAACTACACTCCTGATTAAATAAAGTTTGGTACACAATAGGCGATGGCATGATTAGGGCTGCGTGGATCCCCTGCAGTGTTCGTGTTGACACGACTGGTAATATTGAAGTGTGAGCAAGCATATCTTGCTTATGAGGCATTTTATTATTATTTATTTTATTTTTATTTAGTTTCAGCACGCACTGAATAAGAGTACATTATTAAATGTATGTTAGAAAGAGTAGGAGAACAATCCTATCATATGCTATCCTACTTCCAACTAATATTACAAATGTGAAAGTTGGTGAGTATGTTTGTATGTTTGTTAATCAATCGCCATACGGTTAGTCTAGTAAACGAATAACTTCTAGATGGAAAAGTCGAAAGCAGAAACTTTGACTGAGGCACTTTGTTTGGGCTAGTTAGGAGATAAACATACTAAAAGTCCTGACCCCTCCGAGGTGAGCTCGAGGAGGGAGGGAGGGGGGGGGGGGCACAAAGAAGGTCACACAAGGCACAGGAAGGAATTACAGGAAAACGTCTTAAAACACCATTCATTATTTTAAAGATACATTTTTATAGAACTACATTTTGGAAAAATCAAGTAGTATTAAAAAAAAGACTAAAAACATTAAAAAATATTTATCAAAAAGTGTGGGGCAATTTAAATCGCTAAACTCACAAAAAACCTTTCGTCATTCTACAAAAAAGTAACTAAGTTTAGAACTAATAACACAAGCTATGCTAATTTTGGGTCCAAATAACCACATAGAATGTTCTAGAATTATTTACTTATTTATTAAATTTATTTTCATTATTTTATACGTTGATTCGGAAATATCTACTTTCCGAATGAGTCTCGCTTCGTTAAACAGTCCTTGTTCAGTGTTTAATTTAAACCGGGGCTGTTTTGCCCCAACCCTTCTGTTTAGGGGCGATTTGGAAAAAAAACTTTTCTCTCTTTTTTTCCGATCAAAGGGATAATTGGTGATTATAATCGGGTTTTTAAAACAAATGCGTTGTGGTTGTTTCTACCCTTAATATATTGATGTGATCACTTTGAGGTTTAATTTTGTTCAGACTAATCGTCTGTTCTATTTAAAGTACCGTTTAAACGAAAGAGAAATTTTATGTAAATTTGAAGTTGTTCTGTAAGGTTTCTTTCATGGCGGAACCACACTTCGCTATTCGCCTTTATTCACGTGTATATATCGAAGTAGAGAGGGCTTATTCGTGTATGTTTACTTTATTCGCACGAATATTCACCTCAGTCACTTTTCTATGACGACTTAGTCTTCTATAAGAAATATAGGCGAATAGCGAATAGCGAAGTGTGATTCCACCCTTACACTAATAAGCGAACAAGCACTTGGTGGCAAGTGGTTACCATGAATTGTTTCAATGAAAAAATGAACAAGTATACGGTCCACATGATGGTAAGTGGTTACCATAACTGGTTGAATAAGGAAATGAAGAAGCATATGAGTCATGGTAAGTGGTTACCGTGACTTGTTTCCAAAATCAGAGGTTTCATAATGCAGGAAGAAAAGGAGATATATAGAGTTTTTTTTCTTTTTTTTTACTCCAGTAAAAACTAGCACCAAGGTTCCTCCGCCTTGTAGTTATGTGCTGAACTGGACCTCCCTTTGATGCATTCGTGAGGCACATAATAAAATAATTTTAATAGTTTAGTTATTTAATGTATCAGCATTCTAGAACCCATAACACAAGCTAGTAAAATTAAGCTTACTTTGGGTCTAGGGAGCAATGTGTAGAATGTTGTAGAATATTTTATTAATTATTTATAATGTGGCCTACATACCTGCATCAAATAATCATTTTTTTTTCTTTCTTTCAAAAATAGGGTCGGCAACGAGAGTACCATTGGTGTAGCACAAATCCATAGGCCATTGTAACCGCTTTCCATCAGATGGGAGATGTCCTTATCTACCACCTAAGTGGTATAAAAAATAACTAACCAGATTTTCGGTTATCTACACAGTGCAATAAATAATTTTGACAGATTATAAATCCACGCATGCAATGTAACAACTACACAGATTGACATTTGAAAGTTAAATAAATAACAAATACATTTTGAGATATATTATAGTCAAATAAATATCCCCGTAGCCATATGCCCTTTGAACCTAACTTCAAACAGCAAGCAAGTCATTAGGACAAATGAGCGCGAAACCGTCGACGCGCAAGTAATCACGAATTATATTGTACGCGTAACAAAACGCGTTTAAGTTCGGTATTCATTAGCTTTTGAAAGTATTTTGTATTGTTAGGTAGGCTTTTACTGGGTGTAAGGGTATGCGTACATTGTAATTATGTTATTGACGAATTTGTGTTGCTAATGGGGATTCTGTGTTAGGTGGAACACGATGTATAGTTACGCTTTCTCAGCTACAATTGTTGTTCTATATATGAATAAAGAGTCAGTAAGTAAAATGCTAGAATATTTTGACCTTAAATATTTCTATACTACTTAGGTGACAGACAAGCCCACGGCCCACCTGTTGGAAAGCGGTTACCGTGGCCTATGGACGTGTGCAATACCAGGGGCATCACACACGCGCTGCCAACCATTGAAGTATCCAATATAAAAAAGTTAGCATAATAATTGCTTCAAAATTTCATTGAATTGTGGCGAGGTATCTAAAACCATTTTTAAAAATAATTCATTGTTCCCGTAGTAGATCTAAGATCAAAGTATATAATTTAGTTCTGCATAACAGCACTGCGCTGTTGGAGCTACCCCATTTTTTTTTATACCACTTAGGTGGCAGACAAGCACACGGCCCACCTGATGGGAAGCGGTCACCGTGGCCTAGGGACACGTGCAACACCAGGGGCATCACACTCGCGCTGCCGACCTCAGATACCAGAACCAGATACCTGGTTGATCAGGGATGTAATGCTACTCCTTTTGCGAAGTTCTCAACACCAGTTTTCAATGGCTCATTGCTAGCAACTTCAATGGGTCGTTGTAATTTGAACACGTAATTTGGTTATGCCTATCCTCACTTTTTATTGCTCCAACATAAAAAGTAATTAATATTTATTTGAAAATATAACAGAAAACATTTAAATTTAAAATGTAACCTTTGGGTTTGATCAATGGCGGGCGTCTTAATTGTACATCAAAAGCGAATAACTTATTCATATTGAACCAAACGACTCATCAGCCCGAGTGCACAAAGTGAATTGTTAATCGTTTTCATATTATCAGCGTTTATTAAAGCGTTTAGTACAAATTTTAGAAAGGGGTTGGACCGTAAGACTTGGAGAATAAACTGAAGAGAATCTGGTAAGTTTGGCGCCATGAAACTTAAGCACAGAATTAAAAAGACAAATTTGGCTTTTTATATCACTTATACAAGCACACGGCCCACTTGATGGGAAGCGGTCATCGTAGTCTAAAGACGTGTGTGACACCAGGGATGTCACACTGGCGTTGCCGATCCTGGAGGGGGTTGGGAATTGGAGGAAGGGGAGGGATTGAACGAGTTCTTGATCTAACAACGCAGGAGACTATTCTCTCCGATGACAGCAAAGATTCTTATTGTTATATTCAAACTGTCTTTCATCTGTTTGGAAAATACTTTTTCACAGGGGCCTATTGGATGTGTGCAACACCTGAGGCATCACACTAGGGGCTATCTCGAACCCGGAGATGGCCTGGCTCAAGCCGGGGTGCAAGGGAAATGCTCTATTAGGCCACCTTACACCCGGCGTCAGAAGACCCTAGACGGCGTGCGGTTTTAATTGGTAAGAGTCCTACATAACCTGCCCCGCTGGCCGCGGGGTGGTTATCGATGAGGATTTCCGCACGGAAAAAAAAAGGGTGGGTATCCATGAGGATTTCCGCACGGAAAAGAAAAAAAGGGGCATCAGACTCGCGTAAACCCTTTAAAAACCTCCAAAAAAAATAGAAATAGACTTTATTATTATTTATTATGACCTTCAGCTGGTCTTCAGACTTCAGCTGAAGACCAGCTGAAGATCTCTTCTTAAAAGATACCAAAACGCAAGTCACACCTCTTTCAATTCAAAGATCTTAAAACATTCTTCATCTATATTATTCAAATATCTCGCTTCTGATTTCTGTCCTTCCAAACATATATCATGTATTTACATTCTCCTATTACTATCAAAAGTGTCCACTTGAATGGAGGTATTCAACCGTATCCGCACATCGTCAGCAACAGATCCTCGCCATCTTATTGCGGTTTCTAATGCTCTACAAATAAACATCGACACCTCAGTATTTGGACACATTTCTCTATGTCGTATCCACTAAGTCTTATGTCAATATTTGGTGCGCTCACCTCATTCCTTGTAGGCTCATAGTATACACCTCCAGCTGGATCTTTCAATTCTGAACTTTATTGTTTAGATTTTAAGGTTTTGATTGACAGTAAAACAAAATTTGTAGTTATATTGTAAAATATACAAACCTGACGAATAGTGTTTACTTTCGCTACGAATTTGAACTCTATTGTTGCGATTTAAGGGTGATTTCCTTTAGCCAAGATGATTATGTTGTTTCGTGTTCGGAATTTTTCTTAGGAACTACCAGAATTGTTAATCTTATTTAAGCTTTGTAAACCTAAATAACCATTCTGATTATCAGTATATAATTTTATTGGGGTTTTCTTAGGAAAAATTAAGAGTTTGTCACCTTTAGAAATGTGGAATTATGTCATTTCTTTTGTTGTGTTAAAGATTAAATAAGATGAAATACACAGAATTTGATTTCTTAAGTCTTTGTGTATATTGAGATTCTTTTTATATAGTCGCGTGCTGATAAGAAATACACATAGCGCCACATAATGGTTAAAAATATATAAGGAACGAGGCAAGAACCAAAAATAGCTCTCTAGATAGTCAAGGTATGTCCCCAATTAGAAACATCTAATTCACGTAATAGGATTTCTGATATCCATTTTCTTACAACTATAGCTACAATAATAAAAATAAGAAGCTATGATATATTATTATTTTTATAGGTGCCTTTAAAATGTAGCAATATTGACATTATTTCAATCTCATTAGATATTTCTACTAAATTAATTGATGAATTTAATACCACAAATATTGAGAAAATTTAATAGGATTTTATTTTATATCGGTTATGTCTTCACCCCGCCTGATGGTAAGCTAAAGTCTCAGGAATGAGTGTCACCATTTATAACAATAAAGGTAAGTTTCTTGTAACTAATTAATACCTTAAAATACCAACCTCAAAAATCTCTTTCACAGTTTTGCGAGGCGGTACCAATAACTCACAGTTGAAAAAACCTTTTACAAGAATTTCACCATATTGCTTAACACTATTCAGTAAAAAATTGAGTTCGTTGTATCCCTGTTCCACCCTCTCAAGTAACCGAGGGATGAAATAGCTCCCACTCTTCAATCAGGGGTTGATCTCCACCCTACCATTATGGGGTAGTGTGTTACTAGTTGGGAGTTTTCTTGTTTAGTATTAGTTTCAGATTAGTTTCAGTAATTGTTGCTTTGGTTGACCATTTACAAAGTTTGCCGTGTCTGTCGCTAGACCAATGGAATTTCGTTATATGGACGTGTTTATGAGTTAATTCAAGTTATAATTTTATTAATATTTTTTGTATGAGAATGTCATATTGACGTGACCGATATATATTTTACAGACACACACACACACACACACCATAAAGACGTGGAATTCTTTACCAGCGCATGTGATTCCTTCCTCCTATAGTCCCGGGGTCTTTAATTATGGTAGTAGTGGTGACCTCAGTCTTGAGACTTTACCTTCAGCTTACCATCAGGCGAGGAGAAGTCATTTTGACGTGTCCTATATTAAAAAAACACGCACAGACACAATGTCATATACACCTAAATAATTAGTTGTATTAGTATGAAAAAATAACAGAAAATCTCAAGTGACATCTGTGTAAACCTTGAAGCATAATTTTATATTCTGAGTTTTAAGATCAATTTTAATGTTTTAGATTCTAGAGTGCGTCTATAAGAATGTCTAAGCATAGATTTTGCATTTTATGAACTACTTTAGTACCAAGACGCCATATTTTATTCACGTATAAGTCTTACGTTGGATATGTGACATCAAGATTTATTGGGATTTCAAAAATTCTATTTTGAATATTCGTGTTAAAGATTTATTTTACTCAGAATCACATTATTTATTATTTAGTGAAAGTCGTTTTGTACTTTAACATGATGAGATGATACAGTAGGTAAAAGAGAACTTTTATTTATTAATTATTACTAGCTGTTGCCCGCGGTTTTGCCCCTGCGCATTTAGGTTTTAATGGTTATTTTTTATGCGGATCCCTAATTCTTTTTACAAAATTAAAGTAGCGTAAGTTACTACAATATCACGTCAGCTATCTGCCGGTGAACAACCCTTAAAAATCGACCCAGCCATTTCAGAGATTAGTCGAAACAAACAGACTGACAAAATTTGTTTAAAATGTTTCTTTTTATACCGGTCAAATCCACCTAGCCATTTCAGAGATAAGTCGAAACAAACAGACAGACAAACAAACAAAATTTGTTTAAAATGTTTTTTTTTTATACCGGTCAAATCCACCCAGCCATTTCAGAGATTAGTCGAAACAAACAGACAGACAAACAAACAAAATTTGTTTAAAATGTTTTTTTTTTATACCGGTCACGTCATTATGACTTCACTTCGCCTGATGGTAAGCTAAAGGTAACGTCTCCGGAGGGGGTTCCACATTACATACAGCGACAGTGACATAATTTGTTGTTTTGGTATAAGTACCGTATGTACTTACGTACTTACCGTATGTTAGTAAAAAGCGGCTATTTTAATAATTACAAACAGACACCCAATTTTATTTATTTGTATGTATGTATATAAAAGATGTATAGATTTATTAAAACTTTTTTGCTCATACAAATAACACAATGGTGGGCCTAATGCCTAAGGCATTTTCTTCCAATCAGCGTTTGAATAATGCGGAGATTAGTTGCGTAGGCGCATAATATATGTTTTTATTGCATAGTCAAGCTTATTATCCTGGAAGAGGTAGGCAGATGTTGAAAGGTTACGTCTAAAAACTCTCGACAGTATCTATTCATTCACATCTATGCAAAATATAATGAACTCAATAATGAATTATTGTCAAGGTTTTCTTTGATAAAACCGTTGATTGGTATGTCGGCAATTACGGGAATATCCACAATAGGCCACGGTGACCGCTTTCCATCAGGAGGCTACAATATGAGGTTCTTCAAGACGGGCATTAGAAAGTTTTTACAGAGTCGGCAGCGCGAGTGTGACGTCCCCTGGTGTTGTGCACGTCCATAGGCCACAGTAACCGCTTTCTATCAGGTGGGCCGTGTGCTTGTCTGCCACCTAAGTGGTATAAAAAAGTTGGGTCGTGTGCTAGGCTGCTACTTAAGTGATGTTAAAAAAAAACAGTAATCAATAAAGTCTTTGACATCTAGTTGTGACACGAAAGATTCATTGAATGAAATTTTTAAGCAATTGCATGTTATTTATTCCCAATGATCTCCCGTCCTGGATGATAATTTTTTTCCGATCAGAAAATCATTAAGAAAGATTCAATCAAAATAATGCGAAATAATATAAAAGTTATAATGGAATCAATGAAAGTTTCGCCATTGAGGACACGCCGTGCAAGAGTCTGAATGTTCACTGATTTGACGTTAGCACTAGGAGTCTTTTACTTCACACACAAACTCACTAACGACTTAGTATAGACTCGCACCAAGGCTTACTCCGTCGTGTTTTTTATATAGAACCAGAGAGATAAATCAAACTTAGACAAACTTTTTAAACATTTCGTGGCACTAAGCAATTTCGAACTTTGAAACTATCTAAAGTAAGCAATGCTTTAGTTAATAGGTACATTTTTTTATGTCAGTCACGTCAATATGACTTCACCTCGACTGATGGTAAGGTAAAGGTAAAGTCTCTGGAATGGAAGTCACCATTACGAACACAGATAGTGCTATAGTGGTGGCCCTCAGCTTGACGGCCTCATCAAATGCTTTTTCACGCCCCGCTTAAAGGACCCGGGGCTGTAGGAGGAAGGAAACACGTGAGCTGGTAAAGAATTTCAGATTTTCATGATGCGGCAAAGAAAAGAGGCACCAAACCGCTTGGTTCTTGATGGAATTGTTTGCACAACATTACATAATATCATCCTCATATTATGAGGATGAATGATATTATGTAATGCTATAACATGTTGATTCATGCCAATAATGCTAGAATAATGCCTTCAGTTTGATAGCCTCGTTAGATATTTTTTTCTTATATAGGACACATCAGAATGATTTCACCTCGCCTGATGTTTAGCTAAAATCTCAGCACCGGGGTCACCACTACATACACTGATAGTGTTACAGTGGCGGCCCTCAGCTTGACGGCCTCGGCTCTTTAAGGACCCGGGACTATAGGAGGCAGAAAACACATGCGCTGGTAAAGAATTCCAAGTCATTTTTTGTAACAAACATCCAAATATCTAATAACAACTAGAGCAAACAGTCACAGGTATATTTTTGAGATTGTATTGCGGTGTTGTATTAGACATAAATAAGTAACAGTATCTCTCTTTATTTTCTTAATTCTTAATAGGCATAAACGTGGCCTCGTTAATGAAATTTACAGTATTACTTAGCGGTGTTAGAACGGACTAATTTTTCGTAACCGACCCCATAAGCGAGTAATTAAACCGGTCTGCGATGTCCCTTGAAAGTAATGGAGAGTGGTAAGCCTTCGTATTCATTTTCATTACAAGTTAACATGAAGTTATAGAGTCCAGATTTTTATTTGTATCTTGGACAGCTAAAGACAAAATCTCAGGATCGGTGGTCACTACTAAATACACCGATAGTGCTACAGTGGTGGCCCTCAGCTTGACGGCCTCATCAAATGTTTTTTCACGCTCCGCTTAAAGGACCCGGGTCTATAGGAGGAAGGAAACACATGCGCTGGTAAGGAGTTCCAAGTCTTTATGGGTTTTAATAATAAATTGCTACCAGTATACGTATTAAAGATGTCAAAAAATTCAATACTGTATCAAAAAGATTCTTAGGTACTTAACTATTTATATGAGACAAGTGTCCTTCAGCTAAAACTAGAAATGTCTTTTGTCATAGTCAAGGGTTTATTTCTCTTGTAAAGAGTCACCTTGATCTATGTACCTTGATATAAGTACCTTTACCTACAAAAAGGTATACAGATGATAGTCACTTTTGATTTCGTTTTCATGCAAAAAACTGCGACGTATAGGTAATTTTTTTTATTAACAACAGGCTTGCGTATGCCCACGATTTCACCTCTGCCGTCCTTAACATAAACAACGCACTTGCTTGGCGGTAACTTTCGAGTAAATGGCGCCTAAAGTTTTTTTTCGTTTTTTTATTGTCCCTCTAAAAGTAAAACGAATATTACAAATATTTTTGTTTTGTTTCGTGCCTTTATATGTGAACTTTGCATGGGCGATCCTATATTTATAAATTTAGTTAATTTAAATATTTTTAAAGACGAAAAATTGTTTAAGACTAGAAATCATGAACTGCAATAATATTACTTTACCAGGCATAAGCAACTCATGTGTGGCAAGTGAGTGGTTTATGTCTAGAAAAATGCCTTTGTGATGTTTATGCCTAGCAAAGACAGTGGAATTACTTACATGTAAGTTCACCTTTGTAACGTATATGTTGCAAATACGTTTAACATGACTAGCAAATAATGGTAAGAGCAGTCCACATGCGTTTAATTTTATGCAACTGAACAAAAAATAAAACTACTTTCTAGGTATCATACCATATTTATTAGATAAAAAAAAATGAAATAAATGCTTGCAGTAGGTGGGTAGCACACTGTGAACAGTTCGTTATTAACTTAGTTATATTTAGTTTATCACAATCATTTTAATCGCATATCTTAATATTATTACCTATACAAAAATATTGAAATTAGGTTTTCTTTGAGTATCAATATAATTATCTTTTCTTAGCAATATAAAACAATCTCAAAATAGAACAATGAATCTGTTAAATCTGTAGTTTACTACAGATAAAACTTTAGGCTTTAATCCACACACGCTGTCCTAATTACGGGTTGGTGCATCGGACAGGTCGTTAGAATTTTTTCTAGGACATGTGGGTTTTCTCACGATGTTTTTCCTTCACCGTCAGCAGAATAATGGTAAATCGTGTGGTTAGCACATATAAATTCCAAAAAGTGAAATTCACATTGGTACTATCAGGCCGGAATCAAACTCGATACTTAAATGTAAAAGTTTCAGAATCTTGATTCTTTGCAAGCTAGAGTGATAAAATCACAGGAATTTTCTACAGTTTCTGCAAAGGTACAACCATTACCATTATTTCAAAGCTTGTTCCTCTAATGCCAGAAAATTGAAAACATTTTTGGTATAATTCATTTGTTTTAGATGCCAAAGATTTAACTCAAAATGACCGGTTTTTTTTCTATTCAGGGACTATATTTTTTAATTCCCATTTTAATTTGTTATTCAGGTACTTAGTAAATTGTTATTCTTACGTAAAAAGTAGTAACCTAGAGATTTGACAGATTTATTGTGCCATTTTTAGATTGTTTTATATTGCTAAGAAAAGATAATAACCTATATTAATACTCAAAAAAAACCCTGATCTCAATATTTTTGTACAATATATTAAGATTTGCAATAAAAACGATTGTGATAAACTATAACTAAGTTAATAACGTACCATCCACAGAGTCCTACCCACCTACTTTAAGCATTTATTTCAATTTTGTTTTTCTAATAAATATTTTATATGATACCTTGAAAGAAGCCTCCCATGACTCCCTCACTTTACCCCGGATTTGCCCATACTCTGACACACTTTACTAATCATAATAGTCGCAAATGTAATAATTGCGTTACTTTTCTTATTGCTATTTAGTTTAAATTCATATCAAATACTTATCATATATAGCGCAAGTACGTTTATGACCTGTTCACATTATTAAAAATATTTTACTTTGCTAATTATAAACATCACTAGTACCGCATGCGTTATTTATGATTAGTATTTTCATACATCTAAATTCTGACTGAAATAGTCAAGAGCAACGCATAATTTGCTTACGATGCTTATGACTAGTAATAGGTTTAGAATGGTGCAAATACGCTGTTTATCAATAACAAAAAAACTAAAACTATAAAAGATATCGAAAAATGAGTGATTGATCCTGGTAGATCTCGTTTCCGTGATTCCGAATATACTAATAACTCAATTTCGTAAAAAATGTCGATTGCGTTGTTTATGATAAGGACGGCAGACCTGCTGGTAAGTGATGTGATGAGTCGACAGTGGATCACCGACTAAAATGCGATTCTATAACGCCCATATATAACTGTCAATTAATGAAAACTTTTTTATATAAAGAGGCAATTCAATACAGAATATGGCAAACATTTAAACCTTCTATAAAAGGATGTTATGAGCCCTTGAGGGCCGAATGCCGGCACTTTAAATGCCTTTTCACACCTTAGCCGAGGCACTAAAATGAAAAAAAAAGAAAAATGTTTTATTTCTTAAATGCCTTTTAAAGTATTTGTAAGTTTTTGACGTGCCGACATTGACATTACTATCTTAGATAGTTTAAATATTGTACGTGATATGACCACTTTAGGTTTTTGTTTGGCAAATAATCTACACAGCTGTTGACCGCCAAAGAATGGCATATTTTCGTAACAATAATAATTATCTCTTGCAAAAAAAAAAGATATTTTTGTAAGTAAAAATGTTAAAATGTACGCTTCAAAACTCAGAAAAGTTTTGCATCGATTAGGTTCAAATTTTTGTAGATGGCGCGGTATAATAAACAGATTATTATCACGCAATAATAAGCTTATAAGGAGTTCTATGTAATCGTATAAAACATTATGCATAAACGTGATTAATTCAATGTTAACGTTATTTGTCAATTATTATTTTGTTCTATCGTTAAAATATACATTTATTACTCGTAATAAACCTTATTGAAACAGTTAGCAAGTCAAATTGTACAGTAATTACCTTTACATAATCGGTATGTTTGTATATTTTAATCTAAATAATGCATATTGTGCAGTCACCAAGAAAAGTAGTTTAAGACATTTCAATTTATAGATCACTAGATACTGCCCGCGGTACCACCCGCGTGAACGTGAATTTCTGATCTGACCTATTCCAGGGATAAAATGTAGTCTAAGTGTTAATTTAGACTGTACATTATAATGAGATAGATTCGTTCAACCGTTTGAGCGTTATTGAGCAAAAATATCCAAAACATTTACACAAACTTAGCATAACAGCTGGTGATAGCGTTTCATCAGCTGGGATGGCAGGTAAGATTAATATCGAGTATTCGACTAATAAACTGACAGAAATATCTGTCAAATGACAAATATCATTTCTTAATAAATGCGTCACGGAATAAAGAATACCTTGAAATGCGTAGACAGATCTCTGTCTACGAATAAATGAAATTCGAGTTAATCTACATTTATTTTTAAAATTATTATTATGGTTTTTTCTACTTTCCGAAATATTCCACGCGAATGTTATCGCGGTCAGCAACTGGTACCTTATAATAACAGCATAAATGGTTGCTACATCTGTTAGACAGCTGTTTATTGCTCTATGACATAGATAACCAATATGAAAGACGACATTACTCTTGTAAAGTTGTAAAAGATACAAATAATTTGCATATAATTACTCGTGAGACCATAGGGCTAGTATGAGTACATTCGTGGCAAGAGAATTGACATTACCATACAATATAGCTATGCCGCTAGCCTTTTGGCCCCCCTACCTTTGACATCAATGGGAAATAGTTATTTGACGCCTAAACTGTAGGCAAATATGTTTTTTTATGTTTTTATATTTTATTCAAACTTTTAATAATGCAGCCAAGTTGAGGGCCACCATTATGGCACTGTCAGTGTATGTAATGGGAACCCCCCTTCCGGAGACTTTATCTTTAGCTTACCATCAGGCGAGGTGAAGTAATTATGACGTGACAGATATAAAAAAATAACGACACATGTACGTATAGTACGAATAAAAAGCATTATTAATACTTATTATAAAAATAAAGTGACAATTGTTTTAGGGGTCTTTGGCACAAGTAGCTATGTGACAACTGTCATTTGAAATAATTTTTATTTCTTTCTTTCAAGGCGAGGTTTAATAAATATTTTTTGGTTTAAAAGTTTATTACTATATGAAAAGTTTTGGGGCTGGGTGTATGGGACCCGATCAAACCTGAAAGAAATGTCAACGCCGGAGTCACATTCGTTGTTTTGCAGTTGCATCGAATTGCAGACGAGGTTGGCTTCATCCCCAAAAATGATAGTACAGTCTACACCATAATCTTTTCGTATTACCTCTGTTGCTAAAATTTAAATCAGTCACCGTCACCTTTTCAAAGTAGACTTGATTATTTGCTATTCATCCAAAGAACTAAAGATCTCTTCAACCAGAAAGTACAAACAGCGCTTTATTCCGTCGAAACCAATCAATACAGTTGAAAGGAAATGCTATCTGATAATTGTCTCCGTACACGTGTTTCGGCAATCCATTTATCTACCAATTGTTTCGTGGGCTACATTCGTATATATCTAAAACGGATTCTTTGTAAGTACCCTCGCCGCAATTACAGGGGAGCTGAGGATTTCATTGCCAAATATTTTCCTTTATACGTGAATCTGTGGCCCAAGTGATGTGCTAAAGAGATAATCTATAAAACATTTTTGAATTATAGTGCCTCGGAGAGCACGTTAAGCAGTCGATCCCGGTTGCCATACAAACATCTTTGGCAGTCGTCGTTACGGGTAGTTGGAGCCCACAAAAGTCCAACCAGTCTAACTTGGAACTTCGATATCGCCATTGGTCATAATGACCATTGGTTGTGGAGGTCAGATGGCAGTCGCTCCACGGAAAATATCGAAGTTCAGCCGCATCACGGTTAGACTGGAAAGCCGACCCCAACTGAGTTGGGAAAAGGTATTTTTATTCTAATTTGCCGGGAACTGATGAATATATAAAAATAAATCTCAATTTTATTCTAATTTTCATGTTTCGAGGCTTTCCATCGAAATTCAACGCGGCAATGCTGCCTGCATCCTAGGCCGAGCGGACCCAGTTTTTTAAACCTTTTTTGATTAGCGTCAGTTTTATTTACTTTAATTATAATTATTGTAATTTTTCGATTAAGAAATACTGGTTATGTTGATGTTTTAACAAATATAATGTCACGTACAAATATTGCGTAATCAAAATTAGCCGCTACATCTCATAACTTGCGTCCCACCAATTCTCCCCCAGTGTTCATTATTGAAAGGTCGCAATATAGCCTGCACCCGCCCATGTCGCGTCCCCTTAATTAGGACATCTTCGATATTACGCCCGAAAGGTGTGCGTCCAACGACTCGGAGATATGTAACTGGATACTGTGTGAACTATGGACCGTTCAGAACTTTGGGACAGGGGACATTCACTGCAATATAATTATTATGCAGTCTATAAGTATATCTATTTTTAACCGACTTCAAAAAACGAGGAGGTTCCTAATTTGACTTAATTTTTTTATGTTTGTTACTTTAGAACTTTTGACTGGGTAAACCGATTTTGATGATGATTTTTTCGGTTTTTCCTCGTGGCCAAACTATTTCGCCAAACTTGATAGCTGGTGCTTCTCGTGTGATCCCTAGAAGTCGTTTTTTTTGGCTAACGTTAAAGCTGCAACTAGTCAGTAATGGCGATTAAGAGGTAGTGTGTTTATGGCAAATTTGAGTCCTGAACAACTCATAAAATGAGCAAATTAACTTAATTGAACGACATTATGAAGTTTTATTTTTTACGGTAACAAGGTCTTTTTTTGAGAAATTGGTGGTGGAGAAAGTTACATAGCATCTCACGGCTAAATGTAACTTTATATAGTGTTAAGCTACAAGTATATGAACAAAAAATATTGAGCTATGTTTTTCAGTTCCACGTTTACAAGTTCAGTAACAATTATTCCATCAATAAAATAATTCGTGAACCAGTCCGCAGTCTCCGTGGTCGCATTATACCCAATATTGTATCCTGGTTAGCTGTTTAATGAAACATCCGTTAATTTCGTCACAGATTCTCGTATAATTAGTTCCTGTTACGGTTTTTATTGTTTCCAAGCTAATTTGTGCTGCTGTTTGGATAGCAAATCGTAAAAGATATGAATTATAATATCAAGATTCATTTTTTTTACGTGTGGAAACCCCAATGGATACCTAAATGTGAAATACATAATGTGAATTTCACTTCGTGGAATTTATATGTGCTAATCACATGATTTACCATCTGCTGACGGTGAAGGAAAAACATCGTGAGGAAACCCACATGTCCTAGAAGAAATTCTAAGGACATGTCCGATCTATCAACCCGCATTAGGCCAGCGTGTGTCTTAGCCTAAACCTCTCCCACTATCGGAGAAGAGACCCGTGCCCAGCAGTGGAACATAAATGGGTTGCTATCATCAAGGACACAAGTTAAATTAAATTCTGTTCTTCGGCCACATTCTCGAAAGCAATCTAAGTTTCTTTCGCACATAACTATCTAGTTTAATCACTAAACAGCTCAATTATTTAGGCATTAACCCGACTACACCCTCATCATTCGGGGTTGCTCATTAATCTGGAGGGAAAAAACTTTGAATAAACAGAATCCGACCAATCTTGTTAGGAACAACGCGTACTAAGCGATTTAATGTTTGGGACAAGACCTTAGGCGCAGAATAAGTAATAGTACTCCTTAAGGCACTTTTTTGATCAGGTTTGGTGAATTAGATAGGTGAATTACACTGGTAAATCATTTATTGATACCTAAGTACCTAAATATTACTTTTTTAATGATGAGAGGTATACGGAGGTCCAGGGTCAGCTGGGGCGCGAGGGATATGCCTATTAAGTAACCTTACACCCCGGTAATTAAGACCCGAGACGGCGTGCGGTTTTAGTCGGTTCGATCCCGACATAAACTCCCCCGATGGCCGAAGGGCGTGCTATCCATGGGGATTTCCGCACGATAAAAAAGGGATTTGAGATCAAACGGCAGTAGTTTATTTTATACGACTTAGGTTGTAAACAAGCACACAGGTTATCTAATACCATCAGGTGGGCCGTGTGCTTGTTTGCCACCCACATAGTATTAGTATAAAAAAAGATAAATTGCCTAAAATACCTTAGCACCGTTTAAAATATTTAACTTACTGTTGTGTTTTTCGCAGTCCACCTCATTTGATTAGTCAATCATCTATAAACCTCAAAGGATATTCCATGCGCGTGTATTATTTAGCTACGTGTACCATAAACTAGCAATTTTCATCTCGATATCGTACCAATTTTGGTTATGACTGAGTTTGGTTGATTGGGAATTTCTGCGTTTGTGCATACGATGACCGCGGACGTGAGCTTAAAGTACGTGCTGTATTGGAACCTGAGGCTCAAAGCAATCGTTATTAGTTGTCCAACATACATACATACCAATAGTCTTACTACCTTGGATGCCCAACAAAGTGGAGAAGCAAACCTCGGGCTCTGAAATGAATGCCTCGGAGGCGACTAGCACTAGCGTAAAGATAAATTTTAGGTAAGGTCCAACTAAAACCTGTTTCTTCAATAATATCCAGCTAGCGTCCCCATGCACGTCTTGCCTTACAAAACAAATATAAAGCTATACATTCACGATCCGACATTACAATTGTTTTATACAGGAATCGCGTCGCCCTAAAAGAGAAACTTTGAACGTAAATAACTTTGAGGAAACCCTGGGGTCTTGGCTACGCTGTTTATGATGATAATTCTACTTTTTGTAAACATTAATGAATGAAAATAAACCAGGATGTGAAAACTGAAGTGTCTCCTGTTTATCGTGTTTTAAATCTAAAACTTCATAAGGAAAGGTCTTTCAAAATTTCTTGAAAGTGGTCTCTTGATCTCTTGTGAGAATTAATAGAAAATATATTGCAATTAGCCATTGAATATAAGGATAGCTTCTACTGTCCTATAGACACGAAAGTAATGATATAATTTAATTAAACTTTTAAAAATTAACAGTGATGTACTTGGTCATATAATTTTTTTCGGACATAAGTTAGTTACTATTCATTAAATATAAACGTGGTAATAACTGGCAATTGAAAAAGAATGACTAAATAATTAATACCTTTTCTCGGTCAGTACTCTTGTCTTGTGAATCTGGCAGTAAATGTAGAAGAAGTATTCTATCTTGATATTGAAGGATTACTTTTAATTTTAATTAAATTTAGTTATTCGTTTAGGATAGAACCTAAATGAATAACTAAATTTAAATACAATATTTAAATGGCTTTGCCACTAAAACAGAAGTTATAGCAAGTAATCAATAATCTTGTTTTTCTAAAATTAAAATTCTATGTTATGTATGTATGTCATATTTATCTATGGATATCATGTATAAATTCATTTACATTTGGTTTTTGTACTTGGTCATTTTAAATGAAAAATAAAAACGGTTGAGTAATGTTACTACTTTTCAATTAAAATAAATTACCATAATGGTAATATTTCAATGGCATAATATGAATCGAAACGACCCAAACCAATATTATTTGTAAGTGAAGAAAACTTTCAATTTAGGCTGCGTCAACAATATCGTCGGCCATGACTTTGCACTACATATTTATTTATATTCAGATTATTTTTTTGCATTACTAAACACGTCTAGCGTAAAAACGCTACATGAAAAATGAACAGTAGTTTTTGTTACACTACCTTATTTTTACACAACTGCAATTTATACTAGCTCTTATTCCGTAAGCATAAAGTCGATTATTGCATACTTTTTTGTTACTAGTATACGACTGTAAGTATGTATTGACGTACACGCAAAACATAAACTTGAACACCCCTTAGGATTTTTGGCGGGTGATCTAATTTCTTGGAAAATATGCTTCGTGATGTAACTCGGCAGAATCATAATTTGAATCATTGGGGCCGTAATACGGTGTAAGCTGGATGCAAAATTACGTTTGGTTAACTTTGAAAAATGTGCGGCTGGGTTTTAGACCTTATATAGGTATAGCTAGGGACACTCTTGATAATTTAGTTCACACGTATGTATGAACTGACCAATCTAAAGCCAGTAAAAGAACATGATCAACCAATGAAGCGAGCTTTTTGAACCCGTTTACATGCAAACTTTATGATTTAAGATTTTGATAGGTATTTAAGATTTGAGATTTGAGATTTGAGATTTGAGATTTGAGATTTGAGATTTGAGATTTGAGATTTGAGATTTGAGATTTAAGATTTGAGATTTGAGATTTGAGATTTGAGATTTGAGATTTGAGATTTGTATTATATTTAGTCTTAATTTTGTACACGTCATAAAATTTTTGCGAGAGGATATAATTACAAAGGCGAGCTTAACTCAATATTGAGTTTTCTTCCAGCAAACCTTAGAGTGATAGAGGGGAATAAAATAGAGACAGAAGGCAGAGCCAAGTGTACAACAGAGCGGAAATAAAAAAAAAACAATTTTGATGTTTGAATGTTGCCATGCCAGTAAACATTTTCGACAGGATAGAAGCATTTGTAGCTGCTTAATGAAACAAAACAAAATAATAATTGCCTAGGGAAGCGCACCCCACGCCGTTAGTTTGCTACTCCCCCTCGATGGCAACAGCTAAGGACAACCCTAAACGAATTGCAATAAAAGGCATGCCAAACCATTATTCGCATAGTAAGTGAAAAGTTTGTTTACCAGGGATAGTGGGATCTTCCAAAACATTGATAAGTAATTACTCGCTGGCAAGTAACCTAGCATCAAACTTACAGAAATTTGAAAAAGACATTCTGTTTACCCACAAATCTAATTCTTATATTTTTTTTTAAATTTTGGTCACGTCAATATGACTTCAGTTCGCCTGATACATACACCGATAGTGCTACAGTGGTAGCCCTCAGCTTGACGACTTCATGAAATTCTTTTTCTTGCCACACCATAAAGACCTCGAATTCTTTACCAGCGCAGGATGTATTTCCTCCCTCCCACAGTCCCGGGTCCTTTAAACGGGGCGTGAAATAGCATTCGATGAGGCCGTCAAGCTGAGGGCCACCGTTATGGTACTGTCGGTGTATGTAATGAAACTTTACCTTTAGCTTACCATCAGGCGAAGTGAAGTCATTTTGACGTGACCGATATAAAAAAGTACTTAATGATATTAGAAATAAATATATCACCTAAAGTTGAAGAAACTACAGGAGGTAAATTTGCATATTTAATTGAATATCGATGATCGTTTTGGTAACGATCGTGAGGCACCAGCCTTAGTTTGGAGAGGTGTTCAAATTATGGACCACCCAAAGCGACTCATCAGGTAGAAGAACATTTAGTAGCTATCCGCCTACTCAATAATTAATTATGGTTTTGAAAGGCAATGATTTTTAATGCACAGTTGCGAGTCTTGGTCATAATCGCATTTTATGATCTGTGACTTTGTAGTAATATGCTACTTGTACTACAAAGTGTCTGACTTGAGAATATTTACTTAATAGAACTTGAACTAACAGTACCTAAGTGATATTAGTCGTAATGTTTACATATAAAAAAAAATTGAAGTGTATGTTTATAATATTGAAAAATAAATTTTAAATAAATGCAAATGGAGTGTACAGATAACACAAAAGCTAATTTTAAAATTATTGTCTGTCTTTCTGTGTGTTTGACTGAGTTAATCTCTGGAACGCCTGGGCTAATTTTGCCGGGACTTTCACTGACAGAGGGGTTATATTATTAGGTGTAACGTAAGGTACTTTTATTTTAGAAAAATTGGTATTATCATTTAATGGAGAATTTTTAAGTTTATTTATACAGAATTATTATTAAACTATCTTAGAAAATATTAAGTATGTACAAATTTTAAAAAAAAAAGTTTAGGTGTCGAAGAATTCCTCCCCATCGATGTCGACTGGTAACGTACCCAAAAGGCTGGCGGCATTGCCACGTTGGATGGCAATAATTAGAAAAATAAATAGATCCCGTGCAAAAAAATTAAACTTCGAAAAACTAAATATATTGGGTTCTAGTCTTTATGCCTGGTAGAAAAAATAGTGATTTCAAAGATAGGTACTCACAACTCCGGTTTCGGTAAAATAAATAAAAGTGGTATTAAAAACATTACCTAGCCGAATACAGCAATCCCCAAATGAAGGAAAAAGGGCATTGCCTTTTCTATTGCCATTGCTAGGAATACACACCTTCTCGCAGCTTTTCTAGAAGGTAGTAAGTAGGTACTTCCTTCTTTAATTTCGGTTCTACTGCCCATTATTTATACTCTTCATGCAAATTAAAACAGTTAAATCACAGAATTCTTATCTGGACCACACGTTAAGTTGTCATATTTATTTTTAACATAATAATAGTAGCGTAAAGAACCAATATTTGCCGATCGCATATTGTCAAGATTCCTTAGATAATACAACACCATAAAGATAGCATCCTAATAAAATAGTATTATGTAAAAATTAGGCCAAGTCACTTCTCAGTTTGTAATCTTTTTGAAATAAAAAAACCTCCACAATATAACTTAGATAGGATAACCCGCAGAAGAGTCTATTGTCAAAAATACCAGGCTGTACCAGGCTTTTTTGCAAAAATTCCTATGATGATTTCCGCGCGATAAAAAAAATATTTTAGTGTTCCTAACATCATCTAATTTTGCATAAAATACGCACCAGGTAAATGCAATCTATATAAATATTAATATAAATGGAATCAATTTTATTATAATATTAGTATAAATTGTATGTAGTGGTGACCTTCGGGCCTTTTGCCTTTAGCTTTAGCTTTAGCTTTCCATCAGGCGAGGTAAAGTCATGTTGATGTGCCTAACATGAAAAAATCTTTAAAAAGTGCTTAAAATTAATTAAGTAGCTCAATGAATGAAACAAAATAGTTTATCGAAGTAGGGAGTTCCTGTAAAATATGACGGTTACGTGTAGTTAGATTTGGCGCTGGCTTTACCATACACCTTCATGATATGATAGTGATTCGTTCTCTCAATGGTATTCAAAGTATGTTTACAAGATAACGAATTACTAGTAAACGGTATCAGTATTTGTAACATAAATATTAAGTCATTGTACAGCAATGCTTTTTGATGTCATTGTTGAAAATAATTTCAGGATTGTCATAGAATGTCTCCATGTCGCGTAAATTTGACGTTTTGTAAGTACCGCATAATGGCCTATACAGAAAAATGATTTTTGACTTCTGACTTTGCTTTGTATATATTATGTAGTCATATTGATGTAACCGATATATAAAAAAAAATTCTTTATCTCCCAAAAATGCCTTTGTACAAGAAGAAAAAAAGTCTTTAACTTTTTTCTTGTTATTAAAATGGTCGATGCTACAGAATTGCTATCAGATTAATATTTACTCAGTGAGCAACGACAGAATTAGTTAATAGATGTCAGCCATAAATATTATTGCCAGTATAACCTATAAAAACTATGGATGAAACGCGTTGAAGAATACAACTGTAGACATTAGAGTCGGTCCACTTGCTTATACGTACAAATCGCACACTCACACACTAGTCAGCCAGTACGCGGCAAACGTCATTTTGATTTAGTCATTTTAAGCAGCGAAAAAAAATCACTATTAGTGAAATGCTGTAAAAACCATAGTAAAAATATCTAGAAATGACATTGCAATTTTTAGGTAACACAAGCGATGGTAGCTGAATGGATAAGGACGCGGGATCTTAGAGGTATCGAGTTCGAATCCGACCAGACAGTACCAATAAGATATTTCACTTTTTGGAATTTTTATATGCTAATCATATGATTTACCATCAGCTGACAGTGAATGAAAATCATCGTGAGAAAACCCATTGCCCCAGAAGAATTTCTAAGGACATGTCCGATCCACCAACCCGCATTAGGCCAGCGTGTGTGGATTAATGTCTAAACGCTAGATAACATTTCTGTGGTCTAAACTCGTTAGAGGAGAGGAGACCCGTGCACAGCGGTGGGACATAAAAATGGGTTGCTATCTTATCTAACACATTGCAACTCAAAATTCACTCACATTATTACCACCGCTATTTTTATGACTCCGTCTCGTCTTCAACGCTTTCCGTCCGTTAGGTTTTTTAGGTTCACGATTACCAGAATTTAATCAAGAAAGCTTGATTGTGAAGCGTATATTTATTTTATGAGTAATTTGTTATGTATATTCTCAAAACCTTTAGAATTTGTTAGAATTTGTTAAAGTATTATTTGAAGGGCGTAAGTCAAAGCTGAAGGTCGTATTTGCTAAACGCTGAGTATTTTAATTAAGATTCTAGCTTTATGATAATTTAAATCTAAGATGGTTTAGAATATAGAATTGGAAAAATTTAGCATAACTTTTAGTTTAATTGAGTTGTTAGTGATATAATGAAGAGCAATTTTATAAGTATTTTAACTTTACTTTAGTAATTTTAGTTCTTAAATTTAAATATTTCGTAAAATACTTCATCATTTGAGATATATTTTTTAAAAAAGATGAAATTACTTTTTACCACTTAGATGGCAGACAAGCAAACAGCCCACCTGATGGGAAGCGGTTACCGCGCTCTATGGGCGTGTACAAAACCAGGGGCGTCATCCTCGCACCGCGACCTAGTAAAAATGCTTTTATTTAAGAAGCAAAATTGTCATGTCACACATCAAGGCTGCGGAGACCGCTTTCCATCAGATGAGCATTGTGCTTGTCCGCCACCTAAGTGACGATACGATCAGCAGCTGTTAGAGGGTGATGGAGTTACAAACATTCAAAAATTTCACAAACTGTTACATTTACAATCACATCAGAAAAATCAAAACACCCCGTGCAGGTTTATGTTTTCTAAGGATTATTAGAAAAATGTGTATATTTAGGAATATAATGTCAAATGTCGTATAGTGAATAATAAGAGGTTATCAAATTCTAATTTTAATGTTCTAAATTTAAAATTACAAAATAAAATATTTACATTGTGAGAAAAATATGTACAAATTTAACAAAACTTTAGGTGTCGAAGAATTCCTATGTTCTAAATTCGAATATCATAAAATAAATAATTCGTGTAATTGTTTTCAGATACCATAAAAACTAAAATGTGTCGATTTTTCTGATGAGAAGTATATTAGTAGGAAGTAGCATAGGTATTACCAGACATTACCAAGATAGTTTGATAACAAATTAACATTGCATCATGAGCACCAAAGAAGCTTCAAAATATTGATCGATGTTTAGTTTGTAACAAAAACAGTTACGAGGTATTACACCAATTTGAAATCTCACTTAAAATTTTAATTGAACGGAGCCTATTACGCGAATTGATGTATAAATCAAGATTTAGGCACTTTGAATATTTATAGCTATCAAGCTTAATCCTTGAAAGGTGTTTTGCAGAAGCAATTGTGTCTTTTAGGGCTATCGCACATTAGAGACCAAACAGTCTAAAGACCGGGGTCCGTGGTCTCGGAGAGCACGTTGAGAGTTCCGGTTGCCATACGAATACCTATTGCAGCCCTAAAAAGTCTGACAACTGGTCTAACAACAGAATTCCGATATCGCCAGTGTGTTGTGGAGATCAGCTGACATTCGCTTTACTGAAAATTTCAAAGTTCCGGTTCGTAGTTACACTGGACCCCAACTGAGTTGGGAAAAAAGACTCGGAGGATGACAGTCTAAAGACCGTCGCGATTTAACATGACTCGACAGCTATGTTTTGTTCTAAGTGTGCGCACTTTCATAATATTATGTTTCTGTAGAGAAGTCACATCGAGGCACAAGCACAACTGCCTGTAGGATGTGTTGTCTCCAATGTGCGATAGCCCTTAGACTCGTAATACTTTTATCTGTACTCAGATAACTGTGATTAACTAAGTTATACCCAGTAATCTTGAACTAAACCCGATAATTGGAAGGATTCAAAAACACTTCAGCTACAATATTTGATGGGAATTAAGGTAATTTTTTGGCTTAAATATTTAACAAGGTAAAAATAGGGATGAAGGAAAATAAAAGTATGGATAAGTCAAAACCAACTTAAGGAAACCTTACCAAACATACTGTTTGATCTCTGAATATAATTTGCATCCTATATTTAAATATTGTAATAATATAAATTAATTATATATATTAGGAATTGATAGTATTAGAGGAAGTTTGAAAGTTGCACCAGTAAATGAAAAATTGAGAAGCGAGCGACTGTCGCGGCATGGACATGGTGTTATGAGAAGAGAAGATTTTAGATCTAGATAGTGTTGTGTAAAACATCCTAGAATAATTTGTTAACTATGCGATGGTAGCTAAATGAGGACGCGGCCGAAGGAGGTATCGAGTTCGAACCCGGCCGGACGCTACCAATGTAAATTTCACTTTGTGGAAAATGATTTACCATTTGCTGACCGTGAAGGAAAAACATCGTGAGGAAACCCATAAATGTCCTAGAAGAAATTCTAAGGACATGTCCGATCCACCGACCCGCATTAGGTCAGCGTGTGTGGATTAAGGTCTAAACCCTCTCAGCTCTCTCGTTAGAGGAGACCCGTGCCCAGCAGTGGGACATAAATGGGTTGCTATTGTTATTACATTTTATGTGGTCATTTCTCCAAATACCTATTATATACGTCTGCTTGTAACATGTATGCATGCTCGCAGTCACAGTACCTCGACGACCATATAAGGTAGTGAATATTGTTTAATCAGATGGCAATGTAATCGGCATTACAATGTTTTTAACCATTGTCTTGTTTCCATGAAAACGCATTATATGTGTAGTAGGGGATTTTTATATGTTTATATTATAGTGTCATGAGTGACTTTATTTGCAAGAATTCTGAGTAGTCATAGCCTTGAGAGATACTGGGATTGATTGTCTCAGTGGTGGAGTGGAAGCAAGTGTAACTACTGTGCGTGAGATTACGAGTTCGACTTCTGAGTTGGGCATAATGTTATTGAGGTTTTCTGTTTCTAAGAAAGAGTTTGGATCCGGATAATAGGATTTCGGTTCGATTACTGAGTCGGGTAAAATGTTATTAGATTTTTCTGTTACAATAATCTCTTATGGTAATGAGATCTCCTTCAATAAAGTGGTACCGATATATTACCTAATCAAATCAAATCTGCCATAGGACCGATGGCCAGTGGAGCAAACGAGTCCTAGAGTGGAAACCGCGAACTGGCAAGCGGAAAGTAGGACGCCCCCCAGCACAATGGACGGACGACCTGAAAAGGGTAGCTGGGATAGACTGGATGCGCAAGGCGGAGGATCGGGTGCTATAGCATACATTGGGAGAGACCTATGTCCAGCAGTGGACTGCAATAGGCTAATTCATTGAATGATAGCAAGAATTTTATCAGTAAGTACGACCTATTCATGCTACGTGCTATAAATCCAATAATTTAAGACGATAAAATTTCTGATAAACAAATTACACTCTTCGTCATCAGCTACAAATTGCCATCAGTAAACTTTAAACTCGAATGACTAACACTGCAACACGATACGTCTCATTTTACACAAAGAATACAAAGTTCCTATACCTAGTCACCTACTAACACGACCTCTAAATTATAAACAGGCTACTATTACAAGTAATATGAGTATCAAATTAAATTGTTTTCATATACGACAAATGTTACAGTGATTTGTAATGCTGACATGTTTTATTTTTGGAAGGTTGTTGCGATGCCACGTGCGTGTAATGGAACGAATCGCTACTAAATATTTTTATGCGATAGTGATTTCATAGTAATATTAATTAATAATGTTAACTGCCCTTTTTTGTGCGGGAATCCCCACGGATACCCCCCACCCCTCCCTCTCCGGAGCAGGAGCGGTTATATCGGAGTCGAACCGACTAAAACTGCCCTATTTATTTATGTGATGCCATGTTTTCATGGCTGACTCTGGGCCCCGAGTTCTAGCCTTTAGATGCAATGAGGACATCGTTGAGATGATATGATAGAATCATCATCACCAATTCTCCTTTACTTAGATTCATCATCATCCTAACGTTTGTCGGCCGTGTGCTTGTTTGCTACCTAAATCGTATGAAAAAAAAAAACAGTTTTTCCCGGTCGCATCCAATGTTTTCACTCGAAATCCTGGGTCCACTTCCTAATTCTTACATTTTCACTTTGTGCGTATTATACCTAATTCGCTACACTATAGTCATTTAACGAATTAAAAAATAATGAAGAGATAAAATGGATAGACTTCTTCTAGCGTGAATTAGCAGATAAAATACAAGTACATTTTATAGGCACACACATAATACTTACATAGTTTCTTAACGTTTTTCCTTCACCGTTTAAGCAAGCAATAATTAGCTCCTAATACGTATATTAAGTTGAACTGTGATGCGCAACGGGCAATTAGATGCCCGTAACACGCCAGAGGTCAGCTTCTCGCTCATAACTCCTCAGTTATTCTTACCAGAGGTGCTATTCTGTAATTTACAAATTCGATGTCGTGAAACCACCGAAGAACGATGGTAGCTGAATGTATAAGGACGCGATCTCTACTCAGAGGTATCGAGTTCGAATCCGGCCGCACAGTACCAATGTGAATTTCACTTTGTGAAATTGTGCTAATCACATGATTTACCATCTGTTGACGGTGAAGGAAAAACATCGTGAGGAAACCCACATGTCCGAGAAGAAATTCTAAGGACATGTCCGATCCATCAACCCACATTAGGCTTAGGCCAGCGTGTGTGGATTAAGGTCTAAATTCTCTCAGCTCTCTCGTTAGAGGAGAGGAGACCCGTGTCCAGCAGTGGGACATTTAAATGGGTTGCTATCAGATCAGATTAGATCAATGTCGTATCTCACTCTCACATGTTTTTCTAATATTATAATAACTAACTTATGCCCGCGGCTCTGCCCGCATGGACGTCGATTTACGCGTTTTTGACTATAACTCCTTAACTACTTAACCTAATGTGATAAAATATGAATAAGATTTTAAGTCTGACTAAGACCTTGCAAATCAAAAAACTCACAGAAACTCTCTCTTAATTCAGTCCATCTCCCCCCCTCCCTCTAAGGCCACAGTAACTGCTTCATGGGGCGCGTGCTAGTCTGCCACCTTCTCTTCAACCTAGCGTTAATCCCAGTCGCATCCAAAGCTTTCACCTCGGAGTCTGGGATCCGCTTTACCAGTTTTAACTGTGGATTTGGACATCGATATTCTGTAGGATGTATGTATGCTAGTCTGCCACCTAAGTAGTATAAAAAAAAAATTATAAGTGGCCCTCAAAATAATAATTTTATGTTAAGATCGTTGTAGATTAGCCGTCAGCCATTTATCAGCTACATTTAAACTATCCGTGCAGCTAATCATTCCGTAACCAAAAATCCCAACGTCAATTAACTCAACCCGGAAATCAAATCCACTATCACCTCACGATTGCACACGAACTTATGCCACGAGACGAATAAGGCTCGCGGTAGTTGATTTTAATTAGAATTAACTACATTACTGTACTGTTACCTATTATACGAATCTTATGCTCTTAGTATACCTAAATTAAATAGTAGGATTAACAATTAGTAATGCGAAGCGTATAACCAATAGGTACACCAATGTGACTCCACCTCGCCTGGTGGTAAGCGTGGTGACGTCTCAAGAATCCGCTTATTGATGCATATGAAAAGTCATATGCATCAATAAGCGGATTCTTGAAAGTCATATGCATCAATAAGCGGATTCTTGAGACCCCAGTCGAAGTGAGTGTCCGCCAGTGAAGTCGCTCCCAGAAAAGTCTGGGAGCGACTTTAATCTGTCCTACCATGTGATGGTCCTCCCAGCCTCAACAGGAAATCGTGCGTCAGAGCTTCGGCCATTGTTTTTACTATCCTGCCTCCTGTAAAATACACACCATCACGCCCTCATCCCCGAAGGGTTAGGCAGAGTTGAGTCAACACACATTTCACTCATATTACATTTGTTTTTTTTTAATACCACTTAGGTGGCAGACAAGCACACGACCCACCTGATGGATAGCGGTTACCGTGGCCTATAGACGCGTGCAACACCTGTATTGTTTTCATTGCAAGAGTGCAACATTTGTATTCAGCCCACGTAATAAGGAGTAAGTTTATAACGTGGGACCAAATCGTAGTTAAATCAAAACTTATACAACTTTCTTAAGCTCAAGTTAAACGGAGCTTATATCCATGCTTCTTCAATTACTACTCCGATATTAACGAGAGTTTAACCAACAAATCAAATACCGGTATTCACACGCATATTAATCCTTGTTACTTCGAAAATCTGTGAAGCAGTTCTCGACCTTATCTTAGCTGAGTAAGGTTCAATTTTCAGTGGTATTTTGGTGTAATATCATGTTTAGTGCGTTTTAGTGTAACAATTATTATTGTTATCAACTCACTAAGTGAGTCAGTTGCAAGAATTGATGATAATATAAACGTGTTCTAGCATTGATGGAGGAAATATTATAGAGTAAATAGCATTTAAACTTACTGTTATTTTGTGTTTTTTTTACATAGGATACGTCAAAATAACTTCACCTCGCCTGATGGTAAGCTAAAGGTAACATATAACATAACATAAACTCACGCCTATATCCCCGAAGGCACACATAGCACAAGGTAAAGGCACAGATTAGATTTCGATGTCATGTTTCATAACCCTCACATTGACGGCCTCTGTGGCGTAGCGGTGCATGCAATTGCTACGACAGGGGGCGTGAGTTTGAATCAGCTCAGTGCAAATATTTGTATGACCCGTTCGCGTTAAGTTTGCCGCTGTCAAATGACGTCGGTATAGCGTTGTCTCACTGGAACTAGAACTAAGTGAGTGAGACAACGCTAAACGCGTGACAGTTGGCAGCGGCAAACTTAGCGTGAACGAGTAGTATGTATGAATAAGTCTTTTTGCATTGGTCTGGATGTTTCTATGTATAATATGTATGTATTTACAAAAAAAAAGTAAGCATATAAGTATTTATATTCGTACTAAAAGAACTGGACCAAGAGCCCATGAACGCCAGACCTTCGTTATTTTATAAAAGCTGAAAGTTTGTCAGCGCATGCTCCCAATACAGGTAAGAACGATGGCCCATTATGAAGTTCGGGTCATGGTGGCTTTGGCAGATAAACGGTACTAAAGTGTAGCAAGCGCAAGGCAGTGGGTTCGAGTGAGACGGCAAGTCAGGTCTATTACGACCCCTCACTGCGCATATTATGGAATTATAAAATTGGAATTCTAATTACAATTTTAGGTTTATTATGATCCCTCACTGCGCATGTATTAGCATTATATAAATGGAATTATAATTCCAATTGTGTAATTCCAATACATGGGCTGTGAAGGATCGCAATAGACCTGATTCGCCATGTCACTCACACCCACTGCCCTGCGCTCGCTCCTACAGCTACCCTTTAATACCGTGTATCTGCCAAAGCCACCATGAGCCGAACTTCATAATGGGCCATCGTTCTTATCTGTATTGGGAGCATGCGCTGACAAACTTTCAGCTTTTATAAAATAACGAAGGTCTGGCGTTCATGGGCTCTTGCTCTAAACCCATAACACAAGCTACTATGCGATTCACGTAAGTTGATAACTGTCATAATGACATTTTGATTCCCGTTGCTTACTTCATTGCATAAAGTAAGGTCAGCAAATACATTTTTTTACATCACGATTCCATCTGAGGTAAGTACATACAATGATAATTACGAAATAAACTATCGGTTCTTTTTTATATTTATTTATTTTTAATCGGGCGGTAACACTTCTATGCTTCTTATTTTATCGTTTGCACTGTTATTGGAGCCGCACGAACAATTTCACGTGCTCGTGAATGTACCACTGTGCCTTCCCTACTCATTTTAAGCAAATTTAACTGTACCTAACAAAATAAACTTATCAAAACAATAACAAAAGTCTATAACAAACACAATGTAACAACAAAAGTCAACAAGCACGCAACAAAATGGAGAAAAATCGGAAATATATATCAATGGCTTTGGAAGCGTAGCTAGCGGCACACTATGACACCAATCAATTATGAACTATTATTATAAACTATTACTAAGAAAATATGTTACGTATTTAAGAAAAGAAAATAAAAATTAAGTCGTTGTTACCATTACAGGTATGAACCTATCCGACGCGCCGTGAAAATTTTGTTGCTAGCTGTACAATTTTGATGAGTACGGAATGAAGTTGCCGCGAACGCGATTATCTTCTTACTTGAATCGCATAGTAGTAATGCTTACTATGGGTCTAGAGAGCGCTGTGTGAAATGTCGTAAAATATTTATTATTTACTAGCTGTTGCCCGCGGCTCCGCTCGCGTGGAAGTCGCTTATTGCATCCACTCCCACTCCTGCTCCAGCTCCTACGTCCACTCCCACTCCCACCCCCGCTCCCGCTCCCACTCACACTCCCATGCCCACCCCCACGCACACTCCCACTCTACGCACACTCCCACTCTACGCACACTCCCACTCCCACACACTTTCCCACACCCACGCACACTCCCACTCCCACTCCCACCCCCGCTCTCGCTTCCACTCACACTTCCACCCCCACTCACACTCCCACCCCCACGCACACTCCCACTCCCAATCCCACGGACACTTCCACTCCCACGCATACTACCACTCCCACGCAAACTCCCACTCCCACGCACACTCCCACTCCCACCCCCACTCCCACTCCCACTCACACTCCCACCCCCACTCTCACTCCCACTCACACTCCCACCCCCACTCTCACTTACACTCCCGCCCCCACGCACACTCCCACTCCCACGCATACTCCCTCTCCCACGCACACTCCTACTCCCACTCCCACCCCCGCTCCCGCTCCCACTGCCACCACCACCCCCGCCCCCACCCCCACCCCCACTCCCACTCAAATCAAAATCCCTAAAAACTAATAACACCACTATCCACTAATCTTACTTGAACCCCACTCATAAATTAACCCACTCATAAAAAACATAATTTCATCTAAATAATTTATTTATTTAATATTAATGCACACACAATGTTAATAGTAAAGAAAATGGAAGGTGGAAAGAATAGTAGGTACAATTTATTATATATCATAATTTAATTTGTACCTAGTGTGATGTGGTTCATATAATTATGATTCTACTATTTACGTCTTATCAGACATGCTACGGTGATACCACATGAATATCTATGGTAGATACTTTTCATGAATTACATAAAAAGTCAACAACATCTTCTATCTACCTGTGACCTTTAAATAAATTTTGAATTTTGAATTTTGAACTGGGGACGTAACCTACGACAAACTTATTATTTGCGGTTGGTACAGTAATCGGGTCTAGGAATTGAACCGCAAAATTAAATTTGTCTTTTATTGTATGTACTTTTCCGGGATAAAAAGTATCCAGTGTGCTGCCCAGGATATTGAAGAATAATTATACCAAGTTTCATCGTAATCGAACCGGTAGTTTTTGCGTGATGCCTGAACAAACAGACAGACAGACAGACAGACAGACAGACAGACAGACAGACAGACAGACAAAAAATTTTTTAATCACATATTTGGGTTCGGTGTCAGTCTAGTAACACCCCCTGCTATTTTTTATTTTTTTATTTTCAATGTACAGAATTTTCACTTCTACAGATTTATTATAAGTATAGATACCCAGTATTTTAAATAAGCGGCCTGGGGGTGATAAGTGACCAATCATGACCAATATATAGTGCCTTACCACATAAACCTACAACATCATTGGCCAACTGACACTACACACTATTCTCACATCAAACTATCAATATATTTGCGCACGATAACACAACGGGGCTCTGTTAATATGTGCACAAGATTATGTCCAACTGATAGTTACCTACTGTTGAGACTAAAATAGGACGACTAATTAGGACGGCTGCAACACAATTTCATAAATTAATTGACATACAAAAATGATAGTGTATGTGACGTAAGAGCAAACTTGATGGAAGAGCTATTTCTAAGGCATTCGAAACAGCGAGTATAACTGAGGATACCAGTTCAATTCTTGGCTAAGTATTTCTGGGTAATTCTGATAAGAAGACTTTAACACGGCCCACCTGATGGGAAGCGGTCACCGTGGCCTATAGACGTGTGCAACAATAAGGCCTATAAGGGTATCACACAAGCGCTGCCTACCCTGAAGGGAAGGGGGGTGGGCTTGGAAGGGTTGGAGAGGCTAGGAAGGGGTGGGGGGAGAAGGGGTACAGTGAGTTTTGGCTACCCTAGTTACCGGCGGGAACACAACACAATGGTTATTATGGCCGTGGTGTTCTGTAGGGCGAAGGTACTACCCCAGTCGGACAGCTCATTTCGGACGAGAGATACCGTCGTGTCCTACCTCCTTTTAGGTTTGGTATAATTATGCTGCACTATATACACTCACTAATACCTACTCGATGGTGTCATGGGGACTAAGATTCCTCTTGACGCCCCTGGGGGTGTCGTGGGGATTAAAAAGATTCCCCCTGACACCACTAGAGGTGTCATGGGGAATAGGTGATTCCCCATGACACCACTAGGGGTTTCATTATTTGGTGGTGTCATGGGGAAAGAACGCACCGGTTTACATTGAACTAAAGACTAGAATTGAACTCTTGGGTGTAGAAATAAGTTATTATCTAACCTAGAACTAACTATTGACATCGGATGTCCTAAACTGGTAATCTTGAACACACAGGAAATTCTCAAGATCATAGTGAGCCTGTTTAGTTTAGAAGTGAAGAACGGTTTCTAACTAATAGGTATATAACTTAAAATCTGTTGATGTTTATACCACTGAGGTAGCAGACAAGCACACAGACTGCGTAGATTTAGACTGTGAAGGTGCGCGGGAGCTGAAATATTTTCGAAAATTAAAGTACCTAGCCTATCTTCACATCGCTTCCTAGACCCAAAGTAAGGGTATCACACACGCGCTGCCTACTCTGAAGGGAAGGGGGGTGGGCTTGGAAGGGGTGGAGAGGCTAGGAAGGGGTGGGGGGAGGGGGTACAGTGAGCTCTGGCTACCCTACTTACCGGTGGAAACACAACACAATGGTTACTATGGCCGTGTTCTGTAGGGCGGAGGTACTACCCCTGTCGGACAGCTCATTTCGGACGGTAGATACCGTGATCTATCAGTGAACGTCGAAATCGGTCCAGCCGTTCAAGAGATTAATACTTGAAAACAGAAAGAAAGACAGACTGGCAAAAAAATTCAAAATTGCTTTTTTGACTACATTCATAATGCATTAACTTAAACCTTATTATTTCAATATTGCAAACAGACACTTCAATTATACTTTTTTTTTATACTACGTAGGTGGCAGACAAGCACACGGCCCACCTGATGAGAAGCGGTCACCGTGGCCTATGAACGTGTGCAACACTAAGGGTGTCACACACGCGCTGCCTAGAGCTGGGAAGGGGTGGGAGGTTAGGAAGGGGAGGGGGAGGAGGGATACAGTGAGCTCGGCTACCCTACTTACCGGCGGGAACACAACACGATGGTTATTATATTAACTTATTTGTAAGTGTAAGAAGTCTCCATTTTTAGACTTTTAATACCTAAATCAAAGCATTTAAAAGTCTTTTATCCTCCCTCATGAACCAGCAACTCACCACTAACTAATAACATTCGAATATATTTGCTAAAAACCCATTACACATCTTCCCCAGGCCCACAGAGGCCTACCAAAACAATAAACCATTCAAATAGTACCATTATTGTTAAACTAAACATTGGTACAGTTATTCAAAATTATCGAGATAATACGAAATCAAATACTTATCCATAGTTTTTATGGTATGCTATAGGCCAAGGTTTCATCGGTATTAATGGTTATGCCTTTCGATCGAGTGGGACGAAGTAAGGTACAGTTCGCACTATGCAAATAGAAATACTAACTTATTTATCCATTTATGTATAACTGGCCTGTTTAACTGAATGAATAAACGTAGGTATACGTGTATCAGCTTTTTACAAAATTTCTTCCCTAAGGAGGCAAATAAGATATTTTAGTCGTATAGAAGTATACAATATAGATAGCGCTTAAATTTTGAATAAAAAAAAGGAATGATCCAGTGTAAATATACCCGGTGTCGATTATTTTATGCATTTTCATATCTCCCTCTACAAAATACGCTATCTTATTATTCTTGTTCAATTCTCAAATCAGACAGCACATTCTTAGTAGCTAAACTGAGTCTGCAAAACGTATCCCTTTGAAGGTTACAGACTGTAATAATCTAGAAAATATCCCTTGTACGTGCGACTGAAAATCTTTGATATGAGTGTACCTCTACTCACACATTCTGAGAAATAAAATTGAGTGCATAAAAATATCCATTTTCCGGTGATATTATAATATTGTGTCGATATCACGTTGACCTCTAACTAGGAATAGAAAACATGAAGGATATTCACAAATAGGACATGTTATCCTTGATCTAGCATCTACTACAACCTACTAGTGTTGCCGATCAATCGTCGACTATCGATGGTTTATCGATAGTCTATCGATAGCCAACAAATCACTCTTAAATCGATAGGCCTATCGATAGTATTGATATTATCGATAGCTCAGAACGAGGCAATACTATCGATAATATGAAGAATAAACTAACCATTCTATCGATAGTATTGTTGCTGGTAAATAAATGGCAGACTATTTATAGTCTAGAACTATCGATTTATCGATAGTTTTTTTATAGCAAGAACACTATTGATATTCTCGATAGTTTATTCTTCGGAAGCAATACTATAGATAGCATCGATAGTATTATTCACTCAATCAATAGTATTGCCTCGTTCTGAACTATTGATAGGCCTATCGATATTTTAGCTTTTTCATCTGAAAGTCATAGTCATAGTCATCTGAATGCCAAAATATCGATACTAAAACTATCGATATTTTGGCAACAATACAACCTACAACCCTGAACAGTGCTTACGTACTGACCTTAATGTGAAGCGAATTATTCAAGGCACTTAACACTGTAGACAGAAGGATTTATTTTAAATACCCTTATTCGAAAATATTTACTTTTTTCGCTGAGCAAATATTGAAAATAATACTGTTTGCGAACACTCACCGTTTTAATTAATGTTTAACCAGTCTCGAAATTTTCTTTTATATAATTATTTAATTAATTATGTATAACTTATACGTCATATTATCTAGCCCTTTACCAAAAACTTTATTAATTTAACCTAAGCCCGGTCAAAAGGTTGACTATCTCAGACTTAGGTTTTTTTATCGTGTAAATGGTATTAAAAAATTGTGTATATTGCTAAATATATTGCTCCGTAATTAATAAAAGAATTGAAAATGTTCTTATCATTTTATGTAAATTAGCTTATTTTGAATTAAGTGGGTGTTAATTTAAGTTAACTTTTTTTTGTTCGTTATTATAGTCAGGACAAGTTTTTATTAAACAAACATTTCGAAATATCAAATAGCTAGTTATAAAATGTGGTTGCAGCATAATGACTTGACTTATTATCCTTTCAACAGGAAGGAAAATAAGTGAGGACAGATTTGAAATTTATTGCACTGTTTGTCCTATAAATAGTAATAATTTATTATTGCCAAACATTCCTGCTCATTCAGGTGCAATCTGTACAATAAAATGAAGCAAATACATAATTAATTACTACTTACCTATTTTTGCATCTTATTGTGACATCTATCTAGCTATACCTACTTATAAAATTGTAAAGTAGCTGTGTCTGTATATTGAAGATTTTTTTATTATTTTTGTTTTATAATAAGTAGGTACTTAAACAATAAAATTCTGAATATAAACATCTATTTTCTTTTTTGTACTTCTTGTCTGTTTTCTGATTGGTCGCGATGGCCTCAAAAACTACTGATTGGATACTGAGCCGGTTTTAAAACAATTTTATTTAACTTGACCTGTTTGTTTGGGTCAAATCTAGTAATTGAAAATTGACCCCCTTCCTGTGGATGGATGGTTCTGATATTTGACAGAAGTCTTTAGTTCTGATGACAATACAGTTTAAAACCATTTAACTGAAAACATTTTTTTTACAATTTTATTTCTTTTTTACCCGACTGCGCAACGCAAAGGAGTGGTAATGTGTTTAACAGCCTATGTATGTATGTATGTATGTATGTATGTATGTATGTATGTATGTATGTATGTATGTATGTATGTATGTATGTATGTATGTATGTATGTATGTATGTTTGTATGTCCCTTTGAAGCACTATACAGACCAAACGCCTGGGCCGATTTTTATGATTCACACGTCGATCGATTCCTCTTAGTCCGGCGAGTGTCACTAAGGACATGACGTTGGTGAAAATTCAATTAGGTGACTACTGGACGCCATATTGGGAAAATTAAAAAAATGAAATTCAACAAACTATGTCAAGTGGGGTATCGTTGAATAGGTATTTAAAAATCAGTTTTAGTTTTCTCTCAACATTTTTCGATTCGATTGACCGTTTAGAATATATATCGATTTAAAGTTGCGTAGCAACCATTTTCACAAAGGGGTTTTTATTAGACAGTAGAAAGTCCAAACGGGTACAAGCTAGCTAGGTACCTACTCATAACTAAAAAGTTTAAAATAAAAAAAATAATTTAAAAAATTAAAAAACCCGACTGCGTAAAAAACTAAAAAGAAAAAAACAAGAACTCAGATGTCCGGTGGTCTAGAAACATAACAACTTAACAGTCGGGATCCATTGAAAAATTAGATTGACTGTCGAATAATGGATCCCGACTGTTCAGTTGTTATGTTTCTAGACCACCGGACATCTGAGTTCTTGTTTTTTTCTTTTTAGTTTTTTACGCAGTCGGGTTTTTTAATTTTTTAAATTATTTTTTTTATTACAAAATGGTCTTGGTCAGACTTAAAATCTGCCGTTTGTTTGACTGCAATTAGTTAAGACCTGATTTTGGTGACCAGAGATATGACCAAAAAACGATAGTCAACCTTCAATTTATTTATTTTATTTATTATATGCTTTATTGTACGCCGATTACAAAATTCTGAATACAGAAATTAGAAAAATAAACAGCAGTACAAAGGGCGGCCTTATCGCTTAACGCAATTTCTGCCAGGCAACCTTTTCAACAGCTAGTTTTATTATTTCATCTCAAACTGTAACTTCTACCCTTTGATTATCTACGTGTCTAAAAAGCTTCTACCCGGGTTTATCAGCGTGGAATTCTATTCACGTTGCTGATTCCCACGTGCACCTTTTCCTGGTATAGAAAGTACTTAGTATGTATATTATTCCAGTATTCCAGTCTATAATTCATCCCTGTACCAAATTTCACCCAGATCCGTTAATTAGTTTTTGCTTGAAAGAATATCAAACATCCATACTCTCAAACTTATATTTTGCAGGATAATAATAGATGTCACTTATCTCTGAGATATGTCTCAAGCGTGCACTTGCGATACTCTGCCCCAATGGCGTAATTCGCAGAGTATCTCAAGTGCACGCTTGAGACATATCTCAGAGATAAGTGACATCTATTAATATGGGTGTCTCTAGCTTAGATTATAATAATCTATGTATATAAAAATGAATCCCAATTTCCCTTGGTCACGGCATCATGCGTGAACGGCTGGACCGATTTCACTAATTCTTTTTTTATTGTGTTTGTTATTGTCAGGAGAAGGTTCTTATGAAAGAAAAAGTTAAGAAAGTTGCGCGGGAGATTAGAAAATTTAAGAAAACTTAACGACCATAATATTATTAATTTTCTAAATCAACCTTCTTAGTGCTTTTGACAATAACACTTTTCTAATGTAACCCCATGGCGTACTTAACTGTCATGTCAGTTATTTAGCTGTCAAAATTTAATATGGAGTTTTGGTAATTTAGGTTGTTGGTAGTCAATGGGAGTTTCAATGGACCAATTTGAACTCACTATTTGTTGTTAGCACATTAAGACAGGACAACGCCATAATTCTATGGTCTTTAGTTAACTGCCTACCTATTCTCGCATAAATTAGCTAAGTATAGCATAGCAGATACTAGCTACAAGGCAAGAGTGTGCCTGACAACTGATAGTAAATAAACAAGGGTACAAAAATAGGTTGAAATAAAGCGTGCTCATGTCCAGCCTGTGACAAAATAGGCCAGATAAAGTAACCAGTGTTGCTTATCACCAATTCTTTCGAACGAACTGTGAACGTGTCCGAACCGGTTTGTTCGTGTTAGAACGAAACACCTATACTAAACGTGTATGCTAGAAAGAGAAGGGTATCTGTGCCCGAGTAAGACCACAACACAAACAAGTGAAAGATAAACGAATATTGTATAGCTTGTTGCACGTTGCGTTTTCTGCGAAGGATGGAAATTTTATGAATTTGAACTCTATTTTTGTGGGGTAAGGTTAGTTTTTGTGTGTGTAGGGGGTAGGTATATGATTCTCAGCTGGATAAAGTCTCGATTTTAAGGCCGTGCCCTCGAAAAGAGCAGAGTAAAGTTCCTTGAAGTAGTAGTTAGGTAGGTAGGGAGTTGTTTAATAATATTTTCTCTTATTCACGATAGTTTTCTTACAGGTTATAGAGCAAGGTTAACTTTTGTCTGTAGTACTTAACTTTTTATCTGTTTTAATTCGGTCATGCTGTTTATAAGTGTATTCAGCCAGTTCTTGACTAATACCTATGTGGCGAAGTGAATAGAGGTCAGGGGTTCGATTCCCGCTCTATCCATTTTTTTAATATTTGGTTTGACTTCACTTCGCCTGTTGTTAAGCTAAATGTAGAGTCTCAGGACCCCCGGTCACCGTTGTTTACATAAATAGGTATGTGTTTTTTGTATTGGTCTGGATGTTTCTTGCACTTAATTCTATATTCTAGAACCCACAACACTGGTTAGTTAAACCTTAATTTGACTTGACAGGTACCTAGATATACTGTGACTTACTAGACATGCACACCGCTGCGTAACTTTTTTTTAAGTGAGCACATTACAACAACTAAAATTACTAGATTTCCCCTAACTCCTCCAGTTAAGCTTAGGTAGGTATATTGGTAGTGAGGTCACATTGATAGCGTTATAGCTTGATTTTGAACTTAGGACCTCTCGATCGCAATACCAACTTCTTAACCACTAAACTACCGGCAGTTTAGTTTCAATATTTTTTTATTTTGAGTTACGTGTTGATATTTCGAATTATTTTTTTTACTTCGAGGGACCGGTGAGTTTTGACTATTAGATCCTCCTATAAGATTAAGGTGTAAACTGTGGAATAGTTCCACGACCCGTCTATTAGGGAGGCCCTCGTAGCTAGTGGTGATAAAACGAGATCATGTCTCTAACTTAAATGGGGTCATTTGAGGTTTTGAGTTTCTTTTCGGCTCAGTTGAATCTGATTCGAAAACAAATGGTATGGATTTTTGAATACGATTTATTTTGACACGGTAGCCCAGAATACCTAAATATAATAAAAGCATTCGATGGTTATGTCAGAGTTCGCGGGTTCGATTCCCGTTCAATGCAGTTATTTATATATTATTTTTTTGTTTTTCTGAGTGTTTCTGGGTATCTTAGTTAAATTATCATTAGCAATTTTAGTGTATACACATTCTTATTTTGCATAATGATGGACGTGTGCACCACTAGGGGCGTCATCTCTCGTGCTGCCTACCCTGGAGGAGGAGGTTGAGGAGTTGAGGAGGGGATTTCGGGGGTTGTAAGCTCTGGCTACCCTGTAAGTACAAACCTGTTTATTATATACAAATATTTACACTAAGCGGAAATCAAACCCACGACCCCTGTTTGGCAGTCTAACTCCGTATCACTGCTAACAGCCTGCTGAGTTTCTTGCCAGAATCTTCTCAGGTTTGGGCCGCGTTTCCATTTGCTTATCTAGTTTTCAATATTTTTAATTTTGACGTTTTGTAAGTGCCGTCTAATGGTCTATACAGAATAAATGACTTTTACTTTGACTTTGCAACACATAGGTACAGTATTATATACCTATATTAAATAATGATGATTGCAACTCTATACAACATAAGAAATATAAATAGGTACATAGTTCACTCATCGTTTAATCATTATGGAAACATCATGATTCATGATGATTTTGATTATATAGCGATATGTGATCTTGTTTAGCTCACATGCATAAATTAATCACTTCCTATTAACTAAGTAATGATGTCATATTTAACTTAACGGTAACAATTTTATACAACTAATTCGGTTAGTTTACTCGGGTTAGAGGTATCGAGTTCGAATCCGGTCGGACAGCACCAATGTGAATATCTGACCGTCAGCGAAGTGGCGCGATACTCGCACCACCCTCCTTTCAGGGGGTCGGGGGGGCCATCTTAAAATCGTAGATGGCCCGTGTTCAGCTGGGGTGCGAGTACTTGATAACCTTACAGCCCGGCAATTAAGACCCGAGACGGCGTGCAGTTTTAGTCGGTTCGATTCCGACATAACCAACCCCGATGGCCGACGGGGGTGGAGATCCGTGGGAATTACTGCATGGAGGAAGGAAACATGAGCTGGAAAAGAATTCCTAGTCTTTATGGTGCGGAAAAAAAAAAGAGGCACCGAACCGTTTGGTTTTTGATGGAATTCTTATTTTTTTAAATATTTTTATATACCACTTAGATGGCAGACGAGCACACGGCCCACTTGATGGGAAGTAATCACCGTGGCCTATGGACTTGTGCAACACCATGGGCATCACACTCGCGCTACCAACCCTGTAAAACCTTTAAATGCCCTGAAGAACCAAGATGGGTTTTTGCCCAGCTTTATCGGGCGGATAGACTGTTCATTTTATGTCACAAAACCAGTCAATTTCCAATATTAAGAATGACCTATTCTAGTCGAGTACTGCTCAAGGTATATTGCTCACGTAAATGCCAACAGCGCTGTCAGCTCCATGCTGCATACTTTATTATATAAGCTTTCCTAAGCTAATTCTCTATTCGATTTGCACTGACAGCGGCTCCGTGATCGGAATTGGGTTAGCTTGAGGCTTTCCTTAGAATATCCTGAAATAGTCGTAACTATTTTAACACCAGGGGCATATTCTGTTTGACATTGATTTCTAATCACAGTCGAAACGTGAGAAGTCAGTCGATTTCAATAGGTTAATATAGAGGAAAGAACCGGTGTAAAACTAAACCAACCTAAATGTGTCGGCTAATACGAACGTCAAACAGAATAAGGGCCCTGACTGCATAATTTTTTAATTAAAGGTAAGGAAACATTTTTATCATTAAGCTTATCCTACTAATATTATAAACGATGAAACTTTTTGAGCGTGGATGGATGTTAGTAACTCTTTCACACATATAAACGGCTGAAAAGATCTGGCTAAAATTTGGTATAGCGATAGATTACAGTCTGGAATAATAACACAGGCAAATTTTCATCTCCAAAAATGTGGAACTTTTTTATACAACTTAGGTGGCAGACCAGCACACGGCCCACCTGATGGGAAGCGGTCATCGTGGTCTATGGACGTATTGCAACACTAGGGGCGTCACATTCACGCTGCCGACACCCATCCTACGACTGCCTTAACCTAGCGTTACTTATATCTTCACAATGTACTACTCAGTTACTACTTTACCCACTAAACTACTCATTATGAACTACCAACTAAATCACGTGTGCCAACAGCCTTAGCACCGTCAGCAAAAACATCCAATTTATAATTAAATCGCAATCAATATAATAACACATTTGAGTCATTATTTTTCGATTATCCAGCAATACGTCATGTCGCTGACACGAGTGACGTCATAAACCTTGACATGATGAGTCAGGGGTTAGGTCATGCTCGGATTGACACGATAGCAAATTTCTTTAGACAGTCATGTCTGGAGTGTAATCCGATCGAATCTATGTAGACTGTTTATGTTGTCTAGCGTGTAAAGAATTGCAACGTGAGATTCTTGTCTTGCCTGCCACCAAAGTGGTATAAAAAAAAAAAAAATTCACGGGTGTATGTTCCTATAAGAACATACACCCGTGAATTTTTTTTTTTTTTTAGGTAGGTAGCCAGATTGGTAAAATCAGATGTAACGTATGTATATAATAGGTAATGGATTTACCCCCACTCCTGAGACTTTACCTTCAGCTTACCATCAGGTGAGGTGAAGTCATGTGGACGTCTACAATATAATATATTAATTTAAATAGCTCCATTAACCTATCGCTGTCTAGGTGTTTATGGTCCACACCAGCTGCAGCAAGATTGACGGGCGAAGCTATGGCGTAGGCTTTCCATCCGGCGATGGAGTCAGGCAGCAGTCGCTCCCGTTAAAGTCAAAATAAACAATCCAGAAAAGGGAAGTGGAATACAGTCATGATGTTTCCTAAGTGCCAACTTTTGTTGCTAACAGTACTACCGAATAGAATTACGGTACATAATTGTAATATATATAGACTGTCTTCAGTCTCTCGTTACGAATACGATACTTTTACTATTCGAATGTAACTTCGTGCTCACCCTCTAGTACCATTTTTCAGTAGTGTTCTTATTGACTTCCCAACTACTTGATGATGTGACTTCCAGTCAATTGGAGGCACAGGCCCAAATACCCTTATATTACATGATCCAAAACTTCGTCATGCTCGTTCCTGTGATAGATATGATCGTAAGTTTCGGCGACACGCATAACTCCCTTCGTCTTAAGATTAACTTGTGCATTCCTACTTAGTTTTGTTTATGTTATGCGATACAAGTCAGGATTGAGGAAACCCTTATAGTGTTATACATATCTTAATTGGCACAACTTTCAAAACTCATCACGAAGGCTCTGGTTTTCGGTGTTCGAAAGTCAGACAACAGTTGCTCCTGTAAAAGTCGTATTAGTCATGGCATTTTTATTTATGTTTTTTATGTTTTATGTTATACACTTCAACATGACTTTACCTCGCCTGATGGTAAGCTAAAGGTAAAGTCTCGGGTCACCACTACATACACCGATAGTGCTACAGTGGCGGCCCTCAGCTTGACGGCCTCATCAAATGCTTTTTCACGCCCCGCTTAAAGGACCCGGGACTATAGGAGGAAGGAAAAACATGCGCTGGTAAAGAGTTCCAAGTGTTATGGTGAGGGGTGGGGAGGGATCCATGAGGATTTCCGCAAGAAAAAAGGGCCTCATACATCTACGCGGTCTATGAAAGCACCTAAAGGGATGTTGGATACAGAAAATTATTAGGTAAACATAATATCTTGTAGCACCCATTGGGAAAAAGGAGTAACCCTTATATTCAACTTCGCCGGAAACCCGAAAATTTTCATAAGACCTAGTGAAAAAGTAAACTCATAAATAAAAAAGCAACGAGGCAGAAACAATTGACGAAGGCCCAAGTTAAACAATTTATTAAAACCCAACATCAAGAACAATTAAAAACTGCATTTCGAAGCTCGGACAGCGAATAATAAAATCATAAATTTTCCCCCTCGAAAGCTGGAATTAAAACTTTGAAAATTGCCTAAAAAGATTCTTAGGCGTTGTACGCACTATGCGTTCCAACATATTCGTACCTAATACGCCCGATTTAGTGACGCCATGTTTTCAAAACGTGTGATTTTAATTCGATTAGAAAGAAAAACGGAAAAATTACTTTATTTGGTATAACTACTTGGTTCTTTGGTATCTGTCAAAATTAAATCCACTTTTGCTTTCGTGAGGTTATCAAACCTTTAAAATCACTCATAGTTTGATTCACTCTCAATTAGATTTTGAAAAAATAGTAAATATCTACTTTAAGTTTTCGTTTACCTTTGAGCATAGCGTCAAGAATTGCTTAACTAGCTTGGGTTATCGATTTTGTAAAATGCGTATAAACGTACATACTTACATACTTTTTTGTAAATACATATATAATATTATACATAGAAACACCCACACCAATGCCAATAATCATATTCATGCACGTAAATATCCGCACTGAAAGGGAATCGAACCTGCGACCTCGGACTTATCAGTCGAACGCTCTAACGTTACACTACGGTGTTCATCTAATTTTTTTTTATATAACTTAGGTGGCAAACAAGCACATGGCCCACTTTATGGGAAGCTGTCACCGTGGCTTATATAGACGTGTGCAACACCAGGGGCACTTACACTGCCGACCCTGGACCGAGGGTTGGGGGGGAAATGGGATTACGCATAAATTGAACGCTCAGTCTGTACACAGCTTTACAATAATTTCTCATTACGTCCAGAGATGAACTAAGGCGAGAATGTTCCTTATCATAAAAAAACAATTAATTTAAATCAAATTACACTCTAATTCGGGATCGCCGGCGTTATATTAAAAACAGCGAATTATAAGGAAAAATATTAAACACTCATTTGTTTGTACTTTTGAGGGGCACTTTACTTTGCTTTGTTGTTAACGGTTCAGATATTCTTCTCTTTACCCCAAGCTAATTTTTTTTATACTACGTAGGTGGTAAACAAGCACACGGCCCACCTGATGAGAAGCGGTCACCGTGGCCTATGGACGTGTGCAACACCAAGGGCGTCACCCACGCGCTGCCGACCTTGAAAGAAAAAGGGCGAGGGTAGGACAGGATTTATCAGTAGGTGAAGGCCCTCTAGACGCAGCCCTCTAGAGGGCTACTGCCGGCTGCCGCTGCCGTGTTCGTTACCCTGGTGCACCGCGTGGAAATTCTAGTCCAGAATCAATAATCAATCCCCCCCTCCCTTCAGAAATGTTGGCCTTATATTCTTAGAATTTCTTTTCTTGATAATAGGTACAAACTTACGGAAGCATCGGAATTTCACGGAAATATTTATCATTAAAAGAAACTAATTTTATCCAATTATATCGTAATTAAATACTTGTTATTTTATTTTTACGATTATTTAATTCTTTTTAATGTTTGATCCGTCAAATTTGACTGCACCTCAACTGATGGTAAGCTTGGGTGGCAAGTATAGACAGTTACATCCGAGATTTTCACCTCGGAGCCCTCTGACTCGGAATGAAGACTGAAGGGGTCCGGTCTGCTTGCTACTTTTTTGAATTGGCTTCTATGGGAAATATTGACTTTTATGGGAGCGACTGCCGACTGTTCTCGTAACCCCGAGAGTAAACCCTGCGCTGGAACCTCATCCATCCTTCTGCAGGTAGAGGTACTGACTTATACCTACCTGCTAAATGATGGATCTTTGAATGGAGTCTTTAAGTCAAGAGTGAATAGGTTGTTTCTAGGCAAGCGTGCTCCATCGTTGACCACATCATCACTTACCATCAGGTGAGATTGTGGTCAAACGCAAGCACTATAAAAAATACAAAAATAGGTTATCATGACCCCATAAGTCTTGGTATGACCCTATATACCCCATATACCCAAAATGTTATTTTTATGTCTTCCTAACTCCGTTAACTAGCAATTACCAGCGACCTTTGCGGTTATAAACGAAAGTTTCAGCACTATGACGTCATTAATGAAATAAATGTACAATTATCATTAGGAAGTGAATCGTACCTACTTAACATTTTATTATATTTTGATTAGATGTCGAATGCTCCAGTACCTAGTGGAAAAGTAGGAAATATGTTTCTATGTATAATAAGTATGTATTTACAAAAAAAAGTATATAATTATGTTTATCAGCATTCTAGAACCCATAACACAAGCTAGTTAAACTAAGCTTACTTTGGGTATAGCGATGTGTAGAAGTCGTAGATTTTTTTATACTACGTAGGTGGCAGACAAGCACACGGCCCACCTGATGGGAAGCGGTCACCGTTGCCTTTGAACGTGTGCAACACTAAGGATGTCACACACGCGCTGCCTACCCTGAAGGGAAGGGGGGAGGGCTGGGAAGGGGCGGGGGACACGTTAATATGACTTTACCTCGCCTGATGGAAAGCTAAAAAGCAAAGTCTTAGGATCAGAGGTCGCAACTACGTACACCGATAATGCTACAGTGGTGGCCCTCAGCTTGACGGCATTATCAAAATGGTTTTTCACGCTCCCCAAGGACCCGGGACAATAGGAGAAAGAAAACACATGCGCTGGTAAAGAATTCCAAGTCTTTATGGTGCGGTAAATAAAAAAGGCACCGAACTGCTTCCCCCCCTCTTCACTATCTAAAACATCTTGATCAGGCCCCATACACCCCCTACATAAAAAAAACGTTTCGTTTTACCCTATAAAAAAAATTCTGATAGTGTAACTTTGGATCACCTCTCTACCTACCCCATCGGCGATATTAGTAGCTATAAAAATTAAATATAAAACATTATTTTAAAGCTTATTCTATGTTTTATAACTTTTTAATGTCGACATTGCCTGTGTAGAGTGAGATGCGGGTAATTGGTAACCACACTAGCAGATGGCACAGTAAACCTGTCGGCTTGCAATGAAACTTACGTCCGAAGTTGCGGTCCGAAGTTTCGGCTAGTAGTAGCATAAAAAGCAATAACCTTGCAATCGAGGCTTGAAACTCTATCAAAAGAAATCTAAAGTAACTTCGTCCAACTTTTTTTATATCACTCAGGTGGCAAATAAGCTCTTAATCCACTGAGAACCGGTCACCGTGAGCGCTTGTCATATGTTTATCCGTATTCTGGAACCCATAACACAAGCTAGTTAATCCATACTTTGGTGCTAGACAGCGCAGTGTAATAAGTATTCCTATTAACTCTATCAGTTAAGCTAAATTACCAATTTTAGCAGAGTTCACTTCGGTAGTGCAATCAGGGTTTGAACCCGTGACCTCACAGTAGCAAGTCCGAGACTTTAACCACTACGCTATCGCCGCATCACTACATAAATACATCACTTTCCATTACTTTTCATATGCCCCCTAGATACCCTTTCATCTCTGTACCCTTGCCTACCTTTCATAAGTTATGATAACCGCTTACCATAATAGTCAACTTAGTACTTATTTACTACCATAGTAGTCTAATAATTGTGTATTTACGAAAGTAGAGTCAAATAATATAATTATTATTCTTTATCGATCAATTGTTATTGTATGTATGTTATCCGACAGCAAACATGAAAAGTGTCTATTTGATAGCAATAGGGTTAGCCCCTATTACATGAAATCGTAATAATATAAATGACGAAATGTGGGCGCTACTACGCCTCTGCCTTCCCCCCCCCCCCCCTTCCTAACCTCCCCACCCCTTCCGAAACACCCGTGTGACACCCTTTATAGTGTTGCACACGTCCATAGGCCACGGTGACCGCTTCCCATCAGGTGGGCCGTGTATTTGTCTGCCATCTACGTAGTATAAAAAAAAATTGAGCGTGAGATATTATATAAGCGTGAATGTATGTAAGGCTTCACGCTTTGCCAATAATAAATAAATGTTTTAATTAATTTAAATATTATTTAATTCAATTAGGCTGTCATTTAAACGATTGTGTATGTAATTACTAAAAGTTTTTAGTAAGTAACTATTGTTATTAAGTACATTATTTAAAAAAATAATTATCATGAAGAATAAAATTTATCCGATATAAAAATATTTTATTACAATAATTGCATAAAATACTTTTATACAGGTTAATTTATTTATTAAAGCCGCAAATATCAGTATAGTGTTATGAATATAATAATGTTTTATAAAGGGTTTACTTAGGTGTTATTAATTATATTACGTGACAACAACCTTCAGATAATAATTATGATTATATTAGCATTATGAATAATACATACTCATTAGAAACTTACAGTTTTATTATTATTGTTGTATACTATGAATATTATTAGGTACAACTATTTTGTTACCTATTGAATTTTTCAATATAAATAATTATTTGAAGTTTGTAATTATTCGTCACTATTATATTAAAAATAAATACCTACCAATTAACTTGTAGTTGTTGTCGTATGTTTACTTACACAACTAAAAGAAGTGTTCATACGTGTTACATTTGCATTTAATCGGTCACCGTGGGCTGTGGGTTACGGTTCGCAACACGACCGGTCCGACCGGTACAGCAAGAGCAGAGGAAACGTGCGCTTCCGCCGATCGTCGCCGAGCGAGTGCGACGCGGGGGGAGCGCGGGGCGCTTGCGCGGCGCGGGGCAGGGGTGAACAGCTGAGCGCGCGGGTATATTGACAGCGCGTTGCCGCTCAGTCAGTAGGTTCTCTGTCACCGCGGAGTACGAACGTAGCCGCATAAAGCCAACACAACACGTCGCTCGCGATTGATTATGACACGATCGCCCCGCAGTGCTAACTGAACTGCGGTCGGGACACCGCTAAAATTATGACTTTTGGACTGTTCGACGGCGACGAAGATAGTAGCAGATATCTCGTTCTAGAAGAGAAAGCTTTCAGGATAGTGTCCAGGTATTGGGAGGTCTCAGGAGTTTCGTCCGCCGAGAGGCTGCGGTACGGGAACAAACGGAGGCTTCTTGCCGCAACATTTGGACTGTTATAAATATTTTTGAAACTTATGAATTTTGTTTGGACTCAAACAAATTAGTCTTTTAGTGTTTTTAAGTGCAATAGGTGAACTGTGTTTTTTTGTGTTAAGTTTTATTTGGGGTTTATTTTTTTTTGGATAAACAAAATGGTTCCCCAACAAGTGTCGGATGTGAGGTCCCTATCTCCAACCTCGAGTGGAGTACCTGTGTTCGGGTCCCAACTCGTCGACAAAAACTCATCAACTCCGTATACGGATGCTACACAGGTAAGTCCACGTTTAGAAATATTTTTAAGTGTATTCAAAGTGATCAAAGTCATAAAAATATTATTAAGTGAATAATAAACATTAAAATAAAAATATTACAAACTTTTAGGAGTAGATAAATAGATAATTAAATAAAAAAAAAATAAACGCGATGTTAAAATAAACAGAGTTGATACAAAAAATAAAATAACGATTTTTTTACAAAAATAAGTGACGATGAAAAACAAGTCACATTGAAAACAATTTGTTTTGCGTTTCAAAATAAAAATAGGGTAGTAATTTATTTATCATCCACAAATCGTATCTTAGATATCTAGGAATCACAACAAAAATATTTACTAAATCCAAAATAACAAGTGTAAAAAAAATTCCATACGCACTTAAAATTAACAGAAACGCCACGACTAGTAAATAAAAAAAAAATAACGCGCAATATATTTTATCGCTTGAAAATAGTCAACACACATGGCTGAAGAATATACCTACGTATTTATACTCGTGTTGTAGCGTTACAATTACGTACGGTAACATTTAGGTATGTACTTAGCTTTTCCTAAAAAAATATTCGTAAGAAAAATTAATGACTACTTTTTGAATTTGAGCATAAATTTTTTTAGTTCAAAAAAATAGTGACTACTAAAAATTAGACTCATAAATAGGTAGGTACCTATAAACATAATTTTTTTAGTTCAAAAAATAGTGACAACTAAAAATTAAACTAAAAAAAAATATTTTATTTTGTAAATATATTTTAAAATAAAACTACCTACTACTAACTACTGCATACAGGCGTACTGGGTACAAATTAATTAAATTTCTGCCAGGTCGGTGTGTGAACACGTTAGTCCTTCAAACGGCCCATTTAACTTAAACAATTTGTAATTTCGGTGTGTTGGTTGAAAAGGGTTGGTCCCCTATTATCTTGAAGATAATCGTAATAAACATTCATTGGCCGACGCGGCCATTAACAAGACACTGAAATTCAATTCGCTCACTAAACTGGTTCGTAACGAGGAGTAATGATGCACCGACATGCGATCCACCAGGCCAACCTAATAAAAATCTCACGTGGATTTAAAACTGAATTTTCAATCGAAAATTTTTGACATTCTCAACATGCATACTTGTTACTTTTTGGTAACATTACATTATTAATTTGAAAATTTGAAAATTAAATTACCTAATTAAATACATACTCTACAAATTTAGGCTAATACGGTTATTTAACTAAAATAAAATAATATTTTTGTGTAAAATTTTGAACTGTATAAATAAGGAAATAGGAAAAGAATCATTGAAATAGTTAACTAACATTTTCACTAACGGATCGTACTAAAATGTGTAAGGTCTAGAAATTCTAGGTTATAGAACCTTGAAGTTAGGTGTTGAAACTGCTAACAGCCTAACGTTACAAAATCACATATTTAATTAAACCTTGAGTACTATTTGAAGCCAAAATAATAAAGTTCATACTATTGAACTGTAATGTCTACAATTCATTGGTTTGTTAAAGAAATAACTAAGGCGTCTCTGCAGAAAGTTACGACTTAAATAAATTAAGATAAATAATATTCATGAGCTGATGGATACCAACTAAAATAATGGAGCAATATCAAACAAGTCACGCATGCAGATTTCCGCACAATATCACGCAGTAAATGAAGTTGCTGCGAAATAAACAAGAAGAATATTCAAAATGTAAGCATTTCATAAATGTTGTTGACCGGTAATGAATAAAATAAACTATCGTACACTCATGACGGTGATAAATCCACTGCACACACGAGTGACGTGGACGATACGAAAAACACGGTCGAGATCAACGACACGACAACACACATTTATGAATTTTTCGCATTATCGCATTATAAACACTGGCTCACGCGATATAATATAAAGTGAGGCTATAGATGTCAAAACAGTCTATAAAATAAGAAGACATGATATTAAGGCCATGTTGAATCCATGAAATGCGTCGAGCAGAGAGTGCATTAACATTTCAATGTCAACACGTAACAATGTATTTTTAGTCATCCGCTGTAGACGTGCGAGTCTTTCTCGAGAGTTCATATTCTACGCTGGCACTTTAGCGCAGGCCGTGATAACCTCAGACAGTGCTGAACTCTCATTTCCAATCAGATATGAGGAAATAAACTGTTTATACGTATGTGCTTCGTAATATAAGGAAACGATTAGAGGTTTCATTGCAATTGTTAATTGTCGTTATTGTTCATATAATTAACATTATTTCTGTTATCACGAGTTATTCAATACTGTAAAAAATTACAGCTGTTAGGAGCATTTTTTATGATGATACTTGACGTGGTCGGATTATGACTAATTATTACTACGCAAAAAAGGGGTAGCTCGTGGAGAATTAAGCTGTCTGGAAATCTGCAACCGACTTGTTTGAAAAAATCAACTTCATCCATTTTTTGTTCAGAAATAATAATTATGAAATCGATATGCTTTTCTTGGCCAAAAAAAGTAGACGTTAAATTTTATCTTTAGTCGTGTACAAAAAAAAATGCAAAATTAACTAAGGGCGGAGCTTTGAATCATTATATTGTGAGCGTCCGACCGGACTGGCTGTGATGTTTTTTGTTACAGTTTTTTGTCAGACATGTAGCCGTAGAGTATGGCAACTGTTCATTTCCACAAGGTTATCTATCACACTTTTATTTGGTGATATTGTACATCGTGTTTCTATGTTAACGGACGTTTAAAATTTTACGTCTCGTAGTAAATTTAGTATCGTAGTAAATTTTAGTTACTAAAATGTCCTTATTAAATTATATTTGTAACTAAAGCTAGGTATATCTTTCAACTCGATTGAGGTATCTATGGACAAGAAAAAAAAATGATAGCAGAGTAAAATTTTTTTGAAGTTTATCAACTCAGTAGTGTAAAACTTTGAAGCATTTGCATCAAAGGTATAGACTATAGACTGAACTGCATTTACTGCTTACTCATCAAGGCGTGCTGAAACCAAAAGTAATAAAAACTCACACAACTCTACAGACCCGACCAAGTACTAAAAAGCGATTAACGTAGCCATTTGCATTAACGCGAAATCTTTAAAACAATTTACATTGAGTTCGTAGAAAAAGTGTCGTACAAGCACTGAGCAAACTTCGTGTTGGTTCACAATAATGCCGCTCTTACAACTGTGGCTCACGATATGCAAGCATTTCAGGAATTCATCGGAATTTTGAGTTGTACCCTGGAATAAGGGTTGATAACGTAATTTATAAAACAATGTAAATTTTAGGCATACATTTTGATCGGAATATTTTCTGTTTCCATTATTTTGGCATGACCTGAAACATATTTTACAAAATATTTGCCGTTTCAGAGTCAACTTTACATAAAATAATTTTAGACTCTCGGAACACAAAGTGTGCACCGCTGACCAAAATTTTAATTATCATAGTTTACACCGCAAATTTATGTGCAAACAGTGTTGGCAGCCAAAGCAAATCAACATTTGATTGTGTGGCTCCAGCCACTTGCAATTTGCTACTCGTAGGTGGTTTTAATAGCACCATTATAGTTGAGTGTTGCCCAAGAAAATTACTTTGTGCACAAACTGCCTACCTGGGCTTTGTGCTAGAATCATTTGTATTTTGTAAGCTTATTTAGAAAGATTTAGAGTATCGTCCCAACCTTTATAAGGAAAAAGGTAAAAGTTACCTCGGCGGGTAAGGAATAATGTGGATAAAGATATGGTATTAGAGCTTACGTTGAGAAAACTTTATTGGGAGATTAAGAACGGTAATCATTTGACAAGAAAATGGTGTTACTCTTCCACATATAGATAAATATTATGTTACATTTATCCTTTAACTGATGTGCGAGTTAAGCAATCAAGCACAGTATGAAGTACTTCTTAAAAAAAATCTCATTTCTCTTACAGAATGTTTCATTTGAGAACTCAAATTACCTTTAATTTTTAAATGTTAACCTTTATTAAAATATTGATGATTTAATGTCTTATTTCTAATTTTGTTTAGCTATTTGAAGAATCTATCTGAATAGGACATCTATCTGGCTCCATCAAACTTAAGGATTAAAATATTGAGTGCCTCATAAAATGTTAATTAACGTTCGTTTGAAAGATGGTACGTAGAAAAGACGTCTGGAAGTTTCTAAAATATTTCATCACGTTTATTGAAGTTGGGAGTCAGCTGTTGTAAGAATTTATAATCTACTTTTATTTAAAATGACAAACAGGCACATTGCCCGTCTGGTAGTAATGGATTATCACTTATACTTGTAACTTCAGGTATGCGACTCATGTGTTTCCAATTCTACCTAAAGATAAAGTATCCTGAAGATCTAAAATCCTGTTATACATTATCTGAAATATCTTTTCTTAGATTTTCTCTTTCAAGATTATGCAACTGCACTCTGAAAATTGCGATACATAATACAATAAAAACTTAAGCTAAAACTCAATTCCTGGCGAAACTCCCACATGAAAACTGAAAGTCTGAAGACCGAATAGCTATAAATTTGTTGGAACCAACGATGACGTCGACTAAAGTCGAAACGTACAGAGAATCAAAACTAACGTTCAAATATAAATTTCGCCCGTATTTTTCACAACCATTGTTTGCTTCCTGTAAAGTTTTTATTAATCTAGGTTATTTTTTATTTAACATACCTTTTCTATAAATTAAATTTTTGCTTACATAATTTCTAGCATTTAGTATTGAAAGATAAAAATTCAAAGCAAAGTACTTAACACTGACGCAAAATTAATTTGGTTTCAAAGTAAAATTTCGTTACACCCTAACCTGGTTAATCCTGATCATTAAAACCAAAACAACGTACCCGGAACTTAAGCCTTAAATATTCAGCAGCCTTCAAAACGTTAAAGCAGTGTCATTAAGTCGACGGAACTCTAAAAACGATAAACTTTACGACGAGCCAAAGGACGACAGCACGACACTCGATCCACGACACTTTCGAAAAAAAGAAACTTGTCTGTGAAACTTTACTTCCCTTTATGATTATTCATGCTTTAATGAGAACAGATGTTGGTGCATGTTCTTTATGCTTTAGTACAAGGTTATGAGTAGTTTGATGGGTGTTGATGGCTTTGTAATTATAATTAAATTATGGAAATTAGAAAACTGTTATACCGTTTCTAATAAAATTTAAATGTTTTAAGAAGGAAAAAAAGGTTATCTAAATTATGAGATCGTAATGTCAAAACACAGAAACTTAAGTATGACATTAGTATCACCTAGGAATTAGTTTCCATCAGAACTTTACCTCAGACAACTAATATCACAATAACTATCGATCCCCAATAAGGCAGTTCCTAAGTGGCTGTTCTCTCCAAACTTTTCTTGTTCCGTTTCCCCTCTATATTCACTTGTGACTTCTCTAATCGTGTTACCGTATTAACTTGTGGACAGCCCCTTTATACAATTAGCTACTTATTGACTTGGAAAAATCCTACTTCCTTTTAATCTAGTTTTTTGGAAGTTTGCAAGTTTCAGTACGGTGACGGCGACTGGACTTGGAGTTTCTCTATAGTTACGAGAAAACGAAATTCAGCTTATGATTTCGCTGTATTAGACTGCAATATTTTACTTTTTTGATAGTAATTTATAAAGCTTTTTTGTCAGTTAGTAGTTTGTTTTACAAATGCTTATGACATTCGCAAATAGCGCTCTTAAGACTTATACAATCTTATCAACGTAGATCTATTCTAAAACTGCACTCAACTACAATTTCTTACTTAGAGCGATTTTAATCTAGTCCCTGGCACTTCTAGTTCCGTTAGTAAAATGGCTTTGTAAATCCTTGCATACTTACATTAAGTTGGATTTAAGTCTGGTCTAAGTATATCTGAACTTGTAGGTGTGATTGTCGAAACGTTGACCCTAGGATGTCTAGACAGACTTACTGGTCTGGTCTAGTGTTACCTATAGCTTCCTGATTTATAAGATTAGGAATGTTAAATCTAGTTTTGTAACTTATAATGTTTATTTTTTTATCACTTCATAAAATGTTTTGAAGTGTGGAAAATGCATTTAGTATTTATTTTGTCTGTCACTATCTAAATCAGAGATAGGATTGTATGTTATCTATAATGAAGTGTTTGCTGTAAAATCTATAGCATGCGCATTCGTAATCAAATCGTGCTGAAAAATAGCTGTCTTGTTTGAAGTCATTTTATTAGTTTCGTGGGGTTGATTCAAGACATTTATGAAAATTCGTTGCGAGACTAAGATACCTGTCCTTCCAAGTAATTTTAAGTAGTTGCATTTTTAACATGGAAACAGACAAAAAGGTTCAACATTTTAGCTGTCGTGAAACAAATGCGTCTGTCTTCCAAGCCTGGTTTTTGCATCAAATTTAAATAGCACAAATAGTCCAAAAAGTGTTGGTTAAAGGAATTTATATGACTTAAAGCTTCTGTAGCGTGACTTTGTAAATGGGTATTTTAAGGAATGCCTGTAATGTATTTAATCGCTAAATTGATCATGTGTTATCGAAATTCCTTGGGGTTCTAATATTTGAGTAGCGAACGTTCGTGAGGAACATGAGGTTGTTTAGATTTATTAACCCTGACGGAATTATTTGTAAAGTTTCAAGCGATTAACACTGTTATTATAATATATTTACATAATTATTGCATTATGGTAACAGGTTTGATTTCTTCTTCTTTGGGATTAGTTCTCTTAACAAGAGATGCCATTAATATTTAGTTGGTACATATTAGTTACGCTGTTTAGTTTCATAGGTTTATTATTATTATAGTTACAATAAGATACGTCTAGAGTTGATTCTGAGTATTTACATTAATAACGCTTATTATAATAAACATAGATATAGAATAATCCATTTCCAACACATCACAAGTATATTCAATTCCAAACTAAACATCAAACATGTTCGTGTTATTACAACTAATGGTGATTAAATTACTTGTCCTAATTATATATGAGTAGATAACGGAACAGTTGCTTTAATAGCACTGATAATAAGCGATACTGTAGGGTTTGGATTATATTCTAGATTTTGTATGCATTTTAATATTTCAAATCTGACATGTTTTACAAACTATTAAAACGTGTAACGCAAGGTGCGTTAGGTATTTAGTTTCAGTGTTATAAGCATAAATAAATTGGAAGCATTTCAGCCAGTTTTCGCTAAAGTTAGCAAAGACTGGATAAAATGCTCCCAATTTATTTTTGCTTTAAAAGCCGATAACGATACTTGCAGTAACTTCAAGAGTTTACGGACCCTTTCGGTTACTTTAAACGTCTACCTTTAAAGGGATTCCATGCGGAAGTACAAAAAATATTGAACATCTTGCACCTTCGTGGAACTAATTAGGAAGTAGGATGTAATAATATATTTTTGGAAAGTTCCGTTCAGGTAAAGTTTAACATACAATAGGTACTCTACGACTACAGCTTATTGACAGATTTATAATTTTTTTAATGTTTCATTAAGTGTATCATCTTACCATTATTGACATATTAATGACATGTAATCAATGTTGTCATTATATTAACGACTTGATAACACTTTATCAATTTGAAGCTGTACCAACAAAACTGTGTTGCTACTGAAGCAAAATATTGACATAAAAATAATAGTGATTGAAAGTTTCTGGACCTTACCTCTTACGACAAAAGCTTTGATAGTTGGGTTTTATTTCATGGTAACTTAGAATCTTTAAAAATAAGAATACCTATTATTTTAAGAAGGCAAGGCCTAGTGATTTTATTATCATTTTGATCTTAACAGCGATAAAGAGATAATGAAATAATTAAAACTCAAAGACCTAAAAGTTACCTTATTACTTAGTTTTGAAATCAATTTTGTTCGTATAGATAGTTTTAGTCAAGAACAGGCAGATCATAATGATAATGATAATGAGATAGTTTTGGTCAACTGTTGCATTATTGTTTTAAAATTAACTCGATTGTAATCAAGGGTTCCTTAATAGAGTCATGAGCATAATTCTTTTTTGCCAAACAATAGATCAAAAGAGATAAGCGATACTATAAATAACGTTGATTCATATTCTTAACGCAAAGTATTAAATAAATTTGAATATATTATCACGCAGCGAGATTCAAATCTCATTTTAATTTAAGGAAATGAAAAATAATTTATTGACAGTACGACACAGTCATTAATTTGTCAGTATTTCTAAGGTTTAATCGCTTACTTCATCTTGTACAATAAGTAATATGATTTGCCGTGACCATAAGTAAAGAATTTGAAACAATATACCTGTCAAATTATTTTATAGTAAATTAGATTATCATCAATCATGTCAAATCTCTCAAGATCAATCATGATACGGATACGGTCAGTATTAGAAGTCACATTCAAATTAAGTATGCAGGTACCTCAATACCAGACCGTTTTATCAAATAATTGATTTGGTACAAGAAATCTACTATACCCTTTACCGGTTGAACTTTAGTATTTCATTTGTTTAGATAAATTTAGTTTCTGACTATCCGATTACAATCCATAACTACATTAGTTCCATATTTACATAAGTATAATGTTCATGATTTCCATATTATATTATCTTGCTCTAGTATTAGATTCGTTACAAATAACAAGATTACTATTTTCGTTTTTTGTTATATGTTTTCTATAAACTAATCAGGTGGTATTAAATGAACATTAGGGGTCGCGTACTAGTTACATGTTGCGAAACATAGATTGTCTGTAAGTTATAAAGGCACGTAGAAGATGATATAGCACAAGCAAAGTTGTTGCTGTATTTGTTATGACTATCTTTTGGTATTTCGTAAACTATATAATATCTGAATTTGCCTCTTTGGAGAAAGGTAATTTTTAAAGTAAATAACCAACTGATTTAAAGTATGGTATTAACGTGATATTTAATACTTATCCAAATGTACTAAAAGCTGTCGGTGTGAGGTTCAAAAACGTTGCCTTTAGGGGCCACCCCATCGTCAATATAACAAAGCGGGAATCAAATAAAAACACGAATTCCCAAGTGACTTGACTGAGAGAACTATTACCGAGCGTGACGCGTTACCCGTGGCGCGGAGGTTTAGCCACTAACCCTAGCAAGTCGTGGCGTCAGTTTGATTTTTCAATAAGCGTCATGTACCACCAGCTTTGGATTGAAGAAATTCAAAGTTTTTTCGTTCATTTTTTTTTGACAAGTTGTCCATTCCTGACTTTGATAAATTAAAGAATTGAAGAGAAAACCTCTTTTCATACTGCTGTAAACTCTAATCTATTACATAGAAAAATTAGTATGTTTAATTCTAGCATGGTTTGCATGAATTGTATATCTAGTGTAGTTCACTAGTTCTATACGCTAGTCTACCATCATATGACTCGCAATTATATCGACATTTACATTATATTGAACGATGATTTCATTAAAACGCTGATAGGTTATCTTAATCGTGTACAAAATCAATATAGCTAAAAACATCCGTTACTTGACATTACCAGAAAATGTACTGCATGCTATCTGAAGTGTTCTTATTTTAAAGTAAACGTGTCAATGGCCTCTCAGACGGATCGGATACGATATTTAAAGAACAAATTAACACCGACGAATACTTGAAAAACTATAACACAAGTTATACTAAAGATACCATATAAAATAGTTGTTCTAAATACTAAATGCTAGTTGCCACCCTACACCATTCTACCATCAAAACTACACGATCCACTGAACTAAATCAAGAACTGTACAAAAAACGTGCAGAAAAAACTGCAATCGATCCTCAGGCAAATATCAACTTTAATGACTAAGGAGCCGAGTTCAATGTTGTTTAAGTTAATAACCGGTATAAGGAAGCCAAAGCAAAACTTGTATACAATTGTGTGACCTTGAACTTAAAAATATTCGAGGCGAGCTGCTCAAATGTGACCGGTGTGCTTCGAGGCACTCCCAATATGGTGAGGGTGAGGTTTTCAACATACGGCATCGTAATAATCCTTAAATAAACTTCTGTTTGTATTTATTTTCTTTTAAAATACTGTGATATGCATGAAAGCAATAAATGAGCTGTACATGATACATACGTTTCCGTTAATATCAACAGAATCTTTATGTCAAGATATAACAATGTAAAATAAAATTTTAAAATGTGTTTTAATTTTAAATTCAATCAAACATTGCAGCATTTTGATCTGAATTTCTAATAACGAACGTCTTCAGGCACTTAATTACACATTCAAGTACTATAGCCTCTAATTGATGCCTCAGACATATATTTTACGATCTCAGTAACGAGCTCAGCAATTAAATATTTAACGTTTAATTCGTTGTTAAAAACACCCAATCCTTGTAAATTAATTGAAATGCCTACAGTGTTTATTGGTTAGGGGTGGAGTGATGAAAGCACTTAAAATGTAAAATGTGAGAAACAAACCTATCTAACAGTCGAACATCGATGGTTCGTCATTCCTCTACCTAAATTTTATTTGCCCAGTATGCTGCCAAGTTTATTGCCTTCTCGGAGGCGCACATAAGTTGTTCTGTTGTATATGTGTCCGGCCATGTAGCACATGATAATAAATGAGTCTGTAGGGCAACTCGCACACATAGCAACCACCTAGACTTGTTTTCTTTGCTCTGGCTGACTTAAGTTCGAGCTCCATATTCTCTAGGGACCGATCCTGGTTAGAGAGAGTTCGCCATTTCTTACGTGTTCTTGTTAAAAAACTTCAATTGCTTCTAAAATAATCTAATCACCAACATTCATTTTCAAACTTTTTAATAACAAAAAACTTTAAATTCTTCGAATAATATCACAATTGATAGTTATTTTGTCAAGTCTGAAAGATTAAGCTGGAGTTAGGCCACACCTTAGCACGTGGAAATGAAAAGGTCGCGACAAACTGAATCTACATTCAAACAATCTCTGAGATATGTAGATGAGATTCAATGCTGACGATTTATGAAGAAAGCTGAACGAAATATGGCAACGACTCGACCGTTTTCATTGAAACTTTTTTACAACCTCCCCTTTAGATGGCAGATAAAATTGCAAATAGACGGACGGAAAAGGGAATTTTATGTGAAGGTGACTTCACGCTTTTTATTTTTTAGAGGGGTGTGGAAGCTGTAAAGTCGGTTAGTGAAAACAAATTAAGGCTGAAGGTTTTGAATTATATATTTCTTGTCGCAAAGTGTACACTAAATAAACTGTACTAAAAAAAACTAATGAAGATATAAAGCAGAAAGCTAACAAAAAAATCTCTCTTTTCTAAATTAACGATAACTTTGAAGTATCAGTCGTTTTAAAAAGTTAGAATGTCTTAAAGTCCAAAATGACTGCTACAGCCTTTCTCGCTAATACACGACCAATATTTGTTCTGGTGGCAACTCCACTGGGATCGGGCGAGTCAGGACGCTCTAGTGAGCAAACAATGTCTTTGGATGCATTCTGTTTCAACATTCGACTCGGCTCGAGGGACTTAAAACTAATAGTGTTAGTTTCTAGTACGTGGTCTATACAGGAAAGCGATCATTTTTGGAACTTTCAAGACAAATTTGACATCAAAATACAGAAGTGTATGAACATTGCGGCAGTTGTATTTATGAAGCTTATTACCGTCTGCTAAGCACGATTCGTATTGCTTCTTAGAACTTCTTAATATCATTAAAAGTCAGTAACCGAATCAAAATCGAACCTGAGGTGTAAAATAATTTCAAAACATAAATCACCCCTTCACAAAACATCCAAAGCATTTGAAAGTAAGTATAATCTAGTAACTGTTGATAATAATATCGCTAAAGCAGTCGTAAAGCACCATTGTTAATATAAAGTGAACCAAAAACACACGCGGGATTCAGGCACTTGAGAGCATTCGGCGATATAACTGCCTCTACGAGTTTTTATTAAGCGCATGTGAACGATAAATTCAAACGTACTATGTCGAAAACTGTACCACTTTGTTCGTTGTAAATAAAAAGTTCAATATTAAACAACAATGTATTGAAATAGTTTTGTGTAGACTTACGAGTACATCTGCGGCTCGGACAACAGGGTTGTTTGTTGGCTTTCAATTCATATTCGTTCAAATAGGCTGTTAGTTTTAAAACAATCAATGATTTGGCAGTTGCTTTATCAAAACTGTGAGTTATAGTTTGTTTTGTAACAGTTTCCATTTTGTTTTTTCAAGTTTAACTCTTGATTGTTAGTTATATTCAAATTAAGTGATTATAATAGCATTTGTTTGTAACTTGAAATTATTATTATGTTTAACAAAACTCCTCTCAAGGCATCTGGGAATGGTTTTAAGTTATGGAACTTATGCATCGCGACAAAATTGAAGAAACTCCTTGGGGTTGCCTATGGGCACCTTTACATAGCTTCTATAAATACTTGCCGTTGACCATACTAGGCTCGCTTTAATTACATGGGGTCAAAACTTATTGATGATGGATAATAATGATGTACACCTATGCCTATGAGGCAACAGACGTGATTGTACATTATTACCTAAATACGATTGTCTGAAGACTAACAATGTACAAAACTTGTAATAAAATTGTAATTCGACAGAAGAGTATCCATCATGAGGTATTACATTTCACCAACTAATTTCGTTTTCTCCAAACCTTAGTTGCTTTACTTTAATCCTATACATCTACTTTTTCGTTTATTCTTTTTCGGCACCAAACTTGGTTGTTTGTTTTCATCCCTTAAGCTGCTTAATTCAACTTAGCTTATAAGTTTTTCATCCGTTTTTTCGTATCCAGGAATTTTCTTTAATCAAAGTATAGCTAAGTTTATGGAACATACGGAATTGGGACGGGGTCAGTGAATTATAGTCCAACATCCTCGAATGTACCATTACCGCTACTTGCTGTAATTGCTTTGGGAATACCTCGAGATTCATGTCAAAAGCTTGGTGTAACATTTCAAGAACCTTCACTAGACATGTTTAGTGTAACAACATTTTAGTCACCTGGATCTTTACCTCTAAGATCACATTTTGGTAAATGGACTTGTCTTATTACTTATTTAACAGGCTCAGAACACCATTTTATTCGGCCCCAACATGCCTCTTGCATTATTTATTCATTGATCCACTCATGTTTATTTATATGAAGTAAATTGGAAAGGTCTCCAACATATGCCTTATTATCAGCAATAGTAATTGAGATAGAAACAAGGTTCATTACTTGGTATATATATTCCAAAAGACATATTTTTTTGGAATAGACGTTTACATAAAAGATGAAGATTACCAACCTAATGATAACAGTTGATTAAACTGAAGCAATGAAAGGAAATAGTTTGCAAAATGTTCTATTACGAATTCCAATCACGCCATAATCCAGAAGTTAGCTGAAACGAGATCGGCTCAAAAGCGAAGATCTTATTGACTGTACGGTTCGTCTCGGCATCTATTGACTCGGTAATGTCTTCCATTTCCGAACCAGCCCTCGGAATAAGAAAAGTTGGTACACGAGAGGGAAAGAAAAGAGGCGTTTTCGAAACGCACTAAACTTAATAGGTACCTTTGATCTTGCAGACCAAAGTTAGAATTAACTCTAACAAAGACACTGACCACCTGTTTGCGACCCCCAAAGAAGCGGGTAACTAATTTCAAGTTTAATGAGAAATTTGCTTGAAAGGAATAATTCAATTTTCTGTATTGTTAATTTGTGTATTCGCTACAGCTTCAGCTTTGGGATTAACAGGATTCCTGACAAGGGAGTACTTTATTGAATCGCTTTGTGCCATTGTTCGAATTGGGCTGTTACAATTTTAATTATTGCACTGAGTACAATGTGGCCTATCTTGAGGCAATTTATGTTATAAAATTACATGTTAATCTTTGAATATAATTGATTCCTAATATGAATATTAGTACTTACGGTTCGCTTTTAAAGCAGTATTTAGCTCCCATTTTTTGTTTGTATAATCTTCATTCCTTTTATTTTAAGTAGTACAATTCTTACGCCCCGACATCAGCATGCAAACAATTCGCTCGACGAGTTTCCACATACACACACATGACTATGATTTCTTTATTACAAACCCTTTATCCTTTTGTCCGCCGACGCTCGTTCCCTCTCACGATATTCCTCTTTCTGCCTTCTGTATCTTGGAAGATAAGAATGTATTGAATTTTGAAACATAAGGTTTCCCTTTTTATCTTATACCCCGAGATTCTTTTGTATTTACAGACCAACAAACGTAAAGTGATTCGGCTGAGCACTCTATTATATAAATTGATATTTGTTCCTTTCGGAGTTAGGTGTATGTTAAAAGATTTTCTTCAGAAATGTTAATGTAATCTTATTCATCATTTGTACTGTTAATAGGATTTTTGTATTATACCAAGCTATGGATTAGGTGTTTCATATTTACTTAATGCATATTTTAGAGGAAATAAAAAACTAATCTACGATCATGATCACATAAGTTTACGTTGAGAACAAAAAGCTTTGATGACATTTAACTGCTTTGTGTATCATCATTATTATAGCATAATCTCTAAATGTTATCTTAAATTATAATTTTCCACAGTCAATGTAATTGATTACCATTCTCTGTAAAATTAATTTTGCTCATTTATTTGACACATCTATAAATGTCACAACGAGCATTTGTGTCACCTTTAAAAACCGATTTTATTTCATTAGTAGACTAACGTCCTTTAATATCTTGATTTAGTTATTCTACTCATCAATGTGGATTAACTGCTTTGATACTCAAATATATAAAACATTATATCCATTCTAATATTAATTATTTGCTTTTTTAGTTACTGATATTGAAAAAGTATTATATCTATAGTTAGTAATGATTCTTCATCATCATATTTATCTGAACGGTAAAAAATAATACAATTCCGTCACCATTTCACACAAGAAACTCCTGAGCAAAAAGCATGTATCATATACGTCACATGAGAACAAAAAGCTGTGTTGAAGCATACAGTAATTTTCCACGTACTCGTAATACCATACCACTCCATAGTAACGGGCCAGCCATCTCCCATGCACATGGGAATCATAGACTACGTGGTCTATACTCTATACATAATTTAATTGCATGTAATCTTTGTAATCTTATGTCATTCATGATGGTTTGTAGTTCATGGTTGTGAGTTCCGTTGTTACATACAAATGTAATGAGTTTATATTCAAATTAATGAGTACAGTTATATGATATGATTGGACTTTAGGGTGGAATCACATTTAGCCATATTGGGTTTCAAAATAATAGAAATTATATTAAAAATATCGTCACGCTAGAACAGTAGATGGATAACAATGTACTTAAATATCATAGCATAAGAATAGAGGTAGGCCTAAGAAAAGATGGATGTAATGCGTGAAAGAGGATATGAAAAGGAAGGAAGTGACTGAGGAGATGACAGCTGACAGGAATGTATGGAGGAGAATGACTTGCGCCGACCCCAAATAATTTGGGACAAGGGCAGGTGAATGATGATGATGATGATGAAGAATATAGATACAACTAAACAAGAAATTAACACTAAGCCTTAAGTCTGATCAGAGATATCACTCACGTATTAACCATTACAGGAGACTTCCCTTGCAATGACCGTAAATAGATTGTTACCTTACTTCCTAACTTTGTCACTCCGTCAAGCTTCATAGTACGTCTCCAGTCGAGTCACACATTATTAAAGCAGGAGAACCAATGATCACTTCCTATCCATCCAGTGTCTGATGAATCTGTCGATAATGACCATAAAAATATGCATCTATTCAGAAAATATACCTAAATTTCTTCCACACTATTAAGACCATGACATTATGTTTCACTATAAAAGTATACCACTATAATGCGTTTATAATTATATACATAATGTAGGTTACTTGTCGTGACAAACTGTGACACAGACGACAATGGAAACCATTATTAGTGAACTTTAAAGAAATGGTCATAAAGAAGCCTATCTGAACTGTTAAGTGTGTTATTCTGGTATTCGACAACAAATTCGATGTCGATTCTAGTTCGAATGAGAGAACTCACTTCGGATATTTTCGGAGAGTTTACTATTGGTGCTATAACTGCGGTATTGCCTAATGATGAACGGCGTGGGTCTCGGTTGACTGAATTGGGCAATAGTGCGAGAGAGCAAGATGAGGTTACTTTGTATTCTAATTTACTGTGTACTGTGCGGTTTTCTTATTGAACAATAATTAATTTTATCCGCGCAATTTTTTTTCATTCCTAACGCAACCTATAACGTCATAATACCTGCTAATACGTTTTAGAAATTTCTCGGCAACCTCGTTTAATATTATATTATTAATTTCATAAACTTCATGGTGATTGCGGTTTTAAGTACACGTTAAGTAGTAAATAATCTAAAGTAATAAAACTCATTAAATTTATGAGTAACTTAAAATGACTAAACGACCAAAGAGTGGCCAATGGTTTAATTTTTTAATAGTCAATAACATATTTGTCATAATATTTTGTATTTTTATACTCACGCCTGTTAATTTTCAAAGACTAGGCAGGTTATAATAGCTAAACGTCCGCATTTCATCCACTTTCTAACCTCAATAGGAGTGAGCGTATCGGATCTTCAACTACACTTTTTCCAAATAGCTACTAAGAATTTCAATAATGCTTTGACTGACACGGAAATTAAACTTGGGAACTCAGGTACGACCACCATACTCGCTGTACCACTGAGGTAGCAGCACACCATGTTTATAAAAATTCATGCTATCATATACTGATCAATTGGTCAGTAAGCCTCTGACCATGGCCATTACAACCAACCAACCCGCAAACATAAAATTATACATCATGTAACGCGAAAGTTAAAAAGCAGTGTATGTATAATTTACGATACATAATTTCAATATTTGCTAATAACTAATAACTCCGATAAATTCAAGCCTAGCTTTTCTTACTAAGTGAAAATACGTTCAAAATTATCTATAAATAAGGAGCATTTGCAACTTTAACACATGCAAGCAAATTATTAGACAAAACGCGAAATTACGGCTATTATCCGGATTGACCGGGCGCTTTCTAAATGGTCACTATGAATAAATTATAGTATTCTGAACAAGCTCTTAGTTGTTTAACTATTTTCTATTTTAATGAGGTATGAAGTATAATTTGCTTTATTTCTTTCTACTAACGATACTTTAAGTTTATAGGAAAAAATATTGGCTGTTTAAAACTTTCGAACTTCGTGTCGTCAAGTCTGTACTAATTGAAGTTCACAGAAATAACTTATGAAGGCGTTGTACCGTTAACAAGGCGACAATTTTTATTCATTTTGTTGTATTCTCACTATTTTTGCTCGTGATAGCATGCGTGGGGTACCTCTTTTAATAGTTTTTTTCGCGGTAGGGACAAATCATTATTATTAAAAGATTTTGAACTTCCAAATTCTGCCAGTGGAATCAAAGTTTATTGAACTAAATTTTCTAGCGTCTCTTATTTCAGTTTTGAGACTACTAAAACGCGTTTAAAGATTCCGTAATAAATGTAACCATATACCTACTCTTACACAGCGTAATAGTAAATTAATTATTGTTGTTATGACAAGTATAAACTCAGTTATTTTCCATATTAACTGAAAACTATTTACAATTGTAAATAAACAATATTATAATTTGCGTATCAATTATACATACAATTGATAAACGTTAGTCATTGCTGATAACGTTATAGAACCATCTCAGATATATATTGGTCAATTACAGTAATGAATTTAATGCAAATTGATTTATTGAGCGCACCGGGTTACTTAAACAATTGTTGGTTAATACAAAATTTAAGACCCTAGCACACGCACTACTTTTGTGACCACAAAACTGACGACCATTGAATCACAACGCCGTGGTCTGTTACTCACTGTAACCTTTATAAAGAGTTTATTAGGTCAAAATATCATTTAGAAGTAAAATTCGACGTGATCGCTTTTTACACTGGTGAAATTTTCGATGACGAAGTCGTGTCCCCCTCGTTGTATCCCCTGGGGGGTACACGGGTGTAGTGTTAGGGGCTGTAGATCCCCTGGACGGGGAAGATAATTCCCCTTCATTTTTTAATAATTTCATGGTGGTTTTATCTCCCCTATGCTTGAAAATATTTCATAACTGGTCAAGTGATTAATAATTACTGAAATAATAATTCAAATTTGTAAATTTAAAGTTGAACTTTGTTAATATTTAATGTTACCTACTACCAGTTAAACTTTGTTACCATGTAAATAACTCGAAGTGCAGTAAAAAAGATAACCTTAACATGTATCTTTACATTACGATTACCAAACACCAACTCAATAAATCCCCCTTTTGGCACGGGCTTGTGGTGCGCTCCAGATTCCCATTTCAGGCTATTCTTTGTGCAGATAACGAATTATTGGTTCCTGATAGTGTAACTCAGGTTTATACGATTTAAACTAATGGTGTCTGGCAATGGTTATTTCTGGTTCTCAATGTTATGTTATATTTAGTACCTACAAGCTTTCGACTCCGCCCGCGTGGAGTTTGGTTATCATTTTTTGATTAAATCTCCGGTTCTACTCCTATGCAAACACATGGCAGATTTTAAATCTGACCAAGATTTTAAATAATAGAAAAACTGCATCTAAATCTGTGCGTCCATCTGGCGACAAACGGAATTCTGAAAATAATATTTTTGTATTTAGAATAGTTCACTTAGCACAAACCAAGGTTATTTTATAGACACAATTTAATAGTGTAAAAGTTTAAGTTTATTCGACCGTCTACTGCAGTTCTTATTTAATGAGTATTTAGTCGACACAAATAATTTATTGATAAATTCCTCGTTCTATTTAATAATTATGGAGTTGTTTGATGAATCGGTCTATCTATTCTGTTATGGTAACATTGAGATACAGCAGTGTTTGTTTGCCTGCTTATCTGTTTGCTTCATTCTAAACGGTGCTAGATAAACGCAGAATTTAATACACGTTGACTAGTTGAATATTTTATTTACTACAGTCTATAAAAGAGTTTATTAAGTAAGATATTCTTAGTCTCAAGGGAATTTAGACGCGACACACAATATTTATTTTATAGTAACCTATTTGTCTTGTTCCTAGTAATCTTGGCTCACATTATAAGGTTCAAGGATTGTTTTTATAGCTAAACGCTGTAACCTTACCAGTTTATAAAAAAGAAATTATAGATAGGACACGATTGTATCTTCCGTCAGAATTAATCAGTCCGACACTGGGGCAGTACCTCGGCCCTACAGAACACCGCGGTCATAATAACCATCGTGTTGTTTTCCCACTGGTAAGTAGAGTAGCCTACTTCGCCTACCTTTTCCTAGCCCCCCCTTCTCTTCAGGGTAGGCAGCGCATGTAGGATACCCTTGGTGTTGCACACGTCCATAGACCAAGGTGACCGCTCCCCATCAAGTGGGCCGTGTGCTTGTTTGCCACCTACGTAGTATAAAAAAAGGATAGTTTACACTGAAGCAAAGTAATGAGAAAACCAAATGACAACGCGCAATCACAACCTTTAGACCTAGTCAATTAACAAGATACAGCTTAAAAAATTTATAGACAGTTATTTTTATCTCAAACTCTATTAGTGCACTTTAAACCAGTAATAATTATGCCCGCCGTGAACCTTCCTTCAACTTGACACGACTTAATAAACAATTGAAATATACACTTAAATAAATTGGTGAGTGTTAAAGGAGCAAGATTTATTAGATGTGCTGTCTCTTTCACGCACGTGCGATACGGTTTAGTTACATGTTTAGTGGCTAATGACTAAATCAAAAGTAGCTGAGGATCTTTGGCCCGATGTAATTCGATGGCTCCATCGAATAGACGTGCAAGAGTCATTGCTTGAATTTTTCGGTTTTTCGGTCTGTTACTCTTCCCCATAACCCCTAATTTTTTTTATATTTTATCCATAAATAAGGTTTTATTTACATTTGATTCCTTTTTTCCACGAAAAAAATATATTTTTCTGTCACAAGAACATTAATATTTGTGACTATTTCATGCTGCACGCTTTCTCCGTTACCATTTCAAAGATTTATTTTTTTAACATCAATTTCGTTTTACATTGTATTAACCTAGGTACTCATTTTATTTGTAGATAAAACGGTGCCTCTTTTATTTTCCGCACCATGAACACTTGGAATTCATTACCAGCGCATGTGTTTCCTTCCTCCTATAGTCTCAGGGCCTTTAAGCGGGGCGTGAAAAAGCATTTGATGAGGCCGTCAAGCTGAGGGCCGCCACTGTGGTACTACCGGTGTATGTAGTGATTACCTTACCATCAGGCGAGGTGAAGTCATTTTGACGTGTTCTGTATAAAAAAATTAAACGTTTTTATTTTCTTCTGAAAAGTTGTCATTTTTCGATTGCACGTTTATTCGATGGAGCTATCGAATTGATCCAAGGCTCTTGATACTCAAAGCAGAGTCCCGTTTACTGCGCAGATGTCCCGCAAGTCGTATAAATACTGAGATATTTATTAGCCATTCGTCTTAAACATCTATTTTGTTTTAGTAAACTTTAGTAATCATTACATTCTGTTGCTCGTTAGTAGAGAAATAGCCAAGGTAATTGTTTGGTTAATTAATGATGTCTTAATTTATGACAACATCAGTTCAATTTGTGGTTTGTCGGCATTGCAAAGTTATCAGAATAAGACAAGTAATGGTATTATGTCAGCCATGTTACTCAAACCAATAACTGTATATATATTAAAGAAATTATTGTAAATTGACCAAAAAAAAACAGCCCATTGAGTTTCTTGCCGGAATCTTCTTAGGTCTGGGTCGCGTTTCGAACTGGTCCATTTGCTTGTCTAGTTTTAAATATTTTCAATTTTGACGTTTTGTAAGTTCCGTCGAATGGTCTATACAGAATAAATGATTTTTGAATTCTGACTAATGGATACTGGGTACCTTCAACGCATTATTAAACGGTATTTGCAGAATGTGTTATTTTCTAGTAAAATACTACTGCGCAATAATTGAAGTAGATATTAATATAAATTTAAATTGCAAATTATAATGATAGGTATGACTTTCTTTGTCCTTGCTTTTGAATGTATAATGTCTGAACACTTAACGAGTTTTTTTTTACATACATACATACATATGCTCACGCCTTTTTCCCTCCGGGGTAGGCAGAGACAACATACCGCCATCTGCCTCTGTCCTGACATACTTCACGCGCTTCCTCTACTGTCATTAAACCTTTTTTGCAATGAGTTTTTTGTTCTGTTTTCAAATCCTTATTATCATCATCTTAAAGTTTGTCCCTGTCTTATCCAAGGTTCTCACTTCGGAGTCCGGGGCCTGCTTCCTGACTTTTACTTATACGTTTCACACGGTCTTTGACATCCATGGTTTTGTCAATGTATTTCTACGACATCGTGCCAGCACATTTTGGGTCTACTCCACCTATCAGCACTAGACATTTAGTTACATTCGCCTTGTATACTTAGCTAAATTATATCATTTTTTGCTCAGTACTAAATTTTTCTTCGTGCCCGACCTTAGCATATTTTTTTTCAATTCTCCTCACAACGTTCTTTATAAGTCCACACTGTTCATGCAAATCTGTATTCGTCTTCACATCTTTATTAGGATTACAATGCATGCAAATAACAAAAGGGTTTTTCCTACATGCCACCTGTTGCTACCTATTCTATAATAGGTACTAAGCAGTAGTAACAGTACAAAATCCATAATAATCGTAGTTACGCAGTTACATCACTACACGCGCTGCGGCTGCGCAGGGCTTATTAATAAACAACCACGTGTTTTGATATTATGCGCTTCATATGGTGAGAGCATAGTGTGTAGCGATAAGCGAGTTTTTGCGATAAAGTACTTAAATATATGTAAAGATAGGTGTAAACATAACTTAGCGGTTAAGTTTCTCAACAGCTAACATTTGTCTGGTGCTTACAATGTTAGGTTTAATTATTTTCTCTGCGCAAAGATCAGAATGAAAGAGCTGGAACTACAAATGATAATAAAATTCAGCATACTGCTATACCCTCTGCTGTCTCATCTTGGCTGGGATACTGCTGTGCACTCAATTTTAAAATGAATCATAGACCAGGGGACGAGTATGGACTTCAAGCGGACCAGTGGTTTCAAACTGACCCATATCTGAGTGTGTCAAGTAAAAAACCAAAAATAAATTCTACAAATTTTTAGACCTGAACATCAGATTTATAAAAATCATAAATAACAGCACACTTTATTACATCCTAAAGTTACTCAAATATCTGAAAATCAAATTCAAATTCAAATTATAATATTTATTATAAACCTAACAGTTATGACTCCTTCACAGAAAACACTTTCACTAAACCTTAATAAGTATTTTATAACCATCCCATCAAAGTTTTATAGACGCATATAAAACATTTACAATCCATCCAGGCAAAATTAAGTGGATGTTGCGAAAATCCTAAACAGAATCAAGTATTCAAAATTGGTTTAATGTTTCGATAGGCGGATAACACAGTGGTCATAACCGCTAATCTCAAATTGTGAGTCATAGCAGTAAAATATAAAGCCTCTTAACTTATTAACGATGGCCTGTGTGTCATGGTGGCAGAGTCTTCGACTGTTACCCAAGTGGTAGCAGGTTCAATATTTGCATACAAGAATATTATATCTGTTTGCGTATTTCTACGTATAATATAATTTTTACGTTTACAATACATGTATAACTAACTGTTGTCTATAGCTTTGCTCGGGTGGAATTCTCTTCCGTTCCTGCTTGCGTGGTAAATTCTTGGGATAAAATTTATATGTTATTCCAGACTATAATCTATACCTGTACCAAATTTCAGTTAAATACGTTCAGAAGTTAGAGCGTGATTCAGTGACAAACATCCAATCTTACAAACATCTTCACAAACTTTCACATTTATAATATTTGTAGGATAGGAAGTTGGTTTGTAGGAAGTAGGATAAATGTTTTATTCTAGAATCTGTTTTGCTTATGAGTCGGTTATGTCCTAAGACTATTTATTTACTACTTACTTTACTAGTGGAATTCCGTATTTTCAGTGATAAGCCACATAGCATTAGTTACTGGTCATAGAATATAATGTTGATAGTTTACTAAACCTTTTCAACTGATAAATATTATAGCTATGCAAATAGGTCCGTTAAAATTAATTGCTTCCATAGCATAGAGGTAGTGATTGCGACTCTGCAAAATGCCGGGTTTGATTTCCGGGTCTGACATAATTATTATGAGATTTTAGTATTAGGAAATTAATAGTAGTAACTGGAAGGCTGGATAAAGTACCTACCCAATTTATACTTAAAATTGAAAATAACTGGTGAAATCAATACATATCAATACATTTTATTAGAAGATATCAAAAAAATAGAGGCTATTCTAACGAGGTGCGTAATGACAGAAGCAAAAGATAGGTTAATTTTTACGGACCTGTGAGAATAAAAGTCATGGATGTTAAGAAAGAAAAAGATAGAGAAAAATACATACATGTACATTCATTCAGATTTCTTTCAATCCAGGAAAGGCAAAGCCTTGTACACTTCAAGAGCTTATAAACGATATAATATAATATATGAGCACATAAACTTGCTCGCAAGGTTTGTTGATAATACTATCATTGAACCTTACAAGCAAGATCAGCATGGTTCTGACCTATCTTTTACCAGTATACATGCTCATATCATATACCTCAAGGAAGCGTTAACGAACTATAGGCGATAATAATATTGTTATCTACGCTATTTGTCTCCACTGTGTACACCGCTACAATGCACAAGCGGCCATATGTCATCTGTCAGTGATAGCGACTACACTCATTTCAACGTACTGCATGCATATCTACTACATACACACCTATAAATACTAGGTATATCATAAAATACACTACTTGTGTACTTAACTTGCCTCACCTTACATTTTATTAACTTGTTTCTTCACAATATCAACTTCTACAAACATCATCTCTGGTAGTTTCCCTAGTATTCTCACCTATATTTTAACATTAATTAATTTTCCTTTTTTTCTTTTTTTTTCTTTTTTCTTTTACCTTTTTTTCAATTAATTACACTATTTAATCAGTTTTATCTTTTATTATTGGCTTTGAGTTGCGGCGTAACATTTTCTTTATCAACCACATCATGTTGCCTAAGAATTAGCTATATTGTAATTCCGCTTCATAATTCACGGTTTAATAATACACGTACATTTGTATTGGTTATTTACAACTTTAATATACCTACAATGCTAAACTCACATTCCTGTGCATGCAAATATCGTAATCATCTTGGCATAATATCTCAATAAGAATTTTAATGTTGAATGTATAAAATAATAGCAGGGAGATTGCGGACATGGCTATTTATATAAATCCTACGTTTGTGATAGTCTTGTAGGCTACTAGGTACTTTGCCAATTTACTTAAGTACTTGAGTACACTCAATCTGAGACTATTGGACTTTATATCTCTCGCAGTCCTCTAGAAGCATCTAGAAGTATGTGATTTATTAAAAACATCGATAGATAATAATACTCAATCAGTATGAGATTACAAATCATTCTAATACAAGAATTGGAACATTTCTATTCTTCTTTTAAATACTGTGGTGTCACGTATTTGAAAGGATTTATCAAAATTTGAATTTGCCAGCGTTTACTGTTTATGAGGTTCAAGTTTGTTTCCCGGTTCAAGTTTTTTCCATCTACAAATTCTTAGTAACACTAAAATAGTCTGATAATTTGCCCGATAAAATATAGATGACATGTAATGTAGGAGTTGATACAACTCTGCCTACCCTTCCCATAAATATACAGTAGAGTTCGTGAGTAGGTAAACCTACAGAAAAAAAAATACCTAGTGATGTTTTTAATACATATTCAAATTCATCTCGTACTGCTGCAAATTTATAAAATTATAACTCCTTCTTTAGTAGTTTCGCCATGAAAACCTAGCCACGTTTATGATCGACGCGTGCACTACGTACCGACGGACGGACGTAAACAACGTTTATTATTAGTGAATCGCGATAACTGTACTGCGTCGGTGTACATAGTACACGTGTCAAGTTTTTATCTGTTTATTTTGTGTGTACTATGTATGCGTCTGCGCATGGGGGATATGTGTGTGGATTCAGAGATTGGGGATAATGAGCGTGGTAACCATAGTTTATATATTTTTAAATGCGGTGGATTGCTTGCTCTATGCATTTTAGAAGCTAAGGGATTTTCCGTTCGAATTGGCATTTACTCAACTGTGGCACTATCTAAAATCGCATCTGGATAACACCACGATACTAGAAATCCATATTCTAGGATAACAACTTTGCTATAGCTCCTGTATTAGTCAGTATTTAAAATAAAATTTTATGGTTTAAAAATTATTACATCCTGTATAATTATTATTAAAATGTTAATAGTTTCAAACTTATAAAAGCTTTACAGCAAAAGTGCCTTAAGTAATGGCGTTTAATCGTTTTTTGCCATCGCAGTAATATAATGTGTCAACTGCACCCTTGTAACCATTCGTGTTTTTAACGAATAAATTATAACATAATATCCTTTATGGTCATTATTGCCTCGGTCTCTTGGGTTAAATTTCTATACAATGTTATCCTAGCTTCGATGACGGGGTCAGGTCAAATGTTACTTGATTATTCTGTTAGGAAATCTTTAGTTGTAAGGACTCTGGATACAACCCCATTATACTTCTATAATCTAGCTCTCTAATAAAATAGCTGAAAAGATGCGTGATACCATCATTGGCCATTTTATCAGTGATATATATTTGGGTGTACTTAAATAAAAAACACATAAAATTTTAATATTCATAATTGGTAATAAAAAGAGCAATTAAAGTAAAAAAATAAACGGACATGCACACATAATCATCGTAAAACATTCACAGGACAATATCAATAACTCTAATTCTTAATGTTCCAATAACTTGAATAATAACAGTTAAAATGTCACAATAAAAATATAACATGTTATTAGTACCTATTACAACATTAGTGTAAGTGGTAACATTATTAGAAACCCCACCCTGTACTAAAATTTATTTCACGCTTAACATTAAAAAAATTAAACTCGAAAACAGCGAATTCGCCATTCCTGTTGTGCTCCACCGCACCCACATATATTGAAATTATTACCGAGTACTCTACAACAATATATGCACTCGCGACACGAACACAGAAAGTTTCTGAACTTTTATGAATCATAAATTCATGTTTTAATTGAGTTATAATGCTTTATAGCTGGTGTGTTTAGTAAATTCTTCGTAAGTATCGTTTATAGACGAAATGAGGTGTATTCAGCTGATTTAGTCGACGATAAACATGATGAAGGATCGGTATATGCAACTAAATTGTTGGTAAATGTAAAAGTATAAGACTTAAATGAAACAACCTGTTTCATTTCCGTTTACATTAGTAACCACAGGTACGTATCACGGGCACCTTTACTTAGCCCAGTTTTCGTAAAAACAATTTCAATTTATCTCCACGAAATATGGGGACTTCCGAAATTAAGAAACTTAAAAAGTCTTCAGAAAGTTCTTAAATCTTTCGCGTTGAGACAAGGTGCTTCACTCCAAGGCTCTACTCGTGATATTGAGGCTCGAAGGTAAAGTTTCGGAACAGTATTATAGGATCAGATAGTTAAAATCGCCGAGGTTTGGATCGGCGAATTAGTAATTGAAATTGAAGGTTTGAAGTTTTGAAGTAGGCTGAGAAATGGGAAACATGATGGAATATTTTAATGTAGTAGCTTCAAATTTCAAGATATTGTCGTAGTTTTTGAAATATCTGAAAGTACAAATATTGAACCGAAACTATCAACAGATAAGTAATTAAAATACTCTGATGCATCTAGAGGTTACAGTTGTTCACGCTCATACCAAAATTGAGCTTGCTTTCAATCAAAGTCAAATGCAAGATCTTAAATAAATAGGTTTATCCTTGAGTTATTATTGGCTTTTACTATCAAGACATTAGCTAGCAGATTAAATCAAGTGGATGATATAGATCGCGTATGTGACTGTTAGTATGATGTAAAACATTAACTACTTGTTCGTATTGCTTGGGCGCTTACTCTTTAGATATAGTACCTACCTAATAAAAATTTGTTGCTACGAAAATATGCAAAGTTAAACAAAAAATATAAATGTATAGTTTTATCTAATGTTATGTTTGATAATGAGACTAAAATATTCTGGCAAAAATTTTCATCTATCTTAAGATACTTTTTGGTCATGTAGGTATATGGGCAAGTTTAACGTCCTTTTGTTGAATACCTTTTTTATTACTCTGGGAGCGTTAACGGTACATCACATAAATGACTTATAAGGGCCTTAAAATATTCAGTAATCTCAGATAATCAACATCCACACACATTCTCCCAAACGGCATCTTTGAAGTCGCTAGTATACTAAACAACATGATGTAGCGAAAACTAAATTACATAAGAAAATATATTGCGTTTACCGTTTTGGACATCTCACCAATTTACATAGAGATAGCAATTGAGATTACTCTAACCATATTACTTATTTGGGCATTAATGTCGCCGCCAAGTTTAGATCTAGGAACCTGTTCTTAGAAGTTTACTGCACGTTTTGGCTACTTGTCTTTAAAAAGATATCGTTGGATCTTGAGCCAGGTCTAGCGTAAGAATTGTTCTATCTTGCTTTGAAGCTGGAATAGCTTAGATTTATTTTAGTGTTACTAGTAAAATTTCATCTATAATTTAGTTTTATTTGATCTTATACTAAGTTTCTATTAAAAGTATTGGATTTCTTCTTGAATTTGGGTTTATTTTCTTCTTAATCTTAAATTTAGTAAATATTTCCCTTCAAGTTTTGCTAACCCTTGAGAAAAAACAGTAAATATAAACATATCATGATTATTTACACGTTGATAACTGCAAGGTTGCAAGACCAACGCTAATATTTGTCTTAACCATATTTTCTAGGTACTTAATGTCGACATTAAAATAAACAGGTTTCTTTTATATAGTCTTAACTTAAAGTTAATCTGAAGTATAAAAAGGCATATTATCTATAGGTATTTACTGTGTAAATAATGACTATTGTATTAACAAATGCTGTTATAGCGTTCTTTAAGATAACTTTTAACACTAAGTCTTTTTCGTCTTGGTCATTATTAATAAAATGAAAGCTATTATTGAAATAATCGGGAATACTCTAATTATATTTTATTTGATGCTGATACCTACTGACGGCTTTAGGGAAACCATCATGTTGTAGGTACCGTGACTCAAACGCAACACTCCATCCCCTAAGCTTCAAAACATAAATCCAGATAAAGTTTATGAGTCTTATAATAAAGTTAAGTGCTGGTTTTCTTTGATAACGTTAAGTAATAGGATTTCTTCGGGCGTTCCAATTTGTATTAGCCCTGTTTTATCTGAATCTATATGAGCCTTCATAATAATCTGATGTATGATTATGTTTAGGCTCATAAGGAAAAAATACATTACAATGTTCATTTACGGTCTTTAATAGTGTGTGTAATCATTTACAAGATAATATTTGAAGACTTACTCATCTCATTTCTCAGGTCTTTGGTTAATTTTTAAATCTTAAATACCTTTATTTAATTAACCCAATCAGAGTAATGTTTTTTATTCACTTCAAGAGAGTATTTCTTTTCCTATATTATATACCTTCAAAATACTTACTAATAAGCCTCTTCCGTTACAAATACTGAAGTTATTGTTAGTCACTTCAAGGCAACAAATTGTAGGTTGCGATCACCACCTGTCTCAACATTTTCGCCACAACTGTTGCAGATAACATCTGCTACTCACGGAAATGAACAGTTGTCAATTGTGTCATGTTTTTTGGTTACAGCACTTGTGCAAATATTGTTTTCATGAGACCTAAAAATTGTTTCAGTTTTTAGTTCATAAATGAATGTGGTAAAGTCGTGTGAAACTGAACTTTTAAAACGAATGTGATCGATTTTGTCATGATATTAATGTACAAATATAAATGTACATTTAATGTCTACTACCAATGCAGGCATGAAAACAAAAATAACCTAATATTTGGAAGTAACAAGACTATTATTTGCTAAAGATAAACAGGTATGAATACAAAATGACATAAGAACAATCAGATTCTATAGATAAATGGTTCAATGACAGATTGCTCTGTCAAATAGAAAAGCAATTCTGTAAAAAACCTGTAGGTACGCACTGTGATGAGAATTGATCAGCTCACCATGCAAGTCGCCTAAGCCTTTTTTATTTCCTTCTTACAACGAATACATAAATACGCAGACAATGATCGCATATAAAACCTTAATTCAACCGAGATCCGAATCCCGACCCACACTATAAAAAACCGTCGATAAAACCTGAATATCTATTCATTTTGGAATCACTATAAAATGAAAAAGAATCAATAGTTTAAGACAAAAGAATTTAAAGGGGTCCGTTCAAACGATTATATATCTTAAAAGTAATGAAGTAAAGACCATGTTAGGTTGTAAATATTGGTTATGTGGGTAGAGCGTAGTACGGTAGCTTAAAAAAATAATGAAAGAACGAAAAATGTTTTTAAAACGAAAACATAGTGTTGGAGATAAGGAGCGTTTTATTGTCCCGAAACATGAGGGCGGCTAAAAAACTCAGATACAGGCTGTTTGTGTTCCACTAGTTTTGTTTTTAAGTGTTTATTTATTATATTCAAGATATTTTTGACTTCGAAAGAGTATACAGAGTGCTAAGTGAAATAACAGGAATCAAATAAGTTTTATTCAATTATATTGTGGTTTATTATGTATTAGGTTTGTTGTTAAGATTTAATGGTTTTGCAGTTGGCATGGTCTAATGCCATAAAATAATTATGTAATTATCATGACTTTTGTTTAATTACATTATTTTGATTTATTTTAGTTGAAAATAATTCGTAATAGCTAAGCTATATACCTAATGTAAATACTATTTTAAAACCAAGTCGTTCACCTAAACTGTTTGATATTTGATACTAGTTTCTGAAAAAAAAAAATCAATCAATTCACGTAGATACATAAAAATGCAAATGAAATACATTCGTTACATTATTTTTATCGTGAAAAAAGTATGACATGACACATGACGCATACGATAAATATCTAATAGAATGATAAATCATAACATCCTGTACATAATAATGTACGACGGGTTAGAGTTATAATAAAATGAAACGTCCTGATAATTGAAAAATAAAACTACAGAGCAGGCATTGTCATAAATGTGAATAACTTTACAAGCAGATTTATGACTTATATGTGGCAACCAATCATTTCATGATAATATGAACCGAATTAAAAAGAACTGAAATTCTAAACACCAAATAATTTGAAGTTAGCTTTAAATATGTAACAGTTGTGATCGAAATTGCCCCGCAAAATCAGTCTGTTAAATAGTGTTTCGCACCAAAAGCTCCGTAAAAATACAATTTCTTCCATTTCCGCTAGAACGTTTGATGCACTCCCCTTGCTGTCAGATTCGATATCTCCCTCAAACGTCCCCGTCAACTTGACAGCCTTGAATCCAGTACCTGTCCTCATCAATTATATTTTTTTTATCGGCGAAGTATCTTCTAACATTGTCTAACATCTGCGTCACAGCTTGATCGATGCGTTTTAAATACCCTTGGCTTTATTGCCAGGTAAAGCCTTTGATTTTAAGGACTATCTGGTGTAGAGCTCAGGAAGTAATTTCGGAAAGTATTCTGGCAATTTTTTGCCAAATGTAAGCCAGGGGTTAATCTAATGCTTCCTTAAACGTACAAAAACGGAGTACGTTAGGGTAATCTCAATAGATTTCCCAAAGATACACTAAAAAAATATACAAAAAGAGATACTAAACGTACGGCTACATTACCCTAAAATTTGTCCTGACGGGACCTCAATAATGCTGGCGGGACTTTATTCCATTGCATTGACTTTTATCTTCGACTGGGGAGAAATTATCCTATGGTTGTTGCTTTTTTTAAACGCTTTAGATAAGGAAGTTTGGGAATATTGCAAGAGGTTTTACGGAAGATTTATGGCTTTAGTATCTTATAATAGGTAACTTTTGCGTTGTGATAAATCAATACAGATTTTATCTGAAGTTATTTCTGTATTAATTGCAGTTTATTTTTAGAACGTACATTGCCACAACCGGTTTATAGTCATAAAAGTGATTCTGTTATAAATATAAAATGTAAAATCTAAAAAAATATTGACGGCAATATAACTCGTAAAAAGTTCGGGCACATCGAGTTTCTTACCTTGCAAAAAACTTTTACCAAAATAATCTCTGAAACTGCGAATCAATACTATCACAATCCACATTAAAAGCACATTTATTTTATCGTCAAAACAAAAACTAAGATCGGAAACATTCGACCATGAAAAAAAAAGCCTCGTCGTCGGGGCAATCTCGATCAAATTGTATAAGAGGATTAAAAGATTTATTGTATAAGACTGTAGGAAATTTTCGGGGAGGCACCCCGTTTTACATCGTTACATTTCTTCTCGTCTGGCTACGAGTACGTGAGCTGGCATAACTTAACTGAGTGCTTAAAACACTCGTTTATTTGACATGCTTCATGTAAATGTATATTTGGTAATGTGGTTTCATTCTCCAGAATTCCTGCTTTCGTTTTAGTATCAAGTTGCTCTGTAGATTTTAATAACGAATTCTGTTTTAAAAATATAAAGATTGATGTGAAACTTCTTCTTCTTTTTATTAATGGCTACAGCAGCATAATCACCGCAATTTCGCCAATGTAATGTAATATAATAGTTGACTTATACGAGAGGTTTTTTGAGAATTGACAAGAGAAAATAAAATATGGTTGCATTAAACCTATTTCATCTGATGTTTGTTTTTGGAAACTGTTTTATTTTACATCGATCTTTACTTATTAAAAGGTGTATGTATAGGTCCATTAAAATGTCAAGACTTGATAGGTACTTGCACTTAAAATGTTAAATTGTATTGCTCTGTACTAACAATATATTTTCTACTTACAGGTAAATGGCAACATTGGTACAAGCATTATGGTGAGGCTATATATAAAGAGGGTAATGCACTATTTTATATCGACTCCTTTACGGCCACTCAGGCTACCTGAGGAAACTATTGCGTTTCTTTACAAAACTATAACAATAAATTTGCCTGAACTTCGTACAACGTGGATCGTTTAACGGCTAAACGTTAATGTTCATTGTGATATATACTTCATTAGTTTGATTTATAAATTCGTTTAGATACATTTATAGTTTAGATTAAGTGTCGTAAATGGTTTGACCTAGTTCGATTTCTGCATTATCCTCTCTATGCGTAGTTAAATGGATTTATGTACCATTTACCAGAATGTATTAACTTGATCTGCTTATTAGTACTTATCCTAAAAACTTAATGAGTATTTTGAATTTTATGTTTTATTTTTAAATAACATGAAGCTTAGAAATAGGCTTTATTTTTTCTTGTGTTGTTTTATAAGAAAAAGTCGATTATTAGATAACCATTAGTTATAGTTATCATAATGCACGACGACCAGAGTACATTAAGAAAACATAATTTAAAAAAAATGATTCTCTATGTCATTAAATCTTGTGTACAAAAGTTCCCAAGTGCTGAAGTCTCCACTCGACTTTTTCTTTTCCATCCTTAAAACTTTCACCATCAAGTAACAACCTACCCTATTCCATCCAAAAAATAATACCACCCCGGCAAAACACTTGCGAACCTACCTCTTCACTGAGACTCATTCTTTAAACCCCTTTTTTCCTACCAGACGTCGGGCACAAAGTAATTAAAAAGTTCCCTCTGTTAGAAACCACTTCAGCGTTACTAGATTAATACGAGTATCGCGTGTGCTAGCTAGTTTCATTTCAACTATTTGGTATTATTTATAGTTCATAGTTGAATTTTGTATTAAAAATGCATGCTCATGTTCTATATTTAACGTCGCGTGATATGTTTTCCTTGTTTATTTTTGTCTGTCACAATCCAAATATGTATTATCGATTCGTTTCGGCTTGTTACTTAAGCTTGCGTATTTGGTAGCTACTTTTGCAACATGAAAGCTTCAAGTATTTATGAAGTAACGGTGACTGTTTCATATTTCAAAATAGATTGTTTCATGTACATTGAACACACTAGTACACTCATCAAATACTAACGATTTTGGTTTTCATAATCATCTAAACTCATAATTCAAAAAAGTGACTTGTCGTATCGGTAACGAGTGCGACATAGTCGTTCTATATTCAGATCAAACTTACTTTACCCAAAACTGTAGCAGTCAATGAGATGACCACTTCAATTACTACACCATAGTTAATTGAATCTATGATTACAAAAATAAATATTTATAATATACGTAGATGTTTCTACTTGCTTTCATTGGTTATATTTATCATCATCATAATTCCCAGAACTCGTACCAATTCAAAGGCCAAAAGTTCACGCCGCTTACCTAACGAGTGCTAATCCAGCCTAACATTAAATATTATAGTTTCCTGCTTGTGTCTTTTTAAGTGACATGTTAATTTGTCTGCAAGTAGCCACTTCCTCATTAACGTTAGTTGCACGTTCGGGTTTGTAGATGATCAGCTGTATTAGTCCGTTTGTCTCTATTAGATGTTCTATTTATACTTACACTAGTGTTGACCCCGTTTAAACTGTGTACGCATTTCAAATGAACTTTTTCAGATTTTTCTTCGCATATTTTCTTAAAAGTTTGAAATTCAGAATCAGATATCAAAATTTACCTTCAGTATAACAGATACATAAATTAATTTTTCCAGGATTGATTCTGTTTGACTCTTAAAATTCAACATCACTCTGATTCATCAAATTACATATAAATTAAAGTTAGCCCTATAGAAACCAACTCCATTACAAAAGCGAGAGAAATTTGATGATGAGTAATCAATATGAATCCTTTAGGTCCGCCCTTCACATTTCTCTTGTCAACATTTCCATTGAAATCAATACAGGCATAATCAAAATCGGCTCCATAATTTAGCAGATCATATTACTTACACAGACAGACTTCCTTTTGTACTAGATACGTTTTGATGATGCGTATCACCGCAGCTATTTGATGTATAAATTGCGAGCACTAATTAGTACTAAGGGTACTCAACTGGTTCTGTAGAATAGATTTATTTTTAGCTTGTTCAATCAATCTTTTTGAATAATGTTGTGTTATATTTAACTTGATCAGAAAAATGTAGGTATATTATACTGGCATATTTTTAGACAAAAGCTGATGTAGGCTAAAGACATATAACAAGATTTTATCATTAGCAAGAATATAAACTGCTTGCCAAAAGCAGATTTCATAAAATTTTGACCAAAAAATATGCGTAATAAACTAAAACTCGTCATAATTTATTTGTGAGTCACGAAAACAAATGTTGTCACCAAAGTAATTGAACTAGAAACAACTCAAGAAACTTACAAAATGAAATTGGACATCTTTTGTTTATTATTATGGAACCCCATTGTTCTATCCATCGAATTTCCATTGGGCTTGATAAATTGAAACAAACTGAAAAGTTGACTTCCAAAGTTGAAGAAACTGCCCTAAAATTGGAACAGGATTCATTAATTCAGTGTAAGAAGTTGAATTAAATCATTCGAACCTTTAACTCAAAAAATTTTAGGCACTACCCTTAAATGAAATTGTTCAGTTATTAATTGTTACGATTTGAAAACAAAAAGTGAATTTCGTTACTCCAAAGAGTTGGATTGTCTTGTACAAGTTATAATTTGATGGAATTGAGTGTAACTTTGAGGGTCGTTGTATTGAAGCATCATTGAAATTATTGTTAAAGTTTAGAGTGTTTTACTTGTGTAGTTATCTTGTGCTCGAGTCTGCTTTGAAATTTTAAATGGGTTTTTGAATGCTTTTGATCTCAGATACAACTTTGTGTTTGAAGAGATTTTTGAACTGCAAAGTTTAATACTTGTGAGTTTTTGTTTGTGAATACACATGTTTTAGACAAACAGACGGAATACGTCTTATATATAATAGGAAAATTTATGATATCTTAAGTATATTTAGTAAAAAAAAATAAAGTTGACTACTGCGTCCCTAGGATAGTTGTTTTGAAGTAACACAACCGTGTTAGTTACATCTATTTGAGAATAGACATTTTAGCAACCATGAAAATAAATATTATGAAATCAATAGTTCAATCTTCCAAATACAGCGAGCAAAAACACAACCATCGAAACCCTTTAGATCACATTTTTCCAGAAAAATTATGAAGTATAATGAACCAGCGGGAAGTAAGTTAGCATTAAGTATTCACATTTCCATAGCTGTCTCTGTCGTAGCAGTTAAAATTTCACTTGGCTAAGCAAAATTTTCTGTCCGCTTCCTTTTAGGGAGAGGGGAGCGCCGAGCGAATTCTTGCATAAAATTTACATCGAGCGGTCCACACAAATTACCATTTCACTTCTTACTCTGATTAAATGTTGTAGAAAAAATATTGCTCTCTAAATGTAAGAGAAAATTCTTGGGTTTTCGACTCATTAAAATTGATGTTTTGTTTTTTTTTTTCGTCTCTGCCTGCTTGGTGCTCGTTCGAGAGGGATCCCGTTCCAGTTTTACATTTGACTTTTGGGGTCCAAGTCTTTTTACATAAATTCAATTTATTTCTCTCCAAAAATGATACGAGCTTTTAAATTCGGCTTCCGAAGCCGTGTAGTTTTGTACGAAAAACAGCTGTAGCCCGACCGCAGGGAATTGCCGACGTAATGTCCTACAAAAAATGTGCCAAAACTTGGCAATGGCCGAGCGGGATCTATCCAAAAAAGGTGTGTGTTACAACATCTTTCACGCAAAAGGGTGAGAAAACAGCGGAGGCGAAGCAAAGATATTTGGCAGGCCTTTACAGGCTAATGATCCACTTGATTGCGGTTAAGTGTCGCTATAAAAATGTCTAGATGTTGCCAACTAGGGAGAAAACAGTTGCTCCTCTAAAGTGACTATTTTTCCTGGCAACCTACCGATATCATGAGACAATTGCCTTTGCAAACACTTTAAGTGGACGACAATTGATTTTTTCCCACTTCGCTTACACTAACTTAATTTTGTTGTGTTCCGAAAAGCTTTCGTTATATCACACGGCCAACTTTCTAAGGATTCCATGAACATTTTTGGAGATAAAATAAAACAATACTCACATAAAGTAAAATTTTCAATGAAAATAATAATATCACCTTCGATACCTTTACAATTTATTTTTTATACTTTGTTAACGCAATTTCCTTAATCTTATTTGCATCCGCTATCAATAGTTAACGAAAGAAATTAATGTTGATGAATGGAAAATCGCATATGAAATCATAATCATAAGATTGAATTATTTTTCCACAAATGAATAATTTCTCAGAAACTGTTCATCTATCATTGTATATTGCTACGACAGAAGCAGAAACGCTGCCAACTGTCCGTGTATATTTTGATCAAATTTTATGATGAGTTTCAGGAAATACAGTTAAAGTAGATGTAATAGCGCCAACATAATGGAGTGATCACCTGTTGACTTAAGAGCAGTTAATATCTAGTTGTTCTTACATTTACTGAGAATGTGTTAATCCGGAAGGATTAAATTACACGTTACTGCTTTTCTAAACTTCTAACAGTTATGTTTCTTCACTTTATTTCCAATTTAACAAGCCATAAAGTTGCGTAATATTTATTTCAAATTCTTTATCATAAACTGTCTTACTGTTATTATTCATAGCATAGACGTCACACTACGTATGTATTTCAAAGCCAAACTTCTATTTTTTAACCATGGCCAGTTTTGGCATGAAATACTCAAATCTTTCAAAATAACTCGCAGCGGGTGAGGCGGTGAATCGATTTGGAATTCATAATTTAATCTGGCGGTGGTTTAGCTCGGAAAATGTTTAATTTATTCATTCAATACCATAGGATACGACTGTTCTTTGTTGACATACTGAATAATTATAATTTGGTCACACCATGTATAAAAACTAATGTAATATAATAATTATTTAACAACTTTTACAGTAGGTAGCAAAAAATTTAGACATCTTACTTAGTGGTGGACAAAATTTTGACCACTGAATGTAGCATACCCAGTCAAAGCGGTTTGGAATAAGAGAAACTCTATCACCAAACGATTATTTTCATTCTGCTAGAATAAGAAAAATAAAGGTGATAATGATAACTTTTAAGGAAACAAAAAGAAATCATAAATTTGTGTAACGGTAGATTCGAAAATCAAATACTCTCGTCTCATGCCAACAATCCCTTTCAATATTGTGGAACTTTCCACTGTTCACTTCTGCCGTGGGAAGATAATTCAAAGCCAACGATCACCATTGAAAAATTGTTTAATTAACACAATATTCTAACTCCAAAGTAACTCTTAGGAGCGGTTTTACCAAAAGTTGATACAGTGTTTCTCAAAGTAATGCAATACTTTTGGTGTCGGTCGAATAAACGTTTCAATATTCGAGGGCTTCATTAATCACGGTAATTGACAGGAAGGGGACTTGGACGCTGTCTGCCTTTCCACCTTCCCTCCTCGATGCGGTTGTGCTATTGTTTTGATAATGATAAAAAAAAAATTATAAGTTTTAGAAGCCTAGCTGTTGTTTTTATAGCTGATGTTATTTCTGAAAAAGGTTATATTACTCGTGATTGATATCATTTGAATGTATTCATATAGATAAATATTACTTATATTAAATACATATTAGTTCAGTGTAAGTCATAGTTGTCATTTCAGGTAAAAATCATATCTTTTTGATAGTAATATTTCATTGGATAATACAAACCTAAAATTAATTACCAACATACTAAAAATAATAAGGTTGTGAAAGAAAAAATTGAAGGAGCAACAAACATCTGATTATACAAAGCGCTATCAGCTCATAAATAGATAATGTAAAATAAGAAAATAAAATAATATTAACGATGGGAAAGGCTGTATAATGATGTTCTACAATAATGATTTGATTGCCCGATTATGTTCGTACAACAAATTATTTAGTTAAACAAAATATTTGTAAAGAATTAAGGAAATCCTTTTCAGATAAAGGAAGTTCTAGTATACAGTCCGACTTTAAGGCCGAGTAAATAAAGGCTAGATACGATTAGATTAGCAAATGGATGGAGGAAGTAAATTGACCTCTGTATGTTGTTTGCCCTGCCAAGGACTTGTCGTAACGATGTTTGACTAGGTTTCGTTATGCTTACAGCGGCTACTTTAGTTCATGAATATGTTGCATGTTCCGTTAATTAAATACACTATCAAATTATATACAATTTGATATAAACTCGTTCTGATAATGCTTCTAGATAATTCGCTACCATGCTCAAATTGATAGGCAATAACCTTTCGACTTTATTGGAAAAACTCGGTGGTAAATTTACCTAAGCCTTCCCCAGTATTTGGCTGTCACATTTAATTTGGGCGAAATCACCTATTAATCATTTATGGAGTCATTAATCAGATATCAGCTTGATATCCTTTCTCACTTCTTCAAACGGAGAGGATTTACTTGACAAATTACTTTTTCGCTTTACTTAGGCAGAAAAGGTTCATTTTAAACTTTAAGGAAAAGTTTTTCTTCCTTTTGTATGTTTGTTCATTTCTTTTCATTTAATATTAACAAGATTTTATAATCGATTGAAATTAAAAAATGTGTTGTTCTAAGGTTTCAATTTAAAAGCTTTTTTACATAATTGCTATCTATTCAAGCCAGTGTCAGTATCTTCTTTGCTTACGTACTCAAACTCTGCTATAGTCATTTGAGCACGATTTTTATGAACTCCCAATGCTTGTTGAGAATTTTCGTTGCGAGCCTTTTTCTCGTCAGAATGTACGTTCTTTCTTTTTATGGCTGTGCAGTTCATTTTATCGTTTATTAAACTGTGTATAGGTTGGATATTAAAGAAGGATATTGTACTCATAAAAATGAAGGAGACTTTGAGGATTCCTAAAGATGCCGTTTTATTTCAAGATTGAAAGTAAATCAATTGGAAGTAATGTATGATTTTGGGTAATTCAGAAGTTTAGATATATTAAATAGCTGAAATATTTATAGCTGAGATTTAGATATAAAACCACCTCCTTTTTATGTCTGGGAACAAATCAGTATCTATACGTTTAGACGAAAACTTTAGTAAATTTAAAGTCAGTTAGATTCTTTCGGCCTGATTAGATAGTTGCTGTTTATTTCATTAACCACATAAACTAGATTATCTTCAGCTGAAATGAATAGGTATTGAATCTCATTTAACTAATAATGCTACCAACGATATATAAAATTGTGTAACGTTCATTATTCCACTGATTGCGTATACTATTGCAAAATGTGTCACTCCATAAGGCTTAAGCACCCACGCAGGCTCGACTGTATCAAGGAGATATTTCAGTTCAAACTATATTACTCTTTATAGTAAAATATTAAGAGCTAAAATCGCTATCTCAATTCAAATTCGATGTCAATAATTTATTGTACATTTATGAAGGGTAATTTTTATTATGATGTTAGTAACGTGGTGTTGTTACTAATTGGACTCTTATATTCTTGTGATTGTAGTGCAGATTAATTGATGATTGAGGCTGCTATGATTTATTAATCTTTATAATAAAATGTAACATCAAGGTAAGGTCTGGTTAGAATAATGAAAAGAAAAGGCATTTATGTAATACATTACTACAATTATTACTTCGCTCGATGATAAAAGTAATTGATGTGTACGATATTGTGTTTATTTCTTGAATTGTTATATTATAAATGATGATTATTATTGTGGTAAAACAATAGTCGGAAGCCATGATTTAATTCAACCACATGCTTTTATAGTGGTTTCCTGATATCATAATCCAAAGTCTGTTAAAGCCTTGGATATAGAACTACAATAATACATCATTAATTTCGTTTAAACTGTAGACATCGAAAATTTCTATTTGTTTTATTGAGCAATAAACTTACGCGTATAATTCCAAATAGTCTACTTCAATTATTGCTTTATTACAAAATTTAAAATCGTTAAAATTATAAACATTAGTTAAACTAAGCAAACAGTTAAAGATACAAAACAGAACAACATCAAATAACACTTGCTTAATCTTTAAAATCAGATCAAAATCCAAACACAGCTCCCTTTACTAACCGAGGTGAAACATAAAAACTGATTTTAAGGTCAAGTTTCTTAGATCCTACCGAGGTAATGACTGTAATGGACACGTAATTTTAACACGCGAATAGTATAGGTTTCGTAATAAGCGCGAGGCTATTATGACTGATAATGATTTGAATTTTGTATTGTGTTAAAATTGTTGCAGTTGTGCGTTTCTTGTTTAAAGAGTCAAGGATTAATGAAGTACTTGCTGCTAATTTGATTATTCAAAGCGTTATAGGTACTGTTTTTGAAAATAGACCCATTTAACACTTAACTTACGTATAAATTTTTTTAGTCTACGCAATCTCATTTTGATCAAATTTAACATTTGTTAATACAATCTTATGAGAAGTATCCTAAAAAATTAAACTTTTACCATTAATTTCATCCAAAATTGTATCCGAAACTACTCTTATCTGTACGATATCGTCAACTAAATCAATCTATTTGTCAAATTAACTATAATGAAATGCTTAACTATATTACATTAACGCTGGACTGAATACATACAAAATAATTAATTTCTATGTACATATTTAAAGTAACTTGTATTACTTATCCCATTTGCTTAGAATGGAATGTGGTACGTTAATTGATGTTATTGGTAAGGGATGAATATAGGTTATCCTCCACATCCCAGCTTTATAGTACGTGGTTTATATTTATGATATCCATTTGAATATCATTTGTTAAGCAGATCTTTAAATGTCGATTTGATATAGTAAATAAAGTTGTAAAAAGTTTACTAACATACGTACCTACTCGTAAATGTGAATCCATAAGTATATTTCGAGTCATATTTACATGAGATAAGTTTATGCTATCATCTATTTAGCCTTTAAACTTTGTAATAAAAATGTAATAGTCAAAATTTGGAACTTCTAAAGCTATAAAATAGTTTGCTCAATATCTCTTGAACCGAATTACAGAGTATTACAATATAAACAGGTGAATGAATGGTTCTATTGAAGTAGTCGGTCATTACCTTCTATAGTGTACATAATAAGTAGTTTCCATGACGACGGAAAACCTTCTCACGGCTTCCAATATCAGGGTAACGGCTAATAAAACTTAAGTACGACTTGTACAAATTGTAACAAGGTAAGTACTTAAAAATAAATTGGATATTTTACAAGAAAACGCTCATGATTTTTAGAGTAGCCGTATAACATGAAATTGGTTGTCAGAAAAGTCAAGTTAATTTTATTTTGTAGTTGCTGGTATTTTGGGAATGAAGTAAAACATCACTTTAATGAAAGACTCCATCATCTTGAAAAAAACATTTTAAGTGCACTCCACTTTTTCAAACGAAACAAACATTAAATTATTCGCTAGCAACAAGAAAACGCCCTAAATTATACTAAACCAAATAATTTACACATTTCAACGTGTCAAGAGCTCGACACAAAATAAGTATCATTATAAATGTAGTTTCATACACTTAATACTCCCCTGACAGGTAAATAGTGAGGTCATAATTACAATTCACGCACTCATTGTTCTAAAAAAATGTTAACCGGCCATTTGAAAAACCACCCTATTTGCATAAAGGTGGAATTGGTAAGCGCATTCTTAATTCGATGGGGTAACCGAAATTAGAACATGGCGGGCAAACACGCGATGTGTTTCTATTTGAGATTTTTATCTCTCCAATTGATGGTTATATAGTTACGGAATGAGTTTAAAAAATACGATACTGTGGTTTTTAGGGCCAGATTTAGACTAGCTGAGCGATTTAAAGGTTAGATTAAACAAATACAGTTAAGTTAAAAGTTACCATTATTTTTAAAATTAATACATTCTAAAGATAATTAGTCAAGCTAACAAAACTAAGTGAATTAAAAGTTAAAGCAAAATTGACATTAAATTAACTATGACTCATATCAAAATGTTCAATGCTGATTGATTAGGTATTGTAGATAAATTAAATAGATTTCATTATAACTTAACCGATAACGCAGAAACACCTAATTATAATATTTTATCATTTTCTTTTTCGAGCTTACCATTAGGGTTACCTAATATAACTTGTGATGTAAATAATACATTGAGCCTTAATTATTTTTCCTAGTTTAGTTTTTTATTATTTACGCATAAACGCATCAGCTTATGAAATCGCTTCACAACAATGAATAAAACCGCTCCCTCAGAATACAATACTGCGTGATTAAGTTAGTAAAGATCGTTAGAAAAATGTTGTATTTGGAAAAATAACAAGTGTGTAAAATCTAATTATTTGTGTTATTATAATGCTCTGATTTAGAAGGAAACCTCAGGTTGACAGTGAACGATTGTGTTACTGTTAATGAAGTATTATGTTATAAAGGTGGGCATGCAGTAGACCATGTTGATTCGTGAGCAAAATTCCGTGTGTAGATTGATATCATAATACTAAAAAACTGTGACATTTACGCAACAATGGTGAACGTTGGGTAAATATTTTTTTATGTAGACGATTATAAGCATATTTAATTAGAAAATTTCAAAACACAATGCTTATACGGACCTTTAAGCGGGGAGTGAAAAGCATTTTGATGAGGCCGTCAAGCTGAGGGCCGTCCCTGTAGCACTACCGGTGTATGTAGTGGTAACCCAGACTTTGGCTTACCATCAGGAGAGGTGAAGTCATTTTGACGTGTCCTATATAAAAGAAATCTACGTTATTAAACATAGTTGCTGTGTACTTAGATGTAATTAGTAATAATCGAAAGCATTTTAACTTTAACAATGAACCAATTAATCTTCTAAAACGTAACGTAACATAATCCACAGAAACTAACTTCCTCCTTGTTCTAACTAAAAAACTATATCAAGGTTGGTTCAACTAGGAAGCGAACGAGCGATCCAAGTGACCTTGCGAGGTGAAAGCCTAACCTTAACTTGTGAGCTTTAGTATTCCGGGCTTGTTATCGGTAAGTATAAGTTCATTGACAGTATTATTAGTTCTATAGCCGTATATTTTATTATTTCATGCACGTGATCTGAAGTATCATCAGTATATTAATATATAATAGAAAATACTTGATTTGATTTCAAAGTAGCAAACAACCATCTGGGTTATCTAATGTTAGTATAGGCAAAGCAGCTGATAAAGTAAAAAAAAGACTTTTGTATTTGGGTATAAAATTTCTAATAGCTGTATCCTTTCTTATCCAGACCAATATGTCCAGAGCCGAGCCGACGATTCTAGGACTAAACGGTTCAGCATTTTAAACCTGGAATTCTATACCAATATACCATGTCGTCTTCTTAAAATCTCTTAGGTTCTACTAACCTTTCGATCTTGGGCCATATCGAGTTCATCAAACTAAATATCATCATTTTAACGTCTATCATTGTTGGCATCTGTAATGGAGCCTTCATTCTTAATAGACTAAACTTCCATTACATTATCAGGCGTGTTGAAAAACTGACGAGCCGAATACAAATAAAAGATAACCAGAGAGGCATACACGTAATCATTGACATTAAGAATATCTAATTTTCTCCTAATAAACCCGCAGTCACTGGCAATGAATTATAAAATCTATACACCGAAGCAGAGATTGCCAAGCCATACGTAAAACGTTGCTCGCTCTCGCGGAATGAATGATTAGTGAACGAAGTATATCATATTTCGAAGGCCTTGGCTCTGAGATACGTACAGATATTATCTGACTTTCACAGCAAGATTAATGGATGTACTTTATTGCGGTTTTCTGTTATATTTAAAGGTCTAGAGCAGGTAGCTGTGTTGGCTTGAGAGAGATTTAAAAAAAAAACTTTGTACTTTAACCGACATTATTATGCTATCTCTACTAGCTGCAGCCCGTGACTCCCGATTGGAACCTGTTTTGGTTCTTTAATTTTATCTCTAAACCAATTTTCAATCAGATCCATTCTGCTGATTTTGCGTGAAAAAGTAATAAACATACATCATACATTATGGCGACTATAGTAGGTACTAATTTCACAGTGTTTTTGTGAGCGTTGAAACATTTTTGATAGCATATCTTAGCCTATACTATTTATAGTGGTAAGTACCTATTACATATAAATTCATAATTTCAGTGTAGCTTTTCTGTTTGTAATAGTCTATTGATGTCAACCGGTAATTCTTTCCTGCTTCAATACTTCCTCATAAATTCTTGAAAAAACTTAACAAGATTTTTTGTCCAACCCCCGCATATACAATTTCTCAGTCACAGTAAAATATGCTCCTGAGATATTTATTTTCATGCATGATAAAAAGGGGTTGTGTATTGGTACTTAAACCAATAAACTTCCACACTTTACTAAAGTAAATATTTCCTTATAAAGGTCTTAGTAAAGTTGGAAAATGTGATCATTCAATTCGAAATGAAAGAACGAATAAAGAAAACCTCAAAAAAATGATTTCACATAAAAATTGTGTACGTACACATTATTATCAAAATTTAATACTTCTTCTGAAAATACTTTCTAAGAGTTTGTAAGGAAAGTTTTCAATTCAAGAAAAAAAGTTGGGGCTATTGACGTAAATCGACTTTATCATAATAAATTTATTGCTCCAGGCATATTACGGGGTCTTTGTAGGGTGAAAGAGCTCGTTCTCGGTCGCAAGGAGTTTATGTATATGTAACATTATGTAAATTTGCTACACGATTTATGTTTACGTGATTTTTGCTTTTTATATTATAAGTCTTTTGTTTTTAATTTTTAGAAACCTTTGATTGCTTTTTTAACTTCGAAAATACAAACATCTTGTAGAAGCATAACATTAGCTTTACAGATGTCAAACATAATAGAATTCATTGTACTTAGTATCACTTAACATTCGTTAAAGAAATCGGATTACAAGTCGAACAAACAAAAGGCAAGAATATTAAGTCTGAGGCGATTAAAAATAAGCTTGAATCTGAGTAGCTATACAAGATTGGATACCATATAAGGAAGGTTTACGTGGGTTCCTATAATAACCTGCCATTTTTTACATTGTAACGGTCACAGAGAATGATAATAAGATGCATTATAGTGGCTCTTGATTGTTACTTGAGTACAATATTTATCTACAACTTAAACGTAAAAAGTTGTCTTGACTTGTATAGTAATTTACTTATTCTTAACTGTTGATATTTCTTGGGCACTTCCTTCTTAGTTAATTTCTGTACCCTTGATAACGGGTTCCGGTGATGGAACACCCTTTAGTTGGTTACATTCCAACATAACAAATGTACCATGCTTTGATGATTTAACCCAGATAGTACAAAAATGCTAATACTGACAACATGTAGATAACATAAACATATATTTTTTTGAATCTATTGACGCTATTCCTGATAACAACCAGTTAATCATTTTCTTTTATAATTTATTAGCCATAAATTCGTAACAAGTGCTTCTATGAAGAATGATTAATGCAATAAATTTCTTATACCCTTCGTTATCAATCTATAAGGTGAATTGAATATTCCGGTTCTGCGATCTTGATCTTAGTTATAAAAATAAAGTTATAAATCTTATCATATTAGACAAATAAAGTATCCAGTATAACTTTTGTGAATGTAAAAGTACTCCAAAAGGACCATGATCCTGTTTTCTGTAATGTAGGGTGAAAACACATTTTGTCGTCCTTTCGCCTAAAATCTAAATAAAATCATAATGAAGTCACGGTGTAGAGTGACTCCGTAAAAATATATTTAAGGCCATATACTTTTATCACGCTCGGTCCCAAGGCATTGGCTCTTAAAACTTGCAAATGTTACACCCTTAACGTTTTATGTGTATATTTTAAGTGATATTCTCATAAATTCTGTAAATGTTATGTCACATAGAATATACAGACTGTTTCACATTTTTACTTGGTTTCTGGTGTAATACTTCCATAAAATTTTTGATTTCTCTTCAAAATGTTTTATAAGGCATAATTTATTTCATTTTTCGTATTTTTAGTCCGTTCAAAATTTTTATTAAAGAAAGTAAACTGCACGATGATACGATGCGTAAAGACTAGCTGTTGCCCGCGGCTCCGCCCGCGTGGATGTCGAAATCCGTTTCAAAAACTATCCTATCTCTCAAGTTGGATCGAACTGCACATGGTGTGCGAATTTTATTATAATCGGTTAAGTGGTTTAGGAGTCCATTGAGGACAAACATTGTGACACGAGATTTATATATATTAAGATATAGTTTTTATTTACTTAAAATACAATATACCTTTAAGTTTATATCAGTAAAAAACTAAAATGATTCACATTGCATGTAAAAGTGACTAAAATAGTTTAACACAGCTTTTTGATGCAAAGTTTTATGTAAAATTTACAGCTATTGCTTTTTAATTTTATGGCGTACCATAAGAATAAGCCTACGTTTAATGTGCATTGCTTTTAAATCTTCTATCTAGACATTTTTTATGTGTTGTTGAAATGTTATGGCAGTAATCCTTTCCTTATTATCTGTATCTTTGGGCTTATGTTCTATCTCGAATTCTTTACTATATTCAGATTTTGAAGAATCCATCTCAGAAAACGTGATACCAGTTTGAAACATTTTATGTAAATGGATAGCTTATGTCTTCCTGATCAACATGAAAGATACAGTATGTAATTACAGACCTGTTAAAGAGGTACTTACGCGATACTGAGTTGTTTAAACTTGGCAGGTTATTTCTTCACTTACGTCCATAATTATGCATCTCTGTTGTATTAATTTTTGCACGCAATCTCCTTGGAAAATAGGTTTCGATAAAAATTATCAAAATTAATTCAATTCTTAAAAAATTGGCATGTTTGCCTCTAAATTAAAAGCCATATATAATCATTTTAAAGGAAATCCTTATAATCTAAAGTTCTTTATGAGTTTAGGGGACATTGAATACACAGACTAGAGGTGGGCTCATGGACGGCGGTTTATAATAACGCTTACACATTGGGGTATTACTGTAATTTGGGGTTATTGAGGTGAAAGAAGGTACGGGGCTCAGGGAAACAAAACCCCGAAATTATGAAACGGATATTTAAAGGATAACGTTATTATATGTAGGTATGTTGTTATGTGCAGGAAAATGAAAATTTAATTAATTTGTTTCGTGCATTTATTAGCACAGGGAAAAAATATTGTATGGACGTTAATTGGTAGAAATACTATACCTTAAAAGCTAAAGAATGATATCAAATTAAATTAAACTTCTCATTATACTTGCAAATATGAATTAATATGAACAGTTTCAGTATTTGATGCATTTGCGTGCACGGTTTTGGGACCCAATTATATTGCTTTTATACCGTATAATGTGGCAACCGAGAGAGATGTGATTATTTTTAAATATTATATAGGTAGTGATGTTCTACCTTCTCAGTGTGAATAAATCAGGAAGTTTCATCGCCTCTAAAGACAACTCCAAAGTACAAGTTTGCTGCATTTCGCTCGTTATGAGAGTTTCAAACGCCTAACGTATCTTCTTCTTTAAAAAAAATATCTTTTCCTTGTTTCTTCTCCCTATTCTCTTTAACAATTTTTCTGTACTTTTTTCTTAGCTGTATGCAAAGAAATAAGTTGCTGGTACTCCAATTTATACATAGGCTGGTAAACAAGTTTCTCTAACATTGTACGTGATAACTCGATCCAAAAAGCATTTCACAATAGTAACGAAATCGAAATTGGGATTGGTCTTAAACACAAATTAGTTCCGGTAGGGACCCCGCTGGTCAGTGCGGTACCGACGTGATGGTTTGCTTTAATAGGCCTGCCCTTTCCGCGTCACAAAAATCGTGCAAGTTGTATTAATAGTTGCGCAGTGTGATAATCACGATAAACAACTTCACTACCGTTCACTAAGATGATGTATTTTTCTTTTCAATTTTCTCTTTGTTTAATCGTTGGATTCAATGTTTAATGTGGAAGTAACTTTACCATAATCTCTGAAGTCAATGTGATTTAGTTTAGTCTAATTACTGTCTATAATGAAATTTCCAGTATAAAAATGTTCTATTTTACTTGTTTTTTTTTGTAGGTATCTATTTACGCAAAGTTCTTAACTTACAAAATTCTATATTTTATTTTGTATATTATTGTTGTCTTATGATTTAAAGTAGTGATAGATTGTTCTCAAATTTTTTACTATAGATATTATGCTGTCGATAAGCTGACTGCTTCATCTTTTCAAAATCATACTTTCGTTCAATCACATTTAAGTTGAAGTTGATCTTTAACAAGTTTTCTATCATGATACATTTCTAAAATATCAAGTACAAACTACTATTTATCAATATAGTACTGTAGTATTAAATTTATTCATTCATAGTCAGGAATCATTGACTCCTATGGTCAAATTACATTCACGAGATTCAAATCGAAACGCAACGGCAGACCGGTAGGCATTACGAACGCGTGCATACGACAAGGAAGTGTATATTTTACCATAGTGTTAATAAATACAGTTGATTATACAACACACTGCGTGGTTATGGTGATTTCGATATCTAGATCGGAAATATTTTGTTTATATCGGCGACTAAGATTATACCTTGGATTTTCTTGCGCGTCATTTTTATTATTATGACTTTTATAATAATGAAACATGTAATCTAAACCTAGCTAATAAACCACTTTGAAGAAAATGAACGTTATATAAAAAATGCATATAAGCTGATAAAGTATTAAATTTCATGTAAATTCTTTAGAAAAGCATATTTTAAGGGATACAAGGACTGCATAGGTCTTATAGTTAGTGAAGTTCATTCAAAGGGCTAAACTTCTTAAGAGTAAAGGATTCACTCTAATCTATTTAAACAATGCTGTACTGTGCGCTGGCAAATCTATTTATTATATATTTCAATTATATAATATAATAAAATTATATAATAATATATTTCAAGGAAATTTATTAGTAGTAGTACTATTGCTAAGTCTACCATCGACATCAAATTCAATAAAATTATATGAAGCTACCCACTTAAGTCTGAGTCTAATATCATATTACCAAACAAATCACAAATAACTAACATTCAGACTTCCTGTCTCCTCAATATTAGCGATTACATACACCGTGAATACATGCGTACAGTTGAATTATTCAATTTTTTAAATCGTATTATAATTTTTTCAGAATATCTAGGTGGTGATTTAAAAATCTGGCCGGTCATTCAACCACATTGTGGGAGTAAAATAACAATGGGTCGTTTTCAAAATTCACGTATTTGAGGTAAAAAATGAACCGTTAATGATGGCATTCTGTTTTTTTTTCAGGTAAGGAGATATTTGGATGAAATTGCGAGATATCCTGGTGATGGTATGTAAGGTGTTTTTTTTAGTTAAGTGTCTAGATCTAGAAGATAGAAAGATAAAAGGAATTATTATGATTACAACTATGTCTGTTACTCTTCAAGTCACAGTGAATGTAGGGTCAGGCATGGATTAGATTTATGTTTAAGTATACATTATCCTAATTCTGAAATAAAAAATAAAACGAAGCATTCAGTCGATCTCGCACCGTATTGTGTCTAACTGAAAGGTGAACGGCCTCATTATCGGCCGCTGGTGAATAATATATGGGACGAATTTCGCGATTCTACCGATGACGATCGTATAGTTGCGTCATTGTGGAACTGATTAAACAAGAAAATTGTTTATTTTTATGCTCATAAGAACTTAGCATGATGTTTGTTATTTATAGTAAGAAATAACTCAAGAATTAGTTAATGTCGAAGGTTTAGCACAAGTTAAATGTGTTGCAGTTAACATTTCTTTGATTGGAAAACTACCGAAAAAACAACTTTGAAATGTTTTATCATTCATTGGAGACTTCAAAGTCGTATATAATTAGGAGACAGTCTATAAGGTTGACCTATTTCTATAACTTCTACTAGAATAGAATAATAAGTAGCTTAATTTCCTACAATATCGTGATCGGAATCGAAATTCTGAATTTATTGACATAACGCGCTTACTGAATTCAAAATAATTCTATAAAATAACACTTGCATTCAATATCAGATCATTATCATTCTGGAAATGATGATCATAGCACTCATCATCATTACCAGATTATAAACAACATTTATTGAGTAAATTAGGAAGTTATAATCTTAAAATAATCCCTTTCTTGACAGATCCCGATGAAAGTTATCTCCCGACTCTATTCTATCTTTGACAGTTCGAATTTAGTTAAGATATTACCAAGTCACCAGCCAGAGATCCACAGATTCCAGACGACCCGTGACGGCTATAATAAATGTTGACTTGACAGCCGTCCTGAGTTCGATGGCTTGGACGTGGTCTTTAGAGCATGAAGTGACTTCGATATGTAAAGAACGTTCAATCTGACTTCTGACAGTTCTGACTTAGAAATTTATCCTTTAATCACGACACAGTTTAAAAATTTCGCACTTACGATTCTATTCAACATTCAAATATAAAGAGTATAATGTCATTGTATTTATGTTTAGAATACCAAATATATTTTGTTTTTAAATTATATTCTTGGTCTTCTTATTCTTCAATGAGGAGAGTAAGATTATCTTTGCCATAATCTTCCATTTATTACGTATCTTAAAACTATTTTGCAGGATTCAAAGTGGTTTATTTATTGAGTACTTTACTTTGTATTCTATGCGTACTAAACTTAAATCTAAAGTTAATTACTATTTTATTTTTACACTAAATTCAATATTCTCTATATCTAATCCTGTTTTTGGTCTATATCTATTTATTAAGATCTATTATGATCGTTCTCTAAGGGATGGTGAGTCTCAAACTCGAATTTCGTTATAGTCAGTACATACGCAGTATGAACCGGTCGGTTGTCAATCGGAGGTCAAAGGTAAATAACCTGGACCCGTTCAATGCCTTTACTGTTTTTTCTTAAGCGTCTTAAATTTTAGCTCTCGTTTTAGCAATTTGTTTTTAATTATTTATTTGTCATTTTATTTTTAACTGCTAGATTTGAATTTTCTGCATTATAGAAATCGACTAAATTAAATAAATAATTTTTTAATGGTTACAAAATTGTACGTAAATTTCATAAATTGGTCGGTACAAAATTAATAGGAGCACTATAATATAATCGTTTAGACTAATTTATTGGTAATAAAAACTATAAGTCGTAAAATGTTGACCAATTAAGATAGCGATACCATATTGGAAGTATTTTTTCCCAAAAAGTGGCTTTAGGTAGTTTAATTTATCAATACAAGCAGCATTTGCATCTGTTTTTGGTTGAGTAATAATAAAACTATAAAAAAAACAGATGTTTGAATGCTAAACTAATTATGAATAGCAAAACAAGTTTCAAAACTCTGTTTTACTTATTTCCTTTTAGGGATATATTTGACAGTCATCGTTGAAATATTGTAAGTATTAACACCAAAAAGTAAATCTCACAATAAAAATTTTACCTACTGAGTTTAGTTTTTTTGTGATTATATACACTTTGGACACAAAACATACCGTCTGTTCGATCGTTGACCTCACACATACTACTATCGAGATTTTACAATTAGATAATAACGTAGCTTGATAAACCAATTACGGGTCATTACGTTTGATATTTCGAACAAAAGTAGGTATGCACATAAAATTCAAGTTTCATATCTGTCTGAATTGATAGTAAACGTGACACGGACTATATAACTAACAATATTATATTTGTTACTGGAGAACAGTATCTTATTTCTAAAATTATAGCACGTTGAACAGAGATTTTCAAGTAGTTTTTTTTTTATATTTAATCCACTGGATTGACTGCACCCTGCCTGATAGTAAGCTGAGGTGGAGACTAAAAAGTAGTGGTTACCATTCCCAAAGGACGCCCTAAGAATGGTGACCTCTACCCAGATGGCGCTGACAGATGCTTTTTCACGCCCCATCTTAATGAACCCGGGATTATAAGGAGAAGGGAACACGTGCCAGTGTATAGATTGTAGACAGAGAACTTCTTAAAAATCTCAATGTAGTCACAAAAGTAGTGGGCGTGCTAGTAAACAATACATCAAGACCAATGACCTCCTATCTGTAGTATACACCAATATATTACACGTTGTAAATGCGTATAATACACGTCTAATCTCGGATGATCCAATTACGTATTTATTTACTCTCATAGTTTGTTAATTATGGAACATTTATTCTTCACTATATAGGTCAAGTCTTTTCCAAAATTCTATTCCAGTTAGAAGTAGTGAACGAATGGCAATTAATACTTCGTTTTCTAAATCTCCTTTAAGAAAAAAGAATCATGATTTGGCACGTCGCACTATGGGACCAAACACTATTTACCATCTCAAAAATGGTTTTGACGAAAGTCATAAATCCATTGATCTTTTTATAGTTTTATACTCTCAAAGGATGGAACTTGCGTATTAATTACAAAAAATATACAATAAGTTAGTTTTAAGTATATAAAGTGAACATCAAACCTGGGCATAAATAATTTTCATGCCAATTACAATACCGTTAAGGAAGTTCAAGACAAAATTATTCGGAAGTTTTCCAAGGAAGTATATTAGTGTTATACATCATTAGATAGCTTAGAATGTACACTATGCAATCACGTTCAGTTTTTGTAGAAACAAGAATTGTTTTATTTTTATTTTATTTTTTTAGTGAAGTAAGGAAAATTTCGATTTTGTTTATTTCAATTGGAGTTTTCATTGTTGCCGAAGGCTGCCGGTGTCAAGTTAATCGCTCTATTAGAGACCTTACTTATTCAGGAATATAAGGATAAAAAAAAAACTTGCGCGTTTTTTGCGCCAATGGTGATTTAGAAGCAATATGTCAATCGGGAGAAAAAATCCAGAAAATTACGGTTCTTCTTTTTTACTATGAAAATTATTTAATTATTATATTTTGATGTCTATCTTGTTTTTTTTTTCATTTCTATAATAGAAGCATACATTAACTAAAAAATAGACCACAAGAATCTTCCCTTGGCACTTTTTTTAGCGGTATCGCGTTAAATACGGATTGTCGACACTACACGCATGGATAAGATTTATGGAGACGATGCTCCATATTTCTTACAATTTGGGTTTTGAGAAGTGGTCAGCAACAACTTCAGAAAACAAGCAACACAAAGAAGACAAGAAGAAATATGTCCAAAAACGTTTCCGAGAAGTGCTTGGTTTACACATAGATAAACCACGTCAAGGTTCCGGTAATAGCAATGACGGAATTACGGCAAGGAGATTTTTCCAAAATTATTAATGTTCGGCAGAGATAACCGAAATTGATGAAGAGTTAATCAAGAGATTACTTATATTGTGATTCTTCAAACCATGGCATCGGGATTCCCTATTAACGCAGAAAAAATCGGGCAGTATACATTAATAACTGCGCAATTATATGTAAGCAAATATAACTGATACTACATGCCATCTTCAGTCCATAAAGTACTTATACATGGTGCTAAAATAATAGAGCATTATGCAGTTTTGCCTATAGGACAATTATCCGAAGATGCCCAGCAAGCCCGAAATAAAGATTACAAGAAATATAGGCTAGGTAGGTACATCACGCTAGGAAGTGTTCCAGATCAGCAACAAACGAAGACGTGCTGCATATTTTGTTATATACATCTGATTCTTATATATATATATATATATATATCTAGTTTAAATAAACTCAGTTTTCTAATATCCAAAGAGTTTTTTGACGAAGCTAAAGAATTGTTGGAAATTGGAAGTGATGAACAGAATAAGCGCAATTTTTTTTTAAATTGTGTTTCATGTAATTTTCAGCATATGTATTTGTTTAATAATAATAATAATTTAGTTTTAAACTTATTTTAAGTACTTAAAAGTATAACTTTTATTGCTATTTTATTGTAACTGTATAATTTTGTATGCAATTTCGTATAACTTTCTGTTTGTCATTTTCTTACGAAAAATATATAACTTTTATAATGATGGTGTTTAATTTCTTTTATTGCCTAGATATTCATTAATACGAGAAAAAAAATTCAAGGAGAAACATCACAAAACAACAGAGTTATCGATTTTTGAGATGGAAAACACCGTTTCGTCCCATAGTGCGTCGTCGTTAGAGTATAGTAGTAATCTCATGAACCAAAGCATAGATGGCGGCACGTGCATCATTAATTGCACCGTTTCTTGCCAAAATAATAGTGTGTGTTAACTATAAATCACTGGGAATGCATTGAATTGGGCACCTGCAAAGTGTGAGTGTATTACATCAGCGTCTGATATAGATTGACGCCTTAAGTTTTACTATGACTTCACCTCGCCTGATGGTAAGCTAAAAGTAAAATCTCTGGAATTGTTTAATTTATGTGCCTATTGTATAATAGTTCAACTACTTAAAATGTATTAGTTAACAGCCCGAGTCATTAGCCCGACCAAACTGTTGTTTTGTTATTACTGCATCATTAAAGTAACCTCATTTTTTCAACGTCTGTATTTTTACTCGTTTATTAGGGCTCGTAAATTTTGGATCTAGACTCAATTTACTTAAAATAAATTACGATCTTTTATGTGTAGGGTCTTTAAAATCATTCTTGATTTTATTATATAATGACTAATGACGTTGAGATTGGAAAAGGAAGACCAAAATTACCTTCAGTAAAGAATAAATTTGTTTCTTTTAAAATATATTTTTGCTTGTAGCTTATGATGGATTTTATGCATTAATTAAAAACACTCCTGGCTGTAACCGCTTTACAAATATTCAAACAATATCTCTCTATTTAATAAGTGCTAATTTCCAAATCATAAAAAGTTTCAGGAACGCATAGTGGATAACAGAGTCCATAGTAAAAAAAATAAAGATAAAAAAGTGAAATATAAAAGAAGTTAGAAAGAAGTTTTGATAAACATAATAATGTCAAGTGTGTTTATAAAACGGTGACGGATTATAGATATCTATATCCCAATTAACAAAACGTATTTGAATGTGTCAATTGCTAAGCTGAAACTGACCAGACCAGTCTACTTATATATAGATTATATTGCTGGCCTAGTTTGTTGCCATTATGGATGATAACCTACGGTCTCAAACTTTATCGTGATAGGACATGTCTATCACTTTCCATTGCGTAGCTGGGTCGTTTTCTATATGTACTATTAAAGATAATATCTCAGTATTACCTACAGTGAAAACTGCAGTTTCTAGTCATCTAGAATGTAATGTTGCGAAGTTTAATAATATGTATTGTATATCATGGCTCCCTATTAATATCAAAAGGAAAGATTTATGCATTCCCGGAATAAATTCCCTTGAAATTTTTGGATCGCAGAATATATTCCAAAATCAAAATATGAAAAACATGGTAGGCCTTACTGGGATTAAGTTTGACGTACATCCACGTTTAATCTGCGTTTATCGTCGCTGGCCAGGCGGGCACAGTCAATAGCGATCGACGGGTTAATCCGTCGGTCCTGGTCCGTTATATTGTTTTAATAACTTGTGAATTTATGCATTTTTTTTTTGGAAAATTCTGTTCGGCATATTTTTTTGATCAAGTGCTTACTTAAAAAATGGAAGCTACTTTTATGATAGGTATAAACTTCGGGCTGTGTTTTTGAAATAGTATTTAAACATCTATTTTATGAAAACAAAGTTATGTACTTTGAGTTATTGCAGGTTCGACAACAAACACAGAGACAGACAGAGAAACAGAAAATACAGATAGGTTACACATCATATTGAGAAAGTATATCTTTTTAAAAAAAAAGTTTGTCTATCTGGCTTAGATGAAATAAAACGTGTCTTAACCACTTTACTAAAGAAGCATATCAGTAACTTATTTCCGTGTAGAACTTTACTTAGGCCAAGAGTATTTTGGCAAGGTCTTAATACTTACACGAAACCTGTAAAAGTTTTTGAATTAATAACTTTTAAAATGTCTTATCCAAAGTAAAGCGAGGAAAACATTTTTCGATAAGAATTATTTTGTTTCCTTTAGAGAGATAAAGTGCCGTAAAATCGTACCCCTTTTTCATAGCAGTGCAGGTGGTTATAAAGATTATACAAATGTTGATACTACTCAATGGTCTGGTAATCTATCCTGGTGGTGTAAAGGTTAATGACCGTCGTTACAAAGAGGGGTGTTGAATCTGGGAGAAGCAATGGGTTCTCCTCAGCGTAAATACATTATTTATCTTTGTAACTGTTGGATAAGCACGTGGGACGTGTAATGGGCTCGGTAAATGTAGCGAGGCAGATAGGGGATGATCCTGTTTTTTTTTTTAAATATTGTTATGCTTGTATCATTTTTGTGTTTGTCTTTCATTACGAACTTCATGATATAATGCTCTTTAAAAGATAGGTTCAGAATGAATTGCAATGTTAAATGCTTCTAAATCTTCTTGAAATCATTATAATATTAATTTGGCAAGTACAACCCTTAACAACTAAAGCCAAAAATGATACAGCGAGCTAAAACTGGAAGCAACCCAAAATATAACTGCTGACCCTATTTCGTTCTAGATTACACACGAGTCGCTTAATCCCGTGTTATCATCAAACACACTTGCCCGTTCGATAATGTCCTGGTGCCAAGATAATGCTTGCCCCCACTAATTTAACTATGACTTCTATCACAATAGTTTTAGAGTCGAGAATCAGTAAAAAAGTTGCATAATTAAGGTTGTGGACATCGGGGACGCAATAGATTGACGTTTTGATCCTCTTTTGTGATAAATATCTATTGTTTTAGTACCTTTTTCTTTTAGTAGGCTTATCGATCGATCTAATTACCGTCAATCTTGGCATCTTTACTTTCCGTGAGCAACTTTACCTAAGCATACCCTGTATTAGTTTATTTCAAATATTTTTTTAACTGTGGCATTTAGCACAATTTTACACTTATTGGTAGATTTTATAATAAATTGTGGTATCCCAAAAAGTTTTTCAAGCTGGTAACTCCCTCAATTGTCGAAGTATCTTGCTTTTTCATGGCATGTGGTCAATTATGTTTGCTATGTCACCGCCTAAAGATTGGTTTTTCTTGCAGAAAATAAAGTGCAGGTCTGTGGATTATATAAAATATTATAGGAAATATAGTTACTATGGCGTATCATAATTATTCAATCTTATAAAACTTCTATTTCTGGAGTTATTGGAAAAGGTAATGTTGGTTGAAGTTAGGTAAAGTTACCTCACTTGGTACAAAGGCAACTTTACCTATGACTAGGGTTGTCACATTTCGTATAGTTATTCAGAACATAATAGTAGGTAGGTACTTAGGTAGGTACCTATAATTTTTTGCTATTTGATTTTGTTACATTTTAGAGTTAGATATAGATATTATTGGGTAGGTGTTAAATTTTCCTGATAAGGTGCCTACTTATTTCAGATATACCTACTTATGCGACTTTAGAAAGGACAGTTTTAGATGCTTTAGTTTTGGACACATTTTTTCTTAATTATGTAGGTACCTACAAAAGTAAGGTAAAGAATATATATTATTAAGTATAATATAATTTCTTCAACCTAGCGTTAATTCCCAGTCGCATCCCAAGCTTTCACCTCGGATTCTGGGGTCCACTTTACCAGTCTTAACTGCGGATTTGGCTGGACCTCTATATTTTTCGTTAAGCGACTGTGACATTTTTTATTATAATGATCTACGTGAAATAGGTATTTCATTGTTTATTGTTTTGGAGGATTGATCCGTTCCTATTGCGTGGTTCTATGATAAATTAGGTATTAAAAAAAGTTTTATTATTTTTGACAGCCCTGATGACATTCACCCATTTCTATAAAATTCGAGAAATTCTTTGGGCAACTTTACCTACGTATTGGTATTATCTATTTAAACGAAGATGGCCGCTTCAAACATACATACATCCCTTTTCTAGCGCCAGAACTATTAGTTACTTTAAGTCGCGTGCACACTGCGGCACACATTCTATGTAAAATAAGGCTAGGTAAAGTTGCCAAAAATGTGCCAATTTTACCCCGCTCATACTTTTGATTATTACAGCGATTCTATGTGGATTTTTGTAGATTTCAATAATTCAACCAAAAGAGACTGTCTTTTTTTACCACATAGGTTAAGCAAAACTTTCATAACTAGCTTCATTTTGGAGTAAATTTCATTAAAGTAAAAAAATATGGTAAAGTTGCCACGATTGACGGTACTACAATTTAGTATCTAAGAGAAGTACCTACCTATATAACTTTAATGAAGTCAAACTAATTAAAGACACTTAACCTAAATCAAAAGTTAGCCTAGACAAAGTACGCGTAGTTTGTAACTTTTCGGTTACCGATGATAATTTAATCAAAGGAACTCCAAAACTTAAGAAGATGTACATGTAAGGTAAATTGATAAATATTGACAACAATAAAAAGATGCACATTCTATGAAGTAAGTATGTGAAATGCATAGACGTACACATTAGATATTTTCCAAATGATGTTTATCAAGGTCCTTAGAAGCAAAACAAACCGTCAATTAAGATAAAGCTTCCAAATTTTGTACGCTCCTTCCAATGTGATGTTTAAAACGAGATAAATATAAAAGCTGGTTTGAAATGCTTTATAAGTAAATACGAAGCGAAATCGAAATGATATTGTCACCATAAATCGTGACCAGACAATCTCGAGCCAAATATTTACAATGACTATCAACAAAACATTCTTGTACTTTTATTATATTTTAGTATTAGTTTAAGCTGCTGTTTTCAATGAGATTATATAAAAATTGATTAAGCGACAAGCTTTTACGTGAAATAAAAGATAATTTCAATTGAATATTTAATTTTATGCATGAACTTTCTTGATATCGTTAATAGTTTCAAGTCATTATCCTTATTGAATATTGTAACATTTTCTTTAACGATTTTTCAGTCAAACGCTTTACTAAAATCTTTTTACAGACCGACTTTTACAATATTTATTATTAGTTGTACAGTTGAAATAACCATTAATCTTCCAGCAAACGCTCGACTAAATTGTCTTAACACACAGACAGTCCATTTGTAAGGCTTTTGTTAAAAAAATGTTATTACTAATGACACGGAAGTAATAGGAAAAAGTGTTCGAAGGCCGAGAGAAAGATTTAACTTTGTTAATGGAGACATTTTCTATTTAGTTTTAAGCATTTTACGAGGACAAACAAATAAATACAGGCACAGTACAGTACTTTACACTAAAAAGGCTAGGTTACGTGTAAGCAAGAGCTGTTTACAAAGCAGTTAACAAGCTAGTAGGAGTAACGTAGTGAGTAAACTTTCACTTTAGTTGCTTATAAACAATTTAATTTATAAATAAAACCTTGCGCTGTCAAGCACATGTTTTCAAGTATTCTATAAACCACAGTATTGCCACAACAATCTAAGAGCATTGCATAACCATAAAACAAAAAACTATTAACAAAGCCATCAAATTTCACTTAGAAATTTGGAAATAAATCCAATACTCATTTCATTGAAAATAATTTCGTTTTGGAGTCTCGATTCTCATTCTAGTATCAATAATTCTAAGTGTCTTGAAATATTGCCAGACTTTACAAATACACGTATATAGTTGTAGATGGCTTGTCTAGACTAATTCACCGCCAAGTATAGAAAATATATGGGACGGAACTGGTACTGAAGTATTTAAGTTATTTTCTCAACAAACATTTATTTTTGTATTTATTATACAAATTGTTGCGAACGATGTATATAAGAGTACGTTTATATTTTTCACATTAGTCATAGAATTTTTTCAAATCTAAAGATATTTAACAGAGATTGCAGGTATACGAATAGATGCGAAAACATTTTCCCCGATATATTGAAACGGTGGCAGCAAAAATTGGCACGGAATATATCGTAGTGCATATCGCGATCGCCGAAACCCGTATTTACGTTCGCAGGTACGGCTACAGAGGAAAGTTAGAGGGTACCGCATGCTATTTTCTATAAAGGAAATCTCGAATCTCGAAAGGAATTTCTGAAATAGTTATACCTATAAACTTTATTATTTAAAACGAAAGTTACAAATATATCGATATAACTACATCTAATATCGGGTTACGCTAAGCTTGAAGTAAATTTTAGTGTGTTTTAGCGTGTATTACTGATTATATACGGTTATAAGCTACAATTTGTTAAATTTTAAAGTATCACTATAGCCATAATGTTTCTTCATCTTCATCAAGCCCATAATCATTAAACATACTGCCTACAAAGATGACTATACGGTATTATGCCAATTATAGTAGTTTCAAAATAATATGTCGTTAAAGCCGGTTCGAAATAAAAATCGACAACGGAACCATCAATTTCTTGCTACACATAACTCTGGAAACGTTTCGCATCTGTTGCGAGCCTGATGTTTTTATTGGCTTGCTATTACTGCAATCGGAGTTATCCTACCATTTTATGTTTACATCTCCCTGGTCAATAAAATTTTGGAGTAAGATTTCACGAGTCAAGATAACTGAGATTGATTGCTTAGTTTTGGGTTAGTTTGTTTTTGAGTAAGCTTTGAACTTTAGTAGTAACTGTAGTATCAAATAAAGATGGAAAGTTAGGAAAACATGTATAAACATTCTAATTAAGACATTCATTACTGACTAAACAAATAAATTAGTTAGACGTAACTAAATTCACAAAGGGATTGTATTATCTGGAATACAGTAAGCTAAATAAAATTACTTTGAAGGTAATTATGATACAAACTGAAGAAATTGATTTTAGATTACTATTATAATGTAAAATCTGTAAGATACTCAATAAAACAAACATAGATAGTAAATACCCTGTCTAATAATATAATAGTAATGACAGACCGATACAACAAATCAAAAAAATAATTGATATCATAGATCGCAACGCGACGCCTAGTCTCTATCTTGATGTAACTCAAAGGAGCAACACAAAAGCAGTGTCAAGCAATAGTAGCCTTTTGACATCGCCTTAGGCCGATCTCATTTTACAAAGTAACTGTGAAAGGACTAGACAGCTGTCGTGTTTCGTGAAATTTCTAGATGAATAGAGTCCAACGTTGGGGAAAATATTAGACTTAACAATTGAGACAAATCATAATATTTGTTATTTTATTTGTACAACACTAGTAGTTTTCTTAAAAAATCCTGATTGTGCTTTGTATATAAATAACTTACCTAATTCTAGTACAGCTTTAATTTATACTTAAATTAGAATTACTAGATCACATTAAAAGTTTATCACTGATGTTAAAAAACTGTACAACACTAAACTGGCATTTTGTATAATATTTTTCTTCCAATCTTTCCCTCTTATGTAGAGATTGCCAAGATTTCACATACCAACATAATTTGAAATTGCCATCTCGATATTTACATCTACATCAATTTGATCTAAATTAAAAATATTTCGTATCATTCCGACAACGCTAAGGGAGGGTATTTTTCCTTCAACCCTTACTTATAACGATCTATCTAAATCTATTTAGTCAAACGAGGGTGTCTTCCAAATTGCTTTAACGTGTTTTAAATGAAATCATTTGGACGAAATAAAGAATATTATTGCAACGTCACAAAAAGTTTTGTTTACTCTGGTTGCTTTTTTTTTCATAAATTATCGTATAGCTCGAGAGTTCTTTTTTTTAATTTATGACGTTGAGAGTAAAAGTTTGATCTAACAGTTATAACACGCAGAATGAGTAACAATAATTTGCCATTTAAAAATCAGGATCAATTTTTAAAAAAATACTCTCTGTCAAAATGTTGGATCAAATATTTGTGGCCAACCGTTCGTAGACAGGAGCTACGCTTTATTAAATTCTAGCGTGATTGTTTTTCTGACTGGCGTCTGAAAGTTCCAAGAGGGTCGGACTTTGTAACTTTATTGTAAACTTGTTATGATTAATGCTAACTAACTATGAATAGATTAGTCAGCGAGAAATGCTACGAAGTTAACACTTTATGTAAAATTTGGTTATTCCGACAATTTTGTAGTTGTAGATCTATAAACTGTAATAGAAGTCCAATATTTATTTTACAGTTTTTACGAAGACAATGAAGTTTTTGTGTTCGGTTTTGAAGTTACTATCAGAAGTTAAAGCAAATATTTGCATTCACCACCTCAGAGCCAAATGATTTTATCTTAATGATACCAGACAACGAAAAAACAGATTGAAAGTTACAATAAAAATAAAACAAATCTGGCATTCAATAACTTTATAGAAATGTAGCCTTGTAGGAAAAAGATGCTACGTGCTTTATACGAGACCTCAACCACAATAAATCAGTTACTGACATTACATCAAGTTTGTAACGAAACACCGACATAATTGGCTGAAAGATAGCATTCAATCTCAGAAATACCACAATAATAATAGTCTCGTGTTACCCATCTCGATATTGAATAGCAACAACCTATTAGCTACCTCGTTTCTATATCCAAGATACGTGATACCAATTGGTGTGGTTTAACTTGCCATCAACAAAAGGATTGAGTTCAAAGGATTTACATTTCTATCAACAATATTTACTTCCAAGATTCAGGAATTTAATCAACGCGATCCAACTACAACCTTAACGCCATCTAGTTTTTGAGAAAAACAACTCCCAAATTAAATTCCGGCAATACATCATTCGCCCCAATTCGTTAGTTGCAAATAAATTGCAGGCGAAGCGTCCGCTGGTACCAAGCCCTCCATAGTCAAATTATTCACTCGCGCAATCCCGCTAAAGCTCGCAGTCTCCGCCCAAAGCGGCCCGTTCGTGTAATATTAAATTATAGTGGGCCAAGTAAGACATTTCGAAATAGAAAATTGTTTCCATTCGTTGTTGTGGACCGTTCTCTTAATTCAAATGAATGTGTTTATGTTATAGCGGGTTTTGCGGTGTGCTGGTCTAGATTTCGGTTGGCTTTGAGCAAAAATATTTCCATATTCAGCTTTTCTTTTTTACCCGACTACCAAGAAGGGTTATGTTTTTACTATGTATTTTTACCAAGTCATTTAATTTGAAGACATAAATGTATACTTACACTTTTCCAATAGAAAAGTAATGGTACTATTTTATAGTTTCGTCTTTCATACTAGAATAAATAACGGCTCTAAGTCCTTTCAAACTTCCACACGTCACGAGTAGAATAAAATTATCGTAAAATAGAAAACAGAAGGTGAGTCTATGAAACTAGCAATATTTTGCTTTTTAGAAAGAGGGAAAGACATACGTGCACTACATTTTTAATTCTCGTTATAAAATTCTGTTTGCTCCAGGCTACTTTAATGGTACAGACTTACACAGACTGCAACATAAGAATAATACATGGGAGGCTAGCGGTGATACTGTTATTGCTAACATGTCCTTTATTTCACAGATTTTTTTTTTATTTACTACCTACTTCAAGGTCTCCGAAATGTTTTTAGCTTTCTTTCAGTTTATTTGTCATTAATTTTATTGTTACTAACCGTCCTTTTTTATATCAGCCCCGTCAATACGACTTCACCTCGCCTGATGATAAGCTAAAGATAAAGTTTCAGGATAAAATTTACCTTCACAACTCGGATAAAAGCCAATAAGTCAACATTTTATAGCACTTTTTCAAATGCAATAATTCTCCGCAATTGTAGAAGCAAGTACAAGTTGACAGCAAACTGTTGCCTGCCTTTTATTTTTCCTATAGGCACTCCTTGCCAAGTGTTCCAAGTTGTGGCTGTTTCGCGGCCCACCAACTCAGCCGTATCGGCGGGACTTTTAAAACTCAACTCTGATACGTTTAATATAGTGTCTACTGCAGGCAAAACTTAAATAATGCCCATAGAAAACTTGTTTCGTACAAGTTGTGGGGTACGCCGCTCCCGGCTAACTTTCCTGTTTGCTTTCAACCGTACGTATTTTATTCTTTCCTCTTTTAAATGCGACGCTTTGCATGTCGGTTACAATCGTAGACGAACCGTGTTTTAAGAGCAAACCTTTTGGGACATTTTCAAATAGAGGCTTATTGCCTCCGAACGTTGGATTGTTCTTTTAACGTAGCATGTAGGGATTCCTCCTGCGCCCATTGTTTAGTTGTGAATATTGTAATGGTCGTAAACTCACACGAAAAATGGCCTCCCTAAAAGGCAATAAACATAAACACAACTCTGTAAAGTTGGTTTGAAAAGAGCTTCGCGATATTCAAAACGGGACGAAGGGGCTTAATGTTATTCATGAATGTTAAAGCGACGCGTTGTTCCCAAACATCGTTTATATTTTGTAAGTTACGAAACAATGACACTAATTTAAACTCTAGATGTAAAGACGGGAGTTATCTTCGTTTGATGGCGAACATAAACAACAGATACGGTTTATTACTCCACCGCAATTTCGCATTAAATTTCAAAGTTTTGAAGTCTCCACTTTCATTAAAAGTGACAGTGTATTAGGATATATATATCACCTAGCAGAACTCCGAACTTGAGTAGTCCAGATTCACTTAAATTCAAATCTAACAAAATATCTAAGCCATTATCTTGAAGATCCGAAACTTTGAAACTTACAAACTAATATTGAAGGAACCCAAACACATTTAGCATCACCTGCGACAACGGTGAATAAATATCCCAACGGGGAAATAAAAGCATAAGCGTGTTGCTTTAACGCATAATGAAATGATGTCCAGTGAGCGAATGGAAAGAGCATAAATTAAAAGTAAGAACCGACTTCGTCCATTGTTACTTTTTGTTTTTGCACACCTCGTGTGTTTTCATAAAAAAGAACGAGTTTATTGACGTTTAAAAATGAAAATTTCGAACTTTTTATTTTAACGCGCTGTCGTTTGAATAAAATATAACTTGAAACATGTCACAGCGCTATTGAATAATAATAGTACTTACACCTATTAACAGTTTCTATGATTGACTAAGTTATGTATTCAAAATCCATTCTTGCAGCATTGGGTATCTGAACTTTAGTCATTCTAATACTGTGTTAGCATACACTAAGGATTTCATATCGTCTCATAATGTGGTATTAAAGTCAGAAACAGATTCAAATATTGTTGTCACAAGATAAGATCCTTGACAAAAAATGTTAAAAGCAGCAGAAAACATAACACATATTTTAGGATCGTCCAATTCGTTTCGTGAAACGTTCAATATCTGGAGCACAGCTCCATACGTATGGACGGACAGAAACGTGATAAATTCGTTGAACAGTCGGGGGAATGACACGGTGATCCCCGTTCATATTTCACAATATCCCAGCGACGAGCTCGCGTTGTTTTAACACGGATAACTTTGTGTACATCCACATGTTTTATCTTGGGTCTCTGATTTTTTGAGGCTAACGACCTTATGGATAAAGTGAGGGTATGTTCGTAAGTTAAATCTTAGGTAACCGAAGTTAATAGATTGGTGAAAATTCAAGGTTATGATTGTATTAACCCTTAAGATCTTAATAGCTTCAGAAGAAACCTATGGGCCTTGCTATACTAAGAAGCAGAGTGTTCATCCTTAAAAATGAATTGGCCTTCCAAACAAATTGACTATTCAACTTGATGTTTGCCAAAATTCCAACGGACCCGGGACCCTTTGGGACAATTTTGACAAATAGTTAGACTAATAAATTTTCATTGAAACCCTCGATAACTTTTGCGTGGGCCTTTGAAATTGGGACATTTCACTGAGTTACAGTTAACTTAATTAAGAGTTCAATTAGTCTCGACTTAAGTATGATTATAACTTCTTAAAATCTTGGGACTTCCATCTTGCCTATATCTTAAAATATATCAAAAGTCTTGCAAAATTTCAAATGTTTTAATGAAATTTCAAATCCTTTTGCTACACGTCAAAGCTTTAAGGAGTCAAATTTAAGATTAATTTTACGCTTACTGGCGTTACCTTTATTTGTTGAACTTGATTAAAATCTGACAATTTTGAATGCAACCTGCAATAACATTTTAAATACTGGGTACAATGGTAATCTATGATGATTAAAACCGTATGGTACTTAAATGTTATAATAAATAGTTAGCATTAATTAAATAGTATAATATATACACGCTTTCATCAATTTAATTGGTATTGTGAATTAAATGCAAAATGCTATAAATTCTATTCTTGATAAATAAAACAAATGCATACCTTCAATGCATGTCTGAATAGGTTCAAGGTACAATTACAAATATTTTGCATAATGAAAACTGTTCCACGGCTAATATATTCTTTTGCATGTTTGCGATCATATCGCACTGTGGCGTTATTTTTTCTGACCAACATTACGCGTTCATTATTAGGAGATTCAATCTCGTAGCGTGTGTATGAACTGTTTTTTAGTTCACTTCATTTATATGTTGCCTTGATGCAGTAATTAACTCAATGAATTTCGAATGCAGTTTTAGCATGAAACTTAATATATTTGTTGCAAATATCTGAGGGTTATATTTTATCAGCGTTCGTCTAAAATTAACGGGGCCTTAATTTGGCATTTAGGTTGATAAAAATCTAAGTAAAAAATTTACGAGGAGATAAACTTTCGTACACATTGTTGGAGCAAGTATTTGATTTTATTCTAAAACCCTTATCTAAATTGTTCGCAAGCAAATACTACACATATGGAATTTGAATCTAGTTTTAATTAACCAACTCCGAATGCACCCATTGGAATACATATTGTACCTGGATTCAATACTGTTGCTTGTTTATACAAATAGCATAGTAGAGCGCAACTACAGTAGATGCTTTTTCCTTTTGCATTTAGAATAGAACCTCTGTCCTGGTCTTCTTTTTCAATATAATATATTAAAGTAAGTGCACCAGTTTTGGATTGAATCAGACTATTATTTGGTTATGAATATGGTGTGTATTCTGCTTTTGATTTGGTTCACCTTAATTAGATAGTATTGTATAAAAACTCTTACCTAATGACATAAAACAAGTTTTACTTTGAAGGTTACAGTTGTTAAACGTATGTTAAACTGGTTAGTCTAAAAGTTTATAATCGTATTATTTGACTATAGAATGATCGATATATACACAGCTAAGCAATTTTGTTGATATGGCGTCCATTTAAGAAATAACATGCCTTCTTATCACTGAATAATGTTTAGTAATGGTTAGTGATGAAGTCGAAGACTGGATGTTTTATTTCAGCCACGTTTTCCATTTCTTTGTTAAATTGAAAATATATTCTTTTAGTTCCAAAAATGAACTGCAAATAATGAGGTATGCAGAAAGCTAAAATCTGTTTAAAAATCATATTATATTGAACGAGCTTAATTAAAAGTCTTAATTGAAAGTCTAACTATTCGTTTGAACTTTAATCTTGGAATATAAAGTATGCAATCCTCGTGAAGTAACTTTGTAAAAGTTTCATATTAAGAGGTGCAGTGGTTTTGACGGTCTAAAGTTTTTACTTTAGCGAGTTTAAACATTGACAGGGGAGGATTTACGAGAGTTTTCGACTCGATATAGAGATGAAGAAGAATTTGCGGTGGATATTGTGCTACTTGTTTTTATTACTTTACTTCATTTAAAAGCAAAGATTTGTTTGAAATGTCGAGTTATGATAGCGTAAACATATTAAAAAAAAATTAATACTTCCAGCATAAACAATTTATCAAGTGTTAAAAACTAACTCATATTAAGAAGTCTATACGTTCCCTAGCTCACACTTGTAATTTTTTTTACTTCGATGAATAAAACCTACCTTTGCACGGTAACTTGTCATAGTAAATTGATCCAAACCTGTCGCATTGACTCAAGGACTTCTGCGAACAATATCTTTCTCCTTGATAATTCCTAGAATAGTACCTTTTATTCACTAAACTAGCTTCCGCCCGCGGCTTCGCCCGCGTGGAGGTCGGTATCGCCACCAAGTCTATTTTAATAAAACAACTCCTCTCCACTCACTCCTCCACTCTCCACTCTCCACTCTACTCTTTACTCCACTCGTCTAACCACTCGTATTTTGATGAGGTTTTTTTTATTAGAAAGTTCTAGCTTAGACTTAAAATGTATCTTATGTTTGGTTGTAATTGGCTAAGTAGAACTGGAGATATAACCAAAACATGATGACCTACCTTAAACCTTGACGCGCGGGCGGAGTCGCGGGTATCAGCATATTATAAAAAATAGCATTTTTTTCCGAGCGGAAATCCTTATGGATCCTGCGGCCAGCGGGGCAGGTTATGTCGGACTCTTACTGACTAAAACCGCACGCCGTCTAGGGTCTTCTGAAGCCAGGGTGTAAGGGGGCCAACGTTCTGGCGCGGCTGTTGCCCAACATGAGGGGGCCGGATGACTCCCGCAGGAGGCTCTACGCGGGGATCGTGTGGTCCATGGCCCTTTACGGCGGCGTGCCCGATCTGGGTGGAGGCCCTGAATAGCAGTAACAGATGTATGTACTTACATTGGGAGCGCCGCAGCGCGGTATGCCTATATTGGTGGCGAAAGGAGGCGCGTGAGCGGGGACTGGACCCGGAGCTTCGAGTAATCGAGGCCGTCCACGGCCAGCTCCGCCAGGATACCGTGGTGGAATGGAAGGACCGACTTGGGCAAACGCGAGCCTATCGACTATAAAAAAAAAACCAAGTGCGGGGCACGCCGTTATAGCGGCGGTAAGACCCGTCATGAAGGGCTCACAAGGGCCCCTCGTACCGGCTGACGCAGGTGATCTCTGGTTGTGTCTGATTCGGAAGGAGCCGACACACTCAGGGCTGCACACGCTGGTCAAGTGTCCGGCGTGGGAGGTGCCGAGATAGGCTCTCCTGGCAGCCCTCGGGGTGGCAGTCCTCACACTGCCGGTGTTGATCGCAGCGATGGTGCAAAGTGCGGACGCGTGGTCGGCCGCCGCCTCCTTTCCCTTTGTGGAATTTATATGTGCTAATCACATGATATACCATCCGCTGACTGTGAAGGAAAAACATCGTGAGGAAACCCACATGTCCTAGAAGAAATTCTAAGGACATGTTCGATCCACCAAACCCTATTAGGCCAGCGTGTGTGGATTAAGGTCTAGACCCTCTCAGCTATGTCGTTATAGGAGAGGAGACCCCTTGCCTAGCAGTGGGACATAAATGGGTTGATATTATTATGTTGTTCAGAAGTATGAACTATAATAAATCGTACCTACCAAGTTTGATCAAAATCCCTACAGTAGTTTTTTATCCATGCCAAAAAAATCACTGATTGCATTTTTACCATTGGCATTGATCACCAATCATCCCCGAATAGTTATTTTGTAAATATTTCAATGTACAGAATTTACCTCTCTACAGTTTTATTGAAGTAACCTACGACAAACTTATTATTTGCGGTTGGTGCAGTAATCGGGTCTACGGATTGAACCGCAAAATTAAGTTTGTTTTTTATTGTATAATTTATCGGTCAAGTTACTTATAGTGTGAAGCTAGCTTATAGCATGTTTAACATAATAACACCATTCAAATATGCGTGTTTAGATTACACGTTGTTACAGAATGCGTTGAAGATATAAACGTTCACTGCTCGTTCCCCGTAGGTGAGAGCGTGATAATAAGTAGCCTATGTGTTGACCCGACTTCCTAATAATATTCTTGCCAAATTTGAAGTAAATCCATGCAGTACTTTTTGAGTTTATCCCGGACATACATACAGACAAACAGACAAACAGACAAACAGACAAACAGACAAAAATTCTAAAAACTATATTTTTGGCTTCGGTATCGATTGTAGATCACACCCCAAGTATTCTTTTAAAAAAATATTCAATGTACAGTTTTGACTTTTCTACCATTTTATTATATGTATAGATAATATTATACCTAACAACAGTCGTCACGGAATTCAAAATATTATTTGGAGTAATATTTTTGAAAACAGAACAATTTCGTGAGAGGACTTTTAGAAGTAGGTACTATCTGAACATTACAAAGCTTCTTAATCTGTGAGTTTTTTAATTTGTATTTAATTAACGTTTAATAATTACCTTAAGTCTACAAGTCTAGCATAACTGAATAGTCTAAATGGTTTTTTGTCGCAATTAGTACTTTTTACGCCTGTAATTTGGTTGCTAAGTGCCCTAGCATTAAGCTATTTGCCTCAATCAACTCAAATATTTAGATAATTTTAATAATATTCTCGAATGTTTTAATTGATACAGTAGCAAAACACGTAGATGTATAAAATTGTATTTTTAATGTTGCTAAGTTCTCAAGTTCAGTACCGTTGGTGGTATTTGTAATACTTTAAGGCACTACTTGACGGCCTCTGTGGCGTTGCGGTAGTACACGCGACTGCTACGCAGGGGGCGCGGGTTCAATTCCCGCTCCGTGCATAAATATATTTGTATGCATGAATATATCTATTTGCATCGGTCTGGGTGTTTCTATGTATAATAAGTATGTATTTACAAAAAAAAAGTATATTAGTATGTTTATCAGCATTCTAGAACCCATAACACAAGCTAGTTAAACTAAGCTTACTTTGGGTCTAGATAGCGATGTATAGAATGTCGTAGAATAATTATTTTATTATTATTACTTTATTGCTCGCTATAGATATGCATACAAAATTTAATGTTGATCGTTTCATAGTAGGCAGTGTTGAAGCTATCGCATTTTATTGTCGGTCCGGGGTAGTGCCGTGACATTTTGCATCAGAGTCATTTGTCACGCGTATCTCAATCTTATCGGAGTCCAAGTGCGTTTTAATAGCGTGAAGTTTATACGGACTCTTGGGCGTGCGTTTCTAATGGTTGAGCTTTTGTCGTGAATTGCTTAGCTTTTACCTAATCGTGTGTTTACTGTCTTGAGCTTTTTTCAATTCATAAATAAAATTGATTCAGGAGTCTTTAACATGATATCAAAGTATAATACTTCCCTAGCGTCTACAATATGGGGTTCTTCAAGAAGGGCATTAGAAGGTTTTACAGGGTCGGTTGTACGAGTGTAACGCTTCTGGTGATGCACACGTCCATAAGCCACGGTGACCGCTTCCCATCAGGTGGGCCGAGTGCTTGTCTGCCAACTACGTAGTATAAAAAAAGTCTAACTTTCCTTTACCCCAATATGTGTTACAGAAATGCGCAATTAAAGCACCAAAAGACAAACTTTTATTTCATTATAATTAATAAACTTTCTCGATATGACTTTACACAATTGTCACCGTCTTTAAAGATATAAATATCTACAGATACCAGTTACAAACTTGTAATATTAAATACTTGTTAATTAAAATGCCATGTTGACCCGGTAATGAGAGAAATACATAGAATGTGGCAGCTGCTTATCTGCCCGGGCAAGTCGTTAAAGTCGATTGGGTTCAGGGTCTAGTGGGGTAATATCCCTCCACAAATATCAACTAGGCTTGACTACAAAACAGCAGAAGTTTACCGACACCTGGTGTCTGTCCTATCACCCCAATATGGACCCACCCTATTTCGTGGCACCAAATATAACTGGTGAAATAGAGACGTGTGATTTACTTACATACATTTTGAGTGAGTATGTGTGTATGTAAAAATTAAGTCATATTTAATTGTATTTTCATCATACTCATTAACTGTTGTTTATTTTCTCTATATTATAGCATCAATGTTATACTTAGCAAAATTCAGATTCACACTTAAGTAGATTTCTCACAAATTACAAATTCAAAGCTACAAATACGGAAAAAGTCCCGGAGCCTTTAAGCGGGGCGTGAAAAAGCTTTTGATGAGGCCGTCAAGCTGAGGGCTATCACTGTAGCACTATCGATGTATGTAATTGTGACCCCGGTCCTGAGACTTTACCTTACCATCAGGTGAGGTGATGTCATATTGACGTGTCCTTATAAAGAAAAAAACTCCTTTTCCAGACAGAATTCTTATATAAGTTAAGTTTCCAAAATTGCCTTTACTGCATACATCCCTTCATTGTAGGCTAAAGTAGATGAAAGTTGGTAAGCGCTGGGTGTTATTCTAAAGAAAATGCTCGCATACGCTAAAGTAAACACTAAGTTTGAATGCACTCCATTCCATTTTGTTTTCAGTAGCAAAAAATTTTCTACATCCTTTCCAATATTGGACACATTTGGAAAAATACGTTCAAATCATAATTTGCTATTCGTAATTGACTTATTAAACAAAACATTACTGCTACTTAAACCTAACATTCAACTTCGTGGATTCATAATGACTAAAAGCTCGTTGTATCTACCAAATGTAAAATGGCTATCATATACATAGCCAAGGTCACCTTGTACCGGGTATATCATAAACATATATTTATGATGGATTGTTTGACGGTTTATTTCAGTCATGCATAGATATGCATTGTTCTGCAGCTGTCAATCCGTGATTTGCTTTTTAAAATCATATTTGACCTTAATAGGACACAATATAACGTACAGCGATTATTATTATTCTAATAGACACTTACAAAAAATCGTGTTCTTAGACTAAAGTGAAGTCAAGATAGTGACTCAGATACACATTTAAGAAAATTATTATCTATACTTCTATGCTAACATTATAAAGAAGTAAAGTTTGTGTGTTTGTATTATTTGTTAAATTGTAAGGGGTAATCTCGGGATCTACTGAACTGATTTTAGAAATTCTTTCACCAATAGAAAGCCACATTATCCGTGAATGTCATAGGCTGAATATCATCATGCTACTGCCCAAGCGAGCGGAGCAATAATCATAAATGTGAACAATTCTGATAGATTCCCATACATTTTAGGAAAACTGATAAATTATAAGCATATTATGTGAGTTAAAAAGAGTGCATCGAGGTTCGAAATACGCCACGGTGAAGCCGAGGTGGGTCAGCTAGTCATTAATATAAGGAAATTACTTACCATATACCTATGCTCCCCCCCCCCCCTTTGGAGTTGGTTGTGTCGGAATCGAACCGACTAAAACCGCACGGCCTCTCGTCTCACACTGGCTGGCTCACACGCCTCACTTGGTTAGCCTAGTTTATTTGTTTTTATAAAAAAGTCCCTACAAGATCGTTTACCTTTAATTAAGTAGGTAGGTACCTACCTAACCAACTGGAGTATAATAAGTTAACTTTAATAACATGTTTGAAAATAAAGTTATTTTACTCGTAACTGTTATAAGATCTAATTCAAATAACGTACTTGAATATTGTTTTATTCATGATTAGTATTTAAAAAGCCCACACACTTGGCAATAAGGTCATCCCATAAGTTTGATCAATACAAGTCAATGCAAGATTCAATAAACATTGTCAGGCTGGGCATAAAAACTGTTCGGTTAGCATTCCGCTCGCGTCCCCGTGTTAGTACGTGACCGGTAGACTAATGACATACAGATGACATACAGATGGTCGTAATTACGTATGTATTATGCCTATGTGTTGTGTAGCGCTGTGAGTAACGTGAGCAGGGTTAAATGCGTTTTTTGTGGCTTGATGAGGAATGATTGCAGAAAGTCATTAACTTTATGTTGTATATTTTGGGTTGAAACGGTGTTTTGCGGTAATATGCGGACAGATCGTAAACGTGAGCTGCTGAATATGGGTCTTCCCTATGGGCTACTAAAAGGTATAACCCGTTGTACTGAAATAAATTTTATGCACTTGGGAGATTAGTTATAGCCATTCTATGTTAACTTACTTGTTTAAAGTAACTTGTGAAATATGTAATTTAATATTCACTGGATATCTATAATAAATTGACTATAAAGTGTTAATGATCACTTTACTTAAAAAGTGTTCGTGGCAATATTTCATTAGATTATATCATACCAATTACCTCTGAATTAAGTAGTTGTATTATTGCTTCTATAACTTTATGAATAAGGCCCAAGATCTATAATATAATGGTACCTCCTCAAAATCGTCTCGAGAGATATCTTTTAATTCCAATTGGTAGAACCGGTATTAGGTATAAATACATAATATAACACCATTGTTTAAATATGAGTAGAATAATACCAACGCCTATAATTCTATGTATTTTAATTAAACCGAATCTGATAAGAGACTATACCTGACTAGAAAACTATTCCAAGCAAGATCTAAACTTACATATTTAATGTTTCTAAATGCATTTCCATATTCGCATTCAAAAGCAACATGAAAACCAATTTACACAAATCAGAAGGCAAAAACCCAACTATAATCGAAGTGTCGCATCTACATTAATAATCTAAGTCAATGTTTGGAGCCAACAAGCATTCGTCTCTATGGAATACATTATACTCAGGAAATCACGATCCATACTAAGATCCAATTTATCTTCCAAAATCATAAATTTCTGCGTGTAATGATATTTTGCATCCGCTATTTCGGTATTTAAGCGCTGTTCTGTAAGTATTTGGAGTGAATACTTGTCCAAGTGTATGATAGATTTAATCCGTTTGATTTAATGATATCAATTATCGTTTTTCGTATGATAATTCTACTTCCTGTATGAGGGGAGGGGGGGGGGTTCTTTAAGCAGGGCGTGAAATTTGATGAGGCCTTCAAGCTGTGGGCCGCTGTAGCATTATCGGTTTATGTAGTGGTGACCCCGGTCCTGATACTTACCATCAGGTGAAGTGAAGTCATGCTGTCGTGTTCAATAAAAAAAATATTTTTGATTGGATTTCAATCTGCAGCCACTTAATTAACAAGCAAATACTACTATTCTTCCACGCAAAAACGGCTGAATGAATCTGACTGAAGTTTGGTACAGAGATAGATTATAGTCTGGAATAAAATATAAGTACTTTTATCCTGGGAACACAAGGTAACAGAATTTCACGCGAGTGGAGCCGCGGGCATACATACATACATACATATGCTCACGCCTTTTTCCCTCCGGGGTAGGCAGAGACAACAGACCGCCACCTGCCTCTGTCCTGACATACTTCACGCGCTACCTCTACTGTCATTAAGCCTTTCATGCAAGCCCGCCGGTTTCGAGTGCTTTTGACCTGCCCTTTTTTACTTGCCCTCAGTAAACTATATGATGCAAGAACTCCATCATTTTAGAAAGTTTTACACATTATGTCAGCCATATAACCATTATTCCGATACTATTTTCTTCCATCCACTCATTAAAACGAGAACCTCTTAAATTTATCTTTATTCTCTATATATAGCTATGAAACCATAAAGTTACTAATGCCGTACACTAGTTCAAATTAGAAACGGGTCTGAAACAGGAATCGAACCCGTAATACGACAATTATCGGTTATTAACCACTTAGCTATCGATGTGAAACTGTTTTATGAAGCGAACTGGTTTGTTAGGAGAGCTGTTTATTGGTGAGATGTTAGAGTATTATGCAAAGCTAGTTTGAATAAAAGTGATCATGTTCAGTGAGTTTTATCTATTTAATTTAGGAGCATGAGCAGCAATGAGCAGTGACATTTTCTTTACTCTCTCTCTACAACTACTCTTTTACCTCTAACATGACGAGTGTTCTGATAAGCTTTTCCAATAATTAATCCCACCCTCTCCTTTCCTATACAGAACTACACGTGCCAGGCTGAGGTATCATCCACACACATTGCAAACAACTCCATCAAAAACAAGTGGTTTGGTGCCTCTTTTCTTTGCCGCTCCATAAAGACATAAAATTCTTTACCAGCGCATTATGTTTCCTTCCTCCTATAGTCCCGGGTCCTTTAAGCGAGGTGTGAAAAATCATTTTGATGAGGCTGTCAAGCTGAGGACCACCACTGTAGCACTATCGGTGTAAAATACCTTATATCCGGCCGGCGCATATAAACCCAAGACGGCGTGCGGTTTTAGTCGGTAGAGTCCGACATAATGCCCCGCCTAGCCATGAGGGAGGTATCCATGAGGATTTCCGCACGAAAAAAAGGGTACTTTCTAAGTCTAAATATAACTTTTAAAAGATATCTACGATATAATAAATTTAAAATAATGCTATCTTAACTCACGTACTCAGCACCCTCTATCTACAAAACTGGGGGAGGTTTATATTCTGCAGTAAAGATCTAACAACAGCAGAAAGGGTAAAAGGGTTGACTGATGAACAAAGGTCGGGAGTTCAAATCCATTGCCGTTAGATTATGAGAAGGGGAATTCGTTCTTGCAGATTTGAGCTTTAAGGGTAGATAATATACCTTCTAGTTTGATATTTTGTTTGTTTTTGTACTAAAATCTTGAGAAATGAAGTATCTTTAGAACCATATTAATAGAAAACTAACATAATATTATACCTATCTAGATTTGAACCTAAGACCTCACGAATAATGTAACTACATAAAATAATGGAGAACCAGCGGAATAATTTAAAAAAAAAATCCTATAGATACAGTGGTTAGTTTGCCACAAAAACATTGAACCACTATGTACTTATAAAACATTTTAAACTCTGCAAATAACGAAGTATTTGTAGGCGAGTTTCGTAGTTAGATCGTATAAACTTACAAACAGACAAGGTCGCACATGACCTGACCGTGTTTAATATTATAAAATTTATATCTATCATAGTTATAATCATTCAAACCGGTCCTATTATGTTAGAGATATGAGTTGTAGCGTCAGCAAAAAAAACTTTAGACATAAAAATATTAATAGTAAAATGATTATTGCTACCTGATTTGAATTTTAATATGATATAATGAACTAGTTAGCTTAATTCCTAATAAACAAAGTTTGTTTACGTAATTTTATTGCTCAAAAAATATCTGGCGGCTATCGGACGTCATCGCCTATCATTTTTATATTGTCATTAATTTTTTAAATGCTAATTATAAAAACAAATAAGCTACCAGCTTAATTATGACTGTCTTAATGATTTAGATCGGCAAAAGAAAACATCCAGGACAGGACTTGAACCCGTGACCAGTCCCTTATGTGTCCAGATAACTCAGTGGTAGAGTATTTCCTCTGTCCATAAGGAAAAGTTAGCATACTAAAAAATGCATTGAAGTATGACTGTCTTCTTGAACCCGTGAAATAATTTTTGCGCGTAGGTATGTTTTCAATCGTAAATTCCCGTCGTGTTCAATTTTCGGGCCTGACAAAATGTTATTAGATTTTCTGTTCGATTTTTAGTAGCACAACGGAGTGTTTCAAACTGTGCTTGTTAGACGGCAATTGGTTCGTCCCCTATATTGAATAGAATCAACATTATAGCTGACGAAATGTTTGTATATTTTATCTCTGCCTGCCCCTCCGAGTCCCTTTTATACGCACCTTTCATATATTATACAAAAGCTCTATTTATCATAAATATATATACTATCGTAGATTATATTAGTGACATTTCAAACCATGTTTGTGTACAAGGCTGCAAGTAAAACTGCATAATTTAAATGCATAATTATATTTGAATATATAATTAATATAATAAAGGTTTTGCATTTAAACTACGGCTATTATAATAGCTTGTTATTCCAACCGTACCTACTGTAATCACGTCCACAGACTGTCATAGGATTACTTACGTTTTTTTTTTAATTTATCAAGCAAATAATTGTTTACATTGTGTAAGGAGCTCGGAAGATAATTTTTTGCATACATTAACGTACGTCATTACTGTCAATGGAAAATAGCACTTATTTTTATGGGGTAAAGGATTATGATAGGTACTTATAACTAGTAGTTAGGTAATAATAAGATCAGCTGATACTGCTTTTATCTAGGTGTTTTAATAATATAAGGAAACTGATTTAATGTAAATAAATTATGGATCTGTTAAGTATAAGCTTGGTATCAAGCGATACGTTATTAATGTTAAATACTAATTGCATCCGTAATTTGTGATGACATGACATTTTAAAATATAAATTTAAAATTCAATCTACTTTATTTTCACATATTCAAGTAGACTTGGTTTTTAATATTTTTACAATTTTTGTCTGTCTGTTTGTCACGGCTAATCTCTGAAATAGCTAGACCAATTTTAACGGTACTTTCACTGACAGATAGCTACTTTAATTTTGGAAAAAGAATTAGCACAGCTAGTTAACAATAATATTAAAATATAGAACGCTGAGATTTAGCCTCATAATATAGACTCAAATTGTCAAGAGCACCTTTAACACAATATCTACCTAAAAGATCTAACATCAGGTTTATTATAGGTAGGTACTAACATTTAACACTAAAAATGAACTAAAACTGCAGCTTAAAGTCCAATAACATTTAAATGACTTAGAGTCACGTGAAACTGGTCATAAAAGTCTATTGTACCTAGCGCCACAATAAGAGAAGGCAATTGCAATAAAATGCAATTTATTTTTAAGTTTTCTATATTTTTTTTTATTTTATTACAAACTGAGCGATGGTAGCTGAATGGATAAGGACGCGGCCTCTACTCAGAGGTATCGAGTTTGAATCCGGCCGGACAGTATCAATGTGAATTTCACTTTGTGGAAATTTATATGTGCTAATCACAACATGATTTCCCATCTGCTGATGGTGAAGGAAAAACAGCGTCAGGAAACCAAGACCATCATACACATTATCCTTAGAAGACATTCTAAGGTCTAAGGATATGTGTATGTAATGGTGACTCCCATTCCTGAAACTTTACCTTTAGTTGACCATCAGGCGAAGTGAATTTATTATTGACGTGACCGATATATAAAAAAAGCAATCAAATTTAATGTTTATTCTATATCAATCAGAGCACAATGGCCGATCAACTCCTATTGCCCAAGTCTAAAGAATAATGACGCGAAATATACTATCAAACATTCTGTACAAACTATCCATCAAGTTTCGCAACTAATCTTTACATTACATTATTGTGTTATATCAATCTGCGTTCTTCATTGTTCGCTGAAGTCTGACTTTTACTCAAGGTTAATATAAAGGTTATACACAGTATAAAATGCCACGTTGCTTTATGACATTTCAAAACGTAAGAAAATATGTATCAAGGTAATTTTTTAATGTGCAATAATAAAGGTAAAGTTACTTTACATTTTCAAAGTTTTTACAATTTCAAATTGCACTAAACAAAAATGTGTATACACACTTTACAATTTAAATAATTCATTTTAATAAATTTTTCTTAGGTAATTACAAAATAAAATATTTAGATTATGAGAAAATAATATTAACTATGTACCTACAAAAATAAAGGTTTAGGTGTCGAAAAATTCCTCCCCATCGATGTCGACTGGTAACGTACGATTTCAATAATTTGAATAAAGAATTTTACTTTACACTTTTTACGTTTATAATTACTACGTACTAGCCTAGTATGCTTGCAGCTCCGCCTGCGTGGACGTCGGTTCGCATTTTTTTACTATACCTCCGGTCCTACTCAACCGATTGTGATCAAACATGCGTAAGATTTTAAGTCTGACTAAACCTTTCCAACAAAAAAAACACATTAAAATCCGTTCAGTATTTTTTGAGTCGAACAGATAAGGATTTAAAAAAAAATATGTTCAGGATCGTTCATAATCATAACCCAAGAATTTTTTTTAATATCTCCAATGTACACATACAGCTACTTTACAATTTTGTAATAGTATAATTTGAATAAAAAATGTCACTTCACACTTTTACATTTATAATTACAAAACCTTACTTCAGATATTCACAATTGTAACATTTAACCAAAATTTGTAACAAACTTGAATTACGTAACTCGTATGTTACTCTTGATAAATCCTCTGATGTGAAATGCGCGAATGGAACCCAATTTTCCCCGCTGACACTTAATTTCGCAATGCAAGGATAAATCAGTTGAAAGACTTTATTTTATATGTCTTTTGAGATATTCGGAGAAGCTTACAAGTAAGGATTTATTTTCAATACAAATATAATTCATTATTCGCACCGCACAATGGGGCTTTTAGTTATTATGCGACAATTGTGGTGCGTTGTAACCATGCTTTAAGTCCCTTTTATTCAATATTGACGTTAAGTAGCTGATAGGTACAGCTAAAGTTAATATAGAATTATTGCTTTATAAGTTAATTTATAGGAGTACCTACTAAAGGTTCACCTACTACTTCACTTCCCATCAGGTGGGCTGTGCACTTATCTGCCACTTTTTTTTAATGTCGGTCACGTCGTCGTTGGATGGCTTAACTGGTATAAGAAAAACTACTGCATTCCAACTTTCCTCCTCATAATCGTCTTAGCGTTGCTGCCGTTTGCATACGAGGCTTTCTCCTTGGAGCCCAGGGTCCATACCCGCTTTTAATGGAAGCAACTGCAGTCTGACCCTAACCCTAACAGGATAGCCTACTCCAGATATTGGTGAGGAGGCCCTAAAACACCCTTCTTTACCCATAAAATTCTCATCCCTCAATTAATTCTGCCACCTTGAATGACAATACATGTAAATGTTATCTCGTGTTTAAATTCTTTAGCTTACATGCCAAACAATTGATTTGACAAACAATACACGAATTCAGCGAAGCAACCCAAAAATAACTAACTGAATATTTACATATCAAGTAACAAATCGTAGTAGAATTTCAATCCTTATCTAACATGGGGCCATAAAGTAAGCGATAAGTGAGAAAGTTTTTCTTCTCGCTAGTTAAGTTTTCAGTAATAATTATTATTTCAATTAAATTTTAAAGCAATTAGTATGCTAACTATTCCGATCAAAAATCATTAATAATATTATTATTTTCGGTAATTAATTGACTGATATTAAAGCAAAAAAAAATCGGTGTGTATCGTCATTAAAAGTATAAACTATAAACCTTTTCTAGATTTGTTACAAACTTTGTCAAACGACTTATCAACAAACTGCATATTAAAATTATTAAAAGTAAATAAAATACAGAAATAAGTAAAGTAACCTAACAACAGCTTGCAGGAAACCTGCACGAAATACAATACATTTCTAAATTTGCAATCCCTGTAGACATCCTGCAGGGATTGCAAATTTAGAAGTGTCTTGTGCTTTGCAAGAATTTATTGTTTTTTTTACATGCCTTACATACAACAAAGCTAATAATGTTATATGGTTACTTTTTGTTATATCTTGAACAATAACTAACAAAAAAAACTTTTACAGACCTTTCACCAAATTTTGTGCGTAACAAAACGTAATTGTTACGTTTTTGTATTTTTTTTTTACTGTGACAACTGACAGTAAAATGTATTTGAACGTACAAATTATACGGTCTAATATTACAATTTAATGGTTTCTTACAATAGTTAAAATAATGAGTGTTGTAAATTATAAAGTACCACTACTGTGTTATTAAAAATGATTACTTACTTTATTTTACAAATTTGATATCCAGGTTTGAATATCAGGTTCGCGTGTTTCATAGCCACACTTAAAAACCGTGAATTTATTGTTAAAACATAAAAAATCGTACGTGATGTATTCTAAGCAACCTTGGCCTACAAGTTGCGCTTGGTTGTGTATGGTTACCAAGAACAATGTTAAAAAATTGCGGCTGGTGGTCAGAGATTGATTTGATGGTTCTGTACACGATATTGTACTTTAATTTGTAGGTACTTGATACTGGAGTCAGATAGAATCACAATCATTTAGATTTTTTTTTCCGGCAAAATACGTTACGTCAAAAAACGTATTATACTCATACAGTGGAATCGATTTCACCAAGAACCAAGCAGTTCGGTGCCTCTTTTATTTGCCGCACCATAAAGACTTGGAACTCTTTACCAGAGCATGTGTTTCCTTCCTCCTAAGTCATTTAAGCGGGGCGTGAAAAAGTATTTGATGAGGCCGTCAAGCTGAGGGCCGCCACTGTAGCACTACCGTTGTATGTAGTTGTGAGAGACTCTACCTTTAGCTTACCATCAGGCGAAGTGAAGTAATTTTGACGTGTCATATAAAAAAAATGTTGCAATCAATTGTAGGCCATGGTAACAACTTCCCATCAGGTGGGCCGACCTTAGTAACACAAAAAACTATATAACAACAATAAATATATTTCATTTATCAATATAATAGTCGGAACGTATCAAAGAAATGTACGCCGATTGTTTAGACGGACAGTACGCTAAACCCACTCATTGTTAGTGAGCACGATCACGAGCACGTACGTGGTTTGTATAACCTTATAGTACGGTAGTACCTTCGGTCTGTAGGTACTTCATATACTACTAGCTTCCGCCCGCGGCTTCACCCGCGTCGGTATCGCCATCAAGTCTATTTTAATAAAACGACTCTTCATTCGACTCTCCACTCCACTTTACTCTAAAAATGGATTAAAAGTATCCTATGTCCGTCACTTGGTTCTAAGCTAACTCCCTACCAATTTTCAGTCAAATCGGTTCAGCCATTCTTGAGTTATAAATAGTGTAACTAACATGACTTTCTTTTATATATATATAGCTTTTAAAACTATAAAGTAGATGTGTGTATAGATTAAAGATATTTGAAATAAATTTAAGTAAAGAGTTTTTTAAAAATTAAACGGTTTTAAATAATTTTATTGTATTATCATCAGAACTATAGACTCCAGCCAAATATCAGACCAATCCAACAACTGGAGGGGGTCAAACTTCAATTACTAGATAAACAAACAGGTTAAGTTAAATAAAACCGTTTAAAATACTTGGGTTATGTTATACGGACCATTCTAGCGTAAAAACGCGAAAACCGACGGGTCATGTAAATTTAGTGATGCAATTCATATCTGTATCATATAAGCTTCATGTTTCTGCTTACCCAAATCTACTCATTGTAACTATATTTCTTATCACTTAATAAAGTTATCATAAGGTGTTCAGTCGTAAATTATCAATACCAAATAATTTATTGATCATACATCAAGTCGGTAACGAATGTAAAACAAGACAATAATAATCCGTAGATGTATTTGGTGATGCCAAATTAGTATACAAACGAATATGGATACAGACGTATTTGTAGAGTCGTGGATGTATACACAGCACTAATGTTTTGTCATAGATTAACATTACAGAGGAGACAGTTGAAACACACAATTTTCAAGCTAGAACTGTAGGTTTTTGGATTATTTAGAAATTATTATAATTTGAAGAGTATTTTTTGAAGTAATGTAACGAATAATAAGAGAATATGCATCCGCAGCTATTATTAAATTTTGATCAAGTAATATGAAAAAGAATTGTAATTTTGTTCTGGATAAATGCATAATTCTCAATTTATTAGTCATTTTTATGATTAAATAATAATTTCGATGAATCGGTCTTCGGGGAATGGTTGCTGAATCTAATAAAATTAGGTTCCCAGTCTTATATCTATTATTATTTTATTTAAAAAATATAAAACCTTACCATTATAAAAAGTCATTTTAATTACCTAATGATTATACATAATATTGGGACGAAATAAATTGTCCAGTCTGTCCAAATACTGTGTAGTACTTAATATATGGTACCAAAACTCATAAACATATACTTTTGAGACACGTTGGCAATTTATAGGTCAGACCTATTTAAAATTCACACCATGTACATATGAATAGACGATTATGGCGAAAACTGGGTCAAAATGGACATATCTCCAAAAGGGTTTGTGACCGGCCATCGTGACCTACCGATAAAAGTTATGGTTGGGACTGTGAATATATTTGAAACTTTAGAAATGCAACTGTCTGTATGTCATAATAATGATAAAATTATAACTTTCTTGAGGGATATTTTTAGGTCGTACAATAAAAAAAAATTACGGATTTAACCCAACTTGTGTCGTTCACAATACTAGGTAACTTTTAAGTAAATTAAGATACAAAATCTATGATGGTGAATGAAAAAATGCATATAAATGCAAATAAGCGTATAAATAAGAGAAACATCGAAAACAAAAATTTCCTGGTAATATTAATTGATACTGTAACAAATCAATTTTGTTTTTATGTATTATGACGCGGAACATAGCGTCTGTTTAATCGCCTATGGCTATTTGCTGAAGAATAAAATTAATTGTTTATGTTAAAAACACGAAGCTATAACAAGTATACAAATGTTTAAATGCAATTTTCTACACTTGGCTAAAGGAACAACATTTGGATAAGCTTAAATACCAAAACAGGGATTGAATTTCATTTACCTAATCATCATTTTTGCATAAATACAAGCTTCAGTATATCTTAAGTAGATAACTATTGTTTTTATTATTAATAATTAATAATGTAATTCTAAGAATATTCGTTAGTAATTGTAGGTCTCGTCTAAAAGTGACTTACCGGTTAGTCCCCGCGAGACTAAACATGAATTAATTTATTAATAAATTCACGCTTTTGTACATTATACGTTCCCTAAAGCATTTAGCTCTCTCAATATAAGTTTTATATTAGAAGAAATGCTAAAAACTATATTAAATGTAGCTATTTAATTTAGAGTAAGTATTTACTTTAATATACAAACAAACATAAAATAAAAACCGACTTCAACGCCAACAAGCGCCAGCTATCAAATAAAAAAGAAGCATCAAAATTGGTTTTGAGGTAAAAAACATAAAAAATACAGTCAAATTGAGAACCTCCTCTTTTTTAAAGTCGGTTAAAAATAAATCATTACATTTAATGTTTATTACTTAAAATTAACTTCAAATATCACAAGTAAAATGGGATAGTTGAGATAAAAGCTTTGTCAAATCCACAAATGAAAGCAGATGAAGATACAAACAAGAATATTATATTCACAATAATAACTGACTGTCTGAATAAAGTGCTTTCTATCTTAGTTTTTGATATTGAAGTACCTGTACTCATTCTGCTTTGTTTTCTGAACAAAGCTTTGCTTTAATAAAAAGCATATCTAGGTATACCAAATAATATTTCGATGAATAATTTAGTTTACATATTTATATCTTTAGGTATCCCAAAAATTTGCATAAGAATACGAAATAGCCAAAAATATAAAAGCGAATCCGACAGTACTATTCCGGAGTCGGTAGTATAAAATAGTGCCAGTATAAAGTAAATAAAATGCATCTCCGCTGCGTTGAGCGACAATCCTTCACTTATACGTAATTTATATTCACTTCCTAGTGTCGGAATAATCCTGCCTTTTCTCCGCTGTTTAACATATATCGAGTCAACACTCCACCGCTACATTTAAATTTAAAACCGATATTCTTTTATACTTTTTACACATTTTGTTGCAGATTTTAAAAGATAATGCGTTTCTGTTGTCTGATCAAAGGATAGACTGTTTAATATTAATGTTGAGAAGGACTTCAGACGTCCCAACAAAGCAGACAGTATTGTATATTTTGTTGGTTTTCTTCTTCATATAGTAACATAAAGTTCACTTGGTAATAATGTTAATTATGCAAGACAAGATACAAAAAGATATAACTTTAAATTTAGCATACAAATTAGACATCAATCTAATCACATTTTCATTTCAATTTGAATTGCAAATTTATTGATTTCAATTTCAAATTATCAACATAACATTGGCATGCTTCCTATAAATATGTAATTTTTGGCAGTAACTGCAACATTATGTACATCTTTGACACGGTAGTATATGTATTAACTTAATTACTTGTTTCTTTAGACATGTCTTTTGATTATTTTCTGTTAGGAGGGACAAATATTTAAAAAGTAACTAATGAAGAATCTAATATTCTCACCTAAAAAGATCTGTGTTTATATTTTTATCCCATTTATAGCTAAACACGTTCGCGGCTAACCAAATTTATATTTACCTACTTGTAATCTAATATTATTAAAATAAAAGAATCTATAATAATAATAAATTTTGCCGCCTAAAGTTATTTCTAAATGAACGCTGAAAATGCGTATTTCGCAATTATTGAAACGACAATATCGAAAAATTAATATGAACACAAAATTCTCTCAGAATCAAAGTTAATAACGGGCAATATGGCGCAGGATTTCCAATCCGTATTCCTCGGGAGATCAAATTGCTTCAGTAATAAGGGTCCGATTTTAATAAAAAAGGAACTTTCATTTTGACTATTATCTACAAACAAAGTGCGGACATCATCTGGGACCCTCGACAATGGAGACCTATAATCGGGGCCTTCTTTGTTCAGTGTTAAAAGCCTCGAAAGTGTCTAACATCTTCATTAATATTGCCGAACCTGCTTGAGTTTTGTGCGCCATACGAACTGCGATTTAGTCCCTTCTTACTTTCGATTGGATTAATTATTCACAGATTACTTAATGTAACTAGGTAATTGAAATTAGCACTTGTCTCTTTCATATTATTTATTTATGTTTGTTAAATTTGAAAATCGAAAACTTACTTTTGTTACAAATTAATGAGTATAGGATTGATTTCATCTTAATACTAGCATTACAAATGAAATTCAAATTATTGAAACTTAACAAGCAACCATTGAAGAATTTTATTATGAAACTATGAATTTAGTATTTGCCTTCAGCTTTTCAATTAGTATGCTGACATTAAATTTCATAAACAGATTTTATACTAAACAAATAGGCTTCAATACAAACAACAAAACGGCTATTAATAATACAAATAATGTTGTCATTAAACCTAACAAAGCAATTTAAATGCATATTACTGTACAAACAAACATCACGTGGCATAAACGGCTTAACCATGAAACATTTTGTCTGGCATTTCGAAAGTTGATAAAATGTCAACAATTACGACTTTTGCACCATATAAAGGCCAGTTTTCGCTATAAAGTATAAAGTACTAATGGAGAAAATATTATTAGGGCTACTAGTACTATGTACTACTAATTTCATTTAGTTATTCTCTGTCTTCTGTTCAATCATCTTCTTCTTCGAATTGATGGTAATAAAATTAAGTAAGATATTTAATTATAAGTGTGCTGTCCAAAATACGGCGACATCGATAGCCACCCCGGTCACCCCGTCCTGATTCTCAACCGTGCAGGTGTTGGGGCACAGTGGACACGACAGGAGGTGATTCATAGCTTGCAGAGGCGCACCACAGTCACAGCATGCTCTACCCTCTGAATCCAAATAGCCCCATTTCACCCGGTTTGCCCTGCAGCAGCCAACCTGGGCCCTTAGTTTATTAAGGGATTTCCAGTTCGACCACTGCAGTTCATCCCCGGGTGGTAGGTTTTCGTCAGGATGGATGTGATTTAAAGGGGGGGCAATTTCTGTGAGCCACCTCTACGAGTAGCATTGAATAGGTACTCTTTGGTCAGCCCAGCAGAGCAACAGCTGAACGCAGGAAATTCTTCCTGCTCTTGAGACGCGAGCTGGGCATAAGATGTTGTTTGTTCGATGATAATTTAATGGTATTAGTTATACCAAAAGTGACTTTTGTGTACCCATTTTTGAGCTGGGATTGTATTAAGGATTCATAAATTGGGTATGCTAAAGCTAATTCACATCATCTGCCTAGCAATACATTAGAGCGCAAGATACTTGCTGTGAGTCCTTTAGATGTTAATGAGGCCTGTTAATCAGTAAAGTAAAAGTATAATCATGCTCATCAACATCATTACCATCTTAGCCTTCGGGTATGAATCAAGGTGACGTAAGATTACTAAAGTGAAAGGCTTTGGTATAACTTTGTTTATACATTATTTCTCTACTAGAAGGCTTAGTTGATTTAGAAGTTTGGAGTTATCCTAATGATCCTGAAGATGATTTAGAATATGTTATTTTTTCTTTCATTAATGTCCAAAGTTAATAGGATGTTAATAAATAACTGCTTTAATTTATCAATCACAAAAATATTTTTATTTGCCAGTTGGTGATGTTATTTTTCAGAATTAAGTGTTTAAAAGTATGTCTGTTGAACAATATGGTGAGATATAGTTTTAGTAATTCTATCTATATTCCCAAAAATTTTAAGGAACACTATGCCTCGATTTTAAAATAAACCATATTGCAATTGACGCAAATTTGGAACTCCTTCAAATCTCCTTGACTTTGCAAATACATCCTCAACGTCATACGACATAGGTAATTATGAATTCGAAATTTAAAAAAAAACTAGTTTAGTTTAAATAAAACCATTTCCTAAAAGGAAGTCATTATTAATCATCTTTTAGTCTTCTGACCTTGTGGTTTGCGAAAATTCCTCAATATAACTAAACACTAACCAACAAGGAAGTACTCTGGCCTTCATTCAAATCGATAGAACCTATAACATTAGTTACATATAATGACATACATACATTTATTTCGGTATAAATAGTAGTCTCTATCATGATTTTCCTTTGGCTCATGAAGCTATTAATCAATTATAACGTGTTATTATCAAATGAAATATTTATTATTAGATTTGATAATTGTACCTCTACTAACACACAGTTTAGCATATTTAGTTTCCACTCAAGGTTAACTATAAGACTTAGTAACATAGGTACTGTGTTCAATGACCACATCTTTGAGATTTGTAAATTTAAATTTACTATTTTTTACAAAATGGCCGACACCGAGCAAGGGCTAATCTATAATCAGGATATTTGAAAGTTCGCATGCCCCAATATGATTTCAGACTTCAAGAGATTAGGTCATTTCGTTCACCCAACAAAGAGAAGGGACAATTACAATTAATCAACATAAAAACAGTACGTCTAACACAAAGGTCATATAAAACTCTCAAACCGTAGTTATTGATATATAGAGCTGTGTAGAGCAATCTCTATTTACCCAGGAAATGAACCGGCTGCCCTTGTAAAGCCGGTACGACGCGCTTACAATAATAAGTATCTTATAAACATATGGTGTTGCCAACTCGTAAAGTTCCTCGTTCATATCATTTATGCGGATTATTACTGTTTTACCGTAAAGACATTATGAAGAAGTGGATTCTACTTATACCTCCTTTATTGATAGCTCGGCGCTTCTAGGGACATTCCTTCTTAGAGCAAACCTAGCAAAGCAATGTTAATTACCAAGTAATAAAAACTGAAAGAAATGTCACTAAATTTTCTAATTTAGATGCATAAAAAAGCGTAAGTAGTATAAAAGCAAAAACAAATACAATAACAATAATCAAAATGATTTCATAAATCAACCTTTATGACGTTGATAGAAATCTAAAAAAATGTTAGGTTTAAAATATAATAAATAGTAATTAAACTTTATTTCCTTATCGGTGTCACTTACCCGTAAAGGAAACTTGGCGAAGGATTATGATTTTGCAATCCAAACCTATTAATTATACATGTATAAAGATCACAAATACGAACATGAAAACAACCTAAGGAAAAGGACATAAGGAATAAACACACCTTTCCGGAAAGCTAAACGTGATCGAGGAAGCTAAAACTATTTCGTAATCTAAAAATAATTAAGTTAATGCATTATTTATTCGTGACCTTCAAAACATCGTTACTTAATCTAATTTGGCTAATCTGTTAAATGCAGTCATCAGACCGAATATATTTAGTTTTTTAATAATCTTGTTCCATTATTGAAGTACGAAAATAGCAGAGTAAAATAGCCTACCACTCTAAACAACATAACGATGAAAAAACCAGGAGCAACACATCCACAACCTATGAAATCACTAGGAGATAATAAGATTTGTTGTGGATGGCATAGTGAAGACAAATAGCGTTAGTAGGATGATGTAGAAAGAATCTCATAATGACCTTGGAGTCAAATAAGACCTTTAAGAATGTGGTACATAGGATACAAGCAATGGCAAGGTAGAAGAAGAACAAAATGATGTTGCTGAATTTCTCTAAATACCATAAAACATTCTAGTTATTAACTGACTTTAAATTTTACAAAGCTGTAACGGTTTACAGCTGTCATTTTGCTTATAATTTTATTCAAATTGTATTCTTGGGTTTAAAATACTTACTGAATTGACCTAAATTGTTGGCAAATATTTATGAACTAATTTACATTGAAATAATTTATCTAAAGTTAATAAATGAAGTAGGTTATTTAACTGAAGTACTTGCAAACAAATCATAATATCTTTCTCTGGATCTCCTCCATTATTTACGGAATATTTTAATCTCATTGAAATGTGGCAATAAAATAGTCATATACGAATTTTAACTACATCTATAAATTTCAGTATATAACCATCTAAGTTATGAATCATTTAGAATGCAAAAAAATGGGATTTACTTACAAACTAGATTGTGACTATTGAATATAAATAGACATGTACAAAATTGTAGAGGTAAAAATGATCAAAAAATTAATACGGTCAGTGTTATTAGGTTTTTACTCTCAGGTATAAATATGATTCATCATATTGAATAGTGACTTAACTAATATTTGAACAAAACTTCACTAAAATATCAGATATCAATAATCAAAAAAATTTTTATGAGCAAAAAAAAAACGAAGGAACAATTTCGTGCTTTATAGCCAAAGTACTTTTCAAAGCGATGGTAGGTAGGTTTATCCAATAATAATATCAAAAGCAATGTTTTATAAACTCAACAAAGGCACAGATATAGCAAAAGTTATATTAATACAAAAACTATTGAAGTAAAAAATAACATAGCAACCAAATAGTCACGAACTTCACGAGCCATTATTAATCGAGGCAAAACCGTTGCAACTCTGGCCTAAAATAAATTGTATGAGACCCAAAAAAGGTTTAATAATAACTACGTTTTAAACTGAATAGGGTAACAGCACAAAAACTACCACCTCTATTCACCTTGGAGCTATGTGGGTGTCCTGAATATGAATCCATTGCCAACGGACTAGCCTTTTTTGTCTTCATCATGAATAAGTGTATTTAAGTTAATCTATATCTACTTTGAAAAGAAACATTTTTAATTTGATTTTAAATTTCTATAACTGATTCGTCTAGATGACAGCGAATTGCCTAATTTATTTGCTAGCAATTATTTAAGATTCATATTCTGTTCTATATCAGATTTAGTTTCCTAGTACTTTTATATAACTTTTATTAGTATCTTTGTCCACTAAGTATATCACACTCTTGTTAAAATTCGTCAACCTTATTGGTCTATACACCATGCTTCATTTATACCCGGAAAATATTACCCTCCTTTAGGGCAGTTGAGTAAAAAGTTACAGTATATATTTATACAACCTCAAGGTTACTCTGGTGTTTACAATTTTCCGCATCGTTTTTTCTAAACCTAACCTTCATGTGGCATTCATTTTTTTAACGACCTTTATACACAATTCCCTGACTTTCAGCGGGTGATTTTCCTATGACAAGATAACCAAAATATGTATTTTGCTTAACCGTGTCCGGCAACCTGCAGCTGTACATTGATCAATCCTGTCCGGATATCCATTAAGCTTTCCCTATACCGAAATGCTTATCTTCAAGGAAAAATAGATGGCTGGCCACTGTCCTCAAGTCGCTTCCTACATGATTTGATAATAACTTCCTGCGTCCTTAACATCCTCGTTAGGCAATGTTTTATATAAACGAAACACGGAAATGTTTATTGCACTTGAACATTTTATAGTTCTAGCCAGTATCAATTCAACTAGAATTTTAAATTAGGTTACTGGTGGGCGATAAAAAAGCGATTTTAATTGGGCCGAATTATATTCAAAATTACGTTAATACTATTTTAAGAATATTATCCTTACCAGATATTACCATAAATGAGAATAATTAATAGAATTTGGATTTTAAAGTAAATACTATAGAGACACGACTTAAAGGCAACAAGTTACGGAACAATGAACCAGAAGTATAACGTTATACTGCTACTATAAAGATTTTGTTTAGTTATAGTATAATAGTAATATAATAATTCCTATTATAACAATATCATTAATAGTAAGGACACTGAGTTAATACTGCCCCACCTTGCATACTAATTGGACGTGGCCCGGCTCCGTGAATCGGACATGCCTGAAATAATAATAGTGCTCCCACAATTAAACAGATAACGTTGATTTTCCACCTCGAACGCGAATTTACATTATAGTTGGGCACAAATTGCCTGTAAAATTTGAAAACGTGATCTCGACTAACCGTGTTCTCTTTTGTTCACAGACTAAGAAGAACAACCCGAACCACATAAAAAGGCCGATGAACGCATTCATGGTCTGGTCGCAGATAGAACGCAGAAAAATATGCGAACAAACACCAGACATGCACAATGCGGAAATATCCAAGAACCTTGGTCGTGTGTGGAAAACGCTCAATGATGAGGAGCGCCAGCCGTTTATTGATGAGGCCGAAAGGTTAAGGCAACTACACATGCGGGAGTACCCTGATTATAAGTACAGGCCGCGCAAAAAGACAGCAAAGTCTGAAAGAACTGGCCAAAAGACTGGAGGTGTGTCTAAGCCAAAGCGCAAGCAACGCGCTGATTCAAATAATAACAGAGGAGTAACTAGGCGGAGGAGACCAGTACCAAGTATCCCAAGCGTACCAGCGGAAACACCTGGACCTCCTCCACTACCCGCATCGCCTGCTGGCTCGCCTGATTCTCCAGAGTCCGCATGTTTTTATGAGGACCACAATCGTCGTGAGCAAGCCGACCTCACGGATCTCTACTCCATTACGGACTTATTGCCGCTGCCAGCGGACTGCGAGGTTGATCTCGATGCCTTGACGACGGATATCGACTCGTTCGAGACGGCGTCTTCATCATCAGGATCCCATTTTGAGTTTTCATGCACGCCTGATGTCTCCGACATGCTGAGTGAGATCGGCGTAGCAGGCGACTGGGTTGACCACACGTTCTCCTCGTATCTGACATCGTCTTAAAGCGGTGTCAGGGTCGCCACGGCCGCTGCCGGCCAGTTCCACTGATCTCATGCGGTCGGCCAAAGGGCCGCCCCACGGAGGCCGACGACGCGGCGACAGCTCGCCGCCCCGCCTAGAGAGTGCCTATCCAAAATGACGTGTCGACATTTGGATTTAATGTACAAAGTTATTTAATAAGGATCGAGGGTGAAAATTGTTTTGACAACCGACCGTACGGTCGCGTTCCTCTTCGGTTTGTACGATTGTTTTAATCGTTTAGTTTTAAAGTTTCCTTTTCGATAACAGCGACGCTTCATCTAGGAAGTGGCATCGGGTTTTATAAACGTAGGCTGTGAGTTGGTTCTTGTTTTGTCGTGTTTTGCTTTCGTTATTAAATTTATGATTTCGACATTATAATGGAGGTAATTTCCAAACGACACGTCTCAGACGCATCTCAGTAAATAATCCGTCTGCTCTCCGTCGCCTGGTTAGTTAGCCATGGGCCATGTCAGGTTGCCCGCCTCACGCTCGCATCGTGTTGTCGCGCCGTATTCTTTGTACGTGTACATTACACGACTTGGCTTCTAGTGCATTCTAAAATCGTAAGTTTGCATTCTACGTCACACCTTCTTTATTATTTTATTAACATTTGTACTTTAAGGGTCGTCTTTTTAATTTGAAACGTCTTAGATCGACATTTGTATTATTCTTCAAGTAATAGAAAAATAAGACTAGTTTATAGTCGTTTGTCTTGCGTTCGTATATGATGTACGTAAGTTCACTTTATACTTTGATGCACACGTAGATGATAGTTAAACATTATTATTTTACTATTGGAAGCTGATCGTTATGTCCTTGTAAGAATTTCGGTGTGCGGGAGGTCTGGTAGTGATTGTCTCGGTTGGATGTGGTGAACCCTTACCACGATTGATTGTCATCGGATCAAGTAACGCGTACTTATTGGATTCTATCGCTGCTGTTTAAGAAATTTCTTCCACTACGCGTTTCTTGCTCCCTTTCAAATTCATTATATAGTACTGTGGTAGGGTTCACCGTTTGTTTTAAAATAAATGTTCGAGTTGGTCTTGTAAGTTAGGATTCGTAAAGTAAGGTAAATATTCGTTCAATGGTTAGGTATGAAGGTATATTGTACAGTATGATGGCACCTAGGGATCGATGTGAAGGGACACTTTCAATTCTCGTTTCTTTCTTCTTATTGCTACATTGACAACACAATAATGTCTATAGAAAGATACATATCAATAATTGGAATGTGTTGTACCGCGGGACGGTGGGTTTAATGAAACATTATATTGGATGGGTAAAAAAGTTAGTTTTCACCACAAAATGTTTTGCTAATTCAAACTCTGTGATTTACTTTATGGATTTTCTAAATTGTAAGGTTCTAGTGGAGACTGATATCGCATAGATTAGTTTTAGCAGCGCTAGCTTCTCTCTTTTATTTTTCGTTAATTTTTAATACTGGGCATACCATTTTATATTGAGAAAAAATTGAATACATACATATTTTTGATATTCTGCATTGCTGTGGAATTCGGTTTTTGGACTTTTCAATGTCAATGGTATAATAGATAGTTTCAATATTCCAGGATTAGATAGCAAAAGAATGCAAATAATCCAAATGACGATTTTTGAGATAAAAATTAAATTCCACTTCATGATTCCAATTTCCACAGCAGAGCATAAGCTAACAAATTGTATTTGAAGAAAAATACAACAAAATCTGTCAATTCATTGAAAATTGTGTCAGTTACGGGGTAATATTCAAAGAAAATGTTACCTCATTCATTATTAAGATAGATAACCCTTCTACATAATATACCTGTTTTCAAATTGTAACAATATTTGTAGATATTTCTGTGTCCCAAAAATATATGGGATCCGTTGTGCTAGGTAAGAAAGAAAATGCTTTACCTACATTATATTCTTTATATATAATATATTATATATGTAAAAAGTTCATGTATAATTAGTAAGTGTCTATGAAAATCCATTTAAATAAGAAAAAAATGCATAAAACGTTATCTATACCTGTCTTGTGTGTTGTAGGGCGATATTATAAGAAAGGTCGAAAATATTATAAAATTTGTGCCTAATAAAAACTTGGAAATTCTTATAAAACTTATTTTAGTGATGCTCAAACAAGTATTTTAAGCGCGTAGTGTTTAGACGCTGTTAATGGACAAAACTTGTATAAAAGATATTCTAAGATTATATTCGATGCCAGATTTGCATTTTGTTTTTATCATTTCGCTTCGTTTGTACAGTCTTCTGGAATTCCTTATTTTGACCTACAATGCAATTCAAGTCTACACGGAGTTTACCTTTGAAGTTATCTGTTTAGCTATGAAGGGCAGTCGCTAGAATTTGATCCATTTTGCTTTGTTTAAACGTTTTGCATGTCTTGTCTGTTAGACTTTCAAAGTTACCTAAATAGTGGGTACTATAGTTATATTCGTTCATTCGTTCTCATTGTTACGTAGTACTGTAAAATTGTATCCAGGTTGTAATAATGACATGTCATAGGGAAATGTTTTTATATCGTGTTGTTCATCTATTTGTTTCATTATTACTACAAAATAATGTTATCGTTTTCAACAAAACCTTAAACAAGTATGAACATTAGAGTTAAATGAGGAATTTCATTAGGTGTAATATATTTCGACTGTAAATCCAGTCCCTCCGTGTTTTCAACTTTGACAATAAAATGTCATTTTTTTTCAGCTTATCTTTCTTAAGTTTGTGCGGACTTCCTTATGATGTTTGTTTTTTGAGAGTCGCTATATTTTTTCGTCTTCACAACTTTTCGTGTAAATAAAGGGGTCTATCTACAACTGAGTATCAACGATCAAAAGCAATACTAAGTATGTCTTCATTTTAGTGACATCAAGCTCAAATTAGTATAATTCTCTTCTACTAATAAAAATTGTAAATTGTACTATCATTTCAAACAATAGACGTAGTTAAACCACTACCATTATCTTTTTTTTATCATAAACAATGTGTAAAGTTTTTCTATATTATAATCACTGTTTCAAATACTAATCATCTATGAATAATAATTCTATTTGAAAAGTGCTGCAATAATATCGTTTTCCAGTAATATCCTTTAATTATGTGCAAAGCCGCTGTATAAAGTTGTAAATATGATTTTTATTAGTGGGAAGTGGTCAAAACCTCCAGAGTATTTTGTAAAGCAACATCGAATTTAAAATGTTGTAAATTAGCGCTTCTCTTTCAATAATTATTGGAATTATCAGGGTTAATAGTTTTTCAGTTATGTATTTTAGATGTATAAATGTCCCTAAGATTATTATTACCTTCCTTGGAATAATGTTCTTCAACTCTTTTGCTTGAGGCTTCCTCTGTCTGTAGCCTTAAAACTCTTTTGATGGAAACCACGGAAGTATATTTTAATCTCAGGTATGTAAGTTAGTATTGACAAAAAAAAATGTTTATAATAATGAAGTCAAAATAAAGCGACACTGTGACAAAAAATTAGAGGGTATATAAAACGTCTTAAGTAAAGATATCATAAAGGACGTAGTTGTTGTAGATTATATATTGTGTAATTATATATATCGTACTTATATATATCGCACTTATGACGCGATCAAATGTGAAACTTTCAGAATTGTCCATGAAGATACTCACTTTATTGTTGGAGCAATTGTAAAAAAAATCATAACTTTTGATCGCGATATAAGTACTGAAAATATTGTTGTGTATCAATCTTATTGAGATCGCATGAAATTAAGCTTACAAACTTCGCTTCGAATCCGATTAGATGTGTATTTCCTGGCAAACAGATATATCGCGAAGAAATCCCTTGTATGATAAGAATTGGTATAATTACTGTAAATGCAATTAAAATGTTAGTGAAATCATTCACAGAACTGACAAGTTGATATTCTCGTTACGTTGTTTAAAAAATAATAATTGATCGTAATTATATCTCTGTATCATATGTATCTACGCTATTGTTGATTTATTATAAGCATATTCTATCTTAGATACTCCTTCCTTCGGTTTCGAAGCAAATGGAGGATTTGGGCGGTTAAATTAGTATTATCTCTAATCTATAACCATCATCATAAATATTCAATTCCAGGAATTTACAGTGACGGTTTTAATTTAAAACTTGAATCTTTTGGTTTTTTCTTCACTTAACAGTTTGAGTTTTGTTGACAGCAAAAATTTGGAAAATAGTTTATAACCATTTGCTTCGAAATATTTCAAGACACAACGAATCTTCTGTTCCCTTCTCATGCCTTCATGCACTTCATTAATATTAAATAGTAAATAATTGGTGTCTGTAACTCAATATAAACGATATTGTATTATCACCAGACGGTAGTTCGCATATATTCGTTGTTATAGTAGAGTGTGTCATAATTATTGGTATAATAATTATTAATAATAGAACAAGAATAATTAATGAAAATTTTCGCACAACCGAGTCAAGGAACTAACATAAGATAACATTATTAGTTATAAAGGTATTGCTTAAGGAAAAGTTATTGTAAGATGCGATGTTTTTTTTAAATTAGAATTGTGTCCAGGGGGATACACCAGCTTTATTTTCATGTTTTGTCCAACAGATCGCATTGAAGTCTGCGTGAGCGATCATATTAAACTTGTCCTCATTGTTGAATTGGATACGATTTCAAATTCGTTTACTGTATATACTTACGTTGAACAAGTTAGGAACAAAAATGGTCCACTAAATTTAAAAAATAATGTTAAGATAGTTGCATGTACATTCGAAATATACGCTTTGATGTACAATGCCAAACTTAATACGATGCTAAAAAGCATGGCTTTAACAAATATCGCTAAGGATTGAACTGATTTTTTTTTTTCATTTTTCAGCTTTCGCCATTGGACATTGTAAATATTGATAGGCCACTATATCGGAAGTTGCATCACTATTCCGAGACAATCTAGTCTTATCAGACAAACCTTTCATCACCATCAATGGCCCCTGATACCTGATTAGTAGTTTGTTTTATTCAATGTATACCAAAAAAATACGAAGCTCTTTCAACACTGTTACCGATGGATCTCTTTTGTAAGTAGCGATAAACATTCGGCTTACCAAAAATTGGAAACTTTCGTTTTCAACATTTTTTTGTAACATTGGTTTTAAAGTTTGTACATATAGATCAGTTTGGTTTAACTTTAATTATAAGCCCTGATGGGTACATTTATTCATCTTTGTCCAATAATTTAGGATTTCTATTATGTTTAAGTTTTCATACAAGACATAAATATTCTGACACATTTACCCTCGTCCGTTGTATAAATTATTGTCGCTGTTTCTCTAGGTATATACATAAAATGTATGAGTAGTCTTTTAGTGTTAAGGTGATTAAATAATAATGTAGTTATTGATTAATAATAAGACAAACTGTGTAAATTTTGTATTTGTAATTTGTTTCAATGAACATATAATTATTATATATCGTAAAGTAAAAAATCCAGTTTTTAAAAAATAACCAGATTTTTATTCAACTTTCAACCCAATTCCTTTATAACCTAACAAGTAACCAAAAGTATTTAATTTCCTGAAAGAAAAGTACCTAGTTGCTTGAAACCTGAACCTGAAAGATATTTTGAATTAACTAAAAAAGTTAATTCAGGATAACTTTGCATCTATAGGGCAGCGGGTTCTAGATAGAAAAAGTACCCGATTGACGACAATAGGCTCGTCACATGGGGTTGAAAAGTATTGTATAATTATACACTTGGTTACCCCAGTTTAATACCTATATTACCTTGAGGTAAAAAAGATGTTGATACCTACATCAATATCTTTTTTATTAATACCAGACCTGAAGACACATTTGCATCCAACTGATGAAATCAAGAAAACATATCAACGATTTTTTAGATTTCTACACATACTTACCATGCTGCAAATTCACTTAGGTAAATATACAAAGACAGATCGCCGACAGATCTATAGGAAGGTTTTGAACTGGAAAATTTGAAATGAACACTGTCATACTATTTTCACAATAAAGTGATAACTACGTTGAATCTCAAAGAATGTTCAAAACTGATTTCACCGCTACAGAAAAAGGAAATCCACGAGCTCACTCTGGTATTGGACATAAATTACGAACACTTCATAACACGACCTCTGTAAGAAATATGATCTTGAATATTAAAAGGATATTCACACGGTTTCAATCGAAAATTTAATATGACACCACGCTGGTTATAATATAAGATTTGTTTGTTTTGCAAAAACCTTCGCTTTGGTTTATTGAGGGTGGAATATCATAAAGCAAGATATTTCTATGTACAGTGTGGTGCGTGACTTATCACAGTTGTATTTCTTTTTCTAAAATAAAATTTTAATCATTTTGAAAATGTCACGTTATCCAATGTACTATATCTATCAAAATGATCTGTTGTATCATTATAATGATAACCTTTGCGTCACTTAGTATAATTATTGACTAGAATATGAAGAGGTCCTACAGTAGCTAAAATCTCAGTATTGCCATCAAGAAGTTAAAGGTTCCAATCCACTTCTGAGACAACTTGACTGGTGAAATATTTTGACTTCAAAAATATATATTGATTGCATTGATGGGGCGATTTTGGTAGTTGCCTCAACTACTGCAGCTATATAGTCGAATATTGCTAGTTATCTTAATATATATAAATCTCGTGTCACAATGTTTGTCCTCAATGGACTCCTAAACCACTTAACCGATTATAATAAAATTCGCACACCATGTGCAGTTCGATCCAACTTGAGAGATAGGATAGTTTTTGAAACGGATTTCGACATCCACGCGGGCGGAGCCGCGCGCAACAGCTAGTATTTCTATATGAATCTTTCGAGAATAGGATTTGACGTATCTGTTACGTCATTATCAATAATAAAGAAGTAGATTCAAACAACGCCGGCGCAATGGCTGAGACGTCGGACTTGGAGTCGAGGGGTTGCTGATTGAAATCACATCGAGTACACTGCTGATATGAATCTACTCTTAACATAAGTATACCATTTTAATGTACCTACCTATAAATATATTTCCTAGTAAACTTAAAAAAAATCGATGAATAAGATTCCGGGTTCGACCCCTGGATCGAATGACGTAAGGATTATTTAGTGGATGCATGGAAGTGGTTTGGTTTTGACAAAGTACTTGATATTAATGCAGATTTTTGAAATTGAAATCTGCACAATTTTATTTAGTTTTGATGCTGACTGTAGGTACGTACACACTTAAACTACAGACATTAAGCTATAATCTAATAAACACCTGAATCATCTGGTTTCGAACAAAAAACATGCTTTATTAGTATCGGGTATTTGAACCAATCATCGGTGATTAGAGCCGCAACATAGAAACCTCCTTACTATCTGATTCCTGTTAAGGAGAACTGTCTCCCACATCAGGCACTTAACCTAGCTACCTAACATGAGCATCTAAAGAGTCTTAACCATTAATCCATGAACTGATATGACTATCAGAACAATTATCACCGAATCCATACTTAACATGTCGACAACCTCGTGACCTAAATCCAAATATATCATTTACTTATCATTTTCGGCTTTCAATAAATACTCGTCATAAAAAGGCAGGTGCTATGAGGGTTAAGTAGACTTTTAGTTATATGACTATCAGAATAATAATAACCAACGACAACCTTTTAAACTATACCGAATATATCATTGGTTTATCTTTCGCCTTTCATCAAATTCTCGTCAAGAGGAATGGTGACATTATTAAATTCAGCTTTCGCTACTGTAATATACAGAATATCAATACCGCATAATAAAAGTAAATTTCCCTACATTATTTCATTAAAGGTCTCACAAATTAGACCCTGTTGGACCCTGGCATCATGTTATTCAAATTTATAGCTTTAATTTCGTATGCCTCGGCGTATTAGATGGATCATTACTCATTTTTGATGACGACATCATATCTGGAGCAATTTTGCACTGTCCTCAAAATTATTATGTCGAAATGTGCGCAGATGAGTTTAATTTTAACTTAGTGGTTTGGCTTTATGATTTTGGAGTGTACAATTGGAAGAGGTATTTCTATTTATGCTTTATTTTTGCAATCTCTGTAGTGTGATGGTAGAGCGTAGACTGCTACATCAGATGTTGTTATTTCGCTCAGTGCAAATATCTGTTACAAATCGACTGTAAAGATTTGAGGGTATTGGTGACCTCTCAATATCGCAGACGGTACGTCGCTGCAACCTATTCGAAAACAATAGATGAAACTGAATTCAAAGATGTTAAAACAGTCATAAAACAATTAGCACCTCAAAGTGCTAACAATACCTTAAGTATAGATACTCCAACTATAACAGTTCCGAGATAGTTGTTAAGCATTCAAAACACAGAGAATCTAACCCCAACTAAAGCAACAAGCACCGATTGCCTGGTAAATACAAATTGAAATCAGCTCAACCCAACATACTTTGCCCGCCACAATGTATTTTTTCATCACGTCCAATATCTAAGAGACTACGCTTTGAATCTTAATCAGTGCCTCTACTACGGTGTCATTTTAAATAGACTAGAAATCGATAGTCACTTCATTCATCACTATTTTGACTACACTTACTGCTACTACTTTACACTTACTTTACATTACTACACTTACACTATATCTAATACACTATAAGGGAGAGCGTTTTGAATCTTTATCAGTGCCTCTACTTCGGTACCAATTTAAATAGACAAGAAATCGATAGTCACTTTATTTATCACTATTTTGACTACACTTACTGCTACTACTTTACATTTATTTTACATTATTACACTTACACTATATCTAATACACACTATAAGGGAGTGCGCTTTGAATCTCTATCAGTGCCTCTACTACGGTGTCAATTTAAATAGACTATAAATCCATAATCACTCTTTACTATTTTGACTACACTTACTGCTACTATTTTACACTTACTTTACATTACTACACTTACACTATATCTTATACACTATGAATAATAAATAGAACGCTTTTTTTAAGAATACTTACAAGAAAACCACGACTTACTGTTATAATGACTCCTACACATTAATTTTTGGTTAACGATAACATTATGCTGTTTTAAGCTTCGTAGTGACATATTATAAAACATGTACTTGGCAATTGCAACATTGTAAGTAGTGTTGCAAACGGGAACGAACATGATACCCACAGGCTTCGTTGTTCGTTTTGTTGGTATTTAACGTGTGAAAAAGTGTATAAAACAACAAGAAAATACACGTGTATTCACAAATTGTCGGTAGCGCTGCAGTAGCCAGTCAAGTTGCTGTGTTGTCTTGTATTGAATTTCCGGGTTAGTTGATGTATTAATCGACTATTTTTTTAGTAAATTCTTAACTACATGATGTGTAGTAATATAAAATAAAATATAAAGAAGACTAAAAAAATATGACTCAAAATGTGATAATAAAAAAAAAATAAGACCCGACGTCAGACTTTACTTATAATTGCAGTTAATTAAGAGCCACTTAATAAATTATCAAATTTTCACCGTAGATCTAGAAGAAAATGCACAGTTATCAAACTACAATGCCCCTTAACTAAACATAGACTCCAGTCACTATTGACTACAATTAGATACAAATTATTGTCTACCAATAGTAAACTATCATAGTAATAGTTCACCAATACCCTTAGTAGTGCCAGTATTTGTTATTCAGGGACCGGCACAGTCTTCTTATCTGTTGCATTACAGAGCTAAATATTTTCCTCCTACCTACATATTAATTAAGTTGATTGATGAAGGCCCCGGTTTACGACCTCCAATGTTCTGTCGGTGTAAACTTGAGGGTTTAAAGAAAGTGCTTTGCCTTCAAGTAAATAGAAACAAACGACTTTAAGGTGAGGTGCTCAAAATGCTGTTTAGGGGAGAATGAAGTGAATTATTTTGAAACTTTTTTTGCTGTCAGCTCTTATGATGGATTGATGAGGTTTTAAAGTAGGAAATCATTTTCTAAAAAGCATGGAGACATAGTTTATTAAATCTCAAGGGTGATAATTAGAATTTTATGATGCACTATGACTATAAGGGGATCTTCAAGTAGGGTATTAGAAGGTTTTTGCATACGTCCTGCTTCCCATCAGGTGGGCCGTATGCTTTTCTGCCACTTAAATGTTATAAAAAATAACAATTATGTTGAAAGGAATTAGTAGAGTCATGTCATAAGCTTTTTATTCAAAACTTCATTCGCTGGACAACTTACTAACTGTTTATTAAATTTTAATGTTTTGTGAAAATGTTTGATGCTGAAAAGATCTGGCTGAAATTTGGTACAGGCATAGATCATAGTCTGGAATAATACATAGGTTTGGTTGGTACTGGTACTTTTTATCCCTGGAATAGGTTCACTTAAGTTTCGGGAACGAGAACAGAACTCCACGCAGGCCAATCCGCGGTCTAATAACTAGTTGTTTTTTTATATAGGACACGTAAAAATGACTTCACCTTTATAATGATAAAAATACAATGCAAATTAAAATAAAAACTAAAAACTAAACAAAATAAATTTTTAAGTATTTATCTTCACCTTGCCTGATGGTAAGCTAAAGGAGAAGTCAGTACTGGGGTCACCACTACATACACCGATAGTGGCGGCCCTCAGCTAGACGGCCTCATCAAATGCTTTTTCACGCCCCGCTTAAATGCCCTTAAGACGCTTAAAGATCATATTACTAGAAATATTTACACATGTCTTATATACATAGTATCTTAAAACACTATAATCATTTCACCAATCACTGTCTATATAAAATGTAGTAGGTACTAAGACTTCTGTCTGTAAATTTTCTCCCTTAATCAACTCAAAGACTCTATCAACTCAACAACAACAACTGTTGATTAATTCAGTCGTATTAATGTTACACGGGATCGGTTTGTACGGAATGAATGCTAAATAGGTGGGGCAAAATTAATTTGGTCTGCTCGTGTAGGGGCGTAGCGCGTTGCCATCCAGGACACGAGTCCTTGTTCATGAATATACATAAACAAATTGAACATTCGATTTCCTATATAAGAATACCGAGATTTCTTCAGATATGTGGCATACTGTATGTGTATGTGTATGTGTATGTGTATGTGTGTGCGACTGCTTTCCATCAGGTGGGCTGTGTGCTTGTCTATTATCTATGTGGCTTCTGGAGATAGGACAGGACGGTCATCTATATTATGGGGTTCTTCAAGATGGGCATTAGACGGTTTTTACAGGGTCGGTACCGCAAGTGCGACACCCCTTTTTTCCGTGCGGAAATCCTCATGGACATCCACCAAGCGGCCAACGGGGCAGGTTATGTCGGACTCTTACCGACTAAAACCGCACGCCGTCTAGGATCTTCAGACGCCAGGGTGTAAGGTAGCCCAAAGAGCATTTTCCTCGCACCCCGGCTTCAAGTGTGACATCCCTGGTATCGCACACGTCTATAGGCCACAGTGACCCTCCCATTAAGTAGTGCGTGTGCTTGTCTGCCACCTAAGTAATATAAAGACTATAATAATAAATAATTTAATATACTTAACTAAAAAATCTAAAGCCCGTATCAATTGATATCTTTAAAAAAAACAAAAACATGTTTCCGAAACCTTTCCACTCAACACTATATCCTACAAATGAACTATCCTATCTGTTTTATCGTTCATTCAACAAGCCTGTATTTCATTCGCCAATCGAAACACCAGACAATCTGTCTCTCTGATAACTGCTGATAAAATACAAGTTTATCTTTCGCTATTTTTAGATCGCGCCATATACACGACGTTGCCTTTTAGGGATCAGCAGGAAGATAAAGGCTGACCTTTTGAGAAATAGGTATTTCGTCTTCCTTGTAGAGCGAGTATGAAATGTCATTCGAATTGTAAGCGAGTCGTATTCGTAACTAGGGATTAGAGACAGCCAATATAATATCGCGATCCGGTCAATATTCTACGACATTCTACACAGCGCTATCTAGACCCAAAGTAAGCTTAGTTTAACTAGCTTGTGTTATGGGTGCTAGATTGCAGATATCGTACTTACCTATATACATTTTTGTAAATATAATATGTAGGTACTTATTTACAAAAAAGTTTATTATAAGTATATTATATTATTAATATTAGATAGTATAAATTATATTATATTAGTATTTTAGTATACTATATTATATTATACATAGAATACATTGATTACACATTCAATATTGATTATATTGATGTGCAATTTACCAATTTGCAAAACAAAAACATCACGTTTGCGATGTTTTTGTTTTGCAAATTGGTCCGTCATGGGTGACTCTCGTTACGAATACGATACGCTTACTATTCGAAAGAAAATTCATAGTTGTTCGTTAATTTGAGATTGCAACTTTGTATCGTTTTATGGATTCTCTTAGATGTACTCTCTTGATAGAGGTGCAACCGTCTTCAATAGGTATCATTAATATCTGTTTCTTATAAAATGGTAGTACTTACTTATGTGAAGCATGCATTGAAGTGTTTGTATGATACCTAATGGTTCCGGGTTCAAATCCTGATCACATTGGCGTGACCAATATAGAAAAATAAATAAATACCTACCTGTCGTTTCGATTGACTTAATCTAATCGACTGTGGACATACATTCACCTAATGGTCAGCTAAAGATTAAGATATGTTATAAGTTAATATCAAATTAATCTCGATTTTTTTATTTTTTTTTACCATTGGACACGTCAACACGACTTCACCTCGCCCGATGGTAAGCCAAAAGTAAAGTTTTAGGACCGGGGTTAGCAATTCACACACCGATAGTGCTACACAGTGGTCGCTCAGCTTAACGGCCTCATCAAATACTTTAGAAGGAAGGAAACAAATGCGCTGGTAAATAATTTCAAGTCTTTATGGTGCGGCAAAGAAAACCGGCGGCACAAATTACACCAGTGTGGTATTCTTCGATAGTACGATAGAATTAAAAAAAATGTCGCACACGTATTACACACTATCGCACAAAATACCTGGTATTGCACACGTCCATAGGCCACAGCTTTGATAGTTTTTTAAGTATATTTAGTCCGCCGGATTGACTGCACCTCGCCTGATGGTAAACTGAGGTGGAGTCCATAAAGTAGTGGTCACTATTTGCAGGGGATGCCCCTAGAATGGTGATCTCTATCCCGCTCGACAGATGCTCTTTCACGCCTCGTTTAAGGAACCCAGGATTGTAAGTGATCGTTTCCCATCAGGTGGGCGATGTGCTTGTCTATCACATAAATGATATATAAGAACTTATCAGATTTGCTAAACGTCAATAGTTCTTAACATATGAAAGACTTGTTGTTTTACCACTACAGTAGTAAAAAAAAAACAATTCTATTACGCCAAAAAGGTCAATACGTTAGCAAGGTTACCGCAAAAACAGCGGTTGAGAATCTAGCGAAGTAATAGCAACAGCATGATGACTTGTGCTCCGGCCGGTCAACGAACCTAGACCAAATTGTGTTCGCAGACGACCTCACACGTGGCGACACGAAAATAACAACTTAAAATTACAGATTCATAAATGATATACTAGCGGAAACCCGCGGCTCCGCTCACGTCGTGACGCAACGCAAGTGTGACGCCCCAGGTGGGCCATCAGGTGGGCCGTGTGCTTGTCTGCCATCTAAGTGGTACAAAGTGGATATCTGTTTACGGATTTTTTTACCATACCTCCGGTTCTACTTTACCGATTGTGATCATATTTTGTTGCACACGTCCATAGGCCAAGGTGACTGCTTTCCATCAGGTGTGCCGTTTGCTTGTCTGCCACCTAAGTGGTAAGTTTAAAAATAATCAAACATGTATACATTGATTAAGATTTTAAATCTGACCAAGACATTTAAAACAAAAACTGAACCAAAAAAAAATTAAAAATTCGTAAGATTTTAGGCCTGACCAAGACATGTTAAAGACAAAACTGCATCAAAAACCGTTCAGTAGTTTTTTATTCATCGCGATCAAACAGAAAAACATTAAAAAAATATTTTTGTGTTCAGAATCAGTATACATAACCCAAGTGTTTTTTTAATTATCTCCAATGTATGGACACAGCTACATTACAATTTTATAATAGTACTAGCTGTTGCCCGCGGCTCCGCCCGCTCGGATGTCGAATTCCGTTTCAAAAAATATCCTATCTCTCAAGTTGGATCGAACTGCACATGGTGTGCGAATTTTATTATAATCGGTTAAGTGGTTTAGGAGTCCATTGAGGACAAACATTGTGACACGAGATTTATATTATTAAGATAGAAAACATATTGTGTTGAAATCACACCTCGTGTGTTTACAATATACTTGTATCAATGACAAAATGAGACTACTACGTATGTTTGTCATATTCTGTCCTTGGCACTGCCCTCTTTTACGTCACACACTTCATTTACACGCTAACGCTAGGCGCTAGGCGCATACTTGGCGACAGGTGACAGCGACAGTTAGGCGTCTAGACGCCAGCGACAGTGACAGCTCAGCGTCTAGACGCAGGCGACAGTGACAGCTCAGCGTCTAGACGCGACGACAGGCTGCAGCCGCCAATTTTATAGCGTCACGGGACGCGGCGACTGGTTAGCTTATCGTCGCGACTCGGCGTCTCTGACGCCAAGTGTGCGGAGCTTAGAACAAAATATATGAAGTTCTCGGCCGCAGCCTGTCGTCGCGTCTAGACGCCGAGTTGTCGCTGTCGCCTGACGCCTAGTGTGCGTACCATGTAAAAACTGTGGAATGATCTCCCTGCTGTGGTTTTCCTAAGTGACCACAATGTAGGGTTTTTAAAGAAAATACGTTTTACGAAAATACGTTATCGTTAGTCGATAGCCGTATATCATTGGGTGACCGTGTGCTTGTTTCCTACCCTACTAATATAAAAGACCACTCAAATGCTAGACGAACTCGACGTAAAGGGTTCTGCACATTATGTATTTTAGTTTAATTTCATTATTTAATTTGAAAGTGAAATTATGAAAGTTGAAGAAGCGAGAAGCGTATGCCAAGATAGTAGCAAGTGGAAGGATGTTGTCTCTGCCTACCCCAATGGAAGAAAGGTGTGATTTGTTGTATGTATAAAATAAATATACAACTAAATATTATGTGAATATTTAAAGCGTTTACCCTATAGGACAAAACATGTAAAAAATATAAGTACGTTTGTTGTATTAACCCCCCTTAAATACTTCAGTTTATTTTTACTCGTAATATTTTTGTTATAGCGGCAACAGAAATACATAATTTGTTTGTGAATTTGTGAGTTGTGTAAATGGAGTCTTATCAATAGATAGAAAGATTGTATTAATATTATAACCCAATATCGGGGGGTCTAGGGGGCCACCTTAAAACCGTAGATGGCCCGCTGTCAGCTGGCGAGCGAGGGATATACCTATTGGGTAACCCTGGCAATTTGAGACCAGAGACGACGTGCAGTTTTAGTCGATTCGATTTCAACATAACCATCCCCAATGACTGACTTGGCTTGTAGGTATCCGTGAGGATTTCCACACGATAAAAAAAGGTGAGTAGGTACATGGACTACCTCGTACTCCGATATATGCCAATCTGGGGTAGGAGTGGCCCTTTAGAGGGCTGCCCCAAGGCTCTCCACATGTCCCTCTGACTAGATTGTTCGCGCGCCGACGACGGGTGACAGGACGGCCGCCTGTCACCCTACACCCCACCGTCGGCGGAGTGTCGCGATGCTCCCCTCACCCACGATAAAAAAGGGTCCCTTTTAACCCCCTGTGTCCGAGCCCCTAAAAAGGAACTACTTTAAAGCAAGGATGCTGTAAAACCTTCACATGCAACCTTCATTACACGTATCCAATCTAACATGCACGCAATCAACATGCATCTGCTAATTACTCTACAAAATATTCGCGTACCTCCACGTTCGAGGAAGAATATGAACAGTTGTGCCTGCGGTTTAGCCTTCATTAGCTCACGCGATAAAAAGTAGAATATTAAACACTTATCAGCTGCATACAACGATAGGTATGGGGAAGTACTTACAAGTGGGGAAGTACGTAAAAACTCCCAAGTGAAATTAGAGATTTACATGTAGGTAAGTAAATTGAATAATAAGGGCATCAAAAACAGAATTTTTGCCATAAATTTGATGATTTCCCTTCGATTTTCCCAAGATCCCAGCATCAGATCCTAATACCCTGGATATGAGACCAAATCAGAAGTACTCTTTCAAAAAAAAAATCAAAATCCATCCATAATTTGACGACGCTTTCGCGTGACATACGTACAAAAAAATATCAAAAACAAAAAAAATCCGACGAAATACCGTGCGGTTTTAGTCGGTTCGACTCCGACATAACCCGGTTTGACAACTATTATTTTTTATACCGTTCAGGTGGCAGACAAGCACGCGGTTTTAATCGGTTCAAGTACAACATCTCATCATCAACTCCTACGATTTCTTCATATACCTAATTAACCTAATTAACTTCTAGAATCAGAAATATATTATGAAAAAACAATTATATTGTTTCAATTGTTATTATCATTATGATAATGATAATTAATGTATAATTGAAAACAATAACTGTCGTAACTGATTAGTAGGTATGTCAATAAACTCTGTGTAGCTATAGGTGTACACCTGCGCAGTACCTCCTAACACAATCAGTCTAGGCATGACGCAGCACTGATATCACGAGGTCATGCACGATGACAATATTCTGACGTATCATGACGTTTATACCGAGCATGATAACATTCTAGGACGTTCTTGGACATTCCATACAATACTATCTTTCGCCAGCCGCACCATCAAAACCTTGAATTCTTTACCAGCTCACGTGTTTCCTTCCTCCTACAGTCCCGGGTCCTTTAAGCGGGGCGTGAAAAAGCATTTGATGAGGCCGTCAAGCTGAGAGCGACCATTATAGCACTATCGGTGTTTGTAACGGTAACTGCCATTCCAGAGAATTTACCTTTAGCTTATCATCAGGCGAGGTGAAGTCATTTTCAGTCAGACCGGTATAAAAAATCAATACTGAAAATAGCTTAACTAACTTGTGTTAGGTTTTAAAATTTGGATATACATACTTAGATACATTTTATTTTGTATATACATATAAACATGTAAATTAGTTTACATGTTTATATGTATATACAAAATAAAATGTAATGTGCAAATAGACATAGTTCATGCATAAAAATATTTGCACTAAGCGGGGATTGAACCCGTGACCTCCGATATAGCAGTCAAACGCTCTACTGCTACGCCACAGAGGTCAAAATACTTAACAAATATCACTTCATGCTACACTGGTATCACCAGCATTTCACCTGATTCTATCAAATAACATTTTAAATTCTTAAATGAAATTCCAAATTATTGTCCCCTTCCTTATCAACTAGATTCTATTCTATTCTAGAGTGCGGGTTCGATTCCCACTCAGTGCCATATATTTGTAGGTACCTATGAATATTTTATTTTGTTTATTTATTTAAGTATATTATATAAATATAAGTTTTTTACATTATCATAATACATTATCCCGCAAAACCGTACATACGCTTTGTCTGCGGGATCAGGGATATCTATTTGCATTGGTCTGGGTATTTCTATCTATAATAAGTATGTAATTACAAAAAAAAAGTATATAAGTATGTTTATCCGCATTCTATAACCCATAACACAAGCATGCTAGTTAAACTATGCTTACTTTGGATCTAGAGAGCACTGTGTAGAATTTATCCTACTTCCTACCTACTATTATCCTACTTCCTTTCTACTAAATTATCCTACTTCCTACTATTCTACTAATGTTACACCTTTTAAATTTAAATGTTAAATGTGAAAGTTTATGAAGTATGTAAGGCTGAATGGATCGGACTGAAATTTAGTACAGGGATAAATTATACCCTAATTTCATCCCTGGAATAGAATGATAGTCATAAGGTAAGGGAAGGGGATCAAATTCCGGGTGAAGCCACGGGAAACAGTTCTGCGTATTATAATCAACAACAACTTTCTCCAATATTTTTTTCCAATGGACGTTATGAAACACTGATAAATAACATGGTACACAAACAAGTGTTATCAATTATCACTAGATCTAGCTTGACCTTGGCGTGGTAAAGGTGAGGCAATGAACTTGGGGACATCATTACGAGGCGCTACTGTTGTCCGCGGCTTGACCCTGGTGAATTTTTTACCCCACCAAAAATACCTGTTAAAAAGGGGGCCAAGTCCCTATCGGCTAAAGGTTCGCCTAAAAAAGGATTGAAATCCAATCCAATGGCAAGTTTACATGCACTTTCACACACTCATCTAAATTTCTTCCAAATTTGAACTTGGCAGGTTAATAATTATACAACTAATCAATTGTTACGTACAACACGAAAACCAGCCGTACGTAACAAGTTATTAAAAATTCAATATTAGATTGATGAGCCAACTCACCCTTGACCAATTTCTTTAAGGCCAAGGGCCAAGGGGTTTTGATCAGTTCCGATGAGTTTTTCCAATGAATCCCACCCTCTCTTATCTTAAATTGAACTACACGTGCCAGTTTGAGATATCACTCAAACACAGTGCAAACATTTTCATTAAGAACCAAGCGGTTCGGTGCCTCTTTTTTTTGCCGCATCATAAAGACTTGGAATTCTTTACCAGCGCATGTGTTTCCTTCTTCCTATAGTCCCGGGTCCTTTAAGCGGGGCGTGAAAAGCACTTGATGAGGCCGTCAATCTGAGCGCCACCACTGTAGCACTATCGGTGTATGTACCTAGTGGTGGCTCTCGATTCTGAGACTTTACCTTGTAGCTTACCATCAGGCGAGAGGCGATCATTTTGACGTGTCCTATACAAAAAAAATTGTAGATGTGTTCGTGGGTCATTACTGTTATACCCGGTGTACAAAAGTTTCAGTAGGCATAGGTTCATTTTTATCCCGGGAATAGGTTTATTCTCGGGATAATCCTATGTGTTATTACGGACTACAATTATATATCTCTGGACCAAATTTTCATCTCAATTCAGTCAGTATTTTTTATGTAAAAGAGTATCAAACATCCGTATATCTATACCTACAAACTTTATTAGTGGGAAGGAAGTTGATAGTTAGTAGGAAGTAGGATAGTAGGAAGGATACAAACTTTCGCGTTCTTTAAAGATTTTTTTTGTTTCTTATAAAAATAATAATCAGTCCAAATGATAACTTGCCACACATAATATCAAATGCAATAAAATTTAAATCTCAATTTTCGAACATTGTGTTACTGAAAAGCAAACGGATTATGGATAATTTTAGGAGAAGAAAGGGATTTCCCCTCAGGAAACCATTAGACGTTGAGCATACTAGTCATATGTATTATGCGTACAGCTAAGGAGTGGAATGCCCTGCCTGAGTCCGTGTTTCCGGAAAGCTATAACCTGGGAGTCTTTAAGTCTAGAGAGAACAGGTTGCTTCTAGGCAAGCGTGCTCCATCGAAGACCACATCGTCACTTACCACCAGGTGAGATAGTGGTCAAACGCGGGCCTATCGACTATAAAAAAAAATCAAGTCGTCAAAGTCAAAGTCAAAAATCATTTATTCTGTATAGACCATTTTAAGCGGCACTTACAAAACGTCAAAATTATAAATATTTGAAACTAGAAGCAAATGGACCACTGCACCGCACCGGTTCGAAACGCGGCCCAGACGTCCCGTCTCGCATGGAATGCAATTCTAGATGAACATAGATTCTATCAGAGTAAATAATGTTTTCAATGTAGATCAACTCCACATGTGTGATTTAAATGCACGTGTTACTCCACACATGGTTTTATTATTAATATAGATAGGTACCAGATATGATTGCACAATTTCACATGTTCATGTTGACAAGTTCCTTATCACGTAGTGACTGTGTGTTATTACTCGACTGTGGTGAAACTAATAGGATTATGAGTTTAACATGTTTGTATGTAGGTATGTCCGATGTCCGTCCCTTTTTGATAATTTAATATTTCTATACTTTGCTTTTTCGGAAGATTGTAATTCGAAGTCAAAATTTACATAAAACATATAAACATAAACTCACGCCTATATCCCCGAAGGGGTAGGCAGAGGAGCCAGTACCCACATTTCGCCAGTTTATGTGTAGGTCCCAATGTAATAGGTGGCGAGCCTATGCCATTAATCGGGCACTTATAAACCTGCGATAAATACACACATAACTTCGAAAAGCATAGAAAAGTCATTGGTGTGTGCCATGGTGAACCTGGGATCGAACCTGAGACCTCGTCTCAGCAGTCCATTACCCAGACCACTAGTGTACGAGGGCGTATTTGCGAGCGTGTGTGCCTGTGTGTTTGAGTAGTGTGTATGTCAAGGTACACTTTTACATACACACACAAGGAAATAAGTACGTATACACACTTATTCCCTTGTCAGTGTGTACAACAACAACGATGTGTTTTTTCAGTTCACACGCACGAAATATTTTAAAATCGAAAGTGATGATAAAGTAAAATTATCTTTTATCAAATTAATTTTTATAGACTTCGTTCTTGATAACTGTCAAACAAACATCATGGTTGATAACTTTCTCATTCTTCATTGAATATCAGCATTTTGTATACTTTCATCCGTTTAACCACCCCAGCTCATCTATCCAGACTTCGTATGAGATAATACTAGGTATAGTATAAAAATCGCTATGACCAAGTTATAGAGTTTTTTTTTAGGTTAGACACTTCAACATGACTTCACCGCGCCTGATGGTAAGCTAAAGGTAATGTCTCAGAATCGAGGGTCACCACTACATACACCGATAGTGCTGCAGTGGCGGTCCTCAGCTTGACGGCCTCATCAAATGCTTTTTCACGCCCCGCTTAAAGGACCCGGGACTATTATAGGAGGAAGGAAACACGTGCGCTGGTAAAGATTTCCAAGCCTTTATGGTGCGGAAGAGGAAAGAGGCACCGAACCGCTTGGTTCTTAATGAAATTGATTCCGTACCGGGTTCAATAAGTAAAACAAAAAAATTAATGGAGTTAAATAGCTATCTTATCTCTCAAGTTGGACCAAATTGCACGCAGAGTACCAAATTTGATTGTAATTGGTTCATTACTTTATGAGTTCATCACAGAAATGACAACATGGCATGAAATATAAGTATAGTAATGATCTATGTAATGATCAAATCATTTCACAAGAAAATTATAAGAACTAATGACGCCAGGTCGACGCGATCGTCAAATGTTATTTTTACCCTATTAATCTATACATAATGAGTATCTGATTGCAATAATTAGGTACCTATTTTTTAGTTGTCAAAAGGTTACTTATGCTCACCGAGAAAATAACCACCCTCAATGATAATTTCTATAACCGTATGCCAAGCATTTTGCTAAACTTCGACAAACTCCATGCTGTAGAATTTCTTAAAAGTTTCTCTCAGGAAAATTGTTCAACATTGCCCGAAAAGTGTTCAAGCCGGAAATCAAATTGTGGATCTCACGATTGCATGCAAACATACGTTCCAACGGTCCAAGATTGCCTTTTTAAAACTTACCAACTTTGAAATAACAAGGAGTGTAAGGAATATTACGATAAGTAGGGTAGCCAGAACTCACTGTAGCCCTGCTCCCCCCATCCCTTCCTGGCCTCCTCACCCCTTCCTAGTCCTCCCACCTTCCCGTCAGGGTCGGCAGCGCGTGTGTGACACCCTTAGTATTCACACGTCCATAGGTCACGGTGACCGCTTCCCATCAGGTGGGCCGTGTGCTTGTCTGCCACCTAATTGTTATAAAAAAATTGTTAATCAGTTACTGAATTGAGAGTGAAATCCGAATTCTGAAATGTTATTTTAACATAGCATAAACTCACGCCTATATCCCCGAAGGGGTAGGCAGAGGTGCTAGCACCCACATTTCGCCAGTTTATGTTTAGGTCCCAATGTCATAGGTGGTGAGCCTATTGCCATTAACCGAGCACTTATAAACCTGCGATAAATACACACATAACTTCGAAAAGCATCGAAAAGTCATTGGCGTGTGCCATGGTAACCTGGGATCGAACCCGAGACCTTGTCTTAGCAGTCCATTACCCATACCACTAGGCTTTTTTGTCTTATCTATTCTTATCTTATCTTAAATCACACAAGCAGAATTCGCTTAAAAATCCAGCAATCATACTAACGCAACAGTGACCTACAATATCGTTATTAAGTATTTAGCTAACATTGAAATGTACACGAAGCTTGAAGGGCAGAATTAACCAGAAAACAGCTGCACTGGTAGTACATACTGACTCACTTTTAGATAAAGTACAAGGTTGTGTGTGTCCACGTACTATGTGGAGCTGGACAATTTTATTTCATGTGACTTTTATATAAATATTGTAGTTAATTTTCAATGTTATCAATTTTCATTATACTCTTTTTTTAACCAACTTCAAAAAAGGAGGAGGTTCTCAATTCGTACGCTATTTTTTTTAGTAGGTATGTATGTTGCGCGTTAGCGGCGCCAATTATCGATGGATTTTGAAAATTTTGTTTTGTTTGAAAGAGACTACTTCTGAGGTGGTCCCATATCCAGGGCATCAAGATCTGATGCTAGGATCTTGTGAAAATCGAAGAGAAATCATCAAATTTGCGGCAAAAATTCTGTTTTTGATGCCTCTGTACATAATAAACCTCATAAATAGGTACTTACTTTTCTATTTCTGTACACTAAAAAGTGTATAGTATTAATTTACGAAGTCGGTTTTTTATATAGGACACGTCAAGTAAAGTCTCAGGACTGGGGTCACCACCACATACACCGGTAGTGCTACAGTGGTGGCCCTCAGCTTGACGGCCTCATCAAATGCTTCTTCACGCCCCGCTTAAAGGCCCCGGGGCTACAGGAGGAAACACATGCGCTGGTAAAGAATTCCAAGTCTTTATGGTGCGGCAAATAAAAGAGGCACCGAACCGCTTGATTCTTGGTGAAATTGATTGCTCTGTGTTACCTCAGCCTGGCACGTGTAGTTCTGTATAGGAAAGGAGAGGACCCTTGCCTATATGTAGTTTAAGAATGTATAATATACAGGGTGCGGACACCGTGACTTCTAAACACCGCTCCACGCGCAGACGGGGGATGACAGGAAGGCCCCTTTGTGGGGTCGAGGGGGGCCATCTTCAAACCGTGGTCAGCAGGCGTGCGAGGGATATGCCTATTGAAAAACCTTACACTCCGGTAATTAAGACTCGAGACGGCGTATGGTTTTAGTCGGTTCGATTCCAACATAAACACACCGATGGCCGACGGGGTGTAAACCCGTGGGGATTTCCGTACGATAAAAAAAGGGTTGAGAATATTGACCTACGGATTTTCAATTCCGGGTGAAATAAGTGCAAAAATTGTGACATTGAAAACACATTACGGTGAATGTCTGATAAGGGATGATTGATCAATTGATGACGAAGGGCAGTAGATCATTGCCCTTCAATACTTTTGTATAATCTACTTAATTGTGGCTTCGGTGTGATAAAGGACTGATCAGATAAGGCATACCTTACTAATAGAAAGTTTTATTTTTCAGTTGAATAACTTTACTATGTCATGAACGTAAACAATCGTCATACCTATCACATGACGATTGTTTACTTAGGTACTGAAACATTATCGCAGTTCCTTCTTAGAATAAGACTAGCTATGCCGGCGACATCACCCACGTGGATTTAGAACTACTGTTCCTACTATACTTCTATACCTAATATTATAAAGCTCACGAGTTTGTTTGCATGAACATTCTAATCTCAGGAACTAACGTCAAGCGGGGTGAATAGGAATGAAGGGGTGAATAGGGATAAAATGGTCATTAGAATTTGTTAAATACTTTCTTTTAGAAATTTTCAAGTGTTTAACCGGATATTCGATGATACTTTTCATCGTGACGTGGAAGTGGTTTATAGTTTCGCATAGAAGATAATAACTGCAAAATTTAATTGACCATTTTGTTCCTATTCACCCCTTAGTCCCTATTCACCCCGTTTGACCCGGCACTAGTCCGAATTGAAAAACTCTTTCTAAGTTAAATAGCTCTTTTATCGAGGATATAGGCTAATATATCATCGCGCTACTGCACAGAGGAGCAATGTAGTAGTCAGCTATGCCAACGAATCGGGCAAATTTCCATACATTATTGCAAATATAATTACGGACATGTTTATGGATTTAATAAGTGCTACGGGGACAAAGTATGTCACGGGCAAAACCGCTGGGGATAGCTAGCAAGTATTAATACCTATTGGCAAAAAAAAAAACATTTTTACTCATTTATGCATATTATAACCTCGAAACAACTATAAAAAGCATAATATATGATAAAGAAATTATTCCTGTCGTCAAGTGGTATTCAGGGAATTATAAAACCTCAAACGTCAAACGTTATCGATTGCGGTTAGCGGTTACTTATTTGGCGAAAAGACACAATAGAGGGACCTATAAGGGTCCTTACCTACTAAGTATACGACTATTTGAATCACAATGTTATAATGTGGTCGATGACTCCAAACATTGAATCGTTTTAAAGCTGAGTTGCACTTATCTTGAGTGTTAATAGTGGCCATAATATCTATGGACTATGAGACTTAGTTCTTTGGTCAACTACGAATAGTAACTAATGACACTTTAGTGCTCTAGATCCTACACATAATTCTTACAAAAGAAAAAAATCAATATTACTGTCTTCTTCTTATTGTATTGTATTAATAGGCATGTAGATGTTTCACGTTTTAAGTGATAATTATTACTTTTTCTTACTTTTAAGTTTTATTTCGGTGACTGTACTTTTATTTTTTTATTCTTTATAATGAAATGTGTGCCAATAGCCTACTACATATTTTTGGAGGAGGCGATTCGCACACAAATAAATTAACTTCGTGCGAATCGCCTACAGAAAATAAATAAATATTTAAAGGAGTCGATTCGCACGTTTCGGGCGGGGTGCAGATCTTCCAATAAGCCAAGAAAGAAGAATCATAAAAATCGGTTGACCCAGTCAAAACTTCTGAGGTAACCAACATAAGAAATACAGTTGAATTCAGAACATCCTCCTTTTTAAGTCGGTTATTAACGAAATCGCACTTAGTTTCTTAGATGATTACGTGATTTATATGTACCTATGTATGTATAATGTATGTTGAGTCTAACTCCCTAGCATACCCACTCAAAACACTGCACTCCAGTGTAACACGCAAACAGCTGATTCACATAGCGTTGCTTCCTACGTAATTTATAATTTCATATACCTTACTCGATCGCTAAACCATAATCTAGGTTAATTGTTTCATACGATGAATCATAAGCGGCCATTTTTAAAATCGTGCTCGACTATTCAAATTATTTAAATTAGATATACTTAAGTCATGACGGATAATGTAGTTCATGGAAAATCATCGTACAATTCAAACAACAATTACTGTAAATATTTACATATAACTTCTATACATATAATAAATCTGTAACTGATCGGCGTCTGTACATGGAAGATATATGAGAAAAAAAATATTAGGGGACTTTATGAATGTAATAGATGCCAAAACAATGATTTTTAGAGTTTTTGTCTGTTTGTCTGTGTCTCTGTGCCTCTGTGCCTCTGTGCCTCTGTGCCTCTGTGCCTCTGTGCCTCTGTGCCTCTGTGCCTCTGTGCCTCTGTGCCTCTGTTTGTCCGCACTAAATTTTTGTTCACGCTAAAATCAAAAACTACTGGAGGGATTTTGATCAAACTTGGTACGATTATAGTTCATAGTTCTGGGCAACATATAGGCTACTTTTTATACAAGCTGATACCCATGGCTTCGCCCGCGCTTCGTTTTTAGGTCGTTTTGGTCATATCTCCGGTTCTACTTAACCAATTACAACCAAACATACGGTAAATTTTTAGTCTAAGCAAGACCTTTCTAATAAAAAAACCCCATCAAAACCCGTTCAGTTCATTTTACGTCCTTCGCCATGTAAGTGGGCATGCAAGCCGGACAGCTACTTTACAATTTTCTGACAAGCAGTGAAAAGAATACAAAAAAAAATATTTCTGTCTTCAGAATAGTTTCAGTATTTTTTTAAATATCACTACATAGTATAAAACAAAGTCGCCTTTTCTGTCCCTATATCCCTATGTGCGCTTAAATCTTTAAAACTACGCAACGGATTTTGATGCGGTTTTTTCCAATAGATAGAGTGATTCAAGAGGAAGGTTTATATGTATAATACATGCATCATATACTAAGGCAACATTATCAGCATTGCACCCGTGCGAAGCCGGGGCGGGTCGCTAGTCTCCAATATACAGAAACATTTACAATTTCACAAAAGTATAGATTTACGCTGGCCGGGAAGCGAAAGGAAAACATTATACGTGCCAACCCACTAATCAACCTCTGGACGTCGTAGAAATTGACCTTGGGATGTAATCTGGTACACATTCCTAATTAGCATCGTAAGGCACCTAGCACGCAGAGAGCAAACTTCTAGAATAACATTCTGAACGAAAGTTAATGTCAGGAGGTGGTTTGTAAAAATAATCAAAACTCATTTTGTGATATGATAATCAGACAAGAATGTATAAATAAAAGATTTTAAGAAAAATATCTTCCTACATTCCACACAGCCCTCTCTAGACCCAAAGTAAGTATAGTTTAACTAGCTTGTGCTATGGGTTCTAGAATGTGGATATTTATTTATGCGGATAACACCCACTCCAGGGTGCGAAGGAAATGCCTTCTGGGCAACCTTACACAACTGTGTATAAACTGTGACGTGTGGTTTTAGTCGGTTCGATTTTGACATAACTACCCTCGTTGATCGAGAGGGGTTGTATCCGGGGGATTTTCGTACGACACAGGCAGCGTGTATGTGACACCCTTAGTGTTGCACATGTCCATAGGCCGCGGTCACCGCATCCCATCAGGTGGTCCGTGTGCTTGTCTATCACCTAAGTCATTCTCTGAATCTTTTTCCCAACTCAGTTGGGGTCGGATTTCCAGTCTAACTGTTATGCGGTTGAACTTCGATATTTTCCGTGGAGCGACTGCCATCTGACCTGTCTATCACCTAAGTAGTATAAAAATACTGAAAAAGTTGCTATTGTATTGCTCAATCTTTAAAGTAAGTATAAAATAACCGAAACGTGGTTCTCTGCGTATCATATGATGTGACGTCACTCACATCACGATCAAAACATTAGATAATAAACACAAGGTGACATGATTCGATAAAAATAATCGGCGTTCATCGACCCCGTTATCAGAACGACCTCAGAATCACCGATACAGTGTAGTATCACCGATACGGTATCACCACTAGCTCAATTAATATGTATGTATTCTGTTTTACTAACCCTTCTTGGTTTTTTTTCTCTTTCAAATTCGTTTTGGTTTTTCAAATTAGGAACGTAAACTATACTTCTTATCAGAAAAATCGAAACACTTTAGTTTTTATGATATCTGATGGTGGAACCTCTATTCACGTGTATTATAAATCGAAGTGGGGAGGGCTTCTTCGCGTATATTTGCTTTATTCGTACGAATATTCGCCTTAGTCACTCTTCTATGACGAAAAATTATGGAGAAAAATTATAATAATAATATAGGCGAATAGCGAAGTTTGGTTCCACTATGAAAAGAATACACAAATTATTTATTAAACAGCTGTTTTATTTAACTCGACCTTTCAAACTTAAATAATACAATGAAAATTAAATTATAAACTACGACATTTTACATATATATAGCGCTCTCTAGACCCAAAGTAAGTATAGTATAAATAGGTTGTATTATGGGTTCTAATATGCGGATAAACATACTTTTCCCTTTTTTCCGTAAATACATACATATTATACATAGAAACACCCAGACCAATGCAAAAATACATAATATTCTTGTATACAAATATTTGCGCTGAACGGGAATCGAACTCGCTCTCCCTGTCGTGTTGTGGCAGTCACAGCAGCTACCGTGATCATTAGTCTATATACAAATCCTGTAGATAGCTATAATTGTACAAATTTCAGCCCTCTAAAGCATCACAGTCTAGCATATTATACGAGTATTGTTTCGTAAAATTTATAAGTGATGTTGTCATGTTAACATGAAATGGGTAAGACAAGCATTTCAGGAACATTGCTTACCTAAATATTAAATACACAGAGCTAAACAATAAAAGAAAACATAGAAAAAATGCAGCAGTTTCCGAGACCTTCAGCTTACCATCAGGCGAGGTGAAGTCAAATTGACGTGTGCTATATAGGTAGGTATATAAAAAAATCTGCCACCTAAGTAGTATTAAAAATGGCCTAGGCAGAACATCAGGTCAGGTCAAAATTATAATTTTTATTGACATAATTACTCGTATATAATATAATATATATGTTAGAACTGTCTGGGTATTCACCTTGGATGACCTATAACTTAATGAGGTTTGTTAGAATCGGAGCAATAAATTCATTACGTATTTTTAATGTTATCGTGGGAGAATTATCGTCACCTACAGCAGGCGTATCCTTGGGTTAACCGGTTAACCTTTAACCGTCAACTAAAAAATAATAATAATAGCAACCCATTTATATCCCACTGCTGGGCACGGGTCTCCTCTCCTCTAACGAGAGAGCTGAGAGGGTTTAGATCTTAATCCACACACGTTGGCCTAATGCGGGTTGGTGGATCGGACGTGTCCTTAGAATTTGTTCTAGGACATGTGGGTTTCTTCACGATGTTTTTCCTTCACCGTCAGCAGATGGGAAATCATGTGTGATTAGCACATTGAATTCTACGAAGTGAAATTCACATTGGTACTGTCCAGCCGGATTCGAACTCGATACCTCTGAGAAGACTGCGTCCTTATCCATTCAGCTACCATCGCTATTCTTGCAGATACTAGCAAAAATTTCTTTGAGAAATAAATAGTATTATTTCTTTTCAACATTCATTTTATGCTATGTGTTTTTTGTTAGACCACTTAGGTGGCAGACAAGCACACGGCCCACCTGATGGGAGGTGGTCACCGTGGCATATAGACATAATTATGCAAAAGTGCTCTTTTTGTGGCCATAAATTAAAAAAAAAAAGTGTAACTGCTAATGTAGGAAAATTTAAATTTTTGCTTTATTATTGTAATAATAATAAATCGCTTAACTTGAATATTCTTTCTAGAATAAACTTTATACAGTTTTTAACTGTAAAAAATATACGAATTTATGCTTGTTAGTAATACTTACTTTTCAGAATTATTTGCATAGATTTAAGGATTTGCATAGGATTTTTTTAATGCTTGTTCAAAGAGTTATTATATAATTTTTTGCTTATTATACCGATAATATTTTTCTTTGCTAGACTGCGTGCCACTTTTATAGCCCATAAAACTATAATTTACGTTTAGTATAAGAATTTTTTCAAATGTTAACCTTTTGCTAGAGCAAATTATGCTATTTTTTGTAATATTATACTATATTTTTGCAATAATGTGAATGAATGCATGAAAATAAATGAATGAATTAATGATAAGCGTCAAGTAAAGAGTTCAAAGGCATAAAAAAATACTTAAAAAATAATATGAGTTAAAGCTAATTAGGTATAGTTTTTTTATCCTATCTCCGGTTCTACTAAACCAAATTCTAATTAAACATACGGCAGATTTTAAATCTGACCAAGACCTATTAGAAAAACCTGCATCAAAATTGTTGCAAAAGCGTTCATCACGAAAACAAACAAAAATTTAAAAACAATGTTTTGGTTTCAGAATCGTTAATTTAACATAATCCATTTTTTTTCGATATCTCCAATGTACCTACTATCAGTATAGTAGATTAATACATAGATGTTTAAACATATCATAGGCAAGTTTGAGGTCAACTCCAGGAATCAAAATAAGATAAATAAATATTCTACGACATTCACACAGCGCTCTCTAGACCCATAGTAAGTATTATTTATAGTTAAACTTACTTTTTTTACGTGTTGTTGAATGCTGATAAAGTACTTATTTACATTTTTTGTAAATACATGTAGGTATAGTGCACTTCATCCAACTTGGCAAAATTTTGGAATAGTGTGGGCCCCACTATTCCATAACCTTGCCAAGTTAGATGCCGTACACTATACTAGTTTCTATGCGACGCATTTTGCCACAAACAAGTATAGTGTACGGCATCTAACTTGGCAAGGTTTTGGAGCAGTGGGGCCCACACTATTCCAAAACCTTGCCAAGTTAGATGCCGTGCACTATAAACAGATCTATTAAGATTCCGTAAATTTTATGCTGGCAGATCTAAACATCTTCAAAAGTCTACAGGGTCAACAATACATGATCTTATATTCATTTTGTACACGACATATTACTCCAATTTCACTTTCGTGATATCCTTGCAAAGGTTGCCTGGAAGAGATAGCTACGAGTGATAACACTGCCAATTGTATAACCGTATCTGTCATTTTTGCTTTTACATTTTATCGCTGTATATATTATGAGATTGGTGTGCAATAAAGATTGAAAGGAATCTATAAACATGTTTATGTTATAAAATATTAAAATAGTCTGAACATTGGAGATATTATTTCATTAAAAATACTTGGGACATGTTATACTTAACATTATAACGAATGATTCTGAACACATAAATATATTTTTTGGAATCCTTGTGTGTTTATCTGATTGTCTGTTTATTTACATGGTCGTAAGAACTATTGAATGGAATTTGATGCGGTTTTATTTTGTTTGAAAGGTCTTGGTTAGATTTAAAATCTCACGCATGTTTGATCAAAATCGATTGAGTAGAACTGGAGATATTATAGTCAAAAAATGTGAAAAGCAACTTCCATGCGGGTATAGGGTTGTGCTCAAATTTTGAGCACAACCCTATACCCGCATGGAAGTTACTCCATGTGGGAGAAACTCAACCGATTTTGATCAAACATGATGACCATAATAATAATAATCTATTAATCAAGAATCTACTTCTAGAGAAGTTCGAGAGTCGAGAAATGAGAGCTCACTGAACCCCTCCCTAACCTCCCCACTCCATCCTAGCACTCCCCCCTTCCTTCAGGGAAGGCAGCGCGTGTGTGACACCCTTAGTGTTGTACACGTCCATAGGCCACGGTGACCGTTTCCCATCAGGTGGGCCGTGTGCTTGTCTGCCATCTATGTAGTATAAAAAAAAAATCGTGATCATAAGAAGGGATTCTCTAACAATATTGACATTAAGTTAAAACTCAAGGGAAAATTATAAAAAAAAAACTATATCGGACAATACATAAGGTCACAGATAACAGGTCTTTGATCCTGTCTAGGCATTTATCAATATTATCTGTATTTAAATGAATTTAGATGGCAAGTTAGGCCGACTGTCAAACGGTCATTGACCGGCAGATATTTCGTTTCCGATAACAATCTATTTAGCCAATTGTTAGAGCAATATAATGTAATCTATGTTTGTTTTTTAGGATTGACGTAACCCATGAGTTTGCATATCTCTTATAGTTTAATCTTAGTTGATGTTCTTATTTTATAAGGTTCCTTCAAAAGACATAATATGTCTAGGTCGTCAAGGTAGGGACCGCCATTTTGGGACGAATGGTGTCTAGAATGATGGCCCCTAGCCTGAACTTTACCTTAGCTTCTTACCATCCAGCGGGGTAAAGACGGACCAAACATAAAACATTAGCCTCTTTTTTTTCTCGTGGGTAGATATATCCCCACGGATACCAACCAGTCATGTCGGAATCGAACCGACTAAAACCGCACGCCTTCTCAAGTCTTCTAACGTCAGGGTTTAAGGTCGCCCAAAAGGTGTTTCCCATGCACCCCAACTGACCCAAGCCTTCTCTGGCTTCGAGATGACTCCATCGGGTTTGGGAACCACGGTGATCCCGTCATGCTTCCAGAAAGGGAGGGGGGGGGGCTTCTTGAGAGCCTCCGGTGTCGCCTCTATTGCCAGTCCTACATTATGGACTTCATCTCAGCTTACCATCAGGCGGGGTGAAGTCAATCCCGTGGACTGAATATAAGAAAAAATATTTTTGTTTAATATCTTTAGTGTCCGTTTTATTTTTTAGTGTTTTAATGTGTTTTGTCAATGTGTCACCTCGTAGAGGCTGGTCACGTACCATTTGAACTTGACAATAAATTGGTAATTTGGTCAATAACTTATGACATTCATGTTACTTTGGTACTCAAATAGTTTATTTATTTTTAGAGGGCATTCAATATTTGTAAAAAAAAAATTAATAGTGTGTGTACATTTGGAGACATTTAATAATACTTGGATTACGTTATAAGAACGAATCTAAATAAAAAATATTTTTTAGAATGCTGATCTATTTGTTCGCGATATACGTGAAAACACTACCGGACGCATTGTGGTTGTCCTTATTAGAAAATATTTTGGCAGAAATCTGCCGTATCTTTGGTAGCAATTGATTAAGTAGAATCGACAGCTTATAATGTGGTCTAAAAAGTTATAACCAATCTTTGGGAATTATGGGAATTTCTGTGCTGCCAACGCCGGAGACTTTCGTCTTCCCGGTTACAGCACGAAATCTCTCCAGTAAGCTCTGGCTACCCTACTTACCGCCGGGAACACAACACAATACGATGGTTATTATGGCCGCGGTCTTCTGTAGGGTGGAGGTACTAGGTACCCCAGTTGGACTGCTCAACTCCGACGGCAGGTAGGTACTGTCGTGTCCTACCTTCATAAAAAAAATTGACTAGGCGCAAGTGTGTTATGGGCCTAATGCTACCACTGTGTTCTAAAAAGTTTGGTAAAAATATTTGGTCTAGATTATTTAATCATAATATTTTAATAGCTCATTTAATTACTATATAAGAGACATATCCGGTAGTATTGTTAAATAGACGATAAACTTGTGAAATGATCGTACCTTTCAAAGGATTTGACATAATTTATCTATTTGTCGGTTTGTTCCAACAAAATGCCAAAGATACTTGAAACTTGTTTCTAATAAAAATGTAGTCGCCGACAAACGGACGCCTCGCCAGACTAAAATTTTAATGATCTTAATTAATAATTTGGAGATTCCACTAATTTATAAAATGAGATTCACTTACCTACCTATTATTGGTTTCGATTTTTTTTATGTACAATTTGATTTCACCTCGCCTGATGGTAAGCTGAAAGCTTTTGAAGTAATACTCGTAGGTATAACTATATTTATTTTGAAATAGAAAATGTATGTACCTATGTATGTGTATTCACTGCTCCGCTCTTTTGAGTAGTATCGTGATGATATATTGCTTATAAACTTCCTCAATAAATAGGCTATCCAACACAAAAATATTTATTCAAATGGAATCAGTAGTTTTTGAGAATTGCGCGTTTACCCAAGAAACTCTTCAGAATAAGTAATTCTTAAGCATAGATTTTCTATCAACCCACCGAAGTAGTGTATCGGTACCCCTAAAATCTTTATAATTTCGGTGATAGGTACATTCAAACAAACAAACCAAAGGACGTAAGTCAAACATCTCTCGGTCATTCAACAAGTTAATGACCTAACAAATAAAGCCTCCCAGGTAGACTTTACACTATTACGTCAAATGTCAACACCCTCTCAAACCCCCCCCCCCCTCTCCCCCACCAAGAACTTTGGTTCAATGAAAAGCCCATAAACATTGTTCCCAAAAGGTAAGGTTATTTGTATTTAAAGGGTTCAGTTGGCTGCGAAAACAAATGCGACCCGTACTAGATGAAAGTCGAAGGTTTAAAGTCAACGAAACGTATAATAATCCTGATAGTATGACTTTTGTTTTATTAATATGACAAATAAACGTACACGACCCCTTTTTTGTGTAGAAATCCCATCGGACAGTGGCACACACGAGTTATAATAACATTAGGTATGCGAGTAAGACCGCACGCGACACGGAGCCATGTTTATCAACCAACTAGCCGTGCCCCGCGGCTTCGCCCGTGGCATACTTCGTCCCCGTGGCAGGATAAAGAGTATCTTATGTCCGTCTCCTAGTTCTAAGCTACATCCCCATCAATTTTCTGCCAATTTGGTCCACCCGTTCACGCGTAATGCCGTGACCGAGGCAAATAGGGATTTATTACTTTTACTTTACATTAATTTTTCACAAAAGTATAGTACCTAGTAGTAGTTTTAGGTACTTGTCATTTTCTATTGTTTTTAAAGCCCATACAAAATATTTTCTTTCTTTTTTTTTCATTTAACTTCAGTGCTCCGATAGATTTTTACCTCTTCTGCCACCTACTAGCTATTACTAGTAGCTATTCTACTGTAAGATCAAAACTGGCATATTTAATATTGTTATTGTATGCAACAGCCAATGATGTTCTGCATATTTTATTAGTACTTACATTTCGTTAATACAAACAAACAAACATATTTTAAAAATCTGATTAGGTAATGCAGAGTTCGTTGGTCACTTCTTGACCTACTGTGGCAGAAAATTTCAATGAATTTCTCAGCCTGAGGCGTAAATTATACGTAGATTAGGTGTAAGGCGTGAAGCATTATCCTAAATTGTATCGAAGCAATCAAAGAGCAAAATACTCTTCTGGATAATTCAGGTCTTATGCAATTTCATTGATTTACTCTCTTCGAAAACCTCCAGTACCAGGTATCGAAGAATCCAAACCTAGAAGGGCCATCTGAATGAATAAATAAGTAGTGTCAATCAACGTCCCTTTGCCGTTCCATGTTGGAAGCAATAATACTGACCGCTTGTACAAATGTCGCAACCACATCACGTTCGGCCCACCAATGACATTTGATAAGGAAAAGATAAAAATTTTAGAGGGCCACCTTGGTTAGTATGTGTGGGAACGCATAGGGAATTGATGAGTTTAGGTAGTTCATTGATAGGAAACAAATATTTGAAAAGGTACACCGTTGATTTGATTGTCTTAATGAGAATTTTTTGATTGGATTATCGAAAATAATGAGACCTACACCGATGAGACTATTACAAAACTATGTCCAGCTGTTTTGCCGTTGTGGAATTCTGTTCCTGTGCCCAGTTCCCATGGGAATCTATTTCAGGGATAAAAGTAGGCTATATGTTATTCTAGACTAAGTTTCAGCCAAATCCATTCAGCTGTTAGAAAGTGAGTGAGTTACAAACATCCAAGGTTACAAAAATCTTCACAAACTTTCACATTTATAATATTAGTAGGAAGTAGAATAGTAGGGAGTAGGATCTATGAACCGACTAAAACCACACGGTGTTTCTTTACCTCAACGATATTACCAAGGAACTAACTTATGCCCTAGGTAAACTTTAGCAACCACGTTTTACCATTGCAATGCTCGCCACAGGCAGGGAATTCACAAGTTGCATTTTACAGGGTCCGCCAGCATGAGGGTTGCTATGTCCATAGGTCATGGTAACCGCTTACCACCAGGTAAGCGGTGAGTTTTTCTGCCACCTAAGAGGTATAAAAAAGCTGCCTGTATATGAGTTGTAGAATTAGGTTCCCTCTTCTATTAAAACATGTGTTCAATGAACTGGTAACAATTCCATAAAATAAAATTAGCCATATTTATAATATATACTCACTGGAAATACCTACTTACAAAGAATACAATTTAATTTCGATTATGTACGTTCATTGATCACGTAATATGAATCAAACTCTCAAACGAATTAAAATAGAATCACTTAGGCGAATAAGATTGGATCGAGTTTTCAACAATGGTAGTCCCGCGGTGTTTGATGGCGCGTTACGAGGTACCCTTACAGTGTGACGATGACCTTATTTTGTGTACAGGGTGCTGTTTAACTGAGGATGAAATGGTATTTTTAGATTACAGTTTTTAGTTTTTCGTTTTTATCTTTGTGATCATTCCATGATAATTATGTCTTATTTATGCATTTATGATAACCATTTTTCTATTTACACACGTCCATCTTATTTAAATATATTAGCAGGAATGTATTAACAACCATATTTTGCCATCTTTTTTAGGACCTATAAATTCTGAGAAACTAGAGTGTTACTATATATTTTTAACAACATAATCTAATAAAACTTGGGGTAAATGAAGAATTTAACGAGGGACCTTATATATTGTTTTATTTAATTTTATACTAATAATACTTCTCTATCTCAATGGTGCAGTTGTCGCGAGAGCGACTTTTATATATGAAGAAGTCTGAAGTTTAATTACCTGGTCGAGTAAAAAGTATTACTGAACAAATATTAGTGCTAGATTTCTGTTTCATTGGCAATAAACAGGCCCAACCCAAAATTATTATTCAACGTCTATAAACTTGTAGAGGAAAGAAATGGTATTCTTGTAACTCAAGGCATACCTCTAGCTAAAGTCAATATTCAAACATTATACCCAACATAATATAGCATTTATTCACTCCTCAGGATAATTCAAGTTGAGAAACAAAACAATAATCTCCCGAGATACAAAAATGAAACACGCTGTACATCGTCATATTTCTAAGTAATTTTCTTGAAAGGGAAGCGATGGTTATTTTGTTTATTCATTTGTAAAATAGATTTTGGGACGAGCTCACATGTTTCTCTACGATTTGCAGTGCTGTGTACAGCGCTAGACCACTTTAATTCGATTGGTTTTGAAGCATTAACTTTTTGTAACACTTGTAATATTTCAACTACTATAATTGTAATCTACTTGTGATCTCGAGGTCCTGAACACGATACTAGACCCAGGTCAAACTCCTCATAATATGGTACTTAAAGTATTGTTTCAGTGGCATCTGAGAAGGGTTCGCCAGAGATGAATAAACACCTATTTTAAACCAATCTATATTATCTTGGGTCCCACATAATAATGGCCTATTATTACCTGTGTTCACCGACCTCTTTTTCTTGACCTAAGCAACTGTAGCTGTTTGGGCTATGTATACACTGTTGAATGTAGAACTGATCTTTTTTTGTGCGGAAATTCTCACGGATACTCCCCGCTACCCATTGGGGTTGGTTTGTACGGTATGGTTCCACGGGCTCTGGTGTCCGCAACTCTTTATGCTGCTGGTGATCTCCCGGAGCGTACCTGTATCTTGGGAGTACTTGGCCCTGTATGTGATGGTTACAGGGCAGTGTAGGAGCACGTTGTGCTTCTTCCTCCCTCATGCAGGCTCTGCAAAGAGGGCTATCGGTGATGCCTGAAGTGCGTCAGGGGTGGTTATGTCGGACTCAGCCGACTAAAATTGCACGTCGCATCGAATCTTTTAACGTCGGGATAGTAGGCAGGTACATTAAAAATAACAAAATTTATGTAAATTCTTTCACGACATACAAATCTCATTACAGATGCGAAGATAAAACTCTTAACAGACGAAATTATTACGCAATGAAGTTTAATTAAAAAACCTTTCTTCCGTGTGGAGTAGCACTTGATTAGCTTGACGTTTCTGGCTACGCTCGTAAAAACTCTGGGGAAATGACGAGAATCGGGAATCTTAGGCGGGTGTCATACTGACTGACAGCCAATGTCTTGGAAAATATACGTAGATACGTGAAGCGGAAACTACAAATCCGTTTTTTAAGGATATTCCACCCTACGTAAAGTGAACTAAGGCTGTCTCTCCATCAGAGATGTGTGAAGATAAAGTGTATTTTTTTAACCATTTAGGTGGTAGTCAAGCATATGGCCCACTTGAAGGGAAGCGGTCACAGTGGCCTATGGACGTGTGCAAAACCAAGGGCGTCACCACTCCCGACCCTGTAAAAACCTTGATTTGAAGGAACCAAAAAATTTATTTTGAAATAATATGGATTTTGTTTAGTAGGTGATTTTAGGACGCAAAAATATGGAATTTGATCAACCAGGGTCTATTAACTGGGTGACTCAAAAGAATAAACAAAAATTACAATCATTTCCTTGAAAATAATTATGATAGAAAAATAGAACCGACTACCTCCTTTTTTAAGTCGGGTCAGTATAATAATACGTTTTCCAGAATGTAAAAAAATACTTTTCTGAAAACCGCATCAAAATCGGTTCAACCAAATGCAAAATAATCGCGGACAAACATACTGGCCAAAGAGTGAAGCTCCTTTTGTAGTCGTTTAAAATAATAACATACATTCGAAATTCAAAGTTTTCATTTCAGCCAGCAGTGCAGTTAAAAATCTAATCAATCCAAAACAACATTCATCACATCCCCTATAACCAGAAGCAAATAAGGTTGCCGCCAGACGTGGATAAGGGGTACCCTGTCTTATCGCGTCGCCTTGATTCGCTGACTTTTACGAGCCAAGTTACCTTATCAAGTCTGTACACTCCCTAAATTTATATTAGGTACGGTGTCAAAACATTTTCTCGACGGTTTACTGCCATTTTAAATGAGAAACTCGGGGTTCCACTAGAGCGCCATCACCAATTTTTTACAGTTGGGTTCCTGAAGGCATTGTCAAGGAACCCTTGTTTGGAAGTTTAAGTAGTAAAACTGGTTAGTTATTTTCATTTTCTTTTTACGGGGCTTTAAACTTTTAAGTTGAATTTAGTTACCCCGGCTTTTTATGTCTTGAGTTCATTAATAAAATTATAGGTGTGTCAGCGTATTTAAAGGATCGTTTACGTGAATTATTAATTAATTTAATTAGTCGTAAACATGCTTTCCTCAGTATAATATTTTTCGTAACTATTTCTGAAAATAATTTAATAAGTTTAATTTATTTATCCAAATTACGTTCACTGAATCTTACCTGGAGATATTTAATGGGAACCATTGTATATAATATAATTATTATAAAGATGAGGGGATTGCATGAAGATGACTTTGACTTTGTAAATAAAAGTCATATTCGTAACTACAAAATGATGCTATATAATCAACATATTTTTTTAAAGGTGTAATATGATAAATATCATTATTATTAAGATTGTAGCTAAAGTTGGAGAATTCTAAATTACACTTTTGCTTAATTGTCTATTATGTTTTTAAATTAGTTACAAGTAAATTTGTTCAAAAGTGTGTTTTAATATTATAGTTCAAAATCTGATATTATGAAATATGATTTCCGTCTTGACTTCATCTAAGAAGCTTCATAATATTATAGGAATAAACACCAGGTACAGAACCTCAACTAGATACTGCTGTCTAATTTGCCCGCCTTTCTAAACAAACACCTATTTCAGAGATCAAAAGTTTGTGTTGCTAAATTAAGTTGCAACCTACTTACAACTTTATTATCCAGTTTATATACCTCATAGGGATTGACGAACTTTTTCGCGAAACACAGCACGGTGAGACTAAGATTTCACATCACTTATTTCTGTCCAGTTCAACCTTAAAGTTTAAATATCAAGTCTCACTTTGGCTTGCGTCAAATTTTCTACCAAATCGCTGTCTCTTGAAGTAATAAGTTTAATACTTGGTTAAAATAATGATAAAATGTTTTGTGCGTTGATTTCGCTAAGGAGTGCGGTATTCTCATTATTTTTTACATATTTCTCGTTGTGTAAGGCTTAGCAAAATTTGAGTTTGTAATGGAACTGCCTTGTACTGCTGTAAGGAGGTCTTCAACAGAATTGAAGTGCGTTCCCTTGTAGCACAGTATTAGGTTTAATAATAACATTTCTAATGTTGTTTTTGAAGAAACCATAGACAGAAATGTCTTCCAAAACAACATTAAGATACGCCTTAGTTAGGTATAGATGTTCTATTTCACGGAGGCGGTTTAGCTGTCATTGTAGTAACACCTACACATTGCTTTTAAAAATGAATTACTTGCAATGCAATTATTGTTCTACTAACTGCTACATTAATTTCTATTGACGTGACATGAACTTTCGCACACACATGTACGCGTATTTACAAGACACATTACTACTAATTAATTGTTCACCAGCCTTCGTGAGATAGAATATCTATAAATGCTTTTATGTTTGCTATAGTTCCGAGAGGTAGCGACAAATCTGAACTGGAGATCCGCTATGCCTTACATCTCTTATGTTTGTTGACTTTCGTACTGATGCATAGGGTCTGAAGAAGTCTGAGGAAGCGCCTGGTGTGCATGAGGTCTGTCAGTGTTCAATCTAAACCGAGCAGTGCTTTTTTGTTAAAAAATTCTCAGAGCTTTGAATTTCGAAAGTTTTGACATAAAAATATATTTAGTAAACTGTAAGTGCTAAAATCAGCTAAAATACATAATATTATGCCTATCCTTACATGGACATACAAGCAAGCAGTATTTAATATTTAAAAACCAAAATTAAATAAAAATAAAAATAAAGAAAATAAAATAAATAAGTAACTTTAGTAAAAACAAAACTGCTCTTTTGCTATAATACTCTTTACTGATTTATGTTTGCTAATCCTAATAAAAAGGATTTACCTAATCTAGTTTGCTATAAATACTGGCACTAAAGAAATATTCATTATTGTTTTTTTTTTTAATTTTACTTTTTGACTAATGTCAAATAATAAAATGTTTTTTGCAGTGATTTCGTTTTTAAATAAATTTAATTCAATGGTGGTTGAGTGATTTTGTAATATAATTCGTAAGTAAACTTCATTTAAATTATTAATTCATTTAAACTATATTAACTTCATTTAAAATCATATGAATTAGTTCTTTTATCAACATCCTTGCGTTAGCCCCAGTTGCATCCTTAATCCTCACCTCGGAGTCCGGATTCCGCTTACTGGCTTTTACTTCCATACTTCACGATCTTGGGTACCTTTTTTATACTACGTAGGTGGCAGACAAGCACTCGGCCCACCTGATGGGAAGCCGTCACCGTGGCCTGTGAACGTGTGCAACACTAAGGGTGTAACACACGCGCTACCTACCCTAAAGGAAAGGGGGAGGGCTGGGAAGAGCCGGGGAGGTTAGGAAGGGGTGGGGAGAGGAGGGGTTAAGTGTGCTCTGGCTACCCTACTTACCGGTGAGAACACAACACGATGGTTATTATGGCCGCGGTCTTCTGTAGGACGGAGGTACTACCCCAGTCGGACAGCTCATTTCGGACGGGAGATGCCGTCGTGTCCTATCTCCTACTAAACACCGACATGACACCTAAATTATGAGCTTGAAAATTAGCCTATATCCTTTTCCAGATCATAATCTATGTCTGTGCCAATTTTATGATATTAACAGCATAGTAGGATAGGATTGGACAACATTTATTTTTGTACTAGCTGTTGCCCGCGGCTCCGCTCGCGTGGAAATTGCTTATTGCGTCCACTCCCACTCCTGCTCCCACTCCTGCTCCAGCTCCCACTCCAGCTCCCACTCCCACTCCCACTCCCGCTCCCACTCCTGCTCCCACTCCCACTCCCACTCCCGCTTCCACTCTCACTCTCATAAACCTATTTCTGATGATAATTAATCTAAACTCAAAATGTAATATTTTTGTTAATAAATACAAACAAAAACCCTCAAAATCCCTAAAAAAAAATGACACCACTATCCACTAATCTTACTTGAACACCACTGCGGGTGACGTAACCTACGACAAACTTATTATTTGCGGTTGGTACAGTAATCGGGTCTAGAAATTGAACCGCAAAATTAAATTTGTCTTTTATGGTATGTACTTTTCCGGGATAAAAAGTATCCAGTGTGCTGCCCAGGATATTGAAGAATAATTATACCAAGTTTCATCGTAATCGAACCGGTAGTTTTTGCGTGATGCCTGAACAAACAGACAGACAGACAGACAGACAGACAGACAAAAATTTTTTTAATCACATATTTGGGTTCGGTATCGGTCTAGTAACACCCCCTGCTATTTATTTTTTTGATATTTTCAATGTACAGAATTTTCACTTCTACAGATTTATTATAAGTATAGAATAGATAATATTTTTTCGTTTTGTCTGAGGTATCTTAAGAAACAACTTGGCAAGTACGTTTACCTTATTCCTGTAACTAAATTAGGTTCTATCTCAATTTCACAGTCCCAATCGAAAAAAAATCCTTTGTTGATCTTGGTAAAACACTTCGCAACTTGTACATACTTTATTCGTTTTGTGAGCAATATATTTGATGTCTTACTTTAACATGATTCATTTGGGGTAGGTACTTGATGTTTCACTAGGACAGTCTTTCACTTCTTCAATATTCCGACAGATTTTATTGTGATGATGGCCATAAAATTTATCGTAAAAAGTACGATTCGCCGCATACGTCAGTCGAAAGCCATGCTCGAAATTGTGACTGTGCCAAATGAATACGAAATAAAGAAATATGTCGACCAGCCTCCACTAAGATTACTCTTTACGTTGTATGTTGATATTGGTATAGGGTTGTTTTTGTTGTTACTTGTTACGTATTTTCTTTAAATGAAAGCCGTATTGAGTGACCTGATAAATCGAAAATGAAAACTAAATATTGAGATTCATAATCAAAATCAGATTTTTCTTTCATTTCTAATGTTTTATCAATGGAGATGTAGTATTTTTATCGTACAGTCAGCGTCAAAAGTATTTAATTAAATATTATAATTTTAATATCATTGTTTATATTTTGTAGCAAGGTATTGAAAGCGGTAATACGAGTTTTTACTATGGTACTAAACTATGTAGGATGTACGATGTCGCATCCTATGAAATGTTTCTTTTAATAGCTGATAGAACCGCGTTTGACCACTGTCTCACCTGATCTCATGACCTGAATAACATAACATAACATAAACTCACGCCTATATTCCCGAAGGGGTAGGCAGAGGTGCTAGCACCCACATTTCGCCAGTTTATGTTTAGGTCACAATGTAATAGGTGGCGAGCCTATTGCCATTAACCGGGCACTTATAAACCTGCGATAAATACACACATAACTTCGAAAAGCATCGTATACCGTAGTATAACATACTCGAAATACACACACATGTAAAGGTGTTACTAAATTTTTTGGCCGAATATACAAATAAAAACATTATATAACATACGTGACAAGAGGTCTTTAAAAATTAAATCAATACCGTCCACATAGTGTATTATAAGTAGTCTAGTTAATTTCTAGTGAACAAAACCGGTAGTATCAAAACAAACATGAATCAATAGTCACCAAAAATTCATTACCCACATACAGGATGTTCACGAGTCGGCAAGCGGGAGCTAGTTAGAAATAAATTGCAGCAAGCCGAAATCTATTATTATGTTAAAGAGGCAGCCAGCGCGCTGCACTTTTTGCGTTTCCCCTCGGATATAAACATGCCGTGTCGCTTTGCATCGTCCTTTGTGAATGTGTAGACTAAAAATTTTGCAGTTGGACAAGTCATTTTATTTGTTTTAAATATCTTCCGTGCGAAGATTACGACATCTCCCCCGGAGCTTTTGCCCATTACCCTTTGGTCAGATTTTTAGTTGATTGGTCGTGTAATGGATTTTTGTCCCACTGTCCCGATTGATTTAGGACCTGCTCATCAATGCGTTTCTGAGACTGACTCGAGGTTAACTAGTAGTAATTATACGTATTGGTCATTAAGCGTCAGATCGGACCTAATCACCTATGTGTCAAATAAATTCGCTTTAACTTTCCAACTAGCTATGATGAACCAATTACCTTTACATTATTTTTCAATTTTTCTTATCATCTACAGAACTGAATAATAATTTCATAACTTAGCTAGATCCAATGAATCATTTGAGAGATGTATTTTATTACTAGTATTTTGTTCATAATATTATTTAACACACATGCACACCCACAGAAGAATATGCGTTATTTGGTTTCAAAAAATAATTCAGTTATGTAAATCCCCTGAGCTGTATTACAATAAAGAAATTCACTATTGTCCTACTGAGAGCGAAATGTTTCTGCTCTGTACCATCAGAAGAATTCTCGTTACAGTATTCGAGATAAAGTTAAAATATTATCGTACGGTATCGAAGCGGGTTGCATTCTGCGCGAATAAATGTACTAATACATTTGGAAAACAACAGTTCAATTTTCCCACCCTAGGTTTGGACGGAGCTTCTTAGGAATGGGAGGTTAGATGTACTGTTGCTCGAATTCAATTCCAAAGCTATGATAGATTTATTGTGAGTTGGTTCGGTGTTATATGTAGATAGAGTATTGGTTTTGGTGCAGTCTTATTTTGATCAATGCTTTTTTATAATACAATATACTAGCGACCCGGGACCCGGCTTCGCCCGGGTATAAATTCCAGTTTTCCAATAAAATATAATATAGCCTATGCACACGAATATACACTCACGAATGACGTGGCTTTCTATTGGTGAAAGAATTTTTAAAATCGGTTCAGTAGATACCGAGATTACCCCCTTACAATTTAACAAATACAGGGTGAATTTTTCAAAAGGGATTGGATGGCCAAATCCGAAACTATAAGGAATAGCGAAAAATGGTCAAAGGAGTCACGAGCCCGATTTTGATGAAACTTAAAACCTCATCATTAGATTTTTGAAAAACCAATAAACCTAGCTGAGAATCGAACCCGTTGATTTTGAAAAAAAAAACACACCCTTTATTATTACACCATACGATAGTGTCGCTGTTAAGGAACAAATTCTGCGAAGTAATGATATACGGCAAATTTAAGGAAAATTTGGAATTTAATAAAATTCATGTTTCATGTACCTATTTGTTTCGTTCGAAATCCCAAAAAAGATCGTAACTATTCCGTGTTTTAAATTATACTCAGAATGATTATAATGATTGATGTTTTTTTTTAAATAAGATGGAGCTCCAGCCCATAATAGCCGTAAAAGAGATATTGATTCAGCAGTTTGACGACAATTTTATTGCAAGGCATGTCCTGTGCCTTGGCCAGCGAGATCCCTGGATCTTACTCCCTTAGATAACTTTCTCTGGGGGTATGTCAAAAACGAAATTTACAAAGACACATGATACAGAGATACAGTTGATGACTTAAAACATTCTTTGGAGAATATTCTAAATGGAATCAATTACATTCTAATATTCAATGCAGTACGATCCTTGAGGTCTGAAATCCAGCTATGTATTGAAAACAATGGTCTACATTTTGAACAAATAATCAGTTAATGTAAGAAAAATAAAATGTATTTTGTTAAAGATGAGCTCTTTCCTTTAGTTTGCGGTATGACATTACTTCCCAGAATAAGATCCTAAATAGCAACACTATCGTATTGTGTAATAATATAGGGTGTGTTTTTTTTTTCAAAATCAACAGGTTCGATTCCTGGCTAGGATTATTGGTTTTTCAAAAATCTAATGATGAGGTTTTAAGTTTCATCAAAATCGGGCTCGTGACTCCTTTGAGCATTTTTCGCTATTCCTTATAGTTTCGGATTTGGCCATCCAAGCCCTTTTGAAAAATTCACCCTGTATACAAACACACAAACTTTACCTCTTTATAATATTAGTATAGATTGTGTAATCTGTTTTATAAAGGTACCTACATAGATAGTTGTAGTCACGTATATTATCTCAGGAAAATAAAGCAGTAAATAAATAAGCACATTTTACCAATACTTTAATTAAGTCCTATCCCACGTACATTGCGGGGCAATGGTCCAACTGGTCCAACTAGTTGGACCATGGGTCTTTACTAGGGGCAGTTGTCCAACTTTAAAAATAGTTGGATCACAGCACGTAATACGTAATAAATAAAATTGAGAGTATGTATGTAATCCTCTCCTCCTAATGAGCTTACCCGTTTTCGCTGATTTTTGCTGTACTGTGATTACCATTCATTCATTTAAAATTTATACGACTAGAGAATCGTTCAAATATTTCATGCATCATTAAATTATCATATGTATTTGCATACATAATCTCACCATGTATTCCAACAGTGGTAGGCTGAGACAATAGAGCGCCACTTCAAACGATCCCTACACTAATCCCTTGCCTCCCTTATTCATCAAGCTTTTCATACATTGCCTTTCAATCCCTTCCCTGAGCCTCGGCTTTTTAGAACGTGGCCTATTTGATCTGTTGATTTTCTCGAGTACATAATCATCCCTTAGTCTTAACATCTTAACTAGTTCACCGTGATCATTGTCATTTTCTGTAATATTTCTTTGGCTGAGATGTCGTGGAAGATTCTGTGGGTACCAATTGTAAATAAGATTCATTTTCAGATGTTGAAGGTTGTGTTTCTGTGGACTGTGATAGTAAAATTAGTTGAGATGAAGATTCTGTGGACGGAGACTGTGGATCAGGTAGTTTGAAACTCAAATCTCGTATCGATGACAAGGTTGAAGATGAGTTGCTCGTAATTACACTGCTTACTTGTTTTTTTCCTTTTTGTTTTTCCCCACTTAGTGGTTGAGAGGTAAAATATTTTTTCATAAGACCTGTAAACACCTTGTAACATGCCCTGTGATAACCACTCTCAGTGTATTCACTGGGTAAAATAATGTCTTTGTATTTTAGGTTATGAATTTTTCGTAATTTAAGAATAGTCTGACATTTACTGAATATAGCAACATTATTTGACGAAGTGACATTAGCTATACGCTCCTTGCTCTCCCGACTACTGCTCACTTTGAATGTTTCTGGCAAGATGATAGAACCTTCGAAACTGTCCGGCTAGGTACTATGTAAACATAGTTTAAAAGGCCCCAAAAAATTATGTATAAAATTTAGATGTTACTAGCTTCCGCCCGCGGCTTCGCCCGCGTGGAATTCGGTATTGCCACCAAGTCTATTTGAATGAAACGACTCTCCACTCGACTTTCCACTCCGCTGTTCACTCCACTCTCCACTCCAGACTCCACTCCACTGTTCACTTCACTCTTCACTCCACACTCCACTCCACTCTCCACCTCCACTCTACTGTCCAATCTCCTCTCCCGACTCCACCCTACATTCCACTCGCCACTTAAGGCGACAGTGTAGACATCATATCCCTTTATAACAGTACTTTTAGTTGTAATAATAGATATTTGAAAAAAAAGACTTGGTTATCTTGACCACAAATATCTATTTTTTGCAATCCTTGTCTGTTTGTTCGTGATGGACGCAAAAACTGCTAAACAAATTTTGATGCCCCCTTTTCATTAGAAAGGTCTTGATTTTACATAAAATCTGCCGTATGTTTGATTGCATTTGGTTAAGTAGAACCGGGGATATGGCCAAAAAACGATTACCAACCAATCGACTCCCACGGGCAGAGCCGCGGGTATTAGCTTGTATAAAAAGTAGCCTATATATTACTCCAGACTATAATCTATCTCTGTACCTAATTTCAACCTCTATTCAGCCGTTTTTACGTGAAAGTGTAACAAACATACATTCCGATATCCTGACTGATCAACTCCATGGGCGAAGCCGTGGGTATTAGCTTGTATACAAATTAGCCTATATGTTATTTCACACTACACTCTATCTCGGTACCAAATTTCAGCCAGATCCATTCAGCCGTTTTTACGTGAAATAGCAACAAACATAATATTTGGACATCCCGACCGATCGACTTTGCGAGCGGAGCCGCGGTATTAGCTTGTATAAGAGTAGCCTATATGTTATTTCAGACTATAATCTATCTCTGTACCAAATTTCAACCTAATCTATTCAGCCGTTTTTACGTGAAAGAGTAACAAACATACATCCAGATATCCCGACTGATCGACTCCATGGGCGAAGCCGCGGGTATTAGCTTGTATAAAAAGTAGCCTATATGTTATTTCACACTACACTCTATCTCGGTACCAAATTTCAGCCAGATCCATTCAGCCGTTTTTACGTGAAATAGCAACAAACATAATATTTGGACATCCCGATCGATCTACTTCGCGAGCGGAGCCGCGAGTATTAGCTTGTATAAAAAGTAGCCTATATGTTATTTCAGACTATAATCTATTTCTATACCAAATTTCAACCCGATCTATTCAGCCGTTTTTGCGTGAAAGAGTAACAAACATACATACAGACATCCCGACTGATCTACTCAGTGGGTCGACTGATCGACTCCGTGAGCGGAGTCGCGGGTATCAGCTTGTATAAAAAGTAGCCTATATGTTATTCCACACTTTAATCTATCTCGTTACCAAATTTCAGTCAGATCTATTCGGCCGTTTTTACGTGAAAGAGTAATAACAAACATATATCTAGAAAATCCCGACCGATCGACTTTGCGAGCGGAGTCGCGGTATTAGCTTGTATAAAAAGTAGCCTATATGTTATTCCAGACCATATTCTATCTCTGTACCAAATTTTAGCCAGATCCATCAAGCCGTTTTTGTGTGGCAGAGTAACAAACATACATCCAGACATACATTCTTACAAACTTTCGCGTTTATAATATTAGTAGGATAGGATAGGATAGGATAGGATAGGATAGTAGGATAATATAACGTAAGTATATATAAATTATAATAGTTTAGGGGTGTCTGGCAGAGGGTTGTTACCATACTAACTGTCTGGCAATGAGCAACGCGAGTTTTGATATTAATATGAATCAAATATAAAAAAATTAAGTTTTATTTCATGATGAATTTGTGATGGAATTTTACACACCTTTGTTACCCGTTACCTGCCAAAGCCACCGCTGCCTCAGCTTCTTGGGTGGGGATCATTCTTACCTGTACTAGGGACACACATAGAAGAACTATCAGCTTTTATAAAAATACGAAGGTCTGGCACTCACGAGCTCTTGCTCTATTTGAATAATAGAGGAAGAATATTTAAATGAAGCGGCATGAAGAAATGTACATATAACAATACAGTTATTAAAAATTAATCGACAAATTCAGTATAATAAACATAATGAAATCAGCAATTCGCTGTATAACCCACGCAAAATAATTGTTACTACATAATGCCTGAGGATAGAATTCGACGCGTCATTATGCTTGTAAACGAAATTTTGACATACAATAGCATTGATATATAACTATGGAGCCCAAAATAACTGAATAACTGAGAATAACCTATTCATAATAAGCATTTTGCATGCTTCTGATGAATTACCATTTTCACCCACCTTACTGAATTGCTGAATTGATTATGAATAAAACGATTTGACACTGTCCAAAATCAAGTGAAGGATATTCCTAAAGATTTTCACAAACAGTTTAAAGAACTTCAATCAAATTCTATGCTTGAAATCAATAACAAAAATGTATCACTATTGCGTTCAAATACTGACAAAATTCTTAACTCGACTACAAAATTTAAATTCTCGAAACAAGAATTCCTTTTACGGATAACCGGGCACCTCTGCAAAGCCGGGCACCTACGGTATTTAACCGGGATACCAGTGTCGTAACGTCTTCTGTTCGATCGCGATATTAGAATGTCCAAAGCTGTGTATTTTACAGCCTCAAAATCTTTTAACAGTTATTTTAAATGTTCAGAGGATTTCGTAGAATTTGTAATGAGTTTTAATTTTTAAAGTAGTTCCTTTTGGAGTTTCTATCTGTTTTGGTTATAGACTATTCTGGTTTTTGTTTTTTTGTCCTCAGTTATCGTTAATATTTTTAATTTTTAATCATTACTAATACGTTTCTGGTTTGTTTGTGATGTTAATTTTACATCTTTTTGTAATTTTTTTTCTAACTGTACAAAGGTTTCTTATAACGTAGTGTAGAGGTACACCTCTTACATGATAATGATATAAAAGATTCTCCTTTTGTGTTGTATATTCTTAATCTCTCTAAATTACATTATACCAGAATTTATTTATCGCAACCAACAGTGGTAGCTCATTAAAGCTTCAATATCTTCTCCATCCTATACTATAACATACTAGTAGATATATCTAATATATGTTATAATATACAAGATTTATGGTACCTAATCATGAGTATTGACAGTATTTTCTACTTATGTAGGTATTTACTTTTCCATCGTTTACCTCACTCAATCGTTCAAAGGTTGATTATGTATTAATCTAATATCTTATTACCTTAAGTCTGCTGTATGCAATCTGATGTGAGGGAAGTATTTAATGAATAAAATAAATAAATAAATGACAATTTTAACTTCCCCTGCCTTCAGTGCACCGTCCTAATCCCGTATCAGTGGATTGCGGCCACCATTTTATGACTCTTAGTTTCGATGGCTCGGATTTTGCAGTTTTACGAGCTCCATAAAAAGAGATGGATGTTTTTTGATTAGATTTAATTTGTAGTTTGGGATACGGTCGGTGTTTAATTTGCCCAGTTTTGGTATTAAAAGGGTGAAGAGATATAGGCATCGTTTTATGACATGTTGTATTTTAGTTGATAATAGTATAAGTTAGTCGCTATTTTAACGTACGTAACCATGTATTTAATTAGATAATTTAGGAACTATTACTGGTTTTATAGATACGGGTTCGCCACTCTTTATGGCAACTAGCAGATCTGACATTGTTACTAAAATGTACTGCCAATGCTTTGATAGCATTCAGAATATGAAATCAACTAGTGGATACGCGTGGCTCCACCCGAGTGAATGTCGGATATTGCAACTCTTGATCATGTTTCTGGTTTTACTTAACCAATTGCAACCAAACATACGGCAGATTTTCAGAGACAGAAAATCTGCCGTATGTTTGGTCTTCCTTTCAAATAAAAAACCCACATCAAAATCCGTAATCCGAAAAGACAAACACATGAACAAACAAACAGCCGAACAGATAAAGCAACAAACAGACAAGAATTCAAAGAAAATATTAATGTCGTTAATCGTTCATTTAACATAACTCACGTTTCTATTAAAATCAAATATCTCCAACTACAGACATAGTTCATTTACAACTTTATAAGAAGACATCTTTATTATAAGTAACCATTGCCAAAAATAGCTATCGAAGAACGTATAAAATTTAAAGTAAAAATAAGGGTGGTAAAGTCACAAATTCCCGTTTAGTTGATACGGGCTTAAATCGATGCGGTTCCGCTAGCCGAGCCGATTTTCACACGGAATGAGGTTACTATTGCATAGGTCGGTTAACTTATTTTGAAGACAGTATTTTATTTACTTTCGACGTTATAAAGCTAAAGACTTCTGTATAATTCCTTTTTGATTTAGATGTACTTAATAGTAAAGTTTGTAATGTTAAGTACTTGCTGTTGCCTGCAGTTTTTCTCATGTGGGAGTCTGTTAGCTTTCTTGCTTCCCATGTATGTCTATGCCATGTCTAGAATGGCGGCCCGTACCCTCTGGATTTTGCCCTAGCTTCTTACCATCCAGCGGGGTAAAATCAATTGACGGACTGAATAAAAAAAAATTTAACCAATGATCACAAATACCTTATTTAAGTGGTTAAAAGAGGTCTATAATTATTGGGGTCAAGATAAAAGGATTCTAAATGAAAGATTTATTTAGATTATCTTTCTAGTTATAGTAAAACATACCTAGTTAGTAAGTTGAAAATACTTTCGGTGCCACCCATGATAATTTTACGTTGCTATTTTTGTTCTGAGAAATGGTCTGCATATCAGAACTGCGCAATCTTCAGATTATATTAATATACTACTACAGAATTATTTGTTCAATCTGTTTAGGTTAGTCATATTTTGCTCAAATTCACAAATAAACTGTATTCTGTTCAGTTACAGTCTCAAAGGATGTGATGTAATTAAGATTTATTCTAGTCTGTCAGCTAAATATACATTAACTAATGAGTATGCTGTTAAATTGTTCGTAGTTGTATAACTACAAGGAAATACGATTATATTTGTATCAAAATACCCTTTCGAAGGTCATGGTTTCCTGTATTTATTTTCGTTTGCTGTGGACTTGTTACTTTATCAACGTCAGTAGTCATAGTTTTTTTGTTTATATCAAATTTTCCTACTTCTGTAAGCAGGCAATGACGAAAATCTTAAACGAGATGTATTGTTGCTTTCATATCAACTGTATCACGATTTATTTAACTGTCAAGTTTGCTCGTGTCCGGTACATCCCTTTTCATGTATATAAAAACAATGGTTCTCAATTTATTATTCTGCTCCGTGTCACGTGTTTGGGGAATTTGAATGTGGATTGTTCAGGGTGATATTTTTTTATTTGTGGCAAACCAATCTAATTTTTTTTTATTTAGTTTCATTTCCACACGAAAAAATATTTATGTGATCATGTGGTTGCGACTTTTATACGTTTGCTAGATTTTTTTTAATTGAAGACCTTATAATATATCATTGTATTAAAGCTATTTATTTATTCGCCTATATCAAACTCCGTGATAATTATACTCAATATTTCATGGGTGTGCACTATCGATTTTATAGAACACAGCGAACCAAATAGGTATGTGAGATATTTCTATTTTTTTTTTGTGAAACATTTCTGACATATTTTTCTAAGTAGATGCTTTATGTCTATATCAATATTTGGTACGACTCTATTATAATGAAAATACGTGAAAAAACAGCAGAGCCGTACAAAAAATAGCATTACGAGCATTTCAAATTATAAATTCCTATAACTCCACGCCAACAGCAGAATCAAACCTCCATTCTATTGAATTGGAAAGCTGTCATTCTCGTCGCGGAAACACTCTACTTCAATTGTTCCACGGTTTTTCTCACTGTTGGCTTCTTGAAGGCGTATTTCTCCATTTTCGCATGTAAAACAAAATTTCCTCGCATTTTCGTTCGGATTCGCACCAAGTCGCTGGCTGTGACGGGATTTCAAACGGGTGACCACGAATTACTATTTCTAAAACTGGAGTTATTTTATCCAGACTCATATTCAAGTATAATTTGATGAATTTAAGCGTTTGGAACGCATAAATTATTTTCTTTTTTTATACTACTGAGGTGGCAGACAAGCACATGGCCCACGTGATATGAAGCAGTCACCGTGGCCTATGGACGTGTGCAACTCCAGGGGCGTCACCATCGAGTCGTAGACCTTGGAGGCGAAGGATTAGGGAGTTTGAGTGGAGGGGAGGGATGTGAGCTCTTTATTTTTAAGGACTTTATATTGTAGGTACACATTGTATTACTGTATAATTTCATAAAAAAGAATGTCTGTTTATGATTAAAAGCCATTATGAATTCGGTACATTTGTATAATGCCGCTATTCAACCGTTAAAACAAAAGAACTAAATTGAAATAAATAAAACAAAAACTAAAAACAATTTTATCATCAATTACTTACAAGCGATTAGGCGACGGCATAATTGTTAAAATGTTTTACAGAAAACTCAGCGTGAATCGAAACATTGCTATTAGGCCCAATGCCAAGAATTTTCACTAGGCGAGTCTTAACAATTTATTTTCTTCTTGTATTGTTTTATGAGTTATTAATAATGGTGAAACGACCCTATAATTATGGGTCGTTCTGTTAAAAGCTTAATGAATTTGCGAGATTTCTGTTTTATTGCGCAAATTAAGTGTTATCTTGCTTCATTTATGTTATAAAAGAAACATGGCGTGTTTGGAATATTTTTCCGCATTCTTTTTTATACCTGCTCCGGTAAAATGGAGAAAGTGATGCTTTATTTTGACTATTAAAATTTAAGGCTGAAATTATTAAGCCGACATTCTTGAAATTCTTTATAGAGGCATATAATATTAAGTATTCTAAAATATCAAATACTATCCTCACTTCTAAGTTAGGCATCTTATCCCGTTTCTTTTCTTCTGTTTTTATATAAAATTTGTCTAAATTGATTAGACAGTGATATGCCTGAATTTGGCACACAAATGGATCATGACCTAGACAAGGGCATAAGATACTGTTTACATCTCGGTATAATATGGTAAACATGATTATTGGCATTATCGCCTACGGGTCTCTCTCTCATGGTCAAACCACGATATGAATACGATAATGGATTATAATCAAAACAACATTATTAGAATTTGTAGTTACTATCATTTTTTATTGATTTATTACTGATACTCTTATAATTACACCATCTAAAATGCTGCAGGAGGTAAAATATTATTTAGGTATTTAATCCTTCCTGCAGTCTCGGTCTTGGAAACTTTTTTTTTATTTCTAATGAATTGAATTAAAATAATACAGGAAAATTTGCAGATTCTCTCGTTTAGGCTTTATTTACGCATGACATTAAACAATGTCAGAGAATGAGATCAATGACAATACCTACTGGAAAACCGTTTCGTCGCATTCGGTCCACTTCGCATTTGGTCCACTAGACGAAAACGTAATGAAAAGCACAATCAATGGAACTTGTCCGAAATGGAATTCGTCCAACATGGAATCCACGTGTGGCCAGAAGGAAAGAGTCTGTCATAATATCCACAAAGGATCTCTTATGTTTGTTTCCTATGTTTCATACTTTTTTTATTGACATCGAACCCAAGGTGTGTGCATAATTATCCCGTTCCATATGTTTTAGTATCTTGTAAACGATGAGTACCTACCCTGGTCTCAGGAGGTACCCTGAAGAATTCACTGGTCGTCCACCTTGTACACCCCTTTTGAGGCAGTTAATAGCTGAATGAACTGGTGATAACTACTTAAAGACTTGTAATGTCAGCTTGCACGAAAAAAATACTATCCTCTAATACACGTTGCTCATGGTTACCATAGAATCGCCGGCGAATAGTTTCGCGTCTGTCAGTCGTGTTTGAAGGGGATTTATTATTTTTATTATTGTTTCTCGCTACGACTCGGGCGCCTTATTTTCTCTCCTTAAGTTATGACCGACAAAAATAGAGAGAATTACCGACGTACGTTATTAAACCTTTTTGCCTTTATCCTCGAACGCTTTTGTTGTTCCTGTATTGTCAGGATTCATAAAGAAACTGTGATAAACCAGGGTTTTGGTGTTGAGTTTTTGTGATTCGTCTTTCATTGCTTTTGGGGGTGTTATGAATATTTTTATTAAGAAGGTGGGCTGGGCTTGTTACTTTTTCTTGCTTCTAGATTAAATAGATAAGCATTTTAGTTGTATTAATGTCTTGATAACCCCATTAATACTATTAATTAATAAGAGTAATAAAAAACCGTAAGATGGATCAATGGATTCTATTATCTGAGGAATAAATAAATTATTATTATTCTCTTTATTTATTTTATACACATATAAATTATATTCTTCAATATAAATATAAAAATGTATTTAAAAATATAAAAAATAGTAGGTACCCCACCAGCGTCGGGTACAGGGACCAAGTCACCGGTGGTTAGAGAGGAATCTCCGCACATTACGTGCCGTGTCGAGCAGTACCGCCTTCTGCATCAAGCCCTTATTATTATTATTCTCTTTATTTTAAATAGAAACATATATCTTACATTTTTAAATATATCCAAAAAAAAATACATTTAAAAATATAAAAAATAGTAGGTCCTACCCCACCGGCATCGTGAACAGGGACCAAGCTACCGGTGGTTAGGGTTCCAGAGAAAGGAATTTCCTCACAATACGTGCCGTGTCGAGGAGTACCGCCTTCTGCATCACGCCCTTGAGCCAGCTGCCTAGTGAGAGCCTTTTGAGGTGTTGTTCGAGGCTCTTGGCGATGAGTCCGTGCACTGAAACGACTATCGGTACAATAAATAATAGCTGAATGAACATCCCATATGTCGACAATCTCATGGGCCAGGTCCAGATACTTTATTTGTTTTTCTTTTTCTGCCTTCACGAGATTTTCGTCATGGGGGATAGTGATATCAACTATTATTGCACGGCGTTCTGATCGATCCACTATCACTATATCAGGTTTATTGGCAACAATAGTCCTGTCAGTTATAATGTAATGTAATTTTTGAGAACTGGGATATTACAATTTTTTTTATTCCAATTATCTCGATTCAAGGGATAATTGGAATTGTGATGCCAAACGGCCGTGCGAGCTCTTGAACCATTTTAATCAAAAATTGTGCAGACCGTCTGGTCTCGCAGATCTCCAATTTGGTAGCAGACGGATTGCATTGGTTACATCTTCTGGTGTGATAGTAACCGGTTCCATGGGTGTAATAGACTCACACGATCGTTCGACAACCCGCATCCAATCACCCTCTGTGTGAGCGACAGTCAAGAGTATCCGCAACCGGCGTGCGTGTATGAAAACTGTTAATTAAGTTGAAGAAGCGAAATAAGATTGCCAGAACTCACGGGAGGGATTCTGTGCTGTCAACAAAGAAACTCTCACTTCGCTCCCAACCTCTCTCCCATTCATCAGTCCCAACACCTCCCCAAGGTCGGCAGCGCGAGTGTGACGCCCCAGGTGTTGCACACGTCCATAGACTCTGGTAACCGTTTTCCATCAGTTGGGCCTTGTGCTTATTTGCCATCTAAGTTGTATAAAAAATAAAACCTTATTTTTTCATGGACTGGAAAATTATTCAAAATATTTTTGGTCAAATTCTACCGCAATCGTCACTATGAGGTCAGTTTAATAACATATTATTAAAACACCAAATTATTTCTCTCCCAAGTGACTGTTAATTAAAATGAAAACTCATATGCAGTTAAACTTTTATAGAGTTCGAAATGAAAGTCTGTTCCCCGGACACACTCCGTAACTTACCAACTAAAAATTAAAAATTCCTTATTCTGAAACACGATCAAAAGACCATCGATGCAGTAGCCAATTTAGCTTGACTTAATACTTCGAGCTTAACCCCGTTGAAGTTGGCCGAACAACTCAACTTGCGCCAACTTTATTAAAATTCAAACTAACAGAAACTTCTTACTGGAAGCCTTTGTCATTTAAGTCCAGCATTTTTTGACCTTTTAATGTAGGTATTATTCAGCTTCTGGGTTCAAAAGGTCTAAAGTATTAAAATGTCCATAGCAACTGTCAAAAGACATGAAGAAAAAAACAATTAGGTTTTGGTCTTTTTCAATAAATAGAAGTTTTAATACTATGGCCATTTTGGTACATATAAATTTTAAACTGGTTATTTTCAATTAATAGACATTTTGATACTATGGACATTTTAATATTTAAGACCTTTGTTAATTTTTTGTAATTTTTACTCGTTTTACAATTTGTTGGTGATAGTTTTTTTGTGCTGCTAAAGAGGCAAATAGTAAATTTATTATTATGAAGTATGATTTGAAGGATTTGATGGATAAATAAATTTGGATGAATAATGATAAATTATGTAAAACCTGTCTCAGTCTGCAACTCATTTTTTTATACCACTTAGATGGCAGACAATTGCACGGCCCGACTGAAGCGGTTACCGTGGCTTAAAGACGTGTGCAATAACAGGAGCGTCACACTCTCGCTACCGACCCTGTAAAAACCCTGTAAAAAGAGATTCTAAAATTGTGTTAAAGGTGAATGGAGATGAACTTCCAAGGTTTGAATACAAAGGTTGTCTAACAAAAATTCCCGACAAATAATTCCTTAAAAATCCTTGACAGTGTCCGCCATTCTAGTAGTGACAAAGTGTCGCCGCACACGGGCCACACGCGACAGCCACAAACGCCGCCACAAGAGGCAAGAAACGGCCACAAAAGTAGCTGAAGCGCGCGACAGCCACTTGTGGCCGATGGTCGACACCTGCGGTCGGTGGTTGCTACTTTTTTTAACCCAGGCATGCAGTATCATAATAGACTCCGACGAAGAAGGTTTAATTGCGCTACTTTTTATAAAAAGACGTCGTCGTAAAAGACGAAACCGTAGTTATTGGATACATCCAATTTTAACGAATGTACACAAATGCAACAAACATTTCGATAATCTTCTAAACCATTTCCTACAAACAATTCGCAGATTTCTTCCCAGGCCTTCACTTTTTCTCCTCTATTATTACTATAACTATCACTTTTTGAATCCCAAATCGCAGGACGGGATTGTATCTCTGATATAAATAATTCTATATCCATATTTATCTACCTATATGAACCACAGACTACGTGCGTGCGTTACCGTCGACGACGACAGGTTTACTGAGGTAAGGGAGAGAGGGGCGCGGAATCGTGCGAGTGGCGTGTGGCGGCTTTTTGTGTCGGCGTTTAGTGGCCGGTGTGAGCCACAAGAAGCAAGCTGCGACGATTTGTAGCGTGTGGCCGCCACCAGCGCCAACCGTGTGTGGCGAGTCCATATAAATTGTATGAAAATTACAGGAAATATGCCAGTGGCGGCGTTTTGTGGTTGTGGCCGGTGGCCCGTGTGCGGGAGCCCTAAACTGCAAAACAACAAAAAACCGTCGACTCCCTAGAATCGCATAGTTGTGCTCCCGAAGCAGACGGGATGAAAAAAGTAGACAAGTTTGTTCCGTGTTCCAACTTTATGGTTCCGTATGTTGTTGATTTTGTAAACGTGTTTTATTTTAGGATGAACTTTTAGCTGTTTACAGCTGGATGTTTTTGAGGTTGGGAGTTGGATATTTCGTTTGTGTGTTCATGGATTGTATTTTTGTGGTTGTGAAGTTCGAATGGAAGACTCTACTAAGTCATATTTTACCTGTTAGTAAATCTTTTTTGGCTAGTTATGGGAGGTTATAATCGTATGTGACTAATAGTAATACGGATGTTTGAAGGTATTTGGGTATTTGATGCTAATTTCAAAGTACGTTTTTTTAAAATGAATAGACAGTTGGTTGAGTGTCGGTGACTTCAGCCGGGGTGCGAGGATAATGGTTTTTGGGCCACTTTACACCTTGGCATCTTAAAACCTAATACGGGCTTTACTCTGTTCAATTTCAATATAATCACCTCCGTTGGATAGCGGGGGGACGGGAACTTTCCAAGGGAGAATTCCGCACAAAAAAAACTATTTTGTCATTTTTACCTTTTTTCTCCCTCTGCGAGAGGGACCTAATGGCTCTAATGGATTCAGTTTTGTTAGCGTTCTTGGGCCACGATATCCGTTTACTATCAGGTGGGCCGTATTCTTGTCTGCTACATCGAAGGAAAATTAAACAAGTAGGTACCATTCTTCACACACGACCGCGCAACACAATTGCTCGACTTTGAAAACTTTTGCGACAAGAGTACCTAACACAACGGAGTAATTAAATAAATAGTTCAAAAAATCACGTATTGCAAAAACTATTTCTCAGTTAGCGGACCCCCAAAAAACAGACCGGTACATAATTGAAAATGCCTAAAATAGCCGGCGTGCGTGGCGCGTACCTCTGATAACTTGACTTTGGAAAATTTTATAATTTTTTTCTTACAACATTTTCTGACAACATCCTTACAGTTACAGAGGTACCGTCCTTACAGAGGTTAAGGAAATCAGTAGAGAAGCTCATAATTTAGGGGTTTAAAATAAGCTCTTCTTAAATGATTGATATAAAACTTATTCAGATATGAGATTGGTGTACTTTTTTATCATGTAGAAATTCCTAAAGATTACAAATCGAAATGTAATGTTAGTAAATTATACCTTTATTTGTACATACATATTCACGCGGGCGGAGCCGCGAGGAGTCGGCTAGTGATAATATAAAACTCTAGAGTTCTAACATAATAAGCTGTTTATACCATATACCTACCTACCAATTGAATATTTTTATGAAAAAGTCGCTAAAAAAGCAAAATTTTAATTTAAACTAAAGGTTATTTCAGAGGACACGATATTTACATTTAACTAACTGATGCATGCGGCTCCGCCTACGCGGTTATTGTTTTTAGATCATATCTCCGGTCCTACTTCATCCATTTTAATCAACACATACGACAGATTTTAAGTCCGATACAGATATTTATTACTTGAAAAAATCACATCGAAATCCGTTTAGTAGTTTTTACATACAAACAGACACAGATAATTAAGAGAGAGTTTCTGTGCTGCCAACGCAAGAAACTTTGGTCTTCCCGCTGAAAGCACAGAATCCCTCCAGTGAGCTCTGGCTACCCTACTTACCGGCGGGAACACAACACGATGGTTATTATGGCGCATATTCTGTAGGGCGGAGGTACTACCCCAGTCGGACGGTTCAGTTCGGATGGGAGATACCAACCGTCGTGTCCTCCCTTCATAAATGCTCCTCCTATTCGTTTATCATAGAGGGATACCTACCCTAGTTTTTTTTAATATCTGCAATGTACAGACACAACTAATTCACAATTTCATAATAGTATATTAATATAAATATATTAGTTACCAAGTTCAGAATGTGCTGTTCTAATTAAAATATACATGAATATAAACCAGGGAAGTCATTCTATTTAAAAGAAACTGCTTAAAATTTCTTGAAATATCCTTATAGGTACTTATATCAAAATGCGCATATTTTTAACTTTATTTAGGAAATACATAAAAATCTCGGATAAAAAAATCCTTAGAAAAAGTAAAAACGTTAACATTGTACTAACAAAAAACTGACTTATTCTGTTTTTGATAATAAACAAGGAAATTAAATTAAGTGAAACTTTAATTTAGTTACCAAATTAACGTGTTCAAAACCACTGCGAAGGTTTATAACACATTAGCCTAAACCCGCTGCTTCGCTCGTGTGGACCTCGTTTTCCACGTTTCTGACTATATCTCTGGTTTTACTCAACCGATTGTGATCAAACATACGTATGATTTTAAACCTGACCAAGACAAAATAAACCATCCTAAGCCATAGAATATATCAGAAAAATTCGAGCATCTAGAACTGGTCCAGGTAGCTCAGTTGGTCAGAGCATTCTCCCTGTAAGGGACTGGTCACGGGATCAAGTCCCGTCCTGGATGTTCACTTTTTCGATCAAAAATAATCAGGAATAGTTAGCATACTAATTGCCTTAAAATTTCAATGAATAAAAACCGCAATAATAATAAAAATCCGTTCAGTAGTTTTTGCGTCCATCGTGCATAAAGAGACAAACAGACAAGCAAACCAGGTAGGTAGTGTGTAACCAAGATAAATAATGGGTAACCAAGATAAATAATAAATAAAAATGAACATATTTTTATTCTCTCAAAAAATAAAAATAAAAATGTTTTTACTCTCTCAAAAAATTTAAATACAAATATAAATAATAGCAATAATAAAAACCTATTTCTTAGTGTACCTTAAGGGCTGTACAAAAACTAATTGTGAGACTGGTCAGTGCCTAAACTAGACACCACAGTTTGATCTGTATTTATAGGTCACCAGGAAACCCACGCAACCAGTTAACTCGAGTAAACCAAGTACATTATATTATACTAACGATTTATTATTTAAAACAAAAACAAACTACATTATGGATTAACTATACATTACTATTTTATAGATTAGCTACAGTTAACTTAGAACCTCGAGAGATCTTTGGATCTTTTTTCTTTCTTTCTTCCTTCCCTTCTTACTTATTTTCATCTTCGAATGTCAAGCCAACTTCACTTGCAAGTCGGTGTACCTATGTTTGTGGACAAGGTTTTAGCGCAGGCTTCCCTCTCTGGACAGTTGGTAAGGCTTTTGTCAACTTGTCAGTTAATATCAAGTTTGTTCACAATTTAAATAAAAGTAGTTAAATATTATATTATTGTGCTAATAAAGCTTGTACAGAGTAAACAGATTACAATAAACACATACAAACACACTTTCCTGTGCTGTCCTTCACCGAAGTTCAATGCACGATAGCAGCGTGTGCTACCGCGTTGGTTTAAATTATAAGCTTAAGCGATTTAATACTAGGCAATAAGCCATTGAATTGGCTAATTCTGTTTAAATGCTTTTTCACGACTCATTTAAATTACCCGGTAATGTAGAAAGAAGGAAACACGTGTGCTGTAGTACTCAAATAATGAATAGCGCAAACTCAAAAATATTTTAATAAAATATAAATTATTCAAACTATTGTGTGTCAGTGTTCATATTCATATTATGTGAGAATACGTCGCTAAACGGTATGTACGCATTTAGACGTTTAGAGTGCTCAAAAGTATTTTAGGAATTATAAAAAAAAAACAATTTGAATACTTGTGTTTAGAAAAGTTTTGAGTAACTGCGGGTCAATTATTTTTTTCAATTATAATAATTATATTATATTACTAATATTTTATCGCTCGTCATACATTTAGTGTATTATAATATTAAAACAGTGTAAAAAGTCTCGTACAAAATGTATCACGAGCTATAAAATATTATATCTCAAGGAGTATTTTAGAAAGGAGAAATTTAAAATCCCAGTTAGGTCAGTCCGCTTATCGCTCGTCTCTCGGCCCAACTGCCGAGATAGGAGGCACGATAGCCGCTATCTGGATCGGCTGCCAAGGTGCGCGTTACTAGACCCACCGACGACGAATGCACGATAACGTTGTTTTTATTTGGAGCACCGAACATTGTCTCGAGATATGTGACGGGAATGTCAAGTTGGATGTTAAACTAGATAGCTGTACTGTCGCCCTCATAAGTTGCTGAACACTAACAAATTTGTAAATGATCTTCATTTTGAAAAAATCAATGAATAAATTGGCTTAGTAGTTAATATTACACTAAAAAATATTTTTTTTCGTCCATTGTTCACCTGGGGCCGGGGTGTCGGCAAAATTTTTCTTTCCATGGGTTGTCTGGAACCTATTTTTTTAGCCACACCGGGCAATTTATTTAACCGTGTTTCATCTCATCATTTTTCCGCTTTGGTTCATTTATGAGAGAATACTTTCCTAGATACATATTATGCGTATGCGTAGCAATAGGTCATCTGGATAGCGTAGCAGAAAAAATTCTCTGAAGCTTCTCAACTTCATTTTTTATTTCTTTTTAAAAAATTACTTCTTTTTCAAATGATAACAGAGATCCAAATATAATCTCCAGATTTAAAACGTTCCAGTTCTTTGGGTGTCAGAATATAATTGCAACTAAGCCGTTTCTTTGAGATCTTGAATTGAATATGATATTCTTTTGATATTTATTTCTGCTGAAATGGTTCTCTGAGAAAAGTGCATTGCATTTGATATTCATAAAATCGCACACGAAGAATATTGCTGGTTTGAAGAAATTGTTTAAGTGTTATACAGAGTGGTTGAAAGCTTTTTTTATTTTAAAATCCCTTACGTTGTTTTACTGTGGGCATGGTTGACTGTAGAAAAAATAATTCTCTGATTTACATAGAGAGCTATTTAATTACATCGTTCAAATATCCGTCTCGGAGATAAAAATAATTTGAAATGAATATTTTTATTTTCGGGTCTCAAGTCCCAACCCATCATTGAGTCAATTATTATATCTAATCATTAAAATAAATATAAATTAAGTGAAAATACCTATATGAAAATAAAACAAAAATAAGCAATTTAAAATAGGAAAACCAAAAAATAGGAAAGGTAGACAGCCAACCAAATTAAAATAAAATAAAATAAAATAAAATTAAACCATTCCTTCTTCATTTTAATGTTGTCTCGGTGAAGTTACAATTTTTTACAATGTTATAGGCAGGTTTTTATATTTTTACGCTATAACTTTATTGATGCAAAAATCTTATAGAATACTAGCTTCCGCCCGCGGCTTCGCCCGCGTGGAAGTCGGTATCGTCACCAAGTCTATTTAATAAAACGACTCTTCACCTGACTTACCACTCCACTGCATACCACTTTCCTCTCCACTCGCCACTCCACTGGTCTTCACTCGTCTAACCAAAACCTTTCTAATAAAACAAACCGCATCAAAATCCGTTCAGTACTTTTTACGTCCATCGCGATTAGCGGACGGATTTTGATGCGGTTTATTTTATTAGAAAGGTCTTGCTTAGACTTAAAATTTGAGATATGTTTGGTTGCATTTGGTTGGAGTAGAACCGGAGATATGACCAAAAAACGATAACCTACCTAAAAACGACGCGCAGGCGGAGCCGCGGGTATCAGTTTGTATAAAAAGTAGCCTATATGTTGCCCAGAAGTATGAACTATAATCGTACCAAGTTTCATCAAAATCCCTCCAGTAGTTTTTGATCCATGCGTGCACATACAGACAGACAGACAGACAGACAGACAGACAGAAAGACAAAAAATTTACTGATTGCATTTTTAGCATTTGTATCGATCACCAATCATCCCCCAATAGTTATTTTGTAAATATATTCAATGTACAGAATTGACCTCTCTACAGTTTTATTATAAGTAAAGTATATAGATTATAGTATACAATTAGACAGTTCCAGGTATTCATATTAATTATTCTCAAGGATCTAAACACACTGGTACATTTCGGTCTGTACTATAATCAAATTGTTCCAAACCAATTGAATTGACAAAGTGGCCACGTAGATAGTGAAGGGGACGTCGAATAATTTTCTGGACAATACGAACACCTGATTCAATAAATAAATCTTACGCTAGAACACGTTACAAAGGAAACAGTGTGTGTTGAACAGGAAAATTTGGGAGACCCTAAGATCTAAAAACCAAATGAAGTGATATGAGATGTGATTTAAATTTTGTATGATGACCCAAGTCGTGGCAGAGTCGACATAGTCTCAAAAATTTATGATTATTTTGAGATTTTGAACAGTAGTTTTGAGCAAAGTAACTTAGTTCTTAATGAAAATGATGTTAATTACTTAGTTGGCTCTTTAACCATTAAACTTTGATTACATTAAACTATTTTCATTCCAATTCTTAAGATTTAAATTTGTGCAATCATCATAGACTTTTACCCGCTGACTTCTAAAATTATAAAAACCTCTATAAAAATATAATATGAATTGAAATTGAATAAAAAAATTGCTTTTGTTACCGACGTACCACTCAATCCGTATAGATTGATTGGTGATGGAAATTCCTAACTGACCAGTTAGGAAATTCATTCCTATCAAACCATCTACTGTCCACATGTATGGTCAGTTAGGAATATTTTGAAGTAACCAACCAGGCAAACAAATTGATCATGAACGTCACTAATTTCAAATTATGTCATAATGTAAATATAGTGTTCTGAGAATTTGATAGAGATTATTCCCACAGCCATTTTCTAACTGCTATGCTCTTCGCCACGGGAGGATTTCATCCTGTGTGGATGTACATTAAAATCAAAGTTTTGTTCTGTGCACTTAGAAAAGATAACCTCCCACAAGCGCTCAAACTATGGAATAAACTCCCGGCCATAGTTTTCCCAAATGACTACAGGTATTGGTTTCAAAAGGGCACAAAAGTTTATCAAAAGGACGGTGTTTAATTGAATAATAAAATTGAAGCAATCTATCTGTTATCCGATGGGACAAATATTATAAATGATAGGTATGTCTTTTAATGTTACTATAGAATTGTGAAAAAGTCTTCACAGGAAAAGCGAGAAATAATTAATTCTGATCTATGCTAAGATTGGCAGTTATTATTTACTTGTATGTACTAAGGAGAAGCTTGTCAAGTCATCGGAGTTTTTTTTATGTATGTTCATCGACTACTACGCCTGAACCGTTCCAAAAAATCTTTTATTTTGTTGCAGAGGTTTACTTCCCCGGTGGTTCCTTTTAAATTTTATCGAAATTGATGAAGCAGTTTTTGACAAACTTTTAAAAATCTTTAGTATCTGAGTAGTACACTTAATTCTTAGGGTCACTGGCTCGCCAACCACCAAAGCAGATGCTAATATCCAGAACCCTTCGTTCTCAGAATATTATATTCTCAACGTATTACATTCCCAAAAAAATACCTGTACATTGAAACAAAAAATATTTTGTCAAATAATTATGTCTATATTTTTATTTAGATTGACGAAAACTAAGTTTACACAATGACAAAAATAACAAAAAAAAAACATTGACAATTACAGAACATTTTAAAATGATACGAACGATTGGGTCCTGACCCGTCCACCCACTGGAGTTTCCCACTGGTGGGTGGAGGGGTAATTCACGATTACCCCTTCAACCACCATGCAAGTGTGTAGCGAATAAATATAAGTTATCGATAAATTTTAAAATTTATTTTGTTTTCATTTTAATAAACACAAATTTTCATTCTAAGATATAAACACAAATTCTCCGTTTGAATAAAAAAAGCTAACAAAATTTCAAATTTATACTTATAATCTAACGAACCTTTTCTAAAAAATGGCCAACGCTTATTATGTCCATTAATTAGCTGCATTTGTGCATTCAGGATTCGGTCATCGCGAAGTTTAAACCAAAACTTTTTTATTTTTAGCTTGGTATTCGTTTTATAAAAAAATGTATCCAGTAACTTTGCAAGAGTTACATATTTATTTTTTATGAACTTTTTTTTAACTTGTTAAGAATTATTATGCCGATGTGTATATAAAGCATGGTGCTGTCAAAAGATGGGATCTTTGCTGAAATGTTAAATCCCTTGTCTTGTAATGGTTCGATGTGTTTTTTATGTGTACTTTTTGTCTGTGAAGTACGTGAATATAAATAATTATTTAATATTTTGTTTAGAAAAATATAATTTAGCTTTCTATAGCTCCGATAAATCCTGCAAGCACTTAGTACGTACAAGTAAATTCTTCAATCGATATAATTCACTTTTTAAAAATTTTGAAATTATTTTATCTGCTTCAATATCTTGTTGCTGCCGTTTTTTTCATTGCAATGTAATTTACTTTTTTAATTTTAATATTTTTGTAATTCTGCTTCTTTACTATAAGTACTCGTATTATAAATTTGCAAATAATAATATAATTTCTGAGAACTGAAATATATTCATCTTCTGCTATAAGAAGAATACTTTTATACCTACTTGATTTTAGAAGAGATAATATTTTGTGGATATTTGAGGTCCATGAGCGTCGTCTTGGAGATCCTTTCGGCTGAATAATGATGATGATGATGATGTATGGATAATATGTATTTGAAAATCTCATGTACCTATGTGCGGAAAAATATTTCACAATTTCCAAGACTTTGTGATAGGCACAATATAAATACCAGGCACAAAAACAATCTTGTAGCCTGTGATAGTAGGCTCCAAAAAATCAGTAATTCTTTCCAGGGTAACTGTATACGCTTTTTTAAGAAACTCCCAAGCGAAATTAGAGATTTACATGTAAGTAAATTTAAAAATGTTGTTAAAAGAAAACTCTCCCAAAAAGCTTATTATAAAATTCAAGATTATTTGGATGATAAAGAAGCTTGGAAATGAACTGTTCACTCAACTATGTTACTCGAAATAACATTGTATCTAGACTAAGGCAATTGTTGTAAATAGACCAAAAAAAAAAACAGCCCGCTGAGTTTCTTGCCGGAGTCTTCTCAAGTCTGGGCCGCGTTTCGAACCGGTGGTCCATTTGCTTCTAGTTTTAAATATTTATAATTTTGACGTTTTGTAAGTGCCGCTTAAAATGGTCTATACAGAATAAATGATTTTTGACTTTGACTTTGACTTTGATGATGATGAATATTTAGAGAATAATAATGTTTTGCGAATGTAATATTTTGAGAATATAATATTCTGAGAACGAAGGTCTAAAACTACCGTCTCCCGGCTCTCCTGTCATGTCATGTTGACGTTTCATCTCGCTAGGATGTGGCCCGAGACAGTGTTGAGAGTTACACAAATACTACAGTGTCTCTTTTGTTTCTTGAAGTCGGTTATTTTTTTTTGGCCAATACTGGAATAAAGAAAATGACGTGTCTACACCTAGCGGGATCCCCTGTCTGGGAGACTTATGAATGATGCAGAGAATTAGTTCTGGATTTGTTCTACTGAATTATGCTGGAAACAGAATTTGTTCCGTATAATAAACGGAAATATAAACTTTTCTAACCGACCTCCAGCCAGCGGGATATTTACCAAAATTAAGTCTGGGGAACTATAAATTGGTATTACTTTTAGTTCTGTCCTTGTTCTGTTTAACAAAACAAAAAACATACTTCTAGCGTCCTTACTTCAGCCACAATCAAGCTGAAATGAAACCTACAGTCAGCGGACTTTTTCTCTCAGGGACATTTTTTTGTAACTTTTACACTAAATTGATAACATTTCAACTATTTACGACTATGATTTTACTTAAATTACCTATTCGTACATCTAGTATGAAAATTATACCAATTTCCATCCTTACAAATATTCGCATTTATAATATTAATTTATGAAAGATAATGCAGACCGGTGAGATTATTTTGTATTCTACCCACTTACTAGCTTTCAAATTCTATACTTTTAATTTTCATACTAGACGTACGAATAGGTAATTTAAGTAAAATTATAGTCGTATATAGTTTAAATGTTATCAATTTAGTGTAAAAGTTACAAAAAAATGTCCCTGAGAGAAAAAGTCCGCTGACTGGAGGTTTCATTTCAGCTTGATTGTGGCTGAAGTAAGGACGCTAGAAGTATGTTTTTTGTTTTGTTAAACAGAACAAAGACAGAACTAAAAGGTAATACCAATTTATAGTTCCCCAGACTTAATTTTGGTAAATATCCCGCTGGCTGGAGGTCGGTTAGAAAAGTTTATATTTCCGTTTATCATACGGAACAAATTCTGTTTCCAGCATAATTCAGTAGAACAAATCCAGAACTAATTCTCTGCATCATTCATAAGTCTCCCAGACAGGGGATCCCGCTAGGTGTAGACACGTAAGAAAATGGCCCTTGTCAAGAACCCGGTCAAAGAGTCTAGCCGTTTTTGCATAATTAGCTAACAAATAAACTCTAATATCATTTGAATGTGAACATTACATAGTCGTTTATTGTAACAAATCGTAACACACAAGACAGTAACGTTTGTATTTAAATTAATCCAATTAAAGATAAACAAGGATAAAGGAAATAGTTGTAGTTGTACAATCACCATTAACAACATCTGCGCAAACAGAATGCACAAACGCTAGAGTTTTTCGCGCTGTTTGCTCAAACCGGTTACAACTGGCCCGTGACAGATATGGACCAGTTTGAACCGGTTACAGATAATAGAATTGTTCGATTTGTTTCTTCAATTATGTTTTCATAATGAACATGTTTTAGTTGTGAGTTCTGTGTTCTCTTAAAAGTTTAACAGCAGTTAATTGCTTTTGTTATTATTATTACTTGTTTTACACTTCATGGTTATTACTAATTGTTAACTAACGGATGAGAAAATACTGTTTCTAGATTAAGTTTCTGTTAGTTGTGTTAGAAAAGATTCTTTAAAATTTAATTTACTGTAAATGTGACGTATGTTTGATTTAAGTAGTAAATCTTATTTGCCCACGTGAATAGGGCGACTTGAACGTAGAAGTATCACTATGTTGTTAATATCTATCCACTTTAAGTAGTTTTGAATTCTATATCGTTTGATTTACCTCCACCACTTTTTTACACGCCCATTTACCTCTCTCCTCTTCAAAACGAAATCAAATCTCACAAAAGTTTATGGCTTCATGAACCTAGGTGGTATGTTACATTTAATAACATCCTCATATTCGCCATTGCTGGTATGTGAGACTTCCCTTGTCCATTATTCCATTCCATTTCATTATTCGCCTCGGAGATTGAGATCCTCGATTTTTGTTACTGTGGAGACTCAGATCCAATAAAAAATCTAGCGTGAAACTCAATATACTCCTCGAAACTTTAAATCTATCTCTCAATAAGTCTGTGTGTGTTCTTTATCTTTTCTATAGGAAAGCTTTTTACAGGAGGTAGGACACGACGGTATCTCCCGTCCGAAATGAGCTGTCCGACTGGGGTAGTACCTCCGCCCTACAGAACACCGCGGCCATAATAACCATCGAGTTGTGTTCCCGCCGGTAAGTAGGGTAGCCAGAGCTCAATTTACCCCTCCTCCTCCCATCCCTTCCTAGCCTCCCCACTCCTTCCCAGCCCTCCCCCCTTCCCTTCAGGGTAGGCAGCGCGTGTGTGACACCCTTAGTGTTGCACACGTTCATAGGCCACGGTGACCGCTTCCCATCAGGTGGGCCGTGTGCTTGTCTGCCACCTAAGTAGTATAAAAAAAAAAAAAAAAAAAAAGCTTTTATGGATCATTAAAACGAGGATCGGACATGAAAAGAATACATTTACCGCTAGCTCTCGTAAAAATGCTTGAAACAATCGCGTTCAAAGTGACCACGCTAAAGTAGTGTACCTATTGAAACAATATTTGTGTAGTTTCGTCTTAATCCCGAAGTCTGACGGAACGATAAATATTTATTGCTAGTAAATGTGGCAAGTTTAAAGCATAAGCGACAGCGGTTATAGAATACAAGCCCATGGAAAATAAATTAATCTGTGATATGAACCAACGTGAATAACGCTTTAGAAGGCTGTTATATATATCATAAAATAACTCTCAGCACTATGCTATCATTTCTGAGCGGTACAGGTGAGTACGAAAGTAAATTGAATTTCTAGCTTGTAGTCCATTAGTACAACTACAACGTAAATTATCTCGGTTTTACATTACAGATTTTATTATTTTATACCCCTTTTAAAAACATGTTTAATTTGTTCTTACAATTTTTTACTCATCAACAATTTTATCACTTGTAACTGGTAGCAGACTGCAATGAGAACTTCAAATGGTTTGATTTAGATAGGACAGAAGTGTATAAAGTGTACTGGGCATGTTGCAAAAGCTTACTCATGATTTTATTTAGCACCTAGAGTATTGTGAAGAAATTATGATTTATTATAATAATCGCTCATAATTAATACCTTGTACCAAACATTTAAGATATAAAATCTATTTGTGCGGTACCCGTTGATTTGTCTGTAGATTGTACAGTAATTGTACGGACCCCAAAGATCTTATCACTACCCCATTTGTTGGGTAAGATGGCTGATTGACTAAGTTCTGTTAATTGTCTCTGGAGTAACCCGTGATTGTTCGCTTAATTGAATATTTAATTTTAAATGCTTTATTGAATGCCTCTTTGTACTGAGATGAGTATCTGGTAACTGTGTGGAGAAATCGTCTTTTAATTGTTGCTTTTTGTTGCCGCGGTTTAATTAGAGGAGAAAATTAAATGATTTATCTGACGCTTGCGCTGTATACTTGGGACAAATTAGTTATTCGGCTAATTCGGTTAACTGTCAAAGGTACAATTTTAATTCGTATCTGTGATGAATTAATGTGTCAGAGCGTTGGACAGTAATGTGAGAGGTTGCGGTTTCGATGCCCGCTTTGTGCATTATTTTGTATTCATTAATTATGTACAAGCCATATTCCAAAAATACAAAGCCTGTACATTATTCTAGACTACAATATCCTTGTGCCAAATTTCAGCCAGATCCGTTCATCCGTTTTTGTCTAAAAGAGAAAAAACATCCATACTTACGAACTTTCGCATTCATAGTAGGATTATAACTTCAAAGGATTTTCTTCAATTATCCGCCAGTAGATAAAATAATTTATATTCAATACGAAATGCATTGCGTAAATCATTATAACGTTTACGATGATGTTAAATACTCGTAATAATATATGCGCTAAATTATAATCTCACGAGCGAGTAAACACTCAGTAAACAGAGTTATAAAATTTATTAATTCCACTTCCTATCCTGATTATGCAAATGCCACTTATCTAGATCTCACTATATCCCGGACGATGGTGATACAAATTTCCAGGTCATTTATACCAGTACTCTTGAAGAGTCTAATGGAAGCAGGACACGACGGTATCTCCCGTCCCAAATGAGCTGTCCGACTGGGGCAGTACCTCCGCCCTACAGAAGACCGCGGCCATAATAACCATCGTGTTGTGTTCCCGGCGGTAATTAGGGTAGCCAGAACTCACTGTACCACTCCATGCCCTACCCCTTCCTAGCCTGCCCACCCTTTCCTTCCCCCGCCCTTTCCCTTTAGGGTCGGCAGCGCGTGGGTGACGCCCGTGGTGTTGCACACGTCCAAAGGCCACGGTGACCGCTTCCCATCAGGAGGGCCGTGTGCTTGTCTGCCACCTACGCGGTATAAAAAAATCGAATTAACAAATGGCGAAAAGGATGAAGATAGTCATAGCGCTGGACTAGTGTTAACGGACGTGTGCAATACAAGGTTTTTACAGGGGCAGCACACTCACGCTGCTGATCCTGTAAAAACCTTCTTATTTTCTTCTTGAAGCATCCCATATTGTAGGCGCATGTGGACGGACACTACTGATGGTGTCGTGGGGATTGAAAAATACTCTTGTCACTACCGGTACCATGGGTCCGTAGCGATTATTTATAAATTGAAATTCTTCATAATTGTTTTATTGCGTAGGTCAGGTTAAGGAACTCTAACAGAACATTGAATGTCAAGTTTTATTATAGTCAGACAAACACTAATATAATAAGATTATGTACTGATAAGATAATTTAGTATTATCTTAATAATAACAACATTGTTTGTGTGACTTTATATTTATTTTATTTCCTTATCGTTGTGCTCTGTCATTAAGGGCTTGTTTAAATTTAACCGTTTACAATTATTTTAGTACATTTATTTTATCGAAATTTGAAAAATACAATTCGTAATGAGGTCATCCGAAAAAGAAGTAACCGACATCATTTTGAGAAGTGTAAAATCCAAACCAAGTCTCACTTAACAAAAACCATTTTCCAAAGTTGCTAGCGCAATTGATTGAAGAAATTCAACTAAATGGAGCAAAAAACATTAAGAGTGGCTTTAGGGCTACCGGGATTTATCCTTTCTGTCCACGTGAAGTATTGAAACGGATACCAGAATTTGCCGAAGAAATGGGAAATACTTACGATATTGATAGTACTTTGCTGGAATATTTAAAAACATTTAGACAGCCAAAACCGATGACGACACAAAGGAATAAGAAAGTAATGGTTGAGCCTGGAAAATCTCAGTTAATGACTTTCAAAATCAGACAAAAAGTCGTGAAAAATCTATCCCAAAGAAAAAGACTGTACTGACAACGAGAACCAATGAAAAAAATTCCAAAAATGTTACTTCAAGTAAAATAGATTACAATGAATTAGATAAAATTTTAGGCAGTATTGGAGACGCTATCGATCTCTCTGAGAACGTGCCTCTATCATTATTAAACTTGGACACAAATAACGTAGATGACTATTTTGAAATTGAAGACATTGTAATGGCTAATCAAGAAGAATATTGTCTAACCACAGATCAAATAGCAGAAGAAATACCACCTGCTCCTACTCAAGTAAATATTTTAGATGAAAAAACTGGTCTTTTCATATCACTAATGACTTCAGCTCCGAGCGACAAAGATCAAATGCCAATACGAAGATTGTCACAGTTAAGTCCGACGTTTAGAGATGCAAAAGTTGCAGATGCTGACATAATCCGTGAATCAGCTCGAACAAATATATACTTAACGCCAAAAAAACATGCAATGTTAAATACAAACTGCTCAAAGGCTGAAAAACAAAAACCAAAGATTATATCTACACTTGTTATACCACCTTCAAAACACACATCAAACACTATTGGCCGTAATTTTATTAATAAAGAAAACTTGATGTTATTTGATACGATTAAAGGAAAACAAAAAGACGCAAAACAATATAAAAATATCAAACAGTCCAGAAACGAGCCAATAAAAGAAGGAAAAATAACGAAAAATAAAAGTAGCGTAAAAGTTATGAAAATAAAAGATAAATACTCACCAAAGATAAAGTCAGAATATAACAAAGACTGTACATTTTTGAAACAACAAACAATAAATCAATCCAAAGAAAAAGTGTTAAAGAAAAGATCTGTAAGAAGAGACTCAGAATCAAGCAATAGTGATATCGACATAAGTTCTCACAGTGACTCTGACGTTTATGACGTTGAGTCTGATCAATATGACCTAGGTTCTCCTGCGCAAGATTACAATTACGATTTGTCTATTAACTTTATCCCTAAACTTGGCAGCGTATCTAATAATGCACATTTTATAAAAAAAAATATTGCGAGTAGTATCACTCATTTTCAACTGTTTGTTTTGTTTGAAATGGTAGTATAACGTCCAAACTTTCTACCAAAAAATATATTTTAGCATTCTGGCAACACTATTTGACAGTGGATCGCAAGATGTTGGGCCATACGAGGGCGATGCCGAGACTCAAGGTAATAACTTGTAATAATTCCATAATTTACTTATTGGGCCCTAAGCTAGTAACTTCATTTTATAGTTGAATACCTGTACTTACGGTTTTAATTTCAATTTGAGAGAAAAAAACACATTTTGTACAACAATCGTGAGCGTTTTTATTGGTGTATCTATAAATGCACATTGCCAGGTTATGCATATAGCAACGTTTATTTGGTCGTGTGTATTTTAGGATACATTGACAAGGACTCGACTAAAAGTGTGAAATGGTTTTTTTGTTATAATTTGATATAAAAAACATGTTTAAATAAAATTTAGTTTTATTCTGTTGTTGTTCTTTTTTTAATGTGCAATAATTTCACGATTTGCAGCCAATCACAATGATCTCAGCGAATTTTGACATAAGTACCTAAGCCAGGAGCAGACTCAGACCTGAAAAAGACTGATTCCTGTGAAGGTGGACTGGATCTACCAAGGTGTTTACATAATTACAACAGCTCGTCAGCATTTTTGTGGTACTGCAAACCTTCTGATGCCAAGTCACCTTCAGAATACTTTTGCATGTTTTTGTCTGACAGGTAATCCAGCTTGATAGAAAAAATTGCGAGGAAGAAGTCGCCAGAATAATCCAGTTAGGTTGGGCAGCATTTGGCAAACTACGTCCGGTAACCTCCTCTCCCTCACCACAATGCCTCAAAACGAAGGTCTTCAACCAGTGCATCCTACCAATACCATCAATATCCACGTTTCGGCACCGTAAGTCATGACGACTTATGGATGAAAGATATAAAAGAGTTCATTGCCATCAACCTTCTTATGGGTGTCGTTGATATGGCATCTTACACCGACTATTGTTCCATTTTTCGCAGGTTTCATAATCGGCGTTATTATTACAAGTAATTTTTACTAATTGCTGTGACTTAAGATAAATAATAAAATATTTTCCTTACCAAAATACTACGTTTTTTTTCTCTTACCAGCAGGCAATGTATCTCTAAAGATACGCAATTATTTTCTACTACAATTTAGAACTCTTGGCAATGTAAGATACACGTCATAAATCCAAAAATATAAATAAGATATTTTTTTTTGTATTTTTTTCATGTATAATTATCACTTAGAAGCTAAGTTAACTAAAAAAGAAAAAGAAAAACGATCACTTTTTCCACTGCCAAGTTTAGGGTTATGAAGAAATCAAGACTTGAGAAAGTGAAAACAATGTCCAAAACAGATGCAGTGCCATATTTAGTAGATAAGCCAATTATTCCTATACCGGGAAGTCAGATTTCAGAAGCAGGACCATCAACCAGTTCAGACAACAAGGAAATTACAATAGAGTACAACGTAGGCGACTATGTTTTGGTCAGATACTTTTTCAAGAAAAAAGTGGAATATTACGTTGGTAGTGTTATGGAGAAACCTAAAAATGAAAAGTAAACATATCTTTTCTACGCAAGGTTGGCAAGAACGATAACACGAAATTTATCAAAATGAAATCTCCGGATATTGAACTGATAGAATGTAAGAATATAGTAAAAACTGTAGATTTAATGACAATCGATGAAAATGAGACTAATTTTATATTTCATAATGATGATGATTATCTCTTTTTTGATTATTAAATAAATAAATATTCTACCTATTTCTAATAGTAACTAAGTATCTAATGGGTGTGATTGGTTGTGCCTATAATATGTCACTTATGGTAGGTTGTTTGATGTAACTCGTCTTAAAGCCGTCTTAGCACGTAAGCGTTATCTAGTTGTTTACAAAATTATATTCGACTTACCTTACTAACTGTTACGTAAATTTTAATTTTTTTTATAGTGTTTTATACCTTTGGGTCTAATCCTCACATAATAAATATAGATCTGTAGGTCATTGATGAAAAAAATTGCAGAAGAGAAGACTGATTAATTTATTTTCTAGAAACTTATGGCTTTGTTAAAAGTATTTTTGTTGTATTTTATTTTGTTCATATTACCACTAATAGTAGGTAGATTTTGCCACTGCTTAATAGCTTAGCTATACTTATGTATACCAATTCCATTTTCATACAAGCGGAATCAATGTGTTAGGGTTGTCAATTACCTTCTTGCTACCAAATTAAATAAACATTGCCCACCTCCATATTTAAAAAAATATAAATGATTTGACCGTTTTATCAATATGAATGGCAACTTTGGATCTTCGTTTAACATGGTTCTTATTATGAAAGCATCAAGGCTGATATTTTCGGAGATATCATAGCTGAGCAATGTTGGACGCTTTGGCAGGTAATTATGCCCACTTCTTTAACAGCAATTTTTCGGCATGCTATTGAGTGTAAAAGATAGACATATAGATAGATAGACTCTATTGATAATAAATGTAATGGTCATATTATTTCCTACACGTTCCAACGTATAATTTTCCAAATATCTTAAAAAAACGAAAAAATGTGGGCAAAGTTGGCCGGTTTCACGGTAGTCATATTGAAAAATGGACGTTTTGAGATGTGGTAATTTTCAAAAATTGACGTTTTGGGGTTGTGGTCATTTTGAAAAGTGGTCATTGAGTGCTGGAGGGAATCGTAGAATAAGCAAGTTGAAATGGTAGTGGGCTGGCCACATAGACCGATGATCGCTGCTGAATAAGTGAGGTCTTGACTAGAAAAAAATATATAGGTAAACATTAAAATAACAAAAAGTTATGGGCTGCATTTATTTATTGTAATGGTTTTTTAAAGAATCTGAAATTTTGGTGATAATATATCTGGGCCGTGTTGTTTTGGCATTTTTTATTCAGTTTTTTTTATTAATTTTCTATTTATTTTTAATCATCATGATAATGAAAGAAAATTAGTTTAACATGTTTAACTATATTAAGATTGAACTGCACTTATATAACAGCGATACGTTTTAAAATATAAAATACTAAATGAAATACAACTACAATAACTTCAGTGGCTGCATTTAATATTAAACGTTAATACTTCTTTATTGTAAAAATTATCTTTCCCCTTAAACAAACCCGTCGTGTAATATATGATTCAATCAACAAACGCCAGAAGCTTCAAAATATTTCAATTTCATCTATTCATAGAAACTATTTCACTCTTCAGAAATAGTCAATTCATAGAACAACTGGAATCGGATGATCGGATGACAATTTCCGTTACTAAATTTGAAACCTTATCCTGTAACAAATTAGGTTGATTTTTAAATGGTAGTGCTCCGGATAAAAAAATACGTTTTCCAAGAAAGATTTTTTGTATTTCATCGATATAAAATTATTAAAAGAGTATTAAAAGATGATGGTTTCGCAGTAAAAACTATAATGGTTGTGTATTTATGTTAGTTCTTGTTAGTATTAAGCGGTTTTTATAAAGTTTTAGAGTATAATTCCATGAAATTTTGTTTTTGGTTTGTAAACTTCTCTCCTTATTAAGTAACCGTGTTTGTAAACATTATATTGGAAGTTAATTTTATCAATTTCTGATAGTCGACATGGTTATACAATTTTTTTGAGATAGTGCACTATTCGTCATTTTCTTCGTCAGTTTTCATAATTTTGTCGATTTCATCAAAATATTTGATTAGTTATTCTATGATTTAGTGTAGGTACATAAAAAAATGTTTATTTATTTAAATTGAATTGTCCCCTTATTTGCTTTAGGACAGGTTCGCTTTATGACAGATTCGCTTTACGGCAGAATTGCTTTATGTCAGATTCGCTTCAAGTCAAAAGTACAGACACATCGACAATAATTAACTGAATCATTTATTATTATTAAACTTAAAAAAAAATCTTAAATTAATAAGTTCAGTTGAACTTGGCAAGAAGCCACGTTCATCTCAACTTATTAAGTTCACCCTGCATAAACGTTCTAAGCATTCTAATACAGTAATTTATTTCATTTTTCAGAGCACTAGTAATAATGAAGTCAATTTTGGTATCTTTTTCTTTCAACTTTAAACTCCGCAGTTTAACAAAAGGTTTCTATCCTTCTTAAATTTCGATCTTGGTACTGGGCCTCCTTTTTTAATAACTGTATGAATCGATATAACGGCGGCGGCTTGAATCTCGTAGAGTTGAAGTTATCAGGAACGCTCCTCCTGTAAAGTAATTAACATGGTTGACTGCACAATGCGTGAAGTCAACATGATACACAATTTAGGTATTCGGTAGTTCTGGGGGTGGCGTTAACCAAACGCTGCACTACGATGCGCTTTCCTTGACAATCTATAACGCTTGCGCGTTAAGACAATGCACCATTAGCAAATTGCGAGGTATATTTCGCTAGAATGTCCAATGGAACTGGTTCCCGAAGAGACAACTCGTAGACAGGCCAAACGACGTAAACCGCTCCAGGGGCCATACTCTGAAAATCGAACATGAACGTTTCGGATCGAACGAAAACGGACCATTTGTCAAAAACGACAGCGAAAACGTCAAATGTATTTTGGGAATAGGAGGTGTACTGATAACGATCGACAACCTCAATGTCAAACGATCGAAGACGGATCCGAAATCCGAAACGAAACACTTTCGGGGTAGCTAAATGGTCAAAGCGTCAACGGATACGAATATTTTCGTTTTTCGGAGTAAGGCCCCTGAGCCGTACCGAATACAGGTTCAGAAAGTATCCTATAAAGACTAGGATCAAAAGGGGTACATGCAGGGGCACATACATGCCTGTATTAAAACGTTAATAACTAACAAACGCCAAGCTCGGCAGGCTTACGAATTCCACACTGTATTCACTGATAGACACAATCTTTCTCAATTCTAGAATTAGACAAATTCTAAAGTAATACTGACAACTTTTTGACATCAAAGTTTGAATTTCATATAAATAATCTAACATGAGAGAAACGGCCAGTATGCTCATCATAGTTCTAAAAAAGGTTTTAATATTTATCGCGATGTGCCGAAAGATCACGACAGCAAAGGTGCACACATGAGATGGCCCCCTGAAGTAGGTCCAGTTTTAATCTGTGCTTGAGCGTGGCCCTCCGCTGGCTCGACTCTTTGTCGTTTATTTTACGCTTTTTGTCAAGGGTTCATTAGTCTTTCACATTAAGCGCAACATCCATCCCTTCTCTCTATTTTGGGATTACAGTGTTGTATTCAGCTACACCTGATTTTTTTCAGTTCAACTGATATTTCTAAATTCTTAATATTACACTGCATTTGTGCAATATTTTTTCACTTGATGATTTTAACTGAGAAATGTTTTTGACAAATGACGCAATAAGGAGTAATATTTGACGTTTTTGCTCGACGTTTTGTTAACTGATCAACCGTCACTAAAGTTATTCTGCTCAAGTTTAATGTTCTTTTCGATTGTTTTTTCTGATCTTCTGCGTCATTGATTATATTGTAAAAGTAAAGTATTACCGTTTACCCTATTACCCTATTACCCTATTACCGTTAACCGGGACTTTTTCGAATTCTGTGCTGTAGAATTGCCATAGAAACTCTTTGCTTCATACCCTAGAATCGAACTAAGGACCTCACAAAACGCATCCAAATAAAGGTGCAAGATAGCTTTAAATTTTACTTTGGATAAAATTTTCGTATTCAATTATTTATTCCGTAAATACTTAATAGGTTTTTATTCTAACCCAATTTCTTTTCACCATTGACTTAAGTTTGTTTTTCTTCTCCGGACTCTGTCGCAGGTGGCGAGCGCTACAGGGTGTATAAAGTTCTTTAATTTGTTGATACACGATTTTGATTCTTTTCCAGTTTCTATACTGTTAACGAGAAGCCAACGATTGCATATAACTTAAGTCACGGAGCCAATGAGGAAGACTGACCAATAAGTTGATCTGAGATGTTAATAAGTATAATTATGTTATAGGATTTTTAAAAAAAAATCGTGTTTTATCCATAGTTGAAAAATGTAATTTATTGAGCAAATGATTGGACTGTAAAAGTACCTATAGGATGTTTTTTGCTATAAGAATAATATGAATTGCCTAGACGTCCTCTATGCGAATTAGTTAGTCGACCATAATTTTATTTTTGTTGTTGCATTAATGGGTACATGTTTATAAAGTTGTACCAATTGGTAATAAACGTCGCGAAGATAACATATTTTGACCTTGCCGACATAGTGTGACCTTATCACTAAATGCAAACTCTGCCAGCTAACCTTAGAATGAGTTATAACGTTTTAGGAAACGGAAGTATTTGACAGGATACTTAAGATTCTGACGAAACTTGTTATTATGGTATAAATATAAATTGTATATACATTAAAAATTATGATTTGTGCGGTAACGTTAGAAAAAAAATCGGACTCAATGAATGAATAATATAATTATAATTGATATGAACCTGTTTTCTGTTTTGAATACACACATTTAGCTTAATTACTTAGTAACATGTGTAGTAAATAGCTATGGCGTTCATTGCGAGAGGCCTATATCCAGCAGTGGACTGCAATAGGCTAATTAATGGATTGATTGATATATGTAGTAAAGGATGCCCATATGTCAAATACCTATGGGCTTTATTTTGAACCTTCGTATCGGACAAACTCATCTCATCCACTATTTTGACCTTATCTTTGTCTTGTGAGTTAGACTCAGACAAATTTTTACATCAAAATTTCTTCATCATTCTTTCTAAAATCCTATTTATTTTTACACAACCAAAGAATACAAATCAAATTTTAAAAGAGAAAATCACAGTCTCAAAAGATAAAATAAAATGAATAAATTATTCTTATCCTATTCAGCAAAATAATATTCAAAATGTTTGCGCATCAGCCTGTATAGCGCTGTAACAAAGAATAGCAAAAGCAACCCTGGACGCAATTAGTTGCTACATTGAAAACGCATTATTGGACGCCCACGGCTATAGGATCAACCTGTAGATTTGTTTTAAGGAAAAATTACAGGATGATTTTAATGGCTTTTAAGTCAGGATAATTTTGTTTAAATTTAACATGTAAAATTTTGTTTATCATAACTATATAGGGATATCCAGACGGACGGACGGGATTACCCCTAGACGGATTGGTCGCGGGCCGCAAGTTCTATCCTGGATGTCTTTTTTTTAATTGATTGTTTGTTTGTTTTTATTATAAAATTAAATGCTGCCTAATTTCCTTAAAAGTATTTTGGCTACATGATTCTTTCTCTTTCGAGATGTAATGACCAAAGTGCTAAATCATATTTATTGGAATCTGAGCTATTATATTCTAGTTTATGAGTACATGGGTTTAAAAAGGATCTGTATCTTTTTTGATAAAACTCTTTAATTGGCTAGTACAAATGAGTGTCAGGTGTATAAAAAATAATAATTGTGTTGTTATTTTTTAATTCCACATAAATTATACCTACAAAAAGCATGTTATTTCTTTTGAACAAAGTCGTCACAGAAGTGATATGTTACCTTTGGGAAATTATTGTACTTTCGAATGAACTGCCATTTATATCATGCTAGGTGCTCGTAAATAAATATAATTTATGTAATATGATCACTATCGGAACTATAAAAAAGAAATACATCTATCTATACCTACTATTATATTATAAAACTTTTATAGTTGGAGCTACATCTGTGCATTGAAGATATTTGGAATAGATCTATGGAGGTAGGACACGACGGCATCTCCCGTCTGAACTGAGCAGTCCGACTGGGGTAGTACCTCCACCCTATAGAAGACTGCGCCCATAATAATTATTGTGTTGTGTTCCCGGCGCTATGTAGGGTAGCCAGAGATCACTGGAGGGATTCTGTGCTGTTAGCAGGGAGACCTAGATCTTTGCGTTGTCAGTACAAAAACTCTCAACTCCAAACCTCCACCAACGCCCTCACCTATTTCCCCCCAATCCTCCCTACGGGGTCGTGAGTGTGATGCCCATGGTATTGCACACGTTATAGACCACGGTGACCGCTTCCCATCAGGTGGGTCGTGTGCTTGTCTGCCACCTAAGTTGTATAAAAAAGTATCTTTCTGTTTGTTGTGATTGACTCAAAAACGGTTGAATGAATTTTGATACGTTTTTTTTTGTTCGAAAAGTTTTGTTCAGATTTAAAATCTTACGCATGTTTGATCACAATCAGTTAAGCAAAACCGTCATTCACACGGGCGGAGCCACGGACATCAGTCTGGCTAGTATATAGACAAATTCCTTCTTCTTTCTAGATTAACTTCTTTTTCTTAAACCTTTTTTATAATATCACTATTCATAAGACCGGATAATTTTTATACTACTAACTAAAATTTAAGTTTGGAAACTGCAGCTCAAAGTTCAATTAGCTTATACTGAAATTTGATTGCAAAGTTTCTGAACGACGAACTTTTAAGGGGTTCGGCAGTGAGTTCTTGAATAGAGGCTTAACGACTCAGGTACAGTCGCCACCGGTATTAGCTCAACACATTCCAAGTTAGTAACTTTTGCCAAAACTTTACACGAAATAATTAACTAAAATTGACGAATTCCATGCCATGATCGTAGAGCATTCATTCGACTGATCTCGCGGGTTGGATTACCGTTTTGTGTGCATGACTATTTACGTTAGTCAACTTAGTTAATAAAATGCTTGGAGGATGATGCAATTAACTAAAATGAAGACTGTTGATGGTACAATGCAGTGATACAGCAAATTAGGGTCAGTGAGTTTAGTGAAAAAATATGAAAATAGAACATGTCTTGTGTCATGTGAAATTCTATAAAAAACGTATTGACAGCAAGAAAAAATATCCTCAAGTCACATACATACATACAAATAACGCCTTTTTCCCATTGGGGTAGGCAGATACTCGAATCACATTTCAATCAAATTTGGGTAACAGATTGCAACGCAAAATTCACTGACATAATAGTTAGTCACCGCCATCGCCAATGTCTTTAGTGACACATCCTCGTCTTTAACGCGTTCCTTCAATATGTTTTATAGGTTCATGACAATCTAAATGATTTTGAACCGTCAATTGTCAATGCAGCACCTCACGATAAAGACATTGCTTCCTGATAATCCTGACGCATTAAATATTCCACTTTTAAGTACCTTAAATTGTCTCGTTTCAAAGATATATTTGTTGCAGACCTACAGTTGTCCCGTGAGGACTTACAACCGGCCATGCACGTAGCCTATTATTTAGAAATCTTACAATTCAGAAATTTTAACTTTATTCAATTGAACATACGATTCAAAATAGAATATTGGATGTAATGTTCCAGAAGCTTTTAGTCATGTGTTGTAATTTCAACTTTGTGGTAATAGTTTTAAGGTTGAATTTTTATTTGGTAAAGGTTGATTTGCACTGTTTTGTTCTGCCACGGTTATCGACATTGGATAAAGGGCCAGCCATTAATCGTGCTAAGATAATATCAGTTCAGTAATCGCAGATTGCTAAACGTTCTGTTAGTCTGTATGGCTGATGGCCCTTAGTTTATTAAGATGGTACGCTGGTATTATACCTACCTATAGTTTTAGGTGTAGGTGTAGGTGTAGATTGAAGTTCATAAATCGTATCTTATCCACTGAAGTCAAAAATGAACGGCTAGACAGCAGTCGCTTATGTAAAATCCAAGAAATCACTTCAAGACAAAAAGTAGAAGAGGATAGTTTAGTCTTCAATATTTTTAATTTTGACGTTTTACAAGTTCTGTTTGATGGTCTGTCTATGCAGAATAAAATGATTTTTGACTTTGACTTTGACTTTGATACGTACTCAGGGAACGAAGTGCATGAAACTGAATAATTTTTGTACAATATTACTCACTGTTTCCCGCGGCTTTGCCTGTGACATACAACAAACAACAGCCCCGTGGCACCTATTTAACGCGTAGGTACATACATGCCCGTTATTTATGACTTTTGTAATAATGTATGGATTTTTTGCCCAATGTGTTGACATAAATGATTACTGCTACGCTCCTTTGGGTAGTAGCTTGATAATTTATAGGAATAATCTTTCTCGGTAAACTATCCAATACAAAAATATTTTTCCCATTCAAACCAGTTGTCATTCCTAAGAACTCTCAGCTTCACAATATAAGTATAGATAGTATAGTATGTAGTTATAACTTTATAAGTAAACCAGTAGTTTCTGAGATTAGCGCGTTCAACCGAACAAACAAACTGTTCACCTTTATATTACTAGCTGGTACTCCCCGACTTCGCCCGTGGTGTATTTTGAACCCTTTTTAACCCATATTATAAATGCTTATATTTTACCAGTTTTTCTAAAATGTATGCGATTCTACCGGATTTGTTCACATTTATGATTATTGCTCCGCTCCTTTGGACAGTAGCGTGATGATATTCAGCTATGACATTCACAGATGATGTCAAAATAATAAATAATAGGCAAAGATCTTGTAAATACCTTACGCAAAGTTGAACACCTCTGTTTCTTCGCCATTTTCGTCGATAAGTGACAGGTGAAAATGTTGACAGATCTCAAAGCTATTTTTTTCTATTTGACAGTTACATTAACTACTAATTAGTAAAAATATTTTTTTCAAAAATAGGTTTAATAGTGCCACAGATTTATTTGAAGTACTTGTTCGTCACAGCGGACAAATTCGAAATAAGGGTATGTAGTAAAAAAAATGATTCAGTAGATCCAGAGATTACCCCCTACAACATCACAAACTCAAAAACTTTACCTCTTTATAATATTAGTAATAGATTAGTATAGATAAGGTATAATTGCTCGTTTAATACATACATTTTAAATAGTGTTGTAGTCAAGTGTAAATATCGACAAACAAACATGTCGTGACTTGTTCTTAAGTGGACACGTTCCTGTCCGTTTGTCCAGCCCAATCTCGGCAACCTTGAAATGAGAACGGATTGTTATGTAAGCTACTACGACCTGCAGTTTTGCGTCCGTACTTGTCGTGTCTTCGATATGAAAAGATTTTCTACCTGTTTATATTTATTTATAACATTCTGAAAGAAGGCTATTCTGAATGTTAAAATTTTGATTATTTTTGACCGACTTCAAAAAAGGAGGGTTCTCAATTCGACTGTATTTTTTTCAAGTTTGGTAGGTACCTCAGAACTTCCGACTGGGTGAACCGATTTTGATGATTCTTTTTTTATTTGATAGCTGGCGCTTCCCGCGCGGTTTTTTTTAAACACTTAAGACATTTCCTGTAGATTTAGATCGGAAAAACTGAATACTCAGGACAGGACTTGAACCTGCGAGCAGTCGCTTAATACTGAGCTGCCTGGATACATCCTTGATTTTATTTATTTAAGAAATCTAAAAAACAACATTTAAAAATTGCATTTTTTTCATTGTGAATTTTCCTGAAAATAAAAATATTTATTTTTGAATTTTTGTCTGTGTGCTATGGGCGCAAAAAATAATGAACGCATTTTGATTGGTGTTTTGTATGAAAGGTCTTGGTCAGACTTAAAATCTTATGTAGGTTTGATTGCTATCACAATCGGTTGAGTAGAACCGAAGATAGTAAAAAAACGAGAAAACAGACGTCCACACGGGCGGTGCCGCGGGCATAGGCTGTTAATAAATAAAATGTATATAAAATATATCGACCAACATGAGTTCAAGCACACGTTTATTGTGCCTCCACTCCGCTAGTTATCCCTTCAACGGATACAAAGATTTTAACCTACTGGAAACGCCTAGAAAATACGCAGATTTGCTGCTCTTATGATGATCAAACGACATGATCCAATCGACTTGATCCGTCCAATAGATTTGATTTTTCTTAATTGTGTCCGAATTTTGCACTTTGGAGCCCGAGACAGATATTCGTTAATTGTTTTTGATTGGTACGTTGACTTTTGTGAGAGCAAATGCTAGAGTGAAGGAAGAGGAGTGGAGAAGAGTGATAGACTACGGGCTCCAACAATGGCTTTGGATCCCATCGGGGCTAGCACTCGGATGTTGATGATTTTAGAGAAGGGCTGAATGTTTTCTACCCACATGTGATTTAAAACTTAGACAGGGGTGGACCCAAAGAAGTGCTAGCTACGCGCAGTAGAAGATGACATACGTGTTCATGGTCTCACTATCAAGGATGCACAGGAACGTGTGAAGTGGAGAAGGAAAAGCCGGCAAGCGGATCTTGGAATCTGAGGTGAAGGCTTGGATGCGAACGGAAAGATGACAATGAAACAAGGGGCCGATCCAGTAGACTTTAACTCTTACCAGTCAGCCATGTAGGCTCGCTGGGGCCAAGGACACGAGTTCGATGCTCGAGTGAATAACATTATGTTCACTGCACCCAGTGAACGGCAATGCATTGAAAAATCAGTTTTGTTTTCAACTGAAAAGGTGTTTCTAAATATGGATTTAATTTGTTGTTCTTGGGACTGTTTTTTCTTTAAGTTTGTATTAACTTGTGAGGCAACTGAACTGCAATTGTTACTTGAGTTCAATGTGTTGCTTGTCGATGATGTAGTTGGGTATTTTTAAAGTTATGTAACTTTACAATAATAGTCTTGCGATACACAAAGATATATTATTAAGATATTCATTATGTATTATGTGGTTATAAAAGCAGTGAGTTTTAAAGACTTAAAGTAAATTTTGCCGGAACAGCGATTATGATTCCTCGTAAGTCTTCTGGAGCTATCTTTTTGATACTTGCAAATGTAATTGAAAATTTAAACTTGACACGTTTGGTCTTTGGTCTTTGGAATTGAAAATGAAATTGAAATTGGTTTGGGTTTTGAATTTGAAATACTAATTAACACATCTTCCTTCAACTACGGTATTCTCTTTCTCCATCTTCGTACACACTTAGGTGGTACCTATTTTTTTTTATTTTTTATTTTTAACGGGCCTGCAATCTAAGCAACCTATTACCTCTGTACTTGAAGACTTTCAAGGTAGAGCATTCTAGAAAAACGGACCCAGGCAAGTCATTTCACTCTTTAGTGTGAAACGACTTACCGCTACGCGTACTGCATAATAAACGTATTTCAACATAATTTTCAAATTTCCCAAGCATGTATTGTCATCAAAATAGCAACGCAATATTGGTTAAGGGTTTTTCCCGGGATTCTCCAACATTCGATATAGCAAACCACAACATTTGATGAGTGATCCTCACCGAAATACAATCACTAGTAAAGACATTTTGAAATGACACCTAATGTTGAAATGAGATATTCATATAGGTAATTATAATTATAAGGATTCGTAAAGAAAAGCGTTTTTTATCCAAACGTTGAAGAATATAATGTGTAATAAATCTTAATACATACGCCATGCATTTTCTTAGTCTAGAGAAGTTTGAAAATCGATTGTTTTCAGTTGTTACGTGTAAAATAATCTCAGGTTTCGTTTCTGGAAGTTTCTGTGAGACAACTGGATCAGAGGGCCAAATAGTTGGATCTTTTGACAGGAAGTTGGGACCGTGCCGCCACAAATCAGATGATTCGATCAAACTAGGATTTTTTTTATACCACGTAGGTGGCAGACAAGCACACGGCCCACCTGATGGGAAGCGGTCACCGTGGCCTATGGACGTATGCAACACTAAAGGTGTCACACCCGAGCTACCTGCCCGGAAGGGAAAGGGGGAGGGCTAGGAACGGGTGGGGAGACTAGGAAGGGGTGGGGGGAGGAGGGGTACAGTGAGCTCTGGCTACTCTACTTACCGGCGGGAACAAAACTCAAGGTTATTATGGCTCCGGTATTCTGTAGGGTGGAGGTACTACTACAGTCGGACTGCTCATTTCGGACGGGCGATACTGTTGTGTCCTATCTCCTTCGGTCGAGTCCTCTCGATATCATATCAGCTGGGTTTTGATCTGTGGGGACATGCCACCATGTGTAAGAACCAGTGGTTTCAAGAATCTCGCCTATGTGATTTCTCACAAAAGGTTGTAATTTGTTTGGCATGATTTTAAGCCAACCCAAGACGATTGTCGAATCAGTCCAGAATACTGTTTGCCTGATCTGAAGACACAATGAACTTTTAACTATGTCATACAGACGTGCCCCTACCAGCGCCCTCCGCAGTTTCCTTTATTGCCCGTGGTTCACCCGCATTGTCCACCTAGGTGGTCCATGGGTAAAAAATATTTCCCGTGGTCCACTGGAATATCCATATTATTCCATCATTGTATAACGAAAGGATAACATTGATAGTGAGACATGGTGAGAAATAAACGTTTATTATTATTATTATATTAAGCATACAAGTAATTGTTGAAATTTTACGTAACTAAAACACATTGAATATAAAATTAAACTATTTGAATATCATTTTACAATATAAAAAAGATATTTAACTAAAGTACGACATTTCACATCATAAATAAAAAGCTTAAATTGCGATCCAATATTCATATTGTTAGCGAAAGATTAGCTTAATTGTAAAATAAATTAAATCTGTATTTTAACCAAATATGTTTTTCCGTTACCATATTAACAATTTATGTGAATACACGAATACACTTCGTTGTTTACACGTGAATAAAGGCGAATAGCGAAGTGTGATTCCGCCATAACATGGTACCGTGCGTCAAATATTTCAATTTGAAACATGACGTGTGATGTTGCGTCAAACGCGTCCTTACATTGAAATAAAATTATTTAACATTGAAGGTCAACCTTGCTAGTTCTCCTTTAAGGAGTAAATTGTATTGTGGGTGGTGACTAAAGAGCTATATTTGAAAGATAACAATGCAAGGTCAACGTCAGTGCTCCAGGGCCTCAAGACAAACTATCATTTTATATTGGTGTCCGTAACGTCTTCGAAAAAATAAATAAATTTGGAAGTACACTTAGGGACACAGTGTCCGTAGAATTTGTGTCCCAAACGTCTTCGACTCCTCAAGACAAAGTGACATTCGATTAATATAATCGCTTTGAAGCAAATCGTTAGTGGTTGTAGATAAAGGTATTCATTTCATCTTGAGCTCTTTCAAACCCTCCAAGGTTCAGTTCCGTGCATCGCGGCCGAAGGGAGCTTATTTGCCATCATTATCCTTTTTCGTTGTCTTCTGGATTTTATCGGGATTAGTTAACTTCCTGCCCAAAGTAAGTATATGTAACCATCATGTTGTGTTCCCGCCGAAGTAGGGTAGCCAGAGCTCACTGTATCCCCCCCCTCCCCTTCCATTTCCTAACCTCCTCACCCCTTCCTAACCCTCCCTCCTTCACTTCAGGGTAGGCAGCGCGTGTGTGACACCCTTATTGTTGCACACGTCCATACGCCACAGTGATTGTTTACCATCAGGTGGGCCGTGTGCTTTTCTGCCACCCACGTGGTATAAAAAAACTTGTAATATATACCTAACAATAAGCCCATCATAAATATTGCACGCTATAGCCCGGGGCGATGTTGGGCGTTCTTGAATCTGTTACGCGATTTTAATTATTGTGATCACTCGTTTATAATGGTCGGTTGACTTCATCGGTTGATTTTATACGTGACGTTGTATAATGAGTGGGTCCGGTTATCAATACCTACAATGCTCTTCTTCAACCTAGCGTTAATCCCAGTCGCATCCAAAGCTTCCACTTCGGAGTCTGTGGTCCGCTTTACCAGTCTTAACTGCGGATTTGGCTGGACCTCGATATTTTCCGTGTATCGACTGCCATCTGGCCTTCACAACCCAATGGTGACATTAGGCGATATCGAAACATTGCAGCTAGACCGTTGTTGTTGAACATTTTAGGGCTCCAACTACCCGTAACGACTGCCATAGATGTTTGTATGGCAACCAGGACCGAAGGCTTAACGTGCTCTCCGAGGTACGACCAAACCAATGCAAATACCCATAATTCATGCCTACAAATATTTGCACTGAGCGCCAATCGAACCTGTGCGCCTCTTGCGCAGCGGCCGCGTTCACTACCGTTACGCCACAGAGGCTATCAATGCCTATACAATGCTATGCGGATGATTTAAAATAGATAACACATTTTTTGGGTTACCTGGCTGTTTGTAGCCTGTGAAGTTCAGATTTTTTGGAATATTATAGGTTTTTTTATTTTTTTGTGTATTTCAAATCACGCGTTATGAAAACTGACAACGTTCTAGCACAGGCAGGGCTCAGAAGACAGTCACTTTCATAAAGTCATCATAAATCAAATTAAAAAATATATTTTTATGCAGTTAACTTATAATTTTCAATATTTCAATGATAGGAATAATTTCACGTATTTGGTATAATATGGGGTTCTCAAAAAGGGCATTAGAAGGTTTTTACAGTATGATGTCTCTGGTGTTGCACATATCCTTAGGCCACAGTGACCGCTCTCCATCAGGTAGGTCGTGTGCTTGTCTGTCAGCTATATGGTATAAAAAACTTGGTTAAAATATTTCCACTTTTTTATATAAATTTAAATAATTAAATATTTACTCACCTACTATTCTAGTCTACAACAAATTGTCTATTCTTTCCTTATCTATGTCATCTGCTTAAACACAATATTAAATATTAACACAGCTATTATTATGTTCGCATATAATAATCAAATAGAAAACAATAGAGTAGTTATGGAGGTTTTTTATTACATAGGTTGTTGACCCGGCTTGTCTGCTGTTGACCTCGTGACGTCATATCGCATAAACTGTGAAATGACATGGTTGTATGCATTTATTACCGACAGAGACATAAAGTACATTTTTTAACGTTCATTGACTCACTGCAGGCTGTTATAGATTTGATGAATATTAGGTAGTAAACCGAATGGATCGCAAAAATATATAAATGTGAGTTGGTATACTTACTTTTGCACATTGAGAGGGTAGGTATAACTATTTGGTGAAGCGTAAATTGTAAGCGTAAAAACTTTAATAGATTTATTTAAAACCGGTATTTATCCCCTTTTCGCAGTAGGTAGTTCGGTGGTTGGTCCGGTATAATACCGAACTAATGGTACTTTTTAGTCGCAGTAGTCCGGTAAGCACAACGCACCGTACTATTGCTACATTTTTAGTAGCAATAGTTCGCGAAGTAACATTATTATAAGTGGAAATCAAAGATCTTATTTTTGTGGACTCAGTATATTATTATACCACATCGGACAAGATAAAAAACTAGACAGCTATAAAAAACAAAAGCATCTTCTTTTAAATATAAAGAACTAGGTGGTTTGTGAACCAGCCAGGATTACTATAGGATAAAACCTCCAACACGCCCTCTTAATCCTGGACGGGTTCCAGCAAGTCCAGAACAATATTATAAGTGGAAATCAAAGACCTTATTTTTGTGGACTCAGTAATATTATTATACCATCACATCGGACAAGATAAAAAACTAGACAGCTATAAAAAACAAAAGCATAGACCAGACCATCTTCTTTTAAATATAAAGAACTAGGTGGTTTATGAACCAGCCTGGATTACTATAGGATAAAACCTCCAACAAACATTAAGCAAGGAAAATACAATAATAATATAATTATTTTAAAATAAAGAAGTACCTAAACGGATATTTTGAGAAAAGGACATTTCGCGAAAAGGACATTTTGAGAAAGGATATTATGAGAAAGAACACTTCGAGAAAATGACATTATGTGACGAGACCGTCAAAATGACTTCACCTTGCCTGATGGAAAGCTAAAGGCAAAGTCTCAGGATCGGGGGTCACTACTACATACATCGATAGTGTTACAGCGGTGGCCTCATCAATATGCTTTTTTACGGCCCGCTTAAAGGACCCCGGACTATAGGAGGAAGGAAACACGTGCGCTGGTGAAGAATTCCAAGTATTTATGGTGCGGTAAAGAAAAGAGGCACCGAACCGCTTGGTTCTTGATGGACTTGTTTGCACTGTATGAGGGTGATACCTCAGCCTGGCACGTGTAGTTCTATATAGAAACTTGCGAGATTTCAAACCTGCTGATGGCCACCAGTGGTTTCTGTTCTTCTTTACCTCCTCACCTCTAGTCCAGCGTGACCTCGTGCTAGTTCCGAAGTATTTGTCACACTGTAACAATTTACTCCCACCAAATATACGACGGCAATAATATTTGCTTACACTAGTTCTATAAGGTTATCATCATAGTATACAATTGCATCTTGCTTGACCGGGGTTAATGAACTTGCTATAATTGAAGCAAACTGACTCTTAGTCTAAGTTGAATTTTGTTTTTTTTTTTACAAGTAACCCTTGAACATAATTTCAAAATTTATAAAATCGTGTTGGTATTGAGTAGTTAATGATTTAATAGGGAATTGAATTAGGACTGATGTAATCATATTACGTAATAATACGTAATATTAATAATAATAGCAGTAAAACAAGCTCAATATTTTGATTTTAAACCTAAACCTGTTTTAAAATTAGCCTAACCCCGCGGCTCCGCCCGCGTGTACGTCACTTATTAACCAATTGTGATCAAACTTACATAACATTTATGGGCTGATCAAAACCGAATCAAAATCCGTTTAGTACTTTTTGCGTGTGCGATGCACGGACTAGAAATGAACTAAAACCTTTTTCACCCCACAAACAAAATACGGTTAGACTTTGAAGTGAAGTTATACAAAACGCGAGCCTATCGAATATAAAAAAAAATCCTAACCTAACTTCACCCAAGTTTTTTTTAAAATCTCCAATGTAAAGACTTTACAATTTCATAATAGTAGGTAGGTATACAAGATTTTCGAATTCATCGACCAATTACAAAGATACTCAGAGATGACATACGAACCAATAAATTATCGTTATCGATACGGTACACGCTCGGGGACAACGTATCGACAGTCAACAGCAACACGAATACAATTTGTAGGATAAAATAATGTTTCGGGTTGCGAAACGTTGCGTCACGAACCGACCGAGAAGCATGATTAAACTTGCAAAAGCAAAATACAGCCGAGTAAAGGTTAGTTGGTGGTTAGGGATGGGACCTGTTATCGATAAAAATAATAAGTTGCACTATTAAATATCTAAATTTTAATTTGAATTGACATTGAATGGATTTTAAACCTGGTAGAATTAAATCGTTGTTTAAAAATTTTGTGACCTGAACTAAAATGCACTAAAAAGTTACTAATGTTACTGCACAAAAGCGCTGAAAAAATAGTGTAATGATAATATAGTAATAAAAAATAATCATTTCTAGTTTTTAAGGTATTTGAAGTTTTATATTAAACGAATCCCTACAAAGATATGGTATATGGTCTATTACCTAAGTAGTATTTATACATATACTATACTTAAACAGCAATAAAAGTTATTTGAGAGGTTATATTATATTTTAGTGTACTAACTGCCGCACTCAGAGACGTTTAACGGATACTTAAGTTGTTCCTTAGTAAAATTTGAAAAAATTTACCACTCAGAGTCAGTTAAGGATTCATTAACATCCCTAATGACACTTTAAAGTTAAGTGATACAAAACCCTTACTTAACTTTTAAGGATTGATTTTTACATCTAAAAAACAGAATTATCGTGAGGAAATCCTCATGGATACCCACCTCGTGGCTAGCCGTGCCCCAATTAGGTCTTTACCTATGAAATTGCCGTTATGTACGAAAAAAATTAAACGATTTTATTTTCATGTATTTTTATTTGTATTAATCGAAGTAGTAATTACCCATACAATCAATGCATTTTCGCCAACGCAGCGGCAGTTTATTGATGCGGTGAGCTTCTAACCCCAGTTCTTGCAACTTGGAGACCGTCTGCTGTGCAGTATAAGGTCGCACATTGTCGTGTAGGAGCAACGGAGACGAGCGATTGAATGCTAGTTGCAAATGTGCCAGTTTCTTCATCATTGTGTTCAGTTCTTCACAGTATACATCTGCAGTAATGCTCACCCCGTTTGGTAAGAAGCTGTAATGAATCACACCGGGCGCTAGACCACCAAACAGTCACCATCACTTTTCTAGGGGTAAGTTTTCGTTTAGGGCATTGTTTAGGTGCTGAACTAGGATCCAACCAACTTTCCGAGGGCTTGCGATTATTAAACAGAATTCATTTTTCATCGCAACTAACAATATCGTTTTAAAATTCCTTTATTTCTGTGTCTGTTGAACAATGCACAATAATTTGATGTTGGTTATATTGACATTGGCAGTTGTCAGTGATGCCATAGAATAAAAAAGTCCAGATGTTTTATTATCAGTATATGAAAATAGGTATTTAATTTCATCTATATATAAAAACTAACAGTAAAAGAACGGATTGTAATTTATATTACTATAAATAAAAGTTTTTAATATGTTTAATATTATTTTTCTACTTTTTACTGTTAACGCTTTTTAGGTGTGGCTACACCGACGCCTTATCGATGCCCTATCGATACTGTGATTTTGTCACTGCACCGCTCTACAAAACTTAAAGTTGTGATTAACTAATGTACCCTTAAATTATGACTCTGGGATGTTCCATCAATTAACAGATTTAATGATATTTAGTTAAATATCATTTAGGACTAATTTAAGGAACCTTTCTGAGTGCGGCAGTAAGTTGCTTGTGTTAAGAGTAGTATCACATCAATCTATTCTCTGACAGTGGTTCAAACTTGACAATTTAGCCTCTAGACTACCGTCATTTAGGTACTAATATTATAATTATAAAATTATATTTTTTGATCACGTTTTTTTACAATACCGTACAATTTTTTTTCAAAATATTTACATCGACAACAATTAGACATCTGTCGACATTTTCCCATCTCGCAAATCGCACGGTACCGATCATTGTCAATGGGTTCGTGATCAAAATATACGTATCCGCTTATTATCTTAATAATTTTGTATATAATCTCGAGCGACTGACTCATTTTTGATCCAGCCAAGGTTTTATGCAGAACTATCTATTTTAAACTAGGCAATGGTGGTTTATGAAGTAGGTCTCTGAATTTTTATGGCGTGGTCGTAAAAAAATTCTATTGGACACCATTTTTACTGTATGTTTAGCGCTTTGAAAGTCAATGTTGCGTATTTTATGATAGCCACACACGTTTTAGTATACTTGCGCAAGTTCAGATTTGCACAAGTTGACAAGTCTAATATTGGAAGGTGTTGGTTGATTGGAAGATACTTGCACAAAATGATCGACACACACGTTCCAGTCTAAAATTGTGCAAGTTTATTGGAACGTTTGTGGCTGCCATTATTTTGTTAGATTAGTATGTAGGGATGTACCTAGTTTAAATATGTCAAGCTCACACATTTTTCCCTCCGGAGTAGACAGCCTACTATCTGCTTCTGTCCTTACATAGTTCTTCTGTCTTCATAGGCTTATTAGCGCTTATTTTAATATGAAACAGACACATCAAATTTTATTTATTTGTATAGATATCAAATACCGAACTGTTCAAGTTTAGCAGGATTGAAATAGATCTTTCGTTTTCTTCGCGAATTCCCTTAAAGTTATAATAACAAAATGAACTCTTTTATGTGCTTCAAGAGACATAAAGAGAGAAATGAGTTTTTAACTTAAATTTCTATGTACTCATAAATGTAGGCATTGCATAATATTTGAGCATATTATTAAATAGGTAATTATTAATATTTTATCAGTGACTGTGCGCATGTATTAGGTATATTTTGCGCAACATTACCTAAAATAACGTCACTAATTTTGTCATGTTACAACATGTTAATATAGGATATCGTTGGCTGTTGGCACGTACGCTAATCTTGAATGACCAAATTTGAACTTGTTTAAAGTTGACTAGGATATTCTTCTTGACAAAGAGACTTGTTTTATGCTTTACACGTAAATGAATTTATTTATACACTAGCTAATGCTCACAGCTCCGTTCGCGCGGAGGTCTGTTATCATTTTTTAGCCATATCACCCTGTTCTGCCTAATCAATTGCAATCAAACAATATGGCAGATTTTAGGTCTAACCAAGACCTTTTTATAAAAAAAACCGCATCAAAATTCATTCAGTAGATTTGCATCCATCCCGAACAAGCTAACAGAACAGAATTTTGTGACTACGTAGGTTTTGCACTTTCATGAGTACCTACCTATTTATAATAAAATTTACATTAAAACATACATAACGATTAATATTGCCTACCTGTTCCAACATGTCGGAGAGAGGACAACTCACGCATAACCAATGACCTAACATAACTAAAAGGTGTGTCCTCATAAAAGTTTTGAAGTAAAATTCTGATTCATTGTTATGTTAATTTTATGGCCACATTTATTTACGATTTACTGTCGTAGCATTTACTGGCTTGAACAGTGTTATAATGTGTAATTAAATACAAGTTAAATTAAAAATACGAGGAATAATTTCGGCTTTAACTCGGTGATAAAAACGAGTAACTGATTTTGTGTAGTAAAAAGAATTGTGCACAGAGACAAATTGTGAATTTTATTCAATTATGGTTGTTGACCTGCTTATTTAGCAATGTAAATTTATGTAAAACTATTTAATTTAAATATTTTATTACCTTAACATTTTGTTATCAGTTAAACAATACCAATTATACATTTTATTTTTATTTTTCTTGATTGAAGGATGGGGCTAGGACTCTTGTCTTGACTATATACAACTGGCTAGTTATAAGAACGCTACACTAAATTGTTTGGTCAGAGATCATTTGAATATGCATCTGAATTATTTTCATAAACATAAACTGGACTAACTCTAACTGTGTACCTAGCCAGTAGGGCTAGGTACACATTAGCTAATAATCCGTCTTTTGCATCCAATTACTTTTCCTAATCCAATCCAATGGGCTAGGAAGCATCTCATTCCCATCTTTCGTTAGTCGATTCGTAAATTTCCTAATTTCATCTCGTTGACACGGTCATCTGACTTTTAGCAAATATTACCAGCCCACTATCAATTTTTACTTACTGTATTGATAATACTGAAATGGTGGCCCTTAACCGATGTAGATTATTCTACATTGGCTAAGGGCCTTTAGCATTATTCGTGTCTGTAACAGTGACCCTCATTCTTGAGACTTTACTGGCTTTTTTTTTTTTTTTTTTTTTTTTAATCTTATTTATTTTATAAGCCTAGTACATCAAATGATTAAGTCGGCTTAAAATAATTAGTTACATTGAGGTTAATATCAATGGACTTACATCGGGTAAAATGAAGTCTTATTGGCGCGACCATTATTCAAAGAAAAAAACTAGTAATAAATATCAAATTTTAATTATTTTGAAGCATTCTTTCAAATATGAAACCGATAACGAAACAGCTTCAGCACAATATAATATGAAATCAACTAATTTGTATGTATGGAATTATTTCTACATACTTAACATTAATAATTGTCATTAATATACAATCATACAGACAAATACGATAATTTAACCTTTCGTCTAAGCACTATTATATATATGTTTTTCGATGTCATTGTACCATCTGAGTCACCAATGCCCGTTACCAATGAGTAAGAATTAATTAAGACTGTCAGAAGCGATAATATTACTCTCCATACATTATTTTCAACCTTATTTTCAACAGGATAGGGTGATATTTTCTTAAACTGAAAGTACCGTTATCATCTCGCGAGGGATCAAGAAAATCGCGCCAATTTAGGATTTTGTTTTAGTTGTAACTGTTTTAAATTATTTTGATGAGGTCCGGGGTTCGTTACTCAGGGCCTAAGCCTGCGGTTTTGTATGGACGAATTCATTAACGAAGGTCTTTTAGCTCTAATTTTATTTAATTTCACGTACCCTACACTTTTGTTATTATTTATAACGTGGAATATTGAGTTATTCCGTATTCATTCCACTAAATCTCAACTCATTTCGAAATTTCTTGACTCATCCCAGTTTTTCGTCTTCAAGTTTCGCATGGTATTTTTGTAATTTTCTGTTCCTATTTTTTGTCTATTTTCTAAACTCATCCTATATCATGTTTTTCTTTTAAAAACATGATATAGGACATGGTGCAGTGCACTTATGAGTACGGTTACGGGCGGGCGTAAATGGGTTAATATATAAGGTGTTCTGTTCATAGGGTAACTGGGGTATTTAACCCTTTCAGTTTTTTCTCTTCTTTTCGGAGCTGAACCTATCAATGTCATTCGGGACTTTTCATTTCTTAAACCAGAGGTGGAGTTATAATACTCGTATTAGTAGGATATTTGGCTAGCCCGACATACAGTCTGATAATACCTATCTGACTCAACTATAGAAACTCTTGCGTCATGACTCAACACGTGTGAGGGACAGGTATCTACAGTGCGTAAGTAAAATCCTTGTAGAAAAATTCCTTGTGACTAATTTGTTAGACACTGTATTTGCCGATTAGATAAGTTCGAGTGGGATTGTAGCAACCTATACGGTAGTGACTTAAATTCAGTAGTTGATCAACTATGAGTAATTTGAATGATATGTAAAATCTTACGAAAGTGTAAGTAAATTATATTTTTGAAAGATCGTACCATCTAACAAGGTTATTTTTCTATATTTCTAATGTAAGTGAAATCATGCGTTTTGAAAATGCAGAATAGGCAAGCTGAAGTGGTAATGGGCTGGTCACATCTGCTGAAGGAGACCGAGGAAAGTAGGAAGGGTTAAAATGCCTAAAAGGCACAATGTATTATTAACATTTTTCAACGTTTGTTGATGATTTTTAGTTCTGTGCTGCTAGGTGCGCTCACGTTGATTATTTAACCTGATTTTGCGGTGTTCAGGTGTTTCGGATGCTATTAGCTTTCTTTGTTTCTTAGATTGTCCTGTTAACCTAGCCTCACGTTGCTCAGTTTGCTCTGATGCTAACCGTTCTCCCCATTTCCATAATTGACTATGAGTTGCACGTTTTGCTGCGTACTTCTCTTTTGCACGTTTTGCTGCGTACCTACTTCTCTTTTGTACATTTTGCTGCGTAATTCTCTTTTGCAGGTTTTACTGCGTACTTCTCTTTTGCACGTTTTGCTGCATACTTCTTTTTTGCACGTTTTGCTGCGTTTTTCCCTTTAGTTATTCTAATATTTTCTAACGTTTGATTTTCAGTTCTGCACTACTGGGTGCGCTCACTTTGATTATTTAACCTGCTTTTGCGGTGTTCAGGTGTTTCAGATGCTATTAGCTTTCTATGTCTCTTAGATTGTCCCGTTGACCTAGCCTCACGTTTTTCAGGTTGTTCTGATGCTAACGACTGGTTTTTGAGTTACACTGTCACTCTTTTTTGCACGTTTTGCTATGTACTTCTCTTTTGCACGTTTTGCTGCTTATTTCTTCATTGCACGTTTTGTAACGTATTTCTCTTTTGCACGTTTTGCTGCATACTTCTCTTTTGTTATTCAAGTCTCCTTTTTTCAATAGCAGTTTTGTTTTTTGTTTTGTTATTATTTATTGCCATGATGTTGCCGTAAGTAATGGACATTATTATCCATCGTAAAATGACATACGCTAACAGGGTGACAACTTCATTGTCAGACGTCAAAACGTAATTAGTTTCCGTGACGACGAGGTAGCCTTTAAATCAAGAAATCAGAAAAAAACATGCTCTGCTGGTAATCGTTCTCTTCGTTTCCATAGTCGATTCTGAGTTACTGTATCACTCTCTTCAGCACGTTTTGCTGCGTACTTCTCTTTTGTCGTTTTAATTTTCGTTCCTGCGTTGCAGTTTCGGTTTTCGTGTTGTTATTATTTGCCGTTGTCGTTTGCCAATGCTTCCGTAAGTAATGGATATTATTATCCATCGTAAAATGACATACGCTAACACTGAGTAACAATCTTCATTGTTAGAGGTCAAAACGTGACCAAATTTCTGTGACGACGAAGTAGTTAAAAAGGGAAGTACCATCGTCGGTTTATTCTCAATCGTTCGATGCCCGCCGTTCGGTTACCGTAGTGTGTATCAGGCATTAAACGGAATAAAAAGTATTTATATTTGGACCATAGTTCAGTAAATGATAAAAACATAAGCAAAGAAGCCTACGTGCTGATTGATGCATCGTGCATGTGATTATTTAGTTGGCACTTTAACCTGATCGTTTTAAGCGATTACTGTAGGGTGGAGTATCCTTTTGTCGGCCGTGTGTATCAATTTATGACGATTAATAAAAAATTGATGGGAAAGAGATATGAAATTATTTGGAAGCGACCTTGCATTGGAACAAAAGAAGGTTAGAGAAAAATAAAATGTTTACTATCGGATGATAAACAGCCTAGTGCGAGGGAAAATGCCTTTTGTGTCACCTTACACTCGGGCGCTTGAAGACCCAAGACGGCGCGTGCGTTTTTAGTTGGTTCAAGTCCGATTTAACCGTCCCACTGGATCCACCTTCTATCTTGCCCTTGGGCTCGTATAATTATATCCAATTGGTGTGCGTATTCTATTTCTAGAACAAAGTCGAGGTCTTATATTAGTATTTTGTATAATCACCTTCAATACCAATAACTGGTGCGTTCACCACATTTAGATAATATTTCGAAGTCAGGTCATAATTATGTATACAATAAATATGAATCATTCAAGTTTTCATACATACGTGACCACTATCTTGTACTCGCATTTCTTGAATAGACTATTATAAACAGTTGGTAGCAAAAACTGATTATAAAATCGTTGGAAAAAGTTATAGGTATCATAGTTATTTTTGCATTTATGTTTAAATAATATTTATATTTTTGTATTTTGCATTTGAATGTCTGTAAATAAGTGTTTGTGTATAATGTATATTCATATTTTACCTGAAAACAAAAACGCTACTGAAAACGAATACCGGCGATAGTAGGGTAGTTCTGCCAGTTCTCGGCCAATTAAGCGGAATTTCACCTTCTGATTCGTATATCTTTACAACCAAACACAAGAAATAAAAAAAATTAATACCGTGTGAACGGAAATTTAATTATACTTTTATAGTGTCTAGAAATTATATAGCCAAATATTTCTATTTATTTTAAATTATAAAAATATAGAAAAGTAGTAAATATGCTAGTTTTCGGCCATCTATATGAGTTATCGGCCGCACTAGGCGCTAGTTGTCGGCCGCAGAGTTCACCATCAAATATTTATATTTTGTATAGATATAGGGTATAGGTAGGTATTTACAAAAAAATAAACAGTGTTATTGTTCTGTATTTCAAAGTTTTTATTTAGGAACTTGACAGTTAAATTACAAAACTAACTAATTAACTAGTTAACATCACTTTTTTAATGAATAAAATAACAACAGTCTCAGCTCAGTCTTCGTGATCTTGGATAAGTTCAATTAGATATATAGGAATTACAATTACCATTATAAAATAAATAAAAACCTCTGTTTGTTAAATATATTTATATGTCATCAACATCTATCATATTCATGAATATCTAGAAACTTTCCTTATATTAGTAGACTCTCAGGCTCTGTTCAGTCTATATGACTTAGATAAACTGCCTTAATTTCTATAAAAATAACTTTTGTAACATCTATGATAACATTATCCACTATCTACTATTATTGTAATATCCTGTGTTCAGTCAGCCAAAGCCAAAAATATTAAAACCTTTATGGTTTTAATATTTTTACAATATTTTATAATAACAATAATTAATATGTTATCATCAACATAATCCTCTGATATAATCAACAAAAACCAATTAATCTTTAATAAATAATTTTTGTGTGTGCTTTCCTATAGATATTCCTTAGGCCGAGAAAAGGATACGTGAATGCCTCTTTTCGGCCGCTAAAAGTTATCAAAGGTAAATACTTTTTTCTCCGTTTTTTTGTATGAGTCCTTGTGGCCGGAAACTGGAACTGGATCTGGATTTTATTTATACTCTCTACATTGGAACTGAAAAACAAGAAAAAAATACAGTTGTTGAAGATATGAATTAATGAAAACCTTGAAGGAACTGCAGATTGTCGGCCACCTGGCCGAGAATTAGAAATCTTGTTTAATACGCATTGAGTTAGCCGGCCACGTAAATTTTATAAGTAAATTTTATTTATTCTTAAAAAAATTTATCCCACTGAAACTTTAACAAACTTATAACACAATAGTCACAGAAATACATATAACTAACCGTTTAATTTACCTTTGAACAAAACGCTGCGCACTATTTTTTTCGTTGATTCCTGCACACGTTTACACTCTTTAAACTTCAAGGGCACACTGATGCAACTAACAAGATTTTATTCACCTAAAATTTGACAAGGTCACGCGTAACTACCGTCCTAATAGTATAACATAGACTTTTCAAATTAGTGGCGTGTATTTTTCTTATTTCTTTACAAAATATCCTAGATGGCCGAGAACTGGCAGTGGCCGGCAAACTGGCAGAACTACCCTATTGAAGATAAATAAAATTTTGACTGAAGTTTTGTTTGGATTTATCGAGTAACGCATTTACTAAAAAGCTTGATTTAACAGAGGCTTTTTAAAATTTATATTTACATATAAATATTATAAAAAAACATTAATTAAGATAAATGAAAAAGAAAACTTTTTATTTTGTTCATACACCTGTCAAAATAAAATTAACCTTCACTTTTGTAAGGTTATTAAACTTTTTAATCACTTCTAATTTGATTCATTTTCAATCAGATTTTGGAAAATTAATTTCTATTAGATTTCGCAAGCTTTGAAATCACACGTTTTAATACTGTAATTTTACTGGATCCAGCCTCAAATTTGCATTTAAAACTTAAGTGTATGGTTCAAAACCGGGGCTAGTATCACTAATATCCAAATAATTCGCAACACAATAGTTGGGTTGGTTTTCAACCATTACCGGTATCTTACATAAATCTAGTATGCCGAACCCAAACTGCTAAGCTTCGATATTTGGAGCATAACCACTTTAGTCTTGTCAGCTGGGATTTGCTTCACTAATTAGATAAACTGATATATGATTGATGTTGGCCCATAATCTGATGTACCCTTTAACGCTTGCCTAGGTAGGCATACTTTAGGTAAATTTTAACTTAGGTAAATTGAATGGATACCTACATATTGACGCTACAATAAATTGTAAGATTTTGGCTTTTTGAATCATTTAAGCAGTCCTCCTAACGTTGTGTTGCCCATATTCATACACACTGGAGGAACTGTTCGTCTGTTCGTTCGTTGGTGGAAAGGACTTGGAGGTATCTGGTTGTGCAATTTTAAAGCACACTCTCCGAAATGAAAAAATTGATGGTTCCAACTTTGCGTCGATGATCAAGGCTCTGTAGCCTTTTTTCAACGAGTGCATCGATGTTGATGGGCCTCTTGGTCCATCTCTCAATTGTCTCCAACGCTTCAAGATAGAAGAAGAACTCAACGCAAAACTTGCTCTTGCAATATTTTTTTATACCACTTATATGTGACAGACAATAAGCACACGGTCCACCTGATGGGAAGAGGTCACCGTGGCTTACGGACATGTGCTACACCATTGTATTACGCGCCAACCTATCCATCTGGCTCCAAATCTAACAGAAGCAGTCCTGAGTCGAGTCATGGTGAGACGTGTTTCTGCGTCCTCCTGACTAAAAGGAGGCAGGAACCACGCATTTCATGGCGAAATTATGATCTGAAGGACAGGCAGTCAACGCCTACCGATATACCTGGTATTTTTTTACATTATACCCTGGTTCCTGGTTATATACATACCCATGATGGAAAGAAATGGAACATTCTAGCCAATTTAACCCCTAGGAACTGGTACCCGGTACCAGTTCTTCGTATATGGTAGTTAAAGTATACCTTATGATGTTATATTACTATATGAAATACCTAAATGAAACAAAAGAATATCATCACCAGATTTATATATCGCACACCCCGTACAACAAAGGAGTATATACACATATGCAATTTTTTTTTTATTTCGCCAATCGATGTAAAATACTTCGACACATGTTCTCTATTTTTTTCGTAATTTTCCTTACAAAACTAAGAAAATGGTTAAGAAAAAACACAAAAGCTACTTCCTTAAGAAATATCATAATTAACTGGCAAAAAAAACGTAAATATAATTGCTCGATGCATAATTTATTCAAACCATTAACAATATGTACGTAATCGCAATCCAGTCTTTATTGCTCAGGCCAAATTAAAAGATGTGCACTCGTAAGTTTACTTACTCCTTTATTGCACGATATATTTTTGAATATATTTTTCGTAACTTCACTTAAGCGTCACTGTTAAACTTATTCTGAAACGTATGTGTACTCAATCCTTTATAATTTTATAGATTATCGTGGATATTGGCTGTCGCCACCAAGTCTTTTTAAGCCGAGGGGCTGCCCGTACTGACTTTCAATGTCTATTCCTTGGTAAACAGTGGTAGGTAGTAGATAGTTCTGTCAAACCCTTCAAGGTTCCTTACAGTTCCGTGCATCGCGACAGAAAGTCGTTTTCGTCGTTTTTTGGTGATGTGGGTAAAGGTACGGTCTCTGCACTTTTCCTTTCGCAAAGGAGGTAGGACACGACGGTATCTCCCGTGCGAAATGAGCAGTCCAACTGAGTACCATCCTCCATCAGGTGGGCCGTGTGCTTGTCTGCCACCTACGTAGTATAAAAAAAAGTTGTGCCAACGGGAATATGCTCTTTCTTTTTTCGAGCGAAAACTCCCTCGAGCTTCACTTCACCGGAGCCAACGTTGAGGTAGGCATGTCGGACTTCAACCAATTAAAATCACAAGGTCTATCGCAATATTGGCCTGTGTGATCGACGAATCTGGTGTGTTCTAGTAAGAATATCCCAGAGACCCCGACCAGTTCCAGCCGCCAGCACTGCCGACACCGACATGTTATTAGGAATCTAAATCTGCTTCAAAGATATTTCATCCATCTACCCTGGGTACTTTGCCAGTGTCTGAATCGTTTCGCCCCTCCGATAATTTCTTCATAAACGGTCTTACCACCACAATCGTGGCCTGCCCTACGCTTGATTACCCAAGTCGTTCTTTCCATTCCATCTAACGGAATTGGGATCGCTGCACCTCGATTTCTCTTGTGGCAGACCTCAAACCTTTATGCACAGGAAGTATCCTGTAAATAATGTCGAAATATGCTGCCTGAATTTTTAAATTTGCTTGCATTGATTTGATTTTTTCATAGCTTCAAGACGTGCAGACCTAATCATGCTAGTTTCGACTTAATTTCTCCACGCCTACCCACATAATGATATATTTTTGTGTGGTGGCTAACTACATACTCAGGTATTATAGATTTTTTTCTACAATTGTACTATACCTTGCTTTACACCAAATTAGATGATTTTATATCAACGGAAAGTACTCTTTAGATGCATTTAATTCCAATAGCATCGTCTTCTAACATAATTATATCTTCAGCACGAACCAATTGATGCCTCTATGTGTTCCTGAGAAAGAGGCCTTGACAGACGGACAGAAGGACAACAAAGAGGTCCTATAAAAGTTGTTTTTTCCTAATAAGGTATATAAACCCTAAAAATAAATATATATTCTCTTTGTCTTTTAGCAATAAGAAACAAAGTATATTACTCTATGGAAATTTAGACAGTCACTTTTAGTTCAAAAAATCCAAAAAATTATAGATCATGAAAATCTGTTCAGCCGTTCTTGAGTTCTAACAAAAGCACGTTTTTGAAACATTTTTAGGGTTTGAATTTTAAAAAACCCTTTCTTAGTACACCCATACGCATCATAACACAGACATTCTGCTAAAATAAAATAATAAGAATTCATATTTTTCGTTTTGTAACTTTCATAGATGTAAGAAATTGCTTATAGTTAGCAAAATAAGTACAAAATAAAGAATTATTAAAAAATATATATATACTTCTGTACTAATATTATAAAGAGGTAAAGTTTGTGTGTTTCTTAAATTGTAAGGGGTAATCTCGGGATCTACTGAACCGATTTTAAAAATTCTTTCACCAATAGAAAGCCACGTCATTCGTGAGTGTCGTAGGCTATATATTTTATTGGAAAACTGGAATTTACACTCAGCGAAGCCTGGACCCGGGTCGCTAGTATATTATAAAGAGGTAAAGTTTGTGTGTTTGTATATTTGTTAAATTGTAAAGGGTTATCTCGGGATCTACTGAACCGATTTTAAAAATTCTTTCACCAATAGAAAGCCACGTCATTCGTGAGTGTCATAGTCTATATTTTATTGGAAAACTGGAATTTACACCCGGGCGAAGCCGGGTCTCGGGTCTCTAGTAATATATATTTATAATCTCGTTGTATTCCTGCAATTAATCACCAAACTCTTTTTGATATATTGTACAGTAGTTGTAAAATCATAACAAATTAGATACCCACAATTCTCAAATTAAAATGTAAAGTTATTTTTTGTTATTATGAAAATATAAGAAAATATGTATTACTCTGTAAAATATTTCTTCGTGCAATTTAAGAGTGTGTCACATACATTAAAAAACCTTAATAAATTATCACTGCAATATACACTTATATAAACTTACTCATTATTTATTTTCAAAAATAAACGTGCTATAAGTACTTAAAACTAAAAGCTCCGAGGTTATATCACGAGGAAAAATAAGCAATAAAAGCGTATGTACACATAAGATCCATGTTTTGTTTATACCTAAACAGCAAAAAAGGTGTATGTTTATTTACCAACAGTTACTTAAGGAAAACCCTAATACAATAAATAGGTAATTGTTAATTTTCCCTGTACTATGAAAATAGTAAATCTATCTTTAATTTCAGTAAATACATATTAAAGAGCTCATTTTGAGGCTTCTTATGATATATGATACAAAGTACTATCATTATTAGTTCAGGCAATATTCCAGAAACAAACTGTTTTTTGGCTCTCCTGTAAAGTTGGTGTTTTCCAGATACGCCTTTGTTGTACGGGGTGTGCGATATTATGTTACCTCTATGCCTTCCCGGCGTTGAATCGCCACCCATTGACCTTCCTTGATAATTTAATGATTAATTATCTCTATTCTCTGGTTTTTCCCCAATCGGTTCTCTAACTTTGCGAATTACCTACGTGTCTACACCTAGCGGGATCCCCTGTCTGGGAGACTTATGAATGATGCAGAGAATTAGTTCTGGATTTGTTCTACTGAATTATGCTGGAAACAGAATTTGTTCCGTATAATAAACGGAAATATAAACTTTTCTAACCGACCTCCAGCCAGCGGGATATTTACCAAAATTAAGTCTGGGGAACTATAAATTGGTATTACCTTTTAGTTCTGTCTTTGTTCTGTTTAACAAAACAAAAAACATACTTCTAGCGTCCTTACTTCAGCCACAATCAAGCTGAAATGAAACCTCCAGTCAGCGGAAATTTTCTCTCGGGGACATTTTTTTGTAACTTTTACACTAAATTGATAACATTTAAACTATTTACGACTATAATTTAACTTAAATTACCTATTCGTACATCTAGTATGAAAATTAAAAGTATAGAATTTGAAAGCTAGTAAGTGGGTAGAATACAAAATTATCTCACCGGTCTGCATTAACTTTCATAAATTAATATTATAAATGCGAATATTTGTAAGGATGAATATTGGTATAATTTTCATACTAGATGTACGAATAGGTAATTTAAGTAAAATTATAGTCGTAAATAGTTTAAATGTTATCAATTTAGTGTAAAAGTTACAAAAAAATGTCCCTGAGAGAAAAAGTCCGCTGACTGGAGGTTTCATTTCAGATTGATTGTGGCTGAAGTAAGGACGCTAGAAGTATGTTTTTTGTTTTGTTAAACAGAACAAAGACAGAACTAAAAGGTAATACCAATTTATAGTTCCCCAGACTTAATTTTGGTAAATATCCCGCTGGCTGGAGGTCGGTTAGAAAAGTTTATATTTCCGTTTATTATACGGAACAAATTCTGTTTCCAGCATAATTCAGTAGAACAAATCCAGAACTAATTCTCTGCATCATTCATAAGTCTCCCAGACAGGGGATCCCGCTAGGTGTAGACACGTGAATTACCTTTAGTGGAATTACAAAAATTACTTGAATAATCTCTCATTTCGTTTATATAATAGTAAGAAAAACTCGCAATTTCGTTGTAAAATCTCTGTAAAATAAATGTGAGATAATAAATTTTCGCAGAAGAGTGATGCTGATAATCGTATACGTTGATGTGTTTATATAAAAAGATATCGCGCACTCATTGTATTTCACGGAATCTCGGTTTTCCTACGTATAATGTGTCAGGCAATAGGATGTTCTTTTTTTTCATAAATTCTAGAGAGTTCTTATCATTTTGTTGATAAATACAGATGAATAACTGGTAATCGTTTGCATCATTGAAGCCGGGACAGCCCCGGTGAAACGGGGAAGTACCGTTAACTTTCAGTATTCTTCTTCAACCTAGCGTTAATCTCAGTCGCATCCAAAGCTTTCACCTCGGAGTCTGGGGTCGGCTTTACCAGTCTTAACTGCGGAGACCGTTGTTGTTGGACATTTTAGGGCTCCAACTACCCGTGACGACTGCCATAGATGTTTGTATGGCAACTAAGACCGACGGCTTAACATCCTCTCCGAGGCACGACCAAACCAATGCAAATGCCTATATTCATGCATACAAATATTTGCACTGAGCGGGGATCAAACCCGGGCCTCCTGCGCAGCGGCCGCGTTAACTATCGCTACACCACAGAACTTTCAGTATTATCATCATTAATTTGTGATAGCATACTGTATTCTAGTATGTAGCCACCTATTACATTGGGACCTAAACATAAACTGGCGAAATGTGGGTGCTAGCACCTCTGCCTACCCCTTCGGGGATATAGGCGTGAGTTTATGTTATGTTATGTTTTACATTATAGTACACTATACTATATTATTGTTGTTCAAATTTTCATCTTGCCACGGTAATCACTTACCAGCAGACTGTATCAAATATGCTATTTTTGTTCCTTTAGACTTAGTGCTAAGACTTTTAAAACCAGATTCACAAGGGAACAGGCATATATCGCTGTCCCCGGCGAATAATATGGTAATCGCAAATTCTAAATTTTACAGGTGAAGCAAATAACTGTTTTATGCTTATATCTCAGTGCAGGTAGATTGCATGGCAATAATTTATATGTCAAAAGAAAGCTAATTTTTGTATCGACTAGTTCCTATGTTAATTTTATTTTAATAGGTCATTGGAATAAAGTTATTTAAGAAAAACATTTTACTGAAATTGTAGATAAAAAGTATAGTACGCAATGTATCATTACCATTTTATTCGCGTTATTCCCATGTCTGTCGTGATCAGTAATAATGCATTACAGTATTGTTCAGGTAAATTTGGAGCTAAAAATGTTTACGGCAAATGAACATTACCATATTATTCGGGGAAATTCATATGGTAGTATCTACGGTAATATAACTTTGCAATACTATTCATCAATATATAATGTCAACTGATTATTAGTAATATTATATTGCAAATACAATATTTCATCAAATAATACAGTACTAATTAATTAAATTACATATAATGTACAATATTACAGCCAGTTGATGATTTTTTTATTAAAATCTGTAATTTATTGTAAAAAGGCATTACCTACCGATACTAACGGAAAAAAATAACTTTGCATTATCGTTTACGGTATTATTCGTGTAACTGAATAAAATTGTAATATTCATTATGGACCTATGGGAAATATTGTATTTTCATAAATATCCACTCAAAAATTACAAAAAAAAATTACAATGTGTATTCGATGCTCTAATAACCGAAAATGCAATAAAACCTAAACTGTTGTTATAGCACATTACCATATTATTCGCCGGGGAGGGCAATATAGCCTGTGAAAAAAGAATCTCACAATTTTAACCACTTTTTTTTGATCATTCGTAATATTTTTTTTTATGTCGGTCACGTCAATATGACTTCACCTCACCTGATGGTAAGCTAAAGGCAAAGTCTCAGGAAGGTGCGCCCCAGTACAAACACTGACATGGCCCTAGCTCAACTTGACGGCCATATCAAATGTTTATTCACGCCCTGCTTAAAGGACCCGGGACTGTTAGTAGGAGGAAGGAAACACGTGGGCTGGTAAAGAATTTCAGGTCTTTATGGTGCAGCCAAAAAAGAGGCACTGAACCGCTTACTTCTTGATGGAATTGTTTGCACCGTAGAATATTATGTATTTTGTTTAATTTAACTATATTTATGCTGCTTGTATATTATAAGTAATATCGATGTAAAGAACAACTTAAGAGTTTAGCCGCAAGATAAAATATATTATAATGGGTGTAACCACAAGTTCTAAGTGGTACATTTACTGTATAAGTTATTGCAGATCGCTCCAACCGTAGACAGTAGACAGGTATCTCATCAATAATGCGGTTTTGTCAGCATGTGTGCATGTTCATCTTATTATAACGTAGTGTAATTATCTTGAATAAGACAATACACTCATAGAATATGTTTGCATTTCCCGGATAGCGTATTAATTTGGGTATTTCTTTGGTTAGCGAGAAGGTAGTGGGTACTGGTGACTAAAATTGAAGTGCTAAGTCGATCGTGCGACTATTTGCACTCGTAAGTCGGGTGCTTATTTGCTTCTGCTATAGCGATAGTATATACACTCATACATACAAACATACATTCACTCATACATAAACCCCTGCATACGAATACACTTATACATACACTTAGACATTATACTCATACATACATTCATACATACATACACTCATACATACACTCATACATACACTCATACATACACTCATACATACACTCATACATACACTCATACATACACTCATACATACACTCATACATACACTCATACATACACTCATACATACACTCATACATACACTCATACATACACTCATACATACACTCATACATACACTCATACATACACTCATACATACACTCATACATACACTCATACATACACTCATACATACACTCATACATACACTCATACATACACTCATACATATACTCATACATACACTCATACATACACTCATACATACACTCATACATGCACTTACACCTCATCCCCAGAGCCATCTTGCAGCTTGCTTATAATTATTTCGGAGAGCACTGTGGATCCTCTGCGAATAAGAGGAACAAGTGGAGAAAAGCAAATGGAACTCTCAATACAGATTTGGTTGCCAACGAGGGTTTCTAACCTAGTTTAGTATATTTATTTAATAAACAACAAAATAAGCTAAATAAAAAGACGCGCTCATTACATTTTTTGCGTATAATAAATAATTTATTTCCTTTATAGTATCAACGTTATCTTCAACTAGTGTTTTATTATTATTCCAAGTAAATGGCCGGGTAAAGTTACAAAAAATATCGCTTCATTTGGTGAGCAATCTAACAGGAAAACGTTCTTTCCTGTCTACAGAGTATTTATTAATCCATTTGGAAATACATGACTTCCAAAAAGAGCTTTCTCGAAACATTATAATATATTTCTTTCTTTCAGCAATAGAATATACCTACTTCGAATTGTATGCCTCTTCTTGAGATTTCTTTTTTTATATTGGTCACGTCAATATAAGTTTACCTTGCATGGTAAGCTAATGGTAAAGTCTCGGTGTTACCATTACAGATATTGCTTTGATGGTGGCCTACAGTTAGACGGTCTCATCAGATGCTTCGTCACATCCTGCTTAGATAACTCAGGATTGTAGGAAGATGGAAACACTTTTTTTTATACCACTTAGGTGGCAGGCAACAACAATATCCATTATGTTGTGTTCCCGCCGGTAAGTAGGGTAGCCAGAGCTCAATGTACCCCTCCTCCCCTACCCCTTCCAAGCCCTCTCCCCTTCCCTTCAGGGTAGGCAGCGCGTGTGTGACACTCTTAGTATTGCACACGTCCATAGGCCACGGTGACCGCTTACCATCAGGTGGGCCGTGTGCTTGTCTGCCACCTACGTAGCAAGCGCACGACGACCTACCTGATAGGGAGCGGTCACCGTGGCCTATGGACTTATCCTAATAAAGAATTCTGCAACAATTTTTCTGCCTTCGACAGTTCATCGAGGGGATCTTTCTTTTTGGTTGCCCAAACTAATGAAAAAAAAACAGAAAAAACTACAATATCTACATAAACATGAATACTTTTTTAAGTACATAAATCGATTGGTGCTGATTTTTTAATATAATTATTATATTCTTTTAATTCAATATTTAACTCATGCTTTGATAAATCATTGTTATTAGTTACCATATGACCGCTGTTTACATTGCTTTCAATTTTAAATTGCTAATTACTAATTTTTATTTTGAATGTATATAAATTACAATATTAACATAGTCATAAGTTAAATAGAATTATTACTAAACCTTTGAGTTCTAGTTACTTGAAATAAGAAATTATTTTTATTTACAAGAAACTCTAAGGTCAAGTCAAGGAAACTCACTCAAAAAAGTTAGACGGACATTTTCTTATGCTTCACTATTTCAGCGGGCTAATAAGGCAGTTTTTTATACCACTCAGATGGCAGAAAAGCACACGACCCACCTGATGGGAAGCGGTCACCGTGGCCTATGGACTTGTGCAATACTAGGGGCGTCTTACTCGCGTTTACCGATCCTGAAGGGAGGGTTGAAGAGAGGAGAGTTCTAATGAGCTCTGGCTACCCTACTTACCGCTGAGAACACAACACGATGGTTATTATGGCCGCGGTCTTGTGTAGGGCGGAGGTACCTCAGTCGGACTACTCAGTTCGAACGGGAGATACCGTCGTGTCCTACCTCCTACCAAACGGCTCTATGTAATTGTTATAAATTTATATCCGATATCAAGTAACAGTCGCTACGGGTAGTTGAAGTCCTAAAAAAGTCCAACAACAACGGTCTAGCTGCAATGCTTTGATATCGCCAAATACCACTATTAGGTTGTGAATGTCAGATGGCAGTTGCTTCACGAAAAATATCGAGGTCCAGCCAAATCCAAGACTGGTAAAGCGGACCCCAAACACCGAGGTGAAAGCTTTGGATGCGACTGAGATTAACGCTAGGTTGAAGAAGATCAAGTAACAAACCAGTACAGCTAATGTGAATCATTAGTCAACAATACAAGAGGCGTGCCCCATAACCCTCATATTAATGTTATTGTTTGTCGTCGATTCGATCTACCCTTGACATAATAAATGCGTTTGGTATTTGCACAGTCTGTAATTGACAATGTGCAGGGTGCCAAGCGTTACGTAATTATTGCACGAATTATGGGGTAATTTTAAAATTGTCGGGTACTGGGGATAATTGTCTGTAAATGTATTGTATGGTGCATGGTGTAGAGATCTGTTGATTGAGGGAAGATAACGTTAATAAGGTGCGAAAGTAAGTTTAATTTCATGGTTTTATGGCAAGAGGTATTTAAAAATGTGGTGTGAAATTAAGTTAAGATTGTTTCGTTTGTGTTGGTAAAATTATCATTGAACGGAACGTGGGACGCCTCTAGTATGATGGATGGATGACCTAAAAAACGGTGGCTGGGATGGACTGGATATGCAAGGCCTTGGAACCTTGAGAGAAGTCTATGTCCAGCAGTGAACTGCATTAGGTTAGTTGATTGGCACCTTAAAAAGCACAAGTCAAGAAATTACCAGTAGCCAAAATTACAAGTAAGCCGGTTAACCCCTCCAGCTTCCCAGCTGGAAAGGTTAACCGGTTTCCCATGGGGGAATAGGATCAGTATTCCAAGCGTGTGAAGTCACGGGTAACAGCTAGTGATAATATAAAACGAAGGCAGGTGTGAATTTGTCACTGGTTCCACAACATTTTGGTAACTAATTTTTTGATGTTATTTTAAGATTTAAAAATGTTTTTGAGCTTATTTAATTACATTTTAGGTTGGTTCTGCTGTTTAACCACTTAGAGTGGGCTTTATTGAAATATTTTTAAACTCAGATTAAATATTTTTATTCAGATTTTTAAGTTCGAAATCTGTGCAATCATTATTTTGCCGCTGACGTATGAAAACAATTAAGTACGAAAGGTGTGTGCCATAATCGTAGCTAGTGGAAAGATGTTGTCTCTACCTACACCAACGGGAAAGAGGCGTGACTTAATAATAATAATTATATAATAAGCTTAAGTGAATAATGATTATGCTGTACAATAAAGATAATACTGTATTGTATTGTATTGTATTGTGACTTTATGTATGTATGTAATAATAATAGTAGCAACCCAATCATGTCCCACTACTGGGCACGTATCTCCTCTTCTCTAACGAGAGAGCTGAGAGGGTTTAGACCTTAATCCACATACGGTGGCCTAATGCGGGTTGGTGGATCGGACATGTCCTTAGAATTTCTTCTAGGACATGTGGGTTTCCTCACGATGTTTTTCCTTCACCGTCAGCAGATGGTAAATCATGTGATAATGTACCAATACCAATCAGTACCAATGTTTATTATAAAATAATAAACATTGGTACTGTCCGGCTTCGAACTCAATACCTACCTCTGAGTAGAGGCCGCGTTCTTATCCATTCAGCTACCATCGCTTTGTATGTAATTATGTATCTAAATTCAAATACCTAAATGTAATTTCTTTAGTTTATTCCTAGTTAAAAGAAACCCACTTGTACTCGTAAAATATTGCGGGCAATTTCAAATCAAACAGTTGACAATAATAGAATCAAAATATTGACTAAAAGGGTTTCTTGTAAAGCGTAGTAAACATAGCCAGTGTCGGTGCACCGTCATAATTAGATCGCAAACGATGCGCGGGAGTTGCCATTTTGTTTTACGCAGATCTAGAGATCAAATTGAAGTGGCAATTTTTGTAATAGTATACTATTTTCCTGTTGCCTGGAAGAAATCGCATTTAGCGATAAGGCCGCCCATTGTACAATCTACTGTTACATACTACCTGTTTGTTTTCCCTGTAAACTTCTGGTGTACAATAAAGAGTTATCTATCTATCTATCTATCTATCTATTTTCGTAAGTATTGCCATAAATACAACGTGGCAACTGGCACTGTTGCCAGTCTCCTGAGAACTTACCACAAGAGACCTGCAATTTGGAGGCATTCTATGATGCATTTTAAGGTTAGGGTTTTACAGTGTCATTTAGAACATTTTTTTAAAATTATTGAAATGAAATTAAATAAACCATGACAGAATAGTTTAAAAATAGTTTTATTTAAATTTGTAATAACTCTTCTTCACTTCCAATGGCATATTTTTTTCTGCCCTTATTTGAATATGGACTTTTATATGGGTTCTAGAACCTGCATATAGTTGAGATCTAGGTGGTGTTGACAAAAAAAAATCATTTATGTTGTTACTGTAATTTCTTGAAACTTTTAAAAGTAACTAATGTATAATTCGCTGTAAATTGGGTTTTTCAAAGATTAACAAAATATAAACATTTATAGGTGTGTCTGACACAATTTACAATTTTATTGAACTTTATCTAAGGTCGCTTAACCCACATTGCTTATAATTATTGTTAATAACTACAACTAATTATAACAACAGATAATTGGTTTGTTTTCAAACATTGAAATTGGTCATAATATCTGGTATTTGTTAAGTTGACAGGTCAGTAGGTATACGGTAAATAATATGATAACCTTTTTGCATCAGACGACTATTTAAACGTGGCAAGGTGTTTTTCATTGAAATTATTAGGTATTTTTTACAGATTATAAATTAGACTCTGATCAGTGCAAATATTTATTTCATGAATATGTCTATTTGCATTGGTCTGGGTGTTTCTACGTATTATTATTGGGCATTCTTATTGTTGGACATTCTTATTGTTGGACATTCTTATTGTTGGACATAGTCGTGCAAAGGTATATAAGTATGTATTTTTTACAAAAAAAGGATATAAGTTTGTTTATCCGCATTCTAGAACCCATAACACAAGCTAGTTAAACTACGCTTTCTTTAAGTCTAAAATTCTTTGCTTCTCAGGCTTTACCCATTGCTCTGTAAATTTAGATAGGTAGTAACGTTAATTTTTTATACAAATTAGGTGACAGACAAGCACACGGCTCACCTGATGGGAAGCGGTCACCGTGGCATATGGACGTGTGCGCGTTACACTTGCGCTGCTTACCCTAGAGAGGGAGGGTGCAGGGGAGATTAGGGGACGGGAATCAAACTATTGTCACTTTGCAAGCTAAATAAATAAATAATATACGAATTAGATATTTAACAAAATTGCACGTTTCTTAAGTTCATAAGCTAGCATTTCAAGTTAGGGTATATTACGTTATCATTATATACGAAAGCTGAGTACAAACTAGAAGTTTGAAACTAATACTCATCCAAGTTTCCTCTATTAGGACTGTTTTGAGCCAGCAGCAACAGCACCAAACATGATACTTGCGGGTCCTATTGAAAGTTAGATAGGAGGCATTATCCTAATTGTAATAACTCAACTTCCATTCATTTGCAAAGTGGGAGGAAAATTATATGCAAGCGATTTTAAGCTTTATGAATTTCAGTAATAATTAATAGAATAATCAAATAAGCCCGATCATAAGTCATGATAAGACCTGCGAATTATACGTTCCCTGATATTATGTGAACAGTATTCACGTTAGACGCATATATTATACTCGTAATATTGCATTCATTTCGTTAAAGAATAGCTGCGTTTCATGGCTTCATACGCGTTTGAAAATATTAAATCGTTCTCCAAGAACTTATTATCACATATAAAACTAATCTAATTCCTAATGTGCAGTTTAAGAGATTACCACATCCAAACGACCAAAGTAAAGTTTTTTAATCATTAAAAAAAAGGTACTTAGGTCAAACGTACTCGAAATCGGCGTATCCTGGAGGGAAAAAGGCATGAGTGTTTGTATATAATGTAATTTTAATCAATATTCACGTATTACTCGCATATACCTACTTCACAAACATCAATGTTATTTTTAAAAAAGTAACTCTCCGAGACAGCCTCGATTAAAAAATCAAAAAGTCTTACTGAATATTATATGGAAAGGTCTGTACTTTTCCATATAATATTTACACATTGATAGTAAGTATGTATTGAAATAATAATTTAAATTGTAATAACATTGTTCAATAACACAAAATAATAATACATTGCGATTTGGCACGAGCAAATACTATTTATGACATTAGTACGTATTGGTAAGTGCGCTCATGACGCATCTAGAAATAAAATCCGCGTGATTTGTGCGGCCGCCGCATTTATTTATTTAGGAGTGAGTTCGACGCCCGGCCGACGCACCGATGGCCTTCACCTCGCCACCAAGGTCTTGGCTTCCCGGAACGGACACATCACCGATGATTAATCACCAGTCAGATCTTAATTTTGCTTATGATATTCCAGAAGATGGTTCATAGAATTATAGGGTACATTTAGTATGACAATTTATGTGCAAGCTGGAGAGGAAAACGAGTTAATAATTTGCTTGAGTTATGAGTTTTTACTGAAATAGATTTTGTTTCGGGTAATTGTTGTGTTTTCCTTTAATATATTTTTTTATATACTAGCTGTTTTACACCTAGGTTACAACATTACCTGTGGATTCTCACTTTTTTCAGAAATTCTGTCACAGAACAACACATTAATTAAGTAAATAATTTAAATCGGTGGATGGGTTTTTATACTTATCATCATTCTAATGTCAAACTCAATTGCATCCAATCTACTTTTGATTTTTACGGGAATAAATCCCGTCTGCCCACATACTAATCAACCAATGTGCCGACGCCTCGTCCCTCAACCAAGTCTTCTTGATGGGATAGGATCTTTATTATTTTGGCACCTTCGTAGCAAAAAAAAACATTGAACTTTTCAATGAATAATAAAATATTTAAAATGTAATACTATTCTAAAACGACACAACAGAACCGTTCATACTTTTATAGCTCCCATGCAAATATTTATTCAATAAAATAAATTTCAATATCAAAATATTGACGCGCCATCGAACATTCAGCAAGCACATATTCAATAACATATTTATTTTCAATCTCAATTTTAAGTTATGACCAATAAAATAGATCGTGAAATACGTTTCGATTCATAGTGAAACAATAACTTCGTTTTGAGAACTAGATGATATCTACGTGGTGATAACAAAACTAAACTGGTTATATGGAGCACATTTTCATTTCTGTGCGAAAATCGCCACGGATAACATCACCGTCAGCCATCGGGGGTGGTTATGTTGGATTGAAACCGAACGAGATCCGTCTTGGGTCTCAATTACCGGGGTGTTAGATTACCCAAGAGGTATTTCTCTTGCACCGCAGCTGACCCCGGGCCATCTACGTTTTTAAGATGGTCCTCTAATACGAGTAGGAAGATAATCCAGGCAATCTTCGAAACCACTACAACCACCCACGTGAATGTAGTAGGTACTTAGCATTATGTGGGTGATAAAAATCCACAAGATGAATAGCAAAATCACGTTTTATGTCTATTCAGAAAATGCATCAAAATTTATTCAGTAGTTTTGGCGTCTATCGCCAACAACATTTTTTTTTATACCACTTAGGTGGCAGACAAGCACAAGGCCCACCTGATGGGAAGCGGTCACCGTGGCCTATGGACGTGTGCAACACCAAGGGCGTTATCCACGCGCTGCTGACCCTGTAGGGAAAGGGCGGGGGTAGGAAAGGGTGGGGAGGCTTGGAAAGGGCGGGGAGGAGGAGGGGTACAGTGAGCTCTGGCTACCCTACTTACCGCCGGGATCACAACACGATGGTTATTATGGCCGCGGTCTTCTGTAGGGCGGAGGTACTGCCCCAGTCGGACAGCTCATTTCGGACGGGACATACCGTCGTGTCCTACCTCCATCAAAACAATTTGTTTCAGGATCGTTCAGTTAATAAACTTAAGTTTTTTTTTAAATCTGCAATGTACAGAGACATTCTACTTTACAATTTTATAATGGTACTAGCTGTTGCCCGCGGCTCCGCCCGCGTGGATGTCGAAATCCGTTTCAAAAACTATCCTATCTCTCAAGTTGGATCGAACTGCACATGGTGTGCGAATTTTATTATAATCGGTTAAGTGGTTTAGGAGTCCATTGAGGACAAACATTGTGACACGAGATTTATATATAATGGTATTTAAATGAGACATTTAAAACTAAAATCTGTTTCAAATCTAATGCTCATTTTAAGTTAAAAGACATCCACCTCAGAATCCGATCACATGCAAGCCGCAGTGTGAATGCCCTGTAAGCTTAAGCTACCTGAAAAATGCTTGTCTGACTTTCTAGACTGGCTTAAATGATTATGTTCTACCGATGCCTGTCACTATTGGCAACAGTGTGCATTGTTCACGACCTTGGCAATCTAATGGTCATGTATCCTTGACCCGCCTGGCTAGGTCAATGGCGCTTGGCAACTGTTTGACCAGGTAGCTAGCGCGCACATTTTGATAGTATAATGAGCTAGAATAATCAGGAATGAACATGAAATCTTGAAAGATTTAACATTGTTATCTATTTAGGGGTTCGATTCAGTAAAAGGTTTTCAATACGGGTGATTGTTTTTCAAAATCATAGTTACTTCTAAAACTACTTTACCAGCGCATGTGTTTCCTTCCTCCTTAAATCCTTTAAGCGGGGCGCGAAAAAGCATTTTGATGAGGCCGTCAAGCTAAGGGCCGCCACTGTAGTACTACCGGTACCGCGGTGTAAGTAGTGGTGACTCCAGTCCCGAGACTTTACCTTTAGCTTACCACCAGGCGAGGTGAAGTCATTTTGATGTGTCTTATATAAAAAAATGTGTATAAATCATTATATAGACTAGAGTGTGTGTTCCAAATGGCATTTGCTCTCGTAAACTTTTACGAGACATTCAACCAACATTCAACCAAACTAAATTATGAGCGCCATCTTGAAACCGGAGATGGGGCAGGTCACCTAAAAGCGAAGGGAATACTTTATGGGACCACCTTACACCCTGAAGACCCGAGACGGTGGCGTGCAGTTTTAGTATCTGTGGCGATTCCGCACAAAAAAAAGAAAAAAAACACTAAGTATACGCGATCAAACTTTGAACTATTTTGAAACTATACTAGCCAAGTGGGAGTGCATGATAACTTAAGTTTGTCTTTATGTACCATCTCTTGCGCTTAAATCCTCTTGTTAATCTTAACTTTTACTTAGCCTTAACATACTCTGTGAAATTTTAAGTACCTACCTACTTCAAGTGCATAATATTTTTCGAGGATAGAAGTTTGAACTCAAGCCAGTTTAATGAAAAGCTGTAAGTGTTTTAATAACACATCCTATATGTATTTATGCTTTTGGTCTTTTGGGGTAGGCAGAGACAACTTACAGCCGATCAGATTTCGTTCTTACGTACTTCAAGCAAAACAATTATTATAAATAGTCATTTATTTACACCTAACTGAAGATAAATATTATTTAATATACTCTGGAAATGGATCCAGAAATGGTCAATATTTTATTTAAAGATGTAAACCCCTTATAGGCGATGGTACCTTTTAGCTACTAAGTGCATTTTACATTTCGGAATTTAAAATTTAAAGTCTCTTTCAGTTTTGCTTCGATACCAAGAAAATAAAGCATATTGAATAGACAAAATTGTGTAATATTTGTAACACAGTTGTAATATTTTATAGTACTATTAACGGTTCAATGGCAAGTAAAAATTGATACGTCGTCGGTTTAAACAATTTAATACAGTTCAGGATCGGAGTTTGTCAATAAGAATCTTTCCATCATAAAACAAATTAATGCATTTATTCCATTCCTTGTCCTAATCCAAATATTACATTTTAACTATTTCTAATATCATACGCTACTTAAATGCTCATGACATTCCATGAGAGCTCTCTTAAAATATTATATTCAATTTCATTATAATTATTATAGACATTGGTAAATATTATAATAATAATTAGATATTTTCCTCGACGTCCTGAAAAACAACGAACCCGCGTCAGTGTCAACTATAATGTTTTTTTTTCAGTAGGTAGTTAAAACCATCGATAATAAACATTATAACATAGTTTAAAATCCTTCCGATTATATTCAACATTAATAACCAATGAATCTGAAACTTGCAAAAATTGCTGAATTTGGTCCAACAATTAAAAAAGAAAAAGAGAAGAGGGGAAAAATATTAGTCTGTATTATACCAAAATATAAATCTATCCCATCGATAAGAAATTTCTAAAACCCCATTAACAATTTAAGCTGTATCAACTGCGTGCTTCCAATGGCATCAGAGATATTAAAGAGAATAGCTAGCACGTATTGAAATTGTAACATAGTTTCAGTGTTCCATCGCAATTAGTTACATAGAAGTGAAAAATATATGTCTGAGAAGAATAGAATAGAATATAAATAAACTTTATAGTACGTCAGTAAAAAAACTTATATAAAATGTAGGTATCACAAATTACGATTAATAAAAAATGTAAACGAATTACACTTATGACAGCCTTATCGTTAAAAGTAATATAATACTGGTAATCCTTAACATTTGACAATAGAACTAGTAAGAACGGATCATCGGTGTACTTGTCGACCACCTAAGTGATATAAATAAATCATCCACTATAGTCATTCCACTCCTTATTTTTGCGTTTGACAGCAGTTTTAGAATGTAACTATTGCATTAATCGTACAAGTAAACTTGGAAATGCGTGACTAAGAAATTATATAAACTGGCGTATCATATGTATCTACCCTATTTATAACTCATTACCAAAATTAAAATGCTTTATTTGTTTCGGTTGATTTAATTTTTACGATTATTTGCTCACTCAATGAAAACGGCTACACTCTACCATATCTAGTGTTGGGATCGAATGAAATCGCTGGAAATTACGAATCCAAAATAATCGTTCACATTTACTTACATTTACGTCAACATAAAAGTTGTTGTAAGATATAAGCTTTATGTATTATGGATTCTTGTACGTGTTTTCAATGGCTAATCATCTCATCAAAATATTGAAGTTGTGTTGTGTAGAGATTAAAAGTTTTCATCATATTATACCTACGTAGGAAAAGCACTGAGCCCACTCGTCTTCGACGGCCTTTTAAAACGCAGCCACACTTCCTCGGCATCCATAAAACGTTTATCTCGGTGTTTTCTTTCTTTTCGGAAAAAAATTAAAATCGCAAGGTGTGAGGTGTCAGGGCTATACGGCGGGTGACCCAGTAATTCAGCAAAGAGTTGTTACCATGACAAAAGAAATGAGCCTAAACTCGATGGCTTATCTTATTGGCGTAAACCCATAACAGAATAATCGGTATGAACAGCCTATAAAATGTCGCCGAATAATTAATGCATTGTACACGAAAAAAGAATGTTTATAACAAAATATACAATTTTGTTGGAAGATCAAAATAATAGTCTTTATTTAATATTATCATGATAATAAAAATAAAACTATTTTTAACAGATTTTATTGCGAATTATTTTAGTCAGTTACACATCTGGCCCTCAAAAGAAGTATATAAAAAAATATAAAACATCGAGCAGAAATAAAATATTGAAGTTCGAAATCGATTGCAACTTCTTCAGAGATAATATCGATTATTGCTTGAAATCGGCCAGGTTACGCATTTGGACATAACTATTTGACAGAAAATTGAAATGTCAAACGCAAAGATAAGGAGTGGATTGACTATAATTCCAAAACATAATATGTTTTACAATAACATAATATGTTTTTTCCATGAGACATAATATATTATGTCTCATGGAACTACTGAGACATTTTTCTTCATAGCTACCAAGCCCCATAAAACTACTGAGAGAAAAAAAATCTTAAGTTCCATGGGACTAATTTTATTTTCACCGTAATTAGTGAGACCGATTCAAATTACTGTGATATCTATCTCCATTATACCCAATTAATACACAATAACGATCATCTAAGCGTAGAATCCCGGTTGAGTCCGAGGCTTTCACCTCGGACCCATGGTCCGCTACTCAATCAATACGCAATATTCATTTATTGCTACAATCAGTTTAAAAATCCATTTCACTTTTCTGGATATAGCAATATCTTAATTGTTTTATTGTTTCGCCTCCTCGTCCGCTACACGCCATCTTCTCGGAAACATTATCAACGGTTTGCTGTTTACAACCGACAGACATGTTGACAAATTACTATCGTCAATTTTCTCCAAAAATATTTCCCTTTGATCTTTTCCTAAAATCAATTATTATCCACTTTTGTTTAGTTTTGGTAATTTTGTTACGTTTTCGCAAGTCTATTTTCGAATTCACTACTTCAAACAGCGTATCGTAGCGTAAAGTTATTTCGGTTGAAATTATTTATACAGTTGTAGTAAAATATTAATGCTAGCTTAATTTTAATGTAATCTTTAGACTAACTAAAATAAAACTTAAATTAATTTATATGCTTAGTAAAAAATCTCTAATCATTCAGTGCTCTAATTTTATAGGTAATGAAATGAAGAAAAATAATAATTTCATCTTTTTTGTATCTTTCTTCATTCACTTTATTACTATAAAGAAACTTTGGGGTAAATACGATATGGTATGATCATTTGCAATTATTAAGGCAGGCTTTGAGCCTGATTGACTAACAAGCTTCTTCATAGACTCATTAATTCATTCCATGGTGTGGTCAAATCCATTGCAAAGTGATTCTAATAGTAAACCATAATGCCACATATTTATGAACTTTAAAAGGTGTTCGTGTGTGTTACCTAGCGTTTTTATTGAAGTGCTAAAATATTGCGCAGCTAAAACAACGGCCACTGATTGAATTCGCTGCGCTGTTTTTTAACTTTCAATTATGAGTGGACTACGGACTTTGGGAGTATGCGTCATAAACCGGTTTTAAATAAAAAGTCTTCAGGTGTGTTTTGTAAATCACTGACACTGCCACGTTTATCAAGTTTTTGTTCATTGTGGTTATTTAATCCTATAATTGAACTAAGATTTGTATTTTTTGAATCTTATTTTTTTCTTCAGTGTTGACAGATAAATTTCTTGTTTCTTCAATTCAATTATGTTATCTAAACTTGATTGTTATTCTTTGCTTGACTGAGTCCTGAATCGCAAACTAAAAACTGTATAATAAAAATAACATCGATAGAGCTATCAAAATCATTATCATCTTTTTCGCGTTAGTCCTACGGGTTCAATAGGGTTGTCAAAATATATTCACGTAAACTCGGACTCCTGACCAAGTTGAGACAATTTATCACGCTAAAGCAGTGGTGTGTTTACGTAACAGATCGTTCATGTGTAGAATACTCTCATCTATTTGTTCTGCATATTTATTAGACGTTATTGATAGATTTCAAATACGTGCATTTTATGTCGTTGAGAGTTCTGAGGGCTTAAAAACATTTGGCTTACAATTAATCTCTTTGCGGGTTTCTTCCGCTTCTACTTCAGTTTCTTTTAATTTATTCAACAACTTTTTTCTATCCAAAACGTCACATCTATATGGTTTCAACAAATTCAGAAAAATTCCAAGATTTTTTTAAATCGTACCAAATTTGAAATTCTTTAACAATATACGCACTCTCCTCTTTCGGACCACCAATACTTAAGATGAAGCAAAACATTTAAGAGGATTGAACCAGATTCCAATTTGTGCATTAATTTTATGTCCAAATGAATATATGTTACCTTTATTTTACCAATCTTTGGTATATAATGACTTCTCTTGATCAATTATAATATGATCCGGTGCGCACACTGTAATAATTTCATATCAAAAAGTGCGAGGTAATAGAAACAATTTTCTTTGTTCGTATTATTTACTTGCTCTCTTATTTCTTGAAATCTTCTACGAAATAATTAATATTTCTTAACAATTTATTTTTATACTTTTCATGAAATTGCCGCTTCCATGAACTAGATATTTTCCTTAATTCTTTATTAACCTTCAACTCTAGGTTCTGAATGCTTTTATTGTATCAGACAAAATAATCTGTTTATTCAGAGACTAAATCATCAGACCGAGTAATCATCAGAGGTTTTAAATAATCTATTGCTGATCGTCTGGGCCAGATGTCTGTTGTAGGATACATGATGACTTTTTCATTTTTTCTAACATGTGAGATTAGAACACAATGCTGCATTTTAGATGGTATTAAAATTATGTTAAAATTGCATTCTACTTCCTGGACTTGAGACAACAAAGAGGCAGGTTATTCTCCTGTGGTGAACGTTCAAATTATTAATAATTATCAGTGAAAGAATACAAATTAAAGGGTAAAGGTTTCAGCTTTGTTTCAATAGCTTTAAAAATAATTATAATAAGTGCCTTGAAGTGTGAGATATCTGATATATTTATCTAATCATATTGTCTTAGATTGCATTAGTTGACTGATTGAAGTAGTGCCAACGGACATTTTATTCGTTTGTACGCATAAAATATATGATTTCATTACCTGTAGAAGAATTAGAATTAGAAACTATAGCCAAATCTATAGTCTATTGTTTTATAGAATAGCTGTTGCCCGCGGCTTCGTACACGTCAAATTCTGATCCTGTTTTCGCAACGCAGAGAAAAAAATAAACCTATGTGTTATTCCAGACTGTAATCGTACCCTGTATTAAAGTTTAGCCAGATCGGTTTAGCCGTTTGAGCGTAATCGAGTAACAAACATCTTCACAAACTTTCACATTTATAACATTTATAACAATAATAGGATAATGAACATCAGTTAAATTCCCATCATCTCCAAAGTAACTATAATAATTAAAAAGAATAAGAGGATTCAAATTTTAAAACAATTATTTTATCGTTCTAAAACAAACAATGGCACGTTTTCGCCATAAAAGTGAATTTAACTACAGCATAACTCTTATAACCAAACATTTATGTGTCGTAAATTGAACGTCGATATTATCTAGTTAGCTTCGATGGTCTATTGTAAGTTGTTATGTATATTTTGATTGAAAGGAAACAGGTATGGAGGATCCCACCAACATCCTTGAGGTCTATTTTTTTCCAGGCTGGAACAACGTTCCTCATCCGCATTCCACTTAACGGTTATGTGGGGCCCTAATTACACTAAAAACCACCTACCGTGTGCCATACACCACGACTCATTAAGTGAACTGTCGTCAGAAATACTAGGCACTCATCGACGGAAGGTATGGTGCGGGTCCGTCTTTTGATTGGTTGGGGTCCAGGGTCAGGTACACCCGGAGATCATCTCTCGCGGGAGGCTCTTCCGCGGGTTGAAAGTCGCTCCAGGAAATTGTATATGTCCAGGAAATGAACATATTGAAACAAAAAGCCCCGAGTGCCAAAGTGCAAACTTAGGTCGAAACTAGGAAATCGGTACTTTTCGGTAAATTTTTGATCCGATTTTTAAAATTGCCTTTTTGACGCTATGTATTTTGCTACTGTAACTAGGTACTGTATTTTTGGATTATACTAACTCATCATCTACCTGCCCTTGTCCCAATTATTTGGGGTCGGCGCAACATGTATTTTTGCTCCATACATTCCTATCAGATGTCGTCTCTTCAGTTACTCCCTTCCTTGCCATATCCTCTTTCACGCACTCTATCTATCCTTTCTTAGCCCTACATCTACCCTTAAAGCCTTCCACATTCATCATTACTAACTAACTACGATCCGAAAATACAGCAGTCTCTATTGTTAGATTGTACTGACTTCAAATTACTCGATTTAAAAATATATCGGAGGTAGGATACGACGGTATCTCCCGTCCGAAATGAGCTGTCCATCTGGGGTAGTACCTCCGCCCTATAGAACACCGCGGCCATAATAACCATCGAGTTGTGTTCCCGCCGGTAAGTAGGGTAGCCAGAGCTCACTGTACCCCTCCTCCTCCCATCCCTTCCTAGCCTACCACCCCTTCCCAGCCCTCCCCTCTTCCCTTCAGGGTAGGCAGCGCGTATGTGACACCCTTAGTGTTGCACACGTTCATAGGCCACGGTGACCGCTTCCCCTCAGGTGAGCCGTGTGCTTGTCTGCCACCTAAGTAGTATAAAAAAAAATCAAGGGAACATTCAATACCGTTGCATTAGGCGTTTTTGCTCATCATTTATATTTCATGCGTAAGTTTGCACGCAAAATTGTAGATATCGGAAATCACTGTTTGATTGTTTACTAATCACTCTGTCGAATCGAAACTGGTTATGCGCAGTTATTCGTATGCGAATCTGTTACGCCCGGGAAACTAAATTTAGGAACGTCGCACACTTATCACGTTGATTAATCTCTCATGTCTATCAATACTATTGTAAAATTTGAAGTAGCTGTGTCTTACATTAGAGATTTATTATGAACGATTTTGAATACAAAAATATGTATTTTAAATTCTTGTCTGTTTATCTGTTTCTTCGCGATGGACGCAAAATCTACAGAACGGATTTTAATGCTGTTGCGTGGGTGTACATTTAAGTATTATTTTTTTGAGACGCCGCTGGGGTCATGGGGTCCAAGTGCCCGCCTTGTCTACAAAGATTTGGCGAAGCGGCTGATCGACGCGACAGGTGACCAGAAGGCTGGACTCTATCTTGCACAGAGAATCAGCATTGCCATTCAGCGTGGCAATGCTGCCAGCCTTCTGGGCACATTACCAGTCAACGATGAAGCGGAGGAATTTTTTGACGCCATGTAAATATTTTTTTGTTTAGTTTTTAGTTTTTATTTTAATGTAAATATTATTTAATTTTCATTGTATTTTTATCATAATAAAATAATAAATAAGTATTATTTTTTAAAAATGGTCTTACATGGTCAGAAAAGAAGGGAAATATTTCGACCCTTTTTATTTTGTACTTAAAATTTTATGTTTTTTTATTTTTCAATATTGTGACATAATACCATCATTTATAAAAGCGGAATATCGAACTCTGTACTTTTTAAACTACATTGGCCTATGGACGTGTGCAGCATAGACGCTAGGGAAAAACACAGCAGGGAAATCATTTACCACAAGAAGTACCTATCTACAGACTTTAACTGACTCAATCAGTAACGGGTAAAACGGGGTGAATAGGGATTAAGGGGTGAATAGGGATAAAATGAACATTAAAATTTGTTAAATAATTTTCTTTTAGAATAAGTATTTAACCGGATATTCGACGATTCTCTTCATTGTGACGAGGATGTGGTTTATAGTTTCACATAGAAGATAATAACTGCAAAATTTAACTAACCATTTTGTGCCTATTCACCCCTTAATCCCTATTCGCCCCATTCTACGTTAATAATTTTAATATTCGCGCTTCGCAATGCGCGATGTACCTTAACACATTCGTTTCAAGTTAAGACCATCTTTATTGGTTCACATTTATTTCGGCTAATTGTAGGTCTGGGTTCAAAAAATATGATGTAATAGCGGTTTCAGCAAAAAAGGGACCCATGACTGATGCCAAATGTTGTGTTCTTGTGGGGCGTGTTTCGGGTTAAGTAATTGATATCTTTATGATCTTGGAGTTATTATATCCTGTGAATATTGCAGACAGACTCCCAGAGGCCATCAGGTGTTAGGTCGATTGAAAGTTAAACTTCAAGTTGAGAGTTTTTTTTTTAAATTAGACACGTCAACATGATTTTAGCTTGCCTGATGGTTAGCTGAATGTAAAGTCTCAGGACCGGGGGTGCCCACTACATACACAGTTACATTCATACAATTCACGTCTTTTGCCCATTGGGGTAAGTAAAGACAACATCTTTCCACTTGCTACGATGTCGGCATACGCCTTTCGCATTTTCAAATTTCATAATTGTTTTCATAAATGCACGTCGGTTGCGGGTGCTCTTGACCTAGCCTCTTTTTAAAACGTCCTAGATCTGATTAACATACGTATGTTTAGGTTGACCTATACCGGGTTGCCCATTCACCCTCGCCTCATAAATCTGTTTCGTCAAATTACTTGACTTTCGTATTAGAGTTACTTTCGGAATTATAATATTAGTATGGATAACACTCTTAACGCAGTACCAGTGGCCATAAACTGTAAGCACGTGCGTTGACCCCTGACCTTCGGGCGTGCAACAGACGCGCAACATATACAAACACTCAATGCCTAACAAATTGAGCTAAATAACGATTTTATATTGTTACATTATGTTTGCAGCCTGTTGTGAGCTCTGCTGGCTGTTCGGTAGGTACTTATTTGCAACATTAACAACTCTTAGCTGACAGATTGATATATAACTAGCGCTTGGCGGCATACGAGTGCAATTTCGTTTAACGTACTTTAAAACCTTGTTTAGAATGAATCCTATTTGTAATATAGATGTAAAACTGTGATAATTGTTTTTTTTATACCAATTAGGTGGCAGACAAGTACACGGCCCACCTGATGGGAAGCGGTTACCGTGGCCTTTGGACGTGTGAAATATCACCACCTTCACACTCGCGCTGCTGACCCTACAAAAGTCTTCTAATGCCCTTCTTGAAGGACTAAAGCTAGTGCTTTATATAAAAAAACACACGAATATAATCTTCCTACCGTAAGGTCACAAGTTCAATCCCAGTTGAACCCACACAGTGTTAATATTAATCGGATGTTCTAATAGAAATGTTTGATGCATGCTGTTCAATAATGGAACTTATGCAGATTCAATATATTCAGAGGGGGCGAGTGAAATGGACGCCAAAACGATATAAAATGTGACAGTTTATTTATTGGGACATTAAAAACGGTCAGTACCCACTGGTCCCTTGAAATTCGCACCTTGTGCCCATTCGTCCCCTCAAGTGTTGGTTCCCCTGGTCTATTGTTAATATATATACCTACATCTTTTTTATAAAAATAAATAAAATTAAAAGAGCAGGTTTAAATCAATGCATGTAAGTGTGGGCGTACCTACGTCACAGATAAAAAAATGTATGTTTAGTTGTTTCAAGGACTTATTTCTGAAACGGCTGGGCCGATTTGAATGGAACTTTTACTAGTAGATAATATTACTAGTACTAAAGTAGGTGATATTACAAGGAGTAACATAGGCCACATTAATGTGTTCTTAATAATAAACAGATACTTCAATTTTATTTATTTGTACAGATACAAATTACACTAACAGGGAATCGAACTCCAGTCCTCTGATATACCAGTTAAACATTCTAACCGAAATAACTCAGAATATTTTACTTAAAGCGATACTGTTAATCTATAAGCTAATTAAGTTGGAACTTGCGGGTATAGTTCAACGCTAAGGATTTGAACTCGCAACCTCGCCGATCGAGACCGAACAGTCATTGCCTTGACGCTGGGCTATTGACCCTGTGTTTACCTCAATCGATTGCTACAAAATTGAACTAATTCTTTTTAGATATTCACGCTTATTTATTGGTCAAGGGATAAGGCAGAGGTGTAATACCTTCGTTCCGTAACTAATGTTTTCGTATAACAGGAAATTAACTTGATTCCTGCAATTATTATAATGTGAAATGATTGCGTAAATAATAGTATTAATAAATAATAGTATTCTATGAAACTATGGAGGTAGGACACGATTGATTCTCCCGTCCGAACTGAGCAGTCCGACTGGGGTAGTAAAGTAGGGTAGCCAGAGCTCACTGGAGGGATTCTGTGCTGTCAGTAAGGAGACCAAATCCTCCTGGTTTATCAGCACAGAAACCAGTGTCCAACTTTGTATCCGCAACATTGGTATCCTATGTCTAGCAAATTTTCTTGTTTAGGTACAAAAGTTCTTATGTGAACTGCAGGGAACCATGAAATTTAGAGTATGGTTCTGAGCTAATTTCAGGAAAAGTTAGTACCTTGGAACCTGTTCCAAATAAGTAAGCAGTAAATTGGTGGAGCTGGTAATACAATAAATTCCTTTGCAAAGTAGGAGATAAAGAGAACAAAAAATAGGCCAACGGAATGTAGAAAAGGTGAAGAAATTTACTATTGTAAGCATGTACCTATAAAAATTATGGAAGGAACGATTTGAACATGAGGCTGTGTCACAAAAGTGACGGCGGCTAACCATGTATAAGTGAATTTTAGATTGCAATGTGTTACCCAAATTTTACTAAAATGTGATTCCTGGATATTTTTTTCTAGTTGTCACTACGGATTTTTACACAATTTTGCTGCACAAGACATGCTGTATTTTTATTCTTTTCGCTAGGTACTTAAACTGAGTGAATCGAATGAAGTTTGCCACGTCTGTGAGTTTTTAACCAACTTCAAAAAAGGAGGAGTTTTTTATGATTACCGATTTTGATGATTTGATAATCCCGTGTGGTGCCATTTAAATTTGATCCGTTGAAGTCGGTTTTTTCTTTGAAAAGATTTAATTGCGTACCGACTTGTATAATTATGAATAAGTGGACAGACTCTATAGTACGGGAGGTAGCGTTAATTTTTTTTGGCAAGCGATAGCGAGTTGATATTCTCCACGATAATAGATCTTTATTGATACATACCAGAATTGACCGTCAGAACCCGCACCCGCGGAGCAGTCGAAGGTGACACCATGGTAAAGTTGTCAAAAAAAATTACGCTCCGAGCAGTCATTTGACACGTGAAACTTTATATGGTGATTCCTGAGGTCATTTTCAACTGAGAAATAACCGTCAGATGTGGTGTAGAGTAGTGGTTATACGTCAGTCGCGTATATATTAGACCAGTGCCGATAGTCTTTGAGACAAAATAAATTTATAGTAGGATGAAACCTGTTGGAAAAGGATCAGAATATAACAAAAATGAAAGGAAAAATAAATTACGGGTGATCTGAGGTCGGGAAGTGGGGAGGGGGGTGAGTTTTAAGGGTAAAAACGGTTTATCTCGATTTCCGGCAAAACTACAAGTCCTATGGAAAAAAGTTAAATGACAAAGTTGTAGGTAATAAAGAGATCTACAACTTTTCATTTACACTTTTTTCACATAACCTCAAAATGTATGTGAAAAATTCAAATAATCAAGTTTTTGGTTTTTTATTTTTATCTTAAGCAAAAAAAATTTGTTTTCCACGAAATTTGGTGAAAACTTAGCTTTTTATGTCCCAAAGACACTGTATTTTTTTTTATTTGAAATACTCTTTTTTTTAGCTTATTTTGACTAAATATCGAAAAACCACCCTAATTGTCAATCGAAAATTATCATGTCAAAATATCAATAGAACCCTGAGCTTTAGCGAGGGAATCAAAAGTGCACAAGGTGAAAAATCTTTGCACTCGAGTGCAACTATGAAGTTATAGTGCAACATGTAACTTTTCATCCCATCTCAGCGAGGAAATGACTAAATACAAAAATATTAATTTCGAATTCGAGTTTTTCTTCTTTGCATTTTCTGAGAAAATTTACCATAGCAATGTATATGTATTTTTACATTATCAGAAAGAAGAGATTTCAGAGAACAAAAAACTCTCTGACTTTTTTTAAAAAGCTGATATTTTGACATGATAATTTTCGATTGAAAATTAAGGTGGTTTTTCGATATTTAGTCAAAATAAGCTGAAAAAAAGAGTATTTCAAATCAAAAAAAATACAGTGTCTTTGGGACATAAAAAGCTAAGTTTTCACCAAATTTCGTGGAAAACAAATTGGTTTTGCTTAAGATAAAAATAAAAAACCAAAAACTTGATTATTTGAATTTTTCACATACATTTTGAGGTTATGTGAAAAAAGTGTAAATGAAAAGTTGTAGGTCTCTTTATTACCTACAACTTTGTCATTTAACTTTTTTCCATAGGACTTGTAGTTTTGCCGGAAATCGAGATAAACCGTTTTTACCCTTAAAACTCACCCCCCTCCCCACTTCCCGACCTCAGATCACCCGTAATTTATTTTTCCTTTCATTTTTGTTATATTCTGATCCTTTTCCAACAGGTTTCATCCTACTATAAATTTATTTTGTCTCAAAGACTATCGGCACTGGTCTAATATATACGCGACTGACGTATAACCACTACTCTACACCACATCTGACGGTTATTTCTCAGTTGAAAATGACCTCAGGAATCACCATATAAAGTTTCACGTGTCAAATGATTGCTCGGAGCGTAATTTTTTTTGACAACTTTACCATGGTGTCACCTTCGACTAGACCGCTACCAGACCGGTTGACGGTCAACTCTGTTATGTATTAATAAAGCACTATTATCGTGGAGAATATCAACTGGCTATCGATTGCTTGTTAGAATTAACGCTACCTCCCGTACTACTAGTATCGTCAGTTGTATTCTTCAACGCGTTTCGTCTATATATTTTTATAGGTTCCAGATTGTAAGCTTACTTTGCAATTTAAAGCTGGTTGATACCATTTTTCAAGAGACCATGGATCCTAAGGTTATGTTGTTAACCCTGTCCTATTTTTTAAAGTCTACTACAACGCAATTGCAGATTCTTGCTGTGTAATTGGCTTTACATTCTGTTAGTTATATTGCTATGGTAAGCTTGTGATATTTGCTGTAAAGACTTTTGGCGGGCTATTGTCTCTGCCTACCCCGGAGGGAAAAGGCGTGAGCTAATGTATGTATGTAAAAAATACACATATTTTTACGCAAAATAATAGTAAAATTTAATCTACAATGAATCAATTCTCAACGTTGATTCTACAAAAGGTTCGCATCGGAATATACAAAATTAAACCCACGTAGACAACACAGACATGCCACAAGTCCTGGGCCTCGATTCTGCTAAAGGCAAACCACTGTAATACCACTGACACTCTAAAAATGCTATTTAATTGTGGACTTTACTGTTATACAGTTAAAGTCTGAAATCAAATGAAAAGAATTCGTTCAACTTTTTCATTCACTCTACAAAATATCATTTGATTTTAGACTTTAACTTGATAATAATAAAGTCTACAATTAAATGGTTTTTTTAGTGTCAGCGGTACTACAGTGGTTTGCCTTTAGCAGAATCGAGGCCCTGATCATGACGAGACACACTAAACTGACATATTTATTACATAATTCTAACGTCAATTTCATACCACCAAGTTGTATATCTTTCAAAGTAATTTCTCCTTCACGGAAATTGAGATTTTCATGTAGATATTTCTATAAAAACCTGTTTTCATTTGTAGAACGAATTCTGTTTGGAAGGGGTTGCCTTCATATATTTTTGGGGTAAGATCTTGATAAGTCGCATTGCAATGCTGATTTTTTGTATTATGTGAACATTTGTTTCCTTTCGTATTCCGTACCTTTGGAATTCTCGAGCGTATTGTAGTTTTGCTTATCGTGTTTTGCGTTTTATTTTGTATCACTTAGGTAGCAGACAAGCACACCACCTAAGTAGTATAAATCTCTTACTAGTTCGCACCAACAGTACCTAGTACAAATATTTACAGGAACGACCCAGCTGAGGTCAATTTCCAAAAGCCCCAACATAAAAACGACTGATACTTGAAAAAAAATCAAACTGAAGTGTTCTTTTTGCACGAAATATTGAGTTGAATTTTGATTAACACTGTACATGTCGTAAAATTGAAGAATAGGATTTATTATATGAATTTGTGTGTTAAAATTAGATTGGTAAAGTTCATTTTAGGTTAGACCCGTCATAAAAATGTGTATTATCGCAAAATGACGTAAGACTTGATGAAATATGAAGTGAATATGAACTGTTTGTGGTTGGTTTTAGGAATATATTTGAGATGGTTTTGTGAGATACCAGTGCAGTGCACTTTGCCTGCGGTACACTGATGCACCTCAGAGCACAGACTGATTTATGGTTATAATAAATATATGGGTGTTTAATGTTCAAGATTATCTATAGTGAGTAATAAAAGACCATATTTATTTGTGAAATTTGTATGCTAATGCGAATTTTATATCTTAGAACACGTTGTCGGTGTTTGTTGAAGAAATCGTACATTGTTATTCCCAATAGTTTGATATTTTGATAAATACTTTTCTCAAATTATGACGAAAACTCGGTTACAGAACGTTGAACTATTAACTTTTCGACACAATTTAAGTTAAATTACGAAAGTAGAATAGAAGTCACCATAATGAAATAACTTCGGTACAGTAAAATGGGGTGAAGAGGGATCAAGGGGTGTATAGGGATAAAATGGTTATTGGAATTTATTTATAATTTCCTTTAGAAATTTTCTAGTAGATATTTAACCAGTAGGATGATTCTCTTCATGGTGACGTGTAAGTGGTTTATGGTTTCGCATGAAAGATAGCTGTAACTGACCATTTTTTTCCTATTCACCCCTTGATCCCTTTTATCCCGTTTTACTATATATTACAAGCTTTTATTTAACTTGCTCTGTTGTTTCTTGGTATGGGTCAAACCTTGGAAGCCTAATTAGAACCACTTCCTGACATAAGATTGGACTCAAATTTGGTATACTGATAGTTCAAATGTGTTAATATGGTACTATGAAACTTGTCTGATGATGGAGTCGGCAGGTATCCATAGGAATTTTTAAAAAAGCCCGTCATATTTGGGCTCATTTGATATATCTTACACTTCACACTACCCCAGTCGGACAGCTCAGTTCAGACGGTAGATACCATCATGTCCTATCGTTACATTCTATACTCAAAAATACCTTTCGCTTAAGCTACCTCCGTCATATCTATAAAATAATTGCTCAAAGTTCCATGCCCTCACGTCCTGCGTTAATGCTGTATCTACAGCACACTACGGAGTCATAATTTATATTGGTTGAAGTCCGTAAACATCTTCTGTTTATTTTATTTAGCAATGGTTTACATTAGCTGTGCATGTGATTTCAAAATCACCTTGGCATCTCTCCTTGCAAGATGCGAACGCATCTGTTTTGTTGTATGTGTGTCGGTTTACTGCTTGTGTATAGATCTTGCATGTAGTTTGCATCGGGTTTGATGGTTAGATGCTACTGGTTACTACAGTTACTATTTATTAAGTAACCAATTTAAGTACCGTATAACGGGATGAATAAGGATTAAGGGGCGAATAGGAACAAAATGGTCACTTAAATTTTGCAGTTATTAACTTTTATGCGAAACTATAAACCACTTCCACGGCCACGTTACAATGAAGAGAATCATCGACTATCCGGTTAATTTTTTAAACAAATACCTACTAATGACCATTTTATGCCTATTCACCCTTTGATCCCTATTCACCTCGTTTTACCCAGTTATCAGTCAAAATAAAGGTTATTCTGTATTCATCCCACGAATTCACATCCTAAATTGAAATTTTGACTTATGAGCTCTACCCCACTTACCGCCGAGAACACAACACGATGGTTATTATGGCCGCGTTCTTCTGTAGGGTGGAGGTACTTCTTCAGTCGGACAGCTCAGTTCGGACGGGAGATGCCGTTGTATCCTGCCTCCTAGTTATCTGTGGAGAATAATAAGCTCACGTGGGAGTAATATAACGTGCGATCAATGGTTTTATTCCCGTCTAACCTCTGTCCACCCCTTTGGGGGTACACAAATATGAGTTAACAAATCCACCATAATACGCAAATCGATCAGATCGACAGATTCGTAGTAATAAAAGTTATTTTGGCTGTGCATTGGTGCGAAATTGTGTTGTTTGTGCATAAGGACGTCCGGGTCGAAAACCGTTCTGTTTATTACGAACTTTTTAGTATTGAAATATTTGCAAATTTACGTGCAAGCTTTATGATGTATTTATAATTTGGCAAGGAGGTAGGACACGACAGTATCTCCCGCCCGAAATGAGCTGTCCGACTGGGGTAGGTAGTACCTCCGCCCTACAAAAGACCGCGGCCGTAATAACCGTCGTGTTGTGTTTCCGCCGGTAAGTAGGGTAGCCAGAGTTCACTTCACACCCCTTACTAGCCCTCCGCTTCCCTTCAGGGTAGGCAAGCGCGTGTGTGACACCCCTAGTGTTGCACACGTCCATAAGCCACGGTGACCCCTTCCCATCAGGTGGGCAATGTGCTTGTCTGCCAACTACGTGGTATTAAAAAAATGTTATGTGCAAAAATGCAGCGGGAATGACCGCAACGGTTGGAGACAACTACCGCATCTCTCGTGCCAACGTTAGCTGACGTCATTTGGAAATGTTTTCGCGAACATTAAAATAACTAGTTTGTCAGTGTAATATGATGAAAGGCAAGCGAATAATTGAAAAACATACTTTTAGCAGAGAGATTCCTGAAGGTTGGAAGTTGACCTGAAGCGATACAGCGTCCAACCCCCTCCCAACCTCTAGGGTTGGCAACGTGAATGTGATGACACTGATGTTGCACACGTCTATAGGCGATGACCGGTTCCCATCAGGTGGGCCTTATGCTTGTCTACCACCTAAGTAGTACATAAAATCATAAAGTCAAGATAAACCAATAATGGTGGAGTATGAGAGCTGCAAGTCCCGGGCTTCAAAATGCAAGCTAAAGATGCAACAGGATTTGCACTCGTAGGATGACAGCGAAGGGCTTTCTTTGGCTCACTGCAAACTGATCAATTGTTGAGATTTGAGAATGTCGACGTATTGATATATCCTGGATTCGCCTGCATCCCCGTAAAAACCTCCTTCTTGAAGAACTACATTTTTATTTTTTTTTATATCGGTCTCGTCGATATAGCTTCACCTCACCTGATGGTAAGCTAAAGGTAAAGTCTCAGGAAGGGAGTCCCCATTACATACACCGACAGTGCCATAATGGTGGCCCTCAACTTGACGGCCTCGTCAAATGCTTCTTCACACACCGCTTATAGAACCCGGGACTGTTGGAGGACTAGTATATTATAGTAGCTTGGAAAATAACAAGGAAAACAAAATGCTGTTGTACCTACTAAGTAAGCAGTTGTTTACAATGGACTATTATGAACTAATTGATTTAGAGATTGATACAAAAAAAAAATAAACAGGGCATAACTAATGTCAGAAGATCAGCAAAAAATTGAATATTCGAGGACAAGTATTTATTTAATCGCTATTTTACACGCACAGTCACTAATGACTAATGTGACTACATAATATACATTACTCATCTCCTGTAATTACAATTTGCTACTGTTGCCAGCCAAGTTATAGATTGCACTATATTCATTATTCTCTGAACCTTTTTCCCAACTCAGTTGGGGTCGGCTTTCCAGTCTAACTGTGATGCGGTTGAACTTCGATATTTTCCGTGGAGCGAATGCCATCTGACCTCCACAACCAATGGTCATTACGACCAATGGCGTTATCGAAGTTCCAAGTTAGACTGGTTATATAGATTGCACTATATTAACTATCTTAATTATGTTTAACTAGCTTCCGCTCGCGGCTTCGTCCGCGTGGAGGTCGACATTACCACCAAGTCATTTTATAGCAACTTTTTTTATACCTTGGTTTACATTATTGCAGTTTTAGTAGGGAAACCTATTTCTTTAATAAAATATAAATAGCCTATGTCACTCACAGATAAAGTGGCTTTCTATTGGTAAAAGCATAACGTTTATTTAGCATAACGTTTATTTCGAATAATATTATTTGGTATATTTTCGCATAGCATACAATTAAGATAGTAGAATTTCCTTTGGCTTTTCATACACTGGCTGACAAGGTTTCGCCTGCATGAAATTTTGATCCCGTTACTCTAACATACTTTTTATAGTGGTTATAGGCTTAGGCATCCCTAAACGAAATTTTAACCGAAAAATATAACTGTTTTGCCCATAAATTTTGTCTTATTGAGGCCAAACTTGTAAAATAAAAGTTAGTGAGAGAAATGAATTCCTGCAAATCCAACTTCACGTAGTCTTGTTTGCTACCCCTAGAGTGTTATTTAAGCCCCGCAGCGCCGGAGCTGTGACAGAAACCATACTTGCTGCATGCCTGCTGCATAGTACATGCCTATTGAATTAGCTTCATTGGCTGTTATTGAATTTATCCTAGATATTGTGCATTTTTTCTAATTTTCTAAAAAGTATGTAATTTCTCACGTAGTTGTTCTCATATCGCTGTAATCGGTGTTCTTTATTACCACGGATATGATAATTTACATCGAAAATGATAAAAAAGAATCAATCGGTGTCTTACGTCTAATATCGGTGTTTCGATTCATGATCAATGCACAGTTTTGTCACATCGGTGGATTTCTGAAATTTGATCACGTTCACCACATCTAATTTCTTTAAAATACTGGATCATTAGATGACGGAAGGTTATCAGCACTCGTAAAACAGTTTTTAAACAATATAATTTTTTTTTCTGCTCTTCCGATGGCACCAAAAACTTCCTACCTCTCTTCATTATTGCAATAACGTAATATGAATGTGAATAGGAATAGGTTGTAATGAAATAATGTTTGAATAGGAAGTTTAAATATTTTGTCAATAAGAATACCAGGAAAAACTTCAATCATTTTTTTTTGTTATCTGGCGTTTTCGATGTTCCAATAACCAAGAGGTACAGTTAGAGTAGAGGTTATTATTATATTATTTACGGTCGGGACGCCGGGATTGCCGGACGGGTGATCAGCCTTGCCCTTGCAGGCCATTTCACCCATTTCCCTCTGGGGTGGGACTGTCAGGCAATCACGGTGCCCCTCCCGAACCTACCTGTTAACTTACAAAACCTTATGATCTGCTCCACCTTCAGACCCTCTATGTGTTCTTCTTCCAGTGTGTCCGTCCCCATATTCTCCCATCTTATCATCGAGTAAATGGGGCACTCGGCAAGTAGGTGAAAGCTCGTCTCGTCTGCGTCCTTGCTCTGTGCATTGTTTCCTCAGGAGAGTTTCATCAGTTGGTTCGTTCTTCTTTTGTCTATACCCTTGATGAAGATCTTCGACTGCCTCATCCCCGTTGAAGATCTCCGTCTCTGGTTGGTTTTTGCTGTTGTACTACGGCTTCTTCTAAGTCTTTTATAGGTTTTTCTAACTCTGGCCATAGTACGGATATTTTTCTACTAACGTTATTATTTATGAGGCAAACTTATTTGTGCAGGTTTATTTTTCGACTGCACTCCTCTAAAATTCGGTCAAAAATATAAAGAACATTGCATGCGCAGCTAAGAATTCTGTCTTTCCTAGTACTCAAAGCTAAAATGGTCTAAAAATAGAATCTATTGGCACAAAAAAAAATCTCAATTTTTTTGCTAAGTGTAAGCTAATTATAAATAAATAAATAATTCCATGACTCTGTCGCATTATTTGTTTTGTAGCGAACGTTATGGAAACACCACTTATCGGATAAATAGGCGGTGTGGTTAAGCCACGTCCTCTCAGCTGAAGCTACTCACCCTATGAAAATCTCACTCATTGGTATTGGGTGAGTAACCACCTAAGCCGCAATTTTTCATCAAACCTAAGTGGTATAAAAAAACTGTCTCGATACTGGATGAGGCAGGCAACCAGCCATTCTGACGGACACAAAAGTTAGACAACTGATCTAACTACAGGACTTCAATATCTTAATAGGTTGTGGAGGTCAGATGGCAGTCACTTCACATAAAATATCAAAATACGGCCACTTCGTAGTTTTAGACTGAAAAGTCGACCCTCAGTTGGGAAAAGAATTGGCAGATAATACGAGGTTAACATAAATAGTAAGGATGCATGGGAGCCGATGCACTCTTTTTAATAACAATTAGGTGGTAGAAAAGTACTCGGTCCATCTGATGGGAAGTGCCCACCATGGCCTATTATGGATGTATCACACTCACACTGATAATCCTGTAAAAATCTGTTATTTTTTCTGAGGTTACAAAAATTTTTAAAGAAAAACTTAACTAAACTTTGCTCATGAGTAATTATCACAAAATACTGCAATTTTGTTTAGTGCTATCAAATTGACGTAAACGACAATGTTGGTATTAAGTTACATCAAAATGCACTTAATGCTATCACTTTAGAATCTACATCTAGTCAAATGCTAAATTTAGTATCGAAATAAAAAAAATACAGATTATACAGTGAGATTGGCAACAGAATCCGCATCAATGTAGACATTAGTAGAAGAAAAAAGTGAAGCTCTCAGCGTGACAGAAACACGATAATTTGCACTCATACTTTGCTAATGAAGTACATTACCGCGACACACGCAATCATTTTTCCTAAGAATCTACAAAAAAATGAAGTGCAGAGTCTTTTTAGACATTATGCGTAAGATACTGTGATCTTGGCTCCCTACCAGCGCAGGAATTCGTCCGATTATGACGTACTTCCGTTCGTAGAGACGAATATCGCACCGAATAATAAATAGGCAAGCATTTATTTTGTTTTTATTGAACGTTATTTATGAGGAAAACTGTAACGTTAATTGGATTATGAAGTGATCTTTTATTTTATTTATTTGTGTTTTCATTATTATGTGTCTTATGTTATGTTGATATTAGAATATTATTAACGCGCTGAGTGAGAAATCTTTTTATTCTCGGCTTAACAACCGATTTTCTGGATTTGGTTTAGTAGCTTCGGCCCACTATGACTCATGGCTTCGTCAAATTTTTGTAATTTTTTTATATCACTTTGGTTGCAGACATGCACACGGCCCACCTGATGGAAAGTGGTCACCGTGGCCGTGACGTGTGTAACACCAGGGACGTTGTATAATAATTATGATCAAATTTTGAACAATGCTCAATAGCTGAACTCTAATTATAAAGGTGGCATATTTTTCTCGAACAAGTTCAGGGATAATTTCATCTCTTTCCGTGGATATCGTAGAAGATGGCTAAGACATAGGGCTAGATTCTATCTGATAGTAAACATAGCATGTTAAATAGGAACTGAATAACCACAATAAGTCAACTCTTCTTACGTGAACTCGAAAACTATATAGTTGACTAGCTGTAGACCGTGGCTTTACCCGCGTGGAATTCTGTCCCCCTTACCGTTACCCACGGGAACCCATTTCAGGAATAGTAGCCTATATTATTATGTTATTCTAAACTTTAATCTATCCGTCTACCATAGGCGATATCTCTGGTTTTGGGAGGTCGGATGGCAGTCGATTGAAGATTGTATCATCTGGGAATCGAATCCCAGATACAGGACCTCACGCTGATTTAAGTGCACTCGTATGCTACAAGACTTAATTTATAAATATATTTAGGTAAGTAAAAGAGATATAATGGGAATTTACCGCGTAACTTTTTGACTACTCTTCGGGGGAAATACCTTTTGGTATAAAAAAAAACTGTAGTAAACAGGATATTATTGTTGCGGTATTATTATTGAGTTCAAACTTTAATTCATATCTGTGCGTCCACTGTCTCTCTGTCCCCTGTCTGTCTCCCGTTTGTGTTCGGTTTGTTTTCGGGTCAGGCAAATACTGCTGTATAAATTTGGAGGAAATTTGGCACAGAGATAGATTATTATGGTTCGGAAATAATACATCCTCATAGCGATTGCCCAAAACTTATACTTTGAAGCCTGGCCTGGCATCCTTGGAATTTACCTGGAGCGACTGCTATCTGACCTTCCATCCATTGTTTAGGAGATGCACCAATAGTTAGCTTAGACCTTAAGAACGTTGGCAAGGCCCTCTAAACTCTATAAAATTCTTAGTCTATATATCCTAATAGATTCGAAGATTTTCATCAGTTACCGTTTTTTTTTCGTGCGGCAATCCTCATGGATACCCTGCGGCCAACGAGGCAGGCTATGTCGGACTCTTACCGACTAAAACCACATGCCGTCTAGGGTCTTCTGAAGCCAGGGTATAAGATGGCCCATGGGGCATATCCCTCGCACCCCGGTTTGAACCGGGTCATCTTGAAATTTCCGTACCGACAAGACAATCACATAAATCTATGTAGTTACAAATTTAGTGTAAATGTTGCACAATTTGGTATGAGTAGTTGGAAATGCCAACTATAACAAATTAACAATTTTATCGACTACTGATGAGTCCGTTCTAGCGGCGCGCTCGTAAAACATTCGATCAACGTACCTACTAAATACTTGCCAACTGCGATTGGAAGAGTGCCCATATATAAATGAGGAAAATACCTGGATATAGATAGATACCTAGTACAGAGCACATACACTAGTCGACACCCGCGGTTCCACTCGCGTTAATGTTTGCCCGACTGCGCCAGCGAGGGTAATGTGTTTCGTGCGTATGTCTAGTTTTCTTTGTTGCCCTCTATAGGCCTATCGGCAGGACGGATTTCGTAGAATGAGGTCTTAAATGAAAGTTATGCATCTCCCGAGTGTCAATAGGGTACGTGTCATGACCCGAGTGTCATTAAATGTGAAGAAAAAACATAATTTTGATTTCTGGTATTCAGAATCGCTAATTTACATAACATATTAAGTTTTATTTCTTCGTTTCCAATGTACTAACACAGCTACTTTACAATTTTTTAATAATATAAATAGATAGATTGTGTCACATGTTATGTAGGTATAGTCAGATTTGCCTGTGACATGAGTTTTTAATAAGTGGTTTGGACGACAAACGTTAATAGATCGGTAGAGGAAATCATAATTTCATCTCATTATAAGTCGCAACATCGTCTCTTTGAGAGCTCATAAATTAAAGAATTACCAAACCATTTTTCTAAGATTTTAATTTCTCGTTTGTATATTTTACTTTGCTAAGGATGCATATAATATACGATGGTTGAACGGCAAAAGAGTGTAAGCGATATTGAATGTTCAAAGGAAAACGATCCCAAAAGACATCATAAAGACTTTACTGAAAAGCGATTTTCCTGTGAATTGTCGCTTATAGTCTATATATTCTATATATTCTTATAGGCTTTAAGCCTAACCTTGAAGATAAACATAATGATAGACTGTGAGTCTTGATTTCCTGCCTCCTCAGCATGGCGTCCACAAACATCTCTTTTTTTCTCTCACCCAATGAAATCGCAGAAAAAGTTTTGATCACGTGACAACTTTTTTACAGCGATGTCATTGGTCGAGAGAAAAGAAGAGACATCTCTACGGATGCTATGCTGAAGGCGCTGGAAGAAAATCAATTTCTTTGTCAATGAAATTTTTTGAAAAAATATGCTAACGCAGTTTTGATATGACTTAAACGCGTCTAAGCTTTTGCTATACCGCGCAGTTCGTCAAATTGGATAAAAATTCGACAGGAATCTAAAAGCTTGTAAACTTGATAGAAAAGGTCGTTAAATAAATTATATTAGCGGTCCAACAGGACATAGGGCATCAACGGGCTCGTAAACTTGTGTGTCCCTTTGTCGCCCGACTGAGTTGGTTAATATGTAAACGATTGATTATGATGGAGAATTCTGGGACTGTTCTCAGGAAGTTATAGTTATGTTTTATTACTTGTGAGCTATTTGCTATTCAGTTGTGTCGCCAGTTACACAAATGCTTGAAACGCATAGCGAATTAATGGAATTCCGAAATTTCGCTATGCGATTTAACCACGAATTTTTGAATATTTTTTTGGCGGTAAAAATATATCGACAAAACCACAAAGCTGTTTCCTATTTATGTGAATTTAGGAAGGACAGATATTGAATTAATTTAATGATGAGATGAATAAAAATAAAATAAAATTAAAAAAGAAAAAATATAAAACTTTGAAAACAGATACGAATTTAGAAGGGGCACTTGGCGGCGATACAGAGTGTTCTGCAGAGGAATATTAATGTTATTTTTTGTTTTTAATTGAAAAATCAAAATCCAGGACGGGATTTAAATCCGTTATCAGTCCCTAAAGAGTAATCCTCTGTCCAACTGCGCTATGTGGACTCTTTTTGGATATTAGAAATTATTTTACACATAGATACATTCTTGGGATAACTGAGTTTTAATATTTTTTTATCAGAATGCGCACCTTTCAGAGTAGCTATATAAATTGCTTGATAGCAACTTTTTTCCTCATTTCATGAATATTACATACACATTTTGATCAAACTACAAAATTAGTCATTTACTGACTTTCGCATCGCGTTTGTAATTATAAAACAAAAGTTTTCAAAAAAAGATGACGGATCTTTAGATTATACTAAGAATAATTTCCATATTAAAGTATAATATAATTAAAAAATTACGCAGGTACATTTTCAAAGCGGTTCTATTAGATTGTAATCTATTTTATTCAGTGTTTTAGACTCAAATGATAACATCAAAAGTAATAAATAATATTGTTACGAGGTGCGGTATAAAGTGTTATTTTAATAATACGCCTATTATTATAAAAAATAGCCAATGTTTTTGTTCTAAAAAATTAGAAATGATAATAAGACGTAAAATGTAATTTAGTTTTTTTGCCACTTAAGTGGTCGACAAACACACGGCCCACCTGATGGGAAGCGGTTACCGTGGCCCATGGATGTATATAAAACGGTTGCTGCCCCCCTGGGGGTATCATACTCGCGCTGCCGACGCTATAAAAATGTAATACCTATCTTTAAAAACCCCGTATTATAGTCACTTGGTTTTAAGTTTTACTTAATCATTTTTTCAAAGTAGGTATCACGTATAAAATAGGTAGGTAGATATATTTCTAGCGTGTTACGTATATTATGCAATGATAATAAATTTAATTAATAAGGCGGTAAACGAGTCTACTATGATTAATATCCCATGCATTTAATTCATACAATTATAGCTGATTAAATTTGTGAAAACGCCATCTATTAACTAAAGACTGAACTAGAACAAACCTTGACCGAGTGTCGAGGTTATTAACCTCGCAAAATGTAAAACATCTATGATGCAATGCACTGAAAACAGCGCAAGCGCACTATTGAATATTTTGGTGATAAATAATAAATTCTATTACCGATTATTCACTGATTGTGACATATTTAGGGAATGAATAATGAAATAAGTATTTACCATGGCTTTGGTGATTTGTATTATTATAGAGGCATTGTCATGGTATGACTAAGAACTTTATAATGTCCGTCTATATTATCTTTGGGAGTAGGATCCCTATAGTTTATTCAGGAAAAAGAGCACAATAAAATAAATAACAAATATTCTACGACATTCTACATAGCGTAATCTAGACCCAAAGTAAGCATAGTTTCTCTTATTAGTAGGTTACCAACATTTTAGGGTTGTCAGCATCTGGGATGGTTATACTAATATGTTAACGGGAATTAACGCGATCATGGTATATACATAATATCTTTGGAATGCCTGACGTTTTGACAAGGTTACACCGGCCGTGGTCACAGGTTGACTGTCTAAGCCGCGCACGCCCCCCGTCGTCGAGTCCGTGAGGTACTAGCCGGTTGTTCATCTACCCGCACATTTTCGACATTTTTCATATTCTTGTTTCTCCATGTACTGTCACATACCACACTCACAGGGTCCCTATTAAAAGTTAGTATCTGGGATGGTGTCCCGTATCTTCTGGATTTCACCCTAGCTTCTCATCATACAGCGGGATGCAGTTAATTTAAATGTAAAAAATTAAAAAAAGAAAAATATTATACTGCGCAAAATATAATACTCCCTACTTAGCGCTCTCTAGACCCATAATATTGTTTAACTACCTTGTACATAATATTATACGTTCTAGAATCGGGTAAACATACACTTTCTTTGTAAATACATACATAATGATGCATAGAAACACCCAGACTAATTCAAATGGGATATGCATGCATACAAATATTTGTACTGAGCGGGAATCGAATCAGCACCTTTCTGTCGTAGCAATCAAAGTTACTACTGCTACGTCACAAAGGTCGTCGTATAGGTATATACCTATAACCTAGAGTCATGGGTACTAAGTCATATTTTATGATCTCTTCACCGCTAAAACTGGTACGCGATTCGTAGTTATTTTTAATTTTTTATACCACTAAGGCAGCAGACAAGCGGTCACTATGGCCTATGGACGTGTACAGCACCAGGGGCGTTACACTCGCGCTGCCGACCCTGTAAACACCTTCTAATGCCTCTTTCTCCGTGCGGAAATCCTCATGGATGTACCCCGCGGCCAGCGGGGCAGATTATGTCGGTGGCCCAAAGAGCATTTCCCTCGCACCCCGGCTTGACCCGGGCTATCTCCGGATTCGAGATGCCCCCCTCGTGTTTGGGGACCACGGTGTTCCCGTCATGCCTCCGCAATCGGCCTACCCCGCCTGCTTCTGCTAAGGTAACAGGCGGCTCCTCCCCTCACCCCCAGGCCTGCGCTTATGGAGGACGGCCGCGCCCGCCGCCGCCCGTCCAGGAAAGCTCTGTGCAGCCTCTCCCGAACCCTTTCCGCCGCCTCCTTCTCAAGCATTGCCTTTCTTGAAGAACCACATTTTGTAGAAGCTAGGGAAAACCACAGCAGACCATTCCACAACCCTCCATCTCCTCCTAGCAATTGCACAATGCCACACAGCCTACTTGATATAATGAAGACGAATGAGTGAAATCATTCAATCAGCGTAATAAGTAAAGCATTTTGTGTCAATTCATATCGAGGCCTATGCATAGACAGACAGACTTATCGTAATTACTGTGAAATTAGTCTTAGGCAACTGGTACAGTCGAAGACGGAATTGTTATTTTATTAAAGTTTTGATAAACAACTCGATACAACTACTACATGATCAATGGTGAAGGTTTATTCCAACTAGTCCTACACAGTTAACAGTTCGTTCATCGGACACATCGGACAAAACAATATTCCAAGTAGTTATATTGCGTTTGACAACCGAACTACTTGGACAAAAATATTCCAAGTAGTTCGATTGTGTTTGATAATCGAACTACACTCGAGAGCAATGAATCCGGGTCACTTAAAGAATGTTAAAAATCTCGGAAACTAAAAATGATAGGTTAATGCAAGAAATTGTATTTAATAGACAATGTAATACTCCTTAAATGAAAGTAAAAAAAATATGAGTCACCATACATTTTATTAACACAAAATTACATAAAGAAAAAAACTGCTGATCTCTCCTTAAAACAAAAATAGGAAACATGAAATTTTTGAACTTTATTACGATTTTCTTGAATTTTAATACTTCGTATTGCCTCCTCGTGCTTCCATTACTGCGTTTACGCGGTTTGGTATGCTGTACACCAAGTTCCTTATACGATTTTGGGGAATATTCTCCCATTCCTCTGTGAGAGCAATTTTGAGCTCACGAAGCGTGATTGGGGGAGGGTTTCGTTGTTTTACGCATCTGCCTAGCTCGTCCCAAGCATGCTCGATCGGGTTGATATCCGGGCTGCGCGCTGGCCACTCCATACGAGTAATGTTCATCTCTTGAAGGTAGTCATTCACAATCCTACCTGTATGAGGTCGGGCATTGTCATGCATAAATATAGCATCCTCACCTAAATTGACCATAAATGGACCAACGTGATCATTGAGGATTTCTTCCACATATCTTACGCTAGTTAAAGAGCCGTTTTCTATGATCACCAGCTCTGTGCGACTTTCAGAAGAAATTCCGGCCCACACAAGTACAGACCCACCACCGTAGGCTACTTTTTCTTCGATGCATGCTTGCTTGAATCTTTCCCCTGGTCTTCGATACACTCTGTGTCTTCCATCGTGCTTGTAGAGCATAAATTTTGATTCGTCGGAGAACATAACTTTTGACCAATCTTCAATACTCCAATTTACGTGGCTCTGGGCATATCTTAGTCTCGAAATACGATGCCCACGCTCCAGTTTAGGGCCGTTTGCAGGTCTAAGGGGTTTTAAGTTAGATTCAGCAAGCCGACGTCTTACTGTCCATGCACTTGGGTTACTTCCTCCGAGGCGTCGAAACTGATTGGTGAGTTCAGTTCCTGTGAGAAAGCGATTTCGAAGCATGGTGTTCACCAAGTATCGGTCTTCTCGTGCTGTGGTACACCTGGTTCTGCCCGTTCCTGGTCTGCGTAGGTTAGAACCAGTTTCTTCGTAACGTCGGAGAACTCTTTGTACTGTTGACAGCGACACACCGACAGTCCTGGCTGTATCGCGCTGACTCCGGCCGGTTTCCAGCATTGTAAGTATTCTGGTGCATTCTTCAGGCGTAAGCGACATAATTTCAGCTTGAATAATGAATATAGAGCACTATCAACATGGTTTATGTACCCACATAAATGACAGATTACAAACAAAAGCAAAACTAAATGCTGTAATTTCGTAGTTCCATCTTCGAAAGTGGCCCTTTTTCAAATTTGATTTTTTTATGATATAACTTTACAATAACTAAGAAGTTTTAATACCTTCATTTAAGGAGTATTACATTGTCTATTAAATACAATTTATTGCATTAACCTAGCATTTTTAGTTTCCGAGATTTTTAGGATTCTTTAAGTGACCCGGATTCATTGCTCTCGAGTGTATTTGGACAAATATATTCCAAGTAGTTAGATTGATTTTTATTATCTAACTATTAGAATTATGTATTCCAATCAGTTAGACTGGAATTGAGGATCTGTTAAAACTAACATATTTTAATTAGCTGCTTATGGTTTTAGAAATAAATATTTTGATTTAATATTATTGTGTAATAAAAGCACTTTATATAAACGAGTTTATTATAATAATATTTAAAAATACAAATATAAGAAAACCCATGTGTCATCGCGCACCGAGAGAGAGAACACAAATTCAAATTTTTAGGCAATAGACATTTCCATAAACACATTTACGTTCACACACCAGCAAATGTGATAGCTAGTAATGTCGGTAAATAGACGTACATGAGTAAGTGGTGGTGGTTCGTTCATTTCAATATTTCTAAACAATGGCCTACACAGATTTCACCTATTTTCAACATTTGGAATATGCTGGGCTCTAAGGATGCTTTCTTTGAGTCTTGTTTCAAATGTGTTCATTGTTTTCAACCTGCGTTCTCATGACAATATTATAAAGCAGCATCTTCAGAAAATACTTTTAATATGCTTAATAATGTAGCTTTCTTTCATTCGTTATTTATTTTAACATGCTAGCCTTCAACAAAATTATTAATCTGATGCATTTTTCATTAAAAACACACCAAATGATATGAGTCAATAAAATTATCAGATTTTAACCAAAACTTTTGCATGTACGAGGACAAGGAATATATATTTTTGTCAGTGACTTCTATAAATTATTTAATGTAGTTCCAATCAATTTCCAATCAAGTTCCAATTCAATATTATCTCTTGGAAGTAAAGGTAGAACTGCACATAAGCAACAATTCGCCTGGTTATTTATTACTTTTTATTAAATGATGTTCTTTTCCATTTTCCTAAATGTCTTTCCGAAAATGGTAATAGCGCCCTTTGGTGGTGATATTGGGAAATACTGCCAATATGGAATTTATTGAAGCTTGCTCAAAGTCACTAGTGAATTTAATTGGTGACTATTCTGGAATTTGAGATTTAATCCTCTCAAATAAAACTAGATCTAAATATGCTTTTTTTTGTTTTGGAAGACAATAAAGCATAAACTAAAGAGACTATGTTTGTATTAGTTTCTGAACTTCCAATATCACCATGCCGGTTATAAATTTGTGTGAAGGGTTAAGGACATGCTGTAAATGTACCATCAGCAAAGACGTGTTTTATACTTTTTTTCATTATATTTTTGGATTCAGCTGTGCAAAAAAGTGAAATACAAATAGCGTTGGAATAATAATCTCCCAAAAGAAATGATTTATACTGGGGAAAAAATGTTGGAATACATTATGTCTTAACAGTTAGATCCTCAACCTCAGTCTAACTACTTGGAATATATTTGTCCAAACAGTTCGATTGTCAAACACTATTTAACTACTTGGAAGATTTTTGTCCAAATAGTCCGATTGTCAAACACAATCTAACTAGGTACTTGGAATATTTTTGTCTAAGTAGTTCTATTATCAAACACAATTTAACTACTTGGAATATTTTTGTCCAAGCTGTCCAATGATTGAACTGTTAGTAGGACTAGTTTGAACAAACCATGGTAAGACCAGAAAATACGGGTCACCATTTCAAAATTATACTAATGATTTTAAAATTTTTGCCCCTATCTTGACCACGAAAAAGTGGTTAAACATGTCGTATCGACTATAGCTAGGTATATTAAAATATGTTTTTTCACGTTCCTTTTGAAAAAGATGAGATCGTAAGAAGCAAACACTTGTCTGGTAGATCTTTTCTAAAAGTGACTGCCGTTTGACCTCCTAACCTCGTAAGAAAAGCCCATATCAGAGCCTCGGGCTCAAAATTAAAAAAAAAACATCCTATAACTAAAAACTCAATCTAAAAAACTTAACGTTGAAATTAAAGTAACAATAGCACTGGAGAATTGATTATTATGACCGAAAAAGTATTGCGTAAAGTTATAAATTTCTGGTACAGTTTAATAAAATTATGTACAAAAGAAATTCATTCTGAACCGTGACAAATTATAATGACAGCGCTGTAAAGATCAAGAGCTTGTCAAATCAATTTACTTGTTTTCTTCCCTGAGTCATTATATGGCCTTGTTTTCAGATTCCAGCCGGATGTAGAATGTAAATTCGATTGTCATTAAAAAGTTGGCATCGTTCAAAATCGGAAAATGCAACTGGTGAATGTCAGAAATATTTATAATTATTTATTTCGATTTGGTAAGTTTCATAACTGCTTACTGGTATTACAATACATTTTTGTATGTATTTTTATCTGTTATATCAATGTGTGTGTGAGTATCACATTATTTCGTATTAACTGGGGTAAATATCCGTGTATTTAGGCCTTTCTACCATACAATTAATGGAACCAAATATTAGGACTTCTAATATTAGGAATTCTAGGACTTAGGACCCCTGATAATTTGTATGTGTAATGTTAAAATTAAAATTAAATAAACCTGTTATAGGTTGTTTATTTAATTTTAGTGCCTATATTTGCCCGTTTGCCAGAGAATAGTGTATTTCTTATTTTTTTGACTCCTTGAATAATTTCTGTGCGACTTCTAAGACAGTATAATTTACCCTGGGCATCTCCAATTGGTTCACTACTGTTGTTACTGGTGTATAGAGGTCGCCATTATAATGGAAACGCGTTGTTATACGTGACCTAAGCAAAATACACCGACGACGGTTGAATAATATTGACTTGAAATTTTGTGAAGATTTTGGAATATTTGCTGCTCAATCACGTTCTTAATAGCTGAACGGATCTGGCTGCAATTGGATACCGTTATAGATTATATTATAGTCCAGAATAACACATAGTATATCTTTAGTATATCTTTGGAATTGGTTTCCGTAGGTTTCGGAAATAGGATCGGAATTATAATTATACGTGATGGTTTATAGAATGGCAGGCTAAAATAAAATAATATCATAACACTTTTGTAATCGACAGTCCCACCGTTCCCCTGACAGAATATATAAATTAGGCATAATGACAGTCATCAGCCTCTTCGCTTCTCGTTTGCATCATTCGACAATAGTATTATACATACAATTTGTATGAAACCACTTAGATAGTTAAATGTTGAAATAAATTGTACTCGTACTTACCGGCATGAGATTGAAATTGCGTATAAAAAGTTATTTTTAAACTTTTACGGTATGTTTTTTTATATTCATGATGATTTTATAGGTAGCTGTTTTCGTTGCGTACTTTAACCAAAGTCAGACTCAGTTTTTTATGACAATTATGTGTAAATGTACTTGTGTTTGTAGCATCTTTGCAAAAAAATGGCTACTGTTCTCAATGCGTACATTAACCGAACTGACAACTGTATTCAACTTTTTTTTATACAATAAAAAAACTAAATGTACCTATGTTTTAAAGCTATTTTAGCCAAAAAAATGTGGGGTTTCTCTTGTATTTTAAATGGGAAGTTCATTAAACTACTATTTTCGGCGTGATTAATAATTCATAGTTGGCAATAAATTTATTTTTATTATATTGTTCACATTTAATGGCCTATTAAGTAAATGAAACATATTTATTTTGTGCTAGTTGTTGTTCGCGGCTCTACTCGTATGGAAACCCTTTATTGCTGTAAATAGCCATTTCCGCAATAATAAGTATTATATTATGAGTACTTCTCCAGTTTAAAAGCTAATTAAGAAAATCGGTTCAGCGGTTTAGGCGAGAAAAACAGACAATTTCGCATTTATAATATTTTGGATAGCAATTCAAAACAATCCTTTGGCACATCACATATTATACTTAATACTCTATAGATTAAGATAATTTACTTAAAACTTCATTTCGCGCACGCTTAGGCTGTGAAAAGATCTCCCTGCTGTTTTTTTTCCCTATCGTCTACAATATTAGAAGGTTTTTATAGGGGCAGTGCGAGTGTGATGCCCCTTTTTTATGGCCCTGGTGCTGCACACGTCCAATAGGCCACGATGTCGGTCTCATCATGTGTGCCGTGTGCTTTTCTAATAATATAGGTAATAATAATAACAAAGCCTTTATTCCAACACTTAAGGTAAATACAATTATAACAATGAATTTATAATAAATCGTTCGGTGTGCCTTTGCACTAGATATGAAAGGAGGGGTTAAAAAAATTAGTTGTGCACTACTCGTCATTTTCCCTGATTCGCCATTTTCGTTGATTCGTCAGTTTCCATAATTCGTCAATTTTATCAAAATATTTGATTACTCAATTTCCTTAACTGGTCAATTTCTTTAATTCATCATAACTGGTCAGTTTCTTTAACTCGTCATCTATCATTGTCGGTACAGTGGGTACAGTCAGAAAAACATTGCACCAACGGAGGAGGCAGTAAACTGAATTGAAGAGATCAGATGGTAGTTGCTTCACTGAAAATGACGACGTTTATTCGTTTCGTAGTCATAGGTACTGAAAATGCAGGGTCGAGTGAAAATTGTGCAACGTTTCTTCAAAAACTCCAAGATATTTGAGAGCTCAAGACTTCCAATGATGTATGCACGTCGCAATCTATCCAGAGTATAGTTACTGTGAGCTTCTAGTAGAATCATAATAAAAAGGAATGCTTTACCAATTTTCCGCAGGAATAAACTTTTATCTGATACAAAAGACATCGCAGCTTTAGCGTGAATAACTTCTTCTCGTTTATAAACTAACTATATGATACCCACGGCTTCGTCCGCGTTGATTTCGCAAAAGTAATCACCCCTGACAAATGGCATTATATTTTAGCCAATATACCTATTATATAAAAACTTGACAAATAATAGACTAAAAGCTTCATCGAGAACCACTATATTCATTGCTGAAAATTGATGCAGTAGTTTTTGAGTTTATCGATGTGCAAAGTTCACCTTCGTTTTATGATATGATAGGAAGTTACGGTTTTTTCTCAGGTCGCTTAATATTCTCAATCAGGTATATATTATTTCTAATGTGAGTAAGTGATGTGTGTAAATTGAACTTATGTTATAAGTGTTTATTTTAATATTTTTACAAACTATTCGCTCCACGGAATAAAGAATACCTACTACAATGGAAGTGTGATACTACTTATTCATAAGGGGAACCGCTGTCGCCAAACTCACACACAACCAGTTAATAATACATTGCATATCTTCCATACCAAATTAGCCTAAATTATGCATACTGCAAAACGAAAATACACCTTACTAGTTCGTGTTAGAGATTTCTTTGCTATAGATAAAAGAAATATTTACGGCGATTCGTATTTTGAATCAAAATAACTTTGACTTAAGAAAAACTTCAGATAATCTCTCTCTCTCGCTCTATCTAACTATGCAAACCTTGCAAACCTACGCATACCAGTGGCACGCGTGCCACGCCCACTTACCACTTCTACTTACTTCTCTTTTCTGTGATTCGTTCAATTAATGTTATTATCATTAAAAATTTGTTATTCATTGTTTTATTCTGTTCCAGATATCTGTTATGATATATTATTATATTCTTATATTATCTATATCAGATATACCTATTAGTAAACCTAATCTATGTTATATTTGTATATAATGTACGCAAATATATTTACTAAGTAAACGGAAATTTGTTTTAATAATTCGTAATATGTTTAATTGTCCATTATATAATTATATCCCATTTAAAGGTTGTCAGTAAGAAATCGCGCCTAGTGATACGACCGCTGATTATAATATATTAGCATAATTATTTTTGTAATTAAAATTTTATGAATGTATGCCTAATGCCTACAATATAATGAATAATTATATGGTTACATCCTTGAGGCCGAAGCTAACCTCACCAACTTGTAATTCGGTCCACTTGTTTAATCACGAATGAGACTCTGGCGCAGTCTTTGCCCTCAGAGTTGGGAGGTCAGACGGAAGTTACTCCCAGAAAAGCCAACATACAAACATTTGCCTGGGGCTCCAAGGCGCCAACTTTGGATACAACTAGGAAATCGATGTTCAAAAAAGGAGGAAATTGCCAATTCGGATATTCTCAACTCTGTCCTATAAAGACGGATTTGCAAAATTCCTTTTTTTTTGATAGACAAACATTTTGTTAGAATTCCGCATACACCGCCGTCGAAATAGCTCTCAATGAATTACAAAACGTGATTTTGTTTTAATATGTTTTAAAAATATAGTAAAGAGCATGACATTTGACAGTTTCATTTCCAATAATGAAGACCTATAGAAAATCAGTCATTTCAGGAAAAGTTCTTTTTGAAATACTTATTTATGTAGATCAGTGCATTGTATGCATTTATTCTGAAAAGGTATAATTTAAATTTCGTAAAAATCTCATGATAAGTTTCGGAGATAGACAACGGAACTCTTCATTAAAATGCCAGCATAATCATTCAGTAATTGCTGCATCGTACATTTAGGCATTGTTTATGCAATTTTATAACATAAGATCACGCCTGTATCAGCTAAATAAGTTTGCAGACGTACGCAGTATATTCGATTCTATTTCCGTCGTTATGTTTTTGTCGATTTATTTTTCTTTTTATCAAAAAGTTCTTGTTATCTAGTGAAACATTGACGTGTGCTGTCGCCTTTGTTAAAGACTACATTGTACGTTGTCTTGGTATTTACTTCGCTACACAAAATCCTGTGTACGAAAGCAATTCCCGTTTAACGTAAACAAGCAAACATTAAAAGTTGTCTAATTCAGTGCGATCAATATGCGGGGGCGTATATCGTACGCTGTAAAGACACACGAAATAAGGGAAGGGTAAATATTTGCGAAGAAACAATATTATTTTCTTTCGCAACGGCAACAGAGTCCGCCCAATTTGTAGTCGATATGGGTCCGACTGGCATAGATTAACAGTCATAATTTGCGCAGATATGACAATAATACTTCAAAGGACCAAATTGAAATGGGACCACACGGGAAGCGCCAGCTATCAGATAAAAAAAGAATCATCGAAATCGATTCATCCAGTTGGAAGTTCTGAGGTGGCAAACGTGAAAAAAATACAGTCGAAGAACCTTCTTCTTTTTTGGAGTCGGTTAAAAATTAGAAAGTAATTAAGATAAAAGAATAGCATCTGTCAAGACCCTCTGGGTTGAGGTCACCATTCTAGGAGTATTCCTTGGAAATGACGACTTTTTGGACTCAGCCTCAGCTTTATTAGGCGGGGTGCAGTCAATCCGGCAGTCTGTAGTAAAAAAATGATTTAGTTATAGCAATATAAATTTATCAAGTGGTGCTTATGTGATCTTATTCAAAGTATATAAACACTTATTTCCTACAAAGTTTTATCCCAAATAAACTATTTATTTATGTTCGCATTCATCAATAATTGCACAAAAGACTAATTGGTGCATCTAGGGACAGCTTTTCAAGTAGTAACTCCCAGATTAGTATCTTTTCATTTCACTTAAATGGCAGACAAGAACATTGACCTTGCAGCAGGTGGGAAGTGGTTACCGTCGTTACCGTGGTTTATTTGAATAATTTTTGGTTTAATTTTAACTACTACTGCTCGATTAACTCCGGAAATTGTTTTAGTTACCTACCAATAATTACAATATACAATAATTTAACATTGCATTGAATTTATCTAATTTTTTGAATTCCTAATTTGTTGAATTCCTTTGATTATGTAACAAAATTTTTTTTTGCTGTGTTTTAATTGGATACCTACATTCATACACAATTGTAAAAGATTGTTGATGAATAAATAAATGAAATGAATGAAATGAAACCATACATTACCTACTTACATAAAAATACTGAAACAATAACACAGTACAAATTAACTAATGATAATATTTTCAGCAAATGTGTGTTAGATAAACTTCTAAAGTATGAATCCATCGGGGATTTTTTATGAATCATGAAACGGTAGGTGATGAAACACAAGGTCATTGAACTAAAATGCGATAAGTAGGTACCAAACTAGATTTTATCACACGTATCACTCTTATTTTGAATATCAAATGAAATACAGAAATTAATTATGTAAATCCTATGTAATTAAAAATTATTTGGCTAAGTTTTTTGGAGAATATAATTCATTATCCAAAGTGATCGTAAAACAATGTTAAAAATATATTAAAGCACTATAATCTACTTCGTAATAGAACTGAATAATTTGCGGATTACAAAATATAAAGCTAATCAAATATACTAAATGAAAAACAATTCCTAGTCATGTTATAAGTTATAAGTTGTGGGTTGTGAAGGTCAGATGGCAGTCGCTTAGCGGAAAAAATCGAGGTCCAGCCAAATCCGCAGTTAAGACTGGTAAAGCGGACCCCAGACTTGGATGCGACTGGGATTAACGCTAGGTTGAAGAAGGAGTTATAAGTTTTTTACTGATTTTCTAATGTATGGTTTGGAAAAGAAACAAAATATTCACAAAAGGAGACGACATCATGATAAGGCAATCGGTATGCTCACAAATTAATTAATATGTAATAAGTACCTATGCTGCAAAAACATGCCTCTACTAACGATGGAAACTAATAAATACAAAACAAGCTGATAAATTGATTGATAGGCAGAAATCGAACATTCTAGATCATATCTGCAAACCCGTCATTTAATCTATGTCAATTTGTCAACAAGTCGAGTCACGTAAACCTACCGACCGACCACCGTAAGCTCAGTTAGAAGTGTGTATAAAAACTAAGCTTTGCTTTGAACTTTGAAATTCAAATGTAAAATATATATACCGATACGCCAATACGTCTGGCGGCTTGTTTTGATAGCTTTTTTACGACTTAAACATATAATACAGGGGTGTGTGTACGGTTTATCCGCTTCAAGGAAGAGCAGAGCCGGTTTTAAAGTGGGTTATAGGCATTTTCTGTCTTCTAAAACGTAAGTAGTAAGCAAACGCTTCCGTGAAAGGGATAAAATCAATACGGTTTTATGCTCAAAGAGATCAAAAAGCAGTGATTGTTATGGTAAATAGGGGGAATTTATTGTAGAAGCAAAAAAGAAAATAATATGTACGCAGAACACAAATATTTTGCCGAGCGAAGGCGGCTCTGATTCATACTATAGAAGATGAAGGAAGATTGACACAATATTGCTCTAAGTGATGATAGTGGAAGCCTGGGGGGATGATCAGTGTTAACCCGTCTCCTTAGCAAAAGCAGGCCCAGGGTGTCGGCATCGTGTTCTGCGCGCCTCTCTGTTGGGGAGGGGATTACGATTCCCAACAACACGTCAGGGTCGCCTTTGTCGGGAGCCATCTCGAATCCGAAGTGGCCCGGGTCAAGCTGGGTTGCGAGGGAAATGCTCTATATGGGCCACCTTACACCCTGGCGTCAGAGGACCCTAGAAGTGCGGTTAGTCGGTAAGAGTCCGACATAACCTGCCCCGCTGGCCGCGAGTAGGGGGGGGAGGGGGAGTTTTTTTGCCATGAGGATTTCCGCATGGAAAAAAAGGGTCACCTATGTTGGTAGCCAAGGCCGGTCAATGTCTCCGGCAAATCCTTTCTAGAGCAAACCAGATTTCCCGGCCACGCAGGCTGTATGACGAAACACTCTGTGTTTTAGTCGGTTCGATTCCAAGATAACCGCACCCACTGCCTGGCGGTAAGGTAACCGTGGGGATTTCTGCACAGTAAAAAAGGGCCACAGGTGTAAGTGTTTTGAAACAATAATTTTGAAAAACACGACAAATTAATTGATTGTAGTCGAAACTTTGATTACAGTAAGTTCACATATTGCTGCATAGTCGTTAATCTACGTACGATTCAAATCATGAACTCATTCATAAATAAATATTCTCCTAGGTCCGTTTACGATTCTCTAGATGAGTGTACGTTTAGATCGTAAAAGAGTGGAATTAAGTAGATTTTGCACGTACTTGCGTCACCGACGAAAGCTTCGTATGATTCTCGTCACGTACCGAATATGTGATAGTTGCCCTGACATTGACTGCATCGAGCATGAGGCTCGAATCAATCTTGGATGTGATTTATTGGTGCTTGGGATAAATAAAACTAGATGTCAGGTTTTTAATCAGTGACGTCTAGTTCGACGTTTGATATTCTAAGGGTTGATGGCTCATCTACTGTATATAATATTGCTCTGTCTTTTTGCGAATCTGTAATTTTGAGAAACTGTCTTTTTATTCATATCATTATGCGCCTGAACCATCTGGACTAGTTTTTATTTTTCAACAAGAACGAAAACGTTCAGAACTAGAACTAGGTAGACTATATTTGTAATATTCGAATGGCTGGATTATTTACCTGTCAAAGACACGCTGTAACACAGCGATTTTAATTTCCACATTTATTTTATTTTTCTATCTAGTAATTACTTCAATTTCACTTTTCATGTTCTTTGCTTTATTTGTATTTTGTAGAATTGAAATAAAACAGTAAATATCAACAACGTAGTAATGACTTTCAGCAGTTTCAAATGAAGGTTTTGCACTACTTTTTTCTGTTTTTTTTTCTCTTTACTCTTATAAATTGTACCATAAGTGCAGAATTAAGTCTTTGTCGTGTACACTCCATGTATATCTGTACAGGATTAAAATCTTTCTTTCCTTTCTAGTACTACTACAAAACCTTAAATTAGAGGAAGGGGCACTGATGCAATGACATAAACTTCAATTTCTTTTAACTGTAAATAAAAATGAGTCGTTTCAATTTTAGCATCTATTTGAAAATAATAGTATGCATCAAAACCTCTCCAATGGCTTCATTTTATATTTTTGATAACTACTAAAGTGCGTAAAATCTTAAAATACCTTGAACATTTTTATAACAGCGTAAATTGAAACGCTCAATAAAAGAAAAATAAAGTTGCAACTAATTATCTTTTCTGTTTGTCCCGGAACACGTTTCTCATCGCCACAGTCAAAATGGCGTCAATAAAAAGACAAATTATAAGGTATAAAAGTCGGAATCACTTTCGTATTCTTGTGTAAAAGTGTTTGGCACTAGTTGGTCCATCGCACGGGAAATATTTTCAGCAGAAATGGCAGGATTCCCAAAAGTTTTCTCGCGGCCTCGTATATTTTCATTGTGGAACGAAATGAAACAAAAAATACATTTTTGGAGCGCCCCACGGCCTTATAAATATTATCATTGTAATGCATAATTGAGATTAAAATTTTCTTAATGGATAAAGGTTAGGAATCGCTGATTTTTAAAATTTTCTGTGAAGCTTGTTTTGTTTTTTAAACAAAATTAACTTGTGTTTCTTAGATTTTTGCTCGAGAAGTTAAGTCTAAGATCGAGAATCAGCTTTATATCGAAGTTTGGAGGCAAACTTCTTGCGGTCTTAAACTAAACTTTTTAAATGTTAGGAATTTAGTCCCGTCTGCTACTTGATATCAACTATCTGCGTCTTTGCTGGCAACTTCTCTTCCATAAAATTTTCAATCATACGTACATTACTTATGCGTTTTTGAAATGCAACTAATCAAAGTATTTTTTGTTGTATACCTATGGTATGTGGATTATACACATATAACATAATAGAAAATAGACCAAGCGAAGCGGAGGAGAGAAACCTAGAAAATGGACCCAGGCTTCTAAGAGATCTCCCGTACGATCAGGGTATAACGCTGATATGATGAATTGATGAAGATGACCGTGAATACTGAGGGAGACTAAGAGGTGAACATTGGGCATTCGGTCTACTACTCGTCTACGTCGGTACTACGTAGTATTTAATTGTTTGAGGAAAGTTTTCGCCAATTACGACTACAATAACGTCTCATACGCTATTATTGTTATGTCTCTGAAAGTCACAAAAGCATTTAAATCGATAACTGCTTTGTTTGATAAATAATCTGGCCTGGTCTACATACCCGAATTAAGTGCCATAAACAATAAACGATTCAAAACAACGCTTTATTTTATTACTTGCTATATTATTATGTTAATGATTCATTTCCTGATTTTTTGAGACTTAATGCCAGTATTGTGATTTTTTCATGTTGTTTTCGTACCTCAAAGAGCATGGTAGGCCGTCATCATTCGGTCCCGGTTGCTATATCCTAAAAAGTCCGAAAACTATTGCTTGACTATATTGATCGTCGAAAAAGTATGGCATAGTGGTTTTAGGGAATGGCTATTCAACTATTACAAATGACGTGTTAAGCAAAAATAAGGTAGAATCTAACTTAGTTTCAGCAGAAACTAACCTATAAACAAAAGAAAACTTGAGGACTTTTATTAACCTTCTGCTGACTTTGACATTAGAAATGTTATTATTAGTCATTTCATTTTTATCTTTTAAATCCAGATTAATATATACGAGTACTACTGATACGACATTGTTCTGCTGACACACTTTTTCACTGACATTGACACAGTGGGACAATTTTTGTTCTTTGGCACTACAAATTCAAATATTTACTTTAGGTACCCCGCACATTTATGCCGTCATTTCTTCGATTTTCAATTTTGTCTTGGGAATCGTGGCTAATTTTTCGATATTTTATCCCCATTAACTGGTATGTTTTCTATCGTATCGAGGACAGCCTATCCAGTATTCATCTTGTTCAAAACCCACGAGATAAATCATGATTCTATTCTATCATCATCATCGTCATTAATACTTTCTACAAGCGGTTCGATACCTTTGTTCTTTTTCGTACCGTATAGACTTGGAATTCTTTACCAGCGCATGTATTGTTCCACCTATAGTCCCGGAACCTTTAAGAATTGGAGGAGGTAGGACACGACGGTATCTCCCGTCTGAAATGAGCTGTCCGACTGAGTAGTACTTCCGCCCTACAGAAGACCGCGGACATAATAACCATCGTGTTGTGTTCCCGCTGGTAAGTAGGGTAGCCAGAGCTCACTGTACCCTTCCTAACCTCCCCACGCCTTCCTAACCCTCCCCCTTCCTTTCAGGGTAGACAGCGCATGTGTGACACCCTTAGTGTTGCACATGTCCAGAGGCCACGAATACCGCTTCCCATCAGGTGGGCCGTGTGCTTGTCTGCCACCTACGTAGTATATAAAAAAAACATCAAAATTTTACCCGTACTACCAATTTGTAACGTCTCATCTCATAATGTCCCAACTTCGCAAAATTACATTTAACAATATAGTTGGCATACATAAATCGCTTACGTATTTGTTCTATTTTGATATTCAAAAGCCAGTAAACAAATTAACGCAGATGAAGTCAAGATCGAATTGCTAAAAATATATTATTTGTTGTGTTGTATGTTTACTAATTTGGCTGCTAGTATGTGTAGCCTTGAACGTAGTAATGTATGTTGTCGAGATTAAACTGTCGCTGTATATTGCGGTCGAGAACATGACGTGAATTTCAAATATTCCGGAGCACTTCGGAGTGCTGAGGTCAACGCTTTTGTTTCAATTCGTTTCAATGTTTCAGTTAATCAATATTTTTCATGTTTTATTTTGTTGTTCTGTGTATTTATTTGTTTAGTTGTTTCCGGTGAAATTGAATTCAGTATATTGTAGATATTGTATTCTCCATAATTTTGTATGACTGGATTATCCTTTACTATTACTCTTTTCATTACCTTCTCGTATCTTTCGTTCTACAGAAGGCAACTTAATTCATTCTTGTTCCTGATTTTAAGTCCAGTGACATGGTGTTCATTCCAATATGTCATTTATGTTTTCGTTAATAATCTCACTAATCAAATTTCTAATTAAACTTTCTGAAATTTTACTACCTTTGATTACTTTCACTCTACACCAACCTCACCTCAACTTTTCCAAGAAAATGGTTGCATTGGTTCGTAGACATTCTCGTAGAATACTGAGTCCACACACATCCCTTTATTTCCTGTTATAAATAAAACGAATAACTTGAATAGCACGTTTTATTAACCACTTTTATCGAAGCTCAATCGCTAATCTTTTGGTTTCATGGTTAATTTTTAGTTGTTGTTTTTTTCTAAGTATATGGTTTATTATACCAGCTAATACTTTATCGCTGGAGTTTATTTATAAGTAATGTTTTGAAGTAGGTTTTATTTTTTAATGCTAGTTTACAAAATATATCTAGCATCATAGGGTTAAATGAATAAAAAACATTATTTCAAAATATTTAATGAAACAGTTTAACTCTCCCTTTCAAAGGCGTTTTTGATAATATTCTCGTACATTATACTGTAACTCGATAATAATAGTCTACCACACAAAATGGTCGTCTAAAACGTACATTATTCCAAAGGTTAACGTAGGTAACGATTCTATAATAGTGTTATTCAATCCATCGTGTCCCATTACTTATTCATCGGCATTTCGCATGGCAACCAGCGAATCCTTACTTGATGCTACTATTTACCCCTTCTTTATGCTCCAACCAAGTTGTTTTGCAGCTACCTTTTTCACACATGACTCTAACGTTGTTGTGATAAGGTTGAAATTGATTAGACACTTCATTTTCTGATCGTAAAACCGATTCCCACCTATAATTGCAATGGATAGCGTATCAAGTGTGCTTTTTCCCTAGACTTGTACTGTAGCGTATATTTATGGAGTCCTAAACATGGAACGTGTTGAATATTTTATTCCAGATTTCTGTATTTATTTTTATTTAAGATGACTGGTATTTTATTTTCCTTTTATTTACTTGAATATACGTACCCTCGTCAAATTGGTAATGGGAGTGATTAAGAATTTTGTTGTTGTGTGTTAGGTGACGAGTTTTTTCATGAAACATTTTAAGCTCTGGTTTGCAATTTTGAGGATATTTATATATTTCTTAAAAATATCTGGTTCGTTTGATTGTGGCCAGAAAAGGAGCTACTTGATAAATGAGTCATGAAAAGTGGTGCATACGTGACTTGCTTGCGTTCTCTGTGGATTTAACCCTTTTGAAATAGAAATAGTCGTCTGAAATAATAGTCACCTGCTTTGCAGAAAAAACAATGCTTTACAGGTTACAGGTCTTAATGCATTGGAATTCGATACCCAAATACTTGTTAGTTTTACGTCTACGAATATTTTATCTGGTCAAGTATTTTTTTCTTCCTAAAATTTTAAACCTTTCTAAAATATTAACTCACTAATATACGATAATAGCAAGAATATAGTTCCATCTTTAAATATGAAACCGTATAGCAACTGAATACAGTTTATTTTCGAAACTTTAAATTTAGAAAGTAAATTCAGCCATTACAGATAATACTGATTAATTCTACCAATTGGAAATAGATTACAGACCCAATGAATATTTAAAACGGTTGGATCAAACGTACTTTAATAGTACGAGCTTTTTGATGAGTCTAACAACTTAATTGTGGCCCAAAGTATGGTACAAGTGATGGAATTCCAGCTATTGATTTTGGTCTTGTCAGCGATCATTTGTTACAATTTAAATTGGGGAAGTCCAGTCATTAGGGGAATGTTGATTAATTCTGCTATTATTGGAAGTGAATTATAGACCCTCAATGAATATTTAAAATTATTGGATCAAACATTCTATAATAGTCTAAGCTCATTGAAGTAACAACTTAATTGGATTATGGCGCAAGTGAGAAACTCAACGCATTTATTTTGATTTGAGTGACGTAAATTCTCGGTAGCTTTTTTTATAATTTTCATCGATTTCATCATATAAGGTCCATGAATAGACTGCACCCCGTTTGATAATAAGCTAAGGTGGGTTTGTCTTACTACGGTAGCTTTTTTTATGTCGGTGACTCCCATTCCAGAGACTTTACCTTTAGCTTACCATCAGGCGAGGTGAAGTCATGATGAAGTATCCTCAGTGCCACCATTTCTAGGGACAGCATTTAGAATGGTGGCTACTACATTTTATATAATTGAAAATGACTAAACAAATCGGCTGAACAGAGACTGGTTGAACAATGCACTGAGGTAAATATAAAAAAAGCAGTTTAGGAGACTCGACGTGGTGGCTACTCGACATAGTGGGACTCGACGTGATGGCCACTCGACGTGACGGCTTCAACCAAATATAAAAACAAAGAAGAATACGCAACATTGAACTTTGTTATTGATGACAATGACTTTCAACAACAAGTTGTGCTATTTTCATCGTAAAACAATCGATACACCTCAATAGATAAAGCTGTTGTTGTTATTCATTTTTTTGAAATCTACGAATTTGATAAAAATTGTTTTCTTCACCCATGTCCTTGTTACACTTCCTGGCATCCTTTAAAAGTACATTGTCCGCTATCATACTTCTCTTATCCATAATTAGGTTTATCTTGACCTTAAACAAAAGCAACTAACATCTGAACCCCCAAAATCGAGAGGAAAGCCTTATACCAGAGCCTCATCTCAGCATATATACCGGCAGATTTTGGACCGGCTGGTTGGCTTGAACTTAGATCTTGGTGGGTCCCACCCATAAACTTAGTGGGGATGAATGGATATTTGTCACTTTTTCAAGCAAAATGGCTACATTACCCAACAACATTTGATCCTGCCTGGTAATCAAATCCTTGACCCAATTTAATAATATAGCAGTCTTCGCCGCCCGCCCACCTAGACAAAGAAAATAATGCAAATTATACAAAAAATTTCGATACTTGTACCAAACGAAAATAAAGCTATTTGCGACAGTATTGCATTGGACATGTAATGCACTTGATTGTACCTATAGAATAATTGTCTTTGATTCTTTTATTTTGTAAAACATGAAGCTATCTACCATACAAAGAAAATGTAAAAGGAACCCGTTTTACTGAGACTTTATCTTTAGCTTACTATCAGACGAGGTGAAGTCATAATTATCGTGACCGACATTAAAAAAAAACAATTTTGGGTACAACTCAATCAAAAGGAGGTAGGACACGACGGTATCTCCCGTCCGAAATGAGCAGTCCGACTGGGGTAGTAGGTACCTCCGTCCTACAGAACACCGCGGCCATAGTAGCCATCGTGTTGTGTTCCCACCGGTAAGTAGGGTAGCCAGAGTTCACTGTACCCCTTCTCCCACCACCACTTCTTAGCCTCCCCAACCCTTCCTAGCCCTCCTCCCTTCCTTTCAGGATAGGCAGCGCGTGTGTGACACTCTTAGAGCGAGATGACCGTTCCTGATACGGGAAGATGCCTCCATGACTCCCTAGTTTAAGTTTTTACAACATTTTTCTACGTGCTGTATTTTTTTACTACTTAAACTGACTGAATCTAATGACGCTTGTCTCGTAGTGGTTGACTAATGTGTGTTCGTGCAAACTTGTATACATAAGCAATGTGGCTGACTGACTCTAGCGTCATCAGTTTTATTCTTCAACGCGTTCCATCCTTAAGTTCTACACATCCATGGTGGTAATTTACTCGGCTATCACTAGCACCTCATTCAGCCCGATTTACAGGCGCGATTATATTTTCTATCTGGTTGTAGTGTTACCCAGCTGCGCTTTATCCAAACTTCGTGATTTCACTACAATCTGCATAAATCTGAAACAGATAAGCACTTCCATAATTATAATAGGTCAAGGGTTCATTACACCGACTTTGTAAGAATCCTTTTGCAGCACAATGCTGTAATAAAATATGTAGTGTTATCGGTGTATCGCTCATTCAGTTTATGGTAGCGCTTGATATTAATTTGTATTGCTTTTAGCGGTGTACTTTGCATTGGCATCGGAAGGGTTACTTGACTTTTGTTGAATAAGTTTTGTGAACTGCTGTATGATTGGAAAAATATTCACAAGTTAAGGAAAAATCGCTCTAGTAATATTATTAATAGAAGGCTTTTACAGAGTCGGCAGCGCGAGTGTGCCTTGTCACCCCTGGTGTTGCACACGACCATAGGACACGGTGACCACTTCCCATCAGGTGGGCCGTGTGCTTGTCTGTCACCTAAGTGGTATAAAAAAATTAGATAAGAAAGCCATGATTTAGTTCTAGTCTAATCTAATATTGAGCTTTTTCTTCATTACCTATTGGTTATTCCGTATGACCGTATAGGGCAATTACAAAAAGAAAGAAACAGAGACTTATTTGTGTTCACTATTACTGACCAAACAAACTTTGCTGGCTAATGCGTTCTCTTTGCAATTCTAGTTTCATAAGTAAATACAGTCACCGAAGCGGCTATGAGCAAGAGTATTTTTTTTTCTGGGATACAATCTGGTTTTTTAATTTATTCTCGATTTTAAAACCGTATTTTCAATCTTCGTCAAATAAAAAATTGAAATCGTTTTGCGTTCGATCATATATTATCCTTTATTTGGTCCTTGGTCCTGTATGTTCATTAAATTATTTCAACTTGAATTTTGTTAGAAAATCGCTCTAGTACGAGTAGTATGGACGTGGACATGGATTATGAAACACAAAATGGAAAATTACGCTTTTTAAACTATTAAAACACGAAAAGCAACCGAAACAGTCTAGAATGTCTAGATAATAAAGTAACACGTAATAAAACTCGATAAAATCCCCTAAAATAGGTTTTGAGTCCTTACTTTTATTTCAAGATTAGAAATAATTTGACAGATTAGGAACACCTCAATATTCAGGTTGAATGTCATTGTTTTGAACGTGAATAATAATAGACTTGTTTCCTAATCTATCAATTTCAATGCCAATGACTTAGGGTATCATTCTTTATCAACTAAAAATAAAATAATAACAGAAATTCATGTGGTGATCACGGTTGACATCATCATCGGAGAGTGACACCGTGTGCAACAATCCGTACCTCGGAGGGCATGTTAAGCCGTCTACGGTCTATGGCAGTCTTTACAGGTTGTTGGAGCCCTAAAAGTCCGACAACTTATCTAACTATTATACGTAAACGGGAATTAACGCGATACACGTTAAAGGTATATATATACATACCTTTGGATGCCTGACGTTTCGACCAGGTTACACCGGCCGTGGTCACAGGCTGACTGTTTCAGCCGTGCACGCCCTCCGTCTACATGAATTCCCGTTTACGTATAATAGTTATGGAACGCGAAAGTTTAAAAGTTAATAAAACTTATCTAACTGCCACAGAACATTAAAATACAGTAGAAGTAGTATCTAAGTAAAAACACAAAGAAATCGTTGTCTCCAAAAAAAAACACTCACACAGATTTCTAATACTACTCATTGGATGTATTTATTGTTCCATAAATATAGGAAAAGTATAATTACAAACCTTATTTTACTGAAACAAACTTATTTTTGATAAGTATATTTTTTTATCTATGTATATAATTTATGAACCCCTTCAAGTGAGCGATTGTTTCAGTTAAGTGAACTTTTTGGCGACGCAACCCCGCCCTCATGCTACTTCTACTTGTAGATGTTTTTTTTGTTCTGTGCTAACTACAGAACTTTGATATCGATAATGAGTTGTGGAGGTGAGATGGTAGTCACCTTACGGAAAATAACGAAGTACCTACGCCACTTCGTATTTAGACTGAAAAGCCGACCACGACTGAGTTGGGAAAGGGCTCGGAGGACGGTGATGATGATAATGATGATGAGTGACGCTGAGGCCTCCGAATTAGAAGGTCCTAGAAGGAAAAGACATTTTCAGATATTGGACGTTTTACTAGTAAGTCGTTTTGTCACTCTAGACAGAGAGTTTTCATTTTATAGACGTATAGACATGTGGACCTTCTGCAAACAATGACATTTTTCCCTTATGGACCTTCTGATTCGGAGGCACGCTGAGTGCAGCAATTTGATAAAAAGTCATAATCGACTTTAAATCGATAAAAGAGAATATAATTATGCAATTTGCTATACCTGATACTTAAAATCGTTTATTTCATTCTCGCGATGAGATATAACTTTGATCGCTACTAAAAACAAAAAAAAGCTTGTTACACACGTCCATAGACCACGGTAACCGCTTCCCATCAGGTGGGCCATTTACTTGTCTGCCAGCTAAGTTGTGTGAAAGAAAATGTATTCAAAAGTTCGAAATAATAATGTTGCGAAATAAAATTATTGATTTTTGAGTTCAAAGTTATTATTAGCTCAAGTAATTGATGAAATACTAACAATTACAGTAGTCATTGCCTAGGTTTCTTTCTATCTTTGGACGCATGTTAAAACAACATACATGTTTTAACATGTATGTTGTTTTTTGCGTGTAAATTATACGCAATAAAAGTCGATAAAATCCCTGAAAATAGATTTTGAGTAGGAAGTACTGTTTATTCAAGATTAAGGATAATTCGACAGATTAGGAACACCTCAATATTCAAGTTGAATGTCATTGTTTTGAACGTGAATAATAAAATAGACTTTTGTTCCTAATCTATCAATTTCAATGTCAATAACTTACAGTATCTTTCTTTGTCGTAGATATTTGTTTTTCCATTGCCAGACTGCTACAATTTCACCACATTATGTACGAACTAATAAAATTCGACTTTAAATTACGCATTTGTATTTATGATTGATTTTTCAGTACTTAAAGTTTACTTTATTGAAATGAACGCTATAAACGCTAGGGATGAATGGGAATGATACACTGGATGCAGGCACGGTATTTAATTCAAACTTATACAAATTTTCACTAATTTACACATAGTACAGCAACATACATCGCCGCGGAAATTTCACAACTGAATTCAACTCTTCTTTTTTAATGTCATATAAATTTCAAAAATCATGCAGAACACAAACCGTATAAAATAAAAAGCAAAATAAAATCCAAAAAGTATTGTTCAGAACTCAGCTAGCCAGCCGTTACGAGTCGAACCTAACGAGTCGCTTACAAACGCTTTATCAAAATGACCATAACTATCTTCTTTATGACTACTGCCTTTCTCAAAATGACCACTCTACCAAAATTTAGGAAATCTAAACAAACAAATAAAAGAAAAATATATTGACAGAAGTAGAAAGTGCCTACCTACTACCTACCTATTTATTTCATTATTGAAATAAGTTTTCAAGTGACTATAGAAAACTAAAGTGACTTTTAGCAACAAAAAGATTACATGTATTTTATGAGAGCTTCCGAATCCGCCCACATTATGATTGATTTTCCTGCGATCCTCGTGGTTCAACTAGAACCTAGTAGTAGTAGTACCCAGGGTAACCACATTATAGCCGTTATAGACTTTTTTTATACTACGTAGGTGGCAGACAAGCACACGGCCCACCTAATGGAAAGCGGTCACCGTGGCCTAAGCCTATGCAACACTAAGGGTGTCACACACGCGCTGCCTACCCTGAAGGGAAGGGAGAGGGCTGGGAAGGGGTGGGGTTCAATGAGCTTTGGCTACCCTACTTACCGGCGGAAACACAACACGATGGTTATTATGGCCGCGGTGTTCTGTAGGGTGGAGGTACTACCCTAGTCGGACAGCTCATTATAGACATGTTGGTATTTGATAAAGTTGACATTATGGACAGAATGGTCAATTTGGTACAGTACAGTAGACATTTTAGACAGTAGACATTTTGATAAAGTATACTTTATGTACCTAAGCCGATTTGCATCAAAGACTTTTTTACTGTACAAAACGTCACTTTGTCAAGGGTGCGACAAGATTGGTATATCGGAGTCGTGGCCGCAGGCGTGGACTTAACCTTGCTAAATTTGTTCCTTCCTTGACAGATATCGGCCATAGATAGCAGGCAGTTTTGTCTCTATTTATTGCGTGTGAATTTCAGCCCACCTGATGGGAAGCGGTCACTGTGGCCTATTATGGATGTGTGCAACACCAGGGGCATCACACTCGTGTTGCCGATCCTGAAGGCGAGGGGACTAGGGAGGAGGGGTTCAGTGAGTTCTGGCTACCCTATTTCGGGAACACAACACGATGGTTATTATGGCCGCGGTACTACCCCAGTCGGACTGCTCATGTCGGACGGGAAATACCGTCGTGTCCTCATAAATAGCTACACCTAGCTTTTTTGGACATAATATCCTTTTCAATTTAACAAATCGCAATCAAAACATTTTACAATAGATTTTAAGTTTGACCAAGACCTTTCAAATAAAATCCGCTCAGTAGCTTTTTATCTATCGTAAACAAACAGACGAACGTTCAAAACTTCCAAAAAATAAATATTTTATGTTAAAAACATAATATTTAACCCAAAGAACAAAGAAAAGATTATGTATATTACAATAACAAAAGAGTAACGATTATGTTTATCGAAATTCCACGACCTAGACTAGCTGGACTCAATTTCAGCCCTAATGGCGGTGCATAACATGTCCTAGTAGATGTATTTATTCATTATTATACTACTATTTAACCTGACGATCCTCGCTAATGACTGTTCGCCTTATCTGGCCATAATTGTCGTTCTCATGTTCCACCTGACGCGAACAGGTGACATGTCACAAGCATACCCTCACTGCTATAATTATGCACATACTAAGTCCATGGCGTGACAAATAGCCACATTGTTATTGCGTCGTGTACATATTAATGCATGCGGTTTCGCGTATGTTTGTATTTTCTTATATAAAATATTGTTTATCAGTGGTACTTAGATAGGTTGTTTTTTTTTAAATCAAGATTATTTAGACGATAAATAAGCTTGGAAATGTGCTGTTCACTCAACATGCTACTCAAACTAATAACTGTATCTAGACTAAGGAAATTATTGTAAATAGACCCTAGCTAGAGAGAGATAGATAGAAAAAACAGCCTACTCAGTTTCTTGCCGGAGTCTTCTCAGGTCTGGACCGCGTTTCGAACTGGTGGTCCATTTGCTTCTAGTTTTAAATATTTTTGATTTTGACGTTTTGTAAGTGCCGCATTAAATGGTCTATAAAGAATAAATGATTTTTGACTTTGACTTTGACTATATTGGACATGTCTACATATATATTCACCTCGCCTGATGGTAAGCTAAAGGTAAAGTCTCAGGACCGAGGGGACATACATCGAAAGTGATACAGTGGAGGCCCTCTGGTTTTTTTTTGGAATTATTGTCTACAGAATGGATTTTGATCCGATTATTTGTTTGAAAGTTTTGGTCAGACTTAAAATCTAACTCATGTTCAGTATAATCGGAGATATAAACGCGAAAACCAACCTCCACGCGGGCGGAATCGAGGGTAATTTTTAAATATTTAGTCCACCCGATAAGGTGAAGTTCAATGTAGTATCACCATTTTTAGTTGAAGCCCCTAGAATGGTGTTCTGTACCCAAACGGCCTCGATAGATTCGCTCCGGCACAGAATCACCACATCTCAAAATGACAAAATTTCAAAATGACCACATCTTAAAATGACCACATTTCCAAATGACCACATCTCAAAATGACCACTTCTCAAAATCCTACCTTTACTATATTGAATACACAGACTATCATAATCTTAACAATCTCATAAAATCTAGTATCATTAAAATAAAATATAATTTCTGGTTTAGTCATTAAAAATACAAACAACCGTACATTCTTGTTATTAGATATTAAACGTTGGCAATGAACGTTCAATGTCATGTGGGCTGGAATTCCGCACGGAGCGTAACGTTGAAAAAATCCGGAAGAGCTCTGCGGTGTGCGCAAACGCATGTTTTATGGTAATCACCACAATATATACATATATGACAGAAAGCATTTCTATGTTACATCCTTGAGTGTCGGCCAGTTCCGCATCATGTGGCGCCTGTGTTTATTTACAAGCTTTTATTTAACTTACTCTGTTGTTTGTTAGTTTGTTAGTATGGGTCAAATCTTAGAAGCCTGATTAGAACCACTACCTGACGTTAGATTGAACTCATATTTGTTATACTTGCGTATCTTCAGTGATAATACGATAGGCAATAGTAAACTAAATTGCAATAAAGACTTGGATTTCTTTACCAGCGCATGTGTTTTCTTCCTTCTATAGTCCCGGGGCCTTTAAGCGGGGCGTAAAAAAAGTATTTGATGAGGCCGTCAAGCTGAGGACCACCGCTGTAGCACTATCGGTGTATGTAGTGGTGATTCCGGTCCTGAGACACTTTACCTTTAGCTTACCATCAGGCGAGGTGAAGTCATTTTGACGTGTCCGACATAAAAAATAGTATTATGGAACTGTGAAGTTGGTCTGAGTGAAACTCCTTAACTAAACAAGATAAAACAATCGAATTTGACTTTCAGAATTTTGCTTAAATTCTCAAGGTCAATGTTATATCTTTTTTATACCACTTAGGTGGCAGATAAACACACGGCCCACCTGATGGGACCAGGTGCGTCACAGCAACATTAAGTAGCAATATGGTACCCCTTATTTAATTTCATGCTAAGTAACGGTATGGCACACCTTACTCAATATCTATTATGGTGGAACCCTACCTACTTTGCTATTCGCTATTCGCCTATTCGATGAAATTCCTATAGACTACCTACTAAACCCTCCATGATTCGTCATATAAGAGCGACTAAGGCGAATATTCATGCGAATAAAGCAAATAGGTACACACGAATAAGCACTCCCTACTTCGTTGTATACACGTGAATAACGAAGTGGGGCGCCTTCATTAAAATGACAGAAGTCTTACCCTTAATTCCACACCTGCCTTAGTAGTAAAAAAATACTTACTATTTCACTATGAAAATGAAGGTGTTTCATACACAGAAAACACTTAGAGCGACTTAATTATTGAAGCGGTTGAAACCCATAGCCCATCATTAGTAGCAGATAATTAAAACACGCCTATGAGATAGAAAAGTATGAAATTACTTCGATTAAATATTAAATACAAGCATTTACTTGCGGGTAGCGTAGTGTATGGTGTTAAAGCAAGAAAATAATATTTTCTTAACGTAAAAGGAAATACCAACATGACAGGGTGATGTTTTGTTCGATATATTACAATTTGCCCCACAAAGTCCTCACTGGTGGGGCAAAATGGAATGCCTGAAAGTGCATAGTTTAATCTACCTTACTAGATACATCTTTAGAGGGGCAGTTTCTACTGATCAAAAATTGGTGAATCCTGTCCCACTAGGGTTGATACTTACCTAAAAGTTCTTGTAAGTTGTCTAATATTGCCCCACTAGTCGGAGTTGCTTGGAGGGGCAAAGTGGAATAATTCAGCCTACTTTGATTCCCGTTTTCAATGTATTATATAATGTATTTTTACGAATTATAAGTATATATAAGCGATAATAGGGGTAGTCTTCAGAATTATTGCACTTATTGAAATAATCTTTAACCATTTACAATGGTTTGATATAAACTAAATCTCATATAAACCGAACTGAAGTGAGATTGCTAGTAGGTATATACTTGTAAAGTTTGGATACTTATAACGAATGAGTCCTGAGCGAGAACAAATCAAATATGTACATTGGTAGGCAGACAGTCAAGATCGACAGAACATATTCGTACACCTACGAAATTCCTGTCTTGTCTCGAAACCAGCGCGCTTGCATGAAAGTTTTAATGACAGTAGAGGAAGCGCGTGAAATGGGCACGTACTAAAACAAATTGTACAGGATAGTCTGTATATATATTTCTACACCATTTTATTTTGAAGTAGCTATTCTTGCGACTTCGCCCGCTTGAATATAGATTCATAAGGCTTTATTATTTTTGCACGGAATCCATTTTTTTTTCAATATCAAAGTAGTAATATGTTACGCTTAATTATAGCTAACTGTCAGTGAAATTCCCGTTCAAATCAGCCCAGTCAGTTTCACAGATAGTTACCGCTTTTTGTAATTTGTATCTATCGTAGGTACAATATTCATAAGTATTGATATAAAATTACAAGTAGACACTTCAGTTTTTTCTAGGTACCTATTTGTATAGATTAAAAACATTATTCCCGTGGAATCAAATCGCATGTCTCCAACAGAAGGACTTTCAGGAAATACAGGTTGAAATTACATGTGCGTTAGTGAAACTATTGGGCATGCCATAGCTGTCAGTCATGAGAACCAATGGTGGCAAGGCACGGGGAAGGTTCTGTGGTGGTCGCGGTTTTAGGGAAACTAACTACGTACAAACCGAAATTGGATGGGAAAGGTCGTAGCTTGCGGCTTAGGAAAAATAGAAAGACTTTGTTTGTTTTAGTATTGTTATTTTATTTGAATTTATGTAATGAGAAAGAAAAATTTCGCAAAGCGATTGCAGCTATTAAATTGACTTTTTTATATTTATATTGGACACGTCAAAATGACTTCGCCTCACCTGATGGTACGCTAAAAGTAAAGTCTCAGGAGCGGAGGTTTTTTTTATATCGGTCACGTCAATATGACTTCACCAAAAAAAAAAACTTCACATCGCCTGCTGGTAAGCTAAAGGTAAAGTCTCAGGAAGGGGCCCCCATTACATACACGGACACTAAGAATGCTTTTTCACGCTCCGCATACAGGACCGGGACCGGGACTGTAGGGTTACCACTAAATACACCGATAGTGCTATAGTGCTATATTATATTACCTTATAGTTACTTAACAACTAAACTATTGACGCTTGTAAGTAGACGTCTAACGAAGGATTTTTCACCATTTAAATACAATTTAGCCCCGCGTAGAGTCATGATTGATCGTTAATTTATATGTCACCTAATAGTTACAAAACTCAAACACACTTCTCCTAAAGCTGCACCCATGACGCGAACATAATTATCTGAGCACACAGACAGAATTGATGGATAGCTCGCACAGGATATAAGGCAGACGAAACAAAAAAAGATCGGCTTATTAGCGCTCACGACGTAAATGATCGCAAGTGAAACGACCTCGGGTATTATTGGATAAGGGTGGGTGACCTGGGCAGGGGTGAGGGGTGAAACATTTAGTTAAGACATTAGATTGATACGTTTAGTTTGGAATGAGGTAAAAACAATGATGCAGTACTTAGAAGAATCTACACAGCGCTGTATGAGATATATCAACTGAGAATAGCCTAGCTAGCTTGTAAATTATGGCTTTTGGAATTTTGACTATTTCTCTGGTTTTACTCAACCGCTTAGGCGTGAAACAAAAATTAACCTCATCAAAATTCATTCAGTAGTTTTTGCGTAAAACACGAATAAACAGACAAACAGACCGAAATTAAAAAAATATATTTTTGTGTAATCATTCATTTAACATAACCCAAGCTTTTTGTTTCCAATATATAGACACAGCAGGCTAATAAATAATTCTATAACAGTAGGTACCTATAGATATCGATGGGTGACCGCATAGCAAATAACGAAGTTTGTTTCCACTTTAATAATTTTTATACTTCTTCTTCTCCTCAAATGTTTTCTTTTATCTTTCAAAAGACACTTTTTCATTAGCATTCAGCCAGTTCTTCCGCTTCTGGAGTTTCAAGGTAATCTCGGAAGTCTGCAACACTTGACAGTGCTATATTTATATCTATTGCATGCAAACTGTTGACATATTCCATTAATCGCCTTTGCAACAACCGCAGGAAGTGCTGGGGGGCTATTTTTAGCCGACACCGCACTTCCACACATCATGTGAATTTATTTGATGTTGGTTTTCCTCTATTTTTGCTGAACTTTTACAATCTCAGGTTAAATGCCCAATACTACGCATAATTATTATTATTATCTAGATGGGTAATTTATTTTGCTTGCGTTCTTAGAAAGTAAGGATAATACTAATAGTTTGTAATGTTTTGCTTATTAGTTTCCAAAACATGTTTTGTACAATTACCAGGGAAATTTCAAGAGAATACACTGAAACTATAAGCAAAATTAATAAATAGAAAACACTCTACTGCTTACCATTTTCAGCAACTGTTAGTACTATTTATAGACACACTAGATATTCTATACGTCTTCACCCGAGAAATCGCATATTTTCAACCTAATGGGAAACTTTTCTAGAAATATAAAGTAGTTTAAGTGTTATTCTTGAGTATAATCTATTCAGCCCCCGTAGACAAGTGTCATAGCGTAAATCGCTATCGTTTCGAATAGATTAGGTCAACCAATCACATCCAAGCTCGTCGCCGGCGTACGATGCGCGCGCCGCGGCGAAATCACGAGCTGGAGTGTGATTGGTCGACCTAAACTATTCGAAACGATACGATTCGATCGAATAGAATAATTTTGCCACTTGGCTACGGGCACAGGTACATTAACTAGTAGATGTATCGAATTGTAAGTAAGGTTAGATAGGCTCTGAAGATCTGGGTTGAGATCTAAGAACATCAAACTATTCTCAAGTAAGGTGCGTAGCTTGCTAAAAATGTATTTAGTAGGACCGATTCCACTATGAAATTTAGGATATTCCATTTTGCCCCACTAGTTGAGCTTTAAGGGGCAAAATGGAATATTTCACACAAAACATCGCCGTTATTAGACCTCCGCTCCTCAAATACTTAATCCAAAGCAAGGACGATTTCGTTCACAGTTCACAACATGAAACAATTATAAATAGCGTTTAATCATCGTCGCAATATCGCCAGCTACAACGATTACTAATTTGACAAACGTCAAAAGGAAGAGTGCACATTAATCTCTTACAACCTCGGTTGCGTTTACATTACACTCCAGAAATATACGCGTTTCCTTTTGATGTAGGTAAACGCATTCGGTAGCAGGGATTTTGTGTGACGAGAGGAATTTATTACAAACGCATGTATATTCCTGTAGCCATAGGCATGTACACTCATTGTAACTTGCCCTAGATTTGTCTACGAGAAAACGCACGCGTGGTCCTGAAAAACCTGAAAGATGACATGCTAAATGGAGTATGGGCACAAGGTCGACTATTAACGATGGAACAATTTCTTGCATGGTTTCTTTTTGTAGTGTAATATATATTTTATTATAATTTTATGTATGCGGACAATATTCTCTTCGGACGGCCTCTGTGGCGTAGCGGTAGTGCAGGAGGCGTGGGTTCGATTCCCGCTCAGTATAAATATTTGTATTCATGAATATGTCGTATTTGCATTGGTCTGGGTGTTTCTATGTATATGTTTCAGCATCCTAGAACCCATAACACAAGCTGGTGGAACTAAGCTTACTTTGGGTCTAGAGTGCGCTGTGTAGAATGTTGTAGAATTTTTTTTTTATTTATTTATTTATATTTATTTATTTATTATCATAAAAAAATTATTAAAAAATTCGCGCGAATATACCACCTGTGTAAAGTCCTCTATTTGCCATTTGACAACTAGTTTGCTTCCGTTTCGTCACATTCGGTCCACTTCGCATTTGGTCAAGTAAACGGGCATCGGTCTTTCGACAGATGTGGCCAGCTTACATAAAGCAAACACAAAAACATAGTGGAGAAAATTCCTTACGGGTGGTTGGAGTCACTCTTCAACCGATAAAACTGCAAAAAAAGTCACGTCACCAAAATATATTCTTATTCGTATTTATTTTAAAAGCAAACCCAGAAACATAGGTTACAATGTGATGTTAAAATAGAAATAGGGTACATGATAATGTTCCGCTAATGGCATACAAGTATTATTAAGTTGCATTACAATAAAGAAATTCAGATTGGTCAAAGACACCCAAGAGGCAAATCTATAGAACTACTAGCTGTCTTCCGCGGCTCCGCCCGCGTGGATGTCGAAATCCGTTTCAAAAACTATCCTATCTCTCAACTTGGATCAAACTGCACATGGTGTGCGAATTTTATTATAATCGGTTAAGTGGTTTAGGAGTCCATTGAGGACAAACATTGTGACACGAGATTTATATATATTAAGATGCTGCCTTATTCTAGAAAATTATTAAACAATAATGAACTGTAGTAGATACGCTATCTGTTAATTATTATTGACAAATTCCTTTAGGAGCTTTCCACATTATCATGTCTTCGTAAAATTTTATAATATCGTTAACATAGCCGTTCAAGTAATACAGTTCTTATCATCTTTTGTTTTCGTATTCAGAATATCAACGTTGCATTATCTCGTTAAAATTTAACAAGAATACTCCAGGGATTAATTATTAGCTAAATTTGATAATATTTTATGAATTAGGACTTTTGCCAAATAAAACCAAGAAATCTAAGAAATAAGACTTAATAATTATTCTATACTTTTATAATAAAGAGGCCGAAGAGGACTTCTGGATTAATCTTCGAAACTACTGTACCTACTTCTTGGAATAATTATTTCACCATTTGAAAGGTACATTATCCCCGATGGACATACTCGTAGGTATAGTTAAATTAAAGCGAAATCAGCGTGCGTTGTTCTGTAGGTGTTACATTATGGGTTCTCGAATAGTCTATATTCACAATTGAACCCGCTAGATTGCAATGCAATCGAAACAAAATGGCAATGTTCTAATAGAACAACATTGTAATATCCAATACTTAATTGTATAAACCGATCTGCTAAACATTTCCTGTAAAAAACATCTAGGGAATAAATTAATATTTACCAAAAGCGGTCCGAGAAATTTTCTTCACATCTTTTTCATGAGAATATAATGAAGACATTCAGTTCACGATCCGCAGCTAAAATCACGGTCCATGACGTATTAATTAAAAGTGAACAATTCCAACTATTAGACGGTACGTTTGGCAATAATGGTGGACTTCGCGTGGAAATGTGAAAGAGATTAATATGAGCCGTACCGTAGGAATTCCTTTGCCACGCGTTTGAGGTGAAGCGTCCACTGATAGTGAAAGTACGGCAGCTACTCTTCAATAAATTGCTCGTCTCATTATTAAAAAGTTTGTGATTTAACGTTGCTTGGTATTTATTTCGTATTTATTTGGACCTGTTTGTTTGGGTCACATCTAATAATTGAAGTGTCCTTTCAGTTGTCTGATTGGTTTGATATTTGGTAGAAGTCTTTAGTTCCGATGAAAATACAATTTTAAACCGCTTAACTTAAAAAATATTTTTTCACATTTTATTTGACTAATCTCCAGTGTACAAATGAGTAGATCATTCGATTATGATCAAACATGCATAAATATGATTTTAAGCCTGACCAAGAACTTTCATCAAAATCTGTTCAGTAGTTTTTACGTCCATCGCGCACATACATACAAACGGATAAGAATGGAAATTAAAATATTATTTTTTGTGTTCAGTATCCTTCATATAACCTAGTATTTTTTGAAATATCTCCGATGTACACGCACAGCTACTTTACAACTAGAGACTAGGCTTCAGTTGCGGTTCTACTTGTCAGTTATACTGTTTCTTTTATCATGTCATGCCAATATTTGATGACTTCCATGTCTTAGCGGTAATTCAATCGACTGCTAAGTCGAAGGTTGCGGGGTCGATTCCCTCTCAATACATATATTTGTATGCATGAATGTCTATAGCATAGCATTATGTAGTAAATAGAGGCGGTCGCCATATAAAAACCATCTCACAATATTATATCTTCTACTGCACCCCGGTTTGTGACTGTGAGCGCGCACGATGCGTGTGACAGTTGAAAGTTTGCCAAAATGTAGCACGGACCGACGGCGCATTAACTTGGATTCCACCCGAGCCGTTCTGGACACTCCTCCAAGCAAGTTTTACATCAAATTCATTCAGTATAATACTGTTAATTTGCGAAAGAATTTCAATTACTTGACTGGTTGTATGGCTAACTAGTTTTGGATTTCCATTTTTTGAATTGCTCATAACTTTTTATCCATATTATCTATTCTCCCTTTTTTACATTTCTTACCTGTAGTTAACAAGAAACATGGCCATAGTATCCGCTTGCCATCAGGTGATCTGTGTGTCTATTGCTGTCTTAATGAAACACCACCGCTTTTACAACGTATTTTACATTATCATAATGATACTCTATACGGAAAATTATGGTCACAGGCAGCGCTGTATTGCTGGAAATAAAGGTGACCTCCATCTTATTTTAGTCAGTTTAAATCTGAGCAATTATATTTACTGGAACCGTAATATATTGGGACGTTAACACCGCAAACCCCTCGTGGCCATGAACCCTTGAAAAGGGTTTGAAACGTCAGGAAACGTATAATGTTGAAGAAACCGCATTAAGATGCGTAAAACATTTGTTAGCATAAAACCGGCCTGCTTTCAAATTAGGGGTCTGACTGTTAAGACTGTTTTAAATTCTGGTTTTTGTTTATGCAGTAATGGAATGAAGGAAAAAAGAAAATTCTTGTGGTGAAGTACTTTCACAATTCATCCATCGGGATAGGCAGAAGTAATAAACTTGTATCTAAAGAAGAAAGAAAGAAACGTTTATTCGATGCGTGCACGAAGGTCACATAAGCTGGTACTTTTTTATACCACGTAGGTGGCAGACAAGCACACGGCCCAACTCATGGGAAGCGGTCACCGTGGCCTATGAGCGTGGTTCTCTCAAATCAAAATAACCTACTTCTTTAACTGGAAATGGTTAAAAATCATCAATTTCAGCGAATAAATTTTCGTGTAAACTTTCCACAATAACATAAAATAAAAATGAACTTTACATATAGATTTGATCATTACAACGACCTAATAAAATTATAATTTGATTAGTTTATTAGTTCTGAAATATAAACAGGAACTGATGCCAATAACATAAAAGCATAAGTAGTTAGAAAAACCGCAAATGAATGTAAACAGAGTTATCGGTTCACACCAGTACCTTGTGGTTTCTCCGAAATAACGCTGTAAGTGATTACGTATTCACAGTAAATTGAATCACTCCAGTGATATGGAAATAAGAGTTGAAAACACAGCTGAATTTTCAAAATTATGTCAGCTGTTATCAGTAGTTCGACCATCGAATATTATGAAATATATACAGGACTTGCCTCAATTGCAAGAAATCCACAAACAGTAACGTAGTGATTTTAATGCCACTGAAGATTTATAGAAAAATTAGGGTAAAATGAGCTCTGGCTACCCTACTTACCGGAGTGAACACAACACGATGGTTATTATGGCCGCGGTCTTCTGCAGGGCGGAGGTACTTCCCCAGTCGGACAGCTCATTTCAGACGGGAGATACCGTCGTGTCCTACCTCCAAAACGACATAGTACTAGTATAGCCCTTTATAATATTTACATCAAGGATAATTATGAAAAAAGTATTATCTGATTTCGTTATCTGACAAAGTTTATAAACATAATACAAAATAATAGTCGAGAATAAAAATATACTTCAGTCCACACAAATTCAAATCACTTAGCTTACGTAATAAATACCATGAATATGTACAAAGGAGATTTTATTACTAAAGGAAATTTATTACAGACAAGTAAGTGTACTTATATAATTCTCATTTGGCTACAATTTGGTCACGTTTGACCTTGCCCTATATTCCTTCTTAAAATGGACGCCTTCAGTAATAGAAAAGATCGGAATAATGGCACAATTTAATTTAAAAACATGATACCAGTTTTGCAAGAGCTCCACTGCATTATCATAATAGCAGATTAACTAGGTCCATTTTCCGACTTTTACTACTTCTGCACTTCGTACTGTCTTGCGCATCTGAAAACAGTTAACTTCAGCAAGAGTCAACTTCAGCAAGATTCGGTTTTTTTGCTGTGTCTTGAAACTGAATGCATGTGTGAACTCATTCATTGAAATACTGTTTTGCCACTAAACAGAATCCTGCAAAAAAACCGATCCGATGAAAATAAGATCCGGCAAAACGTTGCTCCGTGTGAACGTAGGGTGAAGGCTATGCTCCTGCATTTTGTTCGCAATATAAAGGCAATGTAAAGACCGCGGTAGCCTAGTGGTCTGGGTAATGGACTGCTGAGACGAGGTCTCGGGTTCGATCCCAGGTTCACCATGGCACACACCAATGACTTTTCGATGCTTTTCGAAGTTTTGTGTGTATTTATCGCAGGTTTATAAGTGCCCGGTTAATGGCAATAGGCTCGCCACCTATTACATTGGGACCTAAACATAAACTGGTGAAATGTGGGTGTTAGTAACTCTGCCTACCCCTTCGGGGATATGTAGACGTGCGTTTATAAAATAATAAAAAAATATATAAAGGCTGCCGCGGATACGAGACTTCGTCATATAATTCTAATACCTATGCAGCAAATCCGCAGCAGATTAACAGCTAATTTGCAAATACATTTATTGTAATTATTGGCGTTTGACAACGTGGGTGTGAGTTTTATTGCCATATTATTCTTTTTCAGACCCTGCTTACTGCTTATTGCCTTGCAAATCTGGTTTTTAATGTATTTACTTTCATAATCGCACTTTATGACTTAAATCACCTATGACCTAAGCGTTTATTGATGTTAACTAGTTATACTAATAGGATTATTATCTGGTTTAATAGTATAATTTATTTCATAGTATTATCCATTTTGCTGCTTCGTTTTATGGAATACGCGACTACGTGAAGATCAAATGTCTGGGTATGCCGCTTTCACTGGGTCTCAAAAGTGCTGGCTTGATGGCATATAAGGGATGACAAAGATCATGTGAATTCAAGGTGAAAGAGTAAGAAAGCGGACTCTGAGCCTCAAAGTGGCAGCTTTAGGCGCAATCAGATTTTTTCAATTACACGTGCAATGTAGGATCTGTAGCTGAACTAGGATAGGCCTTTGCCAAGGGACGATACACTGGGATGATATTAAATAAGACTTTTGTGAGTCTAACAGAATAACAAAACATAGTATAATAGGTATGTCAATCAAATATAAACACAACCCTATACCGAAATGAAACCGTTGCAACGGTCAACAAAAAAGAGGTTTAAAATTTTCCACCATTTGCCGCAGTGCAACGATCTCAAAAGTGTGTCATTTTCAATACAGTACCGTATATTACGAACATTTGTATACGAATGTGTAATTATTTAGTATTCTGCATTATAACAGGTAACGGTGTCCATTGTGCTTGATGGACAAATGATTGCAAATTTTTCTTCCCTCTCTCTCTCTTTTTGTCTCTCTCGTTTGCACAATAGCGTGCGATTAATGTTTCCAAGAAGTGAACGTTTTAAATGAATTGGTGGATCTCTAAGTTACGGTTGAAGTAATGCTGCATGCATGCGTTTGTTATACGCTATGGTGACTCAAATTTATTTATGTGCGTTGCTTCTGCCTACTATCCTGGCTACCTTACGGACTTACCATAAGACTTACGATGAGCTTAAAAAAGGCGACACTGTTAAAGTTCGTCCGGGTGAGGATCACCATAACATTGTAGTATTATTGCCTGTAAAGGTGACTCTCATTTCTGATATTTCCACTCTAGCTTGTCTACCATCAAGCAAGGAGAAGTCATAAAAAGTAAGATTTAATAAATCAGACACTAGTAAGGTAACCAATACCTACATCAATATCTAGAAAGTAATGATATTAAGAGAATGTTATTATTTTCTTGCAAAAAACACGGTTGGTGTATTTCCAAGTAAGAATTATAGAGAAAACTCCAGATTTATTGAAATCAATATCCAATCTAATCATACTATTAGATTGGTTATTCAATCCCGAAGATTCATGGCTTTGATAAATTTTTAACGTGCTTTTTGAGTAATGAATGTTTTTTTTCTCAAATGAGATGAGATTAGAATAATGAAAGTATTAATCCAAATTATTTTATATACTACTTCGGTAGTAGACAAACACACGGCCCACCTGATGGGAAGGAGCCACCGTGACCTATGGACTTGTACAATGTACAACATCAGGGGCGTCACACTGATTGCGGGCCGGGACCTCCACGTGGTGCACCCGGGCAATGGAGCCGAGCAGCGCCTCCCACTCGCCACGGGAGACGCTGCTGCCTGTGGCAAATCCGGCCGGGGTGGAAGTGGCCCTCTGGAGGGCTGCTCCGAGGCTCTCCACGTATCACAGAGGGTACAGTGGGGAGCGAGCGGGGGGCGAGTTAATTCTCCATGCGCCGAACGGTTTGGTGACAGGACAGCCGCCTGTCACCCTACACCCTACCGTCGGTGAAGTGTTGCGATGCTCGTCCCACCCACCCTTCCGGGGGGTCGAAGGGGCCATCTTTCCGTAGATAACCCAGGGTCGGTTGGGGTGCGAGGGATATACCTATTAGGTAACCTTACACCCCGGTAATTTAGACCCGAGACGGCGTGCAGTTTTAGTCGGTTCAGTCCCGATATAACCAGCCCCGATGAAAAAAAAATTGGATGGTGTCAACTCGCTTGATTGAACGGGCTCATGTGAGCCAGTTGACGAATGCGTCATTTTCTTGAATATTTCTGTCCATTTTTTGTTAATCTTTGAATACAATAAGAGACATTAAAAAAGTCAATTGACTTGCTAACTATATTCTCGATTGGTTGCAAAGTGCAATTAGCAAAGCATTAATTATCTCACTGTAAAAAAAAACTACTGCATGATTGTGATGTGACATTGAAATGTCATTATCCCATTATTTAATTGATTGTCTGTACTTTTGTGTTGCAACACAGTGTTTTTTTTGTACGATTACTGCAAGATTTTCCACCTTTGCTGTACTGGTCCGGCTGTTGTTTAATTATTTTAAGCGAATTAATAATAATAAATAGATATTATAGATAGAGATGTGTGCATAAACTTTAAATAAAAAAAACGTCTCATCGCATAATGTCCTTTCCTCGAATTAATGTCCTTTCTCACAATGTCCTTTTCTCGAAATGTCCTTTCTTATAATGTCCTTTCTCAAAATATCCTATTCCCAAAATGTCCTTTTCTCAAAATGTCCTTTTCGCGAAATGTCCTTGACTCAACATGACGTTATTTTTTTTAAATATTTGTAGTTCAGAAGTAAGGCTGTATTTGCATTTGATTCTTTTTTTTCCACGGAAATAATATGTTTTTTTCTGTCACAAGACATTAATATTTGTGACTATTTTCATGCTGCACGCTTTCTCCGTTTCCAGTCAAAAGATTTATTTTTTAACTTGATTTTCATTTTACATTGTATTAACTTACCGCAAAACTGAGTGAATAAGGATTAAGGGGTAAATTGGAACAAAATGACCCGTTAAATTTTTTAGTTATTATCTTTTATAATTGAGGACTAGCGTTAGTCCCCAGAAACGCCCGCGTCACAAAGCGCATCACCCTCGGGCGTGTATTGCCCGATCTGAAGCAGGATAGCTTGCCAATGAGTACCTGACCTCAGTAATACGCCGTTCTATCCTGTGCTGCCAAGCGGGAACAGCAGGCTTAGGTCGAGTAGTGGTTTTATTTAATATAAATTTAACTCCAGCTACTCGACATGCTATTACGGCCGCACAGTACAAGACCGAGTGTATATCACCGAGGTCTTCGCTATTATCCAAATACATAGATAATAGCGAATCCAGAGCACTCACCAACGCTACGTTCTTTTTATTCATGGGCAAATGGAGCAAGCTCCATTATTGCAAGGTCTATTGCTTGGTGTCATAGTTCGGTATTCCAGTATCGCATCCTCTAAAGTGCTCCTTAATAGTTCATTATACTGGGTACTTACGGTTATAGTCTCACTTTCCTCCACCTCATCAGCGCGAACAAGTTGGTTTGAGCTCACGATTGTGTACCGGTTTCTTCCGTAAGTGGTGATGAAGTGGGAATAGCCAGACTATTCCGTACGTCAGAGTATAGCCTCTCAAGTACGGTACTATCCAACATGTTACAACGTTGAATAGCCCGCACCTGATCCGACAGTCGTTGTGCTGATACATTGAAGGCCGGCTCAAGTTCCTGAAACAAATACAGTAGACACGGTACGCAGTTAGGTTAGTTCCCAGCTCCGTAGCCGTATAATTTATGCCCGCATAACGTTTTCATTATTTGATAAAGACCATTTTATGCGGCGCACATTACCACCGGCAGTGGGGGCCCTATTCGACGCCGCCGGTGGGTATCGGGGTCCCAAGCCACCCGGTGGCCGGCCTTTGCCTAGCCAACGTACAGGTGTTGGCGACGTCGCCGGGGAGAAAATCTCGTCGCTACTGTTGGAGCTCGACGTCTGCACTGTCGCAGCAAGGCAGCTTTGTTGTTATGGGACGAAGCTGAGCGACGGGTCCGGGGATGTTGGGTGTGCATCTCTTCTGCTGCTCTTGGATCTTGTCAACATTTTAGACGGTTTTTTTCACATTGTTTTTCTTCGGGATCGTTTTGACATTTTGTAACTGTCAATATTTTGCTTCTTATAAATAGTTATGGTTTATTTTTATTGTATTTATCATGTATTTATAGTGAATATGGTTTCATAATTATGATTTATTGATTTAAAATTTTATTACAAAAATAACTGTCTGAGACGATATGTACCTGAGCGGGATTTAGCTCATGAGGTTGTCAACATCGCCGATAGTTGTATCAGTCCACTGACTGATTGCCAAGAGCCTTGACCAGCACCTTAAGAGGCTCACGTTGGGTGGCTGGGTTTAGGGAATGATGCAGAAGGCAGTCCTCCTTGACACGGCACGCATTAATGAAAGAAAATGCATTTTTTCAGCCAGAAATACTGATCTTGGGTTCTAAGTCCACCATATTAAAAATCCGGACCACTGCAGTGCACCACCTCGGCCTGCTTCTGCTAGGGTGACAGACGGCTCCACCCGTCACCCCCGTGCTCATAGATACCGGAGGTCCATTTAATTTTAGATATTTATTATGATTTATACGTTTTTATTTTCTCCTGTAAAGTTGTCATTTTTCGATTGCACGTTTATTCGATGGAGCCGTCGAATTTAGCCAAGTCTTTCCCCCTGTTTACACTATAACATGACAATTACACAATACCAACAGTATTGGTTGAACACTATTTGTCATGTTGATGATGCCGCACAATTAATTGAAGAAGCACCAAGATTTGCTTTAAGTGAAATTATGTGTGCGGAGCTTTGTTGGCGTTCGTTATTGAGGAAAGCGTCTATTTTCTTATTGTGTGTGATGTATAGTCAGCGACAAAAGTAGATTATCATTTTCAGATTTTGAATGTTATTTTTCGCATAGTATTTTTTTATATTTTGGATACGTCAACATGACTTCACCTCACCTGATGGGAAGCTAAAGGTGAAAACTGGGGGTCGCCATTAAACAACCCGTGTCTTTTTCTCAGTAATATACGGTTAAACTACTTAGTAGGATCTATAACAATAATTTCATTTACATTTTCTTATTTTTATCCAGAATTTTAAGATTGAAATACAGAATTGGAAAAACCTTAAAAGATTTCTGCCTAGATTATTGCATGATGCAGCATATTGAGAAATTGAATCCAATTTCATAAAAACTGTTCAGATACTTTCAAATGAAAAATGTACTAGCAAAAAACTTAATATGCTCTTGTAATGTTAGTCTGATTTTTAACACGAATTTAAATACTTTAGCAATTAGCAAATACGATTAGTCAGGATAAAAGTTAGTTGCCTGATATTACTGAACTGTGCTCCACTTAATGGTAAACTGCGGTTAATGTATCCTTGTGTCTTTGCCATAAAAACAGACCACAATAAATAATGTCTATTTTTTTTGCCTTGACCTAATACTTGACGCTGTTAGTAAAAAAAAATTATACCACCTGTCACCACTGCAGACAAGCACATGGCTCACCTAATGGAATGCTCTATGGATGTGTGCTACACCAGGGACATCACACTTTGCTTCTTCTATACTTATATTATAAAGAGGTAAAGTTTGTGAGTTTGTAACGTTGTAGCGGGTAATCTCTGGATCTGCTGAACCAATTTTGTAAATTATTTTACTAATAAAAAGCCACATTATTTGTGAATGTCATAGGCTATCATCACGCTACTGCCCAAGGGAGCGGAGCAATAATCATAAATGTGAACCAATCCGGTAGATTCCCATATATTTTAGGACTGATGGGTTTGAAAGGGTGCATCGGGGTTCGAAATACGCTACAGGCGAAGCAGGGAACGGCCAGCTAGTCGGTATTACCTATTATAAGCGTGAATAGACGCTTCGAAAATTTACGAACAATACAATTTACCCCAATATTGTAAGTTACGTTGTAATTCTTAATTCTTTATTGTACGCTCTTCTTCTTCAACCTATCGTTAATCCCAGTCGCATCTAAAGCTTTTACCTCGGCAGTCTGGGGTCCGCTTTACCAGTCTTAACTGCGGATTTGGCTGGACCTCGACATTTTCTTTGAAGCGACTGCCATCTGACCTTCACAACCCAATGGTAACATTAGGCGATAAGCATTGCAGCTAGACCGTTATTGTTTGACTTTTTAGGGCTCCAAACACCCGTATTCTTTATAGTCTTTATTGTACACACAGTATATAATTATCATACATTATAATATAGCTTTATGTACAAAGGCGAGCTTAACTCAATATTGAGTTTTCTCCCAGCAAACCTTTAGTACTAGCGCAGTACTGCAGCGTTGCTTGTCAAATTACCGTCCGACCGGTAACAGACGTATCTACACGTTCGTGCAATACTATTCACGTACTTCGATATACTTAACACGTGGCGTGTCATGGGAATAATGTAGCTCGTATATTGACTATTTAAAACATAACCCAAGACGTATAATATATTATATCGATGTATTTCGAATATCTTATAATAATTTAAATTTGTATTACAACCATTCAATATTTGTACGCTGGAGACAGCAGAATATTGTACAAAAACAACTTTTATACAATTATTATATAACATCGATGCAAAGTTGCAGGTCTCTCGGTGTTCTATCGGATACATTTCGGGGAGTGCGCTCTGGAATTGCACAACCTGATACCTCCAAGTCCTTTCCATCAACGAACGACCAGACGAACAGCGTCACGCCACCGCTATATGGTCGATATTCCACTCATACGCACAAAGCGCTTTGCTGACACGTTCATCATGCGTACAGCTAAGGAGTGGAATTCCTTGCCTGAGTTTGTGTATCCGGAAAGCTATAACCTGGGAGTTTTTAAGTCACGAGTGAATAGGTTCCTTCTAGGCAAGCGTGATTCATCGTAGACCACATCGTCACTTACCATCAGGTGAGATTGAGGTCAAACGTAAGCCTATCATAAATAAAAAAAAATATCTTATCTCATCTAGGACGTGTCCATGTAGCTCAGTTGGTGAGAATATTCCTCCTGTAAAACAACTAGAAATAATTGCTTCTTCAAAAATGTAATTCATCTAAATGTTTGTAGAACTGGTGTTTGTTTATAGTACTCTTTGTTAAACAATAGGGATTTAAACGAGAACTTATTTTCAATAGGTATCGTAAACAAGGAGCAATTGCGCCATGTTGTCAGTACATGCATTACTGCGCAGTTTGGGAGGTAAACATTGGTCATTGCATGAAATGAGAATAGGTACTCAATTACCTGTTATAAATTTGTTGTCTTTTAATTCAGTACAATTTCAAATGCAAACAACTATGGTGATAGTATTTGAGGACCTGAATTCAATTCTTGGTTATGATAAGCTAGTGCTGTGCTACCCGCGATTTTGCCCGTGTGGAATAATTCTGTTACTGGGCCTGCAATCCATTGGGAATTTCGGGGGTGAAAAATGTTATACCAAGCCTATAATACCAATATATTATAATCTATCTCTATACCCGATTTCAGCCATATCCGTTGAGCAATTAGTACGTGATTGAGTATAATGCATCCAAATTTTCAAATTATCTTCACAAACTTTTATCTAAATCTATCTATACTACTAGTAGCTGTATCTGTACATTGGACATATATTTGAAAAAATACTTGGGTTATGTTAAATGAACGATTCTGAATTTTTTTTTTTTGGGATTCTTATTTATTTGTTCTTGATGGAAGCTAAAACTACTGAAGGATTTTGATGCGGTTTTAAGTTTGAAAGGTTAGACTTTGATCACAATTGGTTGAGCAGAACCGAAGCTGTAGTAAAAAAAAAAACGCAAAAACCGACGTCCAGGCGGGCATAGACTAGTTAATAATATCTTTAAGAAGTAGAAGAATTTGATTGCAATTGGTTAAAATTAATATAACTAAAAGTTGTGACAACCGACATCTAAAATATGTTGATGAATTCTTAAACGCTAATAATTTAAAACCATAAGCTTGTTTTCAGTTACTAATCACGATTCACTGTTACAAGTAAGCACACAGCATGTCACATTCGTCACCCAACTACGTAACTGCGCAGCAGTGTCACAGTGTAGAACATAATCAGTAGAACAATTCAAAAAATAATGTACCTACATTGTGTACGGTACGCAATACTACGAATTTAGTTAGTGGGTATCACGAATTTCTCAGAAAATTAACTATTGTACAAGCTATTGGAGACACACTATGAATGTAAAATGTCTTCCAAAGATAAGTTCTACGCTTTGCAAGTAATCATTGACAATCGTCAAGGCTCGTCTATGTACTGAAACACAAGTTTTGATACAATATTAGCTGCGCCTGCGACTTGGGCCGTGTTGATTTATATTTTTATATTTTTAATAGTTTTACTCGGAATCCTAATTCTTTCCAAAGTAGCCTGTATTACGACTTATAATATACGGTATCTGCCGGCAAAAAATCCGTCCATTATCCAAAATGTCCTCTTTCAAACAAACAGAAAGACAGATGGCAACATCGACACGAGAGAAAAAGAAAAAGGTAGGACCCCGTAGCACGCTATTTTATTGCAGTCAAACCATCATGATGTTCAATTGTCGATTGAATCATCAAAGACTTTTAATTGTCGAGTTGATTTACTGAACTTTCTTTGTATAGTATAGGTGCAGTGAATGCGCGGGCGTCGCTCGTTGCACTCATTATTAGATAATTCGAGTTAATCCGTCCTACCAATAGGTGTAGGGTTCGGTGGCCGCTCGTAAATTGGACTGCTTGTTACTTTAATGGAACGCTTTGTTTCTGCCTATTACTTCATTAGCGAGAAATCAGTTTCTTGGAGGTATTTTAAGAGATATCTAACCATTATTGCCGGCGAGCTATATGAAGTGACCTCCATTTTTCTGTGTCTAGTAGTAATTTTGTTTTTTTTTTTTTTTTTTTTTTATTTATGTAGGTACACACACAAAATACAGTACAGTACAGTAGTTCATTAAGTAGAAAGATGAGTACAGAGGTTCTGGAGGACGTATTTTAATCTATAGTAATTTTGAAATTTTATTTTAGAAATAAAATACCATTTAATAAAAATGTCCTGAAAAAGGAGGTAAGTTGTATGTTTTAAACAAAATAATAAAATTTTTGTTGTCAATTCTCGAATATAAAATCTACTCTTTCGCGTTCACATGAGAAAATTGCTGCACAAAAAGTATCATAGCAAACACTGCACTATTTTCGTTTGCTTGTTGCATAATTTCAGCTTACTTGTAGCGTTATTTCCAGTTACTCGCTACCTTGTATCGTATCTACTGATACTAAAAGTAGATCGCCTATTATTTTCCTCTCCTATTTTACATCTCCCGATTCTGTGCCATTCTCGGCACTAACCCTCGTATGCTTGCGTATTGGTCTGTGGGACCGACGATATTTGTTTAGTTTTTTAATGGATACGCTGGTATTTAGTATTCCTCTGCTTGATAGCTGCATAGTTCGTGGGCAACTGCAAATCAGTGCCTTACTACACGAGCTTTTTATGTCTTATTTTTTTTTTAATTTGCATTATATTCATTTTATTCTTTTCTTTCGAACGACTGTTTCTTCAGAACGACTACAAATTTAATGTAGATATTTTTTATCAGATTTCACACATACTTTACACATCTTCTTGAATCTGGTTTTAAGATTTTTTGATAGATTCATTTTGAAGTCTAAGTTTCGCTCTTTCACTTCTCTTTTCCATTATTTAGGTTAATTGGTTTTCACGAAAGCGACTACCATCAGACCCCTTCATCTTTCTAACACTGTAAACCTGCGGCAGATCCTTGTCTATCAATAATAACAGGTGATCCGGCTTAGACCTCAAGGATGCAGATACTTCAATGATTAGACGTATAATTGTACATGGGTTATTGAACTTTCTGACTTTTGTACGTTTTAGTGATGGAGCATTTTAACCCAAGTACAATTATACGTTTATTCATTGAAGTACCCGCATCACCTCATGGATGTTGCTAGGGCCCTGTAGACCCTTATGAGCCATCTTACACCCTGCAGTCAGATGACCCTGGACGGCTTGCAGTTTTAGTCGGTAAAAGTCTGACATACCCTGCCCCGCTGCCCGCGAATGCCATGAAGATTTCTGCACGGAAAAAAGGGCCCTGTAGACCCATATAGTTACACGATCTGACGCGAGTATGAGAGGGTTAAGTACAGTAGCGCAGTTCATACAAAATCAACATGTTACAAAACCTGTATTTTTCTTTGTAGCGCCGGCTCGCAGCCAGGGTCGAAATGAAATTCCGGTGAGCGGAGCGCTGCAGCCGAAAATAACGAAGTACCGCTGCGTCCGAGTGATGTACCTACCGGCGAATAACTGCGAATTAGTGAATGCATTTAGGTACTTTAAACTAAATTGGGAGAGCTGGTTTCTTGTTACTGATACTTTATGAGTAGATATCTGATATTGATAATAGTGTCAGTAAATACTCCTGATAATATTATAGACTAGCTTAGGTATACCCATGGTTCCCGCCCGCGTGTGAGTCAAGGTATTACGTTTTTTGACTAGGTATTTTCTTTTTTTTTAAGTGAGGAATGCGTGCTTATGCATGATGCCTCCGAGTTTGGTTCAAGTCTGATCATGGCCTTTCTAATAAATAAATTGTAAAAAAAATCTGTTTCAAGTTAAACGGTTATAAATTGTATTGTCAACAGAACTAAAGACTTCTGCTAAATATCCAACCAACCAGAAAACTGAAAGGGGTTCAAATTTCAATTACTAGATTTGGCCCAAACAGGTCAAGTTAAAACCGTTTAAAAAAACTACGTGTAATGCGGACATTTTGATGCGGTTTTTTAAAAGATACGGTGCAGGACGAATCGCGACCTCTCGATCGTAAAACTCCTTAAGCCCAAGCACATTACATGGGTTTTAAACAACAAAACACAAGGAAAATATATGCACCAACACACTTTTGCCCACCCTTTCAGGAATGTAGAGGTGTAAGTATTTTATTACAATATAATTACAGGAAGCAATCCCAGCTGTGATAGCACCACTATTTTTTAACTTAAAAAAGTATAAAAAATGAAGCAACAATTTTTTTCACAAAACAATTGACTCATAACCCTAAAACGAGCATCACTTACTCACGAAGGCAATTCGCACGCAAGTTTACGTTTACGTTTGACGGCCGTGCAAATCCGCGTACATGCCACGTGTTTACGTTGCACGTTTACTCGCCGTTTGTTCGGATCGTTCGAGATTATTTATTACGAGTTCAAAATGAGCGTTCTCTTTTCGAACGCGCCTGTATTTGTTGAACAATAATACTGTTTGTATGTGTGCGTTTTGGTTTACGTATGTGTGTCAACCTATGAAAGTGGGGTATACGGAACTTACTGTTTAAATTTGGAACCGTTCCATTGGGGTATTTTTTACCCCTACTGTAAAAAATATCTCTAGAAGCCGTCTAAATAGAGGCCATCATTCTAGGGGCACTATTTATTATTTTATATCTCAATTTACCATCACGCGGTGTGCAGTCAATTCGGCGGACTAAATATAATATATAAAATGCACAGTACCCGTTTTCTATTTGGCACTTCAGGGAGTATGTAATACGACTCTCAGACTTGGGCTTTTACAGGAGCAACTGCTATGTAACTCCCCCCTCCCCATCTATTATTAATCAGTAGATATACCGGCTTGAAGATAAGGTTGGCGTGGGCCCCATAGATCTTTGTATGACCCCATAATACTTGACATTAATTCATAAACTCGTTAATTACAAATACGAAATAATACCATTACTTACTTGTACAATAAAAAACTCCGTTAAAACCACGTGTGATGCTCGTAAAATGTATTATCTTGGAAACTGACGACTACGATTGCTGGGTGACTACCCGTTGTTTTATTGGCTATTTACGAGTTCATGAGTATTAAGGAATGAAATTAGACTTTTCCAAAGAATTTTAGGGAGAAGTGGGGTAACTATTCACCAGGAACTAACTTGGTGAAGAGTTACCCCATTTCTTCCCGGGAATATCGTGCAAAGCGGCTAAGAAATAGGTCGGTTCTTTATCCGTTAGTTGACGTACAGCCTAATAAAAAGTGCCCTGTTGACGGCAATAAACTTACTTCCGTTTTTTTTTACGTAGGACCAAAAATATAAAATGTTAATAAATTGGCCCCACATTCAATTTGAGTGCATACTCGATGTATCCTTATTTTCAAAAGGTTCTCTTGAAATAGTAATACCACCGGTTAACTCCCTTTCTTCAATACACTCCTTTCTCCATCTTTTAGACCTAATTTCACTGGTCGTTCAACTTAGATGAGTTTTCATTTTTTACTCATGTTATTATCGGTGGAATTCAATCTAACATAAATGCCCGATTAACGGCAAAAACTATTCTCTTAAATTAAACATTCAATTCTAGAACCCATAACATAAGCTAGTTAAACTGTGCTTACTTTGGGTCTAGGGGGGCGCTGTGTAAAATGTCGTAGAATATTTAGAATATTAGATAAAAACATAGAACACCCTCCTTTTTGAAATTGGTTAAAAAGAGCATTCAACTATCCAATTCTAGTCTACTCGTGTGTCGCTAGGTACTATTGAGAAAAATTGACTCATCGATATTATTGTCAGATTTTAGTGTTGTTAGTGATGGGGAAAATACTTAAGTCGAATTTACCCCAAATACGCAATGAATCACTTGTCAAAAGGGAAGTACACGCTTCAAAATGGTTACTATCTGAAGCATGTCTTCCTTTGATAAAAGTGTATGACTGGTGGCATTGCACTGTGGACGCACGTTCACCAAATTCGACATGCAGCTGATATTTTCAATATCTTTAAAACCCAGATTACATTTTGCTTTGATCTGCTCCCAAGAAAAGAGTAACTCGTCGTAAAAAGAAACTTAAAAACTGCAGCTGCCAAAAATACTATATTTAATAATATATCTTCGAAACCCATATACATAATAATAAGTGTCTGTCCGTCATCAAACGCTTTCTCAGAAATATGTGACAAAGGGATTGTCACTTTGTGCCAAATTTCGGTTTATGAACGATAAATTACACATGTCCGAAATGCAGTTTTGGTGCGGAAGAATTAAAAATAAAATTGGTGTGGAGATTGTACTTGCTCTAAACGGTTTGGGGTAACTGTTGATGATGAGATCGATGGATGTTTGATGGCGATGATGTCATGGTGATCTTGATGCAGGTCAAAGCAGGTAACAATTTTATTCACCGTTAAAATTTTTAATGACGTTATGGATTATATTAAAGTTATTTTATTTTACACAAGCTGTTGACCGGGGCTTCGCCTGCATGGAGTTTTATGCCCGTTCACACTACTCATGAGATTCCAGGAATAAAAAGGAGCCTATGTGTTTTAATACGGCCTAAGCCTCTGTGGCTTAGCGGTAGTGCATTCGACTGCTACGACAGGGGCACGGGTTCGATTCCCGCTCAGTGCAAATATTTGTATGTATGAATATGTCTATTTGCTATTCAACAGTTTACGGGTGTTTGAGTAACAAACATCTAAACATCTCACAATCTTTGTAATGGTGACTCCCATTCCAGAGACTTTACCTTTAGCTTACCATCAGGCGAGGTGAAGTCATATTGACATGACCGACATTAAAAAAAACTTTCACATTTATAATTTCAATAGGAATAAGACTACAGTTACTCGTGACGTAGGTGTACATTATGTGATTGGACTTCCCTTCCAATCAGTTGAGTGCTTTTAGGTTACTCGATAAGATTTGAAACGGTAACCTCTCAAATGATAAATCCATTGTGTGAATAAATTTACTGTAACTACTTTAAATTCATAGGCTTTAGATAGAATTCATTATAATTATATTAAATTAAGGTTTATTTTTTATACAGATCTTTTTAAAAAAATAAATAGTAGGTATATGTTACTCCTTGTTTAATCGGATATTGGTTACTGAAAGTTCCGTCAAAATTGGTCTAGCCGTTCCAGATATTGGCTGGAACAAGCTGACAGCAAGATAGGCAAAAATTAAAAAAAAAGTTGTTTTAATGTTCTGTGTATCCAATTGTGCATTTAATAAGAAATGGTTATGTTGTTATTACAAACTGACACTCCAGTTTTATAATGTTTTTCATCTTTTTCATTTTTTTATTTTGTTTTTTATATTTTTTTATATTAAACGTTATAATCTGTAAATACATGTCCATAGTCGTCACAAAACAGAAGTGACAACTGTAGTGGCTACTAAATGTGTTAAAATATTTTATTACTGACAAACAAGCGCGTCGTCGGAAGAAAAAATATAACGATGTAGTTAATTTATCGTGCTTCTCGGACCTGACGGTTCGAGAAAAAAATATACGACACTGAAGTGAGGTTCAGTATTATATAAGTTCTTTTTTATAACACTTAGGAGGCAGATAAGCACACGACCCACCTGATGGGAAGCGGTCACCCTCGCGCTGCCAACCCTGTAAGAATCTTCTAATGCCCTTCTTGAAGAACCCCATATTGTAGACGCTACGGAAAACCACAGTATCGAGATCATTCCACTGCCTAAGCGTGCGTGGAATAAAATTCCTCTTATACCTCATTTTATCCACCGTATGTACCTTTATATGGCTTACATCCCAACGTCTGTTAGACCCAAGATGGCGTGCGGTTTTGGTCGGTATATAATGATAGCGATGATGATGCCTCGATTTTAAAATCGCAATATCTTGTGAAATCGTGAATATCTTTAGGATAACAAGAGCTCTTCAATTAGATTTCAAATCGGAATTTTATGTAAATACCTCGTTGGTAATAGAGACCTGTCGATAAAATTATGCTTGAGATACAATCCATCAAATTATTCAGGTCAGCACATTCACCGGTGGCCGCGACTTGATCTATATCTAATTGCTGTAGAACTAATTTAAGTATTGATTTAATTTATTTCATTAGCCTATCAGTCAATTTCTCGAAACTTGCTTCTCTCAATCAGCCCCAAAGTTCACCAGTCTTTTATTTTTATCGCGGGGTGAACTATCCCAAGTATCATTATGACTATAATCCAATTTCCTTTAAGTTACTCGTTGGAGTTTGTTCCTTTTTTTGAAATAAAGTATATACATTATTTTATCATTGGCAATGCTTATGATTGCTCTGTTTACTAACCGCAAGTTGCAGTGGTTACAGAAACGACGTATTTCAGAAACCATTTAAATATGTGTAGCTTTTACAGATAGAGCAAGAGCCCATGAACGCCAGACCTTCGTTATTTTATAAAAGCTGAAAGTTTGTCAGCGCATGCTCCCAATACAGATAAGAACGATGGCCCATTATGAAGTTCGGGTCATAGTGGCTTTGGCAGATACACGGTATTAAAGGGTAGCTGTAGGAGCGAGCGCAGGGCAGTGGCTGTGAGTGACATGGCGAATCAGGTCTATTGCGATCCTTCACAGCCCATGTATTGGAATTGCACAATTGGAATTATAATTCCATTTATATAATGCCAATACATGCGCAGTGAGGGATCGTAATAAACCTAAAATTGGAATTAGAATTCCAATTTTATAATTCCATAATATGCGCAGTGAGGGGTCGTAATAGACCTGACTTGCCGTCTCACTCGCACCCACTGCCTTGCGCTTGCTACACTTTAGTACCGTTTATCTGCCAAAGCCACTATGACCCGAACTTCATAATGGGCCATCGTTCTTACCTGTATTGGGAGCATGCGCTGACAAACTTTCAGCTTTTATAAAATAACGAAGGTCTGGCGTTCATGGGCTCATAGTCCAAGAGGTCAGCCGTCCTTCTTGCTATATTTCGACCAAAAATGTCTACTGAGTTTCTTGCCGGAGTCTTCTCAGTTTCAATGGTCTGTTTGAAATATTATTATGATTTTGCACCTCGCCTTTAACAACATTTTTCCTTTACCTAAAGTGAAGTACATTTCATCGCAGGCAATTTGTATGATTCCTCTAATTTCCTATTACGTGTTACAGTAGTTAGATAAGTAAGGCATATTCTAGAAACCTTACAAATATTTGTAGCGTTTACAGAACCCTAAGCCAATCGATGCAACCTAACCTCTGGCTCGTGACGAATCGTAAAACGCTCAACAATTTGAAATGCGGTACGTTTGATGTTTTTTTGGTTTATTGCGCGTAAACGGTTACCAATTGGTTACCGCAACCAGCGTATTTATTAGTGTGTACTCCTGTTGTAGGACAGTAATAAAGTTTTTGAGTGCAAGTTTACTTTGTTGTCATCTAATTATACACACCGTTGCTTATTCTCGAAATGCAGGCTGTGTAACATTTAACAACCATATTTCGAAAACTTTCTTTAATGTCCCATAACTGGGAACAAGCCCCAATTTTCACCCTGTACCTACAATTGTGGTTTTCTTAAATATAAATCCAATACTACTTCGCCATAGGCTTTGTGTTTTGACTCCCTAAAATTTATTATGTTTTTATTTTTGTTTTATTTTATTTTTTTAATCTTGTATTTTAATTAATTGTAACATTAAGTGATAGTAATTCATTTATTGTTATGAATCTACCTTTTTTTTTTTTTTTTCGTGCGGAAATCCATCAAATCTACCTAAAAGATTCTACGGAACCAAAGAAACAACTGTCTGTCTCCTAAATTAGTGAAGATGCCTAAAAGTTGATGATGATTAAAGGAATGGCGAAGTTATGGTTTCAGAGAAATTGGACAATTATGAGCACCGCAATTTAAGGTAGCTTCCGCGTGTTGGTGATTTCATAATAACTTGAGGTCGAAAGATTAAGGGTTTTTAGGGTCAGAAAGGTAATGATCGAAGTGGTTCTTAGAAGACAATGACTAAACTGAAAAGGCTTTTGAAATCATCATTATTATATTATATTATATTGGACTCCTCACCATGGCGGTATTGTGATAAGGAGTGCGACTGCTCTATTTATTTATTTATTTATTTATTATTATGCTTTATTGTACGCCATTGTCCCGTACCAGTTTTCAGGGTCACGGGGGTCAAACGGCTTATATTCAAGACCATTCCGTCTCAACAGTGCTACCCAATATTTAATTATAGGCTCCGTAGTTTCGGATAGATCTAATCCTTGGAACCTGACTTTGAAACTAGTGGTCTGTGTTTTACGTATCATATTAGTCTCGATGCCTTTGGTGCCCTGTCTCGATACGTTATGGCACGTGAAAATTATACTAGTTATGTGATTGCCAACAGTGATGTTCTTCCTCACCTCCTCAGCAAGACCTTCTCCTCGTTCGGGAACAACATTCATGCTCCTACTTTCATTAACCCTTTTTTGATTAGGGAAAAACTGATCGATGAGGTGATCAAACATCTCAACGATTGATTTCAGACATCTGTACTTCTTTGACGAGTCTAGCTCGATTTTGGGTCTCTTGGAGTCTTCAATTATGGCAAGAGTGTCAGGATCCACAAGTGTGTCCGTCGCCTTCCGTTTCCTTGATTGTTCCTGCGGTGTAGATGCCATTTTATGAATCGATTTTTGTTGTTGTTACCTAAGCAAAAGCTTAACAAAAGGATCTGTTCTACATGTGGTTTCTAATTTGATGCCCGAGTCGGGTTAATATCATTGGTTTCTTTTTTATTCTACGTAGATGGCAGACAAGCACACGGCCCTCCTGATGGGAACTTATGAATATTCGATTTCTTAGTCAGAGGCCGTAGGTTCGATTACCTTCTAGTACAAATATTATTATGTATTCACAAAAGATTTACAAAAAAAAAAGTAACTTTATCCATATTCTAGAACCCATAGTAGGTACATGAAGCTATTATTACTTTGAGTCTAGATAGCATTAAGTTTGTAGAAACTGTCAAAAATAAAGACAGTGATTAATGCCATTTACGGGGTATATTTTTGAGATATTTCTGACAAATGAACTCAATAGGGTTTAGGCGCATAATGACAAAAACGCAAGAGGATTGCACGCAGATTCGTAAAATGTCAGAAACGCAAAATGTCAGATGGCGTGAATTACCAGATTCCCAAAATGACAGATTCACAAAAAGACAGTTTCTCAAATAGCTCTTAATTTGACCCGGGAGTTAGAAGGATACCGTACCAGTAGGATGTCACTATTTTGTATAAAAACTGATACCACCAAAGGTGTAAATTTCACGTCACCTTCCGATTCCGTTCCCATAGGAGCCCTAGAGAATCGATACTCGGGCAAAAATATGATACCATACGAATGATATAAAGTATGGCTTTCTGTAAATCGAATCAGTTTATTTAATATCTCATATATATAATAAATACCTATATTATGACTAACCCTACACCGTACAATGTAAGAGAAACTGTCTTTTTTCCTTAACACAGACTACCCTGGTAGTCTAGCTAGGAAAACAGCGATCCAATCAAATCTTTGTTCCATATTGTGGTATAGAATAAAATTATTGTAAATTGTTTAGGGTGCAACAGTGTATAAAGACCGATTTAACTTTATGGAAATAAATATTATTAAATATTATTATTTTCAGGATATAGTACAAAATAGATGCGCATATTTATGTTATTTTACGGTGTGTCTGTACATTGGAGATATTTAAAAAAATACTTGGGTTATGTTATATGAACGATTTTGAACACAATTTTTTTTGGAATTCTTGTCTATTTGTGCGCGATGGACGCAAAAACGGCTGAACGGATTTTGATGCGGCTTTTTTGTTTAGAAGTTCTTGGTCAGACTTAAATTTTACACACGTTTTATCACAATCGGTTGAGAGAAATGGAGATATAGCCAAAAAAACCCGAAAACCGACAATTCTCGCCTTGGCAAGTGTCCTGTCCAACTTCATTAGGACTGATTCAAACTTTAGTTAACATGTTGAACTTAGATTAATTTCTGTATTTACTTCTTGGGTATAGTGTGGTAGTGGATACATGATTTGATATCAATTTGTTCCATACGGTTTAACAACTTATAATGTTTATTTAATATTTAATTTATGACCATTGTCACAAAAAGAAATATTCCTGCTTGACACCTTTTTCATCTTGCGCAAATCCCTACAGATCCCACCCCCCTTCCCAGTATTATAGTTAACAGACATTTGACCACTATCTCACCTCATGGTAAACAAATGATGATGAAGCACGCTGGTCTAGAACCAAATGTATTCACTCTTCACTTGAAGACTCCCAGGTTATAGCTTTCCGGAAACACAAACTCATGCAAACCATACCACTCCTCCCCTCTCTTTTTCTATCATAGTCCATTACCACTCCTATTCTCCGTATTCGTTGATTGATCTTCGAACCCTTAGTCACCTGCGCTTGTTGTGGGCATAGCGGTCTAGGGAACAAAAAATTTTCCTCATAGCTAAAATAAACGGATTATGTCACTTGTACGAGTATACTATTTACCTCCTTTCCGTACTCCTTATCACAATAGGTAATGTAATGCGAAGCTCATAGTCCATTACCACTCCTATTCTCCGTATTCGTTGATTGATCTTCGAACCCTTAGTCACCTGCGCTTGTTGTGGGCATAGCGGTCTAGGGAACAAAAATGTTTCCTCATAGCTAAAATAAACGGATTATGTCACTTCTATGAGTATACTATTTACCTCCTTTCCGTACTCCTTATCACAATAGGTAATGTAATGCGAAGCTGTGTTATGATGCTTTTAACAGAAGTTAGCTATTAATATGACACACAAGCTTCCGCTCGCGGCTTCGCCTGCGTGGAGGTCGGTATCGCCACCAAATTTACTTATAGTGCGAAGCTAGCTTATAGCATGGTTTTAACAAAATAACAACTTTCATATGAGTCGTTAGATTACACGTTGTTACAGAATGCGTTGAAGAAATAAAAGTTCACTGATCGGTCCCCGTATGTGATAACATGATAATATGTACCCTATGTGTTGACCCGACTTCCTAATAATATTCGTGCCAAATTTGAAGTAAATCCATGCAGTACTTTTTGAGTTTATCCCGGACATACAGACAAACAGACAAAAATTCTAAAAACTATGTTTTTGGCTTCGGTATCGATTGTACATCACACCTCAAGTATTCTTTTCAAAAAAATATTCAATGTACAGTTTTGACTTTCCTATCATTTTATTAATGTATAGATAATTGCTAAATTGACAGCGATCCGTTTTACCGCAAGCAACCGCAAGAGACTGATCTTATCACGCAGCATGCAATAATTTCTGTGAATTTTAGATTCTCTTTTCCTTATGCTGAAAAAACTTCCGGGGATTCTGATGATGTACGCATGCTGACTGGAGGCAGTGGTGCGTGTAATCGTTTGTCTGTTCAATTAATATTTATGTTTGCGATGTAATTTTTCCGGGTTCAATGTGAGATTATCTCCGTGTTGCGATGTTTTTGTGCGATGGAGTATACCTACCCGTGTAACTTGGTACGATATTAATTTGTCACAGTGTTTTCAAAGATTATATAAATCAATTTTTCGAGCAAGATACGGAGCAAATTGAAATGCGACTAGTAGTTTTGCGTTCATCGCGAACAAACAGGCAAACAAAAAAAAAATATTTTGGCGTTCAGAATCTTTTATATTACAAATGTAATTTTTTTTTTCAAATATCTCCAATTCACAAACACGGCTCCTTTCCAATTTTGTTTTAGTATACCTAATAATATAAAATATATAGATGTACAATGATAATGTAAGTAAATTTAAAAATTTTGTTAAAAGAATACTCTCCCAAAAAACGTACTATAAAATTCAAGTTTATTTAGATGATAAAGACGCTTGGGAATGAAGTGTTCACTCAACTATGTTACTCTACTAAATACTGTATCTAGACTAAGGCAATTATTATAAATAGACAAAAAAAAACAGCCCGCTGAGTTTCTTGCCAGAGTCTTCACAGGTCTGGGCCACGTTTTGAACCAGTGTGGTCCATTTGTTTCTAGTTTTAAATAATTTTGATTTTGACGTTTTGTAAGTGCCGCTTAAAATGGTCTATACATAAACATATAAACATAAACTCACGCCTATATCCCCGAAGGGGTAGGCAGAGGTGCTAGCACCCACATTTCGCTAGTTTTTGTTTAGGTCCCAATGTAATAGGTGGCGAGCCTATTGCCATTAACCGGGCACTTATAAACCTGCGATAAATACACACATAACTTTGAAAAGCATCGAAAAGTCATTGGTGTGTGCCATGGTGAATCTGGGATCGAACCCGAGACCTCATCTCAGCAGTCCATTACCCAGACCGCTAGGCTACCGCGGTCTATACAGAATAAATGATTTTTGACTTAGACTTTGACTTTGTGTTCAGTTCTCAGTTCAATAAAAAATATAAATATACTACGGCATTCTACACAACGCTATTTAGACCCCAAGTACGCATAGTACGCATTCGCATAACACTAGCTTGTGTTATGCGAATAAACGTTTTAGCTTCTAGGCTAGGAAAGCCTAGCCTAGAAGCTAAAACTTCCTAGCCTTCCCACCCTTTCCTACCCCCGCCCCTTCCCTTCAGGGTCGACAACGCGTGACCACTTCCTATCAGGTGGGCCGTGTGCTTGCCAACTACGTGATATAAAAAAAAATACATCCATACTTTTTTTCTAAATATATTGTGAACAACCAATACACAAATTATTGCACGGAGCGGAAATCAAACCCGTAACCTCTGGTTTAGCAGTTCAACGCTCTACCACTGCTACGTTGGTTAGCAGTTTTACATTATACGATGTAGTACGGTCGTTTCAAGCGATAATTAAATTGTTGAATCAATAATGATAATGAGGAATCAATTTTCCTATCCATTTACTGTGAAGTAAGTATAATTGTTTAATAACCATTGGAAATTATAATTACTGCAGTGTTTATCTTCTATGCGCATGATCATATTTTTTTGAGTTAAGCTAATCTTGAGATTAGATAGTTGTATGATGATACTCGCGGATTCGCCCGCGTGGATGTCGGTTTTTTCGTTTTTTGACTATTAGACCAGTGCCGATAGACTTTGAGACAAAATAAATTTATAGTAGGATGAAACCTGTTGGAAAAGGATCAGAATGTAACAAAAATTAAAGGAAAAATAAATTACGGGCGATCTGAGGTCGGGAAGGGGGGAGGGGGGTGAGTTTTAAGGGTAAAAATGGTTTATCTCGATTTCCGGCAAAACTAAAAGTCCTATGGAAAAAAGTTAAATGACAAAGTTGTAGGTAATAAAGAGACCTACAACTTTTCTATTTACACTTTTTTCACATAACCTCAAAATATATGTGAAAAATTCAAATAATCAAGTTTTTGGTTTTTTATTTTTATCTTAAGCAAAACAAATTTGTTTTCCACCAAATTTGGTAAAAACTTAGCTTTTTATGTCCCAAAGACACTGTAATTTTTTTGATTTGAAATATTCTTTTTTTCAGCTTCTTTTGACTAAATATCGAAAAACCACCCCAATTTTCAATCGAAAAATCTCACGTCAAAATATCAGCTTTTTAAAAAAAGTCAAATAGTTTTTTGTTCTTTGAAATCTCTTCTTTCTGATGATGTAAAAATATATATATATTGCTATGGTAAATGTTCTCAGAAAATGCAAAGAAGAAAAACTCGAATTCGAAATTAATATTTTTGTATTTAGTCATTTCCTCGCTGAGGTGGGATGAAAAGTTACATGTTGCACTATAACTTCATGGTTGCACTCGAGTGCAAAGATTTTTCACCTTGTGCACTTTTGATTCCCTCGCTAAAGCTCAGGGTTCTATTTTGTGATTATTGTATTTAGTCATTTCCTCGCTGAGGTGGGATGAAAAGTTACGTGTTGCACTATAGCTTCAAAGTTACACTCGAGTGCAAAGATTTTTCACCTTGCGCACTTTTGATTCCCTCGTTAAAGATCTGGGTTCAATTTTTAGAACCCTTCGCGTGCTCAGTTTTGATGACCGAGCAAGCGAAGGGTTCATAATTTGAATCACGAGCGCAGCGAGCGATTCACAAAATAGAACCCTGAGCTTTAGCGAGGGAATCAAAAGTGCACAAGGTGAAAAATCTTTGCACTCGAGTGCAACCATGAAGTTATAGTGCAACATGTAACTTTTCATCCCACCTCAGCGAGGAAATGACTAAATACGAAAATGTTAATTTCGAATTCGAGTTTTTCTTCTTTGCATTTTCTGAGAACATTTACCATAGCAATGTATATATATTTTTACATTATCAGAAAGAAGAGATTTCAAAGAACAAAAAATTCTTTGACTTTTTTAAAAAGCTGATATTTTGACGTGAGATTTTTCGATTGAAAATTGGGGTGGTTTTTCGATATTTAGTCAAAATAAGCTGAAAAAAAGAGTATTTCAAATCAAAAAAATTACAGTGTCTTTGGGACATAAAAAGCTAAGTTTTCACCAAATTTCGTGGAAAACAAATTTGTTTTGCTTAAGATAAAAATAAAAAACCAAAAACTTGATTATTTGAATTTTTCACATACTTTTTGAGGTTATGTGAAAAAAGTGTAAATACAAAAGTTGTAGGTCTCTTTATTACCTACAACTTTGTCATTTAACTTTTTTCCATAGGACTTGTAGTTTTGCCGGAAATCGAGATAAACCGTTTTTACCCTTAAAACTCACCCCCCTCCCCCCTTCCCGAGCTCAGATCGCCCGTAATTTATTTTTCCTATCATTTTTATTATATTCTCTTCCTTTTACAACAGGTTTCATCCTACTATAAATTTCTTTTACTTTTTACCATTTTCATAGCTATCGGCACTGGTCTATATACTTTTCAAACAAATAAAACCTCATCAAATTCGTTCAGCAGTTTTTGCGTGTTTGCGTCAAAAAAAATATTTTTGTCTTCGTTCATATAACATAAAAGTTTTTTTTTTTAATATCTCCAATGTACAGACCCGCTACTTTACAATTATTTAATAATATTATGTAAAAAAGGGGGAAGAGAGTATGTATAGTATCCTTTTTTAGTATCCAATTAAAACAAGTTTTCCTGTACGATTTCCTGAACAAAATAAATTTCCTTATAACGTAACGCCATCTGTTGGTCACGGCCGCACACTATATGCATAATTGCGATTAAAATATTAGGTATAACAAGCGCGGAAAGTAAACACTGGTAGCCGACCTCGGTTTGTTGAACCTCTACTATATCTGAGTGGTGTAAAAGCAAAATCGTATAAGTCTATAATCAACTTTTTTTCAACTAAGCATACAAAATTGTAGACCTTATTATTAGATACACTATAAACATAAACACGTAAATCGACTTATAAACACGGCAAAATACACTTCAAAAATGCAATTGACATGAAAAGTCGCTTTAGTCCCAAAAATGTTAGATGCAAGTTCGCTTCTATCACAATCAACCAATGATAAGCCACAAATATGAGATATTGAGATAATCATTATGTGCTATTTGAAAAATTTTTGATGTTATCGCGTGTATGATAGCTAATTACTAAGAAATATGAATTATTATACATAAAATCTAAGCAGATCTTATTATAATCAAGAAATAATATCGGCGTAAAAAAGTAAAAGAATTACCATAAAAATGACTATTATGGTGGCTTTTCATTAGTTGATTGTGATAGAACAGATTTGCATCTAAAATTTTTGGAATCGAAGCGACTTTGCATGTTAATGGTATTTTTGAAGTGTGTTTTGCCATGGTTGTAGGTTGACTTACATGTTTGTCTTTTACTTAGTTCTTTTTTCATGTGCTTGGTGTAAAAAAGCAAATTATGGAGTGATGTGGTTTTGCTTGTATACCCCTCATATATATATTTATATACGTACAATTGTACCTACGAGCATTCGTACTGTTGAGCGATGCGTCACCGGAATGCGCGTAAAAACGTACATTTGCATGGGTTTTTAAAAATGATGATTATAACATGATTGCGTTCAAGGATTTGAGTTTTAATTTCAGTAGTTTAATTGACAGTCACGTTTCAGATATTAGCAGACCATTTTAGCAATTAAAATTAGTGTTTTAAAAATTAATGTAAGCGTCTGAATCAACTTACATAAATATTGAAACCACGAGGTATAATTCCTTTAGGTGCATGTGGTCCATTTATTATCATTTCGTCTAAAGTATCAAAAGGTCCATAGTATTATAAGGTCTACAGTATCATTTCGTCCATATTATCATTTCGTCTACAGTATCAAAACGACCAGAGTATCATTACGTCTAGTTTTTCGTATAGTTGGACTATGAACAAAACTTTTTGGTTGGATTACAAAACCTTTTATTTAGTTACCTAATAAAAACCTTTAGGTGCATTGGTCCTACGAGGCTCTATAATACAGATCAGTGCTCTTTACAAAGAGATAGACTAATTGACATTTGGACGAATAGATACTATGGACCATTTCATGAACTAGACGAAATGATATTGGTCGTTATAATACTGTGGACCTTATGATACTTTAGACGAAATGACAATGTGGACCACATGCACCTAAAGGGTATAATTTTGACGTTAAAATGAAAATCAATGATAAAGAGGTCATCTCTGTGACGTAGAGCGTAGAACCATTTTAGCAGTCCAGCTGCTAAAATCAGAGATCACTGGTTCGATGCCCGGTCAGTACAAATAATTGTATGCATAAATGTTTGTATTGGTCTGGGTGTTTCTATGTATGACGTGTATTTACAAAAAAAAAAATCTAAGTATGTTTATCAACATTCTAGAACCCATAACACTATACTAACTTTGGGTCTAGATAGTATAGAATGTAGTAGAATATTAACTTTCACACTCCATTGCTCTCTTGCCCACTGTTTCCTGTACTATCGAGGAGCTATGTAGGATAACGGATTGGCTGTGGACAAAAATTTTGGACCGACAAACTCTAGCAAAAAAAAAAAAAACAGAAAAATGAACCTTTAACTCAATGTAGAAGAGATCTCCATTGCCACTCTATTCTTTCTCCATTTTCACTCCATTTAGGTTCTATTTCAACTATATTTTCATTCCTAATTCTTTCTTTTTTAAATTGATACTTAAAAGTAATAATCGTTTACGAGCTCAAAATTTCTTAAGCTTTCACATTTTTATTGTTAATAATTATTAAGTAGGTAAGTTACCTCACGTGTAATTTTTAATGACCGATGAGTTTCAAATCACAATATATATTATATGGAAATGGTAGACACTGGCCATATATTTTTTTAAATTGGACACGTCAACATGACTTCACCTCGCCTGATGGAAAGCTAAATTTAATGCAAAATCGTGAAATTCTGTTCCTGCTACCGCGACCCGTGGGAACCTGTTCGCAGGATAAAAAGTTGCCTATAATGTTATTCAAAACTATAATCTATCTCTGTACCAAATTTTACCAAATTCAACCGTTTATGCGTGAAAGAGTAATAAACATACATCCAGACATATATACATCCATTCTTAGAAACTTTCGCGTTTATAATATTAGTAGGAAGTAGGATTTCCTGGTAAAATCTAACCTCACCAGTCCATGTTCAATCATAGCACCTTTTCCCTATCCTACGCTGGGAAAAATGAGATAGTAGTATCTTTTTTAATCTGTAGTTTTTAGATTGTTCTAAATTGCTAACAATTAATATTTAGCACCACTTTTAACGAACAAAATAACTCAATGACCTATTCCTATCTGAAAACAAAACAAATCTATTAAAATTATAAGCGTAGGATGTTTACTTGTTTCGAATGTGAGTCAATACCACAGTTTGTTGTAACATAGGTATTTATTTCTGATAGCATTTTTTTTTCATGAGAATAACATGTTGTTTACGATAAATAGCGGCACGTGGTACGTAGGGGTGCAACGTTATTTTAGTATCGAAATAAATATCGATGTTTAAATTAAAATTTATCAAATGTGTCTTAAAATCGTTAATATCGAATATCCTTACGAAATTTGGGATAATATTAAAATCTATATAAAAATATGAAGATAAACCGGTTTTTTAAGGTTATTTATATATTGAGCATAATCTTGAGATGAGAACCTCTGCAATTTATTTAAAAGTTCTTTCACCTTTCGAAAGGCCATACATTATCCTCAATGGATATAGATTTAATATATGGCTTGAGTTAAAAAAAAACTCATACTATAAACCGAAGAGAACTGAGGGTCGGTTGTTTTACAATATAAACGTAGTACAAAAAATATAAAATACAAAATGATGGAGGTGGAAAAAAATATAAACTATTAAATTACCCATTATGGTTGATTTATCTATACCTACTAATATTATAAAGAGGTAAAGTTTGTGTGTTTATTAAATTGTAAGGGGTAATCTCGGGATCTACTGAACAGATTTTAAAAATTCTTTCACCAATAGAAAGCCACGTCATTCGTGAGTGTCATAGGCTATATATTTTATTGGAAAACTATAATTTACACCCGGGCGAAGCCGGGTCCCGGGTCGCTAGTCATTTATATAAAACTAACTATAAATAGTAAAAGTTAGGTATATTGGTGTAAATGTTTGTTACCACGGATCTTTTTATTTACTTGATTTTGATAAAATTCATCGTAGACCACATCGTCACTTACCATCAGGTGGGATTAAAACGTAAGCCTATCATGAATAAAAAAAATTAGTAAATTATATTCTAAGAATGAGTTTCTGTAGGTCGTGGGCAGATGGCGGTGGTAACAATATTCTACTTAGGTGGAGCAGCAGGTTCATAAAAATTGATAATTTTGCATCAATTTATCGATGTTCTCGGTTGACTGATTTATTGTTACAACCCTAGCTGACGACATCCATTAGCGCAGTTTATTCTTCATTAATAGGTATAAGCTGATTGGTATGAAAAGGAGTTGATTTCATACATTATCATTTTCCTGTCACCATTGCTGATGCAATTCGGCTGAAGTGTTTCCTGTGTAAATTTGAATTTATAGGGAAAACCGCAGTTCAATGACTTGCAATTTATGTCATTAAATTAAACAAGTGATCGGTACTAAGTAGATTATCTATTTATTAATGTTTACGAGAATAAACACATAATACATACCTACTAATTTACAAAATATATAATTTTTTTTCTTTATTTTCTAACTTTTGACCAGATAGTCTTAGCATTTTTAGCCATGAAAATGGGTAGAGTTAGTATTTTAGACATTTTAAAACATAATTTGGCTAAGACGCAAAATAATCGATTATGCACGTCAACTTGCGAAAAATTGCGATTTTGCTGCTTATCCATTTTCCCCTTTAGATTCCACGATAATGAGCCGTCAAAACGAAAATTTTAGAAAAGTGCAAAGGACTGAAAATTTTGCTACGTAGGCATTTAGTGCTTCAGACTTCACGCTATTACCGATAGCTTTGAGTCTGGCGAAAAATGACAGTTGACAGCAATAAACCTACCACGTATTGTATGAAAAATAAAGGTAAACTAGAATTCTTTAAGCGGGGCGTGAAAAAGCATTTGATGAGGCCGTCAAGCTGAGGGCCACCACTGTAGCACTATCGGTGTGTGTAGTGGTGACCCCCGATCCTGAGACTTTACCTTTAGCTTTCCATCATAAAGTTAGTGCCGCTCAGCTTCCCCGTTCGGAAATATTGTAGACTAGCTGATGCACGCGGTTCTGCCTACACGAAAGTAGGTTATTGTTGTTTTGTCGTATCTCCGGTTCTACCTAACCAATTGTAAATATACCAAGACCTTTCTAATAAAACAACGGCATCAAAATCCGTTCAGTACATATTGTGCCCATCGCTAACAAACAGACAAACGGACAACAATTATTTTTTTTGCGTTCAGAATCATAAACAAACAAATATTACAATCATACTGCAGTGAGTAAAGGGCTACAAGACTCTACAGCTCTACATTGTGGTTACGTACACGATGCGTATAATTAATTGAGTAATAAAATTAACAAGTTTAGGGGCTTGGTATACTCTACCCACTCATTGAATTAACTTAATTTTTATGTAGAGTAAGTAGTAAAAAATAATACTTCCGACTTTATCTAACTACTGCACACATGATTTATGAACTTTGTGATGGTACTATCGTTAAATTTACAGTTTAATATAAATGTAGAGCACAACGAGAGTATTTTGGCATTTTCAATAATGTATATAGACAGGGGTGCCCCAAAGTACTTACAAATGTTGATTAACAAAAGGAACTCTATTAAAAAAACTATTCCACATTTGACTCTACCTTACTACAGCTATATCAAGAATGATGCAGACGCTTCATTCAGACTAATTGTGTTTATATTATCAGAAGTCCTCTAAACAAGAAGAACTGAGATAATTAAGTTGAAGTATACTCTACATTTGACTCTATAATAACGTTCGTACTGCAACTTAAGTGCACTTAATTCTACGAGTTGTGTTTATACAAAAACATTATAAGACCAGTCATTACACCAGTCCCTAGAGCACGTAGCATCTCTACATTCAGCTCTATATGGTGTGCTGTGTAATAATACTTGCAATTAGAGCAAATAGCAGTCGCAAGTGTCATCGCGAATGCTGCAGACGCTCTACACGCGTAACGTGACACTTGGAGAGTCGGTCTCACTGCACTGTGAGTCAAATTTCCTCTGGATTGGACATAATTGGAAATTTTACCTTGTAATTTTTTTTTCATACCATTTAGTTCAATTCATACGATGATGGGCAGTTACCATTGCCTTCGATCGCTTGCTGTACTAAATTTGTAGTAGTAGATCACCAAAAAAAACTAAACATATTCTATGTTGAAAATATGTATCCTCCTTTTTTTGGTAACCACTTAACATCAGGGCTTATAATATTGTCCACATACATTATGTAAATACTTTGGAAGTATTTCTTATCGGATCTTTACATAAAACAACCGGTTTGGTATACCAAGTCGAATTGGTAGCGCTGTTGTCATATCCTAGACATAGACAGGTGTCTTTCTCGAACGACATACTTTTTTCTACTTCAATTTTCCCATTTCTAATCTTCCTTGATATTATAATAGGCATTCATAGCATCATCAACTGTTTTGAATTTATACCAATCAATCTAAGACCATAATATACTGCACAGTGAAATCACATTGATGTAACTAATATAAAAAACTACAGTAATTCTCCTTTTATTTTATTTACACCATCCAAAATTCTCGCTTACAACAAATAAAAAAAAATAAAAAATTATGCACTACATTTGTTCCAAAATAAGTGTCGTTTCCGACCACTGTGCTCTCGCTCTCTAGCGACGACTTACGCCATAATCTGTCTTGCCATTCAGTTCAAAGCCTCCGTGTTGAGGCACATTCTTGAAATCTAGCCGCTGTAACTTGAATTTCAGAGGACATTTCAGTACAGGTTTGTGCGATCATTTTTTAAATTCTCAGTTTAACTTTTTTATGTCTATTTTTGGCTGGAGCTGCATCTAAGGGCTCGTGTTTAGAAAATATGTTTTCGTCTTGATAAGGGTTGGCTTTTGTTGGATTTAAATTGAGATATTTTTTACTTCTAAATATTACTTTATTTAGGTTCCAGACTTCTCTCGGGACTCCAATATTAAAGATGAAGACTTCAAAAAAGGAGGAGGTTCGCAATTTGACTGTTCTTTTTATATTTGTTACCTCAGAACTTATGACTGGGTGAACCAATTTTGATGATTCTTTTTTTTTGATAGCTCGCTGTGTGGTCCCATTTCAATTTGGTCCGTTGAAGTTGTTTTTTTTGGAAGAATTATTTTATTATTATTTTAATGTTTTATGATGTGAATGCTCACAGTTAACATTATAATCGTTAATTTAATAAAATTCTCTTATTTTTCTCCCAATTTTCTGAGCTATTATTTCTATAACTACTAATAATAACATCTCGTTAATATTTCAACCGGTCTCTTTATACTTTACTCGACTCTCTAATTGAGTTTTCACAACCTGAATCTCGCTGTATTTCATTGGACTTGTTTATTATTCATAACTAAAGTTCTGAATTATTATTGTTACATAATGTTTCTTAAAACCAATAGCATAGCAACGAGTTTGAAATACTATTGTATAAATTTGTATAAATAATAATAGATTATTTTTGTGTGGCACACTTCATGCCGCTAGATGGTAAGAATTTGTATGTGAAGTCAGTCGAGTCAAAGCTAACATTATACCATGGTCATCAGTAAGCAATACGAAAATGAAAAACAACCTGATACCTCCAAGTCCTTTCCATCAACGAACGACCAGACGAACAGCGTCACGACTCAAGCCACCGCTATGGTCGATATTCCACTCATACGCACAAAGCGCTTTGCTGACACGTTCATTGTGCGTACAGCTAAGGTGTGGAATTCCTTGCCCGAGTCTGTGTTTCCGGAAAGCTATAACCTGGGAGTTTTCAAGTCACGAGTGAAAAGGTTCCTTCTAGGCAAGCGTGATTCGTCGTAGAACACATCGTCACTTACCATCAGGTGGGATTGAGGTCAAACGTAAGCCTATCATGAATAAAAAAAATGGTTGTCATCAAATTGATAGATGCTACTACCTGAGAATCAGAACTGGCCCTTACTTGACGCTATGGGCAACAATTATGCTAAGGTGGCGTCCACATTTGGGGACGCGCAAGGGAATTGTGTTTTAGAGCTAATTTAGACGTAAGCTGTTTTTTTCCTTGTTCATGTCCATCGAATAAAGTGTTTTTCTTTAGATTAGGAAAATATTGTTAATAGACCAAAAAAACAGCCCGCTGAGTTTCTTGTCGGAATCTTCTCAGGTCTGGGCCGCGTTTCGAACCGGTCGGTGGTCCATTTGCTTATCTAGTCTTAAATATTTTTAATTTTGACGTTTTGTAAGTGCCGTTTAATGATCTATACAGAAGAAGTGATTTTTGACTTTCTTTTCTTTCTAACATGAATCGTAAATAAGTACACTGGTGTTTTAGAAACCATACCAATTTCTTCGGGTCAAGCCAACTTATAATAGACTGGGTGATATTGATGCTAATTCTGTTGTTGACTTCACTAAACCAAAATTTCTTTGAAATTCTCTTATTTTGGCCAAGCAATTTCCCAAATGCTATTCTGTTCTCAAGTCGAATTAAATTTAGTTCGACGAGATAGCTCTAAAATTGAATCTGACCTTTCTAAAAGTTAAATAATGAAAGTGTTACTATTTAAAAAAATAAGAACGTAGCAAGTCGTCCAGAGCTCACTGTACCCCTCCTCCCCCTCTCCTTCCTAGCCTCCCCACCCCTTCCCAGCTCTCCTCCTTTCCCTTCAGGGTAGGCAGCGGGTGTGTGACACTTTAGTGTTGCACACGTTCATAGGCCACGGTAACCGCTTTCCATCAGGTGGGCCGTGTGCTTGTCTGCCACCTACGTAGTATAAAAAAAAAGTCTTCTGGGCTCGTTATGCCTTTAAAAACAAACTGAATTGTGTTTTCCATCGCCTCCATGCATCAGCCCGACTGACGGGGCTGCTATCCAGACTCCACTCTGCCGGTGGTCAAGCGTGATCCATTTTTTTTGGTACTAACGATTTTGCCTATGTAATACACGACTCAAAAACGCGATCAAATTCTCATTCATCACGATTTTAAACTTAAATTTTAATTAAAAACCATCGCTACCACCATGTTGTGTATTGAAACTACCATGTCGGGATGACAACTAACTCTTTATTGTCTACTAGCGGGCCCTTTCCTGCTTCTTTTGTTCCCAATTGTTCTACTGAACAGGTCTACGCAATGGAATTGTATTTGTTTGGTTACAATTACTGCCAATATCGCCATGAATACTGAAAATCTGTTTAAATGGTGAAGGACAGGACTTAAACGTCCCATCCATAATAAAATGTTTTACTTTTTATGTTTTCTCTGGCATCTTCTGAAGAAAATATTATTATTCTTTGCTGTTTATAATCAGCGAGTACAACCTCGTGGAACTCTTTAGTCACTTCTACATCTCTAACAATATTTTATAGTTTTTTTTTGACACCAGCAACTTTATTTCAATTCCTATATATCTTGCTCGCTTGCTTGCTATAAACGCACACATTTATTCGATATCTTGTCAATGCCATGGCCACCATAGATACCTTCGCACCAAAGACGCCTACATAATAATAATGCATTCACGAAGATATAGGCTACTGGACCTGGTTCACAATTTTTTTTCTAGCCTTAGCAAGTTAGACCCATCAGATTGTAGGCAGTCTTGCCTGCCTGTGTTTTTACTGATAAGCTCTACCGAGCGCAATAATTAGGTAGTGCTGTTTAGTTGCGGTTTAGGTTAAGGGTACTCCCCCAATCCAATGAATCTAAATTTATGCAGGAACCCCTATTATGCTGACTTTTTTCGGCACATACCTAATCCCCATGTAGGAAATAAAACTGATTTCATCCGCCGAGCATTTTTCCCAACTCAGTTAGCGGCGTTCTTCGATTTTATTGTTATTATTGAAATTTGATGGCACAAATTTGTCACATAATTCGGCCGGGTAGGTACCACCGTGCACGATTGCGAAAAACCCACCATATTAATCCAATCTCGGTTGGATTGCGTTCAGGGGTCAGCAAGTGTATAGCCGGGTAGGAGGAGATTGTGATCGCAGCACTAGTGGGACCGGTGGGTATCACGCGGTGCTGCGACGGCAATCCTCTTTTGATGAGGCCGTCAAGCTGAGTGCCACCATTGTTAACATGGTACATGAGTATGTAATGCTGACCCTCTTTCCTGAGACTTTACAGCTTGCCATCAGGCGAGGTGAAGTCAAATTGACGTGTCGTATATAAAAAAAACAATGTAGAATACTAGCTGTTCCCCGCGGCTTCACCCTTGACATACTTCGCTCCCTTGGCACCCATTAGCACTTATAAATTACAGGCATGTATAGGAATACTTTCCTGTAATTTATAGTATGTTGCTGAGTTGTAAGCGAATGAAACGTTTCGTTTTCTATTATATCGGCACGTCAATATGACTTCACCTCGCTTGATGGTAAGCTAAAGGTAAAGTCGCAGGAATGTGGGTCACCATTACAAACACCAATAATGCTATAGTGGCGGCCCTCTCAGCTTGACGACCTCATAAAATACTTTATCCGTTTAAAGTTCGTATTCTCTTTCCTCTCTAAGTATACGCATAGACGAAATCATTGGTCTATGGTATGCGTCAAGTTTGACATTTGTGAGACTTAGATGAGATCGAAACTGAATTTTGAACATATAAGAGAACTAGCTGTTGCCCGCGGCTTCGCCCGCGTGGATTTCGAATTCTGTTTCAAATTCCTTTTTTCGTGCGGAAGTTCCTTCATATATATCATCCCCGTCAGCCAGCAGGCGCGGTTAAGTCTCACCCAGACCTGATAAAAACCGCACTCTGCCGTCTCAAGTCTTCAGTTGCCGGGTGTAAGATTACTTAGAGCATATCCCGCGCTCCCCAGTTGACCCTTTTTTTTATCGTGCGGAAATCCCCATGGATACCACCCCCGTCGGCCATCGGGGGTGGTTATGTCGGGATCGAACCGACTAAAACCGCACGTGGTCTCGGGCCTTAGTAACCGGGGTGTAAGGTTATCCCTCGCACCCCAGCTGACCCCGGGACATCTACGGTTTTAAGATGGCCCCCTCGACCCCCCGAAAGGGGGGCTGGGGCGAGTATCGCGTCACTTCTGCGACGGTGGGGTGTAGGGTGACAGGAGGCCGTCCTGTCACCCAACCGTCGGCGCGCAGACAATCAGCTCGCCCCCCGCTCGCTCCCCACTATGCCATCTGCTAGTCAGAGGGACACGTGGAGAGCCTCGGAGCAGCCCTCTAGAGGGCCACTCCCACCCCGGCCGGATTGGCCGCAGGCAGCAGCGTCTCCCGTGGCGAGTGGGAGGCGCTGCTCGCCTCCGTTGCCCAGGTGCACCACGTGGAGGTTCCGGCCCGCACCCCCCCAGTTGTCCCTGGGATGGGAATTGTTTGATATTATCATAATATCAAACAATTCCCATCCCAGCATGGCATCAGCCTATAGCTACTTTCTATCATCGCACCGCTCGCCACAGACAGGAAATTCATCCCCACATGTTACATCCGCCTGCAGTGCGTACTGTAAGGTTTGAAAGAAATTTCATTCCGCGCACGCTTAGGCTGTGGAACGATCTCTCTGTAGTGGTTTTCCCTGGCGGCTAAATATGGGGTTCTTCATGAAGGGCATTAGAAGCATTTTGCAGGGACGGCAGCGCGAGTGTGACACCCCTGGTGTTGCGCACGTCCATAGGTGCATAGGTCATATAGGTGGGCCGTGTGCTCGTCTGCCACCTAAGTGGTTTAAAAAAAAGCATGATGTCCGTACCGAACCCCGGAAAAGAGGGGATGGGGTGACAGGGGGTACAGAAGACCGCAGCCATAATAGACATTGTGTTGTGTTCCCGCTGCCGGTAAGAAGGGTAACCAGAGCTCACAACCCCTCACCCCATCTCTCCAATCCCCTCCTCTGAAGTCCGATTTCAATAACTCAAACTGTTTTTAAATAATTTTTACACAATTGAAAGTCTTGATTAAGATATAATTTATTTGGATGGGAATACAAAGATATACCTCAGGAAACATAATCTTAGATAGGTATAATTCGCGAGACAAACGACGTCATGGCGCGAATGGATTGTTGCCCATGATTGGTGAATTTGAGCTCGTCCAGTGCTGTAGCACCCCGTGCTATCCTCAAAGGCACCCAAGAAAACTGTACTGCGTGTATAGAGCATAATACTTTGAGCACAGTTTAGATACCTATCTACGTACCTATGATGTCCCGAAGTAATATTGGTCTGATTTACGTCCGCATTTCAACTTGCATTTATTTCGCCGCGCATTATTTTTCATATTGCGATAACTCTTAAACTATTTATGGTAATTATATAGTGTAAATGGCAATTTTGATCTACATTAAACGTACAACGTATCTAACGTATTTAATTGGATAAGAAATAATACTGTATTGTTAAAATTAGCTTTGAAAATGACACATGATTTTTTTGTAATTTGTAAAGATAAAAATGGTTACTGTGGGCTACCCTTATTAGGTAGACATATGCTATCGCGGACTTTTTTGTAGACCTTTTTATGTTATACATTTCCACAGTACATTATTTTGTTCTATCTTCAATAGTTTTCGCAGCGCACGCGATGTAAGTAATTTGTTTAGGTCATTTTTTTACACCTTGGGTTACATTATTGAAGTTTTAGTAAGGATTCCTAAATTTTTTGGAGATAAATTATAGCCTATGTTACTCACAGATAATGTAGCTTTCTATTGGTGAGAGAATTATTGAAATCGGTCCAGTAGTTTCAAAGCCTATTCGTTACAAACAAACAAAAAAACAAAAAAACAAATCTTTCCTCTTTATAATATTAGTATAGATTGATCATCTAGATTCTTCTATTATAAAACAAAACAGTATATATTGAAACAATATGTATACATAATAATTACATGAACAATAGGTATTATTTCTAATTTATGTTGTGTATATGTTTTTATTGCTATCAACAGTAATTGTGGTCGGCGTTCTCGTTGGTAGGTATTATATGGGCCAACGGCGTGATCAAAGAGACCTACTCAGTCAAAGACTAATAAGTGCTGCCTAGATATGACATAACGTATAATTATGTGTATGTCACACAGGTGAGCATAGGAATCGTAATAAAATTGAAAAATTAGTTGATTGCTCTTAAATTGTTGTTGTATTAATAATTAAAATCAAAAGAAATGAAACTGAAAATAACTCGAGTTTTAGTGTATTATTATAGTGCACGGCATCTAACTTGGCCAGATTTTGAAGTAGTGTGGGCCCACTACTCTAAAATCTTGCCATGTTAGATGCTGTACATGTACACTATACTTGTTTGTGGCAAAATGCGTCGCATAGAAACACGTATAGTGGACGGCATCTAACTTGGCAAGGTTTTGGAGTAGCCATCTTGCCAAATAAGATGCCGTGCACTATATATGTGCGTGTATCAGAAAACACTACACTTTGCACAAGCTTTTGTTTGATGTGTGCGAGAAAGTTAACAAAAGATACAGGGCTAATAATAATATATTTTCTTTCGTATATGGTAAAAGTGATACATCTTTTTTTTTCCTTGCGGAAATCCTAATGGTTACCCACCCCGCGGCCAGCGGGGCAGGTTATGTCGGACTCTTACCGACTAAAACCGCACGCCGTCTAGGGTCTTCTGACGCCAGGGTGTAAGGTGGCCCAAAGAGCATTTCCCTCGCATCCCGGCTTGACCTGGGCCATCTCCGGATTCTAGATCCCCTTGGGTTTGGGAACCACGGTGTTCCCTTGTTTTATTTTGTCAATAACATGAAACAGAATTATAAAGTTCTATTTATCCACATTTGTTTTGCAATATGCAGTTTATTTACAAAGCGATACAGTAAAATAATATCGTTAGGCATAATTCGAAAGACGTAGCCCCATCATCCACGTGTTCTCTCTGTTATATCCTTGATCTATGTAGATGTGAGTCACATTGCGCACAGCTGTGGTCTCGGCACATTAACAGATAAGTAATTTTAATTTAAATCTCTATAAGCAATTATTAGAAAACTATAATTGTGTCCATTTACATCATTGTTTATCCTTGGACACTTATAGTTTCAAAGTTTACCTTCCTATTTTCGCTTCTGTGACAATTCCATTCGATATCCATATTCGTTTTGGATTTTGAAATACATTTCTGTACAAAGAAAGAATGTTTAAATCTATTTAGGTCATAAATTAGTAATACTAAGTATATAACAAGAAATTTGTTACCAAAACCAATGCCATAGACGGTGACGATCCGTAAAAGTAATAATATTAACCAAATTCTAAAGGCTCTAAAGCATTAGCTATAGATGCCAGTGGAATGGGAGTTTGGGTGAAAAATTAGAGAAAGTACGATGCAACTACGATGTATAACTTCACCACCGGCGATATCAAAGTTCTACTAATCCTTTGAAGGAGGTAGGACACGACTCACACGACGGTATCTCCCGTCCGAAATGAGCTGTCCGACTGGAGTAGTACCTCTGCCCTACAGAACACCGACCCCTCCTCCCCCCATCCTTCCTAGACTCCCCACCCCATCCTAGCTCTCCCCCTTCCCTTCAGGGTAGGCAGCGCGTGTGTGACACCTTTAGTGTTGCACATGTCAATAGGCCACAGTGACCGCTTCCCATCAGGTGGGCCGTGTGCTTGTCTGCCACTTACGTGGTATACAAAAATTGCCTAAAAGTACCCTCAAAAACCAACGGCATCACACAAACCCTTGAAGTCAATTGCCTGGCTAAATTTCCCAGAGAAAAAAAAAGTATTTGTTATTGCACCTTTGGCAATGCAGGGGTATACTAATGTACTTCTATTTTGTAAAACTACGTCCATTCCAAAAGCAGTCATGTATACATTAAGGTATAAATACTTTCACGTCGTTAACACCCGAAACGGTCTTGCTTGCATATCTTTTATTCCTTTTGCTGCAAGCCGAGTATTCCTTTTGTGCGGGTGAGTAATACCGTTCGCAACTAACTGACCGACTGTAGATTTCATTTACTAAATTAGCACAGCCAGTTGCGTTGCTCTTACCCTGTTTACAATTTGCTCTAACTTGTGCGTAGTGAATACCAACATGCCCTTATTTTGAATGATCAAACATAAGGTGAACTAGCGCGTTTGGATTAACCATTTCAATGATTTAGTCGGTTTGAGTACTAAATAACCGCTCCTATTAGCCGCGGAGTATAACTTATGACGTTAAAAAAGTTAACTTATGACATTAAAAGTCGGTTTTAATTTATGTAATTATGTCATTTTATTAGAATTAAACGATTACTAATAAAACGTTTTACTACCTAGAAGACATGATCGATCATAATAAAATAACTGATTCCTATTACAGTCACGTTGTTATTTTTCATTGATTACTATGGCTGTAAACAATAAATACATCATAAATACAATGTATTGTAATCACAATAATAATGTTAAATAATAAAATTCTCATTTGATGTCAAACTGGGTGGCTACTATGAGATTTGGATCCGAAACTTCGGGCCCGTACGAAACTCGAACGAAAGAAATCCGTAGTAACTTCACAGTAGGTAAGTGGTAGCTGGGTGATCCACTTGTGGAGGTACCTACAACAAATTTCTTTTGGAGGTTACGAATTATCAGATCAAGAAATTGAGTCCTGAAAATTGACTTCTTCCCACAGTGTCCCATTTTGCCCCCGGGAAAAGGACCGAGCATCACGGCGCTGGGCTGGGTTGGCCGTTAGGTTGGAAGGTGGCTGTCCTGTCGCCCCTCCTCCTGTGGTCGTAGAACCAGCCCACCCAATGCCTGTTTTCCAAACTGTACCCTCTGCTAGTCAGAGGGACATGCGGAGAGCCTCCGAGCAGCCCCATACAGCAGCGTCTCCTTTACGAATGGGAGGTGGCCTCCGTTGCCCGGCCCTCAATCCTTCGAGTTTACCTTTAGCTTACCATCAGACGAGGTGAAGTCATTATGAATTCCATAACGAAGATAATACATATTCATACTTGCCTTTTTTATCGTGTGGAAATCACCATGGATACCACCCCCGTCGGTCATCGGGGGTGGTTATGTCGGGATCGAACAGACTAAAACTGCACGCCGTCTCGGATCTTAATTACCGGGATGTAAGGTTACCCAATTGGCATATCCCTCGCACCCTAGCTGACCCCGGGTTATCTACGGTTTGATGAGCCCCCTCGACTCCCCGAGAGGAAGGTGGGGCGAGTACCTATCGCACCACTTCGCCGACGGTGGGGTGTTTCCATAACTAGATAATACATATCCATACCTATCTAAAGTGTGAACTGACCAGTCTGTTTATCATCGTCGTGAGAAAAAACTGTAGATATTTTAATCGTGTACGAATGCAATAAATTATAATGATATCACCTTTTATCTTGGAGAACACTCGACCAGTATAAGATTGTACCAGTGAGGTCATACGAGTGGACGATAACCCACAGACCTTATAATCTAATAGTAATAATAATAATAGTATGTATAGTAAATACCTACGCATAATAATTGAGTATTATTATTATCAATTAGTACTTCACACGTAACATAATAACATAATAATATTCTAATCAGATCCAGGACGTTTTGGAGAAAGGCCAGGTCAAGAGTACCCGCAACCGGCGTACTTTTTCCTTTTTTTCATAATACTCTTGGATGACACGGGAGATGGCCCGGTAGTACTATTAGGTATTCTATGGCCTGGGTCAGCAAAGGTTTTTGGCTAACCTTACACCTTAGCTTACGATGACCCAAGATGGTGTGTGGTTTTAGTCGGTTCAGGATACTATGGTATCCGTGGAGATTACTGCACCAAAAAAAGACAATCACATAGCCCACCTGATGGTAAGCAATCACCGCCATGCCCTCATAGTGTGGGGGGAGCTCACGCAATTTTTCTAACAAATTTTGTAATTTTTTCATGTTATTTTTTTAGATCGCCAAAAACTTATTGAAGTGGAAAAATAGTTGTAAAGTTAGGTTTATATTCTAAATAGGTTATTAATAAAAAACAATTGACTACCGCTGAATAATTAGCCTTGCAATGCCATCTAGTGACACTGCAGTGCACTAAAAACAAAAACAAAAAATGTTATAAATGAACAAACCTTGGAATCAGATTCACTTAAAATCTTCACGAATATTTATTTTATTTTTCAATATATTTTCTCGTGACAATGCATTTGAAATGCAAATTTTGTTCCTTCGGTTTTGTCCCATTGTGAAACATTTCACTTGTCCGTTTTGCAACTGAAAGTAATTTTTGTTATTTAAGTTATTTTTGGGTTGAACGATTTTTAAAGTTGCATTGCCAAGTTATAATTGCACCGCATCCGTGTAAAATATGTACTTTGTGCGTGGCATAACAATTAGTCGTCCTTATGTACAACGCTATGTAGGTATTTTTTTATTTTTTACGCATACAATGAAAAAATTTTAAAGTAGCATACTCGTATTGAAGGGCCATGATGACGCTCTGTGGTGTAACGGTAGAGCGTTCGACCGCTAAGTCAGAGGTTGCAGGTTCGATTCTCGTGTTGTCCGCAGCTTGATCTGCGTGGAATTATGTTTCCCTTTCCGCGGAAACTTATTCTAGGGATATAAAGAAGCATCTTATTCCTGACTATTATCTATTACCGTTCTAAATTTCAGCCTGATCCGTTCAACCGTTTTGCGTGCAATAGTAACAAACATGCATACATCCATCCTTCGTATTTATATTATTAATGCTCCGCAATCCATCTTTGAACCAATATCATTAAATAACATCGCAAATAATGACGTAACAACCGGAGAAGTATCTTATATCACGACAATTAAATCAGAGATTTCAACTTAGGCCCTAAATACAAGGGAACAGGGCAAAGACTCTACCAAACAAATATAGTGCGCAAGAGTTGAATACTCGAGAATATTTTATTATCTGTAAACATTCACACAAACATACGTATAGAGCGCGTAAAACATCTTGATCCTTGGTTTTGATGGCCGAGCGTAAATAGATAATCATATCATGTTGTTAAAATAGAAGAGGTATGTACTTTAACCCGTCATTACTTTCTGCCTTCGTTGCATGACTGCTTGTATTAGCAAAAGTAAAGATCTATATTGGAATTTATTTCAATACGAGGCCTATGATGACGAGAGTGACTCCGTGTTGCTCTCTTTCATCCTGAGAAATAGATGCTTGTATAGACTTTATAGGTAGGAGTAGGCAAGTCATATCCTATCAAAATTGTAATTGTCACCCCATCTTAACATTTTCCGGTTGCACCCAGCCTGATGGTAAGCTGAGGTGGAGTCCAAAAAGTAGTGGTCTCCATTCCCAAGGGATGTTCTTACGGAAACCAGGACGACCCGTGTTCTACATTATTCTACTACGTATTTATACTATTTTATAATATAGGATTTAAATAAATAGGTTTCTATATATATAATTATAATTATAGTAAAGTGCTCCATCCCATGTTAAGACAGGATTTTGTGTTTCGATTGTATGTTCTAAGAGAATGCACAAAAGAATTTTACAGTAAACTCTTTATCTTAGTTGAGTCATTTACTAACGTTTTTGATGAAGCAAGGTTCAATGTTAATAAATACTCACGTCACTCACTATATCTGCACAAGTAATTTCACTCATAACCGTATTCATCTATCATCAGATATTATAGTAGTGAAGTGCAGCTGTGTGTAAACGACGTAATAGACGCCTCATAAAACTATAAGCGTGAAATAAGCAACAAAAATAAACATAGTGCAAAAGGATCAAACATATTATATCGTAGTATATATGCGTATGTGTTGATGTAAACAAGCTGTCGACACGTGTGCTTCACACACACTCGCGCGTTTTGCTAATGTGTGCGTTACCCACATGGACACATAGCATTGAGCCAGGTCGTGGCACTCGGCGCGTGCGCCGTTTATTTGTACGTTTATGCACACCTACGTAACTATATGACTACAGATTGCCTCTCTGATTGAACTTATTACGATTTAATGGAAATACGAATTTTCAAATTGGCATTTGATTACATTTACCCACCCTGCCTGTGTAGGGAGTGTAAATAGGTGTGTGTGAGAGAGGAGAGGGTCAGAAGTGATATTGATATATCAATGGCTTGAAGTAGGTCGACATCACGGCACATACTGCCCTAGAGTGGAGTGCCCTGCCTGAGTCTCTGTTTCCGGAAAGCTATAGCCTAGGAGGCTTTAAGTCAAGAGTGAATAGGTTGCTTCTAGGCAAACGTGCTCCATGAAACTTCCTATGATGGGTATAACAGTATCTACTATTTTATTAAGTAACCAATTTTAATTAATTTAATACGTATTATAAGAGAATTTTACTCAAGTGACAATAGAGTTATATTTTACATCCGTCATCAGTCATACCATAGTCATAGTCTGAAGTAATGCAGCTTGCAAACCTCTTTCTAACATTACCATCAGGTGAGATTGCGATCAGTGTGTGAAGTTGTTTTTGTAAATACATACTTCTTATACATAGAAAAACCCAGACCAATGCAAGTAGACACATTCATTGATACAAAAATATTTGCACTAAGCGGGAATCGAATCCGCGCCCCTGCGTAGCAGTCGCATGCACTACCGCTACGCCACAGACAGAGGCCATAATAGTAAAAATGAAGTGCCCTGCAATGCTATCTGCACTTATAACAAGTACATACTTTAATTGTCACCTCGTTTTAGGATATTGCGAAAGACCTAATTTGTGTTCAAGTATTTATTGAACTATTATCCTATTATACCTTAAGGCACTGCGCAAACGTAGACACTTTTGTTTCTTGTGTCCGACACAAGCTACCGATGAATATTTGAATTCTATAGAACAAGTATGAAATCATTCAACTCCCTGCGCATACGTGAGTCCAGTTGCTTCCACTTAACACTATATTCAGGACGATCACAAAGTGTTCGGTGTCGGTAACTGGAAACGAAAAGTTGTCAGTTGAAGATACAAGCAACATTCACAAACGTCCATCATGAGACCACGGAAAACAAGCAGATACAGCAACTACCTACAGCTACAGTTTGTTGTGGTGTGCCGTGTCGGTGACAGGGAACCGGCAACTGTGTCCGATTGTCGATACGGGACACAGCAACTACGGTTTCCTGTAGCAGTGTGCCGTGTCGGCAACACGTTTGCGCAGCGCCTAAGAATGCGATGGTAGCTGAATGGATAAAGACGCGGTCTCTTCTCAGAGGTATCGAGTTTGAATCCGGACGGGCACCAATGTGAATTTCACTTTGTGGAATTTATATGTGTAGGCTGCTGATGGATAAGGAAAATCATCGTGAGGAAACGCACATATATCCTAGAAGAAATTCTGAGGACATTTCCGATCCACCAACCCGCATTAGGCCAGCGTGTGTCTGAATTAAGGTCTAAACCCTCTCAGCTCTCTCGTTAAAGGAGAGGAGACCCGTGCCCAGCAGTGGGACATAAATGGGTTGCTATCAAACCTTAAGAATTGAAATAGATTGTAAATAATACCTACTTCATTTCATTACCATTATATAATGCGAAAATTTATGTCTTTAACTTTATATATTTCAGCATTTTACAGTTGTCTGCATTAATTCCAACTACACTTGTTACACCGCACACACTGATAAACCGCGGTAGCCTAGTGGTATGGGTAATGGACTGCTAAGACGAAGGTCTCGGGTTAGATCCCACGTTACCATGGCACACACCAGTGACTTTTCGATGCTTTTCAAAGTTATGTGTGTATTTATCGCGGGTTTATAAGTGCCCGGTTAATGGCAATAGGCTTGCCACCTATTACATTGGGACCTAAACATAAACTGGCAAAATGTGGGTGCTAGCACCTCTGCCTACCCCTTCGGGGATATAGGCGTGAGTTTATGTATATGTTATGTTATAAACACAGCACCAATACCGAGTCTAACATATTAAGATATGATTCATCTAAAGAACCTATATTTTTTACGCAACTTGATGCATTGTGACTAAACTAATTTGCTATAGTTAATTCGCGTCTGCCCTATTTCTCCTTCAAGGCAGATCATCAGGACATGCTCCTCGACTCGTAACTGATTCGTTTCGCATCACCCCAGGTTTCAATTATTTGTTTATTTTTTGCGTCATGTATAAGGTTGGTTAATGTGAGCAAGACATGACTTAGAAGTTGCAACGTTATAAAATGCTGCTACATTTTTTTACTCTCATCATTATTTTTTTATACTACTTAAGTGGTAGACAAGCACACGGCCCACCTGATGGGAAGTGGTCACCGTGGCCTATTGACGTGTGCAACATCAGGGGTGTCACACTCTCTTGACTATACATCCAAGTTTTATTCTTTAACTCTTATTGTAATTTTCACTTAATGGCTTATCTGGGAAGAAATTTCTAGTGCCTATTCTTTTATTTTATACTACGTATGTAGGCAGACAAGCACACGGCCCACCTGATAAGAAGCGGTCACCGTGGCCTATTGACGTGTGCAACACTAAGGGTGGTACACACGTGCTGCCTACTCTGAAGGAAAGGGGGAGGGCTATTCATTTTTGAAATATCAAAACTGTTTCAATATTTTTTTGTCTATGTATTTTTTCAATGTTATAATTTTTAAGCAAGCCGAAAGGTTTTAATGGTTTTTATATTTTTCTAAAAGTTAAAAAAAAAACGATTTCCAACAATACAAATCTCTAATGCGTTTGCATCATTACTGATGAAGCCATCTAGACAGATGTGACGCCGCGCCGTACAGGCGAGACAGCTTCCCATAAAAACATACCACTAATATAAAATACTAGCTTCCACCCGCGGCTTTGCCCGCGTGGAGGTTATTATCCCCACCAAGTTTACTTACAGTGTGAAGCTAGCTTATAGCATGGTTTTAACATAATACCTAACAACATTCAAATATGAGTCGTTAGATTACACGTTGTTACATAATGCGTTGAAGAAATAAAGGTTCACTGCTCGTTCCCCGTAGGTGATAACGTGATAATATATAGCCTATGTGTTGACCCGACTTCTTAATAATATTCGTGCCAAATTTGAAGTAAATCCATGCATTACTTTTTATCTGAGTTTATCCCGGACATACAAACAGACAAAAATTTTAATAACTTTAATTTTGACTTTGGTATCGATTGTACATCACACCCCAAGTATTCTTTTCAAAAAATAATTCAGTATACAGTTTTTACTTTCCTATCATTTTATTAATGTATAGATAATACCGACATGTAACTTCTGTCTCGCGTCTAACTCTACGCGGAAGTCATCGTCAATTAAAATTCAGCACACAAGGAAACAATTGAAAGGTCACACATACAGACACGCATATCTATAATATATTTGTTGTACAAAACATGGCACTAAACTGTTAGATATGGGTACTTGGGTAGGTATATACATGACACGGAAAAAACTTTACTCTTACCTACTCCTGTTTGAAATCAACCAATGAGTATGTTAACTAAACAATATAAATACTTATGTGCACACCTGTACTTTTTCTTTTTTTTCGACCATTAATACAAGTAGTAATGTAGTAATGCCATGCATATAAGGACTATGAAATTATGCTATACTTCACATCCTGCTACTGTGGCTGAACCGATTTGGACGGATTTTGAATTGGCAGATAGATAATTTTATAAGGCGTAACATAAGCTACATTAATTACTAAAAAGAATTAGGGTTCCGTGTGAAAAATCTAAATCTGAAAATGTAAGTAAGGTTAAATAAATTTAGAGCACTCATTGATTTATGCCATTTTAAACTTCTTTGACTTCAGACCGTCTTACCTTCTAGTAGTGCTGTAAATCGACCTGCATCATATAAAAAAAGAAAATTAATAAATAAAAAAAATGCTAATTCTATCTACACTTTAAAATAGTACTAGAAGCTCTAAGTAATAATACTGAAGGCCATTGAATATATTAGTTGGCGCATGTGTCACGAACATGGTCATAGTAAGTAATAATATGTGTGCCACGACATGGGCATGTCCGCGTTGAAACTTGATATGGTGCTGACGGAAAGATTTGTAAGTTATGTTAGTATATACCTTTAGTTGTTTTACCCGCATGACATGTCTTAAGACAGATTATTGCTCTACAGAAACTTATTGTTACGGCCATACACCGCACGATTTTAGGGAGGTATCCATTCCATGAAGAACCAAGCATTTTGGTGCCTCTTTTTTTTTGCCGCACCATACAGACCTGGAATTCTCTGTCAGCTCACGTGTTTCCTTCCTCCTACAGTCCTGGGTCCTAAAACGGGGCGTTAAAAGGGATTTGATGAGGCCGTCAAATTGAGGGCCACCATTATAATGGCATTGAGATTTTGTCTTTAGCTTACCATCAGGCGAGGTGAAGTCATGTTAACGTGACCAATATAAAAAAAGAAAGTATTCTCGTGTGTGTTCTGTGAGTTCGTCCTGGGACCTACAGGGCTGGGCTTAGCCTAATTCTGTTCCTGACCCCTCATCCCAAGGGAACACACATTCTAAGGATAAAAAGTAGCTTGTGTGTTAATCCAAATTATAATCTAACCCTGTACTCAATATTAGGCAGATACGTTTAGCCGGTTTTGCGTGTAATAATAACAAACATACAAACACACAAACTTTCACGTTTATTATATTAAAGAAGAATTTTTTACAATTAATTAAATTTTCGGTTAATATTTTTTAAAATTAAATCCAAAATAGGTATGTAATGTCATGACAAAGTATGACATTATTTTCACGATCAATAATAAAAATGGGTGAGCTAGCGACATTAGCCGCGCTTATTGACGCATTTAGATGCAAATAAGTTCTCTTTAACAACGTGCTAACCTTCCTAACTGGATGGTTATGATAATCTACATTCCTTTGAGATGAATTCACAATTTTGTTGCTAACTTACCGTGGCAATACAAAGGAAATTGCTGGGAAAAAGTTGTCTCATATTTTTAAATTTAGAATGGAAGTTTTATAATGCTTTTCTTAGACAATAATCTTGAGGCGGTTAACTTTTTTTTTTCGACTATGGGAGAGTTATAGGAAAGTATAACTAAGTGTGAATAGACCTGTTTGGAGAAGTACCATTTTCGCACTTACATAGTGGTAGAAATTTCGATTATGCTTACGGCAATTAACCTGTGGATACTCGGCCACTGCAAGCAGGCTCATTATGACACAATGGGGCTTATTATGACAAAATGGGACTATACTGACTGGTCGCAAGTATTCTACGAATTGCGAAATTTATTTATAATAAGGTATCCTTGAATAAACACTTCAATATATAATTTTAGAAAGTACACCTTTTTATGAAAATTATGCGAAGGAAGCTAAGGAAATTTTGGGACTAGGTCATATTTTTGTATAATTCTCATTAGAAATACAATAAAATTAAAAAAATAACATTACACATATTGATAAAATGATATACTTATTGTTTACGTTAAAACTGGCATCAGCTGCCGTAAAACTAAAATTTAAAAAAAAATATAATCCCTTCTTTTTCAGTGTAAACGATAAGAAGATTAAACTGAAAACTGGTAATCTATGAAAACATTAACACGAAGTAGTTTCCCTTATAAAATAACTAAGATAAGAAATCCAGCTAGAAACTTCTATGTGAACCAAGAAATTTTACGTTGAAAGCACATTAATAAAATTTTGGAGTGAGACTTATGCTAAATTTCACTTTCTAGTTAACTGAGTAATGATAGGTTTTCACGAAACATTTTCGCCATCCATCTTCTATAATAAAGAGCGTTTTCACAGCTTTTCAGTAAAGATGTAGCCTTTGAATTTCTTGAAATTGAGATCTTCTCAAAATTTTGTTGAAATATGTCTTTAGTACTTCATTCAAATTGTATTGAACAAAGTTCGAAAATTGGTGAAATCATAATTATTATATTGCCGTGTCCAATATAGAAATACAATTTGATGACATTCTATAGTATACAGCGTTATCTAGATTTAATGTAAGCAAGCTTGTGTTACAGGTTCTAGAATGCAGTTTTATATACGTATTATATAGGTATACATACACACAAATATTTGCACTGAGCGAGAATCAAACCGCCATTTCTTCTAGGCAGATGAAATAGAGGTCAAACGTAGCAAAAAAATACTTAGGTTATTGAACTACCACTGATATGTTTGTCAACTTTCCAACCTTAGGAATAAAGCCTGCATTAGTTATGACAAAATCCGTCAAAAACTATTTTTTTTTTGGTTGTTAATACTTAAAGCCTTAGGTTAGTATTCTACTAAACTTCTTAACAATAGAAAAACGTAAAACAATTTTAGAACTAGTAGTTTTTCTTCAATTAATTAAAGATAGCGGAAAAACTATTTCTTGCGTAATACAAAAATAATTATATCCTATGAGTTATAATAGTAACAATGAGTTACAATAGTTAAAATAGACAAAGAGTTGTCTTAACCTGTTACTAGCATTCTCGTTACTGCCAACTTTTCCACAACAAATACAATTTTAGTTATTAATTTTAATTATTATTGACAACTTCGAAGCATCGTATACCAGTTTTGCTTCCCATCAAAATGTTGAAAAAGGAAATCCCAGTCGATTGTATTATATTCTAATATCGCGATTCAGAAAATAGTCGCTTCGAAAACATAGTATACGCAAAATATACACATATATTATTTAGGTGGACACGTGCAAACGTGAATCACCCTGTAATTGTGTACCAAAATCAATAATGCACCATTTGTGGTTTGGTTAGTTTCAATATAGTAATAATTGGAATTGTAAATAACCACAATAGTTGTGTGGTAGTTTTATTTCAAAGGTATTATGGTATTAACAATATATTTTATTACCTTATGGAAAGTTAATTAGATCATATTTAAGTATAATATGATTTTGTTTATTAATGAGTAAATATTTTTTAAGGAAAATACTTTGTTTTTACACAACAGCAATTCGAACCAATTGTTCATTAGATTCGCGTTCAACAAAGCAAACTCTTCAACTTTATAATATTGGTATAGATTGATTGATTTATTTATTTAAATTGCCAATGTTAATATAAAATATAAATGAAATTAATAACTAAACAAAATAAAATAAATATTAATATGGCGTCAAATCAAATAAATTCTCATGTCATGATCATCACATCATAATCAGTATCATTTCATGATGATGGAAACAGTTATCAATAAGAAATTCTTAATGCAGTGAAGCGCTAAGTCACACTGAAATCGCCAATACACACCTTAAGGGTGATACCCTCTTAGATCGTTATTAAGGTGACTGGGTGATAAATCGCTGCACTTTGAAGGTCGTTAACCGAAACATGATAATGAGAGAGATTTCACCATTGCTGTCTGTTTTAATATGGCATGGTGATATTTTTTCTGCACAATGTTTTTATTTTTATGTTCGATGATAAAGCTGTAAATGTGTCTATCTGTCGCTATGTGTGTCCCAATTCCATTAGTGTTATTAGGAATACCTAAGTGGATATCACCGATACTATTCCAACAGGGGATGTTTTTATACTACGTAGGTGGCAGACAAGCACACGGCCCACCTAATAGGAAGCGGTCACTGTGGCCTATGGAGGTTTGAAGTCCTGCCAAGATTTTACTATTTTTTTATATTATTCCGGTGTAGAAAGTTGGGAGTTTGTAAAATGGGTTCTAGAACACGGATAAATATAGTCAAATAGATTATTTTTAAATACAAATCAACTTTATTTTTAAATGAATTAAATACGAACCCAACCAACTACAACCACACGGCATCTTGGGTGTTCTAATACCGGAATGTAAATCAATATTTACACTGAGTGGGAACCGAACACGCTACCTCTGAATTAGCAGTCAGTCGCTACCTCTTCACATTTTAAACGACATTTCTAAAAAAACACATTATTTTTGAGTAAATAATTTATCTGTAAATCCTGGTTATACTACGTATTGGAGTTTTTTTTCCATTGTTTACAGTTTCATCGGAAGGAGTCGAGTTTTTCCGGTCTAGCTGGCTGTCGCAATAATTTGCTGTCGGCTCTTTATTAGTCTTTAGCAAATGTGCGGAATTCGTTTAATTGGACACTGGGAAATGATTTTTTCTTTTACTATTATTTTTCAATATTATCTTTCCTTATATTTCTTTTATGGAATATAAGTTATATAACACAAGTACCTTTAGACTATCTACCTTTACCTATATCTATCTATCAGACAACGTACCTACCTAAAAGATAATTTCATGCGGTAAACCAAACATTTTTATTTAAGAAAATGTGTTCCGAAACGCCGCTATGTTTTTCTAGAGAATTTGATTATTAAACTAATAAAATCAGTTTGTGCGAATCGACTACAAAGAAGTAGTTTCACACAAAATGTTGTGTGAACAAGTTTTTCCGTTTTTTTTTTAATAATTCTTTTTTTATATGGGACGCGTCAGCATGACTTCACCTCGCCTGATGAAAAGCTACAGGCAAAGTCTCAGGATCCGGGGTCACCAGACCACCGCATACACCGATAGTGCTAAAGTGGTGGCTCTCAGCTTGACGGCCTCATCAAATGCTTTTTCACGCCCCGTTAAAGGACCCGGGACTATAGGAGGGAGCAAACAAATGCGCCGGTAAAGAATTCCAAGTCTTTTTTCCATTGTTTCCAGTTGGTGCGGCAAAGAAAAGAGGCACCGAACCGCTTGGTTCTTGATGGATGGCAATTTGTACGAAAACATCTGTTACTATTCTACGTTTATGGCTATAAAAAAAGAAAGAAAAAGACTTTAATCTAGACATGCACAATTACACAACACTAACTTTAGACATGCACAAGGACAAAACAATTTACACTAAACTTAAATTCTAAATACATGCACCTTGTGCGTCACTGGTATGGTCACCACCTTAACATAATTACTCTCATAACTTAGTATACACAACATAAACATGAATAATTAATAAGATCTGTAAGAATGATTTCCTTAACTGATATGATCTGAAAGTAATAACTATTTTGCTTTTTGCGATATTCTCGTTTATTGACTAATGCTCGCCCCTTCGCAGAAATGGTATGGATTTCCTATTTATATTATAGAGTTTTATGATTTTAATTAGCAGAAATGTTTAGATTGTAGGATCTTTTTAGCTTTTTTCTACGCTTGGGTATACCCAGCAGGGACCCTCTTCTCGGGGTTACCGGTGCAGTAATAAACACATGGTGTTGCTATTTTTTCGTGCGAAAATCCCCTCGGATGCCACCCCCGTCTGCCATCGGGAGTGGTTAATGTCAAACTCGATCCAACTAAAACCGCAAGCCGTCTCGGGTTTCACTTACGAAGGTTTTCATGTTTAGGTTTAGTTTTTTTTTATGTAAGTTTGTTTAGGTACATAATGTTGTGTAACTTTTCCTTCTTTCTTTCTTTCTTTCTTTCCTTTCTTTCCTTTCTCTCCTTTCTTTATTACTTTCTTTCTTTCTTTCCTTTCTTTCTTTCTGTCAATAAGGATTTTCCCTCGGACGCTAGCTGGGCTGACCTTGGCCCATACACAGTTTTAAGATGGCCCTTTTAACCCCTCTTGATATGTTAAAAATGGTCACCCATCCTAAGAGCTGATTGCTATCTTTTTCCTATATCCATTTATAATATACCCAACATTACTCGCCATTGCCTTCGTAGCAGATACAAAATACATCTTTCGAAATGTTTGTAACAATAAAAATTCAACAACAAAAATGGTATAAAGGTAATTTTAACGTCAAGATTATTTGTGGTAAAGGTTGTCATTTGGTAATCTTCTGAGATATTGTACAAATAAAATGTCAAACCTTCTGCATCACTTAACACCTGACCTCGCAAAGAAAAATATATTCGAAAATATAAAATGTTCAAAAATATTTTGTGATGACTTCAAGGTTCTGGCGTACTGTGACCGTCTTTTCTTTTTAATTACTAGCTGTAGTCTGCGGTTTCACCCGTCTGATATACTCATCTACCCATGAATCACAAACTCCGATTGTAAAGACTGCTTTAGACCCTCATCTGTTAATCATTAGGTGTACAGGACACAGGCGTGCCGGCTTGACATCCAGATATTTTGGTGGGGTAGAAATATAAAAACGTATTTAATTGGACCAAAATAAAATGGGACCACGTAGGAAGCAACACTTTTCAAATAAAAAAGAATCATGAAAGTGGTACATAAAATATATATGATACATAAAAAATACAGTTGAATTGAGAACCTCCACTTTTAAAAGTCGGTTCAAAAATCAAAATCGAATTTTAAAGGAGGTAGGACACGATGGAATCTCGCGTCCTAAATGAGCTGTCTGTGGGGTAGTACCTCCGCCCTACAGAAGACCGCGGCCATAATAACCATCGTGTTGTGTTCCCGCCGGTAAGTAGGGTAGCCAGAGCTCACTGTACCCCTCCTCCCCTTACCCCTTCCCTTCAGGGTAGGCGGTGCGTATGTGACACCATTAGTGTTGCACACGTCCATAGGCCACGGTGACCGCTTCCCATCAGGTGGGCCGTATGCTTGTCTGCCACCTACGTAGTACAAACAAAATCAAAAAACGTTCGACCTTGCCATATACCAAGACACAGACTAGACACGTTATAATGATAAACATACCTTTAATAATGTGTGATTTCTGTCATGGACACAGTGAATCAGAGGCGTCATGCCTTCCATGCACAGGTTCAATAGCTCTCGAAGGTCATAGGGACGGTCTTTTTATAGACTTTTATCGTCATAACGAACATGGAATATTCTCAAAAGGTAAAGTTGATGGACCTCGCGGTGAAGTATAGATACACAGATTAAGTTAAGTGACAGATACTTTTACGAAATGTATTTTGAATACGTTTTTAGTTTTGCGTAAAGTGTTGTTGGTTTTTTCACGTATATAGGATTTTGGACATGGACACAGAATCCCGTAGGCCGTACCCGTAGGGTAGATTCACCCCTCAGGGGAACTCCCTCCTTTTTTCATGGAATACCATGAAAAAAGGAATGATTGTAAGTATTCAGGGTTTAGTGTGTGTATGTGAGCTTTTTGATATCTCTATAATTTTGATATTCCTGACGCTTTTGATGTTATTAATATTTTTAGAATCCCTGTAATATAATACTCTCGTGGTGATAAAATATGTTTATTTCGTTTTAGCCAGCCCGAAATATGTTTTATTTCAATTATTTAATCTTGTGTTGGTATGAAGAAATAGGTAACTATATAAGTCAAGATGGCATCAATAATTTGTTTATAGGAAAATATTTAAGTGACTTTGATCTAACAGTCAACAAAATTGCTCTACTCTGATGAAATACATTACTCTGTGGCAGGGAAATGCAGTTAAAACGAAGTTGGCTGCATTCGAAAACCGCTGTTCAAATATTGATTTTGTGATTTAACCGCCGTGATTAATTGGCTGTCAAAGTTTATTGTCTTGCACCGTGTTTAAGCGTTTTGCGAGTATTGGCCGATGACTTGGAGCCAACATTGGAAGGTCGAAATAGATGTTATTTGGCAAGTTGGACTTGTATACAAACTATGGTGATACTGGTCGTAATTATTGGGTCTATCAAGATATTCGGTGGCGAAGCTAATCTAACCTACAAGCTGCTTAAATGTGAAAAGTTTGTGAAAATGTTTGGATGTTTTATTATATTCATTTATATTTTTTGATACTCTATCACGCTCTAACAGCTGGACTGATAAGGCTGATATTTTGTCAAGAGATAGAGTATAGTTTGAAATAACGCATAGGCTATCCCTGAAATAGGCCCATAGATTGCAGGCATAAGGCAAGTCATGTTTTGCTTAGATATTTTTGGGTCATAACAATTTTTTATTGTTACTGAATGCTTTATTCAATTTCTTCAAGGACTTTTGCTAAAATTTAGTTGACATTAGTAGAGCATTAGATGGAAATAATATCTTGATAACGTAATATCATGAATTGCATCAAATTCAAATTCAAATTCAAATAATATTTATTTCAAGGCAAAGGTACAAAGGATGTTCACAAGGTAATGAAGTTAGCTATTTTTCACCATTTGGGCATACAATAATGAGAATGTATTATTAAAATTTACATAATATAAGTCATAACAGTCATTAAAAATTAAATTATAATTTTTCATATCAGAAAATACACTATTCACTGAAAAACAATGGTCTACCAGAAATAAACTCTACCTCCAGGCAGACTGTCTTCCCTAAAAGATTTCATTGCAGTAGTTCCATTGAAGCCACCTGCGCATAATATAATTTAAGTATTCATCTTTTGCGGACATAACTTCCAGGTGCTATTATTGGCTTTGAAGGCAGCTAGGAGGCTATAATATAGCTGAGGAGACAGCTGAAACCGATAATAGATTATGCTAGACTAAGGCACTGACCGCCTGGCTTATTGATAAATGTTGGTAAACTGTTAAATAGTTTCTTGATGATAAATAAGGCAAATAGTATAAAAAAAGAAAAATTCGAATATCATTACTTTTTATTAGATATATTTTTATTGTACACATTGAAAATATATCTAATAGCTGTTGCCCGCGGCTACGCCCGCGTGGATTTCGAATTTCTTAATTTTTTGAAAACAAATTATAGTCTATGTTACTCTCAGATATTGTAGCTTTCTATAAGTAAAAGAATTATTGAAATCGGTCCAGTAGTTTCGGAGCCTATTCGGACAAACAAACAATCAAACCTTTCCTCTTTATAATATTAGTATAGATAAGACATAATCGGCTAGTGTTATTAAGCCTTTCAAAAATGGATATCAGCTCAAATTATTTCATTTAAACATTGGTAACCTGGAGTAGAGTCCTATCAACGTAACTAATGAAATATTTAATTAAAATTATAAATATTAATCAAGCAGCAAATACAAAGTACACGCGAACACGAACCTCGTGGAACTTTGATCGTAAAATGTTGAAAAAAAATAACAATGGCGGCTTAAAAGCCTCGGTGCTGTTTTTAAAAGTAAAATGGAGTGACACCTGAATTATTAGTTAGTTGCTAGCTGTAATTATTACTCGATGTTGTGTGTGTACTTTTTGAAATAAAATATGTTCATACAAGACATAATTGGTATTATTTTTTTGTAAGTGTTTGCATAATATTATACATAGAAACAGCAAGGCCTCAGGAAAAAATTATAGCGGTGCAGTAGGCAAGGCGGTGCACTTATAACTGATAAGTTACGGGTTCAAACCCGGCCCAGCATACCCTATTATTATGTGGGCTATATTACTAGTAGGTAGTGTTTTATATTAAAAAATACGTATTCATGTTAAAAACTTTTTTTTACCTAATTCAAATTCCATTAATTCTCCCTAATCCGTCCAGCTGAGCTAAACAACTTGGATTAGAAGTGTGTTCACGTCAGTAGTGATTGAGTAAGTCTAAATTCTTAAACACTTAACTAGACGCTTTTATGTAGTTCACCCCGGTCACATACCTTTGCCTTCTTAAATTTTATGTGTATAGGTACACGCATTGAAAATTAATTATCACTTCCTGTAACAATGAAGGAAAAATCGTCAGGAAACCTCCAGTATATTACTAAGGTTCATGAACTTTCCAATTCTACCATAGGTCAGACAGACCTTGAATCCACTTCTCGCAGATGCTAATGGCCTCGGTAGAATAAGGGTATAATTGATAAAATACAGTGATGATAAAGTAATAAGTGTTCAAATCAAATCAATTCAATTTGTCGAGTTATTATTTGCAAGAATTGTCGACAGGGCCGGATTTAGGGGCTTCCAGAGCCACAGTCTTGATAAAGACGTCGAACTTTTTTTATTTATCGATATTTTTTTTAAATGAGTAATAAGTAGATTAGAGTATTTTCGAAATAAATTACTTATTAAAAAATATTGTTCATTTCATTTGGAAAATAATTTGGTGCCAGTGAGTCTCCAGGTCTCCACTCAATTGTAAATTTGCCCCTAGGCAGTTATACCTCTAGTTTTAGCCGGTTCGAATTTTACATAACCACCCCTGCTGGTGACGGAGGTGGTATACGTGAGGATTTCTGCATGAAAAAAAGGATCTTCTTCTAATGCTGACGTGGATTTTCCACTGAAGTACCCAAGCTGGAATAAGTAATCGTACCAGCCTAGCAAAAAAAAAGGAAAACTTATATACACGTGTTATTTTCAAACGACATAGCCTTGTAGCTTATCACATGATTTGGAAAAAAGCAGCCGGTACCTACGAACTGCGGCCTCGATTCAAGAGATACGCCGGAACAAACTCAGCGTATTTCAATAAGGTATCGTGCCATCAGAATGTTTTGTCTCAAGGAAATCGGAACAACATTTTTTCCGGTACACAATGTACCTACGTGTATATTACTATGAATATCGAGTACATTGTGTCACGGATACATTTTCATTTGTTTTGATGTAAGTAGGTATACACATAGCGTCGAGTAATGTCATTTTAAGGGAAGGGAAGAATCTTATATAATGTAGATAGACAATTTTACTGAAAGAATGCTTCATTTTTAAAAATAATTTAAGCTGCTTTCAAAGATTTTCGAAAATATTACTCGGCAGAAATCCGAAAAAAAAACACCCTGTATTTTTATGATAGCAATCGATAGAGTCAATCATAAAATTCATGGTAAATGAAATAAAAGAAAATCTATCTACGTCATAATTATAGTAATTTTCCTTCCATGTGGCCCCGCCCGTGGGACGCCCTGCCTGTATATCTATATTTTTCCATATAAAACAAGCTATTACGCGTTTTGCCCGAGGTAAAAAGTTCAGATATTAAATCATGGCGTACTATTTGGGCAGTTTTAGCGTTTCAAAACGAGTGATCCTGTCTCAATATTCTGATACTTTTCTTCCATACTATATGGAAGAAAAGTATCAGTTTAACAATTTTTATGTAGGGCACGTCAATATGACTTCACCTTGGCCAATGGTAAGCTAAAGGAGAAGGCAGCAGCGTCTTGCCAGGTGAGTGGAAGGCGCTGCTGTACCTAGTACATAATATTAAAGCCTTTAGGTATGTACCACAATCTCTTGAAGCAGTATTATTTCAAATGTTACTTAACTTTCACAGTGTGAATATGACGTCGACGATGTAATAATATGGTCTAGCATTTTCTTATTTTTATAGTATGTTGTGAATATAATATATATTTCATTAAATTTGTTAGTAGATTTACAATACACAGCACACTTTATTATAATAACGGGTGACGTTTGTCTGAGTCCGATTCACACTATGAAAGTTAAGTAATATTAAAATAATACTGCTTTAAGAGTTTGTAGTAAAGCCCCTGAACCTAATGCTATTCCATACGTTGATATTAAGGTAATCCCCTCCTTGTGTAGTTTTACCACCTACTAAAACATCCGACATTTTAAATTATCTTTATGTTGAAATTAAACACAATCCGGCTTGTTATAAAACGAGAACACAATAACACCCACTAATATAATAAAACATCATTTTTCATTGTTTTGGGATGGTTTAAAATGTTATAACGTTGTAATTACACTGCGTTTTGTAATTTGGATTTGTTATGAAACTACACACACATAATAAAATTTATACATATTATATTATGTAGTATAATTAGACCTGTATAACACCCAAATAAACTATAAACTTTATTGCTAGTTATTCTGTATAATGACTACATTTCGCCTGAAATAATTGTGTAATTTTATGAAAATATATCCCTGGATAAATAGTAACATGTTGTATTATCTCTATTCAGACACTTTTCTATCTATACTATGTACTTATTATGAAATTGTAAAGGAATTGTATCTATAAATTGAAGATATAAAAAAAAATAGGCTATGTTAAATGAACGATTCGGAAAATAAAAAAATATTTTGGCAATTTTTGTGTTCATCTGTTTGTTCGCGATAAAAACAAAACTAATGAATGGAATGGATTTTGATACCGTTTTTTTTATTAGAAAGGTTGCTTTGTGTTTTTCACCGCTTTATTTCTTTCTTCTGTCAGACTAAAAATCTACCCCTCCCGGCTCGTAACGTCACAGTCGCATACCATTTGTTCAATTGCAATTGATTACGTAGAATCGAGTATGACTAAATACCTATAGATTAAAATATGACCCAGAATAAATTGATTTTCTAGGCGCAATTATTACTGTAGTTAGACTAGATATTATCGAATGTAACACGACACAATTATCGAGTACCGATCATGTGGCGTCTCGCTGTCTGCCGTCACGTATGCAATCATAATGTCACTCATTTATCGCTGGATTTACAAGTATAATGTTACGATCATTGTAATTGGCGTACAATGGAAAATTTTGCTTCAATATCAGATGTGTTTACGATTAATTGATATAAGAACTTGTATCCGTAATTTGAGCATAACAATAAATAATTAAATTATCTATCTATCTACGCCTGTGATATATAATAGTTCCATGTGTGATTTATTTTTATCTTCCTTGATATGTTTTGCCTATATACAGATGTGATTTTCGGGTAAGGTAGTTTACAGGGTCCAGAGAATTAGCGGAATGAAATAAATTACGAAATTAGAAAAAGTGAAACATTCATTCATAGTACGTGGGTATAGTAAGTGTTGGCTCAGCCTACAGACCGGTTGCTGATGATAAAAGTTTCCAGGTCATTTGTACTAGCATGGCGTCTCGTGAGGTGTTGAATTACCTACTGGCTTTTGCCGCTAGTAAACAGAAAAAGAAAAAGAAAGAAGAAGAATAGGAAAAAGTAGAAAAGTACGGAAGAGAAAAGAAATTTGAAATCTCATCAATTGTATGAACTTATATCTTCGTGTCGAATATAGAGATTTATAAATAAAGAAGAATTGTTAAACCACTCATTTACAATCACTAATGGTACCTTTTACTTCAGATAGACAATATAAGTAATAAGTACAATATTTGTTCTGTGGTAATAGGTATATAAAAAAAGCATTATGCATTTACAGAACAATCACTCATAATCATGAAAAGCGTTTCAAAGCTTTAATGTTAATTTCTTTTTTGAATTAGAAAAGAATTGCTATGTATTTTGAAATTGAAAACAGAATTGCTTCTTTTACATTGAAAACATTTTTAATTGCTTTTGAAAAATTGAAAACATAATTGCTTTTTTAGGATTGTTCTTGGTAGTTGTTTGCAAAAACTAGACGTAATAACAAAATTCACTCTCTCATCAAAAAAACTACGAGACGAACAAAACTGTTCTGACAATGTTTTTAGACATAACGCTGTTAAAGAAAACTTATAATTGCCAACTGACAATTTTTACAAGTTCGGCCTTGTTATGCTGAGTTTTTAAACCCTAGTTAGTAACATTTAGAAAATACGACTTCTTCTTTGACTCAACAGCTAGATACCTACATATTCTAAGAACATCACATAGGTACCTAAATAATAGACGCAATCCATAGTAAACATAATTTGGCTAGATCTGTATTTTTTTATTAAATTTTATCGGCTCAGAACTTGACCACAGGGTCAACATTTTCCGTTGTCCCACACAGGTCTTCGGTAGTTCAGGTTGTTGTATATTAAAAGTGGAAATTGCGCAGTGAAAACGTGCTGGGCCCATAACCTGTTGTATATTAAAAGCACTTGGTATAATTATATAAACGGGTTTATTATATTTAAAAATACAAATATAAGAATATCACATTAGCCATATGTTACCGCGCACCGGGAGAGAGAGAACACCAATTAAATTTTGTAGGCAATAGACATTATACCATAAACACATTTACGTTCACACACCAACACAGGTGGAGGTGCACAGTGGGTAACAGAGCAAATGTTACATGGACTGGTATTGGACCCCGCGATCGCAGGGCACTTGCAAGCGGACAATATAGACCCTATTTAGCCATATTTTCATCAACTTGGGTCCTAAGGCGATTTAATGACTTTCAAGTTGGCCACTGGAGATGAAGTTTTCTTTTGGTATGTTGACGAAAGGACAGGGGGGATTGTTGTCGCAGCACTAGTGGGACCAGTTCGTGTCACGCAGTGCTGCGACGACAATCCTCTTACGATGAGGCCGTCAAGCTGAGTGCCACTATTGTTAACATGGTACGTGTATGTAATGGTGACCCTCTTTCCTGAGACTTTACCTTCAGCTTACCATCAGGCGAGGTGAAGTCAAATTGACGTGGCCTAAGTATAGTACCTATATCAAAAAAAAACATTGACAACACAACAAACTTATAACAATAAAATTACGTTCAGAAATGTGTGAAATAGAAATAGTGATTTGTAAATATAATGCAGTTATTTGCATAAATTATGTTTGTCATCGTCAAGGAATACAATACAGCTGCAAAAACGTTCAAAGTCATTGTTTATGCAATGCTACCGTGTTGGTAACGCATATAATAAGTACACTGACGTAACGCATGCTGCATGCCCATGTATATGTACACCAGAGGAACTCATGAAGGTCTCTGATAACGCAATCCAGGAGGAAGAAGCTCCTCCTTCTTTTTCTATCGCAGCGATGGCGTTTCTAGACTCTGGGCCCGTAGCCAAGTGGCAAAAGTCTAAATCCCTAAGGAATAGAATAGATTAGGTCGACCAATCACACTTCAGCTCGTGATCCCGCCGCGGCGCGCGCATCGTACGCCGGCGACGAGCTTGAATGTGATTGGTCGACCTAATCGTTTGTATTCCGTAGCGATTTACGCTATGACACTTGTCTACGGGGCCAGATTTGGTTTTCTGAAGGAATTTATTTTGTTAGTTTTCTCAGGAACGGGTGGACCTAGCAATTTGAAAATTTTACCAGACTAGCTATGCCCCGTGGCTTCGCCCGTGGTTTTCTTCATGCCCGTGGCTAGATAAAAAGTATCTTACGTCCATCTTCTAGTTCTAAGCTACTTCCACACCAATTTTCAGCCAAATCGGTTTAGCCGTTCTTGACTTATAAATAGTGTAACCAACACGACTTTCTTTTATATATAAAAATAATGATGCAGTCTGTACTCCCTATTATTAGGTGTATAAAAATTAAGATCCTGAATCAACACAATAAAAAAAATGGACAAATTTAGATTTTCCCGAAAACATATCAAAATCAAAATTTATTACCGTAAAATGTAGGTACCACTAAATTTAAGAAATATAACTACCTACCTTGAATCGATCAATCTCGATAAAAAGACTCGATTAGCATTCAACTCGAGACCTGTCATAGGGTCACTGCCCATTACCGTCATAAGGAAGACAGAGCTAAGAGGTAATTGGTGCAATAACCGCATACGTGGGTACACACCTTTTTCATTATCATAAGTTATTCTGAAATGTCAATGAAATGATTTTATATACAATTTACAGTAATAATGTAGATCAAGTATAATTTGTTGTATTTGAGAACAATTACTACTAAAAAACGATGGTAGCTGAATGGATAAGGCCTCTACTTAGAGGTATCGAGTTCGAATCCGGCCGGACAGCATCAATGTGAATTTCACTTTGTGGAATTTATATGTGCTAATCGCATGATTTACCATCTGCTGACGGTGAAGGAAAACATCGTGAGGAAACCCACAATGCCCTAGAAGAAATTCTAAGCACATGTCCGATCCACCAACCCGCATTAGGCCAGCGTGTGTGGATTAAGGCCTATACCCTATCAGCTCTCGTTAGAGGAGAGGAGACCCGTGCCCAGCAGTGGGACATAAAATGGGTTGCTATTATTATTACTTACTACTAAGGTATAAAATAATAATCACGTCACAAATTTTGTTTGTAACCTGGCAACATAAATTTTGTCACCTACAGATGAGAATAGGGAGATATTTGGGCCATCAACCAAAGGCAACCAAAATTCAATTGGTTACCATTGATTGGTGGCCCAAAGTAAGCATAGCTTAAAAACCTTGTGTTATGGGTTCTAGAATGCATATATACATACTTATAGTCATTCCACTCCTTATTTTTGCGTTTGACAGCAGTTTTAGAATGTAACTGTTGCATTAATCCTACAAGTAAACTTGGAAATGCGTGACCAAGAAATTATATAAACTAGCGTATCATATGCATCTACCCTATTTATAACTCATTACCAAAATTAAAATGCTTTAATTGTTTCGGTTGATTTAAAATTTACGATTATTTGCTCACTCAATGAAAACGGCTACACTCTACCATGTCTAGTGTTGGGATCGAATGAAATCGCTGCAAATTACGAATCTAAAATAATCGTTCAAACTTACTTACATTTACGTCAACACAAAAGTTGTTGTAACATGTAAGCTTTGTTTTTATAGTGTATTATGGATTATACGTGTTTTCAATGGTTAATCATCTCATCAAAATATTTAAGTTGTGTTGTGTAGGGTAATAGTTTTCATTAATATTATACGTAGGTACGAAAAGCACTGAGCCCACTCGTCTTCGACGGCCTTTTGAAACGCAGCCACAGCTTCTTCGGCATCCATAAAACGTTTATCTCGGTATTTTCTTCCTTTTTCGGAAATAAATAAAAATCGCAAGGTGTGAGGTCAGGGCTATTATACGGCGGGTGACCCAGTAATTCCGCAAATTGTTTTCACCATGACAAAACAATGGAGCCTAAACTCGATAGGCTTATCTTATTGGCGTAAACCCATGACAGATGATCGGTATGAACAGCCTATAAGTGTCACCGAATAATTGATACATTCAGGAGGAGGCGGATGGACGTAAAAAGTACTGAACGGGGTTTGATGCGGTTTTTTTTATTAGAAAGGTCTTGGTTAGACTCAAAATCTTACGCATATTTGATCACAATCGGCTCATTACAACATGCGATATAGTAAAAAAACGCGAAAATCGACGTCCACGCGGGCGGAGCCGCGGGCAACAGCTAGTACAGAATATAAATGATTTTTGACTTTAATTTTGACTTTGACATTGTACACGAAAAAAGAATGTTTATTACAAAACATAAAATTTTGTAGGCAGATCCAATAATAGCCATTATTTAATATTATCATTATTATAAAAATAAAAATATTTTTAACAGATTTTATTGCGAATTATTTTATTATTTTATTATTTATAATTATATATATTTATAATTATATATATAATTATATATATAATTATTTTATTATTTATTTTATTCAATTATACGTCTGGCACGCAAAAGAAGTATAAAAATTTGAATATCGAGCAGAAATAAAATATCGAAGTTTGAAATCGATTGCAACTTCTTCAGAGACTAAGTCGATTATTGTTTGAAATCGGTCAGGTTACGCATTTGGACATAACTATTTGACAGAAAATTGAAATGTCAAACGCAAAATAAAGGAGTGGATTGACTATAAATACTTTTATGTAAATTCACACATAATACATAGAAAAAAACCCCCTCCTCCATGAAGACTACTATTAAGATGACCCACGCCATTATTTATTTTCACATTAATTATTTTAAATAAGTAGCGCAAATAAAATCACAAATAGAAAAAATATTATAAAAACCACCGCCGCACCGTATTGACATAAAACTAGATACTTCACAATAACAGTTACGACCTATCGCAGGACTCGATCTGGGTGAAATCCTGTGCAATTAGCGCTACATGCGCTAAAAGCCTCGGTTTATATCGTTACAATGCGTTTGCCTCACGTATGTGAAGAGCCGTATCTTGAAGAACCATCTGTGACGCTAAAATGTGCGCGCACGCCGATTGTTAAAACTATTGCTTTTTTTTTCGTAAAATTTAAAAAGATGGGACGCTCTACAGCTGAATAGACTGAAGACCTGAAAAAGGTAGCTGGGATATACTGGATGCGATAGGTTCGGGAGGTAAGACGCATAGGTGGGGCCTATGTCCAGCAGTGGACTTATTTAGATTATTTACCCATATTTTTTAGTAACAATAGAGCTTTAAAACTATATTAGTTAATTAAAAACTAAAAAATAAAATTTAGTTACATTAGATTAAGTTACTTAATGAAACTAGATATTTTTACATACACTCATAATATGTATTTAACTAACTAAAAATTTAAAATAAAATATCTTTTATTACAACATACATAATAATACAAAATAAAATAATACAGACCTACACTTTTATTTTATTGATTTTTTCATATTAAAACTTTTATATGTAATTGATATTTTAATCAAAATTTTAAAACATTTAAATAGTTTACAGTAGTTAAACAATTTTTCAAAATACAAACTATAAATTACTTTGCTCAAAAATCTTGAAAATTTGAAATAAATCGTCATATTTTGAATCCACACAGTCGCATTATATTTTTGTTAATATTATTAATCATACTGCGCCATTTTATGACCCCTGGCTACCGTCTGCGCCCGCGCGGCGGCGGGTGGCGCTGGGCATTCAAACGGAGTGTTTTTATTAAATTACCTTAATTACACCTCGTATGCATTTTACGGCTTTATTACACGGATAGTCATTCTATTGTCCATTAGACCTTACTACATAGCGTTGCATTTGTTTCTAGAAACGTGGTGAACGTATTTTATGACGACTTTGCATAATCTATACATATATTAAAATGATAGGAAAGTCAAAACTGTACATTGAATAATGATTTTCTGATCGCAAAAAATGATCATCCAGGACGGGACTTGAACCCGTGACCAGTCCCTTACATTTGATTACATCATTGGAAATAGTTAGCATGCAATTGCTTAAAAATTACATTCAATGTACATTGAATATTTTTTTTTAAGAATACTTGGGGTGTGATCTACAATCGATACCGAAGCCAAAAATAAAGTTTTTAGAATTTTTGTCTGTTCGTCTGAATGTATGTCCGGAATAAACTCAAAAAGTACTGAATGGATTTACTCCATATTTGGCACGAATATTATTAAGGAGTCGGGTCAACACATAGGCTTATCATATTATTACGCTATCACCTACAAGGAACGAGCAGTGAACCTTTATTTCTTCAACGCATTCTGTAACAACGTGTGATCTAACGGCGCATATTTGAATGTTGTTATTATGTTAAAAAAACCATGCTATAAGCTAGCTTCACCTATAAGTAAACTTGATGGCGATACCAACCTCCACGCGGGCAAAGTCGCGGGTGGAAGCTAGTCATGTAATAAAATGGTAGGAAATTCAAAACTGTACATTGAATATTTAAAAAAATAGAATACTTGGGTGTGATCTACAATCGCACAATTTTCAGATGGGGTCCAAACTTAGAGGTCCTACGGGTACGTCGCCAAAAATTCTAAGGTGTCCGAATGTCCGAACCACCGACTCGCATTAGGCCAGCGTGTGTAGATTGAGGTCTAAACCCTCTCAGCTCTCTCGTTACAGAAGGAGACCCATGCCCGCAGTGGGACATAAATGGGTTGCTATAAGACATAAATATTATTGTAACGAAAACTTCCAACCGTGATGTAATAATACCGACATACAAGTATAACTTAGACATTAACCCTTCACAGCCATCAAACACCGACATCTTTGTTCGAATACAATCACCATTCTGCCTGTTTCCGGCTGTTAATTAAAAACTAATTCGCAACAACAAAAGACCATTAATAATGATTGTTACACCTGTACAACAAAGGACCAAGAGTGTTACACTCTTTACGCAGTCGGGTAATGAACTGACTTCGTTAATTTGTGCAATATTGGTGACTAAATGCATACTTTTCTTTGTTTGAAATTTGATTTACAGTTTCAGAGAATTTTTGCTTTTGCGAATAACAGGTGTCAGTCACGTTAAGTATGTTAATGAGATAAAGAGATATTGAACTTTGTTTTATTATAGGGAATAACTGGTACAAGGCTGAGGGGTAAAACTGGAGATGGTCCAGGGTCAGCTGGGGTACGAGGGCAACGCCTTATGAAACCTGACGCCCAATCTGATCCTCATACGTTGCATCCATCATCGGTGCGCACTGTGAGGTATGAGAGGAATTTTATTCCGCGCACTCTTAGGCTGTGGAATGTTCTCCCTGCTGTGGTTTTCCCTAGCGTCTACAATATGGGGTTCTTCAAGAAGGGCATTAGAAGGTTTTTCTAGGGTCGGCAGCGCGAGTTTGACGCTCTTGGTATTGCAAACGTCCATAGGCCACGGTGATCGCTTCCCATCAGGTAGGCAGTGCGCTTGTCTGCTACCTAAGTGGTATAAAAAGAAAAAGAAATCTGAAGATCTGAGACGACGTGCTTGTGTTAGGAGCGATTTCACGTTAGCAGTGTAATACCCAGGTTTCGAACCCAGGACCTTTCAATCGTAAGGCCAACACCAGAACCACTAAGCTAACGATGATAATGGGAAGGAATTGAGCCATACATACTGTCAGGATTCTTTCCACCAAAAACGCAATTACTATTCAAACTCGTAACCAATAACCGTAATTCCAAAATCTGTGCTAACTCACAATCGACCACTCCATTCCCATGTACCTTTTACCATTAAGGCGCTCCGCCCAAACCCACCACGGTAAACTGAAGGCTTGTATTCACTAGACTGCTTTGAATATATGTTACAGGGTTACGTAATATAGCACATGTAACATTATTATAGGTATGCATGGAGAAAAATGTTGCGTCCTGTTTGAAAATTAATCCTCTGTAGTAATACATAGACAAGTAATGTGTCCGCTAGATGTCAGTAGGCTTCCGTACTGCCTACGTATTATTCAAGACCATAATATATCCCTTTACAAAATTTCAGCCTGATTTGTTGAGCCTTTACAATGTGTTTGAGTAATAAACATCCAAAACACCCAAAAATCTTAAAAAAAAATCACAAATTTATAACAAAGACAAATTAAAAAATTATTTCTACTAAACGGCACTTACAAAATGTCAAAATTAAAAATATTTAAGACTAGATATTAAGCAAATGGACCACCGGGTTCGAAACGCGGCCCAGACCTGAGAAGACTCCAGCAAGAAACTCAGCGAGCAACATTATAGTAGGATTTTGAAATGGACAGAAATAGAAAACATAATTCTATGTAGGTATTACAATAATTTTATTACCCTTCTAATAATAATACTAACTTAGATAAGCACTATCTAAGTTATATAAATAGGTACCGTCTAAGGTTATAATTTAGTCTCATTATTATTTAGTCAGAAATTTTTAGTATCATTGGACAACTCGTATTGTTACATTCATAATTAATTTTAATGAATTTGCTCTCAAATCTTACTGTGTTTATTATCACTGACAAAGCAATACGGAGAGAGCGAGCGGAACAATTTATTTTAACATCTTGTTTGCAGGTCTTCACAACTATCCAGTGGGAACACAACTTTATCGAGTTTAATACATGAACACATTTATACAATTAAACCTTTTAAATTGAATTGAACAATAAAAATCGATGCGAAATAAAGCAGTCGCTCCAAAACAAACAGTAAATAGAGAAGTGACCGTTTCCACACCAAATGGTCTGTGAAAAAGGAACATAAGTTTTTTAGGGTACCGTTCGCGACGCGTCGTCAAGATTTTTTTGGAATTGGGAATTTTTATAAATCTTCAAAAAAAAACGATTTCAACTGGACCAAATTGAAACGAGATCACATAAGAACGCCAGCTATCAAATAAAAAAAAACAATTATCAAAATCGGTTCACCTAGTCGAAAGTTCTGAGGTAACAAACATAAAAAACACAGTCAAATTAAGGAAATACTCCTCTTTTTTGTAGTCAGTTAAAAAGCTTCGTCGAATCAGTGGTATAAGATTTGAGAGAGTAACTGTGTTGGTTTGAGTCAGCAATTTTTAATTATCTATCTGTAGCGCTGAAGATCTCAATTGCCAACAAGGACAAAATAATCAATTATTTTTGGAAGATGTCATGCCTTTCCAAGGGCAGGCCGCCCTTGCCGAATATGCAGAGATTTCTTTTCATATCTTGACACCTGGTGTAGTGCAGTTGAGGTGCTCCACCGCATCCATATACTTCGTAGCAGCTGTGCCATAGCTTTCAATACTATCACTTGCTAGATTATTTGGTATGACAACTAGAAAACCCTTGTTAACATGTACAGCTGCAGCCTCCAGTGCAGTAGCGTGCAGTTTTGCATGAGCTCTGTTTGTAAAATCGTTTTATCATAATGATGGAACGGTTAATGATATAAATAAAAAGCATCCTGTATTTCCACCTCCATCATCATTCTCTGAACCATTTTCCCAACTCAGTTGGGGTCAGCTTTCCAGTCCAACTGTGATGCGGCTGAACTTCGATATTTTCCGTGGAGCGACTGCCATCTGACCTCCACAACCAAAGGTCATTATGACCAATGGCGATATCGAAGTTCCAAGTTAGACTGGTTGGACTTTTGTGGGCTCCAACTACCCGTAAGGACTGCCATAGATGTTTGTATGGCAACCGGGACCGACGGCTTAACGTGCACTCCGAGGCACTAATAAACCTGCGATAAATACACACATAACTTTGAAAAGCATCGAAAAGTCATTGGTGTGTGCCATGGTGAACCTGGGTTCGAACCCGAGACCTCGTCTCAGCAGTCCATTACCCAAACCACTAGGCTACCGCGGTGATTTATATTTCTACCTCCAGTTAAAAAAATATTATCGTTGAGTAAACTTTTAATTTTCACGAAACCCTTTGACGAAATGCCTAGCTCACGCTTGGCGCCACTTTTTTCAGGCCGCCATTGCACCGCCTCCGTTGACTGAAATAATTTCGCATCGGCCTCATTTGTATGTAAATGCGGCCCAACCGTTTATATCTATGTTTACCCTCCCTGTTTTTTTATAGTCCCCGCTTTTAAAGTATTATCCGCTTGGCCGAAGCGCTTCTGCAGAAGTGGATTTTGGGGTAACTCTACAGATTTTTGCTCGTGGAATTTTATAGTCTTCAAGTTGGTAGTTTCTGTTAAATCGTCTGCGATGAAAGTAGTTTCGGAGTCCATTGCTTTAAAAAATATTACTTACATTTATTTTTAGTTTTCGAAGGTATTTAAACGTCTAGAAATAATTTTGTTATGATTAAGATTAAGTTTGTAGATAGACCACAAGAAATGATGATTAGTTTTTACTGGACTCACACTGAACAGGTCAAATTATTGCGCTGGCTGTCGGGGTATGTAATGGGGACCCTTCCTGAGACTTTACCTTCAGCTTACTATCAGACGAGCTGAAATCATACTAACGTGACAGATTTAAAAAAGAAATTAAATATGACTACAACGGTCTATAAATGGTTAAACTATTTGTGATTTCAACTGATTTATTGGGTACATGTTTTATCCTATCCGATGCATTTGTGTCTATTTTCCGTTATCTTTACAAGACAGGGATGACAATTTACTTTGATTAAATAGTTTAGGATTTTTTTCGTTACTTATAATAAGTTTATCTGGACTATGCCCTTAACCAATACCGTTAATAATTAGGTATATTACTTAGTTACTTTTCTGAATCATATCTGCGAGTAAAATGTTTTAATCTTTGACCAGTTTAACTGACCTCCGCTTCAAATGGATGAAGCAATGATCGGCCAAAAGAACAGCCCGACTCGATTTCTATGCAAATTCTATTAGATTTTCAGTCCGACGTTCAAGCTTAGCGTGTGGTAGTAATGATACGAAATATAGGCCAGAATATGGTTAATGCTTTAAAGCTTTTAAAATTTTTGCTCTTTGCGTTTTTGATTTAGAAAACACATACGTACTTTTTGAGTAAATTACAATAACAATGTTTACAAGTTTAGTGAATTGGGTAAGTTTCAACGAATTTGTACAGATACTTTAACGAAACAACCCCTTTTTTAATTTTTTTTATGGTGATTCGCACTTGTGCACTTGTCGCCTTAAATTAATGATCTTAAAATTGTGTTATATACCTATATTAGTGTTTTTCATTTATCTAAAGGAATCTAATAATATCGACTCATTATGTTAAACCTGAGTTTCTGAAGCAATCAGCACGTTAGCTTTTCCTTTAAACTAAATTGAAGAAGTCGATTCCGAAACGGGACTTGGACCCTCGACCAGGTCTTTTAGAGGAACCAAATACTCTTTCCAAATGAAATCTGGACATTGGACACGTCATACGTCTTGGAAAGATTTTTTCTTTTTTTTTTCAATTCAAACTCACATTATTTTTTGTGTTGAAAGCATCTATTAAGCAGGGATATTTTAATAAGTTATAAAACTTGAAATTCAATTTGATTAAAAATTTTAAAACATGAAATTTAATAAAAAGGCTCACAAAATTTGCCCGTGCAGGATGGTTTGCTAGAACATTATAAGCAACCTTACTTTGACATTGACCGAGTAAATGAATCGTTTTTAATACAACACTATTTTATTACTTTTTAATCTATAGAGGATATTAAAGGTTGTCTGGAAGGCATCGCTTTGACGATAAGAGCGGTGTTGATACAATGCCACTCGTAATGATTTTATAAATAGTTTCAGGTGTGTTATCGCCTTATCGCGCAAAAAGTTTCAGCTAAGGATGTTCAATTGAACTATGAGTTGGTGACAAAAACCGGTTTTGATAGTATCATCTAAGTACTTACCTAGGTTAGTTTCTATTCTTATTTTTTATAATATGTTCAAACCTGTATATCTCGAAGGCAGGGGTATAAATATGAACCCAAATTTTGTCTGTTAAGTTTTCATTGAAACATAACAAGGGCATTTATATACTTTTCCAGACTCAGTATTTCTATTTACATACAGATAATAATTGTATAACTGAAGATAAGATTATGTCTAATATCATTTTAAGTTAAGACGTATCTGTGTTTAAAAACGATCATTTCATTTAGCTTTACTTACACGATGGAGCGTGAATAACTCTAATATTTTTTTGTTATAAATTAAATCCATCGAAAAATCGTTTTCTAGACTAGTGGCACACCCGACGGCACTTGCCCTACCGGTACCCCTCCAGGCACGCAATGTCTATACAAAACAGCAAAATGTAACAACATCTAACTAAAGCGGATTTTTTCATTGATATCAAAGTTACTGTTTCCTGTCAGTTACATTTATGAAGTCAGCCTGATGTTAAGCGGTCACTTGTATCTGTATCTACGTCGTATGCTGTACTTAGATCTTTGTTTTGTTTATTTATTCTATTTACATGTTATTGATTGCAACCTAATTTCTTCACAAAACGAAGTTTACGTTCAAATTCCTTCATTCGCAGAATGCTACCATTTTCGCAGGTTGAGTTAGCATATCTCTTATGCACACTTGTACATTAATGGTATATTTTTATAGCGAGATGATTCATATTCCAGTAGATGATGGGCACTGACAGTTGTCATGGTACTCGATAGGGATCTTGGCAGAGATAAATAAGCCCGGATAGCTACGATTACTTTTTAGAAATAAATCCAGCTTGATGCTCAAAATGTTGATTTATAATTAAATTGTAGTTTTATGATTTATATATTATTATGATAGTATTTATTCTCATTGTATTTATGGTCCAGCTGGGCCTAATTGGTGTAAGTGATTCAATGTTATTACTTAAATGTTTATTTTTTCTCCTTATTCATCAATGTATTCTGTAAATTGTACTATAATTACTGAAGAGCGCAATTTTATTTTTACACGATTCACCTTACTAATTTGATTATAAGTCTAGAAGCAATAATCTTAATTATTAAAAGTTTTAATTTGGGGCTTACGTGAATACACAAATAAAGAGATAGAAAATAACAATTGAAAGCTTTGTTGACACAGTTATAAAAGAACATTACAATTAAGTATGTAGTAAGTTCTAGATTCCAGTTCCATTTCTATTCTACAAGTATTACAATAATCTATTTTCTCACCCTGCGAATAACTGGTTAAACCCATGAAAACTGCAATATATTTTATTGAAGAACCGTTAAAACCATAAAATATCAATAAACATTAAAACTATCCAATTCAAAAGTGGACTCTAAAAGTTAAGTATGAGCCACATTTAGGTGTTACATCTATTGAGGCAGGAGCCAAACGTAATAAAAATAAACGTTTTTCTCTCAATGTGCACTAGACATTACTAGATAAAAGCGAATTTCACTGCACACGAAATTGCCAACTCCTTTATACACCCACAACTTGCGATCCAAACGCACACTAACACAACTGCCCATTTATTGGTTTTTCAAGCCGTAGTGTGCGTGAGTTCCTTTGCGATTTTTATAAATTTTCTTCTGTGTTTTCATTTATTGTGTATATGTGTGCGCGTTTTGTCAAAGTGAGCCACTTTTTAAAGTGAAAACCTTACAATGGACACGGCGGAACTGGTAGGTATCATATTTTCTTAAATATGAGTACGGCACAATACCGGTTTCCGAGACGAAGCTTCCGTTTTTTTTGATGTTATTTTTTATTTTACTTGTTTTGTTTATTTATTTGCCTTTTCATTCTTTCTCTGCAATGTGTGAGGATTTTTTGGTATTTTTTTTCTGTCTGCTGTTAGGCGTTTATAATTGGTTCGTTTAATAGAACTGAAGTATTTAATTTGTGAGTTCAATTTTTAATATAAATATTTTATCGATGATAAAAATATCGTTCCAATGCGGTGATTTGAGCAGGACTTTATGTATCAAACATTTTGAATTAACGCGGGATAATTTGCAGATGAACATACCTACATACAAACATAGGTATAAGTCAAACAGTAAACCTCATTTCAAGGCGAAAAAAGAAAGCGGGGCGTGAAAAAGCATTAAATTTGATGAGGCCGTTAAGCTGAGGGCCACCACTGTAGCACTATCGGTGTATGTAGTGGCGACCCCCCGATTCTGGGACTTTGCCTTTAGCTTTCCATCAGGCGAGAACAGTTGACTAGCCTGAATTTGATAATCGAATGTTAATCAGATTATGTCAACCTGAAACTAATCTAGTTATGAAAATATTATAGAGTAATACTAGTAAATATTAAACACTAGCCCGTAATAAACCTATAGAAGTCTCCACAGTATTGAATAAAGCAAAGTGCAGTACAATAAATTCTACAAAAAGATTTCGAAAAATTCACAACAGCGTTCAACTTGTCAGTTTCAAGCGTATACGTACAGAGTCCCATGGGGCGAGGAAACAACGCGAACAAAGCTCCAAAGCTGACTGGTTTCGGTCAGGAATCGAACCCGGAACTCGTACCTCCCTCGGGCATTACACGCCTTTCTTATGTCCATTTTATTTTGTTTAAAACGTTGGAAGAGGAAACTAAATAAATACTTTGAATCGTTTGTTTGGTTACTGGTAAAGTAAAGTACGTAATTGTCTCTTGGTTGGTTGGTTGATTGGTTGATTGGTTGGTTGATTAGTTGGTTGGTTGGTTGTAAGAGTAGCAAATATTAAGTAGGTAATAAAAAAAACCGTTGGTAATAATATTTTATTTTTGTAACCCTGTCTTCGAATTTAAAAATGTTACCTGTGGTACCCTCTACTCGTGTGGGTTTCTGACCCATTTTCCACGAACGAAAGCAACTTATCCCACTGATAAAAAGTAAGCCTAAAGCCTATATATTATTCCATACTATAATCTATCCCTTTGCCAAATTTCAGCTTGATTCGTTCAACCGTAATTAGTTTACATAGAAAAGAATAGAATTAAACTTTATTGTACACCAATCAAATATTATTTGAGATATAATATATCATAGGGTAGACTAATTAATAGTAGAATTAAGTATATTATGTTGAAGTTCAACAGATAGGTACTTTGCATAATACATAATGATGATCAGAATTTCATTGTAAACTATGAGATTAAAAGTAATCGTCACTAAATGTTAAGAAAACGCCCTCCAGGAGGATCTCATTGGTCTGTCTAAGTTTTAGGAGGTAGGACACGACGGTATCTCCCGTCTGAAATGAGCTGTCCGACTGGGGTAGTACCTACACCAGAGGGAAAAAGTATGTAACAAAAAAATATATGAAAATTTATCTTAGATACTAATTACTTTATGTTCCGAACGTGTATCCGTAATCTCGTTGTACAATAATAAATAATTATCTATCTTTCAAATATCAGTCGTCAGCTATAAAACACAACCTCCGCCTTACAGAAGACCGCGGCCATAATAACCATCGTGTTGTGTCCCCGCTGGTAAGTAAGGTAGCCAGAGCTCACTGTATCCCTCCTCCCTTCACCCCTTTCTAACCTCCCCACCCCTTTCCTTCAGGGTAGGCAGCGTGTGTGACACCCTTAGTGTTGCACACGTCCATAGGCCACGGTGACCGCTTCCAATCAGGAGGGCCGTGTGCTTGTCTGCCACCTACGTAGTTTAAGAAAAAATATCTTTTCAAATTACATTGATTACAGTTAGAGGTAGATTCAAAATTTCTCTCATAAACAGCCAGCAGTATACATAGCAATTTTTTCCACAATTCAAAGTTGTCGAGTCAAAAGCACTTTGTTTTACTTAAGCCAGGGTTAACTTAAACTTCAGCTATCTCCTATTAGCATAAAGTTGGCAAAGACGCTATAAAGTATTAAACTTTCCATGAAATTGATAACGTTCCACTACCAGATTTTAACGGGCTCCTTATAAATTTATTACACTAGATGAATCTCCTTTACATAATATTTAAAGGTTTATGGCTAAAGTGTTTTACTTCTTCAAATGTTTGTGTTTTATAGCTGACGACTGAAATTTGAAAGATAGATAATTATTTATTATTGTACATCGAGATTACGGATACACGTTCAGAACATAAAGTAATTAGTATCTATAATAACTTTCATATTTTTTTCGTTACATACATATTATACTCACGCCTTTTACCTCTGGGGTAGGCAGAGAAATTGGCTGTTTTTTCTTTCTCTTTCTGAGCAGATGACGCGAGCTTCCTTTACTGTCATTAAACTTTTCATTTGAGCTCGCCGTTTCGAGTGATTTAGACCTGGCCTTTTGTCAGTACCACATTATTTTGATCAGTGTATGTTCTGCGAGGTCAACCCTGGTTTGCCTACCCACTTATATGTGCCTTACACACTTGGTGTATCATTTATTTTTTTCTTTAAATTTAACTCGGAAAATGTCTATCTAGCACGGGACTTGAACCTGAGACCAGAAGGCCAATTCTCGTAAAAAATATATATATATTTTTTTTTTTTATGTCGGTCACGTCAACATGACTTCACCTCGCCTGATGGTAAACTGAGGCAAAGTCTCTATAATGGGAGTCACCATTGCAAACACCGACAGTGCCAAAATGGTGGCTCTCAGCTTGACGGCCTCATCAAATGCTTTTTCACGCCCCGCTTAAAGGACCCGGGACTGTATGAGGAAGGAAACACGTGAGCTGGTAAAGAATTCCAGGTTTTGATGGTGCGGCAAAGGAAAGAGGCACCGAACCGCTTGGTTCTTGATGGAATTGTTTGCACCATATGAGGGTGGTATCTCAGCCTTGCACGTGTTGTTCTGTATAGGAATGGAGAGGGTGGGACTAGTTGGTAGAGCTCGTCGGAACACTCCCCATGGTATATGCGGTAAAAAGCTGCCAAAGATGCTATATCTCTGCGCAATTGCAGGGGCTCGAGAGTATTGGTAACTTCGGGACTCCCAATAATACGGGCCGCGCGTCGCTGCAACCTGTCGAGAGCATCTAACAAGTACTGAGCAGAGCCATCCCAGAGATGAGAACAGTATTCCACGCCGGAACGGATTTGTGCCTTGTACAGAAGACACCGTTGCTCCGGCGTGAAAAACCGTCTCACCTTGTTCAGGACTCCGAGTTTCCGCGAGGCCGTTTTGATGATGCTCTCGATGTAGTTTTTATTATTCAGTTTGCAGCGAACATCCATGCCAAGTATATCTAGGTTATCCCGAAGTGGCAGTGGAGTGTCCTGAAGAGTAGGAAGTGGAAGGAAAGGAGATACCTTTGCTGTAAACGCACAAGCCTGCGTCTTCTTGGCATTGAACTCGACCAGGTTCTCAGAGCCCCACTGCGAAATGAGATTCAAGACCCGATCAAGCTCAGTGACAAGAAGCTGTCTTTTTTCCCCTACGTCAGCCTGCTTGTCCGCAGGTTGACCGTGATATCGTCCGTGCAAGGTGCTATCATCTGCATAACAATGAATGCTGCCTGCTGACAACATGTCATTGATATGCAGAAGAAACAGAGTAGGCGATAAAACGGACCCCTGCGGTACACCTGCATTGATCTGCAAGAAAGCCGATGCCCGCCCATCACAGAGCACTCGGATGCGGCGCTCCTGCAGGAAGTTCTTAACCCAGCTGCATAATAGGGGAGGTAGACCAAAAGCAGGCAGCTTGGAAAGAAGTGACTTGTGCCAGACTCTATCGAAAGCTTTGGCGATGTCAAGACTGATAGCCAATGACTCGCCATGCTTGTCCATAGCCTCACCCCATAGATGGGTGACGTACGCCAGAAGATCACCCGTTGACCGTTTCGGCCTGAAGCCATATTGCCGGTCATTAATTAGGGAGTGATCCTCTAGGTGACGCATAAGCTGTGCGTTGATGATGTGTTCAAACACCTTGCACAGCACTGAGGTGACGGCTATGGGTCGATAATTGCCCGGGTCTGACCGATCCCCTTTCTTGGGGATCGGCTGCACATTCGCTTCCTTCCAAGCTGGCGGCACTGTACCCGAGGTGTATGAGATGCGGTACAGTCGCGTAAGCATGGGAGACAACTCCGCTGCGCATTTTCGTAGAACCACCGCTGGAATTCCATCGGGACCACTGGCCTTCCGGACATCGAGTGATTGCAGCACTGCACGAACATGGCGTTGCCTGATAAAAATATCAGGCATTGCGTGGTCACAGTTAGGAAGTGTCGGAGGCTGCATACCGCAATCATCAATTCGGGAATTAGCCGCAAAGAGATTAGCTAGCAAGTCAGCTTTCTCCTGCGGCTCATGAGCCAGCGATCCATCGGGGTTCCGCAATGGGGGCAGCGAAGGCTGGCAGAAGTTTGATTGCACGGCCTTGGCCAGACGCCAGTAGCCACGGCTGCCCGTGGGGTGCGCCACAAGGTCCTGCCCAAGCCGTGCAATGCGCTGGGCATCCGCTCTGATGTAAGCCCTCTTGCATACCTTTGTGGCTTGGTTGTACGCTGCCTTAAACCGGCCTACGCCAGGATCGCGCTGGCTGCTCTGGTCCAGGCGCGGTACGCCAGCTGCTTCTGGTGAACAGCCTCAGCGCACTCGCGCCCAAACCAGGGACGCGCCTTGCGGGTACCGGTGACATCAGTGTATGGGATATAATATTCCATACCCAAACTGATCTCACCGGTGACCGCAGTAGCACTTTCCGATAGAGTCCTATGTTTAAAGCAGCGATCAGCCCATGGGATGGACGCATAGTAATCACGGAGTCCATCCCAGTCTGCTGACGAGTAGTGCCAAAGCCGTCGCTTCCCCTGCGCAGTTCGTGGGGGCGCTACGATGGGCACCTTGGAACAGACCATACAGTGGTCGGAGTTACCTAAAGCGGCATGCACCGACACACTGTACTGGTCTGGGTGACTCGTCAGCAGAAGGTCTAGCAAAGAGGGCGCTTGACCTGATATTCTTGGTATCCTGGTGACCTGGTGCACCAATTGGGTCAGGTCATGCGTGAGAGCGAATGCGTGGGCGGCTCTTCCCGCATGGTCAGTTTTGGCGGAGCCCAACCAGGTCTCATGGTGGGCGTTAAAATCCCCCAAAACTACCAATTCCGCGTTCGGAAACCGCTCCTGTGTATCATCTGCCGCCTGACTCAGATATTCAAAGAGTCGAGTTGTCTCGGCATCTCCTGTGTGGGAGCGGTATAGGCACACATAAATCTGGCTTGAAGAGCCATGATCTACGTGTACCCATAGGACGGAGAAGGAGGGGTCCTCTAGGCAGCGCAGACGGCGACAGCAAACATCCGCCCTAACAAACACGCACACCCCGGCCTTCGCCCGGAAACTTTCCTCAATAACGTAGCCGGGGTAAAGCAAGTAGGTCGTGTCGTCAGGGCGGCGTATTTGCGTCTCCGTCAGAAAGAGCATGGCTGGCTGCGCCGTCTCAAGGTGGTGGTGGACGGCGTTGAGGTTTGTATGGAGTCCACAGAAGTTCGTGGACTCCACCTCAAAAAGTGCTTTGGTGGGAAAAAGTCGAGCCGCTGTATAGCCATTTTCTCTATTTTGCGCTGCCATGAATAAAAGGGAAGAGAATGCGTGAAAAGGGAGGTGATTGTTGTCGCAGCACCGCGTGACAAAGCGTGGAGATTGGTTTCGTCCATGGAAATGAGGCACGGCGGAGACCGACCCGCCGGACGGAAGGGCCCCCGTACCCTCCCGAATATGGTCGCCGGGTTCCCACTCCGGTCACCAACCTCAAAAATCAGTCTCAGTCTAGCCTCGATATCAGTCTCCCAAATATCAAAAAGATATTCTTTTGGTTAGATGAATAATTGTTTTTGATACTTATACCACAATTGACACCAATAAATTAAGAATTGAGAATGCGCTTCTAAGGACTGTACCTTTAGCTTACCATCTGGCGAAGTGAAGTCATGCTGACGTCCAATATGAAAAAGTAAAGCATTACATTTATGACTTTTTTTCTTAATCACAAATTTTTATATTTAGAACATTATTTTTTTTAGAATAGAGGAGTCAACATAATCCTTGGAAGAAAACCAAACATAATAATAAAATATTGTCATACGTTTGTGATACTCTCTATAAAATCAAGAAGGGTGCTTCGTACCCTTTTCGGGCTAATCCAACCCCGTCATAGCAACCACCCTTAAGGTTATAATGAGCAATTAATTAAATCTGCCTCTCTAAGGCAACGTACCTAAAAAATATCAAGGGACGCTGATCAAAGGGCTTTTAAAAACTTTAATTATAATTAATTTAATATTTCTTTGTAATTAATTTGGGAAATAAGTTCAAGAGGGACTCGAAGCGATGTTGCGGCGCAAAATGATCGAACTGTGAAGTCCAGCACCGTTACCTAGGCAACGATTTTGGATGGGTTTGTACCACGTTGATATTTGTGGGAGGAGGTGGAGATAGTAAAGAGGATTCTTTATACTACGTAGGTGGCAGACAAGCACACGGCCCAACTGATGGGTAGCGGTCACCGTGGTCTACGTGTACGTGTGCAACACCAAGGGCGTCACACACGCGCTGCTTAACCTGAAGGGAAGGGAGAGGGGATAGGAAGGGGTGGGAAGAAGGAGGGGTACAGTGAGCTCTGGCTACCCTACTTTCCGGCGGGAACACAACACGATGGTTATTATGGTCGCGGTGTTCTGTAGGGTGGAGGTACTACCCCAGTCGGACAGCTCATTTCAGATGGGAGATACCGTGGTGTCCTAATACCGATAGGTAATGAAAGGGAGGATAGTTGTCTACTAATATTACATACCACAAGAGTATTATGGACACTGTGTGTGTGGTAGAGCATTTGTATGCTAGGTGAGAAGTCATAGGTTCGATTCCCGCAGACTGCAATTTTCTTTTTGTATGCATAAATACCACAGAGCGTTTGTATGTTACGTCATAGGTTGTGGATTCGATTCCTGTTTAGTGCAATTTTTTTATATGCATGAATAGGTCGTTTCGTCAGATTAAGGCTGTACTGTGATTTCACCTGGCCTGTAAGTAAGATAAGCTGAAGTGTAAAAAATTCCTTTTGTAATTTAAATACTTATTAATACTACTCTTTTAATAAAATTATCGTTGAACTCGATTTAGCCTTTAAGAATTTAGGATAGAACGGAATCGGTCATACATTCAAACATACAATCCACGCAAATCAAACTCATAACACTCTTTTTTACTCCATTCACGTTGAGTAAAAAGAACGAAATTTATAATAAGTCCACGAATCCATATAGGTAGCTTCGGGTCAGTATTTACAATACCTTGTTTTTATACATAATCCGCTTATAAAGCGGCCCCTTTCAAGCTTTAATTTAAACATTTATGTAGGTAAAATATAACAATTAGTACGTTTCATTGTGCCGTCAGATAATGCGATTTTACACATATAATTCCTAAGAATAACAACTGCGAGGTACTTTGGATGTGTCGGCAATACGGTAAAAATACAATATTTTAACGTAACAACATGGAATTAATTTTTAAAGCAATTAAATGTAGGTAACGGAGTTATTATGCTGTCACGAAAGATTCAAGAACAAAGACTTCATTTCCTTTGTTATAATCATATTGGGAAATGTATCGTTTGTATGTTTGTTTGAGGTCTTTCTCGATAAACATTTTATTTTCTATGAATTCACTCCCTGAGTCTGTGTTTCCGGAAAGCTATAGCCTTTTTTTTTTCGGAAAGCTATAGCCTGGAAGCATTTAAGTCACGACTGAATAGGTTACTTCTAACCGAGCCCTTCCAAGCCCTCTCCACTGCCCTTCAGGGTAGGCAGCGCGTATGTGATACCTTTAGTGTTGCACACGTCCAATAGGCCACCTGTCTTGTCTTGTGCTTGTCTGCCACCTACGTAGTATAAAAAAAAGCGTGATTCAACGTAGACCACTTCGTCACTTACCATCAGGTGAGATAGAGGTCAAACGTAAGCCTATCATGAATAAAAAAGGATGTTTTTAGGGAGGGTGCGTGGTCTGGAACCTCCATGTGGTACACTCTTGGAGATGGTAGCATCTCTCATAAGCAGGGAAGGCTGGGGGTGACAGGACCACAGTTTCACTAGAAACCTGGCTAGCATGGTTAAGCGTCCCCCCCCCCCCCCCCACTTCTTCCGGTTCAATGAAGTCATCTTAAAGGTAATTATGACACCCCAGTAATTGAAACCCGAGACAGCGTGCGGGTTTTGTCGATCCAAGTATGAATAACACTAACGGTGTTTATAATGGTGCCCTCATATTGATATGACCAAAATGCGTCCCCCCCCCCCCCTCCCGCCCCCATGGCCGACTGAGGAAATATCCGTGGAGATTGCTGCACGAAAGGAAAAAGATTATTTCTAGGAATGTAGTTTATTGATGCTGGATGAATAGGGTATGAGACCCCTCCAATGGTCACTCGAAGGTCTTATTGAGTCCCATGATTGATTTTAATCACAATACAATAATAAAACTCTATGCATAAACGATTATCTGATTAACCATGTCCATAATATCGAAGCAAAACCGCAAGTCAACACTAAGTTCCGCTAACAAAGGTACGACTCAGGTGGGCCGGATTTCCTCTGACATGTACAAATTTGGCTAAAGGCTATAAAAATTTGCCTTTGCCTGTGCGAGTGCATTATTTTATTTGTGATATCATGTAACGGGGCACCCGTGTTGTGGATACCAATGGGGTTTGTAATACAAATCTTATCAAGATGGAATCGAAAAGATTAAAAAATTGTGCATTTGATATTTTTTTCTTGACATGACCATGTTAAAATTAGTGTTTATCGGTCCGTTTAATTATGTAAAACTGTAAAAATTAAAACATGTTTTTTTACATATAATCAGTTATCGTGGTGCGAGGAAAATACCTTTTGAGTAACCTTACACCCCGGCACTCAAAGACTCGAGACGGTATGCGGTTTCAGTCGGTTCGAATCGGTGGGCATTGCCGCACGAAAACAGACGAAAAAGGTAAGTAGGGTATATTTTAATACTTCGTAGGTGGCAGACAAGCACACTGCCCACCTGATCGGTCACTGCGGCCAATGGACGTGTGCAACACTAAGGGTGTCACTGCACACGCGCTGCCTACCCTGAAGGGGTGGTATATTGTTTAGATTCTACGTTATAGTGTAGTGTTGCTATTATTATCCATTGATATCTATAGGTAGATTTATTAGCTAAAGCTAAAGGTACATAAATAAAAAAAATCAAACATTAGATAACACAGTATTATAATTATGTATTCTATAATAACACGATCAAAAATCAATATTTATTTTAGTGAGTGCTTGGAAATCATTCCTTTTTATTAAACGGTTTTATTTAAGTTGACCTGTTCATTTGGTTCAAATCTAGTAAATAAAATTCGACCCGCTTTTAGTTGTTTGGTTGGTATGATATTTGTCAGAAGTCTTTAGTTCTGAGGACAATATAATTTGAAACCGTTTAACTTAAAAAACATTTTCATAATTTGTTTATAGAACGGCCTGGTAGCAATATTACTGAATCACAAGCCCTTGACCACAAAATAACCTTCTAAAAATGATCGTATCTATAATAACAGCTTATAATAACTAAAATATTTCAAAATCTACAAACAAAAATCTAATGCAGGCTATTTTGAAAGCATTTCAAAAGACACTGTCCAAGCACGTCCATAATGCTCAAAGACTCAGATAATTAAGCAAGATAAAACTAAGAGCTCAGTGAAAATGGGCATTAAAGATAAATAACAATATTAAACTGTTTAGTACTATTTCGGCGGGATTCGTGTGCCGAACGCTAATAGCGTCATAAAAAATAACGGTTCACTGTTTCAACTGCTTTTGATGTCGTCGTGTGACATGAAAAGCGAATTTTCACGTATTTTTTTCCCTCACATAATGAACCGGCAGACCGCAGTTGAAAATTTCATTTTATTTTTACCGAATTACTTTTTTAATGAGTTTTCTGATGATGATTGGCTGTTCAAATATTAATGCTTTACTTATTTCCGTGTAAATGTTTTGTAAATGGTTGTCGGGGTGGACGGGATATGCTACTGTTGTGATGCTTTTATAATCAACGAAATATGAATAAAAAGGTTTTTGCAAAATTTTTACTGTTTATGGCGAATGGAAATCTCAACGTCAGGTGAAATGGCTGTAACAGAATTGATTGATAGATTAATCATTCTCCGAGTAAACTCAGTTGAAGTTGGCTTTTCAGTCTATGACGCGGCCGAATTTCGATCTGTGGCTCTCTCCGACCGATTTTGGCCATGGCGACCACTTCTATGGACTCCGTAGTCAATTAGTGCGGCGCTCGTGCGCCCGAATATGGTGGAATATAATATAATATTTCGATCTATCCGCGAATCGACTGCCTTTTGACCTCCTATATCGAAGTCCTATAAATGGATCAGTTGTTGAAGTTTTAAAGGTCAAATAACTACCACTAGAGATGTTTATTTGGCTACCAGGACTGATGGCTTAAATGTGTTCTCTAAGATGCTTGATTGATAGATTTAATTGACTAAAATCACATAGGATTCTATTACATGAGTATTATTGTTGACATAGGTACAAGACTTTAGCACAGGCTGGAATTTCTTTTGACGTGACATTTACTTTCGCATACACATGTACACGTATTTACAAGACACAGGTACTACTATTTAATTGTTCACCCGCCTTCGTGAGATAGAATATCTATATATCATAAACGGCAAAACGTATAACTCTTCCAACCAATCATTACATTCCCCAACACTTTTCAAACGGATGTCATCGAAAAAAAATGTGAAAAATATTATTCATGTCACACGTCGAGAATATTCGAAATATTTCTTATTTGCGGTGCTAATGGAAAATTGAAAGATCGTGTGCACGGATTGCAGTGTAATGTGGCACTCGCTCCGTGCATTAGCGAACTGATGAATGAACACATCGATGTATTAGATTTCCTTACTGATAAAATATATGTCGGAAAACCTGCCGGAGTAATGGAGGTGTCCACCTGTCGAGGAGAATGATTTAGCTACTACCTTCAGGGAGACTTAATTTCAGATATCTTATCTTATATTATTAAAGGATCAATTTTTGTATTATATAGAGTTACCTAGATGATGCTCTCGGCTCCGCTCGCGTGGGGTTGATTGTCGTTTTTGGTTATTTATCTCCAGGTTTACTTAACCAATAGTGATGAAACATACGTTAGATTTTAAGCTTGACCAATACAAGAAAAAACCACATTGAAATTCGTTCTGTAGTTTTTGTCGATCGCGAACAAACAGAGAAGAATTTAAAAAAAAATGGTATTCAGAATCGCCCATAGAATAATAATATAGATAGATTAGTAGTGACGCCGAGGTCAAGATGCGAATTAAAGTAAAATCTTACGAATCAAAGTAATTTTGCTCTGCTGTTTACTGCTGTACCTTTTTTCTCATTATAAATACTTTTTTTATTTTTTTTATTCATTATTCTTACAATTTTATACATTATAATATTTATGTTATTGGTCCTGCAAAAATGTTTGCACAGTTTGTCTGTAAGATCTAGTGAGTCTCATAGCAACATTTGTTGTTAGCTATTTACAGGTAGGTACAGTTAGCGATTTCATACTTGAAAATTCGAATGAAAATAGTTCATTATATTGCAATCAAAATCAAAGTTTAATTAAAACATATTATTTTACTATATAAGGTGACTAAATAATTAATAAAAACATATGTGTAAATTGAGAAAGAAAATGGTTTTTTATTTGGCCTGACAGAGACTACAAGTGTCGCCCAACATTGACCGCGTTGGCAGTGAACGTTTAATAGTGCCAAATATAGGTAGGTACTCGTACAATACAATATACAGAAACAACTAGGTAATTAACGATCTTATTAGAGTAGGTAATACTAGATACAGGTTCAACAGGGAAATAATAAAATAACTAATAATAAAACTCGCAAGACAGGTGGCAACTCTCTCTGTCTGTTTATAATTCGAATAAAATAGTTGTAACTTGAAGTGGCGTTTACATAACTCGCGTTTAACAATAGAGTACCGCTTAAGCTTAACTTGAAGTTGTGTGCTATTCTCTTACTTATAGGGATTAAACTTGTATTGTATTGTGTACTGTCTTGTGAGGTTAAACGATTTTAGTCTATGGTTAGGTTAGAGAATATAGAATCTAAAAGTAGTGAGCTAAATCTTGTTAGCTTGGAATAGGGATGACGGCTTGTACGGTGGACTCTTACCATAGTCATATTGACGTGATCGATATAAAAAAAAAAAACTGGGTCCTGATTCAATAAAATATCTTTTTTGAAAAGGAGAATCTTAGCTTACGAAAACTCATAAACATTATTATTTCTAAATCTAATTGAAAATTAATCAAACTAGGAGTGATAAGGTTTGATAACCGCACGAAAGCGATATTATACCAAATAATGGTGCTTTTCCTTACCTAATCGAATTGAAATAACGCCTAGCCTAGACGCGTGTTAAATATCATAGTTTTTTTTTCAGTTAAAGTACTAACTACTGAGCGTACTAAATTGAAACTATGATTTTTCATTATTTTTAGTCAACATTTATCACTTTTAGATTTCTAACTAAATTTTAAATTCATTATAGGTATTATGCACTGTTTTGTTTTGTTTTGTCACTTGTGTCATTATGCCTGCCGTTGCATAGGTATATGGTAGTCGTTACGGGTAGTTGTAGCCCTTAAAAGTCCAACAACAACGGTCTAGCTGCAATACTTCGATATCGCCTAATGTCACCATTGGATTGTGAAGGTCAGATGGCAGTCGCTTCACGGAAAATATCGAGGTCCAGCGAAATCTGCAGTTAAGATTGGTAAAGCGGACCGCAGACTCCGAGGTGAAAGCTTTGGATGCGACTGGGAATTAACGCTAGGATGAAGAAGACACATTTAAATGCAACGTAGACATAAATGAAATAATATACAAAACTTATGGTGTCATCTCAAAGTTAAAGAAGGCGTTAAACTCTAGTCGACAATATCGTCTAAGTGAAAGATAACAAAGTGTGTTCAATATAAAGTCAATAGGTAGTTTCAATAGCGCGGGAAACGTCGACGAGGACTATGATATTGTATTAGTGGCGGTAAAGATAGAACCAGTGTGGGTATTGCGTCGTTTGCACAGAATAGTCACGTATTCTGGAAGTTCCGAGTAATTTTGTGACCTTGATTTAATAATAATTAACTGGCAATAAGACCGCGGTAGCCTAGTGGTCTGGGTAATGGACTGCTGAGACTAGGTCTCGGGTTCGATCACAGGTTCACCATGGCACACACCAATGACTTTTCGATGCTTTTTGTAGTTATGGTGTGTATTTATCGCAGGTTTATAAGTGTCCGGTTAATGGCAATAGGCTCGCCACCTATTACATTGGGACCTAAACATAAACTGGCGAAATGTGGGTACTAGTACCTCTGCCTACCCCTTCGGGGATATAAGCGTGAGTTTATGTTAGGTTATGTTATGCAACCTAGTCTCGAGTAATTGTAGTTACATTGATTCATAAGATGTTTATGAAAACACTAGCGTTTACCCGAGGCTTCACCCGCGGCCAGCGGGGCAGGTTATTTCGGACTATTTACCGACTAAAACAGCATGCCGTCTAGGGTCTTCTGAGGTCAGAGAGTAAGGTGGTCCATAGAGCATTTCCCTCGCACCCCAGCTTGAACCGGGCCATCTGCGGATTCGTGATGGCCCCTTTTTTAATTTTGAAAATACCTATTTTCGTACCTTTTCGTGTTAAGCTGAAAACTGACTTGTATTATGCTGGCTTAATGTTGCAACTTAATGTTATGGCATAACAATTGTACTCGTAATGGCTATACATTTCTTATTTGACTTCAAAATCTCATCTCTCTTGCATTTCCCTCGCTTTTATTTACCGAATAACGTCCGACAGAGACGGTTTAACTGGATGCAATGGCGCATACTCGAGGAAATTGTCTTAAGAGAGCAAAGACGTTCGGTGCTAGACGAGTTACTATTAACTACTAGTGATGCGAAAACATTGTGTAATTATATCGATAGTTTCTTGTTGTAAACGTAATACACTTGATTGACAAGGAAAGTATTATATTCGTGTTATGATACAAACAGACAGGTAATAATGCTCATGTATAACTGTCTACTATAACATTTGCGGTAAGCACATCGTTGAGCCGTGTCGAACCGAAAATATATTTACGAGTAAAACGTTGCTTGCTCATTTCCCAGCGCTAACTAACCATTGAATTCTAACATGTTACATTATAGTTTTTATTCGACACTAATAGGCCTTATTATTCAATTGTAATTTACTTAACTAAGCTATTTATTTGAGTAGAATCTAGTAAGGTGGCGCAGACCTTAACATATCCCAAAAAAAAACGTTATACGTAACCTATGAACGTTCTTGTGAACAAATAAAATGTATAATATATATAAATATACCTGTCTCAAGTAATGAAAAGACAGTAAAAGATAGGAAGATCGTGTACTAAAAAGCAGCATCATGTTACTGCAAACAGCTTGTCAGATTTTTTCCTCTAGTTTTCTAGCCCTCCCTTTCCATTCAGGATAGGCAGCGCGTGTACCCTTAGTGTTGCACACGTCCATAGGCCACGGTGACCGCTTCCCATCAGGTGGGCCGTGTGCTTGTCTGCCACCTACGTAGTATGTAAAAAAGTTAATAACATACTCTAAAATATCGATACAATCTATCGACAGCTTGTAACCACTAGCTCGTATCACCGCGTCTCAAACTTAACGCATTACCAGAACTGCATTCAGGAGAAGTTCCCGCGTAACCTTGCACCTAACCTATATATAATTGCTCACTAAATATACGGGGATTTGGCACTTTGCTTAAATTGTTGATTCGAATGCGCGATTATGTTTAGGTGTCTACGCAAGTTTTCGAACAGATAGTTCAGTGTATAATGCATTGGTTTACTCGTAAAATTAAATAGCGACTATACGTGTTAGAGTCGTTTATAAATTCCTTGGTATTTGGTACTGTCAGTGACAAAAGTTGGTAATCTCCATACCTACATACAAACACCTAGAGCAATGCAAATAGACATATTCAAACATACAAATATTTGCACTGAGCGGGAATCGATCCCTCGACCTCCGACTTAGCAGTAATATTTTTTTATTTCAAACACGTCAACATGGCTTCACCTCGCCGGGTGGTAAGTTAAGTTATAGACTCAGGATATTATAGAAACACTCAGACTAATACAAATAGACTTATTCAAGCATACAAAAAATTGCACTGAGCGGGAATCCAACCCGCACCCAATCATAGCAGTAGAATATACTACCGCTACACCACAGAGTTCAAAATATTTCTATATATAGAATTGTACACAAGTACATCGTAGATAGTAACTCCGTTTAATGTAATATAGAGATACAATATAGATCAGTCGACAATCACAAATTCCCGGGTGCACGTAAGCGCTATATATTTAATAGAGATCGCTGTAGAGCTGTAATTAGTGGATTCCGATGAGCTTTGATGGTGCCGCCCTTTGATCATGGCGCACCACGGATATGTAGAGACTGGAAGTGCATTTGACATTTAATTATAATTTTAGTGTTATGTATTTTTTATCTATTTAGACTTTGTAAATTAGTTGTGTCTGTACAATTGTAGATATTAAAAAAAGGTTAGGGTAGTTTTATATTGTATGAACGATTCTAAACACAAAAATAGTTGTTTTTTTTTTGGAATTCTTATGGTATTTAGGTATGTTTGTTCATGATGGATGTTAAAAGGTCGGCACCGCGAGTGCGACACCCCTGGTGTTGCATACCGGTGACCGTTGCCCATCAGATAGCCGAGTGCTTGTCTGCCACTTGTGTGGTAAAAAAGAGAACTGAACGGATTTTGATGCGGTTTTTACTCTAAGAAAGGTCGTGGTTTAATTGTGAAATTGGTAGAATAGAACATTTAGACGAACGGAGCTTTTTGAGGTTTTTTTATAAAACTACTAGCTGTTGCCCGCGGCTCCGCCCGCGTGGATGTCGAAATCCGTTTCAAAAACTATCCTATCTCTCAAGTTGGATCGAACTGCACATGGTGTGCGAATTTTATTATAATCGGTTAAGTGTTTTAGGAGTCCATTGAGGACAAACATTGTGACACGAGATTTATATATATAAAACTATATATAAACAATTTAGGCAATTTAATAGCATGTGTATCTGCGTGTTTTTTTTTAATTTTATGGTATCATATTTTATCTAAAATTAGTCTTCTAAGCACCCCAATTAATTAAAAAACAACGCATGAGGATCCAATATGATTCCATTTTAGTTTGACATTACGTTGATTAAGTGGTCTTGAAAACCAGTGTCTGGTCACCATAAATGGCCAGCCATTGGCCAGCATAACAACCTTCTGACCGCAATGCCAAAAACTATTTCAAAATGGAATAATATAAAACTGTTCATTGACTCACAATAAACTTATTCAGTTGTATATGGAATTGGCTACTTGAGTAGCCAGTCAAATTAGTTTCTTTAAGTAAACGTCAAAATGTGAGGTTATATGGAAATTTATTTGAAATGGAGAAGTGTGACGTCAGACTGTCTTATCTTATTCATATAATATCATGAACTGATAGTTTGTGAGTGTGGATGTTTTGTTACTCTTTCACGCAAAATAGTTGAACGAATCTGACTGAAATTTAGTATATGGATAGAATATAGTTTAGAATCCATAACACAAGCTAGTTAAACTATGCTTACTTTGATTCTAGAGAGTGCTGTATAGAATGCCGTTAAGTAAAAAAAAAATTTGACCGAGTGCAAAAAAGGAGGAGGTTCTCAATTTGACTTTATTTTTTATTATGTTTGTTATCTAAGAACTTTCGACTGGATGGAACCGGTTTTGATAATTCTATTTCATTGAATTTGCTTCCCGCCTTTTCACAATGATATACGGTACAGTTGAAGTCAGTTTTTTTTAAATTTTAACCGTACAACACTTGACCTAGTAGTTTCATATTTTGTACCCGGCTCACAATTAGCTTGGGTTCGAACAAGCATACCACAGGTACCATATACCAAACTATATTTTTTCTTTCTTCTTATTTTCCTGCAGTCGGTTAAAATGCAAGTGTATCATCTAATGCACATAATTATCCACTTCGTCACTTACCATCAGGTGAGATAGTGGTCAAATGGCGGGCCTATTAACTATAAAAAAAAATTCTTGATGTAATTTTTTAATTTTATTATCGTCTAGTAGTACCTTTTCAAAGTTCATGCGTCTTCCAAGAATTTCTACCAAAACATCAAAACCTACCGTCATCGCGCCGCCGCGCCGCGTCGAAGAGTTACATTGTATTATACACTCATTTTTATTTCCAAACCGGTCATCTTAATAGTACATTCGGTGATCTAAATCACAACATTATCACATAAAAAATATATTCATAGAATACATAATACATTCATTGTTGTGTATTTATATTAATGTGGAGTAATATATTATACAACACACAGACCGCCAGACGGTCGACAAAAACTATATAGGTATGTTCGATGTTTGAAGATGTAATGTGACTAGATGTGTCATAATTATTATAGATTTTTTATAATTTCATATTTTTTATACCGCTTCCCATTAGATACGCATGTGCTTGTCTGCCACTTAAGTAGTATTAAAAAGTGGCAGACAAGCACACGGCCCACCTGATCGGAAGCGAGTACCGTGGCTCATACACGTGTGCAACATCAGTGGGCGTGACAGGCAACACATTTATACTAAAATTCGGTAGTTCAGCGGTTAAGTAGTCGACTTTACAATCGGAAGGTCTCAGATTCAAATATTGGGTATTACAATACTGATATGAACTCACCCTTATAAGAACACAAGCTTAACTGGTAAAAGTGGTTAAAAAATATGTTCATAATTCAGTTCCGATCTCATTTCGATCTCTCAAACTTGACGCATATCTAAAGAGGAAAGAGAATATAATGAATAAGGTATGTTCCATTCGTATTATAATATCTATCAATTATAAAGTTTAAGACTAGCAAGTAAGTATTCTTCTTACTCGTTTTTCAACTTTTGGTTACGATTCAGTCATATTGAAAACTTTGTCACAAGAATCCATTTTTGACATTAGTGAGATCGGAACTGATTTTTCAACATAATTATATATTACAAGAATTGGCCCTCTGGAAGAGCCAGGGAAATATTATCTAGTAATTTCGTTTACTAAGACTTTATTAAGGACGGATTTCAGCGTGTCTGTAAATTGGAGATATTTAAAAAAATACTTGAGTTATGTGTGTGAACGATTTTCAACACGAAAATATATATTTTTTTAATTCTTGTCTATTTATCTGTTTGTGCGTGATGGATGCAAAAACTACTGAACGGATTTTGATGCGGTTGTGTGTTTGAGAATTCTAGCTCAGATTTAGAAACTTATGCATGTTTAATCATAACCCGTTGAGTAGAATCGTAGATAATAGTCAAAAATCGCGAAAAGTGACTTCCAAGCGGGCGAAGCTGCAGGCATAGGCTAGTCTCATATATATTCCTTATCTGTCATATATATTACCGAAGATAATTAAGTCGTCATGTAGGTAATAGGTTACAGTAATTAAAACATAATTTTATACGATAAACCTGCTCCAATATTTATCTTTACAAATTACCATCTGGTTCTGTAGACAGCTAACAAAAACAATGTTCTAATCAATACATCCATCTCTTTCTAACACATGTGCATACAAACATCTCGTTTGCATCTAACATGCATAAATCACAATCGAACATTTTTATTGACAGGTAGTAGCCACAACTTAATGTTCATAAAAAGAAGATGCATTATTTATGCACTAACGAGCATGTTTTGATGGAGATAGGATACGACGGTATCTAGTCCGAATGTGGTAGTGCCTCCGCCCTACAGAAAGATCGCAGCCATAATAACCATCGGGTTGTGTTCACGGCGGTAACTAGGGTAGCCGGAGCTCATTAGAAGGATTCTGTGCTGTCAGCGTGGAGACCACAGTGTCCATAGGCCACGGTGTCCGCTTCCCATCAGGTGGATTGTGTGCTTGTCTGCCGCCTAAGTACCTAGTATAAAAAAAATTAATACCGATGGTGACTATACATTTTGACCTGAATTCTTTTTAAAATTTCAAGGGACGGAAATCGTACTAGGCATGAATGTAAATACGCCTTTACCTACCCATAGATACCCATTGTAAGTAGGTAGGTAAATACGTAAAATAAAAAAATCTTCAACAAAAAAGATAAGCTGAGCTTTGCACGTCGGATAAGTTTACTCACACTATCGCAATCCCAAAAACATAAAAGGAAAGTAAAGATACAAAACATCTTCAAAAAGGTCAGCAATATAAAATACAAATTCTATTCACAATCATACTCAACGATTGTCTACAGTTACGAAGATTCCAGAGACACCTGGAGTTGTTACGAAGCTTTAATTAAACACGACATCGTCAATATACTGTTAATTTTAACATTCCATGAAACTGTAGCGGGATTCTATTACGTGACGGAACAAGATAAATTGCTATCGGTATTCATTATAAATTGTTTTTCTGTTGTTCTAATTTGCATTAACGAATAGAGTTTTTATTTTATTTAAGAGTATTGTTGACGCGGGTTTATACAATGTTTTTTTTTTTTATGGTACGCTGTAGTAAACTTAGGCAGAGGTTTGAATTTTAAACAACTTAATTATTTATCGTTAGAAAGTAACATTTTAACGTGAAAATGAATACTTCTACGTAAAGTTGTAACAATGAGTGTCAACAAATTGAATGTTTGGGCGCCCATAAGGGCAGGAACCTACGCGCGGTATACCTACCCGGGCAACAGAAATGGCAGCGCATCTCACTCGTAGCGGAAGACGCTGCTGCCTACGGCATATGTCAGCCGAGGCTGGAGTGGCCCTCTAGAGGGCTGCTACGAGGTTCTCCACATATCCCTATAACTAGCAGAGGGTACAATGGGGTGCATACAGGGGCGGGCTGATTCTCCGAGCGCAGACGGAGGGTGACAGGACGACTGTCGGTCCCGCGGGGGTTTCTGCACAAAAAAAAAAACAGTCATACTACGCACTATGTATGTAAACTGCAAGCTAAGCGCACTGAGTGTTAAACTAATTGACATCTGACGGGTCAAGCTTATCTGTTATAAGTACATATTCGAACATGAAAAACACTGTAATTAATTATTAATTATTATTTATATAATCTAATCTAGTGTTATAATGTAGTAGCTGATGCCCGTGGCTTGACTCGCGTGAAATATTGTTCCCGTTCCCGATTCCCAGAGGAACCCATTCCCGAGATAAAAAGCAGCCCATTTTATTTTTAGAAGGAAGGTACCCCAGATTTTAGCCAATTTTTTCCAAAGTTATGAAGGTACAGGGGTGTCACCAAAATCTTCAGGTCCCACAGATTAAAAAATGAAGCTCTAGCTTGGGCTTTCCTGGTTTAACCCCGATGGTTAATCTGTCAGATGGCATTCCCTCCCTAAAAAGCTAAGATAAGCCAAATCAAGAGGAAGAGTGATAAGCCAGCGAACGCTGTGAAGATGATGATGTGGATACAATGATTTAACACTCTTTTTAAATCCTAAATCTCCATATTAAAAATATTCGGTAATATAATTTTATTAACACGGACGCTCATTGTCATTCAGAAAATGAACACGTAATTAACACGGATCGGTGTAAAATGACAAAAAGGCGGGAATCCGAATTAAAATGGATGCCCGTAAACAACGCTTTGACAGATAATAAAATACTCGTCTATGGCGCGGACGTAACACAATACGCATTATTTAATTTCACCTTGTTTTGTGACAACCTTATTTGACACTTCTTGCTGTAGGTAAATTCAATATGGCGTTAATGTATAAATTATTTTACATTACAAAAGGAAATACGTGTTTTATTGTTGGTCGAGGGTTTTTTTAAATGAAATTTAAGTTGTACAGATAAAATAGAATTGCAGTAAGGAGGTTTATAACTTTGGAAACTTTATTATAGCCTATATCTAGCTCGTCACATTGCTCAGACACGAAACTTAGACTTTATCTTTGAAGAGCAGAAATTACTTGTTCATTCACTATCATCAATTAGGTACTCGGAGTTTTTTATTTCTCTTATTATAGAATCTTGCAAAGTATAGGTGATTTTAATAGGGATCAACATTTGGGACAAAATTTACAATAATATTACACGATATTTCTTAATATTTGTCAAAAATTTCCTGAGCTGAAAGGATTTGGTTAAAAAAAAATTCTGGATGGTAAAAAGATAAATAAATTTAAAATTATTGTTTAAATACTGACTGAAAATAATAAGTTTTAACATAATACGACAAGAAAGAAAAGAAAAAAATATTATTTAAGAAGAAAATATTAGGTGAGAAAAAAGAGAGATGTCATCGAGAATATTACTGCAGTAAAAAAAAAGATAAAATTATTTTTTTAAATCAATAGATAGACGCCATGTTAAAATAATATCAGAGGTTAAGAAGATAAACTAAAAAGTTCTATAGTTTTATGAATTTTAAACGCGTTTCAGATTTTCCTTTTGGTTAATCTTGATTCTCTCTCTCGTAATAAATATCTCTCACTCACATTAAGTATAAATATTTATACTGAGAATTTTATTTAAACTAGATTGAGTTATGTACCCAATGTTGATATTTCTATTTGAAAGTTGACGATAGATAAAATTACAATAAAATTGTGCATAGCTGCTATCATCATCATCATCATGTTAAAGGAAAACAAAATTTAATTATGGCTTCGACATAAAACATAATAAAATACTGCAATGGCAAGAGTGTAAAAACTGCAGGTTGCTTACGCCAATGGTTAGCAATAATGCCATTAAAGCTTGTAACGATATTTTCGAAACTGTTCACTATAAATTAGGTTCGAAGCGATAATTGTATTAGGCAGAATGTTTTCTACAAATTATTGGCACTTTTAGCTGACTGTAAAAAATACGTTCACTTTTGACTTGTATGTTTGCCTGTATGTTTGTCTGTGATTATCAACCGATTTTTATGCGATCTTCAGGAAAGTATTTTTTTTTAATATTCTGGAGGAGTATAATTAACCGAATTAAAAAAGGAGCTAAGTTGGTACTATTTTTTTTATTAAATTTATTTATACAAGATTGATTGACATCATACTAGTGCTTTGAAAGAGACCTCTGGTATAATGTCTCACCAGAATTAGTTTTTTTATACCACTTCGGCAGACAAGCACACGCCCCAGTTGACGGCAATAAACTAGCCTATTTTTTTAAGTGACCGAAAAATAAAACTTGTGATATGTGGCCGTATAAATATAATATCTGCCCATCGCTCTGGGATATATAAGTTTGAGTACAAATATCCACACCCCCTTCATTGAATTAGCTCTATGATAATAGTGTCGAATAATAACAGTCCTATTTGTACTATTTATTAATTCACACGGAAACGTCAGGCACGTTACTTGTAGGTTGATATAGAGTTGACATCGCTTAGAGTAGACAATTAATTTGACTTAAGTTTGACAGGCGTGTTTTGACAGGTATAATGGTGGCATGAATAGTCATAAATAATTGGAACGTCTAGGCGATACTAGTGCTTGAAACTAAGTTAGTGGTGGACGATGTTTTAATTCAACAAATTATTAATTATTTTATTGTAAAAATTTATCAAATCAAAATTAGCCCTAACTTAAGTGTGTATTGTGTGTGTAATTTCTGGACGAAAAGAAAAATGGGGCCACGTGTAGGGATTAGCAAAAGGGTATTCTAGTACAAAAGCGGGGTTTAGGCGCATAATGACAAAAAACGCAAAAGGACAGATTCGTAAAATGACAGACGATATTAGATTGTCGCAAAATGTCAATAACTCAAAAACTAGATAATGCTTGACTTGAAAAGGCTTGCAGGACGACAGACCGGTTAACTAATAATAACTCAATGATCGATGACTAGTTCGTAGCAATACCAAATAGGTACAGATATAGAAATAGAAATCAAATATCAAACGCAAATTCCACAAATCCTGTCCCTCCAAATCTCCTTCTCATTCATAAAATTATTTCAGATAACCTTATTCTATGCGATTATAACCCCTTTCAGAGGGGATTAAGCAATAAGCAATCCAACATTAGTTAATACATTTGGGAATATCATGCGAGCACTTAAAGAGATACGTCGGGAAATTATTTCAGCAGAACTTAAGCCTCCAGGGCCAACAAGATTTAAATGTTCAACTCATACAGCTGTGGTTGGTTGTGTTGCCAGATTAACTATTGGGATTCCGGTCGGTCCCTTTCCGTTCACTCGCTAATTATTAAAATTTAATTTTCAATTAAATTATCTGAGTCGTAATACCCAATTAATTGGGTACACTGTAAGTTTGGAAGTCGTTATTTTGTTTTCTGATGATAATTTTGAATGTTTGGCTGTTTGTGGTGCGACATTTTACAAGCATTTTAGTGTATTTTCACGAAATTAGGGTTAGTAGGCGGCTTTAGGAGTTTAATTCCTAAAATAAATGCATCAAACAGTGAAAAACACTCGCACAGTGTGTGAGACTGAAAGTGCTGTTGAAAGATATGACCAGACATTGAAATTCTAGCTACTGAGCGTTTAGCTGGAGGGGTTACAATATAATTATGTTACGATAATAATTGAGGACCACACTATAATTATTAGGTAAGCGTGTAATATTAGTTATGTGGTGAAATAAATAAGTAAAAATATACTAGTAACTAGCTTGTGCCCGCGGTTTTGCCGAGAATAGGATTTTGGTTGAAAAGAAAAGATTGGTTGATTGAAGAAGGTTGGATTGAAAAGAGACCAATAAAAGATAAAAAAAATATTTTTTAAGATAAATTGTTTTAAATTGTATTGTCATCAGAACTAAAGGCTTCTGCCAAATATCAGACGAATCAGACAACTGAAAGGGGTTAAAATTTCAATTACTAGATTTGACCCAAACAAACAGGTCGAGTTAAATAAAACTGTTTAATTTAATAAAAATACAAGAGCGTGAACCCCAGGTTCTGAAGTGCAAGCTTTAGATGCCATTCAGATTGAATATCTGCTCCATTTTAATTTTCTAACACAAATTCTTACTTTTTACATCAACTACTCAGCTTCCATTATCTAAAAAGGATTGCTTTCTTTAGGCATCACCATTAATTTCGCAAACTTATACCAGCTTCAAGCGTGTGGCCTTAAGATCGGCGTTGAAATTTTTCTATCTTTGACATTTAAGTTACATAGATAACTAACAAATGATCAATAAACAAAGTGACTTTGTGCTTGTCTGCCACCTACGTAGTATAAAAAAATCTATTCAAGGAATCGCTTCGAAACGAACACAAGAATGTCCGAAATGTCTCATACATGTTAGATATTTTGGTGACATTATAAATAAATAAATATTCTAAGACATTCTATACATCGCTCTGTAGACTCAAAGTAAGTTCAGCTTGTGTTATGGGTTCTAGAATGCGGATAAACTTACTTATATACTTTTTTTGTAAAAATATCAGACCAATGCAAAATATTTATGAACAAAATATTTGAACTGAGCGGGAATCGAACCCGCGCTCCCTAATGTAACTTTGTCTAGGCCCCAAGGACCACAAAATGACCATAGTATCATTTAAAAAGTAACCAACACTATTAACATTTTTGATGGGCTCAGTGGCGTAGCGGTAGTCCAATCAACTGCTACGACAGAGGGAGCGGGTTCAATTCCTTCCAGTGCAAATATATTTGTATGCATGAATAATGTATATTTGCATTGGTCGTCAGGCAGTTCATAAATATAAATGTACGTTTGTAAATAGGATACATTTATGTTTATCTGCATTCTAGAAAGGGCTGTATACAATAATCTTGTAGAATATTTTTTATTTATTTTTAAAGTTAAGCTGTGAGCCCAAAAGCAGACATTTAATTCCCTATGAGCCCAAAAGCAGACATTTAATTCCCTAAAGTAATGATACTATCTGAACACCACCTTTTTAGTTTTATGTCCCAACCTATACAGGATGAATTTTCCAAAAGGGATTGGATTGTATTGGAGATGTCATTACTTCCCAGAATAAGATCCTTAATAGCAACATTATCGTATGGTCCAATAATACAGGATGTTTTTTTCAAAATCAACGGGTTTCGTTTCCTAGCTAGGATTATTGGTTTTTCAAAAATCTAATGATGAGGTTTTAAGTTTCATCAAAATCGAGCTCGTGACTCCTTCGAATATTTTTCGCTTTTCCTTATAGTTTCGGATTTGGCCATCCAAGCCCTTTTGAAAAATTCACCCTGTATAGCCATAACTAAAACTCGCTAAAACCGTTGCCACACGCTTATATAGCGATCATAAAATAAATCAAACGAGTTTATGACCCAACTATCCAGCTATTAAAATATGTTGAAACGCTTAGCAGAGCTCGAAGGGTGAATGGAAAAACTATGGGGGTGGAATGCTTTGGTAAAAGAATAAACAGATTAGTGTTATGTGTTTTAAGTTGGGGAAACGATTACGAAATATGAAAGATGGTGGCTTTTTGAAAAGAACTTTGGCCGTTTTGTGATATGTGACGGGGAATAATGGGCATTTTCTTTCCTGTGTCCCTCTTTCTTTTCATATTTTTAGTGTGTGTTTAGCTGATATTTTATTAAATTTGTCTTATTATAGCGGCTCTTCACTCTGTTTTGATGTTTCTGGTTTTTCATTTTATATTTATTCTTGTTTATCCATCGATTATTTAATTTGAAATAGTGACCATTTTCAATCGAATTTGTGCCGTGTACTTGTCTGCCACCTAAGTGATATAAAAAAATACATAACAAATTTTAATATCATTAATTACATAACATTCTTGTTAAGTTATTATATGAAATTAATATTAAACAAATTTAACAGACGTCGCAATAAAATCTAAAATGAAAATTTATGTAAGTATTCAGAATTGTATGAACGAGTTCAAAAACCGACACAAACACGTTTAATGTTAGTTGGAAAGCATTCAAAATGTTAAAATGTGTTCAAATACGTCATAATAGGCCATAACGCGTGGCAGTTAGGGGATCAACAGGCGAATAAAAACTTCCCAATTTGATGTAGTGCTAAAAAGGCAGGATATAAATTTGTTGTTCACCGAAACCCATTAAGTGGAATGTGTGGAATTTAAACACGATGATATGGCTATCGGCCTAACTCGCAGGATATTATTAAGACTTTCTAAGTGTTATTTGAGAGCTTTTTTATTGAAACGGCGTTATATTAAACGCCTTCACGTGAACTAGAGGGACCTTCCTAATAATTACAAGTAGCCTTCTTTTCGTCCGGAAATCCCCACGGATGCCACAGTCACTCCCGCGAGTCAAACTGACTAACACCGCAACTGCAAAAGATATTTCCCTCGCACCCCGGCTGAATTAGATAGCCTATGTGCTGTTCCAGACTATAATCTTTTTTTTATACATAGAACACGTTAAAATGACTTCACCTCGCCTGATGGTAAGCTAAAGGTAAAGTCTCAGGACTGGGATCACCACTACATACACCGGTAGTGCTACAGTGGCGGCCCTCGGCTTGACGGCCTCATCAATTGCTTTTTCACGCCCCGCTTAAAGGCCCCTTGACTATAGGAGGAAGGAAACATATGTATTGTGCTGATAAAGAATACCTCTATGTCAAATAACATCCTGGACAGTTCAATTATTCTGGTGCCATGCCGTGATTGAGTAACAAAAAATTTTTCATTAACGTCCATAAAAAGAGATGCACATACTGCATAACAAGAGTATGCGCCATTTTAAGAAGAAGGAAACACGTGAACCAGTTTACAATACGGGGTAAAAAATTATAGCCGCGGTAGCCTAGTGGTATGGGTAATGGACTGCTGAGACGAGGTCTCGGGTTCGATCCCAGGTTCACCATAGCACACACCAATGACTTTTCGATGCCTTTCGAAGTTATGTGTGTATTTATCGCAGGTTTATAAGTGCCCGGTTAATGGCAATAGGCTCGCCACCTATTACATTGGGACCTAAACATAAACTGGCGAAATGTGGGTGCTAGCACCTCTGCCTACCCCTTCGGGGATATAGGAGTGAGTTTATGTATGTTATGTTATGTTATATGGTAAAATAATTTCAGAGATATGAAAACTGGTTGTATTATTTTGCGTAGTAAGTATTTATATTTTATGAAAATTGTTTGTAAATTTGTCTTGAAGCAGCCGGGCATATAACAAAGCCATGATGTATTTTTTACGCACAACGCACAGATGTTCAATACTAAAACTCGTGTAAACTCCGACCTCTGGTTATCTGAGTGATTGATTGATTCAAAACTAATTATCGTTTTTACTATAACGACGACAATTTGTTGGTGTTTATTGTTCAACTTTGATCTTCCAGCTGTGTTGGTTTTATGATGAAACATTCACTGTTATCTTTGGTAACCTGAACAATCAGAGCGAACATTAAGTTGGTATTATAATTAATACGCTATATAAAAACTACAGGGGATCCGAAAATGATAATTTAAAGCTTTATAACATTTTTATGATCAAGGCAGCAAACAAGTTTACACGTAATATAAACCAAGAGTAAAAATTGTATTCTTCTTATTTCGTGTCAATGATTCACTTCTTCAAATTACTCGGGCATAAAATTCTGCCATCTTAACCGCGCTATCAGTGGCCTTGTTAAGGACGTCCTGACTGCAGGGAGTAGGGTATAAAGGGCATGAAAGTAGGTATGTCATGGACTGCACAGGGGCTCCGCAGTCGCACGCGGTTAAGCCCGGATCTTGCATTCGCCACCTGCATAGGTTTTGTCTGGACCGGCCGACCTGAGTGCGTAGGCGATTAAGAGACCTTCATACCGACCATTGGAGGTTGGTATCAGGGAGGTAATATATATTAAGCAAATGATGTTTCAAATCGAAAGCCGGCCCGGCTTGCCTGCCCACTTACATGTGCCTTATATATTTGGTGTGTCATTCGCTCAGTATTCATTGGCTTTACGTGCTCAAACCACCTTAGCATCATCATCATCATCATCATCTCAGCCTATCGCTGTCCACTGCTGAACATAGGCCTCTCCAATTGATCTCCAGCGCGACCGGTCCTTACCATATTCTCTTTCAGGCCGCACCAGTCTCTTATATCCGTATTCCTCTTCCTATCCACTAACCTTGCTCCGCAAAGACCGCATCTCAACTTCATTCACTCTACTCTCATGCTTTTTCTGCCATACCCAACTTTTACTTCCATACATTAATGTTGGAACTAACACGCTGCCGCGCTGTTATGAACCGCCAATCGTGCCTTTTTGGCACAGATTGACCACTCGGTTATCAAGAATACTAATATTTTCTGTCACTATTATTTTTTACTGAATAAACTTCTGATAAACATAGATCAGAAACATTCAGGTGTACGAAAGTTTCAACAACAATAATATTATGATACTTAATATCTTGGTCTTTATAAACAAAATAACGGAGTACTTATAATTGCCTCTCGATTATATACATTACTAACCAAAACATTTATGAGTATCAGGTTTCCATCGTCTCTATTTATTATACTAACGAGAACAGTTGATAACATAATTTGTTACAAATATAATAAGCCCAGGCACGTGTTTGTGATCGATTTTCACAAGATCAGCTATCGTATTTATCGACGATATTGTTTTTTGTATACAAAACTCATTGTTTTTGGCTAAGAAGTTATGTTGAAGTATTAGGTACTTCGGACAAAATAATTGTCTTCATCATGGTTTAATTATCAGATTATTCGTCATCACCAAAGCTTTTACCCTTTTATATCACTTCAAACGATTTTAGGAAAAAAATGTTTTGCACGCTGTTCTTCGCAATTGGAAGTCTTGAAAATTTCTTTTATGTAACGCTTTCTAGCCGTACTGAGTAACAATTTGGGCTGAATGGAGGTATACGTCGAAAATGTCTATCGCTACAAATATAAAACGAAAAAACATTCAAGTGAGTACCTAAATGTGGTCTACTGTAATAAGTAAATTTTACGTAAGGTACGTGTACAAATTTTGTTTTTACCAATCTGAGTGATTTTAGAGAATCTACTAAAGACAATAAAATTATGTAAGCAGTGTATTGAAATAATAATCATGAGTCAAATTGACCTAGTTTTATTTAAAATAGCAGTTAAACAATCGTCAAAAATACCTCTTATTATTATTCTATACGAGAAACATTACCACGATAAGTGTACACACACTGTTATCAATATTTACTCTATAGGCGACACACCGAGACTGCTTCCAGTTAATTGGAGATAAGTAGTCATTATTCTGATAGTGGTGTAAATAGGTAAGGAATAATTTATGTTACCTAGTTACACGCCCCTATCAGAATAATACCGAAAATGAGGTCAAGAGGATACGGCAGAGCTCAGCCAACACGCGGACAATAAATTAGGAACATCAAAGAAATTGTACTGGATTAGTGTAGTGTATTATTGTATTTTATTAAAAATGTATTGCATAATCGAATTGTATTGTAGAAAAAAATGAGTGGCATTTTTTGTGTATTTTCTAATAATAAAATTTTACTCGTAACCATTTTTCTTCCATTTCATTTTTGGGTTTAATAGAAAAAATATTTCACTCATTTAATAACTGGATTAGTGTAATGTATTATTGTATTGTATTTCATTAATGTATTGTATAATCGAATTGTATTGTAGAAAAAAAATAGTGTAATTTTTTATGTATTTTTTTTAAATTTACTTTTAATTAACGTAGCCATTTTTCTTCCATTTCATTCTTGGGTTTAATAGAAAAAATATTTCACTTATTTAATAATTGAGTTATACGGGTTATTTGTGACTGCTCCCAGAAATAGATAGCAACCCATTTATGTCCCACTGCTGGGCACAGGTCTCCTCTCCGAGCTGAGAGGGTTTAGACCTTAATCCACACACGCTGGCCTAATGCGGGTTGGTGGATCGGACATGTCCTTAGAAATCTAAGACATTATGGGTTTCCTCGCGATGTTTTTCCTTCACCGTTAAGATGGTAAATCATGTGATTAGCACATATAAATTCCACAAAGTGAAATCACATTGTTACTGTCAGACCGGATTCGAACTCGATACCTCTGAATAGACTTTTTTTGCGTGTCCCACTACTCGTCAGAGGGACACACGGAGACTCCGAGACACCACAGGCTCACTCTCTCCTCAACCGTAACTAGCCACCGGTGGTCGTTTTTCTTACCCTGATATACTACTAGGTATGTAGTTTGTGGCTACCTTAGATTATTAATATTAATAATCTAAGGTAGCTACCTACCTTAATGTATTTTGTGACTGCCTTAGATTACTGAACTTGATGTACTTAACTAATTTGCTTGATGTGAAATCGGTTGCATTTTTTACAAACCTTTTTTTTACCATTTAGGTGGCAGACAAGTTTTAACAAGTTTTTTTGTTTTTTTTACCTCAGTGGTTTTTTAAATGCAGTGTATAACAATGTTTGTAATGATTTTGTAATATGGTAATAATAAATACAAAGCGAGACCTCATGTACAAAAATACGAACTCCTAAAATGTGTAAGTACCTATTCTATAATTTAAAATGTTTTCACAGACATTTATCTAAATTTATTAAAGGTCATCGAGTTCATCGTTAACAGGGCCGTTTCCTGTCTCATTATTTTAAGAAATTATCAAAGAATATTGAATTATTACCTAAACAAAATTGCGTTAGTATAATTAATTAGTGTAAATAGTTATTAAAAGTGAAACTTTGATAAGGCGTGCGTGCAGCTTGCGGCCATGGACAGTGGTATGTGTTAGGTAATAATTCATCATTTTGATAACACGTGCTAATATAAATTATATTTTTTGTAAAGTATAACAGGGTTGTAGGCTGTTTAATTAAATAATGTGAAAAATAATTGATGGTTAATTATTATTAAAAATCGTTAGTTTCAGATAATGTTCAGGATATGCCAGTGTAATAAGTCGACTTGGAAGACCTTCTCTCCTTTTTTTCGATTCCAGGGACTTACAAGCCTCCCATATTAAATCGCCATTACCTCAAGATTTTTTTCAGCAACTCCAGTGCAAGGGCATGTACGAATAAGAAATACTTTATCGAGATATTGCTAGCTAATCCAAATTCTGGACGCTAATTAATTCTGGCATACAATCACTCAGCCACTGGAAGGGCTAAACTAAACTAAAATTCGAACATTACTTCGAGCTTCACATGTTGAGACAATCACTTTTTTTGGACAGTCTTAATGCACCTGGTCTTGCCTACTGAAGAAGTCATAATCCTGCAACCAATTCTTCACCAGCTCAGTTTTTTTTATTCCACTTAGGTGGCAGACAAGCAAATGGCCCACTTGATGGTAAACGGTCTGTTAAAACTCTGTCATACCCAGAATGAATAACGAAATAGCTGACTTCATTTCGAACAATAACTACGAAATGTAGTCAGCTATTCGTTTGACAATAATTTTTTAAAGAAACACAAAATCAATTAAACAGTAACAACCATGGCTGCTCACTTATTGTTTACCATCGTCCCGTTATCTGTAAACGTTAGAACGGACAGACGATAACCGCGTACTGCGTAGTGGCAGATAAGCAATGACTTAACCTATTTATAATGCATAATACAAAAACATGACTGATATTGATTAAATAACCTTGTGTTTATGAAAGCTTTTTATCCACTCCTATCTGAATATACCATAGTTTCCAAATCCGAGGGGGCCATGTCAAATCTGGAGATGGCCCGGGTCAAGCCGGGATGCGAGGGAAATGCTCTATTGGCCACCTTACACCCGGGCGTCAGAAGACCCTAGACAGCATGCGGTTTTAGTCGGTAAGAGCCCGACATAACCTGCCCCGCTGGCATGAGGATTTCCGCACGAAAAAAAAGATATTTGTTTGTGTATTTTGTTTTATATGAGACTAGTTGGTTGTGATCATGACTTCACTCGCGTGGATTTAGATCTATAAGGTCTTTACTAACTGTTGTCAACGGCTTGGTCCAAGTTGAATACTGATCCCGTGTCTGCTACCCATGTGAACCTATTCTAGGGTTGAAATGAAGTTTATGGTATTCCAGATCATAGTCTATGCCGTTAAAGTGTGATTGAGTACCTAACAAAAATCTAAACATATTCACAAACTTCCACAATTGTATAAAATTACTGGGCAGTATCTATTTGCATTGATCTGGGTGTTTTTATCACATATCTATGTATTTACAAACAAAAAATATATGGTCATGTTTAACTGCGTTCTAGACCCTATATTACCAGCTATGCCTAGTTCAGGTCTAAATGTGTAAAATATTCTAGCACATCATCTATTTATTATTTAATTCCTATGCCAATTCTTATCTTATTAACATTTTCCTTCTCCCTCAAACACGCGTAAATAACACTTCTGCAGTTCAATTTCAGATTACTAATAAAAAAAATGTCACTTGTCCTATTGATACGTTAAACAGCTATACCCTTAAGAGTGAAACAACAAAGCTCATTATCCAATCTATACATATAATAAATCTGTAACTGAATTGGTGTCTGTACATGGAAGATAATATGAGAAAAAAAAATATTAGGGGACTTTATGAATGTAATAGATGCCAAAACAATGATTTTTAGAATTTTTGTCTGTTTGTCTGTTTGTCTGTTTGTCGGTTTGTCTGTTTGTCTGCAAATCTTTGTGCGCGCTAAAATCAAAAACTACTGGAGGGATTTTGATCAAACTTGGTACGATTATAGTTCATAGTGCTGGGCAACATATAGGCTACTTTTTATACAAGCTGATACCCGCGGCTTCGCCCGCGCTTCGTTTTTAGGTCGTTTTTGGTTATATTTCCGGTTCTACTTAACCAATTACAACCAAACATACGGTAAATTTTTAGTCTAAGCAAGACCTTTCTAATAAAAAAAACCGCATCAAAATCCGTTCGGTATTTTTTACGTACATCGCGACAGCGATGGACGTAAAAAGTACTGAACGGGGTTTGATGCGGTTTTTTTTATTAGAAAGGTCTTGGTTAGACTCAAAATCTTACGCATATTTGATCACAATCAGCTCATTAGAACATGCGATATAGTAAAAAAACGCGAAAATCTACGTCCACACGGGCGGAGCCGCGGGCAACAGCTAGTTAAATCATAAATGTCGAACCTGTTATCCAATCGGTCCATAATCTGATTCTGCCGCATTCCCTACATCGCCATGTCAGCGTACTTACCAAAATGGTAATTTCCAAGTAAGGGTTCGTAAATAAATTATGTGGCTGTTATAATATTATAATGACATTTTACAAGGAGGTAGGACACGACAGTATCTCCCGTCCGAACTGAGCAGTCCGACTGGGGTAGTACCTCCACCCTGCAGAAGACCGCGGCCATAACAACCATCGTGTTGTGTTCCCGGTGGTGAGTAGGGTAACCAGGGTTTACAAACTCCCCTCCCCCCCCCCTCCCATCCCCCAATCAAAGTCAAAGTCAAACAAAACAGTTAATTTCCAAACTTGTTATCGTCTAAATAATCTTGAATTTTATAGTAGGTACACTTTTTGGCAAAGTTTCCTTTTATAAATTTATTTACTTGTAAATCCCCATCCACACCTCCAAACCAATCCATACCCTAATCCCCGCCTCCAAACCCCCCATCCCCCAATCCCCACTTCCAACCCCCAGCCTCCCAAACTTCCCCTCCCCTCCAGGGTCGGCAGCACGACTGTGACGCCCCTGATGTTGCACACGTCCATAGGCCACGGTGACCGCTTCCCATCAGTGCACCACTAAACTAGACCACTTGTCTGCCACCTAAGTTTTATAAAAAAAGTTGACATCCGAATCGAGAACCTCCTCTTTTTTCGAAGTCGGCTAAAAAAGGATTATTTACTGACATTATAAAAAGTATGCGGAACTCTTATTACAAAGTATCTAGTGTTATATCGTTAACATATTTTCCCAGCTATGTCAGCTAATATGGTGACTGCCTTTGACAGACAGCAAGGCGGCCCTGAGCCTCACATACGATGACCTAATGAGGCTTTCCATGTGAGAAAAACAACTTTTTTAACTCAAGATTAATTACCTTTATAGTTGTCGTTGAGGAATTTTATGTTTTCATTATATTTACATTGCGTTGTTTGGGTGCAACTTTGTGGCAATGAGATCAATCGTCAACTGCATCTAGTAGATCTCAAATATACCCCAGATTTGTGGTCCTTTTAGGCCGTAATATACTCTACACTGCCCGCTAAGTTTCTTGCCGGAGTCTTCTCAGGTTTGGGCCGCGTTTCGAACCGGTGGTCCATTTGCTTTGTAAGTGCCGTTTAAAATGGTCTATACAGAAAAAATAAAAAAAAACTAAGCGAGCCTTTATTGAGCTTTTTTATCAAGCGAAAATCCCCACAGATACCACCATAATGTTGCACTTGATCCGAGAGAAATCGCATGCCGTCTTGGGTCTTCAAACGCCGGGATGTATGATAACCCAAAGGGCATTTCTCTCGCATTTCAGCAGTTCTATGGCCATCTTAGGCTCGGTGGGCATATTGTATTGCTTATTTCAAAGCTTGAATTAGACAATCACGTATCTCAATTTCTTGGGCAATTCGGGTGGCACTAGCTTTACTTCGCGGCTTACTTCATTCCCGTGGCACCCATTTCAAAAATGCCCGTAATTGATAACTTCCACAAAAAAGTATGGAAATTTGACCGGTTTGTTGATGATTACTGCTCCGCTGTCCTGGATAGTAGCGTGATGATTATAGCCTGTAGCCTTCCTAGATAAATAGGCTATCCAATATTTAAAAAAAAACAATTCGAACTAGTAGTTCCGGCGATTAGCGCGTTTAACCAAACTAACTCTTTAGTATATATATTATAATATTACCTGAGTATAGATTATTTATAATAGTGCACGGCATCTAACTTGGCAAGATTTTGGAGTAATGTGGGCCGCACTACTCCAAAACCTTGCCAAGTTAGATGCCGTGCACTATATACTTGTTTATATGCGACGCATTTTGCCACAAAAAAGTATAGTGTACAGCATCTAACTTGGCAAGGTTTTGGAGTAGTGGAGCCCACACTATTCAAAAACCTTGCCAAGTTAGATGCCTAGAACTATATCAACAGTGCCCATCAGCGTCGATAGATTAGTGAACAAATCATTACGAAGGCAGCACTCGTTAACTAAAGATGTTATCTACCCACAGGGCGATGATTTCATTGACTTCAGTCCCTTCACGCGTGACGTCATGAATACTAAACAATTTTGCGCATAAGTCAAGTTCACGATGCGTTTAGTTGTTAACTAGTCGCTAGGAAAAGTTTATAGTAGACAATGCTCTTTTCTCGCTTATGTTTCTAAACAGATAGGCACACACTTATATTGACGTCCACCAACGTGTTTCCTTGTTCCTATAGTCCTATATCCCTTAAGTAGTGCAACAGTATAATACTTAGGTGGCAGACTAAGTTCCACCTGATGGTAAGAAGCCACCAGGGGCGTGACACTCCCGCTTACGACCATGTAAAATGTTCTAATTGAAGAACCCCATATTGTAGAAGCTAGGGAAAACCACAGCAGAGAGATGTTTTTTTCTTTTTTTAGAGTTGATAGGCTCGCGTTTGACAATAATAGGACCATTATCATCACTTACCCGATGGTAAGTGACGATATGGTCGCCGATGGTGCACGCTTGCCTAGAAGCAACCTATTCACTCTTGACTTAAAGACACCCAGGTTATTGTAGCAGACTCTCCGGAAACAGACTCAGGCAGCCTCAGCCTAAGCGACCGTAGTACTTAAAACTACACAACACTAAATTCCTCTAGTACCTCACAGTGGGCACTGTAAGGTTCATTATGACTCATGCTATTCAAACTTCTTAGAACAAGCAATCAAATGCACCCTTGCAAAACCAAGACGGTCTTCTAGTAAGTAATAATACGAAAAAGTTCCAGTAACATTCGTTTTTAACCACAGAAACTTTAAAGATTCAGAATCACCCTGTATATTAATTGCAGCTGATGTAAGTGTATTAAAACATCAGAACATATACCTGCTAATGTGATAATAATTACCTACAACTACCGTGTCTGCCACCCCCTGTATTTAACTGTGAACATTAATGATCTAACAAAGCCAGTCATGTGTGTGTCATCGTGTTGTGTTCGAGGAACGGAAATTAATCGATTCAGTCGTAATATTACTCAGTTAGTAAGAGTCAAAGTCAAAGTCAAAGTCAAAAATCATTTATTCTGTATAGACCATTTTAAGCGGCACTTACAAAACGTCAAATTATAAATATTTAAAACTAGAAGCAAATGGACCACCGCCGGTTCGAAACGCGGCCCAGACCTGAGAAGACTCCGGCAAGAAACTCAGCGGGCTGTTTTTTTTTTGGTCTATTTACAACAATTGCCTTAGTCTGGATACAATGTTATTTCGAGTATAACATAGTTGAGTGAACAGTTCATTTCCAAGCTTCTTTATCATCTAAATAATCATGTCATGAATCACGACATGGAATCCAGTGATTAAAAACTTGCTACCTCGCTTTTCTGCGCGGTCGGATAGACACCAAGGCGTTTGCACAGATAATAGGGACCCTGTTAGTGTGGTATGTGACGGTACCTGGAGACAAGAAAATATAAAAAATGTCGAAAATGTGCGGGTAGAAGAAGAACCGGCTACCTCACGGACTCGGCGACGGAGGGCGTGCACAGCTGAAACAGTCAGCTTGTGACCACGGCCGGTGTAACCTGGTCGACACGTCAGGCATCCAAAGGTATGTATATACCTTTAACGTGTATCGCGTTAATTCCCGTTTATGTATAATAAGCACTTAGATGTCCTATGGTCTGAAACATTACAACTGAACAGTCGGACTCCATTGAAAACTTAGATTGGCTGTCGAATGATGATCCCAACTGTTCAGTTGTTATGTTTCTAGACCACAGGACATCTATCTAATCAAATGTTCAATTTTAGAAATCCGTCCAGTGGTTTGGAAGATATAATGAGGTAATAAATAATCTTACAAACATACATACATACAAGATACGCGCGAAAAACATGACCCTTCATTCACTTTTTTCCGTTATTAATAAAATATAACCTGGTGTGGTACCAAACACCCTACAAAAATTCCTTTTTCTTCGCGACTATTTTATCCATTCCCTTTCCACATTATTTATTAACATCCTACAATAAGTTGCTGGTAGGAATTATTCTGAAAGCAATGCTAATTTAGCGGTTGTGTATTTCCTTCCCTATTCAAAGAATTTAATTTCACAATGGGTACTGAATGTTTGGTTACACAATTGTGTTTGATAATCAAATTGAATGGTATCGGAACACAGTGGGAGGGCGAGGGAGGTAATAAAACCGCGGCTAAATATTTAAAACGCTAAAGAGTCAGCGCACATTATCGACTTGACGATATATATTTATGACATTAAGAAGACTTCCAAGAAAGACATATTTATGGACGTTTCGCAAAGTGGACCATTTGCGATATATTGACGTTTTGAGAAGTGGACCAAATGCGAAGTTGACCAAGTGGATATACCAAATGCGACGAAATGATAAGAAGGTTTTTACAGGGTCGGTATGTCCATAGGCCACGTTTTGTTTACATTTCGTGTACCCTATGATACTCGGGAGATGCATGCCTTTCATTTGAGACCTCATTAATCGAAATCTGTCTAGCCGTTAGGCCTGTAGAGTGGGAACAAAGAAAACTATATAGATACATAATAATTATACTTATATACATACACGCGAAACACATTACCCTCGCTGGCGCACTCGGGTAAAAGGGGGTCATGCTCCTTCTCCTCTTAAAGATACAGATGACAATAATGTTGTACCTTCATGTTATAGCACTATCGACAAAAAATTTTTTACGAAAATCGAAACAGCCAATTACTTACTTTACGTAACTAAATAAATCGAAAGTGTGCGCTGTAGTGATTTTCAGTTTTACACTAAAAATTCGTGACTAAATACTTGTACGAAATACCTTCACGGTTATTGGGTCTGCTTTAATTAAAATTTTTGTTTACATACAAACTATTAGTTTTTCAATAAACCTACACAAAAATTTGTTACGGCCGGAATTTACAATACAACTATATAGGCAGGTATTCTGTATGCAATGTGTGTGTTCATAGTATCAGAATAAATCGAGAAGTAATTTTTTTATAGGACACGTCAAAATGACTTTACCTCGCCTGATGGTAAGCTAAAGGCAAAGTCTCAGGACTGAGGTCACCACTACATACAGTCACTTTCTACCCTTCTTCTTCTACTCTATTTCTTCTATTCTCTAGCCAGAGTTGTACACGTGAATAGGCCACGGTGACCGCTTCCTATCAGGTGGGCCGTGCGCTTGTCTGTCACCTAAGTAGTAGGTATAAAAAAATTTAATCACCAGTTCTACTCAACCTAAGATTAAATGCTGCGTGCAAATATGTATCTTAACACTCGACCGTAGGGTTACTTTTACTTTGCAGCCGCTTGGTGATTATAGCGCACAAGTACATAGAGTGCGTTAGTACACCCGATCGCGACATTAAATCGCGATATATATAACATGTATAATCGCGCCCATAAAGTCTTCATCTGTGTCTGGAATTACAAATCGTAGCAAACTATTCCTTTACTCAATTATTATTTAACTAGCCTGTGCCTGCGGCTCCGCCCGCGTGGATGTCGGTTTTCACATTTTGTGACTGTATATCCGGTTCTACTCAACTGTTTTTTATCATAAATACATACTTATTATACATATCTATGTATAATAAGTATGTATTTACAAAAAAAAAGTATATAAGTATGTTTATCAGCATTCTAGAACCCATAACACAAGCTAGTGAAACTAAGCTTACTTTGGCTCTAGGGAGCAATGTGTAGAATGTCGTAGAGCATTAAACAGATAAACAAACAAACAGACAAACGGACAAACGGACAAACAGACAAAAAAACAAGAATTACAAAAAATATTTACGTGTTAAGAATCGTTAATATAACATAACCCAAAGTATCAATAAAATGTGTTTTTTTTTAATATATCCAATGTAGGTACAGACACTGCTACTTAACAATTGTATACGAGTATAATAGTACTCGTATAGATTAGATTTCAACCGCGCCTCCTTAAATTTATATATTCCACAAAACAAGGTATTCGATTGTAAAAACACAATAAAACTAGAGTCGTTAATACATTTGCATTTAAATGAATTGTAAACAATATGGAAGATACTTGGGCTGCTCTACAACATAATAAATTAGATGTTTATGTGACATTCGACTAATTAGTGCGGTGAAAACATTAATTAAAGTAAGACTATTATAGTTTATTGCCATAACGATTGTGTGGTAAGACCACCGAAGTAGGTTTTTCAGTTTTGTTCTTGTTCATCCTATGATAATAATAAATATTTTATGACAGAATGTCATAGACCCAAATTAAGCATAGTTTAACTTGTGTTATAGTTTCTAGAATATGGTTAAACATTCCGTCTAGAGTGCAGTCCGAGGAGTACCTCCGTCCTACAGAAGACCGCGGCCATAATAACCATTGTAATGTGTTCCCGCCGGTAAGTAGGGTAGCCAGAGCTCACTGCAGTACCCCTCCTCCCTCCCACCCGTTCCTAGCCTCCCCGCCTTCTCTTCAGGGTAGGCAGCGCGTGTGTGACACCCTTGGTGTTGCACACGTTCATAGGCCACGGTGACCGCTTCCCATCAGGTGGGCCGTGTGCTTGTCTGCTACCTACGTAGTATAAAAAAAGCCTAATTTTCTAACACTATTTACAAAACTCAAAGGGCGTGACACGAACGCCCTTCAAATCACATTAAGTTAACTCTGAATAAGGTTTACGATTTACACTGAAACATTTAAAAATCAATTACCGATGTAATTACGATCACTTCCTTCGTACCATTTGTACCATGTAAATATTTAAACAAGTATAGCATATTTTAAACTTGGTGTGTGGTATCAACAAAAGAGGGCGCGATTTTAATTTTTCATTTTAAAAATTGTTCTGAATAAATGCATTGGAATACTTAAGTATTCCATGTACATGTTCATGTAAAAACAAAAAACAAATCATGTAAAAAAAAAAAAAAAACATGTAAAACGATCAGCCTTATCTGCTAGCTATACTTTTGCATGAAGCTGCACCGCGACCGCACTACATCCGCATTGCAACCGCACTTCAGCCGCACTGCGTCCACACTGTAACCGCATCGCAACCGCATTTCAACCGCACCGTAACCGCTCTACAATCACACCGTAATCGCACCACAACGCGTCGTCGTCGAAAGCACGAGCCTGATTTTGATGAAACTTAAAAACACCTCATCATTAGATTTTTGAAAAACCAATAATTTATGTGTGTCATTACTTCGTACTTAGAATTTGATCCTCAACAGCGATACTATCGTATGGTGTAATACTAAAGGATGTGTTTTTTTTTTCAAAATCAACGGGTTCGATTCCCAGCTAGGATTATTGGTTTTTCGAAAATCTAATATTGAGGTTTTAAGTTTTATCAAAATCGGGCTCGTGACTCCTTTGAGCATTTTATTGCTATTCCTTATAGTTTCGGATTTAGCCATCCAATCCCTTTTGAAAAATTCATCCTGTATACTTGGCACCGCTCAACAGACTGTACAAAGACTTATAAATAAAGTATACACATAACTAAACTACGATTGCATATACCATAATTTTATTGTATAGCAGACTAATTATCACACAGAAGACTAGAAGATAATTAAGTATAAATAGCAGTATACCTACCGCTAACAAACTGTATGAAACTGGGCGAATCTCGTTCCATTATACACATACGTCTGCGCCATACTGTACATGACAGAACAATGTTTCTGTACAAAGTTTGTCTGTACGTAAGTGGTTATACTTTTTACGGCTTCTTGTTGAGTTTAGATTTAAAAATTTACGATAAAATTTTTTCGATCCAATTCGAAAATCTACTAATTTTCATTCATTTTTATACTATTACACTGGCCGATGACTGTGGCTCCGCCCGCACTAATATCGGTTTCCGCAAGTTTTGCTCATTTCTTTGGTTCTACTCAACCGCAATGCAATCAAACATTCGGAAGATCTTCCAATTAAAAAGACAAACAGACAAACTGACAAGAATAAAAAAAAATGATTTTAGAATTTGTTCATATAACATAAATCAAGTAGGTAGGTAGGTATTTTTTACCACATCTACAATGTAGACAGCTCATTTATAATTTTATAAAGTAGGTTTACATAAATGTGTTAATTTATGTGTAGGTATATTATGTGTTAAATTTGTGCCAAAAGAATTAAGTGATTATGTCAAGTTTTAAGATTCACCCCATTAGTCACTCGGCAGAAGTCTTTTCCATTCCTGTCTTTTCGTGCCACTGTATTCCACATCAATTCTATGGGTTGCCTGATTTATTCCATTCCACTCTATCTATCGTCCAATCCACCTGAAAAAAAATCTTTAAAATTTCACAAAGAAAATTCTGCAATAGTTTAAAGTTTTAAATAAACCACTTATATCAAATCATGTAAAATAATGTTTGTCAGTTCGATCTTACAGCGAGATCTCAAGCTTATTTTACATTACAACGTAATGGTTTCTCTCAAAATAAGAATTTTCCAGCACAAAAGTTGGCTGCAAGCAAAGCAATGGGTGAAGCGAGTACAATTTTATAATATAACATGTAAATCCGTGTATGCGCTCTCTCGACACGCTAATATCCTTTAATAAAGGTAATGCAAGTTGAATTGCGACTGTGCCGGGCTCTGGGAGTAGAGGGACCATGGTACACAGTTTGGAAGGACTATTTTTTGTTAAAATACTTAATATTTTTGTTGCTTATTGGTGAGAAATGGTAACAGTTTACCATTAGGTAAGTGTCTACCGGAAAAGTTTTGTATTTCAACATAATAGAATTTTCGTTCCCTCTTATAATGTAAGAAAAATTTGATTAGAACTATCTACCTCAGAACTACCTTACCTTACTATCTAAATTAGAAGTAGAAAAATTTATTGATTAAGTTTTTCGAAACATATAGGTTGCATTTAAAACAGTGTTTATACCACCAATAAAATATGCATAATGTTCTCATTCATTAGTATATTTTTAATGAAATTATTATCCCGTACTGTAAGATAATTTATAATAATTTATACCGCATCGTGTTGTATATCGAAAATCTTTGTAAGATTTGATGAGTAAATTCATTAAAAAAATCTTCAATCAATTTAATTTATAATGCTGAAATTACCAAATAAAGTTTCAATGTAAGTACATAATAAATTAATTATTGCTAATGTAATTAGTTAAATTATTAAATTCGGTCAATTCACTTTTTACAATTTGAAGATTTTGGATATCAACAAATTATTTAAGTCCCACGCTTTTCAACTTACTGCGTGGCCACCTTACCAGTTTCGTTCTTAGGTGCTCACATTAGCATGCCATAGTGTCTCGAGAATAAAATTATCCATATTTCCTACAGCAAACATAGCTATGGTTTTAAATGTCGCATTTGTTAGTTACAGCAAAATCTTTGAATGCTTTAGCGGTGTAATATCTTAGTGGGCTTCTAGAAAGTTCTTTGTGTGAAATTCGAGGCAAATTGCAGGTTCCATTGTGTTCTTTCCCTTGTACGAGAATATGTAGATTGTATGCACATACGACGGGCTCAAGTACCGTTGCTCAGTTTTATGTTGTAATTTACTGTACTTAGCAATATTGTTACGACAGTGAGAATCTTTGCTGTCAAATTAACGCGATCATGGTATAGGTATAAATACATACCTCTGGAATGCCTGACGTTTCGACCAGGTTCCGCGATTCACACCATGGTCCGAATATTTCTTGGTGTGAAAGAGGAACGACCCGTTACACCGGCCGTGGTCATAGGCTAACCGTCTCAGCTGTGCACGCCTCTCTCGTCGAGTCCGTGAAGTAGCCGGTTCTTCTTCTACCCGCACATTTTCGACATTTCTCATATTTACTTTTATCCATATACCGTCATATACCACACTCACAGGGTCCCTATTATCTGAGCAAACGGCTCGGTGTCTATCCAACCGCGCAGAAAAGCGACGCAGCAAGTTTTTTTATCACTGGATTCCATCATTAATTCCCGTTAACATAATATTAGTATAATCATGGAACGCGAAAATTTAAAGTTAGTAAGATCTGTGTTTTCTTGAAGACATGCACACCCAACCGAGGTTTGATTATTTGGAAGTTCTAGTGAAACCTGTTCCAATTATCACCCAAATTTAAAACATCATCCGAACAACTGAATAAACTTAATGTTTTTAGGATAAATTCCAAATGAATAAGACTGCGGTAAGTTAAATTGTCTATCTTAGAGACCTTTGTGAAAATGGCCTTATAGAGATTCAATCATCATCTTCCACCTGCCCTTGTCCCAACTATTTGGGATCGGCGCAACATTTTATTCTCCTCCATATTCCTGTCAGATGCCATCTCCTCAGTCATTCTTTTCCATAAATCCTCTTTCACGCATCCCAACCATCTTTTCTTAGACCTACCTCTGCCCCTAAAGGCCCAGACTCAATAACAGCAAAAAAAAAGCTAATGAACCCTCGTAACAGCTAATTAAACTCTTGATCTTCTCCGTAACAAAATTGAACTTATAAATCTAATAATTGTATCAAACTGACGAAGATATTTTCCGAACGAAATTAACTTAAATTACGTCATATTCCATTACGTCATGGATCCTCGTCGAGTATTAAAACTTCCTATTACTCGCTCAAGTTATCAGAATCCGTCAATTTTCATTAGCACAGCCGCTACTTGCGATTGGTGAATTTCATCAGTCAATCATAATTTAAGAAATACTTAGAAATCATCTTGAATAAATTCTTTCTGTCTCTCGATGTAAGTCGGATATAAATTTCATTTTGGTTTGACAGAAATAGCATGGATGGTTGACACGTGGATCAGTGTGAAGTATGTGTAGAGATATTGGTTAATAGGGATGGATATTTGTAGATGTACCAGAGCAGTGTGGAGTCCAATGTTCGAGAATCTTTTAGCACCATCGACCGTCTGATCTTCGTACCTACCATATGACCGGCCTATTGCCACTTCAGCTTGCTAATCCTACGGGCTATGTCAGCAACATTAGTTCTTCTACGGGTGGCTTGGAAAATATTAAGTATATAGGTAAGAAAATAGTAAGTAGAAATTACTCGTCTTAAATGGTAAAAATACTTCATTTTTAAACACAAAAATAAACAACCATCGGGGCACAAAACCCATGCGGATATGCCGACGAAAAAAAGGTGCTCTGCGTGGAGGATTCAGCCTACGCGCCCCAATAGAATCCCCAATAGAATTCACCTAAAACAAAAGTCGGTAATAACCCATATTTCATATTATTCTCTTCAGACATAAACAGTATTAATAAAGCAGTAATTATCTATCTATTTATCTATCTTATATATATATATATAATAATTATCTAATTTCAAAGAAAAACTCATTTTAATGTAACTTTGTAACGAAATTTGCCTCTCATTCATCATTTCCTCAAAAACATTACAAAAAACACAGTAATTTTCACCTCGGAACCCTTCGTATTTCCGAGTTATTATTCTAAATATCAATTGTAGGTAATTAACAGGCAAAACAGCGGAGTTGGTATACATCTGCCGGTGTCGGTGTGCCGCGGCGCGATGGTAACAAAGCTCGCTCATTAACTCTCTGCCGACTGACGACGGCGCTATGAGATGTAGATTATGATACAGATAGGTCACTTCGGGTTTTATGCCTAAGGTGTGAATTATATAAAAGAGACATGGCATAAGGTATATAAGCGTAAGGCATAATAAATAATACTACAATATAGTCTACAATAGAGGGTTAGAGGGTACAATATGGGGTTCCTCAAGAAGAGCATTGAAAGGTTTTTGCAGGGTTTCGGCAGCGTGAGTGTGATGATCCTGGTGTTGCACGCGTCCATAGGCCACAGTGACCGCTTCCCATCAGGTGGGCTGTGTGCTTGTCTGCCACCTAAATGGTATAAAAAAAATAATACGTAAGTTAAAATCAAAGCACAATTGTACGTAGCGACCTGATCGTGCTTGCTATAAGCTCGTCTCTTGCTTGCATTTAGCTCGCCTCTTCTGTGTTCTATTTTTTTTTCTGCGTATGATATGAACAGCATAGCATAATATTATGCATTTCAATCACGCTAGTTTAACCTTCAAGCGCATGTATCAATGCAATACATAACAAATTGATTGGTTTCACTTGCAGACTTATTTGAAAAAAATATAATGCATTGATGAACTTGATCTAAAAAATATGATTAAAATATACCATTAATAATTAAACTATTTTAATAGTACGTCACTGTGTTCATGTCAATGCCTGAATCATATTTTGATTTCAATTTAGTAATCTGGACATCAAAACTGAAAACGTTATATCATTGATATTTATTATCCTTTTGGTAGTGTCCATTTGTTTTATAAACGCCAGTTAAGGCAGCAAAAATAGAGTTACCTATAACTATATCATATTGCATTACAAGAAAGTAGGTACCTTTTTTAAGGTCATTTTTAAATAAAGTGTACCTACTTATTTAATTTTATTTCGTTAGAACAATTTAAATAACGAAGTGACGAGTCTGTTCATTACACGCAACTAATCTTAGCACACATTTGAACACAACTAGGAAGATGGAAAATTTTAATAAAATATGTTTCCCGCGTAAACCGTCTCGCACGTCACGTCCCTAACAGATCCTTTAAATACTTACAATCTTAGAGCAAAGCCTTTCAACACTATTACTAAAGCTGTAAAGTTCAAATTCGTTTGACTCAGTGATAAAGTTCATTTAGAAACATTGCGCCATAAGGATGCACCCTCGATTATGAGACACATATTATTTTCTAGTTTGGAGTGCACGTAAATTATTTTAATGTGTGTAATTTTGGTAGATAAGTTTGTTATAGTTAGAAATGTGTGTTTGCCTGTTGTACTGGGAAATATCCTTTACTACCTAGCTCCCGTTCATGCAGAGAGATTCCCATTGGATTGGATATTTTAGGAATAAAAATTACCTAGTCTATGTGTTATTCCAGACTGCAATCTATCCAATTTTTTTTGCGAAAATTGAAAGGTTTAATTATTGAATTAATATTAGTGGAAATGTGTTAGGATGTTTTTTTATACTACGTAGGTGGAAGACAAGCACACGGCCCACCTGATGGGAAGCGGTCACCGTGGCCTATGGATGTAGGACATGACGTGGATGTATGAAGAATTTCAAAAATACAATACAAGTGCAGTCTTATCCTATTTTCAGTTCTAATTATTTTATACACGTATGTACCTCAATGTAAATAAGTAATATTATTTTCCTTCTTTTTCAAGAATGCTCACTTGGCTAATGAAAGTTAATAAATAATAATCGCGATCAAACTGACAAGAATTCCAAATAAAATAAAAATTGTATTCATGTATATAGTACAGCACGTTACAATTTTTTTTGTAGTTGATAGGCCCGTGGTTTTTTTATTATGTATGTATATTATCCACTATATAAAAATAAGTCGGGTTTTCCTTCCTGACGCTATAACTCCAGAACGCACGAACCGATTTCCACGGTTTTGCATTCGTTGGAAAGGTCTCGGGCTCCGTGAGATTTATTAGCAAAACAACCACGCGGGCGGAACCACGGGCAACAGCTAGTATAATATATATTTAAAGACTCCCAGGTTATAGCTTTCCGGCACCACAGACTCAGGCAGGCCATTCCACTCCTTAGCTGTACGCATAATGAACATATTGCTGAAGCGATTCGTGCGTATTATTTCACATTTTATAATAAGTATCTAGTATAAGATAGATAAATAAAAAAAAATCACTCGCTTTTTATTATCCTCGTTTTGACGGAAATGTTTTTTTACTTGAAATTACTGAGTGATTACGATCACGCGCCGAGTTGCTTCCAATACGTTTATGCTGTTTTTTACAATAAAACAACAGCTCGCTGAGCCGTTTGATCAGATAGACACTAATTTTAGTATCATGGTGCAGTAATGTGTTTCAAATCCTATTTACGGCTTAATGAACAATTTCTAATTGATAACGTCAAGCAAATCAAAGGATATAGGTACCAGTTATAGGTAAACATTTTGTTGATGTATGGAAATATATTCTAGAACCCATACCGGAGAATACCGTGGTAGCCTAGTGGTTTGGGTAATGGACTGCTGAGACGAGGTCTCGGGTTCGATCCCAGGTTCACCATGGCACACATCAATGACTTTTCGATGCTTTTCGAAGTTATGTGTGTATTTATCGCAGGTTTATTAGTGCCTCGGAGAGCACGTTAAGCCGTCGGTCCCGGTTGCCATACAAACATCTGTGGTAGTCGTTACGGGTAGTTGGAGCCCACAAAAATCCAGGTTAGGCTTGGCTTATATTGGGTCTAGAGAATGAACACTGTGTAGAATGTCGTAGAACAGGATAGACCAAAAAAATTCTTCTTAGGACGATGCTATTGGGATATTTATGGTCCATTTGCTAAATATTTCTCTATATTTTTGACGTTTTGTAAGTTCCGTTTAGTGGTACATCCTACACCTACTATATTGCGAATACAAATTGCTTTTTTGTTTATTTAAAACCTGTTATCTTAACTGTTTATTTAACTTAGCCTGTTATAAGCACTCGGAACCGCTAGCATGTAACGTAAAATGACAGTAGAGGAAGGGCGTGTAGTATGAGTAAGGACAGAGGCAGATGACGGACATGACGGTCTGTTGCCTCTGCCTACCCCGGAGAGAAAAAGGCGTGTATATGTATGTTTTTTTTAATGTCGGTCACGTCAACATGACTTCACCTCGCCTGATGGTAAGCTGAAGGCAAAATCTCTGGAATGGGAGTTACCATTGCAAACACTGATAGTGCCACAATGGTGGCTCTCAGCTTGACGGCCTCATCAAATGCTATTTTTCACGCCCCGCTTAAAGGACCCGGGACTGTATGAGGGCGGACACACGTGAGCTGGTAAATAATTCCAGGTTTTGATGATGCGGCAAAGGAAAGAGGTATGTATGTATGTATGTTATCTTAATACTACCAACTGACAATATAATTTTACTTAATAGTAGATATAGATAGGTACTCCAGTCGAAATTTGATTCAAAATACAACCTTATCCTCTCGTCCTTCGGAGATGAAAATGCTCAGTATGTCAAGAACTATGAAAGCGTTATAATATATTCTAAGGTTAGGAAAGCCATAAATTGTACGTCCTTGCTCCAACATCTGCTTGAAGGTCTCTGGGACCTTGTACCTATATATATGTCCTTTTCATTGTCAACGATTCTAGCGTTCTCTTTGTGTTTTTGTAAATGTAAAATTGCATTCGAAACCTCGCAAATTTTATGTGAAAGGAGCCCAGCATCGCCAGGGAATAAATTTCTTAGAAGGTTCTTGGTAAGTGTGCAAAATTTCAAATCAATCTGACGTCCTTCGATATTGAATTTAAGAATGATTTTCTGATCTGAAAATTATTATCCTGGACGGGACTTGAACCCGTGACCAATCTCTGCTCTGAACAACAGAGCTATCTGGGACCCATCTTAGATGCTCGAAATTTTCTGATATATTCTACGGCTTAGGGCGTCAAGTCCCGCCCTGGATGATCATATTTTCCGATCAGAAAATCATTGGGAATAATTAGCATGCAATTTTTTAAAATTTCACTGAATTTAAGAATCCCTTTACATACAACGAAATTACTTGAAAATTGGCTTGTAAAGGCATTTGTCTTGGCTGTGAAACTGGAGACCACGGTATATTATGGCCTTCATTCTGTAGATTACCATCAGTTATTAGTTATTACGTAAAATGAAGTCATATAGATTTGAACCAAAAATGCAAATAAATTTATGAATATTTAATGACTTATTATAACATTCTTAACGAATTTATGTAATAATGATAACGTTAAAACACTTTGGAAAAGCCTGACACGAATATTTACTTAACCTAATTTATTTTACGAGATACAAACAGCTGTTTACTTCCTCAACTCGCGATAAAATCTAAATGGATCTCACATTATTAAATCATAATCAACAAGAAAAAAGTCCACAATGTCTTTTTCATTGTCCAGCGTTCGCCATACTTAATTAATGTACTTTTTAACTGAAGTACACAATTAAACTTTATCGCTTTTGTGTCCGAAAATTTGGCAAAAATTACCATTGGGCTAACTTTTAATTTTAAATACTCATCCTAATTTCTTGAGTGACAAAGTTGAAAATTGAATGGCGAAGTTGTGATTGACGTCTTTTGTTAAAATATAATCAAGTCGTAATAAAAAATACAAATAAATCATTCGCTCTGTCCGTAGGGCGTAGCCACACTGCCAAGTCCTGCTCGCAATAATTAATATTTAATTTGTATGAAAATTTCACTTCGTTACAATTTTTTGTTCCACATAGGCCGGTGATTAATTTCGTTCCTTTTCGTGATGAACTTTTCTTTTGAATTGTTTTGATACAGTTTGTTTTATTATATTTTTATATGAATCATAAATATTTGGAATATATTCTAATTATTCTGTTTACGCTAAAGGCGTATGTCAAGATCGTAGCAAGTGGAAAGATGTTGTTTCTACCTTATTGAGTTAGGTACATCAGTTAAAGTTTAACATCAACTAACCTTACTTGGATAGTCAATATTAATTGTTTATTTTTCTGAAAGTGTCCGTAGCTTGCAGAGAAATCGAGAAAAAAAATATTGGGTACGTACCTACCTGAAATTTTTAAAAAGAAATCTACATCATACCATAGAGCGCTATTTAGATTAACATGAATCGTATTGTATCACAAACAAGCTGCAGTGGCTTTAGGCGCTGCGCAAACGTGTTGCCGACATGGCACACCGCCACAGGAAACCGTAGTTGCTGTGTCCCGTATCGACAATCGGACACAGTTGCCGGTTCCCTGTCACCAACCACAAGAAACTGTAGCTGTAGTTGCTGTATCTGCTTGTTTTCCGTAGTCTCATGATGGACGTTTGTGAATGTTGCTTGTGTCTTCAACTGACGACTTTTAGTTTCCAGTTACCGACACCGAACACTTTTTGATCGTCCTGAATATAGTGTCAAGTGGACTCACGTATGTGCAGGGAGTTGATGATATCATACTTGGTCTATAGAATTCAAATATTCATCAGTAGCTTGTATCTGACACAAGAAACAAAAGTGTCTACGTTTGCGCAGCGCCTTAGTGAACATTTAATTAAGATTTCACTTGTATTTTTGTACATAATGATTAATATCCCTCCTCCCATCCCTTCCTAGCCTCCTCACCTCTTCCCAGCCCTCCCCCCTTCCCTTCAGGGTAGGCAGCGCGTGTGTGACACCCTTGGTGTTGCACACGTTCATAGGCCACGGTGACCACTTCCCATCAGGTGGGCCGTGTGCTTGTCTGCCACCTAAGTAGTATAAAAAAAAACCTATGGATTTCAGAATAAGGAAAACATAAGTAACTTGCATATTTGTTTTTTCATGAGACCAAAAAATATATCCACATATTAAATGAGAGTAATCTAAGAGCCATGGAGGTTTAACCCTCTTGGACCAAACAATTCATGTTCTGCCCTCCAAAAATTGTATGTATAATTAATGCTGAATGTTGTGTATCCAAAGTCAAATAAATTTAAGAATATATGGAAAAATAACATTGTTTCAGCAGTCTATTCTGACAAGGGTTACTTTTTCTGATAGCCTTTTGTTTACTACTTAGGTGGCAGTTTGGGGGTAGAGTTTGGGGGTAGAGGAGGGGATGAAGGTGGGGGAGGGCGTTTGCGAGCTTTGGCTACCCTACTTACCGCCGGGAACTCAACACGATGGTATTATGGCCGCGGTCTTCTGCAGGGCGGAGGTACTACCCCAGACGGACTGCTCAGTTTGGAAGAGAGAGACCGTCATGTCATGTCCTACCTTCTCAGCTAGTATTTCACGCGAGTGGAGGTGGAATAGCTAGTTAAATATACATTGATCGATAGATTTCTTTATTACATTCTTATTATTTCCTTAAATGTATATTTTTTGAGTTCTTATCCTAATAATCGTGTTCACTTACAAAAAATATTTTATTTACTTGATTAAATTTGTCATTCGTTCAGTATTCATTCGTTCCATATGTGCCAAACTTCTCAACATTCATTCATTCATAGTTTACTACCTCAACAATACTTTATCTACGCTAAGCGCGGTATATTTGAATAAAGAAATACAATTTCTTTACATTTTTTCTGTACAACACCTCCGCCACAGATATCTCTCAAGTACATTCGATGACAAAATTTGTTGAATGTTAACAAACATACAATTGATCACACATTGAAGGTACAGGTATTTTTTCTAATTCTTGTATTATCGTTTGCTACCAGAATCCGAGGGACTCTACCAAGGTACCAGGTTTAGCTTTTTTATCATGCGGAAATTCCCACCGGAGTAACCTAGCGCCAGCGGAGGCGATTTGTCAGACTTGAACCGACTAAAACCGCACGCCTTCTCGGTTTTTCAAATACTGGGTGTAAAATGAGCCATCAGGCCTTCAAAGGGTACCTACATATTTTTAAACCGCAAAATTATTGCAGGATCACATTTCGATATTTTATGGAAGATTTTCGAACTATCGTGGTCTGATTATTAAAATATTATAAGTTACTTTTGTCCTTGAGTGTACCAACAGGTGTATATTACACTATTTATCATAATTTATGTAAAGTAAGCAGCAACATTGCCCAGTGACGCGTAAGTAGATAATGTTGGCATTTGGCTGATACGATCACAAAAATTATCGCATAGCTGCGCTTGCTTGCTCCAACAATTTTTTTCATGCTGCTTCGCTTCGCAATTTTTTGCAAAAATAAACTGCTTGTACAAAAAGAAGATATCGTCAGCGATAGTACAATAGCTAATGTATTATAGCTATATTATTAGACACGTTTATAACGATTATATTTTTTATTCTAAGGGCATCACACTCATAGATTATTAAGATTATTAAATGATTAAATTATTAAGAGAAGGGACATTTTACGAAGTGAACATTCTGCCAAAGGGACATTCTGAGAAAAGGATATTTTGCGAAAGGGACATTTTGCGAAAAGGATATCCTGCGAAGGAGACCTTTTGCGACCATTGGACATTTTGAGAAGTCGACATTCGGCATCTGAGCCCCCATTCCTGCGAATTCACCTTTATCTTACCATCAGGCAAGGTGAGGTCATATTGACTTGTCCGATATTAAAAAAATACAGGTTAATAGTATCCTTTTTCGGACCTATACCAAGATCTTCGGGGCCCAAGCAAAAAAGCAAAGGATCGCATTCTCTCATCGACCGAACTATAGTTGAAATTAATAAGTTACCCGAAAGTTACCAAGAAGTTACTAAGAAATTACAATGATACATTGTACAAGATTGCATTACATGAGTGGTTCATATTACCCTGCGATAAACTTTCATGTCTGGTCGGTCTTATAGAAGTTCAGTTTACAGTCTGACTCTTCAACACACTCGCATTTACTCGTACTTAGCAAAACTATTAGGTACGTTCAGCGGGAAATTCGCAAGAAATCATACAAATTAATTGAATCCAGAGATTTCAAACAGACAAACTTGGCAACACTTACGTTGAAGTCTAACTTTGCCCAAGTTAGTGTGGTGGGCTGACCGGCAAAGTTGTTCGAACTGGACTCGAACCCGTATCTGTTAATTGGACACGTTCGGATTGAAATGTATTAGGTCTCGAGTAAGTTTGTTTGGCTGTGGTAAGAGGAATAACAGTAATTATTTTGACTCTTCGACGCTGTACTTAAATCATAATTATTAGAGTCTTCATTCCAAACTTGTGTATAACATTTCAAAATATAAATTCACGATAAATTCGCACCACACAGGGGTAAAAAATATATTTAAGCGGGGCGTGAAAAAGTATCTATCTAGGCTGTCAAGGTAGGGACCGCCATTTTGGGACGAATGGTGTCTAAGATAGCGGCCCGTACAGCCTTACCCTCTGGACTTTACCCTAGCTTCTTACCATCCCGCGGGGTAAAGACAAGTATTCACGGACTGTATATAAAAAATGCATTTTATTCACAATATGGAAATAAAATTTGAAAATGACATTATGAGAGGTTCTAGTGCAGGCTTTCCGGTCAGGGTTGGGAAATCCGGCAGGCGTTCTCCTAAATGACGTATAATTCAAATAAAATCAGGAGACCATGAGCTCCGAAGTGAAAAAAAAGTTGTTCCTGTGCAGAGGCACGAGACACGGGACACGAGCAGTTGCAGAGACAAAGCACGTTTGTTGTTTTTTTCATCCATCATACAATTATGTTTGAATAAATTTTGTCATTTTGGGATATGAACAATTTGGGACATGGACATTCTGGGATATGGACATTTTGGGATATGGACATTTTGGGATATGGATATTCTGGGATATGGACATTCTGGGATATGGATGTTTTGCAACCTCTGGACATTCTGGGATTTGGACATTATGAACCTAAACGCCATAGTATTGTAAAGGAGCTGTTACATTGTACATTGTACATTGCAGATATTTAAAAACACTTGAGTTATGTTTTACGATAGATTCTTAACACAAAATTTATTTATTTTGGAATTCTTGTCTGTTTGTCGGTTTATCTGAACTTCTTCTTTCTTGGACCGGCGACATAGGTTAGTTTATGATATTTTTAAAACTCCAGGTTAACCCAAACAGCGTACTTATATAGTAACGAAATAAATACCTATCGAAAAATTGTCTACAATGTTCTTGAACGACTATTTTATGAATATTCAATGTAGAATGTGAGGCCATACAAAGACAATTTATCGAAAATATGTTGTCTCCTTTCATGTTAGGAAGGAATACAAAAGGTATTCGATAGGGTGGAGAAATATCTCATTAAAGGTAAAAATAGCTGTACCCATACTGAATTTGGTCGAACATATTTGTAACTTCAAATAACATTATAACAGCAAATATTTTATACGAACTTCAAAAACGGAGTTGGTACATAATTTGTCACTTACCACATTTTGACTGCAGGTAATGTGCCCAGAAGGCTGGCAGCATTGCCACGCTGAATGGCAATGCTGATTTTTTGGGCAAGATAGAGTCCAGCCTTCTGGTCACCTGTGGCGTCGATCAGCCATTGTCGTACTTACATTATTATTGCATGAATTGTCGTGGACATAAATTGTACCTAGGCCTCCCCTCCAATCTCTCCATCTCTCTCCTCCTCCTCCTTCTCCGCTTCCTCATCAAATATCTCCAAAGGCCTGCCCCTTTGGAATAGTGTATTAATTAACACTAACCAAATTATTTCAAACAATGTCAATAGAAGCAAGCCTTTTACAAGCTTGGAGCTACTGTTGAAAATAAGAATACTTTATACAACGCAAAAATCAAACTCTACCGCAAGCAACTTACACTCGTAACTGCACCGCTCTCAAAGAATACTTTTCGCGACACGGAAACGAGCAAGGATCTCAACGCACCGCTTTCAACATTAATTTGCAAACACCGTTAATTTAAAAACAATTAAAATGAAATAAAGATAAACACTCAAAGGCAATAAACCCTAAAAAGAACCTAAACATTGTTTCAAACAAAACCATACAGAGTAGGTACTTCAAACTTTTTAGTACTTATAAAGTGCAATAAAACTTTTAAGACAGTGAGGTAGTCGTAAAAAGTATTTAATTGCACATAAAAAATATCACTGGCTGTATTGATACGCATGCGGGGTGTTGTTTGCATAACTATCTTGAAACACGAAAAGCTCATATTGTTAGAGTATTGTCACGTACACTTTGTTTAATTACAAATAAATCGGGGTTCAAATTGGAGTGAAAACTGAATGTTCCAAGTAAAATATTAAGGAACTATCATAGTAAGTATTAATTTGACTTTATTAGGTAAATCAACAACGAATAAAAACAAGGTAGGGACCATCATTCTGGAATGGATGGTGTCTGGAATGACGCCTTACATTCTCTGGACTTTACCATCCAGCGGGGTGAAGTCAATTTAATGGGCTGGATAATAAAAAAAAAATTTTTTTTGCATGAAGCCTATGTACAGCAGGACATCGTCTATTCCAGCTAACTTTTTCAGCTTGTCAATCTATCTGGCTGGAGGATGACCAATAGATAATTAAATTAAGTGGGTAGTAAAATTTATAATCATATTTTTGTATACGTAATAATAGACGTCATATTATGTAAAACTTTGACTAAAAAAAACATGTTTTTACAGTCGAACTCTCAACAAAAATACCCAGGAGTTATAATGATTTCATTAATTCACTGAATTAAATATTGATGTATTATATAAATTATAGAATACAATAAATTACATTATAAAAACATATATTATAAAAAAGTAGGTGCATTATGAAATATTAGGTATGTTACCTAATATTTCATAATGCACCTACTGTTTATTTTCTGCATAACTAAGGTTGACTGATAGAGAATTCCTATGACATATCCGCACATCTACATAATGTGCATTAAGTTTCAATAAAAAAAGTAAACGTCTCTGCATACCCTCCAAATACACATAGGCGTGAGATTAATGTATATAATAACCGGCTTCATACATTGCCCCACAGTAATACATCAACCCTATCTTAATATCACTAATCAGTTGGTCGGTTAACTCTCCGACCTCAAGACACAGGGGAAATGCTAGGAAAGCTAGGATGACGAACAGCGGCAACGTCGCATCCTATTATTAAACTCATTTGACAATGTCAGTTTTTAATATGCTAATGCAATGTTGCCGTTCTGCCGTCCTGCCGCCCCACCACTTTGGGGAAATGTGTGCTGTCAAGTTAGACTACAGTACTTAAAGTGGGTGTTAGTGAATTAAATCAAAGTAGTGGAAAATTTACGTCTTTGTCTTGTCATGTTTTGTTCATCCCATTAATAAGTTAGTTTTGAATTTTTGAGCAACTTGTAGTGACGTCAGGGGTCCCATTTAGTAATTCCATTTTTAAAATGTATAAATAAATTGTCATGTGTTAGGAAATAATTTGATGATGTGCAAAATGTACGTAATGTATTTGTGGAACCTGCACACTGACCAGGTGCGAGGGAAAAGTGACGTACGGTTTTAGTCAGTTCAAGTCCAAAATAACCACCTGCGCAGGGCGCGGGGGTGGACCAACATAGGCGACCCCGTAGCGTTGTTAGGGGTATTGACATCCCATCTCTCCTATAGAGGAAAAAGTTTTATAAATATTGGATGATAGCATTATAACATAATTGATAAAGGTAAAGTCTCAGGACCGGGGTCACCACTACATACACCGATAGTGGTACAGTGATGGCCCAAATAGGTATAATTAAAAAGTAAAAAATAGCATTAGAACGATTTCCCAGAATATACATAGCCTCCCCACCTCTTCCTAGCCCTTCCCCTTCAGGGTAGGCAGCGCGTGTGTGTCACCCTTAGTGTTGCACACGTCCATAGCCCACGGTGACCGTTTCCCATCAGGTGGACCGTGTGCTTGTCTGCCTACCTCATCATCATTCTCTGAACCTTTTTCAGTTGGGGTCGGCTTTCCAGTCTAACTGTGATGCGGCTGAACTTTGATATTTTCCGTGGAGCGACTGCCATCTGACCTCCACAACCAAGGGTCATTATGACCAATGGCGATATCGAAGTTCTTCTTGCTTGTCTGCCTACCTACGTAGTATAAAAAAATACATACTATACGCTGTTTTGCAATAATTAGTTGTTTAATATAGTTTTGTACATGAAAATTGTAAATGTCACAATTAATTTTATACAAACCACGCGCCACAAATAGGTAAATCTATTTCATATGAAATCCATGGACGAAATAAAGCTGACTTAATGACTCTGCATTTCAATATTAAAGCACGTGAGCGAAAAGCCAAAATCAATACACTATACACGGGCTTAGTACAGGTTTCAATCTATAAATCTGTCTGTCAGTGCATTGATTTTTGTGTAGGTAGCATTTTGCAATGTTGAATATATTGCAACTAATTCTGTTAATAAATAAATAAATGAACGTTGTATGAGATTCTATACAGCGCCCTCTAGACTCAAAGTAAGTTTAGCTTAACTAGCTTTTGTTATGGGTTCTAGAATGCGAATAAACATACCTATGTACCTTTTTTTGTAAATACTATTATTATACATAGAAACACCCAGACCAATGCAAATAGACATATTCATGCAAATAATTATTTGCACTGAGCGGGAATCGAACAATATCGCCATTGGTCATAATGACTATTGGTTGTGGAGGTCAGATGGTAGTCGCTCCACGGAAAATATTAAAGTTTAGCCGCATCACAGTTAGACTGGAAAGCCGACCCCAACTAAGTTGGGAAAAAGGTTCAGAGAATGATGACTGAGCGGGAATCGAACCTGTCGTAGCAGTCGAATGCACTACCGCTGCGCCACAGAGGCTGTTGTTGCGTATCTCACTGAAGGAAACTATCTTAAGAATGTGTTTATTTAAATACAGGAAAACCTTTTAAAAACGGCTGAATGTATCTGGCTGAAATTCGGTAGAGAGATAGACTATCTTCTGGAATAATACTTTTCAGTCACGGTAGAGGGAAAAGAATTCACGCGAGTGAAACCGCGGGCAACAGCTGGTATTCTATATTTAAATAAAAATAATATTTTCTATAGATGAGAATGGATAGCTTGCATAATAGCAATTACTTTAATTCACACTGTGATCCATAAAATTAAAAACTTAACAAAAACCACTATTTAAATGATATATTATTTCCTTGAAAACGAGTATGAAATGTATTTAAAATCGCAAATAAATCAGATAAAGCAGTTCATACGACGACACTTAGGTACTTGTCTGTACGCATCACTATCAAAAACACGTTTTGCGAAATTCGTTCGTCACGCGCACTGCGCACGCGACGGAGCGTACGGATTTTTGTTCATCTTCACTTTGAGTAAAGCTCTTTGTATACTGTGGACAAGGATCCTACTGAAATATCCTGATTTTTTTTTTCTATACCTCAGGCTACATTCTAAAACAGTCATTCTCCATCCTCCGAACGTTTTCCCAGCTCAATTGGAGTTGGCTTTTCTGTCTAAATACGAAGTCGCATACTTCGATATTTAGGTATAATATTGTGAAGTGTCTGACCTCCACAACCCCTTGGCGATATCGAAGTTCTGTAGTTAGACCAGTTGTAGCCCGGGCTTTTGAGTAGGGACGAGCTCTGGCTACCCTACTTACCGACGGGAACACAACACGATGGTTATTATGGCCGCGGTGTTCTGTAGGACGGAGGTACTACCCCAGTCGGACTGCTCAGGTTAGACGGCATATACCGTTATGGCCTACCTCCTGTATTATATTCATGCATACAAAAATTTGCACTGAGTGTGTTTTTTATTATGTTTCTCTCCGATCATCTGAAAAAAAGATAAGTGGGTATACTAATTCAGAATTTCCCTGAATTCCTTGAGGTCAGATAGCAGTCGCTCCCACAAAAGCCTTGAAATCGAACCCAGAATCTCACAATCGGATGCAAACTTTAACCACAGGACCAACAGCGTAAGATTCATTGTAATTTAAATGTAAAAACTTTATAAGTTAAAACCAATGTAAATACAGTCTAACACTCAAACCGAACAATGCAGGCTGCAATCACAAAAAACGCATATCTCAAAACACACGGAGGTTCCATACAATTTGCGCATCGAGCGGAACACGTGCAGACCTTAAATTACATGTACAGACCAAAATGGCTGTAACTGTCAAAATGATTATGTGTCCGTGTGTTGTAGGTGCATACCTACTCTTTTCAATGTATAAGTGAATAAAAATTAGTTGCTAGCGTAAGGAATGTAGATTTATATTGCTGTTTAGACTGTTATTAGTGTAGGAAAACTAAATATTAGGTAGTAGGATAACGTGCCTCGGAGAGCACGTTAAGCCGTCGGTCCCGGTTGCCATACAAACATCTATGGCAGTCTTTACGGGTAGTTGGAGCCCTAAAAAGTCCAACAACATCGATCTAGCTGCAATGCTTCGATATCGCCTAATGTGACCATTGGGTTGTCAAGGTCAGACGACAGTCGCTTCACGGAAAATATCAAGGTCCTGCCAAATCCGCAGTAAGTAAAGTGGTAAAGCGGACCCCAGACTCCGAGGTGAAAGCTTTGGATACAACTGGGATTAACGCTAGGTTGAAGAAGAAGAGGATCATATCGCAAGTTTTGGTTCCAGGTGACGCTAAGCAAGGCCTCGTCAATTAGCAGGTGTACCGACTTGCAGGTTGTCAAGGCTCAGAAGGTTTTTTTGAAGCACCTATATTGAAATTATAGTGTTAATAATTTGTAGCCCGCGGCATTGTCTGCGTAAAATTTGCCGCAACCCTAGGGAACATATTCCAGAAATAAAAATCTATGCGTTTACAGACTAATGTTTAACCCTTTGCCAATTATCAGCCAGATCCGATCAGCTGTTTGAGCGTGATCCACTTGTAAACATCTTCCCAAACTTTCACATTTCTAGATTAATAGGAGCTAAGATTCCACTGTAAGAAGTCCACTGTTCATCAACAATCATAGTCTATGCTGCATAATAAAAACTAGTGTCCATGATCTGAATACCACGTCTCCCAAAATACAGGCATTAGCCTAGCTCAAGCACTTTAATCACCAAATTTCTCTTAAAAATGATTGTAACTGCATCTCTTTGTGACAATAAAACTTTTATTTATTTATTTACTTAATTCAAATAATTAAATGTGTAAAGTACCTATATTTATAACATGTATATCTACGAGTATATCTGTAAAAAATATTTAAGTATTCATATCTGCATTCTGGAACCCATATTAGAATTTTACGTCTAGATAGCGCTGTGTAGATACAGAATAACATTACATTCTCTAGATTCAAACGCATTGTCTGTAGAAACCACAGTTCGCTGTTTTCTTTCTCGAATAAATAATCACAGCAATCTCGTAACTAACCAGACTCAAAAACACCTACAGACTTCAAATGAACTCACAATATATAGGCACACGCCATAATAGGCGCGAGTCCGGGACCCCAGACCGCACACGACAGACCTTGGACAGCAGACTGACAAACAGACAATAGGTGATAAGGGAAGCCTGTGGTCGCCGATGTGAAAACCGATGACTTTTGCATACAACGACGGATGCGAAGCGCGAATTTAGGAGAAGGCAAATTTGAGGTCGAATATTTTTTCTAAAGGGACCAACCCAACTCTTTTTATTTTGATTTCTGTACGCTATGATCTAAAATCTATGCAATGTTATAAAGAAACTTACAAAACGTCAAAAGAAAACTATTCAATTAAATTTTAAAGCAATTAGTATGCTAACTAAGTATGAATTACGGTAGATGACTCCACCGGCGCACTAAGCCGTAGAATATATCGGAAAAATTCGAACGTCTAGGACGGGTCCAGGTAGCTCAGTTGGTCAGTGCATCCACCCTATAAGGGACGGGTCATCGGTTCAAGTCCTGTCCTGGATGATCACTTTATCCGATTAAAAAGAAAAAAGAAAACCAGATTATAAATATATCAAATGGACTTCCACTGCGGTTTGAAACGCGTCTTAAAGTATCTTGATCCGTTACTGAAGTTATATAGTAGTAAATTAAAGGAGTTGGAATTAAAATCCTTAAACTCCATGAAACTAATCCATGAAAGGGTAGGTAGGGGTGTATTTACACTAATATTTCACCAACTGACTGACTGAAATAAATTAATAAATAAGTAACAATCCATCAACCCTGTAATAGTTTAGTAGGTTAGCTCATCTCTCTTGAGCGATAAGTAATCTTTTAATGGGTGGTATATTTTCTGTTATCCAACAGTTCACTCTGAGTCACCAATTCTGAGTCAGAATTTTGTAGGATATACCCATTCCTTATATTTCGACAAATCAATCTTTACAATACCATATCCACTCTTCGCACATCCGACCAAAAGTTTCTTATACTCGCACATCTTTATGAAGCTGTCAATTATTACTAATCTTCAATGCATTGGCTCCAAGCCAATATAGGTACATGAGTACATACAAAAGAAAAAACAGCAATATTACTTACATACAATTTGTATGCACACACGGTTCACACTTGGCGGTTCTACGTGACACAAACACTTGGACTCGTAAGGAGTTTAGAGACGGCTTGTGAACGTAATAAAAGGTTGAAAAAAAAAAACAAAAATACAGTATTACACAATTTTTGTGTAATCCTACTTAAGTAAACTATATTTTTAGCTTTGCAAGATACAGTTCTTTTCTGCCACTGAGGTGTAAAAATACAAATACTCATAGCTATATACAAACATGAGGATTTGTATTTTTACCGTATAATATTCATATTGTAAAGCGAACCCCAGACTCCAAGGTGAAAGCTTTGGATACGACTGGGAATAACGCTAGGTTGAAGAAGAAGAAGAATATTCATATTTTACATTTTATTCCTTGTTTTTCGATCTCAAGTAATAGGAAGCCTATTTGCCCATACACATGCTGTTTTTATGGACTGTGTTTACGGTTTGATGTAATTTTTACGACACTAGGGCATTAAACAAACAATGCCCACCTGATGGTAATGGTTAACAGTGTAATTTTTTGAGAGTTATCGATTACCCTTTTACCTTCAGCTTAGGTACCATCAAGCAACGTGAAGTCATATTGATGTGACCATTAAAAAACCACCCTACCGTTATATAACCAAGGGAGAATGATGGGTTTCCCTCCTTAAAAATATTATAAAACTCTCATCACATAATTCTTTGCACCTATCTGAACGGTGAAACAACAGTTCGGAAACTGCAATTTCGTCAAACTTTTAACGATTAATCGCTGCTTGTTTTCTGCTTACCACATCAGCCGCCGATACTGAATTTCAAAGCGCTATATTTTTACGAGGGGCACACTTGGGGCCTCCATTATCGCAGCGTCGGCTTTGATGGCACATAAACCGGACGCAGCTGTGGCATAAGTAGTGTGAGAAGAGAATTGTGGCGCGGACTTGAAATTTAGGAGTTTTTGTAGGGTAGATGTATTCTTCGGTGATGATGATTATTTGTATTTTATTGAACATTTGTATTTTATGTTATTAGTTGTATACAAGAATGTTAAGACTGGTAAAGCGGACCCCAAAATCCGAGGTGAAAGCTTTGAATGCGACTGGGATTAACGCTAGGTTGAAGAAAAGTTGTATACAAGAATGTATTTTAATAGAAGTTGTTTATTCAGTTGAATAATTGAAATGAGATAAAATAATACATTAAAAAGAAAATGAATTACTAAATTTGTTGCTTCTCGTGCGACCTGGGAGTAGCAGTGGAGCCACTTGCCCTCCTTCGCCCCTTCTTCCTTTCTGTCGGCAAGGGAACATACCGGTTCGGCAACTCAAAGGATCTCGCATAGCTGGAGATTTGGGATCTCGCATCCTGGGTCCGAGGGAGGGAGGGTCCTTATGGTCACACTCAACAGATCTCTAGAAGTATGCCCATCATTCTTAAGAACTAGTATACGTACAGACAAATGACACGAAGAATTACCAATACCATTACATCTTTACTTTACACCAAGTATCCTATACATATTTATTGAAACATCACTCAAACCCGAAAAAATATACATCCCAGTTCTGAAGCCACAATTCTTTCCCCGCAGTATATATTTCCAAGGAAAATATAACCCTTATTTATATCAGGCCGTAGTTTTATAACCTCGCTATATCGAATAATCTTCGTCAAATATTCACCTCGTACGTACGCAAAAAAATACGAACTATGGTTATTTAATTCACTTAAATGCTATGCGATTATGATAAATTTGGAGTTTCCAGCGGCCTGGTAAATCGATTTGTTTTAAAAAAAATTCTGGGCGAAGTGGGAATAAAATAGGGGTGAATTAGGAATTTTGTTTGCAAGATGAAATTTAATAAAGCACTGGCCGAATATAATTTCAGTAGCCTGGTATCGCCTCAGTGGAATTATAGCACCATATCCGTGAACTTTTCAAAATATTTCTTATCCTTATTACAATAAAAAACAGAAAACAAAACAATGATCTAATTTGAAGCATTCGTTCATTAGTTATGCGCGTACACACTCCGGTGATTCATTTTTATTTATATAGTTTTGTAGTTTTCAGCACATGTTGCAAAATCATTATTAATTTTAAAGTTCATGTAAACTGATCTTTCTACCCTCTCTTTAACAATAAATATAATTATTTCTATCAACGTAGTATAAGATTTATCAATCACAAAGATAATATCAAAATTTCAGTGCCGTGTTTGTTTCATTTCCCACATCACGAACATCAAATGCTCTTATAATACTAACAATAATAAACGAAAATGCCCAAGAACATACGAACAAACGCACAGACATAAAACAGGAAGCGAAGCAGATCCGTGCATGCATATGCGACGTGTTTATAAATACCGCACTCTCACCTTTGGTTGGTAGCCAAAATTATCACGCTTAAATATGCACGGAAGAAGCGAAGAGAAGACGCGGTAGCGGAAGCCGAATCGTCCTTAGCTAACTAAATCGCTTTTGCTTCCGTGTAGGAGGCAATGTTAGTATTAGGTGAATCTCTCACATGATTCAAGGGCTATGGCCTAAGGCGCTTTTCATATTAGTTGCTAGGTACTTTTATTACGTTACGAAATAAAATCTGTCTACACTTATTATTGAAAATTTGTTGAGATATTTTAGAAAAATACTTGCGTTATGTTATGTATATTTACGATTCTAGACACAATTTTTATTGGAGCTCATTTTGTTCGCGATGGATGTAAATTCTGAACGAATTATGATGCGGTTTTTCCATTAGAAATAAACTTCAAATCTGCCATATGTTTGAATGCAATTGGTTGAGTAGAACAGTAGATATGACCAAAAGTTGTGAAAGCGACATTCACGTGGGTGGAGCCGCGAGCATCGGCGAGTATGCCACCTGCTGTGTATTTTTTCTGAATCTTATACCAGTGGCAATTTTTCAAAAAGAAAACGTAAAAACATTTAATTGGACCCGAAAATCTAAGAACCAATCTTTCTTTTTTTATAAAAGTGCAGGCTTATGCCACGAAATCAACAAGCAAGTAATAATTATAACTGTAATCTGAGAAATATCTTATTACTCTATATTTTCTTCAACATTAAAGTCAAATAAAACCCACATAAAATCAGTTTCAACATTTAATATGCATCATCCGCTTCCGCTCACATCTTGCTCCAAGGGCAGGAGTGCAACACACTGAAACGCGTGGCCCTGACTCTGAGCAAATTTGCTCTCCATTTATTTTTAAATTGTTTTTTTTTTCATTACGGTGTCGATATTATTAGTTTAATACCTGTGATATTCATTTTACTCATGAATTTGTAGTACAGTTTATTAAAGTAACTGCTAGAACTTTTTAAATTCATTTTTAATGGATGTTATTTTTTTTATACTACGTAGGTGGCAGACAAGCACACGGCCCGCCTAATGAGAAGCGGTCACTATGGCCTATGGACATCTGCAACACTAAGGGTGTCACACACGCGCTGCTTACCCTGAAGGGAAGGGGGAGGGCTAGGAAGGGATGGGGAGGTTAGGAAGGGGTGGGGGGAGGAGGGGTACAGTGAGCTCTGGTTACCAGCGGGAACACAACAACATGGTTATTATGGCCGCGGTCTTCTGTAGGGCGGAGGTACTATCCCAGTCGGACAGCTCATTTCAGACGGGTGATACCGTCGTGTCCTACCTCCTAAAAGACTACTAAAGCAATTGCGATATAGCAGATTTTAAGTCTGATCAAGACCTTTCTAATACAAAAAAAAACCACAACAAAATATATCGTTTTGCGTCCTACGCGCATTAAAATTGATATCGTTAATGATCATAATAATTTCAGTTTCATAAACATAACCTCACTTCAGGATAAGCGGTAGCGATTTAAACCACGCTACAGTTTATGCCTTAGACAACCAATAGAGTGCATTACACTGAAGCGTTCGGCCCTGACAGTACTAAAGCCAGTTGCCTTGAACGCGCAAATTAAACGACACACTTAGGAAGTAGGTGCGTTTTACTTTTGTTTGTCAAGACTTATTAACAAATGGGCCGAGAAAATGTTGCGCGTTATTTTGAGAGTGCATTCAAGCCGCAGTAAATAGTGGGACAGCTCACGACATATTTAAACAGATTTTGAGATCAATGATATACTTTAAAATATGATATTTTCAAGGAAAATTATCCTTGAAAAGCTTTGCAATAAAATATATTTGTATAATGTAAGGCGCGGCGCTGATTGTGAGTTTTTGTCGACGTGACTTTTTGTCACTTAGTCAAGTGCAATGAAAACTATACTATGGTGATGTGATAATACTAAAGTCCCAGATAGTAACGGTTGATAGTAACACATTTATGTCCCACTGCTGGGCACGGATCTCCTCTCCTTTAACGAGAGAGCTGAGAGGGTTTAGACCTTAATCCACACACGCTAGCCTAATGCGGGTTGCTGGTTTGGACAAGTCCTTAGAATTTCTTCTAAGACATGTTGGTTTCTTCACTATGTTTTTCCTTCACCGTCAGTAGATGGTAAATCATGTGATCAGTACATATCAATTCCAAAAAGTGAAATTCACATTGGTACTGTCCGACCGGATTCGAACTCGATACCTCTGAGAAGAGGCTGCGTCCTTATCTAGTGTTTAGGAGTAATTAGGAAGACACACTCGGTGCATCTTCATGTCGATTTTGTAGCACAACCTCCAAAACAGAAGGTCAAATAAAAATAAATTGACGTATACAGGAAATAGGAAATGTTGAAGGTTAGTAACGCATGCATGTGTACCATATCAAATGGGGCTAACTACCCGTGGAGTGGGTTTTAATAGATTCACTAAATAGTCTATTAAGACGTGCTGTGAATTAAACGGCTTTTAGCCAAGCGCGTTACGTCTCGCAAGGTCAAAAAATCTATAAATTCAGCCGACTTAATTTACAAATTTTGTTATTGAGCCTCTCGATAGCAACTCAATTAGCTAGGGTACCCGCCTAATTGGGCTGGTAGCCCGATACTTCGTTAACGAGCCAGAATTCGTGTCTCACGAGCACTTTTTTATATTCGATAGGCTCGCGTTTGACCACAATCTCAACTGATGGTAAGTGATGATGTGGTTGACGTTGGATCACGCTTGCCTAGAAGCGCCCCGGCACAGAAAGACTACATCTCAAAATGACTACTTCTCAAAATGTGCATATCTCCAAATGACCATATTTCAAAATGACGACATCTTAAAATGACCACATTTCAAAATGACCACATCTCAAAATGACCACATCTCAACATGACCCCATCTCAAAATGAGCACTTCTCAAAACTACATCTGCTGATTAACTTTATACGGAAGGCAAGTGATGCCACTAATCCTACTTCCTACTATTATAAATTATGTGAAACGGATGGCCTAGAAGTAACCTATTTACTTTAGACTTGAAGTCTCCCAGGTTATAGCTTTCTGAAAACACAGACTCAGGCAGGACATTCCACTCTTTAGTAGTAGTATCAAGTTAAAGCCTTGTCCGTCGAGTATAATATACCTTCCAAACGGTGAAAGATTTTTCCAATAAATGTAGTGATCCGAAGATTACCTTACATAAACAAACTCTCAAAATTCAAGCGACTACCAAAAGCCCGACAAAATATAAATCAGCAGTACACAAATCCATTTTCTGTAGCACTAACGATATGTAAGCTAATTCTGTAAGTATATTTGTCCTCATGCAAGGGCTTTTAACTTCACAGATAATATATGTTAATTGGACGATAGCGTTCATCCTTGAGAGCTGGCATTACCCTCGAGAAGTAACACTGAGTCACGGGGACATTTTCTACTTATTCGTCGTTAATGGAGAACTTGGAGGTGAGGAGAAATGAAAGAACTTTAGGCAGTTATTTTCACTGGTGAAATCTGGTTTAAAGAAGCCCGTTAGATTTTATCTATAACTATTCTTTGTTCGCATAAGGACAGATTCTTAAAAACGACCGAAATGATAAGGTGCAAACACACTTGCACGATAAGAATTGCCAACAACGTTTGACCCAAAGGTAAGCAAATTCTCAAAATCTGCTCAGGATGTGGAAATGTTTCTGGATTTGTAACTTGACCATTACACTACCGTCGTGAACTCACTCCTTAACACAAGTAATTTAGCTTAGCTGAATGGGTTAGGAGGAATACTAGTAAATTCGTTTACAATATTGAAAGAAAAAAACATGAATTTGAAAACGTGTTTTGTTGAGTACGTCAATGTGACTTCTTTTGATAAGCTGTAATTGAGTCTGAAATAACAGGAAGTCTAAAGCCTCCACCTCCTCAAACCGATGTCTATTAAAAATCAAAATGAAGTCAATATTCAGTTAATTTTTTACAAAACGAAACCAACTAAGTTGCACGAATGAACTGAGTCCGAAAATATTAAAAAAGTCCATTAAACTATGCAAAACCTCTGCTACGTCGGAAGCATAAAAATTCTAGCTACCCTAACGGGAAATTTCAAAAGCGGGAAGCGAAAAAAGCACCCGACTGTCAGTTCCAATGATACGAGGCTAATTTCCTCTTCATCAGCTTTAATTATCCGACATGAAGTTCTATTGTCTCACCTCTTGCCCCACCCACGCTCTTCCCTTGCTAATAAAGGCAAAAAAATTCACTGTGATATTTTCTTTAGATTTGAAATTCTCTTGGTGGCGATAAGTTTTTGTCGGTGGTGTAAATTTTTGTTTGTAATGTTCGTCATTTTGAAATATATTAAGTAATTTTTTTAAGTTAAACGGTTTTAAAATGTATATTCATTAGTACTAAAGATTTATGCCAAATATCAGACCATTCCAACAACTGAAAGGTGGTCAAATTTCAATTACTAGATTTGACCCAAACAAACAGGTCAAATTAAATAAAACCGTTTAAAAAGAATGAAAAAACTTAATTAAACGCGCAGTATGGTACCTATATAGAAAAATTTAATTGACGGTAGCTTAGTGGTTAAGAAGTTGGTTTTAAAATTGAGATGTTCCAATTTCGAATCCTGGTGGTTACACTACCGATGTGAATGTTTTAATTTTCTAACATAGAAAAAATAGTATAGTTGAAGGGGTTAACGGGAATACTAGTAATTTCAGCTAGTAGTAAGAGCGTCTGCATGCTATAATTATCGCGGGTTCGATTCCCGTTAAATGAAAATAAATATAAGTACCTATAAATAATATGAATATTATATTACCAGCAGTTTATTTACATGAAAGTGGTGATTCTTCTTCATCATTTCAGCGTTGATCCCGGTTATATCCGAGACTTTTTTTTTTTTTTTCTTTTTTTAATACAATTTAGATGACAAATAAGCACACGGCCCACCTAATGGTAAGCGGTTACTGCGGCCTATGGACGTATGCAATACCATGACTCATACTCCGTCCTACATTCCATCCTACAGAAGACCGCGGCCATAATAACCATCGTATTATGTTCCTGCCGCTAAGTAGGGTAGCCAGAGCTCACTGTATCCCTCCTCTCCCCACCCCTTCCTAGCCTCCCCACCTCTTCCTAACCCTCCCCCTTCCCTTCAGGATAGGCAGCGCGTATGTGTCACCCATAATGTTACACACGTCCATATATGCCACGGTGACCGCTTCCCATTAGGTGGGCCGTGTGCTTGTCTGCCTACCTCGAGTTCCTGTATTTTAGGCATTTCGTCCTCGAGCTTTGAGTATTTCTATTTATAAAATTTAGGTATAACATATTTTAAAATCAAATATTATGACGGGTACTATATCGCCGCCATCTTTCTTTACCAACCATCGCACCAATCTCTATATAAAACTTGTCAGAAGATTGCAGTCACTCGACCGGAGATGACGTTTCCTCAATCTACAAACTAAACGCCGTTTACTGAATAGAATCCTTCCTCACCAACGTCTTTAATTAACATTCAACTTTAATGTTCTTAAGAAAATGTAACGGTCCCCTTACTTTTGTGAAATGTATTTATTTTTCTGTGTTATTACTCCTAAAAAGAAATGAGTAGGAAATTGGGGACATATTTATTTTAAAATTAAATTGTTTGCTGCTGGTTTTAGCGGTTCGTTATATAAATTAGAGTCAGTCTTAAACTCTAATTTATATAAACATGTTTAGTCTGACTGACTACATACATACATAATATTTATTCTCACGCCTTTTTCTCTCCGGGGTAGGCAGAGACAACAGACCGCCATCTGCCTCTGTCCTGACATACTTCACGCGCTTCCTCACTGTCATTATGCCTTTCATGCAAGCCCGCCGGTTTCGAGTGCTTTTGACCTGCCCTTTTCTTTTGACCTGCTCTTTTAGGACATAACTCCAATTGTGGGCATATTAGGACATACCACAATAATATATATTATGGGGTCCTTCAAGAACTCTTAGGTTCTTTCAGGGTCGGCAGCGCGACTGTGACACCCCGGGTGTTGCAAAAATGCACACGTCCATAGGCCACGGAGACCGCTTCCAGGTGGGCCGTGTGCTTGTCTGCCACCTAAGTGGTATACAAAAACTATGAGCTGCTCAAGACTATAGCAACGGATCTAGCAATAGTTATAATTAATCCAATATTAAGTATCATTCTACATAAAATTACTAAGTTAACATTATAAAAAAGCGATGGTAGCTGAATGGATAAGGACGCGGTCTCTTCGCAGAGCTATCGAGTTCGAATCCGGCCGGACAGTACCAATGTGAATTTCTGTTTGTAGAGTTTATATTATGTGCTAATCACATGATTGACCATCTGCTGACGGTGAAGGAAAAATATCGTGGGGAAACCCACATGTCCTAGACGAAATTCTAAGGACATGTCCAATCCACCGACCCGCATTAGGCCAGCGTGTGTGGATTAAGGTCTAAACGCTCTCAGCTCTCTTGGTAGAGGAGACCCGTGCCCAGCAGTGGGACATAAATGGGTTGATATCCAGTTAACATCATACAAAGACTACTTAACAATAGCAAATAACTTTGAGCTTACAGGAATACAACATTACAAAATAAGTCATAATTAATTCCCGCCGGAGCACCGCCACGGCATCGTGGCCAAAATGCAAGAAAAAGTGCCGACCTTAGCGGTAATAGCGTTCTAGCGTTTTAGTGTTAGCACAGGGTGTGTCAATATCGCGGAGAATTTAATAAAATTCTTTTATTAGAATTTTAAAATGAAATTCGAATTATGAATTGCAGTAAACTTAGCACGAGACATTATGAAGACTTCTGGGGTGGTTCTATTGCAAACTTTGGCTCATGAAGTCTCGGGTTTCATTCCTCGGTAGTGGTTTATTGGGTTTATTAGGTAAATTGGTATTGAATTTTCAGTAAGAAATTCTCATCAGGAGAACGTAATCTAGATAAAAACTCAGTTTACAATCGGTACATTGTCTAATTCTGTATTATGTGAAGGTAAAAAATATAGCTGTACATACGTATAGTATACGTAGCAATACGTAGGATTAAAAACAAAAAAGAACTAGCGAGCGAGCTAGCGCGAGTGTTAGGGTCGGCAGCGCGAGTGTGACGCCCCTGGTGTTGCACACGTCCATAGGCCGCGGTGACCGCTTCCCATCAGGTGAGCCGTGTGCTTGTCTGCCACCTAAGTGGTATAAAAAAGCGAAAAGCGGACCAGCGATATAAACATCGCTGGTCCTTTCGGATATAAATCATATATTTTTTTAATTAATTTAATACATGAGTCAAAATTTGAGAACACTGTTCAGCACATTGTCAGACAGACAGCTGATACCTTCATCATACTAGTTAGGTTAAAGAAATGAACTACTTAAAAGTCTAAACAATTTAATATACAGCAACATCCTATACGATTAGCAAGAACAGTTGTTAATACGTGTAGTAGAATATTATATTATAACACATTTTGCGAACAACCTGTACAAGTTGACACTAGGGTAATAAATACCAAATAAAAAGGCTAACATAAAACAGTCGCACCTCGCTTTACCAACGATTATGGGTAAGTGAACTCACACGTACCTGTTATGTAGCTCAGTTAGGAATTGAGCTCAGTATCCTATTCTATCCTTCTAATATTATAAACGCGAAAATTTGTAAGAATCTGGATGTATGAATCTGTCTGGATTTCTGGATGTATGTTTGTTACTCTTTCACGCATAAACGGCTGAATGGATCTGGCTGAAATTTGGTAACTATTGCCTATCCTGCGATGTGACTAAAGCGACCAGGTGGACATAGTGAGGTTTAGTGGGTATGCCCTTTAGGGAGAGTCCCACATGGGTCTACGGGTTTTCCCCAAACTCGGAGGCATCACGCATAAGCACGCATTCCTCACTTAAAAAAAAATTTGGTAGGTACAGAGATAGATTATAGTCTGGAAAAACATTTAGGATATTTTTATCCTGGGAACAGGTTCCTGTGGGTCACGATATTGGGATCAGAACACCAAAAAAAATACTTGGGTTATATCGTATGAGCGATTCTGAATAAACTGTTTCTTAGAATTCTTGTCTGTTTGTCTATTTGTTCCCAACAGACGCAAAAACTACTGAACGAATTTTCATGTGGTTTTTTTTGTTTGAAAGGTCTTAATCAGACTTAAAATCTGCCATATATTTGATTGCAAATGGATCAAAAGTTGCGATAATCGATATTCACACGGACGGAGGCGCGAGTATTCCGTGCTATCAGCGAGGAGGCCAAAGTCTCTTACATTGTCAGCACAGGGCTTGTAGACAAGTGTTAAAAGTCTAAATCGCTAAGGAAACGAATAGATTAGGTCGACCAATTACATCCAAGCTCTACCAACTTTTCCACGTACCACGTACGTAACGTTTCCGGCGTACGATGCGCGCACCGCGGCGGAATCACGAGCACTGGCGTGTGATTGGTCGACCTAATCTATTCTATTCCGTAGCGATTTAGACTTCTTACACTTGTCTACGGGCCCAGAAGAGCTCCCAATGTGCAATATGTACAATATCCACACACTGTGCAATATTCACCAAAATATTATCCAAATATTTTAGAGGATATTGCACATGTGAGTCACCATCAATAGTTAAAGTGTCACACTAAAGATACAGCACTAATATAACACTATACAGCTCTCGTTAATGCTCAAATATGATATTATCAGCGCGCTGGCTGTTAGGGGTTATATTTCTATGAAAATTGCAATTACACGGTGATTTGCTCAAATTGCTATAGTTTGAACAGAAATTGAACTATAAATGTGATGTAATATAATTGGGAATATCTTGCTATACAGGGTGTAGTGGGTGATTGAAAAGATTATTTGATAGAATAAGAAAAACCCTATAAGATATACCAAACTAGGACACTTATGGGTTACTGTTTATACCCACTCGCCACGGGATAAATAACGATGCACTAGTCGAGAAAAGACTTCAAAGCCTTGCCCATCGACGCAAAGTTGCAGGTCTCTCGGTGTTCTATCGGATACATTTCGGGGAGTGCGCTCTGGAATTGCACAACCTGATACCTCCAAGTCCTTTCCATCAACGAACGACCAGACGAACAGCGTCACGCCACCGCTATATGGTCGATATTCCACTCATACGCACAAAGCGCTTTGCTGACACGTTCATCGTGCGTACAGCTAAGGAGTGGAATTCCTTGCCTGAGTCTCTGTTTCCGGAAAGCTATAACCTGGGAGTTTTCAAGTCACGAGTGAATAGGTTCCTTCTAGGCAAGCGTGATTCATCGTAGACCACATCGTCACTTACCATCAGGTGAGATTGAGGTCAAACGTAAGCCTATCATGAATAAAAAAAAAAAAAAAAAACGGGAGACGCTTTTACCTGCGGCAAATCCGGCCGGGATGGGAGTGGCCTTCAAGATAGCTGCTCCGAGGCTCTCCACGTGTCTCTCTGACTAACAGAGAGCACAATGGGGAGCAGGCGGGGGGACAGCGGGCCGTCTCTGCCTACCCCAGAGGGAAAAAGGCGTGTGCATAATGTATGTAAATATAAATTCTCCTAAAAATAGTACTTTTTTCCTCTTACTTTCTCTTTCTTTCTTTCAAACTGTCATGCTCAATACCTGATTTTAAAAATCTAAAAATGATAGATATGTAACTCTAAAGAGGAGGACTGCTTATTTTCCTTCAAAAAGGAGGGGCGATAACATTTACCCAAACTGGGGATCGGACCGATTATTCCCGGTGTCCACCCCCTGCTTGTCCACCGCGGGTGGACAGAGACACAAAGACGCGAGACAACATTCACAGAAACAGCCTACTCCGAATAAAACCTTGTTAACAAAAAATCATTACAGAAAAGTACAAAATGAATATGAAAAATGAGATTCATTATGTTACCAGTGTTTTAAATCCACCGACCAAAGGCTAGGCACGCGTGGATGCATTTGTGTATGTGTGTATGTATGTTAATAAAGTGTTGTATGTCTGGCATCCCTTTGACTGTTAAAAGTCCAGTCAAATCCTATTCTACTAATATCATAAACATGAAAGTTTGTAAGAATGTATGGATGTATCTTAGTTACTCTTTCACACAAAAACGGCTGAATGGATCTGGCTAAAATTTGATACAGATAGAGATTATAGTCGGGAATAACACAGGCTACTTTTTATACCGGGAACAGGTTCCCGTGGGTTAGCGATTGCAGGAACAGAACTTCACGCGAGTGGAGCCGCGGGCAACAGCTAGTTCACTATATTTCAATGAGAGCTTTACACTTTTATGCAATGTTATACTTTATGTATGCAAATAAAAGGGATTGTGTATGGTATTTGAATGAAATGGGCAAGAATGTAATCCTTTTAGAGGTTTTTAATGTAAGTGATTCTTTCTCAAAGAAAAATAACTGAAAGAACTGTGTTATGAAACTTACTAGCTATTGCCTGCAGCTCTGCTTGCGTAGTATAACCCCTAAAACTTCACCTAAGATAAATTATTTATATTAGAAGTAGTTCTGCGATCGATAGTCGACTATCGATAGTTAATCGAGTCTATCGATAGCCAACAAATCACTAAAATATCGATAGGCCTATCGATAACTCAGAACGAGGCATTACTATTGAATTGTAGCTCGCGAAGGATAAACTATCGATACTATGTATAGTATTGTTGCTCGTAGAAAAATGGCAGACTATCGGTAGTCTAGAACTATCCAGAGTTTAGCTTTTTCAGATGAAAACTATCGATAGGTAGCAAAACTGTTGATATTTCGGCAACAATAATTAGAAGTGGGTTCGCGTCGGTAGTGTAATGACACGGATTTAAACCCAGCACCTCTCAATAGTAAGGTCGCCTCCTTAGTCACTAAGCCACTGAAGCTTTTACTTCAAATTGCTGCTGATATTTTCATAATAAAACTTCCCCCAATACATTTTAAGAACCAAGAATCGTACCAAAAATTCCATGCAAACATAAGCGTAAAGTTATTACACAGGACCAACAACGCAGACACATCTCAGAGTCAGTTTACCGAGTTATCAATTTCTTATGAGCTGACGTTCCATTCCATCTTCATACTGAATCCACCACGATAAACACAGTATTCTAATTGGAAAACAATACACATAGCAGCAAAACTTCGCGTGACTAGCAGTCGCTACTTTAAATAATAAATTAGCAAGGGTATAAAGCGCCGATGGCACCCCTTTCTATGCAAACACATAAGCTTTTGCAGTTCTACAGAAAAATAAAAATAATAGAATTTAGGTCACGTCCACGTTAGGCAAACTGTTTGCGGACTGGTGCTGGCTGTTCCGTTTCGTTCCTGATTAGTCGTAAGTGGCTATCAGAGGTATATATGTTTACAGAAAGGACTAGCTTTGCGAGTAAATGTGGAAAGTTTCAGTCAATATGTAGAAAATTTGGAGCGGAATGCCGCCGAGAGAGTTTCTATTGAGCAAACTGCAGCGAACCACTAACTCTTTGCACACATTTTATAAATTGGACGTTGTAATACTACATGGATTATATTTTTTTAAAGTGCAGTTTTTTTTTATACTACATAGGTGGCAGACAAGCACACGGCCCGCCCACCTAATGAGAAGCGGTCACTGTGGCCTACGAACGTGTGCAACACTAAGGGTGTCACACACGTGCTGCCTACCCTAAAGGGAAAGGGGGAGAGCTGGGAAAGGGTGGGATGATGCACTATCCCTGTTCTTTTAGTCATTACCTTCACACGTGTCCCCTTCTTCTTATAGTCCCGGGTTCTTTAAGCGGGGCGTGAAAAAGCATCTGTCAAGGCCGTCTGGGTAGAGGTCACCATTCGAAGGGCATCCCTTGGGAAATGGTGATCACTACTTTTTGGACTCCACCTCAGCTTACCATCAGGCTGGGTGCAGTCAATCCGACGGATTAAAAATATAACGGACTAAATATAAAAAAAAAATCGTGTGGAAATCCCCACGGATAACACCCCCGTGGTCAGTGGGGTAGTTTTGTTGGACGCGAACCGACTAAACCACACAACGTCTCGATCTCTAGATGCTAGGGTGTAAGGTGGTCCTTTGCGACCAGCACTAGAGCTCCGCTTAATGTTTTTGATTGATATATTGACTTTTCCGGGAGCGACTGCCATCTGACCTCACCTAAACGAAGCCTGATACTTATTCCAATCAACCAGATCTCTGAGACAGAGAATCAAAACATTCGGCAAATAAATAGCTAAGTCCGCACTTGACCTTTATTTTAGAAATATAACAGTTTATGTATTGTTTTAATGCAAGTATTGCACGATTTTATAGATGTTCAGACCGTGTTGGTTTAAAGCGTCTTGTTTCCACTTCACAGACCACTATTGTATGAATCAAGCAGTAGTACCTATTACTCGATATTCTTCGTATGATTATTATAGATTACTTTTCTTACAATTTCCGTGATACAGTTCTCATTAAAAAAATCGAAACACCTTGCAAGTTTATTTTCTAAGGATATTTTTAGAAAAATGATCTCAGATACATTATTTAAGAATATACTTATCTAAAATGTCGTTTAATAGTGAATAATTTATGAGGTTATCAAATTCTAATGTGAATGTTCTAAATTCAAATAATCATAAAATATATAAGTAATCTATGTATGTATCTTATGTTGTTTCGAGATTTTTCTGGTGAGAAGTATATTTTTTGGTAAATTGAAAAGACAAGAAAAGACAAAAACACGCAGCGTATCTTTTTAGCCATGACTCTATTATGTACCTAATATTTTTACTTAAAACTATGTGATACTAAGAAATATCACAATTATTATTAAGTAGCTGTCCCTCATAGCTTCACCCCTGTGCACCTTTTGATCCCATGCGTTTGTGCATTGAGTCTAAGATAATAAAAATATTTTTCCTTCTTCTTTCTTTCTTCTTACTTTCTTCTTCCTTTCTTCTTTATTTCTTCTTTCTTTCTTTCTTTTTTCTTTCTTCTTTCTTTATTCTTTCTTCTCTCTGATTTCTAACTACCCAACTAGAGGTTAGCTTGCACCAGAACTTCATTAGATCTGTTAACTAGTCGGTGTACCGGTTAGGAGAAGAGGTTAGCTTAGGCTCAAAAGATCTTAGTGGGCCCAAGATTAATTCTAATGTTTGTAAATTGAGAAATTGAACAAAGTTGTATTACTTTATATAGTCTGTGTTATAATACAAAATGCCCTGACCAGCTCATGGCCAACTGCAAATAGCCTCTAATTCTTTATTGATGCCATCACGCGATGGACTGTACATTCGCGTATCAATATTTCTTTGAATGTTGCTATAGTTTTCATTAACTTATTACTTTATGATAGATAGAAATACATTAATAATTTACGTTTAATTTCAAATTATGAAATTAAAAATTTCTGATTAAATTCAAATTATTAATTTAGGTATGTTTAAATTGAAATTAATAATTTCTGATTAAATTCAAATTATTAATTTAGGTATGTTTAAATTGAAATTAATAATTTCTGATTAAATTCAAATTATTAATTTATGATTAAATAAAAATTAAAGTTAGGTACTTTTAGTTCAATTTACTGTTAAGTGGCAATATTTTAACAGGAGTTATCCCACCCTATTTCCACTACTATAGCACCTTTTTAATGCGGAAAAATTTAAATGCCTTAAAAATAAGTTGGAAGGGAAGTAATGAGGAGTATAAATGCTGGGTGAGCTTTGGAAGCCACCTGGTTTGAAGAATTTTCAAGAACGGGGCTATCAAATACTAAAATGATTTTCTAAATCGAACAAATAGTTCCAGAGATAAACGCGTTTGAACAAACGAAACTTTTTAGCTTCATTATCGTTATGAACACAAATTAATACATTGTCTCTATCCAAGTTTCAGATTTTATCGAAAATGAACATTTAATGACTTATTCATGCCGCGGGCAAATAAAAACGAAATGATTGCTGTAATCACATCACTTAGATGCTTATCACAGCATGCCATGTCTTGAAGATAACTTAGAATCACGATATTGAACTGGGGAAGTAAAATAGTAGGTCATTATATTAGATATATATTATAATAGCAGATAGAAGGTATTTACATTATACCTATAATTATTGTGCTTACATAATTTTATCTACATATCTGTTGAGTAATTTTTAAATTAAGTAAAGGGTAAATCTCGAAAATTGGCATATTCAGTTGATTCCCTGGATGGCGGTTTGAAAAATTTTAACAAATAAGATTAAATGTGTTGCATTGAAATTTTGAAATTGAATGAAAACTTTAAAACTTAAAAAAATAAATCATAATTTGGTTGGAAATGCAATCTTAAGTAATTTTGAAGGTGTAGGTACCTATTAACCTTACAAAAATTTAGGTTTTGTTTTCACAGATCATACTGAATTTTTTTCTCGTTATTTATAATAAAACTCGTGTGAGTTTTAAGAATGCAGTAACAGGTCAGATAGCAGGTACTCCCATAAAAGTCATGATAAAGTAATCCCAATGAGAGCAAGTTCCGGACTTCAAAGTGTAGTTAGGAGCTTTAATTGAATAGTTTCCTACCTTCTTGTATTGCTACTAAAAACTTCTTAATAATAATCTAACAAAAAAATTCTCGACCCCAGAATCGAACCTGAGGTAATGCACAGCAACCATAAATGTTACCATTATACTATCAAGACAGTCTCAAAACAGTATAAAACCATCCATTTAACAAAATACCCATGAAAATTACAAAACATAAACAAATACTAACGTACCTACTACTCGTAGCTTTTTCCATGAACTCAGAATGTCTAAACCACTACAAAAATGCCGTGTTTAAACAAATTCTACCCAGCCTAATTTGTACAATTCTACAAAATAAAATACTGTTTTATTCAATTACGAAAACACTGCACACTGTGCAGGTATACTGAAAAAAGCCTTTGGTAATACATTGCACGCTATTCTGATTGATTTTCCCTCGAGCGTTGCGGTTCTTGCATTTGAATTTTGTCTACCACTTTTTGCGGTGCGGACCACTGTGCGGCTTTTGTGCGCCTCTAATGGCCCAATACTCCTGATTGATTCGTCTAAAAACAATGGGTCGACTATTCCGTATTTGGTTTCAATTTGGATGTAATTGGCGTAATTGGAAATACATTTTTAAGTTAATAAAGTCAATTGAATACTATGCTAACTTTACCTATTGATGAAAAGCCAATGTCAACTATCAAATGTTGAATATTTCTAATTTTAATTTAGTACCTACTCAATATTATTGTTGTTATCTTATTCAGTTAATATACGAGTTCAAAATACAAGACTCATCTGATGGTAAATTGTTGTTATTATCATTTTGCATTATGATAATTAAAAATTTCACGCATATTAACCTCGCTCCCAGAAAATATTTACCAGTCGCTCGCATAAGTCTTGTAAGTCAAATCAAAATATAAAAAATAATAAAGCCTTGGATTCAACTAATGATATTATGAAATTAATATTAATTGGCATATTTTTTATTGAAAACCAAAAAGGTGTCTCCAAAAATCAACCAACAAAAATGATAATAATAAAACAATAATTCAATATCTATATCCTCCTGTAAATCTTCCGTAAAGTTGGCAATAGCATTCAGGTTTTAAGCCAACATATGAAAAATCAAATGCAACTCCACCAACCTTGATATACGAGCGCTGCTTATTATTTTCAACCATTAATATAACGAATGGCCGCGTTTTTTGTCCACATTTGAACATTTTGGCTCACTGCCGATTTTGGTTGGGCTATAGGATTTTATTTCCATCGTCCCCACTGGGCCAATAAATCAGTTTTTGCATTAAGTAATTGAATTTATAAGCTGTTTATTGCTTTCAGTAATTGTTGGTAAGCGACTATTATATTTGCTTTTTCATGGTTCGATGGTGTTCTAGGATTTTTGGTGTTAATATCTACGCGTCGTTGATGTTATGATGTTTCTGATTTTTGTTTTTGTTTTATACTACGTAGCTGGCAGACAAGCACACGGCCTACCTGGTGGGAAGCGGTCATCGTGGCCTATGGACGTGTACAACACTAAGGGTGTCACACACGCACTGCCTACCCTGAAGGGCAGGAAGGAAGGCTAGGAAGGGGACGGGAGGCTAGGAAGGGGTGGGAAAAGGAGGGGTACAGTGAGCTCTGGCTACCCTGCTTACCGCCGGGAACACAACACGATGGTTATTATGGCCGCGGTCTTCTGTAGGGCGGAGGTACTTCCCTAGTCGGACAGCTCAGAGGTGATACCGTCGTGTCCTATTTCCTTTAAATGTCATTTACATGATGTCATTTACTATTTCCGTCACCTGAAAACCCACCAACGAAGTGCTTAATAGTTAGCAGTTAGTAATATATCAGCAAAAGCCCAGGAAAAGACCAGGAGAGTAGTCCACCAATTAATAACTACCACAAAGTAATAATACTAGCCTATACCCGCAGCTTCGCCCGCGTGAACGTTGGTTTTCACGTTGTTTTGACTACTTCCCCGGTTCTACTCAACTCCCTGTTCTACTATGCTTAGTTTGTGTTTAAATAGCGTTTTAAAATACATCCTAGGATATTACTAACCACGCAAAATAACTACACGAAAAAACTTGCATTACTACCTGGTTGCACCCGCGTAGGTCGCGAATCCAGGGGTATAACGGGACAAAAAATAACCTTGTAATAAAATAGGCTATTTGACAACATTGAAAATATACTACAAATTATGATCATCCTATCAGAAAATAACGTAAAAAGCCTCATGAGACTATAATTTACACTCAAATATGCATATTTATTGAGAATTTCAACTAGAAAAATGTAATATTATTATAGTTTAGATTTATTTTCTTTGGTGAAAACGCTCTGTGTTTGGTGACAGCGCTGGTGACGTCATTTGCTGGTAAACACGACTTACATGAACAGACACCGATACTTTTTCTCGGATTTATATTCAGATATTTGTACAGTGGGACACTTTATACATCACTTGGCCCACTAAAATGTTGAAATTACTTCTTTTAGCAATCAATTTACACTATTGTTTACAAACGTCTCTTGGCCAGTGACGTCACGTAGGTACGCCATTTTTTCGAGAATAGGGTCCTTCGGCGATTCGCACCACAACGCGTCGTACTTTTGATAATTTAAACTTTATCATTGATTTTTCAGCATAATGCATTGTTTTTTAACTGAAATATTAAAGAGGTCATAATGATATAAGGAATCATTCTATGTAGTTTTCCAAAATTAGTCAAATAGCCTATTAAATCGATTACAAACAAACAAATCTTTCCTGTTTAGTATAAAACTGTCATTTTTCTAAACCTCTTAAAACAATATTCTTCTATACACATTCGGTACAATACATTTTAGAAGCACAAAATATTAATATAGTGCCAAAATTCTCAGAGCGAACAATGTCATTTTAAAATAATTAATTGTTTCAAAGAAGTGATATATCATTGCTGGCGGTGCATAGTCTGTGTGTCAATGGCCCTGGTCATTAGCTTTTCGTTTGACACAGTTTTTTAACAATAAAGGTTTTTGCACTTCTCAATTTTATTCAGTAATCGGAGTAAACACTTATCAATTAGTCGAAATGAAAATCTTAAGTAGTAATTTGCTGCAATCCTGGTTTACACCATTATATAGTCATAGACTTAGGAAAAGTATGGACGGAGTGCCTAGAGTAACTAGTCTGTGTCAAAAAATGGCGGGTATCAATCATTGTGTGAGTAAATTGTAGGGATGCGAGGTTTTACCTAAATTTCCCCATTTTTTATTATTTTAGTTGAGGAATAGGGAGAATTATTTGGTAAATTTTAAAATATATAAATGAACAATCATTAAAGGTGATTCGTGCATTATTATTAAAAATATTATTTTATCATAAATTAATGAAAATAATATTTTAGTTATTTTTTACATTATTTTTTTTTTCATTATACCTATATAAAAAAAAACTTACATGGATGGTAACCGTGGGGAATATTCACACGATTAAACTAGGTACCTAATTAACAAAAAAAGTTAAAAAATTCATATTAGTTACAATTTGTATTTTTGCGATTCCTAATCCCATGTATTTATAAAAAAGAAGTTAAATCACTACGGTTATCACTACTAATAAATAGTTTATGCTATTTCATCATAAAGTCACACAATTTACAGATTTCCCCAAAATATGGGGAAATTTGCACACTTTTATGTTGGGATCACTGGTTTTGTACCGAACAATTGAAATTTGTTTTGAAATATTGAATGAACATTTATGTATAATTATTAGATAAACATTAAGTGATTGAAATATTGATTAACCTGTGAAATGTGATCCCTGGATTTATTTTCTTCCTGTCACTACGGTTTTTACACCATTTCACTGCACAAGACATGTTGTATTTGATTTTTTTTTCTTCCCGCTTAAACTGACAGATCGACCGATTCGGCCGACGTTTGCCGCGAAGTGGCTGACTATGATGTGAGAGTGTGCGTGGCGACTGTATACGTATACGAAAGTTGGCTGACTATGCAGCGTCACTTTTTTGTTCCCATGGCTCCGTCCATAGTTATTCCTAGGTCCATGTATATAGTGCACGGCATCTAACTTGGCAAGATTTTGGAGTAGTGTAATGGGACTGTGGGCCCCACTACTCCAAAACCTTACCAAGTTAGATGCCGTACACTATACTTGTTTGTGGCAAAATGCGTCGTATAGAAACAAGTATAGTGCACGGCATCTAACTTGGCAAGGTTTTGGAGTAGTGGGGCCCACACTACTCCAAAACCATGCCAAGTTAGATGCCGTGCACTATGTCTAGGTTCATAATTTTGTCGTGTTACTTTCTAATAATAACCATGATTTCTATATACAGTTCTACCACTCTAGGGTATATTGATGACCCTTACAGAGGACCATATACTTGTAATAAAAATACTTTACGTTTAGCTTACTATCAGGCGAGGTGAAGTTATGTTGATGTGTACGATATAAAAAAATTCTAAATTCAGTCTCAGTCTAGTTTCGATCCCTCAAATGTCAAAAAAAGTATTCTTATAATTTAAAAAAATTGAGATCTTTTATCAGTTAATACTTAGCACTCATAATAACAATTTTTAAAAGATAAATACATTTTTCTTTTCATTCAAACTGGTTTAACTTTTAACATAAAAATATCTCTAACATACAGACATAGCTACTATACGATTTTATAATAGTATAGATATACGAGTACCTATATGACGATCTACACAACACGCTAGTTCTGACTCTGACCTACTCAAAAGTAGTTAATTATATATCTTACACGCAGCTGTACGTAAAAAAATGTCTATCCACTGTCTGCTACTTAATAGGTTAATTACGAAGTCTGGTATACAAAGATACGTCTCAATAAGCTAGACACGAAAAAAATACCTTAACGCTCATTAAAATACTTGCAAAATATTTCAGAGTTGAGACAACGACCCCTATACAAAAATCGTTAGTGAGCACGGGACAGTGAACTCGCTAGAGATAAGTATCCATACTAATATTATAAATGCGGACGTAACTCTGTCTGTCTGTCTGTCTGTTACGCTTTCACGCCTGAACCGCTAAACCGATTTTGATGAAATTTGGTATAGAAATATATTAGACCTCGAGAATGAACATAGGCTATGTTTGGTTGCGATAACCGACATCCACACGGGCGGAGCCGCGGGCAACAGCTAGTACTATTACAAAATTGTAAAGTAGCTGTGTCTGTATATTGGACATACTTTAAAAAATATTTGGTTTTTTTTTTAATTTTTCTGTTTATGCTTATTATTATGGATGCAATGGTAAGTGGGCAGGCAATCCGGAGTCAACCTCGTAGAGTATACACTGACCAAATTAAAGAGTTATTGCAAAAATGGCAGGTCAAAAGCACTCGAAACCGGCGGGCTTGCATGAAAGGCTTAATGACAGTAGAGGAAGCGCGTGAAGTATGTCAGGACAGATGCAGATGGCGCTCTGTTGTCTCTGCCTACCTTGGAGGGAAAAAGGCGTGAGCATATGTATGGATATATGTATGTGGACGCAAAAACTACTTAACGGATCTTAGTCAGATTTAAAATCTTACGCATGTTTGATCACAATCGGTTAAATAGAGAACCGGAGACATAGTCAAATAACGCGAAAATCGAAGTCCACGCGGGCAGTGCCACGGGCATAGGCAAGTAAAATATAATATTACTGAAAGCTGAAATTTCTATATTATTCAGAGTTGAGTTGAGTTTTCGACATGTTTCCGTATAAGTTATACTTTAGAATTTAAATAAGTGCTATCAGACCTGGCCCCGTAGACAAGTGTCACAGCGCAAGTCGCTACGGAATAGAAACGATTAGATCGGCCAATCACATCCAAGCTCGTCGCCGGCGTACGATGCGCGCGCCGCGGCGGAATCTCGAGCTGGAGTGTGATTGGTCGACCTAATCTATTCTATTCCGTAGCGATTTAGACTTTTGCCACTTGGCTACGGGCCCTAGTCTGGTAGCTGACTGTACTGTTTGTGAAGATGGTTACAGTGATTGAAGCGTATGACGAAAGACAGACTGACAAGGAAATGTCACCTTTAGAATATTAGCTGTTTCACGCGGCTTCGCCCGGATTTTTTTTAAATATCGATTCGCACAATCTGAGTTTAGTAGTGTGCGAATTGACTCCAGAACAATAATTATAACTACGTTTAAAAAACCGACTTCACAAACGAATATTTTAACTTTTTAGTGTACAGAAATAGAAAAGTACCTATTTATGAGGTTTATTATGTACAAAGGTATCAAAAACAGAATTTTTGCCGTAAATTTGATGATTTCCCCTCGATTTTCCCAAGATCCCAGCATCACATCCTGATACCCTGGATATGGGACCACCTCAGAAGTAGCCTCTTTCAAAAAAAAAAATTTCAAAATCCATCCATAATTGGCGCCGCTATCACGCTATGGCGCGTAACATACATACAAAAAAAATTGCGTGAGAATTGAGAACCTCCTCCTTTTTTGAAGTCGGTTAAAAATGTGGTGGTGTTTTGCATATTTTGTATATTAAAAGGAAAAAAATCAGTAGAATATTTATCTATCTATAACTGCCTTCATTAGGTAGGCAGTAGTTATTGCTACCGAACCTTTTACTTAGTCCAGTTACTAATAGAAAATGCCACAGTGTATTTACGGGGGAAGCACACGTCGCGCTGCTTTGATCTTTTCACAGTATTCACAGCGATTATATTGAATTATTCAGAGCTCACCCACGCCTCCATAATGCGGTATTATGTTTTATTTATCGAACCCTTTACGTTAAAGCATGTTCGTAAATAAGGTTGTTTACGTATTGAAGGTTTCGGTGGTAAATTTTTGTGATGTTTTTCATGTTGTTTGATGTAGGTACATTCTTGCTTTTTCTAACGAGGATGGGTTGGCTGTAGGGGATGTAGAACCAACAGGAACTGCCTCGAGGCTATTCCTTTGTGTCATAGGACTGTACAGTAGTTCAGCTTTTGATTTTGAATGTCGGGAAGTTTGCTTAAGATCGGTTAGAGGTATGGTGTGATAGGGAAAAGGTCATAGGTTCGTTTTATTTGGGCATAATGATGTCGATTCTGACGTGCAATTTCACTTAACTTCACTAAAATCTCTAAATTTTAATTTCGATTTTGTCTCGATTTACTTATTTCAGAACTTTTTTAAGCCATTGTATATTACAACGGCCTGCACCTGATTGTTTTTGCCAATTTTGGAAACAAAACAACGTTTGAATTGGCTTTAAAGTCAACATAAAATTGGGAGATTTTAGTGACCCGGTTATTTTAGGTTATTTTAGGCACCCAGGCAACGGAGGTGAGCTCAGCGCCTCCCACTCGCCACGAGAGACGCTGCTGCCTGTGGCAAAGCCGGTCGGGGTGGGAGTGGCTCTCTAGAGCGCTGCACCGGAGCTCTCCAAGTTTCCCTCTTACTAGCAAAGGGCACAGTATGGAGCAGCGGGGGTGAGCTGGGAAATCCCGGAAATGTCGACATACCAAACTATAAGCGGACCTCGAGCTTCAAATATCGGAATAAAAATAATTATAAATCTAATTGATCCATTACAGTACATCACTATACGCTTCCTCTTCCATCAGTACCTACACCGTTAACAGGATAGTGAAAAATAAACATTTACACGTCTACTGAGCGTAGCACGTATCTTATGCGCGGTTGCATCAAACGCTATTATGAATTCTCGAAAGTTCGCCGTCATATCCTCAATATCACATCAGGATGAAAAATACGAGGGCATGTTGTGGGCGGGCGCCTAGCGTTTTGTATTTTAAGTTTCAGAAAATCGGACATTAAAAAATACCAATAATACCTATTTAAATCTTGACACCTACACCTACCCAGATATTATCTAGTTTCTTCACTTACTTACCTACCTTCTTATCTCTACACTGCCACAGAAATTACTTAATACATATTATTAAATTATAATCTCGTGATAATGGAACGATATTATTTTTAGAGTGACACTCTTTGACTACATTGTACCATCCATTCGTGGTCGTGAAAGCTCAAAATAATATCAAGCATACTTATAACACACTATCAATGCACAAATAAATATTATTATTTGCATACAAACTCTTACTAAGCAGTCGAACACTCTATTCTTATAAACAATTAATTGTATTTTCCACACAACTAATAATGTATTGCGCTTGTAACGTTAACATACAAAACATCCGCCCGTATGTTTCCATCGCTAATTAGGCGAGCTCGCTCCATCTTACTTTGTCACTCTGTTCGCGGAAAAATGCAGTATAACAAAGGGAAAATAAGTCAAAGGGAGGCATTATACTTGCATCTCGATTAACGCACGGCGGTAGGTGAGGGACTTTGACTCATAATAATTAGTAAAACAAAGGGATTGCTAAGGTTTTGTTTCAAATGTATGTTTAAAAATAATATTCTTCTGAAAGTTAGCTGATGCTCGCGGCTTGGCCCACGTGAATGTCTCCGATTCATCATATAAATAAATAAATAATAAATATTCTACGACATTCTACACAACGCTCTCCAGACCCAAAGTAAGCTTAATTTAACTAGCTTGTGTTATGGGTCCTAGAATGCTGATAAACATACTTATATACTTTTTTTTGTAAATACATACATGTTATACATAGAAACACCAAGACCATGGCAAACATACATATTCATGCATGCAAATATTTGCACTGAGCGAGAATCGAACCCGCGCCTCCTTTTGTAGCAGTTGAATACACTACCGCTACGCCACAGAGGCCGCCATATCTCCGGTTCTACTTAATCAATAGCAATCAAACACACGGCAGATTTTAAGTGTACTAAAATGTTAACGGGAATTAACACGATCATGGTAGGTATATACATACCTTTGGAATGCCTGACGTTTCGACCAGGTTACACCGACCGAGGTTACAGGCTGACGTTAACCGTGACCAAAACCTTGCTAATAAACATTAAAATCCGGTCAGTAATTCTAACGTCCATCGCAGACAATCCAAAACCGTTCATTTAGCATAGCCTACGCATTTTTTCTTTATAATCTCTATATATTTCTAATATACAATATACTTGGCATTTACGGGAGTGAATGCCGTTTGACTGAAGATGGTGTCCGAAGTAAAAGAAATTAATCATCATTATCATCCTCGCGTTGGTCCCGGCTGCATCCAAGGTCTTCACCTCGGAGTCCAAGGTTCGTAAAAAGTAAAGAATTAAAAATCTTCCGTTTCGAAGTTATTACAGTATCTTGAAAACGACGGCCATGTAAAAAGTAAATATTTGTGAAACGGTAACGAGAAGTATTTACCCAAAAACGAAAAGCTAACGATAATATATCACACAAACAAATGCAGAGGACACGCCGAGGATGCGGCCGCTTTCACCTTGATTTTTTTTGTACCACGTAGGTGGCAGACAAGCACACGGCCCACCTGATGGGAAGCGGTTACCGTGGCGTATGGACGTGTGCAACACCAGGGGCATCACGCTTGCGCTGTCGACCCTGTAAAAACCTTCTAATGCCCTTCTTGACGTCTGTATGTTTATGAATGTAAATTGCATTATGGTTTCTGGAACTTTCAGAGTAACGTAATATTTGGATGAATGACAATTCAAGGACATTCAATTATTGAAGGAGGTAGGACACGACGGTATCTCCCGTCCGAAATGAGCTGTCCGACTAGGGTACCTCCGCCCTACAGAAAACCGCGGCCATAATAACCATCGTGTTGTATTCCCGCCGGTAATTAGGGTAGCCAGAGCTCACTGTACCCCTCCTCTTCCCACCTCCCTTACTAGCCTCCCCACCCCTTCCCAGCCCTCCCTGCTTCCCTTCAGGGTAGGCAGCGCGTGTATAACACCTTTGGTGTTCGGACAGGAGTTCACGTCGTATCCTACCTCCATACCTATAATATACCTACTACACTGCTACGACAATATACGTTATACATAATACTATCATCGCATTAGACAGTTTCAATATCTCTCGAGATATTATACAAAAACAGTAGTTTCTAAACTATAAGTAAAAACGCACAGACAATGCCTTAGAACTCGTTTAGAATTCTTGTTGCGATCGTCACCAGACGCATTGAAACTGAAAGTAGTTCATGTCCACGTCTGTCTGGCTGTCGGGGCCGTCTGCACGATCTGGAGATGATATTCAAGCCATTCAAATGTTTAATCTAGACAAATAGTTAATGACCGATTTTTGACGTGTCTCCGAGTAAAACGCGATGGCTCAATTGAATAATCGTGCAATTGAAAAATGACAACTTTACATACCATTTTTTTTTTCGTGCGGAAATCCTCATGGATACCTCCTCCGCGCGGTTAGGTTAGTTACCTACATAGTTAAGTTAACGCTTAAATAAAATTGAATTTAAAAAGTCAATCTTTTGACTGGTAACGGAGAAAGTATGCAGCATGTAAAATAGTCACAAATATTAATGTTCTTGTGACAGAAAAACATATTTTTCCGTGGAAAAAGAAATCATAATGCAAATACGGCCTTATTTGTGGACTAAAGATTATTTAAATAATTGGGGTGATGGTGGGAAGGGCAACGGGCCGAAAAACCAAAAAAATTGTTAGTGCAATGACTCTTGAACGTCTATTCGATGGAGCCATCAAACTATTTACTATGTTAAGTTAATAGTTGTTGATATTATATGTTTATTTACTGTGGTCCACCCAATTAAAACTTGGGAAGAAATAACTTCATGTGGTCCACTCAGGTGATCCACCTGGCAATAAACGGCGGTATCTAGTCTAGTCAGAGTGCCTACTGACTTGCACAAAATTTTTTGACAAAAGTTGTCACTGAGGTAAGTGAATCGGAGTGTCACGTGGAGCTAACTTGCTCACTGAAGAATGATTCCCATGTTTGCCACCAGACGGCGCTAATTTAATCCCATACAAATTTGCGTTTACGCCCTCCTACTAGCGAGTGTGTAATAGCAAACGCAAAAACTCAGTATAGGCACTCTGAATCTATGTTCCGTAACATAAAAGAGCTCTTTTTAACCCACTTCAAAAAAGAAGGAGGTTCATAATTCGTACACCGTTTTTATTTTTTTGTATGTATGTTACGCGATAACAGCTCCAATTATGGATGGACTTTGAATTTTTTTTTGTTTGAAGGAGGCTACTTCTTAGGTGATCCCATATCCAGGGTATCAGGATCTGATGCTGGGATCTTGGAAAAATCAAGGGGAAATCATCAAATTTACGGCAAAAATTATGTTTACGTACATAATAAACCTCATAAATAGGTACTTTTCTATTTCTCTACACTAAAAAGTAAAAAAATGTTAGTTTGCGAAGTCGGTTTTTTAAACGTACTTACAATTATGACTTATCTAATGATACTTTTTACTCCGGTCTGAGTTGAAACCTGTTTTCATTTACCGTCGAAGAAAATTATAGTTCAGTCACTTAGCAAAGGCACTTTTAATGTCAAATGTCCATTATTTAGCAAATTAAATTGATACTTCTTTACTAATAATCGATAGGTCGTAGACTAGAACATGTAGTGAGGGCATTGAACCCATCGTATAATAAATAATACTAGCTGATAATTCACAGCTCCGCCCGCGAGGAAGTCAGTTATCGTTTTTTGAACATTTTTCAAACCAGTTAGATGGCAGATAAGCGCATGGTCCACCTGATGGTAAGCGGTAAGTGTGCAATACCAGGGGCGTCACACTCGCGCTGCCGACCCTGAAAAAACCTTGTAATGCCCTTCTTAAAGAACCCCATATTGTAGACGCTAGGGAAAACCACAGCAGTGAGATCATTTCACATTATCTCCGGTTCTTCTTAAACAATTATTACAATCAAACATACTTCCGATTTTAAATCTGACGAAGACCTTTCTAGTAGAAAAAAACCGCATCAAAATACGTTCCGTAGTTATTGCGTCTATCACGAACAAACAGACAAAAATTGTATGAGTGAGATTTTTTTTTCAGAAACTTATAGCTCTCTTTTTTGTGTCGGTTGTTAAAAGGTGAGTTTAGGCGTTTGAATCCAAGAGTTTAGAAACCACATCAATCACCCCATTCCAAAAAGTTTACTGGGCGATCGACACCACACCGTGGTTCCTAAACTCTTGGGGTCAAACGCCTAAACACCCGTTAAAAAGTAACCACTAATAAAAATTTGTTATTAAGCAAAGTAGGCGTGGCTCTTTATAATGCATTTATGTATGCAGTCGGCACGCCAATTGTGAGTCGCTGTCATTTGGACAACGGCAAAATATACGTTTTCGGTCTGTCTGTTGCAATGTGCAAAATTTCGCAATATTTATTTTGAATACGACTGCTTTTGCAACGATATTTTGCATTTGAGTTGTCCTGTTGCATATGCATTGGAACGAATGGTTTGTCTTTTGAAAATTTTCTTTTTTTTTTGCATAAAACATTCAGCTGCGTTGTTAAGTGATAATAAGTTTATAAATAGAACAATGTGTTTTGTATTTTTTGAAAATCGAATGTATTTAAAGATTTTTTTTTTTTTTTTAAAAGAAGAAAGAGGTAAGTATTTGTTTTGTGTGATATAATTGACTACTTCTTCACGGACCAACTAGCATGCCCAACTAGTTGTGTGATCGGGAATGCCAACCAAAAATCCTTTCCTACAGTACAACCATTCAACGGAGATCCTTCTCCGTTAAATGGTTCTACTTCGTTTTTAATTCGGCAAGTCGATCTTAAACTAAGGTGGGAACCGCCTCCGAAGATGATGATGTTGAGGATTTTTTTTATATCGGTCACGTCAATATGACTTCACCTCGCCTGCTGGTAAGCTAAAGGTAAAATCTCAGGAAGGGGGTCCCATTACATACACCGACAATGACATATAGGTGGCCCCCAACTTGAAGGCTTCATGAAAAAAGAGGTGATTGGCGTCGCAAAGCGCAGATATTGGTTTAGACTACGCCAATACCCACTGGTCCCACAAGTGCTGCGACAACCATCACAAGCAAATTGCAGCAAATCTGCTATAAAAGCCTTTAATAAAAAGAAGAAAAGTCCTAAAAATAAACGTCGAGTAGCCAATCGCGTTGCAAATTACGATGACATATTTATAGCACGCCATCGATAACTACCGAGTAGGTACTTTTAGATTTTACTGTCTGCACAATGCGCTTTATCATTACTGTCCTGAAACTAAAAGCGGCTAAGTGACAGTAGAACGAGCTAAAGTTGAACAATGAGAGAATTTTATTTTTATTTATTTATTATTTATAGCTGTTACCTACGGCTCCTCCCGCGTGGACGTCGATTTTCGCGTTTTTTTTTTTCTAAGTCTCCGGTTCTTGTTAACCGATTGTGATCAAATATGCATAAAATTTTGAGTCTAACCAAGACCTTTCTAATAAAAAAGCCGCATCAAAATCCGTTCAGTACGCCTATCGCTATGAAGAATGCGTTGAGGAAATAAAGGTTCACTGCTCGTTTCCCGTAAGCGATAGCGTGATAATTATGTAGCCTTTGACCCAACTTCTTAATAATATTCGTGCCAAATTTGAAGTAAATCAATGCAGAACTTTTTGAGTTTATACCGGACATACATACAGACAAACAGACAAAAATTCTAAAAACTATGTTCTGGCTTCGTTATCGATTGTAGATCACATTCCAAGTATTCTTATAAAAATATTCAATGTACAGTTTTGACTTTCCTACCATTTTATTGTATGTATATAGATTTATTTAGGTCCATCAACAACTTTACATTTCTGCAAGTAAGTACAACTATTATATAGGTAGGTAACAGGTCATAATGTAACAGTTACTTATAAGTAGACACAACGTGCAAAGATTAACATTAAAAAGTTGAGACAATGCAAAGAAATAGATTACGAGAGTTCAGGCAAGGAGCTGTAATTTCAGCCGCTTTTTCGCTTGAAGACAGCAGCACTAATGCCCCTACTATCCATCAAAGCGATAATATTGCTATCGGTGATGATATCAAGGTATAAATAACTGAAGTTACGAGACGTTTGGCTTTACGTGTTCTTTAAAGGTAGTTCTTTTCCAGGAACGATTTTCAGGAGTGCCTTGAAAGTCGTGAATTTAGTTTCACATAGATTTTGTAACCGCACCTGCATTGATAGTTGATAAACTAGCCTCATTCTGCACCTATTCAATAAATCTTACTATTATAAAGGAGATGTTTCATTTTGGGCTAATGTACACAATACATAAAAAAAGAAAAATAATACCGGCTATTGGCAAAATACAATTATATTTTATTCGCCTCCGAAATTCAAGGGCATAAATTAATTAAAGAGTACACACATAAATTAATTAATGAGTACATTTTTGTGGTTCTAGTCCGCCATGTTTGTTATGTTGCAAGAAAGTGTTTATTAAGTTAGATTCCGCCCATAATACGAAGCAATATTATAAGAATTGAATAGTGAAAAATGAAAACTACATTGCCTAGCTATTTTTCTAAGTAGTGTACAATTATTGGGCCTAAGGCCCATAAGTGAAACATCTCCTTTAATGTGAAAATTTGGATGTATGCAAGGATGTTTATTGCCCAAACATGCCAGAAGAATTTGGTGCTAGGAAAATGCCACCGGCGGCATCTGAAAACCCGAGGAGGAGTACGGTTTTAGTCAGTTCATATCGGATATAACTGCCTACGCTAACCACGTGGGGATTTTTCCAAGATAAAAAAGATAGGTTATTTTTTAACCTGGAAACTGGATCTAGATTGGAATAGTCCCCAGGATTCAGGACAGAAGGAAACTGAATTTCTTTACTGCAATTGAGAATTTACTAACACAATTTACTATAATATACTTAAGCATCACACATCTCAAGAACACCAATCCAACTGCCTACTATTACGACACGGAGCAGTTAGGAAACCAGTCGAGTGAACAAAATCGCATGCCCAAACAGCCCAAATAATCAAAATACGCCCGTAACCGGAATCTCACACTGAAATAATAACATACATAAAAATAAAAAGCACGTATTAGACCGACCCCCTGCAATATTCCCAAAGTAATAGCCCTGTAATAAAATTAGGCTTTCATTTCACAGGACGTTTGTCAATACACCAGTATAATTCAAATTACAATGTATATGAACCCTTATATTAGATTGCCACGCAATTTTCTACCTTATCTGAGTAAGTTAAGGTCTATATCGATTAAGTTGATAGGTAGGTTATAAGGACTATTCAAATAGGAACCAATTGGTTACTGAAGAGTGTTAGATCTATTTTATGTTCATTAAGCTCAAATTTGATTGGCAACGGGTTGTCATGTTTTAATTACAAATCAAATGAAGTTCGTCCAGTGTTGTGGACATAGGGTGTAAAACTGGTACGTCCAAGGGTTGTGGATTGGATAACATAAAAAATGTGTTCAAAATTCAGTTTCAGTCTAGTTTCGATCACATATCGATCTTCCAAAAGACTTGAAATTTGAGTTATGTTTCATGAACGATACTTAACACAAAAATGTATTCTTTTGGAATTCTTGTCTGTTTGTCTGTTTGTGCGTGATAGAAACAAAAACTGCTTAACAGATTTTGATGCGTTTTTTTTGTTTGATAGGTCTTAGTCAGACTTCAAATCTTACGCATGTTTGATCACAATCGGTTGGTTAGAACCGGAGACATTAACCGGCTACACGTCTGCCGTAAGGGCAATATAGAGTTTAGAGCCCTTAATTGCTACCTGTGTGTAGGCAAGCAGGGACAATCTTCATATGTGGCAATTTGGGCTATCCCCAATTTAAAACCTAAATTGCCCCTGCTGCAACTGTGTGAGTAGCCGCTTATGTCAAAAAACACGAAAACAGGTATCCACGCGGGCGGTGCAACATACATAGGCTAGTAATATAAACCAATTAAACGATTGTTTTAAGTTATGTCGTCCTTGTAATTACACGACAAGCCATATTTCATTTCATGCGATAATACATACGAAAGAGAAAACTCGAAAACAATAAATTTCACAACAGAAAAACTTGCAGATATTTATGGCATCTGTCGTAACGATGACGGGTTGAAGTTTAAACATTTTTTATAAGTCATTATATTTATACAGTGAGTATACCGCCGTGCGGAGCCGGTTAATAAATTAACTTCGTCGGCCAAACGAGTCAATGATCCATACTCTGGTCATACGACAGAGGTACTACAGAAGGTTAAATACATACGTCTTTTTTCTTAGGAGTAGGCAGTGACAGCAGCGCTTGAAGAAAGTTAAAAGTATAATAGTTATGGAACGCGAAAGTTTAAAAGTTAATAAAGTTAAAAGTAAGCGATACAAGCGAAAATAGTAATCATATTAAGTAAATCATATTTTTAACGTGGTTTTATTCATTTATTTATTTACTAGCTTCCGCCCGCGGCTTCGCCCGCGTGGAGGTCGGTATCGCCACCAAGTCTATTTTAATAAAACAACTCTCCACGCCCCTCACTCCTCCACTCTCCACTCTCCACTCTACTCTTCACTCCACTCGTCTAACCAATACCTTCCTAATAAAAGGACCCCATCAAAAGCCGATAATCGCGATGGACGTAAAAATACTAAGTGTATTTTGATGAGAATTTTTTTATTAGAAAGTTCTTGCTTAGACTTAAAATTTACCCTATGTTTGGTCGTAATTGGCTACGTAGAACTGGAGATATAACCAAAAAATGATGACCTACCTTAAACCTTGACGCGCAGGCGGAGTCGCGGGTATCAGCTTATATAAAAAATAGCCTTTTTTGCCGTGCCGAAATCCTTATGGATACCTACCCTGCGGTCGGCGGGACAGGTTATGTCGGACTCTTACTGACTAAAACCGCACGCCGTCTAGGGTCTTCTGAAGCTGGGGTGTAAGGGGGCCAACGTTCTGGCGCGGCTATTGCCCATCATGAGGAGGCCGGATGACTCCCGCAGGAGGATCTACGCGGGGATCGTGCGGTCCATGGCCCTTTACGGCGGCGTGCCCGATCTGGACGGAGGCCCTGAATAGCCGTAACTGGTGTATGAACATACATTGGGAGCGCCGCAGCGCGTTATGCCTTTATTGGTGGCGAAAGGAGGCGCGGAAGCGGGGAGCTGTGGTGGAGTGAAAGGACTGACTTGGGCAAATGCGAGCCTATCGACTATAAAAAAAACCAAGCACTGGGCACGCCGTTATAGCGGCGGTAAGACCCGTCATGGAGGCCTCACGGGGGCCCCTCGTACCGGCTGACCAGGAGATCTCTGATAAGTGCTTCGGGGATCACTTGCGTCTGATTCGGAAGGAGTCGACGCTCAGGGCTGCACACGCTGGTCAAGTGTCCGGCGTGGGAGGTGCCAAGACAGGCTCACACTGCCGGTGTTGATCGCAGCGATGGTGCAAAGTGCGGACGCGTGGTCGGCCGCCGCCTCCTTCTGCGAGCAAGTGATGCTCTAGTAGGGTTCGGGAGAGGCTGCACAGAGCTCTCCCGGACGGCGGCGACGAAGGCGTCGGAGGTCTAACGACCTCCGTCGGAGCCGCCTGTCACCCTAACAGAAGCAGGCCGAGGCGACGGCGCGTGAAAGCGCCCCCCCCCCCCCCCCCTCCTATTCCGGGGGCATGACGGGAACACTGTGGATGCCAAGCCCGAGGGGGCCATCTCGAATCCGGAGATGGCCCGGGTCAATCGGGGTGCGAGGGAAATGCTCTATGGGCCATCTTAAACCCTGGCGTCAGAAGACCCTAGATGGTGTGCGATTTTAGTCGGTGAAAGTCCGACATAAACTGCCCCGCTGGCCGCGGGGTGGGTATCCATGAGGATTTCTGCACGGAAAAAAAGGGGCCTATTAGAGCATTTCCCTCGCACCCCGGCCTTGTATGAAAAGTAGCCTATATGTTGTCCTGTAAGTGATGGTAGCTGAATGGATAAGGCCTCTGCTCAGAGGTATCGAGTTCGAATCCGGCCGGATAGTACCAATGTGAATTTCACTTTGTGGAATTTATACCTGTGCTAATCACATAATTTTCCATCTGCTGACGGTGAAGGAAAAATATCGTGAGGAAACCCACATGTCCTAAAACAAATTCTAAGGACATATTCAATCCACCAAACCTCATTAGGCCAGCGTGTGTGGATCAAGGTCTAAACCCTCTCAGCTCTGTCGTTATAGGAGAGGAGACCCGTGCCCAGCAGTGGGACATAAGTGGGTTGATATTATTATGTTGTTCAAAAGCACGGAATAAAGAATACCTTTCAGAAGTATGAAATAATACATCGTACCAAGTTTGATCAAAATCCCTCCAGTAGTTTTTTATCCATGCGTGCACAGATAGACAGACAGACATAAAGACAAAAATAATACTGATTGCATTTTTACCATTGGTATTGATCACCAATCATCCCCGAATAGTTATTTTGTAAATATTTCAATGTACAGAATTTACCTCTCTACAGTTTTACTGACGTAACCTACGACAAACTTATTATTTGCGGTTGGTGCAGTAATCGGGTCGACGGATTGAACCGCAAAATTAAGTTTGTTTTTTATTGTATAATTTATCGGTCAAGTTACTTATAGTGTGAAGCTAGCTTATAGTATGTTTAACATAATAACACCATTCAAATATGCGTGTTTAGATTACACGTTGTTACAGAATGCGTTGAAGATATAAACGTTCACTGCTCGTTCCCCGTAGGTGAGAGCGTGATAATAAGTAGCCTATGTGTTGACCCGACTTCCTAATAGTATTCTTGCCAAATTTGAAGTAAATCCATGCAGTACTTTTTGAGTTTATCCCGGACATACATACAGACAAACAGACAAACAGACAAACAGACAAAAATTCTAAAAACTATATTTTTGGCTTCGGTATCGATTGTAGATCACACCCCAAAACTATTCTTTAAAAAAAATATTCAATGTACAGTTTTGACTTTCCTACAATTTTATTATATGTATAGATTTACCTTGTGTTTGATTTACAATGTCATAATGCAAGAGAAACAAAAAGAAACAACATAAGGAAAAATCTAAATAATTATGTCAAAGAGAAAATAGTAACTTCCTAGCCTCCCCACCCCATCCCAGCCCTCCCCCCTTCCCTTCAGGGTAGGCAGCGCGTGTGTGACACCCTTAGTGTTGCACACGTTCATAGGCCACGGTGACCGCTTCCCATCAGGTGGGCCGTGTGCTTGTCTGCCACCTAAGTAGTATAAAAAAAAGTAAAATATAATTTAGTTAATGTCATGGTTACCTAGTTACATCCAAAATTTTCAACATAGAGTCCGAGTCCGATTACACCGTCTTTTTCGTTAAATTCGACATTATGTGGATTTATAGAAGTGACTGCCGTCTAACCTTTGGGTTGGAGACGAAAGTCTGCACCCTATTTTCATCCGTCAATCAACCGGTGCACCGGTTTGCAGATGAGTTTTTCTTCGCCTTGAGGGTTTTGTTGAGCCTAAAATAATTTATTGGTATTTATCTAATATACATCGTAGTTAGCCTTGTTAAATTACCTTGAGTCTAAATACCGTTATACGAAATGTCCCAAAGTTTTTTTGTTGAACATAAAATATAGTATAAGCACAGAATGGTACCTATTGATGTCATATAAGTTTATTTATAAAATCTCAAGTAATAAAATATGACTAAAAATATACTTCCGAGTTTACCTTCGGCCATAAATCTGTCTAGTGTCATCCTTGCAATACTAAAGCGGCGCGTGGGCAGCATACAAACGCATCTCTTCCGCGATATGACTCGACTTATTTCGCTCAATATAATAGCTCTCGTAAAAGTGGTATAAACGATCACTTTGCGACGGTTTTTGCACTCGTTCTGTATACTTGTATTAATAATTTATAGAATACTAGCGACCCGGGACCCGGCTTCGTCTGGGTGTAAATTCCAGTTTTCCAATAAAAATATATAGCCTATGACACTCACGAATGACGTGGCTTTCTATTGGTGAAAGAATTTTTAAAATCGGTTCAGTAGATCCCGAGATAACCCCTTACAATTTAACAAACACACAAACTTTACCTCTTTATAATATTAGTAGATATAGATTACCAAGTGATGTTTTAATAGACAAGTGAGCATAAAACTGTCTATATTATAATATACTTGATAAATATAAATACTTGAAGTTGTAGTAACTTTACATGTTAATAATCCAACTCTCCTTTTTAATAAGCCCTCGTAAATGTTTTCCAAATCCTCCAATTCATTTTTTTTATAGGACACGTCAAAATGACTTCACCTCGCCTGATGGTAAGCTAAACGTAAAGTCTCAGAACCGGGGTCACCACTACATACACTAATTAACCAAGTCGTAGCTACTTCTCTTCCTTCTTCCTTCACTGCTATTTTCCCCTCACCTAATGTACGAGCCAACAATAAATGCAAGCATCGTACAGTGGCATTGCGCGTGGTCAGCAGTTTACGCCGATCCGCACTATTTCACCATTACATTCATTTAGTATCATTACGACAATCAATCAGTTCGGATGTACTCACTATTTTATCATTATCAATCATAGCATATCATTTTGGATTAAGTTGAGTCAATATACAGTTGATCTTAACTTCATCTTTTATTTATCATCTCAGTGCGAGTAGCAGCTCGTACACCTAATAAGTTAAATTTTCCATCATATCTCACAAATGAATACATTACACGGTATGTGTGGACGTACGTCTGTGCATTTATTATCAAAACAAACGCATCAGTGTGCAACTGCGTCATCAACCTTGAGATGTTCGCATTAAATCCGGAAACTCGTGCGCAAATTTATTTGACTCGTAAAATTAAACTTACAAAGATATAATATTATAGAAGTGACGCATATGATTCACGACGACCGACTTCTCTCGGAAACATCTATTCTTTTCCTTCTCAGGAAATTGTCAATGTCCTTTCCTGATTGGTGCTTAGAACATAAAATTTAAAAAAAAAATCAAAAGCACTCGAAACCGGCGACGAGCCTGGTGAAAGGCTTAATGAGTTTAATGACAGTAGAGGAAGCGCGTGAAGTATGTCAAGACAGAGGTAGTGGTAGATGGCGGTCTGTTATCTTTGCCTACCCCGGAGGGAAAAAGGGAGAGGAAAAGCATATGTAGGTATGTATGTATGTATGTAGAACATAAAATTCTACGACATTCTACGCAGCGCTCTCTAGACCCAAAGTAAGCATAGTTTAACTAGCTTGTGTTATGGGTTAACTAGAATGTGGATAAACATGCAATTATTAGAAACAAATTCACTCAATACAAATAGACATATTCATGCTTAAAAATATTTGCACTGAGCGGGAATCGAACCCGCGCACGATATCGTAGTACTCGAATGCACTACCACTACGCCACAGAGGCCACCAAAGGCTAAAAACATAAAATTTACAAAATTCTAAGGTATATAATTATACATACATCAATAAATTGACGTAGAAGTACTTAGTTTTAAAATCCCTAGCAACCAAATTCATATAATTTATTTTTATTTCTCACTTTATGTAATATTTTTAAGCTATGGCGGCCAATAAAAAATTGTGAAACTACTTCTGTCGTTGACTGTACAAGCTTTGTATCTAACTAGAACTATTATTAATGATGATCAATATCAACACAATTTCATCACCAAAATTAAATTATAAACAGCTTTTCGTGACTAGCTTAAGCGCGCTAAGTCACTTCCAGTAATATTCAACTTGCGTCAAATGCCTCACTCTCTTGAGCTATTTGGTTTTATTACTTTAATATAATATTATTATAACGTTTTATATACCACTATAATTGTATTTAATGTTCCCGTTTTGAGCACTTTATATGCCTACTTCGAACTAACGACCCGCACTGATTTTAGGTTTGTATTATTGTTAAAGTTATTATAAACAGTAATCTGAAGATCTTAATTGATCTGTAAATTAATTCTATTTCTATCTGACTGAGGGTCAATTCTCGTAGGTAATAAAGAATTTTCAAAATTTAGTTTCGATCTCATCTCGAACTCACTGTAACTGTAACAAAGTTTTCAATCTTTTTTTTTATATACCTACCTTTATTAAATTAACACGAGACAAAAATGTACATTCGTCCATATTTAGTCTTAAGATATCTATGTATAACCTGACGTCTGAAAATGCAGCAGTGGAGTTTGTTGCGCCGTTTATTCTCCACTAGCGCCTAGGAAGCGGTGGTAAACTTAGTATTAAGTAGTTTTTGACGTCAAAAGATGTAATTACGTTGCACTATTTTGAGAAATAAAGAAATTGAAAAAAAAAATCTAATATTGAAACATGATTGTGACTGAATCGTGATCGAAAGTTGATGAAAGAGCAAGTAAGGTAAATGAAGATATTGTAATGTGTATGAAACGTAATTCGTATTCTTTTTAGTCTTTAGTATGCGTCAAGTTTAACATTTGTGAAATCGAAATGAGATTGAAATTTAATTTTGAACATATTTTAGCCCGAGAATTAACCCTCAGAAGGTATTCTTCACTAGGTAATTGATCGATTAACGCATTAATTTATGAATGTCAGAGCAGTCAGGCATCGTTTAATTACACAGTACTAAAATGAAGATATGAGAATAGTTTAATACCATGTTAATGTTCTCTAAATGTCAAAAAATAGACGTTTGGAGGACAGACTAGAATACATTAATAGCCCGGGGTGAATGAGTTACTATCTTGAGAGTAAGGCTGAGCGCAGATAAGAGACACGACAGTCTTAAAAGAGACTATTGCTTTACAACAAAATATGAAAATGTGGATACTTACAACGAAATAAGGCCGTCAAGTTGAGGGCCACAATTATGGCACTGTCGGTGTATGTAATGGGGATCTCTTTCCTGAGACTTTACCTTTAGCTTACCATCAGGCGAAGTGAAGTCATATTGACGTGACCGATATAAAAAAAAACACACAAAAACGGTGGCGGTTTTTTTTTCAGTTCAACCTGGCGTTAATCCCAGTCGTATCCAAAGCTTTCACCTCAAAGTCCACTTTACCAGTCTTAACTGCGGATTTGGCTGGACCTCGATATTTTCCGTGAAGCGACTGCCATCTGACCTTCACAACCCAATGGTGACATTAGGCGATATCGAAGCATTGCAGCTAGACCATTGTTGTTGGACTTTTTAGGGCTCCAGCTACCCGTAACGACTGCCATAGGTATTCATATGGCAACCGGTACCGACGGCTTAACGTGCTCTCCGAGGCACGACTAGACCAATGCAAATACCCATCTTCATACATAAAAATATTTGCACTGAGCGGGGATCGGACCCACGCCCCTGCGTAGCACTACAAAAACATGCTGTAGGTATTATTTTTATTGTAAAATTTATTTTTATGAATAGCGTTTGCTGCGTAGTGGCTGATTAGTGTGTATTCCGTCCATAAGTTATATAAGTTCATGTCTGTAACCTGCAAGTCACATTACGACAAGTCTATCTTAAGACAACCGTATCTCTAATGAGCGCTAAGCCTAATGCTAGTATTCTCAAGAGAATAACCCATTTATCCTATGGCCTATGTAATCGTTCAATAAATCAGTTGAATATTTTTGGGGACCTGTAATAAAAAAGAAATAAAACTAATTTTATTGTACTGCATCGCTATTTCTTGTGTACTATTTTTTATCTACACTATTCCCGACGATTCAGTTGATTTTCAGTAGTTGTTGTCACGGGAATCTCCTTTAGCAACAGGAAATTCCTGAAATTAATAAAATAAGTATTTTTTTTTTATACCACTTAGGTGGCAGACAAGCACACAAGTATTCTAGGGCGTTGTACACAGCGCTATCTAGGCCCCAAAGTAAGCATAGTTTTACTAGCGTGTGTTATAAGTTCTAAAATCGCACATGCATATTGCACAGAGAAAACCAGACCAAACCAGACCAAAATTCACGTGTGCACACAAATATTTGAACTGAGAGAAAATCGAAGCCTTAAACCTCTGCCTCAACAGCCGACCACTCACCTCTACGTGTCAAAAGTCATCCGCCGCTGCCAAATTTATGACACAGCCTCGTATTCAACGAGTTACGTCCGAATGTTTTATAGGTCCATGGCTGAAATGATAACGACTATTATAGTATCCGCTACCAGCGACTAAGATCTCAAGCAATACTTCTAAAACTACATGATTGGTAAAGTTATTGCGAGTGACATACTCGACTTCAAGAGCGGATCTAAGTCTATCACAAAACTGTAGAGAAACTTCAACAACTTGTGAATTCATTTGTCTGTCTGGCAGTTTTGGTTGAGTGACATACAGCTCTTTAAGTTGTATAACTTTCTGTACGTACATACAAGTTTGGTAAAATAAACTTTTGTAATATAAACTGCTGGCGTAACGGTAATGGTGATTTCCTTCCTCATACGGTCCCGGGTCCTTTAAGCGGGGCGTGAAAAAGCATTTGATGAGGCCGTCAAGCTGAGGACCACCATTGTGGCACTATCGGTATTTGCAATGGTGACTCCCATTACAGAGACTTTGCCTTCAGCTTACCATCAGGCGAGGTGAAGTCATGTTGACGTGACCGACATAAAAAAAATGGCCGCTGTATATAAAATTTCAAATTTATTTCCTAATTGAGTAATAATTATGTCATTATGATTTCCACGTTTCCAAAATAGTTGCTGCAATTAACAATATTTTAGTTGGTTCAATTAGGTACATATGCAGAAATTTCACCCCACAGAAATTCTTCATTTGAGCGGAGCGCCAGCCCAGTCGCATCCAAAGCTTGCACGTTCAAACAGTTGTGTTGTGTTCCCACCGGTAGTGTAAGTAGAGTAGTCGCTCCCATAAAAGTCAAGACAAGCCAATTCAAGATAAAGAGTAGGAGAAATTACCCCGGGTTCCTAGGAAGAAGGTTTGAATGCAATCAAGATTAACACTGACAATGGAAATAGGACTCCACTATTATTAGGAATAATATTCCACACACGCTTAGTCTATGGATTGATCCTGCTGTGGTTTCCCTAGCGACTACAATATGGGGTTCTACAAGAAGGGCATTAGAATTGCTACAGGGTCGGCAGCGTGAGTGTGACGCTCCTGGTCAGGTGTTGCTCACATCCATAGGCCACGGTAACCGCTTTCTATCAGGGGAACCGTGTGTTTGTCTGCCACCTAAGTGGTATAAGAAAGGACTAAATAAAACACGATTTAGTTGCCACACATTCAGATTTTATATTGCAAAAGCTACACCTAGTAAATAACAAGCAACCAACAATATTAATACAGGCATTAGCTAACGTTTCAACAAATTTGCGATCTTATCATTACAATACGTGAGTGAATGGATATATTCGTTTTGTAAACACACGTGATAGTATAATGTCTAACTAACTTTGAATTATTCTTATGTTTTACTGACACATGTTATGAACTAGGTACCTTTGATCTCATGAGATAGACTGCACAATTAATGTACTAATATTTTAGCATTTCCCTCGAATGATTTATAATTGGTTTTCTTCCATGGCGAATATTCATCAAATAGTTATGTAGAAGAATTTAAAAAATCTCTTAGTTATTCAATAATTATTTATATGACAATACTTTTTCACAATAGAGGATAAATTTCTCATGTACACCATCAGTAAGGTATCGCAACATAATAGTCATTTGAATCCATTTATTATATGAAATCAATGACAAAGAATGGAATAAAAAAAACATGATTATAAATTACGCTAAAATCTCTCAGGCCAGTATTTTCAAATACATAAAGAGTATTATATTCGCCTGTGACCGAAAATAGTACAATCAAACTATCAGCCAACAAGCTCGTCATACTATACATCCGTATGTCCTCCTGTCGGGTGTGAGTGACCCGCCTACACTAGCCGTTCAACCCGGCGATGTCCAGACGACCTGTTACACACCTCACTTGGTCCACCGTCATTATGAACCCAGCCTGTGTCGTATATGTATGGATATTTCGTTATGTATTTATGCATATAATATTTATTGAGTTTTTGATAGACTGTCTATCGGGAACAAAGCTGATGTTAGCTTGTTCAGTGGAGTGAAGATATAGATAATCACTTCATTTGTTTTTCCTGATTCCTGTATTTCCGTGAGAGGGTAAGCAGAGGTATTAAATCCATATTTCATAAACTTTTTTTGGTGGAGCAAACCCACTACCAATTGCCAACAATCATCAATATAATACTTTAACTCAATTTTGATACTTAGAATTTACATAGGTACAGCCGCCTTCAGTATTAGATTAAAAAACTCCAAGCTATCGACTACCGTATCTCTAAAATTCTATGTAAACTAATAAAAAAAACATTAAATTTGTCCTTTGAAATCTTTTTTTTATGTCGGTCACGTCAATATGACTTCATCTCGCCTGATGGTAAGCTAACAGCTAACACTGAACCTGAAGATTACAAAATGTTTATCTAGATGACACAGTAGTAGCGAACCTGACTACTCTACATGATCGAGGTATCAAGTTTGATTCTAGTGTTAGCCTAAGGTATAACGGAGTCAATTTGATGGTGGATAGGTCGTGAAAGTGTTTAGTGAATACAGAGAGTCGTCGTTATTTATCCATCTCTGCCTATCCCTTTTGGTTATGTTATGTTTTTGTGTAACTTGGATAGGTTATGGCTATGTATGTATGTTCAGTACCTTACGTTGCGGACTGTACACTGTGCATGGTAAATTATTAATGAAGGCCAGACTAATTAATGATATGCAGGTCAAAACTCATACGTAATTGATGAATTGCTATTTTTGCACTTAGTTGTAACTAGCTGTTGCACGCGGCTCCACCCGAATGACATTCTGATCCCGTTAGTGCAACCCATGGGGACCTGTTCCGGGGATAAAAAGTAGCATACCTTGTCTTCCAGGTTATAACTTATGCCTGTGCCAAATTTTGTTCAGATCTGTTTGAGCTTTGAGTGATAAATATTTTCCTTAACGTTTACATTTATAATAATACTAGCTGTTGCCCGCGGCTGCGCCCGCGTGGATGCCGGCTATCGCGTGGATGTCGGTTATCGCGATCAAACATAGCCTATGTTCATTCTCGAGGTCTAATCTACTCCTATACCTACCAAATTTCATCAAAATCGGTTCAGCTGCGGTTCAGGCGTGAAAGCGTAACAGACAGACAGACAGACAGACAGACAGAGTTACTTTTGCATTTATAATATTAGCATGGATTAGTAGGCAGTAGGATAGAAGGTAGGATACGACTAGTTTCTGTCCTCGGGTACCTTCACCTTTGTCGCAAAAATCGCATTATTCCGAAATAAGAAGTAACTGTCCTATCTTGTACTTCGTAATATAAGTTATTTCTAAGCCAAATTTTAATAAAATTGATTTAGTAGTCTTTGCATGGTGTGGTAAAAACAAATGGAACGGATATACTTTCGGATGATACAGTAATTTCACTGATTTGGAAATCTGATCTAGTTCCCGCTGTCAATGGAAACCAATTCCAGGGATGAAAAGTAGTCTATGTATTATCTCAATAATAAATCTATCCCTGTACCAAACTTCAACCAAATCCAAACTAGGGTAGGATAGGATCGGATCGTTATCGTGAAATTTAAGTAAATTCTATCCCTGTGCCAAAATTTCAACAAAAGCGGTTTAGCAATCTCATGTAAAGAGGTAATAAACAAATGAGTCGGAGTTACTTTCGCATTTATAATTATGTATTTAAATAGCACACGTACGCGAAAAATTCTTGATGCAACTGCGCCATTCCCTCATACGCATATTCAAAGTACGAAAGCCCTTTATTCTTCAAACAAAGGATTATTTACTAACCCAAGGTCGGTGTCATTATGATGTATCTAGTACTAAGCCCTTCCGCGTCGCCCTCATATTAGTGCAAACAAAGAGCTATGAAAGTTGTGACTCATATGAGCCTTAATTATGGCACAGCAATTACCGAGTTATTGTTTTTGCAGACAGACAGACAAGTTTGGGTTCCGTGATGTAAATGAGATGTGAAGAATTTTAATTAGTACTATGTTTTGCACGCGGTTTCACTCGTGTATGACAAGTAAAAATGTTGTATCTCCAGTTTTTTCAGACTTTAAATTTCTTTATTTATTATTCTTTACTACGGTATCCTTATTAACTAACAAATACCCGCGGATTCGCGTGCGCGGAGTTCGGTCATTGTTTTTTTATCATATCTACGATTCTGCTTAACCAATTGCAAACAAACATACGAAAAATTTTAGGTCTGACCAAGACCTTTCTAATAGAAAAAGTTTCATCAAAATCCGTTCAGTAGTTTTGCGTCCATCGACAAACCAGACAAAATTTCACAAAAAAAAATTTTTTTGATCAGAATGTCAGTTGTTAGGTTAATAATTGATTTTTTTGATACTATTAAGCCAATATGGTAGCGTCATCTTTTAGGTGAAAGACGAAAGTATCATCAGAACTGACTAGTTTTAAGCTACTTAATAACAGATGCCTCTACAATTTAACTTCGAAGAAGTTTATAAGAGACATTCGTTAGCCATAAAGTTATAACTTATGTATTATTAAAAATGACAATCTATCTCTGTATCAAATTCCAGCCCAATCCATCTGCCGTTTAAGCGAAAACATTCAATAAGTTTCACAGTTGATATTTTTAGGAAATAGTATGGTGGTGCTAGTTATATTAATTAAACTAAATATTAAGTGCATATCCGTTCCCTGACTGTTATCCTTAATCCTATGTTCATATTCGCATACCGCTTACCTACATTCCTTTATGCACTTAATTAATTTAATTATACTGAACCACAAGTAAAAACTAATCATGAATTCAAAATGTGACCTAATTTTAAATTTCAATACCGCGTAAAGCGTCCACTTCCACGATAGCAGTTAGTCATCAAGTGATTCATTGTGGCGCCTTTTATATCCAGATTGCTACGAAATCATAATTAAGCGCCGCACAATATGTGCCTAACTTCGTCTATTAATTGAATTACACAAACAAAATATTTTAAATGTAATTTTTCCGCCCTACAGAAGACCGCAGCCACAATAACCATCGTGTTGTGTTCCCGCCGGTAAGTAGGGTAGCCAGAGCTCACTGTACCCCCCTTCCCCCAGCTCTGCCCAGCCGTGTGTGATACCCTTGGTGTTGGACACGTCCATAGGTCACGGTGACCGCTTCCCAGCAGGTGGGCGATAAGCTTGTATGCCACCTACGTAGTGAGTATTAAAAAAATTGACGACTGTGAAATTAGGTTTGTTGATCCAATTGTCTGCAACTGGCTCGTTTGGAACCGAAAAACAAAAGGAAAACCGCCCTCCCCATTATTCCAATACCCCCCTCTAATCCCCTCTCCTCCCAAACTCCCCAGCGTTAAGGAGTTTGGGAGGCCTCCAGGGTCGGCAGCGTCAGTGTGACACACCTGATGTTGCACACGTCTAATAGGCCGTGATGACCGCTTCGCATCAGGTGGGCTGTGTGCTTGTCTGCCACCTAAGGACTATAAAAAAATAGGTCAAATGTGGGTGTTGTACTCCTCTACCTACCCCTTTTAAGACTTACAAGTATACACCTAGCCTAGTCTAAGGATGGTCTCTTTACATCCAAAATTCAATAGGTACAACTCGTTCCTCCACAATATCTCAATTATTTATTTATTTTATTTATTTATTTATTTATTTAACCAACTTATACTTACAGCTAGCTAGTCATATAAGTTATAGGTCACATACATAATTTCTCATTAGACTCATTGATCACAACCGTAATTATAATAATAACAATGTTTCAATTATATTATAGAAGCAAAATACTTCAGCAAGCCAAATACATCAAATCTTACTTAGTACATCAAATCTTACAATTGTGTGTTAGCATTAATTAATTAATTTGTAAGTGACTTGTAAAACTAAGACAAAGGTATATAATTACGACGGACGACGCTTAGAACCAAACTAAATAGTAAGAGATTAGCAGTTAGTTCGTGACAAATATGTCCCGATAATTGCAGTGTAGCTAGACGCGGCTGTTTACTTCAAGCCTGTGATTCTGTCAGGGCTGCCACACATTGTATTAATTTTTTTTTGGAAAAGAAAAAGGTAAGAAATAGAAAAGACACGCACAAAGACAGAACAACTTACATTTAACTTTAATTCTAAACACGTGCTCATTGTGCGTCCCTGAATGTGGTCGTTACCTTAGCATAATTTTTGCCATACTCTGTGCTGGTTTTCCGGTGGCACCAATACGATATGCGTATTTACAAATTTAATGCTTTATTAGCCCAGCGCTTACATATAATTGGGCTAAAGGAACTTTCAGGTGGACGAATTTTGAAAACGATCATCGTATTCTTCTTTAACCCAACATACACACCATGTTTGGGTCGAAAAAGCTTTTATGGAGACAAATTTGGTGCACAAGAGCCAGATAAATGTGGGTGTTGTTACTCCTCTACCTACCCCTTTTAAGACTTACAAGTATACACCACTAGCCTATTCTAAGGATGGTCTCTTTACATCCAAAATTCAATTGGTACAACTCGTTCCTCCACAATATCTCAATTAATTTGTAACTTGACTAGTAAACTAAGACAAAGTATATAATTACGACGGACGGCGCTTAGAACCAAACTAAATAGTAAGAGATTAGCAGTTGGTTCGTGACAAATATGTCCCGATAATTGCAGTGTAGCTAGACGCGGCTGTTTACTTGAAGCCTGTGATTCTATCAGGGCTGCCACACATTGTATTATTTTTTTTTTTTTGAAGAAGAAAAAGGTAAGAAATAAAAAAGACACGCACAAAGGCAGAACAAGTTACATTTAACTTTAATTCTAAACACGTGCTCATTGTGCGTCCCTGAATGTTTACCTTAGCATAATTATTGCCATACTCTGTGCTGGTTTTCAGGTGGCACCAATACGATTAGCATGTTTATAAATTTAACGCTTTTTTAAAATTGTTGAGCTAAAGAGCTTTCAGGTGGACGAATTTTGAAAACGATCCTCGTATCGTCCTTTAGCCCATCAAATACACCATGTTGGGCCGAAGAAGCTTTTGCGGAGACAAAATTGGTGCATACGAGCCAATACGAGCCCATAATATCCTTTTCTAGCACAACACGTAAGCTATTTTGAGGCACTTTTTCTAGTGACTTCAGTGGAACAAGATTGTAATTATTATTATTATGTACAGATCTTCAAGGTATAACAATGGTAAACGGTATGAAAACTTATGAAACACGATCAAGAAATCGTTAATCTTTTTAAACTAGACACAACTTATTAAACACATACTAGAATCCTACTTTTTATACCTACCTACCCCTTTTCGTACTCTGAACATCCATTTCAATTTTTATTGGATTCTATAAACAATTTCTAGTAGTTCGATCTTAAAGATTTCAAAGTAAACAAAGATCTCGAGAGTCGCGATACGGCACGTTACAGTCTGCGCGTGCCAAATATGAATTTTGGGTATACTCCGCTATGCGAGCTACTATGACCTTTATTTGTTAGTAGAAAAAGTCGCTTTTCGTTTAGAATAAATAGTAGTTACTAGACTTGCAGAATTCCAGAGATTGTTGAGGTGGCACTGAATTTACCTACATATTTGTATTTTTGTGATGGCATCAAATTCATAACTCAGATAAAACATAAGTATGCCTACAGGCATTACTTGACCTCTCAAATCAATCCAATTGGACACGAACCGACTGTCAGATGTCTCGGGTCTTAAATTACCAGGTTAATATAGGGTTAACCAATAAGGCATTTCCCTTGCACCTGCTGACCACAATTTGACTAAAATTTAAAGATGACCCATCGAATCCCGGACAGGGAGGGAGGAGGGAAATATTACGGAACCACACCGGCTTGGTCTCTAGGATGACAGGCTTAAAATCTGAGGCTACTAAATATAAATAAATAAATATTCTACGACATTCTACATATCGCTCTCCACACCTAAAGTAGGCTTAGCTTAGCTAGCTTGTGTTATGGGTTCTACAATGCGGATAAACATACTTATAATTATCTACTTTTTTTGTAAATACATATGTACATATTATACCTACATAGAAGCACCACCAGACCAATGGAAATAGACATATTCATGCATACAAATGTTTGCACTGAGCGGGAATCGAACTTGCGCCCCCGACGTAGCAGTCGAATGCACTACCTACCGCTTCGCCACTGAGGCTATCAACTACTACTCAGATTTTTTCTTCCTTCAAGTTTTTAGATAAAATTCATAATATTTCTTGAGTATCTTTTTCAGTAGTTGCGTGACAGCCCTACGCGCCGTCGTTCCCGGTCTTTACTTTTAATCTCTCTTTATTTTCTGTCCGTACAAGAAAGTGTTGCGTATTTGTCTTTTGTGTAACGACTCTACCCGACTGGAAACAAGAGATTGTGTCTCTTCACAGACAGTTATACTGTTTTAATCTATATCGGTGATGTAGACTTACTCAACTGAGATTCGGTAGACTTTTTATCGTTTGTTTTAGTTAGAAATGGGACTCTGGGCCGGTTTAAATTGAGAACGTGGAGTTAGTTAGTCGAATTGTTATGTCGTCATAATCGTAAGGAACTCCTTTGTTGCGTATTGTGAAGTTTAAAAAAAATTTGTGCTTGTAGTGCAGAAGTTTGTTATCTATTCAAGTAGGTAAAGGAAAAACGGTTAACTACATTTTTGTTTGCTTTCTGTTAGCTGATTTCGTTTTTTTGTGTAATAACTATAGACGAGCTTTAGTGTTATAGAAAAAATGTTGGAACCATCTTTCCCCTCACCATTATCTGCCGAACGTAGGCCAGAGTCCGTTCTCCTACTTCTCCTTTCCATGCTTTAGTTTGGTTGTTTTTACCAGAGCGACTGCTATCTGAACTCCCAATCCCCAGAGAAAAGCTAGCACCAGAGCCACATCCCATTAACCAGCAGGTATACCTACTAGCTTGCAAGTCTCCCCCAATCCCCATCGCCAATCTCCTCCCCCCCCCCCCCCCCCTAAGCCTCCCAACTCTCACTGGATGGCTCGGCAGCGTAAGTCCATCGGTCCTGATGTTGCACACGTCCATAGGCCAAGCCAATGTGACCACTTCCCATCAGGTGGGCTGTGTGCATGTCTGTCATCTAAGTAGTATAAAAAAAGAAAGTGAGGTTGCTTGAAATGTGTGGCCCTGAAAATCTTGATACATCCAGTTTTCTCCCTCATTTACGCCTCTAATTTTCGAAAATAATTTTCACCTAAAAAGTGACTATACTTACCCATCTATACTAATATCATAAAGAAGTAAAGTTTATGTGTTTGTATATTTGTTAAATTCTAAGGGGTAATCTCTTATTATATAATCGTGTTAAGACTTAGTGTGGAATCCTTGTTCACACAGAAATCCACTACAGTGACACTTGTACTCCGCTATAAACAGCAGTGACCCACGAAAATGCCGTCCAAATGTCACCTGTAAGCTATTTAGTACAGTATTGTGCCCAACTCCCGAGGGAGAAGATGGGCAAATGGTGCAATCTGTTCGCAATAGACGCAGGTTTTGAAACACAATTTTGTATGTATAATCTTTTTTTGGCGTACATTGTGAGAAGCCTATGTCCAGCAGTGGATTGCAATAGGCTAATTTGATTGATTGATTGAATCTTTTTTTTAAAGGTTTGAAAGGCTTACTTAGTAGTGTGTTCCCTCTAGCAAAAATTACTACTAACTACTACTACTACTACTACTACTACTAGAAAAAAAAGCAAGAGCCACCTACGTAGTATAAAAAAAATATGTTGCGGGTTCAAATCCTGTTGTAGATGTTATTTATTACGACTTTTTTTTAACTTGATTAAGTCTAATGTTGATACTTATTCACGCTAGACTTGAAGACTTCCAGGTTATAGCTTTAAAAAAACACAGACTTGCTAATACTGCCTTTTTACACCTTCAGGGGGCAGACAAGCACACAATCCACCTAATGGGAAGCAGTTATGTAACCCACAAACGTGTGCAACACCAAATGCATTACATTCACACTGCCGATCCTGTAAACCTTCTAATGCCCTTCTTGAAAAACACCATCTTTGATTTCTAATTTTCCTAAATTACTTCTGAATGTTTCGATGCAGAATCTATAACTGGCCAACACTTTGTCTGGTATTCACCAAGTGTCGTAGATCTCTGTAATCTTGATGTACAGGAGTCACATTAAGTGTAGGTGTGATTAATCAAAACAAAAAGAAAATACCTGACACAAAAAAAAATACAGCTTCATACAGTGTTTTCAAGCGAAAATCCCCTTAATTAGTATCAGAAATAAGGAAGAAATTCCTTTCCATTAACATTAAGTACCATTAATTGCGGTAATGGACACGTTTTGGCTCAGTTTCATTTGGCCTTGGAGTTGAGATTATGTTAATGAAGAATTATTCAAAATTAAACCTTATTTATATGTGCTTAAAGCGATTAAAATTGAATATTATATGTGTGTGTGTAAAACTTGACAGTTGTTCAGTTTATGACGACATATTTAAGTTTGTGAGACAGTGAATTAGTATTTTGCGGGATTAGTGTCTGGTTTATATAAATGCATGTTTATTACAGCTTTATGCGGTATGGTCAAGGGATTATTCTATTGTTTAGTTATAATTAATTCCGCTTTCGAACCGCTACAGGAGGTAGGACACGACGGTATCTCCCGTTTTATTAGCTCGACTGGAGTAGTACCTCCACTCTACAGAAGACCGCGGTCATAATAACCATCGTGTTGTGTTCCCGTCGGTAAGTAGGATAGCCAGAGGTCACAACTCCCCCCCCCCCCCCCCCGCCATCTCCCCAATCCTCCCCTCTAACCCCGACCAAACTCCTCAACCGTCAAGCTGAGGGCTGCCACTGTAGCACTATCGTTGTATGTAGTAGTGACCCCCGATCCTGAGACTTTGCCTTTAGCTTTCCATCAGACGAGGTGCAGTAATGTCAACATGTCTTATGTTAAAAAAAAATGTTAATCACGCTTTCACGGCTAAACGGATCTGGCTGAAATTTGGTAATTTAATTTGGCTATCTATTCTGGTAATATGTTTCCATAGGTAACGGGAACAGGATCAAAATAATTCAACGCTGGTGAAGGAAATTTTAAAATCTTAAGAAAAAAGTCTCAAAATCCAATCACGTATTTTGCAAGTTATGGCTATATCCGTAGATGTATTGCCCCATCCCCGCAACATTTATGTCCACAAATTGCAGCCTGTAAATATTGTAGCCTCAACAATAAAGCTAATGGATTTACCTACGTACTATAAGGCTATTTATCGTAAATTGCCCATCAAGGTCGCAGGTCAGTCACCGCGTCTGGCGGCTTGCACCTACAGTCTGTGTGCACGTCCTGAAGCCATGAAAGAGACTCTGCTCTATATTTGAAGGCATATTGTGAATGATAACTCCAAATTTAGCTCAAAAAGTGAAGGGCAGAAGTAGGATACGATGGTATCTCTCGTCAAACTGTAGTACCTCCACCCTACAGAAGACCGCGGCCATAGTGTTTTATTCCCGGCGGTAAGTAGGGTAGCCAAGGCTCACAATTCCGTCGTCCGCATTCCCCAAAATTACCATCTCCAAACCCCCCAAACTTCCCAACCCTTCCCCCGTCTAGGGTCGGCAGCGCGAGTGTGACGGCCCTGATGTTGCACACGTCGATAGGCCACGCTGACCACTTCCCATCAGGTGGGCCGTGTGCTTGTCTGCTACCTAAGTGGTATAAAAAAAAGAAAATCCGGTACGGCAATTATGATAGATGGCTACAGCATCGCTCCAAGACGTCAGAAATGGTAACAGACAATACACTTGATTACAAAGAACTATTGATTAGAATGACTCAGGAATATACCGAATAATTTGAATCAAGAAGTCCTAGGAAAATTAAACTGTCTTGAAATTAGCATCGAAATTAATAAGAAGTAAATTGGAGGAGTTTGAAATCCACTTCACTCTTTGGCAAACGGGAGATAATAGACACAATACGCTCAGGCTGTGGATTAATGATAATGCTGTGATTTGTTCAAGCAACTACGAGAAGTATGAGAAGTAGCCTAAGCGAGAAGTAATCCTAATCAGAAGTCAAGTGGCCATAATGAGAAGTAGTCCATTAGCGAGTCGGTTGCCATAGTGAGAATTAGCCCTTTTTTTTTCTTTTTTTTTTATCCAAGATTAACGTTTGACCTCAATCTCACCTGATGGTAAGTGACGATGTGGTCTACGATGAATCACGCTTGCCTAGAAGGAACCTATTCACTCGTGACTTGAAAGCCCTAATGCGCTTAAACCGACAGACCAAGGAGAATTTAATGTGAGTAACGCTAACCATGTAGCGCAACTGAAGGTTCGGCGTAACAAAACAGTCAAGTGTGTGTTTAGTGGGACCACGGAAAAGTTTTGTCCCACCGGTGGGACACTACAGTGGGACCACGGTTCATCATCTTCCTGCCCTCGTCCCCATTATTTGGGGTCGGCGCAACATGTCATTCTCCGCCATACATTCCTGTCCGATGTCATCTCCTCAGTCACTGCCTTCCTTTCCATATCGTATATATTCTCATATTCTGATTCTGATTCACATTCATACTTTGAACCTTTTTAACAACAGGAGGGAAAATAACCCTTGAGGATCCTTAGAAATTCCAACTCCGTAATTAGTTTCTCGCTTCGTACCTCTGTATCGGTGTCTCGGCGTCTGTACATACGTATAAACATCAATCGAGCTCGGCATCCAGACGCCTGCGATATTTAAATTTTGAGACTGGCGTTTATGGGCATTCTGCTGAACATTTCCGACGGATAGAAAGTGGATGGGATTTTTAACTTAGGTTTTATTGGTTGGAGAATGCCGTTTAGGGAATATTCGTTTAACAAACTGACAGTGATATACTTTTTAGACTAAGTAATAACTAGTTATGTAATTTTTCTATTACTAGTTACATGTTTTAGGAATACTTAGAGCCGTATATATTTAAATGGATAGGATGTAGAGGATGCAATCTAGACATTGGTTTATATGAGGTAGGACACGACGGTATTTCCCGTCCAAGCCGAGCAGTCCGTCTGGGGTAGTACCTCCGCCCTACATAAGACCGCGGCCATAATAACCATCGTGTTGTGTATCCGGAGTAAGTAGGGTAGCCAGAGCTCATGTTTCTCCCCTCCTCAAACCCCCCCAAACTTCCCACACCTTCCCCCTCCAGGGTCGGCAGCGTGAGTGTGGCACCCTGGTGTTGTACACGTCCTGTGGTCTCGGTGACCAGTTCCCATCAGATGGGCCGAGAGCTTGTCTGCCACCCAAGTAGTATAAAAAATATAAAAAATTTTTGGTCTTGATATATTTTGTCATTAATGAAGTTGGGTACAGTTTTTCTGATTTTGAGCTGTGTTGTTGACTTTAAGTCAAGAGTGAATAGGTTCAACCACATCATCACTTACCATCAGGTGAGATTGTAGTCAAACGCGAGCTAATCGACTATAAAAAAAATCTGCCGAAATAATATTTACAAAATTATGTCTATTATACGCCTCTGCCTACCCTACCTACGAGTACATGAACAGGCATGTTTAATTTGAGCAAAATTATATTAAAATTTATATTATAACAGATAATAAAGATGGCTATTAATTGAAACTGCTGAAATGATATCATTTTGGACGAAAATGAGTTTTGTTTTCGGCCTGTTATTGAACGTGTAATGGCGCGGAATGATTCCGTGCTGAAACGTGGATAGATAGATAAGTAGTACGAATGACTGGCGATTTGTAAGGCGCGTTAATATTTAGGTTATGTTTTTAAATATGAATGTTGGAAGACTTGGAATTCTTTACCAGCGCATGTGTTTCCTTCCTCCATATAGTCCCGAGGCCTTTAAGCGGGGCGTGAAGAAGCATTTGATAAGGCCGTCAAGCTGAGGGCCGCCACTGTAGCACTACCGGTGTATGTGATGGTGACCCCAGTCCTGAGACTTTGCCTTTAGCTTACCATCAGGCGAGGTAAAGTCATTTTGACGTGCCCTATATTGAAATAATGTACTAAATAGTACCTAGATTCAGAGTGATCTAGATAACGCATGTACATGTACATTAAATAATTAGATATATAATTATATTGTCACGTCAATAAGGCTTCACCTCGCCTGATGGTAAGCTAAAAGACAAGACATTCAATCAGGTAGGCCGTGTGCTTGTCTACCACCTTCTTTTTCTTCAACCTTTAATCCTAGTCGTATCGCACTCACCTCGGAGTCTGGGGTCCGCTTTACCAGTCTTAACTGCGGATTTGGCTTGCCTGCCACCTAAGTAGTATAAAAAAAAAACACTGCTAACGTTAATATGGTGGTAGGAGGCTTTCACGGGAAAAAATAACAAGTACTGGTTTGTAATATCACTTAGCTACCGTACTTTTAAAATTGAAAATCAAGTAGGTTCAAATATTATGTCAAAATTATCTTTCTCCTGTAAGACCTAAACAAACTCACACCAGTTCGAAGTCTGAACGAAATGTGCTATAACGCCACGCCTACGAATCGATACATCACATACACGTGAGCGTTATACAGGCGTACGCTTACAATTCAATACCCATGTCAAATTAATGTAAGCTATCAAAGAAACTCGATAGCTGTTGTGAAGTACGCCTTATAGGAGTAGTAAACGTGTAGAGGTGGCATTTTGAAAATAGGAATAATCTATACTAATATTATAATGAGGAAAGATTTGTACCTATTTTTGTATGTTTGTATGTTTGTAATGAATAGGCTCAAAAAGTACTGGGCCGATTTAAAAAAATTTTTAACCAATAAATGCTACATTCTTCCAATTTGACATAGGCTACATTTCATTTTGAAAAAAATTAGGGATCCTTGGAAAAACTGGAATTTACACCCGGGCGAAGCCGGGTCCCGGGTCGCTAGTATATTATAATGTTAGTGTAGATGTTCTATTTCACGAAGGCGGTTTAGATTTCATTGTAGTACAACATATAATACACATTGCTTTTAAAAATGAATTACTTGCAATGCAATTATTGTTCTAATAACTGCTAAATGAATTTCTTATGACGTGACATGAACTTTCGCACACACATGTACGCGTATTTACAAGACACAGGTACTACTATTTAATTGTTCACCCGCCTTCGTGAGATAAAATATCTATACTCGTATGAGATTTTAAGTTTTTTATAGGTATCACGGTCATAGGCCACGGTGACTGCTACCCATCAGGTTATGCTTGTCTGTCAGCAAAATTGTAGATATAAAAAGACACTAAAGTATCACGGCCCACCTGATGGAAAGTGGTCTCCGTAGCCTATGGGAGTGTGCAACACCAGGGGCGTCAAACTTCCGCTGCCGACTCTGTGAAAACTTGCCCTTCTTGAATGAGTCCATATTGAAAGAAATTTCGTGCTCGGCCCATTGGATTTTTTGCTTTTTAATTTCTGCAAAAATTTCATCGAATATTCTTGCTTCATTTTTATTTTGTATATACAAAATAAAATATTTAAATTATGAGAAAATATTAAGTATGTACAAATTTAACAAAAGTTTAGGTGTCGAAGAATTCCTCCCCATCGATGTCGACTGGTAACGTACCCAAAAGGCTGGCGGCATTGCCACGTTGGATGGCAATGCCAATTCTCTGAGCAATTTTGTATATTACCCAGAATATTACTATTACTCCGTAATATTCTTCGGTAATATTCTTCGGTTTTAATTGAACTGTTATTTTCCTACATCGAAAACACTATTCTCGTTGTATACTACAAATAATGGCACGGCATCCCATTGAAATTGTTGCTTTTGGACCAACAAGCTTCACGTATTAATTGACAGTCAACCTGTAATCCCAAATACACAGTAACAGGTATTGGAACTGTATTCATAAATTAATTTCCAATATTCAATGTATATTTCGCAATAAATGATTGCGTGTTTGAACGCGTTTCTGGGAAGTTAAGCTTTGATTAATACGAAATTGTGGGCATTGGGAATTAAACTACTTTATAATAGTATGCTTTGATAACGTATATACTATTTTAAAATAACATAACAATAACCTTGTTTTTTTATCTTGCGGAAATCCCCATGGATACCACCCCCGTCGGACATAACAATAGACTCCCTCAGGTTACATAACAATAACCTGGGAGTCTTTAAGTTAAGAGTGAATAGGTTGCTTCTTGGCAAGCGTGCACCATCGTCGACCACATCATCATCATCCATCACCATCACCTACCATCAGGTGAGAGTGTGAGACACATTGTATGTTAAATAGCTCCTCTAGTACATGAATGAAGTATATTCAATCTAAATCAATGTCAACTGTTATTTAATAACTAATGTAGCCACTTAAAGTATTACTTGCATATATGCCTTTAATGATGAAACCACACTTCGCTATTCGCTATTCGCCCTTATTCACGTGTATAAATAGAAGTAAAGAGGGCTTATTTGTGTATATTTATTCGCAGGAATATTCGCCTTAGTCACTCTCCTATGAAGAATTGTGGAGGGTTTAGCCATCTATAGGAGTTTCCTCGAATACAATATAGGCGAATAGCGAAGTGTGGTTCCGCCATAAAAGGAATATTTTACGAGTAGGCACGACGGGAAAGTACCACCACTCAATGTTGCCATTTACTGGCAGTATTTTCTTAGAACAAATACGGTGCTCTTAGATAGTGCAAGCGAGTATTGACGAAAATTGTAGACAAACAATTTCCTCCCTTTTACCGAGTAGGTACATCAACTTGAGGAAATATAATAATAGTAGGTACCTGGGCGACTCAGCTTTATTCAGAGTTTTGTTTTAATGACAATTTAAAATATTAAGACAGTAAAGCTTTGAGGTAGTGAGTAGGCCACTGTACTTTTATCATCATTATCTTAGCCTCTGTGGCGTAGCGGTAGTGAACGCGGCCGCTGCGCAGGAGGCGCGGGTTCGATCCCTGCTCAGTGCAAATATTTTTATGCATGAATATGGGTATTTGCATTGGTCGGGTCGTGCCTCTGAGAGCACGTAAAGCCGTCGGTCCCGGTTGCCATACAAAAATCTATGGCCTAGCCTTCCTTTTTTGAAGTCGGCTAGAAAAACAGGAACCTTGCCCAATATGTTTCACTAATACATACAACAAATAAATTCTCCGAAAAAAGCGTACCGGTGTAAAAACTACGCGACATACTAAACTAAATCGGGTAGCATAAACGCGGACACAATACGCCGCGATAAATGAAAATGGTCCGGAGTTCAGTGCCGGCGACGACAAAAGGCGAGTCGTAAAATAGCCGGATTAGGGGGTGGACACACTCCGACACGGTAGGGCCACGAAACATGCTTTAGAGTCTTTAAGTCAAGAGTGAATAGATTGCTTCTAGGTAAGCTCCACCTCATCTGCTAATCGAAGCACCTGATAAACAAAGAATAAGAATATGACACAGGCTTCCTTTCAGGGTTGAGTAGTCAGACGGTAGTCGCTTTCATAAAAGCCAATTAAACATAACAAGCGTACATTTTGATACTTGCCGGGGTTTGTGTTTTAAATAAATGGTGCACCTGGGCAACGGAGGCGAGCAGCGCCTCCCACTCGCCACGGGAGACGCTGCTGCCTGCGGCCAATCCGGCCGGGGAGGGAGTGGCCTCTAGAGGGCTGCTCCGAGGCTCTCCACGTGTCCATCTGACTAGCAGACGGCACAGTGGGGAGCGAGCGGGGGGCGAGCTGATTGTCTGCGCGCCGACGGTTGGGTGACAGGACGGCCTCCTGTCACCCACGATGGCCCCACCCCCCCTTTCGGGGGGTCGAAGGGGCCATCTTAAAACCGTAGATGGCCCGGGGTCAGCTGGGGTGCGAGGGATATGCCCATTAGGTAACCTTACACCCCGGCTACTAAGGCCCGAGACGGCGTGCGGTTTTAGTCGGTTCGATCCCGACATAACCACCCCCGATGGCCGACGGGGGTGGTATCCATGGGGATTTCCGCACGATAAAAAAAAAAGGTATTCTCATATATACATACATACAAATAATGCCTTTTTCCTATTAGGGTAGGCAGAGACAATATTCCATTATAATAATAGTACTCTGCGAAATACTACACAGCGCTATCTAGATACCAATAAGCAATTTTTGCGGGTGCCGGGATTGTTCAACTTTTCTTGAGATCCATTAGGTGCCTTACTTAATGAACCAGGATCACATTCATATTCTTAAGATGTACTGATTGTTAGTTCACTACCAATCAGTACATCTTAAGAATATCTGTGCCCGTAGCCAAGTGGAAAAAGTCTAACTGCTATCGAATCGTATCGAATAGAATAGATTAGGTCGACTAATCACACTCCAGTGCCCGTAGCCAAGTGGCAAAAGTCTAACCGCTATCGAATCGTATCGAATAGAATAGATTAGGTCGACCAATCACACTCCAGTGCCCGTAGCCAAGTGGAAAAAGTCTAAATCGCTATCGAATCGTATCGAATAGAATAGATTAGGTCGACCAATCACACTCCAGCTCGTGATTCCGCCGCGGCGCGCGCATCGTACGCCGGCGACGAGCTTGGATGTGATTGGTCGACCTAAACGTTTCTATTCGATTGTGATTTACGCTACGGAATACACTGACATTTGTCTACGGGGCCTGTAGTAGGTGAAATTGATTCACATCATAATCGCGTCACCAAGTATAAAACCGCTACCCTCTCCTCTTATGAACCTCTAACTTCGTGGCCCCAACCTAATTCCCTAAAACTTGCACCCAGAGCCTATAGCCACCAACTATTGGCGGAACTATAAAACTGAGGCGCAATAAAACTAGTCCCTTTACTCGCATGCATACATCACTAATGACGTTTGGCATACATTGCGCGTTTACTGCGAAACATAGAACACAGCCTTGAATGTGACTGTTAAATTTAGAATACACTTGTTTTTTAGGAAACCCGACATAATTTTAACGGTATCCTTTCGCCAGTCTGCTGGAAGAAATTTCTTGAGAAATAAGTAGGTACCATTGTTGCCATGGTTTCCACCATCCATTTTCTGTAATTTTTTAATTCACGGGCAGTACCAATGTGAATTTCATTTGTGGAATTTATATGTGCTAATCACATGATTTACCATCTGCTAATAAAAAAGGAAAAATATAGTGAGGAAACCCACATGTCCTAGAAGAAATTCTAAGGACATGTCCGATCCACCAACCCGCATTTGGCCAGCGTGTGTGGATTAAGGTGTAAAGCCGTTTGCTCAGATAATAGGGACCCTGTGAGTGTGGTATATGACGGTACCTGGAGAAAAATAATATAAAAAATGTCGAAAATGTGCGGGTAGAAGAAGAACCGGCTACCTCACGGACTCGACGACAACGGAGGGCGTGCACGGCTGAGACAGTCAGCTTGTGAACACGGCCGGTGTAACCTGGTCGAAACGTCAGACATTCCAAAGGTATGTATATACCTATACCATGATCGCGTTAATTCCCGTTTACATATATACTCATACAGATCGGTCGCAATGGCTACCATTACACCATAGAATTATCAACTTCACCTTAGCGTACTAAACTTTATTTTATACTCTAAAATCCGAATTACATTTTCTATTTCTCCTAGATTTAAATAACTTTTCACGGAGCGAGCAAAGTCACGAGTAAACGTTAATTTAATACGTACTAAGCCGTCAATGTATGGCGCTCAGTAGATATGAGAGATATACAAGGTTTTACTGCAGGATCCGCTCGTTAACTGAGGTGCAAAATATTTGATAGCGGCGGTTTACGATTTCAACATAATTACGTTGTCTATTGTCTGTGGGATTGTTTTTTAAATGGGCTTTTTATGTCCGCCATTTAAACGTCACGATTTTATTGTTGGTATATTGTATGGGTTGTGTGTTATGATTTATGTATAGTGTGGGGCGAGCACGAAATTATATTCAAATAGTAAGTGTTTGTAGCGAGAGACTTCTTCTTCTTTCGTGTCAATGAATTACTTGTCTTCAAATTATTCGGGCATAAAATTCTGCCATCTTGACCGCGCTACCAGTGGGCTTGTTAAGATCGTCTTGACTGCAGGGAGTAAAGGCATAAGTGGCAGGAAAGTAGGTGTGTCATGGACTGCGAGGGACTGGAGACAGTTGATATACCTAATATCGCGATCTGGTCAATAATATTGATGATTATATTGACGTGCAACCACGATATTACTTTTTTTTTAAGTTGGTTACGTCAACATGACTTCATCTCGCCTGATGGTACGACGACAATCACCTGATTGTCGTCGCAGCACTGCGTGACAAAGCGCAGTATATTGGTTTAGACTACGCAAATACCCACTAGACCCACAAGGGCCACAAGTGCTGCGATAACCATCACCTCAACATGCCTACCCTGGATAGCGGTGGTTGGGGGGATTGAGAAGTGGGAATTGGGAGGGGGTTGAGACTAATACTAAAACTAAGACTAATAAGTTGTTTCAAGATTCAAGATTCAAGATTCAAGATTTAAGATTCAAGAATCAAGATTGTCGCGTGCTATTAACTTTAACATATAATATTTTCTTTAACAATGACTATTTTCAATTACCATAAAATAAAGTACAGAAAACAGCTGCAATCGAAACAAATTTATTTCCATATTCATAGTAGAGCCGAGCCATAAATGTCCCGGTTGGTATTTATAGTGCTGACCTATAAACAGTACAGTCAATGAAACCTCCAAATGTACCCCAAAATGTTACAAAATAAACAAAATTTTGTTATCTAACTAATATAACCTTGCAATATTTACGTAGGAAACAGTTACCGACGATTATCGGGACAGTTAAGACAGATTTATTTCGACAATAAAAGTAAACACTGGGTGCTTTCAACCGCGCACCATTAGTAAGAGGGATTCCCTAAACGTAAGGCGTAAAATATAAGACGTAGCGATTCGCTTCCGCTTGTGCTGTCACTGAGATAGCCTCAGCTAATTGAGATTGAATGATTTGATAACCCTATTTGTATTATAATAAATTAATGTTTCTTTATTTGTTCGTTATGCGTTCCTATAGGTACCATGTAATTGATTACGTTGAAGTTTTCAGAAGTTGTTATTTACAATAATGCATTTCAGGCATTAATTACAGTAAATAATAAATAATTGTTAGTTATCGTGGAATAATATTCAAGCAAATTTGAAACGTCTAAATTAATGAAATGAACATAATGAAAATATTATGTAAATTTTTTTAATTTTCCAAATATATTTAGTAGGTACCCAAGCCTTCTGAATATAAAGAAGTAAGCTCATATTATATTATGGCAAAAAAGATGTTGCAGTAGAAATTTTATTTATTATTTAAGCCTCATACTGTTTTACATAAGTAATTCCATAAGTTTACTAAGCCAGTTCACCGCTCCGCTTATAACTTACACCATACGACGAATTACTTGATGGTAGGGCCGGAGTTTCGGTAAATGTTTTGAACTCAGCCTGCGAGAGCACAGCGGTTTGATTGTCGGAACTAAATGGGATGGACGGGGAAGTACACCAGTCCCCTGGTAGAAAGCTACTGTCGGTACATTATTTTGAATATTGCAGCATTTCGTATTTCACTTCCAGTTCATTTTAATTCTTAATACTATTAAAGTTAACTTAAGGTGCGTCCAGACTATATAACAAAGTTATATAACATGTTTTATTAGATTGGTGCAAGTTGTATAACATGTTACTAATCTGGACTCACCCTTAGATATTTCTTGCTGGGTATTTTAACTAATATATTATGAATTTGAAAATGAGTTTGTTTATTTTGTCTGCTATTCAAATGCTGGTTTAAAGAGAATGTGGTATCGAAAATTGAAAAGGATCCCCTTTTTTCATGAGGCTGTCAAGTTGAGGGCCACCATTATGTCACTGTCGGTGTACGTAACGGGCACTACCTTCCTGAGACTTTAGCTTACCATCAGGCGAGGTGAAGTCATATTGACGTGACCGAATTATATTAAAAAATATGCTGAGGTTTTTTATACCACTTAGGTGGCAGACAAGTTCTCGGCCCACCTGATGGGAAGCGGTCACCGTGGCGTATGGACGTGTGCAACACCAGGGGCCTACATAGTTTTTCAAAGAAACCCAAAAAGGACCTTGTATCGCTTTAAAGATGTGTCTGACCTAGAACAGAACTGTAGTTATGACAAGGTATTAGGAGTTCTGCTGATACTACGAAGTAAAAGCGTGAACAAGTTTCACAAGTAGGTGCTGACCTTTCGCGGCCGGTTTGCGACTGACTCATATTTATCAATTTCACCTCCACTTTCACTCAGTAAATAAACATTGTCAATAGCATGGATATATAAAACCTACGAAAGACGGAACGCGTTGAAGAATACAACTGACGGCACTAGAAAGAAAGAAAAATGTTTCTTTTGGCACAAAAAATCGTATAATAATAAACAGCATTATAAAGCACTACACACTCTCACACACTTTACTAGTCGGCCACAACGCGGCAAACTTTATGACTGCCGAGTGTACTTTATGAAATACACTCAAAAAAGTTTGACAATTAAATTTTGCCCATAACCAACCAAATTCAAATCGAACCAAATGGAAAGTACCAGTTTTCAGATAAAAAATCAAAATAGGTTCACATATTCGTAAGTTCTGAGGTAACAAACATAATAAAATACAGTGGACTTGAGAACCTCCTCCTTTTTTGAAGTCGGTTAAAAATCTTCAAAATAGGATGAGGCTTTTCGTAGTTATGAAGGGATATTATAACAGTCATATATACAAGTCAAACAACACAACTCTTATTTTAATTTTCGCGGGAATAAGCGGGTAAAACTATTTCCTATCTAGTAAGTAATATTGAGAAACTATGAACTAAAACAGTTTTGAGTTCGAACTAAAATACGTTTACATTTTATGACCGGCGAATGTACTTTATGAAATACACTCAAGAAAGTTGGACAGTTAAATTTCGTCTGTTACGAGGCAAAGTTACAGTTTTCAACGCGAACTTTTATAACTATACTGTTAAGATTATGGTTTTATCGTTGAATATTTATTTTTAAAGTGGTAATATTACTTTTCATGGTAATGAGAAATTAACTTGCTGGACTTGTGAAGTTTTTAAGATGAACAGAGAGATTGGATGCCGTAAATACATTTTCGCGCTATTTAGTCTTGAGGAGCAGGCAGAGATGAATGTTGACCCACAATATACCAGTCTATGTGCGGAGGTCTCAGCGAGTCCCTGCAATCCTTTTGGCGTGGTGATAGAGCGTCGACTGCTACATCGGAGTTCGCGGGTTGGATTCCCACTCAGTGCACATATCTTTATTCATAATATCTACTTGACTACTACATTGATCTGGATATTACTCACATGCCTATGATGACTACCAAAAAGTGTTCACATCTATGTGAAATTAATATCTATTTAATTAAACATATCTAATGAAGGTTGACATACACCGGCTCTTAGCCTAGCTAAAAATTAAAATTCGAATAACTGACAACACTAAAATAAAACTGACAAATTAAAAAATGAATTTAGACTCCATTCCAAATTCAAAATTTGTGTAACAAGCAATTTCTAGTGTGATGTGAATTTTGTTATTGGTGACCAACATTGGCTCCAACGTTAACCAAGCTGACAATCACACTAGAAGCCTTATAGAAGAGCCAATAATTATTAATCCACTCCACATTAATAACATCACTGATGAAATTTGCGTGCGTAGTCCCACAAAGGGGCTCCCTAATAAATTATTTGGTACCGCCAACATGGTATTGGAACAAATTAATAGTAACCGACTTTAATTGAATCTAAGTTAGCGAAGGCTGAATAGAAGCCACTGACTTTCAACGAATTTATATATTAGTTTAACAATTTGCTTGAGTAAAATTTGGATGGTTATGGAGATGGGACGATTTGAAAACGATATGGTTTTCGTTGTGATTGAAATTTGAGATTGAAATATGGGATTCGTTTATTTATAGTTAGTAGAGTAGGGTTTTCAAACTCACCAGCTCTATTATGGTAGCTCGTACTTCTGACTTATTACGAACTTGTAGAAATGTAATAACAACAACCAAATTATGTTTTAGCTCAAGTAATTAAAGGTTAGCTTGCTACCTATTGTTATTTACCGGGCAGACTTCGTGAGACTTTACGATTCGACTCCACCTTTCCAAAAATCCTGCATTTTATTATTTTTTAACGTTTTATTTTTCTTGTGCGAGTGTTTAAAGCAGTTTTATGCAGTCCATAATAATTCGTCCTGCAATTTAGTAGTAAAGCAACAAGAGAACATTTGAATGGGCATACACAATGGTTAAACACATGACCATAAAAGCTCTACAAAATATGTATTGAAAAACCATTAACGATTTTTTACAAGAATTTAGTTAATGAAATTATTATTTACGCGTATTTATCTAAAATTTTACATTTACCCAAAATTTCACCTTGTGAATGTTTGAGGTTTCAACCAGACAGTTTACTATATCGTTTCAATACCGTCTCTCGTAATAACCCCATTGTTCGACTCTATACCTCGATTCTCAAAGGATCCGAAGTTAGCAACTGCTGAAAGATTTCAACGTATTTCCTCGCTATTGATGTCTATATTGGTAGACCGTCGACCGTAAGTGGAATAGTTAGAGTTGCTACATTATGTAGTATTAATACTGAGTAATGCCACTTTGAGTGGTTTAAGTCTTTCGGGGTTAAAGTGACGTATGCTGTATGTATGTATGTGTGTATGTCGCTCATCGTGCTTATTATACTAAATTATGTTATTTGAGTTTTATATGATGTTTGTGATGCCTTCTCAATTTCATAAGTACAGTCAGCAGCAAAAGTAGATGATAATATTTAAATTTAAAAAATTAGCGCGACTTTTGGTAATGTTTCCGGTTCTACTCGACCAATTGCAATCACACTTATGGCAGATTTAAGTCTGACCAAGATCTTTCTAATAAAAAAAAATATCAAAATCCATTCAGTAGTTTTTGCACCCATCACAAACAAAACAGACTAGGATTCCAAAAAAAAACTTTTGTATTCAGAATCGTTCATACCTAATATACATTTTCGCATTTTTTTTTAAATATCTTAAAGATAGACACAGCTACTATAAAATTGTATTGTATAATAGTATACTTTAGGCACTTATAAACGCCATTAAGAGCTTATTTATAAGAATTTTATCAGTCTTACGCCGATTAAATGCACACAAAAAGTGTGAACTTAGGTACTTCTAATCACAATATTATCTATCAGACAGAAGCAGTGACAGTGACTGCGTCAAATACAGTGACGGTGTCAAATACAGTGAACCGTGTAATAAAGTCACCTCAAAGTATTATTAAAGTTATTTAAAGGAAATTTGAATAACACACTCGACGGCGCGTGATGCGCTCAGAAATATCGCCTTATCGCGCCTCCTGGTCCAGGAGCCAGGGTAACAAATTTACTGTGCAAATAATATTTATTTGAATCTAAACTAATATTATAGAGCTAAAGAGTTATTTTTTTTGGTTTGAACGCGCTAATCTGGCTCGAATTAAAACAATCATTATGGATCGATCGCATCGACAGAGGTTTATAGACTATGTATCATCACGCTACTATCTAAGGGAGCGGAGCATTAATAATATAAGTCAACAAATCGAGCAAATTTTCATATTTATTTTTTTTTACCTATACATACATTACCTATTAAAAAAACGAATTAATAAATAACGGTATATGGATTAAACAGGTGCCGCGGGGTCGGAGTTATAACTAGTAAGTAGTAGATTGTAAAGCTAAAGGGTTTGTTTTGTTTGTTTGGTTGAATGCGGTAATCTCAAGAACTACTGGTTGGGCGATTTTCTGTGCTGAACGCAGGAGACTTTGGTCTCTGTGAGTCCAGAGAGCAATATAAAAAAACACTGCTTACGGTGACGTATTCATCGCAGTACCAGGGTATCAGAAATGTACAGAGTTATGTTAAACAGGTAGTACAAATACCGGCAAGTAAATTGGCCAAACGCGTCATATGCGCAAAGGTCGATTTTTAGGTCCCCTTTAAGGTATGAGCGGGTCGCGGGAGACGCGGAATCAGATGTCTCCGAGAGACGTCTTGTAGCGAATCAACGTTCCGTTCGTTCGTACTTTGAATCATTTGATTGGCTCAAAGTGCACGATGCGCGAACTTACCCCAAACCTGGCCAAGTTACGTGCCTGTATCTGTACCAGGGTATCAGAAATGTACAGAGTTATGTTAAACAGGTAGTACAATAAATCGCGTCATACGACACAAGCATTAATAGCGTGCCACCCCGGGCCTACACAGCGATTCAATGGCCAACTAATTTTACACACGCGTTGCCAAAGCCTTTGAGTTTTGATATTGACGACACAAACCTGTCACATACAGTCAATAGGGTTGTGCAATTTATTTATTGATTTTGTTCAGTTTGATTATATATTTTTTTATATTGACACGTCAACATGACCTCACCTCACCTGATGGTTAGCTAAAGTTAAAGTCTCAGGATCGGGAGTCACCACTACGTATACTGATAATGCCACAATGGCGGCTCTCAACTTGACGGCCTCATCAAATGTTTTTTCATACCTAATACCCAACCTAAGACCACTTCCCATCAGGTGGGCTGTGTGCTTATCTGCCACCTAAGAAGTATGAAAAAATACCTGTGTCATTTTCTAGTTTTCTGTTCTGAATGTACAGGTTTGAAAGAAATTTTATTCCGCGCACGCTTAAGCTGTGGAATGATCTCCCTAGCGACTACAATATGGGGTTCTTCAAGAAGGGCATTAGAAGGTTTTTGCTGGGTCGGCAGCGCGAGTGTGATGCCCTTGGTACTGCACGCGTCCCTAGGCCACAGTGACCGCTTCCTATCAGGTGGGCCGTGTGCTTGTCTGCCACCTAAGTGGTATAAAAAATCAGTTATTAAATTCAATTTAGAGCAACATCAACAACTATAAAATAACTCCTTAAAATAAGGAGTAGATATAAAACAAAAGTTCGCGTCGCAGTTAATGACTCAAATTATTATACCTTTGGGGCTCATTGTAAATTCCCATATAACGAACCCCTATTACGCGCGTACGTAAACGAACGCAAGTTGCTAATACAGACATTGAATGCCCACGGTAATCTCGACCTTACTCCTAATAGATTAATGATTAACTTTCGGCGATTGTATTTGTATGGGGTATTTAACTTTTATGGGGTGGGCGACTTACCTTCATAAATGCCAATGACATAAAGTATATTTTGATGGGGAAGCACTGTCCATAAAGTTATTGGGGATATTAATATGAAATTGCATAATTATATTATGGATGGGTGTAATAAAACATGGGGTTCAAGTTACCTGCGATGGGATATGATTTAAATGATAGTAATAGACTCAGTGGCGTAACTATACCATCTGGGGCCCGTGGCAAATTCTGTTGATGGGGCCCTATCAGTAAAAATCGTCACGTTTTGTACTTAGTTTAATTTTAATAAACTTTGAGATTTTCAGCGTAAACAAAACCAATGTCAAAAAAAATAACACAAAGAATACGCAGTCAGTACCTAAAGCCCTTTTTTACATACATACATACATACCTACATACATACATACAAATCACGCCTGTTTCCCATTGGGGTAGGCAGAGACAACATCTTTCCACTTGCTACGACCTTAGCATACCCCTTTCGCTTCTTCAACTTTCATATTTTTTTTCATACACGCACTACTCTTGACCTAGGCCTTTCTCCAAAACGTCTTGGATCTGATTAAAATATGTACGCCTAGGTCGGCCTTTACCGGGTTGCCAATTCACCCTCACCTCATATAGGTATGTTTTGTCAATCTTCTTTCATCCATCCTCTCTACATGTCCAAACCATCTAAGTATCCCTTTCTCTAGGTATCTTGGTCACTACATCTTCAACTATACCGCAACAGTCCCTTATCACACTGTTCCTCACTCGGTCCATCAGCTTTACTCCAGCTATCCTTCTTAGACTTCTCATTTCTACAGCATTCAATCTACTTTCATGCTTCTTCTGCCACACCCAACATTCACTACCATACATACCCATACATCGATGTGGGAACGAGAACTCCTCTATGTACAGCAAGTCGTGCCTCTTTAGACATTTTCTGTTCTGACTGCTCATAAAATTATGCAGTGCGCCATTCACTTGATTACCTGCCAAAACTCTTCGCTCAGTTTTTTCCCTTTTTTATGGTGCGGAAATGGATACCACGGAGATGGTTATGTCGGGATCGAACGCCGTCTCGAGTCTTAATTACCAGGATGTAAGGTTACCTCATAGGCATATCCCTCGCACCCTAGCTGACCCTTTCTCGTCTCCTGTGGCGAGTGGGAGGCGCTGCTCGCCTGTGGCCAGCGGGGCAGGTTATGTCGGACTCTTACCGACTAAAACTGCACGCCGTTTAGGGTCTTCTGACGCCAGGGTGTAAGGTGGCCCAAAGAGTATTTCCCTCGCACCCCGGCTTGACCCGGGCCATTTCCGGATTCGAGATGGCCCCCTCGGATTTAGGAACTACGTGGTTCCCGTCAAGCCCCCGGAATAAGGGGCCTGCTTCTGATAGGGTGACAGGCGGCTCCACCCATCACCCCCAAGCCAGCGCTCATGGAGGACGGAGGTCGTTAGAGCTCTCCCGCCGCCGTCCGGGAGAACTCTGTGCAGCCTCTCCCGAACCTTTTCCGCCACCTCGAGCATCACTTGCTCGCAGAAGGAGGCGGCGGCCGACCACGCGTCCGCACTCGGCACCATCGCTGCGATCAGCACCGGCAGTGTGAGGACTCCCACCCCGAGGGCTGCCAGGAGGGCCTGTCTCGGCACCTCCCACGCCGCGCCGGATACTCGGCCAGCGTGTGCAGCCCTGAGTCCTCGCCCACATCGCAGTGATGGCACTCGGGCGTTGGCTCCTTCCGAATCAGACAAGTGATCCCCGAAGCACCCCTTACCAGAGCACAGCCGGTACGAGAGGCCCCCGTGAGGCCTCTCCAGCCAGTCCTCCATGACGGGTTTTACCGCCGCTACAACGGCGTGCCCCGCGCTTGGTTGCCCAAGTCGGTCCTTCCACTCCATGCCCGGGATTCCCCTAACATAGTGTTTGCTAGCTCGCCTGCGCTACCAACGGCAATGTACTACGACAAAATATTTGTAGAAACCTATGGATGCGTTCTAAAATGAATAGAAATGTGCTATTTACAGGTATTTAGATTGACGGTTTTTGACGGTCATAAGTAAAATTACTCGTCACTGGTAATATGTAGGTACAAATGTACATCTCTAAAAATGAATCAACATCTTTTTGTTGAGGTTGGTTGAAATGCTTAACCATTAACTTGAAATTGTATGGTCTTTAGTTGTCTCCCTTTAGATTTAAACAGGGCCTCGATTCTGTTAAAACAAGCTACTGTCATACTACTGACACTACAAAAAATGCCATTTAATTTTTGTCTTTATTGTTATCAGTTTAAAGTTTAAAATTACTTAAATGATATTTTGTAGAGCGAATCGAAAAGTTTAATGAACTCTTTTCTTTTGATTTTAGACTTTAACCTTATAAAGGTAAAGTCTACAATTGAATAGTATCAGTGGCATGACAGTGGTTTGCCTTTAGCAGAATCTAGGCCCAGAACTTATGAAAATATACTTTTCAAATAAAATAAAAAACTCAGGTACAATGCTAAAAAATATTTTTGCGCTCGCGGCCTCTTCGGCCGGGGCCCCCTTCGGTCGGGGGCCCGTGGCATTTTGCCACCCCTGCCACCCTATTGTTACGCCACTGGTAATAGTGGGCCAAAAGTAGTCATCCGACGTTGTTTAGCTCTCAATTTTTTCTAAATGTCGGTAGAACACGACGGTATCTCCCGTCCTAAATAGGTACTAGTTTTGTCGATCGATAGTCGACTATCGATAGTCTATCAATAGCCAACAAATCACTCAACTATCGATAGGCCTATCGATGATATCGATACTATCGATAGCTAAGAACGAGGCAATACTATACTACTACTATCGATAGTCTAGAACTATCGTTATTCTAGAACTAGAACTATCGACTGTATTGGCAGTTTTTTATTTACGAGCACTTTAACACTGAATCAATAGTATTGCCTCATTCTGAGCTATCGATAGTTTAGCTTTTCAGATTTTTTTTTTATTTATTATTACCATATTACGAATCATTACAAACATTGCTTATACATACTGAATTTTAAAAAACCACTGAGGTTTGTAAAAAAGAAAATGCAACCGATTCCACATCTATCTAACTATCGATACCTAATAAAACTATGGATAGTTCGGCAACTATACTCGATACCTCTGAGATGAGTCCGCGTCCTTATCCATTCAACTACCATATCTTTTTAATATTACATAAAGATTTCTGGGACTCGCTACGTATGTATGTGTATTACAATGTAATCCAGTGTATCAGTTCCCAGCCGCCGGCGGATATAGTCGCCGTATCTCCCAACTTCCCTGTAACAGGACACCGCACAGGTACCGTTCGCGAATAAATTCGTGTGACCGCTGACCGCTTCCTGCGGTTACGAGCCGCCATTTGCGCAGGTTTTTTTTTGTCGGACTGTACTCGATGTTGTATGGCTTTAATGAATCATATTTAATAGCTGTATAGGCAATTTAATTATTATCTAAAATCGTAAACGTGGTTTTCTTTGGAACCACACTTCGTTATTCGCCTATAATGTATTCGACGTAAATCTTATAGACGACTAAACCCTTCACAATTCGTCATATAAGAGCGACTAAGGCAAATATTCGTGCGAATAAAGCAAATATACACGAATATGCCTTACCCTCTTCGTTGTATACGTATGAATAAAGGCGAATAGCAAAGTTTGATTCCACCATTAAAATTTATACTTTCCTGAGCAAATAGAATTAAAATAGAATTTTTTTTTATTCATGATAGGCTTACGTTTGACCTCAATCCCACCTGATGGTAATTGACGATGTGGTCTACGATGAATCACGCTTGTCTAGAAGGAACCTATTCACTCGTGACTTGAATACTCACATATTATATAAATATTACAGTTCATTGAAGTTAAAAAAGTTAAATTTGCTAAGTTAAGAAACTGCTTTTAAGCGATAAGGTGTACGGTGGCCATGGATTTCATATAATTATTATAAGATTTCACATAATTATCTACAAACATTGGCCATCATACGGGCCCGCTTGACTGGTTTATCAGATCCCATCCACGCCGACTTAAATTTGGCTCAAATAGCATAGCGCGATCTATATGCATGTTTTAATAAGTGTTTTTGAAAAGCTATAAACTGGGAGTCTTAAGACCAAGAGTGACCAGGTTGTTTCTATACAAGTGTGCTCCACCGTCGACCACATCATCACTTGCCATCAGGTGAGATAGTGGTCAAGTGTAAAAGAAAGTGTACACAATATACCTACTTTATACCACGATTTTTAATTCTAGGCAAGAAAATGACATTTCCAGTGTTGCAGGTTTTTTGTATCAAATAAATAGTGATGTGGTTGAATCGAATTTTACAATTATAAGTTAATCGTGAGTCGAGATTATAATTCTTTTGTTAAATATATAAATAATTTTTTCGCGCGTTTATATAAATAAAAACATATACATACAAGATACGCGCGAAAAACATAACACTTCTTGGCAGTCGGGTAAAAAATGAATCCCTATTTCCCTTGGTCACGGCATCACGCGTAAACTGCTGGACCGATTTGGCTGAAAATTGATGAGGAGGTAGCTTAGAACTAGGAGAAGGACATAGGATACTTTTTGTCCTGCCACGGGGACAAAGTATGCCACGGGCGAAGCCGCGGGACACAGTTAGTATTCTATAAAAAATATTTCTGTCGTGTAATGTACTAGGCGAGCATAAACTACAAAGAGGTTCATTCACTGATAAAAATAAAGAATGACTAAAGTATCTAGTCTATTGATTGCCGAACATCACTATTGTAGCGGGTCACCCTTTTTTGTATCAGTGACAGTTGCACTTGTCATTTTCTTGCCTAGAATTAAAAATTGGGGTATAGTTCTATTCTATTCAAAACTTTCAACGGCAATCCCATTACTGTCAACAAAATCGCTTAACACTGCTCACACATCAACAGACTGCAAAATAAAAACATGAATCACTCCTTTTCCGCTCAAGTGATAATCCGCGAACTCACAAACGAGCACAGATACACAAGAAAACTTTGTAAACTCAACATTTCACTCATAAATTAAAACCATGTGTCACATGTAAGGCACGGTTTTGTTTAAAGCCGGGATCATGTTGCGTGTTTTGTACGAAACAAATTACAAAACTTTCCGAAAACATTTGTTTTTGAAGACGTTGTGTATTTTTCGTGAATAAAAAATGTGGCCTGTCTTATGACAGTTCTCGTAGTTTGCACACGCTTGCATTATCGATGGGGAAACTACTATCAAAAAATAAAAAAAATTACATCAATGTGCTGGCAAAGAATGGGTTACATACATACTTACATAAAATAATAGTCTTTTTTTTATACCACGTAAGTAGCAGACAAGTACATGGCCCACCTGATGATAGGGAATTACCACGGCCTAAGGATGAGCCGAGGAAGAACATCAAAAGATCACAATCGCGCTTTTGGTAGAAATCCGTATTGTGGTCGCTTGGAAAAGGTTTTGTACTTATGAAATAACTAAAACTAGTTAAAATTAGTATTTAGTACTGCAGCAAACAAGTTTGGACCTTTTGGTAAATCCATACTATCCATACTAATATAATAAATGCAAAAGTAACTCTGTCTGTATGTCTGTTACGCTTTCACGCCTGAACCGCTGAACCGATTTTGATGAAATTTGGTATAGGAGTACATTACACCTCGAGAATGAACATAGGTTATGTTTGGTCGCGATAACCGACATCCACGCGGACGAAGCCGTGGGCAAAAGTTAGTACTAAATAAATCGAAACTAACTCCTATTGTAATCATTAACGGAATACTCTATTGTATTGGAAGACATTTTAATTCCTCACCCACGATCCGTGGCACAACTTTTGTTTTAAGCTTGTAGTACGCATAGTGTTCAATGAAAAATAATTGTGTATGCAATTTAAGTTTAATGTTTCGGCAAAAACATATCAACGCAGTTAACAGCGGTATTCCTATAATGTTTTCAACACAGTGCTTATTCCCGCGAATCTTAATGAGAATGTATGGCCCGATGACAACTTTAAAACCTTATTGTTTTTCATAATAAAATGTGTATTTTAGAGATATGCTTTGTTTCTTCTCCACAGTGATGAAAAGTGGATATTTTGAGGATCATTATTTTCTCCTTGCGGTAAATCAGATACTGGTTTTACTTACTGCGACGTTTTTGGTAATTAACACTTTAATAAAGTAAATAATTACTGTAGCTGTCGTGCAGGGCTTGAAGAAGAAAGGAAAATGTTTATATGACATATTAATAAAATAAGTCGTAAAAAATAATATCATGTCTGTTTTGAAAGAGTTTTTTATTAGTCAGTGAATATGGTAGCCCGTCCCACTCGCTACTTTAAATAATATCACTATCTTATTTTATTATCGTAAGGCCAATCCCGGTTGCATTCAAAGCCTACACCTTGGAAGTCCGAATCCTGCAAAAAACCGATCCGGTAGAGAAACACTCGAGTCCGTATGAACGTACCGTACCTTTCAAATTTATTTAACTAACCCTACGTTCACGCCAAAATCATGGTCTTTGGTTCACACGGAGCCACGTTTTGCCGGATGTTTTTTCATCAGATCAGTTTTTTGCAGGATTTGGTTTAGAGGCAACAGTATTTCAATGAATGAGTTCACACATGCATTCGGTTTCAAAGACACGGCAATAAAACCGAATCTTGCTGAACTTGACTGTTTCCAGATCCGATAAAAAACAGATCCGGCAAAACGTGGCTCCTTGTGAACGTAGGGTTAGCTGTATCAGCACATTGGGGATATTAATAAAAAAATATTGGTAGGTAGGTAGTATTGGGTTAACGATCAAACCACAAAAAATTTTTTTTTGGAATCTGTATTGTCTGTTTGTTCGTGGTAGACGAGCCAGGATAGGAGGAGTAGAACTAGAAGAAGACTGAACGGCCTGGATAATTCTTACTGTTACTGCCTACCTTTGTATACCTACCTACTGATGTATACCCTTACCCATAATACAATGCCATGCCAGACAATAGGCCAACTAACGCCATACAACTTGCCGCTACAATAGCCGGAGGTTTACGGGAGCATCTACACAAATTATAGGCGTAATAAAGGTGTAAACATAAATTAACTAATCAAGACTCCGTTATACGCCGCTAGGCGGCGCCACTGATCATTAGATCGTCTGCGCCGGCGCTTGGACTTTCGTTCGTGTTCCGCGAAAGTTTTGCGGTGGATGTTGTACATTGCGGGATTTATATATTTTATTATTTTCTAGCTATACCCGCGACTTTGCCTGCGTAAATTCAGTCATTTTTTAGCGCGGGTCTCTAATTATTTTCCAAAGTAGCCTAAGTTATACCTTATTAGATTTAAGCATACATAAGTGCTCACACCTTTTTTCCTCCGGGGTAAGCAGAGACGACAGACCGCCATGTGCTTCTGTCCTGACATACTTTACGCGCTTCCTCTACTATCATTAAGCCTTTCAGCGGATCGTGAAAAACCATTTGATGAGGCCGTCAAGCTGAGGGCCACCACAGTAGCACTGCTGTAGTGGTGACCACCGATCCTGAAACTTTGCCTGTAGCTTTCCATCAGGCGATGTGAAGTCATGTTGACATGTCCAATATAAAAAAATCTGCCAGTGAAAATGCCATCAAAATTGGCCCAGCCATTCCAAAGTCGTTCCATTCAAACAGAAAGAAAGAAAGAAAGACAGGCAGACAAATTAAAAAAAAGTCTACGCGTGTGTGTCTGTGTCTTTGAGTGTGTATGCGTGTGTGCAATTTTTTTACCCGACTGCCAAGAAGGGTTATTTACAGTTTTATTACCGATAGTTTCAGCATGTTCTCAGTTATTAGTAGTATTATTCTAGTTAAAAGTCTCGTTCTAAACAAGGGCCCACCAATGTAAAGGAAACCTTTCTATTCCGCAGTCTGGTGCGTACGCGCATCGCACCCGACCTCGCTAAGCCGTTAGTTTGTCACTGTACTCGGATACAGCTATAGGGCTGCCACAAGCGATACATACACACATTACTCACATCTGTGGATATCTTCTATAATAGTCAAAGGTGCCTACCGTATACACAAGCTGGTACATCTGCTGATTGATGGACGGGGCTATAGCATCGGTTCCTCTCGAGGTTAAAATAGGTCAGATGGCAGTCGCTCCAATAAAAACCGAAAAAGCAAAAGTGGGAGAAAGAACAGACGACCTCCGGACTTCAAAGTGAATGTTTTAGATACACAGCAATCTCGATAAAATGATAATGATGCCTTTTAAGGAACAAGCACAAGGCGCATCTGATGAGGCCACGGTATCTACAAATACTAAGAATACCTAAGGTGCCATTAGCCAAGCCATATCCGGTCTTACTGAGGAATAAGTTCATCAGCATTTTGGCAACCCTACGCACCATTATAGCTCAATAGCACATAAAGTGCTATTTCTCTACTTTTTTCTATTCGAAAGAGGTAGATACTTCAGGGTCTCCTAAATTTGAACAGGAACGCTTGCAGTACCTGATTCTCCCTTCCAAATAATAATTATTATATTACGGATTTACACCTTATCGCAGGTTCATTAGTGCCTCGGAGAGCACGTTAAGCCGTCGGTCCCGGTTGCCATAGAAACATCTATGGCAGTCGTTACGGGTAGTTGGAGCCCTCAAAAGTCCAATCAGTCTAACTTGGAACTTCGATATCGCCATTGGTCATAATGACCATTGGTTGTGGAGGTCAGATGGCAGTCGCTCCACGGAAAATATCGAAGTTCAGCCGCATCACAGTTAGACTGGAAAGCCGACCCCAACTGAGTTGGGAAAAAGGTTCAGAGAATGAGATGAGACGGATTTACACCTTATACCTTGGCGTCTGAAGACCCGAGACGGCGTGCGGATTTAGTCAGTTCAAGGCACATTTACGTCATGAACTTAATCGATGAAAAGGTAAAAACTTAGGATTCAAAATGGTATTATTTTCCCTGGACAAATTCGACATAAAGTCAATTATCTTATAGTTGTTTCCGTAGGTACTTATATTAATTGTATCAGTTGGTACAAACGTCGTGTCAGCCCTACGTCACATGCGGGTCACCCTGTTTTTGCGATGGCGTGATTATAACATGGCGTTTAATAAGAAAATTGCCCGCGCCGAACAATTATCGTGAAACTTGTTTTGATGTATCATTGGAAGCTAACATTTCCTTTTATATGGGTCGATAGCTATAAATATCTTTAGTATATAGTTTTGTAATGTTGAATCGAGTGTATGAGGTCCCTGCTGAGCCAGTGGGTCAGATGGTAGTCGCTTCGTAAAAACTCCTCTTGATAGAACTCTATCAGAATAAATCTTGATGATATTGGTACTCTATGAGCAAAAAATAGACCATCTGACTTAAAGAATACCAGGTTATAGTTTGTTTGGCGCTAATCTCAGGGACGAACTCCCGGTTTGAATTAAAAAAAAATATTTTTGTGTTCGATGCACTATCCCACTTTGTGAACAAACCCCCTCTAAAATACACAAGATGGCACGGCCTTGCACCTAGCGGGCCATCTCAAATCCGGAGATAGCCGGGTCAAGCTGGGGTGCGAGGTAAATGCTACGCTAATGTAAGTAAGAGTCCAACATAACCTGCCCCGCTGTTCGCGGGGTGGGTATCCATGAGGAAAAAAAAGGTTATAGCTTTCCGGAAACACAGAATCGGGCAGGGCATTCCACTCCTTCGCAGTACGCATAATGAACGTACTGCTGAAGCGATTCGTACAATTTTTGTTCTGTAATTTAAGGGTTCATACGTAGGGACCATCGATTTAGTAACCATCTAAACGCGACACGGTATATTTTTCTTGCAAAAAACCTCATGGATAACCCTCCTCTCCCCGCTGGCTAGTGGGGGTGGTTATGTCGGACTTAAACCGAATAAAACCGCACGCCGCGCCGGGTTAAAAGGTGGCCCATAAGGTTCCCTCGTACCCGGACTGACCATGGGCCACCTACGGTTTCAGAAGGCCCCCTCGATCCTATAATAGTACCTACATGAAGGAGATTATCATCATGTACAAACTGTAACTCCAATATTCGTATGACATCTGAAATCGATGGCAAAACGTGCTCGCAAGCTGAGTATCGATATGTAATCAGAAGTCAGTCAACCAAGCACTGACTAGTGATCGATTGAACTGACTGCTCGCCTAAATGCTTCAACCGAAATTTCGTTCTAGTACCTAAATATTTTATACTAACTGTTGCATGTGGCTTCACCTGCATGTAATTCAGGTCCCGTTCCCGGTACTCATGGAAACCTATTCTAGGAATAAATAGAAGCCTATGTGTTTTTCCAGATTATAATCTATTCCTGTACCAAATTTTAGCTAGATCCATTCAGCCGTTGGATCGTGGTTTAGTAACAAACATACGAACATTTTGACAAACTTTCACATTTATAATATTAGTAGGAAGTAGGATTAAACCGGAATATTACCATTTGTAATCTGTGATATTGCTTTCCATAGTCTGCTATTCTCACTTAAAATTTTTGTGATAGGGTATTTTTTTTCCTATTGGGTAACCTTAGACCCCGTTGATTGAGATCCGAGACAGCGTGCGTTTTTAATTGGTTCGATTCTAACATAACCACTCCTGATGGCCGTTAGGGGTGGTATCCGTGTGGATCTCCATCCGATAAAAAAGGGTATAAAAATTATTTATATCGTTTGTACCTATAGAAACCTGTTTTACAAACGAAGAAAATTTATCCTCCAAAGAAACTCCAAGCACCCTTCATAGACCTATATCGGAATACCAACCAGTAAATTCTTTAACAAAAAACATTTGAGTAATACAAGTAACGAATTAATGCTAGTGAAATAATAAATTCTACTCATAACTTGTAGAATAATTTGAATTTATAACGAATATTTCGATTAAAATTATTCACACTTCAACATTGTACTCGACGTAGCTTACGAAGCCTAAACACACCATTATTTTAATACTTTCGAATGCTCAACAACCAATCAGAGTTTGAAGTTCGAGATAAGGCACGGTTCAGACGAACTTGTGAACTTACTTGGTCGTCTCTACGTGATGTGACTTAATCATTTTGAATGCCAATTGTTAGATTTCAAACATCTTCTGTACAATATTTTGCTGTGGTGCTTTTATGGAATTTTGCATTTTATTTGTGTACGTATGCTAAACGTAATTTGGTTTTAAGTTGAAATTGTACGATATTGCTTAAATTTTGAAGAAACATACAAGTATACCTTCAAAATTCTTAGTATTTTTTAACAGTTTATTTTCAGTAAAAGTTAAACGTAAAGTGAAGAAAGAAAAATGAAGTTAATGATATTTTAATACAACTTACTCTGACAGTACATCAGTGGATATTAATATCAGACAGCCATCTTGTATTACGGTTTTTAAGACTCTTAAAAATTGGAGACTAAGCTACCCGTACCATGCACTTTAAGTATTACAAGTTGTAAGCAATCATTATGTTACGATAATGTGATAAACACCATTACAAAAGTCGTCTAATTGTTTGTTACCTTAGCAGTCTACACCAAAATATAGTGTTAAACACACATGGCATACTTATATCATACATTCTTACTTTGTCAAAAGTATTAAAACCATTATTTGATTGCGCCTACCCTTTTCTTACTGCAACTTGTAGCAGGAAGTGCAATACAACATTCAACTTACATTAGGCTTCGTATTATCAAAAGTTTACGCGAATATAACACAGAAAGAAAATTATTGTTAATTAGTTTTTTTTTACCACTTAGGTGGCAGATAAACACACGGCCCACCTGATGGGAAGCGGTCACTGTGGCCTACGGACGCGTGCAACACCAGGGGCATCACACTCGCGCTGCCGACCCCGCAAAAACCTTCTAAATGCCCTTCTTGAAGAACCCCATATTATAGTCGCTAGGGAAAACCACGGAGTTATGCGTCTTGGCTTCGCCCGTAGCATACTTCGTCCCCGTGGCAGGATAAAAAGTATCCTATGACCTACTCCTAGTTCTAAGCTACTTCTCCATTAATTTTCAGCTAAATGGGTCCAGCCGTTCACCTTTGTTTACGCTCATGGATGTGTCGGCCCTGTCGGCCCTATTTAAACTTTTTAATTCTTCATTTCTTCCTAATTCCTAAACCTCATTTACACGAATTCCAACAGAAGTCATGGTTATAGACAACTGTTATTTTCCTGTTTTTTTTTTCTTTTTCGTTCCTTTCTTAATTAGAACTTGGTGGGAGATTAAGAGAGTGAACAATTGTTCCGACTGCTGATAAATGGGAGGAAGTGAGAAAATTGATGGCGGTTCAAAATCGCGTGACCGGGGTCACGAACCTTGGACTTTTCGATGTTAATGTGCGTTGAGTGTTGCCAATTAATTACCACTTGTTTTAGTGGTGGAAAATATTGCGAGGAACATGTATGACTAAGAGAGTTTCAGAATATTCTAGAAGATGTTACTTGGCCAGAGCGAGCTTACATGAAAAGTTTAATGACAGTAAGTGACACTCGGGAAAGGCGAGCATACTAATTGCTTCAAAGTTTCATTATATACTTCTCATCAGAAAAATCGAAAAACCTTGCAAGTTTATGTTTTCTAAGGATTTATCAGAAAAATGTGTATAATTTAGGAATACCTATTATGTCAAATGTCGTTTAATAGTGAATAATAATTATAGAGTAAGATCCCAGAGCAATCAGACATAACTTATTTTCACACGGATGAAACCTAATGTTTTCAGTAGCGTCTCGTGTGCCTTGAATACCTACGCGCTTTGTGGAACTTGCCGAGTGCAGGATTTATCAGAAAAATGTGTATAATTTAGGAATACCTATTATGTCAAAATGTCGTTTAATGGTTTTCAAATTCTAATGTTAGTGTTCTATATTCAAATATCATAAAATAGATAATTTATGTAATTGTTTTCAGATACCATTAAAACTAAAGTGTTTTGACTTTTCTGATGAGAAGTATAATACGTAATTTATTGTATGAATAATAAGCCTGTAAAGGTTTTTATTTTAACAAAAGAACGCCATACCGCTTACCGTGCAATAGCTAGTCTATTAAAAAACAAACAAACACAATCGAAACAATAATATCCAACTGACAAACAAGCTCATTTGTATTCCATTCATACGGCGGAATAAAAATTACCCTTCTAGAACAAATAATAAAAGAGGGAGAATCATCTAAAAAATCGCAGAGTTAGCCCGGCGCTTGATAAAAATCAATTCAATTTTGGAGACTGTAGCTGTCATATCGACCTACGTGAGGTGCGCGTGACAGGAATAGACAATTGTTGCCCGTGCGGAAAAATCAGAAGTCCAAGTTCACGCAACTCATTGTTGGATATTCCACACACACTCACGCACGAAACGTTTTAACAATAAATAATTAATACAAATATACTACTACATTTTAGACCCAAAGTAAGCTTAGTTTAACTAGCCTGTGTTATGGGTTCTAGAATGCTGATAAACATAAATAATACTTGTATACTTTTTTTTATAAGTACATACTTATTATACATAGAAACACCCAGACCAATGCAAATAGACATATCCATGCATACAAATATTTGCACTGAGCGGGAATCGAACCCGCACCCCCTGCGTAGCAGTCGCATGCACTACTGCTACGCCACAGAGTACACACACAATACGGTTATCATGCATACTACAATAGACTGGAATGCAACTCTGAGTCTATTTCTGGAATGCTATAACCTGGAAGTTTTTAAATTTAAAGTAAATTGGTTGCCTAAGCGTAGGTACTCCATCACTGACCACAACATCATCACTTACCAACAGGTCAGATAATAGTCAAAATGTAAGCCTATGTGTTTTAAAATAAATATGTTTAAAAAATTCTGTTCTATGTTTATATTCTAAACATTTTTTTATACCACCTAGGTGGTAGACAAGCACATGGCCCACCTGGTGTGGAACGGTCACCGTAACCTATGGACGTATTCCACACCAGGGGTATCACACTTGCACTGCCGACCCTGTAAAAACCTTCAAAAGCCTTCTTGAAAACTCCATATTGCAGATGCCATAAACTCCATACATTACATACATATGCTCATGCCTTTTCCCCTCCGGGGTAGGCAGTATGTAGTAATATTTCCTAGAATATTTATTTATGTGTAGAACTTCTGTCAAACACTTTTATAGTGGCACGACTGTATTGAAATTCGTCGTAGCCATTTGACTCCGCTGACGACAGCTTAAAGCCAGCTGATTTGGACGATTTGTTTTAACAAATAGGTGGCGCTCAAGAAACTCAATTGTTTCTTTAGAATTACCTGTCGAAGCTCTTGTTGGAGTTTGGGTTAGCAGGTCTTATGTACACTTCACGACTTGGATAATACTGTTGAAATTTACCTAAGATAAGGTAGCTCAGTTAGTCAGAGTATTGCTCCTGTAATGCGGGGTCGGCAGCGCGAGTGTGATGCCCCTGGTGTTGCACGCGTCCCTAGGCCACGGTGACCGCTTCCCATCAGGTGGGCCGTGTGCTTGTCTGCCACCTAAGTGGTATAAAAAAAATAAAAAGATTTTTTCACCATTTATTTGAAAATAAAGTATTAAGAGTTTCACAGTTATTTTTCTCTCATTTAACACTTTTCCACCAGAAATGCGCTGAAGAAAGCTATGAAGTATGAACATAATGTAATCTAATTAGAGATTTTTTTGTCGTATACTGGCTAGCTAACTCATACATAATAGACGTGTGACGAGAAACACAGCCTTAGAGTGTAAAGATTTAAAAAAATAGCATACGAATTGAGAACCTCCTCTTTTTTTGAAGTCGGTTAAAAATTAACACAAAAAGAAAAATTTTAAGTAGTATTTTGATAAAATTTCATTTCAAACAAATTTTATATTGAATTTCAAAAAATAAAATATGTTGAAAGTAAACTTAAAATCGAACTACCCTCACTCAGTCCGGTCCAACTCCATTCTATCTGTTTCAATTCTTTCATTAAGCACTATAAAGAGTTCCACAATCAATTTCTAACCGTGCTCCGCCTTGTCCAACATATCTGTGTAGTCATTATAACTCTTATTCCTTTACTATAAGGTCCAATTCTGTGAGTTCAGTTGATAAAAAAACGTTGTAACGTACGGAGTCTGTACATTCATTGTGGATAGCATAGATTGATGGGCGTGGTCGCTGAAGCTAAGTTACCCGCTAGTGTGAGGCAGTTAGTGTATACGATTTATTGAAAGAGGGTCGTAAAGTGGCCTACAAATATATGGAATCATTTAGAATTACAATCGGCTATACCTTTTAAGCAACCCTCATGGTCTGTATGTATCTATACAAGGACTTATATCTACCTACTTTAGGACATCGGTATACGTCATAAATTTTAGCTACAAACTACAATTATTCATAAACTGCGTCATCCATAATCCATCTTACCATAAATAGCTTACCATCAGGCGAGGTGAAGTCATATTGACGTGACCTACATATAAAAAAATCAAACTCTACATAACTGTAGAGTATAAACATTTTTCCTATTTATTTTGGTTGATTTGACTACCTATATACTATTTATTTCAATCTCATACCTTTGTAATCCATAGATCAATCAATCAATTAATTTTGTAGTCAAATTCTCCCTAACGATATTGAAATACGACCCCAGAACCTACTTCAAAATACACTGACCCATGAGTGTTGTAAAATATAGAATATATATAAAAATATTTATAAATGAATACTCATTTCTTATAAACCTGATTAAGGAGTCTTTAAATTTTATAATTCTTAATTTCAACTTTGGTCGTGTCGGTGTCGTGTCGTGTCGTATAAAGGTCTTTGAGGTTAGTACAGATTACTAGGTGGAACTAAAGTTGATGTATAGACGGGGTTCAAAAGAAATTTAGGTTGAAATGTGGTATAAGAGAAAAAGGTATTGCCGGAATAACCCCACAATGGCTTTTAAAGAAACCGATGGTTGAAGTTCTGAGTAAATCTTTATGTGGTTTTATGGCCGCACTTATGAGATATATTAGTTTGTTTATCGATTGAAGTGTGGATTAACTAATGATGAGATGACCACGGTAATGTAAAGTTTGCACAGATGCACAGTGTTTTCAGTGGCCACTTAGTGGAGTCTTTTATTTGATTCGATCGTGAAATATTTTATATTATCTGTATTTTTTTTTTGAGTATGATTGCTTGACATGCTTAGCTTGAAATGCTTGAATTTACTGTATATATCTATCAGTCAATTTTAGAATAACATTTATACTGCCAGAATAACATTAATACATCTAATTACGAGTAATCTCAAAGATTAGCTTTCATATTAAGGACTGATGACAATACAATAAATAAACAAATATTTTACGATACAACACAAGAACACAGAGCTTCTTAAAACAAAAGTAAGCATAGCGTTAACTAGCTTGTATTATAGGTTCTAGAATGCGCTTGTACTACACAGAGCGCTCTAGACCCAAAGTAAGCATAGCGTTAACTAGCTTGTGTTATGAGTTCTAGAATGCGGATATACACACTTAAATACTTTTTGTAAATACATACACATGATACATAACAAATTTTGTAACTTTGTCCCAAAGTCGTGACCTGGCTCATTACGATTTAAGAACATAAAAGTTTAATAGACAGTTATCGTTCATAGAAATATAGATAATTTTATCCAGAAGCAAAGGATTCCAGCTGCCATTCCACCTCGCTACCTATAATAGAATTTCTATTTTACTTTATTTGAATACCCTCTATTTGCCCACATCTAAAATTAACAAATCCATTAGGATACCGAAAATTCCAGCACACGTCCTCCATTTGGCTCCAAAACAAAAAGTATATAATAACAATTCGAAGGATACTAACTATTAACACTGTCCAGTTTTGTATATAACTTTATAACAAAGTTTTAAACTACCCTCAAATATGTTTCCTTTCAAAAATTATGATCCTTACGTCTTTAAGAACAAGGTTGAATTTTGAAAGATTGTTGGCGTAGTTACAGCACTGTGTGGTAGGTTACAAAAAGTTGCAAGCTTGGCAAGGCTGCCAACATTGCTGGTCACTCGAGAATTGTTTAGTTGGCCAGTTCACATTCAAACTTGCAGTACTCAGCTCTACGCGGCTAATAATTTTCAATAGTTTTTTTTTATTCATTTGGTTTTTTAATTGGTACGGTTCATGCAGTATTTTTAGTAGAGTTTGACGATTCTTTTTTTAAAGCTTCATAAAGTCTTTTTTTTCCACGGTTGAAGGAGTTTTTGGACATGTTAGGTTAGGTTAGGTTAGGTTAGGTTATCTATAAATTTAATGCATTGAGAACCATTTTAAGAACTTACGCACACATGGAACAAAAACTATTTTTGACAAATTCTATCGCCTATATCGCTTATATACCTATATTAACACAAAAAAAAATCACTATAAAATTCTTTAAAAACAATTTTATTCATTAGTATTATTTGAACCTTTCTTTATCATGTGGAAATCCCCACAGATACCACCTCCTTCAGCCATCGGGAGTGATTAAACGACAATATAAAGTAACAATATTTTATTCAATAAATATAATTTTCCAAAACTTAAAACGTAGTTTAGTAAAATGGATTTTCACTGGTGAAAGACAGCTTTATTCGTACAGTATCAGAATATAACAGAGAAAACACTTCACTTCCTCCTGCGGCGAAAATAAAAAGTTTATTAGAAGCCATTAGAAGCCGTCTTATTTTCCCTTTGCTTACGTATTAAACCCATAGGTTGTATTCCACGGTAAAAAAATACATGTAACCTGTATTCCTCATTCTTAATACCGCCGGAGGGTTATCGAATTCCTCTTTAAAGAAAAATTACATCCGTGCACGGTAACCAAATATAATTTGAAACTCAAATTGCTCATACATGTAACTCATATTGTGTCACATCTAAGGAACAATCCTTTTAACCTCTTGTTATAATATACCTATTTTTTGTGTTCAGAATCGTTCATCTATACTAATATTATAAAGAAGTAAAGTTTGTGTGTTTGTATATTTGTTAAATTGTAAGGGGTAATCTCGGGATCTACTGAACCGATTTTAAAAATTCTTTCAGTAATAGAAAGCCACATTATCCGTGAATGTCATAGGCTGCATATCATCACGCTACTGCTCAAGGGAGCGGAGCAATAATCATAAATGTGAATAATTCCAGTAGATTCCCGTACATTTTAGGAAAACTGATAAATTAGCGAGTATTATAATATTGTATGTGAGTTAAAAAGGGTGCATCGGGGTTTGAAATACGCCACGGACGAAGCCGGGGTGGGTCAGCTAGTATAACATAAACCAAGTATTTTTTTTAAATATCTCAGATGTACAACAGCGGCAAAAGTCTATCACGATTGCAGAAATTTCAAACTTTAAAATTCGAATGAAAATGATTCATTGTATTGTAATCAAAGTTCAAAGGTAGTTCAATAGAGCCAATTAAGTAATTAAACATCATTTTCACTAAGACCCATAAGTTACATTGCTCAAAACTACTGTTCAAATCTGAAAATGATCATGATCATAGACACTGACTGTACAAATACGGCTACTTTACAAAGATAGATTTTTTTATACCACTTAGGTGGCAGACAAGCGCACGGCCCACCTGATGGGAAGCGGTCACCGTGGCCTATGGACGTGTGCAACCGGGGACGTCACACTCGCGCTGCCGACCCTGTAAAAACCTTTTAATGCCCTTCTTGAAGAACCCCATATTAGATGACAGAAATATAACTATACTTTACCACGTAACTGGATAATTACTATTATTTAGTAAACATTTTAAACCTATTCGTTTGACGATCCCTGATAAAACTAAATCGGTCTACTAAATTAGATATTGGATATCAAATATTGAAATCGGACGCAACTGATGTTCGGCTCTGATAACAAAATGGAATACACCGAAATATATTTTGGTCATTCCCAGTTTGTGGTATTATATTTTGTCCCAGTAGTGGAATATTTGAATTTCGCACTAACAATGTTAGTATTAAAATCAATGGTCGTAACTTACTACTGTTGTCGTTTTTTTAATCATAGGTTCGATTCTCTACTCTGTCAAAATCTTATTTTTCAGTTATTAAGAGGTAGGACACGACGGCATCTCCCGTCCGAAAAGAGCTGTCCGACTAGGGTTGGAAGTTAGGTTAGGAAGGGATGGGGAAGGAGGGTTACAGTGAGCTCTGGCTACCCTACTTACCAGCGGGAACATAACACGATGGTTATTATGGCCGCGGTCTTCTGTAGGGCGGAGGTACTACCCCAGTCGGACAGCTCATTTCGGACGGGAGATACCATGGTGTACTACCTCCTCAATCTATATCTATATACTAGCTGACCCGACCGGCGTTGTCCTGTCTTAATGTGCTAACAACGAATATCGAGTTCAAATTGGTCCATTGAAACTCCCATTGATTACCAAAACTCCTTATTGAACTGAACTTTTGACAGCTAAATATTGAAATAACTGACATGACACATTAGGAAAGCGTTATCGTCAAAAGCACTAAGAAGGTTGAATTAGAAAAGTTAATATTATGGTCGTTAAGTTCTCTTAAATTTTCTAATGTCCCGCGCAGCTTACTTGACTTTTTCTTTCATAAGAACCTTCTCTTCAATAACAAATACAACAAAAATAGAATTAACGAAATCGGTCCAGTAGTTTACGCGTGATGCTGTGACCAAGGGAAATAGGGATTCATTTTTATATATACCTACTAGCTGTGTCCCGCGGCTCCGCCCGCGTGGATGTCGAAATCCGTTTCAAAAACTATCCTATCTCTCAAGTTGGATCGAACTGCATATGGTGTGCGAATTTTATTATAATCGGTTAAGTGGTTTAGGAGTCCATTGAGGACAAACATTGTGACACGAGATTTATATATATTAAGATAGATTAAGATTATTTTATAATAGAAGTGTGTAAACAATTACAACACCGTTATAACCTTCCTTCTCCCAAATCGTAGTCTCATAAACCTGACTCACACAACACGTAACCAATTTAAAAAAAATACAGCTGCTTCAGATTTAACTGTAGAATTTTAAAAACTAATCTACTATATTACTGAGTCATAGCAGTAAACGTGAATATTAGATACACCAAGGTCTTCCTGGTGACCAAAGTTAGTCATACGGCATACTAGAATAATATACAGGCTTTGTTTATACTACTTAATAAATTATTAATTTGTCACCGCGGTAGCCTAGTGGTCTGGGTAATGGACTGCTGAGACGAGGTCTCGGGTTCGACCCCAGGTTCATGGCACACACCAATGAATTTTCGATGCTTTTCGAAGTTATGTGTGTATTTATCGCAGGTTTATAAGTGCCCGGTTAATGGCAATAGGCTTGCCACCTATTACATTGGGACCTAAACATAAACTGGCGAAATGTGTGTGCTAGCACCTCTGCCTACCCCTTCGGGGATATAGGCGTGATTTTATGTTATGCTATGTTTGTTTATAAATACTAAGGAGTTTCGATTACTGTTTATTGGAGCTGCCAACACTTGACTAGTTGTTTATTGATTAAAACAGCTTGACCTAAAAAGATGTGATGATTCATATATGCCTGTTTTATTGATCGAGTTTATAAGCTGAAATATTAGGTTCACAGTTTTGATGCAACCAGATGTGCGTCTGATTATTGTCTATGGTGTAGTAGTGTATTTCACGACGATCTCCATGGTGTGATGGTAGAGCGTTTGATTCCCGCTTAGTGGATATCTATACATATAATAAATCTGTAACTGATTGGCGTCTGTACATGGAAGAAAAATATATGAGATAAGCACACGGCCCACCTGATAGAAAGCGGTCACCGTGGCCTACGGACGCGTGCGACACCAGGGGCATCACACTCACACTGCCGACCCTTTTTTTTATCGTGCGGAAATCCCCATGGATACCACCCCCGTCAGTCATCGGGAGTGGTTATGTCGGGATCGAACGTACTAAAACTGCACGCCGTCTCGGGACTTAATTACCGACGTTGCCGACCCTTCCTGTCCTTCGCGCTGTCTATCCAACTGAGTTGACATACATTTCTACAAAAATATTCCCTAAAATCCTCTCAACGATTACCCAGACAAAAAGACAATCATAACATTGTTTCACTAAAGTAAGTTGCGTACAACATACACGTGTCGTTTAAAATAGACGTTCGGTGGTATTACTCACTCTACCAAGTGAGTCACGGGCCTCACTACCATAGTAGCATTCATAATTACGTTAAAACTCACTCAGATAAAAATTATTGTTTATGAAAGCTTATGATTATGAGTCATGGATTAATTAAGTAGGTGACTACTAACTACTTTCTGTTTTGAAATCGACTACCTATTTTATTAAACGAGCAATTTATGCAAAAATATTAGATACTTTATCCATCAACATTTTCCTCATTTCACTAGATTTACTGGTTTCTAGAATGAGAAACTGTAGCAAAGGACTTACCTACGCACAGTCTTTTTTTGCATTCATTTACCAAAAAGTAGGCATTGACAAGACTTTGCCGTCAACCGGGTACCCTAGGGTCCAAACTTTGAGACCCTACGGGTACGTCGCCACTTTTTCATGGGCTATAGAGTGATACTCTTTATTGCATTCACCATCAGGATATAAAGGGCGGTCTTATCACTGTCTGCGATTTCTTCCGGAAAACCAGTATGGACTGTGTATTATAGGAATCTGGCTAGTTCTTGGCATACTCTAATTAAAAATACGAAATATATTTGTATTTCATTTTAAATTTTTAAATTAATATAAAATGTTTACTATCAGATAGAAAACAAATGTTTTCAATGGAATCGAACCTATAGCACGTAATGACAGAAGGTGAAGTGACCACTTTAATCAGTACACCTTCCAGGCACTCCAACGGATTGACCTGCCATGGTGTGTTATTAAAATTATTTCAGATGAAAATATAAAGTCATCCTCTGTCCTTTTTGAACATGCCACATCAAATATAATAATCAAATAGTCACATGAAAAGGGTAATAAACATATTTTTAGGACTTAGTATGATAATTTGATAAAGAGAAATGCAGATATATACGATAGTGGTATGACTTGCGAGAAAATATAATGACGAAGGTCAAAAAAGGTATCCCGAGGAGGTTCGGGGATAACAATTAAGTACTGAACGATTGTCATAAACATAAACATAAACATAATGATAGTCAAATTAATATCAAACTCTTATATCTCTTACGAGTCTTTTACTCAACTCAGTTTGGGGTCAGTTTGGGCGACCGCCGTCTCCTTCTACGAGCAAGTGATGTTCGAGAAGAAAGGGCGCCGGCGCGCGGTGGTAAGAGTCCGGGAGAGGTTGCACAGAACTCGGACGACGCCCAAGATATTAGGTGCAGGCACCGCAGGCCTCTCTATGGAATAACGGACGCACCCTCCGAGGCACTGGGCACAGGGGGTCTTAATATTTTAAGAATCCCACATCCCATTCATTGTAAGACTCACCTGGTTGATATTGTATATGTATACCTACATATAAATACAGTATTAATAAAAATATTCAAGTATTTATCAGCATTCTAGAAGCCATAACACAAGCTAGTTAAACTAAGCTTTCTTTGAGTCTAGGGAGCACTGTGTAGAATGTCTAGAATATTTATTTATTCTAGAGCTAATATTACAAGCTATTATATCATGTTTTGGAATTATTAATAGCCATATTGTGATCAAATGCCGTAGCTACTACGAGTACAATAACCTATTTAATATTGAAACTACACCATACAGTCCGTACCCTGGTATTTGGTATGACCTCTCGTCCGCAACTCAATGAATTATTCACCGAAATAACCATAAAAGTGACACGTATCATGCATTCAGGCAACATAAAAATTTCGTTACATAACATCAATATCTCCTAAACATAATACTTTCATAGCCCGCTCCTAAATCAAGGCGGCCGTGTTATTTGCAAGAGCATGTATTTTATGACTTATTTAGAATATTTTCTTTTGTGCCATAAAATGTTCATGTATAACGGTCTGGCTTAGTCGTTTGTATTGATTCTGATGTTGGGAATAAACGTTCGGTGGTGGCAGACGTTTTTATGTGCCCGTAGATATTTATATTAGCATTACTGTAATATTGGGAAAAAATTACAAATGAAAAAGGGATGGAAACTCCTTCGGGCTTCTTCTTACTGGAACTCGCTGTAACGGAGTGCGACGCCCTTGGTGTTGCACACGTCCATAGGCCACGGTGACCACTTTCCATCAGGTGGGCCATGCGCTTGTCTGCCACCTAAGTGGTATAAAAAACTCCAATAGTTACATTTTTGATAACTTTTCTAAATGCCTACGATCTAACTCCGGCACTCACAGGACACGCTTGACTAGTGTGGGGCCAATGGATTAAAATTAGGCAATTTTGCAAATAATAAAGGTAAATTGTTAAAAAAAATTGTCAAGATAGAGGAAGATAATACGCTTAGAGGGTTCAGACAGGGTTCGGACATATAGAGAGGATAGAAGCAAGAGAATTGACGATACAAATTTATGAAGCAAGAGTGATTAAGCAAGCCGGTAATTATTGACCTAGGCATAAATTGTCAGTCAGATAATTATGTTTGTTAATCAGAAATGTTTTAGAGAAAGGAAAAGCTCATTTCCATGTATGAAACCAATAAAATTGTGTAAGTAAAAATGAAAATGGCAGGATAGCAAGCGGAAAGATGTTGTCTCTGCCTACCCCAATAAGACATAGGCGTAACTTAATGTATATATTTTTGCAATAAATCACTTTGTATTTTTTTTTAATACGTACGGTATCTCTACCATTAAAGCCTTAGATAAGGCGTCATTTCCACATTACAAAAATCCGGAAACACTCACTCATCGGTTGTCGACCTTGCACAATAAAGTTCAATACACCCACAATTAACGCATCAAAAAGGCATTGTCTATCGATGTACCGCATTCGATAAACAACTGTGCAAACATTGGTGCAAATATTTGCCCAGTGCACCGCTTTGTGCTTAGTCTGTTGCACCACATTTTAGTGTGCAATGTTTAACAAAGGGCTTTTTGATAACGGAGAATTTTGTGAGTCATGGATTTTTGGCAGGCGATCAAAGCTAGGAGCGGAAGCGAGTTTTTGAAATTATAAATTTTTGTAATCTTTAGATATGTAATTATCTACACATTAACCACAATCAGACCACTACCAAAAGTTTAACTACCCAAATTAAAGACAACTGTTTTTCGGCCCGTACATTCGACCCTAATTACATCACTTTTCATAAAAATACCCTTTACCATTACGTAGAATCCAAATTGAGGGAAGGTGACATTCGAGGGGCTTCTAGGTTATTGTTTAGCAGCGACGTACTGGCGCCTTGCTCTCCAGACACCCTTGCGGATCTGAAGAGCAAGCATCCAGCGCCAGCTGATGGCCTTTCCTTCCCCGATCCTCCAAATTCTAACGCTGATTTTTTGACCGTTTCAGCCAAGGACGTACTAGTTACAGTGGGCTCCTTCCGGAGTGGTTCTGCTGGCGGCCTCGATGGCCTGACTCCTCAACACCTCAAAGACCTCCTGAGTCCAGGCACCGGGGACGTCAGTGGGGTACTCCTGAAGGAGCTCACAGGTTTAATGAACCTAATGCTTTCCGGCAATGTGGACGAAGGCATCATAGACATCCTTTACGGCGCAAATTTATGCGCCTTACGGAAAAAAGATGGTGGCGTTCGTCCCATTGCCGTAGGATGCACTTACAGGCGTATGGCAGCCAAACTGTGCTGTAATTTCTACAGTGCAGACATAGCCGCCAAATTCCAACCCCTACAGCTCGGTTTTGGGTCCAAAGGCGGCTGTGAGGCTGCTGTACATGCCCTGTCAACGTACCTTGGCTGCGGTGAAGGAGAGGTCATTCTTAAGGTTGACTTAAGGAATGCCTTTAATTCAGTAAACAGGGACACTTTGTTGACACAGGCAAAGCTGGAAACTCCCAAAATTTTTAAATTTCTTTGGCAATGCTACAGGCACCCTTCTAAATTATTATTTAAAGAAAATGTTCTGGATTCAGCGGTCGGGTGTCAACAAGGTGACCCCCTTGGGCCACTCATTTTCAGCCTATCAATACATCCAATAATTATGCAGCTAAATTCCAAATTTAACATCTGGTATCTAGATGACGGCACCTTAGGAGGCGATATAAACACAGTACTCAAAGATCTGGCTTTTCTGAAAGATGAATTTAAAACGATTGGTTTAGAACTAAATTCCTCAAAATGTGAAATTTTTCTCAACGACGACGTGGATAGATCTTTGGCAATTTCAAAATTTAATTTTTTGGCCCCAAATTTAAAAGTTTTACATAAAAGTTCTCTTCGCCTGCTAGGGTCCCCGATTTTAGAAGAAGCTTTTGATTCTTTTGTTGAGGAAAAAATACAAAATTTCAATGAAGTTTCGGACCGACTCCTCCAAATTAATATACATTCAGCCTTCACAATTGTTCGGCACTGCCTTTTCGTCCCAAAATTCACACATGCATTACGATCATCACAATTTTTTAAACATTCGGCTCTTTTAGGCAAGATGGACAAAATTATTCAAAATACTCTTTGTAAAATTTTGAATGCAGATTTGAACGACCGAGCCTGGCTCCAAGCTTCTCTACCAGTTCGCTTTGGTGGGCTCGGCGTTCGCAAAATCACTGATGTCTACCAGCCTTTTTATCTTCGATCCATGGCACAGAAGAATTAACCAGGAAAATCTTATTACCTACACTGGTTAATTCTGAAGTGCCAGGCAAGAACGAAGCTATAAATGCTTGGAAAATGACTTGCCCAAATACTGATTTGCCCACCAATCTATTCTCCCAGAGACAATGGGATGAGCCGCTTTGTAGCACTGTCAGACAGTATTTGTTTAATACATCTGGTAGTGTTGCTGAGCGCGCTCGCCTTATGGCTGTGGGGGAATGGGAGTCTGGTGTCTGGCTGCAGGCTCTTCCGTCGCCCAACATAGGCACTATGTTGGACGACACGACATTCAGAATTGCAGCTTGTCTTCGTTTGGGTGCTCCTTGTGTTTCTCCTCATCGGTGTCACTGTGGAGAAGCAGTTGACAGCCTTGGACATCACGGCCTATCATGCGGCAGGAGCGCAGGACGCATGTCACGTCATGCACACCTAAATGATATTATCCGTCGGGCTCTTGTCACCGCCGGCGTTCCAGCTGCGCTTGAACCTGCTGGTTTGGTGCGCGACGATGGCAAGAGGCCTGACGGTATGTCTTTGGTGCCTTGGAAGATGGGTAGACCTTTGGTGTGGGATGCAACTTGCGTCGACACCCTCGCGCCTTCTCATCTTCCAAGTACGGCGGGCTGCGCCTGCGCTGCTGCGGCATCAGCGGAGACCCTCAAACGGCGCAAATATAGCAATTTCATTGACAATTATATCTTTGAGCCGTTTGGGGTCGAAACATTAGGTTCGTGGGGTCCGAGCGCACGGTCGCTTTATAAAGAAATCGCAAAGCGACTGGTCGACGCTTCACGTGATCAAAGGGCTGGCTTCTTTCTTGCTCAGAGAATTGGCATTGCCATCCAACGTGGCAATGCCGCCAGCCTTTTGGGTACGTTACCAGTCGACATCGATGGGGAGGAATTCTTCGACACCTAAACTTTTTTTTTTTTTTTTTTTAAATTTGTACATACTTAATATTTTCTAAGATAGTTTAATAATAATTTAGAATAATTTGATTTATGATATTGTATTTAGAAAAATTCTTAAGGGTATAAATAAATTTCAAAGGTTAAAAAAACCATTTTAATTCAATTTCTTAATTTACTTCTAATTTTATCTTGTATTTAGTTTTAATACCTCACATCTTTAACCTTTTGGTAGTTAGATGTTTATACCAAAAAATGTAAACTATTATAATTATGATAAATCATTTGTAGTACACAAAACAAAACATGCAATTATTTTATTTCTTTGATGTAACTATGGCGTTAAAAATAGAATATTACTAATAAATAATCGTAAAAATATAGGATACAATTTGCACAACATAAACTTGTCACAACATGATCTATATTAATGTTCGTATACGCTTGCAATCTCTCAATAAAAAAATCTGTACCTATGACGCTGTAAACTCAATGTTATATTATTTGTTTCATGCAGTGCAAAATACAGATTTGTACTGTAACAAAAGTTTCATGAATTCAGCAATCTATACCAAATTACCCACTTATGAGATTATTTCTTGGAATTAAAGCAAACCTGCAAATGCGAAAGGCAAGCATTTAAGCTAAATTAAATCATGTAACATTCTTCATATTATTGTGAAGTATGAACGGCCTAAACCTCAAACGCTACATCTTATGCCTTGCACCAAAGTGCCTCGAGGTGCAGTAATTAGTTCAGTGTGGTCAGCCAAACAGTCTTGTTTTCATTTTGTACATTTTATTTAATGTTCAAATGAAGTTCGTTGCTTTTATATAAATTTGTTCCTCTATTTATTAAATGGAAAATGTAATTTGTAGAATTATTAGATGGACGGACTATATTTTAGGTCATATTGTAAAATAACGTCTTTGAAATCATTTTATCAGTTGCTCATATAATGTAGATCCTAATTTTTACTGGTTCTAACTACTTTTTTTTATATCGGTAACGTCAATATGACTTCACCTTGCCTAATGGTAAGCTAAAGGTAACGTTTCAGGAAGGGGGTCCCATTACATACACCGATAGTGCCAAAATGGTGCCCCCAACTTATAGGAGGCATTTTTTTATTTATCCAGACTTACCTACGGGATTCCCCTTCTAACTACCAAGTGGTTGATTTTGAATAGTTTTTCTTCTTACCAGACTTAAAGTTCCCCGTTGCAATCTACCATCAAATTAGTGTTACACCGTATTTTAGAACAACAAAATTTCGCATAAATATTCACCTTAGTCACTTTTCTATGACGAATTGTGAAAGGTTTAGCAGTCTGTAAGAATTTCGTCGATTACATTATAGGCGAATAGTGAAGTGTGGTTCCGCCATTAGAATAGAATAGAAATCTTTATTCACATGAAACACTGCAAGAAAGATGTTCTTACAATTAGTTTCTTAACGGTGCGGTGTGGATGCCATGCGGTGCGGATTTTAAAAGTTTATTTTACTAGTTTATGAATATCGCAATTTATTTAGTAGGTACTATTTTTATTTAAAGACGTCTCAGTTGTTTTTTTACTAGTCATGATCAACAAATTTCCAAAATATCACGAATTGGCTTAAATAAATAAAAATAACCCAAAATAAACCATTACAGAAACCTTTATTATTTTGAAAATAACGTCTAAAAACGTTGTAAAATAACGATAATGAACCATGTTTCTGCAATAAATGAATTTGAATTAAAATTACTTTTATTTCAATGTAAACTTTTGATAATATTTGTATTTTTTTGCTATCCGTACAATAGACAGGTTTGCATAAAGAATGATCGATGTTACGACGCAGGTGCATAATGAATCATTAGCAAATCATTATGTTAATCACAAAGAACATGGATACCTTTGTAATATGCACCTTATTTCCACTAAACAAATATTTAAACAGCAGTTTTCAATTTAAAAATAATTGTGTCGTAATTACTGATGCGCTATTTTGCCTTGCAATTTGTTTTACATAGACCTGCCTACTTCCTGTTGGTTTAAAGACATTTGAGGGAGTAATTGTGAGGCGAACCGTCAACCGTGGCGATGTACAACGTACCGAAAGGATGTGATAATTAGATCTATTATGATCGTTACTATTTTTAGCAATACTTTTTATCACTTTTGTATGATATTGTCATTTGCCTAAGTTATTATTAGCAGGATAATCAATATGTTTATTTTTAGGATCGAACTAGTTGTCGTCCGCGTAGAAGGTTTTTCACGTTCCCGCTAGATATGGCAACCTATACATACCCATCTTAATATATATAAATCTCGTGTCACAATGTTTGTCCTCAATGGACTCCTAAACCACTTAACCGATTATAATAAAATTCGCACACCATGTGCAGTTCGATCCAACTTGAGAGATAGGATAGTTTTTGAAACGGATTTCGACATCCACGCGGGCGGAGCCGCGGGCAACAGCTAGTTGAACTATAAAATCTATCTCTGTGTCATATTTCAATCAGATCCCTTTAGCCATAGAGCGTGATTGAGTAACAAATATTCGAACATCTTCACAAACTTTTACATTTATAGGATTAGTGTTATTAGGTATTATACCGGAAATCCTACTATCCTGGATTTCCAGTATTTTGGCACTGTTGGAAACTTCAGTTTACCATCAAGTGGGTGCAGTCAATACGACAGAGAGAGAGATTATTAAAACGGTTTTGTTTTCGTTTTATTTAGTTATATCTTGAAGTTTACTAAATAAATTAATAATCTTACTTTTTAGTGAAATTGACAAACAAAATGTAAAAAATATTATGTTGAGTCATAATCCGAGAACAATACTTTTGTCAGCTCCTCCCTCTCCAAATTTTTTTTATACTATAAATACTATCAAAACAATTATAACTGTTACTAATGAGTCAGCGTATACACAAGGTAAACCATACTTTTATAATAAAAAAGAATTGAGTACAGTCGACGCGAAAAATTCCACGAAAATCACTAATTGCCCGACAAAAATGTGCAGAAACAATAAAATTGTTAGGTACAATTTTAATTTTTATATCTCGTATTTGATGGTTTCGAAGAATATTAGAAACTCGACGGTATATACAAGTTATTTAACGTTTAACGGATTCAACGGGGCGTGAAATTAAATGTGCACGTTACCACGAGTCTGGTATAGTTTGCAATTCGCTAATGACTGTAGTAACGTTTGAATATAATGTATGCAACACATGGTTATTCCAATAATCGGTCAATTTAGTAAACGTTTAGGTCACTCGGTCTAAACAACCTACGACTTAATTAGCGCAGGTCAGGCTTACGTCCCCTATTCCGAAGGCATGACGGGAACACCGTGGTTCCCAAACCCGAGCGGGCCATCTCGAATCCGGAGATGGCCCGGGTCAAGCCGGGGTGCGAGGGAAATGCTCTAAGGGCCACCTTACACCCTGGCGTCAGAAGACCCTAGACGGCGTGCGTTGAGTACGAAGAGTGCGACGAGTCCGACATAACCTACCCCGCTGTCCGCGGGGAGGGTATCCATGAGGATTTCCGCATGAAAGAAAAGGCCAGGCTTACGTAATGGTCAACTTACACCTCGGTACCAAAAGACCCGAGACGACGCACGACGAGCGGTTTTTTTAGCCCAGCGCTAGCTCAACGGAGGTGGTACCCGTGGGGATTTCCGTAAAAAAAGGCGCATTTTTACTATCAATCGATCGTGATCAAACACACGCGTGTAAGACTTTAAATCTAGTTCTTATAAGTAATTTTTTTTTAATATCTCCAAGTACAGACACTGCTACATTACAATTTTATAGTAGTACTCGTATAAATATTTAGATTTCTGAGAATCTAAAGTTCCTGGATCTATAGTCTTTAGGTATTAATTTTATATTGTAACTCATGGTAGGCCCAAGACCCATTTCTAAGAAGTCTTAATTTGATTACGAAGGATTTAAAGTACAACTGATTTGTATTTCACGGTTGGAGAACTTTTGATAGAATTAGTTATCAGTTACGTCTGTAATTGGTAATTCCATGAATCATTTCAACATCACATTTAAATTGTGTTTTGGTATGTGTATTAACATTCTTATATTCGCGTATTGGTCTGTCAGACCGATGATATTATATATTTTACTACTTAAGTGTGTTTCAGTGGAAAACGTGTCAAGTCATTTAGACCCGATAGAAAGTGAGAAAAATATGCATATTAGGCGTGCTGGTGAGATTTTTTATACTACGTAGTTAGGCTGACAAGCACACAGCCCACCTGATGGGAAGCGGTCACCGTGGCCTATGGACGTGTGCAACACTAAGGGTGACACACACGCGCTGCCTACCCTGAAGGGAAGGGGCTAGGATGGGGTGAGGAGTCTAGAAAGGGGTGGTGGGAGGAGGAGCACAGTGAGCTCTGACTACCCTACTCCCTACTTACCTACATGTAATTACTAGTAACCGAAAATATTAGTATTTTCGTTGACCTTAGTTAAGTTAAATTACCTATGTTAAGTGTGGGTTCACTGGCACATTGGGTGTAGTTCAAATGGCGACCAATTTTATAATCAATTCTTTGGGTCTCACAGACCATGGCGGTTATACGCGTTACAATTTGACACGAGTACAGGTAGGGTTAATTTAGTTTTTGCGTTGTAGTAGATCTACCTAGCCACTTTAGACAATACTATTATAAAAGATTATTTTTTATATCTGACTTTACTTCCCACACATGTCAAGTATTTTTCCACAATGCCACCTACACCCAAGCTGCTCAAACTAAGCAGAGCTTGTAATATAAGTTCTAGAATATCGATATACGTCGTATTGGAGACCCAAACTAATCTTATATTATATTATTCATGTATAAAAATCTTCGCAGAATCGAACCCGCAACAGACTGACATATCAGTTTCAACATGGTGTCAATGCTCTAGCCCTACGGTACCAGATAGTCAAAACAATCTGAAGAATAAAAATTACAAAATTCTTTCCTGCCAAAAAGAACTGCCAATTGTCACACTTTGGAGCTTATTCAAAAATAACCTAAGAATACATTAGTGAATAAATTTCGCGTATTATACATTTTGCGTCCGAGATATTAATGGCACCCGTCGGGCACTAAATCAGTCACAAAAGGCACAAAAAAGTACCACTTTGATCTCGTAATGATGTATAGTGCGTGTAGCGGTTTTATTTGAATGTTTCGTAATTGAATATATCGCGAATTTCAGTGGGAGGAAATACTAATGTCATCATTGATCTTTATCGCATTATTTGGTATGTCTTTTTGATTATTCTTATTTTGGGTTGGTTTATTTTTTAATTATACTACTAAGGAAGCAAACGAATACACGTCTCCCCAGATAATAATCTTTTACTCTGCTAATTCCTTTCGTTATAGGTGTCATACTAAGCTCATTTAAAACCTACAACATTTAATATTCTACAACATTCTACACAGCGCCCTCTAGACCCAAAGTAAGCATAGTTCAACTAGTCTGTATTATGGACTCTAGACTACGGATGAATATACTTATATAGTTATTATTATAAATACATACAAACATATTATACATAGAAACACCCAGACCAATGCAAATAGACACATCCATGCGTAAAAACATTTGCACTGAGCGGGAATCGAACCCGCGTCCTCCGTCTCAATAGTTGAATGAAACCACGCAAAGCCACAGAGGCCAACTAAAACCTGTTATTTTAATATATTACTAGCGTACCCGCGCGCGGCTTCGCCCGCGTGAATGTTGACTATCGCCACCAAGTCTTTTTTAAGCTGAGGGACTACCCGTACTAACTTTCAATGTCTATTCCTTCGCAATCAGTGGTTGCAGCTAAACGTATTCATTTCATCTCAAGTTCCATCAAACCCTTCAAAGTACAGTGCCATCCATCGCGGCCAAAGCCCGTTTATTTACCATCATTATCCTTTTTCATTGTCTTCTAGATTTTATGGGGATTAGATAGCTGCTCTGGCCAAAGTATGTGTGACTCGGAAGAGGCCCTTTGAAAAACCCTTTCATCATAGTTGCATTGTACTTTCACATTCGATGCACTATTTCAAATTAGTGGACATTATTTATTTCCGAAAATCAGAATTTTTTATTATTTAAATCTTGCTACAGACATTGACATTTGACAACCTGATTTAACATTCAAGAAGTTCATGAAAGTAAAGAAAGAGGATATACTAATAAATACCGGTCAAGTGCAAATTGGGCTCGTGCACGCAGGGTTCCGTCGAAATTGGGTTAAGGGGGATTTCCGCATGACAAAAAAAAGGGGCGAACTTAACTTTGTCTTTTCCCTGTACTTATGCTATAAGATTTTACTTTCTGCAAAATATCGGGATTCTAGCCCAAAGGGAAATACCCCTTTTTTTCGTGCGCAAAAACCCCGTCGGGCTTCACCTCAACGGAGCCAACGGAGAGGTTGGTATGTCAGAGTCCTACCAATGCCTGTGTGATCGAGAAATCTAGTGTGTCCTAAAAAGGATATCCCAGAAACCCCAACCGGTTCCGGCCACCAACACTGGCGACCTCGACGTGTTATTAGGAATCTAAATCCGCATCTCTATAGAAAAAGCGCGCGTGGAAATATAACACCCTGCCACCCTGGGTCTGCTTCTGCTAGGGTGACGGTTAGCCTCGACCTTCGCCCTAGGCCCGTACTCATGGAGGAAGGTTCATGTTTCTGCGAACTACGCCACCCGGTGCGCCTTAATCGGCACGGGGGAGTGCTAGATCTCTCCCGTAGCTTTTCCACCACCACTTCTGCGCGCATTACTGCCTCGCAAAAAAAACGGTGGCGTTCCATATACTCTCTATGGTGATCATGGTCGGCACCAGGGACCTCACCATGAGGCTTACCCCACCGACGTCTGCTTCTAGGACATGGCGCCACTCTATCCACTCTGGAGACTCTACCAGTGTATGAAGAGGTGGTGTGCCCACGGATCAGCCCCGGCAATGGTGGCATTCAAACGTCAGCACCCTGCCTACGCAATGCAGGAACTCACCAAAACAGCTATGCCCATCAGTAAGCCTTGGATAGCTCAGGGTCAAGGGTAACCTTAAACTTCGGCGTCTGTAGACTCAAGATGGAGTTCGACTTTAGTCGGTCAAGTCCGATATTACGTCCCTACTGGCCACAGGAGGGGAGAGATTCGTGGGGATTTCCGCACGAAAAATAAGGTACGGCTTCCTAAAACTTTCCGATTGCGGTGCAGGTGACTCACTAACGTCGCCGAAGGTTACTTAACCACCTCCGTCCTCCATGAGTGCAGGCCAGGAGATGGTATGTCAAGCCACCTATTAGTCGATAGTGAGACCACAGTTTGGATATTATGCTTCGTGTAATGCCAAGCATTATCCACAACATTCCTTTTATCTAATTCAACTTGATGCCTCTACGTGTTCTTAAGAAAGAGGTCTTGACAGACAGACAGACGGATAATGAAGCGATAAGGGTTTTTTTCCTAATCAGGCACAGAACCCTAAAAATTAATACATTCTATTTACTATTGAGGAAAAAGAAGTAAAGGATATTACTCTATGAAAATTTAGACAAAGTCAATATTAGTTCCTGTTGCTATGACAACTATTATAGATGGCGATAAAAACGTTTGCAACATTTAATTTTATTTTTATTACTAAATTTCCTGAATGAATCATATATTTTTAATTATGTTATATGCTATTCGAGGCGGAGACAAATCCAAAAAATCATAGATCATGAAAATCTGTTCAGCCGTTCTTGAGTTCTGGCAAAAGCACGTTTTTAGCCCTTTTTAGGGCTTTAGGGTTCGAATTTTAAAAAATCCTTTCTTAGTACACCTCTACGCATTAAAACACACATATTCTGCAAATTTCAAGTCTCTACGACCAGCGGTTTGGGCTGTGCGTTGTCTCTATGTCAGTCAGTCAGGACTTTGAATTATATAGTATAAGATTACAAACAGACACTCAGTTTTTGTTTATATCATGATAGGCTTACGTTTGACCTCAATCCCACCTGATGGTAAGTGACGATATGGTCTACGATGAATCACGCTTGCCTAGAAGGAACCTATTCACTCGTGACTTGAATTAAATACTCCCAGGTTATAGCTTTATTTATTTGTATGTATAGACAAAAAAGCCAATATTAATAGAACTTTCGCTCTTCTTTCCAACCAAATAGTCGGATATCGGGACTACTATTTTTTACGAGGATCAGGTGATCCTATGCAGATTTTAGTCCGAAATTGGATCGGTAAGCCGAGCCCTTCATGCTTTAAACCGCGCTGAATTGACGGACGCACTCGCGAAACTTGTATAGTTATAAAATATTGTGTGCATGAAAGTATAGCAGATTATGTCAATACGTAGTATGTTGCAGTGTAGCAAACTTGCACATTGTTAGCAAACCTCTCGAACGAATAGGTAAAATGTGCAGATAGGTCATTACTCTGAATTTATGAGAATCATCTTCATCCTCATAGCTAATTCCCATCTGGCTGCATCCAAAGCCTGCAATAATAAACACATGCATACATACATTACTCACGCCTTTTCACCCCCGGGGTAGGCAGAGACAACAGACCGCCATCTGCCTTTTTCCTTTCATGCAAGCCTGCCGGTTTCGAATGCTTTTGTCCTGCCCTTTTTGCAATAACTCTGTAATTATTAATAATAAATTAATTAATATTCTACGACTTTCACACAGCGCTTTCTTAACCCAAAGTAAGCATAGTTTAACTAGTTTGTGTTATGGGTTCTAGAATAAGGATGACCATACTAAGTGAAACCTGGTGTCCGCCTATTTTTTGCCGCCGATGGATTAATCAATGCATGTGTGTTTTAAAAATTCACAGGTTTAAGTTTTTATTTCAAGCACACACGCATCTTTCTATCGTTGCAGTGCGATCCTAATGATTAATCGTAGCGTGTGTACCAAAAGTAAGTTGTGTTTAAAATATATTATATCCTCGAGAATTTATCAGTTTGTTTATCCATCGAAATCATATATGTACTCTAAATAAAATTTATTAAATTTAATACCTACTGCGACCCCTAAAAGGATATGTAACGGTATATTACCTATTGTCTCATCTGCATTGCTTGTTGATCTATGTCGCCATGCTGTAGACGTAAGCGGATTATGGTACTTCACCGCAAACTAAGTCCGGGCTAATGCAAAATTATTTAATAAATATTTACTGGGGGAAAGGGATTTTCGTTGAGTGCATCTTATATGAAACCCTGATCATCAGCAAATATATTGGCGACACCTGATGTACCATGAAAATATTGATATTTGGAATACGGTGCTTAAACTTTTGATTCTAGTTTTAACACTGATTTCAATTAGAGCCGTTCAGTTATTCGAGCTTGATTGAGCAACTAATAATACCTTGACAAACTTTCACTTTATAATATCAGTAGGAGGCAACCTGTGTGTTATTCTAGTCTAGACAATAGTCTATCCCTGTACCGAAATTCAGCCAGATTCATTCGGCTGTTTGAACGTGATTACATTTTCACAAATTTTCACATTTTTAAAATATTAATAGTGGACCCGACAGACTTTGCCCTGGATACCGACTGCAGCGCCATGTGGCGGGCTGATTTATGAATCTAAACCATCCAAGGCGCCATCCTAACGCATACAAAAAAATATTCAAATCGGTGCAGCCGTTTAGGAGCCGTTCAGGATATACACACGTACAGTAGAGTTATTTAAATGAGAAAGAAAATAGGACAGGATACCTTTAGAAGGATAAAGATCTGTTTTGTCGTTTGAAGACCTTGCCATCAGTGCATCCTGGAGTTTACTGTAATTTTTTATATTATATTATCATATTTATAAACAGTTTAACCAGACAATACTTTTAAAGCAGTCCTTTACCTTTAAAGGTATCCCTAGCGCCTGCCAAAGGTGTAGTATTAACACTCGGAATCAATTCGTACCCCAGCCACGTCCCACATTACTCATTTGAACGGACGTGGTTGACGCGACTGTGTTGCCAATCTCAAATTGCATTTACCTGATTTTTGTGTTATAAGTTAATAATTACATTTTTAAGGTCGTAATCATGCTTATATGAACACCACATTGTTTCAAAATCCAATTTTAATGCGGTTTTTTCGGAAAACAAGTAATATCAGGGCCATACTAAACAATAAAGGCTATAAAAATATAAATGATCTAACGGTGACGTCACAGTGGAAGCAAGAGAAATTTGTCATCATTAGAAAACAGGACTGTATGCGTTAACGATCTATAAATCTCAATGTCACCTCACACTCTCCCGCATCGCATCTCCCACTCGCATCTCACCCGTTCGTGTTTGTGTACTAAGGTAAGAGACACGAAAGTATGGCACAACAACATGCTGTGCTATAATGTCTAGAAAACATATTTTAATATTAAAAAAACTGTCGCCCACGGCACCACCCGCATAAAATTCTGATCCGATTCACATGGGAACCTATTAAAGAGATAAACAGAACTCTATGTGTTATTCCTGACGACTAACTCTTGTACTTCAGATTCAATAGCAGTGACTGCCGAACCTACTCAGGCAGTCCCAGAAAAAGTTTAATAGTCTAATAAAAACTTAATTGGCATTATATTTTTATATTCCATGGTTATAATAGTAAACATACTGCAGAAAATCAACATTCAGTAACAAAATGTAATAAATAACTTTCCCACATTCTAGGGAGTTTGCATGCGGGTATCCCATTACCGGGCGTGTGCGGTAACATTTTTATTTTTTCCACCGCTTCCACATTTGCGGCGACATGCGGCTGTAAATTCGACTCGTTTTATATACGTTTAAATTAAACCTATGAAATGAATGTGTTGCAAACTTTAATATTGCATATACGGGAGAAACTGCTGGCAATTTTTTTTTTCTTTTTACAAGCCTTTTCTTAGCCGTAACTCTTGTAATGTTTGTATGTAATAGTTTAGGAAGAACAGATCATTGACCCCGTTCCTGAGACTTTAGCTATAGCTTACCGTCAGGCGAGGTGACTTCATTAAATATAAATATTGTCAATTAAATATTGACGTGGCCACCGTTAAATATCAAGTCCCTAATTCCCTCTACCATTGTGCCACCATTGTGGCACTATCGGTGTTTGCAATGGTGACTCCCATTCCAGAGATTTTGCCTTTAGCTTACCATCAGGCGAGGTAAAGTCATGTTGACGTGTCCGACATAAAAAAACTCATTTAGCAAAAAATTACCCTACAAATCGTGTCAAAGAAACAATGATAATGACATCTATGACGGATCCAGGTAGCTCAGTTGGTCAGAGCATTCACCCTGTAAGGGACTGGTCGTGGGTTCAAGTCCCGTCCTGGACGTTCACTTTTTCCGATTAAAAATCATAAAAAAAATCAACAGCTATTTTTTTTAGGTTTAGTGTGCAAAAGTCAGGTATACAATCTCATTTTTGTTTGTCATGAAGAGGGTTAGTATAAAATTGAATCCAAGTTTGTGCGGTAGCAACCCTTGTCTTGCCTTTATAAAAAGGAGTGCTAAAATGGTAAAAGCTAATGAGCGGAATGCCCTGCCTGAGTCTATATTTCCGGAAAGCTACAACCTGGGATTCTTCAAGTCTAGAGTGAATAGGTTACTTCTATGCAAGCGTGCTCCACTGTCGACCACATCATCACTTACCAACAGGTGAGATCGTGGTCAAACGCGAGCGTATTACCAATAAAAAAAATGGTCTTTACGCTAGAGGCAAACTATTCGTTGCAAAGATAATTTATAAAAGCAATTCTGCAGCAATCGTATCATGCATTCATTATTATATTTAACCAAAGTAAATAAATATGCATTATATGCACAAAATAGCCCTTTGTATGCACCACCCAATTATAATACAGTCAGCTAAATAATTGTGTTTGTATCCCGGTGATAAGTAGTAAAAAGTTAGCGTGACATGTACAGTCGGCGATTAATTATAAATGCGCAAACAAACGTTACTGGCATGTTTTGTGTAAACTTATAAATTGGCTGAAATATGTCGTTGACTGTACTTGCTGTGTAAATATCCGACTCGTGGTAGTTTTATCTGATGGGAAAGTATTTTAGTAAATATTTTGTTTGGTCGAATAATAAGTTTTTAATTATTGTAATGTCAGTTTTGTTGGTATGCACTTACTTAATTACTATCTATTGTATACCTGCTACTACAGTGGCAAACAAGTGGCTTAAGTTTTAGTTTAATAACTAATTCGTAAAAAAATTCAAAGTAATGAGTGCTGGGAGATTCTTAAAACACAACATAAAATAAACTCACGCCTATATCCCCGAAGGGGTAGGCAGAGGTGCTAGCACCCACGTTTCTCCAGTTTATGTTTAGGTCCCAATGTAATAGGTGGCGAGCCTATTGCCATTAACCGAGCACTTATAAACCTGCGATAAATACACACATAACTTTGAAAAGCATCGAAAAGTTATTGGAGATTCTTATCCTACTAATATTATAAATGTGAATGTTTGTGAAGTTTTTTGGATGCTTGTTTGTGTCACGCTCAAACGGCTGAACGGATCTGGCTGAAATTAAGTACAGTGATAGATTATATAAAATAACATTATTTATATTATTTATCCCTAGAATAGGAAGGAGAACAAAATTTTCCGAAGTAACAGCTAGTCATATAAGACTTGGAATTCTTTACCAGCGCATGTGTTCCTTCCTCCTATAGTCCCGGGTCCTTTAAGCGGGGCGTGAAAAAGCATTTGATGAGGCTGTCAAGCTGAGGGCCGCCACTGTAGCACTACCGGTGTATGTGGTGGTCTGACCCCAGTCCTGAGACTTTGCCTTTCGCTTACCATCAGGCGAGGTGGAGTCATTTTGATGTGTCCTATATAAAAAAAATACACGCGTAATTTAACCCACACACGGCTAATTATCTTCCAATAACTGAATAAAGCCTGCTTTGAATTTACAGCTTATTCTTCGTTACCAACATAAAACGGTGTAGAATGGCGTAGTAAATCCCGTGAAAGCATGGTTTACATTATTAAATATTCAGTGGCCAGCCGATTCCTCGCGCGTTAGCGCGATTACGCGATACATCATGAATGACGGCGGGTTAACGCGTCGCGCCGCGATGTGTTAAGATGTGCTCAATTCCGTAAACTCGGTATTTACGAGTTTTGTGATTATAATAACGTGAAATGCGATGGTAGCTGAATGGATAAGGACGCGGCTTCTTCTCAGAGGTATCGAGTTCGAATCCGGCCGGACAGTACCAATGTGAATTTGACTTTGTGAAATTTATATGTGCTAATCATAATATATGATTTACCATCTTTTTTTTTTTATTCATGATAGGCTTACGTTTGACCTCAATCTCACCTGATGGTAAGTGACGATGTGGTCTACGATGAATCACGCTTGCCTAGAAGGAACCTATTCACTCGTGACTTGAAAACTCCCAGGTTATGGCATCTGCTGACGGTGAAGGAAAACATCGTGAGGAACACATGTCCTAGAAGAAATTCTAAGGACATATCGGATCGGCAAACCCGTATTAGTCTAGCGTCTGTGGATTAAAGTCTAAACCCTCTCAGCTCTCTCCTTAGAGGAGAGGAGACCCGTGCCCAGCAGTGAGACATAAATGGGTTGCTATCAACTAATAACGTGTTGGTTTGTTTTCGGAGGCTTCAGATCATTTAATAAATATTTTAGGGAGCCATCTAGGTCAGAAACTTACTGGCTATTACGTATATTAAGCCACATTATAGAACCCATCTTGGTTCTAGAATGACAGCGCTGTGAAGACCGTAATATGCAGTCTAGTGGTCGTTTTTAATGAGAACATCCAGGACGGGATTTGAACCCGAGACCAGCCCCTTAGAGTGGGAATACTCTGACCAACTGAGTTACCTGTACACTATCTAGATATTCAAAATTCTCTGATACAAATACAGCTTAGAACACCTTTGGAGTTATTTACCGTAATTCCCCCTTTTTTTTCGTGCGGAAATCCTCATGGATACCCACCCGCGGCCAGCGGGGCAGGTTATGTCGGACTCTTACCGACTAAAAGCGCACGCCGTCTAGGGTCTTCTGACGCCAGGGTGTAAGGTGGCCCAAAGAGCATTTCCCTCGCACCCCAAAGAACATTTCTCTTGCACTACCGTAATTCCCCTATCTAATAATCAAAACGAGAACCTATATTATCTCGTACCTACCTATTTAGTAATCTAACCATGTTCCTTGCTACTTAGTAGTTAGGTGTTAATTAATTATCGCGATCTATGTAACGTACGTACAAGAATTATTGAGGCTCGAGCGCCTGCCGAAATTCACATAGCAGAAACAACTAAACGGATTATCATTATTTTATTTCGGGCGCTTTTACTTCGTATCGTTCTGAGTGTTGAATAACTGTTTTATTTGAGTGTATGAGGTTTACTAAAATCTTTGGGGTCTAAGCAAGAATATTACAAGGAAATTTCTAATGTTCTTGGGTCTAAGCAAATCATTTGACATTGACATAATACCTAATTCTGATTTTGGATTTGATTTTGACTTTCATTCATTCCTGTTTTTAATTTGCCATTGTTTATTAATTAATTATTGTTACTAATATAGCCAAGTAAGAAATTGTCACTAACCAAATGAGCTAATATTGCTTTAATAAAGAAAATTTTATTTATTTATTCAAACCTCGCGTGACTCTGACGTTGGTTTTCTTCTCGCAGTTTGGGGTTAGATGACCTTAAACCGGAAAGGTGGCACTAGATCAGACGGAATGCGAGGGAAATGCCGTTCTGGCCACGTGACACCCTTTTTTTCTATCGTGCGGATATCCTCATGGATACCAACCACGTCGGCCATCGGGGGTAGTTATGTCGGAATCGAACCGATTAAAACCGCACGCCGTCTCGTGTCTTAATTACCGGGGTGTGGGGTGACCAAGTAGGCATATCCCTCGCATCCCAGTTGACTCCGGGCCACCTAACACCAAAATAAAATCAATTCTGGAGCCGATACTTTGCTCCAAATTAGAAACTTTGGATGCAACTGGAATTGTTCCTTTGATTAAGAAGTTTTGAGTATTATAAATACCTAATTCACTTTTAAATATAGCTCTGGATCGTATCTGGCGCAAAGGTTGGCCATCGCCATTCAACGCGGCAATGCGGCAAGCGTAATGGCCACCTTTGCGTCGGATGCGGTGAGAGGGGGGTTGATACACTGAGTAGGTGCTCAATTATTTAATAGTTATTTAAGTTAGTAGTTTAAGTCATTTTTTTGTTTCTTTAATGTATATTGTTCAATTATTTTTTAAATAAATAAATTATATACTAAAAGTATTATCAAGATCTTTTGAACCCAAACCAAGGCAAGGAGAGAACTGAAAAAATGATGACTGACTCCAGTGGTCACCAAATGAAGCAGGCAGATGATGAAGAGACGAAGAAAATTCAATCAATTCACTTTGCTTGAATGAAGTTTCTGACACGAGACGATAAACAGGTAAACAACAAACTTCTTTAAGTATCAAACGAGACTGATTCCAAGCAATCAATCAGTCGAATCAATCAAGTTCATAAAGCAAAACTGATGAGAAAGTATTAAGCAGATCGCTACCTCAGCATCATGGTTAGTAATTTAAAAACGTACAGTCCTTTAGATAGCTCGATGGCGTAGTGTAGGGAGACCGTGCGTCAGGGATATTAAAGGACATTTTTTATTAGTCATAAACTCGCTTCTGGTGTTTATTTCATCATATTTTTGCATAAAAATTGACTCAACTTTGTTATACAATATACGAGTAGTACTGTCTAGACTTAAATCTAAACGGTTATCAAACCTGCAATATGTGACGCAGCAGTCAAACATTTAACTACGAGAAAACTGATTTGTCAAATAAACGATTATCCTCAATAATGACACTCCACTTGCGTTACTTAGCCAGTCGTTTTTGCGTGATTGAGTACTTAGCAAACACACAAACTTCGTGTGGCAAAATGGGTCGCATAAAAACAAGTATAGTGTACGGCATCTAACTCGGCAAGGTTTTGGAGAAGTGGGGTCCACACTACTCCAAAATCTTTCCAAGTTAGATACCGTGCACTTACATGCCGTATATAGTACGTGCTGCATTGCATTATTCATTAACGTAAAATACTTACTACATACTTCTAAAGCCACGTAGATCAAGATTTTATGGATTTTACTTTTCAATTTCAACTTAAAAATCTCCATGATTTATCTATTAGATGGTAGCCCTACAGTAGAGTCAGCAAATATATACGTCTTACTATCGGCTACTCACCGCGCCGTGGATTTGTCAGACTGCAGCCGGCGAGCGTAGCGACGTGCCTGCTCTTGTAGCGTCCGCAAATACATTTGTACGTAAATTAGGGCATACTTCGTTACTTATCCTTTTAGTGCTAACCTTTTATTATTTTTTAAATAAAAACAGACAGCAACTATTAATTATAAAACACAATTGTTTTGGTACTATTTCACAAAAAAGTGCTGTCGCGAAGGGTTAAGTAAGACCTATTACCGTCAACTGGATACTTTTTGTAGGCTGGAGAATACGCATGAAAAAAGATGGTTGTTTTCTTTAGTAAAGTTCTATGAAACTCATTATTAAATTATTCATATTTTATGCAATACTTCATCAACAACATCAACTTTGAGGTAAAATATTAAAAGAATGCGAAAGAGGCATGTAAACCAATAATTTAAATAATTATATATGCCTCAATGGTCACATTGCATAAATTTTCATGCAATTAGAAGTTCCTGAGTAAGTATAAATCCTGTATTGGAACAGATCTCATTGGATTTTTCCATTATAAAATTCGCAACGCGAATTTCTGACGCTGGTAACGAGCCTGATAGACGGCTTATTGCTTAGTTTCGGACTTAAAAAATATATTTGACGAAATTTAGACCTAATTTTTATGCTACTTAGGTGGTAAACAAGCACACGGCCCACCTGACGGCATTTACTGTGTCTTTGTATATGCCTACTCCAATGAAAAAAAAACGTGATTTGTATGTATGTTTGAGTGTTATATGTGTGTGTGTATATCACAAAACAAAAACCTCATCATTTAAAAATAGAACAAACAAAGGGCTTAATATAATAAAAATACAAAAGGTGCCCATCCGTTACATCCAATTGGTTTGTTAACAAACACATGATATAACGCACCGCGTCACAAAAAATTGTTCATAACGCTCTCATCAATCATTTAAAAGTCATAATTTCAAACCAAAATCAATCAATTGTATCATTCGTTCACTCTTTTTGCTGCCATTACCGGACAGATCTCGCTCCGGAAATTGAGTGAATGTTTTCCAATTTAATCGCATCTGCACTGATACTTCGGGACAGTCTCTGTTTTCCAAACACACCCTACGTGCTTCGACTTTGGCTACACGACTTTTTGCTTTTAATAACTTAACGAACTTGGATTGGGTACCGTAAGTGCACTATTTTTTACTGAGCTCCTGTGATAAATTCGTTCATTTTATGTACTTGCTGACCTGTATATTCCCTGGGGGGTTAGCAGAGGTTTTGCAGACACATTTCTAGTAGCCAACTACCTGTATTTTTATCCGATTACGGCTGAAAGGGTATGTTGTTTTTGTAGTTTATGTATGTGTTATTGTAAGTCTAAATTACTGGGTCGATTTTTATGAATGAGGTGTTAATTGATTTTTTTATTGCGATAAAGTTGTTCTATAGACAAAATTTTGATATGATTTTTTAGTGAAGAAGGGTCAATGGCGTAATGTTTAGGCGTTAGACTTGTAATTTAAGAGGTTGCGGGATCAAATTCCGCTTAGTATTACTTAACCAATTTTAATACAATTTTAACTAAATGTTGCAATGCAATTATTATTGTTGTTCCCTGAAAGATATAATATATCTATACTATAACTCAACTATAACTATAACTAATAGGTATATTATACCTATTAGTATTAGTTGAGCCAATTAAATATTATCTACGCGGGAAAAATCGCCTTAGAACAACCAGTTAGACATTTCAATTAGACCACGGGTAATAACCCAATTTTCCTTAGCTCTTAGCCTTACTAAACTCTTTGTAGTCGCTCTTTCAAAAGTATATTTCTAGACTTTCGCATGTACTTACATACTTAAGAAAGATTTGAGTGCTAAACGTAAAGTTACAAGGAATCCAATATACAGAAATAACAAGAATGAGATTGAAATTCGTAATTCAAAATTTCTACCGTCTTCAAACCATTTAAATACGTAAATTGATCGTCCGAAACTCACAAAAGCTAACAACCCAAACTACCCAAGGGATGTCCAATAAATCAATTGACCAGTGTCCTTAACCGAGTACATGTTACAATACGACATTTAATTTAGTTTCAATTGTACGCCCGTGACAGGCGCAGGTGTCCCGTATAAAGGACAGTTGGTTTATTTATTATTAAGTTCCCCGGTGGATGTAATATTCACGATCCAGTGGGTTCAGCTCCTTTACTGTGTGCTGCCCTGGTACATTCATATTGACTGTAGGTAAATAGGTTAGTTATGTATTATGCTATGTAATGGAGAAATGGTTACTAAACGGTTGCTTTTTTAATACAACTTATGTGGCAGACAAGCTTACGGCCCACCTGATGGGAAGCGGTTACCATGGCCTAAAGACGTGTGCCAGGGGCATCATACTCGCGCTGCCAACCCTATAAAAACTTCTAATGGCCTTCTTGATTGCTTGAGAAAAACATTCCACTATTTGAAATTCACTTTGTCTACATGCATGTCTTTGCTAACTAACTCATATCAATACGTACCATCGCGAACAAAGCGGTTTGGTGATTCCTTTTTTTGTCGTACGATAAAGAAGTGGAATGCTTTACCCTCACACGTGTTCGTTTTCTCTTATAGTCCCGGGTTCTTTAAGCGGGGCGTGGAAAAGCATTTTTCAAGGCCGTCTGGATAGAGGTCACTATTCTAAAGGCATCCCTTGGGAATGGTGCCCACTACTTTTTGGACTCCACTTCAGCTTGCCATCAGGCGGGGCAGTCAATCCGGCGGACTAAACATAAAAAAACCTTATATTTAGGCAGATATCCCGAGAAAGGAATACCGGGTTAAGCGGCAGGGCGCACCTAATCTAATATCCTTATTAATTGAAAAACCGCAACCTCAAGAAGGATTTCGGATACGTGATATCCATCCAAATTGTCGGCACGATTTGCCTACTGAGTTATACGATTCCTTTTTCTGAGAGTAAAAAATCAGGAAAGATTTTTTTGTTAGTATCCGAACCAAAAATTACTAATATTCCGTTAGTGTAATGGCCAGGAATCGAAACCTTGACCTCTTGATCGTAAGACCGACAACTACACCACTAAGCCTTGGTTATTTTAAAAAGTGATTGCCATAGTCAATTATTTTTAACAGGGAATTCACCCCATAGTCAGTTTTTTAATGACGAAGATTTTTTTAACAGGCAATTTTGTCATACTTCATAAAGAACAGTAAAAAAACAATAAAACATTGCATCACTTCTTTTTTTCACGTCTATATTAATTTTTAATCATCCCATCCCTTACAAGTTACTTTGACAATAACACTATATTAAGTCATAACTTGTCAACACGTTTCTACTGAAGTTACGGTTTTGACGTGTATTAAAAACAGTGAACATGCCGCGCTTTGATTGTATGAGTAACGCATCATTTTCTCATAAATATTGGTAGATATATCTAAAACTAGCTGTTGCCCACGGCTTTTGTTCACTTTCCCACTTCCCATGGAAACCTATTCCAAGGATTAAAAGTAGATAGTCTATATGCCGAACTATAATAATAATCTATATCAGTAACAATTTTCTATAAGATCTGTTCAGTCGTTAGAGCGTGTTTGAGTAACAAACATCTTTTTATTATTGTAGGATACTAGGATGTGTCTCTTAAATCCGTGAAGGTTACAAAAAATATAAAAACTGATTATTGCTTTAATGATAAAACTTCCCTGGTACTAATCAACTACGTCTAAAAAAATACTTCTGCGTGTGTATGTGTTGGTGTCACTCGCCTAATATATTTTTGGATTAGGGTGATTGACACCGTGGTTCCTAAACTCTTGGGGTCAAACACCTAAAGATCCATATTATTATCAATCTCGAAATCAAAATTTGTAATTTACATTACATTTCCTTTATATAATGAAATACGTTTTAGAAGTAATTCAACGAAAATCTTGTCTTGAGAAGAATGATTGTTCTGCGTCGTAGTGTGTTATCAATTCGGAACTAATGGCCCAATTTGGATTCAGCGGGGACCAGGCCGATAATAAAATTCATCATGGAAAGCTTCCAGGGCAAAAATTAATATTCCTATGATGTAACAGAGTATTGCTTGTTGTGGTCCAAGTTACAAGCGAGAGATAGAAAGAAAGAATTCAATCATGATAGGACGCAGCGTACATGGCATTGCAGGGCAATACATTGCAATAGATTAACAGAAAAAACGATAAAATAAAAAAAGGACAAAAAAGTCAATTACAACACGGCAGAAAATAACAGAAAGAAAAGAAACACAAAGTAACAATACAATAACGATAATAAGAGATTGAGAATATTTTATGTAAAGGCAAGTTAAGAGTACTTGCAAACGGCGTGTATGTATGAAGTCAATTATGAAAGTAGAAGAATGGAAAGACGTGTGCCATGATCATAGCAAGTAAAAAGATGTTGTTTCTGCCTATTCATAAGAGAAAGAAGCGAGCTTTTCATGGAAACCTTAAAAGAGAGTTTTAGTGAATACCATTTACGAGTAATAATAACCAAAAAGTTGCTTTCAATGTGGTGGCAGAGCGATTTGATTCCTATTTCAGAAATCGGGGGTCCGAATACTGCTCTAGACATATAATTTTTGGATGCATAAATGTGACTATTTCCATTAATCTGGGTGTTTCAATGTAAAATATACATTCAAGATAAACTTACTAGGCAAAATAATGTGATCAATAATCCGCTACCGCTTATGAATTGTGCTGCCGACCTCGACCGGGAGCGATGAATTACTGCAAATTAAAATTGTTTAATGAATCAACTTTATTGCCCAAAAGATTTGTTTCTGGTTAATTAAGACGTGTACTTTCTATGGCTCCACCGATTTGGGAATATAAAGGAAATATTCAAGTCAAGTATCTGGCACATAATAAATGCCTTAGTATACGCTAGTAATTTTAGTATGTTTATAAATAAGTTCCATGATAAAATTGTCCAATAAAAAAAAATGTAATAAATTCGAAAAAAAATCTGTTGACAGCACCTAAATCATTTATTGTTTCTTTTTTTATTATATGATTAATTTTGTTTTGTTTGGAACGCATAATAAATGTAATTGCAAAGAAATACCCAGATGTATAGAATTTAATACATAATATATATACGCATAAACTAACACATTATTTTTTTTTTAATCTTCAATTTTTTATTTCAAGTGGTAGTTGAGCGTTACGAAAACTCAAATGGGGAAGACGAAAGGATATGCCAGTATTGCGTCTACGCGAGACATTTGACTAGAGTACTAAACATGCACGCTGGCAATGAGAGAAAACACGAAGAGGTCTGGTAAAAATACTTCCCTTTATCACTACTGAGATAAACACATACCAAGAGCACTTTAATAATATTTTATTCCTACTGGTACAATCGAAAACAAAATCGTATATCCAAATTTCAAAATTCATAACGTGTTTTTTAGATAAATCCTAAATAAATCATTTTTACTCTATAACACAAAAACGTTATTTACAAACCCGATCAAAACAACTGTCCACCATAAATCCATAGTTACCGAAACTCCTTCGTTATTCAGATTCAACTGTAGATTATGGCCAGGACAACGTTACTTATCGTCATATTATACGCGATAGTCCGTAATGTATGTCCGAGCGGCGAATATATGGCGAATGTATGTAAATGTACTGGCGATACCAGCGGTGCTCTCGATGTTATACTCGCTTTTATCTGAGAAAGGTAGGCTTTTGGTAAATGTTTGTTGGTTGTAACTTTCTAACTTGCTTCTAATTTTCTAACGTTCGTGATTGGGACTATCTGTATAGGATATATTTAAATGGAAGAGTATCTTTATGTTCGTGTTCCCAAAACTCGAAAAGTAGGCAATTGAATGACTGGAAATATTTACATGTCATTGCATTTTCATCACAGAGTCTTTAACATAGGTACTACTGGATCCAATAGGCGATGATTTCCAAGTTTGATTGGTTATTAGATATTTCTTTAAAAAAAAACACAGTTTAGGAACAATAACCTGGTTGGTGGCAATAATAGTCTCGACGACTATTGGATACGTGGAGCTGAAATCAATTTTTTAAAAAGTATTTGTTAAAACAGCTTTATCTGTCCCTGCACATTATGCGTGAGATTTAAATACCAATTTTCAAAAATATGAAGACATTAATTAAATTTTGTGAATATTTTAAATACTAAATTCCTAATGCTTTTGTCCCCGACTGTATTCGCCAGGATAATGTGCGAAGAAATAAAAATGCAGGGAGCTCTAGGTGCTAACAGTAGTTAAATCATGCACAGAGACAATTTATGTAAGCACCTTAGTTCGAGCTTCTACCGGAGTTTCCGCGAATAAACCGGTCAACAGGCGTAATATACTGCATGCATGTTCTTTTAAAAGAACGGGCCAGTAGGCAGGCTTCCAAATTTCCCCAGGTGTAGCGACTTGTAGAACTAATTTGTTATGATATATGCATTTTTCTTGTGTATGAAAGTAGTTTGAATTTGGAAATTCATTTTTGTGCTATTATTTAAAATGTACATAAAGGCAAACGACGAAAAACGTTTTTTTTAATCCAAGATCTTCATTTTGTTTTCAAGAGAGGACATCTCTCTCGGGCTTCACCTCACTGACACTAACATTAAGGTCGGTACCTACGTCGGATTGAACCGACTAAAGATCGTCGACAGCTCGCCTAATCAAGCAAATCTGACGTATTAATAACTGCCATACTAATAATTCTTACAAAAAAAAACAACTTCAGCGGACCAAATTAAAATGGGACCACACGTCAAGCTCCAGCTATTCAAAAAAAGAATCATCAAAATCGGTTCACCCAATTGAAAGTTCTAAGGTAACAAATATTTAAAAAATACAGTTGAATTAAGAACCTCCTCCTTTTATGAAGTCGGTTAAAAATAACGCTGCAAACACATGTAATTGCAAAATCACGAAGACAAGCGTTCGAAGTCCACAACCCCAAGCATTACGACGGTATCAATTATCGGGGGTAGGCATTTAGCTAAATTATGAGCCATAACCAGAGGTAATTGGACGACCCGCCGGCTTCGGATTATGTTACTTTGCCATACAATATACCTCTAAATGTAAGGCGTGGAGTACATGGGTTGAATGGGGGAAGGGTAAATTGTTAGCGTGTGACGGATCAAATTGCAGCAATTAATATTAAGGCTTATACTTCACATTTGAATCAATAATTGTAAAGGCAGAATAGGGATGTAGAATTTGTGAAAATAAATTATTTTAACGACCATGAGTAAATTAATTCTAATTAATATTACGAATGTCTATTGGTTTGTTGTTCAAACACTAAAAACTTCTGAATAGATATACAAAGTCGTAAATCGTGAGTTTTGATTTTGAATTTTACGCAAAAAACTGACATGAAATGACACAAAAGATGGTCTCTATGACTTTGGACCTAAAGTATAATTTCTAAAAAAATACATTTCTGAGATATTGATTAAATACAGTTTTTCAAGATGTCACCTGAAATTCCACCGGAATTTGTCAGCATTTTGTGATTTTACACTCAGTAAATTATTTAGTGCGATATTGATAAAAAAAATGCTTATTTTACAGGTCTACCAAATGCATTTTGATACTGGAAGTTTAGGTTAACATGACAAAAACTTACGATTTACCCAAAAATCTCCAAGCACGTAATTTCGAACAGTGAAGACCCAGCTTTAGTTGAATCTACCATTATGAGCTATTTATATAGTTGGTTGATAGATACGCATCAATCGTTATAACTACGCCATGCATACACGTAATATGACAACTGGTGATAGTATAGTTATTATATTTTATGTTTACTGGCAAGCGGAGGGTTATGATTGCGTGTATATGTGCGTGTAGTGTGTGTGTGCGTGTGTGTGTGTGTGTGTGTGTGTCTGTGTGTGTGTGTGTGTGTGTGCTTGTGTGTCACTTTGACCAGTGTGTACAGATCGGTTAGCTTTGTTTTTTCTAGAATTCATTTATCTTATGCACTTATCCACTTTTAATATGTCCACAGCTCGATATTATTTTTAGACTAGTTAAAATCGAACTTATAATTTTTAACAAAGGTATATTATGATAAAGAAAAACGGTTTAAATTACTGTATAAACGTATAAAATTCGTTGTGCAGTAGGAGAACACTATGAAACCGAATCAATTTCTTTTAGATTTGTAATATTTTAAGTAGGTAAACCATGAGTTGGAACATTATAAGAATACTGCATAAGGTTAAGATAGTTGGCACCTCTAAAACTTAGCAAGCAATAGTATAACGCCTACTTTTTCAATTTTCAATTACAGAAATTACTCACAGTTGATTAAACACATCAAAAATGTATTCATAAAATCATATTGGTCAATTTACTCTCAGAATATGGTAATTAATAAAGCAATGCAACAAATTCAAATAGGCACGTAATACGCTGTTAAGTCCACTGGGGACACGTTTAATTTTATTTTTGCCGTATTATATCCAATAATTATGATATGTGCTGACGTAAATTGGAAGGTAAACTGGGGGCTGAGTGGCTTGCTTTAACCGACCGTGCGGAATTATATTTTGAGTTTTAATTGAGAAATTTTATATGAAAGGGTTAATATAAATTTTGAATCGGAAAATATGCTCGAGAACGTCGGTATCTTTGTGGTTGAAGAGTCGGTCTTACTATCGGGAGGTCTCAGGTTGGATATGGGCCAGAACTGGGGTGCGAGGGTTATGCCTATTTAAACGCTGGTAATTGAAATCCGAGACGACGTGTGGTTTTAGTCGGTTTGACATCGACATAACCACCCACGATGACAAACGAGGGAGGGGGGAGGATTCCGTGGGCATTTCCGTACCTACGCTAAAAAACGACGTCTCAGGTTCGACGTTAATCCACTCCTAACACTCCTACGCAATTAAGCGTAGCTGGAAAAATTAACGTATCAGTAACATTTTGTTACTAGTACTCTTCAAAAAAAAGTTATTTCGTGTGTCGCTCGTCAAAAAAAGCTGTTGGCCAATCGGATCCTGTACGAAGTTAAAAATAAAAAGTATAAATCGCCAGATGAATGAAAGAGACCAGATAAGGCCTATGCGGGTACATACAAACAGACTGCACTTTGTGCACCGTTGATTCGAATATGCATTCACAGTACATCTGAGATTGCAACCGTAAATGGACATGTTTACGTACAAAGGTAAGCGTACAATATGTCCGCATCGTACGCGACGGACGCATCGCATCAAACGAATCGTACTATTTATGTGATGCGTACAATACGTACTATCACGCACAATAGTGTAGTAGCAATCCTACATAACTTTGGCGTAAACATTCTACCACTACTTGTGACCTTTTTCTTTTAAGACAATTTACACACACACATAAATCGTTCTTCCGTAGGAATATTATCGATAATTCCGTTGTTAGTACATAAGAATAGTACTGATAGTACCTATTGGTGGATGCACTTATTTGACTTTAAATATAAATATAAATAAATAAATATATTCTACGACATTCTACACATCGCTCCCTAGTCCCAAAGTAAGCTTAGTTTAACTAGCTTGTGTCATGGGTTCTAGAACGCTGATAAACATACTTATATACATTTTTTTGTAAATACATACTTATTATACATAGAAACACCCAGACCAAGCAAATAGACATATTCATGCATACAAATATTTACACTGAGCGGGAATCGAACCCGCACCCCCTGCGTAGCAGTCGCATGCACTACCGCTACGCCACAGAGGCCGTCTAAACAAAGAATACTACGATCCGTTTGATGCGATGCGTCCGTTGCGTACGATACGGACATGTGGACGCTTGCCTCAAGCGTTCACTTTTCCACTTACCTATTTAAGTTAAGTCTACACTTTAAAAATGTACATATCAACAGACCCACTCGTCTCCTATTTGAAGGGATGAATAGATACAGTGTGCAAATTTTACGGAACCAGTGGGAACCGAACCATTTATCGATACAAATATGTGCACTTAACAGGATTTAAGCTGCGATCTCTGGCTTAGCAATCGAACGACCTACTGTCACACAGGATTCCCCATTTCGCAATTATCAATGCGTCGCTAGGGCTTTGCAAACACAATTAACCTACATAAAGTTCAGCCTTAGAACATCTGTCTGCAAATTACGCAAATAGTTCTCATATGGGGATCGGACCCGCAGCACTCGACACTGCGGCATTTGGGGCGATAACGTACTCGTATACGTACTCACATATTATGTTACATGTGTATGTATTTATTTACAAAAGTAATTATGTGTATCCAAATTCTGGATCCTATATTACGCATTCTGCTAAGTTTGATGCTGTTGTGTAGCTCAAGTCCTAGAATATTTGTGTAGCTCAAGTCCTAGAATATTTTATATGTTGTTGCTTGACTCAAATGAGTCATAGCGTATAGAAATATATTCCTCAATGGTAATTGAAATTCAGAATATGCCTGCAAGATTTTGCCGACTTCTGTGGCGTAGCGGTAGTGCATGCGACTGCTACTTCGGGCGCGGGTTCGATTCCCACTCAGTGCAAATATTTGTATGCATGGATATGGCTATTTGCATTGGTCTGGGTGTTTCTATGTATAATAAGTATGCATTTACAAAAAAAAGTATATAAGTATGTTTATCAGCATTCTAGAACCCATAACTCAAGCTAGGTAGCGCCAAGATATGGTTGTGGCGGTGAGATCACACAGATGAAGGAAATGATATTGATAGCAACCCATTTATGTCCCATCGCTAGGCACGGGTCTCTTCTCCTTTAACGAGAGAGCTGAGAGGGTTTAGACCTTAATCCACACACGCTGGCCTAATGCGGGTTGGTGGATCGGACTCGTCCTTAGAATTTCTTCTAGGACATGTGGGTTTCCTCACAATGTTTTTCCTCCACCATCAGCAGATAAATCATGTGATTAGCACATACAAATTCCACAAAGTGCAATTCACATTGGTACTGTCCGGCCGGATTTGAACTCGATACCTCTAAGGAGAGGCCGCGTCCTTATCCATTCAGCTTGAAATAAAGCAAAAATATAATACAAGATCTAAGTAGGAACAGCCAAAACAAAACAGATCTAATCTTCGTGTATGATAACTAGATTATTTTCGAGGGAGTGTAGCCGCGACGGCCGGACATTGGTACAATTATATAATTAAGTTATACTCGCTCACGCTCCGCCTCTCTCAACAATGATCAAAGTAGGCTGTGGATTCAGTTGCAGCGGATATCTTTTTTCAGTTCATTTGAATATTCAACATCAACTGAGCCTTTTCCCAACTCATTTGGGTTTGGTTTTTCGATCTAACTACGAAGCTGCTGAAGTTCGATATTTTATTTGAAGCAATTGCCATCTGACCTCGACAATGGCGGTATCGAAGTTCTGTAGTTAGATAGATGTCTAGATATAATTCTTTATTTTAACGGATACAAGATCGGAACATTTACTGTTAAACGCACAATGGGTGCCCTTATCACTAAAGGTGATTTCTTTTAGACAAACTTAGTATAGACAGGCATGAAGAGTATATTATGTGAGTGTTGGTGTAATAAACAAGTTGATGAAGTTTTTATGGCTTCCAACTACCAATTACAGCTCTTGTCAATAGTAAATGCTCGAAAGAATGCGTACACATATCGATCTGGATTTATTTAATTGTATCTATATTGTTGTCTCCAGTGGCTTGCGGAATACCCTCTAGGTTATGTATGAGATAACGTGAGATATTGAACTGTTTTTGCCCGTTTGATATTCAACAGAGTGAAATAAAGTATAGAGATTAAATTCTACAGCAGAAACATTTACCTTACTGATCGATGATCAATTAATATTAAGGTAGTAATTTATTTCCCATTTTTCTTTAATCCCCGCTAACCGCTCGTACTGGAGCCTCACCTTTTGGCATTTGCAATGCTTGTTAAGGCCCTAAGAGGCCTGGGTGACCTTGACGATTCGGAGTTCGCATATTGTTTTGCCGACGTCGCCGCCATCTAGCGGAAATGTACGGTACTGCTAAGAATAGTTCAGTGACTAGTAAACTGCAGAGTGAATAAGTATTATGTTCTGGAATACTGCCTATTTCATATGCGCCTATGCGCGTCACCGAGTCATGCGCGTCTACGGTGTATTGTAGACGCCAAGGCAGTCGTCAGGTCAGCCGAAATTTATATAACATACAAGCTTTTATTTAACTTACCCAATTAGTATGTATGTTTGTAATAAATACAAAGTGGCGGATTTTGTTTTTTTTTCTAATCCCTTTACATTGTTCTTTAGGTTTAGAATGGGTTCCCGTTTGCTGTTACCTGTGGTCTTTTACCTTTTGACCGATTGCGCAGGGGTAGGATACCTGCCTTCTGCGCCGGAGGTTCGATTCCCGAACAAGACAAATATTTGTATGCACGAACATGTCTATTTGTCTTGGTCTGGGTGTTATCTATGTATACCGGGTGTAAGGGTAACGCTCCCGAAGCCGAAGGCCCGTGGTAGTACTCCGGGTACACTACATATTGGCATAATATTTTTTCGATATGGAGATATTTTTTTTTCATTTTTTTTAGATTTTTTTGCATTATGTACCTATTCTCCGTTATATTAGGAAGGGTCAATGAAACGACAATTTCATAAAAAAACATCGCTACAGGGTATAGAACCCTCCCTGTGAAGGAAAAGCGCAGACGCCCCCTTCTTTTTTTATACTTTAGATTTATTGGTGGTTTGAGAAAAAAAATAACCCTAACCTAATCTATCCGAGTTGGGGTGTTAAAAATGTTATATACCTACATTATAATACGTAATATAATTAAAAAATGCATAAAAATTAACTTAGTCACTCGTGGGCGGCAAACATCGCGGACGCTCCCCCTTTTTTATATCCTAGATTTTCTAAGTGGTTTGAAAAAAAATAACCCTAACCTAATCTATCCGAGTCGGGGTACGGGGATACCCATTATTTAGAATGTTTTCCACCGCGAAGCACGTTAGTGCGAAAGTATAATTTGTGGCACTTCGCCGGCCGCTGCCGCGGCACGCTCGCTTCGCTCGCTCGGCTCGTGCGTTGTTGTAGTCACAGTTCTAACATAACCTAACCTACAAAAGTTGGATCCTGCTGTTTTGTCTTTTTTTTAAGGTTAGAATATTAAAAAAAATCGGGGGGCTTCCGCGCTTTTTCCTTCACAGGAGGGGGTCTACACACTCCCCCCGCCCACCCCACCCACTCCCAGCCCTTAAATCGACGGCCGGTATAAGAAAGTAAAGCCCAAAAATTAATAGTTATCAATAAATAACTTATGAAATAGATTAAATTATTGCATACAATCACACCAATTACCTATTTAGCCCACGTTAAGTTACATGAAGAACTTGTGCTATCAATCCAAATGTCGCTGAACATCAAGATTTCAAAATTAGGTTAACAAAGTATCTTTAATGTTGCCGTGTGTTAATATACTTTTGTCGCTTATGTTGTTCAGCTACTTTTGGGACAATGCTTGCTTAACCGTAATAATGTATTTATTTTTTAACCTAATTTTGAAATCTTGATGTTCAGCGACATTTGGATTGATGGTGTACAGCGACTTAGGAATACTAGTGCACAGGTACTTTTGAAATACGCGTGTTTAACGACTTTTGTAAATTTCTGGTGTACAGGCTATTTTGTTTCCTAGTTGCGACAATAAATTATGGCATTTTATTGTGAACAGGTGTTTTGTTAAGTTGATTCTGTTCATCGACTTTTGGTGCTGACTGTACCTACTTCGTAAATAAAATTAGGCAGGTACCTACTAAGTTAATAAAATTATTTGTTAAGTTGATTCTGTTCATCGACTTTTGGTGCTGACTGTACCTACTTCGTAAATAAAATTAGGCAGGTACCTACTAAGTTAATAAAATTATTTGTTAAGTTGATTCTGTTCATCGACTTTTGGTGCTGACTGTACGTACTTCGTAAATAAAATTAGGCAGGTATCTACTAAGTTCACAGAACACAGAAAAATCCTTAGGACTAGAAATCGTATGGGGGCGTGTTTGTGTCGCCAAAAACCTAAGTGTAATTGCATTTACCTCACACATATACACTTGTGTATGTGCATGAAGCAGGCTAAAATATAAAGAAATACTTTCTTCTAATCAAAAAATAAGTTTATGCGATTGATTTTAAGGTTTCTTTTCCTATAAGTTTTCACGAAATATTTACTTCAATATTCTAGAAGTTTCTATACTCTGTCCAATTCAGGATGCTAAATGATAATGTTGACAGTTCACGTCTATGAAGTACCGTATTTTTATATACAAAATAATACCTCTAAAATTATCGTAGCACATGGACAAGTACCGCCCACTTTTCGTAGAGAAGCGTCTTGCAAAAATTCAGCACAATTGACTATGACACAAAGGAATCGAATGAATCGAACTTAAATTAATTTATTGAAATTTTTAAGTACTTATCTACTTAAATTTTTTGTAATATAATTAGCTAAGTATAATGCAAAACATAATTACTGTACCATAAAACTTCTCTTTTATTATCCTGAAATAAGTTACCTAAAATAATAAAAAAATAAATGCTTTTGTGTTTTTATAACTATCGATTCCATATTCTACGGGAACGATAATCGAACATCGATTAGATTCATTTTCGATTATACTATATGGGGTACTCTACTTAGAGCTGTCAAAATTATCATTTTAGTTAAGTTTGTGAAAATGTGCAACAGAATCGACACCATGGGGGTCGATTCTAGTGTTGTCCGTATTTTGAGTTAAGTTAATTTCATCCTTGCCATTGTTATATTTAAGGACTGATTTGCAATACAATACAATTTTAGACATCTATTGGTGAATAGCAAAACTATAATGTACATTGATTTTGCTATTGACCGCTAGATGGGGTATTATTGTGATAAATAAATTTGTGCTCTATTCCAACGTGCCTTAAACATAATTCTGTTGTATATTACGTAAAAATGGGGGCAGATTTGATGGTACTCTGTAAACATAATTGAAGTATATACCTTGTCAAAACGTACTTTAAATTCATTTTCAGTAAAATAAGGTGTGTAGTTCTGCTCTTCTTATATTTTAAGGTAAAATGTATGCAACCAATAAGACGTCCTATAAGTCTGTGTGAGTGTATTTTTTGGCGACAGCTATTCCTTTGTATTTTTACTTAATTACTACTTCTATGGTTTTTTAATGTTCTGTGACTAAGTTAATAAAATTATTTGTTAAGTTGATTCTGTTCATCGACTTTTGGTGCTGACTGTACCTACTTCGTAAATAAAATTAGGCAGGTACCTACTAAGTTAATAAAATTATTTGTTAAGTTGATTCTGTTCATCGAATTTTGGTGCTGACTGTACCTACTTCGTAAATAAAATTAGGCAGGTACCTACTAAGTTAATAAAATTATTTGTTAAGTTGATTCTGTTCATCGACTTTTGGTGCTGACTGTACCTACTTCGTAAATAAAATTAGGCAGGTACCTACTAAGTTAATAAAATTATTTGTTAAGTTGATTCTGTTCATCGACTTTTGGTGCTGACTGTACCTACTTCGTAAATAAAATTAGGCAGGTACCTACTAAGTTAATAAAATTATTTGTTAAGTTGATTCTGTTCATCGACTTTTGGTGCTGACTGTACCTACTTCGTAAATAAAATTAGGCAGGTACCTACTAAGTTAATAAAATTATTTGTTAAGTTGATTCTGTTCATCGACTTTTGGTGCTGACTGTACCTACTTCGTAAATAAAATTAGGCAGGTACCTACTAAGTTAATAAAATTATGTAGGTAGGTACCTACTCACCAATAGTTTTGTAGTTTACGTCCTGTTTTAACATGATATTTTTTATTATGTTTTGGCATTTTATCAAAGTCCCACAGTACAGCACTTTACAGTTTTAAAACGTCTGATCTTATTTATTCTATGATAATTACAAACAATAAATTTAGCATAAAAGCAGTATTTATAGCTATTAACCTAAAGATATGAACTTAACTAAGTATTTCTATTAATATATATATATGTACAAATGAGTGTAAACTCGTCAAAATCTATAAAACTTTATCTGAAGTCGCTCCGAAACCGGCGCGCAGTCCACTCTCGATGAAGTTCCGAAACGGACTGCCGGCAGGGCTCGCGGGGGATTACAGGGCGACGGAGCAGGCACTCTCGCGTGGATAAACTTCAATTTTCGTGTTAAAATTAATTTTCACCAGTTAAAAACGGAATGAAAATAAAACTCTCAATTAAAATTATTCGCATTATTAAGACCTTTCGTTTGGTGTAAAAACTAAATAAAATGCTTGAGCCGATTTAGAGAAATTTTGCAATTTATGTCTGAAATAGGTATTCGTTGGAGATTTTTTTCCTAAAAAGTGGTCCATGAAAATACAATTTCTTTCAATTAAAAATGTTTATTAGATGTTCATGCGTCATTAACATTTTTTTCATTCGAATTCAATAGCCAGTTATTTAGATATTTTGTTTCAAACATGCAAATATTTAGGCATTTCACCCTTCTTAAGGCCTTAATGTTAATAGGGAATCTGAATTCACCGTGCGATCGCTTTCCGGCTTACTGAATATCCATTTCAAGCGCATTACCGTGTTTAATGCCTCTGTAATAATATTAGGTAATGTCTGTCTCCAGTTAATAATGGCCTGTAGATATTACAGACATAAGTTCAGAGTAATCACCAGGGTCATCAGTAAACAGACATACTATGGCAGTGACTAAAGATAATCTTCAAGATTGCAATTAATGTCATTCGTATACATCTAGCGTGACGGTAGAGCGTTTCATTGCGATAACATAGGTGCAATGCCCACTCATTGCAAATATTTCGTGCATATATATATACTTGTATAAATATACTGAATCTTTGCCTTTAACTTTCCATCAGGCGAGGTGAAGTCATGTTGACGTGTCCAATATAAAAAAAAATTAATCACTACCGGTTGGATCAAAAGCTGCAAGCTCTAGAGCCCGACCGCTCTTCTTGTCTTTCTCTTGATTTTACTTATCATAGCTTTTGCGGGAGCGACATCACCACACATTTGATGAGGCCGTCAAGCTGAGTAGGGCCGCCACTGTACCACTATCTATTTGTACTAATATATGTAGTGGTGACCCCAGTCCTGACACTACCTTTAGCTTACCATCAGGCGTGGTGAAGTCATTTTGAAGTGTCCTGTATAAAAAAGACTAGTTTACTGATTTGTTTCAATCTAGAGATAGTTAGTAAATTTATTAGTGTTCAGCAACTTCTGAGGGCGACTTACTCAAGTTCCGTACATAATAAGCCCATAACACAAACTAGTTTCCACTTGCCGAATCTCCACACACTCGTAGTAGACACACGACTAAGAACATTGGGGTGGGCAATATCACATCTTGGGACTAACGAGGCAACTTCGTCGCCACACCGCGGCTTAACAAAGAAAAGTTTCTACGAAACGAAACTGTCAACTACAGGTATCGGACGAGTTTTGTATAAACTGTGCACGAATTGGGGTGACGGTTGAGAATTGGCTACAGAAGACCGCGGCCAGAGCTCACAACCCTCTCCGCTCTCCCTCATTTTTTTTACAGTCGATTGGTTCTCGTTTGACAACTATCTCACCTGATGTTAAGTGACGATGTGGTCGACGATGGAGCACGCTTGCCTAGAAGCAACTTGTTTACTCTAGACTTAAAAACTCCCAGGTTATAGCTTTCCGGAAACACAGACTCAGGCAGGGCATTCCACTCCTTAGCTGTACGCATAATGAACGTATTACTGAAGCGATACGTGCGTATTAGCGGAATGTTCACCATATAAAGATGGCGCATCGCCGTACGTCTGGTCGTTCGGTAATGAAAAGGGCTTGGAGAAATCAGGTTATGCAACCCCAAAGTACAACTGATAAAAAATCGAGAGGCTAGCAATTCTGTGCCGATACTCCAGACTTTGAAGTCTAGGCTCGGCTAGCGCATCATTTTTGATGAGCCATCTCCCTAAACCTCGCCTCCAATCCCGCTCAAACTCCTTAACCCCGCTCCCACTCAAAGATCGGCAGCGCGAGTGTGACACGTGCTTGCACCTAAGTAGTTTAAAAAAATCGTGCCTATCAAACGGTGTATTTCAAATTTAATATGAAGGGAAGGTTTTCCTATTTGTGTACCGTATTACACGAAAAGACAGTGCACGATAGTTCGCAGAGTCCCACGATTTGTTTAGAGTTTTTCCGAGGTGCAAGCCCGAAGTAAATTGTTTTCAAACTAATATAAATTCGTCTTCAATGCCTTCTGTTTATCTGAGGAAATTATTTATTGTTGGAATCGTACACGTTTTAGTTCGCCAGTTTTGTTCTTATAGAATGATTTTGTTTGTTGTTTTCGTAACTTGGCGTCGGTTACGACGGTTTCTTTATTTATTTTAGTAATTTTAATAAATGGTTTTCTAACATATAAAATGAATTTTGGAGATTTGTTTTTGATGGAGGTAGGACACGACGATATTACCCGTCTGAACTGAGCAGTCCTCCGCGCTACAGAAGACCTCGGCCATAATAACCATAGTGTTGTGTTCCCTGCGGTAAGTAGGGTAACCAGAGCTAGGTAATGCAGAGGGCAGAGTAGGCAACGTTGACCACTTCCCATCAGGTGGGCCGTGTGCTTGTTTGCCATCTAAGTAGTATAAAAAAATAAAAAAATTGAAACTTGGTTCATCTTAGTATGTTAATGTTTATACTCGTACATATTGTACATAATTTATAATTAATTTTATATATTTTTTTACTTATTTATTATTACTTGATCTTCATTATTATGTAAATAAATAAATCTTTAACAGAGGTTCAATTCCATTTGAGATTACCTACTTATCGAGAAAATAGTAATGATGTTTTCAAATATACCATATAATTCAAAATAAATCCCACTCTATATTTTATTACTACACCAAAGTCAACCACAGTAACCTAACCACACTGAATCAAAACTGAATAAAATTAACCAAACAATTCACCCAGCGGCGCCCAAAAAATAAGGGACAGTTTTTGTCCACATGAAAATGTTACCCCTATTTTCTATTCAAAATCGAAAAGAGCATACATGCGGGGCCTTGGTTGCGTACTTTTTAATCTTTTTCACGCTTACGCTGGACTTGAACCACTGTGCGTCCTTACTAAGGGTAACTCGAATGTTTCTCATGGACTCACGAGAAATAATTTGCAACTCAAATTTCAAATTAATTTTTACATTTTCATAATTATTTTATCCCCAAATTATGAAAATGTAAAAATCTTTGAGCAGAAACAGGGATAATGTTGTTTGTACGAATTACCTCGCGTCCCCTCCCCCCTTTTCTTATGTCTCATTCGCACCGACTAAAACCGCAAGTCGTCTCGGGTCTTCAGTTTCGAGGTGTCTCTTTCGAGTTCAGGGTATAGCTACTTATATGTTACCTTTCACCCCTTTTTCTCATATAAGCCTTCTCAGCTTCACATATAATGTTATATAATACCAAAACACAACAGCCAAATGTCCAATATATAATTAAGATAATTATTAATTATGATTGGATACAATTTCGGCCGCACACAGTCAACCAATCAACTACTTGCTTAGTCAATTATCGGGATTAAACACTGATTAACGTAGCTTAGATAGACGAATTTGCGCACCAACTGGCCGTGCAATAAGCCTTTGCATTGAATAATGGATTATCGATCGATTTATATGAAGACGCAGTAGCTATGAATGTTATATTATTGAATAGTGATGAGCATAATTATTATAATGCTGCTCTGTAATAGTTCATATGCAAAAGAAAAAAAAATTGAAGTGATCGTCATCATCATCCGTATATTATAGTATACTCAATAAAAAAGCAATTTAGCTTAACTGAAAAGTTTAAAGAAAATACTAATGTTTTTCGTTGCTATTATTCGGTCAAGTTGAGGGCCACCATTATGGCACCGTCGGTGTATGTAATGGGGACCCCCTTCCTGACATTTTATCTTTAGCTTACCATCAGGCGAGGTGAAGTCATATTGAAGTGACCGACGTAAAAAATACTAGTAACCCGAATTACAAATTAGTACTCACTCTTGTTTAATTTTACGTCTGGGAATTGTAAATATTTTTTCATCACGACTCACGAGTGTACACTGTGTTAATACGTTTCCCGAAATCCAATAAAAAGCAAGTCTGAAAACGCAATATTAAAATCTGCATGTCAACAAAATATGCACAAAAAATATCCACACAGAAATCCTATCATTTACAAGCTTACCAATAACGTACTGTCAAAGGGAGTTTATATTTTTGTAACGAAAAAATCTGCAATATTTTTTTGTCCAATGGTAACGCACACCGAACACTGTCCAGTACTGTTTTATTTATTCTTCAATCATTGATTCCCTTTGTGTTACGAATTTTCAACGGACTTACCATTTATAGCTAGTATTTTATTATTTCGCGGCATAAAAATTGAAATATGGCGACAGGGAAAATTTAACTCGTTTATTTAGAGCGAGAGATTAGTGTTGTTGAATATAAATATAAAATATAAATATAAATATTTTATTTACTACTACTTACACAGTGTGTTATACTTTACACTACTTACATACTTACATATACAATACACTACTTTTTGGACTCCATTTCAGCTCACCATCAGGTGGGGTGTAGGCAATCCGGCGGACTAAATGTAAAAAAAAACAACTGGCGTGAATTTGGGGTCCTACTAAAATCTTTGGGGTCCAAAACAATCTCACTTGTAAGCCGGTACCTGTCCCTGCTGCAGATTTGCTTTCCTCATATCTCCAGTTCTTCTTAACCAAATCAATATAAAAGTAGACTTAAATAGCCTACCTAATAGAAAAACTGAATCGAAATAACGTAACCGCTAGTTAAGTACAAATTTGATATCTGCTAAATATAAAACCTGCCACTGACTTACACAGATGGACGCAACCGCAAGCGGTTAGTGTTCCTTGCAGTTGCAGTGGATGCGGATGTACCACAATTGCGCCTAACTACCGAGTACAGGTACGGACCAACAGACCGACACGGCCATATTGACGTACCGAATGACTCTGAAACCGGCGGGTGGGACTCCCAGCCGGAACGCTTAACGATCCATCGTGACTTGGTTAGCAGTTTCAGGAGTTATAATGCACTATATATCTATACATATAATAAAACTAGTTATTGCCCGCGGCTCCACCCGCGTGGATGTCGAAATCCGTTTCAAAAACTATCCTATCTCTCAAGTTGGATCGAACTGCACATGGTGTGCGAATTTTATTATAATCGGTTAAGTGGTTTAGGAGTCCATTGAGGACAAACATTGTGACACGAGATTTATAATATTAAGATGATAGGAAAGTCAGAACTGTACGTTGAATATTTTTTGAAAAGAATACTTGGGGTGTGATCTACAATCGATACCGAAGCCAAAAATATAGTTTTGAGAATTTTTGTCTGTTTGTATGTCCGGGATAAACTCAAAAAGTACTGCATGGATTAACTTAAAATTTGGCACGAATATTATTAAAAAGTAGGGTCAACACATAGGCTACAAATTATCACGCTATCGCCTACGGGGAACGAGCCGTGAACCTTTATTTCTTCAACGCATTCTGTAACAACGTGTAATCTGACGACGCGAATGTTGTTAGGTATTATGTTAAAACCATGCTAGAAGCTAGTTTCACACTATAAGTAAACTTGGTGGCGATACCAATCCTCTGGCTATCCTACTTACTGGCGGAAACACAACACGATGGTTATTATGACTTCTGTAGAGCGGAGGTACTACCCCAGTCGGACAGCTCATTTCGGACGGGAGATACCACGTGTCCTACCTCCTTTACCTTTTTGAACTACCCTGTAAGTATAAAGGTGTACAAGTAATACGTAGGTATACAGTTCGGTCCACAGCCGCTAAGTAGCCGAGCACTCAGAGAGCGCTACGCGATCCACCACTAAGCTCATTTCGCCCGCTTTGGTTTTATAAAACTGGGTAAATTCCAACACAAAATACATTAACATAGGAAGAAATTTTTGTTGGATGTGGTATAATTACTTTTATGGCAAACAAATTACATTGTATCCAGTTTTTCGAATGGTATTGGTTATGAATAATTGCAACTTCGGAGGTGATAATTTCGTGTACCAATCGCAGAAGGGAAAGTTTAAGGTAGGTGAAAATATAAAGGCGAAACTTTAGTAGTTTAAGGTTTTAACATGTGTAGAATACATTATGTTCAACTAAATTTTCAAGCAAATAAAACTTTTCCTATCGGAGTATCGAATAGGTACTTGAAACGCCGATAGTTTTTTTGTAAAACAGAAGAAAAGATAAAAAAAACTAGTCATACTTACGCTCCCACCAACTGTACCAAAAGCAGCATTCTGCTACTTAAAATCTTTATTTACTAAAAGGGTGATACTTCCGAGTAAGTTCGATTCATTTTGTGCTAAGAAAGATAGGATGGAATTCGGCAGGAGTGCATTTAGAATTTGGTCTTGTTACCAGGTAAGACCAGATAAATAAAGGCACAGGAGCAGTATAATGATCAGCCATATCGCTTGAAGCCATTTCTTCCACGCAATCTTTGGAGTTATTTTATACATTTGAGTCCAAAATCTATTAAAAAAATCATTTCAAATAACCACATCCACAATAATTATTATCATTACATTTTTTCGTAGATCCCTTCCCACCTCCCCAAGAGTCCGTTGGCTGAATGAAATTTCAGTAATTTGGTAAAGCGAATGCTAGGTACGGGTCCCGGGCGGGATTTTCTTACAATCCGCGCTTTGTTTTCAAGTCTATTTGAAGCGGAACGCCCAAAATTAACTGACCTACCTCGTCCCCCACACACTAATATACCAATGACGAAAGAAATGGAATTCGGTGGCAGTTTAGAGATCATTCTAATTGGTTATGACCGGTTTGAAGTTTGCTGTCGACTTGTGTCGTATGTGCTTAGTAATAAGAAGGATAATTGCTTGATAAATTTGTGATTTTAAAATTGTTTTGTTTTGAATATTATCTGTTTGCGCAGATTAAGAATGTTTCGTTCGATGCTTATTTCATCGTTGTTATGATTTAGAGTTACTGCGATACAAATATTTGCATAATTCGCCTATTTAATTGGAGATTTAGCCACTTTAGGGACTTTTGGAAAAAGGTTTCGTTGCTATGTAACTAAAGTGTTCTGATAGCTCTATAAGTATGGAAAAAGGCGTGATCTGTATGTATGTAACTATGTATGTATGTATGTATAAGGATGGAAACATATCTATGGACATGAGCGTATAAAACCAACCGATGTGTTTGCCTGTTTGTTCGCGATAGACGCATAAACTAGTGAACGGATTTTGATGCGGTTTTTTTAATAGAGACACGGGTATCAGCTTTCTAAAGTTACATACATAGTCATTTCAAAGTATAGATTAAAATCAAAAAGACTATTAAAACCTGAAGAGAAGAAATAAAAAAAATATAATTGTTATCAAAAAGTATGAAACTTAACACCTAGGGAACCAATTCAAACCGGTTACGACTAACACGCTATCCAATTCAGGCTATTCCGGAGTTCTGTGTAAAGAGTTATCAATCTACTCCATCCGGTCTACTATCGATCTATAATTCACGAAGTCTATATATAAATGTCAATGAATGCTACATGCGTATTAACCGGACCTTGAAACACGAAATATCAAGTTTGGTATTCCCCAGAGATATAACGTATCACTCACTTAATTTCCGACCAAAAAGTCAGTCCGTCTTTGTCAGAAATACACAAATAATGAAACAACTGAATAAGTGAATGATGGCGTTTTTGTATGCTCGTTGGAGAGGAACGATCGCTCTTCAATTTTTTGTTTCATGCTTTATAAACAAATCTCGAGGGATGTCGAGATGTTTGATGGTATTTTTTTCGTAGAAAATAGAAGTGCTCAAGCCGAAAATTTGCGATTCAAATCACAGATAATGAGATAAGTGTTTTAGGGTTAAGTTTCGAGATTAAACGCAATTGTGGTATAAGTATTTCAAGTCATGAGTGAATTGGTTCATTTTAGACAAACATTATTCATCGTAGGCTACATCACCACGTGATTTAGAGGTCAAACGTAAGCCTATCCTACTAATATTATAAATCCGAAAGTTTGTGAATATGTTTGGTTGTATGTACCTCAATCACATTCTAACGGATGAACAGATCTGGGTGAAATTTGGTACAGGTATAGACGTAATCTGGAATAACATATAGGCTACTTTTTATAAGAAATGCCATGAAATAGGTTCCCATGGGTAGCGGGAATGGAATAGGAATTCCGCACTGGTGGAGCCGCTAGCGACAACTAGTCATTAATAAAAAAATATTATCGCTAACGGACTATCTGAAATAGTAGCCGCTTTACTTCAACTTCGTAGTTAGATCGGAAAACCCCAACCCCAACTGAGTTGGAAAAGGCTCGGAGGTCGATGACCTCAGTCAATTTATAGTATGTAGGTAGGTAGCTGTAGGTTACATCCAAGAAATTTAAAAAAAATACAATATCTGAAACTGACAGTTCCAAACTGCTAAATAAAATTCGTTATTGAAACTCCATTTTGTACATGAAAAAATGGTGCCTCCATTTTAAAATTAATGTTTACTTGTGTGTTTGTTTATATTGCATGCGTTGCTTTGCCATTCGTTTGATTACGTAAAACGCTGGTATGTAGTTGTTTGCAATGTGCATGCCTCTAAAGGTTTGTAACTCAACATTTTTGTACATAAACTGAAAAATAAATAACTTTTACTTATGTGTTGTACTGCTACTACAAAGTTGTGTCACAGTTCCTGGCTTAGAGTATACATGAATTTTGAATTTCGAATTCAAAGACAAAAATCGAAAAAAAAAACGACTTCAGTATCGATTTCATAGATTTCGTTCAATTTTTTTTTTGTAAATATCTTCATTGTATAGAATTGGAAACTGCTACAGATTTATTATTAATGTAATGATAACTCCAGTTTTAAACAATGAAGTCTCGACTGGCACTTGACCTTCCTTTTAGAACCTACACGGGAAACTATTTACAAAAAAATATTACTATTTGATAAACGACCTTCGATAGGAACGCATAAAGCACAAAATACAAAGACTAATTATCCTCATATACTTGTATAAAATGTCCTTCAATCTCATAAATTCTTTAATAAATGTCCAACAAACCATGGCTCTGAAAGTGTACACGTGTTAACTCCATCACCTTGTACACAATATAGTGTCCTTACAACCCCACAGAGTATACAAACCAGCATGACGTCATATACACGTCATGCAGTTCTAAATTAACGTGGCACAGCAGCCTTGCATTAGAAAGTACAAGGTTAGCTCGTTGCCTGTATTAGCTACTACCCACGCTATATGCCAAAGATTATTCACAATTCAAAACAGATGCGACAAGTCTCTGTGAGTAATTAAAAAAAAATTGAAGACATACAATCATTTTGACGCAAATTGTGGCAAGTGTTCATTCAAGACAAACCCTTCGTGGTTTTTGGGAGTGCTAATTTATATTTTTTTGTTATTTTTGCGAATAAATAAAAAAATGAGAACCAACATATTTTAAACTATGTAGGTATCTATATAATTTTAAAATTCTTCATTATAAATTATATACCAATATACTTATAGACAATAACTTATTCAACTATGGTTTAAAATATTGTCTACTAGGAGGGACTGATCATCGAAATTCGGTCAACCACGACATCTATATGCCCATACATTTTCACTGCTCACTCTAACGAGCGTTTCACTGCACGAAACGTGATCAAACATATATATTCGAATAATCTGCATTGTAATACGGAACAACATTATGTATGTGGAGGGGATATTCGACAATACGTACGAAAAAATAGCCCGCTGCTCGTTTATAATAAATAGATTCTGAAACCAAAATGAATGGAAGGATTTTTGTTTATAAAAAGAGGCACTCTTAGTTTAAACTTATTTATAAGAACTCTAATTATCTAGTCCAAAATATAGGCTTCTCCGAGAAGAGCATTACAAAGTTTTTTTTAGGGTCGGCAGCACGAGCGTTACACCCCTGGTGTTCCATACATCTATAGGCCACGGTGACCACTTCCCATCAAGTGGATCATGTGCTTTTCTGCCAACTAAGTGATATAAAAAAGGTTATTCGACAATGAATCTCTAATTTATTTATTTTTTACACTTATACGCATCACTTTTTTCAGACTCCATTCTCAAATAACCACTTCACATAACATCAGGTGAGATAGTGGTCAAACGCGGACCTATCACTATAAAAAAAACACTTATCCCAATCCGAGAAGCCCAAAAACTTCAAAAACAATAGTTGTTCTACTACCGCATTTCCACCAAATTCTCGAACGTACAACATATTATACCTGGCCTATCTGTGAATAACATTTACATAGTCTATGACTCCTAACTGTGAAATGAGCGAGCAAATGCATTGAGTTGGATTACAGAACGTGGTAATACAGCAGCCTTGGGCCCTTTGCGGCGAGGCCAAGGACTGAACAAGGATAACCGACTGTATATATATATTATGTAGTTCGTATAGCACTGTTGCTTGTGTTGTGATTGCAAATATCGCGCGCTCATAATTTATGTTGCTTGTATCACACTAATATTATAAGCGTACGAGTTTGTTGTATGGGTGGAAGTTTGTTAGGTACTCATTCACGCAAAAATGGTTGAACAGATCTGGATGAGATTTTTATTGAGATTTAGCACTGATTGATTATGGTCTGGATAGGACATAAGAGCTATACTATTTAAGTTAAGTACCCTAACGTAGATTTATGTAAAGAAAAATCTTACGATTTAGTGAAACTGACGTCAGTGCCCAAATGGTAATATCAAGTAACTAACAGAGTTCACAATCCCCCCCCCCATCTCCCCAATCCCCCCTCCAACTCCCTAACCAGGGTCGGCAGCGCAATTGTGACGCCCTGATATTGTACACGTTCATAGGGCACGGTGACCGCTTCCCATCAGGTAGAACGTGTGCTTGACTGCCACCTAAGTAGTATAAAAAACTAAGTTAATAAAAACTGTAAAGCGATATAAAAACATTTTTATACATAAAATACATGTTATAATGCACGCCATATCTCAATTAAATTCAAAACAAGCTATCAAAACAAAAAAAAATTAGAATAAACCTAAAATACCCTCCAACAAATCGATATTCCGATTTAATTAATCGACTAACAGTATAATCGGTAAAGCAAGCAGCACTGTTATCGATATGGAACTGTGGCTATAATATTGTGAGATATCGGTGTCATAGATCGTTGTTGTAATAGTAGGTTGGCATGTCAAACGGTCATGATGACAGGTGTACAGTAAACTGTTGCGTTTTATGACCCCAGCGCACAATGGACTCGATAAGGTGCTAGCACACTGCGGTGTAACAATTTACAATTTACATGTACGTTTATCTTTCAGTTTTCTTTTTTTATGCTTCTATATAGCAAATAAGATAAGAATACGCTTAAGATGGTAGCTGTAGGTAGGTAATAATATATATATTAGAAGACCAACGACTTATACAGATAGGTATGTATAATATGTGTGTAAATTTTTTCAGTATTGCAGAAACAGTGAAACACTGTGCATTAAGAAGTTTTATATTTTCTGATTAATTTTATCTAGTTAAAAAATAAAAATGTTATGATGAACGAATTTCGAATAGAACTTTAAAAATAATACAAAATCCTACCCCAAAGCCTCGTTTGTCAGTTAGCAGCTGTACCGGTTCCAAATATCTTCACGGTGTAACCCAAATACACTAACAATTAAACCACAGGTTGGTTGCTTAAACCACATTCTTCTAAAATATCGTAACTTGTTTAAATTCAGAGTTAGTGTTCAGGCACCTTTACAACACGTGCATACTTAAAATTCATTTCCTACTTTAAGTAAACTTTAATTAGAACATTAATTTAAAACTGAAATGTATCTATCACTCACGCTTATTGTTTAAACTGAGTAAGCAGAGGCCGTCGATTAAATTTAAGCTAGGTCATCTAAAACTGTCTTTCGTTCTTTGGAAGAAACAAGTAATTGGCATGAATAGGCTAAGTAGACCAAATTTTACCCCTCATTTATTTAATACTAGCTTTTACCCGCAGCTCCGCCCACGTGGAATTCTACTCCTAGTTCCGCTACCCATGGGAACATTTATTTAAAAATGTAAAAGAAAGAAGATTTAAAATTTGAGCAATGCAAAAGTGCTACGAAATGTTGATCTGTCTACGACTCGTAGCTACAGTTGCTACGAAGTCTACGTGATTATTGCTACAACTTAATCAGGTTTTTAAGGTATATGGTATAAGGTAGAGGATCGTGGCTATCTGGACTATTTTTAAACAACTATGCTCCTAGCCTCCCCACCCTTTCCTACCCCCACCCCTTTCCTTCAGGGTCGGCAGCGAGTGGGTGGCGCCCTTAGTGTTGCACATGTCCATAGGCCAATGTGACCACTTCCCATCAGGTGGGCTGTGTGCTTGTCTGCCAACTACGTGGTTTAAAAAAAATTGCTATATTAGATAGAAGTATTGAAAATACATATTTTAGTCATTTTCTTGAAGCAAGGATTTCTGATATTCTTGCTTCAAGAAAATAAAACTATAACTAAATAATAACAAACTATTATACTTCCAGAACACATAACACAACTCAGAAAACCAAATATAAACAAAAATATGATATCAAAGCGGTATACGGAAACCTCACGTCAAACTCTTCTAAGATATTGCATCGCATCTAGAATTTTCCATTTGTTATTATCACATTTGAACCATTCCGCCATTCCGTGGCACGAACGACTTTATGGACAAAATGGCGGCGGTTGTAACAGTAAATTTTCGAGTTACTTTAAACCTGTCTAGGTACGAATAAATTTAGTTTTTTATTACTTTATTATGGAGTTGAATGTAAATGTGAAATAGAGACTAGGTTAGTTTTGTGGAAGTTATGTGCTTCAGCGATAAATCTGTGACATATAAAGAGTAACAATGTGGAAAGGTAGTTTGGAACCAGTGATTTGCCATCCAATTGGGAATGTAAATACGTTCTCAATTATTGCTGTAGAACAGGTATTTAAATTAAAAGTCATTTTGGTGGTGATGCCAGACCTCCATAACTCCATGACCAGAAGAGACGTACAATACATACCTACATACCCTTACAAAATATATTACTAGGTATTAGAAGGGACCCTGTCAGAAAGCATTTTCATTTTTTTTTTGTCTTTTCAAGATATTTTTCAATTTTAAAATATTTATAGTATCAGGGATCGTTTATGAATTTGCTCATTTTTATCATTTAAAAAATCAATGATTCCATTACGTACCAACAATATGAAAAACTTCAACTAATGTGAAAAAAAAATAGGAATCTTCTTAAACTTCTTAAATCTTCTTAAAATTCCTAAACTTTTCAAATCAATCCATCGTGTTAAATTGCTCCAAAATAGAGGTTAAAGATTCCTTATTTTCTTCTAGTGTACATAAATATTATAGTAGGTATAATTACAACAGTTTTAGCAATTACCTATATTTTTTAATCTCCTAAACTGCTAAACAACTGCTTGCAATTTCTATAACTTCAAATAACAAGTCAAAAATGTTCTAATTAAATTCGTACAGGAAACTGTCTGTAAAAACTCGTACAAATTGTGAAGAAACATTATTATCAAAACAAGAGATGTGTCCCTACGCATATCACTCCCCACCTGCCGTCTGCCAAAAATATTCACCTTTTGTTTTAGATGAAAATCGAAAAAGAATCTCGCCTTCATTAACGAAGGGTGTAAGTTACGCCGGGGACTCGGTGAGGGGGCTATTCACAAAAACACGATATTTTTGTTGGTTTAGTCAGCATTTCGAATGCATGATATCAACTCTACTGGGTGTATATGGCCCTCATTACACCTATGAGACCCGAGTTCTGCTAATTGATGCACCTGCCAAACATCGTTTACGGCTCTAGCACTGGCTTTTCTATTGGAGTTCGGAGTTTGGACGCGGTGGTCAATTTTCTAAGATTTTGTTTCATTTGAACCTTTTCCTGGCAATTGAGGGCAAAAAATATACAAATCTGTTAAGCATTTCTCAAGTCCTGCAAATAACCATATTTATGATTAATACTTACTTACTTGACTATATTATCTATCTGTTTTTTAAATTGACGTATTTTTCTTTTCTCTTTTTTACTACAATCTGTCACCTTCGTGTGACGACGTATGACGTCCCTAATATTGCACGCGTCCATAGGCCACGGTGACTGGTTCCCATCAGGTGGATCGTGTGCTTGTCTGCCACACAAGTTGTATAAAAAAACATCCAAATCCATTCAGACGTTCCAGATGGTTCTAGTACTGGATTTAATTTTATCTATATTTCACAATGACAACTTATAGTAATCAAGTAAATAAAGACGAGAAGATTTTCATGAATATAAAACAATTTCTTATCTACACAATGCAAAAACAATATTTTCCTTCCAAAATGTGTGTACACCAGAATAGGCACCAGCAAAGCATTTTTAATTTGTACTTGAAGTTAAAACCGGAGGGCACATGAGATGGTTTCGCGAGTGAACAGAAAAAAAAAAACATTTTGTTTTGACACAACGAGGGGAGGCTGATTGAAATGCTAAAAATATTTTGTATACGCCGCTACTGTTTGTGAATTAAGGTGTAATGTGTACGTAATGTGGAGATGTTAAATGTACCGTTGATTTGAAAAAGGTTTTGTTATTTTTTAGAGTACGCTCCTCTGACTCCACAGAGCTGTAATGGAATCAACATTTGTTTAACAATGAAAGAAGTCGCGATGCTTGTGAGACTTTTGGCTGAACTTTGTTTCAATTCACGGGTATTTGGTTTTATATAAGAGACGTCAATATTACTTTGGACAGATGGTAAGAAGCTTTAAGTAGAGAATTAAGGCCACCATCATAAATGCTGGCAATGATCAGATCGATCAATGCTAAAATGGTGATATTTTGTTTGATGGTATCGATAGATACTTTTTCGTTTAGGACAAATAAAATTCTCAAAAGGACAAATTCTCATAATGTACAGTTTCTCAAAGACAGATAAATTTGTACACTCTCACACGATAGGAATTATGACCATTATTTTTCACGTCCCTCTAAATGACCTTATCATCATTGACTAAGCTAAAACTAGGATGGGTCTAGAGTGGCCTTTAGGGCTGCTCAAATGGATAAGTTGTCGAAACAAGAATTTCATCGAAAATTTTGAAGTACTAATATGATAATTAGTTAAATTATTGAAGGTTTTTTTATTTAGAACACGACAATATAACTCACGTCGCTTGATGGTAAGCTAAAGGTTTATGGATGGGTTTTGAACCCGCGACCTAAGATGTATTTCGAATGAGCAGGCCGTGTTCAGATAATCAGAGTATTCTCTCTAAAAACGAAATTGTCTCGAGTTCAGATCCTGTTGATATTTTCTGATTTCAAATTTAATGATGAACCTTAAATTCTCCTCCATAAATCAGAAATTACCGCAGCAAAATCTTTAGAATGGTATTCTAATAACAAATTCACCACCAATAACAATTGAAGATAGCTGGGTACTTGCCATTCGTGTCACGTTCGCTAAGACTATCTTTTGAGAAAGAATTAAAACTATCGGTTGGCATGGCATAGCTTATCGCTGTAGCAGGCGGCAATTAAGCAGATTGCGTTCATATGGATTCCACATAAATCAGGGATCCACTGCGTTCCACGCCGGGCTGCGAATTCCCTGCGGATGTGGCTCTTAGAATAACGGCTAGCGGTGTTTATGACAATAACATTAACATGATACTATAAAAATATATCTACTATAATAATAATATATTCAATATTCTACGACAATTTACACAGCGCAATCTAGACCCAAAAGTAAACTTAGCTAACTAGCTAGTGTTATGGGTTCTAGAATGCGAATAAGCATACTTGTATACTTTTTTTGTAAATACATACACATGTTATACATGAAAATATCCAGACCAATGTAAATATTCATATTCATACACACAATTATTTGGTCTGAACGGGAATCGAACCTGCGACCTCTGACTTAGCAGTCGAACGCTCTACCACTCCTCAGGTAATGTTAAAAAATCAGGTTTACCGAAATTTCGATAGAAATTTAGGTGAAACCCGATTAACAGAGAATTCACTTAGTAGGTACATTTATGAAAGTGGGCCTCTTCCTTTTAGTTTGGGCTAAACGACTTTTATGGTAGTAACTGTCATTTGAACTTCCAACCCCTAAAAAAAAGCCTACGTGCAAGCCTCGTCCAATCAATCAGCAGACTCACGGCTGTATAATGTATAACCCCAAAAGATTAAATAGCCTATTGTAGATATTAATACCTACATTTCGTGCCTATGTTAGAGTCCCACGTAAAAAGATACCAGTCTTTCATAGGCTATAAGTTTACTTTCGAATGAAAACTACTCTCTCCCTTAGTTGCCTTCTATCACTTCCATGAGAAGAGATGGTCTGATTTATATAATACACAAGGTTATCTTAAGCGTAATACTCGGAGTTTTCGTGGCCACACACAATACTTAGCAATATGTCTTCGTGTGATTTAGTTTAACGTAATTAACGCTTACCGATGTAGACATTTTGGGGCTCCACGGGGACATGCCCACTCCTATTTAATGCGCAATAACATTTGCCTGGAAGCCCTACCATCATATTAATGAAATGCTTTCTATGGCTTACTGCTTAGAATAGAACTTAGTTTTTCGTTAGTATTTTTGGAAGGGGATACATGTTGACTCTGCCTACCCCTATGGCAAAAGACGTGATTTGTTGGTGATGCAGGAACCATACTAACTATTGGTGTCTGCTATAGTGATTCATATTCGCCTGTGTATGGGCCTAATCCTAGGTTTTTTTCGTGCGGAAATCTCCACGGATACCACTCCAGCGGGGGTGGTCATGTCAGACTTGAACTGACTAAAACTACACGCCACCGTGACCCAAGTGGCATTACCCTCTCACTGAGCTGTAAGCCTACCTCACTTGCTAGCCGATATACCTGCTGCTTCATACTGATTAACAACCCGATTAAACTATCGGCCGATAAAAGGTCTGAAAAGTACAACTTCCTGTACATATAATTAAGGTTGTTACCACGCGCTGTATCTATCTAATCATTGAATCAAGTAAAAATTCACTTAAGTGAAAATAGTATTATTTAAATAAAGTAAAAATCCGTGGTAAAAATGCTCCTTCCGAGTCTAGAAATTTTCAGTGCATATTTGTTTTCAATGTACATAACATAACATAACATAAACTCAAGCCTATATCCCCGAAGGGGTAGGCAGAGGTGCTAGCACCCACATTTCGCCAGTTTATGTTTAGGTTCCAATGTAATAGGTAGCGAGCCTATTGCCATTAACCGGGCACTTATTAACCTGCGATAAATACACACATAACTTCGAAAAGCATCCAAAAATCATTGGTGTGTGTCGTGGTGAACCTGGGATCGAACCCGAGACCTCGTCTCATCAGTCCATTACCCAGACCACTAGGCTAGGTAATGTACATACAGATTATATTTATCGATTAATTTGAAAGGCCAAGCCTAAAAAACGTTGCCAGCAATCGATTCATGATGCATGATGGCAATCATTATCGATACACACAACGTACTTCAGCTCCTAACGACGACCGCTCACGATCCAATCGATACGAAACAATAAGACCTTAACGACATCTAATTTCCCTAAATCGTTTCCGAAGATTCCCTTTCCCAAATATAGAACACTCTAAATATATCAATCGTACACAATTGCCTTTGGTTGCGTTGAGAGAATATTTATTCTGCTTGCATACATACATAAAGTGTAGCAGTGAGTAGGAACGCGCATCGAATTTTCAATACATCTATACAGATAATTTAAATTGAAGTGTATGTTTCTAATATTACAATAACAGATTTAGAATCAATGCACATGAGCAATTTGTAAAATTTTTGTTTGTCTCTTTCTATCTCTTTATTTATTTATTTATTTATTTGATAGAGGTAATCTCTGGAAGGGCTAGGTACCGCTAGTATTATTATAAAATTGAACATACGCTGTAGTAGGTATCTTGACACATCATAACCCAAGTTTTTTTATAACTCCAAGATATAAAAAAATTGGGTTTTGTTAAATTAACGATACTGAACACAAAAATATAATTATACTAGCTGACCCGGTAAACGTTGTTTTGCATGTTAAGGGTGAACAACCCTTATCACTAAGGGGTATGAAAAAAAAATAGATATTGGCTGTTTCTCAGACCCACTCAATATGCTCACAAAATTTCATGAGAATCGGTCAAGCCGTTTCGGAGGAGTACGGGAACGAACATTGTGACACGAGAATTTTATATATAAGATTACTAGCGGACCTGACAGACGTTGTCAGATAAATAACCTAGATACCGACTGCAGCGTCTTCTGCCGGCACCCAAACGCATACAAAAAAAATCATTCAAATCGGACCAACTGTTTAGGAGGAGTTCAGTGATATACACACATACAGTAGAATTATATATATATAAGGATAACTGTCGTCTGTTTTTCAGTTTATTTTAGTTTATGTACACACACACAATCGAACAAAGTAAACATCAACTAGAAAACATTATCCTCCTTTCTTCGGTAGTCAGGTAAAAAAACGAGCGAGTCTAGATAGCGCTGTGTAGAATGTCGTAGAATATTTATATATTAAGTAGCCAATTACTCTAGATCTATCCCTGCACCAAACAGCTAGATTCGTTCAACCGTTTGAATAAACATCTTCACAAACTTGTAATACCGGGTCAAACGGGGTGAATAGGGACTAAGGGGTGAATAGGAACAAAATGGTCAGTTAATTTTTGCAGTTTATTCGAAACTATAAACCACATCCACGTCACGATGAAGAGAATCATCGAATATCCGGTTAAATACTTGAAAATTTCTAAAAGAAATTATTTAACAAATTCTAATGACCATTTTATCCCTATTCACCCCCTCATTCCTATTCACCCCGCTTGACTACCTACTGATGTATTACAGCCCTACATACTCTATATTAGAACTTATTTCACGAATCCAAATCCGTACAAAAGTAAAAGTAACCGGTTTATAAGTAATCCGGTATTATCTAAATACTTAACGTAACAATACTAATATGGCAAGTATCGAAAAAAGAGTTGTAGCGATGATTCAGAGCCGCTTAAAATATTACTTCGGCCTCTGTAAAGATAGCGGTACAACGCATAAGCGACAGCGATTGTTATGTATATCCCCATTTGTGTTCAAAAGATCAGCGGTATAGTCAAGAAGGAAAGGTTTTTACAGGGTAGACCAAAGGATTTTTCTTTGTTCTGTGGGGTAGACAATGTGATTGTGATTTCCCTATGATGCACAATTCTATAGGTCGCGGTAATCATTGCCCATTGGAGGGTTGTGTGCTTGTCTGCTGCTTAAGTGGTATGAAAATACATATACTCGTGAAAGTATATGCCTACCGATGAACCAACAGATTTTAAATGTTCCATTTTGTCATTAGATAAATTTCTTTTACTTTGAATCTTACCTTATTACTCCTTTTAGTTTGACTATTCGTCTTTTACAGCAACTGCTGCCTTCTGAAACTAGCGCCAAGAGATCCGCCTACATCAGAGTTTCGTCCATCAGTCATCAGGCTTGCAGATTAGGTTGAATCGACTCGGAAGGTCTTATAGGTACCTCATTTTAAATGCCATAAATAAATTGGTACAAGATTAATGATTACATAACAAGATGCCCGCTTTCTCCTACAACTTGGGCCACATCAAAGGGTTTCACAGTACGTGTGACATTCCCGGGGGAAATCTTTTCGACGCCGACAGGGGTGAAGTCGGTATTAACTCCCGTTTCATTCGTCAACTCAGGCCCTAACCCTACATGCATTTTACATAGTATGCTATTTGAAAACTTGCCTTTTGGTGACCCTAATGCATTCTTTATAAGATGCTATTATTGTTTATACGTGTAATATCGTAAGCGATAAAGTTGAGCTATAAAATTTGGGTGAATCGGTACTTTGGTGTTGTGGAAATGGTTTGATGTGTTTAACACTTTTTTTTATTAACTAGAAGATTATTTTCGAAATTGTCTACAAGAATCATCTTCTTCTTCTTCCTCAACCTAGCGTTAATCCCAGTCGTATCCAAAGCTTTCACCTCGGAGTCCAGGGTCCGCTTTACCAGTCTTAACTGCGGATTTGGCTGGACCTCGATATTTTCTGTGAAGCAACTGCCATCTGACCTTCACAACCCAATGGTGATATTAGGCAATGTCGAAGCATTGCAGCTAGACCGTACGGTTGTTGTAGGACTTTTTAGGGCTCCAACTACCCGTAACGACTGCCATAGATGTTTGTATTGGCAACCGGGACCGACGATTTAACGTGCTCTCCGAGGCGAGTCTACAAGAATCATCATTATTATTATATATAATTATAATAATAATAATGATTTTGAACACTACAAAAATGTCACTGGCGAATACTCACAGCTATATGGAGCTATATGTATTATAAAATTGTAAATGAGCTGAGTTATGTTATATGAACGATTTTGAACACTACAATACTTCTTTGGAATCCTTGTCAATTTATCTATTTATTCCCGATGGAGGCTAAAACTACTAAATGTATTTTGATGCGGTTTTTAACAAGAAAAGTCATGATCAAACTTAAAATTGGTTTAGTAGAACCAGAAATATGACCAAAATTGGCATGGAAGGAGCCACGGAAATTAACTAGTAGTTTAACAAAAATATAGACTACAGATTGCAGAAGTTCATACCCACTCTATATTGCAGAAATATTTCATAAAACTTGAACGACACACTTCAGTTCTCTTGCCAATCTGCTGGCGAAGCACTAACATGAAAAGACAACCTGAAAACACTGAATAAACCCCCACAAGTCGTACAGGAATCAACTCACGTACACTCATCAGCTCCCTACGAAAAACGAGCAATAGATCAACACTCATTTCCCGTATACAGCAAAGAGATTTTAACTTACGATAACTTGCGCTCTGTATACAGAGTACCCGAAGTTTGTATAACGTGCACCCTGTATAAGTATGTTTGTATAGCGTGCACCCTGTATAAGCATGTTTGTGTAGCACCCTGTGTATGTACCCAAAATTTCTATAGAGAGCGCCTTGTGTTGTGAGGCAGTCACTAGAGTAGCGCATTCGAAAAATCTTAATATGGAATGAGGTTCACACGTTATACACAACTTTCTTCTACCATATGTATGGTTTATTTTTCGGTTTGTTTTCTCACAGACTTTATCTACTATCTTGCAAATCTAGATTTAGACATCATTTTTTTTAAAGACTGAACTGACTAAGTTAAAGAATCTTGGAACTTGTATACAAAGTTATCATTATCATCTAAGTGATTTTTTAGTTGCGTCAAAATCGTTATTCGTGGCGCCTCGTGGTGGCGACATAATATAATTGACTGTCTGTCAATTATTTATACATATATTTTATTGTAAATTGGCTTTGTGTAGCGGCACCGCGTCGCAGACGCGATGTCAGCAAATTCCATTCCTCACCGGAGCGGCGCGGCGATAGCGCGCCCGCGCTGGAAACACCAGTTCATACTGCGAGCTTGCCATAGTCAGCCGCATATGACTCGCTCACTTATAGATGTTCCTGGTTAATATCAAGTGTTCTAATAACTAAGAGACATTGAGTGTAAACGCCATTAAACGTTCAAGTGTACGCTATCTTTTATTGAGATACTCCCACGTAACACCCATAGGTATAGCCTCTAAACTTTGGTTTCTCATAATTATATAATTAAAAAAATAATAATAAATAAATTAACGAAATAAAATATTGATTATTTAGTCAATTTTAGTATGTTGGCTTTGCCAGGAGCACTTGACTGGCGTAGTAATCGAATGGTCTACCGCTTCGAAACATAGATAAGTAATAAATAAAATCACATGACAAAAGGTCTGGATATGGAAAGTGGAGGACTAAATGCTATGGCGCTCTTTATGAGAGACCTATTATCCAGCAGTGGACTACAAAATACAAGTAAAGGATCTTAGTAAGTGAAAACATGTAGCTTATAGCTCATTGGGAAAGAAGCGTGACTATAGATACTGATTGACGCTACGATAAGCCGTATGCTTTTACAGCGTAGAAGACGGTTTTCCTACCAATACCTCATCACATCATAAAGTTACCTATGGGGTTTTGGCGCCAACGCAGAAAAAGACACATCGGGGCAGTGTATCATTTTCTAAAATTAGTGTAAAATGTAGTAATTATGTGTAAAACAGTGGATTTTTAAACAACATCTTCGGCAACGTGCACGAGTTTGGGAAAGTGGTATATTACCGTGAATTGTGCTTTTCAACGTTGATTCCAAAACTCCCATAGAAGCCTCTAGTAAAGTCTGCACAATTTTACTGGGGCAAGACTATGAAGGAAGACTAACTTGACTATTGACTATGAAGACCGTGACTTGACTTTGACTGTGACTAAATAACGAAAACGCTGCATAATACGTTTATATGCAAATTACAATACTTGTTTGTGGCAAATTGCAAAGCAAAGAAGCCATTTAAAAAAAAGTTACCTATAACCCTTCCTACCACCTGTCTCTTACCTACTCTGTGTCATAAACAAACTCCGTCTACGTAGACGTATTCTAATACTTGTCATGGTGTATTTTTTAGCCATTAGACGAGCACGTCTTGTTAGTATGAGAGTGAAATAAAACATCCCGTCCCGGGGGTCGACGCACAAATAAACAGACGCGACACTCTTTTGATCTCGCGCCGTCGAGTAATGAGTTCGTTGACTATGGTGTCCTCGCTGGTGTGTGCACTCTGATAATATACTCAATCTAGTAGAATGTGGGACTGGTTTTATTTTTATTGGTATTGTTTCTTATAAAAAGTACTTGGAACTAAAATTATTGTATTCTTTCCATCAGAATTCCTAAGCTCTACTCCGCAACGTGGTACTGGCAGGGAATCGGTCTATATCCTTGTCATCAGATAATATAATATTTATGTTGAAGCGTAAGAAATCTTGCAATGATAAAAAATAAATGGCTTGTGTTAGGAGTCGGCTTACGTCATCATTGTAATGGCCAGGATCCGAAATCAGGACGTATCGTTCGTAAGGTTGAATCACTGAGTTTATGACGCTGGAAATGGTAGGTATACGAGTATAATGGCAACAACTTTAAAATCGAAATTGAGGTTTGATTTACTGATGGACTGACTGGCTTGGTGGCGTAATGTTCACTGTGCTTAAGTTCCAAGGTTCGATTGTAACTGCTTTTTTAACTTCATGGAATTGTCTAAAAATAAATTTATGAACTGTGTATTTTTCTTTTTATTATTCTTTTTATTCAAATGTACTATTTCGTGTGCTGCAGTAACCAGAATAAATATACTTTTCTTTCTCTTTCTTTCTTTTCTAAATCCTTTCCTTATTAAATTAAACCCGCACACCACCAAACAGTGATCGAATGTTCTATCACTATACTGCAGGGATTGTCAAAATATAATCCAATAAATAAGTACTAATAATTTCATTTACAACCAATAATTATGTTTTCTTTCTAAAGTACTATTCAACAACTCCTCACCTCCACAAGTCAGACCAACATTATGTCGCAGTAAATTTTTAAAGCTCCTACACTAAAAACGGCACAATACGAACATATAACTACTTCCACATTCTTGAACTCACATCCCGTACATACTCCAAAGGAACTTCAAATAAAAAGTCTCGGCCTCATGCAACAGTTAGCGCAGCGAGGCGCACACGAGGACTCGAGTGGCCTGCCTCGAGGCAAGAGGCAGGCCTCGAGGCTCAAAGGCCCTACACTCAAGAGCCTTTGCTTCGTAAAAAGACAGCCGGACTTACCTTCTGTTGGACGCAGACGTAATTGCTGTTTAAATGTGGAATGTAAGATATTTTTTGAATTAGGAATTGCGGTTGTATTTTTTTTTCGTCTGACTTGACTGTGAGGACGGAATACTGGACGAGAGTTTTATTTCATCGTAAAATTTACTGAAAAATTAAGGTTTGTTTTGGTTTTTCTGAATAAATGATTCCTTATTTAATTATTAGTTATGTACACGGAACATAGACGCCTATTATGTAGCATGTATAATTTTATGTTCTAGATAGATTTAGGTGTTTTCACACCTACAGAAGACCGCAGCCATAACAACCATCGTGGTGTGTTCCCGGCGGTAAGTAGGGTAGCTATAGCTCACGGGAGGGATTCTGTGCTGTCAGCAAAAAACTCTCTCAACCCTCCCCTCCCGCCTCCCCCCCTCTCAACTTCTATCCCATTATGATGAAGTCTATGCAATAGTTAAAGTTTAAAGGTATTTCAATAGAGCCAACTAAGTAATTAAACATCATTTTTATTAAAAACCATAAGTTACTTTGCTCAAAACTACTGTTCAAAATCTGAAAATCATCATAGACCTTTGACGCTGACTGTACGCATATCGTAAACTACAGTTAGCAAAACATATTAATCAATTTCTTTCCTCGCAACCAACTTGCTATGTAACTTTTCCAAGTGACTGTACGCGAGTTAACTAGCTGCACTGAAATTATTTCACGTCACAAAGAGGCCATACGAAATATAGCTGCAAAACATACCATCCGGTTCATAAGTTAACAAAAACACCCAAAACACGACCTTAATCGAATTTCGTATACACGTAAATTAAAGCGGTGCATTCACTGTGCGACAATCTTACATATTACTAAATTACAACTAAGCACATGCTATTTTTTATTTAATAATCTGGAATGCTCAATTTGGAATGGGCTACTTTTTATCTCGGCAAAAGATTCGTACAGGTCGCCGGACGACTTTCTTTTTTTGTTCTTCTTCCCAAATAATGAACCAATTTCATCACTTCACGACATTTTTCTAAAAGAAATTACTCCCATTTCGCGGTAATAGCTAACATCAATGTCAGTTGACTACTTGTTTTACTTCAAAACTTCAATACCGCCAATAGATTGTGCAGATCAGATGGCAGTCGCTTCCCAGAAAATATCAAATTGTATTTGCACAATATTCTGCGAGAATGACATTCTACGTAGTGCTCGCATAGTTTAAGCAGCTTAACTTCTGTTATGGTTTTTAAAATGCGGATAAACATAATATAGGTAGATAATATATACATGTTTTGTAAATATTTACATGATTATACATAGAAACACCCAAACCAACGCAGATAGACAATTTCGACGTCGCGATTAACTGCTCAGAGTAAATCGCGGCGTCCAAAGACCGCCTTAAATGCATACGTATACAGAGTGATTAATCGAGCAGACGGAGTATCTACGGCGTGTATCGTTCCATCCTCAACAATGATGGATGAGCAGTGCAGTCCGTTCTTCACACACGCTTATTTGTCAGAGTGTTGGGCCAACTTACCGATGGGCCGCGGACTTGACTTGTACGTCCAGTTCATATTTTCTATCGCTAATGGCATCAGGATCAAATATTTATAGGGTGTTTGAAAGTTGCTGTTGGTTTTTTTAAATTATGTTATCATACGACCTCGTTGGCGAGGCTGTCGCACGTTTGACTATATAATACTTTATTATTTATTCTGTGCTAATGCTACGTAGGTACAGTCGGCGTCAAAAGTAGATAGTGATTACACGGATTTCAAACTCAAAAATCCGAATGAAAAGTGTTCATTATTATTGTAATAAATTAACTATACTGGATAGTTAAACAAAGTTTTACTTAAGAAACAAGTTAGTTTGGTCAAAAAATAGATCATCAACTTTTGACATAAACATTTCCTTGATATTTGAAATTCTCCGACATATTTTCTATAAATATCTATCTATCCATAGGGAATCTATAGGAAAAGCTGGCGCTCTAATTGCTTAAAAAAAATTCATAGAAGTAAATTCATCATTGTCTATGGTAACGCTTTATTAAACTCTACTACGTAGCTACTACAAGTCTAGATAATCTATGGAAGTAATTAATCACTGTATGGAAGCGACTAGTTTTTTTTTATACTTTAATGTCTTAAATAACACGGTAACATGCACAAAGCGCAATCCATCATACATGACTTTTTAAAATATTGAATGTTAGATACCGCGTTCTATTTCACATGCATGAAACATGATCGGTTTTAGTTTTATTTTTAGATAAACATAACTAAAGTGAATGGTAAGTGCATCGAAAATTGAGTTCCTTATGGTTTTAATGGTCTATCCAGATTATATGATTTTTGACTTTGACTTTGAGTAAGGGGAAAATAAAATAAAATTATTGTTGTTTTTTCACAGTTCTTATATTATATCACGAGTTCTTGGCCCACGTTCTAGTAATGTAGCCAATGATCATTGATGTCTTGAGTATCAGGTTCGATTCCTAGCTTGGGAAAATTTATTTTAGTTAAAAAAATGAGGGAAAAAAAACATCAAATGAAAAAAAATTTAGTGTATAATAATTTCATTTCTGCCTACCCCTCTGGGGATCTCACAAAAATTATAAAATAAACATGGTAAACCCAATTTCCTTACTTGTTACGAAGAAATATCAAGCCCAATAAAACCTCGCGGAAAGTTTAAATCCTTCTCCAAGTTCTCTATGCCAGGGGAATTAAAAAGTAAAACATTACCTGGAGCAACCATAAATCAAAAGCTTTAAGATTTTAATTAAAATGATAAATATTAGTCCGCGCTCTAATCTTTGAGAGTCCGTTACGGTAAGGGTAGGTTCACACCTGGCTGTTAGCACACGATGTTATTGCAGCGTGTGTTGGTGCAACGTTAATGATGACGAACGATATGGAATTTAATTCATTCCATCTGAAATTAAGCTGATAAACAGAAAATCTATTGAGAAAAAAAACATAAAATTCCATCATCATAATGATTTCCCAGTTAAGTCCAAAGTTGGACAAAGTTTTACTTGAAATAGTACCAGGTATTCTATGGCTCTAACTACAATGATGCTTGAACGATTAAAAATTTGATCTGAATTCTAGTTATAATAAAACTAGCTTCAAGAACAGAACTAAGCCGCTAGTTCCGTTATTGAAGCTAGTTTCACACGCGTGAAATTCTGAACCCGTTTCGCGCGACCCACAGGAAACTATTCCCAAGATAAAAGTAGCCTAAGTGTCGCCAGATCATAATCTACCACTGTGCCTAATTTCAGCAAGATCCGTTTAGCTGTTTTTGCGTGAAAGAGTAACAAAAAATGCACGTTTATAATATTAGTAGTAAATTCTGATTCGCAAATCAAGGGCCATGGCTTCGTAGTCCGACCGCGTTATCGACTGATCGGACGACGTCATGGGTAAACCAGTATTCTCTAAAAGATGTTCATGATAAGGATACGTAAACTTTCCAATATAGTTTGGCAACTAAAAGTTAAAGGGCCGATGATTGACAGTCGTAATAAATTTATCGACACCTGCCGCTTCAGTCAGCGAGCACCTTTAACTTTTCAGTTAATCGCTTTCTACAAAAACGATGATAATAGTTGTATGTGTATATTAATCGAACATACATTTATTTTATGGCTTATATTACTGAAAAATATATCACCAGCTTTATTTTGGAATTTCACATAATTTTATTGGGAACAGGCCAAAAACACTTACCTAACTTCGCAACAGATCAGTACTGAAATTTTTCAATGTTCTTTAAGTTGTGATTCTATATAATTTCATGATACAATTTTTTTTTCAACCTAATTTAATTTTGTATTCCGATATATTGATGAATATGGGACGCTATATCAGCAATACATAAATGAGGATCAGATAAAAGACTATTGGACTATTACAGGAGATATTCCCGGCGGAGTTGAATACAAGGGCCAACCTATCTCTTGCCGTGAATTTTGCTGTATATATTACACCCGACAATATTATAATGTAGTAAGTATATAATACAGTGAGTATATCCCTTATAATTTATTATCCCTTAAAATTTATAAGATAAAATTATTATCAAGAAAAAGTCCCTGGTTAACTGGTGGAAACATAAAAAGATTGCTGACAATATATTGTGTGTGTACTATAATTACAGCATGTACGAGATATGTACGAGTATAAATATTATATATGTTAAAAATATATATTATATTATAGAAGATGTGTGCTCCAGTCAGCAAGCACCTTTAACCACTTTTGTGTTAATCGCGTTTGATATATGATGGTAATAGTCGCATGTGTATGTTAATTTGTCAACCTTTACTTAAGAGCCTAATGGGTAATTAAGTGAGTTAAACTATAATATATTGGTTCGGTAATAAAGTGAAATGGCCGAGGTCGCGGTAGAGGGGGCTTCTGTGATGTCTTAAGGACGGACTTAAGAGGCAAATACAGTATCTGTATATTAATACGTGATACGGAAACTTGGAATCTCAGGTTCTACGACATTACACAGCGCTATCTAGACCCAAAGTAAGCTTAGCTTAACTAGCTTGTGTTATGGGTTCCAGAATGCGGATATGATACTTAAATATATATTTTTTGTAAAAACATACATATTACGAGTATACATTGAAACACCCAGATATATTGAAATAGACATATTCATGTTAATAAATATTCGAAATCGAATATTCGAATCGAACCCATGCCCTCTGCCATAGCAGTCGTATGCACTACTGCTACGCCCGCCACAGATATCGTCATCACAACATTTTAAAAATCTAAATCAGATATACATACATTAATGGCATACAAAATTAAACCTCTTAATTGGTCCGCCGAATTACGGTGACCGTTTTCCATATTGGTTGGAAAACCAATTCAGCGGTGTAAAAAAGAGACAAAAAACGCACATATCAATAGATAATTTACGGCCTATTCCAAAAACATAATTTATGAAGGAATATTTTCATTTAGAACGCAACATTTAGCAACATATTTATTACGAAACAATAACCAACGTTACATATTATAAAAGGGTGAGTCCACTGGCCGACATAAATCACAGGAATGGTTTAGGCCGTGTTCACACCGACCCTATTTTTATTTACTGCTGTATCGCAAGCCTATCTACATATTTGGTACTTTTGTTGGGGATGAATGAATTTGTTTTTGTTATAGATGAGGTATTATTTTCTTTTTTTATTATATTGAGCCTAAGCAGCGTGGAGCGAAAAAGAGTATTCTAAATTAATAGAGTAGTTGACTCCCAGGGTGCGGGCTGGCATCTACACGCAGTGCACCCGGACAATGGAAACGGCAGTACCTCTCACTAGCAAGAGGGACGCTATTGCCTGCGGCAAATGTCGACCTAGGCAGCCGTGCGGCCTTCTAGAGGGCCACACGGCTGCTCTCCACGTGTGCATCAGTCTAGGGCTGATTCTCCGAGCGCAGATAAGGGGCGACTGTCCTCAAAACCTTTCATCCCAACAACCCCAGTCATAAATTGACTAGCCCAAAGTGAATCAAGTATTTGACGACCTCTGTGGTAGAGCAATCGAATGCTAAGTCAGGGAACTCGGGTTCGATTCCGGATCATATAAAAATTTGTGTGTAAGATTATCAACATTTGCAGTGGTCTGGGTGTTACTATGTATAATAATATTATGTATATCTTTAGAAACAAAATGTATTTAGGTACCTATGTATCCCATAACACCAGCGAGTAAGGTAAGTTTACTTTGGATCTAGACAGCGCTGTGTAGAATGTCCTAGAATATTTTTAATATTATTTATTGTAATTTACCTTCTCCAAGTTACTTTACACATCTTGCTAGTGCGTTTCACGACGTTATAATATAGCAATGTGTAACATATATGTCAAACTCCCACTAGCAGGAGGGTCAGTGATAAATGTATCACTCAAGATCTCAGCCCCCAAGGGCGTCGGCATGACGTGCCTATGAAGAACTACCATATTCTCAGTTATCCGAGTGCTTCATGATAAGTAAATAATACAAAAATGTGGAACTTATAACTTTCTTCTTACGTTTAATAGAAAAAAAAAACATTTTGACATAATCAGAAAATATTGTCTACTAACTGTTGCCCGAGGCTTGGCTCACATGGAATTTGATCCCGTTCCCTTTCTCGGGGGAACCTATTCCCGGGATAAAAAGCCTATATGTTATTTCAAACCATAATCTATCCCTGTACCAAATTTCAGCTAGATTCGTTTAACCAAGGGTGCGTGGACCGGAACCTACATGCGGTGCATTCCGGGCAACGGAGACTGCAGTGCTTTCCATTTGCAGGGAATATGCAGCAGCCTGCGGCTTATTACGGCCGTAGTGGGAGTGGCCCTGTATAGAATCGCTAGGAAGCACTTCACATGTCCCTCTGACTAGCAAAGGGCACAGTGGAGAGCAAGCAAAGTGCCGGCTACGTATTGATGTAGACATCAATGCTTTCCGTTATTTTCAGTGTGATGAAGTCGATGGAATATCCGGATAATAAAACAGCAATTTATGTGTCTCAATGATACCTATATCTCGATATATACCGATATCACATCGCATGTCTACGTCCAATACGATATGAATATTAATAGCTGCAACATTGTATATTTTTATTTCAATTTGAAACGATATTTGTGCGAATTATGTGCGAACGCCGACGTGCATATCATAAATTTTAAAATTAAACCGGACGAGATCCCGTTCCGGTAATAACTTGTATCGAAGGTAAACACTGTTGCAGCCGGTGGATGGTGTTTGCGAACATAAATACATTGTTTGATAAGCCAATCACCACTACTACTGGTCTATGCAGAGTGGCGTATCTAACACCTGCAGTTTGTTTGTTAAAAACTGAATCATCATTCTCGGAACCTTTTTCCCATCTCAGTTGGGGTCGGCTTTCCAGTCTAACTGTGATGCGGCTGAACTTCGATATTTTCCGTGGAGCGACTGCCATCTGACTTCCACAACCAATGGTCATTATGACCAATGGCGATATCGAAGTTCCAAGTTAGACTAGTTGGACTTTTTGTAGGCTCCAACTACCCGTAACGACTGCCATAGATGTTTGTATGGCAACCGTTTGTTATATGTAACCGTATGTTTGTTTGTTACAAACTGAATCTTCATATAATATATCCTATTATTAAATTTTTGTTTTGTTTGATTTTTTTTAGTTAAACTATACATTGAAGATGTTTAAAAAAAATTGGTTATATTTATTATTTCAGAAGACAATTTTTTTAGTTCTTAGTGTTTGTTCACGATGAACGCAAAAACTGCTGCTCGAATTTTGGTGCGGTTTTTTATTAGAAAGGTCGGGGTCAGACTTAAAATATTCCGTATGTTTGATAGCAATAACCGATATTCATGGGGACGGCAGATTGACGGACGAGATCGCGCAGAGTTCTCTAACGTACTTGAAGGATCAAACAGTAGTCACTCCCGTAAAAAGTTAGATAAATCAAATCAAAAACATCTTGAGCATCTTGAAATTTGATGTATTTAGTTGATTCCCATGATGCTCACTACTTTGACTTTGAAGATTATTCACAAATAAGAATAATTAGTTAATATAATACAGATTTAACACAAATTTAACATAGATTTAACACAGATTTAACACAGATTTAACACAGAGTTAACACTGATTTAACACAGATTTATCACAGAATTTAACACATAACTTAGTTAACCCAGTTTGAGTCACTCATCTTCGAAAAACCGGGTACTGTATATTAACGTATGAATCATGGTAGGGGTCATAATGTTTGCCGACTCAGTAATGCAAACCAATGGATAAAATTGAACTATTTATACATTGGTTTATTTGCTTTATTACATAACACACACGAACTTCTGCGCGGGATACCTCGGGGATGTTTACATGAAATTTTCGTAATATAAACTTTTCTTTGATTGAAATTTTCGATGCCTGCCGGCGTGAACGCGGTCAGGCTAAAATTGTTCGTCTTCATTTGGTTAAACGTTTGTCTGTAGTATGAGTAGAACTATATTACGGTCAGTCAACGTCGAAACGCACAGTATTTTGGCTTTTTTTTATATATCGGTCACGTCAATATGACTTCACCTAGCCTGATGGTAAGCTAAAGGTAAAGTCTAAGGAAAAGGGTCCCCATTACATACACCGACAGTGACAGTCTCATGAAAAAAGAGGCTTTATTTAACAACGATGAGTACAAAATATTCATATGCATGAATACTATTTGCATTGGTCTGAGTGTTTCTAATTACAATATTAATTTACAAAAAAACTAAGTATGTTTATCCGCATTCTAGAACCGATAATACAAGCTAGATAAACTATGCTTACTTTGGATCTAGAGAGCAGTGTTTAGAATATCGTAGAATATTTATTATTATTATCTTTATTTATTTAAGCTCGCCTTTGTACATTAAGTTAGGTATATTTTGTAAAGTTAATAGTTGTTTTCTGAGGGTACAGTAAAGAATTAAGAATTAAGATAAAATAGTACCCCACCGCCGCGCCGTTGGGTACAGGGACCAAGCCACCGGTGGTTAGGACTCCAGAGAGAGGAATCTCCGCACAATACGTGCCGTGTCGAGGAGTACCGCCTTCTGCATCAAGCCCTTGACCCAACTGCCTAACGGTTATTATTATTATTATTACTGATCTGGGAGGGTTAAAGGTACTACTAGTCACTTTGCATACTAAAATAAAAACGTGGCTATCAACACGTTCTCCTAACAAAACGTGTCTACCATACAACAATTTAAAAACCACTAAACTCGTAGTGAAACCAAAAACTTCATTAAAATAAACATACATGGCAACACCCCAACACGCGGGGGAACCCCCACTATTTATAGGTCAATTACCCCGCGGTAATTAAGGCTATGTTTCAACTAGATCACAGCTTTTGCCAAGATTGCTAAAATAAATTTCAACTCGAGATTTTCAGTTAAGTAGAGAAGACATTACGTTATCGTCGCAAGTAAACAGTCTTATAATAACTTAATTAAACCGACTTTAACTGGCAACTGGATAAATAATGTTGTCATTTTTAATATAGTTATGTTTTGTTTGTATTTTTGAGGTTATATACATACCTACTCGTAATAAAATTTTACTTTACATGTAGTATAATAAATTAATGTAGTTGTTTTTTAATTTTTGTTTTATTATTTTGATTATATGTTTATAATCAAAATATATTCATTCTTTTTTGTTGGGTATTGAAACACCCACGGGTGGCACCCGCGTCTCAGGGGCTAGGCAGTGAAATGGCTAGGTCAGAATTAAATTTACTAATACCACGTCCTATCACGGTAGTTTTCACAATCCATGGTGTTATCCCAGTACTGTAGTTAGACCAGTTTGATGCACTTTTTAACCGACTTCCAAAAAGGAGGAAGATTCTCAATTCGTTGGAATCTTTTTTTAGGGCTCCAACTACTCGTAACAAATGCCGTAGATGTTTGTAGGGTAAATAAGACCGAAGGCTTAACTTGCTTTCCGAGGTACGTAAATATAAATCAGGCGTATTTTTTATATTGGACACGTCGCCACACCTCACCTGATGGTAAGATAAAGGTAAAGTCTCAGGACTGGAGGTCGCCATTACGAACACCGATACCACTACAGTGGCGGCCCTCAGCTTGACGGCATCATCAAGTTATTAATGAGCCAGTAAAATTAGCAAACAGAACTAGGTAAACGGACCCTTAATCAGCGAATAAACTCTAACTCCAAACTAAAAACTGTAGCACGTCGCTTTTAAAAAAAGAAGTTATTCCACGATTCTCTTTGAGCTTTGCATGATTTAAAAAATATATATTTCCTTTTGGAGCGCGAGTTTGAATTCATTTTTTATCTGTCTCGCTTACAGATCTGGCTATTAGCGCTTTATTTACTTTTTTAGTGATGCAGATTAAATATGCATGCAGGTAGATATTAATTGCTTCCCATTCATGTTTACTTAATCCAATTTTATGACATCAAAGAAGTTTTTAATGTATTTTTATGCTTCAGTTGGCTCTTAAAGAGAAAATGATTTTAATTAAAAAAATAAAGCTTCTATGCGTCCGAATATCTCCTCGTTGAATGTATAATAAAACGGCGAAGTCTTTTGCCAGCGGAGTGGAATACCCTAGCCTCCTACTGACCTTTTCTGGAGACTCCTATTAATCACTGCCTGGTTATTAGTCTAGCCTAATTACGTAAGGTCATCTTGTGTCATCATCAAGGTGTTTGCAATGGTGACTCCCATTCTAGAGACTTTGCCTTAGCTTACCATCAGGCGAGGTGAAGTCATGTTGACGTGACCGACATAAAAAAAAATCTTTAACTTCAACAAAAGTATCAAAAATCATTATCATTACCACAGCGTTAGTCCCTTTTACACCCAATACTTGGACTTTACAGTCCGCTTTTGTCCTCTTTCTGTTGATTTGACTTTTGTTGGAGCGACTGCCGTCTGGCCCGCCAACCCCGATAGAAAAATCTTCGCCAGAGTCTCGTCCGTTAATCAGTAGGTGTAGTAATTAACTGGTTAGGTTCATTTTGGCCTGAAGAAGTTAGTGGAGTCCACCATAACTGACAATTCGAAATCGATTTTTATTATCTGACGAATTAGGTTTACTTATCACCTCAGCATTTTTTAATACTACGTAGGTAGGCAGACAAGCACACGGCTCACCTAATGGGAAGCGGTCACCGTGGCCTATGGACGTGTGCAACACTAAAGGTGACACACACGCGCTGCCTACCCTGAGGGGAAGGGGGAGGGCTAGGAAGAGATGGAGAGGCTAGGAAGGTTTGGGGAAAGGAGGGATACAGTGAGCCCTGGCTGCCCTACTTACCCGTGGGAACACAACACGATGGTTATTATGGCTGCGGTCTTCTGTAGGGCGGAGGTACTACCCCAGTCGGACTTTTCTATTAATAAGATTTAACAAAAAAGACAAAATATTCTTTATTGTACACCAAATACGTAATTCATTTAAAGTTTATATTTAATGTACAATACAATAAAAAATATCTCTATAGACCGTAACGACTACAATAGTCCCAAGAACAACAGATTCCTGTGCGCAAAAGGTTCCTTAAAAATTTGTACAAAAACAGAATTGAAAGTGTAGATCGATGAGTACGTCATCAATAACAAGTCGAGTCTCTCCGCCATCTAGATTTATCAGAACCAACGTCTACAATGCTGGCGGTGGCGAAAGGATACAGTGGATATTACTGTTGTATAATAAGTATGTATTTACAAAAAAAAAACATATAATATAAGTATGTTTATCTGTATTCTAGAACTCATTACACAAACTAGTTTAACTATTAACGCTGTGTTGAATGTCGTAAAATATTTTTATTAAATACTGTTAGTTACTATAATATTGATTACTGATTTGTAATACATTGCCTATGAACGGCAATTTTCGGATGAAGCTCTGCCCGAATAGTATGGCGATTACTCTGCCAATCGACCTAGCACCACTGTTACCTACCTCGCCGGGACTATCTTGCCTACTCATAGACTACTTTTCATCCCTGGAATAGTTTTCCCCTGGATTGCGGCAACAGAATCATAATATCACAAAACCACGGGCAATAGCTAATATTATACAAATCGTATCCACACTAAGCTATCGTCCGCACCACCGCTGGCTCCGTTCGCAACAAATGATAATTGACAACCACTGCCGATTTATGGCCATGCGATTAGCCGACCGCGATGTATGTGAGATTTGTTGAGTTATATCTTCCATATCAAGTTACATTTTAACCAATTTAAGAAAAAGAGGAGTTCGTTTCATACGAGGGACTTCTGTTTCTTAGTCAGTTATTTCTGCTCTATTGTATACTTGGCTCTGCCGTCTGTCTCTATCACTCAAAGGTTTGCTGAAAGATAACTCAACATTGAGTTAAGCTCGCTTTTGTACTTAAATATCCTTTTGTTTAGTTTTGGGTCTGGTAGCAGTGAGTAATAGAAGTCAAGTAAATTAAATTAACATTTGAATATAACCGCGATTGGCACTCCGCTGAAATAGAGATGGCCTAATTGCATCAAAAATACTCGTATTGTCGTTATTGCCCTTGATGTTACACACGTCTATACGACTGTTTACTATCAGGTGGTCCAAGTACATGTCTGCCACTTAAGTGGTAGAAAACAAAATCTTTCTAAACATCAGGACGTATGTTTGTATGCCACCCTAATGGTATGAAAAAAAATAGTTTATTCAAAATAGATAATTCACAGTATATTATATTTCAACAAATACTATAAGAAAGCTGATTAAATTTTTATATAAAGAACTACAATTATTAGCCGAGAGTTGTGTTATTTTTATTGAGGACGTGCTACGAAACGCTTCGTGTGCTACGAGTGCTACGAGTATATTTGCTACGAATTCCGTAGATGTTTCGTAGCATGTGCTCCAAACTTTACTTCTTCAATTATTTTTATACAGAATGAAAATTTTGTACAGCGATTTATTTGAAATCTAGTTTATGTCACTTTTATGATTCCTGTGGGTCGTGTGAATGTTATTAGTTATTTTTACGAAATTGAACTATTGGAAGTTAATTTTCTAGCAAAATAATTTATATTTCTTAATAAAGTACTTAGTAAACTCTATATAGTTATTATTAAAGTATAATTTTCATTATTTTTCACATAGAAATAAATTACTTATTGTAGAAAGGTCAAAAGCACGCGAAACTGGCGCACTTGCATGAAAGGTTTAATGATAGTAGAGGAATCTCGTGAAGTATTTAAAGACAGAAGCAGATGACGGGCTGATGTCTCTGCCTACTCCGGAGGGAAAAATCCATGAGCATATGTATGTATGTATGTAGATTTTAAGTTTGAAATCTGTTAGTCCATCATTTATTTCTGACACTGACTGTACGTAAGTAATTGAAAAAAAGCACTAAGTACCCACAGCTGTGGTGGTCGGCGAGGGTTCGCGGCAGCCGTGGCCGCTGATGGTCGTCTCGCGTGCTCGCCTTCACGCCAGCTGATAGCGTTGCCATTAATAACCACATGCCTGCGATGTCAGTCGCATGGCACACCACGCTAATTGCAATGGCCACTATATTTTCTTGATATGATTTTTTTAATACACTTTTATCAGGTTCACCTGGAACTAGATATACGCCTATGACCGTGGTTCCATCCACGTTGAGTTGTAACGGTTTTATCTATATCTTCAATTCTACTTAACCGATTGTGACCAAATATGTGTAAGATTTTAAGTCAACCTAAGACCCTTAAAAAAACACTATCTAAATCCGTTCAGCCCCAGTAGACAAGTGTCAAAAGTCTAAATCGCTAACGATCGCTAAGCAAACGAATAGATTAGGTCGACCAATCACATGTAAGCTATCACATGTACGATGCGCGCGCCGCGGCGGAATCACGAGCTGTAGTGTGATTGGTCGACCTATAGTCATTCCACTCCTTATTTTTGCGTTTGACAGCAGTTTTAGAATGTAACTGTTGCATTAATCCTACAAGTAAACTTGGAAATGCGTGACCAAGAAATTATATAAACTGGCGTATCATATGCATTTACCCTATTTATAACTCATTACCAAAATTAAAATGCTTTAATTGTTCCGGTTGATTTAAAATTTACGATTATTTGCTCACTCAATGAAAACGGCTACACTCTACCATGTCTAGTGTTGGGATCGAATGAAATCGCTGCAAATTACGAATCTAAAATAATCGTTCAAACTTACTTACATTTACGTCAACACAAAAGTTGTTGTAACATGTAAGCTTTGTTTTTATAGTGTACCTATTATGGATTCTTTTACCTACGTGTTTTCAATGGCTAATCATCTCATCAAAATATTTAAGTTGTGTTGTGTAGGGTAATAGTTTTCATTAATATTATAGGTACGTAGGTACGAAAAGCACTGAGCCCACTCGTCTTCGACAGCCTTTTGAAACGCAGCCACAGCTTCCTCGGCATCCATAAAACGTTTATCTCGGTATTTTCTTCCTTTTTCGGAAATAAATAAAAATCGCAAGGTGTGAGGTCAGGGCTATTATACGGCGGGTGACCCAGTAATTCCGCAAATTGTTTTTACCATGACAAAACAATGGAGCCTAAACTCGATAGGCTTATCTTATTGGCGTAAACCCATGACAGATGATCGGTATGAACAGCCTATAAGTGTCGCCGAATAATTGATACATTCAGGAGGAGGAGGATGGACGTAAAAAGTACTGAACGGGGTTTGATGCGGTTTTTTTTATTAGAAAGATCTTGGTTAGACTCAAAATCTTACGCATATTTGATCACAATCGGCTCATTAGAACATGCGATATAGTAAAAAAACGCGAAAATCGACGTCCACGCGGGCGGAGCCGTGGGCAACAGCTAGTACAGAATATAAATGATTTTTGACTTTGACATTGTACACGAAAAAAGAATGTTTATTACAAAACATAAAATTTTGTAGGAAGATCCAATAATAGCCATTATTTAATATTATCATTATTATAAAAATAAAAATATTTTTAACAGATTTTATTTCGAATTATTTTATTCAATTATACGTCTGGCACGCAAAAGAAGTATAAAAATTTGAATATCGAGCAGAAATAAAATAAATTGAAGTTTGAAATCGATTGCAACTTCTTCAGAGACTAAGTCGATTATTGTTTGAAATCGGTCAGGTTACGCATTTGGACATAACTATTTGACAGAAAATTGAAATGTCAAACGCAAAATAAAGGAGTGGATTGACTATAGTCTATTCGTTTGCTTAGCGATCGTTTGCGATTTAGACTTTTTTCACTTGTCTACGGGCCCTGTAGGTTTTGTATCTATCGCGAACGAACAGACATGAATTCCAAAAAAAATAGTTCAGGTGCAGAACGTTCGGTTTGCAAAACGTCCAGTGAGAAAAGTTCCAATTCTTAAATTGGCATATTCGTAAACCGTTCCATTCACATAATATTTGGTTCTCAAATTGTCTGATTCGCTAAATATTGGATTCTCTAGTATCCAGACGGGAGAATAAGATACTCTCCCTATTGGGATACACTGATAATGATGATAAGATTTGAAAACAAATGAAAACGAACGACCAGACGTACGGCGATGTGCCATCATTATTATATGGTGGACATTCCGCTCATACGCACGAATCGCTTCAGCAATACGTTCATTTTGCGTACCTACAACAAAGGAGTGGAATGCCCTACCTAAGTCTGTTTTCGAAAAGCTATAACCTGGGAGTATTTAAATCAAGAGTGAAATAGGTCGTTTCTAGGCAAGCGTGCTCCATCGTCGACCACATCATCACTTACCATCACGGGAGATTGTGGTGAAACGCGAACCCATCGACTAAAAAAATTAGTATATCGTTTAAACTCTTACCAATTTCTCAAAAAGCTTCTAGAAATGTAGCAGTAATTATAAATACAATGGAAACACAGTACAGTCAGCAATAGCAATAAAGAATATGAAATAAAAACGCGCCGTGGACATTCGCCAGCGGCGCACATTTCCAACACGTGCATTGCAACGCGAATTGATTTTACTCACGACAAATACGATTTCATTTTATAAAAATCGTTAGCTACATTTATATTGTTATGTTTTTTTTTTTCAGGTTATATTACAATAAAATGCATTAAGAAAATTAACCAACCACGGTAGCCTAGTGGTATGGGCAATGGACTGCTGAGACGAGGTCTCGGGTTCGATCCCAGGTTGCCATGGCACACACCAATGACTTTTCGATGCTTTTCGAAGTTATGTGTGTATTTATCGCAGGTTTATAAGTGCTCGGTTAATGGCAATAGGCTCACCACCTATTACATTGGGACCTAAACATAAACTGGCGAAATGTGGGTGCTAGCACCTCTGCCTACCCCTTCGGGGATATAGGCGTGAGTTTATGTTATGTAGGAAAATTAACAAAACCACAGGATAAAACCCATTTTACAGATTTTTTTTCAATACAGCATCTAAGTATTATTTAACTAACTGTAAGTGATGTGGTTTTGCGTTTACCTGAGAGATACTAAAAACTTATACTACTCATATAACTGTTAAATGTTCCAATATAAATAAATAAATTAACATGGTGTAGAGTTTACCAACAGTCCTGCTAGCCTTTACCCGAGGTTTCGCTTGCTATACCGGATTATTATTGTTTATTTCTATTTCCACTGTATTATTCACACTCTCTTCTTGATGGAAGGCCCCCAAAATGTATCCTGTGATCCTTTTTCAGGTTATAAGCTACCTTATATAAAATTTCAACAAAATTGATTCATTGTTCTAAACGTGTAAAGGTAACCGACATAATTACTTTCACCTTCATAATATTAGTACAGATAAGAACAAAAAACAAAATCTTGATTCAATAAAACATAAACAAAAATAAAACAGATGAGTTCAAGCACCCACAAAGTATACCTGCTTCCCTTAGCCGCGGACTTTGCGCGGACTTTTTGTCCGTATGTAAACACAGAGTGGGTTCCGTAGGTAATTAATTACCGCTCGTGTTTGCGCCCACCGGCTATTTAATACACCTATAGGGTTCCTTCAACTACGTTTTTATAATGCAAGGTAGGGAACCGCAAAGAGTTATCTTTGACGAAATTTCGGTTAGACTTTGTACACGAATTTTGTTGTAAGCTGCGGGGAAAGTTAATAACGCTAAAGTAATGTGTGGTTTTTGTTTCTTTTTAGGCTGACCGTACTATTCACGAGGTCGTTACAGAGGCTGGCCTATAGATATTTATTTTTATTAATTCTACCCTTGATACTTGATGCGCTGAAGAGAAGATTCAATCTTGAATATCTTTGAAAGAGTAAGTAAAAGTGTACGACTGTGCAATGTGTGCTTTGGTAGTGCCTAATAGATAGTTAACGTAAATATTATACACTAGCTTTTACCCGCGGCTTCGCCCGCGTGGATGTTGAACATCGCGACCAAATATAGCCTATGTTCATTCTCGAGGTTTAATCTACTCCTATACCAAATTTCATCAAAATCGGTTGAGCGGTTCAGGCGTGAAAGTGTTACAGACATACAGACAGACAAAGTTACTTTCGCATTTATAATATTAGTATGGATTGAAATAATGATTTTGCTGAATGAATGATCAACTTCAATACTTTTGAGTATCTTTTCTTCTTTTTATTGTGATATTGTATCGGTGTAACCCCTTTCTTGTGAATGTTTGTAACGCATGTCGTTGTGTGGACTGAATAAAAAAATAAAAATAAAAAGACTTAATGGATTCTGTTGCGATTTATTAGATGTTTCGGTTGCTTTTCAGTAGCACAAGGATTACCACTTACCATCAGGTGAGATTCTGGTCAAACGCGAGCCTTTTAATAAAAAAACCCACCAATAAAAAAGAGATTAAGATAGCAGTCATCTCATAGCTTAGTTTAAGATCTATACCTTTCACTAAGGGTTCAAATCCAAAGGGAAAAATATTTCTTTTGGAATCCTTTAGCATAAAAATGACAGTAAAATTCCAGAATTGCTTTTCCAGATTATTACCGAACCCGCAACACTTAGTAATGGCTAACAAGATCGCATTCTCATCTCAACTATTTTACTAACCAATACATTTTATTTTATCTACGGAACCTTCACGGTTATTAAACGAGTAGCTTCGCCATATTCATTGTTACTTAGTTCTATTCAAGCACTTGATTGTCTTGTGCAGCGCACAGCAGTAATGTTCCCTCTAGATGCTACTTATTACCCTTTACAATGGGTAATTTTAGTTTCTTAAAACTGAACCAATAATTCTATTTTATAAGCGTTGATAAGTAATAACAATCTGTGGAGTGGGGATAGAGCGCTTGACTGCTGTAAAGGTCACGGGTTTGACGTCCGTTTGTTAATTTTCTCAAAAAATATTAGTTATAGAAATTACTAGTAGGTATTCCGTAGTAGAAATTAGGCCTTTGAATCCTTTTTCACAAATATTCCTATTACCACTACAAGTAAATTGAATTCTTCAAAAAATGTAGCCGCGTCTCTTCTTGAAACTAGTGTTGAAAAATGTAATGTTAATTTTGATTTTCAGTACATTGACCCTGTAACCATTCTTAAAACTTTTAAAGAACTAAATATTAAAAAAACTGAAGATCTTTGGGGCATTTCAACCAATATAATAAAACCAGTAATGCCCACTATTGCGCCTTATCTTGCATTTATATTTAATCAATGTATAGATGATAAACAGTTTCCTACTCTCATGAAGTACAGTAAAATCATTCCGTTATTCAAAGCAGGGGAAAAAAGTGATCCATCAAATTTTCGGCCTATCTCCATACTCCCAGTCCTCAGTAAAATTTTTGAAAAAATAATATTTAACCAACTGCTTTCACATTTTACGTGCAATAAGTTACTTCATGATAAACAATTTGGTTTCACTAAAGGTAGAAACACAACGGATGCAGGCGTTGCACTCATTAAACATATATTTGATGCTTGGGAGGAGAAGCAGGATGCCATCGGTATCTTCTGTGATCTTTCGAAAGCTTTTGATTGTGTTGATCACGAGACTTTGTTATTAAAATTAGGTCACTATGGTGTTTCGAACGGTTCACTTAGCTTGCTTGAGTCTTACCTCACTGGCAGAGTACAAAAAGTCAACATTAATGGCACCAATTCATCTGGTGCCCCATTAGTCATGGGAGTACCCCAGGGCTCGATACTAGGACCCCTTTTATTCTTGATATATGTAAATGATCTTCCTTACTTCACTGAAAATCTTTGTGAAATAGTATTATTTGCTGATGACACATCATTAATTTTTAAAACTAACAGGCAAAAGCTAGTATTTGACGATGTAAATAATATTCTCTCTGAAATATTGTATTGGTTCACAAGTAATAACCTGCTACTCAATGCTAAGAAAACAAAATGTGTAAAGTTTACGATGCCTAATGTAAAACAGGTAGATACTCATATTGTAATGAACGATGAAACTGTTCAAATAGTCGATACCACAGTTTTTCTTGGAATCACTCTAGATAGTAAACTGCAATGGGGTTCTCATATCACAGCCTTAGCAGGAAGACTCAGCTCAGCAGCCTATGCGGTTAGAAAAATAAGATCACTAACTGATGAGGAAACGGCACGATTAGTTTATTTTAGCTACTTTCATAGCGTAATGTCGTATGGTCTGATGCTGTGGGGCTCAGCTGCAGATATTGAGACCATTTTCATATTACAAAAACGAGCGATACGAGCTATCTATGGCCTCAGACCCCTTGACTCGCTGAGAGAACTATTTAAAGAAATTAATATTTTAACAGTTGCTTCTCAATACATTTACGATAATATCTTATATGTACGCAAAAATCTAGATCTCTTCCAAAAAAAATCGGACGTTCACAATTATAATACGAGAAATAAGAATAAACTTGTAGTGCCAATGCTAAGGCTTCATAAGGTTGGTAATTCGTTTGTAGGTAACTGGATAAAAATGTTCAATAAAATTCCTCAGGATCTGGTTGACATGCCACTTAATAAGTTTAAAATTGAAGTAAAAAATTGTTTAATGAAAAAAGGTTATTATAAATTAAATGAATATTTTGATGATAAAAATGCATGGTCATCCTAATCTCTTGCTCGCTCGCACTTTAAAAATTGTATTAAATAAAAACATGAAAAAAATATAAAAATAAATAATGGATAATCGTGTTCACTGAGTTTCTTGCTGGTATCTTCTCAGTAGAACCAACATACTGAACCAGCGAAAGAATCATTTTCTAATGATTATTATTTATTGTATTTATATTTCTTGACATATTTTTTTTTCTTACTGTAAATTTTTGACGTTCATATGTGCTCCTTGTGTGCCTAAATTGAATAAATGAAATTGATTCTTTGATTCTTTGATTCTTTGCTAAATTGTTTGTGTTAGAAGTGGGTTCCCGTTGGTAGTGTATTATGTGTGTAGTGGCCAGGATTCGAACCCAGGACCTATCGATCATCAGGGCGACTTCTTAACCACTACGCTACCGACGCTTACTGGCTGACCCTTTGTGAGGATGTTAGTCTGAGTATTTCTATGTATAATATTATGTATGACTGTCTGTCAAAAGAAATGTATTTATGTTATGAGGGTTCGTTGACGTCAGCCTCAGTAAGAGGGGTAAACTTAAGAAATCTGGCTTGACGTTGTGGAAGATAATATTATGCCTTTGCCTATTCATTGGGGTAGGCAGAGACAACATCTTTCCACTTGCTATGATCCTGGCACACTCGCTTCTTCAACCTACCTAACCCAATGGGAAAAGGCGTGACTTGTATGTATGTATGTATGTATTTATGTATGTATGGTTACTATGCTTATTCATACAAAAAAATATTGTATGAACAATAATACCACCCCAACAACACTCAAAGAAACACATTTACTACAAAACTGTAAAAAAAAACTCACTCTATTCCTTTAAATAAATAAACTTAGCGCTAACAGTAATCCCGCTAATGCATCACGATAAATATTGCACCTATAAATCTACCCAGTCCCGTGAAGCACAACACTACGGACTAGTGACGTCATAAAGAATGCATTAACACAGAATTGTACATCGCTGTAGGAATGGACGTACGGAAAAGGGCATTAATCTCATCCCTATAGGTTTAAGAGGGAATAGGTGACAGGAAATTTTCGTTGTTCCGCTTTTGAGCTTAATAAAGACAAAGTATATTGAGTTGATAGATCTATAAAACATACGGACAAAATGTGTTGACGACGAGGCTGTGTCACCGAAATGGCAGCGGCTAAGTGTGAGTCAATCAAATTTGGGTGGTAACACATTGCAACCGGAATTTTCGGTTGCAATTGTTACCCAAATTTGATTAAAATGAATAAAAATGAAAATCTTTAATTTGGCACCAATGGGATACACAAATTGAGATTAAGTAATATTTCTCTACAAGAAAATTTCAGTATATAGATTCCAAGTAGGTACTAACACACTTTTTCCCAAACGATGTGTGATTTCCAAGCTATATAGCCTGTATGTTGGAAGATAGTGGATTCCAACATACAGGTAACAAAATAAGATTCCTCGATATTCCCTTTTTATTCCTTTTTGTTGCTATCACTACGGTTTTACACTATTTCACTACACGAGACATACTTTATATTTATTATTTTTTGCGACACGTAAACTGACTGAATTGAATAAAGTTTGTCACGTAGTGGCTGACTAGTGTGTGAATGTGCGCGTCTCGTCTTTAATCAGTTATATTCTTCAACGCGATCCATCCACAGGTTTTATAGGTACATGATTGAGTCCTTTCAAAATACCTGCTTGTGTCTCCGCGTCCCCTTTTCACCTGTCGGCGACATTTGTGGAATTAGAATCGACCACGACACTTTATTATTTTGAACCTTTTTTTTTTACCGTGCGGAAATCCTCATGGATACCCACCCCGCGGCCAGCGGGGCAGGTTATATCGGACTCTTACCGACTAAAACCGCACGCCGTCTAGGGTCTTCTGACGCCAGGGTGTAAGGTGGCCCAAAGAGCATTTCCCTCGCACCCCGGCTTGACCCGTGTGTTGGCACTGAGGTGATGATAATGCAAAAATATCTACAAATAATAAATAAATAAATACTCTACGATATTCTACACAGCGCTCTCTAGACCCAAAGTAAGGATAGTTTAACTAGCTTGTGCTATGGCTTCTAGAATGCGGATAAACATACTTATATGCTTTTTTTTTTGTAAATACATACATATTATACATAGAAAGACCAATGCAAATAGACACATTCATGCATACAAATATTCGCACTGAGCGGGAATCGAACCCGCTCCCCCAAACGTAGCAGTCGAATGCACTACCGCTACGCCACAGAGGCCGTCAAATTTGAACCACATCCTGAGAGTAGCGCGTTTAATCAAACAAAGAAATTCTACAGCTTTATAATATTAGGTATAGATTTAGATCTACTTACGTACTTTTGGACTATTAAGGTGGGTCTACGCTAGGCGAGCCGAGCACGAGCCGAGCACGAGCCAAACACAAATTCGTCTAGTGTGGACCGACTTACAAGCCTCGAACGAGCTTTAATTTCAATTAAAAATTCGCTCCGCTTGTGCTTCGCTCGTGCTCGGCTCGCGTAGCGTAGAACTACCTTGAGGAATTTCAAAAACATCAAATTGATTTCAACATAATCCGACCAAATTCAATAGGTACAAAGACCCTGATGAGTCCGCTTCACGCCGTAGGTTACCTCGCTGTACAGTTTAATTTCCTTTTCAATACCATTAATACTTTTCTAAGCTAACGACTTACCTTTATTAACACGGGATTACAGGACACAAAACATAATTTGTGTGCAATTAATGTCGATTCACACGACATGAAAGCGCGAGCTTTGGTGAATTTGGGGCTAGGAAAATAGCGATATGAAATTATAGATATTAAAATTCTTCAAAATTCGACGAACTATGAGCCTTCCTCCTGTTTGGAAGTCGGCTAATAAATGTATATTCCTCGACATTCTATACAACGCTATCTTGACTAAAAGTAAGCGTAAAAGTTAATACATACCTACATACAAGTCACGTCTTCTCATTGAGTTAGGCAGAGACACGCATTTCGCTTCTTCAACTTTCATAATGGTTTTCACAGGTAAATTAGCTTTATAACCACGAGATAATTTATCATTATCATCATCTTAGCGTAGTTCCCGGTTTTTACGAGGCTTCCAAGATCAGCAACACTCCTTTTGATTTGACTTATACGGATTTTATGGGAGCAACTACCGTCTGATTCTGAAATCCAAGAGAAAACTTAGTTTGACTCTGTTGTGAAATATTTACATGAGGTCATTGACTTTAGATATTAGCAGCTCTTTACTATTTGCAAATTTTAAAATAAGTCGAATCCTTCCCTACTTTTCCATGTCCTCTTTTCCGCATTCCATCCGTCTTTTCTTAGGCCTACTTCAAGACAAAGAGTGAGATGCTATCAAAGTTAACCTCGTTCCGTTTTGACGCAACTGGGTTAACTTATAATTTTGTGTGAATGTATTGACTTAATCGAGACACTACTTAAATACAGCAGCTTGTATACCGCGGTTCTCGTGGCCACACAGAACAGCGAGACGCCTTTCTCTCACCCCACGTGACAAGGCGCCAATTTGGCCGGATTAAAATATCTATTTACTTTGAAGTGAAACAAGTTCATTGAAAATATAAAATAGACGTAGTTTATAAATTCGTATATATTTTTCCAATTATATTTTCATACCACCAAGGCTTTGCAAAGAAAGCTTGACACGTATCATACTCGCTTTTTATTTGATTAATCTGAAATTTACGTGCATCCAAAGGTTGTCAGTAAGAAATTATGTTTAGCAACTTATTTATGTAATAGAAAGTTTGTAAGTATGGATATAAGGATGTATAGATTCATGTTTTGTTAATATTTATTACACCTTCACGCAAAAATGGCTGAACCGATCTGCATGAAATTTAGCACAGAGAAGAATTACGGTCTGAAATAACACATCACGCTACGCAATGTCTATCTTTTTTATCCCTGAAAAAGATTTTTAGGAGTTGTTAAACAAGATCAGATTTCCACACGAGTGAACTCGCTAGCAACAGCTAATGTTTTACATTTTAATACAATACAACTCCGAGATTGAGAAAAGTACCTTTACTCAATTTAAGATATAATGATATATCTCTTTTCTGAGAAAAATGGGAATGAAACAACGAAATTGTATTAAATGAAGACAAATCCGTCACTGCTTTTGACTTGAAGGCAAATACATTAATTTGATATAATATATGTATATCTCTACTTATTTATGTACTACGAGTGCTAGTCATGCCTTGCCATTGTTTGACATATTCGTAATAACGTTATTAATAATATAAGTGGTGACATTGTAACAAATTGTTGTATTGTTATTGGCCCTTGATAACTGTGTTAAATTTAAAATTAATTCGACAAAAGAAGTGCTCAAAAGTCGAGTTTTTAGGTTCCGTTAGATACCTACATACATATACGATATACAGGTGAAATTAACGATAGCATGTTGAAAATACAACAAAGGTATAACCAGGTATAACCATTGGAACAAATCATTGGAAAGATAGAACAAAAAACAAAAATATAATAATAAAATAGCTTACAACAGACATACATATCCATATAGGTACTGTTAACTTCGTCATAATATGAGTTAGTTATTATAATGTGTGTACATATTATAATCACTGTGATAAACCCTTACAAACAAAAACTAAATTCAAAAACAAAACAAAATTAATGTGCACATGTAGTCAGAGAGTTAAAATCCACCAACAAAAATCCTACATTTTTAATTTACCCAAGTCATATGGAGTATTCAACAAAAAGCCCGGTAGTTTATCAATCTCGGCCAACTCCGGTGGCGACACCTACCGCCGGTGTCTGGTACTAGAAAGAGTAAAAAGTCCTGAATACAGTCAGTTACGTATGGCTTCCCCGCACGCCACCCTTGCGATTTGTCAACTCTGATTTATTTAGTTTCTTTTATTCACAAGTTACGTTGCCGTGTTAGAATAGTGTTGGTTTTTGGCCATTTGCAACTGAGTATTTGGATAATTCTTAGCTTGTCTTGACTCACTTAGAGAACTGAGTTCTTTTATACCTACTACATACATACATACGAATCACGCCTTTGTCCCATTGGGGTAGGAATAGACAACATATTTCCACTTGCTACGATCCCGGCATACTCTTTTCGCTTCTTCAACTTTCATGATTGTTTTCATACACGTTGTGGCGGGTATCTACTCTATACCTATTACCCGTACAAAAATACTTTTTTTTATATATTGGACAAGTCAACATAACTTCGCCTTACCTGATGGTAAGCTAATTTTAAAGTCTCAGAACCGGTCCACTATATAGGTACACCGATAGTGTCACAGTAGTGGGGTCTCAGACCCTTGACGGCCTCATTAAATGCTTTTTCACACCCCGCTTAAAGAACCCGGGACTATAGACGGAAACACAGGCGCTAGTAAAGAGTTTCAAGTTTTTGATTTTTCCAAAATCTGTAAGTCATTTCTTATCTAAAAGTGTAAAAAGTAAAAATTGATAGCACCTCTTTGCCGGGGCGCCTGCATGCCTTTTTGACCAGTTCGAGTCAGTGCAAAGACGGGCGCTGTGGATCGTCAATGGTACCATGCTTATAGGCAGTGTAGATACATACATACAAATCACGCCTTTTTCCCATGGGGGGAGGCTGAGACAACATCTTTCCACTTGCTACGATCTTGGCATACTCCTTTCGCTTCTTCAACTTTCATAATTGTTTTCATACATACACGCCGGTTCCGGGTACTCTTATATCTATTTTAAAATGGTGTTTCTTACTTTGACAGTCTCATTGGGTCGATAGGTTTAGAGGTCAATAGGACAAGGGTAAAGCATTCCAGTTCTCCATCGTGCCACAAGGCAATAATTGACTGAGCGATTTACCTATTAATCGGATGTCAGTAAAGAAACAATAAGTTATCTCTTCTATTAAACTACTAAGATAGCATACAAGTAACTGGTGTGAGTGTCGCCTTAGAAGTACCTATTTCTTTCTTGTCTAGCATCAGTAATTCCTAATAATTTTAGATTGGAAAAAGTGAACATCAAAGACAGGACTTCTTGTACAAATAGAAACGTGGCAGTGCAACTTGCGATATCATAAGTATACATAGGCTATGGTAACCGCTTACCATCAGATGAGCTGTACAAACATCGTATACGCGATAACCTTTACGCCAATTATTAAACCATACAAAATACCAACCCAAATGTAAAGTAAGTCGAAACATATCTACATTGACTCCAATCGAACTACTCGTACATAAATGTCGTTTATCTGGCAAAATAGCTGCCAACTATGGAACTGATACTATTCCATAATTTCCCAAGCGAACCAGTCCATGACCAACATACGCCGATATTTAAAAAATCCTTATTGCGATAACGATAAAGTTGATATTTCTGTGATGAATAGATCATTTGAAACTGGTGACCGCACTCGCCTGAACTAGTGAGAGCCTGGTGGAATATTAGTCGTACTTGTAACGCGATCCGCCTTCATATTATTATCGATATTCGTGTATCGCGACTGTTTGGAACACAATTGATGGTTTATATTTTAGGTTAAGCACTAGTATCTAATGTTATTCGTGAGGTTAGGATTGTGGGTTAGTGGAAATGTGGTACAAGGAAACCAATTCATGTGATGTAAGACTATAGCTAAGCAGGATTAGTTATAAAGAATGGTGCTTTAAGGCCCTTCAAAATCTTCTAATCTCAAAATTAACCCCTACTGTATGTGCGTCTTATTGACATTTTACTGCATTGGCATTAAATATGTTTTTAAACGGTTTTATTTAACTTGACCAGTTTGTTTGGGTCAAATCTAGTAATTGAAATTTGACCCTCTTTCAGTTGTTGGATTGGTCTGATATTCGGCAGAAATCTTTAGTTCTGATGACAATTACGATTTAAAACCGGTTAACTTATAGAAAAAAATACTTAATTTATTCTTTCATTCTTCTTTTATTCGAGCCAGCGTAATTTACACAAAATAGACAGCCTATGTCTGGATCAGTTACCTTTCTATTGGTGAAAGATTTCTTCCAAGAAGGACAGTGGTTGCGAAGATCCTAAACGTGTCTCCCAGCCTAGTACGGATTCCATTCTGCTTGAAATCGCCTCAAATGTACTTTGAGTCAAATAAACATTTTTATTTTACAACATACACGTTGATTTTATATTCGTTTTGGACCGAAATAATTTGGACACAGTTTCGATAATAGGAACGATTGGAGTCATTAATTTAAAAAACTAAAAAAAAACTTTTTTTATGAAAATATCGAACACTGAACTATCACAACGCATCCTAAACGACCGCTATAGCCGCCAGCACCGACATGTCGCCACTCAAACTACACCCGCGAGTGCACTTTCATTCATTAAAAATTGACAATGAATGTTTTCATAGCGCTAATAATGTTTTACTCGAACGTGTGAAAAAGATTACAGACAGTTAACTTTTTTATTATAACTTGTACAGCAGTTTAGACATCTCAAAATGGTATCTTATATCATTCCGAGTAACCCCCTTTTGGGTCCAAAACGACTATAAAATCACGCTGTATAAACTCACAAAATTCTTTCTCTCTTCATAATATCAATATACATACCTAATTTATAAATAGTTTTGAAAGTCAACTCTAAAACTATTGAAAGCTGTAGCTCTACAATTTGAAGTCGGGAAGTCAACCTGTCGTTAGAAGGTGTTCCGAAGCACTAGAGGACGTCAGAAGTGTTTGTGTCATCGTATTGGCGGGTCGTTGGCCGATGGCTGGGGGTTATAGCGGAAACGCGCCAGACACCGACTCTGCATATTCCTCGATAGCTTTTTAAATATTAAACCAATGTATAGAGGTTTTTCTTTGGAAATTTTTGTGCACACATGTATTACCGTTGTTAACGCAGATAAATTACTAAATGAACTTAAAAATACTAAAAACAGAATCTTAATGTATGGTTTTGCAAAAAAAAATTGAAGCATTTACCATTAAGTCCTTCAGAATTTAGTCAGCATAACTAACGAACAACGAAGAATTTATACTTTAGTCGTTTTAACTAAATTCTTTAAAACAAATCATAAACTACGCTCACTTAATCATAAAACATGCTGTATAAGACTATACCTTCTCTATCAACAAACTTAAATCAACAAACTCTTCAAAAAAAACTAAAACAAAAACTAAAGTTAAAACAATACATCAGACGATGAATATTCCTCGTTTATTATTTAAGTACGAACAAAATCCACTAGACTCAACTTCACAATGTAAGTAGCAGTTGTTAGTAAGCACAAAACAAAAATAAAACCCGCCTTCATTTATAGTAGGTAACTTCTTTCAAACGACGTACAAAAGTACGGTGAACTGAAAGATTCGACAAATTTGGATAAGGAGTCGCGACGGTATCCGTAATCCCAGATTAACAATGATAAAATCTGCGTCGGATAATTTTATTAGTTCTTTGGTACTGCTCCGTTCTCTTTTAAAGAATAGCAAAGAGGAAATCCATTAATGAATTCATTAGGTTAAAGTGGAATAAGGCCTCATAACCTAAATTACTAGTATTCCTATTAACCCCTTCAGTTAACCTAAACTGCTTGTGTTAGGAGTGTGTTCACTTCGGCAGTGTAACGGTCAAAATTCGAATCCGCAACCTCTCGGCCGAAGCGCTGTCTCTTTAACCACTTTTTTCTAAAACCTTGTCATTTGGACAAGTTCAGCTAGTTTTGATATGGACAGATCTATGTAATTTATGATCTAGAATATTTTTGATTTACTTAATTCAAAATTTTTGAATACCTGCCTAATTAAAACTGTTTTAATTTGGCAGGTACTTTAAAAATTCTGACAATTACAATTTAGTTCATCAGCTTGTGCCATGCACTAAATTGTAGATTATAGGCCTGTGCCAATGAACAAAATTGTAGATTATTTTCTCGACTGCTTGATGAGGTCTTATCCATCGCTGTTGATCCAAGCCTGAACTCAAATGGCAAAGAAACACGGACGGAAAGAGGCGACAGGCAATTCATACGAGCGTCTGCGACGGCGACACTACAAGGCGTAGTGATGTACCCGTACCGCTAATAGCGCTAAAGCAGTTCATAAATTTTAATTAAATTAAATAATTTATAAAATTATTCTAAGATATTCTATACAGTGCTATCTAAACCCAAAAAAATTTAGCTTAACTAGATTATGGGTTCTAGAATATGAATAACTATACCTGTTTTTTTTTTGTCAATACACAAATATATTACAATGAAACACCCAGACCAATGCAAATACTTAACAACATATGCAAGACATAACGCAAGATGTTTAATAATTCATTTTTTCAAATTATTTTATCTTATAATGTATTTATTATAATATAATTACAAGAAAGAAAACAATTTGTTTTAAATAACTAAAACAATAATAAAATATTCATTAAATAATCATCATTCGGTTGCATTCAAGCTAGCATTTTGAGTTTAAATGTACTTTGTTCAAAATGTTCACATTTAATCAATCTTTAATCAACTTCAATAACTAACTAAATAAAATTAAAGTCAAATTAATTGACTAACTATTTCTTCATTCGCCCATAAAAGCACAACACTAGTCTGCAAGTTTGACAAGCTTCCCGACCGACACCGAACTATTGTTCGCTGGACAATTCTCCTTTTTGTCCGCCAGAAATGAATTGAAATAAATGAAATGGAACATAAACAAAATGGGAATAAATGAAATGGAACTTAAATTTTTTTATAAATTGAGGTGAAAAATTAATGGTTTTATACACATTTGTTAAATTAAATGCCGATCGGGAGACATAAATCACTGAATGATCGAGAATCATTTAAATACCCAATGTGTGTGGCACGATAAAGTTTATTTAAGTCACTAGCTGTGTCCTGCGGTTTTACCCGCATGTAATAAATGTAAAAACTTTGACTTTAAAGTCTTCTGTGGCGTAGCGGCACAGCATTCGAATGCTATGTCAGAAGTCATGCGTTCGATTCCCGCTCAGTGTAAATATGCAAATATTTACAGATTGTGTAAATTTTTGTCAATTGTGGCCAGATTGTGTCAATTCTTTAGCTTACCATCGGGCGAGGTGAAGTCGTGTTAACGTGTCTAACATAAAAAAAGCATTAGTCTAGATGTTTCCAATTTTTTGTTTTATTATAAACACTGTGACACGAAAATTTTAAATATTAGTTTTTTTTACATTCTTGAGGTTTTAAAAAGTTATCTATGATGATCAATAAATCAAAATTTGGTAACCCATTTTCATCGTTAACTGTATTTCTTCGATCAAGTTGGCCTATTCGTTATGCACAAATTGTAATTCTTACACTTAAGTTCTTAGAAACAGAAGTTCACTAATGTGTTTTTGGATAACGCCATCTATATACCTAAAATAATCAGACCCGTCTAGTTTCGGTACAGCTTATAAGATGTAGCCTAAAGTCTGGCCAAGCGCGAGCGTGCAGTGTATGAAGGGTTATTAATATGCATGAGCCAGCTTATACCTTGCAGTGGGGGGTTGAGTCTCATCGCGAGGATGTATACAGGGTTATGATTAAAATAGTTTAGATTTGTTTATATTCTTTATTATTCACCCTACCATCAGTTTAGGTAAGGTCATATTGTCATGCTTTACTCTACATATACAGGATGGAGTTTTTGAAACTTAACTGGAAAGTACTCTAAATACTGGACATAGCAATTTTACTTAATAGAAATATACCTTTATTTTTGCAAAGAAATATCTCTGCATTCAAAGATTTACTTTTATTTCCAAAAAAATATTTTTATTTAATGTACTATCTTTGTCAAAGAGATTAAATTTGTTCCTTACAATTGACCCTATCGACTGGGGTCATAACAATACAGGTGCATTTTTTTGGATTTTAGCGTGTTCGATTACCGAGTGTGGCAAGTAAGTTTTCGAAAATCTTTGAATGCTTTGATATATTTCTTGTCATAAATAAAGGAACGTTACCTTTAAGTAAAATTCGCTATTTCCAGTATTTAGAGTACTTTCTCTCCAAGTAAGGTTCAAAAATTCTATCCTGTATATTCAACCTAAATTCGCCCTTAGGATCCATTTAGATCTTACTATCAGACAAGCTGAAGGGTGTATGTGGCCCTACGACGATCATTGGGGCCTAAGGCGAGGTTGTGATGCAGGCTTTTCTCTCGGGGTTTGAAAGTTCAGGCGGTAGTCGCTCTCATACTAGTTAAGTTAAGCTGAATTATGAAAGAGTAAAGTAGGAAAGTGGTTCCAAAGTGGAAGCTTTGGATGCAACTAGGATTAGCGCTCCAAAATGTTGTTTATCCTATAAGTCGAAGACATATGGACGTGCTTTAAATTAAAAAAATACAACCCAAATTCACCCTTGCGAATTTAGGTACTTTTGCAATTACAACTTAACTGAGTCTCGATTCTGTTAAAACTAGCCACTGTCATGCCACTGACACTAAAAAAAGTACTATTTAATTTTGGACTTTTCTGTTATGAGGTTAAAGTCTAAAATTAAATGATTGAGAAGATCTATTTTGTAGAGCGAATGAAAAAGTTTAATGAATTCTTTTCATTTGATTTTAGCCTTTAACAGTATAACGATAAAGTCTACAATTAAATATCATTGTTTAGAGTGTCAATGACATGACAGTGGTTTGCCTATAGAAGAATCAAGGCCCTGCACAGTGACCGTGGAGCACGCTTGCCTAGATGTAACCAGCTGTTCACTCTAGACTTGAAGACACCCAAAATGTAGCTTTCCGGAAATACAGACTCAGGCAGGGCATTCCACTCTTTAGCAGTACGCACGATACACGTACTGCCAAAACGTGGATATCTACGATGTACTGGTGGCGCATAATTTAAAAGTGGACTCAATCATGTTTAAAATATAATTAAGAAATTTAAATAAAATTTAAAAACAATACATGAAAATAAATATTATCAGAAAAGAGGAAATTGATAATGATGCGTATTTTGCATGAAAAATACAAGCGTAGGGAATAATTAAAAGATAATCTGGAACGAGTGATGCGAGAAAAACGAGCCGATCGAGTGGGGACCGAAATGTTATAATTTCAGTTCGCAGATGAGCATGTAAGGGACCCTGCACATACAATGAAACTCACTTTATAACTACTAGCAATCTGTAAAAAAAATTATTGATGTGACTGTCTCAATCTACGCAAATAAATAAAAGTCATGAGTCAGTTTGTAGATATTGAATATGTTTTAAATGAATTTTTATGAATGTATGTACCATACAATAACATAGAAGCAATTTTTTAAGTTTTTGTCTGTTCTGTTGGGATTATGTAATCTCTAGTTCGGCTGCACAAATTTTGATGGAACTGTCACTGGGGTTTTGAGGGATTATAAAATTAATAATTACATTGTGGTATACAGTTATTGATCGTATGCCACAAAATTGTAGGGATGTGCAGTACAACTCGCAACATGATTAACTACTAATTGATTAATATTGATTCCACGGTTTGCCATATATGCCTATCACATCGTATCACACAAAGACTGGCCCAATCACGATAAAACTCTCACTTAATATCTTAAATAATATTAAAGTAAATAGCTTAGTATACTGCATTTGTCACTACTTTTTCCTCAATACGCATATTTTTCCTCCGACTCCCAACAAAATTTGAAATCGATGGAAAAATTAAAAGTAGGTTAAGATCCTTCCAAAATTGACCCATACTAACAGGATAAGCTAAATAAAAACTTCTAAAAATATAGCCAAAACTTTTTGATTTTTTTTTTCATACAATAAAAGCTACTTGATAACGTGACTGCCTAAGGGTTCTTCTTTGAAGTCGAACATTCAATACAACGACTAATTACATCCGGACGAATAAAGTCCCTGTCATTATATTTCGATAAAAGAAAATATATACAATACTAGCTGATACCCGCGGCTCCATCTGCGCGAAATTCATTTATCGGTTTTTAGTCATATCTCCGGTTCTACTTAACCAATTGCAATAAAATATACGGCAGATTTTAAGTCTGAACTAGACATTTTCAAAAGAAAAATCTGATCAAAATCCATTCAGTATTGTTGCGTCCATCACAAACAGATAACATACCGGAACAGAAAATAATTTGATAAATAATCAATATATGTGTTTTGAATCGTTCGTATAATATAATTTATTTTTAAATATTTTTTGTTAAATATCTTCGATGTACAGACATAGATCATTTACAATTTTATAATAGTATAGAAACGAGTGTACATTTGAGAGGTATGTGCAATCCACTTAACATCGGCCCATAGCGCCCGGGGGCTCTCATTAAAATTTCAGCTTGGCTGTTTGTAGCACATTTTGCGGCCGCGAATAACTTGCTTTATTAACGGAATAATCACATCTAATATTATGTTTCCTTCGTATTTGTGTCTGAGTTTAAAGGATTCCATTTGTGATAGCTTTTGCCCGCAACTTGGACGGACAATGCAAGTTTTGGAAATTTTGTTTAACTGGTTTACTTTGATTTGAAAATGGTTATGTAGGAACATAACCATTTATTATTCATCAATATTTAAAAACTAGAAAAGTATTTTTCTAGTTGGCTTGGTTTTTTATATTGGTAATTGGCCCATGTTTGACTACAATTTCACATTTCACCTCAATCACACAAGTGATGATGTGGTCTATTGGGTGGCTAATTAGTGTATGTATAAATCAATATTTGAATTCTCATCCACAAATCAAACGCCTTATCCACTAGACTCTTCTTCTTCAACCTAGCGTTAATCCCAGTCGTATCCAAAGCTTTCACCTCGGAGTCTGGGGTCCGCTTACCAGTCTTAACTGCGGATTTGGCTGGACCTCGATATTTTCCGTGAAGCAACTGCCATCTGACCAACCCAACGGTGACATTAGGCGATATCGCAGCATTGCAGCTAGACCGTTGTTGTTAGACTTTTTAGGGCTCCAACTACCCGTGACGACTGTCATAGATGTTTTTATGGCAACCGGGACCGACGGCTTAACGTGCTCTCCGAGGCACGACCAGACCAATGCAAATATCCATATTCATGCATACAAATATTTGCACTGAGCGGGGATCGAACCCGCGCCTGCTGCGCAGCGGCCGCGTTCACTACCGCTACGTGGCGTAGCGGTAGTGAGGCTGGCCTTATCAACTAGACTATCAGCGGTTTATATCAACACAAAGTGATCAATACAACAAAACGACACATTTCTAACTGCCTTATATTCCTTCGCATATGTTATTTAGGAACGAACTTAAGCCGTCGAATGTTTTAACGCAAAAACGCCGTCATAAGGTCGGCACACCGTCAATTTTGCGGCCCCTCCTGAATTATACCCGTCATATCCATACGTTCTGGGTTCAAAGACAGGCATTCACGTAATACGCCAGCTTTTTACCGCCATTCATTTAGTGGGCTGCGAAAAATGGGCTCGTCGATAGGGATGCCCTATTAATTCTATCGATTTTTATTTTCGTATATAAGTTTTTTGGTGTTTTGAATATCGGTAGTTTTTATCGAGTAACTGAGTTTCTGTATTATATTGTGATTGACATTCAATCGTATAGGTTACGGGTTCGTGAACAAAATTGCTATGTGAAGTAAACCACCGTGAATTACGTTTTGAAGGCGGCTACTAAGAAAACAACTCTTTACACTCGTCCATAGGCCACGGTGACCGCTTCCCATCAGGTGGATCATGTGCTTATCTACTTTAACATCGTCAACATTCTGTAGATTTGAATTTAATGGAATATTAGCGGTTAAAATTTTAAACCTTCCTACTCAGCTAGCACAAGTATTTACAGAAGAATTATAAACGCGTTCAATTCAATTTTAACTGCAAAACCTAGGTTTAGTTATAGGGTTTACACTAATAAACTCCAGCTTGAGGTTACTGTATGCAACATGTGGCCTCTTGAATGGTACGCGAATGAGGTTTAGTAACTCACATTATTACTGTACTAAATAACCCACATTCACTAACGATAGCTTAGCTATAACCCCTCCAATTCTATCACATTTCACATAAAAAATAAATCACGTTATTCCTTATCCAATATCGATATATCGTCACAAATCAATTACAGCCAACCCTACTTATCTAAAACACCTCCCGAAAATGCTTTGACACTTTTTATAATGTTATCTTGATGCTACTATACATGGCATATGAATGAGGAAACCATGCTTCAGTGGCTCGGACATTTTCGGGCGAAAACTGTAAGATATTATGAATCAACTTTGGGAGCCCATTATATTCTAGCGGCATGGTTATTTGAACGTTATGTATAGGCAAGCAGATTCGAATTTATCGGTAAATGTATACCTAAGTACTCGTTTCTTTTTTTTTATACAATTTAGGTGACAGACAAGCACACGGCCCACCTGATGGAATGCGGTCACCGAGGCCTATGGATGTATGCAACACTTAAGGCGTTACACTCGCGCTACCGACCCTGGAGAACGGGGGGTTGGGGATTAGGGAGGGAAAATGGGAGGGGGGAGGGATTGAGAGAGTTTCTGTGCTGTCAACGCAGGAGACTTTGTTTTCCTCGTTGACATCACAGAATCCCTCCAGTGAGCTCTGGCTATCCTACTTACCGCCGCGCGCCAGGTACATAACACGATAGTTATTATGGCCGCGGTCTTCTGTAGGGCGGAGGTACTACCCCAGATGGACTTCTCAATTCGGACGCGAGATATCGTCATGTCCTACCTCCTCAATATCGTCATCTGTACGTAGTAAAAGTAGTAGTTTAAAGCGTAGTCAAAAACTAAAGTTGTGAGAAAGATCTAATGACAATAAAAGAAGCATCACATAAAAGTTGCAAGGATATTGCTTATCTAGGTTTGGGTATGAGCGTAAGGAAGGTATTAAGTATCGAAGTGGACGGTTACAAAGGAGAGGTAGACCTAAGAAGAGATGCTGCCTGCAAGTAGAGACGAAAGGAAAAGGATTCCACCACCACAAGGTCAGGGTATTTCTATGTATCTAAGTATGTTAATCTGCATTCTAAAACCCATAACACAAGCCTAGATAGCTTTATAGAATGTTATAGAATATCTATTATTTATTATAAACATAGATGTCCCTATTCACAGTAATAACTTGAATCAGAAAACTTACAATATGGGACATTGTCGTAAAAACAACAATAGAGCCAGAAGAACGAGCGAAAGCCTCAAATAAATCCAATACACAATAATTCAATTCACAAATCAAGGAAAAAGCGCAATATTCCTTAAACGCGCCATAGCATTCAATCTTTCTATGGAGTCGGTGATGGGGCTCACACATTGTGGAACTTTCCTTCTCGATTTGTCATTTTTCATTTAATAAAAAATAAAGTTGTATGTACTTACTCTACCTATCATCATCTTCCTGCCCTTGTCCCAATTATTTGGGGTCGGCGCAACATGTCATTCTCCGCCATACATTCCTGTCCGATGTCATCTCCTCAGTCACTCCCTTCCTTTCCATATCGTCTTTCACGCATTCCATCCATCTTTTCTTAGGCCTACCTCTGCCCCTGAAGCCCTCCACATTCATACTTTGAACCTTTTTAACAACATTACTTTCATCTCTTCTCATAACATGTCCATACCACGACAGTCGCTCGCTTCTCAATTTTTCGTTTACTGGTGCAACTTTCAAACTGCCTCTAATATACTCATTCCTTATTCTGTCCATTCTTGTTACACCACACATCCATCTTAACATTCGCATCTCCGCTACATGCATTTGTTTTTCATCCGTCGCTTTCAAGGCCAGACATGACGATCCATACAAGACGGCAGGTCTTATCATGGTTTTATAAATTTTCCCCTTAAACTTAAGGGGAAATTGAGGATCGCATATGGTTCCTTTGACCTGTCGCCATTTCATCCAACCTGCGTCAATTCTGTGCTTTACTGCACGATCAATTTCCCCATCGGCCTGGATAAGAGAGCCGAGGTATCGGAAATTGGAGCAGACTGGTATTGGTGCACCATCAAGTACCATGGGTGTAAAATTGGAGAGACCGCCGAAATCAGAGAACATATATTCAGTTTTGGCTCTACTGATTTTCAAGCCTACCCTCTCCAATCTACACTGCCATTCCTCCAATCTGCTCTGGACCTCAAGCCCGTCTTCACCGACTAGCACAATATCATCGGCAAATAGCATACACCAGGGGCTCTCTTCCTGTATCTCCGATGTCAAGGCATCCATTATCAACAGGAAGAGGTATGGGCTTAACGCCGAGCCCTGATGCAAGCCTACCGAGACACTGAACTCATCGGTGTTGCCAGCCGCGGATCGTACGTGGGTTTTCGATCGACAGTACATTGCACAGATCAACTCTATATACTTCCCTGGCACACCTTTCTCTTTCAAGGCCCACCACAAAACCTTTCTGGGTACCCGATCGTATGCCTTCTCAAGATCTACAAACACCATATGCAAGTTTTTGTGTGCACGCCTGTATTTCTCGCACAGTTGGCGGAGGGCAAAAATGGCGTCTGTAGTCCCGCGACCAGGCATAAACCCGAACTGGTTTTGTGTAATCTCGCTTTCCTCTCTCAAACGTTTCTCTATCACTTTTTCCCAAACTTTCATACTATGTGACATGAGCTTTATGCCTCGATAGTTGCTGCAGTCTTGCACATCACCTTTATTTTTGAAAATGGGCACTAGCGAGCTATTGCACCATTCATCAGGGATCGCCACCTCATACAACAACTTATTGAAGAATAAAGTCAGCCACAGATATCCATCTTCTTTTAGTATCTTCCACACTTCCACTGGAATGCCGTCGGGCCCAACAGCTTTCCCATTCTTCATACTTCGTACTGCCTTTCTCACTTCATCTCTATCAATCTCCTTCACTACCCCCACATTCACTTGTACCTCTTTTAAATTTCCACTCCATGTATTCTCTTCATTCATAAGTCTTTCGAAATACACCTTCCATTGATTTCTTATATCATCTTCTTTTACTAAAGTCTTACCGTTTCCATCTTTTATACATCTCACGTATCTTACATCTTTCGTTCTTTCTCCTCTAGCTTTTGCCAAGCGGTAGATATCTTTCTGGCCTTTAGGTCCATCAAGAGCATTATATATTTGTTCTTGGGCCTGAGATCTAGCTATAGCTACCGCTTTTTTGGCCTTTTTCTTCCATTCATCATACTTTCTCTTTTTTTCTTCTTTAACACTGTCATTCCCTTTTTCCTTCTGCCATTCCTTGTAAGCGTTCTTTTTTCCTTTAATAACCTCTTGTACCTCTTTATTCCACCACCATGTTTCTTTATCAACAGCACCTTTACCTTTCGTTTCCCCAAACACATCTTTTGCTACTTTTCAGATGCAACTTGCCATTTCATTCCAACATTCATTCACTGACTTATCCACCATACCTCTCATTTCTATCATTTTAGTCACCACCCTTTCCTTAAATTTACTTGCATACTCTTTATTCTCTATCAGCCACCATTTAATCCGAGGAGGGGGACGGTGCTTGGCTTTTTGTGGCTCCATTTTGGTTTTAAGGTCAAGAATTAATAGTTGGTGTTGTTTGACTACCCCTTCCCCTGGCAGCACCTTGCAGTCCTTGACACAGACCAACTTACTCCTTCGGATAAGGAACTTACGGTACTTACTCTACCTATATAGTACAAAAATCTGCATTTTAAAACAAAAGAAATAAACTTAATAACCTTCTCAACCCACCAGTAATTAGTTAAATGGATTCTTGAACTCGCCAAAATTATTATTGGTCATTCTGCATAATGTATCCCTTAATATTTTTCATCATTTTTCTTTCTTTTTTCTATATTTTATAGGTAATATAATATTATTGCATATCAACTTTTCGTTGTCAAGAAATAATTCGATTTTCAATTCATCTGTGTCTAGAAAAGCGCGGATTATAATTTCAAAACCTAATTCTACCGGCCAAATCAAATACTAATTTATAACAGAAATCAAAGTTGTATATTGATAAATATTTGTATTAATAAAGTCTACTCCTTAAACTCGTCAGATAGGTAACTGACAGTTGTCAGATACTGTTCAAAAAGCGTCATCTTTAAAAAAATAGCGGTTATAATAAGTCACCACAATTTTCATCACCCATCACACAGCGGGGAATAAGAGAAAAAACCGAGAATAGTCCCTTTATCGTAACCAAACCACATGTTTTTATGGCATCCCCGCCAGTTATAAAGTTCGCACAAAGGAGAAACATATTTATTTGATAGAGCACTTTGCTTGACTGTATGTTCAATAACCTTTTAAAGATATTGATATAGTAATTTAGTGCCAATGGACTAGGTATAATGACCTAGGGACCAATTATAAGATATAGACCTGTAGATATTAGCTACGACTGTCGCCTGACCTCCCAAAACTCTTTTTGTTTGTGTCACCCTTTGTGTTGCACACGTCCATAGGCCACGGTGACCGCTTTCTATCAGGTGGGCCGTGTTCTTGTCTGCCTACCTACGTAGTATAAAAACTAGTCCATCCATAAAATGAAAACTATTCCATCCCAGTAATTTTATCACGTCACCACTGTCGCCAGTGCTTCTTGGGGTGTAGGCAGCGTTGGTAAGCACATGAGTGATGCCTGTAATATATGGCTCGCGCGTGGTTTACAAAGGTATACTCGTAATATTGGACAATTCTTATAAGCATAATATTTTTGAAACTATTTAATGAGGTAATAGAAATCATACAATTTCAGGGTTGGGTGTTCCGACGATGATCGCTCCCGAAAAGGGTGACACATCAATACAAATAATAATAGACGGCCTTCTATTTTTCGTTTGGTTGGGTTATATCGGACTTGTACCGACTAAAACCGCACCCCACTTGGATCTTCAAGTGATCCAAAAGGTATTTCCTTCGCACCCTGTATAATTGCCTCGGATGCAATTGCTATAAGGATGATGTTAATCTCGAAAAACATTACCCTCTTTCGGCATTTAGAAAATATGACAAAGCTTAAATGTCGTTGTAAAAGGAAGTTACACAGTTAACTGTTTAAATAAATGTAAAGCAATCTCCGTTACATCTGATCTAATGATGTCAAAGTACACGTAAGTATTAAGCATCAAAGCTTAACGAATACTCGCCTAACTGAAAAGTTACGAACACCAATATTTGGTTACCGCCTCGCGCATGTTAACAAAGGTGCCATATTATATTAACCGAAACAGAACTTGAGGAAATTTATTACAAAAGCTGCAAACGTACTTGTACTAAACCACTCACAACGCCTTCTCATCTTACTCAATATCAACATCCATTGCTCTGTTTATACGGAATAAAAATCAGTTCTGAATGTAAAAGTAGCGATGTATTGTGTGTTGTTTGGTAAAGGAGGGTGACAATGGTGTTGTCAGTAATTTCGGGGTAGCTGCTAAGTATGAAGGGGTGCTAACTTTGGACAGGCCGTCGGGCGCATCGCCCCAAGACGGGCACACAAATGCAACTTACAACTATGACACATTGTTGCAATATTAGACGTTCCATCTCCAGGTCTTATTACCTTACGTCTGCTTTTCGAAACGTTTTAAGGAAATAGCTGAGATTGAGAGAATTGTTTCATGAAATGTGTTCTATGTTTGTTTATTTAAATCATATGTTTGTGTTCATGTGGATTGGACAGTAATGCTTATGATGAACGTCAAGATTTGCCTCTTGAGATACAGGCTCGCCTAGTTCAAGAGACAATGTTTATAGGTACACAGATTTTGAACGATGTAAGTTACTACCTGTTTGTTATTCAACCCAAGTTCTTTATCAGATCTGTAATGCTATTATGTTTTTTTTTGAGTAGCTTAATAATTTATAATTATTTTTTGACGTGATAACGTCTTATAAATTGATAATACCAGCAACACTCATGAAAAATAGTAACGTTCCATAGTAACGTTCCACCTGAGCCTGTGCGTGCAAGCGAAAGCGCGCAACAAGCGATAGAGAGGCCCAAGCAGTGAGGCCAGAGTCAAAGCGTTGGCTTGTGACACATGTATCTCTCTTCTCGCGTGAAATAGTAAGGTTCCGCTTCTGTAGTGTATTTAATTTAGTATCAGCATTGCACCCGTGCGAAGCCGGGGCGGGTCGCTAGTATTACATAAAATAATGATTATGACGTTATCACGTAAATCTATCGTCCGTAAACCGACTTTACAGACAACCAATTTTTTTTAATTTTAAGATTATTACCTGTACATATACCTATAGTTTGCGAGACATGAGGTAAAGCCTGTGAGAACAGAATCTAGTTATGAAAATTCATAACTATAATGAATAAGAGAATGATTTCGTTCATGTTACTAATATGCATTTATTCGCATTGATATTTTACGTGTAACGACTGCCGTCAGACCTCCACAACACAAATACTTTGCTATATTAGACAAATTATTCGAACTTTTAGGGCTCCAACTACAAACGGCACATAATGATGTTCATATGGCAACCGGGACCAACTGCTTAGCGTGCTCTCTAAGACACATAAAGTGTCAATGTGTTGAAAATGGTCGCCCATCCTAAGACTTCATGTATTCAAGTCACGCGTGAATAGGTTCCTTCTAGGTAACTGTGATCCATCGTAGACCACATCGTCACTTGCCATCAGTTGGGAATAAGGTCAAACGTAAGCCTATCATGAATAAAAAAGACCCTTCTAACTTGGTTTACTGGCTAGACTTATTAAGTAACTGCTTTCATATTATGCTAGAGCAGTAATCTGTAAGCATGCCTTTCAGAAATAACCTTTTTTTACACCACATAGGTGGCAGACAAGCACACGGCCCACCTGAATCGAAGCGGTTACCACCAACTTACAAGCCACAAAGAAAAAATAAAACCGTGATGCTACTTTAAACATTCTTAATGTACGTTTGGGTTGTAAACTACCCCACTAAAAACAATAATTCTTGTTCCTTATCAGTATTCAGCTCATGAAAACTATCTTCCATTGTTTCATAAGCTTTGAAAGTTAACCGGGTATCCGCTAACAGACTGCCGGTATGCAAAAGCACAAATTATCATGAAACTTAATTAACATTTAAAATACCCTGCTTAAAATCCCACTATTTTTGTGTTTTGAAAGAGCGTGCACAGACAAGTAAAAATAAAAGTGTTGCCATACTGTGGGGGCACAAGAAAAATCTCGCTTTGTTGCTATACTCAGACGTTCTACTATTTACTAATTAATGTTACCCGCATGGTAACTGGTAGGGAGACCATGGTTTTGTTTCAGTCGGCTATTTTTCGAGAGGTTTAAAAGAAAAACAGTATGGAAATAGATAATGCCGAACATTCGAGCAAAGGATTTACAATATTGATGACCGAAGGTTAAAAACCGACATTTTTTTTCTAAAGATTAATTAAAATAACTACCTATTCATTGTAGATGTGTTCATAACTTGGATTTTCGAACCTTATTATCCATATCGTGTTTTAAAAGGTTTATTTTTATTTTTTTATTTTATTTTTCTCTGTTTGTCTCGGAATCGTTTAATCCTCACTTTATTTGGTAGTTGTTTTGAGTAAAATATAGTAGCTATAATTTGCTTATTATATTATTTGTAACAGTACTGTCATTATATTACTTTACTTTTCACCAAGTATATTTTGTGGGTTGTGGGTCAACCAGGAAGTTTTTTATTGATAGTAAATGTGGATGGATTAAATAAAAAAAATCGTCTTTTATAACACTCACAGAAAGAGATAGACAATTCTTATCTAGTCCACCGATAACCACCAAAAACTAAACTAAATTCTAAACGTGGAAATATCCTACCAAAAGCGTGGTCCCCGTATCATTTTCCCGCGCTCTCGTCGCTGGAGTTTCCACTCTTTATTTGTAATTACTTGATGCGTTTCGAATTGGAATTAAATCTGTCTCCACACTCCGCCGGTGCTGTAGCGGCTGCAGGCTAATTGTCAATGTCAAATAAGCTTCTTTTTTTTTTAAATGTGTAGTTAAAGTGTGGAGTAAGTATCAACCTGTCACTTAGTATTGACGCTAGGAAGTTTTTTTTATACCACTTAGGTGGCAGACAAGCACACGGCCCACCTGATGGGAAGCAATCACAGTGTCCTATGGACGTGTGCCACACCAAGAGCGTTACCCACGCGCTGCCGACCCTGAAGTTTCCTTTCTGCGTACTTCTAAATGTGAAAGAAAAAAAATTGGCAGCGTATTTTTTACACCAAGAAAAGCACACGGCCCACCAGATGGGACGCGGTCACCGTAGCTCTTGGATATGTGCAACACCTAAGTCTACACATTCTTTTTTTTATAGTCGATAGGCTCGCGTTTGACCACTATCTCACCTGATGGTAAGTGACGATGTGGTCGACGATGGTGCACGCTTGCCTAGAAGCAACCTGTTCACTCTAGACTTAAAGAATCCCAGGTTATAACTTTCCGGAAACACATTCGCACATGTTTATAACTATATTTCGTTTTAAAACTAAGTTCACACCAATAAGTGTAGGTTTAGCTAGACTAAGACATAGATAGTGAGTTTATAATTATATTCTAATGTAAACTAAGTGCGATCAATCCAAGAGGCGTAGAATTCACACTACTTATATAGTCGCATTAAGTCGATTTGGCTGTAGAGTATTTAATATTACAGAAGGGACAACATAATAATTTGTATACCTAATCAATTGAAAATTATTCATTACCTATCTCAGGCGTTAACCTCAGTCATCACTTTCGGTGGCATCCGAATCCTTCACCTCGGAGTCTGGGGTACGCATTCCGGCTTTTACTTCTCCACATCGCACAGTCTTGAGCATCAATTGTAAAGAGACCATTGGCACGCATGTCATCTTCTACGACGCCGAGCCAACGATTCTTGGACCGGATTTGTACATTTTGGCTCAGGTTCAGCCAGTCCTATGTTTTCTGATGTTTCTGATTCTTTCATTTCATGTCGATAGTATGATAACTGAGTTCGAATACGCTAATCGAGTAAATCCGATGCCTAAACTACTAAGCTGATCCTACGTCCCTTTTCCTCACATAGTTGGAGCTGGCTTTCACTTTAACTATAAAACGGCTGAACTGCGATATTTTCAGTGAAGCAGCTATCTGACCTCCACAGTCCACAATTCACTGGCGATAACGAAGTTTTGTAGCCTAAACCACAGAATACCTAATAGTACTCCTAAACTACTAATATACTGTCCATAATAATATCATATTAGATAGATTTATGCCTAACGGTATGTATTCATCACTCATGCTTACCTATTCTGTAGCGTGAGGCGTATTCAACGCACGGCCTTCAATAATTTCAAAGTGAATTCTCCAAAGATTTGCCGTTTTTCACTTAGTGTAAGTATAAACGGCTCGGTGCCTCGCCCGCCTACTTATATTTACTTCGGTTTTTCTCGCGAAAATACTCGTATTTTCTTGGAGCAGCGAGTGTTGGTTTGCTTATTTGGGAGTTAATGTGTTTTGTGATTAATTACGTCGGTAAAGCTTTACTCTAAGAAGGCATATTAAGGACTACGGTTTCGTACTTATCTTTTATTAGTTAGCTACATGTATAGATACTTATATAACTTACGTTTGTGGGTAGGCAGGGAAGCAATTAATACCCATATTCCGGTATGTTTTTGATCTTATTTAGATGCTTAATTGAGACAGAGTCTACTGTTAATCAGACACTTTTCAAATTGAGAAAGTATTTGAGTTAAATCGGCAAAGAGATTAATTTAAATCTTGTTATATTACTGTGAGCACGTAGAAATTCTTAAGTCAAGAACTTCCAGTGTAGGTAAAATCTTATACTGTGTACTTAGTATCTGTAGAGTTCAACCATTTAATACACTTTAATAGACTCTCGTTGAGTTCTCCAACTAAGTTAAGTACTTGTGTTAGGAGTGGATTGATGTTGATTGTGTAAAAGGGTAGCTTGGAGTCGGCAACTTCTCGATTACAAGTCCGATATCGAAGCCATTACCGGCGCTCAATCATTTCTTCTCAAACATCGGCAACGCATAAATTATCAAATAACTGAAGTTCAACCGTAAACATATTCTTTCCTAGACATATAAAAACACAAAAACGGTCGTATATAAAATAAAACATAAAATGTGAGCGCCTTTCGTTTTTTACTCAGCAACGTTTTACAGCATTAGTGGTTTGCTCGTATCAAAATCGCAGGCGTTATGTGCCCTCGTAATAACGCTCACAACACATGAGTTACGTGTTGCGCACATACCACATGCCGCCGTGAAATTCCCTGCGTGTATTATAATACATTTTTGTAAGAAGACTGTTTTTGAAATGTGTAATAAGTAAGAATGGCTGTTGTAATTTCTTTCCTATGGGAGTTTGCTACCAAAACATTATGGAGAATTTCGAATGTTCTTCTTATTTTCGACGAAGAAAAGTTTGGGCGATATTGAATATGTAATGTATGCGTTTAAATATTTATGTGCATGTGAAAATGTGAAGGTGATGTGGGTAACTTTTTTCAACATTCACTATTTTGACGCGAATTCTGTTTAAACGTCAAAGTGCCTACAGAAAATTTATGAACAAAATTATTTAAAGTCAAAAGATTATGGTCGTTGCATCTATAAAATTTCAAATTATCATCTTTTCCTGAGGGTTATTAACCTCCTAGCGCTGTCTCAGTTGCGTCCAAAGTTTACACTTTGCAGCCAAGGCAAGGGTCCCCTCTCCCCGCACTGAATTCCGTTATCATTTTTCGCTCATATCTCCGGTTCTACTTCACCAGTTGCAATCAAACATACGGCCATTTTAATTGTCACTAGAGCGGTTTTGCTAATAGGAAGGTAGACCTTCCTATTAGCAAAACCGCATCAAAAATCATCCAGTAGTTTTTAGTCCATCGCGATAAACAGACAAGAATTCCAATGAACAACAATTAACATAGCCCATTTTTATATTCAACGTACACAGACGACTAATTTACAATTTTACAATAGTACAGATAGATAGAGATCTAATTCAATTGAATTTTAAAGCAATTGTGTGCTTATTGTTCCCGATGATCAAAAATGAAAAAAAAAACCAACAAAAAATCATCAAGATAGACATCTAGGTCAATTTTTTTTTCATATAAGCTGAAGAGATATTAAAAGGAAGCCGGTCAGAAGCGCATTATAATATATGACCTTTGCTAACTAGGTACTATATTTCATTAATAATGATTCCTTATCGTAATACTCCGTCTTAGTCGAGTAAGTCCATTTAGCAAAGTGAATTCGGTTAAAACGTCGACTTGACTGCGTGGAGCGCATGCCATAACAGTAACAATATCTATTAAGTGGAGGATACTACGTTTTGCTGACCGTACACCTCGTCTTAATACATACAGCTTAAAAGCGCAACGTCTAGAGGCCACTGCTGAGAACTGAAATTACACTGCAGTATCGAAGTTTCCAATAAAGCTTGTTGAATTAAATAAAGGCTAGTAAAATAGCTGTATAAATTATTATTTTCGTTCAAATTTTCATTGGTTTATTTATTTTTGATCATATGCTTTAAAATATTAAAGTATTCAGCACATAACTGCTTGGAGACAGTCTATTGTAGACATTTTATTTCTTTGTTAGGGGTTCCGTCTCTCACCTTTCTAGGAGCAGTCCAACTGGGGTAGTACCTCCACCCTACAGAAGACCGCGATCAATGTTGTGTTCCCATGTTGTGTGCGGTAAGTATGTTAGACAGAGCTCGCAACCCTCCCCCCCCCCCTCTTCCCCCCGATCTCTCCAAACCCCCATCCAATCCCCCTCCAATCTCCCCAAACCACACAAGCTCACGGCCCACCTGATGGGAAGTAGTCACCGTGGCCTATGGACGTTTGCAACATCAGGAGCGTCACACTCGCGCTGCCGGCCCTGGAGGGAGGAGGGTTGGGAGGTTTGGAGGGGGGTTGGAGATGGGGTTATTATGGCCGCGGTCTTCTGTAGGGCGGAGGTACTACCCCAGTCGGACAGCTCATTTTAGACGGGAGATACCGTCGTGTCCTATTCCCGTAAGCATCTAGAATGGGTCCAGGTAGCTCAGTTGGTCACAGCATTCCCCCTGTAAGGGACTGGTCATCAAGTCCCGTCCTGGATGATCATTTTTTCCGATCAGAAAATCCATAAGTAATCAAAGATGAAGTAATGTAACTATGATCCAATAAGTCAGCTAGATCCGAGGACTATAGGCAGCTAATTCCCTGAGGTGAATGCGCTGGATCGATACGATGGAATGAGCCGTAATAATTTAACGAGCTCCTTACATATGTCTGTCCGTCTGCACTGAGAGTCACTGCGGTTGAAGTGTAGTCAAGCTTATGTGAAGGCTGAATAAGCAAGTCAGGATGATAAAACTATACAGTCACTAACATTGCGAATAAGATTGGATGGTTTGACTTTCGTTTTCTTAATATTTTTTTGTAATCATAATGGTGTAAATGTTTGGTTACTCAATTATACTCTAACGGCTAAACGGATCTGGCTGATTTTTAGTACAGGCATAGATTATAGTTTAAAAAAATAATTCTAACTACGTTTATAAAACCGACTTCACAAATTAATATTATTTACTTTTTAGTGTATGTACAGAAATAGAAAAGTACCTATTTATGAGGTTTATTATGTACAAAGGCATCAAAAACAGAATTTTTGCCGTAAATTTAATGTTTTTCCCCTCGATTTTGCCAAGATCCCAGCATCAGATCCTGATACCCTAGATATGGGACCACCTCAGAAGTGGCCTCTTTCAAACAAAAAAAAACAAAATCCATCCATAATTGGCGCCGCTATCGCGTAATATACACACAAAAAAAATAGTGTACGAATGGAGAACCTCCTCCTTTTTCGAATTTGGTTAAAAACATAAGCTTCTTTTTAACGCCTTTGAACAGGTTCCCATAGAACGCGGGTGAATCTGCGGGAAACAGCTGATACAAAATATCGAGAATACAGCTTCCTAACCCACCCTCTAACACTAGGTATATAATTTACAATCTCTAATAACCCTCTAGAAAAATAATGAGTAACTTCATCTATTGCGTCGTAATTGACAACCAAAACACGACCTATTTACAATACAACATTATGAAATTCACCCAAAACAATCCTTATTGCCCCGACTTTAAAGTATGAAGTTGTCGGGCCAGCGTATTTTTTAGTTTGCCGTAAAATGATGTGTGATTATGGCCCGTATTGCGATGTACTAAGGTCGTTGAGAACCAGATGATTAAGGGGTGAATGAACCTGATGCCACGTGGAACTTGCAATTGCGCAGTTTTGAACCCCTGCAGTAGTTATGGCGCACATCGGAGCATGGGGTAGGGTGAAAAAACGTATTATTGTCTATGTAGAAATAATATTTTTATCTAATTTTTCATAGTTTTGCGGGCAAAATACTGATATTTGAACTATGTTTACACCGGCTATGCTCGTGTATCAGTATTTTATTTCCATAAAAATTATGAAATAATCTTTCGCAACCATATTATGTTTAAATTAACGGGATTGCTCCAGTAAGTACTTTAACTTTTTTCTTTCAAGATTTGGTTTATTTTGGCTTTTATGAGAGCGACATCTGTCAATCACCAAGTATTACTGCACTGCATTACCACATAAGCTACTTTTGAGAATAATAAACAGAGAGTAAACCTGCAGAATACAGTTGGTATCTATTTTATATATACAGTCCTACCTGAATAAAAATCACGAACAAACACACTGTTGTATTTACACCATATTGAAATCTGTTTTATATGCAACTAGTGGGTCGGACTGAAATTGAACTTTTTAAATTCGATCCTACGACTTCTACTCCGTGGTCTTCGCCCACACGTTCCTTGGAGACAACTGAATATTCAAATAAACTACGTGATCTAAAAAAATCTAAAAATCACGTTTGAAATATCAAATTATCCTAATCAAAAATTTTTGCTTGCTTTACTTTGCCGCTTGAACTACGGTTGAATCTTCAGTTCCATTATTATATTCTGTAGTTGAATAGTATTTATTAAATCATGATATTTTACCCTTTCATTCAGAAAAAAACACTATTCCTTAGGAATTGGAAAAATATTCTTTGACGGTCCTCAATACCATTGATCTGTAGCAATATTTTGACTAAAAATTGTTAACTAAAAATAAGAGTTTATGTTTCCTAGGATGGCAACAAGCGCATCCACCCTACACTAGGGCGCATGTATTTAGGTGACCCATATTCATCCCTTCTGGGAGCTATAGTGCACGATACTGCAATCAAATCATCGTTTTTTGAACCCAAGTGGTGTACGGCGTAGTAAATTGAAAGACGAGTGAGTCGCGCAAATTAATATGATTACAGAGTTCGGTCACGACGCTTCTATACTTGGAAGTAATCCCACGGGGCAAGATTATAGGGAATATGTTCGCGTATTGATTTTTTAAAGTTTTATACAAATGAAAATAACTGAGTATTTTATATTCTACACAGCGCTCTCTAAACCTAAAGTAGTCCTGCATGTTTGTTGATAGGATAGCCATCATAATGACCTTCGCTCATTATATTATAGGTTAAACAGATAGCACAATAGCAACCCATTTATGTCCCACTGCTAGGCTCGGGTCTCCTTTCCTCTAACGAGAGAGCTGAGAGGGTTTAGACCTTAATACACACACGCTGGCCTAATGCGGGTTGGTGGATCGGACATGTCCTTATAAATTCTTCTAGGACAAGTGGGTTTCCACACGATGTTTTTCCTTCACAGTTAGCAGATGGTGATTAGCACATATGAATTCCACACAGTGACATTCACATTGGTACTGTCCGGCCGGATTCGATATCGATACCAAGAAGAGACCGCGTCCTTATCCATTCAGCTACCATCGCTTCTTATATGGTTAAACAGTGTTTTTGTATAAACTAGTTGTAACCCACGGCTTCACCCGCATAAGATACTTAGGTATATTTCAGAGATAAAAGTACCACTTTTGTACCTAACCCTGCACCAAATTGCAATCACATCCGTTCACCTATTAAAACGTGATTGAGTAACAAACATCTAAACATAACGCCTTTTCCCATTGGGGTAGGCAGTGAAAACATCTTTCCACTTGCTACGATCTTGGCATATGCCTCTCGTTTCTTCAACTATCTTAATTGTTATGTATAGGAAAATAAGAAAGATACGAATAATATAATATGATAGAATATGATTTAATAAGTTGAAAATTTTATTTAAAGTAGGTTGCCTAATTTGATATAGGTACACAAAAATATTATTCATAGGTTGTCAAAGACAGTTTATATGTATAGGTACAAAAGTGAACATCCTTAAAAATGTATTAGCCTATACAATGAAACGAAAAAGGTGTAGACCACAAGTGTGACAACGGTGTGATTTGGACCGCTGCCCGTGCTTAACTGCGTAGAAAGCCGTGAGGAATACCAAAAAAGCCTTTAGAAATGTATCGCCAAACCCGGAGCAAACACTTTGTATCAAACATCACGTTTTAAGGGTCGGTCTTGCTACTGCGAATATTTCCACTCATGTTTATTATACCCTCACGTCCTAAACGCACAGTTGCAGATAGAAGGGAGGTAAACGCGTAATAAGACCGTATTGTCCGACTGAATTTTCTTTCCTGTTGATCCAACTGATCGGAGGACGCGGATGAGACGAAGGCGCTATTCATACATGATCCTTACGTTCAGTAGAGAACTTTTATGGGTCTCGATATCTGGTATTCTAGTGATAGGTTGAACCACTTACGAGAACCCATAGGTCAGGGCAAATTTATGAGCAGTCCTCGCAAAATCTGCAACTTGCATCTTTAAAAAGTAGCATGCCTTAATTTGTATTACTTTTACTGTGTCTTATTTCCTTACTTTTGAAGGCATAGTAAAATATTGGATCCGAAAGGTAGCATTGCGATTGAATTTAATATTTATTTTGAATTGCTCGCATTTGAAAACAGGACAAGTCAGTTAATTACAACATAATAATAAAACAACAACGAGCAAGTGTGACTTAGCTTAGACCTGTAAATCATGATAGAGCACCATCCCTATCATGATTTTCTGGTCTAAACCAAAGTCACTTGCAAGCTACTACACCTGCTATTTGACAGACGGAGCTCTGACGCAGGTATTCCTCTAAGGGTTGTAAGATCAGATAGCAGTCACACCCATAAAAGCAACCCAATGAGAAGCCGTATCAAATACTCGTATTTTGTAAGACATAACAATATGTATTGAGCGCTTATCTCGCCAACAAGCGTAATAGCTTGGCGAGTATTTAGTTTTAAGAATCATGTATGTAATTTGTTAAATAGATTTAAAAAAAAAGGAAGAGAAAGAGTAAGCAACCAGGCTTTTGGATATAATCAGGAACAACGTTGGGACGATGTTAAAGTAATATTATGTTCTTTCCAGCTCGTTCGCTGTATAAGAACCCACCCTTAAGCGTAGCGATGAAATCCCTAGTATTTACCATGTCTGGCATGAGCGTGTTTGTTGATAGCGATTGAAACGCCCTTTGATTCCTTGTGTCAATGTTTGTCTGTTTGTTTGTGTATTTCTTATTTTCGGGAAGCGTCTCCGCAAATATGACACGGCTGCAAGTGCTTCCAGATGTAGTGGTTGAATATATTTTATCTATGTACACAAATGGTAGGTATATGAGGACTTTTTGTGTTGAAGTACGAATTTTAAAAAATACGAGTAATACCTTTAGAACTTTTAAAATTTAAATAAGTAGGAATTAAAGTTTAAAATGAGAAATGCTGCGTTTTTTTTTTCTGCACTATAAAGACTTGGAATTTTCTACCAGCGTAAGACTATGCCTTCAGTCTTCAGGCAAGGTGAAGTCATGTTGACGTATCCAATATAAAAAAGGCACCAGACAACAAAAAAGAAATAAGTAAAAAAATCAACATTTTTCTAACACTGCTATTGATACAACTACACTTCATAAGGTACCTACAGGATCTAGTGTAAATTTTCGAGACCATTCATATCCGTGGCCTTTGCTATTCGTCCAGAAAGTGCTATCTAATTTGTAGGCGTTGGACACATCTCGCTCTGGCAACCCTGTTAGTGCGTTCCGAAGCGCACTACGATAAATCAGCCGGCGAATGGTAGGTAGGTACAATCTGACCGTATCCCTAGAGCAGGGTAGGCGAACCTATGGCACGCGTGCCATTGGTGGCACGCGGCACAATATTTTGGGCACGTCGCCGATCATGAAACTTGTGTAAAAAATTTGGTTAGGTATTTTATGACGATCTAACGAGAATGATCATGCTACGGAGTGTTCAAATATGTTATAAAACGTCGTATGACACTCGTGAGGTATGAAAATTACTTATCCTCGGCCGGCTTCTTATAACCCTCGCCTATGGCTCGGGCTAGAAGTATCGCCTTTGCCGTAATTTTCAACTTACCTCCCTTGTATCATAATGTACTACCTATTATGCGTGTAATAAAAACATTTCAAAAATATACCTCTTTTGCTTACATTATTTCATAAAGAGTTTGCGGTTTGAAAGGAATTTTATTCCGCGCGCGCTAAGGCTGTGGAATGATCTCCCTGCCGTGGTTTTCCCTAGCGGCTACAATATGGCATTAGAAGGATTTTGCGGGGTCGGCAGCGCGAGTGTGATGCCCCTGGTGTTGCATACGTCCGTAGGTTACCGCTTCCCATCAAGTGGGCCGTGTGCTTGTCTGCTACCTAAGTGGTATTAAAAAAAGTTTTGATGGCACGCCAGTGACCCTATAAAACATATTTTAGAAAAAAATGGCACGTTGATGCACAAAGGTTCGCCTACCCTGCCCTAGAGCGTTTGCTTAAGCATTCATGTATACCTACTACTTGTCATATACTAGCTGTGTCCACGATCTCGTCTTAGTTTTAGATTTTTTAAGGTTGTAATTTTTTAAGTTTGTAATTTTTTAAGTTTATAATTTTTTAAGTTTGTAATTTTTAAGTTTGTAATTTTTTAAGGTTGTAATTTTTTAAGTTTGTAATTTTTTAAGGTTGTAATTTTTTGAGGTTGTAATTTTTTTACTCGATACTTTTCCAAATTTCCTTTTTCCAAAATTAAAGTAGCTTAAGTTATTCTTTGTTACATCAGGCCCCGTAGACAAATGTCAGTGTATTCCGTAGCGTAAATCGCAATCGTAATAGAAACGATTAGGTCGACCAATCACATCCAAGCTCGTCGCCGGCGTACGATGCACGCGCCGCGGCGGAATCACGAGCTGGAGTGTGATTGGTCGACCTAATCTATTCTATTCGATACGATTCGATAGCGATTTAAACTTTTTCCACTTGGCTACGGGCACAGGTCTACTAATCGGTCCAACCGTTTTAGTGATTAGCCATAAATAGACAGATAGACAGACAAAAATTGTAAAGAAAGTTGTTTTGGTATATGTACCGTGTACACACCCAAAAGCACTTAGTAAAAAGTTGTTATTTTAATATTACAAACACACAATCCAATTTTATTTATTTGTATGGATGTTATAATATTATGTAAAAAGAATTTCAGCTCCCACTTGTGTGTGGGATGAGATACCCACACATTATTAAATAAAAAATCAACTAAATACTTACAAAGTAACTGGTTATTGTGCTCCGTGCAAAGTAAGCATATGTAAAAGAATTTCATCGAAACGTTATTCATTATTTTATTATTGACTTTTGTTTTAACAAAACCTCTTAAAAGAATAGTTAATAAGTACTATGCTCTTTGATAAAAAGTAATGTAATTTGAATAATTTAATAAGTCTACTTTTTATTTGCCAGAACATATTCTTTTTATTACAATATTATAATTTCCATAATTAATCATTGTTTTAGTACAAAGGATATCTTGATCATCTTGCAAATGCTTAGCTTCGCGAAAATTTTATTCCATCGCCTCATATCTATATTATTATATAATTGTAAAGTAGCTGTGTCTGTACATTGGAGATATTTAAAAAATACTTGGGTTATCTTAAATAAACGATTCTGAACAAAAAACATTTTTTTGAAGTCTTGTCTGTTTGTTCAAGATAGACGCAAAAACTAATCAACAGATTTTAAGGGGATTTTTGAGTTCTAGAATGCGATTAAACACTTTTTTATAAATACATACATATTATACGTAACACCCAGATCAATGTAAATATTCATATTTATACACACAAATATTTGCCCTGAGCGGGAATCGAACCCAAGACCTCTTATTTAGCAGTCGAACGCTCTACCACTACGCCACATAGGTCGAAAAGAAAAACGAGACTGCAAACAAATTCAGCGTAAATAGTATCTAACACCAACAATCCAACATTACTTAAAGTACCGAACTTTAAGTTATCGTTTAAGTTAAGTTTAGGATAAGTTTAGTTCAAGTTAAGGTTAAGTTAACTTACACTTTTAAGTTAACTTACATGAAACAACCACCATCTTTAGTCGCCTCATGACTACAACTGCTGAAAAGCATCCGAAATGTCGGTATAACTATGTTAATAGTTCAGAGATTTATTTTATTAAACAATAAAATAACCCTCTCGCAAAAACCCCTTCTAAAAATAATTAATTTCAATACATTCAAACGTAATAATACTTTCACGAATCAAGATCAACATTTTTCATTTAATATTACGGCAACATCACTTGACAATCACAAAATGTTGCCAACTGTTTCAACGAAAATACGCCCAAGGTCCGCACAGTAAAGTTTTCTGTCGCATAGGGAGAATATATTTGTCTGGCAGCCCTGCGGGTGCGTTTCACGGTGCACCTATAAATCTGCCTCGCGACAATCCGCCGGCATTCGGCATTCGGCATTCCCACTGCGTTCGGTGTGTTTATATCTTTATGGCGACAATAAATCCACACTTAATTGCGTCAATAGCTTTAATAGTACGTTAAGCGTTCGTCACCGGCTTACGTAGTTGTGACGTTTTTGATGAAAATCTTTGCAAATGCATGTTTTTTTATACAACGTAGGTGGCAGACAAGCTCACGGCCCACCTAACGGGAAGCGGTCACCGTGGCCTATGGACGTGTGCAACACTAAGGGTGTCACACACGCGCTGCCTACCCTGGTGGGTGGGGTGGCTAGGAAGGGGTGGGGGGAGCAGGGGTACAGTGAGCTCTGGCTACCCTACTTACCAGCGGGAACACAACATAATGGTTATTATGGCAACGGTCTTCTGTAGGGCGGAGGTACTACCCCAGTCGGACTGCCCATTTCGGACGGGAGATACCGTCGTGTCCTACCTCCTACCAAAAGTTTTTGTTTATTTGCAATAATTACTTATATGGTGTACAATAAAGTATATTTTGTCTTTATCTTTATCTTTCTTCTGGCTAACCAACTCTTTTCATGTTAACGATATAATAAACTTTCGTTACAAACAATTTATAATATGAAGAAACATCTCGTTTAAAACAAAAAGCCTCGGTTATGAAAATAATATAAATATATTCAAATGCCTTTACCTGACAACATCTGTCCTTATAATTAATTTTATACATTCTGTCGAGTTATATCTATAACTGGTAAAGGTATTGCCACACCAATATCTCGAGATGAACAATTGTAGGGATTATTACTGCTATTCTAGTACCAAGAAAAGGTAAAAGGCTTTCGCACAGAAAACCATGTGATTTTGTCGCTTCAATTCCGAGATAGTCACTACACCACCAGCCACAGCGGGAACATATCAGGGCCAAGGGTGACTATTTAGGTAATGTTTATATTGTTCGCAATTTAGATTCTAAACTGTTTTCGACATAAGCAAAAAGAAAAATAGGTAGGTACTTATCATATTTGATGGGGCCGCCATTTTAGTATTTTTTTTTATACCACGTAGGTGGCAGACAAGCACATGGGCCACCTAATGGGAAGCGGTTACCGTGGCCTATGGACATGTTGTGCAACACCAAGGGCGTCACCCACGCGCTGCCGACCCTGAAGGGAAAGGGCGAGGGTAGGAAAGGGTGGGGAGGCTAGGAAGGGATGGGGGAAGGAGGGGTACAGTGAGCTCTGGCTACCCTACTTACCGCTGGGAACACGTCACGATGTTTATTAAGGCCGCGGTCTTCTATAGGGCGGAGGTACTTCCCCATTCAGACATTAATGTTACCTCCATTAATGTCAACAATTTTTTGGTGTATTCTTTAGACATTGCTTGTATTTTCCTTGGTATCTTTTATATGGTACCTTCATATTTTTTTTGCTATGGTAAGCTACAAGTACACATAATATGAATATACAAGTTTCTTGATGACGATATTCCCCAAATCCTGCGACAAAAAGCATAGCTACACGTGAAACACCGTCCTTACAACTCAACGTAACAATAAAATTTGTGGAATGTCAGAGGGATCACAGAAATTTTTCGCGTGGAAAATTATGTCAATTTGGTAAGGGGATGCTCTTTGTAGCTCGCGTCTCTGTTTTCAGTCGGCATCATGGGCCCTTTAACGAACCCTTGGGCCCCCAAGTGTACAGTATACATGTCCGCTGGAATACCTACTGTTTGATATATGAATCATGGTTGGATAGGTATCGGATTCATAGGTAATTTTCATGTTTGTTTTGGATATTGAAACTGGATTCAAATTTTTATATAATAACACTATACTTAAGTGGTAGATATCCTCCTGCAGGGGGATGAGGGGTGATAAAGACAGGAAGGGAAAAATAAATGAAACATGCTACTTCTTAAATGCTAGCGAAAGTAATGCTTGTCTTAGGTACTTATAAAATATTGAATATCAAATGGTTTTTTCTTTTACCTGTGTATGTGTGTGTCCTTAATAATCGTGTTGTCTTTATTTCTTTCAGTTTAATGGAAATATGGGTTCAAGTAAGAACAGAAGCAGATGTACTGTTATCACAGCTGAACGGATCTGACTAAAATTTGGTACAATTATAGATTATAGTCTGGAAACACGAATAGGCTACTTTTTACCCAGGAGTATGTTGCCAAGGGTTGAAAGAACAAGTGAAGCCGCAGGCATAAGTTAGTTTATAAATAAGGAAAATAAAATTCTATCGTGACAGAAAAGCATACATAAAAATTACACCTCTTTCCCATTGGGGTGGGCAGAGACAACATCTTTCTTCTTGACCTCTCGCTTCTTCAACTTTCATAATTTGTTTTCATACATTGCACGTTGGTTGCGGGTACATTTGACCTGGCCTCTCTCTAAAACGTTCTGGATCTGATTAATATACCTACGTACGCCTAGGTCTAGGTATAATAAATAAACAATACCGTTGAACACAAAACAAGGTGAAATTAAGTCAATGTCCAAAACCATACACTAATTTTCTTTCCTACCAACTTAGTTAACGAAAAAAAGCTAACAATTCCAGAAGCAACATAAATACACGCCTACGTCATTATATAAACTAATAACGGTTAATCAGAAGTTTTTTTTCTTCCGAGTAATTTGTTGGAACCTTCATTAAGTAAACCGACCACTACATAAGCGAATATATCTAATTTCTCGGTAATTTAACAGTAACATCTTAGGAGAACATTACAGAACTCGCTCTTGTGAGTAAAACAACGTTCAAGTTTATTGAGATCGTAAAATATTTTATGGACGCCCCCCGTGGTGGATGCCGAAACGCCAAAAGTGCCCTGTTTGGAATAGAAACAGTATAACAATTCGATTATGTCATTGAAATTCTTTGTCTTCATCTGAGCATCAAACCTGGCGCACGATTTAGACGCTGTTCACCAAATGCATGATTTAAAGGAGATGTTTCACAAATGTATGGACCTTGGCCCGAAAATTGTACACTACTTAGAAAAATATCTAGGCAATGTAGTTTTCATTTTTCACTATTCAATTCTTATAATATTGCTACGTATTAAGGGCGAAATCTAACTAAATAAACACTTTCTTGCAACACAACAACATGGCGGACTATATCTTAATATATATAAATCTCGTGTCACAATGTTTGTCCTCAATGGACTCCTAAACCACTTAACCGATTATAATAAAATTCGCACACCATGTGCAGTTCGATCCAACTTGAGAGATAGGATAGTTTTTGAAACGGATTTCGACATCCACGCGGGCGGAGCCGCGGGCAACAGCTAGTAAACTATAAAAATGTACTCATATTTTATTAATTTATGCCCTTGAATTTCGGAGGCGAATAATTATAATTGTATTTTTGCCAATAACCGGTATTTTTTTCTGTATTGTGTACAATGCCCAAAATGAAAAATCTTCTTTGCGTAGAAGCAAAAATGGAAAAATCTGTGCAACTGCTTTGAGTAGAAGCAGATTACGTACGAATCTCTGGCTCAGCCTTCCTCCTAAAGTTGGGAGGTTAGATAGCAGTCATTCTCGTAAATGCTGTGTAAATCGAAAAAGGGTGAAGGTGTAAGCGGATTCCAAGCTCCGAATTAAAAGCCTTAAATTTAGAATAACGTTAGACGATGACGAAGATTAGTTTAATGACACTGGTTCCATACCATAAAGATTTAAATGCGTTTCTACTTGATTTATATTCTTTTTTATACCACTTAGGTGGCAGACAAGCACACGGCCCACCTGATGGGAAGCGGTCACCGTGGACGTGTACAATATCAAGGGCATCACCTACGCGCTGCCGACCCTGAAGGGAAAAGGCGGGGGTAGGAACGGGTGGGGAGGCTAGGAAGGGGCGGGGAGGAGGAGGGGTACATTGAGCTCTGGCTACCCTACTTACCAGCGGGAACACAACACGATGGTTATCATGGCCGCGGTCTTCTGTAGGGCGGAGGTACTTCCCCAGTCGGACAGCTCATTTCGGACGGGACATACCGTCGTGTCCTACCTTCATCGGATTTCCTTTAGTGTGTGCTATAGTTTACATGGTAAATTTCAAATAAGCTAGGTCATTTCAGTTCAATGGAGATTATGTTCGAACGTCCAAACACGTTGGTCTCAATGCCGGGTCGTGAGGTAAAAGCTCCCGGCGAACAATGCCTCTCAAGCTGCACACAAGTTAAATTTGACTTGCTTACTGAAGGATAAGCCACCGGTACATACTAGGCAAACATGCGCCAAGCTAGCCGCAGTATACCAATATTATTCATGATATTATATTATATTCGTTTTAACCGACAAGCTGGGGTTGACCTCGCAGAGTATACGCTGACCAAATTAAAGAGTTATTGCAAAAAGGCTAGGTCAAAAGCAGTCGAAACCGGCGGGCTTGCATGATAGAGGAAGTGCGTGAAGTATGTCAGGACAGAGGCAGATGGCGGTCTGTTGTCTCTGCCTACCCCGGAGGGGAAATTCGTGGAGCATATTGTATGTATGTGTGTATGTAACCGACTCTAAAAAAGGAGTAGGTTGTCAACTCGATTGTAATTTTTAAGTTGACCTGTTTGTTTGGGTGTGGTTTTTGTGGGGAAATTCAAGGTAAGTCCATATCTTTAGTTGCTATGACGATACAATTTAATTTTATATTTCTTACTTCAGAACTTTTGACTGGGGAACCGAATTTGATGGGTGCAGCCCCGTGCATGATTCTTTTGTTATTTGAAAGCTGATGATTCCCGTGCCCTATTTCAAGTTAGTCCAGATGAAGTTGTTTTGTTTTTTTTTATCTAATTTAGATTCGTTCAACCAGAGTAGCAAATACCCACACTTTCACACATACATCCAATCATCCTCACAAACTTTCACATTTTATAACATCAATAATGAAATTTTCCTATTTTATATCTCATTTAAAGTTATAAAAGATAAATACAGGTAAATATAAATTCTAATATGAACTAAGGCAGAAGTAAGCAACAAAGCACAATTCTTCACTTTTCGCATCACACAGACAAATGTCTCACGGCTTTGCCCAATAAAAACTTGAACAGATAAAGGATGTTCAAAGCCTCACGCCGCGGGCCGTTGTCACTGACAGAGTCAATACGACCGCGCCCCGTCGCCCACCAACCCTTGTGTGTCATTGCTGCTCTTTAATCTTTGAAAAATAAAAATAAGACAAAAATATCGCTGCTTTTTTTGCTGTTAACTACAAAAACCGGTAAAGTTTTTTTTATATCGGTAACTTGATGACTTCACCTCTCCTGATGGTGAGCTAAAGGTAAAATCAGGAATGGGGTCACGATTTCATACACTGATGGTGCTACAGCTAGCTAAGAGCTAAAAGAAGTGTAAGTTGAACTCTAGGTTTTTGTATGAGCAAGAGCCCATGAACCCCAGACCTTCGTTATTTTATAAAAGCTGAAAGTTTGTCAGCGCATGCTCCCAATACAGATAAGAACGATGGCCCATTATGAAGTTCGGGTCATAGTGGCTTTGGCAGATACACGGTACTAAAGGGTAGCTGAAGGAGCGATCGCAGGGCAGTGGGTGTGAGTGACATGGCGAGTCAGGTCTATTGCGATCCTTCACAGCCCATGTATTGGAATTACACAATTGGAATTATAATTCCATTTATATAATACCAATACATGCGCAGTGAGGGATCGCAATAAACCTAAAATTGGAATTAGAATTGCAATTTTATAATTCCATAATATGCGCAGTGAGAGGTCGCAATAGACCTGACTTACCGTCTCACTCGCACCCACTGCCTTGCGCTTGCTACACTTTAGTACCGTTTATCTGCCAAAGCCACTATGACCCGAACTTCATAATGGGCCATCGTTCTTACCTGTATTGGGAGCATGCGCTGACAAACTTTCAGCTTTTATAAAATAACGAAAGTCTGGGGTTCACGGGCTCTTAGTCCATTTTAAACCGACTTCAAAAAAGGAGGCTATCAGGCGCAGTATGCTTGTTTACTACCATAGTAATTGTAAAAATTCTAATTGACAAAAAATAATAGTTATGAATTCAAAAGTGAAAAGTTCGGACACGGGTGGAAATAATAATGACGAAGTAAAGTCGCCGAGTTACGCCGTAGACTCATGCGGTTTGTGCTACGCCGTAGACACGTAGAGTTAAAGCTGCCTGTTCATTATAACGAATCATTCCATTTGTGTACTATTGATTATGAACTATAATAAAATTGTAAGTTTGTGTTTTTAGTGCATTGAAACATTTCTCTAAAACATTGTACGGATTCTTATTTATTTTTGGTGTTTATTAGACTTTTAATAATAAATTCACCCAGTCAAAATGACCTACACTAGTAACATGAACTTAATCCTATATAAGAATTTTACCTTAGCTATGTGAGATAACGGAAATGCTAGTAGGTAATCTCGCTTACTAGCATACTTCAAAAAGAAAAAATAAAGTTAACCCACTAATTGCTTAGAAGTTACACTCACATCAATTTATGAAAATTGAAATTGGTAGGTAGGTACGCTTTTTCGGTCGCAACAATTTTTTTTACTACAATTAAAAAATCTCTCAAATAGTCCTCGCACCAAGTGGTGTCCTCAGACCAATAAAAAAGTATAGACGGAGAATTGCGCATTTTTTTTTGAAGCCCACCAACTGCCACCAACATAAGACGATTCGGTAATCTTATGACGGACGTGCGGTTTGGTAGTCTTTGGGTAGTCGGCCGAAGAGCTATTGTCAGGGTGTGACGTTGACTTTGCACAAGAAGCTTCACTTATTTCGTCGCTATTGTTCACAATGGCTCCGTCTATGCTTTTTTATTGGTCTGAGGTGGTGTCATTACACCACAGTGTGTCAGTGCCTTTAATAACAAGAATGTTGAATGTGCTACGCACGTTTTGCCTCGCACCGCAATCAGTACGAGGCCCTTCATTTGTTCACATTTATTGCACAACAAAATAGTTCGCAGCGCACAGCCATCCCAAGTATTCAACTAAGATACGTACACGAAACAATTAAAATTATTTGTTTGGGAGGCTTTTCCAACTAGTAAACAAATAGGGTGCGTCAACGACTTCTATGTACAGTTAGCGGCACAAGTTTTCAAACTTAAAAATTCGAATAAAAATGGTTCATTATTTTGTAATCAAAGTTTAAAGGTAGTTCACTAGAGCCAACTAAGTAATTAAACATCATTTTCATTCAGAAGCATAAGTTCTTTGAATTTTTAAAGAAGAAAATTTGTATCCTAGTTTTTGGGAGAGGTAGAAATGAATTTCAAATTTCGAATTGGAACGAGATTAAATAGAGATCTTTTTTAGTTAAGGTATGATTCCGAACTCGGCAGCACACAGCAGTGCTGCCACAGCAGTGCTGCCACAGCACTACTGGTCCCCATACAGTGCCATACAATCTCTATAAGTTTATATGAGATTACATTCCGAATAATGTAATCTGAAATTGACTGACTGACTTAGATGTTATATTATAATTCATTATGTTCAGTAAAAATTTTAAATTTTAAATCTTTGCAATCATCATCTACTTTTGACGTTGACTGTCTCCGTTGATCGAAATCAATTATCATTTAAAAGGAACTCAGTTACATACACTTCATATACAACAATTTTACCTATACATAAGGAAGCATAACTTACATTCATATGAGTGTAGCAATCAAAGTTGACCAACAAATAACTACGTAATATCCAGTTCGGTGTCATTTGACTCGAAGTCAATCGTAAAATAACATGGATTGAAATGGGCCACATATAAAAAGTATCATGGTATTACCTCCCCCCCCCCTCTCCCCCGGCTCCTTGGGGCTCTGTCGATTCGCGGGCTAATGTTCCGTGAGGTCAGTGTAGCCGCAAATAATAAAACGGGACTGTACACTCGGGTGCTCAAGCGTTTTTGTGTTATTAAGTTTGTATACTCAAGACTGTGTCGTATTTTGAGGTGGGCAGAGGTGAATTACAGAAAAAAATCTCAGTTATCTATTAGTTAAAATATAAGTTATCTCATAGAGTTTTGAAGTTACAGTATGCTTACAATAATACCAATAATGCGAATACCTCGAAGACATACGAAAGAAAAGGTTTTTATTGTAAGGTCACGTTCTTGTTTTTAAGATAAGCCTAAAAAAGTGAAACCTGAACCTGCAGTCAATTGATAGACTGTGTATAAAAAAGCTCATAAATTGCTTCAAAATAACGAAATTTTCAAATTAAGTCAGTTGAGAAATGGTCGAAATGAGAAACCTCCTCCTTTTTGAAATTGGTTAAAAAGTTCATGCAAAGCGTTATAGCGACTACCAAATACTTATTTAGTAATAGAAAACTATAAAAGACTTTAATAGATTATAACTAGATATAGATAGAGTAAATAGTAAGTACCGTATTTACATAAGAAAACAAACCGAAACTTCCTTAAAAATGTGTAACTAAATCACTAGATGCATAGATCAGAATAAATATTTATATAAGTAACCACTTCTGTGCGCGACTACCCATAATTTTCCGCTCTGCAAATGTCAATCGTAGACCTTAAACGGTTAATTTCCTGCCGAATGTAACTTTGTGTTAAGTAAATATAATATAAAAAAACTTGGCGCATAAATGAACTTCTATCAATGACAGTAAAAAAGTTTTTTAATCAATCTTACCTAAACAGTTTTACGAAAAATATTTACGCGAATTACTTGCGAAGTAATTTAAAGATTATATATTTTGTTGCCTGTTTTATGGTGTAAACGTTGTCTTAGGAAGGGGGCCATAAAACAGACATTTACTTGTAAGATAAGTAATCGAATGTAAGTATAGATTCCTGCATCATATATATTATAGTCTATTTAATAAATAAATATTCTACGACATTCTACACAGCGTTCCCTAGACCCAAAGTAAGCTTAGTTTAACTAGCTTGTGTTATGGGTTCTAGAATGCTGATAAACATAGTTATATATTTATTTGTTATTTGTAAATTACATTGGAACCTAAACATAAACTGGCGAAATGTGGGTGCTAGCACCTCTGCCTACCCCTTCGGGGATATAGGCGTGAGTTTATGTTATGTTATTTGTAAATGCATACTTATTACACATACAAACACCCAGACGAATGCAAATAGACATATCCATATATTCAAATATTTGCACTGAGCGGGAATCGAACCCGCGCCTCCTGCGTAGCAGTCGCATGCACTACCGCTACGCCACAGAGGCCGTCAAAACTTTCTATCTTCTACTATCTTATCTTAATATATATAAATCTCGTGTCACAATGTTTGTCCTCAATGGACTCCTAAACCACTTAACCGATTATAATAAAATTCGCACACCATGTGCAGTTCGATCCAACTTGAGAGATAGGATAGTTTTTGAAACGGATTTCGACATCCACGCGGGCGGAGCCGCGGGCAACAGCTAGTATTATTATAAAATTGTAAATTAGTTGTGTATTGCTGTACATTGGAGATATTTAAAAAATGCTTAGGTTATGTTATATGAACGACGCAGCGAGCGGTGCGATGCGCACTCCACTTTTATTTGGGGGCAACACTTGGACACCGTGGTTCCCAAACCCGATATATCTCTAAACCGGAGATGGCCCTAGGCCAGCCGGGGGGCAAGTGAAATGCCTAATAGGTCACCTTACAACCCAGCATCAAAATGCAAAAACTGTAAACTTTAGAGCACAGAAGTAATAGGGGTATGTTGTCCTATGTTGTAAATTTTTAAATCACTTATAACCGATTACTATCAAGTATCTCTAGTCCTTGTTTTCCATCTTAGTAGTTAAAAAATAACAATTTGCAAAACTGCGCGGATCCTGTCTGGGTTATTTCCGCCGAAGAAAGGCTAGCCGTCTCCATTTCCAACGTGAATTTACTACCGGCCGCATAGATTGCTCAATTCCTCACGAATATAAAACCTGTAACACACTACATTGTAAAGCTATCAAAATACTCTTCTACTTAGACTTCTCAACAATCATGATCATTATAGAGATTTCTCAGTTGCGTTTCTCAAGCGCAAACTATGGACACGTTGGTGCCCGAGGTCCACTTACTGTTTTTAATTGGTATGTGGTTGTAATGTTCGGCGCAACATGTCAATCTCCTCCGTGCATTCCTGTCAGATGTCATCTCCTCAATCTCTCCCTTCCTTTCCATTTCGTCTTTCACGCATTCCGTTCATCTTTTCTCAGGCCTACCTCTGACCCTTAAGCCTTCTACATTCATACTTTGAACCTACAACAGTACTTTCATCTTTTCTCATAACATGTCCATACCACGACAGATACAACAACAACAACTAGTATTTTAATAAAATAAACATACAAAATTGATTTGTAAATAATCGAACGTATTATTTTTTATATACAAAACCACAATTTATTATTGAAATTATTTGTAATTCATTGAGCAAATAATAAAGAGAGCCACCACTGTAGCACTATCGGTATATGTAGTGGTGACCCCGGTCCTGAGTCTTTACCATCAGGCGAGGTGAAGTCATGTTGACGTGTCCAATATGGAAAAAAACTAAAAAAAAAATCTTGGTGTTTTTTTTTTAATTAGTATAAATACCTTTTATTTTAATCGTATCTTTAGTTCTGATATATTATCGCTCAATCTCTTGCACTGTACACCAAGCCTATCTCGATAGAGGCCTCTCAGTGTGGTTCGGAAACTTTATGTCAAATTATTGGATTTTCCTCCCTTAATCAGACATGTAAGGCTTTTGTTAGGCCCACGATGTGTTCAATACCCATTTGTTAAGGGCAAAGTGTCGGGTGCATGTGGATTGGAGTGTCAAAGCGAAAACTGATATATGACTTACAAAGGGATTCTCACGCGCATACGTTGGTCTAGAGGCATAAGGGTTTTAGTGGAGTGTAATATTGAGTGCTCGAGTTATGGATATATACTGGGGCTCGTGGTTACGTAATAATCAAGTACTGTAACACATGGCAAGGTTAAGCAATACTTGCTAATTTTTTTATACTACATAGATGGCAGACAAGCACACGGCCCACCTGATGGGAAGCGGTCACTGTGGCCTATGAACGTGGGCAACACTAAGGGTGTCACACACGCGCTGCCTACCCTGAAGGGAAGGGGGGCTAGGAAAGGGGGGGAGCCTTGGAAGGGGTGGGGGAAGAAGGGGTAGAGTGAGCTCTGGCTACCCTACTTACCAGCGGGAACACAACACGGTGGTTATTATGGCCGTGGTGTTCTGTAAGGTGGAGGTACTACCCCAGTCGGATTGCCCAGTTCGGACGGGAAATACCGTTGTGTATCTTAAGATGGGTCAACACATAACACATAACACATCGAGACCCCTCGTAGGTACCTCGGAACAAAATAAGGAAGATATTAGCGGCTCGCGAATTGAAATCGATCAATCTGATAGAACATGGGTCAGGACGAATTTAATTTGCACCCGTACAGGAAGATTGCGTTTTCTTAGCGGTACTGGCCACTTGCCGGAGAATTTATGAGTTCAACGTGTTGAACAAATACTTTTTACTACACTTATGCAAAAAGTATCCTAGTAGGTACTTTTTCAAAAATGAGACAGAAATAATGCGAGAAACATAACTGCGAATATTCATTTCATACGTGCGAAAATTCATTGTTAAAATGTTTTTTTAATGTTTTTTTTTTGTCAAGTCCGCTTTCGTAACCTAGCTTAATAAATAGGTACGCCAAAATGGCTTTCGAATAAAAAAAAGAAAAGAGCGCACGTATTGTTCCTGCTTTTTAAAATTTCAAATTAGCTTCACACATTTTTTTTTATTTGCACATTGGACCTCAAAGTACACTCGTGAGTAAATCTTTATGGTGTAGCAAAGAAAAGAGTTTAGTTCGCTATGGAGTTGCTTGCACTGTATAATACCGTTCGATATTGACAATATATTAACACAAGAGGAGCCACGGGCGAAAGCTAGTCGTAAATAAGATAAATCCCTAACCGACAGATACATTATCCTCACGCAAATCGTATATCCTTTGGTTGTGCTGTGAAACCGGTTGCGACGTGCGCTAGTACGCCTACCGTCTTAATATCGGTACCTCACCTGCCTTTGCGACTGGCGTACTTTGCATACTGCCTAACACATAAGCGATAGCGATTTAAAAAATTGCCATCGCTATACAGCTTCAATCAACCAATCAATTAGCCCATTGCAGTCCACTGCTGGACATAGGCCTCTCTCAATGTACGCCATAACACTCGATCGTCCGCCTTGCGCGTCCAGTCAATCTTAGTTCCTTTATTCAAGTAGTATCCACCTTTGCTTACGTATTCTACGTAATCCATTAAAAACTATTCAAGTCATTTTTATCTAATTTAAAAATATAGTCTTCAGTTGATGGAGTATTTTAGATAAAAAAATGAGCTAGTGATCTGTCAGATCCGGTAGCTCTTCCGTAGGGTGTTCGACGAAGCACTTCACTATAATCCTCTCAAAGAGCTTACAGCTTGTCAAAAAGTGCAATGGGTAGGTACGATGAGTACCACTCTCTCCCTTTCTGGTAACCAGGCCTACTCGGAACATAACTTAAAGAGTGCTCCTAGAGACGGCCGAAACTAACTAGAACCGGTCACTCTAGTTCTAGAATGCCATCTAGTGTAGTTTCAGTCATCACACACCATTTTTAACTCTGCCCAAGTGACTTTGAGGGTGACGTCATCTTCTATCGCTAGTTATACTTCTGTACCTGTACCTCATCGACGCTATAAAATATTTTTCCTTACCCAAGTTATCCAGAAGATTTGAAATCGCTCTCGCTTATGACCGGCACGGTATTCTAAAGACTGGGAACGAAGAGCGGATATGAGGTAGGAGCGGATATTGCGCAGACACTCGCAGGTACATTCGGTAACAGTGTAAACTACCCGCATTTGGTTATAAATGTTGTTTGCGGAACATACACCCGTTTCGAGGTAAACACTTATTATTACAAAGGTTTTTTTCTCCCGTCCCGCTTCGTATATTCATATGGATGCTGTTAATATGTGTGAGTAATGATACGTTGCGAGAAACAAGCTGCAAAATGGAAACATTATAGCTGTAGAACATTCTGGAATGAGTTGGAATTCGCAAATGTGTTGCAAGGTCAAGTTTAGGTAGGCTCGAGCAATACGAGCTTCTCATTTAAAAGGAAGTTTATAGGAGAGAAGCCAGTGAAGGTCGACCTTCACCCGTCTGATAACCAGATGGGATACATTTTTTATCATATGTTATTCATCTATTAACACGTCTATACATATAGTAATCTAATCTCGGTTGGATTGCGTTCAGGGGTCTATTGTGATTGCAGCACTAGTGGGACCGGTGGGTGTTACGCGGTGCTGCGACGACAATCCTCTTTTGATGAGGTCGTCATGCTGAGTGCCACCATTTTGTTAACAATGGTACGTGTATGTAATGGTGACCCTCTTTCCTGAGTCTTTACCTTCAGCTTACCATCAGGTGATATGAATTCAATTCGTGCCCTATGTATAAAAAAGATGACTTACCTACCAAAAAATATATATATCATATGATTATTAGACGGGTGAAGGTAGATCTCCACCACGGGTTTCAGAAAACCGGTAAAGTGTGAGTCGGACTTGCTCCTATCAGGATAAATCTATATGGTTATAATGTAAAAAAATACATCGATATTTTTTTATTTTCAAGCATTTATTCATCTGATTTTGATCACAAAACAATGCTTATCTAGTAGTACACATTAACGTATTTGCTCTTCAGATACAGTTTACAAAAAACCACGTTAATAAAAAATTCCAATTTCAGGCGTTTATAGCGAGATATTTAAACATTTTTGCGGCTGCCTAATGACCAGCTCCGCGCACAAATACCGATGAATGGGCATGATTTATTTGGGTTATAAATTCGAAAGCGGCGAGTATGAACCGAATGCTTAGCGCCCATAACTCAATGTTATGTCCCCGTGTTTGCGCCATGTAGTCTTATTGCGATTTTACACGGTTCAACCAGATCGAAGCATTCTGGTGCAAAGGATCAATAGCAACGCCGCCAGGTGTGTACACGTTGAAGCGGTAATAATACCCGTTATGGGATCAAAATATGGGATGAAAATTGGGAACATAATTAAGTAGAAGGTTAAGGAAGTTATGGGTTCTAGAATGCGGATACAAATAGGTACTTAGATAGTTTTTTTGTAAATATATACATAAAAACACTTGGTCTGAGTAAATGAGTCATGTAAACAAATATTTGCACTGAGAGGGAATCAAACCCATGACCTCTGACTTCTGAGGCGGATGCTGTACTGCTACGCCACGGAGGTCTTCGAAACCATCAAGACATTGATAACTTTGTTTGATGAAGCGGTTATAATATAATAAAACAAAGTTCACGAATATAACTATCAGTTTTCCGTTCATAAACTGAAACAAACATCCGAAGAAGCCCATCTAAAATTACTGTTTAATAAAACACTACTCCCGTAACCTATCAACGCTGTATTCTAACGAGAAAGTAAAAAAACACCACCTTAGCTTTTACAACACCCACTAAAACTTTTTTATGGCTTGCAGCACTCGTAAAAGGTATAAATAAAATATAGCCGCTGGCAACATTGACAGCGGGTGAACGCGGGAGACGTAATAATTTCCACATTTTGGCGACTCGAGTTGTGGCCTCTTCTCGATTATAATTTATAGCTCGGAATGAGAGGCGGCTCGATATCAGAGCTACACTTTTCGAGTATAATCCCATAAATACTATCGTAAAATTGTTTGCTTGGTTTCTCGCGCGGTAATCTGATCACGTTCCGTTCTCTGCCAATAAAAGAGGAATGTGCGAATTTACACAAATAATTATATTTTATTACAACTTTACGACGACGTCTCAGTAGGTATGTAATATTACTTTATCCGTTTAATATTTATTGTTATATAGTCTTCAGTTAGTTATCTAATATATAAAGTACCTACCTAAATTCTTTCCAAGTTTTTCCTAGGCTCTCCGCGTCTCCAATTGCACAAATATTTGCACTGAGCGCAAATCGACGTAGCAGTCGCGAATATCTCGATACACGAGTCATACAAATTTCGTTTTGATCGGAGACCCGTAGTGGATTTCTCCATTGCTGTGTTCTCTCTCTCGTTCTGTATAAACTATTAAAACGGTACTTATAAAACGTCAATAAAACTAGACTAATAATTTTTGTAAGCGATCGTCACGGTTTATGGTGTCTACTTACCATGAGATATACTGCCTGTTTGGGAACAAACCGTAACTTTCATCTATAACAACAAGAATGCCAGATTCTCGTCCGTCAATCAGCAGTTGCACCGGGTTGCAGATAAAGTTAGTTTGGCGGCAAAGATCTTGAAATGAATGAAAACTCGAAATTCAAATAAAACTATTTCATAAATACTCAAGAGAATCAGTTGCAACATAGACAAATAATATAGGTCTATGGCTCCGGTCTATGGTTCCAATAAGAACTCCGTAGCTTCGTAGCACGTTCGTAGCATGTTTTTTATTAGTAAACTTGTCCTAGTAACAGTGTGTGAAAACAATTGAGAAAGCGAAAGGAGTATGCCAAGATACCTACCCCAATGGGAAAAAGGCGTGATTTGTATGTATGTATATAATAACAGTACCTAAAAGCAACATTTTTAGATACATTTTTAAACGCCTCAATTGACTAGTCTCATACAAAAAGTGCCTACGTCATAGACTGATAATTTATTTCTATTACACCACCCGATATGTTCCGAACGCAGTGTTACGAATAATTTAGAAAGTTCGGTGGTTTAAAAAAACTGAGAGTAAGTAGGCCAGCCCATAATAATCAAAAGAACCTTTCGCGCTAAAAGCCCTGAGTAGTTTCGGCCCTTTTCCGCTGTATTCCTCATAAACGATGGCCCTAGTCAATTTTTCCGAGTAGAATAAAGTTACCGCGTGTTCTCGGTTTTGTGCCGGGAAAAAATCGAGAAGAATATCGGGAGAGTGTATTGAATATCTAATAGGTTTTGTATGTATGAGATTTTTTGGGAATGGACGTGAGAAACATACTGCGATAAATATTACAAAACATTTAAAGCTTAAGTTATCAAATGGGAATATTGAAACTGAAAACTGGACTTTTCCGAATAAGGTACACGATAGCTTTTTTCCTTAATTTTACTGCACCCAGCCTGATGGTAAACTGAGGTGAAGTGCAAAAAGTAGTGGCAATTGGTCATCATTTCTAAATGCTGTCTCTACCTAGACGGCCACGGTATATGCTTTTTCATGCGCCACCTAATTAACCGCGATTGTAGAAAAAGGGAACAAGTGGTCAAGCCCCTTAGTTACCACCTACCACATCTGAAATTAGTTGTGCAATCAATCTCACCAAGAACCAAACGGTTCGGTACCTGTTTTATTTACCGCGTCATAAAAACTTGTAAATAATTCTTAACCAGCGCATGTGTTTCCTTCCTCCTACAGTCCCGGGACCTTTAAGCGAGGCGTGAAAAAGCATTGATGTGGCAGTCAAGCTGAGGGGCGCCACTGTGGCACTACTGGTGTATGTAGTGGTGACCCCTGCCCAGTCCTGGGACTTTACCTTTAGCTTATCATCAGGCGAGGTCATTTTGATGGTCCTATATAAAATAAAATAAAAAGAAAACTATACTACTTAACTACATATTTATTTGCTGGCACCATCTCCATTGCCAATAGACTGCAGTAAATTACGGTCGAATAACTTATTAATTGAACCGGTTGAATTTACGGAACTGTGTCTTTAAGGGTGCCATCGGAACTCGACGTGAAACCGAACCCTCGAATACTTACGACACGGTATCATGGACAGGGCCGGCTGTGGAAATGTGTGGATGCATTATAAAGTCCACATTCTAGCTTCTATTTTCAATTGGTGGCTCTAAAGGATTATGATCATAGGGGTCCATTATAATGATAAAGATAAACAGTTATGTGTTTCACTAACTGTATAAACTGATTATTAGAAGAATAAGTAACGGTTAGTTCACATAGAAACTCTGTATTTAGAATATCGTTTTAACTGATTCGTCGCTACTGGGTGTATATTTTAATCACATTGCGGATACAGGACTAAAATATCCTGAAATCAGATTTTCAATGTCACAGTCCCTTTGGTAGTAGATAATAATCAAAGTGGCTTTGTGATGGACTACTACTAGGTCATCTCATAAGGTTCTTGCAACTCTAAAGCATCAATGAATGAAATTGGATAAAATAGTGTGTAGAATTTACAGTTAAACCTAGGTAAAAAAAATATACCGCGATACGATATGATGCCCTGCTCTTTTGAAATGCCTACTACTGCATACACTTATATTCACAAAGACAAGGTGGCTGTATAAAAATGTTATTATATTTACGAGTATATTTTTAGTCCGTGCTCCGCATCGCACTGAATCCGACCCTGGACAAAGTTATCAGAACAAAAAATAGTAGGTACCTACTATGAGCAGAGGATTCTTCACAGATTTCTTTTCAACTTTAAATCGAGCGTTAATTAGTTGGCCCGAGGACTTTGTGCCTTTTTTGCTCGGGCCCAGTGGTTCACGTAATCAATTAAAGTTCTTTTTAATCTCAACTCAACGGTTGCCGAGCGCGGCGGCACACCAACAGCGGCCATTTTAATTCTTTCAAAAGTTTTCTTGTGTAAACTTTTTTTTTGAGTAATTTGTTTACTTATGACTTTAACTACTTTCGCCTTTATTATATACTTAGTAAGTACCTATGTTTTTACGTCTTCGGTCTTACTACCTGATAATCGCTTGCGCGGATCCCAAGACCTGTGTTCCTCGAAACCAACCAAGCCTTTTTATTAGGTAGTCTTATTATTGCATTTTCACAAGTCTCTTGCTATTTTGTTAGCTTTGTGGAAATCTTTGAAGGTAAGATCTGCCTGCTACAAGATTCTGCAAAAGTTATGAAGCACTGAAAAATATATGCCTACCTACAGCATTCATATTTTTAACCGACTTCAAAAAAGTAAAAGGTTGTATCTCTTTGTAATTTTACGGACACAGCTGGTATAAAATAAACTCAAATATATTATTTTTGGTGTTGCTAAGGATGGCAGGCAAAAGATCAGCAGATACAATTAGTCCACATGGATAAAGCCGCGCAACTGCTACTTAGGTACCTACCTATAAATAGTGCTTAAATATTTAACCAAAAATCATAAAATTTATATTTCATTAAAACGCTTGTACAATAGGTACCTTTCCATAATATTTATTTATGAAACCTGACTCAAAATTTAATACAATTTAATTTCAACGATACTCGCTATTTTACGCACCTTCCATAAAGAAACCTTCCTCGGTCTCAAAGCGGCCAGCCATTTGTTGGAAGTTTAAAAACTTCAAAATTGGGAGCTTTCTTGTGTCCGGAGAGCATCGCATTCGTCGCTAATTTCCCACGAGACGTTTGATGGCGGCGTGCCGCAAACTGCCACGATATACAATCCAGCAGCGGTTGGCTTTGCGGATTAATAGCCCTTTTTTATATATACCTAAAATTTATTTCCTAATGGGTTATATTTTCAAAAAGATATCGTTCTACACAGCCACTTAGGAACAAAAATAATGAAATCAAGGGGAGATCAACATCATCTGGGTGCCGGATCTTGCCTTTTAAGGTACCCACTGTCATCTGACGCAGCAGGTGTTTTGTAACAGCTCGCAGGAGCTTGGGCCCTGAAGATTTTAATGAGGCCTCCTGCCTACACCCATCCACTGCAGCGCGAGTGTAACACCCCTAGTGTTACTCTCGTCCATAGGCCACGGTGACCGCTTCCCATCAGGTAGGCCGTGTGCATGTCTGCCACCTATATAAGTGGTAGGTAAGTATATATTATAAAGAATGTACCCGCACACGTACTTACGATAATTTGTTCTGTTCTGTATAGGAAAGGAGAGGGAGTTAAAGCACAGGATAATTAATATTGAGTATAAAAAAAATCATTGGATTATTTCATAATTTTTTGGTATTTTTTTAGAAAAGAATAGCAGTCAACAAATGAACTAAAAGCTAAACGTAGTATGTATTGAGTTCTATAAATAACATACGGGGTTTCCTGTTATATTGTGAGTTACACCTACTGAAATTAATTATAAAAAATCATTTACTTGGTATACAGTCATATTATATTATGTGAATTATTGTTTAGCTTACTTATATATATTATAAAACAAAATAATATTTATACTTCTGTTTTTAAAGAAACCCTAAAAAGTTAACTAAACGTTTTCATCAAACGTCAAAGTGTACGTCATTGTCATGTGTCATGCGGCTGTGGGGTAGCGAGTTTTATTTTTGAAATTGTATTGTTAGTTTTAGGCAGAACCATGAGTGAATTAACAGCAACGAATTTGTTTGAAACGCAAACTATATTTGCCGACCACAAGGACCTAATTCATGATGTCGCCTACGACTTCTACGGGGAGAGAATGGCTACTTGTTCCAGCGACCAATATGTAAAGGTTGGTTATCTTGTTATCAAACAAAACGCGGTAACAACTACCTTTGACCTTAATCTTTATAATAATTAAACACACACGTTGAATATTCACCAGAATATTATTTATTCTGTTAGTAATATTTTCTTAAGAGCACAAACTACTGATAAAGAAATAAGTAAATAGAAGTTCTATACTGCGGTGTATTTATTCATATGGACGCCTAATATTAATCTTGTGGGCAGTCAAATAATAAAAATCCAGTACTTGAGTACATTCTTACATATTGAGTACTTATTTGCTTTTTTTTTAAGGTGCCATCAAAATCATGTTTTTCAGGCACAACACCTAACTTAAAATGTCAAATCTTATCTCAATACAAGTTTTCATCTAATTAATGGAGCAGTTTCTGAGACATTATGTTGTTTTTAGTTGGATTTGTACCTAAATACTAATGTGTAGATCTGTATGTGAAAAAGAAAAAACAATTTGCAATCAATCTTGTTGATATTTCAAGGTATGGGACTCAGATGGCCACGGTGGATGGCGTATAACAGCAAGCTGGAAAGCTCACCATGGATCGGTGTGGAAGGTAACATGGGCCCACCCAGAGTTTGGCCAGGTCATTGCGACATGTTCATTCGATAGAACTGCTGCTATTTGGGAGGAAGTTGGTGAGTCTTGTTTCATAAGTCTTTCTGCTTACCTTACCTAAACTTTTTTTGTCTGAGATTTTAGTAGATATCTCATACTTCAGGGTCTCCACACACTCAAGATAGACTTCAGGGTTGGCAGCGCGTGGGTGACGCCCTTTGTGTTGCACACGTCCGTAGGCCACGGTGACCACTTCCCATCAGGTGGGCGGTGTGCTTGTCTGCCACCTATGTGGTATAAAAAAAATTTAGGCATTTGAGTTAAAGACTGTATGTGTCCCGCGAATTATTTTGTTTAACTGTGATATGTTATTATTTCAAGCAAGGACAAAGCCAATAGCCAAATAGATGAACACCCATGATGTTTGAGAAACACTCCCGAAAACCTTTGATGCAAAGATAAGCATAATCTAAGTCAGTTCCTCTCATTTCTTTTCAATAGGTGATGCAGCAGCTACAGGATCCGAGAAAGGCCTGCGCACGTGGTTGAAAAGGTCAAATCTGGTTGATTCTCGGACTTCTGTCACCGATGTTAAATTTGGGCCCAAGCATTTAGGTCTACTACTTGTCACTTGTTCTGCAGATGGTATCATAAGGTAGGTACTAGAGATTTTTTGCATTTCCTACCATCGGAACCGTTGAGCTGCTCCCCCAGGGGAGACAATGAGATTTTTTTGACACGAAGTCTACCCCGTGCACTCTTAGGAGGGACAATGGAATTTTTTGTAACGATAGCTCCCCCGCGCTGGTGAGATGTTGAGCCTTAAAATTATAATGTTACTTTAGTGTTCAAGTACCCCCTATCAATAACATGCCACTCCACCGGCCATAGCCTAAGCCACTGCCTGCAGCTTCTTCTCGTGCCGCTCCAATGTCTCTCTGATGAGCAGAGATAAATGGAATGGCACTGGTTGAGTATTAGCCAATAAATAAGGGCAGCAGAGGGTCGGAAAGGATTTTTTGAGTTGAATTGTATGGGTTAATTAGATCAACATCTAACAGCATGAGGTTTTTTCCAATCTTTACCTATCCATATTGTGTAGAAAGTTGGTCAGATGGCAGTCGCTCCACGGAAAATATCGAAGTTCAGCCGCATCACAGTTAGACTGGAAAACCAACCCCAACTGAGTTGGGAAAAAGGTTCAGAGAATAATGATTGTGCAGAAAGTTGGTTGTTATACAGAATACCAATCTAATAAGATTCTAATTAGATTTATTTTACTTTCTTAATAATTATGTCAGCTTTATTTGCTATTATTGTTAGTAATAACTATTATGCTACAAATGTAATGCTATACTAAAGCTTGCATAAACACCACTTATTTTTAATGTACTTACCACACTATATTATATATGTTTCAAATTAACTACATACAACCATGTTATAAATTCTTATAAAGCATACCTATTAGCTTTGTGTATAATGTAAGTAACTTATAGTGGAGTCAATTTAATAGGCCACATTTGACAAATTCATCAAAATTCAACATCGCAACCTTGTAACGGCGCGCCGCGGTGGGCATCAAATTATATTATATTTTTCGTTTTGTTAGATTTTTGTTAACCTCTAGGACCTAAGTTACACTCGAGTTGTCACATGCTATGTATATTTATAAATAAAGACCTTTGAATCCTACCTAAAATCAATCTATTAAGGCAAACCTTATCTGTATGTGGATATGCCTTTCACCTTTTAAGAAGAAGATAAGATAATCTAATAATAGGTATTATAATATGCATTCAGATAGTAACCATTTTGTATTATTTTAGGATATATGAAGCGCCTGATGTTATGAACCTAGCTCAATGGACCCTGCAGCACGAAATACCAACCAAAGTTTCGATCAGCTGTCTTTCATGGAACCCTTCTCTGGCCAGGTAAGTGACTATCTTCTGGGCATAAATGCACACTAGCTGGCGTAGTATGTACCCAAGTTTGTCTGGCTTTATTATATTCAAGAGCATTGGACTATTTAGCCACCTAAGTTTTATAAAAAAATTATATACCTATTCGAGAACATTCTAAAGCATTGGTTACTAGACTACACAGATGGATCTACACGCGAAATATCCGTAATAAGAAGCGGAACCCTAGTATTCTAATCCATACTAATATTATAAATGCGAAAGTAACTCTGTCTGTTTGTCTGTTACGCTTTCACGCCTGAACCGCTGAACCGATTTTGATGAAATTTGGTATAGGAGTAGATTAGATTAGATCTCGAGACATAGGCTATGTTTGGTCGCGATAATCGACATCCACGCGGGCGAAGCCGCAGGCAAAAGCTAGCATTAACTAAATGGCCTCAAAATCAGCACAGCTGTTTCAGAGATAAGCCATGACAAACAGACAGAAGCATATGTCTACAACTTGATATATTTTAAGTACCTACCTATTGAAATTTTATAAACACAAGTTGTTTTAACTTTTCTATTAAGATGGAAGTAACAGTATAACAGTTACTTATCAAAATATCAGTCTGGTCTAGAACGGACTACAAAATCGAAACAAACCAATTGGAACTGAACAGGTCTCCCCAAGGGGGCCAAATTAAAAACTATATTATAAACATTATAAATAAATAAATAAAATAAATATTCTACAACATTCTACACAGCGCTCTCTAGACTTAAAGTAAGCATAGTTTAACTAGCTTGTGTTATGGGTTCTAGAATGCTGATAAACATACTTATATACTTTTTTTTGTAAATACATACTCATTATACATAGAAACACCCAGACCAATGCAAATAGACATATTCATGCATACAAATACATAATTATATAACTACACATTTACAGCCAGATTCATTAAGACAAAAGAGTCTAGTAGTTAAATCTCACGATTGCTTGTTTGGCAGAGTGGCGCACCCGCCCATGCTGGCGGTCGGCAGTGACGAGCCAAGCAACGCACTTGCCGCTGCAAACGTACAAACCGACAAGTCCACAGCATGCAACGGCAAAGTCTTCATATACGAGTAAGTACAGTCCATCAAATTGATCTTGACTTGCAAAGTACTCAAAGTTATGTAAAGTCAAGAGCGAATAGGTTGATTCTAGGCAAGCGTGCTCCATCGTCGACCATATCATCACTTACCATCATCATGTGAGATTGTGTTCAAACGCTAGCCTATCGACTATGAAAAAAAAGATATTTGCTTCAAGGCTTGAAATCGTTTTCATAACCTCACTATGAACACGCGTGCGCGGCAGTACGAACGTCATCCTGAGCGCTCTGGCTGATGGTGGGACTCCCCAGTACTGAGCCGTTGGCTTCAGTTACATGCCCTGTATATCGCCATTTGTACCTCTAGCAAAGGGAGCCTCACCGGGGGCCACAGTTTACTTACTTGATTGCTAAGATACTAACATTTAAGATTATAATTGTACTACTAACACCATATGGATTGGAAAAATCTGAAATAAAAGTTATTCTATTCTATTCTATTCTATAACAATGATACAAAACGAACATCTTTCTAAATGAGAGTGCCTGACCATTGCAGGTATAGCGAAAGTTCCCGCCGCTGGACAAGGACAGACTGCCTAGCATCTGTGCAGGAGCCTGTCAACGACATAGCCTTTGCGCCTAATCTCGGCAGGTCGTTCCATCTTCTGGCAGTCGCTACCAAAGATGTTCGAATCATCAAAATAGAACCCATCGCGTAAGTATAGATTAATTAAAAATAAGTACAAGTTTCACATTTGTGAGATTAAGATTATATGGCATGGTTTCACGGGCTGTTGTCCGTAACTCCACGTCATGGCGCGGTTTTTGCGTGTGGGTGGGCGTGTCACTCAATCCACCACTCATGAAATCAGAACTGAATTTTGAACAATATTTTAATTCGCAAATTGACCCGCGGTAGCCTAGTGGGGTAATGGACTGCTGAGATGAGGTCTCGGGTTCGATCCCAGGTTCACCATGGCATACACCAATGACTTTTCGATGCTTTTCGAAGTTATGTGTGTATTTATCGCAGGTTTATAAGTGCCCGGTTAAAGGCAATAGGCTCCACGCTCCACGGAAAATATCGAAGTTCAGCCGCATCACAGTTGGACTGGAAAGCCGACCCCAACTGAGTTAGGAAAAAGGTTCAGAGAATGATGATTGGGGTGGTGTTTTGTCAAAAAAGTCCCGGTTACAGCATGAATCTTGAAACGTAACCTGGCAAGAGATACATCAAATACAGTCCGTATCCCCTATGTGCCTTTAAGCCTCTTGTGTACTAAACCGTACCGAAAGAAATCATGGTTCGCTACGGCTTCCATTTGTGTTTCGTGTGGAGCACTCATTATAGCCCCTGTTCGACAGCGAGTCGGGTAGCGCGGCGGGGGGTGGTGCGGGTGGTGGGGGGGTGCGGTTCAAGGTGGAGGTGCTGGCGGCCTTCGAGGAGCACTCGGCGTGCGTGTGGCGCGTGGCGTGGAACGTCACCGGCACGCTGCTCGCTTCCTCGGGGGACGATGCCACCGTGCGCCTCTGGAAGAGTTAGTACACACACCGCCTTCTTTTTAACCGACTTCAAAAAAGGAGGAGGTTCTCAATTCGTACCCTATTTTTTTTGTATGTATGGTACGCGATAGCGGCGCCAATTATGGATGGATTTTGAATTTTTTTTTGTTTAAAAGAGGCTACTTCTGAGGTGGTCCCATATTCAAGGTATCAGGATCTGATGCTGGGATCTTGGGAAAATCGAGGGGAAATCATCAAATTTACGGCAAAAATTCTGTTTTTGATGCCTTTGTACATAATACTCGTAAACCTCATAAATAGGTACCTACTTTTCTATTTCTATACACTAAAAAGTAAAAAATATTAGTTTTTGAAGTCTGTTTTTTAAATGTAGTTATAATTATTATCATACAAAAATCCCCACGGAACAAGTGGGAACCTACGGTCTTGGGTCTTTGGACGCCGGGTGGTAGATGACCTATAAGACATTACCCTCATAACTATCTCAAAACCTGAGTCTGGGCCTGTGCCAACCGAGGTAGCACAGGCCCGGACTCAGGTTTTGAGATAGTCCCCTCAAGTTTGGGAAACACACAAACACTGCACTTCTTACCTTACACATTACTTTTTATACTTTACAAATCCCCCCTACACGGCCTACACCTAACATACTACACCTAACACACTAAAATAAATATCCCAAAATGTATTTAAACATAACTGTCAGTTGTTTTTTTTTCATCCACCATACAATTATGTTTGAATCAAATTAATAGAATGGATATTCTAGGATATGGATGTTTTGCAACCTCTGGACATTCTGGGATTTGGACATTATGAACCTAAACACTATATTATAATGCCTTCCATACTAAGCTATATATATCATGGTGTTCCAGTGCAGTACCTGAGCCAGTGGAAGTGCGTGGCGGTGTTCAAGAGCGAGCCGCAGGGCGGGGAGTCCCCCCCGCTGGCGCGGCCGCACACCACGTACATGCGCATGGCCGCGCTGGCCAACTCCACGCACATGCCCTTCCACTGACGCCAGCCCTCGCCCCTACCCCTGCCCCAGGAACCACCGCCCTCGGTAAGTATCACTACACATACATACATCTTACACATTAAGGTTAACAATTATGAAAGTTCAAGAAGCGAAAGGAGAATGCCAAGATCGTAGCAACTGGAAAGATGTTGTCTCTGCCTACCCCAATAGGAAAAAAGCGTGATCTGTATGTATGTATTAAGGTTAGATTTACGAGTGGTCGGTTGAGTTTCATCAACGCCTACCTATGCAGTTTCTTGTCCACTGTGTGTAAGTAGTCGTTGACAATATGCATATCCAGCCCCCGTAGACAAATGTCACAGCGTAAATCGATAAGGAATCGAATAGATTAGGTCAACCAATCACATCCAAGCTCGTCGCCGGCATACGATGCGTGCGCCGCGGCAGGATCACGAGCTGGAGCGTGATTGATTGACCTAATCTATTCTCTTTCTTAGCGATTTAGCCTTGTGCCACTTGTCTACGGGCCCTGATTTTGTCCTTCTAGACTACAATGTTGAATTTGAAAAATTTTGAATTCGCAAAATTTTCATTCCCATAACGGTCAATTTGTAAAAAGTTGAATTTCCAATGTTAAAAATTTTGAAATTGGAAAATCTTTAAGTTTTTTTAATATAAGCGCATTCATGGGGCTTAACATTTTGCACATGCAACATTTCGCAATGTTGCATTTGCGAAATGCTGATAGTCGATAAGGCTTTTTGTTCCCAATAGGAGAGGATTCCATGAAGTCCTGCAGTTCATCAGTACGTCTAGTTCTCGATACGTCTAGTTCTCGATAAGCCTAGTTCTTGATACGTCTAGTTCTCGATACGTCTAGTTCTCGATAAGCCTAGTTCTTGATACGTCTAGTTCTCGATACATCTAGTTCTCGATACGTCTAGTTCTCGATACGTCTAGTTCTCGATACATCTAGTTCTCGATACGTCTGGTTCCTCTGAACCATTAACTTGATTTTAGGGTTTCCGACCATCAGGGAGTGTTCATTATAGCCAGGCTATTTTCTTACCAAGTGTATAATTATATCAGTAAGCTTATACTTATGAAATTAAGAATACTTAATAAGATAATGTTCAACTTATATTACTTCAATAAAATACTTGCGTACAACATAACATAACACTCTATTATTTAGCACTTCATGTAAAACTCATTTATAAACAACAAAAATACTATTCCAAAAACGATTGCTTCTCATTTGCGTAACAAACTCCTTTATTCGCTTAATATTAACTAAACACGTTAGCAATTTTGTTCTTAGGCCGCGTACACACCAACGGCTAGTCGCCTAACCATTTGCCGACGAACAATCGATGCGATCCAAAATAAATATGCCAAGTCTCGATATTATATTTGGAGATTGTCGTGAAATTAATAGGGAAATATGCAAAAAATATCTCGTTCTATTAGGTTTTTTTTTCATAAACGCTTGCCATAAGACGCCGTCACATAAGGGCTATGTGACGTCACAAGGACCATAATTTACGCATACTGACGTCACATACCGTCAAACCAATGGCGAGCGTTTCGATAGAATACTAGCTGTTGCCCGCAGCTTCGCCCGCGTGGCATTTTGTTCCCGTCCTCGCTTCCCATGACAACCTATTCCAGGGTTAAATATTGATTGAGTAACAAACAACCAAACATCTAAAGTTTCACATTAGTAGGAAATAGGACAAAAAAATATTGCCTTCCATTTTTAATAATATGCATACTCCCTGTTATACAGTCATTAACATTAATTTAGTGATTTTGGATCGAATCGAATTGATCATCGATTTTTACCGTTAGGCGATTAGTCGCGTGTGCGATCGACTCTGTTACTTCATAGGTGCCGTGCGTCGTAGCCGCTGCAGGTGCGTAGGTTCCTTGGCCATACTCCTGGTCGAGTACCAACCGACCTGCAGCAATAGGGAATTTAGATGTTGATTTCTGTTGGTACCTACTTAGTTTGCGACAACATGAAAATGCCAGGTACACACCAAAAGGCACATTTACCCATCCTAAGACTATTATTTTTTAACCGTGCAATATGTTAGCCTACTCGGTCACCGTTTAGCCACGGACCCTTTTTTTCGTACGGAAATCCCCTCGTATACAACCCCCCATCGGCCATTGGGGGTATTATGTCGGAATCGAACCGACTAAAAACGCACGCCGTCTCAGGTCTCAATTACCGGGGGTGTAAGGTTACCCAATAGGCATATCCCTCGCACCCCAGCTGACCCCGGGCCATCTTCAGATTTAAAGTGCCCCCTCGAAAGGAGGGGTGAGGTGAGCATCGCGCCGCCTCACCGACGGATGTAAGCTGACAAGCAATCGTCTGCTCCCCGCGAGGGACACGTGGAGAGCCTCGAAGCGCCCTCTAGAGGGCTACTTCCTCCTTGACCGGCATTTGCCGTGACAGCAGCGTCTCCCCTGGCGAGTGATAGGCGCGCTACGGGCCCCGTCCCTCACTTGTTTTCGATTGATATGTCTCTAGAGAGCCTTCTACTGGTGTGTACCGGGCATAATAAGTGAAGTAAAACGTACCGGCATTGCTCTCTCGCTCTTGCATTGGCTGTTTGATGACGAATGTGGACTGACGATGTTACTACAAAAGAAATGAAAGGAATTTTGTTACTATTTTTGATGTAAGATGGCGCTATAGAGGATGTATAGCTCTATCCCTCTTTCTCGCTCGGAACGCGGACGTTTTAACACTGCATAGAAAACAGAATGTAATGTAGGTAATAAAATATTTATATTATTTTAGGTTATTTAAATACGATTAATTAAGTTTTGCCCGCGTAATGGATGTTGGTCATCGCTGCTAAACATAGCGTATTTCCTTTCTCAAGATCTAATCTATCTTGGCGATTTAGGCGTGAAAGTGTAACAGACTGACTGACAGATAGACAGACTGGTTGACTAACTGACAGATAACATTGGTATGGATAGGTGTCTAAATCGCTTCTTATCACTGCTCACCCTAAAGACGCCCGCTTGATGGTAGTGGCGTTGCTCTGCAGCAGGATCCGCGGCGGCGGCGTCGCCAGTCCCCCGCTCGCGCGCCAACTGTGCACATACAATGGGTTTTTAACCGACTTTATACAGAGGAAGTTCTGTTGTTCGTCTGTATCTAATATTTTACATTGTGTTATCGACTATTAGCGTAACGGTGGATCGACACTTCGCTATTCCGACGCCTAAACGCCACAATTCGTCATATAAGAGCGACTAGGCGATAATTCGTGCGAATAAAGCAAATATACACGAATAAGCCTTCCCCATTTCGATTTATACACTTGAATAAAGGCGAATAGCGAATAACGAAGTGTGGTTCCACCATAAAATAAATACTCACCTCGGTATACCATCGCCTCCCTTCCTATAAAACTCCGCTCGCTTATCGCCCATCCTATTCGGACAACTATTCAACCTCAGTGGCCTCTCCTCTTCAAGCGAAACCTTCCGAACGAACGGCATCCTAATATTTTTACTCCTCATTTTCTCGTTCACATCAGTACTGGAATGTTCTTCTATACTTGGCAGGCGGGGGTCCAGACCGCAGTCCCCGTTATCATACACTTTATACACGGGCTTCTTCATGATATACATACTACTCAAAGGTCTGGTAACAGTCCTAGGGCTCTGCAACTGACACTTCTTAATCCTATCCGACACTGGGATTTTGGGAGCTATTTTCGACGGCTCCTGAGTTATGGTCCGACTGGCAAGGTTCAGCTTTGGTTGTTGGAGACATGTGGATATGCGGATTTTTGGTGCGGGGGGCGTGTATTTGATTTGAGATGGTGGTATTGAAGCTTTGCTGGTTGAAGCGTTAGTGTCTATGTCATATTTCGGCCGGTATTCAGGAGGTGATATCGGACGAGGCTCTTGCGCGTTCGAAGACCATAGTAGGTCGGTGCCGGAGACGGATTGCAGCTGTTGTAAGTGCGTCTTAATGTTGTAGACGCCTGCGATGGCGCCGAATGGCTCGGCTTTTATTTGGGCTACGACGTCCATGACGGACATTTGACAGAGTTCGGAAATCTGTCGGTACACCTGGAATCGAAATTGTAGCATTTTAGGTCAAATGCCGCCTGACACAGTGCAATCAATTTCACCAAGAACTGAGCTGCAGTCCGACTGGGGTAGTACCTCCGCCCTACAGAACATAACATATATATATAACATAAACTCACGCCTATATCCCCGAAGGGGTAGGCAGAGGTGCTAGCCTCTACAGAACAACGCCCCATAAAAGCGGTTCAGTGCCTCTTTTATTTGCCTCACCATAAAGACTTGGAATTCTTTACCAGCGCATGTTTCCTTCCTCATAAAGTCCCGGGGATTTTAAGCGGGGCGTGAAAAAGCACCTGATGAGGCCGTCAAGCTGAGGGCCGCCACTGTAGCGCTATCGGTGTATATAGTGGAGACCCCGGTCCTGAGACTTTACCTTTAGCTTACCATCAGGCGAGGTCATTTTGACGTGTCCTATATCTATTTAAAAAAAACAGTCCGCATTTTGGCAACTGATGTTTCATTACCAACTTGTAAATTAATTAAAAGTAAAATTAAATATAGTCATTCCACTCCTTATTTTTGCGTTTGACAGCAGTTTTAGAATGTAACTATTGCATTAATCGTACAAGTAAACTTGGAAATGCGTGACTAAGAAATTATATAAACTGGCGTATCATATGTATCTACCCTATTTATAACTCATTACCAAAATTAAAATGCTTTATTTGTTTCGGTTGATTTAATTTTTACGATTATTTGCTCACTCAATGAAAACGGCTACACTCTACCATATCTAGTGTTGGGATCGAATGAAATCGCTGCAAATTACGAATCCAAAATAATCGTTCACACTTACTTACATTTACGTCAACATAAAAGTTGTTGTAACATATAAGCTTATTACCTATATTATGTATTATGGATTCTTGTACGTGTTTTCAATGGCTAATCATCTCATCAAAATATTGAAGTGTAGGGATTAAAAGGTTTCATCATATTATAAGTACGAAAAGCACTGAGCCCACTCGTCTTCGACGGCATTTTAAAACGCAGCCACAGCTTCCTCGGCATTCATAAAACGTTTATCTCGGTGTTTTCTTTCTTTTCGGAAAAAAATAAAAATCGCAAGGTGTGAGGTCAGGGCTATACGGCGGGTGACCCAGTAATTCAGCAAAGAGTTTTTACCATGACAAAAGAAATGAGCCTAAACTCGATAGGCTTATCTTATTGGCGTAAACCCATAACAGGTAATCGGTATGAACAGCCTATAAATGTCGCCGAATAATTAATGCATTGTACACGAATAAAGAATGTTTATTACAAAACATAAAATTTTGTTAGAAGATCAAATAATAGTCATTTTTTATTATTATCATCATTCTCTGAACCTTTTTCCCAACTCAGTTGGGGTCGGCTTTCCAGTCTAACTGTGATGCGGCTGAACTTCGATATTTTACGTGGAGCGACTGCCATCTGACCTCCACAACCAATGGCGATATCGAAGTTCCAAGTTAGACTGGTTGGACTTTTGAGGGCTCCAACTACCCGTAACGACTGCCATAGATGTTTGTATGGCAACCGGGACCGACGGCTTAACGTGCTCTCCGAGGCACTAATAAACCTGCGATAAATACACACATAACTTCGAAAAGCATCGAAAAGTCATTGGTGTGTGCCATAGTGAACCTGGGATCGAACCCGAGACCTCGTCTCAACAGTCCATTACCCAAACCACTAGGCTACATTATTTATTATTATCATGATAATAAAAATAAAACTATTTTTAACAGATTTTATTGCGAATTATTTTAGTCAGTTGCACATCTGGCACTCAAAAGAAGTATATAAAAAAATATAAAACATCGAGCAGAAATAAAATATCGAAGTTTGAAATCGATTGCAACTTCTTCAGAGATAATGTCGATTATTGTTTGAAATCGGTCAGGTTACGCATTTGGACATAACTATTTGACAGAAAATTGAAATGTCAAACGCAAAGATAAGGAGTGGATTGACTATAGGTATACGTTACATATGCTCATGTTACGTGAAATAAATTAAATTTAATGTTACAAGGTCATAACTAATCATCAGAGAAAATTAGACTTTAAGTACTTAGTCAAAAATAAAGTCGACTTTTGTCTGGTTTATAAATGTTTCATAAACATAATTGATACTACACAAAACTTGGGGGTACGCAAGACCTCGTCACGAGTTCTACTGTTCTATTGACGGTTAAGACCTACCTCCCTGTTGGTGGTGGTCTCTACGACTCCGAAGGGGTGTGTTTTCATCCTCATGCCGGGTCTCTTGAGCCAGCGGTGGCGGGACGCCTCCTCGATCTTCATCCTCAAGTCCACGTTGGGCTCCAATAGGTGTTGGATAAACCCCTTGCACTCTGGTGGATTGCATAAAAGAATTGGCTATCAAAATGTCGCTTTATATTTTAAAAAATTCCTATAACCGTAACTACTACATAATGCACTCTTTAAGTGTTCGTCCATTGCTCGTAACTGAAACTACTACTCGTTCGCGCTAAATTTGCCGCTGTCAACTGTCACACGTTTAGCGTTGTCTCACTCACTCAGTTGTAGTTCCAGTGAGACAACGCTATACCGACGTCATTTGACAGCGGCTAAGTTAGCGCGAACGGGTAGTAAGGTAGGTTAATGGTTTTACACAATCAACGTGAACCCACTCCAATGGTAGGGTTACTATGAAAAAGCTCAACCAAGATTATGGAGGTAGGACACGACGGTATCACCCGTCCCAAATGAGCTGTCGGACTGGGGAAGTACCTCCGCCCTACAGAACACCTCGGCCATAATAACCATCATGTTGTGTTCCCAGCGGTAAGTAGGGTAGCCAGAGCTCACTGTACCCCTCCTTCCCCCACTCCTTCCTAGCCTCCCCATCCTTTCATACCCTCGCATTTGCCCTTCAGGGTCGGCAGCGCGTGGGTGATGCAGGTGTTGGTGTTGCAGACGTCCATAGGCGATGTTGACCGCTTCCCATCAGGTGGACCGTGTGCTTGTCTACCACCTACGTGGTATAAAAAAAGAGCATTATTGAAAATTTGATCGCGGGAACGGTATCATTATTTCCCACAGGTATAGCCGCGTGCAACAGCTAGTGTAATACAATGAGGGGTGCTTTTCTGTTGCAGGTGTAAAGTGTTCGGGCTGCTAGGAGCTATGGACGACAACTTCCAAACGTGTTCAAATGCTGCAGAGTCTTTTCTGAGAGGTTCACGCATTGTGCGCTAATATTGTACATTGTAAAAGCATTATCTGAAAGTTTGATCGCGATTTAATATTTTTGTAGCCCGATTATAAGTAAATTAAAATTATCACTTCAATTTCCAGGCGTAAAAATAATATCTAAGTAAACGGAATTTAAATACCTATTTACTAGTCACCGTCAAAATCGGCCCGGTTATTTCGGAGATAAACCGGAACAGATAGGTTTAAAACAAAAATTACAAGTAGGTACCGTAAATTCACTCATATGCATATATTCATCTTAAATACTACAATGACACACTTCTATTTTATTTATTTTTTTAGATGGTAAAGACATAAATAATTAAAATATATAATATAATTAATAAAAATATTGGACATTTTGGGAATGTAACACGCGGACGACTATAAAAAACACTTTCAGATCATAGCTTATGTGAGGTTTAAAGTATGTATTGTATTGTATAACTGGTTGATCTATTGAATAATGAATAAATATATTTTTTGATTGCTGCTCATATTTTCGATTATATTACAAATTTTATTAGTATCGTATGCTTAAGAAATATTTCTCATCACCTGTATAAACGACGAGCTTATTGCCCAGGATCACTAATGGTGGAACCATACTTCGCTATTTGCCTTTATTCACGTGTATAAATCCAAGTGGGGGAGGGCTTATTCGCATATATTTGCCTTATTCGCCTTAGTCACTCTTCTATGACGAATTGTGAAGGGTTTAGTCATCTATAAGAATTCCCTCGAATACATAAGCGAATAGCGAAGTGTGGTTCCACCATATGGATCAATGCACACTGAAAGTGTAGCGGCTGGGTTGTTACAAGAAAGGTTCGAACAGCCTTTATGTGACTAGGAACTTTAACTTACGTATGATTCAAAATTGTTTTTTTTTTAATACAACTTAGGTGTTAGACAAGCACACGGCCCACCTGATGGAAAGCGGTCACCGTGGCCTATGGACGTGTGCAACATCAGAGGAGTCACAATCTGGGGGGAGTTTGGGAGTGCGTGGTTAAGAGTGTTTGTGCTGACAACGCAAGAAACTTTCTCCCTCCCCGCTGACAGTACAGAGTCCCTCCAGTGAGCTCTGGCTACCCTACTTACCGGTGGGAACACAACACGATGGTTATTATGGCCGCGGTGTTCTGTAGGGCGGCGCGACCCCAGTCGGACTGCTCAGTTCGGACGGGAGACACCATCGTGTCCTACCTTCTAAGAAATATTTAGCCTTCAAAAGGCACTGGTGGCGGCCACTGCTCTACTGGCCTATTGATCCTGTGTGAGTGTGTGAGGGAGGTGTTTTTTTTTTATACCACTACATGTCTGCCACCTAAGATAAGCGCACAGCCCACCTGATGGGAAGCGCTCACCGTGGTCTATGGACGTGTGCAACACCAGGGGCGTCACACTCGCGCTGCCGACCCTGTAAAAACCTAATTCTTGAAGAACCCCATATTGTAGACGCTACGTTACCGGTAGAGTGTGCGGCAAGTGCGGCGCGTTGTTTGCGCGTGAAGCCGCGCGTGATGGCGGCGCGCAGGAGAGGTCGCGAGCGCCCCTCCGCCTCCGCCGCGGCCCCGCCACCTCCACCTCCGCTACCGCCCGTGAACGGCAGCCCGCCCGTCACCATACCGTACACGATCACACCTCTGCAACAACAGTGAACAAAGAACCGGTTAGTTTGGCCCTGAACGATATGTCAAACGACGGAAACAGTACTGTTATGTCCACTCCGAATTTTGTCCACCTATAAACTCCACTATTCGATCCATCTAAAATAGCGAAATAGACATAATTTTGGTCGAGTGGATCCAATGCCAATACGACAAAACAAAAATTATTTCATCTTGCAGGAGTTTTTCAAAAATCTTCATCCAGAACTTTGTATTTTTTAGACTAGCTAGTGAGGGACTAGTAGTTACGCCCTCAAATGTGAAAAGAATGACTGCAATATAACTTAAGTTGTTTTGAAAGTAAATGTCGTACATGCTCCAAAGGTCTACTTCGGGTCCATAGCGCCGTCCGTCGACGAACAGTTCAGGCGCTGCATACTCCAGAGAGCCGCAAGGAGTCCGCAGAGACGCTCCTGAGCTCCACATATTCGATAAACCAAAATCTGAATGAAAGAAAACAGTTATTTTTAATATTCAGTCAATAAAATAGTCACTTTACTCAATGCTCACAAGTCGTCTGGACGCATACCTATAGTCTATTATGACTTGCCCCTTTCCGCACTACCTACCTCGGTATCGAATGACTGTTACCTATTAAGGCATGTTGCTACAAAATATTAACTGGATTATAGCCATTATAAGGTTTAAAGATTAAAAACATGTTAATAACTAACCTACTATTTTGATGAACTGTTTCGTAGCGTCCAACATGATGTTTTCCATTTTCAAGTCACTGGAATTTCAAGAAGAATTATATGGATTATGTTAATCTTCATATTACATACGAGTACATATTTGTAGGTATGTAGATACTAATGGCTTTTCTCTCTGGGGTAGGCAGAGACCACAAATCGTTCTCTGCTTCTGTTCAGTGAACAAGTTAGGTACTCCTGGTAGGCGTGTTCCGCCGTAATTATTATAAAATTTTAAAAAAAAGTCACAAGTCAAGCAGCTGTGTCTGCTGAACCGATTTTGATGCAGTTTTTTCTGTTGGAAGTGGAAAGGTCTTGGTCAGAATAAATATCTCATGCATGTTTGATTACAATCGGTGGAGTAGAACTGGAGATTATCCAGCCTCCAACCCCGCCTAAACTCCTTAACCCCTCGAGGGTCAGCAGCGCTAATATAACACCTCTGATATTGCACACGTCAATAGGCCACAGTGACCGCTTCCCATCAGGCGAGGCCGTGTGCTTGTCTACGTAGGCATATCTAAAGGGAGGCCGCACCCGGCCACTCTGTGGGGACATTCTGTGGACGTGTGGACACTCTGTGGGTGTGCCGGTGGGCCAGGCCCACGCCAGAATGTCCCAGTGCCCACATCAGGATGTTGGTTTATCGATTCAAAATACTAGGGTGTTTAGGTGGTCACCTAAACAGCTTTACAAAAAATTACATCTGGGGTCACGGCAGTGTTCCCGCCGAGATACAGCAGACAGGGAATGCCTTTTCTCGAAGCGTTTGTTAGAGAGTCTAAATGTTCGGGATATGATGTCAATAGAGTACTTATTAAACATACCAAGCTGAGAATATTCTGCTTTATAATTTTTTATTTAGCTGGGGTGTGAGGAAAATGCCTATTATTGGCCTACCCGTGAAAAATAACTCTGGATACGCCAATGTTTGTCTGCCACCTAAGTCTGCCAAATAAACGCGCAAAACCAAGGTGGTTGCGGGCATGCTAGTGAGTGTGCTAGTGAGTGTGCTGTGTGCTGTGTGCTGTGTGCTAGTACCGGTGCACGACGCCGCGCGCGTGCATGTGGCGCACGGCGGACACGAGCTGCGCGGCGAGCGAGCGCGCGCGCGCCTCGGGCAGCCCCCGCGCCGCGCCGCGCGCGCCCAGCACGTGCGCGCACAGGTCGCCGCCGCCCGCCGCCTCCATCACCACGTACAGCCGCGGCCCGTGCTGCACACACACCACACCACGCAATACAATACATAACAGAAGGTACAAAAAACCCGACTGCTTAAAAAACTAAAAAGAAAAAAAAACAAGCACTTAGATGTCCTTTGGTCTAGAAACAAACAACAACTTAACAGTCGGAATCCATTAAAAAATTAGATTGGCTGTCGAATAATCACCTATGTCACCTATCTAAGAACACTTGGGTTACCGAGACGAATCTAACAATACCTATATTAATTAAAGAAATCCGTCCAGTAGTTTGGAAGATATGAGGTAATAAAGAATCTTACAAACATCCATACATACAAGATATGCGCGAAAAACATAACCCTTCTTGGCAGTCAGGTAAAAAGGGGTACAGTTTCCATTGTGTACCTACAAGAGTACTACCCGTTCGCCATAAGTTTGCCGCTGTCAACTACCACGCGTTTAGCGTTGTCTCACTCACTCAGTTCTAGCTAGTTCCAGTGAGAAAACGGGGCTATCTCCGGTTTCCCGACTCCTCTCGGTGTCTCTTCCCTAACATCTCCTCGTATGTGTACCTATCGCCTGTCGTGTGTAACAATGCCAACCATGACATTTCTAATTTACTCACACATTATGTATGTAGATACACGACCAATGTGTGTAATTACAATACAAGGCCATTGTTTCATACAGTTTTTCGAGAATTTCCGGGGTATGACGAAATTTTTCAATCAAAAAACATAATATTTCGTTCATTCCAGTCGTTGAAGTTCCAAAGCAATCCCCTGTGGTGAATAAATGCAGTCTTAAAGAGCTAACCATCATAGTTTCGTAGAGCGCCGCGATGCAAGGGTGCCTCAACTTCGCCATCACCCTCGGCTCGCGGTGCAGGTTCCGACGAGCGTACTCCTCCTTGATACATGTCAGGTCTATGATCTTAATGGCCACCTTGAACAGACAACTGTCCTTCAACAAGTGATACCTAAGTACCTACATTATTATATAGAATGACCTACTCATTCTTCAGTAACTAAACGACTCAGGGGCAAAACTCGCTACTTTTTTTTAAACAAGTATCTACCTACTTACGTACATATCCTGGAGCTGTGTTGTGTAGCATCTCGATTAGGCAGGTTATGTGAAACCCCATAAAAATCTTCAGGAGCCAAATCAACCTAGCCCCCTCCCTTCCCTTCAGGGTAGGCAACGCGTGTGTGACACCTTTAGTGTTTCACACGTCCATAGGCCACGGTTACCGCTTCCCATCAGGTGGGCCGTGTGCTTATCTGACACCTACATAGTATAAAAAAACCTGCGAGCCGGTACACCTGCTAACTACCGGACGTAACTTTTCTTTCAAGTTTGGGAGCTCAGACGGCAGCCGAAGGTAAGCTAGGTCAAGAAGCGTAAAGAGTGTGGACCCTTTTTTCCGACTGCAACCCGCGCCGTAATAGCGCCATCTCGGGTCTAAATTACCCAATCAGGCATATCTCTTGTTCCCAGTTGACATTTGGCCACCTTGGACTTTTTAAGATGTGGCCCGTTAAACCCTGGAGTTGGCCGGTAAGGTGACAGGAGGCGGCTGTCCTGTCACACCCACGCAAGTCTCTTCTAGTGGGAGGCGCTACGTCTCCGTTGCCCAGGATGCACTGCGTGGAGACTACACACCCCAAATAATGGATCCTGCATGGGCTTTGGGTGAAACCAGGATTAGCCCTCAGATATTGATGTTGACACCATATTTTACAACATTTATGTATAAGACACGATTCGACGTAGGTACTTAAAAGTTATGATCGAAATTGGCATGAATAGAAAATCTTACTCCGAATAAAGCCATATCGACAAAGGTCGACGACCTTTTAACCTAATATTATGTAACCGTCAGCTGACCTTGAAGTACGGGGTCAATGAATTGTAGCGATGCATCGACACTCCCATAACGTGTTTTGTTTACGACAAAATAATATCACAAACAATAGGTAGGTACTGTGATATTCTACTATGCGATTCAAGTAAGAAGATAATCGCGTTGACACCAACTTCATTCCGTACTCGTCAAAATTGTACAGCTAGCAACAAAATTTTCACGGCGCGTCGGATAGGTTCATACCTGTAATGGTAACAACGACTTAATTTTTATTTTCTTTTCTTAAATACGTAACATATTTTCTTAGTAATCGTTTATAATAATAGTTCATAATTGATTGGTGTCATAGTGTGCCGCTAGCTACGCTTCCAAAGCTATTGATATATATTTCCGATTTTTCTCCATTTTGTTGCGTCCTTGTTGACTTTTGTTGTTACATTGTGTTTGTTATAGACTTTTGTTATTGTTTTGATAAGTTTATTTTGTTAGGTACAGTTAAATTTGCTTAAAATGAGTAGGGAAGGCACAGTGGTACATTTACGAGCACGTGAAATTGTTCGTGCGGCTCCGATAACAGTGCAAACGATGAAATAAGCAGCATCGAAGTGTTACCGCCCGATTAAAAATAAATATATATAAAAAAGAACCGATAGTTTATTTCGTAATTATCATTGTATGTACTTATCTCAGATGGAATAGTGATGTAAAAAAATGTATTTGCTGACCTTACTTTATGCAATGAAGTAAGCAACGGGAATCAAAATGTCATTCTGACAGTTATCAACTTACGTGAATCGCATAGTACACAGCGCTATCTAGATTCTAAACCCAAAGAAAGCTAGCTTGTGTTATGGGTTCTAGAATGCGTTTCTAAATACATAGAAAAGAAATATCCAAACCAATGCAAATATTCATATTACACAAATATTTGCACTCAGCGGGAATCGAACCCGCGACTTTTGACTTAGCAGTCGAACGCTCTAGCTAGCGCTACGTCACAGTGGTCATTATTTTACTCGATTAGAGTTAACGGTGCAAATAACAAAATAGATAGATACTACGACTAATGTAAGTAAGCACCTAAATGTATTTAGTTTATAAATTATTGTGTGACACATCTATGAAACGCCATGACAAAGGAAAACACATAATACCTACATATATAATTATGTGGTAAATAGGTACTATTTTACTGACACTCAGCACTTCAGCTAGGTCACGCTGGGCTTGTCAAAATGCAAATTTCAAACAAACTATATTTGAATCGATGACAACAATCGATTATTGTTGGCAGGTTTATACAATAAAGCAAAATCAATACCTATCTACCAACTAAACAGTTTTAAAAATATCTTATCATTTAAAAGTCGTACCAATGAGCTATTTATGTATAGTCATATAAAAAAATGAGATAATTATTATCATTGTACCACTAACTAATAATGCAATACAAACAAATTAAAACTGATACATATCTAAGTAGGTATAGGTACACATTGGGATGTGTTATCTCTAGAGAATCCTTTATGAGAAACTTCAGTCAAGTTATTTATACCGTCTAAGTTTATACCATTAAAAATATTAAAATATTAACTCAAAATGTACCACACACAGTATAGATGGGTACAATGTACCCACAACAGAGTATCGAAATAAACAGTATCAATGTTACCTTTTTTCCTATAATCCTGTGAGTAGCCTCCTCCACCCTGGCGAAGTGTCCCTTCCCTAGCACTTTGCCCGTCATCAGATAGTTCCCAACACTATATACTTGTCCCTTATTCCTGGTCATGTTGGCAGTCTTCATACTATTATTTTTACTCACTAATTTCGTATCATAATTATATTATTTCAAACGCGAAAATAATGCATTTATACTAAGAATACAAATATCACGTTTTCTCACACGATTATTGTCGTATTTACTTGTAAACGTCATAATAAATATTTGGGTACCATCTCTTTTGTTTGATCTTCGAAATTGGAACTGTTTAGTGACAGACGTGACATTTGATTGGACTATTTTTAACGGCTACATCCAACTGCCAGTAACTCTCGCTCTGTCGAACGGTGCCATCAAATAGTTTTCTATATAGAGCAGTAGAGCAGCAGAATGCTTCGCTAGTAGTAGGTTCGGTTACCACGTTACCATATCGTGACTTGTAATTATTAGCGAAAGAAAATTGTACCTCCAACAAGGTGTATCGGAGGCCATACCGGTCAAGACAACCCAATCTGGACCGGTACACCTACTGACTGAAGGACGAGCCTTTAGCTAGACTTAGTACCTACTATTAAGACGTGTCCTAGCTTAGTTGTTGTTCAAAGCTGTATTCCAATTTAAAAGATTGGTGGCGGGTTCGAATCCCGTCCTGGACATTCTCTTTTTCCGATCATAATCTATAGGAAAAGTTAGCACAATAGTTGCTTCAAAAATTTATTGAATTACTATATTAGCACCGATTACCTAATAGTGCTAAAAGTTGGTAGTTTTAGTTCGATATTGCTATATAGAGGCTTTAAAATAAAGATGCGTTAAAATGCGTATAAATATATTTTTACATTTTTTAACAATTAGCGATGAATGTAGATATAGGTATATTTTTTTTATTAGTGATAGGTAGTAGATATATATTTTATTCATAATTATTAAAGTAGGTACCTACCTACAATGCGTTATGTGGCTCTATGCTTGACTCGGCGAGAGCTCAATGTTTTGTTACAAGTGAACGTCGAAGACTCTCATAACTAAAGCGAGTTTGCAGGATCTATCATTATTCAGCTAATCTGTTTTATGTTTTACGATACGTAATTAACGTTTTAATAGAAAGAGTTGCTTAAAAATAACTTCAATTAAAATTGAAATGTAAAAATAATGTATGTATGTAAAAAAATATATTATTTGATGATTCACAAAAACCTTATTTACGTATAAATACCTATAGGTATTTACATCTATAAAAAGCAAATACCAACGGATCACAATATTGCTGACAGTGTATCTACATGACTGGTACAAAGAACCGATATGTCAGGATTCGACTATCTACGACGAATTACCGACCAATCCATAGGACCTACGAATTAATATTAGCGTCCGAGCGACATGTAAATAAAAATTGAACATACAAAATATATTACATATATATTTTATTATGATGTAGAAACGTTGGTACAGGTATAGTATATATAGGCACGTTGATATTTACTACATTTTTTAATATGACCTGATTTCAAATGTACCCAAATCTAGTTAGCAAAAATGGTGCCAGAATTTGTCCAAATTACTCTGGTCCCTTGATAACGGTAAAAATATTTATCGCCGGTATTGTAGCTTTTAGTTACTGAATAGTCACTAGGGCTGTGCTTTGTCTCTGCGGTCTCAGCTAAAACTGGTGCACCGGCTTTTTTTAGTGAATCTATTAGACCTGACACCACCGGATTAATTGTTTTAAAAACAAATGCATTACCAATTAAAACGGCTTCATAAAATGCTTCCGTGACAATGAAAGTGCTAGAATGAACACATAAATATGGTCTATCCGCAGGAGCAGGTTCACCGATACAGACATAATCTTTGCCGACATTCACAAAACTGAATGAGTAAATGTCAATTTTTCGGAGAATATCTTTCATTTCACGATAAATGCAATGATCTGATTGGTCTGCAGCAATCTTGTTTAACGAACTAACTAGGATATTATAACGATCTTGTATGTCAAGTTTGAGCCATGCTCGCTGGAGTTCAGTTACCTCTTTCTTTAACGAAAATTCAGTTGAAGTATAAAAAAATGGTAAATAGGAAAAAATTGCTTCGGTTATTTTTGGTGGACCTCTAAAATCAGCAAAGCCGTTCACCCACACCACTTGTGATGGTATGCTATGAGTTATTTCGTTGATTTCTGCAGTGTTGTTCGCCCACAACGATAAGTAGTGTGGTTGGTATTGATTCAATAGCGATATTAACTCCTTTATCGTTCTGTATGATTCAACTGCTACTTCGGTAGGCTTCGGGTTCAAGTTACCCACGGAATCGATAAGGAATTTTCGACCATCTTGCTCCACGGGTGTCGAAATGCCAGTAGTTCTCACTTCGCTTTGCTTGCTCGAGTTACACTTCCATTTAAGAACGTCATTAAACTGCGGATATACACTTTCTTGTACCAAGATTCTGCGTAAACTCCACGGCACCTGCAGAGTTCAGGATCATGTTTTATCTAGGCTATCTATTGTTTGGATCAAATCTAGTAGTTGAAATTTGACCCCCTTTCAGTTGTCTGATTGGTCTGATATTTGCCAGAAAGAAGTCTTTAGTTCTGATGACAATACTATTTAAAACCGTTTAACTTAAAAATATTTTTTCACAATTTATTTACAGTGAAAGAAAAGATTTTTTTTATACCACGTAGGTGGCAGACAAGCACACGGCCCACCTGATGGGAAGCAGTCACCGTGGCCTATGGACGTGTGCAACACGAAAGGTGTCACACACGCGCTGCCTACCCTGAAGGGAAGGGGGGAGGGCTAGGAAGGGGTGGGGAAGCTAAGAAGGGTTGGGGGGAGGAGGGGTACAGTGAGCTCTGATGATGGTTATAATGGCCGTGGTGTTCTGTAGGGCGGAGGTACTACCCCAGTCGGACAGCTCATTTCAGACGGGAGATACCGTCGTGTCCTACCTCCTGTAAGGTTTGCTTGTCTCTAACATTTTTGGGAAGCATACCTGTTTGGATGAAGTGAGAAATACGTCAACAGCAGAATCTACATCTGAACATTCAGATATGACGCCGACGGAACCAAACTCTTCCTTGTGATCTGAAAAGAAATCAATAAAAGTTATACATCATTCAACCATTCATAGGCCTAAAAATACTAACTGGGCCTCGATTCTGCTAAAGACAAACCACTGATTTACCACTGACACTACAAAAAATGCCATTCAATTGTAGACTATATTGTTATGAGGTTAAAGTCTAAAGTCAAATGATATTTTGTAGAGCGAATGAAAAAGTTAGACGAGTTCTTTTCATTTGATTTTAGACTTTAACTGTATAAGGGTAAAGTCTACAATTAAATAGCATTTTTAGAGTGTCAGTGGTATATCAGTGGTTTGTATTTAGCAGAATCGAGGCCCTGTTCTGTCGGTCGTAACACGCTCGCCCACTATTAGGGGCTGTCTCCACGGGCCAGAGAATCGCGACAAGTCCGCGCTTTTATCAAAGTCAAAGTCAAAGTCAAAGTCATAAATAATTTATTCTGTATAGACCATTTTAAGCGGCACTTACAAAACGTCAAAATTATAAATATTTAAAATACAAGCAAATAGACCACCGCGGCACCGGTTCGAAACGCGGCCCAGACCTGAGAAGACTCCGGCAAGAAACTCAGCGGGCTGTACGTCGGAGAATCTTCACGAACGAGCGATAATTTCGCCACGTATCGTTGCGAGTCATAACGGAATCGCCGTGGACACGCTGCGATTCCGTTATGACTCGCAACGACGCAGCGTGTCCGCGGCGATTCCGTTACGAGTCGCCGCGGACACGCGTAATGACGCTTCACGCGCTCGTTGCCACTCGTCGCATCGCCGCGATAATATTGCCGTGTGGAGACGGCTCCATAGAGAGAGTATAGAAATACGTTGCACAACGATAATATCACCGCGATTCTCTCGCCCGTGGAGACAGCCCCTTAGGTTCTCACGAGCAATTGTAAAGTGGCTGTGTCTGTACATTGGAGATATTTAAAAAATGTGTTATGTTATGTATATGAACGATTCTGAACACGAAATTTTTTTTTTTTTGGAATTCTTGTCTGTTTGTGTGCGATGGGCGTTACAACTACTGAACGGATTTTGATGCGGAATTTATTTTATTATTATTACTTTTAGGCATGATTGATCAAAATCGGTTGAGTAGAATCGTAGATTATAGTCAAAAAACGTGAAAAACGACATCCACGCGCAAAAAAAAATATCTACATAATAATATCTATGTGTATGTGAATTTTGAACAACTATTAAACAAAATCACTAACCATTATCTAACATTTCTTCGTCAAAGTAGGACATTAGAATGCTTGTTATGCTGAAAATAATAATAGCTTGTATATTCAGTAACATTGATTAGAATTAAATACAAATATTTCATAGGTTGTTTGGGGCTTTACGGAGATCTGCGAGGTCCATGCCAGCCTCACCTATCATTTACGTATTTATTCTTAACTAGCTGTTGAATTTCAAATTCCGTTTCAAATTCCTTGTTTCGTGCGGAAGTTCCTTCGGATACCACCCCCATCAGCCATCAAGAGTGGTTAAGTATATCTCAAGTCTTCAGTTGTAAGATTGCTTACAGCATATCCTGCGCTCCCCATTTGACCCTGGGCCATCTACGGTTTTATGATGGCCCCCTCGACCCCCCGAAAGGGGTGTGGGGGAGCATCGCGCTACTTCACCGACGGTGGGAAAAAGGGTGATAGGCGGCCATCCTGTGTCATCCAACCATCGGCGTGTGGACAAAAATTTTTTTATTCACATTTTTGGGATCGGTGTTGGTGTAGTAACACCCCCTGCCATTTATTTTTTTTATATTTTCTATGTACAGAATTTTCACTTCTTATATAAATTATGTGTCTACTTGTTTCTATTATATATACTCAAGTGTGTACTTACCCTGATTCATAACATAGTTTTGTGAAAAGGTGACATATCCCCAAAGTCTCTTTACTAGACCATATAGAAAGACCATGTTCGAAATCCGTTACTCTTTTGCCAATTAATCCAAAGCGAAGTATTGGTGTGTCATGAAGCATTTTTATCCTCCTTGGTATGGCTGACAATAAATTTAAAACATTTGTTAAGGCCACCTTATGCAAAAAAGCATACTATAGGACTGCTGATTACCTTGAAGACAAAAATGTCTGGCTTGAGCATGGTGCAGGCCCCTCCTAGAATGCTAAAGTGCTACAACTACATAATGCTGTAGTTGTGGCATTTGCCTACTACAATATATTGATATTGTGGTAGGCACGCGACCTTTTTTGCTATTTTTTTGACATTAGTATATTTTTGACATTTTCAATTATTTTATTGTTTAACTTCGGTTAAAATTTATTATATTTTTTTTTTTTATATACCTTTATTTATATTGACACGAGACAAAATGTACATTCGTCCATATTTAGTCTTAAGATATCTATGTCTTAGATTATTAATACATATTAATAATCTAAGATCTATGTATAACCTGACGTCTTAAAATGCAGCAGTGGAGTTTGTTGCGCCGTTTCTTCTCCACTAGCGCCTAGGAAGCGGTGGTAAACTTAGTATTAAGTAGTTTTTGACGTCAAAAAGATGTAATTACGTTACACTATTTTGAAAAATAAAGAAATTGAAATAAAGAAATTGAAATTATCACTGTCAAATAAAAAAACATTTTAGAAATGTAGCCTATGATAATTTCGAAGATTTGTTTGGCGATCACTTGAATATGGACATGAACAAAGACTGATAGGAACATTCTTGACTTAACTCTGTATGTAACCCGTCCCTTTCTAGGGGACAATACACTGACCAACGTAACATCATTTGCTACGGGTAGATGGAGCCTTAAAAACCTGGCAACCTGGTCTATCTAAGGAACTTCAATACTGTCAGTGGGTTGTGGAGACCAGGGGGCAGTCACTTTCCTGAAAAACTAGCCGCCTCCCAGACTGAAAGCTGGCCCAAATAAGTTGGGAAAATTCTTGGCGAAGGATTAGGTGCAACAAAACACTAAGAGAGGCCTGTCTACAGCAGTGGACTGCAATGGGCTAATTGATTCAATATGTACTCACCATAATTCGTTATTTTCAAAACTGGCTCTGTATTAAAAATACAGGATGCCATATAATGTAATTGTTGAATGATCAGATGGATTTGAGCATGTGTGTCTTCAATAGGAATTCTTCTGGTCAAGTAATCCAATTGTGCGAACAAGTCTATGTTTTCTTTTAGTTTTACAGCCAAATTCTTGAGGTACAGAGGTATATCTCTACGGTCATTATTCTCAAATGCCTTGGCTTTTAAGAATTCCTTGCCATCAAAACTTGAAAATTTTGCGAATTTTTCCGAAAGATTTTCATTTTTCAAATATTCCTACAACATGAAATACTTATTATAATTACTTATAAAGGAACATTACCTGTAAATGACATCATTTGTTTTAAGAACAAAGAAATCATAAGATAAGAACTATTCAATTTGAAAAAGTAGGTATAGGTAGGTACTATCTACACTATACATTATATACATCACAAATAAAATAGGAATTACTGACACACTCATGCCTCTCCCGAAAGGTGTCCCCCTTCAGAAAAAAAAAACTTGGTTATAAACAACAAAGAATAAACAAATATCAATACCTGCGCAAGAGTTGTATCCACGGTCATTTCATCAAACTTAAGGTCCATAATAGTCAGTTACTCCTGTAGCTAGACGTTCACGCTGTTCAAAATGATCAACAATTGAATATTAAAGTTTCAATCGAATTTATAAACACCGGTAGGTATTTATGATAACAGCCTGTTGTTGATTGATAACGAACGATTGATAACAACAAAGTGACAAATATAAATGTCATGGCCAGCCGGGTATGTACTTACCATTATCCTAACATGGCTATTAGTCTTTTAAGACACGATCTGCAATGTTTTCAGACGTATTATGTGATATGAGTCGTGCGTGTGGAAGGAGGACTCATTTTTTAAAGTGGTTGTATTCCTATGAAATTAAGAATTTAGGAAACATATTGTGGAAACTTCATGGTAATGATTAAACATTAGGGTCAGATCAGTGGGTTAAAAGATCATAGAGGATAATAACCTGAGCTCCAAACCTCCCAACCCTCCTCCCTCAGCGCGAGTGTAACGCCCCTAATGTTGTCCGTCAGAATGGCTGGTTGCACACGTCCATAGGCCACGGTGATCACTTCCCATCAGGTGGGCGTGTCATCCGTGTGCTTGTCTGCCACCTAAGTGATATAAATAAGTAACTTCATTCCAAAAAAACTAGGTAGGTACAAGTTTTATAAGAGTAGGTATAGACTCTATATAGAACACTTCTCGTGTTAAGAACAATAACAATTAGCTAGGTATCGAATTTCACGCTTCTAACAATTAATTGGTTACCGCCAGATAATCGTTCCTTTTCAATTTAAAATAACGGTTACTGCTACGTTCGATCTATTTCAGATTTCAATTCCAAGACTTTCGTGTATACCAATACGGCATAAAAAATGCAAGAACGATATTCTATAGGCCATTACACCGCGCCATCTTGTACTTATAATGGGTTCTAGAATGTAGATAAACATATACTATATGTTTAGTAAATAGGATGTCTATTTGTATACATAGGTACATTGCACCATGAAGCTATAGACTATAGCTTCATGCATTGCACTGAGCAAGAATCGAACCTACATACACGTTCTACAGAATGCTAAAATCTAATGGTCCTCAGTTTGATGGTCAGGATAGATGCCTTTACACCGCCTTGCTGAAAGGACCCGGGATCGTAAGAAAACGAAAATCCAAGATTGAATAGTGCCGTGCCGCGGTATATTTATTACTTTTCGACTGTGTATCGAATTAAAAAATAGAATGAGTTAGAAATCGGTTTAATTGCATCCACATCTACTTAACCGTAACTATGAACAAACGAATTAATAATAACAATAAAATAGAAATATTCACAGAATGTATTCAATTACAAAAGCACTAACATTTTAAATATTATTGTCTATATAGAACAGAAGTAAAATATTGGCTAGCATGCTACAGAGACGTAACTTACGCTTACGCAACATAGGCATATGCACACGCGACAGGAATATGCACACGCGCGGCAAAGGCATATGCAGACGCACTTGAGGATAACTCCTTACATAACTTTTAATATACTAGCCAATAGAATCGCCGCAAAACATGTCAGAGATGGCACATTCATAAACTATATAATTAAAATACAATATCATACCATTATCTATTACATACAAATTCATCAAAAATACACAAAACAGATTTGGCACACTTAATTAATTTTAGATGATTATTTTTTTAATATCAGTCACAATATGATTACAATCTAAATTGTTGAACAATTTCATGGCAATTTCCTTTTTTTATGCTACAATTTATTTAGAGACTACTTTAAATAGAGATTAAAAAAAGAATGTGCAAGCAGATCTTAATGAGACCAAGAAGAGATGACCTTAAATTGAAAAATGGCAATACCAAGTCTTTTGCACAAAAAGTTTTTATGTGTTACCAGAGGTAAACCAAAATAATATATAAGTAATTACAGAGTCAGCATATGGAACCTAAATAAAATAAGATTAGAAATAGCTATTATTTGTCTTTAAACATTTAATTAGTTTACGCTAGCAACACAATACCACTAATATTTTTAGTTTTATGCCTAAATATTACATTAACTTTGTTTCGATTTTAATTGGTCAATTTCTAATGCCAATTTCCTATTTGTTTCTACTAAAGCATTTTGATGGTTTACTAAATTTTGTACTTGCTGATCCATTGCTGATATTTTTTTCTCTAAATATAGTTTCTGCTTTGTCAAAGCCATCATAATGTGAAGGAAATAGTTTCTGTTATCATCTGCTACGTCAGCTAGAGTTAGTTTGATAAAATCTTTTAGATCATCTGCAGCCCGCATATCCATGATTGAGGGTTGGTTAGAGTTAGACGTTCTAACGTTTGACATATCGGCAGTGGACAATTTCCCGTGATCTGTAGTGCCATTTGTTGTAACAGGTGAAGGAAAACCTAGGTTTTCTGTGGTTCTACTATTTAATGGAGTGGACACTTTACTTAAGTTACGTTCTGGATCTATTTGTAGATATCGTAAATCAAATTTATCACTTCTCTTTTGCTCAAACTGTACGGACTTGTCTCCGTCTTCATCACATTCATGAGATTTATCAAGACCCATCATCACTAGGAATGAATCAGCTTTTACATCACCAGCTTGGTCAGAAATATCTACATTTCTTGGTGGGGAATCTGTAATGAAAAACATATCAGATGTGCGAGCCCCAACTGGCGAAGGAAGCTTGGGTGTTAATAGATTAGTATCATTGTCTTCTCTGAGACTAACTTCAGTTGAGGCAAACTTTCTTCTTATTGGTTGGAATGCAACTTTGTGGACTTCTTCATCATGCCCTTTCAACACTTTGATAGGACTACTTAAGTCTCTAAGATCATAAATGAGTGCGATTCCATTCTTAGTTCCAAACGCCACCAGATTCTCTGTGTTTATCGCTAGCGAAGTTAATGCATATGAAGTCTTTACCGTTGAAACAATATTCTGAACCCTGACATCGTATACATGCATGACCTTATCATACCCCGTAGATAACATTACGTCCCTGTTAATCAGAGAATATGCAATATCACTAACGGGAGAACCGTGAACATTCTGAAAGTAGGCTTTATCTTTGTTAGTGGTTATATCACGAATCACGACATGTCCTTCGTCAGTAGCTAGACCAAGTAGTGATCTAGACTCATGATGGAACTTCATTGATGAGATACTTCTAGAACAGGCGAGTTTTACTGTTAAAACAGGAATGTTCGATACAAGACCATAAATAATGGTATCACCGTTTTGCATAGATGCTGCCAAACTTGTATTCTTAGCATTGTAGCTAACAAAGTTCACACTGGATTGCTGTGAGGGAGTCGGAAAAGTTTTTGTAACCGTCTTGTTCTTCGTGTCCCATATTACGACATTACCACTTCTAGTGCCAATCGCTATATTGCGATGGCCTTCACGATGAAAGCTGGCTGACCATGTGTCTTTTAGTGGTATGTGTTGTAAAGTTCTAATGTCATGGTCAGCTGGGCTCAGTATTTCTACTACGCCTTTTGGATTGACCTGTAACAAACGAGCTTGGTGAGAAACAATCACTCAAGATTGTAGGATCCTTTTTTACCCGACAGCCGAAAAAAGGAGGGTAATGTTTTATATGATGTTACTTGACATTTATGATTTTATTTTGATGGGGAAAGACATAATATCAACTAGCTTTAGAAAACTGCTGTATAAAACATACGCTTTAAAGGTGGATCACAATCCATTTAGCACCGCTTTGGAGCATCAAGGGCGCTGAAACTACTGGCTGATCCCAAAGAAGAAAGCATGTTTAAGGTAGAAGCATCGGCACTCAATGACGCTGAACAACAGCTGGTTATGAATAATAAAATCTATGATAGTGCTACATAACTTACTAACATATAGTAGGTACTATATAATTTATTCCAATTGAACCTCAATTAAAAAGCACCGTTGAGAAGTTGTTTTATCTTATACGTAGTTTATATAAACCTATCGTTGATGCCTAAACACAATGGAATTCTTGGCACACCCAATAATTTAATTGACATTAATATACAAACGCACTACATCCTACTCATAAGCAGTGACCATCATTTTAAAGTGATGAATGTAAGTAATGAACACGTGAAATAATCAAAATGGATTTTAAACATTAGAAATGAAAATAATGTACCTGCAATATATATTTGCTATCATCGCTCCAAGATACATCTCGAAGTATACCTTCGTAACACCAATAAGTCTTTTTTAAATCCCAACTGTTGACATCGTAAAGAAGCAATCGTGAACTTATACTTGTGAAATACATTATTATGCTTAATGTAACGAACACATGTAGACACAGCAAACTCCGCCTTCGAACTACTGAAATAGGTACAATTAAATTATTGGAATGGATAACAGTTTCAAATCGTAAACAAACTCGCTGAAACAAATTGAAAAGGCAAGTGACTTGAAGTGACAACTGTGGGAATTCCAGGGTTGCTCGTTAACAAAATATAGGGCTTAACTTACTCTACTGATCACGTTTTGGACCCATTGAAAAGAAAGTTCAGCGGCGTGTAGAAAACGAATGACACTTGTTAATTCATTTTGATGATTCTCAGAATACAAACTGGTTCTGAGATAATTAATTACAACTTTTCACACACATCTGCATCGAAAATAAATTTGAACCTGCAAATAATATAATTTTATGACATTACCAATAGTTTTGCTGCTGAATAATCTGAATCGTAGCTCTATTGGTAATCTTCTGACATAGAATTGACGTTTATTTTCGAAATTTGAATTTACTTTGCAATAGATCTACAAGTTTTCATTCAGTATTCTTCTTAATATCTTTGTGGTTGTTTTGTGAGTACAGGATTACTGACCTCTATAAATAAGATAAATCAAAAGATACTTCGTTACATGCCCCTATTTAATTACCAATGGGTGCTAACTCGCACAGTCGCACCTCGCACTCACTATGAACTAACGACCATGAACCCATAAATAGTAAAATAAAGTTCCTGGCCTTACAGCTTCAAAGTATGTATACCACTTCTACTAGAACCAAGAATATTAGAACCAATGGATACTGCCACAGGATACTGCAAGGACATACATTGCAGTGTCTCCATCTAGTTGGTTGGGTTGCGTACCTTTCTTTGCGGTGACCATGTTTAATTGCAAGGTTGGGATATATGATGTAGTTTACGTCTATGCTCATGAAAATAAATGGTATAGTCTACGTTTCCATATTTACTAATACTATAAAGAGAGGCCAAATTCATTGAAAAGGTTATTTTACTATAATATAATTATTTAACAGCTATTAAAGATGAAAACAGTAATTTTGTAACTTATTTATTTATTAATTGAGACTTACTTATGTAAGCTATGTAATAACAAAATAAATTATTTACATTAAATGAAGGATTATGTATTTATTTATTTTATACATACGGTGTCATTACAGGCAAAATTAAAGGAAGTGCACTGTATTGCACATAGGCAACCGCAATCCTCATTATTCGTACACATTAAACAACGCACAACTAATGGAAGTCAAAGTTCAGACCGATCTAGGAGTGAAAATTACCGAAGATCTAAAGTGGGAGGCTCATATAACATCAATCACTAAGAAGGCAAACAGCCTAATTTACCTCACCAGGAAAGCATTTGGGACCTTAACTCCAGAAATGATGCTGAAGATACACAAAACCTACATAAGACCTATATTGGAGTACGCATTTCAAATCTGCAGTCCTTACTTTGCTAAGGACATAGATCTCCTGGAGAGAGTACAGCGAAGATTCACCAAAGTCCCTAGGAATCTCAAACAGCAGACATATGATGAGCGACTGTCCATGCTGAAGCTCACAACTTTGAAGGAACGCAGGGAGCGTGGAGACCTTATTGAGACATTTAAGATCTTGAATGGACATTATGACATAAGAGATTTTGACAATCTGTTTGTACGTAATGAGAATACGCATCTTAGAGGACACCATCTGAAGTTGTGCACCACATTCTCTAAAAACAACCCGCACAAGCATTTCATTACCAACAGAGTGGTCAGAATGTGGAACAAGCTTCCAGAACACGTAGTGTCGGCTGACAGCATCATACAGTTCAAGAACAGATTGGATGCATACAAATTAACTGGCAATTGAATCAGAATAAGGGAATCTGGATACGGGCGTTATCAGTCGTAACGACTGCCTGCCTGTTAACAATATAATAATAATAATAATAAAAACCCAATGCGATAGAGTAGCAACAAAAGGGTGTTTCCTATAGTAGCGTCACATTAATAGGTAACATTTGACGTTTGTCAGTTTTATATTCATAATGAGGTGACCTGTTAAAAAAGGTCGATTAAAACGAATGAATCGATACGGACTTGAAAGATAATGTGAATTTTAAAAATCGTCAGGTGAATCCCTGTCCCATTATTATACTTTCTTTCGTAAATTTAAGGAACAAAATAAGACAAATACATGATCTATACTTATAATAAAACTGTAGAGAGGTCAATTCTGTTCATTGCATATATTTACAAAATAACTATTGGGGGATGATTGGTGATCGATACTAATGCAAAAAATGCAAACAGTAAATTTTTTGTCTTTCTATCTGTCTGTATGTGAAGAATAATAAATATATAATAATATTTTGAGTCAACCTGTATACAGTAAGTTTATACTACCGTGGTCTAAGTATGTACAGTCGTGAACAAATAAAAAAGTGTAGTGGTTTTTAGAAACGATAACTTAATACCTACTTGAGTAGGTATAGGTTATGTCTAGAAAGCAATAAATAATAAGCGTCAAAGTTGAAATTATATACTTATTATGACCAGCTTCCTAGCAATGGACGTAAAAAGTACTGAACGAATTTTGATGCGGCTTTTTTATTAGAAAGGTCTTACTTAGACTCAAAATTTATCGTATGTTTGCTTGCAATTGGTTAAGTACAACCGGAGATATGACCAAAAGCGACCTAAAAACGAAGCGCGGGTGAAGCCATGGGTATATCAGCTTGTATAAAAAGTAGCCTATATGTTGCCCAGAAGTATGAACTATAATCGTATCAAGTTTGATCAAAATCCCTCCAGTAGTTTTGATCCATGCGTGCACATACAGATAGACAGACAGAAAGACAAAAAAAATACTGATTGCATTTTTTGCATTAGTATCGATCACTAATTATTTCCCAATATGTAGTTATTTTTTAAATATATTCAACTAGCTGTTGCCCGCGGCTCCGCCCACGTGGATGTCGGTTATCGCGACCAAACATAGCCTATGTTCATTATCTAGGTCTAATCTACTCCTATACCAAGTTTCATCAAAATCAGTTTAGCGGTTCAGGCGTGAAAGCGTAACAGACAGACAGACCGAGTTACTTTCGCATTTATAATAATTTAGTATGGATGTATAGAATTGACCTCTCTACAGTTAATATTGTAATATATTATGATGGATATTGTAAACGTGCGGAAAGCATTTGACGTTTTGTGGGACTATGCTATGTATTTATTGCAATGCAGGAGCTTCTAGTAGGAGACTATCCCGCAAAATACGGATGGTTGGTCACCTTACGAATTTTTGGTAAACAGTGTTGCTTCTTTATTAAAATGGCTGTCACCCACAATCTAAGAAGCGAATATGTGTCAATTTTTTTATTAATTTCTATAAATATTACTCAATTAATAATAATTGATATGTACGGTGTTCTGTGAATTTTCATAAAGCTCAACTAGAATCAAAATGAAGCTCCGAAGAACTCAGCCTTTGCGTAAATTTGACTTTGACAGGTTTGGATTGGGAAATTTTAACGTATCATGGCAATTTTAGGCAGTGTGCGAGAGAGATGACCTCCGGCCGAGATTCAAAAATCCTGGAGACAACCGCTCGTTCGAAATGAATCGTCCAGCTAAGTACAAGGAAATTTCTAATGTTCTTGACTAGAACCATGCCATTGAGGCATGACCTATTTCGGATGCACGGTCTGCGCCAAAAGTTGATGATCATATCCGGTGTTAAAAGTGCCTAGGCACAGATAAGAAGTTATGTATACCTAGGTGATGCTTCTGTACACTATTTATAAGTTTTATAACTCAAGAACGGCTGAACCGATTTGGGTGAAAATTGGTAGAGAGGTAGCTTAGAACCAGGAGAGTCCGTCTCCTGGTTCTAAGCTAAGTTCTTAGGATACTTTTTATTATATTACGGGTACGAAGTATGGTAATGATATTGTTTTTACGGCACGTCGTCGTTACGCACAAATCAAATAAATTATGAAAGAGGATTTCATTAACATAAGAAACTTGTTACTATTCTGAATACTTTCATACTTTAGACCAATTTTGAACGTCAAGAAGAGAATAAGAACTTTATAAACATTAATAACAACTTTGTTATTGTATAGGTCCATGGCATCACCTGCTTTTGAACTTTAGTCACTGAATGTACATGCTGTACCGTGCCGTGGCGCGCCCGTGGCCGTGGCAGTCAGTTGGCTTTGTTGTTAAACCCAATTTCAATTTGAAATAATCGATTGTGAACCTATAATTTCAACACTCGACTAATGTGCAACCAACACATCTCTATTCCGTTCCAAACTTTTTTCTGACAGCAAAGAGCCAAAGACGTGAGTGACGTGTACCGGTAAAGTTGAAGTAGATTTCTTGTTTTCATTTTGTGTAAGCCGAATTAAAAAGTACTCGATTTTGTGATATCCACTTATATCTGTAAGTATTCCATTATAACTGGCCCCGTTACTGAATTTCTGTGTTAACGAATCGAATATCCTTGCTTTTATACATGATTTGTCAAGTTCAAAATCATACGAAGGTTCTCCGTAAATGCTACATCTTATCAAATCAGTGGCGTTTTATTTATCACAGTTATTAAAAGACGAATCACTTATCAATACATATACATACTTACGTCTGTTTACCCTCGTAGGAATAAGCATCGATGGATGGGTGTGACCCACATTTCGTCAACATTTCAGGCCTATGTAACAGAGAATAAGCCTGCCGTCAACAGGGCACATTTTCGAAGCCTGTTATGTAGTTATTACTACCTGTTTTAATAGCCACTACCAAAAAGTTGAAGTTGAAGCTTTATAAATTAATTCGAAATCATAATAAATACATAGGTAACAATAATTTGTAGGTAGACTATCACTATGTACCTAAGATAGAACTAATAACCTAGGATAAGGACCTAAGTTATATATAAAGAAAGAGATTTACGAAATTTATTAGTTGTATTTTCTATGTAATTCCTGTTACCAAAGACGGCCTTGCTTTCTATCTCACAAAATGTTCTCTGCCTGTCCTTAATTTGTTTTAATTGACTTTTACGGGAACAACTGCCTTCTGCCTGCATTAGAGACTTCTCCATCAAATTGCAGGTAGCCTGGCTTGCTGGTGTCTAGCTTGGGTCCCATATACCCACCATAACAACATTTGCCCTCGATAATGTTTAATAAAATGTAATTCCAGAACCATCTGCAACAATGATTACTGATATCCAGCTAGCAGTGTTCTCCAACATCCTGGGGGTGTCAATCTTCTTACTAGTTATCCTGTACCACTACATCAGCGCCAACAGCTCAAAATGAAGGTAATTATCACTGGAGGGACTCAAAAGCGGGGAAACAAAAGTCTTCTGTGTTGTCAGTACAGAAAAACACTCTCAACCCCAAAAAAGGTGTGAGCATAATGTATGTATGTATTGCATTTATCTAAAATAATGCCTGCATTATTCTAATCACAGTTGAAAGAAGAAAAGTTGGTGGATTTCAATTGGTTAACATCAAAGAAAAAACTGGTGGAACTCTAAACATTTTATTTTGTTATGTTACCAACATCAACATAACTTCACCTCGCCTGATGGTAAGCTAAGTCTAAAGTCGATAGGGAGGATTAACTAATCCACCACCTCTCTCATCATTATGTACATTGCTCATATTTATACAAACAATTTTTGTTCCAGATTCCATCAACAGCTACACTAGGCACATCTCTACAAAATATTATATTCCATCTAAATAATGTATAAGATGTAAATAAATTACTTATTTTTACCAATTGCTGTGTATTTTTTGATAAATACCTGATATGACTATACACTATACATCATTTTACATTTGCCTGTTAATGAAAACCAACTTCATTTGACCAGCGTCAGCGTCTGTGTCACCTGAACTACAGCTAGTACAGATGGCAAAGTATTCCTCCTAGAAAGGTACTGTGGCGGGTTCAATTCAAACCCGTCTAAGATGTTGACGTTTTCCAACTTAAATTCGTATAAATGTTAGCCTGTATATAATAGTGTACAGCATCTAACTTGGCAAGATTTTGGAGTAGTGTGGGCCCCACTACTCCAAAACCTTGCCAAGTTAGATGTCGTGAACTATATGATAGGTAAATCGAAGTTTTAAAATATGTACCATAAATATTTTGTTAATTTTTTTTGTTGTATACATAATTTCTAGAGAAAAATGAATATAAATAATTTTAAAGTTGCTATTATTGCCATCTAGCGGGTGAAATTTGAAACATATCTCCCAACTACTTACGGCTCTTCACAATATACTTTACGATTATCAATAGATGGCGCTACAAGTTGCTTCGAAATCGTCTCAAATTTTATTGATATCTGGGATATCGTTTTTGTTGACTTTTCCGAGAGCGACTGCCACCTGAATTCCCAACCCCGTGGTCGAAGCCTGCGCCAAAGTCTCTTACGTTGTTAAACCGTGCACCGACTGGCAGGTGAGGTTGACTTGAGCCCCGACGGTATTGATAGGACCCGTAATAATGATACATTTTACAGTTTCCGAAATTTTCCCCTTTACTTGTGCTATAAGACTATTGCGAAGTAAATAACGACTCGTGTATTGTTGATCGAATGATAATAAAAATTTACAAAATATCCCATCTTATATACTTACTAGTTAATTCTATATTTTATTCGGTGGGAGAGACTTTTAGTGACACTATCGCGTTCATTAATTTGCAGTCTCAGCATCCATGACTGAATCTCTTCCATGGTGAACACATAGTACCATGACAGTGCCATAAGACCTTTGCTAATTTTGATGATGATGATTCCAAGTCAATGGGAGGTACCTTATAGGTGTTGAGACCCATTTTTTTATCGTGCGGAAATCCTCACGAGTACCACCTCTGTTGGCCATAGGGAGTGGTTATGTCGGAATCAAACCGACTAAAACCGCACACCGACTCGGGTCTCAATTACCGGGGTGGTTATCCAATAGACAAATCTCTCGTAATCAGCTGACCCCGGGCCATCTATGGTTTTAAGATGAAACCAGAACCAAATAAACAAACTCTTCAGTTTTATAATATTAGTAGGTATAGGTAGGGTGCCTCCATAGGGGTAAAGTTATGGGTAGCCTCCCCATCCCTTCCTAGCCCTCCCCCCTTCCTTACAGGGTAGGCAGCGCGTGAGCAGCGCCTCCCACTCGCCACGGGAGACGCTGCTGCCTGCGGCCAATCCGGCCGGGGTGGGAGTGGCCCTCTAGAGGGCTGCTCCGAGGCTCTCCACGTGTCCCTCTGACTAGCAGATGGCACAGTGGGGAGCGAGCGGGGGGCGAGCTGATTGTCTGCGCACCGACGCGCGACGGTTGGGTGACAGGACGGCCTCCTGTCACCCTACACCCCACCGTCAGCGAAGTGGCGCGATGCTCGCCCCACCCCCCCTTTCGGGGGGTCGAGGGGGCCATCTTAAAACCGTAGATGGCCCGGGGTCAGCTGGGGTGCGAGGGATATGCCCATTGGGTAACCTTACACCCCGGTTACTAAGGCCCGAAGCGGCGTGCGGTTTTAGTCGGTTCGATCCCGACATAACCACCCCCGATGGCCGACGGGGGTGGTATCCATGGGGATTTCCGCACGATAAAAAAAAAAAAAGGGTAGGCAGCGCGTCTGTGACACCTTTAGTGTTGCACACGTCCATAGGCCACGGTGACCGCTTATTTCCATCAGGTGGGCCGAGTGCTTGTCTGCCACCTAAGTGGTATAAAAAAAGGGTGAATAAGTTAACAAAATGTAATTTAAAGCGTAGAAAGCAAAAACGGTGAGACTGTGTTGTAACAATTTTATGCTTTGTCATTAGGTACATTTCAGTTAGGCCGAACATGACTCTTTAAGTTCATCGAGTGCATTAGTAGGCATTTTAAATAACTAACACGGTGTAAATATGCATTTAGAAATTTATGCAACCATTAAACTTTTACTAGTTTTGCCGCCGTGGAAATCTTTTCCCGTTCCCACTTCCCACGGGAATCTATTCCAGGGAAAAAATAACTTTTGTGTTAATATGCTAACGGGAATTAACGCGATTAAGAATGATCAGCATGGGTGAGGACAGGCACCCTGTAAGAGTGGGTGCCTGTCCTTGGATGTGGGAAATGTGGCGGGAGGAAGGGGGGTTCGGTCTGCACGCAGCCACGACGGCCAATTTCACCAAGAACCATAGCGGTTCGGTGCCTCTTTTATTTACCGCACCATAAAGACTTGGAATTCTTTACCAGCGCATGTGTTTCCTTTCTCCTATAGTCCCAGGGCCTTTAAGCGGGGTGTGAAAAAGCATTTGATGAGAGCGTCAAGCTGAGGGCCACCACTGTAGCACTACTGGTGTATGTAGTGGTGTCCTCAGTGCTGATACTTTACTTTTAGCTTACCATCAGGCGAGGTGAAGTCATTTTGACGTGTCCTATATATAAAAAAAAGTGGAACAGACTTCAGTTCAGAAAATCTTGGTGGATCCCCATGAACCTAGGGCCTCTTTAGGAATTCTCATGGATTTGTTTTTCTTATTAAGTTTAAAATACGTAACATAATGTATTAGAAAATTATGCAATGAATTGAAAGCTATTGACATCCTCTATGGCTCACGGCGTGGTAGTAAAGCTGGGTAGAACGTTCGACTGCTACGTCAGAGGTCACGGGTTTGATGACCGTTCATTGCAACAATATTTGTGTGCATGAATATTATGTATACAAATTATTTGCCTTGGTCTGGATGCGGAGGAGAATTTCAAACATTCCACATAAAAGCACGGCAACGCGCCACCGGTACATGGTGGATATCCCACTCATATAGTAGGGGAGGCCGGCCCGCTAAATTTTCAGTTACTAAAGCGTCATGGGGACCGATTAGATTGTGAAGATTTAGGCCTAAAACGAAAAATAATTTGTTCATTTTGCCATTTTAGTGAGGAGGAGAGCGTGTGCTAATTATCAAAAATGTTAAAAAAATCACTGACATAAAACTACTCGAGCGCGTCAGACATTCACGGTGTTTACCCGCTTTGTTTTTCTAACAACCGAGAGATATTATTCTGACGAGTATATAGGGGAGGATGGCTGTAGAAAAGGGTAGAAAAAAAAATAAGAAAAAAGTTATTCGAGCGTGTCAGATATTTGAAGGGAATATTTAGAAAACTCAAAAAAGTGTCTTATTAAAATATCTGACGATTTGGATGTGGTCAAAAGTTATGGTAGATTTTTGAATATGTAAAAAAATAAAGTGACCTTGAAATACTCGAGCGCGTCAGATTTTTACACAAACGGTTCAACTTGATGTTCTAGTCGTCCCAAATGATAATCTGACAAATATATGAAGGAATATTCTTAATCTGATAATTTGAAAGAAAAATTTTTTTTTTCCTGAATGGAATAAATTATTACGCATGTTATGTAGGTAAAATTACACCTACAAATATAAATTTTTTTTTTTAATCTTCATCCTCACTGGATTGACCTTCAAAATTGATTCCTCCTTGGTCAATTTCTTCTTCATTTTCTGTTTCTAAATATAATATAATAAATATAATAATATATAATAATAATATAATAATATAATAATATAATAATATAATAATATAATAATATAATAATATAATAATATAATAATATAATAATATAATAATATAATAATATAATAATATAATAATATAATAATATAATAATATAATAATAAAATAATATAATAATATAATAATATAATAATATAATAATATAATAATATCATAATATAATAGTATAATATAATTTTCTATTTCTTTTGTATTATAGTATCTATTAAAATAAACGTACCTGAATCTACAGTATCTCCTGATATGTAAGGTCGATTTTTAGGTCCCCTTTGAGGTATGAGCATATGATTGGTCCGTCAAGTGAGGTCACTTGACGGACCAATCAGATGTCTCCGAGAGACGTCTTGTAGCGAATCAACGTTCCGTTCGTTCGTACTTTGAATCATTTGATTGGCTCAAAGTGCACGATGCGCGAACTACTCCAAAACCTGGCCAAGCTACGTGCGATGATTATGTGATGTGATGGTGCGAGAGAGTGAAATATAAAGAAAAAGTGAGAAGGAAACAGAAGCGCGGAGTTTCAATCCAGTTCTCAGCAGCTGTATAACACCACACTTTATTTATGGTTTAAGCTACATCGCCCCATGAAAATCGTCAGATTATTTTATTCTGTAATTCTCATAGGATTTCCTTCAAAATAAAAAAAAAATTAATCGCGCTCGAGTATTTCACAGCGACGTTTTTTTTTTACAATTTTGCCACTCACCCATTTCCTTATGCCACGCAAAAATCATCAGATTATTGAAATATAGTCTGTTCTGTATGTATTTAACTTACCTGGCCTTAATCTGACGCGCTCGAGTTTTTCTGAGGTTTGATTTTTTTTTACTAATCTGACGGGCTGTCCTCGGAGCACGCCCTTATATAAAGAGTTTATATTTGGTAGGAGTACATTACAAGTAATAAGGTTTCTCCTCATATAGTTTTCTGACGCGCTCGAGTAACTCTTCAAATCCCTTCATGGGCTCCCCTACCAATACACACAAAACATTTTGGCAGTACGTTCATCGTGCGTACTGCTAAAGAGTCGAATGCCCTGCCTGAGTCTGTATTTCCGGAAAGCTACAACCTGGGAGTCTTCAAGTCTAGAGTGAATAGGTTACTTCTAGGCAAGCGTGCTCCACCGTCGACCACATCATCACTTACCAACAGGTGAGACTGTGGTCAAACATGAGCCTATTACCAAAAAAATTTCCCCCCCCACTTCCCTTCAGGGTAGGCAGCGCGTGTGTGACACCCTTAGTGTTGCACACGTTCATAGGCCACGGTGACCGCTTCCCATCAGGTTGGCCGTGTGCTTGTCTGCCACCTAAGTAGTACTTATAAAAAAAAATAATGACGGTGGCAGGACACAACGGTATCTCCTGTCCGAACTGAGCAGTCCTAGTAAGTACCTCCGCCCTACAGAAGACCGCGGCCATAATAACCATCGTGTTGTGTTCCCGCCGGTAAGTAGTATAGCCAGAGCTAACAATCCCTCCCCCTAATCCTGAACCGCTCCCCCTCTAAATTTTCTAACCCTTCAGGGTCGGCAGTGCGCGTGTGACGCCTCTGATGTTGCACACGTCCATAGGCCACGGTGACCACGTCTCATCACTCCCATTAGGTAGGCCGTGTGCAGTGGTAGTCTGGTGTCTGCCACCTAAGTACTATAAAAAAAATGGGTGTGGGTTCAAGTCCCGTCCTGGATGTTTTCTTTTCCGATCTATATCTTTAGGTAAAGTTAGCATACTAAGGTAGGCTATCTAAGCCCGGCCCTGGGGGTGACGATCGGGTCTAACCCGTCGCCCTAGCAGAAGCAGGCCCAGGGTAGCGTCGCGTTGTGTTTCCGTGCGCCTCTCTACAGGGGAGGGGGAATTTAATCCCCCAACAACACGTCGGGGTGGCCTATGATTGGCGGTCATGGCCGGTCGGAGTCTCTGGGATATCCTTTCTAGGACGCACCGGATTCCCCGACCACACAGGCCGATGTGACGAGACACCGTGCGGTTTTAGTCGGTTCGATTTCGACATAACCACAACCACCCCCTCTCTTCGGCGGTGGGTATACGCGGGGATTTCCGCACGAAAAAAAGGCTATCTAAGCCCGCATTCGGGGCCCATGTGTTATTAAGTAATCGGTGGTGTTAGTTAAAATTTTTGTTCGCCTAGCCTGATGGTGATTCTGTAAGGTTGCCGCAAGCCTTTTTCTTTGTTCTGTGCGGACATCCAAAGCGTTGTACTTTGGGGGCTGGGGCCCGCATCCCACTCTTATGGTTGATTTGGTTTACCTCGGCTTTTACGGGCACGACTGCCGCTTGACTTCTCTAGAGGAAAGCGTACTTCTGAGCGTCATCCGTCAATTAGCAGGTGTAGGTACTTTCTTGCAGGTGAAGTTGGCTTAGACCACGAAGGTCTTAGTGGGCCCCAAAAGCATTGTTATCTATAGTCTATAAGTACTGAGCATTATGAAATAGTAAAGTAGGTATATAGCTGTGTCTGTAAGTAGGTGCCTACATTGGAGAGATTTATGTGTGTGTGACGCCCATGGTGTTGCACACGTCCATAGGCAACGGTGACCGCTTCCCATCAGGTTGGCCGTGCGCTGGTCTGCTATCTAAGTGGTATTAAAAAAAACACAATACATACTTGGGTGTTACACGAATTTTTTTTTCGAACTCTTATTATCTATTTGTCTGTTTCTGCGCGATGGAGGCAAAACTACTGAACGGTATTTGAAGCTTTTTTATTTATTTTTGTAAGGTCTTGGTCAGACTTAAGATCTCGCGTATGTTTGATCACAATCGGTTGAGTGGAACCAGAGATATACACAAAATACGCGATTTAAATGACATCCACGCGGGCGGAGCAGCGGGCATAGGCTAGTTATCTAATAAGGTTTTTAAATACTACGTAGGTGGCAGACAAGCACACGGCCCACCTGATGGGAAGCGGTCACTGTGACCTATGGATGTGTGCAACACTACGGGTGTCACTGCACACGAGCTGCCTATCCTGAAGAGAAGGAGGGAGGGCTAGGAAGGTGACGGGAGGCTACGATGGGGTGGGGGTAGGAGGGGTACAATGAGCTCTGGCTACCCTACTTACCGGTGGGAACACAACACGATGGTTATTATGGCCGTGGTCTTCTCTAGGGCGGAGGTACTACCCTAGTCGGACAGCTCATTTCGGACGGGATGTCGTGTCCTCTACTTCCTAGTTCCTCTAGCTAAGCGAAATTGCTTCATTGAATGAAATTTGGAAGCAATTAGTATGCTAACCTATCCTATAGATTTATCTCGGAATATCTAGGACGAATTCGAGGTACGAGCTAACTGTAGCTCAGTTGGTTAGAATATTCGCCTTGAACGGGACTGTCATGGTATCAAGGCCCATCCTGAATATTTAATTAATTTTTCGCCCATTAGGGGTTGGGTGACCTTGGGCCATGTACGGTTTTAGGATGGCCCCTCGACCGAAAAGGAGATGGGCGGGCATTGCGAGTGTCGTTAGGGTGACAGGTCCACCGTGTCATCCCAAGACTGCGCTCGGAGAACCTGCCCGCTCCCCGCCCGCTCTCTACTGTGCCCTCTGCTAGTCTGAGGGACACGGGGGGAGCCTCCAAACAGCCCTCTACAGGGCCACTTCGCCTTGGCCGAAATCATATCCCCAGACGCTGCCGCTTCCGCTGTTCAGGATGTACCGTATGGAGGATTCGGCTCACACACTCCTTGTTATTAACTACGTACTAACAAAATCGGCAAGCAAAGCCATAGTATTAATTAGTTAATTGAAAACGGATGCCTACAAAGAGTTTGTTTAGTAAGCATTTCAACACCTAGGCGATATGTTACAGTCACATATAAATTCACATAGTCAATCGTTTTTATAGAAAACTTGCGAATAAGCAAAATGTAGAAATACAATTATTTATTGGCGTCATTGCATAATTAATATTTACAAAGATATACTAGCCTTTTACTGTGGATTGGTCTGTTTGGATTTTTAGGATTATTTCAAACAGTTACAAAGCGGTAGTGGTTAAGGAATCCAACGGTGCTCGGGTTCGAGTCCCGGATTTTACACTACCAATGTAAATCCACTCCTAACAAAAACAGTCGCTCCAGTAAAAGTCAAGCTAACCAAATTATGGCACGGAAGAGTAGGAGAGTGGAACCCGGGCTCCACTGTGTATTAGCTTGAATATTACCACTACTCGTATGAAAAAGAAGAACAAATTAATACCAGATAAATAATAGGTTTTTAAATCAATGCATAATGCATAGTGTATATCCGATACCTACATTTAACAAAAAGCGATTTTTTGTATATTTTTTGACTATCTGTCTTTCTGCTTGTTTGAAAGAGGTAGGGAATCTTTGGAACACCCTGGGCCAATTTGAACGAGATTTTCTCTGGTTGATTGGTAATATTACAGGGCATACTATAGGTATTTGAAAAAAAAAAGAATTAGGGTTCGGTGCAAAAAAATAAAAACCTTAAAATCTAATTCCACGCAGGTGAAATAGCGTGCTCAGCTAGTAAGGGCTTTGAGTAACTACTAACGAACAAATTGACAAATATTTTTTTTACGCTTAAAACATTTTATATCAAGACTGTAGTATACTTAATATCTAATTACGAGTACTAAGTACGTAATTTGAGTCTTCAATTCATGTTCAAACAATGAATTATTATTGGGTAGGTACGCAAAATTACTATTGGTCAACCATCCAGTTTTGTATGGGAGTAAGCAGAGAGGATGGCAGACTCGGACCTCCACGCGGTCCACCCGGGCAACGGAGGCGAGCAGCTGCCGGGGTGGGAGTGGCCCTCTAGAGGGCTGCTATGAGGCTCTCCACATGTCCCTCTGACTAGCAGTGGGCACAGTGAGGAACGGGCGGTGGCGGACTGATTCTCCGCATGGGAAGGTTCGGTGAGAGGACGGCTACCTGTCACCCTTACACCCCACCGCGTCAGAGAGGTGGAACGTTGCTCACCCCACCCCCTTTCAGGCGATCGAGGGGGCCATCTTAAAACCGTAGATGGCCCGCGGAGTCAGCTGGGGTGCGAGGGATATGCCTAAAACATCCAACAATATATTTAAAAGCACTGATGTAGCTAACCTTTGTAACAGTCGTAAGAAGAAAACTAATAAAGAAATACAACGTACCTATAGCTCTGTACACTGTACAGTAACCCGCGGCACCACCCGCGTAGATTTCAAATCCTCGTGAACCCATTCTAGGGATTAACGTAGCCTATGTTCTTTTTTTTTCTTGCTGAAATCCCAGTAGATATCACGCTATTGACGGTGTGAGGGCCCGCTATTCACTGCTCACACCTATGCCCTCTGATAGTCAGAGGGACTCGTGGAGAGCCTCCGAGGGCCACTCCCGTCTCGGCAAGCATTTAAGAGTAAGTTAATTGTAAGTGAGAGGCCCTGGGCCCCTGCCATCTCCACTACCCGGGTGCACCACGTGGAGGTTCCGGCCCGCAACCTAGAATGGTGACCCGTGGCCCTCAGCTTTTTTACACCCCGCTTAAAGGACCCGAGACTGTAGGAAGGGAGGAGGTAGGACACGACGGTATCTGCCGTCCGAAATGAGCTGTCCGTCTGGGTTAGTACCTCCGCCCTACAGAAGACCGCGGCCATAATAACCATCTTGTTGTATTCCCGCCGAGTAGGGTAGCCGGAGCTCACTGTACCCCTCCTCCCCCGCCCCCCTTTCCTAGACTCCCTGACCCATACTAGGCCTCCCCCCTTCCCTTCAGGGTAGGCAGCGCGAGTGTGACACCTTAAGTGTTGCACACGTCCATAGGCCACGGTGATCGTTTCCCATCAGGTGGGCCGTGTGCTTGTCTGCCACCTACGTGGTATAAAAAAATAAATAAAAAAAGCTCTAAAAGTCCACTCCCGCCTCGGCCAGCATTTAAGAGTAAGTAAGTGTAAGTGGGAGGCCCTTGCCATTACCCGGGTGCACCACGTGGAGGTTCCGGCCCGCACTCTGGGATGGTGACCCGTGGCCCTCAGCTTGACCGCGTTATCAGATGCTTTTTTACACCCCGCTTAAAGGGCCCGAGACTGTAGGAAGATAGGAAGAAGAAGGAACACGTGTGCTAGTATAGAATGCCAAGTCATACTGGTGCGGCAAAGAGGCGCCGAACCGCTTGCTCCTTGATTGTTTACACCGTATGGGAGTAATAAATAAATAAATAAATATTTTACAACATTCTACACAGTGCTCCCTAGACCTAAAGTAAGCTTAGTTTAACAAGCTTGTATTATGGGCTCTAGAATGCTGATAAACATACTTATATACTTTTTTTTGTAAAATATACCTACTTATTATACACAGAAACACCCAGACCAATGCAAATAGATCATGCATACAAATATTTGCACTGAGCGGGAATCGAACCTGCGCCCCGCGCATGCACTACCGCTACGTCACAGAGGCCGTCAAAGTGATACGACAGTCTTGCACGTATTATTCTGACTAGGAAAGGGTTTGGTTTTAGTACTTTTTTTATACCACTTGGGTGGCAGACAAGCACACGGCCTACCTAATGGGAAGCGGTCACCGTGGCATATGGACGTGTACAACACCCGCGCTGCTGACAGTGTCGACCCTGCAAGAACCTTCTAATGCCCTTCTTGAAGAACCCCATATTTTATAGTCGCTAGGGTTTAGGACTAGTTTTAGTTTTGGGCGTAAAAAACAACCAAAAAGTATGTATCAAATAATAATTGTATATGACCTCTGTGGCGTAGCGCTAGAGCGTTCGATTGCTATGTAAGAGGTCTACGAGTTCGATTCCCGCTCAGTGCAAATATTTGTATATAAGTATGTTGCAGTCAAAACTCTTAACTAGTGAAAAGTACTTTTAACCGTAAGCTTGCAGTCAAAACTCTTAACCAGACAAAAGTACTTTTAACGTTGTTTTTACGGGGTGTTAAAATCAAAATTACTTTTAAGTACCTATTTTATTCAGTTGAAAGTACTTTTGACTGGTTAAGAGTTTTGATTGCAAGCTTACGGTTAAAAGTACTTTTAACTGATTTTGCTAGTTAAAAGTACTTTTGACTGGTTAAGAGTTTTGACTGCAACATATACTGCATATACAGTATTCATATGCATTTACATTGTTTTGGATGTTTGGCCCTCAAAAATCTTAATGTATTATGGTCTCTTACACCCTATTCATACTTTACCAATTGATTTCATTCATAAAACGCTTACAACAAGAACAAGAAGCCCAACAGTTAGTTATTATTTACGTGTAAAAACGTTACAATTCCATACATAAATTCCATAACTTTTTATTTAAGTTGTCCGCTAAAATTCATTACCTATTAGTTTACTTAATTATAGGTTTTATTCGCCAACGATACAATATTGCTAACGCTGCGTACATCGTAGCCTCTTCGACGCGTAGACTACTCGTACATCCCCACTCACGCCGCTCACATAGCTGACTGTACAAATATGTGTATATAAAAACTCAGTATTTTTCCAATATCGTCACACACAAATCAGCAACATGAAGGCGGTTCCCGTGTTGCTTTGTCTTGCCCTTGCTCATGGCATCTCTGCTAGTATCTTCAAGCAAGTAGACAATTTTGTCAACGAGCAGCTGGAGTACATTGACCAATTACGGCAACACAGGAACCAGCCTTCAGTGAACGAGAAGCACCGTGGTTACCAGCGGGTACGCGACGAACTTCACGACCAAAGACAGACCCTGGAAGAAGGTCTCCATCGCGAAGAAAAGCGCATCCAGCCACGCCTGCCAACGGGTTACCAGCAGCCACAACCGGGTTATCAGCAGCCACAACCGGGTTACCAGCAGCCACAACCGGGTTACCAGCAGGCACAAACGGGTTACCAGAAGCCTCAACCGGGTTACCAGCAACCACAATCGGGTTACCAGAAGCCACAACCAGGTTACCAGCAGCCACAATCTGGCTACCAGCAGCCCCAACCGGGTTACCAGCAGCCACAACCGGGTTACCAGCAGCCACAGCCAGGTTACCAGCAGTCAGCCGAACAGCGTGAGCAGCAGCGCAATCAGCAACCTCATAAGCCTCAGTGGGATCAATCTGAGAAGACCCAGAACAAGGAATCATCTGAGGAGAACAAGAGCAGGGAATCATCTGAAGAGATCAAGCACAGAGTACCATCTGAGCATACCCAGTATAGACAACCAGAGGAATCCAAGTATAGGAAACCATCTGAGAAGTCCAAGTATAGGCCACAATCTGAGGAGTCCAAGCATAGCGTAACATCTGAGGAGTCCAGGTACAAGCAGCAATCTGAAGAGCCCAAGTATAGCGAACCATCTGAGCAGTCCAGGTACAAGCAGCAATCTGAAGAGCCCAAGTATAGCGAACCATCTGAGCAGTCCAGGTACAGGCAGAAATCTGAAGAGTCTAAGTATAGCGAACCATCTGAGCAGTCCAGGTACAGGCAGCAATCTGCAGAGCCTAAATACAGTGAACCATCTGAGGAGTCCAGGCAACACTCTGAGGAGTCCAAAAATAACAACAACAAAAATGAGCAACAATCTCAATATTCCCAACCGGAACAGTACCAGCAGTATCAAAATACGGACTATCAACATGTGAAGAATCAACCTTCATCTGCTCAGCAGTCTCAAGAACAAAGCAGCGAACACAACAAACAATATTCCACTTACGAACTGATGCCGCATTCTTACAACAAGCGAGGTAACAATCCCCTCGGTGGTTATTCAACCTACGAAAACATCTACTACGAAAACTCTCAAGAATCGCAAGAAAGAAAACAGAACAATGAGAACGTCAAGTCACACTCACTTATTCCAGAAATCCAGAAGTGGATACCAGAAAAGGTTAAAGAAACTTTCGAGTACATGAATAACCAGAAGAATACTTATGGAGATGCGATCGCAAAGAACGTTGCTCAAATGACCGTCGAACCTATTAAGGCCGTTGAAGCCACTGTAGGAATCAAAAAAATCTTTGGTGATGCCCTCGGCGCAATGAAGCACGTTAGTAATGAAGTAAAGCAGCAACTCCATAAAACACTCGAAATCGCAAAACAGGAAGAAAATAAAAATATTGTAGTACTTAACGCTACCCAATTGGCACAGAAATACCAGTTCCACGTCGAGGAACACATCGTCAGAACGGACGATGGTTACGAACTTATTCTATTCAGAATCCCACCCAAGAAGCAAACACGCGACGTTCAGAAGAGGCCCGTCGTATTCTTGATGCATGGCATTGACGGTAGTGCTGATGATTGGGTCCTCAAAGAGAATTCTCTCGCCTATATGCTAGCTAAAGCCGGTTACGATGTATGGATCGGTAACGCTCGAGGAAATAAATACTCCAGACACCATGTCAGCAAGAGCCCAGCTTTGTCCGACTTCTGGCAATTCAGTATTGATGAAATTGCCCTTCATGACTTGCCAGCAATGTTAGACTTCGCTCTTAAAACAACTCAACAGGAGAAGCTTTATTATATCGGCCATTCTCTGGGAACTACCGCTTTCTTCGCCCTCACTGCCGCCCGTCCCGAATACAACGACAAGATTAATATGATGTACGCTCTCTCTCCAATGGTCTACATGAACCACGTACGCAGTCCGCTGATGCGCATGATCTCCCCTGCAAATAGTTTTTCAAACTTCATGGATCGGCTAATTGAAAATGGAATTTTCACTCTTCCCGAGGAATTACTCAAGGTTCTTGGAGGCAATTTATTGGAGAAAATGATTGGCAATGATGTCTTGTCCTCAAACGTTAACTTTGTTATGGCTGGAGTAAACATAAACAACTTGGAGCCCGAAGTAATCGCCATGATGCTTCGTCACTTGCCAGCTGGAACTTCTGCTAAGGTGATCAAACAATACGGCCAGGGCGTCGCCTCAGAACAGTTCCGCAGATACGACTACGGCCCTCACATTAATCAGAAGGTGTATGGTACGGAAGAGCCACCCATGTACAACATGAAAAAGGTCGAGGCCCCTGTCACTCTGTACTACAGCGAGGAAGACTGGCTCGCCCACCCGAAAGATGTCGAGAGACTAGCGAAGGAGCTTCCTAACGTAAAGGAGACCCATAAGGTGACCGACGCACACTTCAGCAACATGGACTTCCAGTTTTCGAAGAAGGCTCCTGAACAGGTTTACAGGCGAGTCATCGAATCCATGCAGAACAACCAATAACATAAAGTTCAATGACCATTGTATTATAAATAATTTTCTTGTATAGATGTATTGTTTACTGATTTAAATTATTTTTTGTACTCCACTGGCGCATTAATAAATCCGTCCTGATTTAAATTAATATATATTTTTATTCCTTAGTATCACCATACCCAGAATTATATACCTACACACTAATGTCTGGTCAAAATAGTTTGATAATAATCAAAAATACCTATAAAATCAATCAAACTTGAACCAGACGAGACTTCTCCGTAAGTATAATAGGTAGGTACCTACCTAAGGAACTCTGTCCCTTTGATTTTATAAATCTGTCCCTCAGACTAGAAATCTGTCCATCCATATATCCATACATAAACTACCATGACCACTTTCTATTAGGGTGGCTGTCTGCTTGTTTGTTCTTATTGGAAACAAGCGATGATTACCTAAAAGAAAAACAGATTAACAGATACGTAGGTACCTACTCCTGAAATCCTGAAAGTTTTGAGTTGAAATGACTAATGTGAATAATTTTGGTAGGTAGGTACCTACCTAATAGGTAAGCCTTAGAGGCAATGATATTATATAAGTAACTTAGAGGTAAACACATGAGAGATTTATTTTATCAACTCTTATCACAAGCAAAACATACAACTAGTTTTATATTAATACTCAAAGAATACTGATACGAAATATTTGACTGTTTGATGAAAATAACGCCAATAAGCGTTAAATCTAATCAGCCTAATGTATTTCAGTATTCCATAGGTAGGTAATCAGGGGACTGGTACACTGTATTACTCAATGACCGCAGAAGGCGGTGAAAATAATCTTTGTGCCCATTTTTCAGTTAATTTACGAAAATTCCTATAGATGTCACTACATAAAACGGTTGAATGTTTGACATTTTAAACGGCCCACGCTTTGTTTTGACTTATACACTTGCATCTGTCATCAAATTATACACGAGCGAGTGAGTAAGAAATATGACATTAAACGTGTTAGACAGAGATAGAGGCGCGGCGGCGCTGTAGCTTCCCGCCGTCCCTCGTCCGACAGTCGCGCTCTGTTCGGTTTGCTGTGCGTTGTTATGCAGCATTTAATTAGTTTTCTACGTTTGTAGTGACAATTTTAGACCGTTTTTCATAAGTGGACAAGTTTATTAGTGTGTACTCGTGACTAAGTGAGAGAAGAAGTGTTCACATGGATTGAGTGAGAACGATGTTACCTCCCACGGCCGGTCTATCACAAGAACAGCGCGACCGGCCCGACATGGCGTACCAGCAACGTCAGGATGTGAGAGACCTCACCAGAGAAATTATCAGAAGCGCTCGAGTAGCACACAGACAACAATCAACATCCCCTGGAGGTGAGCCGGTCCCAAATCAAAACGACGCCACGTTTCCGCCATGCTTGTCAAATTGACGTGATACGTCAAGGTGACATTTATACGAAAACAACTAATTTTTCGGGGGCAAATATTATTAAAACCATCTCTCATTGTCCTAATAAGCGTATACAAATTGTTGGCGACAGAAATTAGGGCTGTTACGTCACCTAGGAGCGCGATCTTGCGAAAGGAAAATGGCGCCAATGCGCCACATTGCTTATCGTTGACTGTGTGTGTGTGTGTATATCTATAGCGTCTTTAACTTGTTTTTTGATTTTCATATTGAAGCCTGCTTAATTATGCAGGATTACTGCTTCTAAAATGCTCTTTGTTCTAATACTTCATACGTAATTGGCACGTGCTCGAGTTATTTTTAGCATATCCATTAAGTAGCATCCTACGTAATGCGTGAGAGCGTCGCTCACCACGATCAATATGTGCATATTTCCTGTGAAGGTAAATATCGTGCGCTACTGTCTGAAAGTTTAAGACATAACATACATGAATAAAATAATCTCTTTGTTGTTGTTATTGGAATCTAGTTGACTTTTGTAAAATGTCTCAATGACAGTAAATTGACAGCAGTCAAGGCTCACAAGATGGCTGCCTATCATTAATTTGGTAAATTTTTAGTACCGTCACGCGCCACACCAGGAGGCGCTACTGTGACTTTGTTGATATTAGGTGGTACAGTCGGCACGTTTATAGTTTGTATCAGTTATTAATATTATTTGGTATTTATTTTCTATTCTGACTAGGTACTGTATAAATAGATGGACACTGTGTAAGTTGAAACTTGTCTTTGGAAAATCTTTTTCAATAGACCAGTTTGAATTTCATACTTGTGCTTTTCAACACAAATTTAATTTTGTACCTAATTTATTTATTAAATTTAATTTAATAATAAAATAACACTGTTTTATGAAACAAATAAACTTAAAAAATGTACATAATCAGGTATATTTAAATTAGTAAACTTCACTTTATATTATAACTTAGATAAACTAGGATTAAGTGTCCTCTTTCCTCATAGTAACACTAAAGACATGCCTGCTTATATTCCTATTGTCTAATACAGTCAATTACATAAATAAAAAAACGACAACCCTACATAAACTGAAACCTAAGAAATGTTCACACTGTCTTGAGATTGAGAGTAATCTGTGTTACTCACAAAATATTCCTTCACTCAGGAAGTATTGCACATAAATAGGCATATTAAAATAGGCCACCATGACCGCTTCCCATCAGGTGGGCTGTGTGCTTGTCTGCCACCTTAGTTGTATAAGAAAGAAGTCAAAGTCTAAAGTTTACACTATTTTTAATATGTAGGCAGATTTTTACTTACCTATCCCCCTATCACATTAAATAAATTTATGTATGTATGCATATTGATAACTTGACTGATAAAAGGTTATTGCCATCTACTTTATTTATCCCTCTGTTACTTGCATATTAAGCCTCAATCTAAAAATATTTCAAGGTTTATTTTTTTTTAAAGCTGCCATACCAAAAACAATCAAAAACTTAAGGCAGATCCACCTTAAGTTCACTAAGAAGAGATGGTTAAGTGGTATTTCCTCTATCCTATTATGTATATTTGTAGGACACGATGGTATATCCCGTCCGAAATGAGCTGTCCGACTGGGGTAGTACCTCCACCCTACAGAAGACCGCGGCCATAATAACCTTGTGTTCCCGCCGGCAAGTAGGGTAGCCAGAGCTAACTGTACCCCTCCCCCCCCCCAACCCCTTCCTAGCCTCCCCACCCATTTCTAGCCCTCGTCCCTTCCCTTCAGGGTAGGCAGCGAGTGTGTGACACCTTTAGTGTTGCACATGTCCATAGGCCACGGTGACCGCTTCCCATCAGGTGAGCCGTGTGCTTGTCTGCCACCATCGTAGTATAAAAAAATCCAGCTAATTTTATCACACACAACCTACTGTAAGTCAGCAATGGTTAGCTCTCTCATTATGTGTGATCCATCATATTGACAGCGGAGTGATGACATACCTACCTATTGTGTTAGCATCGTCGTGGTGACATTCGGGTCAACTGCTCGCTTATTTATTTACACTAAGATGTTCATTTTAGTTGGGCATGCTCATGAATGTGTATCCACGAAGGGGAGAGCAACGGAATTACTTGTATTTAGACCTAAACTTGGCTTCAAAGTAAATTCACTGTTTTTATGTACTTGTATGTTTGTTCGTGATTATCTCGCGTTTGGTTGAACCGATTTTGATGCGGTTATCAGAAAAGTATTTTTCACTCTGGAGAAGGTTTTAGTTTACTTAACCGACTTAAAAAAAGAAGGTAAGTCGGTAACTATTTTTCCATCCCACTTTTTCGGTAAATTAGAAACAAGTGCTGCCATATCATCTCTTCCCGTGGGTGGCAAAAAGGCGATTTAGAGATAGTTTTCCTCCAAATCATAAACTTGCAGTTTTCCGCTTATTAGCTGCTTACTATGTACGCCTTTGGCGGCTATCGGGCTTAACGGCTTAATGGTCGATGAAGGCGCGTGGTTTCCCCTCATCAATTACTTTTACGATAGATTTTCGCCATGTAACGGCTAATTCAAATTTAACGTTTAGCTCATTTAGTGCTTGGACCAGTGGTTTGGACCATATAAACTTAGGGTTTGGAGGGATTAGGAGAAGGAGTAAGCGGACCACGGGATCTAAAGTGTAATCCTTATTTTTTTTGTGCGGAAATCCTCATGAATACCCCGCGGCCAGCGGGGCAGTTTATGTCGGACTCTTAACGACTAAAACCGCACGCCGTCTAGGGTCTTCTGACGCCAGGGTGTAAGGTGGCCCATAGAGTATTTCTATCGTACCCCGGCTTGACCCGGGCCATCTCCGGATTTGAGATGGCCCCCTCGGGTTTGGGAACCACGGTGTTCCTGTCTTGCCCCCAGAAATCTAAAGTGTAAGCCTCAGATGCAACCAGGAACAATGCTAGGCTAACTACTTATCATCACCAGCCTCATAGTCATTACCTAGTTGCGTCCAAAGCCCTTGGAGCCCGAAGTCCGCTTCTTGTTTTTTATTAATACCTGTTGACGTTCCCGTCTGACCTACCAATCCTGAAAGGAAAGCCTGCGCCAGTCTCTTGTTTAGCAGGTGCACCGACTAGCAGGTTGGGCTGGCTATCAAGAATGTTGGTAGGACCCTGTACACTCCCGATGATGACTACTACTGATAACATCATTATCAGTAGTAGTTACTGCTATCACATGGAAATACACATTCTACTATTTTGTGAAACCATTGTTTGGGACTTAAACATTTTGTTTTTGTATATTACCTACCTATTTATGATTAGTGTTATCAAATGTAATAACACATTATCGAGATAATGCACGTAAAACAATTCGGTGGAAAGTAATTGACACAAACACCTAATGTGATTGCGAAATTCGATAAAAGCAAGTGTTGAGCGTTTGCGCGAGGGCGCAAAGTCCGCGTGTTACCTACATTACATTTGCGTAACATGCCGACCCGAGAATGTATCGGGTTAGCGACATTAAACATTCACTATTGAAAACCGATTTGTAATTCTAAACGGTTTCCTTTATCCCAACATATTTTACGGAGGCTAACTCGCTATATATTTTTCGTGTTCAAAAACATTTTTAACCGACTTCAAAGAGGAGGAGGTTCTCAATTCGACTGTGGTGTTAAAATGTTTGTTACCCCAGAACTTTGTATGGGTGAACCGATTTTGATAATTCTTTTTTTATTTAATAGCTGGCGCTTCCCGTGTGGTCCCATTTTAATTTGGTCTGTTGACTTCGTTTTTTTTTTACTTGTAATTTAGAGAATAATTAGGCAATCTGACCCCGGGCTAAAGTACCTATCTACCTGAGACGTGAGAATTTGGCGAAACTAGCGATAACGGTAATGCGTTCGACTGCTACTCAGGAGGCGCGGCAGGTTCGTTTACCGCTCAGTGCAAATATTGGTTATATGATAATATCTATTTGTACCTACATTATATTCCATCTCCAGGCGCACAAGCATCGTATGAGTACATGAAAGAGGTCAATCAATAAATTAGCCTAGATACCTAATAATTCACTGCTAGACATAGGCCTATCCCAATGTTCGCCCTAGCACCCGATCCTCCGCCTTGCGCATCCAGTTTATCCCAGCCATCTTTTTCAGGTCGTCCGTTCATCTTACTGGAGGACGTCTTACCTTCCGTTCCGTTCCTTGATTTGCGGTCTCAACTCTAAGGACTCTTTTGCTCCACTGGCCATCGGTGCTTCGGCAGATGTGACCAGTCCATTGTCACTTCAGCTTGCTTATTCTGCGAGCTATGTTAGTGGTCGCCTTGGCTGAAATCGTTTGGATGGATTCAAACATTCGTATGGTTCCGAGTGTTTCTATATTAAAAAAATAGAATATAGATAGATAGATAACACTTTATTTGTACACCATTTGCAATATAATTAGCACCGTTGTTAGCACATTAATATTAACGTTTTTAAATATTTTTATCCATTATAACAAGCTATGCTTGATTTGTAAATGCCGTTTTGCGATAATATATACAATTATGTTTGTGAAATGTTCACGTTTCTGAACTAATTTCTTAACACCTCATTCCGAAGTGGATCTGTTTGGGAGTCGTTTACTTTAGGCCCCTCGCCTCTAGGTAACCTGCTAAATTATTTAACTGCTTGTCGAATATATTATCTGACGAACTGAACTGAATCCCATGTTATAGGATTTTGTATATTAATTACGTTATAGCGTATTTTTGCATGTAGGTATTTTCATTTCATAACTTATACCTATCTTGTCTATTCATCTGTTTGTTCCCGATGGATCAAAAACTACTAAGTAAGGGGATTTTGATGCGGTTTTTTTATTGCAAAGACTTTGCACAGGGCTGATTTTAAGTCTGTCCAAAGCCCAAAAATTTGATTGCAATTGATTGAGTACAACCGGAGAAAAGACGAAAAGTTACGATAACCGATATTCACGCGAGCATCAGCAAGAGTGAAGAATATAACCAGTCACATTATGGCTTTTATAGCTATGCCAAAAATATCGAAAACTCGTTAAAGCAAATAAACATGGTACCTACTTAAATATTTCGTTTAGTTTAATATAATGGAAACGTGGTTTCTGTCTAGCATAATACGAAAGAGATATATGTCAAAACAGAGTCGTTACAATCGCAACGCGTCAATCGAGTCGTCGACAACAATTTAGCACTCACTATTTATCGACCGGCAAGGTTGAATACAGACTGGTTGGTACACTGATCTAGTTTGGTGAGATTCTGGGACGGACGACTTTGCAGCATCTGGCCTACTCTAATCTGTGTTCCAGACCTATCTCAATGTCAATTGCGATGCGTTAGTTATGGAATGAAAAGATACGTTTGAGATGATTACCTATAAAAAAAATGAGAGCTTTGCATTGGGTACTAGTGTGTTACTTCATTTCAAAAAATCAAATTGATTGAAATTCTAGTTGATTTAATTTGACATAAGAGGGCCAATTTTCACGTAATAGCAAATAAAATGTTCAAAATTACGCTTAGGCGTGTCTAATATTAAAAAAAACTCGGTCTTCGAGACTAGATTGAATTTTGAACTAATGTAAATTTTTCATAATTATTGATCCTGTCACTCCCAAATATCAATCACCTATTCATAAACCGCATTTATAAATACCTATTAGCAGGAATTAGGATAGATCTCGTTTCTTACAGTGTTAGAAATTCGCTCTAAGATGGAAGCGAATCTTCCCTAACTCGTAACTTGTACGGCAAATACATTTCTGTTGTCCTTGGCGTTGGGGGAGACCCCCCTGACACCCCGCGGGCATTCACCCTCATCGATCGCACCCTTCACTTCCGCGTGACTATACGCCAAAGTGCATGCGTTATATTTGTGTGAGATTACTACGTGGATCTTGGCGTGGTGAATTAGATATGAGGCAATAAATTACAACATAAAGCTCAACCAACTGAACAATGACGTCATAGCAAACAGTTGAAGTTGCCATTTTTATGTTAAGATCAAAATTAATTAGTTCATACAGGCTGAAATAAAAACGCACACACGTTTACGCAAATTTATCTCAATAATAAGAAAAGAGCTGGCGAGCATGTCTTGGTAGAGGTACCTACTCGTACTATTAAAAAATTGTAAATTGGCTGTGTACATGGGAGATATTAAAAAAACTTAAGTTACCTACTTATATTTTTTTAAGTCTTGTTCGCGATAGACGCAAAATCTACTGTACGGATTTTGATGCCGTTTTTTCTTTTAGTTTTTTTTATCTGTCGCATATTATTTTGAGATTTGAGACTGAATACCCCAGTTGTCCAAATGTAATTAAAAAAAGATACATAAGACGTTAGAAACGTATTTTTGTTTTATTTTTATTGCGCATTCATTCATCCAACGAGCATTGACAGATCGCAAAAAAATTTGTGCTCTTGAATGAGTGACAGAATCAATAATAAGTTGTGATTCGTCGTGCATACAGAATTCCTACTAGCATAGTTGACATTGTGACAAGCTAAATACATCTATTTAACTCTCAGTTTTGTTAGTCGGTTAAAAACAAACCAGTCAAAAGTCAAGGAGACGTTACGAAAATAGATGTTTTCGTTTTGATTATTTTATGCTTTATAGTGTTCGTCACATTTTCGTCTTTATTTGCCTGTACATTACTGTAAATGTAGGCTGTAGCTACATTTAATCTATACTAATATTATAAAGTTGAAGAGTTTGTTTGTTTGATTGAACGCGCTAATCTTAGGAAATACCTAGTGGTTCGCATTGAAAAACTCTGGGTTCTATTAAAATATTATTTTAAAATGTTGATTCAATTTTTAGTTACATTATTTTTTTATAGGTACCACTTAGGTGGCAGACACGCACACGGCCCACCTCATGGGAAGCGGTTACCGTAACGTGTGCAACACCAGGGGACCAGGGGCATCACACTCGCGCTGCCGACCCTGCAAAAACCTTCTAATGCCCTTCTTGAAGAACGTCACATTGTACTCGTATTTACTAGGGAAAACCACGGTTAAGTTAGATTCATTTTCAATCGAATTTCGAATATTAATATAAGTTTTAGTAAGCATCGAAATCACACGTTTTAAAAACGTAATGTTACTGAATCAGGCCCCTGGCTATCTTGCTCTAAATCAACATTTTCTAAGTCGCAAATTTCATAATTTTACACAGTAATCTTTGGTACTACAGTCGTGTTATTGAATAGCTGAGTAAACATCGTAAGTAGTTTATGACGTACGCTACGCACGAATACACAAAATATATGGACGTTGACTATTAGGGTTGGGATTTACTGGAGTGTATCCACATCCTACTTCCTATCTTATCCTATCCTACTAATATTATAAACGCGAAAGTTTATAAGAATGTACGAGGGGCGGCTGAGAAGTTCGCGGCCTAGGGTATTTAGCGATGCATCATTACCTCATTACTTATAACACTACTAGTTTGACTAATTGGTAGTATAAATAACCACACTTTTTTTAAATAGGTTCATTATTACTTCTTCCCTGGAACTAGCAACATCACCATGTCAGCGGAAACTGGAAATTCTCGCAATTTCGAACATCGTGCCGTGATTAAATTCCTTGTAAAAAAAGGTAATACGCCTAAAGAAATTTTTGAAGAAATGTCATCGGTTCTTCAGAATGCTGGGCCATCATACACGATGGTGAAAAAATGGGCTCGATTATTTCAACAAGGAAGAGAGACCTGTGAAGACGACGCCCGCTCGGGCCGCCCAGTAACGGTAGTGACTGAAGAAAACATTCAACAAGTTGAAAAAATGGTACTGGCCGATCGTAGAATTAAGTTATGGCAGATAGCAGTAGAGCTACAAATTAGTAAAGAACGAATTGGAGAAATTTTGCATGAGTATTTGCATATGAAAAAAATTAGTGCTCGTTGGGTACCGCGAATGCTCACACCGTTTGATAAGCAGCGGCGGTTGGCGAGTAGCAACGAGTTTTTGGAGTTGTGTCAGACTGATTTAGACGAAATTTGTAACCGAATAGTGACCGTAGATGAGACATGGATAAGACAGTATGATCCCGAATCCAAAAACGAATCAATGCAGTGGATAAAACAGGGAGAAAGGCCGCCAAAGAAGTTTAAGGTGGAAAAGTCGGCCTCGAAAATTATGGCAACCATCTTCTGGGATAGCGAAGGGATTTTACTTATAGATTATTTACCTAAGGGGACTACAATGAACGGCCAATATTATGCTAATTTACTAGGTCAGGCCCGTGAGGCAGTCGTACAGAAAAGACGTGGCAAGTTGGCGCGCGGTGTGCTGTTCCTGCAAGACAACGCGCCCGTTCACACCGCTCGTGTTGCGAGAGATGTGTTAAAAGCCACGGGATTTGCAGAAATTGACCATCCACCCTACAGTCCGGACTTAGCCCCCAGTGACTTTTTTCTTTTTTCAAACCTAAAAAAAGAGTTACGAGGGCGAAGATTTTCGGATGACAATGAGATGAAGGCGGCCGTGGAAACCCATTTTCAAGAGAAAACTTCGGATTATTTTTTTAATGGTCTAAAGGCATTATATTCACGATGTGAAAAATGTATTTCACTTGAGGGTGACTATATTGAAAAATAAAAAATACCACAATATACTTTCATGTCATTAAGTACCTTAGGCCGCGAACTTATCAGCCGCCCCTCGTATGTCTGGATGTTTGTTGCTCTTTCACGCTAAAACTGCTGAATGGATCTGGCTCAAATTTGGTACAGAAATGGGTTATAGTCTGGAATAACACTATTCCAGGAATAGTTCCCCGTGGGTAGTGGTAGCGGGAACAGTATTTTTGCGAGTGGAGCCGCGGGCAACAGCTTGTATTACATAAAATACTTTGACAACAGGCTATCAAATAGAATATTTGAAAACACACAAGCTTGGAAATGACTGGTGCTTGCTGAGACTGCCTCCAGTCTCTCATTACGATTATTATACGCTTACTATTCGAATGTAATTTCGTGTTCGCCGTACAGTACTTATCTGAACTGTTACATAAATTACATGCGAAGCCTCCCAGTGGACCCCCACCTTAACGTTTCATGACCTTTCATGTATGCATTACATATAAACACGTTCACACACCTATACTACAAACTACAATAGGCACCCTGGTTCAACCAACGAAAGTATGTTTTTTATGTTTACTTTTTTTATGTCGAACTTGCATTTTCTCCTGAAGGGTTTACAGGTATTATAAACCTAGGTAGGTACTTAATATTAAATTCCCGCTGAAGTAAACAAGGGCCAAGGGCGTCTCTTCCCGTGCCAGCGTGGGTATCCTACAAGGCAAGGTTGTTCTCAATCCAACAGTAAACAAACAACCCATAAACGTGAAAAACTGCTCTTTTGACGGCAATAGACCTGCCTTAGAAAAATAGTTGACGAATTGTGGGTGTAATTATCCCTGCCTGTACATATATTTGTCAAGGGTTCTTAGAAATGAAAGTATTTAGATATGTAATGACAGTAGCAAAAAGAAGTCTATCTATTCTTTCCAGGCAGGCAGCCAGGGATTGACAAAAACCCTCCATTTTCTTGTCTTTACTGCCTTTACCAGCATTAAACCCACGGGATATAAAAATAGCAACGTCTCTTAAACGCTCACATATATTATCCAGGTATCACAATACATGTCCGCGTGTGAGCAAATGCTAAAGTATAAAATTCATGAGTCAGCGGTACTGTTATTGGGTCGCGGTGTAAACGCATAATGTGTTGTGACGTATGTGTTTTGTTTTCACCCGTTTTAATAATATTTTTATGTAAAATTCCGGTGTGCGTGTGTTCGTAATTTTCCTCCTAAATGGCTTGACCTATTTTAATTATAGGTACTTACCCCATTTTTTATAATGACTAAAAATAGGTACCTTTTAATTTGATCTTATCTATCTTCCTACTGGATCCCTTACGTTCATGTCGTCAGTCCATTTCCTTATTTAGATTCAGTGTCTCCACTCCAATGACCTATAAAACATAGCGTGTTTTCAGCAATATTAATATGGTTTCAGGCCGCGATCGCTTCCCCTCAACATCGTCGACGGATGACAACGAAAGCGGCACAGACGGTGAGGCGGACCGCTCCCGACGCGCCAGCCTCGTTCAAGGCGGCCACCCGACCCCGCCCCCCGGCATCGTCTCCATCCGCAAGCGCCGGGGCAACCTTCCCAAACCTTCCGTAAAGATCCTCAAGAGATGGCTGTATGACCACAGATACAACGCGTATCCAAGTGACGCTGAAAAGATTACCTTAAGTCAGGAAGCCAATTTGACTGTACTACAAGTGAGTATTTACAGGCTATACATAACTACTAAGATGGTGAATAAGTATGTTAATCTATCAAGCTGATTCCGTGAACGCTTGTATTGATATATTTACAGTCTCGCTCGCTTTACCACCTATGGAAGGTAAGGGTATGGCCACGGTAATGTGGCATGGGGGTCAACAAACTCGCATTCTGCGGAATCGTGCCACATTTTAGTTGTGGTATCGTATTGCAATATTTCATAAACATAGTCCCAGTAAAATTGTGGTACTGGAGGGTTTTCCAAATTTTAAAAGAGCCTCAAACGGTCTTAAGAATCTTGCTCATGTATGGATTTGGAGAAAAGGGGGAGGTAGTTGAAGTGTTGCGGCGAGTTGCTCACACTAGTTCCCCAACTAGAGTTAATTGACTTGACATAAACTGTCAGTAGAGTTTGGCGAATCACATATTATTCTTCATTAATATTACTATAATATTATGTAAGCCACCATTTTTATAAAATAAAAGAACAAAATAGTTCGCATAAGCGATTCACAACACTCACACAACCTTCTAAAGCGCACTAAACCAACTTATCTTATTATTATACTCATTACTGTAACAAGTAGCTGTTTAGAGTGCCGTGCTGTCTGCTGCGATATTAATCTTCGTAGTGTAGTCGCGCTAGTTAGCTAGGTATATCATACACATAAAATTATAACCGTGACCACCACGGCCGCATGTGCGACCTTCTCGCAGGTTCTCTTAAGACGTTTGTGACGCATCTATCAGCATATCTCACACTAGAAAAAGAATAATAAAAATGTTAAAGTGAGTTTGTTTTGAATGAATAAATATTCTAAGAAGTATACAGCGCCATCTAGATGGATAAAAACGAATTATACCTATGAGGATGAACATGCTGTATAAATGCAAATAGACAAATTCATGCAAACATTTTTTTGTCTGTTACACTTTCATGTCGTATATAATTAATTTAACGTTAGCGTTATTTTTTTTATATACACCACGTAGGTGGCAGACAAGCACACGGCCCACCTGATGGGAAGCGGTCACCATAGCCTATGGACGTGTGCAACACTAAAGGTGTCACACCCGCGCTGCCTACCCTGAAGGGAAGGGGGAGGGCTAGGAACGTTATTTTCAGATTGTATAGTTTCTGAACAAATAATGTATATTTTGCAATGAAAATGCTTTTAAAGTGCCTACGTAGTGGGCTCTATTAAATTATTTTTAAACTTTGATCACATTTGAACAATTTTCATTCAGATTTTTATGTATGAAATATGTAAGTACAATCATTATCAACTTACGTGTGTATCGACTGTAGGTATGCAACTGGTTCATCAACGCGCGGCGGCGCATCCTGCCGGAGATGATCCGGCGCGAGGGCCACGACCCGCTGCACTACACCATCTCGCGCCGCGGCCGCAAGCAGCCCGGCACCTCCTCCAGCGCCAACGCCGGCGTCGTCGTCGCCTCCTGGGAGGGGGTCGAAGTCGAGGTACCACCATAACATTCATACATACATTGTTTGATAGGGTACTTATATGACTGCTTAGGCGACTTAGGCGTCGAAGATCGCTTCGACCTTCTTCAACCGGGTGCAACCGGGAGTGAAGGATCATCCAAAACTCGTCACTCCCTCGTTGGAAGTAGGCCGTGTTGGCGGTGCGCGAACCGCGGCCCCAATTTCTCAGGAACCAGACGGCGTCTGTAGACCAGCGATGGCATGCAGATTTAGTCGGGTAAGGCAGACATAACCGCCTTCGCTGGTTAGGCCGTGTTGGCGGTGCGCAAACCTCGGCCCCAATTTCTCGGGAACAAGACGGCGTTTGTAGACCAGGGACGGCATGCAGTTATAGTCGAGTAAGGCCAACATAACCGCCTTTGCTTGGTTGTGAGGTTGATATCCGAGGGAGGATTAATAGATTATGTTGATTTTTGACAGTTGCCTGGTGAATAATGTCTATGGCATTAAGTCCACCTATAATGATTTGAATTTGAATATAACTTATGCATTTAATAAAGTAAATAAAAACGGAAATGAGAACAGACATATATTTTATATTACTCAGTTAAATACGAATTGAATTGAAACCGGCGGGCTTGCATTAAAAACTTAATCACAGTAGAGGAAGCGCGTGAAGTATGTCAGGACAGAGGCAGATGGCGGTCTGTTGTCTCTGCCTACCCCGGAGGGGAAAAGGCGTGAGCATCGAAAAGTGTATTTAAGAAGAAAATTTATAGTAAACTGGTATCTTATCTGCTCGAGTAAAATTGTTCAAATTGTTGGTTTTAGATGTATAAATATTTGTAAACACATACATAATATTAATATCTATATACTAAGCGCATGCAATTTTTACTTGTCGGGAAACTTTCTCATTGGCTAAGAGTCCAATGTCATTCTTAACTTTAAGCACGAGTTATGTACAAATAGCTGTTAAGTTTCTTAATAATAAATAAATAAATAAATAAATAAATAAATCTATGTATATATTTGATTTGTATGTAACTAGATGTTATTCTTCCTCACTAGAACGACGCTGACCGCAGCGGAGAACAAGATTACAGCGATGGTCTGTTAGTGTACCGGAGTGACGGCGACGATATCGGGGACGGCGAGGAGGGCTACTCGTCCAGCGCCGTGTCGGAGGAGGAGGTGAAGTACGACCCCACCGTGTGGCAGTCAGTCATTAGGTACGGGCCCGAGGACCGGGAGCTGCACCCTGCGGCGCGGGGGTAAGTACCTCCCGTCTCGGTTATTTGCGAACATTCATTTATCATTCATTCATCACTAACCGTTCTTTTCACGAAACAGATACCTATATGAGGCAAGGGTGAATGGGCAACCTGGTAAAGGCCAACCTAAGCGTACATATTCTAATCAGATCCAGGACGTTTTGGAGAAAGACCAGGTCAAGAGTACCCGGAACCGGCGTGCATGTATGAAAACAATTATGAAAGTTGAAGGAGCGAAAGGAGTATGCCAAGATCGTAGCAAGTGGAAAGATGTTGTCTCTGCGTACCCCAATGGGAAGGGCGTGATTTGCATGTATGTATGTATGTAGCCGCTCTCATCTGATCCCGTCCCCGCAACCCATCAAATAAAATGACATCATCATCTTGCGTTTGTTCCAGCTGCATTTGAGGCGAAAGCCCTCATAGCCTGGGGTCTACTTACTCATTCTCCTTTGGTCTATTTGACTTATATGGCTTTTATGGGGGCGACTGGCGCCTGATCTCTCAACCCCGAGAGGAAAGTCCACGCCAGTCTCGTCCGTCAATCAGCAGGTGTGTACTGGTTTGCAGTTGAAGTTGGTTTAACTCTGAAGGTTGGTATTGCGCACGAAACAAAATGAAACGAGCTTCCTCTCATAAGCCGCCTTTACACGACACAATCTATCGCGCGTTCTATGAGCGTAGGCTTGCGCGACGGAATGCTCGTACGCGCAATCGTGCGTGATTATCTTTCACACGCGATTATGTGCGGTCCTTTTTGGCGTATCGGAAAATCGTTGCAAAGGCTGTGTATGGGGAAGAGAGACAACAATATAGGACTGTCATGCACGCCATGATAGTCCTGGAGCGCGCGCTCTTTCCCTCTCTCTTCCAACATCTTTACATGCGCGTTCTTTCATACGCGAATCGGTTTTCACTCGTGATAGACCGTGCGTGTAAAGGGCACCATTACATGGGATCAAAAGAGCTCAATAGCATTTTTTATCATTGATAGGTTCCTATTGACATCTATTTTATCTGCTCGGTGACATCAGACTTATAACAAAATTGTTTTTCGTATCTGCAGTAAGACAGCAAACGTGGTGACCGTGCGTACGTCCGAGTCGGACGACGGCGCGGGGGCGAGCGGCGCGGCGAGTGGCGGCGGGGGAGGGGGCGGGGGCGGGGGAGGGAGCGGCCCGGGGGGCTGGCACCCGCAGCTGGCGCACCTGCCGCAGTTGCCGCACCCGCTACGTCGCCGGCTGCAGGTCAGTGAGCCCGGTACCTTGTGCCAACTGGCAGGTTATGAAATGTCATTATAGTTAGTCCCGATCACAAATTTTCAACACAATGTAAATTGTTATGAAATAAAATACTTATGACTTATGACTTATGATCTCAACCAAAATGTCATCCTCATAGCGATTTCCCAGTAACATACTTGTAACATCAAGTTGATACTTTGGAATCCAGGATCTGCTTATTGTATTGTAGTGGGAGCAACTACCGTTTGACCTCTTAACTTTGAGAGGAAAGCGTATACCAGAGTCTCGTCCTTTATTCAGCTTCAGCAGGTGCATCGACTGGTTTGTGTTCCCGAATTCATAGAGCAATACTCCGTTAGGCAGGTCGCCTGTCACAAGTCTCGTTCGCGACGTAGCACGGGTCTCGAGCAACGCAGCGGACCGTCTTAGGAAATAACGAGGCGTAGGTATTTATTATCTAGTGTTGTAAGCGTCCATGGCTACAAGTGCGGTAATGCGGCAGGTGGTGCCGGCTACGGCGCGCGAGGGCGCCGGTGAGCGCGACAAGTTCAAGTGCCTGTACCTGCTCGTGGAGACCGCGGTCGCCGTGCGCCAGCGGGAGAAGGAGGCCGAGGAGGTGCCCGTGTAGTGCAGGTATGTACCTGTGTAGGGCAGGTAAGGGGGCCTCCATAAATTACGTGAGGTGTTTTTGTAAATTTTCTGTCCCTCCCTCCCCCCCTGGTGAGATGTCGTGAGATTTTATTCAACCCCCTCCCCCATCCCCCAATCTCACGTGAGATTTTTAAAAATGTGGGTTTCTTACGTAAACGCGTTGGATTGTTATTGTAAAAAGAGAAAAAAATTCATATATATTCAAATACGACTAGTTAAGACTAGTAATATATTACCATAATGTTTATGATTAAATCTTAAGCATGTACATTATGTACAATCTGGATTAAAAGGACCAAAATAGTAGGTATAATATTTTTTTGTTTCAATCAGAAAAAAATTGCGTGATATTTGCCGAGACCCCTCTCTCTCCAACGTAAGATTAGGTCTCACGTATTTTATGGACGCCCCCTAACAGGCCCATGTATTGCACTTTTTCGTAAATTATAATGATTATCTGCGCAGTATAGTATAGTCAACGTCAAAACTAAATGATCATTTTAAGATTATGAAAAGTTATTTTTAGGCAAAGTAAATTAAATTTATTAATTTCGCTTTTTTTTGTTTGTCTGCCACCTAAATGGTATAAAAACAAAAAATCATTGGAAGTCGTTACCGCGCCCGAGAACTAATTCGACGTATTCACGTTATAGTTGCCTTGTTATATTAAATTAGTACTTACAGTATGTGATTAAAATATTGTTGAAAGATAATGAATATTCATTGTTTCTAGGTGAGCAGCACAGAACGAAGCAGGGCGCACTGTGCCGTGAGGCGAGTTCGCCTCGAGTACATCGTGTAGGTATCCTATATCGCTCCGTATCTTCGTATTTAAACTTATTAGCTCTGTTAATAATACTTGTATGAAGATAGATACCCCATGTAAAAGATATTATGAATAAGTCTTGTAGGAACTGTCTGGTTATATCGGCACACAGCAATATTTTTAACATTAAACTTACGTTTGTATGACAGTGTTCTATACAATTGTATAGTAGGTATGTGAGGGAGGCCTTTGAATTTATTTCTAAAAATACACATTTCATGTATTAATCTAGGATCCAACCGCGTGATTACTACTACACTCATCTGGTCTTTTATCAAATATATCGTAATATGTTTCTACTGGGTTGTCAGAAAATATGACCATAAGTATTTTTATTAAGTACTTTGTACTATATCGTTAAAATAATAATTAATTTTTAAAGAAATAGGTACTTTATAAACCTTTAAATTGCCGTTTTTGACTTGACCGCTAGCTCTTAGCATCCGGATGTACATTTTTATAAACATTGTACGTACAGAGCAGACACAGACTGGTTTAACATCGAAAAATATGTTCGAGAGGGATGCTTAGCTTCGCCAGGGCTGTTCCAACTTATTCATAGACGATTGCTTGAAAGAACTGCAAGAGACTGCGTATGGATTAAGAATGAATGACTTAACCGTCAAATGCCTCTTGTACGCCGAAGATCAAGTAATATGTGCATGGTGTTCTTAAAAAGTGTGAAAAGGGAATGTTGTTGTATGGTTGAAGATGTATTGAAGGTGTAGAGAGTGGAAGAAGATGACGAAACAGATATATGAGGCGAGGGTGAATGGGCAAGCCGGTAAAGGTCGATCTAGGCGTACATATTCTATTCAGATCCAGAACGTTTTTGAGAAAGGCCAGGTCAAGAGTACTGGCGTGCGTGTATGAAAATAATTCTGCAAGTTGAAGAAGTGAAAGGCGTATGCCAAGATCGTAGCAAATATTTTTTTTTTAATAGAAAAATGTTAGTCTCTGTCTACCCCAATGGGGGAGAAGGCGTGATTTGTATTTATGGAAATATTAAATGAAAACCATTTTTTTTAGTCTGTGTCAAAGTTAGCATATAATTACGAAAGTTCGAAAACAAAGTGGAAATGAGCAATTTTAAATACTTGTGGTAATATTTTAACTGGCAAGGCAACGTAAATGTTTCCGTTATTAATAATAATTATTTTTTAAAATGAATAACAGATGGATGTGATAGTCACGCGATCGAATCCCGTACTGTATAGTACGACCATAATTAAAACATGAAATTCAGGACATGACAAACTAACAAACCAAGTACATAATTTGCTGTACTTAATGCCAGGCTACTTTCCTGCATTGTATAGTCCAAACTACTATGATCCGAATATAGTGGTCAGTGTAAAGACTTCAAAAAATGCTTTGACATTGTTAGAACTGTCGTAAGTTCGAATCCTATTCTCAGTGTTGACTTTTTGCAATTTAAACGCTAATACTTTTTATAATAAGTGAATGCATAAATATCGATTGATGGATTACAATAATGTAACTGCACATATTTATGTATAGAGCGCGTAATGTATACTGTGTGATATAGAAACTACTATAGCACATTTCTCGAAAGTAAATCGTTAGTGATTATATTGATTAGCGCACATAGTTGGTTCTTGTAGTAGGCCCTGTTATTACTGCAGGGTGGCATTGGATATAGGCTAATATTATCTAAAGGGAAATCTACAAAATTACCGTATTTGGAATTGTGTAATCGGTCTGAACTTCAAAGTAATAAAATTACTATTCACGATTATCTTTTCTGCAACTATTACACTACTACACAGGCATCACATTACATAGGCATCGTTAGGTAAAATTGAAAATAGAATTGAAATTGGAATACCTCAATAACCAGGGCGAGGCTTGAAATCGCAGGTTTCCGCTAGGAGGCTACGCTAAATACGCTTTTCCAAAAATCCATTAGTTGGTTGCGCTGTTGACAGAGTAATCTCCTAGATTGGGACATGGTTATTGAATTTTTTTTATTAAAATTTATAAGAAATACTGCCTCAAGATTGATTCATGTGACTTGGGAGGGGATAAAAGTCAAATACAGTCGATTTAGTGGACTATAAACCTGCAGGTTATTCCTAATTGAACAAAAAATATTTGTATTGTCTCTTTCGAGTTGAACACAACTTATATCTTGTGTCCAATTCGAAAGATTAATAATTATTTTTTATTAATGTCAAAGCCACAGGCAGGGAATTCATCCCCACACGTTGCATCCGCCTGCAGTGCGTACTGTAAGGTACCTATGAAAGAAATTTCATTCCGCGCAAGCTTAGGCTGTGGAACGATCTCCCTACAGTGGTTTTCCCTGGCGGCTACAATATGGGGTTCTTCAAGAAGGGCATTAGAAGGTTTTTGCAGTTTCGGCAGCGCGAGTGTGACCCCCCTGGTGTGGCACGCAAAAAAAAAGTCAAAAATCATTTATTCTGTATAGACCATTAAATGCGGCACTTACAAAACGTCAATATCAAAAATATTTAAAATTAGAAGTAAAAGGCCCACTGGTTCGAAACGCGGCTCAGACCTGAGAAGACTTCGGCAAGAAACACAGCGGACTGTTTTTTTGGTCTATTTACAATAATCCTTTTCTAACAACCGAAAAAAAGAGATCTTTTTCTTTCAAACTTCTTAGTTGTTCATCTTATCTCATACTTAAAGTATAAGCTTGAAAACTGTGAAGATAAAACCATAGATTTGATTACATATAAACCTGATTGGGGTAGGCAGGGACATATCTTTTCACTTGATGCGATCCTGGCATACTGCACGCCGCCTGATGGTAAACTGAGGTGGAGGCCAAAAAGTAGTGGTTGTGCATTCCCAGGAGATGCCCCTAGTATCTTTGTCATCAAATAAGAAGGGTAGAGAGATGTTCCTAACACCGGAACTTTGACCGTAGGAGTGCTAACCGTTTTAGTTATACTAACGGTATATAATATTAACTAATAAACACACTTTAGTTCCTTGAGATATGAAAGCATTTAGCCTTCTATTGCGGGAAAACCTTGTTTAAATAAGGTCTGAGTGCCTAGTGCGAGTTTAATTATCTATTCGATTGCATTATAGACTAAACTACAATTTGTATGATATTGACATACAAGGGCAAGTGAAATCATTTTAACCTAGTCTTGTTGTGTTGAAAAATTAAACAACTCGTTATAGTTCACAGCATCTAACTTGGCAATATTTTGGAGTAGTGTGGGCCCCACTACTTCAAAATCTTGCCAAGTTAAATGCTGTACACTATACTTGTTTGGGGCAAAATGCGTCGCATAGAAACAATTATAGTGTACGGCATCTAATTTCGCAAGGTTTTGGAGTAGTTGGGCCCACACTACTCCAAAATCTTGCCAAGTTAGATGCCGTACACTATAGACATTCTCGAGTGGTCGACGTCTGTATATATTATAGTTTTGTATAAACATAGCATTCGTCTATCTTAGAATCGGGACAGTACCCGTCGTAATTGCATTTCGGGGTATGCAAAATATATTATTACCCGATCCAAATATATTAATGGTATCTAATGTATATTAGAAAGACTGGTTAACCTCTATCTAACAAAACTATATATTATTCAGCATGTATTGTTCCTAGTTACATTAAAGATAATAATTGTATGCTCTTAACAAGGTAAGGGTTCTGGGTTAAAACATTTGTCTATACAAAATTATATTAATCTGTTTTTAGCGATTTTTGTAAAGATATTGTGTCAAGGACCTTATCAGTAAAAATACTCTTATACAGGTTGAAAGCAACTTGCGAACAAATCACTGACCACCTTTCTCGTATGTTTGTCATGTCAAATAACACACTACATGCTGAACGCTCATTGGTTGCCGGTTGATCATCGATTATTTTCGACCAATAAGCGTTCAGTATTTAGTATGTTTGACAAACATACTAGTAGCTAGTGGCATGCCAAATTTTGATCTACGGTCAAATCAGCAGGAATTTATTCACCGATCATATTTGTTATGTAGCACCGATCTCTCTAACCGCGGACATTGGCGGAAGTCTGAGTGAATGTCTGGGTTTGCCATAGATCAAAATTCAAATCAATTCAGCTATAGTGCACGGCATCTAACTTGGCAAGATTTTGGAGTAGTGTGGGCCCCACTACTCCAAAACCTTGCCAAGTTAGATGCTGTACACTATACTTGCTTATATGCGACGCATTTTGTCACAAACAAGTATAGTGTACAGCATCTAAATTGGCAAGGTTTTAGAGTAGTGGGGCCCACACTACAAAATCTTGCCAAGATAGATGCCGTGCACTACAGCATTGTTGACCATCGACTTATTAAGCTATTCCTTCGTGATCGCTGCGTTTAACACGAGCAATGTATACACAAATGCTTCTATTTCTCGGCGACGCTAATTCAATATTTTCATGATTTCTTTGAATCATTTCCGAGAAAGAAATCTAAACCCAACAGTTCTCAAACATTACATAGTAGGTAAAACGTAGTTATATGTGCCGTTAATGTTGTCCAACTTATGAATCCTATCGTATATTGTTCACTAAAACTATTATGAATAAGATTTATAACATTTCATATCTAAGAAATACGTGTACTATGTTCTAAGATCGTTAATATCAAAGCATCGTCACGTCCTAGAGTGGTTTGATTTAGTGTATTAATCACAGTCACAGTCATTGTAATGTCGTAGACGCGGTATTACATATATTTTACAGTAAATCTAACATCAGTTGTGTTCAAAACTTGTGTAAAAGACTGCTAGCTTAAATGATTCTGAAGAACCCGCTATTGTCTCGTAATTGATAGTTTACTGTGAAATCAAATCAATTGTCGTCTCATTAAATCAAAATGGTAGTAGAATATTTAAGCTAGAGAGATGATTTGCGCGCACGTTCCGCTCTCGCCATATGACAAATTGGTCGTATCTGTGTAGTATTTTGTCGTACCTTTACAGTTGTAGGTGACCAATCAGATATTCATGGATGGATACGAAATTTATGTTTACGTGTTTTACACGTAGATACACGGGATGAAATCGTTCCCCGCCGAAACAGCTAAATTATTTCTTCACGCGGTGGACAATGATGGCATCTCACATGTAAATACTCAAAGGTAACGAGGTGTTATGTCTCTTCGGTTTCTATATAAGAAACGAGGAGTAGTACCTCGTTATTGTCAAATATACTATAAGTTGGGTGGATGACTAAATATATTCGAATCATTTTAACATGAAACTATCCTATTCACAAAATATCGTTGTTGTTTTCGGTTATTTTCATAACCCATATAATCAATTTATATTGTTTTCTTTTTAAGAATTTCATCAACACAAGTTGATTTAAAGCGAATGGTTTATGAATAGCAATTGCATTTTTCTATGGTTTAATTTGAATTTTAAGATTTAATATTTTGTGAATTTGTGTCCACGTTACGCCCAGTTAGTTACTGTGTGAATATGTATAATTCTCAACTACGAAACGGAGTATATTGTACGAAAGATCTGTATAAAGTACCGCGTCTCAAAACTTATGACAGTTCATAGCTATATACGCGTACATAATAAATCCGTGTCTTTGTATATAGAATATATACTATACATACATGTATTTTAAAATATAACTTGTAGCTTCTAGAAATATTTTAGTACCAATGAGGCAAGTTAAGCATTAGTGTTTATTTGTTACCTTGATAATTATAAGGGTGATATCGATAGAGTTAATGAGTCATAGGCACTAGTGATCGATTAGAGTCGGGAAGACTAGAACACCTTTGAGGGAATTTTTCCGTCTATTTATTATGAAATCTATGGTGAGACCATATCAATTGAGCAATATCTGAGCTACCTACTTAGCTAGTTTTACGTGCACGGCGGTATCACCCCATCTGTATATGATCAAGGTAATTGTTTTACTTTATTTTTTTATCACTAAATAAATAACTAGAAAAAGCTTTAAAGTTTGTACACGTTTAGTGATATATTCGTTTTATATTAACTACATCGTGTGGTGTGGTTATGACGTCACTCAAGGCATAATTTGAAAATAATCCTATAGTTTTTTTAATTATTCGCCTGGAACTCCAGTATATTTGCATTTGCATATGTTCTTTTTTTTATGGTAACCTATGGGTTACCATCTAGCCCAGAGTACATAATATGTGCTATTTCATTTCTAGATTTAAAACAAAAGGCATCTACCTAGTAATTTTATTTAATACTATGACGACGAAATTTTACATTTCATTACCTAACTTTCAAAATATCGTAGTATTTGTTAGTTATTCTTGCAATTCATGAATTTGCAATATTGCTGTCCTAGCACGCTTCATCTACATGCAAGTTGAGTCGATCACGTTTACGTATCAGATTTCTTGCAACATTATATTCATACTTATACCAAATGTGTCTGGTATCATGCGTATTGAGGATATTGCAAAATACAATGTAATGTTGCCGCAGGTCAGGGCCTTAAGCTGCTTGGTTGAGGGAGAGAGATACCTATAGCTTCATCTCTTTCAGATGAGTGGCTCAAAACTGAATTGTTTTTAGGGCGTTATTGGAAGGCCCTAGTTTGACAAAGGTTCGTGAATAGCAAGAATTCAATACAACATAATATTGCGCAAATGTAACGAAGTTCTACGCAATAAAACCCCTCTTATATTTATTGGTTGTGAATCCGAGGCGTTGTTGTGTGAACGGATATTGTATTTTAAGGCATTTTCTTAGACATTGGACAACTCCTGAGGAATACAGCCTAATAACCCAAAGTATTTTAACTCTGGTTCCCTATCTAATATAAGATTCACTTAGCTGATTTATGAATTGAGAAATGAAGTTGAGTCTTGTCAACTTACGCATAGTGCGCAGTACGTACCTAACTGTGCGTAACTAAGCTTTGACGAGACTTAAATTCAATTTCTCAATTCAGAAACCTATCATTAGTCTGTTAAACTGATAAAACATTACCTTCCACATTGTACGGTCGGGTAAAATAAGGCAAGAGAAGAAAAGATATAATATTATATATAAGTTATGCTTGTATTGTTTAGAATTACTTATAATTTAAAATGATATGTTGGTGTGATTGGCATAGGGGAGGCGTATCATTTTAAATTAGATGCAAAGCATCTGCTTCGTCGCTTAGCCATTGTAATGATTTCTAAGCAGTCAATATTAAATTAGAATTAAGTTGTTTGTTTTAAGGTGTTTCATTTAACTCTTATATGTAAGTAGGGTGTCATTTTCGTTTCTTAATTTACCTGAGTACAATAAATAAACTTAGATCTTAGTATTTTTCGTTCGTGTAAATACTCCCGTGTAAGATGCGTAATCTGTTAGTGAATAAAATAAAATTCGTAAAAATATTGTTGTTTTATTATTTATAAATATATAATATCTTTGTTTAGTCAGCGTCAAAAGTACCTAGATGATACGAGTAATTTCAAGATTTGTATGTGAGCAAAATAATTTATCTACATTTCTTAGTGAAAATGCTGTTTAACTACTCAGTAGGCTCTATTTAAATGTTTTAAAAATTTTATTAAAATATAATTAGTCGTTTTCATTTAGATTTTTTAATCATTAACTACTTTTGACACTGACTGTACGTAGAAAAAAATCAAAAATCTTGAACAAACCTGCGCAGGTGCACTAATTGGCCAATCAAACGAACCAATAAAAGAACTTATCGACGAGAGAAGAATTTTGACGTTTAAACAATCTAATGATTGGCTGAGAGGCGCGCCTCCGCCCTCGACCTGCGCTTGCTAAAGACATATCTATTTTTTCAGTATTTTATACCTTTAGATCTTATAAAATATTTTTTACAATAATAACAATTTTATCTCTTATCGAAAGACTCATCTGGGGCCTGATTCAGTAAAAAGTTCGTTTTTACAACGTGTGATTTCAAAGCTTACTAAAACTTGGATATTTCTTTCTCAAAATTTAATGGAAAATGAATCAAACTATGAGTGATTTTAAAGCTTTGATAATCTCACTTGTGTATGGATTGTATTTCCATGGATCATACAAATCATGAATAAGTCATCATAAAGATCATAAATAAAGTTTTTTTTTTCCACTTCTCCTTTTAATTGAATTGATATCACGCGTTTGAAAAATGTGGCGTTATTGAATCAGGCGCCAGATAAAGTTTCTGTTGTGTTGTAACGAAATAAACTCGGCAAAACTAGTTTTCATTCATCCTTCATAATGTCAAGTCTGCTGACGTGGGCGGTGCGTCTCTTGGCGGCGCTGACGTCATCCGCGGGCGACTTGCGCTTGGCCCCGTCGTCGCCCGTCGCCTCGATCTCGATGTCCTGCGTCGGGATGTCCAGCAGCAATCTGTCGAAGCTGCTGCTGTTCCTACTCAGCTCATGCTTCTCATCTGGAGACAATAGCGTTCAACAAGTACTTCATACCTAATGGCCGGTTTCTACAGGCTTACAAAATGCGCTTAAAACAATTTAGTTTTGGGTAGCGGAGAGCACGTTAAGCCGTTGGTCTCGGTTGCCATACAAATATCTATGGCAGTCGTTACCCCTCAAAAGGCCGGCTACTACCTCGCCAAGAGATTGTGGAGGTCTGATGATGTATAGCCGAGCTGATGGAGCTCTACACTGTGTATAGCGCCATTTATCTCCCTCAGCGCAGCACTCGATTAAACTGAATTGTTTTAAGGGTTCGTGGTTAGGTCCTTAGTCTTGTCAACGCCTACTCATGTACAGCGCGCAATACGTAAGTACGCGCTAAATAGACTCATCTTTTCAAATTCCTCTTATCAGAAACCGGTCAAGTGTGGCCCACGTTTACAGCATATCATGTACAGAGTACCGAGCGTATCATAAATGAGAGAATAAGAAATATAAGCCACCTGGGTCTCAATTCTGTTAAAGCAGGGGTTCCCAAACTTTTGCTATCGCGCCTCCCTTCGCTTAAAAAGAATATACCCACGCCTCCCCTCAGATTATGTGGCCAAGCAAGTACATAACAACAATTTTCGCCAAGCAATTATGAATGAAATAAGAGTAGGTAATAAAATTCATAAATATATTTATTGCAGGTGTTTTATTATGAAAATTTACATTTTTTTTAATATTGGTAATAAGGCTCGCGTTTGACCACAATCTCACCTGTTGGTAAGTGATGATGGGGTCGACGGTGGAGCACGCTTGCCTAGATGTAACCTATTCACTCTAGACTTGAAAACTCCCAGGTTGTACCTTTCCGGGGTGCGGGCCGGAACCTCCACGTGGTGCACCTGGGCAACGGAGGCGAGCAGCGCCTCCCACTCGCCACGGGAGACGCTGCTGCCTGCGGCCAATCCGGCCGGGGTGGGAGTGGCCCTCTAGAGGGCTGCTCCGAGGCTCTCCACGTGTCCATCTGACTAGCAGATGGCACAGTGGGGAGCGAGCGGGGGGCGAGCTGATTGTCTGCGCGCCGACGGTTGGGTGACAGGACGGCCTCCTGTCACCTTCCACCCCACCGTCGACGAAGTGGCGCGATGCTCACCCCACCCCCCCTTTCGGGAGGTCGAGGGGGCCATCTTAAAACCGTAGATGGCCCGGGGTCAGCTGGGGTGCGAGGGATATGCCCATTGGGTAACCTTACACCCCGGCTACTAAGGCCCGAGACGGCGTGCGGTTTTAGTCGGTTCGATCCCGACATAACCACCCCCGATGGCCGACGGGGGTGGTATCCATGGGGATTTCCGCACAAAAAAAAAAAAAAAAAAAAAAGGTTGTACCTTTCCGGAAATACAGACTTAGGGAGGGCATTCCACTCTTTAGCAGTACACACGATGAGCGTACTGCCAAAACGTTTTGTGCGTATGAGTGAAATATCCACCATGTACCGATGGCGCGTCGCCGTACGTCTGGTCGTTCGGTGATGAAAGGGGCTTGGAGGAATTAGGTTATGTAACTTCAGAGCACATTCCCCGAAGTGCAACTGATAAAAAACAGAGAGGCTAGCGATTCTACGCCGATGCTCCAATCTCTGAAGCTTAGTCTCAACCAGCGCATCGCAGTTTATGAGCTTCTTGGCCATTCTCTCAATTGACTCAAGTGCTTCGAGTTGGTATTTGGCTGAGCCGTCACAGAGGTGCAAGCAATACTCCATACACGATCGAACTTGCGCTTTGTAAAGGTTAAGCAGCTGTTCCGGTGTGAAATATTTTCGCACCTTTGATAGAATGCCCAACTTTTTGACAGCTACTTGAGCCTTTGCCTCAATGTATGGACCAAAGTTAAGGGGAGGAGTGTGAGTCACGCCAAGAAGCTCAAGCTGGTCGGGTATCGGTACTGGTGCACCTTGGAAGGTAGATTTTGGCTGGAATTAGTTCCGCTTAGTGGAGAATAGACACGCCTGGGTCTAGCGGAGAATAGACGCTAATCTGGTCTCCAAATGCTCAACCATAGCCTCTCGAAGAGACTGGATCTGTGCCATGCTGGCCTGCGGGCCGGATTCGTACCTCTCAACCACTGTGCTGTCGTCTGCGTAACCAAAAATATCGGGCTTGAGCAGATCGTTAATGTGCAGCAGGAAAAGCGTGGCAGAGAGAACCGACCACTGAGGGACCCCTGCATTTATTTGCAATTGGTCCGATGAGCAGCCGTCAATGACCACTCGGATTGACCGGTTTTCAGGAAGTCGGCAATCCAGACACAAGCCAACAGGCAGGCCGTACGATGGAAGCCTGTCAAAGCCTTCGAAATGTCGAGGGAGACGGCAAGTGCCCTTCCAAGTAGATCCTCAGTGGAACGGTTCTGGCGGAATCCATATTACCGAACATTTTTATTTCATTATAGCTTTTAAATTCTGAGCTAACTCTATGTGACGGATTAAGCTTGCATTTTTTTTGATAATATTTTCAATTCTGGGTTCAACAGAAGAAAGCGCGCATCCAGTGGCGTAACAATAGGGTGGCAGGGGTGGCAAAATGCCACGGGCCCCCGACCCAAGAGGGCCCCGGCCCAAGAGGCCGCGAGCGCAAAAATATTTTTAGCATTGTACCTGAGTATTTTATTTTATTTGGAAAGTATATTTTTATAAGTTCTGGGCCTAGATTGTGCTAAAGGTAAACCACTGTCATGCCACTGATACTATTCAATTGTAGACTTTACCGTTATACAGTTAAAGTCTAGAATCAAATGAAAAGAGTTCATTAAACTTTTCGATTCGCTCTACAAAATATCATTTAAGTAATTTTAAACTTTAACCTGATAACAATAAAGACCAAAATTAAATGGCATTTTTTGTAGTATGACAGTAGCTTGTTTTAACAGAATCGAGGCCCTGTTTAAATCTAAAGTGAGACAACTAAAGACCATACAATTTCATAATGGTTAAGCATTTCAACCAACCTCAACAAAAAGATGTTGATTCATTTTTAGAGATGTACATTTGTACCTACATATTACCAGTGACGAGTAATTTTACTTATGACCGTCAAAACCCGTCAATCAAAATACCTGTAAATAGCACATTTCTATTCATTTTAGAACGCATCCATAGGTTTCTACAAATATTTTGTCGCAGTACGTTGCCGTTGGTAGCGCAGGCGAGCTAGCAAACACTATGTTAGGGGAATCCCGGGCATGGAGTGGAAGGACCGACTTGGAGTGGAAGGACCGACTTGGAGTGGAAGGACCGACTTGGGCAACCAAGCGTGCCTCGCACGCCGTTGTAGCGGCGGTAAGACCCGTCATGGAGGACTGGCTGGAGAGGCCTCACGGGGGCCTCTCGTACCGGCTGACGCAGGTGATCTCTGGGAAGGGGTGCTTCGGGAATCACTTGTCTGATTCTCCGCCTCCTTCTGCGAGCAAGTGATGCTCGAGGCGGCGGAAATGGTTCGGGAGAGGCTGCACAGAGCTCTCCCGGACGGCGGGAGGCGCGGAAACCGAAGGCGTCGGAGGTCTGACGACCTCCTTCCTCCATGAGCGCTGTCACCCTAGCCGAAGCAGGCCGAGGCGGCGGCGCGCGAAATCGCCCCCCTATTCCGGGGGCTTGACGTGAACCACGTAGTTCCCAAACCCGAGGGGGCCATCTCGAATCCGGAGATGGCCCGGGTCAAGCCGGGGTGCGAGGGAAATGCTCTTTGGGCCACCTTACACCCTGGCGTCAGAAGACCCTAGACGGGGTGCAGTTTTAGTCGGTAACAGTCGGACATAACCTGTCCCGCTGGCCGCGGGGTGGGTATCCATGAGGATTTCCGCACGGAAAAAAAGGGGAATCCCGGCATCCGGATTTTAAATTTTTTTATGAGGGCACGTGGTGCACCCGGGCAACGTAGGCGAGCAGCGCCTTCCACTCGCCACAGGAGACGAGAAAGGGTCAGCTAGGGTGCGAGGGATATGCCTATTAGGTAACCTTACATCCTCGTAATTAAGACTCGGGACGGCGTTCGATCCCGACATAACCATCTCCGTGGTATCCATTTCCGCACCATAAAAAAGGGAAAAAACTGAGCGAAGAGTTTTGGCAGGTAATCAAGTGAATGGCGCACTGCATAATTTTATGAGCAGTCAGAATAGAAAATGTCTAAATAGGCACGACTTGATTTACATAGAGGAGTTCTCGTTCCCACATCAATGTATGGGTATGTATGGTAGTGAATGTTGGGTGTGTCAGAAGAAGCATGAAAGTAGATTGAATGCTGTAGAAATGAGAAGTCTAAGAAAGATAGCTGGAGTAAAGCTGATGGGCCGAGTGAGGAACAGTGTGATAAGGGAACGTTGCGGTATAGTTGAAGATGTAGTGACCAAGATAGAGAAAGGGATACTTAGATGGTTTGGACATGTAGAGAGGATGGATGAAAGAAGATTGACAAAACAGATACCTATATGAGGTGAGGGTGAATTGGCAACCCGGTAAAGGCCGACCTAGGCGTACATATTTTAATCAGATCCAAGACGTTTTGGAGAAAGGCCTAGGTCAAGAGTAGGTACCCGCAACCGGCGTTCGTGTATGAAAAAAATATGAAAGTTGAAGCGAAAGGGGTATGCTAAGATCGTAGCAAGTGGAAAGATGTTGTCTCTGCCTACCCCAATGGGAAACAGGCGTGATTTGTATGTATGTATGTATGCATGTAAAAAGGGCTCTAGGTACTGACTGCGCATTCTTTCTGTAATTATTTTGACATTGGTTTTGGTTACATTGAAAATCTCAAAGTTTATTAAAATTAAACTGAGTACAACGTGACGATTTTTACTGATAGGGCCCCATCAACAGAATTTGCCGCGGGCCCCAGATGGTATAGTTACGCCACTGCGCGCATCGTAGATCACTGGCAATATTCAGTGTGCTTCTATATTTAGTTTTAACAGCCACAACAACAGAAAAAGGAACAAACCTTTTATGTGCTGGAAAAAGGTAAAAACAATTTGATCGCTTGTTCTGCTGCGATGGGATAAACTTTGAGATATTTAGGCCAAAATTGAACCTTGTCTATTTTCTCAAAATCCTATTGGGCAGCAGAATCATTTCTAATGTCCAAAGCTTGGTCTTGTAATGCACCTGGAAGCGTGTCTATATCTTAATTTACGTGAAATTTTGACGTCCTTTGCACGTCGACATAGACATGCTCCCAGATACATTACTAGAGCTTGATTCTGGTGCCTAATATGAGTTTGAAAAAATGGACAAGGCACAATTTTGGGTTGCATATCTCAAACCTTATCCCAGCACAGCAGACAAAGTTCGTGGGAGTAGAATTTACTTACTCGCGGGCTACCGACGGCGCCCTTGCTTGCGCCCCCCTTTACATGTCTTCGCGCCCCCCCAGGGAGGCGCGCCCCCCAGTTTGAAAACCAATGTGTTAAAGCAAGCCATTGTCAAACTACTGACACTCGTAAAAAAATGCCTTGAGTTGTTGCCATGGTTTACGAACACTGGCTATTCCTGAAATATTCCTCAGTAAAGAAGGAGAGTTATCTAGGTAAGCCCACCGATGAGTCTGTAGCATGTAAAGCTCTAGCACTGCGTAATCCCCGCCGGACCACTCGTACCATTGATGGTGCAACTGGCACTGGTTTGTCCCGCTAGTAGTATACCTACCTATTATGTTTTCATGGTAATGATGGATCAAATCAGGGGTATAATCACCTTGGAGCCCTTGGGTTCCGTATGCTTTTAAGATTTAGCTAATTTGTTCAATTATAATATCTACATTGTGAGAGCGACTGCGATTTGACTTCCCAGCCCAGCAGAAGAAAGAAAAAATAATATAAATAAATGTTTATGAAATACATTTAATTCAACAACACATACAGAGAATGTTCTCACATTATGTGAATAAAGCTGGACATCCACTATGTTCACGCACCAAGCTGCGATACAACAATACGCGTACCTCCAAAGAAACGCGCGCTCCCCTTTGTTCGCACAAAAGTTGCAAGCTCCATGAGCGTGAATGTAGGCCTACTAGGTATCCATCAGTTGCAGATGGGCGGAAGACAGTTACTACGTGTACATAGTGGATATCTAGCTTTATATGAGGTGTAAGAGAAACACTAGGTACTCAAAACAAAGACAGGCGATGCTACCTACTGGAGAGAAATAAAATTTTACACTAATTTTTTTTTCGAACGGTTAATTATAAAAAAAAATATTAGCGTGCATGCATTGCTTTACCTAAAAAATAATGAAGCAAAAAACCATAATTCAGCTATACAAACACGATCTAAAGGGAATAACACAAACAAAAAACGATTTAAAAATAAATGATTAAAAAACAAAAATTAAGCCGATCGACAAAAAATCACTCACATTTTACATAGGTATCTACCTACTCGTAACATCGCCTGTCTACGTTTTCAGTAGCGTTTCCCTTACAAGTATGTAGGCATACCTAGTATAAAACCGCTCATGGCAAGATTAATTACTTTTGATATGGTTGTGTACGAGTATGTAAGAGAAAATAACGTTTCCTAACGTAGGTAAGTATTACACTCACACTTTAAAACAGGAACCTTGGACCTTAGTGCTGGAAAGCACCAGTGGATCTGTTTTGAGTTTTAACGTTGTAGGTACTGGGCCTTATTATGAGCTCTTTGTAGGTATGTACTGGAGTCTTACTATGAGTATGAGCTCTTATAGCAATTCAAATGCGATGCAGTTCAACTCAGGGAGAGAGATGGCTCTATACACGCTGCATAGATCGATCTCTCTACCCTGTCTCGATTGTGCTGAAGGCAAATCACTGTTATGACTTATGCCACTGACACTAAAAAAAGCTATTTAATTGTAGACTTTACCGTTATACAGTTAAAGTCTAAAATCAAATGAAAACCCAACCGTGTCGTTAGAGAGTGGAACAGCCTACCTGAAAATGTTGTTTTGGCCCCCATTGTTAATAGTTTCAAAAACAGACTTGACAAAATCTTCGGATCATGAGACACGCATCAGCCTAATGGCTGCTAGTGTGTTCAACATAAATAAATAAATAAATAAAAAGAATTCATTAAACTTTTTCATTCGCTTTACAAAATATCATTTATTTTAGACTTTAAACTGATAATGGTAAAGTCTAAAATTTAGATTAATTTATATCAGATAATTTTTTGAAGTGTCAATGGGATGACAGTGGCTTGTTTTAACAGAATCGAAACCCTGGTTGAACTGCATCGCATTTGAATTGCTATGAGGTGCTCATATTATGGGGCCTGCTCTTATTTCAATTACTTTAGCGGGTGGACATAAATAAGACCTCGTCCGGACCGTGAGTAAGTAAGTGTGTGCTAACCGGGATTGTGTTTCGTCAGCTGTTTCAGTCTAAACTCTTCCTGCGCGAGTCTCTGTCGCCGTTTCCGCTCCGCTCGCGCGTCTTCCTCGCTCTGCTCAGCTGTCTTCGCTCCCTCCTGTTTAACAATGATGCGTTCATTCTTCCGACTTATATTTAGCCATCAAAAGACCTGGTATGAGGTTTGATGCTCCGATCCAGGGATGGGTAGTTTTTTTGCACAAGGTTTTGTGTTCGAATTCCGGGTCGGGTAATTCGCAGTAGCAGCACGTGGTCTGGCAAAAATTGACGGCAGTAGCTTGCCTCCTGCTATACCCCCGGGTATGGAGACAAAAAGGCGATATGTTGTATTCTCAGAAAAGTTTCATACTTTTTCGTATCATTAAAAGTAATTTCAATAAATAAAAAAATAGGATGAAATCATATCTAAAAGTTATAAAGAAAATAATATTAATCAAACATGATGAAATTTCAAACAATTTTATTTCAATAAAAACAGATAAATTATTTTATCATTACGTTCACACCGCGTCTTAATTCGACAAACACTACACACATTCCAATTCCATATAACGCATACGCATACCTACGTATTTCATACAAATTATAAATTAAGAAAATAGTGACGGAAGTTGTAGTACCGCTAGTTAAACAGAATGATGTAATTACCGCATGGGTAATTTTTTTCGAAATAATATTAGTAATCGAAGTTCCCTATCTCCTCCAACTAAGCTAGATTCCTTGTTTCTCGTAAGCCGCGACAGTTCATTATATTCCATTCCATAGAATACCATTTGGTACTTTTTGTTAACGAGTGTCGCTATGGATAAGCCTCAGATAAATACCATTTGGTACTTTAGATATCGAATATGGCTTATAGATAGACTTCAGTTAAATACCATTCGGTACTTTTTGATTCATCGAGTATCGCTTATAGATAGGCCTCAGTTAAATACCATTTGGTACTTTTTTTGGACCGTACTCTAAAACTGCTAGCCAGCGATCCAACAACTTGCTACCGTCACACATTTCTTACTTCGAATAAAATATGTAGATCTCTCTATAGTCAACCCAATTCCTAGTTTAATCATAAGAAGGGCTTATTAAAAATATCGTAATATTAAATCATTGAGAAAAATTCGTTTACTTAAATATCTACTTGAAATCACACAAATACCAAAACAGGTAGTATAAACATTCAACACGTATACCACGCACTATCACTGTATTGAGGACATTAATATCTGCAAATGTAGATGAGGCACGCCTAATTCATATCAAATGTTGAATTTAAACAAACAATAAATTCTTTTTAAACAAAAAGAAAGGCAATTATGCCGCAGAATGGAATAGAAGCGAACGAAATTGTACACGGCAAAATGAACATTACAGTTAATTGTATAACATACAGCCTAACACGAGCCAAAATATGGACATAAAGTTCAATATGCTATGTACAATTTCGTTTACTTCCATTCCATTTTGTGTCAGTGTAAATTGAACTAAACAAGGTCGTAAATTTAAAAAAATTATGAAATCGACTTAAAAATACAGAATAAGATTATAATCGCGATGAAATTATTCTAGCATTTAATAGGCCTTGGGCCTTATAGGGTCTCAAATTCTTTTTGACATGAGCTTCAAAGTCATTTCCCACAACGATAGTGCGTGTTGAATCTACCGACCTAGGAGTTCACCCTACTTGTCCTTTACTTTCTACTTCATAAAACGAGTTTTAAATACATCCGTAAGAATATATAGTACGTACCTTGCTATTCGAATTTTTTGAGTGTTTGGTCATAGTAAAATCAATTCTCAACAAGAGTAAGGTCGGTTTTTGAATTGAGAAATTGAAACTGAGTTAAGTCAACGCCTACTTACGAAAAGATTCGTAAGTATGCGTAAGTACCCATGTAAAAAACGTATATGATTGTAAATCTATGAGAGTTTAGCGAATAGGTAAATTCCTTAAAAATAATATTATTTCCTAAAAATATTTCTTACGGATTCTATTTTATTCTTTTTTTATTTATTTGCAGAACATATTAAACCTCGGTATTCAACATTTACTTCAAAAAATCCGTAGAGAAGTAATCTTTATATGAATAATTGTTTTTATTTTGACCAAGTACAACAAATAGGTACTACTCATACGCAATGTACAGTGTAAAGTCCCACAATAAAACTACGACACCGAAGTCAGTGCCCCGCTACTAAATCTTTAACACTTATAAGATAGTACAACGTCGAAAAATTTATTAAAAAATAGTTTACCACTTTTGAGATTTCAAACTTACCAATAATAAATAGCTAAAATATCTATAGTAGGTACGTTTACTACCCTCCGTTAACTACTGACGTGGCGAAAAAATTCCACAAGTGTATAAGAATAAATTGGTGAAAAGCTACGAAAAATGTATCTTTATTCGTAGGTGAAAAGTGATCGAGTGAGATAACGCGAAAACCAGAGCTTAGGCACATCGCTAACTTAACGATCCTATGTCAGGCGGGGTGAGGCACCGCCCAGTAAGACTCAGTGTCGAAAAGAAATTCAAACAACCAGGCAAGAGTGAGGTAGAGAAAATTGAAGGCGAGGATATATTTCAATGTTGGCAATGTTGTGTTAAACTTTAAGCCGATAAGCAGACGGCGGGGCGGTGCGGTCAAAATGACCTATGCCTCCGTCTGCTTAACGCCTAATAGGGATGTTTGAAGATGCGCGTCATTCTTGTATTAGCGATAAGCCTAAGATCTGACAGACAATGTAACTAGAGGTCGAGTTTGGTCGGCCGCTAAGCGCGCTGGCTTGTTTATTAAAATTGGATTAGTTTATTTACATTGTCTGCTAGTCATAAATTGAACTCATAATTCACAAAGTTTACTTAATTCCGTATTAGAAGTTAGCACGAATTCGTTTATAGCTGTTTTACGTTCGAATATCACTCTCATAGTGTACGAGAGTGAGAACTTATAGTAGTGTCGTGAAATAAGTTGAAGTTAGCCAACATTAAATGCTCAGGCCTTGTTGTCCATGGGCGCGTGGGCGGCGGGTGAAGCGGCCGGTGGCTCCTCGGGGAACTGCTTCTCCACCTGCTCCGCCACCCACTTCTTCACCTTCTGTTCGGTCCAGAAGCCATCGTAGAAGATAGTGGGCTTGATCCAGCATGGCTGGGCTGGTGGCGGTAGCTCGTCCGGCGGCCGGCAGGCGTTCCGGCACTCGACCCCCCCGCGACCGTTCACAACCAAATTCTTTGGGGGTAGGTTGAAGTTCAGATTAACATTCCCGGGCGGGCGCTCGTAGCTCTCGTAGGCGAAGTGCCAAGGACCGGGGTACTCGTAATAGGCGGCGGGAGGGAGCATGTGGTGAGAGATGGGCGGGGCCCCGAGGCGGGGGCCCGTACCGTATAAAGGCGGTACCATGCCGCCTACTACAGGTTGCAGCACGAAACTTACGTTGGAATTGGGTCGCGCGGCCACTGGTCGTCCCGCCCCTGGTAGAGGCTGTCTATTGGCGGGCGGGCCAGTCGGGCAGGGCGGGCCAGGGGGGCCCGGGATTGGTGGGCCCATGGGCATCGGCTTGGCAGCGGGAGCGTTCTTCACGGCGGGCGGGGGCTGCGGCGGCGCGTGTGGAGACCTGAGCGCGGCAGGCGGAGGGACGTCGACGGAATCCCTCCTCGGGGGGAGGTTCAGTGGCGAGTTCTTGGGCTCGGCGGGTCTGTTGGCTACGTTCTGGTTATTCTCAACGGCGAGCTCGCACTGATTGGCGGGCGCTCCGACCTCGACGCGATGTGCCTCCAGAAGCTCCATGAGTTCTGTAGCGACACTGCCCCCGAAGCTTAGCAACGTTTCTCGGAGCGCATTGGTTACCGCGCACTGCAAATAAAAATTTTTATAGGTATAAAGTTCCTGCACAAATACATTCATGTTCATGAGTATGCCAAGATCGTAGCAAGTGGAAAGATGTTGTCTTTACCTACCCCAATGGGAAAAAGGCGTGATTTGTATGTATGTTCAGGTAAAAAAACAGCCCATTTTATGGTAAATGGTGTCGCCTATTAACGCTGGGCGTGGTGAGAAAAGAAATTAACCGGATTAAAGAGACTCTTGCCCAAATTGACGAATAGGCGTAAAGTGAGCAGAAGCATCTGCCCACTTTACTGGGTACTTGTACTCGGTAAAGTAGATTCATACCTTTCTCGATTTATAGACAGCGAATCCTTTAGTGTTGGCGACTGAAGTTGCATATCCGACGTTCTCCCGATGGATCTCAAAACTCTTGATGGTGATGTTGACGAAGGCGGCCACACCCGCGCAGTACTTCCCGTTGGCGAAATCCACAAAGTCTGAACAGGAACATAATATTATATTAGTAAATGAGCTGCCATGGTGTTGCATTGGTAGAGTCTTAGTGTAGCTGTGCAGTTCTTGGGCTCGCTTACCGGCTTGGACTTTCGATTTTAAAATTTGCATGCATGGCAGTAAAATTTGAACTGAAGTAATTTGTATGTGTAATATTTATACTTTACTCTTTTTCTCAGGATTGGATAGTAATCACTGTACTAAATACTTCTTCCAAATACCCTATAATGCATTCTTTAACTTGACATAATATGACTAAATAGACTCACGATTCAAGTAAACCTGTGAAAATATGCTTCATTAAGTTTTAACCTTATTAATAACTGACTGAGGTATTATATATTCAATTATCTTGATTAATTATTTGTATAATCTTTTTTTACCCTTTAGCCACTGGCCTAAATGTAATGTAAGTCAATATTGAATACTGTTGAAGAGCAATACTTCCATGAATGAGAAAAAAAAACTTAAATATCTCTTACCAACTTCTTGCTTTGTAACAGCCCAGCTCCAATTATTGAAGCCCCATTGTGAGTGCCCAAAGTTGATGAGCTGTAACCGTCGTTGTTCGAAATCATCCTCATGACTTATTGGCATTCCTTCTGGTAACACTGAACATTCAGGCTGAAATTAAAGTGTACAATACTGTTTATTAACATTTACAAATTGCTGTTCGACTGTCAGCGTCCCTACTGGAAGTAATATCTAATATCTGCAATAGACAATAGCTTAATGGTGCGTTGAAGATTTTCATCAATAGTAATAGAGAAAAATCTTCAAATGGTTTGAAGGATTGGATCTACTGAGATATTATTGAGCATTGAACAGCCTACAAAATTTTAATCAAACACGATTTGATATGTTATTTACGCTATTTATCCATGGGAGTCACTTCATAATTGGCTTTTATCACTGTTAGAGAGTTAAGCGGTTACAAACATTGGTTACTTTCTCTAACCTGAACCGCACCATATTGCTGTTGTAACTACTGAAGTAAAGTAACATTTTAATAGACTTTGCTCTAGAATACGAGTAATAGTGATTTCCTAGTACCGTATAACAAAGAATGCACGTTTATTTACCATTTTTATGCTGCAATTCGCCACAGGGAATCCAGGTTTCCTCTGCATCCTTATGAAAGTTCCAATTCCAGCTGCGTAAACTCATCAAAATGCTATACAGTTTTACTATAGTAATTAATTCTTTATGCTAATTATCTCATTTACAGAACAACTTTTAAGCTATTCGTAAATATTTCGCCAATAAATTCCCAACAAAACAAGTATTGACATTTTGCGCGGAAGTTCTCACTTCCGTTTAGGGATGGGCAATATAAATATTATTTTTGACGCCATGTAAATATTTATTTGTTTAGTTTTTAGTTTTTATTTTAATGTAAATATTATTTAACTGTCGGTGTAAAATAAATAATTCAAATACTTAAAAAAAAAAAAAATATAAATATATTTCGGTTTTATGATTTAATGACCATTTCGTCAACGATGTAATTTACGATGATAAAAATTTTTGAAAAGGAAAATGCCGAATATTTACATATAAATAATGACTGTAGAGTAAGCTCATGGAGTAAAAAAGGTGCACGTGCAGATTTTGGACAAAAATGATACAGTTTTACGCAAAGTAAAATGCAACTTTTATTCATGAACTCGATTACTTGTCAATCTGAAAATCGACTAAGAAGGACAACTCCAATAAAATAATTTTGATTCAGTGATTTTGATTCAGAGTCTAGAGTCTATGGTGTGAACTGGTTGACTTGACAGCTCTGCCGTGCAAAATATTTGGAGAATTTGACATTTTACGAATTTCATCGCCCGGTGATATTTAGCGAATATTATTTTTTCGTAACTTACGCTAATTATTAGCTTAGAAAAGTGTTTATTAAAAAAGGTTAAAATGAACGAATTTCTAGAGATCGATGGAAGTATGTTAGAAGGGGTAAATACCGTCGAACAATAAAAGCAATAATATTTTTGGGATCTTATGATAATTATCAACTATACGAGTAATATTGTTTACAGGGTGGTCAAATATTACGTATAGCTGTCTCTCTGAGTGCTATATTGACTGTACCAATTCGTGTTAGCAGAATACGAGCAGGACGGAGTAAACCAGGACTTGCTGCTCAACATCTCATTGGTAACAGATTTTCAGACTTAAAGGTCTTCTCATACTATAAAGCGAATCGTAACATTATCAAAAAATATCAAGCTAACAGAAACAATTCAATTTTTTTACATATTACATATTTACTACTACATTAGGTAATACCCGAACTCAATTTATAAGTGGGAATAAGATTTATCAATAGATCTATTTATAGCCCAAGTCTATTTTTGTTAAGTGGGAGAAAAGAAATCAATACATCTATTTATAGTCCGAATCTATTCTTGTTAAGTGGGAGTAAGAGAAATCAATAGCTCTATTTATAGTCTGAATCTTTTTTGGTTGATACTCTTAATGTGGAAGGAGCCATTTTTGCAATGAATTTAAACTATTTCAATTATGATGCAACATTTGTTACATTACTATCTTTAATTCATTACTAATTCCAAATATTTCTTATTTCTAAAATGTACATGGCTGCCAAAGCTTCGAAATTAATTAGCAGGATTATTTTAATAATATTTGTGTAGGTACCGCCTGACATTGCAGACAGCGTGTGATGGGTAACATTTGTACTTGGTTTATATTATGGCATACCAGACAAACCCATAGAGGCTCAAGGTTTCACCATGTCTACAATGTAGATGTCATATTTTGTAAATAAATTAATTAAAAAAAAGCAAGATTTTGACCTGTTTAATTGCTGCATAACAATGTTCAATACCATTTAACTATGTCTACATCTTATAATTACATAAAAATGTTATTTTTCTTCATTTCTTAATAACAGTATCACTGAAAACGGAGTTCTGATAGTATTTAATTTTTGAGTGCATTGGTTACAAGTTGTAGGACGTGAACTGGTTGTATTTGTTCCAGGGATAAAACTGATGGCGGATATGTGTGACGCTAAGTTGAAGGGGGACCACATTGGCTCCATGGATATCACATTCATTCCAAGTCGCAAAATCCAAGGCGGACATTATGTTGCAGATACTCGCACTGCAGGGTAAGACTAACTACTACTACTACTAAATATTATTTGATTGCAAGTTCTACTATACTAGCACATGCCCGCGGCTCCGCCCGCGTGGACGTCGCATTGCGCGTTTTTTGACTATATCTCCGGTTCTACTCAACCGAGTAAGATTTTAAGTCTGACCAAGACCTTTCAACAAAAAAAAACGTATCAAAATCCGTTCAGTAGTTTTTGCATACGTTTCGCACAAACACAAGAATTCCAAGAAAAATATTTTTCTTTCATAAAAGTTTCATTTAAATATCTCCAATGTACAGACACAGCTACTTTTTAATTTTATAATATATATTCATAATTATATAGAATAGAAATAGAAAGAATAGAATTTCATAATGAAATCCAAGTAAAAAATATTAATTTTCTCATCAGTTCCATCAGTCTACTTCTACAAGTGGCTCTGCCATGTGCCTTACTGGCTAATGGACCAGTCACCTTGGATATCAAAGGAGGCACTAACGCTGACATGGCTCCTCAGATTGACTACTTCAATCACATCTTCATGAAAAATCTTAATAAATTTGGAGTAGACGTTGACTTACAGATTCATAGGCGAGGGTGAGTTATTTCTATGGTTTAACATATTAATGCACTTTTGAATGAAAGTAAAATAAGCAGAGAGATTGTGGCACATAAGCTATAGCAATATATTCTGTGGTTAGGCCCTAAGTCCTAAATAATAATAATAATAAGATCCACCTCTCCCTGGAGCCCTAATCACTTGTGGTTTGGTCCCTGTACCCGACGCCGGTGGGGTACTATTTTTAATATTTTAAATGCATTTTTTATCTTTATATTTAAAAATGTAATTCATATGTTTAGGAAAATGAATAAATTATTTATTGCCAAAAACATTTTATTTAATTATTCTAGCTTAAATAATTTGCTTCACATTGCTTCAGATACTATCCCAAAGGTGGTGGACATGTGACTGTCCGTGTGGAACCAGTTCAGAAATTCTGTGGAATTTCTTTGACAGACCGAGGTGACTTTAATAAAGTTTTCGGATGGAGTTTTGTGGCTGGCACAATACCTATGAAGGTAAGTGTACAATATTGCTTGTATCAATAAATCACGAAGAATCTGTTTAAAAATAGGTTTATTTCAATGTGGTCTCTGCCTTTACCATTGGGAAGGAGGCCTAATTTATGTATAACAAGTATTCTATTTTTCCATCAAGCGTCATATTTACTAAAGTACCATTTAAGCTTTGATTCATCTCTGCCCAATGGTTGACTGGTAGAAAATGCCTCAGACACCGAGTCCGCCTTTTTACAATTTTATTGTTGTACATAACATAACATAAACTCACGCCTATATCCCCGAAGTTGTACGCAGAGGTGCTAGCACTCACATTTTTGTTTTGTTGTACAACACCACATTGTTGTACAGAAAGTTTAAAGAAATAAAGGATACGTGGTTGTACCTGTATCTTTACGCCATTTGTTTTGCAGCTGGCGCATCAAATGGTGGAGGGCGTGAAAGAGCAAATCCTCCCTGTGCACGATTTCATCGAAATCCAGGCGTACAAAGAGGACGCCAAAACTGCTATCGATAACTGCAGTGGGATTGTGTGAGTTGAAAGTATACATAATAATAGAATTGAAAAACAAGTATTAATAAACAATTAAATGTGAACGCTTAGTGGCAAGGCCGTATGCTTGTCTACCACCTAAGTGTTATAAAAAAAAGGAGTCAGCCTTATGATCGAGTGGTTCCGAGTTCGAATACCAGCCTTTACTAATTGACGTGAATCCATTCCTAACATAAGCGATTAGCTATTGGAGCAAAGTTTAGCTGGAGGGATTTAGAGGGAATATTAGTAATTTCGTTTACTTATATTCTTTACAACAAATTGTTTATTTGCCCCTGTTCCCCTGCCAGTCACATGTGGAGTGCCTCCAAGCAACTCCAGTCTCCTCCAGTCAACTCAGAATTGACCGTAGGCGTTTGCATGTCCCCTGCGAGCGGGCACTGCCGTCTCCTTTGTGTCCCAGCCACCATTTTCATATCTGTCAGTACATCTGGCTAAGACGTCCAATCTTCCATTTGGCGATTCGTGGTCTCAACTCTAGGACACGTTTTCTTCAGCTTTCGGTCTTAGTTCAGCCGTCTAGCTACTTATTTGTGTAACTAATCGTCCCGCGCTCGTCCCGTGTAGCATTGGGTGCGACACGACGACGGGCTGCGTGGTGGGCGCGGACGGGCTGGGGCGGCGCGGGGTGGACCCGCTGGACGTGGGGCGCCGCGCGGGCTTCGAGCTGCTCACGCTCATGGAGAACGGCGCCTGCGTCGACAGCCACATGCAGGTACCACACACCACCACACACTACACTAATACCACCCTCACTCCCTGCTGCAAACTGCTGTAACTTCTGTACACCAGGATCAACTGTAATGACCCTCGAACATACCGAGTAATGACACTTTGGAAGTCCCACAGGAAGTTAAACTGTCTTGGAACCCCAGTCAAAGACAATGACCATAAAGGCGGCATTGATGGAATTGCTTGTATTGTATGAAAGTAACACCTTAGGCTTGCACATATTGTTATGTAAAAAAAAAACCAGCCCGCTGAGTTTCTTGCCGGAGTCTTCTCAGGTCTGGGCCGCGTTCCGAACCGATGGTCCATTTGCTTCTAGTTTTAATTATTTTTGATTTTGACGTTTTGTAAGTTCCGCAAATAATGGTCTATACAGAATAAATGATTTTTGACTTTGAATATACTGACTAATTGCTTCAAAAATTGCAGGGGTCAACTAGTAATGGTATTAGGTACTAGTAAAAATTCTTCTTTGGCTTTGTATTGAATCCAACACTATGCTCAAAGACAATAATACTATACAGTTTCTAGAATAAACTGGAAGACTTGGGTACCAATTGGTATTGTATTTATTATTGTAATTATTTTTGTTTCAGGACCAATTAATATTGTACATGGCCCTGGCGGAAGGCCCGTCCACTGTCCGCTGCGGACAGATCACGCTGCACACTCGGACCGCCATACACATCGCCGAAATGATCACTAAGGTACGGACTCTTAGCGTTTTGTAATAATAGTGGCAAATTGAAGTTCTTAAATATAAATAATTTCGTTATGAGAAAGCAAGGGAGTACCGGTTCGATTACGATGAAACTTGGTATAATTATTTTTTAATATCTTGGCCACCACAATGGGTACTTTTTATCCCGGAAAAGTATATACAATAAAAAATAAACTTAATTTTGCGGTTCGATCTCTAGACCCGATTACTGTGCCAACCGCAAATAATAAGTTTACGTAGGTTACGTCACCCGTAGTGGTTCACTGATTAGACGAGTGGAGACCGGTGGAGTGGAGAGTGTAGTCGTTTTATTAAAATAGACTTGGTGGCGATACCGACCTCCACACTGGCGAAGCGGCGAATGGAAGCTAGTAGATAAATAATTATTAAAATTTCCAAAATGTTCTGCAGCTATGCAGCTACATAAATTATTGCTTAAAGTGTGATAATCAATTTGGATTTCAGGTGCGATTCGCAGTGCGTCCAGACGGAGACCTAAACATTATCGAGTGTACGGGCTTGGGCTACGAGAACAGGCACTTCACTGCCGAACACTGGAAACCAGCTACAGAAGCCGCCGCCTAAGCGCTACGACATCCATCCGTCCATACTTCAAAATTTTACATACGGCCAAAGATATGCTGGTTTACATGTTCACTGGTAGTGTGTACTGTGCAGGTAACTCTTTGGTTACCTATACATCTTATACGTTTGGTTGTCATTTGAAATCCATACTAATATTATAAATGCGAAATTAACTCTATTACGCTTTCACACCTGAACCGCTGAACCGATTTTGATGAAATTTGGTACAGGAGTAGATTAGACCTCGAGAATGAACATAGGCTATGTTTGGTCGCGATAACCGACATCCACGCGGGCGAAGCCGCGGTCGGAAGCTAGTATATTATATTCAGATGGACGTATTAGCAACTTGCTGAAATGTCCATATCACACTGTTAGTGTGGATTAAAATCTGTAGACATACTAATTTATTAGGTATGTACTCTCTGGAATGAGTCAATTTAGGAATAGGTCCTTTCCTATTCCTTGAGGAGGGCATATTCCACTTAGGAAGGTCTATTGGATCTGCCGCAGCAGTTATACACAGTCGTGGTGAGGCCCCGTCTGTCTCACTTATCATTTTAGGAATACATTATAATAATTAATAATTTATATTAATTAGGAATATTGTTGTATGTAAGTACCAGTCATTGCGTTTAATATAAATTGTATAACATCACACGTTTAAATACTCATATCCGTATACATTTCTGCCTGCATGACTATTTATTTTATTATTTTTTATATAAAGTACAATCAAGAATGAAGCTATATTGTAATTATTTATACATGAAAGTATTTAATAAACTCCGATCAAACAAGTCATTTGCTTCTTCAAATACATAACACTTATATAATAATTGATGTTTTACATAATTTGTAATAGATTGTGGACCAAGTTATTAAAAAGACAATAATGCATAATGTCCAGACAGATTAAAAATGGTCATTGTTCAAATTAATTATCATTAATCATTTGGTCCATGACATGTTCATTAATGTTTTTTAATATAATCACATAATTCGGGATGGGGATGTCCCCGCCTTTGTCGATGTTGATATTTTAACTGAATGTCCACTACGACCACTACTATTATAACTTTTGATGTTATACTTGCTAACCTTTTAACCGCCACGAATGAAGGCGAATCACCAGCACACTAACTATACTCTGTAAGTTATTGTACAACAAAAGGTCTGAAGTACAACTAAATTATTATCAACCTTATCTATAGGTAATGAAGGTATATGATTGATTGGTGCAAATTTGGTGCAATTTGACAATTGTAGATTTTATACTTCAGATATGTAACAAAAAAAATGGTAGTAGTGCCAACCGAGCATTAGAAAAGGATTTTCGCGGGTTAAATTCCCGTCCTGAGTGTTGACTTTTTCCAATTTCATAAGTTTGAGCAAGGCGTATCTAGAATTTTTTTATATCGTTTTTATATTACTTCAAAACTGTTAATACTAATCCACATATTATATAATTATATGTATTGTGGCTGTGTGGACCAACCGTGGGACAGTTTTTCAGTGCGCTATTTTTGTTGTTATTAATTTTATTATTATATTTATTGTAGGTAATTTAGCTTTAAGGTCTTTTACACATAGCGACTATAAAATAACCGAAAAAGTCTCTAACGAAAACGCACAATTTCGTACTTCAGTCGCCCTGTACCTGTAAAGGCCCTTACTAGATGCTGTTTTGTTTTTATTATTTTTACGGCTTGCAACTATTGATTTGTTCCTAAATAATGTAGAACTCGATTCATGTTTTAAGATGCTAAAATTTAAATTCATATATAATTTGAAATAAGTACTCCGAAGCAGCGAACGTGTCTGGCATAACACTTTCCCTAATGTGCCGATTTCTATCGGGTTCAAATTCTATATGATATTCTTACTACCTGCTAATTGTCATATGACGGCCTCTTAAAACATGAAAGGAGCTGTATATACCCAGAATACAGGGATTATAGATATATGATAAGTATTATTTATAAGGACACACTTGAAATCTAATCAAGGCTGCTTGTTTAGGTACCTATTAGTACACGAAATTATCACGTCAATTGTACTTTCAAAAATAGTATATACGTAATATATATTGTAGTCTCACTGGGTCCACAGTACCTCGGGGCAAAAATCTTGAACAAACTTCAAAAAACTCGCACATGTTCACTAACAGGAATGTAATCAAAAACCAAAAAAAAAATATCAACCAATAACGCGAGCTCTTTTGTCCATCCGTCTATAATCTATGATTGGTTGTTTGGCGCGCCTCCATCGCGCTTGACGCTAAAAAATAAACTTGTAACCGAGGATTACATTAGATCACATTGTCAAGATATATAAGTATAGTATATATTTAAAACGGACATTTAAAAATATACTTCTTCGTAAACGCATCGTTTTAGAGATGATTATACGACAGACCATGTGCCAAGTCCTAAGAACGTCCCCGACTTACACCGGAAGAATATAGGTAAGAATCATTTCGTTCCAAGTCTTTCCTCTCCCCTTCTGCGATGATATTCTGTCACCAGAGTCTGATTAGGCCGGCCACGCTTACGTTTTCCATAGGGCAGGGTAGGCGAACACGCGGCACAATATTTTGGGCACGTCGCTGATCATAAAACTTGTGTAAAAAATGTGTTTAGGTATTTTATGACGATCTAACGAGAACGATTCTAAGCTACGGAGTGTTCAAATATGTTATAAAGTCTCATGGGGTATTATAATATACTATGTATTATGCGTGTAATTAAAAGATTTCAAAAATATACCTCTTTTGTTTACATTATTTCATAAAGAGTTTTGATGGCTCGCCAGTGACCCCATAAAACATATTTTAGAAAAAAATGGCACGTTGATGCATGAAGGTTCGCCTACCCTGCCATAGGGGATTCCAGCTTCCAGCCAAGGGTTTGCCTTGCAATAGCTTTCAAGGTTTTTTGACAATAAATATTTTGAGGTGACACTAACGCAACGTAATTTTTCGATTTAAGAAAATATTGTTGACATACTAGTACCGTGGCGGTTCACGGGTTATGTATATACAAAAGATAAAAAACTCCATACAAATCAGTAAGTTGCCAGGCAACTACAGTTTACAGCTGCCTTATTATGAGCTCTTATTAGCAATTCAAATGCGATAGTTCATTTCAGCGAGAGAGACGACGATATGCGCGGTACATAGCTCCATTTCCCTCCCGACTTGAACTGCTATTAAGAGCTCATGGTAAAGCCCCTGTACAAAATTTGTACTTTTTTAAGCTTTAAATGTTTGAATGTATTGTCGTTGTATAACTGTCCGTCTATTGGATATGCACGTGGAAGATCGCTGTATGCTTATATTATAAGATACAACAAAATTGTTGCATTTAAACTTATATGTGTACAAACAATAATATTGAAATATAATACATGATAATGAATTAACTGTGCTTTTATTCATTCTGTTGTTCCATCTCAGTTGAAATGAGGAAGTCAAACGTTAAAACCGATCGTGGACGGGCGGCGCGGCGTTACAAATAAAATGCAATATACTTATCGGATCCATTTATTGTTAATACAACTGTAGACAACGGCATTGCGCCATATAGCCATTCAAATAGATACATTAGAAATGTTCTATAAATATAAACAGTACATTATAGATATAAATAATCACAAAAAATATTACAGGGGTAGTTAGTACTTTCAAATTGAAAATCTTGACATAATAGTACTATGCAAGTACCATTGGTAACAAATATATACCATTATTAGATAATATTTATTTGTTGGCAACACAGGAAATATAAGTTAACAACGACACTGATTATAATTATTTATTTACTAATATTTATGCATTTGTAAGTCGACTACAAAAAAGAAATACACTACACATCGGTACACATTATGTAATGTTGAACCTAACGTAACAGTATAGCTAGAAATACATTGAACCTACGTAACGCGTGAGATGATCAGAGTTATATAAACAGATACCCTGTTTTTTCTACAAATTAAGTTATTGTATTATTTGATTACTCATCTATATACAAATTTCGCGTAACAGTGCATTCGGTGAATGGTCAGATGCTTGGTAAAGACGACGTACGTGCCAATGATCTTACTATCAGGGATGCCAGAGACCGTGCGAAGTGCGAATAAGTAGTAGGAAAGCGAAATGGTGAGGTAGTAGTACCGAACTGAAATTGTTGGTAATTTCAGTGTTTCCAAGGTGTTGCAATCCTTTAGAAAATTCCCAATTATAGTAATTTTTTTCACAACCAAAGCCTTGTTAAAAATAGGTCCATGTCTTGACGGAGAGATTCAACTTCGAACATGCTATTATCGCATTTCAATAATGATTTACTTAATTTTATACGGGGCCCTACCAAGATCTTCGGGCACCCAAGCCAACCTTACCTGTCGAACAAACAGACGAAGTGGTGTAGGTTTTCTTTGGGGGGTTAGGTCAATCGCATTAGTAGTAGTGGACGAAGCTTAAGATGAAGAAAAAATATGTGTGAAGGTAGCACATAGCATGTTTAAGTCTAATGTGTTTCTATATAAAAAAATGTTCACCACACTACCCCTAGCTGGCCGGACATAACCTTTTTAAGGTACATAAGTACTTATTTTTACACAATGGATCACTTTACCACAAGCGCGCAAGTCTTGTTCGAGCGTTAAAGTATAAAATACATTCTATAAACAATTTGTGCGGGGTTCTTTTTGCGACGTGATATTTTTAGGGTTAATTTAGTTTTTTTCATTCCATAGTTACATAGTAGTACTTCCGCTAAAACAGTTTTGTGACGAGACTGCGTAATTTTATCAATTTTCTTTCTGTACGATTTTTAGAAGACGTAGATTTCAGAAGTTCCTTGTGATATTTTGCTACAGCTACTGGGACAGTAGATCAGTGTTTAATAAATATCTATGCGCGGACAGATCCGCAGGCAAAGATTGTGAATAAATGCAGGTAGGTGACACGGAACTTCTGATCAGATGAATACCAATTTAAGCGGAAGCGTAACTAATTGTGATAGCCATGGAATATAAAATAAAGAGGTGTTTCAAAGCCTATGTCGATGCGGTACAGATGTTCAACAAAATTCACAACGCGATTGGCTACTATCTGACATTTACTTTACAGCTTATCTGTTAAAAACGTCGTTATGTGATGTGATTGGTTATAATATATGAAAGTTTCGCGACGTTAGTTAATACTAACTAGGTTAAAAGACATTGCCTCTTGGTTTTATATTCCGTGGGCGATGGCTAATAAACAAATCCCAGGTACAAAATAAGGCAACTGTAGAAAGAATATCACCATATTAATATTACATATTTATTGTACTTAACTTATCTATGTTTAGAAAAATGAAAAGTCGCAAATAAGTGTCGGTAACTTTTGAAACTTGAGACGGAAGATAATGTAACAAAAATATAAACTTACTATTAAGTTCCACGCGAAAACAAACATATAAACTGATTTTTTAGAGAAAAAAAATACCTTAACGAAATATAGTATAAAAAATTCGACATAAAACTATAGCAATTACTTTTTATATGTCGATATAATTCAAACAATTTAAAAATATACATCCATTTAATAATTAGAACCAGACATATTTTCTGGACGCGCTGAAGTGCGGTTGGAATGACCGAATAATTAAAGTAGTCATGATGGTCCATCACAAGGGTCTAACATTAACTTCACAATAATGACCAATTGAAAAAAACCTTTCTAAGTAGTTTCATCACTCAAGATCTAAAAAAACAAGTCTCTGTGGTGTCTAATAAATATAACACTCACATACATACAATAAATTGAAATACATCTCAAAAATTCAAAATCGGAATCAATTTTTTGTGTCAACACTACGGACATAATGTTGCCACATGAAGACTTGTGTATTTTTACACGTACAATCAACATCAATGGAAGATATTATAATGATGGAAGTCTAATATATTATTTACCCTTTATTTTCTACAATAGCAACATTTAAACGCATCGCACGCTGGACCGATTACAAAACATGTGTGTTATTTTTTCAAAGAGGTATTCAAATAGGTTGTATAGAAATTTAAGTTTGGAATGTTCAACTTCCGAAGAAGTATTAAAAATAATACATTTTCCTTGGAAGCAGCGTTTTGGCTATTAGTTCTTCTACTCTTATATCATTCTGAATAGAGTAGAAAGGTATAAAAAACAATAACTAAAATAGATATTTTTATATAATAAAGTAAAATACATAAATCAGGAACTGAAAAATTCAAAATGAATCTCAATTAAGTTCTGTTTCATAGAACTTAACTTAATGCCAGACATTTATTTTTATCAATGATAATATTATGCTTTTAATTTTCATCCCTGTAAAATAGCGTCAGGTTGACCAATTTAACGTTGATAGTGTTTTCGGAATGTCAAAATAAAATAAAATTTATCAACCCTATACGAGTATAATAAATGCGATAACAAATTCTACTTTTGTTACAAATCGTTGAACCAATGAACCAAAAGAATTTACTTGCATCTTCGGCTTTTATCCTGAAATTTTGTCAATGACCTAAAAAAATGGAGAATGGACAAGGTATACAAATATGTATTAGCGCACAGATGTGCACACTAGGTCAAAACATCACACGTCTCATAATCGGTGAACATAACAAACATAGTCACAAATGTTATAGTTTGACATCACTACGCCATGGTCCCACCACTAGTGGTCAATAGAGATGTACTTAAATAACCGGTGTGCCGTCGTTTGTGCTCTATGGTTGTTGTTGTTGCTTATTCAGTCTTTTTCGACTTGCTTGTGCTGGCCGCGCCTTCCACTATCGCGGGTTGATCTTCGTAGCTGTGGAATAAAAAATATTAAAATTAGTAATAATGCTATCTTTGACGTGTGTGTCGAGTAGGGTTTGTGTGTGTGTGTGTGTGTGTGTGTGTGTGTGTGTGTGTGTGTGTGTGTGTGTGTGTGTGTGCGTGCGTGCGTGCGTGCGTGCGTGCGTGCGTGCGTGCGTGCGTGCGTGCGTGCGTGCGTGCGTGCGTGTGTGTGTGTATCGTGCGCGTGTGAATGTACCTGAAGAGCGCGTTGATGTCCCCGCGCAGCAGCGCGAGCGAGAGCGGCGTGGCGATGCAGGCGGGCACCAGGTACAGCAGCGCGGGCTGCGCGTGCTTGAACACGTGCATCACCAGGATCGTCGCCAGCAGCCCCAGGATGTACGCCGAGAACGTCGCCCTGCACACAACAACCACCGTGTCAACTGTGTACACCTCGCTATTCTGATAACCTCCACGGTGCCGGTGCTGCGAACTCGGGTTCAGTTTCGTAGAACTCGGGTATTGCTGTTGGAAAGTTCTCAAGGCAAGATAAGTAACACTGATACGAGATTACACCGAGCGTGGCATTTTGGAAGCCAGGCAGTCAGAGATTTGTTTTTTTAATAAATATGAATGATTCTAGTTTCTGTAAGAAGAAAAACCTTTCGTCTCCAAATTTGCCGCCCTAGGTCGCTGCCCACTCAACATACTGGTAAATCCGGCAATAATCCCAGGGGAAAGTTAAATTACTTGTTAATATTACATAAATTTGTATCAAAATATTATATAATATTACGTTAATATTTGAATTGTGAATACATTTCCATGGAGTCTGTTTGAGAATACAAATATATACATACGTAAGTATAATATAGTTTTAAGCAGTTTGTTTACCTGAAGTAGAACTCAGAGTTGCGCTGCAGGCTCTTGTCGAAGCGCAGCAGTAAGGCGATGAAGATGCCAGGCACCACGATATCGCCCAGACCCAACATGGCGAAGTTACTCGCGTCCAGACCGTTCACCAGCAAATCTTGGGGGAACACCACTGTGGGCGAGATTACAGTCTTGTGAACACGACTAAGTTGCTAAAATAGTATCATCATCATAGTCCAAGTCCTTTCTCAACCCAGTTGGGATCAGCTTTCCGAATCAACTTTCAAGATTTTCAACAGCCTTCAAAAAAAGGAGAAGATTCTCAATTTGAAAGTTAATTTTTGTAAAAAAAAATAAACATGTAACACAATAAAGTTCTGGCAACTCTATTGTGTTTTTTTTAAGAATAAAGAATCTCCTTTTTGAAGTCTGTTGCTAACTCACGCTTCGATCGATTCGATCTCCCAAATGTCAAAAAAGGTATTATTTTGTTTACAAGAATATCTTTTTTAAACTGGGCAAAGAAAGTTCGACAGATATATGAGCATGTTACGTTTGATAGGCGCCTCGAAGCTCTTGGCGACTGTGACCATGACGTTGGTGCCGAAGACCCAGAAGATGTCGTAGAGGAACAGCCCGCACAGCAGGATGCAGCCGGTCACCACGTTGTTCAGGTGCAGCAGCTCCACGCCGTTGATGGCGAAGGCAATACCGAACAGGTTGTTCGCGATCCAGTGCTGATAAACAAACAAACATATGTATAATATAATCTGCTATATTATGTGCCCGCGAATGACACACCAAATACGTTAGGCAAATGTAAGTGGGCAGGCAAGCCGGAGTCGACCTCGCAGAGTATACACTGACCAGAGGAGTTATTGCAAAAAGGGGAGGTCAAAAGCACTCGAAACCGGCGGGCTTGCATGAAAGGCAGTACGGGCATTAACGACAGTAGGGGAAGCGCGTGAAGTATGTCAGGACAAAGGCAAATAGCGGTCTGTTGTCTCTGCCTACCCAGGAGGGAAAAAGGCGTGAGCATATGTATGTATGATGTATATGTGCCCGCGACTATGTGGATAATTCCGTTGATCAAGCTAGTTCCGTTGAGCTTTCTAGTAGACCTTGCAGAAGGTACACGGATCAAGGATGTTAGTAGGGCCGTGTACACCCTTTTGCCGCTCGAAACTCCGTTCTTTTGGGTCACTTTACATTCCTGGGCACGAAGACATGAGACAGCGTGCGGTTTTAGTCGGTTCAAGTCCGACAACCACCCCGCTGGCTCAGCAGGGGACATTACATCCTCCAGGAAATATTATTCATTATGCGTACTGCTAAGGCCTGAATGTTTCCGGATAGCTATAACCTGGGAATCTTTAAGTAAAGAGTGAATAGGTTGCTTCTAGGCAAGCGTCGAGTGATGTGATAGAGGTTAAACGCCCTATCGACTATAAAAAGCGGTATTGTCATTACGTACTTACCTTTTTGAATAAGTACCAGGCGCCCAGACATAGCGAGATGAGTAGGCAAATGACGTCATATGAAGTGAACTTGTAGTTGATGATGTCAGAGCGTGTGTCCCGCTCGCCCCGCGTGAAGTGGATGTGGTATGACACGTTCGGGATCGACGCCGGTACCATGAAAGATATTATTGGGCTGTAAACAAAAATTGTATGAGATAGTTGAAGGGCTTATAATATAAACATCAGCTATGGAATCACTCTTACGAACTGGTATCACTACCTACCTCCTAGCTACTGACCGACATGCATACATATTTAGACAGCCTGCCAGTCAGGACTTCGCGTCCCAGTCCGACAAGATAAGGGGGGTTCTTGATTTTATAATTTTAAAAAATACAGTTTTCTGAAAACGGTGATCGTTTTGACCTCAGTCAGCTGATACAACTGCCGAATAACGGACGAGACATTGGCGCAGGCTTTTTCTCTCGGAGTTAGGATACCAAACGGTAGCTGTCCGTTTGGTCTAAATAAAATGGAAATGCTACGAGATGAAAGCGTCGGATGCAACCGAGATCATCGCTAAGATGTTGATGCGTCCCTTTTATAGCAAAGTTTTGGTCGATACACAATCTAGCCCTAATGTTTGGATTAGTTTGAATCGCCTGTCAAGTGACACCACTTCTTGGCAGTTTCGGATGAAGTGATTGGTTACACAGATCACTGAATGATGGACGTGTATAGGTACGATTCCGTAGGCGACAGCATACCGCAGACGGCGATGATATGTGCCGCGAAAACGGACGTCTGTTGACACATCCATATTATGTCAACACATCTTAATATTATTATGAATGTGAAATTTTGTGAGGATGGATGGATGAATGTTTGTTAACTTTCATGTAATAACGACTGAAGGGATCTAGGTGGAATTTGGCATAGAGACAGATTATAGTCCTAAATAGATGTCAATAATTTTTAAATTGATTCATATTGCAAGATAGGCTCTCCTTTAATAAAAGTGAAAAATTGGGGCCCAAACCAACCTCACTGGCTAGCCGTGCACCCGCTAAACAAGCGAGGCTCTGCCTAGTGCAGAGCCTTTCCTCTCTAGGTTGGAGAGTAAGACAGGAGTCGCTTCCAGAAAATAAAAACCATCATACTTACCAATTAAAAACTATAAGCGGACTCCGGGCTCCAAAATGTCTAAAGGACACTTTGGACGCAACTGGGAAATCGATATGAGGATGACGATGAAGGGAAACAAAAAATTCGACCTGTTTTAGACAATGCTAACTAAAAAACGAAATAAAAACTATACTACCTCTCAAACGTCTATCTATAGACTTAGGTAGGTACAAATGCAAAATACCTAAATATTCATCATGCAATTTTATTTATTCGAATACTACAGAAATAATGTACTAAAATACAGCTAATCTGGTAGACACTGAAGTGAATGCGTGGCTGCTGCACCGTTAGTGAGATACTCGGTATTGATTTAACTACCTACAGGCATATGATGCTTGTGTAACGAATACTTTTTTTAAACTAAATAAATGCTAGTTTTTTGTACTAATGTCGTAATTTTAAAGTATTTTTCCAAGAGGTACCAGGTACCATTACCAGATAGTAATACTGCTATAGTAACAGCTTAGATGCTACGTGTCTGTTTCCTATATAGAAAGCTAAGTACTTGCACTATTACTTGAAAAATTATTATAATTGAATTGTGGTATATTGCCTTATTATTTTACCGTAACATTTTATTTATGTAACCGTATTTTATTGCGCATTATATTATGCTAACGGACGAAATTGAGTTTCAATATTGTGATTATGTTTACTATACAATAAGATCGAATAATGTAGAGGTTGAATAGACTGTTCTACTACAATACAATATTACCTACTACAGATGTAGCATCAGCTCTAGCAAATGGCTGCGACTGGCGCGAGCGTACAAAAAAATAAGATGTACATATTGTACATGTCATACATACATGCATACACTCGAAAAACTACGCTGCATATTTTATCAATTATCATGCATATTATAGACATTTTTCATGCATATTTCAAGCTTTATATGTTGAATATAAATTGGTCTTTATAACCGTGTACTGCAGGCACAACCGCAATGAGTACCTAATGCAGCGTCGTAACTGAAGTGCCTGTTGTCTTCGCGGTCTATACGACGGCGACTGAAGCGAGGCAGGAGTCAACTGCCGCCGTCTCGTGTTGAGGATTGGGGTCTGCCTTTCCCTACGGAATCGTACCTTAGTTGACGTTAAAATGAATCATCATAATCTTAGCGTGGTTTGCGGTTGCATCCGAGGTTTTCACCTTGGAAACTGGGATCTCTTTAAGTACTCTTTCTCTTGCTTTTGGTTTGGCTGATAGCGTTTTTTACGGGAGCGACCCCGAGAGGAAAGCCAAAGCCTTGACCGCCAATCAGAAGAGATATCTGCGTGCAGATGAGGTTGACTTGGGTTTTGAAGATTTTGATAGGAGAAGACACCCATTGAATTCAAAATTAATACATACGATATTTTTTAATTAAATATATTCAGTCTTCATACTCAGCCCGCACTTGTGAGCTAATATGTAACATCCCGGGTTTAGTTCTCAGGGTGAGCCCAATCTATTTTTCCTGTTACGAAATATGGACTTAAACACCTCTGTCTACCTTCAGTTCAGGGATGTACTAGTTTTATAAGGCTCCTGATAGCAGCTATGTTACAATATTACCTATGTGTTTAATTCCTGGTAGACTAATAATGTAACAATTATGTAAATAAAATAGTTGTATCGTATGGTTACACTCAGTGAACATGAAGCGAAAATATTTTGATTATTTCATCATAACATAATGACTTTTATGTAATATAATTAGACAAATTCACTTTCTTAATTTTAAGCTGGAGAATCTATGCTCAATGATAATACAAAATCATCATCCCCCGAGCCTTTTCTCAACTTGGGGTACTACGATATAAGTGACTGCCATCTGACCTCCACATTCCATTAGTTATATCAAAGTTCTGTAGTTGGATATGTTGTCGAACTTTTTGGGGCTACTCGTAATGTCTGCCAAAGATGTTAGTATGGTAACCGGGACCAATGGCTTAACATGCTCTCCGAGGCATGGTATACAATAATGTTAGCGAGAATGAGGATCAGTCACTTTTTTAGCTGAGTATGCAGTTTTATAGACCTAAAAAAAACAATAAATTCTGTAAAAAAAATTATTTGAATCGGATCAAAAATGACGAAGTTATAGCCATTTTAGTGCGGTAATCTCAAAAACGCTCGCCACCGCGTAGAAATACCCTGTGACGTCATAGCTCACCTCGTCGCGCGTCGCCACTGCGCCGCGCCGCGCCGCTATGGAGAATGTAGGGCTATTCGGATAAAACATTTGATGATTTTTTTTTAAATTATAGAATTAAGTATTTTTTCTTTTTTTTATACTACGTAGGTGGCAGACAAGCACACGGCCCACCTGATGGGAAGCTGTCATCGTGGCCTATATGGACGTGTGCAACACCAGAGTGTCACACGGGGTGTCACCAGGGGTTCTGCCGGAAGGGGGGGGGCGGACTAGGAAGGGGTGGAGAGGGTAGGAAGAGGGGGGGGAGGAGGGGTACAGTGAGCTCTGGCTAACGATAAAGATAAAGATAAAGATAAAGATAAAGATACAGATAGGAGGAGGACCACCACAGGAGGTGGTTATGTCACACTCGAACCGACGAAAACCGCACTTGCTCGCGTAAGGTTACCCAATAAAGAATTTCGCTTGCACACCGCTGACCTTGGGCCATATACGATTTTAAAATAGCCTCATCGACCCCTCCCTCCCCTTTCCAGGAGCAAGAAGAAGACACCGTGGCTCGCAAACCCGAGGGGTCATTTTGAAGCCGGAGATGGTACGGGTCAGCCGGGGTCCGAGGGAATTACCTTTTGGGCAACCTTATACCTCGGCGCTAGAAAACCCGAGACGGCGTGCGGTTTTAATCAGTTCGATTCAAACATAAAACGTCCCGGTTGGAGGTGTTTTTATTTTTGTCAGTCCGCCGAATTGACTGCACCCCGCCTGATGGTAAGCCGAGGTGCAGTCCTAAAAGTAATGGACATCATTACATCAAAACTTGAACACTTTCCCAAATATCTAACTATAACTGGATGTCTAGGTATACAATCACTCTACCCTTATTTGCCCCCTTAGGGGTGGATTTTTGAAAACCGCGATTCACGGGGTACGTTTATTTTTACCAGAAGCAACTGTATCAAATTTCGTGCTTCTTACTTTCAAAATAACGGACTTTCCATGCAACCAGCCATCGCCTATTTTACGCCTTTAGTAGTGAAATTTTGAAAACACTGATATACTTTATTTCTAATCAGAAGTAGGTATATGAATTTGAATGCGTCTAACATTGAAAATGAAGAACTTTCATACAAATGTTTATGCCTTATTTTGCCACCTTAGGAGTAAAAATTCTAAAAATCCGTTCTTAGTGGATTCCTACAACATAAAAAGCATCTACTGTCAAAATTTCAAGTTTGTAGGTCCAGCGGTTTAGGCTCTTCGTTGATGTACGGTCTGTTTATCAAAGGGCATCGCACACGATGTGAGCGATGACGTCATCGACAAAAATCCAGCGAGAGTGTGCGTTTTAAAATAGCTGTTTTTAAATCTTCGATAACTTCGTCATTTCTTGTCGGATTTTAATCATTTAAAAAACAAAATGCTTAGAAATGTGTAGCGCATACGTTTCATTAATTAAAAATTAAAAGTTCTGTTATGTGACTGATCCTCATTGATGTGTTCATGGTACTTACAGCACATGGTACCTGGTGATAACGTCAGGCAATTTAAAGGGTGTTTACATATCGAAACAGGCAAATCGAGGGAATTGGGAAAAATGTGGGGTTAGTGAAATCGATAATATGGTGAGCTATTTTTTCAGTAGAATGATGTATATGAAACAGATTATAGTGTTTAACATACCTGAGTAGATGACTCAGCGCGAGTACTCCAAGGAAGAAGAAGTAGCCTGTGAGTAGCAGGTTAATGTACTCCTTGGAGAAGAACTGGAAGAACACGTAGAGGCCGAAGAGGGCACATGATGCGATTATGGGGAACATCAGCGCATCTTTGTTTGACATAGTCTCTGTGCGGCCACCGGCATCCTGCAGACAAAATAAATATTATTTTTTTTTACATAAATACATACATACATTTTACTCACACCTTTTTCAGACACAACAGAGAGGACGAAGAAAAAAGGCTTTTCTTTTATTTAACTTAACATGTTTGTTAAAGGGATTTGATCCTTATGATTGACCATATTGATGCCATAAAAGCAGCATGTTAATTTTTGGGATTATAGCCGGTTCCATTACTGAATTATTAAATATGTTGCAAGCAAATTTTCGGAAATCTTTGAATGAAGTTTTATTGACTTGAAAATGAAGTCTGCTTTCAGTAAAATTGTCTAAATACATTATTTAAAACATTTCTCCTCCATGTGGTGTCACTGTGGGACACCTATATATATAGCACTGTCTGGAGATTAAACTTAATGAACTGCTCGGTAGGCCAATAACTGTCCCACATTTTAAAGTGAGCATAAACTACCATGGTCCTGCCATGAGTGGTAAGCAATTCAGATAAAAAGTGTCTATAAACAAAGACATTGAGATGCTAACAAAGCATTGAATCATTTACAAATTATTCAAGCAGGAAACAGTAGCAAAATGTTGGCAATATTGTCTACAAGCAAAATTTATATTATACCAAGAGAAACCAATGAGCTTTAAGGAAGTATAATCCAAAAATATATAAACATAGATAATATCATTATCTTTGTAGGTCAGATATGTAATGAATATTTTATGCAAATTCTATCAATCAAATATCAGAATGTTTTTGTCAAATGCAAAATTTAAAATAAAATTGTCATGTAAGTTCTAACTGAAAATTAAATTGTCTCCAGCTGCCCGACTTTAGGGCAACCTGTCCTGTCTATCCATACTTAGATTATAAAGCTGAACTGTTTTTTTGTATGCTTGAATGCACTAATCTCTTGAACTACTAGTCCGAATTGAAAATTATTTTGTGCTGGAGCCCATTTATTGGGTTATAGGTCATAATTATATCATCCCACTACTCAGAAGAGCAAAACAGTGAACATATAATATGGTCATGTTTGGGGCAATGACCAAATTTTTAGTTAATATGTACATAATTATAATGCACGTAATTATAATTTATTTATGAATATTTAGATTGGTGTACAATAAAGCTTATTTCTATTATATTCCAAAACCTGATCATAAAATAAAACAAAGTAAAATAACTTTAACATAGTGCTTCATTATTGTTTTTTTTTTCAATTTGCATATTGTCATGGCTAAGTTTAACTTATCTAAATTAAGTTTTTTAACCTAGTATTCTTTGATCAGTCTAGTGTTAAATTTTATTTATCTTTAATATGGGTAGATAATTACTATGGCACCTCAGTGTGCAGATGAGTTAAATTGAGTATTCTGATGAAATGAGATTATCAAAAATTCCCATCCTAAGCATTGACATTGCCCAATATGTACAATATTTATGAGGAGATTATTAGCATAGCTTATCTACATTGATGTTCTAAAGAGAGAGGTCAAGTAGTTTGTTTATATGTTTTTACCCACATGAACAAAGTTGGGAATTCCGTATCTGCAGGGATTTCCGCACAAAAAAACCCCTACACAATTTTTTTTATGTTGGGCACGTCAGGATGACTTCACCTCGCCTGATGGAAAGCTTAAGGAAGTCTCAGGATCAGAGGTCGATACTACATACACCGATAGCGCTAGAGTAAAACTTATAAGAAAAATTCATTCACCATTTGAAAGGTTCGTGTAAATTACGATTACTTGAGCTAATAAGGAATGGAACCCCTTTGAATACAGTGACAAACTCTAGGAATGGATTTGCAATATCTAATACATACATACACCCAGTCATGCCTCTTTCCCAATGGGGTAGGCAGAGATTAATATTGTACTATTATGGCAATTTAATCCGAAAATTAAGATGGTTGACATGACAGAATGCAATACAATATTCTCATATAATTATTTACAGATTCTATTCTGATTTTTTTTATGTTATTTTTATTATCTGCTCTGATCATAATATTTTAGGTGCTTACCACAGAACACAAAACTCAAGATCAAGAATAAACACATAAGTTCATTAGTTTTAATTTTCTAGATGACCAGAAACATTAAAGGTTACTTTTTAATTTGTCTACATTTACTTAACATATTTTAATATTCTAATTAGAATGTTACTATTATATTATACTAGAATCCAATATTTAAATTTGAATTGTAAATTACCCAACTCAAATATTCCACTATTTAGTATAGATATAGGATATTAAATTGCCAAAAATACCCAATAAAAAAACTACAGGCCAAGATATTGATTAATGCTCAGTGAATATGCCAATCATTCACTATTATGATAATAACTTAATTACGAATGCGATAAGTAGTTCTGGATCTATTAGAATGTCATACTGTCAGACTATGTTTTGTATTTTTTTCGACTGGAGAAGGACCTTCAGCATTTGACAAGTTAACATATGCCACGATGATGATACGTGTGTCTTTGTAATTGGACCTAAAGATATACCGAAAACATGTGATAATGTTATGTATAATCAATACGATATAGTGGCAAAACTTACCTTTTGTTCCTTCAAGTATTTCACCGACCGAAATGATCCGAAAAATATTGGTAAAACAGCCATAATCACTAAACTTAAGTAAGCAATCGCGACACCTTCAATACTCGTCGGTGGTTTGTCTGTAACATTTTTAACAGCTTCTCTAACCGTATTTTCTATAGCTATAGGAATTTCTGTCGCTGATTCTGCCATTTCGTAAGATATTTTTGTTAAAATGCGTGGCGAGCTAGGCTTCACACTACGGACCAACTTTGACAGGAAATTGACATATGTGTACAGTTCAAGTTTTATGGTTGGCAGAAACTAGGGTAGGGAAGTGTGTAACATAAAAACCGTATTGTATCGAAACGTATAATATTTAACGGGTTTTCACAATTTGAGAACCTGGTATCGAAGAAATTAACTGTGGCTACATCTAACCAATTTTATTATAATGTAAATTATAAATTTATAATACTATCTATAATACAAACAGAATGGATGAAAAAATGGTCAAATCCAAAAATTTAAATACAAACAAGATTAAATAAAATCAAGATTTTTTTCAATGTAGCTCAAAAGGCCAGGACCTCGCCAACCAACATCTCAAAGATTAAAAAAAAATATTGTGTCAAAATAACTCAAACTGGGTACTTTCGTTTCTAAATTTTCTTCCGAATTTAATTAATTATTAATCCACAGTAAGTCATGCTTACACGTATAGTAACCACAGTTAGTAGTGAGTGTTCTAAAAAGTAATTCTTATAATTAAAAATGGAAGTTTCGGGTGGTGCGGAGGAAGGTTTTGTGAGGGAATGGTCTCCGTGTTCACATATTTTAAATTTAATTCCACCTCGAATACAGACTGGTATATTTTCCAACGAGCTTTGTTTAACTTGTGTTGATGCGGTGAGCGAGTATATCGCATTGGGGACCAACGTTGGACTGGTGTACTGGTACGATAGAAAAAAAGGAAACATTCAGAGATTAAGATGTGAGGTAAGATCTACCAATATGCCAAGGATTCCTAGCTAGGCCGACGTGTCCTTGTATATAATTATAAGTTTCTAAAGTTCACAAATTGATTTTCTTCAATAAACTCATCATGTATCTGTTTTTCGTATATTAAACTTTATTCATGTATTTTAGACTAAATAGACTTATTTAAGACTTATTTAGACTTTATTTGTTGTGTACAATTATGCAGAAGTTAATAATAACTACAATGACTTAATTTTCCTAATGAAAGCAAGCAGGAGAAGGCATGCACCTAATAAAATATACTTATGTAAAGTTTTGTCTGTTGAACTCCAAGCTGTCTGTAAACAATACTCAAAACATGTTTGTGAACTAAACACAAGATAATTACATACAAACCAAAGACAGATAAAGTTGATTAGATATAGTTGTGTACACAAGTACAATTATTGTTAATTAACATGGTTTTGAGCATGCAAATGAAAATGCTAAATCATAACTTGAAGCTACTTTACTTAACTTTACTTACAGGGCGAAGACGGCTCTTGTGCGCAAAAGTATAATTTGTATGGCGCCTATAATATATAATAAATTACCTAGTGATTGGAGGGAGTTGAACTGCAACAAATTCAAAGCAGTATTAAAAAAAATTTGCTAGTTCAAAAAGCGTATTATAACGTTACGGAATACCTAAATGATGATTTAATTGAATAATGTTTTTTTATTTTATTTTTTATTTTTGTTTTTTTAATTTGTTTTTATTTGTGAATTTGTGGATGATTGACATATTGTATTTACCTTGACATACTTTATCTATCTTGACATAATATATTATACAGACATTTTATTTTTTTATAATATTATTTAATTTGACTACATCTGTGACATTATTATTTATTATTTTGACTAGAAACAATGTTGACATTCACCTATAGATTCATTTGTTATTTTTACTATTATTATTTGATTATTAATTTTTAATTTTTTTTATTTTTTATATTTTGGGTTGATATAATGATAATTGTACCTAGTGTGATGTGGTTCATATAATTATGATAATACTATTGTACGTCTTATCAGACATGTTACGGTGATACTTTTATGTAATCGACAACATCTTCTATCTACCTGTGACAAACAATAATTAAATGAATGAATTTGAATTTGAATTTGAATTTGAATTTGAATGAATTTGAATTAACCTTACCAAAAACTATTAGATTTCCACCCAAAATTATGGGGTATAAACCTATCTAATTAGATTTCATCCCAAATTGCCAGAGCAAATATGAAAATGTGTTAATTTAGAAACCTGTTTTTCTATGAGTTTGATATTTCATATAAGAAAAGTGTACAATGTTATTGTGTTGAGTAAATAGATTTTTATAATCAAAAATAATTTTCAAATTGTATCAAATATATTTTATTCATACTTACATAATATACTTACATTTATTCATTTTTTTGCATCCATCATGAACAAACAGACTAACAGGCAAGAATTAAAAAATAATTATTGTGTTTGGAATCATTCATATAACATGACCCATTTTAAATATCTCTAATATATAGACACAGCTACTTCACAATTGTATAATAGTACTTTTATAGATTCAGTTACTCATATCCTTCAAAAGAAATATTAAATGTTTAAGTTTTGAATAATATATCAAAACTTTCAGGCTTCGACATCACCTATAACTTATGTGAAGATAGTGAACACTGTGGACTACATGGTCGGGGCAGGCAACGCGGCGGGGCAAGTCACAGTGTTCCAAATACCTAAGCAACATCCTGAAAACGTGCCCGACTCTTTTAAACCTAAAGTGGAACCCAAAGTTGAAAGGTAACTTTTGAGTTTTTAGAACTTTTATATAAAATAAGAGACACTGCTGCCTGGTGGCAATGCTGACCGAGGCGGAAGTGACCCTCTAGAGGGCTGCAGCTGTGTCCCTTTGTCTGGCAGAGGGCACAGTGACGAGCAGGTGGGACGCGGGCTGCTTCCCCGAGCGCAGCCGAGGGGATGACAGGACGGCCGCCTGTCACCATATTTCCCGCCATATGCGGGGGGTGAGGGGTCTTTCTGCATGAAAAAAAAATGTTCGGCACTGCGCTTTTAAATGCATAGGTACATGTAAAACATAACCATTTTAATATTTTAGGTACACCATAGGGGATTTACATAAAAGCAAGATAACAGCAATAGAGTGGTCCAAGAATGGCATGCGGTTGTTTTCTGGTGACAAGAACGGCGTTATCATTATGACTGAGATCGACTTCTATATGGTAAGTGTTGTACCTACTATTTGTATGTCCAACGCAATATACTATGCCCGCGGCTCCGCCCTCGTGAATGTCGGTTATCGCAAGTTTTGGTCATATCTCCGATTCTACTAAACCAATTGCAATATAATACGGCAGATTTTAAGTCTGATCAAGACCTCTCTTGTAAAAAACCTTACCAAAGTCCGATCAGTAGTTTTTGCGTCCGTTGCGAACATACAGACAAATAAATAAGAATTCTAAAATAAAAATATATTTTTGCTTTCAGAGTCGTTCATATAACATAACCAAAGTTTTTTTTAATATCTCCAATTTATAGACACAGCGACAATAAAAGATATATATCGCGGTTACATGGTTATAAAAATCACTGATAACTTATACAAGCTATCAGTGATTTTTAAATTAATTTAAATTGATAAACGCTCAATAAAATGCGATAATATTGTGATAGTACAGTTTGGGATGAATTAAACTTCGTCAAGAAATCGGCTACTAATCTGAATTTCACTAGTGAAATTTCGTTCAAATGAATTTCGTCCGAGCTTTACTATTCTGGTGTGGTACTCTCCATTCAACGCAAAACAATACATGCAAGACTGACATTATAGATTAAAAGTGATTGAAGAAGTCCCTTTAGTACAATATGTGCTTACATAGTGATAAAATGAAGTGATTCCCTAGAGTTAGACCCCCGGGAGTTAACCGCTATGCGGTCGCGTAATTGTTTGATTTGATGTCATTCACTCCTTCACTCCCTTCTCTTAGGTCGTCCGCACCAGAGCGACCGTCGACGTTCGATAAATAAACTGATATGGACAATAGTCGTCACAGATTTTGTTCAAAAATAGAATTTTATATAGATAGTCATGTTTAAATAATTAATTACTTACAGTACTAGCTTTTGCTCGCGACTTTGGATTTTTTTACCGAACCCGCTTTCCGTGAGAACCTATTCCAGGGATAAAAAGTAGCCTATGTGTTATTGCAGAATACAATCTATCCCTGTACCAAACTTCAGCCTCACCCGTTTTTACGTGAAAGAGTTACAAACATCTAGAATAACTTACATCCATACTCACAAACTTTCTTTTATCTTAGTAGGAAAGTACCTTCTTGTATTAGTAAGATTTAGTTATAGAGGTGTATGGACCAGTCAACCAAAGGTGGTTAAAATGTGTAAAAACGTTGGTCTTCCGGGCCATCCCTACATCCTTCCATCCCTCTCTCTCTCGCCTGGAACACGGTTGCTTTAAAACATAATAGGTAGTAGGTAGGCCCTCAAGCCCTCATATTACAGTTGGTGGCAAAAGTCCCATTTAAAGGAATTTTTTTTTTTTTTTTTTAATTTCGAGTAAACACCTTCGTTTTATTATGTAATACAATTTCATGGTTATTATAACAAATATTATAATAATAATAATAAAATTTATTGACCAAGAAAAAGAAGGATTACAAGTAGAAGTAACAAGTAACTTATTTACAAATTGGAGACTAATCTGACAGAATAAAATACAAATATAGAAAGGAGTTACAAAAGAATACAAACAGTGAACCTCTGTCTCTTAAACTAGGTCCAGACCTGTATCTTAAGAGACAGTTTTCGGTTCTAGAATGTGCGTGGGCAGTAGTACGTGTACGTGTTTATGTGAGTGCATCATCCTATGTACATAATATCTGCAAACATATTTAATTGTATTTCTCTGTTAGTGTGTGTGCATGTGTGTGTGTGTGTGTGTGTGTGTGTGTGTGTGTGTGTGTGTGTGTGTGTGTGTGTGTGCGTGCGTGCGTGCGTGCGTGCGTGCGTGCGTGCGTGCGTGCGTGCGTGCGTGCGTGCGTGCGTGCGTGCGTATGTGTGTATGTGTGTGTGCCTAATACGTGTTTCTGTTTAGTCTTATTTTATGAATTCTATTAGTGACTCAGTAGTCACATAATCTTTGGGAAGTAGCCACTGTGTCAGATACCTTTTTGCATCGAATCTATTTAAATTGGCGACGTTAAGCTGCTTGTTAATGGTTTTGTATAGATAGGGGCTTAGTATAATAATTTCACGTCAGGAGCACTCGCATGCCAGCGAGCATGCATAAAACCAGTTATGAAAGTAAAAGAAGCGAAAGAAAGACCGTAGCATATAAAAACATGAGTGATCTCTACCTACCCCATTAGGATAGAGGCGTGACCGTATAATATGTATTAGTCCCAGTGTGGGGCCTTTTAGCAAACTGCGTACTACTAGGTTACATTTCCTCATTCTTTTTTTGGAGTTTAGACGATAAAAAATCCTTGAAGTAATTTTAAGTATTATAATACGGAAAAGGATACTCAACAAGAAGGGTATAAAATGTAAATAATATTTATCGTGTAGTAATATATTATATGTAACGGAAAAAATGATAAAGAATGCGGCCAACGCACCGAACGAGCCCAACCGACGACGACGCGAGGTTAAGGTTGAGTTTCGCGTTTTATAACGGCCATGTAAATAATACTGTGGGTGTAGTGATTTAACTTTATACCTAATACTAGCTATGCCCCACGACTTCGCCCGCGACATAAATCCCCCCCACCTAAAGTAAAGAAAAGAAAGTAAAGGGCTTCACCAAGGCCTCTTCCGTCAATCACCTGGTTTACTGGTTTGCAGTTGAGGATAGCTTGGGCTGTAAAGATCTTGGTGTGACTCTTAAACACCTTATTTATTTCTACTCAGAGGTATCGAGTTCGAATCCGGCCGGACAGTACCAATGTGAATTTCACTTTGTGGAATTTATATGTGCTAATCACATGATTTACCAGCTGTCTACGGTGAAAGAAAAACATCGTGAGGAAACCAACATGTCCTAGACGAAATTCTAAGGACATGTCCGATCCACTAACTCACATTAGGCCAGCGTGTGTGGATTAAGGTCTAAACCCTCTTAGCTCTCTCGTTAGAGGAGAGGAGACCCGTGCCGTGCCCAGCAGTGGGACATAAATGGGTTGCTATTATTTATTATATTATGTTGTTGCAGCACCTGTGCAAGTCGATGGAGATTGTGAATGAAGAGCACGAGATAGTCGAGATGAGCTACTATCAGAACTGCCTGCTGGTCTCGTCGCTGTACCGCAGTATCGTGTGCGAGCGGAGAGACGCGCGCTGGCACATCAGCCAGCTCGGCAAGAAGGAACGGAAGAGGTAACGTGTTGGTATTTTATTTTTCACTATAAAACTAGTTTTAACGGATTTTACCGCAAAAAGTTTTATTTCAATGTGTGCCATTCGCCTAAACTTCCGAAATATAAATACTCATATTAATGCATTAAAATATTTGCACTGAGCGGGAATTCAACCCGCGCCTCCTGTCGTAGCAGTCGAATGCACTACCGCTACGCCACAGAGGCCGTCAAAATATTATTCAAACTTTTTAGTTTCACAATGCCTGCAATATGAAACTTGACGTTTACACGTGAAATTAATTTTATAAAAGTAATTTCATACCATTAATTTCTTAATCTAAATCTGGCTTAAAGTATAAAGTTAGTTAAAGCATGTTTAACTTCCTCCAGCCTGTGTGCGCTGGGCGCGGTGTTCCAATATTCGTACGCACGTGGGGGTGCACCCGCCGCCTATTGCGCGCGGCCCGGCCTGCGGCTGTGGCGGGCAGACACACAGGGCAACGTGCTGCAGACCTTGCTGTTCAAGGTACGTTCAACTATTGTACCATTCTTCCACGTGGTCGGCGCGTCGTGTCTTAAGGGGAGAATCGAGGTAGGACCCAGCCTCAAAAAGGCCCATGAAGGGGGGCAGCGGCAGGGCACTCCATGATAAGACTGTCGGCGGGAGGCAGACAATGACTGCTGAGGTTCCTGGGGGTTTACTGCAATAGGACCGATAGGTTCCCATAACGAAACACCATGAATTTTAAGTCGGCTTTTTCCGATATTTTTTTTTATGTCGGACACGTCAACATGACTTCACCTCGCCTGATGGTAAGCTAAAGGCAAAGTCTCTGGAATGGGAGTCACCATTGCAAACACCGAGAGCGCCACAACGGTGGCTCTTGGCTTGACGGCCTCATGAAATGCTTTTTCACCTAAGCTGAGCCCCAGGAGGAGGTAGCAACTTGAGGAGGTTTCCACGCGTAAAAAGAAAGAAATTTGAAAACTTAATAAGCGGCAGTCGCTTCCGTAATAGCCGTATAAGCAATAATCAAAGGAATTATGGACCCTGATCTGAAGTGACCTCAGGACGTGACCGGGAATAACGCCAAGATGATTAGTTGCTACAATATTGCGTATGTTACAGGAGGCAATAGCCAATCCTTTGACGATAGCGGAACTCCTCAACCCCTCGCAGCACAAGCACTCGCAGGCGCAACGGGAGTACAACCTGGGACCACTGTACGTGTTCCGGGAACACTTCCTCGTGTCCCACAACGAACACATCCTGTATATCCTGGACCCGCGGACGCTCACCGCCGTGGCTGTTGTGGACGAACTCCGAAGGTAAATTGTGCTTTATAACGTTTTCTTAGCTCAATTTGCTTCTTTGTTCTGCTGTGGTTTTCAATAGGCTCGCCACCTATTACATTGGGACCTAAACATAAACTGGCGAAATGTGGGTGCTAGCACCTCTGCCTACCCTTTCGGGGATATAGGCGTGAGTTTATGTTTATGTTATGGTTTTCAAAGTCAAAGTCTTTATTCGTTGAATATGGTACAAAATGGTGTTTAGGTGCATAATGTTCAGATCTCATATTCTGCCGGTTCTGGCGTACAAATTTTACATTGATTAATTTCATTAGGTACTTATCATTAAATGTCAACACATGCAATTGGTACAATTTTAAAATTAAGATGTCAGTGTTTAAATTAGATTGTAAAAAATCGCCAATTTAAAAATAAATTTATAAATTTATTAATAATAAATTTATAAATTAATATTAATTTATTATTTATTTATTTATAAATAATAATTTATTATAATAATTGATAAATTTATCATTTTCCACATTTATGTTTCACAAGCGACTACAGTTAGGCGTTATGCAGACGGCGGGGCAAGCCGGTCTTTTTGACCGCGAAGCAATAAAGACCGCGTCTGCCCGTCGATGCATGCGACTTCACCGCGTTCACTTTTCCTCGTCACTAATGTGCGTTGGTAGTATAGGATTCCCTTTCGCTATCGTTTGCCGTGAAATTGACCGGCTCGGCCCGCCCCGCCGTCTGTAAAACGCCTTATGGCGTCGTACGTTACACACGTCTATAGGGATTCTAGGCGCCATGTTTTCAAAATGCGTGATTTGGAAATAAATTTAAAAAATATAAATACCTAACTGGGATCCATTGTTTTCAGGATATTATCAGTATCGGTGAATAAAGACGAGATCTTCGTGTTGGAGGGCCCGCGCTCGCTGGTCCGGCTGGCGCACGCGCCGGAGCCCGCCGCCCTCGCCACAGGTCTGTTCGCCAAGCCTACCTCTCCCTAGCACACATGTTGTACCTCTATTGTTTGCTATACCACTACACCACGTTGACAAACACGTATTACTATAGGCAGGGGTAAAAATCTCGCGCTTCTCTACAATATAAAACTTATCACAGGCTTAAAGGGCTCGCGTTGCTAGGCCTTAGGACATTGATAGATCCGTCCTTTTAGTGGCTTTTAGATGAACAGTGAGTGCGCATGTGTGAACTAAATTTTCAAGATTTTTGTCCCTACCTATATAAGATACTTGTGCATGACGGCAGAAGGCCAATAACCCGCAATTTAAAAAAAAAACTTAATAAAATAAAATTTCAATTCAGTTAACCTTCAATTCAGATTACATTTATTTTAGACACGTTACATTTTTTTTTTAAATTGCGAGATTTGGCCCTTTGCTCACAATTTTATGTATTTCTGTTCTGTAGCCAAAATTTAAACGCTGTGTAACAATTGTGTAGGCACGATTTTTGTGTCCCGCAGTGTACACGTGTTGTACTATAATAGTTAAGATTTACCACATAAAGAAACCTTGGTTTCGCCGACTTTTTGAATTGAGTAGAAAGTCTTCTCTATGAGCTTGATGTTCATGCTGTATTGTGCATGTACTATCTTCAACTAGATTGACTAACAATATACAGGTTAATTAAAATATTACTGCATTTGGCATGCCAAGCCCGCACCGTAGAATCTCGTCGCGTGATTTTTTCCTAGTGGTTTATAATTTGCATTTCCCTAGCCATTTTCTCAGTGAGAAGGTAGATTCTGTGCCAAAACAGATTTGGTTGCGGAATTATTTTCGCATACTTATGTAGTTTTTTTTACCGCAAGTACAATTTCGATATATCGCGGTAATATTTCCGCGGTGATATTGTGCGGTGCGAGCTTGCTTCAGGCGTGTATATCTACGAGTTGTGGAACAAGCTACACACGTGGCGTTTATACGACATCACATTTTATAAAGTTAAATATTTCTTCATATTATCATATACCTACTTATACATTTCTTCAATAGTACGTATTTGACTGGTTGTGTATCTACTTATTTTTAAATTATTTAGTTTTTAAAAATGGTTATGTTTTTTTAACAATTTACTATTGTACTTATTTCAAACTATCCTAGTTGTCCGTCAGTTATTTCTAATTCAATGTACTAATTCAACTATTATGAGTTTATAGTACATAATTATTTTTAAATAACATGTGTTTTAACGATTTGCTATCTGTTATTTGAACATTTTAAAATTTTAAAACATATCAAGAAGTAATATACTTAAAAATTGTGAATGTGTGAAAAATAATGATGAAGATTTTTAAGTATTAAAAACTTAGCTCCGTCCTTTTAGCGTGCATTTATATCTGTGTTGAGTTCCAATATTAACATTCCTTATTTAGATTTAAATGGGATAAATTCTTCAATTTATCAGCTCATCTCAATTTTTAAATGTAACAAGAAGTATAATAATGAGATTGCCGACAATTTTTATTGAAATATTTCTTTGAAAGGCTTTAGCTTTCAGACAAGTTAATAAACATAATATTAAATGTACTTATTGTACCACACCCGCAATCGACCTTAATTTTTTTTATCTACACTAATATTATAAAGAGGAAAGTTTTGTTTTTTTGTTTGTTTGTTTGTAACGAATAGGCTCCGAAACTACTGGACCGATTTCAATAATTCTTTCACCTATAGAAAGCTACAATATCTGGGAGTAACATAGGCTATAATTTGTTTTCAAAAAATTAAGGAATTCGAAATCCACGCGGGCGGAGCTGCGGGCAACAGCTAGTTGACTATAAATGTAGTGTAGTTTTTATATGTATATTGTGTTCAAAACTGTCAAGTGCCTTAAAACTGACCTTAAATATATGTGTGTTATACGCTTCAGCGTACTTAGTGCCATTATACATTATGTAATCGCTTTTAAATTTTTATTGTTATCAAAAGTTGTACTAAAGTCACAGAATTTAATAACATAAATTAGTTAGGTCCTGTTTCACATTAATGACAATTATAATGTTTTACTGTTTTTATATTTTTCACTGACGCGATATCTCTTCCTAATCTTAAAGCATAAACTTACGGTCGCTTGCACTATAATTTTAAATTAGGTTTTTTTTTGTTAAAATTGTGATGGTTACAAAATATCAAAAGATAATGCCTAATGTACCTGATTGAATGAATTATATATTTGATACTCCATGAAGAGAAAGGGAGGGTATTGATGCGAGAATTGGGACCTACCAAATGTAGTTTAAATACTTGACATAATCGGAGGCGGTGAACAAACTTGGAAATTCTAAGTTTTGATTCTGGCCAAGTTATAAACACTTTTATAGATTTAGCTTGGAAAATTTGATAATTCAAGATGAAACTTGAAACACGTAACCAGTTTTTTGACTTGATCATTTGAAACAGGACCATTAATTTTATATTGATTAGAAATTATAGTATTTTTAGATAATGGAGCATCATCTTAAAAAAATGAATAAATGCTGTATAGAAAATATTTATGTATATTGTTGCCGCGCTGGTAATACTTTGATACAAAATTTCAGGCTAAATAGCTTATATCTTTGTCACGTTATGATGGCAATAGTAGGTACAAGGTACGTTATTTAATTTCGACGAACACCTTTTTCGTCACGACTTTCGTGTTTTGCAATTTAAAAAAAGTTGACAATTTTTTTTTGACGATGATGACTTTATTCAGACTTGCGATTGAGCTCGCGAAGAGCATGATGGGTTGGAATTAAACTTTCTGGTTGTGTTAATCAAGATTAAGAGATTAAAAAGAATGCAAACTAATTGTGAATATAATATTATATGTTATAAATGGAGAAAGGTCTCGAAATACTAATACTATTATTATACTGTACTATAATTATACAATAAGCTGAATGTTCAAACGAAATAATCATCACCCTTTTTTCCGTGCGGAAATCCTCATGGATACCCACCCCGCGGCCAGCGGGGCAGTTTATATCGGACTCTTACCGACTAAAACCGCACGCCGTCTAGGGTCTTCTGACGCCAGGTTGTAAGGTGGCCCATAGAACATTTCCCTCGCACCCCGGCTTAATAATCATCACCCAATCTTTCTATGATCGAATAACGGTAACTTGTGTTTGATTAGCAATGTGGAATATCTTAAAAGTGACATGAGTGTGTCCTATCCTTATCTTGTATTTTAATGAAACAGAAAACATACCTTACATTTACAAATGGCATTTAAGTTACCTAAATCAAAATTTATAGATAAATTGAGCTTCATAAATAACATTAAATGCAGTGACGGTTTATTTTACACTGTTAAAACAATAGCTACTAAGTTATAGTACTAAATTAATTTTCTCATTTATTTATTTAGTTATTTGGAACAATCACTATAAGCTAACAGTTACACAAACAAAAATTACTTACTAACAACAACTAACCTATTTCCTTATATACAATACATACATCAGTATCGTAATGGGGTAAGTCACATTTCTACAAAAAAATATCTTTGACATTCACTTCAACTTTTTAAAGTTAACAGAAATAATGTTCTACAGAAAATATGGATTTGGGTAGGACAGTCTTCATTTGCAACCTCTACAAAATACATATACTAAACAACACTAGCCGTAATATGACAAAATGTCAACCTGATAATATTTCTCTAGGACGTACTACACAGTGTCTTTTAGACTCAAACTAAGCATAACTGTTAGTATGGACTTCTGTATGTTGACCAACATACCTAGATTCGTTTTTTGACACTTAAATATTATAAACAAGTTTGAACATTCAACTGTGGCTAATCTATTAGTTTTATTACTTTAGTAGATACGATATCGACACCCTAATATGCAAAACCTCGTAACTCCCTTTATAGTCGAACGTACTTAGGAGGTTTCCGTGTTAAGTTGTCAATATATCAAAAAATGAATGACTGTACGATTTTATTTCAGAGATTGTAATATATTATAGATTAAGTTCTAATGAGTCAGTATGTTGGAAGTGCCTTATGAATACCAAAATGTGACCAATGTATTTCATAATATATCTTTATGTATATTAGAATGTAGGTTAAAATAATTAGTTTGTAGTTATGCTTATTTATAATATGAGGATTAGGGGTGTAAGTACGACTTAGCTTAAAAACTGACGCTAGATACCTATATTCAAATCACGTTCGATGCTTTTAGTGAGCTTAACTTAGCTTAATTTTATACTTATAGTCATATCTGTGTCTAAGGCCCGTATTAATAGATGACACTCTGAGTCCGTGCACTTGAGATGCTCAGCGAGTTGCGCCACTGGCGCTGAGAATCTAAAGTGCACGGACTCAGCATCTCAAGTGCACGAACTCAAAGGTAAGTGTCATCTATTAATACGGGCCTAAGGTTTGTCATAGATATGTTAGGTGGCTAACTTGGATACCTACCCATACATACGGTTCAGCGATGTCCGTCCTCTGATGTCAAGTTCGTGAAATAAAAGATATCATAATACTCAATGACGGTGGATGAGACATAGCCAAGCCGCTCAGGTTTCAACCATAGACTTCCCATAAACATTGTCTATCATAGAACACGATAGTTTGAAAGCTTAAGTTTGCCTTTCTCAATAGTAGCGTAGTTATAGTTACCTTTGTAGTTGCGAACTATGGTCTGATTATTTGGTTGTATAGAAATTATGTTAATTTATAGTTGTGACCAAGTATTATTTCACTCTACATAAATAATATTGTATTTGAGTTATTGATTTGTTTATACTTGTAGTTGAATATTTTTGGACGTTTTTTTGTGTTTAGTAATAGTGCTTTACTTAACTTTATAATTAGGTTATATGCATACATATCTAATGCATATTAGTGAATATGGGTATATTCAAATTATGATATCCAATAGCATGTTAGTGCATATGGATATTTTCAGATTATAATGGTCAATTAGTGAATATTTATGATGAAAAATAGGCATTTCAGTGTATTACAGCTGAAAGCTTTAAATGTATTGTGACTTTGTCTTATGATACCTTGTGTGCACTTAAAATCTGACAATATTTACTAATACATTTCTATACCCTGTAATTGTCAAAATGTCAATGCGAGGACATTGTTATACAAATTGTTAGTGGTGCTATTTATAGTTTTCAAATTTATACTGCTGAATTTAGACAGTTGTGAAACAAGGACATAATTTTATAGCGTATAAATTGAGACGAAAAATCGTTTTGTAGGCGAGAGAGGGTTATCTTGACAGACATGGTACTTGTAACCAACCAAACATCTCTCTTCCTCCTCTGATAGCATACTTAGGGTTATGACTTATATTCTGAAAATTTTTGAGATGATTCCATCTTATTTTCTACCATAACATCGCTCGCCAAACACGGGTAATTGACCTTCGCTGGGGTGTGTTGATGTTCGCGGAGCGTACTTTCAGTGCTACCTGTACGCTATTGCTTAAATAGCGTGCTTATTTATAGTGCTAAAAGCATGCTCACCCAAGTAAAGTGCGTCTAAAGTTTGATCCTGCAATATGTTAAAGATATTTTCGCAATAATTTCCTTGGTCTGAGTTATTACAACAATCTGTCAATTATTTTGCAACTGTCTAACAATTATGAACACATTTTAATGAATAATTGTAGATTAGATCTGTCGCCTAATTGAAGCTTTGGTGTATACATGGTGTATCTGTGACGCTTGTTAAATGTACACGTATTATTTTCTTACACCCTGTATTTAGTTACCTTATTTAGTGAACTTTACCATAATATGTATGATTTTTTTAATGTATGTTTGGTCTAGTCTAGTCAACAAAAGAGTTATAGGTACAGGAAACTAAATGTACATTTTATTGCTAATAATAACCAAAAATGCAGACGAAATTGCAATAAAACTTAGTTTCCTGCATACCTATCTCTTTTGTTACGTGTACACTTGCTTGCAAAAATAGCGACCCAACATTGCAATAAAAACCTATTGCGTATTCATCGTATTCTAAGTAGCTATATAATTAGTGAAATTAGAGATATTTAATGCTCTTCCTTCCGGCTGTTGAAATTTTTAGTTAGAATCTTCAATGTTATCAATGAGATAATTTCTGATATTGAGGCTGGATTTTAAGCATGAAAATTCAATTAACTAAACTGTGTTCTCAAGTCACGCACTCACAATCACTCTGTTTCACACAATGAATTTAATTGAGAAAACGTGGTAATGCAGTTCAGTTTTAAACTAAATCAGTTCATATTTAGTATACTCCTAAATATACTAAACATGGACCGATTTTCACCTATGAATGAAAAAATAATGCAAAATATTTTCTCATGAATTTAGTCTCAGCATTTTGATTTTTATTTTGGTGCATATATTTTGCAAGCAAGTGTAAGTGTTGTCTCGATGTGCGCATGGCCATTGTACTTATATATAAATATACATTTGCACACACATATATGCATTTTTATTTATTATCCACCTTGCTTAGTTTGTATATTTATGTATACGAGCAATGGTTCTGCTTATGGCTTGTTCCGCTAAATTTGTATCTTGGTATAATTTTTTTTATAGCTATTGCATGCTACGAATATAAAAAAACTACACATTTTTAAACTTTTGCAAGCATTGGAATGGTCAATATCAAATTATCTATGTTGATTTTTGTTTGCACGTATGAGATATAGAAAATTTACTTTTGGCTCAAGGGGGTTCGATTCCCAACATTTGCAATAACAGTGTATAATCTGAAAACTAGTCCCGTAGTCGGCAATACACTCACCTCTTATTACACGTAACTGGCTTAAAAATTGGTATAAAACATACCTCTGCCTACCCCTTCGGGTAAATACAGTAGTATTTTATATTGGTGATAATTTACCTGTGTGATCAAAATGCAACTACGCTTATACTACAATAGAATCTCAATATAAGTAGCTTGTAGTCTGAAGGCGAAAATGCAAATTAACCTATATGATAGTGTTAAGTACCCAATATATTATTATATGTGGGGTGTGGAAACGTGTGAAGGTATCGTACTAGGGAGTTACTATTTAAGTGGGAATCGGATATACACATTTACCCATCGCCATCTAGCGAAAATAAGTCAAACTACTTCGCAATAACTGATCCTCAATCGCGATATCAAAGTTTTCACGTTGATATCTTTTTAACAAGAAGAATATCAAACTTATAAAATACAATTATATGCGTTTATGTTTTTATTGTCTTTTTGTGTTCTGCGATAATAAACCAGTATTATATAACAGTAAGTTTAACTCTGATATAGAAATAGCCCAATTTAAAATCGCAATTTTTCCCTAACATATTATGCTTTCTTCAACAGAAGAATCGGTCAACGTTATGACAAAATCTCTGACTACCTCCATCCAACAAGCCGTGAACACAGTCCGGGACTTCACCCACATCGACCAAACCGTCCCGTACATCACTAGCGTACTCGAACAACCCATATCGATATTCACAAAGAACGAAGTCATCGAGACAGGAACGATCGCCAGCGCTGAAGAATGTTTCGAACTACCCCCCATCAAGCATCTACCTCTCGATATCTCGGATAACGTTTTAGAATCGATTATAAACGAGTTCCGAGATGTATCGAGTGACGCTGAAGAGATCAGACGAGTTAAAACCGAGGAGCTTCAGAGGAAACTGAAGCTTTACAACAGTATCATGGAGAAGAAGTATGATGATGAGTTGATACACAGCAGCCGGAGGAGTAGAAGTAGCAGGAGGGACGGCAGTTCTGGTGGCAGCACACCGAGGCTGTCAACGCCAGTGAGGAAACCTGTCGATAATATTAGCTACACAAGTCCGTGTGTTATGAATATGAGCGTATATAGGTGAGTTTTTAGTTAGACCATAATCTATCTCTGTGCCAAATTTCATCCAAATTCGTTCAGATGTTTTTGCGTGAAAGAGTTTCAAACATTTTTTTTATACCACTTAGGTAGCAGATAAACGCACAGTCCACCTGATGAGAAGCGGTCACCGTGGCCTAAGGACGTGTGCAACACCAAGGGTGACACCCACGCGCTGCCAACCCTGAAAGGAAGGGGCGGGGGTAAGAAAGTGTGGGGAGGCTAGGGAGGGGTGGGGGGAGGAGGGGTACAGTGAGCTCTGGCTACCCTACTTACCGCCGGGAACACAACACGTTGGTTATTATGGCCGCGGTTTTCTGTAGGGCGGAGGTACTTCCTCAGTTGGACAGCTCATTTCGGGCGGGAGATACCGCCGCTCGTGTCCTGCCTCCATAATCCATACTCACAAACTTTGACGTTTATAATATTATATTAGTAGGATAATGAAGTATTAGCTGTTTGCTGTGAAAAACCATTTATTTATAGAGGATGTAACCTATGTTTTTTCAGATCTCTGAGGGGTAAACAGCGATCACATTATTTGTGTTAGATGTATGGTGTGGTGATGCACGACTACTTCTCGATAGCGAATCCCACACTAATCTTTATAATATATATTTAGTGTACTATATAAATAATATGTATTTATACATTTACAGTACCGTAGATCAGCCGAATGACGAACTTCTAGAGAAACAAATAGAAGAAAAGGAGAAGATCCTAGCCAAGATATTGAATTTGGAGTATCTCAGCATCGATAGCCCTAAACCCGACACTGACCAAGAACCCTCACTGCCAGAACCCGCTCCACCACCGTTCAAACATATCGCCATACAACCAGAGCCGAAGGTAACAAATCCTGCACCAAAAGTTATAAAAATCCCTAAAAAGGACCCTAACCCTATGGACTTAGTGCCCAAAGTTGTTCAGCTACCCAATAATTGGAATTTAGAAAATATAGAACTGAAATTTGACGCGGAACAAAACGGTTTCAAGGAAAAGAGTGTGATCTCGCCTGACGACCATTTAGATAGTGAATGGGAGATAATCTGATATAAAAAATATTGATCTAATTTATAATTTACTTGTCCATAGTCTAAATATATCATCAGTGTATTACTAACGTATGCCTTGGCTGTTCTCATAGCTTAGAACAAAAAATCAACTAATAAGAGCTGTAAAATTTATGTCCGATCTTATTTTATCATTTTAATCATCTACCCAACGCTGATACTTCACGAAGGCCTCGAGACAAGGGCCCGTAGACAAGTGTCAAAAAGCTAAATCGCTAAGGAATAGAATAGATTAGGTCGACCATTCACACTCCAGCTCGTGATTCCGCCGCGGCGCGCGCATCGTACGCCGGCGACGAGCTTGGATGTGATTGGTCGACCTAATCTATTCGTTTCCTTAGCGATTTACGCTGTGAAACTTGTCTACGGGGGCTGAAAAGATTCAATGAAACTTTTAACGAATACAAGAATCGTCAATTATTTTGATAGTTTATTTATAGAAGTGAACTATGAAAGGGATACATGACAATATATCAAACCTACAATTTACATCAATCGAAAGACAAATGATACGTACATTCAACAACGAAAGTTTTTTAACACATTTCTAGAACTGACCTGCATGCCACTATTCGCTGTGTGAGCCTTCTTTTCCATGGCTATTTTGTGTCATAAATACTAATTTGGACTTTATGTAATACGTAATAAAAAAAAATTTGGCGTGACTGTCTAAATTTAATAGTGTTAAACTAATTTCGTTGTTGAGCGTACACGCATGAGTTCAAGCACATCGCATTTATTTAAGTGTAGATTATTTTGAAGTAATGTTTGAAGCCCTATTATGATTAAGTAATATAATCGCTGCAAGAAATTATAATTACAGCAGCTTATTAGGTTAAGTGGTGTATATCATAGATCATAGTGATTCTGTTCAAAAGTTGCGGAATGCTTGCAATGTATAAACTTATACGGTCTTATTACAAAACACGGACTAACTTTAAACCCAGGTCTAAAACGTCTTTAGACCATGGTTTAACGAAAATATTATTACAAAACGCGTTTTAGTACTAAACCTGGGACTATCTCTGGTCTAAAGATAAACCTGCGTGACACCTAGTTTAACGTTGGTCTAAGTAGGTATCTAAACCACGAAAATAAAACGTCAAACTTGTCATTTTGATTTGATTTGTGGAAAATACCAAAATACATCATATTTTGGCTTACTTTTTCCTCGGCAGTCCAATTTTCGCCCCTCTTTTTCTTTTCTCCTTCCATTATTTAATTCAAATTTAAAAGTTTAAACCACTGGAAACGTAAAAGTTATTACGGGTATTGAAATGATTCAAAAGTGGGTATAAAAATTTAAAAAAAAAATTGAACAACGCGTGGGCTCCGAAAAACTACGCTTCATTTAACGTTCATCATAGATCGTCCAATATTATAACAATGATTGCTAAATAAAGGCATGATAATGATATTTTACTATAAAATAAAGTCCAACTATCGTTCATGACTTTAAATTTAATAATTATAATGTTGTAAATATTTTTTTCACCATTTTTTAGTAAATAATATTTATTAACGATTTCAGAAAAATTTTGCTTTCTGAGAAAACGAAACGTTGCGACCGAATGATATCACAATGAACGAACAAAAGTTTAGAGTAATCTGTGGTTGTTATTAGGCCAAGATTTAAACCATGGCCTAAGTAGTCCACGGATTATTCTGTTTTTGTAATAAGAAGAAGTTTAAACCTTGGTCTTAAAATTAAGCCTGGACTTCATAGTCCGGGTTTAAACCTGACTTTAGTCCGTGTTTTGTAATAAGACCGATAATGTTAAGATTAATATGTGATTTAAAGATTAAGTTCCAATTTATTTATCATTCATCGTATTGTGGCCCAATTACGTATAGAGGACATCTAAAACTAAGGTGGAGTTTGAAATGCCATGATAGAGAGGTATTAGCTGGTATAAGTACTTAAGTACGCAATTTCATTATGTCTCACTATTCTAGAGATTGAATTATTCCCATACACAAATTATGTACACGCCTGCTATTTTTGAGACAGCATTGGAGGTTCTGCAATATTCCGAATGAAAGATAAAATATTGAACTAGGCTGGGACTATTTATTTAATCATTCAAAGATAGGTCTGTATGTGTTGGATTGAAATCAGGTCACGTGTCACAATACGATTGAAATTATTAATTCTGCAGTATTTTATATTTTTAGGTTTAAGATATTAGCATAAGTTATTTTTATTACACTTCAAATTAGGGTAAGGTGGGGCCACACGCACACAATTAAGATAGACAATCAATGAAAATTATGTCTAATGAAAATATCTTCTAATTAATACCATGTCATGTCTGTCCTAAATCCTGTACACAGTGCCCAGCGATGGACCATACTCTTCAATACGCAACTGTAGGCCATCTTCACTTTGGTCTACACAAAATGGCGCATAGCTCATTGCTATGCCACGATACCTTTGACATAGGTATGCCAAAAATTTTACTTCATCTCGATATTGCAAGCCATAATGGCTAATCGTGCCCTACTGCCCACAATGACGATCACTTGCCGTGGGCCATTGTATACTGAACTCTTTATAGTAGATACTGAAATAATAGTTACAGGCAGAGAATATATTATCGTGATGCGTGACAATGATCCTCCCCATCTTACCCTATAATTAACGCATTGGGTGTTTGGCTACGATAAAAATTTAGCAATATTCTAGTCCATATTATACTGATTTTATAAAAGGTAAGCTAGATTAGGTACACAATTAGTTTAAGTGCGATTATCGACCATGCATAGTATAACAATACCAAATAAAATCGTCTGCGTAGAGATAATTATAGCTTTTGTACGTTTTACTGCCGTGACGCGAAAACGATTTTTAACGAGCGTAATGTAGTGTTTAGTTATAGTGTAGCGTGGATTTATTGAACAAGAACCGAATATTCACTCTGTAAAGTCACAGTAAATTATGGAAGTGTCATAAATGTAAAATGGTAGTAGCGTAATTGCCACCAAATTTAACACGGGGGAGTACCTACAAAGATTAATTGTAAAGAAATACCACATCGATGTGAATTCATTAAGTACTATTAGTTCTTGTTCTTACGAACCTGTTTATTTTTATTCCAGTAAGGTAGCATCCGCACAACCCTGATCTCCTCTTTCTCATAATTACCTACTAGCCGTGACGCACTGACGTCAGCCCCTCGCAAGTAACTGACTACGAGGGTTAGATGTACAGTCAGCATCAAAAGTAGATGATGATCGCACAAATATCAAAATAAAAATCTTTATGAATATGATTCATTATATTTTAGACTCCATAAAGTGGATATTCATATTCATACGAAATATAAATTGCTTTTCTCAAAAACTAATCTTGAAAATCTGAATATGATCATCAACTTTGGACACTGACCGTACGTCACAGCCGGTGATGGTAGATCATTTCGAAGCAGGCAAGTCGGAGATGCTCCTATCTCTTACTACAGCACTATAGATCACACGCACACTAGACTAAATACTACATTGGGCTCATTAGTACTTCAGTATATTCCGATGCTTTTCGAAGTTATGTGTGTATTTATCGCAGGTTTATAAGTGCCCGGTTAATGGCAGTAGGCTCGCCACCTATTATATTGGGACCTAAACATAAACTGGCGAAATGTGGGTGCTAGCACCTCTGCCTACCCCTTCGGGGATATAGGCGTGAGTTTATGTTATGTTATAGAAACATTAATTTCAGCCACAGAGCCAATGTGCGTGTAAGCGCTCCCTCAGATGCATATTCTTATGACTCGCTTATCCACAGTATAATTAACTGAGTATGAACGAAATTGCAATCTCTTCATATTAAAATACGTATTTTTGTAATCCTTAAGACAAGGTCAATATATTTTACGTTTTTTTTATTGTTTTATGAAAGGTTTAAGAACTAAGGTGATCTGCAAATTGGAATCTGTTAGTTTATTTTTGAAATTGTATTATATTATTACCTAGCTTATGATATTTATGTGTGATATTTTACTTTAGAATAAGCGCACATTTAAATTATGTACTACATGAAATTTATTGTTATTGGTTTATGTTTTTTTTGTAATTTAATTTGTCAAACGAAATTTTTTCATTTTAAAAATTTATCATTTTTTATTGTTGTTCCACATTATGTTAATCATTATACGTATAAAATATGTAAGAAAACGATTGAATTCGAATAATTTATTGATTTATCTGATTGTTGATCTTGGTTTAACTATATAATTTTAATATCGCCAGGAAGTTGTGGCGGTCAGATGGTAGTTGCTTCACGGAAAATGTTGAAGTTCGGCCATTTCATAGTGAAAGCTTACCTCCAACTGACTTATGAAAAGGCGTCAAGGATATTGATCTTATATTTTGATCTAAAATGGTTCTCATACAATGTTACGGGAAAGGATATGTTCGGGAAGCACGTTTTTAACTCTTATCAGGGGTCAGGGGCCTGACAGTAAAATTACGTTTCGAAAACGTGTGATTTCAAAGCTTACGAAAACTAGATAACATTTTTTTTGAAATCTATTAGTAAATGAATCAAACTATGAGTGATTTTAAAGGTTTGATATCCTCATGAAAGTCTTAGTAGATTTTAATTTTTCATTTTCCTTCTAATCGAAATGAAATCACGAATTTAGAAAACGTAGCGTTACTGAATCGGGCGCCAGCGCACATATGGCCGTTTTAGACTCGCCGTGTTCGCCTGAACATACCTTCCCATCCAACTGATGACTAACTGAGTTTTAAAATAAGATTGGTGAATATCGCTATACTGTAGGTAGAGCCTTACGACGACGCTCTTATTGCGATACAAAAACAATGCAGTTCAATGGTGGGATCGAGATGGAGCTATACACCGTGTATAGCTCCATCTCTCTTCCACAGCTGAACTGTAGCTTTTGAATGGCTATGAGACCATTGTGGTAAAACCCCAGATGCAGTTCTAATCATAATATATAGTACTTTTTATTTGCCCAGTAAGTAATACCCATTGCTGTGGGACTTGAGCACCTAATTATGACGTAATAATACAATATATTTAGTTTATTATTTATTAGAGAAATTGTGATATTATTATTTTGGCAAAATATAAAGCATATTGTAATGACTGGTTGTTTTATTTAGGGGAAAATTATTTACGGCGCACAGTGAGCTTGAAAATAACTTCATTCCATGCACACTTTGGATGTGGAATAATCTCCCTGCTGGGGTTCTCCCAAGCGACAACAATATGGAGTTCTTCAAAAAGAGCATTAAATTTTTACAGTTAGCAGCATGAGTGTGAAGCCCTTTATATTGCACACGTCCATAGGACGCAGTAACCACATCCCTTCAGGTGGGCTGTGTTTGTCTGCCACCAAAGTGGTATAAAAAAAACCAGCCTAAGTGGTGGTATTGAGTGCTGGGTTAAAAACATACTCTTGTTACACTCTGGACAAGGGGAGCGAGAGAACTTTTCTTTGGGAGTATTGGTGCTACTAGCTGCAAATCAGCTGTCACAGGAGTGCCTGTATAGAACTACCAAATCACAGCACATAGGTATATACATATTCTAATTTCTTATGAAAAGTAGGTGCATGTATGCATGCGTCTAACTTCGAAAAGGCAGCCTTCCATACAAACATCCCCTTATTTTGCCACCTTAGGAGTGAAATTTTCAAAAATCCTTTTGTAATGGATGACTACTATATAAAAAGCATTTACTGCTGTAATATCAAGCTTGTAGGTCCATCGGTTTAGGCTCGATAGTGATATAATGTATAGATATCTTTATATGACTAAACTTTGCTGTTGAACCAAAATTAAACGACAAGCATTTTAAATGAACAATTTAATTTTTACTATGATATATACATCAATAACTTATAACTTATTAATTATAAAATATATTAAGTATCTACAAGTATTAAAACATTGCTATTGTCTCTTTTTAATTTGTTTGGCTTTAGATGTAGATGGCTTTGCTGCAGCTCCTCTATTGAACAATGAAGTAAACATCTCCGACATTTCGGGCATTTCCGACATCTTGGCCAAGTTGCTAATCTGCTTCAGATCCTCCTTAGTCTCAGGATCATTCATTATTTTAGGTAAAATCATAATGAACAGCAGTGGCAGCACCATCATGATCACCATGGGGTTGAACAAAAAGTCTGTCAATCGCCACTGCTCCCTCATTTGGAAATATCGATACTTTGTTACGGCCTTTAGTCTCAGTGGGTATGGAACCTGAATAACTTGTGATGTCTGTATATAATTTACTTTCCTGGCTCTGTACTTGCCCTTGGAATTAATCTCGACTCTGACAGGCTCGTATACATAGTCAGGGTGTAATATTTCGATCACATATGACCCTGAAGGAACATTGTGTATGACGAACGTGCCATCTTCGCGTATAAAGCCTATATATTCCCCACTGTTAACGTGGACCCGTGTATCCACTTGCCACGGTCCTAGGTCTTGTTCCTCTGGTGGGAAGACCTTTCCTTCGATTAGGTATCTACCGTTTCCAATTTCTTCTTCAATGGGATTCACGGCACATAGAACATTACAAAACACACTTGCTGTGAACAAAACAGCAATCAGTTGCTTCATTTTCAATTGTTAGATGGTATTTTAGATGTAAAGATGATACAAATATTTCTTTTTATTTGTGTAAAAAAGAAATGTTCACGGCTATTTACACATTCATTACACAAATTATTAATTATTGAATTTGTCTCAGTCAGTGACAATCGGATTCTTTTGTCGATTTTGACATTTTTGACTTTTGAGTTTTGACGTCTCTCTTTGAAATTGAATCATAGACCATGAAAGTCACAGTCGAGTCCATGAAGCTATAGATAAACATGGAGGCCTCACTTCCAATACCTACTTGATGCTCAGTCTGTATTTACTATCCTGCTCTCTGTGGGCCGAATTCTCTTTCTAAGTATGATAACCTTCTAAGCAAGAAATCACCATTTAAACAAGTTTAAACACTTACGCGTGGAATTTTATATCACATCCTTGACGCCACGTAATACCGCAACCACGCACTATACAATTTTGCACCATTTTTTGAGTTTATACTTATAATTAACTTTAAATATGTTAAAAACCAAAACAATAATAAACAACCGCCATATTGTTTATTTATAGTTGACATGTAGTACCAATGTTGCCACATTACGTACTGAATCCATAGACAATGGGAATTTAATTCACTGATTTCCTGATTCAACAACCCAATCATGCATAATAAATGGCATATAATTTTTCAATTTCCACATTAATAATCGTAGTCGAACTATAGAGTTATTTAGAAATCATTTTACTTGCATTTTTGGTTAGTATGGTCTATTTCTATAATTTACTAGGAGATACTAATAAGAAGATAGCAACATTGTACAAATACACGAAAGAGAAGTCGGCCCACAGAGAGTGAGATACAGACATGTAGGTATTTGGATCAAGCTGTTCTTCCCGGTTTGGCCTCCATGTTTATCTATAGCTTCATGGTCGAGTCGTCATCGTCACAGACTTCGACATAGATGGTCACACTTGTTGTGTTTGTCGTCTTCTTGCGTCCTCCATGAAAGTGTTTTCGCGGAGGCTCGTACTCGGTTATATTTCGTCTTTTACTCGATTTCGTTAAATAATTTTATTGAAAAATTCAGTCATTGGAAGCACTAATTTTTAAATTTCTGAAGCGCTAAAAAACCGTTAAAATAATAATCTGAACCATAGACAAATACGATGAAATCATCTGGAAAAACCGGTTTAACTTATCGATTTTAAATAAACGACCAAGCACTACTTCTGTAGCTAAGCTTGTCTATGACTTTTTGTAAACAAATTATTGTTTGATTGAACATGTGCATCTCGTGTTTGTGTGTAGTTCCAATTTATTTATTATAAACATGAGTGCTAAGCAGTGAAACAACAATAATCACTATGTCTGGGTACTTGGAGATAAAGTATCCTTTCAAATCTAATTTAGGTCTTAATCCTTTTAAGGTAAGTTCTCCTCACGTGCGACTTATTTATTAATTGTATTGTATTGTATCACAACATTGTTGTTGATTGGCATTGATTATTTATTTTTGTTATTATCAGTCATGGAAAAGACAATGGTGTATTCTGAGACCAAGCCCGACGTATGCTGGGGCTTCGTTAGCTGTGTATTGTAGTGAAGCGGGCGCTTCGGCGGGATCTGTTGAGCTACCGTTGGGCAGCGTGGTGAAGAGGGCGAAGTCCCGTACTCGCCCATTTGCTTTCGCGGTGTTTTCTGTGAATGATCCAAGAAAACCACGCATACTACTTGCTGCTCAGTCTCTCAATGACACACAAGTTTGGATGGAAAAAATTCGGGCTCTAATAAATGGCAGCAAAATATTAGGTAAGTGACTACCTTCATTATTGTTTTTTTTTCACTTGGTCAAAGTTCAACATGCAGTATTGTCACTTGAGAAAGAAATCAAAACATCTTTATAGGAAAAAATTAACTGAGGAGTAAAGTAAGGCACCTTTAAGGGGTTGAGTCATAGTTAGGTACCTATATATTTATGTTTTTGTATGTGAAAGTTGTGCATGTATGTTATGAATTGTTCATTTCTAACAAAATACTACACAAAGATGTGAAACTATTAAACATTCGACTTTCTTACACTGAGAATATTGTGAAGAGAAATTAGTTTTTAAAGTTCAAATTATTTGTAGCTAAGACAGGTTTAACATAAATTTTCAAAGAAAGCAGACACAATGTAACAAATCTAAGGAGCATTATTTTGTACCTTACATAGTTATCAGAAATTCTTGTAATTTCTGCTCTCAATTTGTTTATTTATAGTGTATATAATAGAGGCATATTGCTAATCTTATTACCAAGAATAACTAACAGACTCATTATTTATTGTTCTAACAAGCCACTATTCAGATCTTGGTAGCCTATTCAAACATAAGTTACAACAATTGTGATATTGGTATATTATATTGATATTGGTATATATTGGTCAACTTAAAATTGATTAATGCATGTTAACTACTATTTAAATTGATGTACTAGCTTATGACTGTGACTCTGCCCATGCGGAGATTGGTTATTGTTTTTGGCTGTATCTCTAGTTCTACTTAATGTCTGCCCAAAGCATATATCTGACCGTTCTAACAGACAAAACCGCATAAAAATCATTTTAAACATAAAATTACAGAAAAAACAGACAAACAGATAAGAATTAAAAAATATTTTGGCAGAAATATGCGCTTTTGTCTATTAGAACGGTCAGATATATGCCTTGGGCAGACATTAAGTAGAACTAGAGATACAGCCAAAAAGTATTATATATAACCATGTAAGTAACCATCGTTCACTTAACATAGCCCATGTATTTTGTAAATATCTCCAATATATAGACACACCTATTTTATAATAATAGTGTCAATATTATGCTACAATTTTATAATCTTTATGAGCACTGTTTAGTTGGATAATTTTGTTTTTATAAGCACATAATTATAGTCCTATATATTACTAAACTGCTGGGCGCTAAACTAATAAGCTATTTTCATCGACTGGGCACTTTTTTATTGACTCCATGCTACTTCAAAGAATTGTCTATGAGGAAATGGCTATAACCACTTTCTGGATGTTAGAATTCATTTGCTTTGGCACTGATGCTGTCTATACCATCTAAGCAGTAAATTATAAGCAAATTTTGTGTTGTAAACCATACATTAAAAAGTATTTGCATGCACATTGCTTATGACCATATGAAATTAACTATTTATTTAGGTTGTCTTGAGTGACTGCACATCAATGCCAAGATTACAATACAGAGTGCAAAAAAATTAAGAATATATTTCTTTTATAATGATACATGCACAAACAACATGCTAAGAAAATATTTTTGATAAGATAATGCTTCCCCAAGAAAGTTGGTTAATTAAAAGACTTGGATCCAAATTGGCCAATATTAAAAATATTCTTATTTCCTGTGTGGAAAGTTTCTAATGTGGAAGCAACAACCTTGTAATTGTACAAGCAAAAGTCGTGATATTCCTAAGTTTTACTTTATGATCTATAACAAATAAAGATGATATATATATTCATGTCAACTGAAATATCATTATCTTATTGATGATCTTGGTTGCATAGAGGTCCATTTGAACACAGAGTCCATTTCATACTATAGATTTAGCTTATCTTGGGTTTTAAGAGATTTTTTCATTGGGGAAATTTGATGGAGTGATCCGCAGCCATTGTGGGAGGGTCATCCATCCTGCTTGAAATAATTGAAATAAAATCTTGGCTTTTAAAGACCCTACCCTCAGTGGAAAACCTGAAGCAGCAGCATTCCTTCATTAATAGTTGTGCTGACTAGTAGGTAAGATCGGTCAAACAGTTTTTGGTTGTTGTTGGTCTGAGAGATCGTGCTGGGGCTCCAGAGCCTCGTTCCTTAACAAGTGTACAGGCTAGTAGGCAAGGCTGATCTAACAGGACCTGGGTGATCTTACACTCCGTACACCCTAGGCCAAATATAATCATTACAAATTCCTAGGATAATCATTACAAATTAGAATAGTTGATAGGGTTACATTGTTCGAATGTTATGAGCTGTCTATCAGTTATATAAACTTTCTGACATAGCGGTAATAACATCTTCGTGTGCAATGTAAATTGTATGGAATGGACTCTCAACAATGTTTACACTGTTGGATGAGTCCTACAGACTAACTGGATATAACTGAACTAGTAGGTATTGTGTTTTGAAAGTTGAAACACCCACATTATCAGTTTCAGTACATTGTCTTTTCCGATATACGTCTATTATACAAACCAATTGTATACAATCTTCAGTTTTATACTGTCGAACCTCCTTATAAATCAGATCAGATGGATATCAGTCCCGTAAAAGCCAAGATCAAGCAATTAACCGAGTACAACTTTGGATGTATTCTAAATTGATATTAGTGCTAAAATCTCACCCGTTCCAATAACCCACAGGAACTTATTTTTGAGATAATCGTAAAAATAGGAGGAAAATAAGCTTGTTTGCTAATTTAGTAGTATAAAAATATTACACTGTATCAAGGAAGTGTAGAAAATAAATTCTGTAGACAGCACATATTTGGATAGAAAAGTTAAGCTCCTTCGCCTATTCATATCACACACTGCCCATGGCCTGAAATTTGCATCGGGCGCGTTGACGTCATAACATTGAATGTAAATACGTACGCACAAACCCCATTTAAATATTTGCACTAAACAACAATGCTCTATTAAACCGATGCATATTGTGAATTACGTTTGACATTCAATTTACATTCTGTGTTCGAAATAACTCCAATCTGATTTACTTAGTAATTTGAACAGGAAGGCCTGTTGTAATAGTATGCAACTGCAGTATGCGATGTACTACACGCAGTCTATCCTTGAGATTTCTTTTATTTCCTTTGTGTTTCCTGTATTCCAGCCATGGTGTACACATGTGTTTTCTTTTCTCTCGACCAATGAAATCGCAGAAAAAAGTTTAGGTGATATTTTGGTCACGTGACAACTTTCGCACTTTTCATTTGGGTTGGGTGATCAGGCAACAGTCGCTCCCGTTAAAGGAGTAAAAGTGGAGTAGGAGACCAGCCCCAGGTCTATAAAGTGAATTGAACCGAGATTTGCTCTTGGATAAAGATAAGAATTGGAAAATTCCGACGCTCGCTCCGTTTGCGTCCATCTCAATGGAAATGCTAAAACCACGTTTAGTTGGTGGGTACTCGAGTGTAATAAAAACTAAGTACATTATATTGTCGGAAGTAGGGCCTGCAATCACTGCAGTTTGTTTTTACCAGAAAAAAACTTTATTCGATATTTTTACCGGTCACACCGGTATTTCGATGTATTTTTTGTTTGATTCTAATTTAAAGGAAATTATATGGTTGAGCTGTGTTTGTACATTGCAGATATTAAAAAAATCTTGCGTATGTTATATGAACGATTCGCAAAAACAAATGAACTGTTTTGATGTGGTTTTTGTTTGAAAGGCCTCGGTCAGTCTTAAAATCTTTCAAATGTTTAATCAATCGATTGAGTGGAACTGGAGATATAGTAAAAAAACGCGAAAATTGATATCCACGCGGGCGGAGCCGCGGCTAGTATTAAAATAACATCGAATAAGTCCTAATAGAATCTGTGATAAATAGTTTTATTTTAATAAGTACTAGTCTATCCTCATCATCATGTTTATCATTGCAGACACAGAGCCTTTGCTCAAAGACTCGTATTCGGTGAGCGTGACATCGACGGATCTGTCACGCAAGTGCGGCTTGTCAAGTGACACGATAGTAACGCTGTCCGCTGCTGGCGTGATAGTGGCGCGTGCGCAGCTAGCCGCATTCCTCGACTGGAAACACATCAAAGACGTGCGGCTCACCGATGGCGATAAAAACAAGACTTGCGTGCTGCGTATTGACAGGTTGGTACATTAATGACCATAACAACATTCATTTTTCAGTTTTTATTTCATTCATTCCTCTTTCATATATTTCCAGCATTTCCATGATTTTTTCAACTGTATTCCTATTCCTTCATCATCACCATCTGCCCGCCCTTGTCCCAATTATTTGGAGTCAGCTCAACACTCCAAAAAAATTATCTTCCATACAATCCTATCTGATGTCATCTCCTCAGTCACTAATTTCTTTTCCATATATCCTCTATTCCTATTCCTTAGTCAGCTTTATTGTCATTCAGTTTCCAGCCTTTTCCCAATCATTATACAGATTTATTTGCGGTTGGATAAACAGTTTGTGTAGTTAATATCTTCAGCATTCATTTTGCAGCTTTATTGACAGGAGTTTGGTACATACTTTAGTTTGAAACCTAAATTCACACATCTGAGTTTGGAAGCGACTTCCGTCTTCTCAAAAAGCGAGTATGAGTAACATTTTGTGTACTTTGACCCTTATGCCAACAATTGGTTTCAAATGGTGAACATTTAGCACTCAACCTCTAGTAACATTAGATAACATTGGAAGTCAGTCAGTCAGTGTTACACACACTGACTTCCCATTAAAAAAGTTTAGCCTACTTGACTATTTTTGTTTTCAAATATTTGAATAATCCAATGTCAGATGGTAACAGTTCCTGTCTGCTATAAAATCTAATCATAAAACGGTTAAAGTAAAACAGACAAAAAAATCATAGAAATGCTACTTTCGCGGTTAATTTAAATAATTAATTCTAAATCTTGAACATAAAAGTTACCGCTTGCCAAACTAATACTCCTCTGTTAAAAGTATAACTGCATCATCTAATGCAGCGTGTTCCTAACTTAATGACGCTCTGACCCAACTGTTTCCCCATCGTTACCCTCCACAAGTTTTTTTAATGAAGAATGAGTCTCTCTAGGTCACGGTACCTTGCTACCATGTGGATGATGTGGACCATAATGTTTAGGTGCATTGCATAACTTAGACCGAAAATTTATTGACATAGCAAATATCACAAGTTGCTCTGGGACCTTATTTGCTGTGAATGAATTTTCGATTCAACTCAAAGCAGATAATGCTTAAGCAAGGAAAAATATTTTGTAAACATAAAGAGTGCCGGTCTCGAGTTGTATGATTACATCTCGCTAATGAACTCCCAAAATTCGATTCCATACCAGTCATTAATCCTGAATATTTCTCGATGTCCTCCCACGCTTTTTAAACACTGCGGTTTAAGTCTTTGTTAAGTATATAAAATATCAGATCTTCTCACGCCAGTTGTTACATGAAGGCATAATTGTATGAATCCTGTTTTGCGCGAACCGTGTTATACAAGCCAATGACCTAAGTGTGAGAATGCTTTTTGAACTTTTTGATGACGAGAATAATTTATAGGACATACATCACATCACAATGACAATGGCCCGGTTACCAAAATTTTATTTAGTACATATTGCTTACAATATTTTGAAGGATACAGTTTACTTTTTCTGAGACTTTACCTTCAGCTTACCACGAGGCGAGGTGAAGTCATATTGACGTGACCGACATAAAAAAATATAGTTCGGTGATCGAGACTCAGACTTCCGAAGATAGATTTAGATAATGTTCGGCAATCTAAAAAAAACAACCTCATCTGAATCAAATTAGGTACAATGTCGCAGTTGAAATCACGCAGTAAGCACTAGCTTTCAAATAAAAAAGAATCTTCATGAGTCATGATTATAGAACTTTTACACTCCCGAATCCTTCCATGAAAGCTATATCCCCATTTGTTTTTATCTTTTGATCCCATACGCCCAACATTTCATTCTATAGTGCCGGTTAACGGCATATTTGCAATCGAAACAGAAACATGGCGAAGGCTGGCGACATTTGTGTATTATTTCATTAATGATCGCTTCGCTATAGAATTTACGTTATTTTCGTTCTCATTACTTGATTAGGTTTTATGACCAATGACCATAATAATGATATCTCCTGGGAATGTCGTGAGTGTCATCAAAAATATGCTCATTAGAAAATAATTGTTGTAGATATGTTATTAATTTGATATTAATGGAAGTATTTTAGTTCAATTATCGCAACAGTCATTTAAGTGAATTTTTCTATTGTGTGTATAATATATCTGCTTGAATAAATTATCACAAGATTATAAAATACTAGCTTTTGCTCGCGTCTTCGCCGGGGGTTACTCCGGGTTCTATAATTAGGTCAATTTATATTGTCATTTATTATAGAAGTAACTGCCGTCTGGCCCCCCAATCCAGATAGAAAAACCTGCACTAGAGGTTTGTCCGTCAATCAGCAGATGAGGTTGACTTTAGACCGAGAAGATCTTGAAATCTTGAACCTTGGTGACGAAAACAGGTATCCACGCGGGCTAAGCCGCGAGCGGGAAGCTACTCTACTGAATAACATAATTTGTTAAATAAATAAAAAAAAAATAAAGAAAACAGCTACGTAAACAAACTAAATAACAACAACAACAGGGTTTTCCTTCTAATACAACAACAAGGTATGTAGGTAATGGGTTTTTAATAACCATCACTTAATTGCGTTGATAGTTAAAAAACATCAAGTGCTTCGATTTTTTTATCGATTGATTGATCAAAAAATACTGTCGACTCTTACAATTTATCCAAATGGGTACCGCCTGTTGTCAAATTTGTTTCTGGTCTTTTTTTTATGTCGGACGCGTCAAAACGACTTCACCTCGCCTCATGGTAAGCTAAAGGCAAAATCTCTGGAATGGGAGTCACCATTGTAAACACCGATAGTGCCACAATCTCTATTCAACAGAAGTCGGATTTTTGTACATTTTGAAAAATAAATTATTATTATTTATTTAATCTTTTCTCTATATATTATTTTCCTCCATTTGGCTGGGATTCTTAGTTTGTTCAAAATTTACATTCTTTAGCTTATCAGGAAGTCAATTACAAAATCCCACCCGAATATGCATACAGGAAAGCGAGTTAATAAAGCCGTGGTAAAAAGTAAACTGCAACTTAACTGCAATTACATCATTGTTCCACTTGATAAGCGAACTGTTAAATAAAATATATTCGCTAAGATAATCTAATTAGTGTATCTGGTTTACTAATACCTACATTTCTTTGCCGGCATTGTATAATTCTGCACTCGACGCAACACTTATTACCTAAGTCGGTTTTCGTAACTCCATTGGATCGACAATTACCTACTGCCGTCAAAAAAACTTGAAACAAAGATCTTGAATAAATGTCAAAAAGTTCTCTCTCTCTCTAACTGGCTAATCAAAAAGGCCAACAGATGGATTGATCAACCAATGAGCCCGTGATTAGGTTAATATGTCTATAATTAGCGAATTATTGGGCGCGCCTCCGCCAAAGAGTCACACAACACAAATTCCTATCTGTACTAAAGTACATTGTCAAGATTTTTGCCCCTACCTTATACTCCGCCGAAGTGGAATACTGATCCCGTTCCCGCAACCTACAGGAATACAGGAACTTATTAAATGTACACGTCTGGTTTCCGCAGCACGATTTACGTCAATTTGTGTCAGACGTTAAATGAAACATGTATTATAATTGCACCAATTACCGTTCGGGTAATACCCGGGTAATCAAAAGAAATTGACTCAGTAGGTAAAGCTATGAAGCAGTCTTGGCATAATTGAGTAACAAACTCACTTTCACATTTATAATAATAGTTAGGATTATTACAGGTTCGTTTGTCGTGTCTTAGGCTGCATTTCCATGAGACGATTTCTATATGGTCCGGTTTTACGGTGTACCGTAGTGAACCGATGACTAGAGCTGCGCCGGTATCGTAGAAATGACTCCATAATGTTCCATACAGAGCAGGAGCGTACACGCACAGCGCTCTACCAAAATCTTTACGGCCCAAGCGGTAGGCTTGGAACTGCAAATCGGTGCACCTGCTAAACAATGACGAGGCTATGTCGCAGGCTTTCCTCTTAGGGTAGGGAGTGCCAGTCTGTCCGGTAAAAACGAACATACCAATGAACGGACGTAACTGGGAAATCGCTATGAAGTTGATGATTGTCCCATAAAAGACTGACGGCCGCACGCGGTCTTAGCGAGAAATCGCCTTGTGGAAAAGCGATTTTACTATGTCCCGATAAACACCTTACATAACAATCGTGACTAACTTGTTTACAGAAACATATAAACAACAACACGTAACGTCGCGTACGCAAGATACTGCTTTCGGTTTACAATAACGATGTAACTATGACAATGTTTTTCTTACGCATAGATTGTTTGTGTGAACCAAAAGTAACCGATTTGTAATTGAACGTACTTGTACATACCAGAACCAAGCCACAGAATGACACTTTCGAGAAAATTGTTGTAAATAAAATATTGTAAACAAAATGACTTTACTGCACAATTGTACACCAATTAGATACAATATTATACACACAAGAATGAGTAATTGACGTTATCAAATTTAATATCGTTAAGAGCGATTTCTACCGTACCTTTGAAAGTTTGAATGGACAGGAATATAGTAATGCGTTTTATGCATTGAGAGTTAGATTACATTCTAATCTATTTTGAAGTTTTTTTTTACACAAAACCTTGTTACTTGTAAGCTTTTGTATGTGTTGTTTCTTTCTAAATCGCACATATTTATAAGAGTTAGCAGGGTAAATAAAAAATATCATGTTTCAATGTTTTTAATTAAAATATCGGATGCATTTGAAGGTCTTCTGTATACTTATTTCAATTTTGACTAGTTGTGTGTTGGTTCCGGTATGCATATGCATAAGTACGTCTATTGTTCGTTATTGCATAGAAAGTGGGTAACATAGCATCATTTAGTAGGCCTTGAACTCGTTCACAATGCAGATGGCACTGTAGATCTCATGTCCGGCGTCTGCCCGCACTGTCGAACTTTATCAAAACGTATTTTGGGCGTCGTACAATACTGTAAAGGTATTAAACATCGGGCTTACACCGTGTAAAATTTTTCCTTATCGACGGAAATCGAACCTTGGATCCAACCGGGACTAACGTTAGGTTGATGATAGTACTATGAAGCTGGACTGATGATGGAGACAGTAGATGGTCATAGGCATATCGAATTAAACAAGATATGCCCGTCCTGCTTGGGCTCATTACATTTGTCTTGTTTTGCACTCACTAAAAAGCTTATTTTAAATTCATAAAAATATTTAAACTTCAGTTCAATTTTCGACGGGGTTCATGTTATTATTTATTTATATTCCTTTTATACCTTTTGATTGTACTATGACAAGTCAACAAGTGATAGATCAATGGATGAACTAGGAATTGATTTATTAATTTTAGATGTGAAGAATGTCATCTGTGAATTATTCATTTGTATTTGAGGCATGTGCAAAAACTAGATAGTGTCTGAGTCATAAAATAGTATGTGGCAACATTCCCATATGCTACACACTGATTCAGAAATAAACTCGAACTTTGTGTTTCGAATGACTAAATCTAGTTATTACTGTTTTATTCCGTTTTTAGTTTTCATTCATTTTCCTTCTAATATAATTATTTACTCTTAGCCGACTTCTTGACGTAAGCATATTATTCATAGAATAGTAATTACTAGTAGATATTTATCATAACAATTTACGGCGATCTCGTCAACAACGGAAAGTTTATTAGGTGCGATTATGATGCTATTTGATCTTGTATTCGCACCTCAAAATAACAAAAAATACACAAGTGAAAGCTACACAAATAACTGTCCTGTTTATTCAGTTGTCATCCGGGTGCTATTCCTGGGTGAACAATAGGAGAGTGGATTTCGAGATCCAAAGGTTTGAGGGTTCGGGCACTGCAGGCTCTCCTGATCGGTTTGTTTGACTTTTACGAAAACAGGAGCGACTGCTGTCTCTGATTCCCCAACCGCGAGCATAAAGCATTCTCCGTTATCACGTCATTCCTACCCCTACCTCACCCGAAAGATCACCAAAATCTTCAGAACCCCTACCTCACCTGAAAGTCGATAGACCTAATTGGTCTATCGACTTTCAGGTGAGGTAGGGGTTCTGAAGATTTTGGTGATCTTTCATGTACCCGGTGTATTTGTACCTCATAATACATTAAAATACAATCTCGATTTCTGCAATATACAATGCTACCGTACCTACCCAAGTAATGGTTCTACCACGCGATGAAATTTGAATGCCCAATCAGATTTGTCAATTTCTATCCATGATATATCAATTTATCTATCAGCAAGACACGATTTGATTGTCAATCTAGTCGAATTGATCATAAAATTGTATCGTGTAGATATCATTCTCTTTAAAGATAGTGTGTTGTCTATAATGAAGTTGATGGTGTGTTTAACTAGATATAACCTGATGGTGTACATTGCAGCGAGTTCCAAAAGGGCGCGGGTGAGCTGAGGTTCACGTCGCCGCTGGCGGGGCAGCTGGCGCGCGCGCTCACCGGGGCCCTGCGCGCGCGCCGCTCGACGCTCCCGTCGCACCACCCGCACCCCGCGCACCCCGCGCACAAGCTCAGCAAGAGCGATGGAGACCTGCGCACGGCCAAGTGCAGTGACGCCGACATGGGTACGTGCTCATCATTGTACTCTATGATGACTTGAATGTACTTTAGCTGCGCACGACACGTTTCTAGCTCTTATGGTAAGTTGCCGACTAAGCCGATCCCGGGATCGAAGAGCCCGGGATCGGCTTTGGCTCGGCATTGGCTGATCGCGCCTTTAATTTTTTGTTTTGTTGTCCATATAATGTGAATGCACAAAATTTACCAGTGAAAATAAAAAACAGAATATGGACAAGGGCAACCCATAATGAATATTTGGTTGCAGGTGACGTACGCCGCACCAGCTGGTACAGTGGGCCATCGGAAGTATCGCTAGACGATATCGATCTCGTCATGTCCAAGGTACGAATGTCATTCAAGTTTTACAAATTGTTATTCAAAGATTCGTATCATAACTTTACTTACAACACTTGTATTGTCAAGATATTTCAAGGAGGTAGGACACGACGGTATCTCCCGTCCGAAATGAGCTGTCCGACTGGGGAAGTACCTCCGCCCTACAGAACACCACGGCCATAATAACCATCGTGTTGTGTTCCCGCCGGTAAGTAGGGTAGCCAGAGCTCACTGTACCCCTCCTCCACCTCCCCTTACTAGCCTCCCCACCCCTTCCCAGCTCTCCTCCTTTCCCTTCAGGGTAGGCAGCGGGTGTGTGACACTTTAGTGTTGCACACGTTCATAGGCCACGGTGACCGTTTTCCATCAAGTGGGCCGTGTGCTTGTCTGCCACCTACGTAGTATAAAAAAAAATATTATATCTATAAGCCGACAAAAAACGAACGAACGAAAGTTTTTATCTTGGTGACCTTTTTAATGCTCATTTAATTGCTGTAGGAATCGAAGCATATCCCTACCGGTCAATTGTCTCGGTGTACAGGCGCCGGGGAACTGACCGGACAGCTCGCTACAGTCGCTCAGCCGTTCAGCATGCAATCTGTCACTTCTTTCGATGACAGGTAAATACAAATATATAATACCTATAGAAAAAATAATCATCATTTACTGATTTAAACCGGGTTCTTTAAGCGGGGCGTGAAAAAACATCTGTCAAGGCCATCTGGGTAGAGGTCACCATTCTAGGGGCATCTCTTAGGAATGGTGACCACTACTTTTAGGACTGCACCTCAGCTTACCATCAGGCGGGGTGCAGTCAATCCGACGGTTTAAATATAAAAAAAATGTTAAAATTATAGTTGTCATCGAAATCGAACCCGTGAGTCCTTTGAGTATTTTTTGCTATTCCTCGTAGTTTCAGGTGTGGCCGACCACGCCCAGTTGAAAAATTCATCTTGGGACCCCACACAATTTAATATACAGGGTGAATTTCTCAACTATTTCTAATTGTCAGTAAGATGCTGAATAATTTCAGTATCTTACTGACCATTAGAAAAGATTAGCCGTGAGTGTTTTTGAGACAGAAAGATTGACTGGTATTTTTCTCAGTCTTTCGAATGTGACTAAATATAGAAGCACTAATGTTGATGTTCATAAGTGTTACTCTGTGACGTACGTGAATAAAGCCATGTTGTGTTGTGTAGCGCGTCGGACCGGCGCTCGCTGGTGTCGGTGGCGTCGGGCATCTACGAGGAGATCCCCGACCTGCCGCCCGCCGGACGAGACGTGCCCGACGGCGTGAGGAAGGTAGGCCTAAGGCACAAGCACAATCGACACTTGTTTACAATAATTACATTTTCATAGTAATTAAAAGATATCGTATATCTAATTAAGGCGAGACATGCTGTACTTAAAAATGTAACGTCATAATTATTTTTACCATGTCTCCCAAGAATAAATTTCATCCATACTAATATTATAAATGCGAAAGTAAGTCTGCCTTTCACGCCTGAACCACTGAACCGATTTTGATGAAATTTAGTATAGGAGTAGATTAGACCTCGAGAATGAACGATATGGCGATAACCGACATCCACGCGAGCGGGGAGCCGCGGGCAACAGCTAGTTTTATAATAAATACGATCATTTTCTTTAACTTTTTTTATCATTTCATGCATTGAGCGCTGCGGGTTTTATTTCAGATACTGGTTCAAAATGTTACAATGTCATTAAAATGGAGGGTAAATGGCGTCCGCCCTGTATATAACATATTATAGTGATATATTATGTGGTTGTGTGGCAGGTGCTGGAGGAGCCGACGTACGAGAGCGTGGCGGAGTGCGTGTACGCCACCATGCGCCGGCGCCGCCCGCCGCCGCTGCCGCCGCGCCTGCCCCACGGGTCAGTTTACATTTAGAATCACCCTATACACTATTGTTGTAGACAATATTGATGTTTTTAAAATCTATTAGAATTTTGAACTGATAAGTCGTGAGTCGTGACATTGACAATTTTTTTTTTAATTTCAATCGAGTTGGTATTACTTGTGCTAGTTCGAAAATGCTTTCTTCAGCATTTAAAATTGACTTTTGACGGTTGCTTTTGCTATCATTTTATGAGTGATGAAAATCCACAAGATGAATATAAAAGTCACAAGTTACTTTCACACGAGTGAATCAATTCTAAGGTGAACAAATAATACCAAATACACTGAACTATTTCAACTGAGAGGGAACATAGGTGGAATGTTTCCAAGATCATAAACATAATCGGTCTTATTACAAAACACGGACTAAAGTCAGGTTTAAACCCAGACTATGAAGTCCAGGCTTAATTTTAAGACCAAGGTTTAAACTTCTTCTTATTACAAAAACAGAATAATCCGTGGACTACTTAGGCCATGGTTTAAATCTTGGCCTAATAACAACCACAGATTACTCTAAACTTTTGTTCGTTCATTGTGATATCATTCGGTCGCAACGTTCCGTTTTCTCAGAAAGCAAAAATTTTCTGAAATCGTTAATAAATATTATTTACTAAAAAATGGTGAAAAAAATATTTACAACATTATAATTATTAAATTTAAAGTCATGAACGATAGTTGGACTTTATTTTATAGTAAAATATCATTATCATGCCTTTATTTAGCAATCATTGTTATAATATTGGACGATCTATGATGAACGTTAAATGAAGCGTAGTTTTTCGGAGCCCGCGCGTTGTTCAATTTTTTTTTAAATTTCCAGTGGTTTAAACTTTTAAATTTGAATTAAATAATGGAAGGAGAAAAGAAAAAGAGGGGCGAAAATTGGACTGCCGAGGAAAAAGTAAGCCAAAATATGATGTATTTTGGTATTTTCCACAAATCAAATCAAAATGACAAGTTTGACGTTTTATTTTCGTGGTTTAGATACTTAGACCAACGTTAAACTAGGTGTCACGCAGGTTTATCTTTAGACCAGAGATAGTCCCAGGTTTAGTACTAAAACGCGTTTTGTAATAACATTTTCGTTAAACCATGGTCTAAAGACGTTTTAAACCTGGGTTTAAAGTTAGTCCTTGTTTTGTAATAAGACCGAATGTGTATGTGTGTGTGTTCAGTACGGTGAAGGCGAGCGCGGCGTGGTCCCGCTGCGGCGCGCGGGACGGCAGCGTGACGCGCCACTCGTCGCTAGGCTCGCTCCCGCGGTTCTGCTCGCCGCCCCCGGCCCCCGCCCCCGCCCCCGCCGACAACAAGACCAAGACCCTGCCCAAGCTCGACAAGAGGCAACCGTTCAGCGTGTTCAGGTAACTTGGACAAACTGTTCATAAACTACCTCTGCACACAACACAACATTGTATGTTTATACTAACCTGCGCTTGCGACTCCGCCCACATAGACGTCGGTTTTCACCTTTTTCTGACTATATCTTAAAGCAATAAGATTTATCTATAAATCCTTTTTTTTTTCATATAACATAACATAAACTCACGCCTATATCCCCGAAGGGGTAGGCAGAGGTGCTAGCACCCACATTACGCCAGTTTATGTTTAGGTCCCAATGTAATAGGTGGCGAGCCTATTGCCATTAACCGGGCACTTATAAACCTGCAATAAATACACACATAACTTCGAAAAGAATCGAAAAGTCATTGGTGTGTGCCATGGTGAACCTTTTTTTTTTTCGAGGATAGTAATGTCGTACTTGAATCGACTAAAACCGCACGACATCTCGGGTTTTCAAACGCTACCGCGCACGCCGTTATCGATTAAATCCTTAACTTAATTATTTTCTCTCATCACAGAAAACGCCTGAAAAGCGACTCACGCATCACCGGCACCCAAAAATCGGAGACGTCAAAAGAGAACAAAGACGTGGAAACTAAGAAGAAGAAATTCGACTTCACCCCCACCAGGGACATCTTCAAAAGCTTCAAGGTAAGTCGCAAGATGAAAAACCTCAAGATCACCCCCGGCACCCTCGCCAAGGGAGAGACCAAGAGCTGCGAGTTCCTCGACGACACCGAACCTGTGGAAACCACCCGCTGTTCGAAGTCTGTCGAATGTTTGGAAAACGACTTCGACTTCGAAGCTGACTTATCGATAGAGTTTAGTGAGGAGAACATCGCAGCTTTGACATTGCCGCAGCAGATCGTCGAGTTGTTACTCGAACATGATCAGTTGAACAAAGTCAGGTTAAAAGAACAAGTGGAGAATGACTATATGCCGATGTCGCCCATCATCCCTCCGCCGATAGAGCACCACTACATAGTGATGTCGCCTAGGACCAACATCGCTTAATCTAGTCGTTACGCTAAGTATAAGTTACTTATAAGATATACAAGACGTATGTGATGGTGTTGTAACTAATTAACGGTTAAAAACGGTTATTTATTTGATAGCGTTATTTTTTTTTATATAGAACACGTCAATTTGACTTTATCTCGTCTGATGGTAAGCTGAAGGTAAAGTCTCATGAAAGAGGGTCATCATTACATACACGTATCATGTTAACAATGGTGGCATTCAGCTTGACGGCCCCATCAAAAGAGGATTGTCGTCGCAGCACCGCGGAAATTATGCTTTAATTTTCTTTGGAAGACACTAGTAATTAGCCCGTCCGTCCGTACATATGTATACATAAATGGAACACCCTTTACTAGTTTCGTATTTACTCTTCTGTTACTATCTATCTTATTATTGATACACAAACGTAGTGTAATGTACTTAACATTTTATTACAGCTTATTTTTTTATTAACCCATGTCTGTTTAAGCACTTACATTGTATTAATTTTAGATCGGATTAACACAACATCCAGGACGGGATGTTCTCTTTTCCGATCTAAAATTATCAGGAATTATCATACTCGGTCTAGCTGCAATGCTTCGATATCGCCTAATGTCACCATTGGGTTGTGAAGGTCAGATGGCAGTCGCTTCACGGAAAATATCGAGGTCCAGCCAAATCCGCAGTTAAGACTGGTAAAGCGGACCACAGACTCCGAGGTGAAAGCTTTGGATGCGACTGGGAATTAACGCTAGGATGAAGAAGTTAGCATACTAATTGCTTAAAAATTTCTTTGAACTTAGAATGTATTCAAAAATGGAAGTGTAATACTTAGGTGCATCCGTTGCACCTAATTATTTGTGCAGATGCGAAACATTGATATTATTAAAACCGCTCAGATTATAATGCGTAGCCAGTTAAGTAACCGTTATTAACCGTTATCAGTTGCTATTATTTATAGTTATATTCGTGAGTAAAGACCATACTTTATCATGGTCTGTATTGTGACGTCATTACTTATGTATATCACAGCAATGCTATGTATGTACAAGATGAGATTTCTCAAGGCGTTTGATATTACTTGTATATTGACATTAGTCAAGTAATACTAACATTTAAAGACTGCCTCAGTAGCGCAGCGGTAACCGACCGCTGTGTATGAGGTCCCGCGTTCGTTTCTCGGGCCAAGCATAGTGTGATATTTCTGCTAAGAAATTCTTAGCAGCAACTCGTCGTCTGGTAAAAAACTCTTATTAATTATAAACATTAAGGTTTGACAAACGATTAGCGAGATTAATTCATCACTGCTTACCCTCAGGGTATAATGACGTGAGTATCATTACTAATAGAAAACCTAATGTGACAACTAGATTTCATCTATGACCTTTGACGTGAAATTCTTAAAGGTTGTTAACTAAACATAAATCCTTTACCACGTTTTGGCACGGTTAAAGTCTATTTCAACGTAGTTTTACGGCTACTTGGACGGAATTTTAACTATGTTAACATAATAATATTAAATGATCGCACGTGATGACGGCGTCCTATTAAAATGGACTTGACCGTGATCAACCTTCATAACATCTATTGAACGAATACGATTTGTCGGCTAGTCGAACTTTTAGTAAAAAACCTGTTTAAACATTACTCTTGATGAAATATGTATTATTTTAATATAATGTGAAAAAAATTGTAAAGTAATTATCCGTCAGTATAGGTATTTGTTTCGGTTATTTAACAGTCATGGCACTATGACTGCGAAAAATGCAAAAATAAACATGTCCCTTAAATGGAGAATCCCTTTAAATTTTACTTTTTGATATTTTTCATTATTTTGCTGTTAATAGTTAATACACACTCAAAAGTTCACCTGTCTCACTATTATAGTTTATAAGATACAACATGCCGATGCACGGGCCTTAGTAATTGGTCACCACTTGGGTACGATGCCCAGGGTCAGCTTTGCTTTCCTACTCTGTCACTTCAACTTCGCACGGCATCCCTGATAGTAAAAGTTCAACGCGAATATATGATCATAATATATGTCAGAGCATTCGGACACGGGGTTCAAGTAGCCGGCAAATCTACTTCGTCCAATAGACTAATCGTAATTTTGCGACCTAATCGATTTACTACAATATCGATATATCATTGGACTTAACTTTTTATAACAGTGACTTTGTGTCGCACATATCGATAAACTTTTCTATACAACTATATCTAACATCTACGTAGACTGATAAATTGATCTGAATCTAAATATAAGTACTATTTCACAAGTATACGTAAAATACATTTTAGTAATATCTTAAAATTGTAAGGAATATCGATATTTCTTATTGTGAACTTGAAAGAGAACGTGATGTTTGCATTCAAATGCTGAATGAAAGATTTAATGACATTTACCTATCTTTTTTAATATAGGAGCAAAAAGACAACCTAAATAAGGTACTTACTCGTTTTATTACGCTACAGTAAACTTGGTAATCACAAGCAGTTTTAGGTTTGAAATCCAAACTGTGACAATAGTTTGCATATCCTAATTTTGCACAAAATACGTAATAATTCATTAAATTCTATAAACAAATTATTATTGCCGATAATGTGTTCGTTATAGATCTTAATCTATCATTATCTAAAAATTTCTTACGAGTATAACGTGCACCTAGCACTATGTTGTGCCTCATCTGAATCTCTCATTATAAATACCTGTAGCAAGTTATTTATTAACTTATTCTTAACCAGAATTATCTTTTAATAATTGACACAACAAAAAGGTATTAAAGTCGAATACAAAAACACAGTGGTGTCAATTCCGCTGTAGCTAAAACTGAACTACATAAACTAATTGGACATAACTAAAATGTACTCTCTCTTTACCTAGCGAAGGGAAGACAAGGGATACAGTTTAGTTATGTTTTTTTTTTTAAGTAGCAAATTCAATCTCAAAATCTAAATTTCTGTAATTTATAAACCGCCAGATTATCATAAAGTGTTCCTCGAACAAACTTTTCATTAGTTCACAATGTTATTGTCTTAGTTAACAAATATTTCACTTTCGTCCTAATGTTTAACAAAAACCGACATGACATTAATTTATTTTTCTTTCTATTGATTTAAGTAGGTGAAAGGAACAGTGAAGTTAGGATGTAGGTTCGTTTATAGATGACACGACCTTAGATTAGTGAGACGTCGTTTTATGTACTAAGGTTGTGGCCAGTAGCATAGGCGGCTATGTTTGTATGTATATGTTGTTTAGATCACTGCCAAATGTTAGGCTTAGAGGGCTGTCCTGCGGCTTGTTGTGTGGGAGACATTCAAGTCTCTTTTGTAGGTGTAACTTCAGTTGAAGACGGTGTTAATATGAACTAATTAGTTTCATATTAACACTATCCGGTGGCCAAATCATTATCTCCTTATAACCGACTTTTTGAATGACATTTTAAAATTTACCAATTTGTTGTTTGTGATTTCGAATATAATTATTAGAAAGTCTATTTTATTGCATTAATGCGAAATTAAATAGTGAGAAATTTGATTACGTATTAAGATTAAAATATAAAAAGGGAGTTCTTAATTAAGAATTTAAGAAGAATTTTTCAGTTCAATAACAAATATTGCTTACTACATAAATTTTGTTCGGTTTCCAAATAAGTTTTCACTATTTTCAACAGACTTCATAATAATTGAAGTCGGTTAAAAATAATCTCAATTCGGGTGTTTATATTTTTTTGAATAAGAAGTATAAAGGAAAAAATCACGTGTCACTTATTCAACATTCCTTGACTCATGCCAAGAATGAAAACAGTCAATGGCGCGTGTTTATCATTACCTAATACCATGGCTGTATGATGTGTAGTTAGCTTGCTAGTAGTCAAGCCGCAGGACGAGAGCTATAGGTAGGTAGATAATATGATGCGGTCATCTAAGAAAGACTGAGGGACAAGACTAGCGAATTTTGGATATATATATTGTGTAATGTTAGGTCGGTATAAGACCATGCGTGGGCGTTGGCAAAGCGAGCTTGGTCTGCGTCTGTTTAGTCATTTATTGAAGGGATACTGTTTCACAATACAATTATGAGAGCTGGTACTAAGGATTTAGTTATTTTTACCTTATTAGTTGTATAGATTGATATTTAATTATTATTTTTATAGTAATATTTAATTTCCTTTTGGATTCCGTCCAGTGGTTTGAGATTCAATAAAGTCTGATTTCAATTGTGTTCGCGTCTTATGTCAAAATAATTAAACAAAATGATAGATCTGAGTCTAAAGTCAAATGACATTTTGTAGAACGAATGAAAAAGTTAAATGAATTATTTTCATTTGATTTTAGACTTTACCTGTATAACGGTAAAGTCTACAATTAAATAGCATTTTTAGAGTGTCAGTGGTATTACAGTGGTTTGCCTTTAGCAGAATCGAGGCCCTGATGTAAACACCAGCTCATAGGTGTGTAGTGAAACATGGACCTTGCTTCTATATGTATACGGCTTAATTTGCTATGTGTTGTGATATGTAATCTAAATAACTTGTTAAAACTTTTCTATAAGCTTAAAGGCTTCTGTTGGTTATATCTATTTCTATGTACGCGTTGTCGCCAAATGTTTGATGCACAGCGCCAATGTTTTGTCAAATATTTGTGTGTTTAGTCAAAAAACAGTATTCAGCTGATTTTATTAATGTTTAGCTTAAAGTATAGCTTATTTTATCGGCGGTATCCACAAGTTCAATATGATGGTATATTTAGGAGAGTAGTCGAGATCCGACGTAAGGACCATCTATCCTCTTTTTTGCGAAGGCCGAAGCCAATGTATACAGACCTAATTACGTTCGGTCAAGGATATATGCGACTTTCTAGAAAAGTCTACCTCTACTGCATTATTAAATGAACCAAGTATTTTTCTATTAAAGAGAACGAGTACTTGTCGGTCCAATTGTTCTAAACTGAACTTTTTATTAACACACACGTAATTAGAAAAACAAATGAGGGTAGATCTTTCTTATGTTAGATCATGTACTTTAAGGAACTAGTGAGAATTTAGGATTATAATTTGGCACTGAAATGATGTTTGTTGAATATTGAAATCTCTTATGGGTAGATGAATAGTATTAGCATTTAATTGTACGATCTCTAGAAAGCGATGGCAATATTACACGGCCTACGTGAGCGGCTTAAGACTGAAAGCCTTATACCCCGAATCGATCAAAGTGAGGTTATAGAGGATTAGGTAGAAAAATTTACTGGGACTTGTGGGTGCCCGCCTTTGTGTTTAGTGTAAGTAGGTCGCGTCCATATTCACGCACTGACCAATTTTGTATCTCTTAGTATATAGGTACTTAACTTTTATACTTACGCATAAAAATGAACCAACCTTATGGTAACATATCACTGCAACATCAAATTGAAGGTGCAAAAATGTATGTTGCAAGTTAACTCCGGTAATTTTGAACCTTAAGGGCTTAATTGATGTTGAGTGTGAGTAGATTTTTTTAACTAATAATCAAAATTCCAACCGATAATTTTATCCTAGTTATCGCTTAAATATGAAACCTCTCTAGAAGAAATGTTCTAAAGTACTGTATAATTTGAAAATTGTAATGCAGCAATGAATGTATTCATAAAAAAACTTATACAGGGGCCTGATTCAGTAAAATCACGTTTTTAAAACGTGTGATTTTAAAGCTTACGAAAACTTATAGATATTCATATTTGAAAATTAATAGAAAATGAATAAAATCATGTGGTTTTAAAAATTTTGATATCATGGGGATATCAAATTTTTTAGCGTACATTTTATTTTGACATCATACCAGATAACTAGGTTTTTTTTTTAATTTTTCGTTATAATCAAATTGAAATCATGCGTTTTGAAAACCGTTACTGAATCGAGCGCTAGGTGAGATTGTGGTGATTTGTCTAACCATATTGATTTTTAACCCCCGATGGAAACCCGAACGGGGTGTTATTAACTTTATCTGTATCGGAGTCACAGGTAGCTTCCTAAAAATGTTTGGTGATTGGTACGATTGTAAATTGTTCTATTCTATCGGATAATTTAAGTATTCCGAGTGAACGGCTCGGTATTAAAAATTTGTGATGTCAATGTAATTTCCAAAGTGTTTGTTGATTTTTATAAGTAAGAGGTATTATAATTTTTTGTTATCGTATTTGGGAAAATAATAATTGATGCGATCATGAGGTATTTTTTTTGTTCCTAAACTTTATTATTGATCATAATTTGTTACCATTTTGTTTAGTTTTTCTAGAGCTCTTGCATATTTTTCAATGAACCACTTTGTTAAAATCATTTGATGTCTGATTTACGGAAACATGTATGCATGATTGTTTGAGTGCAGCCTTCATGAAGAATTAGTATTTACTTCAGAACTACTGTAAATACCTCATGAATGTGAGGTTTTCATTGTAAGACGCAGTATTTGCAAAATATAAACAGATGTGAAACAACAAAAAATTGATCCATAGCCGAGTAAAGATACCCAGGAGCTCTTAAGTTACGATATTATAAAATCATTGTTGATTGTAGAAAAGACAGTATTTTTTTATTTCTTTAACTGCCAGTTCGAAATTCGGTGAAGGACTTAATTGATTTTTTGTCGTTTACTGCGAATTGTGGATGGGTAGGTACTATTGCATTGTGTTATGCAAATAAAGTTTGTATGTGCAACTCTGTGTTTCATTGCGTTAAGCAAAAACAACCATTAACCCATTTACGCCCGCCGCATTCATTTCATATCTTCATATCAATCAATCCATTAGCCTATTGCAGTCCACTGCTGGACATAGGCCTCTCCCAATGTACGCCATAGCACCCGATCCTGCGCCTTGCGCATCCAGTCTATCCCAGCCAACTTTTTCATGTCGCTCTATATCCATATAATTTCATTAATATGTATTAATATATTTTGATAATTATATTATATGACTTCATAAACCATAATGAAGTCGGAAAAAAAATCACACCAAAAAGTGTCCTGCAGCCTAATTCAAAGAATTAAAAGACAAGTAGCTAGTCAATTCGCAGTGAAAAGGTTGTCTTGTCTATGTCTATGTCTAAAAAAGTATTGAAATAAAAGTAAACATATTTTTGAAGATTTTTATTTGGAAATAAATCTGACGATAAACCACTCTTCTACTCTACAGAAAGGCTTTGTAACAACTTAGGACAATATTACACAAAAATACAAAAAAAGTAAAAAAAAATCAGTCATTGGTAATTTGGACGGAAACTACTTAAGTAAACATGCTCACATAGAAGTACAGATACGAGATTCTTTATTTATATTTTATATTCTTTATATAATATTAAATATTCTCTGTTGATAATTTGGACGGGACATCTTTGTCTATGATCTAAAATCTACCGAATAATAATTAGTGGCTGCAATCCATAAACATAAGAATAAATACTTTCAGTTGCCACGTTTACCAGAACTTATGCTAGTAATTATATACCTACTATATAATCAATGTATACTTGTCGATAAAATATATCATAATTCTATTGTCTTTCACTAATAAGGCAATTACGATTGACAATTTTTATTGTATGGGTTAAAATAGACAATGTACAGGTAAAAGAAATTTACCTGATTAAACTTATCCATCAATTCCTTGCAATAAGTCACTATCTTTCCAAAACACAAGATTTCCTAAAAGGATTCCTGGTAATGTTGGTATGTATATTAATTATAGCCAACTTTAAATGACCTGTCTGTCTGCTAAGAAAGTAGAAGACATTAGTCATTGGTAGAACTAGTTTTATCCTGACAACAATTTTGTAATGTCTGACCGAACCAAAAGCTGAGTTAGCTGTTGACAATCAATTTGGTATCTGTACACTACGGTACACTAACACCAATATTTACGTTCACAAACACTTAAACTATACTCGTATATACATAAAGGTAAGCTGCACATTGCTTATTGTAAGTATATAAAATAGTCCGACTAAGGCAAGGACGCATTTCATGCTTCTTTTCATGTCACTCGAATTATCCAAATAATTTGTGGCAATTTTGATATGTTATATTTATTTTATTTGTGGCTTAGAGTAAGCTTAGTTGTAGAGAGAAAGTTACATAAAAAGAATAGGTACAATAGTATAAATGCTGACAGCACCAAGGGTAAAAAGAAAAGTTGAGATTCGACATGCTTAGATTTATAGTGAGAAAAGTATGGAGAGGTATTCTTATCAGGGTAACAAATTAGATGCGCTTGATACTACATAATATACAACTGGGATTATTACAAAATCCTTATGACGAACTGCTATATCTAGATCTACCCCAAAAAGTACCAGGCTCTCAGGCATGTCATGGGGTCGCACAAAGTGTACTAGGGTAGCAGTAAACAAGCGCGTGGTACGTACTTATATTTCTATAACTTTTAGTTTGTGCCCCTAAGGACATCAACCAAGTGAGATAATCTACTAACAATACTTTGCAGGGTTTAGATGCAAGTAAAGATAAAATTAGACTCCAGTATGGTAGGTGTTGCTAACTTAACTAATAATATTGTTAAAATAAATCGTACAATATGAATGTAAGTATATGTTACACATAGTACAATATATATATTTGTAGAGTAGACAAGAGCTGCTATGTCTTTTATTGACCGGCCCAATCGCTTGGATCAAGCATTTAGAAGTCTAACTATATACTCTCAAGTCTTTGTGATAAACTTAAACAATACTTATAATAATAATTATATATCCATAAATGAGATTTTCTTGAAAAGTCAAATGATTTCATTACTTTTTTCGAATTTTGATAAATCTTTGATTCTATCATTTTACTGGTAGTATTATAACCAGTGATGGGCTTATGCCCTTACACTTCGGGGTTTTTATTGGTATTTATTATTTATGCCCAAAATGCCAGGGCAATAAAACCATCTACATAAATATAGATTGGTGCTATGCTCGCCATTAATCGAGCGTTTTGAATAAATGCCCGATTAATGCCAGAGACGGCATAAACCTTTCACTGATTATGGCTTTTTTACAAAGAGTATCATAGTAATTTCCCTTCCCAGAAGTGATTGTATATAGCTGTGTGAAACTTACAGGAGGTAATTGGTTGCCTTCGTTCTCAGAATATTATATTCTCAATACAAGTGGCTGTATGATTTTATTGCACTAAACTATATGAACACGATATGTAGTACTAACACTGGAATGGAGAAAGGAATACGTTCGGAAACACTACTTATTCACTTATTCTACATGGAATAGGGAGACTCCCAACAATAATTAAAAATATTTTCAATTTTTGATTGTAATAATTATAGCTGTGTTTTCAAAAATTGATTGAGAGTTAAACCATTATAGGATGTCTTCATGAAGTATGCCTATAAATTATTGTCTTATATTTGAATATTTATTTCTAATAAATGCCGTGCCAATGTCATGACAATAATTGATTTTGATAATTTTATTCGCAACACTTTTTTGTTAGTGTTGTTATAAACAATTTTTATGTAATTATATAAAATTATATATCTTATTCAAAAGCCACAAGATACATATTACATACTGTTATATAAACTCACTTTTCGATTTATTGAGAATTGTATAAGCATTATGATTTATTACACTTTAAAAAGATTCAATTGTATACATAACATTAGTATCTAAACGGTGGTTATAAATAAAACATGCCAATATTTAGGCTATCAATAAAAATCGTGTAAATATAATACATAACTATTCGAACTATACCGAAACGGTCGCAAGTTCTCGATACTTACAAAAACGATTCGATTATCGATTCGAAGTTCATAAAAAATATAAGTGTCGATTGTATATACAAGTGTTTTACATCACTCAATATGATATGAGATTTTTAATATGATTCCTTTAACGTAACTCGCAGTTTGCAAAGCTACAGCTCTTTTATTAAGGCGAAGTTTACTGGAATCGAGTTTCATTTCTTCCTTCTTTTTTTTCTTAGTCGTGTCAATCAGCAATGTTATACTCACTCTCGTTACCGCAGCAGCAGGAGGGCTGCGAGGAGGGGGAGGGCGAGGGCAGGTGCTAGTAGCGCGGCGCCGTTGTAGATGGCGCAGTAGGGACACTGCGACGAGCCGCACACCTCGCAGATGTTCAGCAGGTACGTGGGCAGTGCGTCGAAGATGCTCTCGTTGTAGCGCTCTGTGGGACATGCCACAATCCGTTAATGCAATTCATACTAATATTATAAATGTGAATGTAACACTGAATCGATTTTAATGGGTACAGAGTGAGAGAGTTGGGAAAGAACATTATTATCCTGCGGAAACTCCGGTAGCCGAATAGACGATCCACCCATGATGCTTGGACCACTTCATCCAATTCGCTTGTTCTCCGGACAGGACATAGGCTATGTTTAGTCGCGTCCGACATCAATGCTTGTGGAGCCGCGGGAAACCGCTAATACACAGTGAACGTGTATTCAAACATCGAAATTCAGTTACATTCAGGTTATGTTTTAACTATTTTCGGAAAATTACCCCACAAAAACATCAATAATATTTTGGCAGTGAAAAAAACAAACATTGCTATAAGAATGCCATAATTACCTGGCGCATAGTAGTCGTAGACGCGCATGGGCAGGTACCTAGACATGTTGGCCACCGGGAACCATCGTTCTATGGTGAAGTTCACGCACGTCGGCTCATGAGACAACTGTAACAAAACTAAATTAGTTAATCATTTTCTTTGGCAAAGGCTGCGCCGGCCAGACGAAATCGACCCTCGCAGAATGTACACTGATCAAATTAATGGGTGTTGAAAAAAGATCGCTTCCATGAGATGGACCGTGTGCTTGTCTGCCACTTAAGTGCTATAAAAAAAAACTCGAAACCGGCGAGCTTGCATGAAAAGTTCAATGACAGGCAGCTTGGAAAGTATGTAAGGACAGAAGCAGATGGCGAGCTGTTGTCTCTGCCTACTCCGGACTCAGCTCAACTTGGGCCCTGAAATGTTGGTAGGATCCTGGAAGTCTAGACTGGCTAAGCACGATCTCATAGTGTTGCCGGTAGGGGTGCACTTACATAGTCGAAGTAGAAGAGCATCTTGGTGGGCAGGTACTTGGCGCGCTGCAGCGTGGGAACGCGTCGCGAGAGTACGTAGGCGTCCAGGCGCTGCTGCTGGATCATGTAGCCCGTGGGCACGCCCACCTCTAGCACGGCCATGCCCGAGCGCGGGGACTCCTGCAGTAGCGTCCAACTGACAACACAGATCTTCAATTAGTACTTGGACGAAACGAACGGTGAAGAAAGCTCTGAAACATCTGCGGTGTCTATCCATCATAACTTGGAGATTTTGTTATAATATAATATGACTGTTTTGCATTAAAACAAAACAGATATTATGTATGTGGAAAAGTACACGGCATTCGTTGAAGAGACGTTCACAAATTAAGCCTCAGAAATATGCAAATCTATCGCTTACCTCCTCTTTTCTTGTTACCTGTCACTTTCACACGCAAGGCCGCGCGGCTGTTCTTGAGAACTGGAGCGCGCTTGTCTATGACAACTCATAGTCTTCTATCAATTACCAGCAAGCACCTTGCTCGAATGCCGTGTACTTTTCCACATACATAATATCTGTTTTGTTTTAATGCAAAACAGTCATATTATATATGGTTTCAAAGTACACGGCATTCGTTGAAGACGTGTTTGTTATCTGCTGGTGAAAGAACCTGTGATAGGTACAGGTACTCAGAACGCTATGTGAAAAGAAAAATAATTATTCCTAAATTTAATAATTAAATGTCTAGTATTTAAGCAAACCTAGTTTGAAAAAATCTTAGTTAACAGTACCACTTCAGTACCATTTACAATGTGTATCAAAGGTACCAATTATGAAAATAAATAAATGGCAAGACACATTTCAAAATGCAAGCTAAAAGCAACTTCTTAAGCCTTCATTAAAATAATAGTAATAATAATATTAAGAGATCAAAAACAATCTCAGTTTACATAGATGCAGTTATATGTAATAATATAAAATGAACAGTCTATGAAAATATTACAATATTTAATGTTCTTCCATTTGTATGTAAAGACTTACTAAGATAAGCATCTACTATGCACATACCTATTTATGTACATATTCTTATTCTATGTTTCTATTCTCTATATATTATGTATCTACATAATATATATGTATATTCCAAAAATTGTTAGTACCCTATAATCAGTCTATCAAAGTGTTGTCTGTAATATACCACAGCTTTTGATAAGACTATTAATTTATCCAATTTATTTTATTGTACTACTGGTGTACAATAAAGTGCATCCTATTCTATTAAAAAGGCTAGTCACATTTCTAGGTGCCTGCCTAGTTTAATAACCTGCCCAACTGGACAAAGTCTTTCGTCAGGTTATTGTCTCAGTAACCACTTAGCTTGTCTACTATTATATTATTGTTGTTCTTAGACAATTTTAAAACTGTTAAGTCATGAGATCTATGGCAAGAAGCCAGTAATAAAGATACTGCAGTTCTTAGAGATACATTAGACAAGTGAATTCTTTATGTTGGACACGTCAATACGACTTCGCCCCGCCCGATGGCAAGCCAAAAGCAAAGTCCCAGGACTGGGGAATCACCATAAAAAAAACACTAATAATGCTGCTCTGACATTTGTATAATCTTCAGCCAGTTAAAGGATAACCCAGTCTCTAAAATCGGTGTCCACCTCTCTGGAGGTCAAACCAGTCCTAAATATGTTTTAGAACCTGCACCATTAAGATGCAAACCACAAAAAAGGTGCCTGGATCTGCACTCTCCTATTGCTGTATATGTTGCTACTGTAGATCTACCTTATATGCAAAGGTATAGTTACTTTAGACACAATCTGTCTTGAAGACATAAATTAGCTAAAAAACCTAGCTACTTCATGGCTCTGCGGCCTAGGGCTGATGTTTTGCTATACACACCCTGAAATCCATCATCTTATTGGGTTTTTTTTTTTTTTTTTTTTTTTTTAATTTGCTCAGGTTGAACTCTTAAATTCTATATTAAGAGATCAGAGGTCCAGTGAGCTATCTAAATGGCCCACTAGCACTAAATTTCTATGCTAGAAGTTCCAACTTCTGCACCTGAGGAGGCTTCTAACCTGTTGTAAAGTCTCAGGTTGTGGTGTAGCTAGCTCCCCAGGGTCGGACTTGGCCGGGAGGTCCCGGATGGCTAACCATAAGGCCGGGGTATGTTCGGGTTCTGTTTTCTTTAAGGCTGCCGCAAACTAGGCCTGTGGGCCCTGACAGGCTGGGACCCGGCCGGTAAATGCCACCCTGACTATATGGCCAGTCCAACACGGCGTGTAGCTCTCGTAAGGTAGGAGCTTGAGCTTATACTGCCAGCAAACATTGAATCCAATGTGTTACCATCACGACATAATACTTATGATTCTGTCGCAGTATTGAGGTGGCCTAGCACCTGTGAAGTAAGATTCAGTGGTGGGAGTACCCAAGCCAATCTGAAATTCAATGGTCGACTGAAGGCGTCGTAAAATAGCTGACCCATCTGGAGTCCTATGTAACATACGACCCTATGATTGCGCCTTGTACTGAACCGAACAAGTCGATGAATGGTAAGCCCCAACTTTGAGTACGGCCTTCGAGGCCGGGAGCAACAAGTGCCATTCCAACACTGATCAATTCTTGGATAGGTCGACTGAAGGCGTCGTAAAAGGAAAATGGCTGACCCATCCCTGGCGGCCCATGATCCGTACGAGCCTACGACCGCGGCTTGTTTTGCACCGAACAAGTCGGTGACTGGTACGCCCCAGATTCTGTTTAACGACCTTCGAGGTCGGGGGCAACAAGTGCCATTCCGGCACTGGTCAATTCTTGGTTAGGTGGACTGAAGGCGCCGTAAAAGAAAATGGCTATGATCTGTACGAGCCTCTGACCGCGCTTCGTCCTGAGCCGAACAAGCCGATGTCTGGTACGCCCCAAATTCTGAATACGGCCACCGAGGCCGGGGGCAGCTAGCGCCATTCCGGCACTGGTCAATTGCTAGCTAGGTGGTCCGCTATACGGTTGTCCCTCCACGGGAGGAACCCACCGGGATTGTGACATCTATACTATCGCACACATCCAGAATTTCAGAGGAAGTAGGTACCGAAACGCACCTTCGTTCCTGATGTGAGTAACCAAATGCCAGCTATCCGACTGTACAAGTTTTAACACATACTAAAGTAATACATACTTTCATTTAGGCAAGCACTCAGCCTGCGTCTGCAGCATCTGTGGTCAACAAGTGTATTACCTGTCTTGTGTAGAACCACTGAACTGTGGTCTACAGATTCTTCCAACAGTGTAATCCAAGCTGCACACAATAAGGGGTAAGACCCTACTTAGCCAAATCTTAGGATCTTTAGGAACCTCTGTGATAGTCAACAGTAGGCTTCGCCTTGGGAAAGGTAAGTTTACAAAATTCACACGGACTCTCCCGAAGATTAGAACGACCCTTCTATAGAAGGTTTAATAGAATGGCTTTAGCTCCTGCCACCCTTGTTAGAGGTAAGACCCTGGTCTTTTTATTGGAGCTATTAGATATATATTCCAGTTCTAGAGAAGGTGTTAAGACTGACTGTTAGTAATTGACATACCAGCAAAGACTATCTAGAAACTTTAAGGTCACCGAGACCTATATTTATAGTCTAGCTTCCGTCCAAATTGATTAATATATTACTGTCCCTATACAACATTCCAGTTGAACAATGCAGAATGGGTACAGTAGGAATTACCTAGGACTTGCAGGATTTACTGAATTGGGCTGCTATAGATTTAAATGATCTAGACCCAAACTCTCATCTTAATACAGTCTTTACTACCCTTGAGAACTGCCTATGATTTATCTTCTGAAGATAATACAAAAATACAAATTATTTGGAGAAGAGGTCAATATTTATTCGGCCAAGCTCTTGCACAAATGTAGCTAAATAAGCCTGAATATATTTAAGGGAGTTCAGGACACCCCCCCCCCCCCTCACAAAAATCCACATAAAAACAAAAGACATTACCAAGATCTCTTCACAAGATCTGATAAACCAAAATAAGAAAAAACAAGTATTCTGGGAGTAACATTATGGGGGGAGCACCCAAATCACCATGAACAAACCAGTAGGTATACCCCAACTATAACTGCCAAAGGTCATCTACCCTTAAGGCAAAAGCTCAAATTTATCATAAAGTTTATAAAAAAGATTCCACACATGAATAATAAATTTATCTTTGATAAATTTGTCTTTGAATAACAAAAATAAAATTACTTACACTCATCATGTACCTATAGAGTAAGGAATGAAATGATGTGATATAAAAAATTTAAAGCGAGGAGATCTCAGAAGTGCCAAGTGTTGAACTCTGGTCTCCCTTCCAAAGTGTCTTTTGGGAGTGTGCCCCTTATTTAACCTTAGGGTATTTAACTGATTTATTTGGGGGGAGCGCTTCCAATCAATCTCTCGCAGACCTTACAAGAAATTAATTGTATGGTAAGAATAGATAGAGGAAATTATTATTTTCCCTTGCCCATGTCAGAAACACCATTGATGTCTTACAACAGTTATGTTCTTCAATTAACAGTGCCACTAACTCCTGGCCAGTACAACATCTAGCTAATATATCTAAATAATAAATAATAGCAACCCATTTATATCCCACTGCTGGGCACGGGTCTCCTCTCTAATGAGAGAGCTGAGAGGGTTTAGACTAATATATCTGCAGACGCTAAAAAACAAGTATTTGTTTTATTGAAGCGAATGGAACAACTTGTTCACTTTTACTGATACAAGGTCAGCTGTTATTGTAATGTAGATCTATAACACAACCCTCTTCTACCTTTTTATTACGTTTTGGAAGGATTAAACCCTCAATACTTTAATTTTGTAAGTAATAATGTAACTGATCTGACCTGTTTTGGGTTTCGAATCCTGAGTCAGTCGTATAAAACTGTACCTACGACACTTATTCGACGGCGGCGAGGCAAACCCCTGCTCATCTTCCGATGAAGAACTACTGCTACTGCTACTTTACTGCGAGTAGAATAGGTTAATGCCGAGAAACCTATTTTTCCTCGTCCAAAGTAACAGATTGACCACTAGCAGTGCTCTTAGTTGTGTTTTGGTTGTTTTCAACTTGTTACTCACAACAACATACGCTAACACTTCAAGTTGCACTAAAAATGAGAATTTCACTATTTTAAAACTTGAGTAGTGATTGAATTAGTATAATTAATATATATTTAGTATATTTATATAATTGGTATAATTAATTAAAACTTGAGTAGAAAATTTTGCATGCTTTCCGCGGCAAAATTATGAACGCTATGAGTTGTCATAGACAAGCGCGCTCCAGTTCTCAAGAACAGCCGCGCGGCCTTGCGTGTGAAAGTGACAGGTAACAAGAAAAGAGGAGGTAAGCGATAGATTTGCATATTTCTGAGGCTTAATTTGTGAACGTCTCTTCAACGAATGCCGTGTACTTTGAAACCATATATAATATAATCATTTTTGGTCCATTCCTTTTGGGGAATTTGATAGAAAAAACTTTAGAAGAAAAAAATGCATTTTGAAATGTATCTGGATTTCGCACAGACCTTTGATAAGGTGTGTTAGAGGGTCTCGTTCGAGTCAGTTAAAAATATATATCCCGAACAACATTTATGAACAGTTTAAAATCTTATCTATTTAATAGAGTAGACATATAGAGCAGATACAACGGCATATCGAGATATTCAACAAGTTAAAGTTGGGAGTACCACAGGGAAGTGTTCTTGGCCCTGTCATGGTTAAAGGAGTCACAAACAAAGTAGCGCAGGAAGTCGCTGAAGCTATACAAGAATACAAGTCTGGTGTTACCTGGCGCAGCCCTGGAACTCGATGTGCGACTGATTCCTGCCGTAGAAGCGGTGGTTGGTGACGAGCGCGAAGCAGGGCACGGGCGGCGGCGTGACGAAGCGCGCGATGTCCACGTTGTACTGCACCGACATCTGCAGGATCGCGTAGCCCGCGCCGCGCGCCGTCACCTTCACTGTGCCCCACGCTTCGGGGATCTGTCCCCCACACGCACAATATTAAGAAACGAGATGGAAGTTCTGATCGCGAATGCAAGATCTACCTTACCAACATTTAACAAAAATGGTCTTAGAGGGAGAGAGTGCTGACGCGAAATTTTTGTATAACATTGGAATGTACAAATGTCACATAATAGGGGTGACACGTCAATGTGACTTCACCCACCTAATGTTAAGTTAGAAGTGTTTTGAAAATGGGGGCTACCATTACATATACCGATAATGCTACAATGGTGGTCCTCAGCTTGACGGTTCATCAAATACTTTTTCACTACAGGAGGAGGGACTATAGGAGGCAAGAATGTGCTAGTTAGTTAGGGTAGAATTCAAAGTTTTTATGGTGTAGCAAAGAAAAGTGCGAAACTTGGACGTCAGCACTCTTCAGTCTCTACAGCTTATATAATCTACAGAAAATAATTTTCTATAGTAACAAAGTGTAGTGTGTAAAATGTTAGAAGACCGTTGCGTAACCGCTCACAATGTCAGAGGTAATGAGAGAGAGAATGTAAATACGTATACGTACGTCGATGAACTGCATACGCGCAAGGTTGTCGTTCTGCACGTGCAGCGTGCGCGTAGCGCCGGCCAGCGCCACGGCGTCCACGCTGATGGTGAGCGACGACACGTCGCGCAGGCGCTTGCGGTTCGTGTAATCCAGTAGCGCACGCAGCGCCACGTACGTATCCTGTGGGGGACACACGCTATTTATAACTTCCTATCACTAAATTAGGTTACCCAAACGAGCCACTGAAGAAGATAGAAGTATTGTCAATGATAGTAAGATAATAACAACATATGTTCACGCCTTTTTCTCTCCGGAGTAGACAGAGACAATAGCCCACTGAATAATTTCCTAAAATGGTAAAGTTTCATATACTTTTACTAACCTAAATATACAACATATTGAAAAGAAAGAAAGAAAACTAACTTTATTTATGAACACAAAGCATACACAGATTAAAAAAAGCAATTCAAAAACAATATTATGTCATCACCAACAGACGCAAAAGCCCACGATCCGCGACCCACCAGCCAATAGACTAATCCGTCTTTGTTCTGTTTGTCTGTGGATGGACGCCGCGCCTGAGTTGGTGGGACGCGAACTGACATAGTGAGCATAAATTATTCAATCCATAACTTAATGTCAAGTAATCTGCTTCCATAGAAAATGAGAACCTACTCCTTTTTTGAAGTCAGTTAAAAAAGTAGAGATGTGTACCTGCGTGGAGGCCCAGCCGCCGTCCTTGAGGCGCTGCGTGTTGAGCCACATGACGATGGGCTCGTTGTTGTCCTGGTGCTCCATGCAGGCCAGCAGCGCGTACGCCGTGGCCGCGATGTTGTTGGAGTCGTACTTGTACGGCAGCCGCGGCAGCAGGAACGGCTTCTGGTTCTCCATCTTGTACGGCGGCTGCGGCACCGGCTCCTTACCCCAGTACACTAGCCCACCTTTATAACAATACATAAAAAATAGATCTTTTGCTTTATTATCATTATTCATGAGCTATAGTGTTTGTACAGTTAAATGATAAATGATAATTTAATAAGAAATGTATCACTTTACCTAAAAAAATGAATGCCGCAATGAATATCGCTATGACTTTGTAATTATGATGATCGGAAATTAAAACGGTCGTTGACCCGTGCGCCAATCGAGCGTACGTACATAATGCCAAATAATGCTAAAAAATCTCGAAATTTATTTTTAAAGAAATGGAACTAATTTTTTTTATATTTTCAATATTATTGCCTGTTCTCGGCGTTTTCCCAACACCTGGTATATAAACTGTCTCCACGCTGCCATAGGTCTAGATATAACGCCCTGCCTTACCTTCGTATCGGGCCTGACGCAACAGCAGACGATAGGCGTGCACAGAAGAGGGTGCTTTGCTGAACGTAAGCGCGTGTACTACGACGGCTAACGCGTACGGGTCCTCTACTTCACTTAGCAGCCGCAGGTGACGCTCTAGCCAGCGGATACCACGCTGCTGGGCCGATGACACACGCGCGCTCAGACCCTGAGTGAGTAGCACATAGTAAGGCTTTTGATACAGTTGATAACGTCAGACAAGTAAGAAAAACAAGGTATTAGAGGTCCAGGCAAAGAATCGTTGTAATCCTAATGTAAGTAGGAAGAAAACGGGTCGCGAAGTAATGATGATGACCAATAATATAGAAAATTTTGGTTCTGAAGTACAAAATTCAAATGTGGAGTGGCACAAGGTAGCATTTCCGGACCTTCTTACGTACGTACGTAATGTAACGCCTACGACGGTAACAGTTTTTTTAGAAGCCACGGATACCTACTTCAGTGTATAGATAGCCGACAACGAACATAGTCGGACCTGCAAGCCTAAAAGTGCCAAATTGAATGTTTCATATTTTGACTATCACACGTTTCAATAGACTGTTAAAAAATTGTAACCAATGATGTCTGTGTTGGTCATATTTTGTGAGTTTCATAACAAACACAATTCTCTTATATTGTGTAGTTTCTCCCTACCGCCTAACTTACTCCTTCCACCTATGTGGACCAGTGTGTTCCCCAATGTGCACACTGACTTGTTCCAGTTCCGACTGTACAAAACTTACCTCTCTAACTCCAATGTCCTTGAGATTCTTGACACTTTCCAACATGATGACCACTTGGGCGGTGAGTGTGACGTTCCGTTGCAGAATTATACTGTTATTCACCTAACAACAATAAACCTCATGTTATTCCCTATTCGTTTTTATTATGTTCTTACTATTATTAATAATAGTAGTATTATTAACGCGACTCACTTCTACACCGATGGAGTGCTGCTGCTGGTCATAACCGCCAAAAACTTCGCGATACAACGCGCTGTCTTTGGGCACCACTATGGACGAGTTGTCGTTCCTGTTTGGCAGCCAGGTCACTTCGTAGAACGCCCCTTCCGGGGTCTGGTGGTCCAGGACCCAAGACACGGCCATTGATATCACCTGTAGGATGAAATAATGTGTTTCATGTGTACTTAATGATAAAAAAAAATTGTAGAAAGTACCCCTTTCCTATACGTTTAGCGTCGGTAAAAGCAATAAAATAAGAAAATAACTGACAACTTCAATTGGTTCCGCAAGAGAATTTAAAGATTTACTTTGACTCTGCGTCATTGTACCGTAATCGTTAATATTACAACCAACATACCTCTGGATCAATGTATATATAATTCTCCCACTCGTTGAAGGACGCGTCTTGTAAGATTTTAGCGCAGAACGACGTCAGCCACACACTCGATGCAGATTGATTCCTTGTGAAAAAAAGGTCGATAAGAATAATTATCATCATTCCCGAGCGTTCTCTCAACTCAGTTGGGGGCTTTTCAGTCTAACTACGAAATGAATGAACTTTGATATGTTTCGTGAAGCGCAGTCGCCACCTATGTAACCTCTACAACACATTCTTTGGCGTTATTGAAATTCTGTAGTTTTGTCCAACCAAGTGTACCAATTTTCGGTTTTTTTAGGCTCCAACTACGTATGGCGGGAGCAACCACGAGACCAACGGCTCAACATGCTTTCCGAGGCGTGGAGAGGTCTCAATATGTCAGAAGAATGGTCACCTATCCTGAAACTGTCTTTACTAGTGTTGCTTAACTTTGTAATGTGTTACCAGTTAGCAACGAGCTCGATAACAACTACATTATGTTAAATTGGTAAGTTTTCTATTAATGCTCTGAGGCCTAGAACGCAATCGTAACTATACGCGGAAATGCTGATAACACTTACCAGTCGCTCCTAAACAAGCTGAAGGATCCGTCAGGCTTCATGAAAGACAGCTGCCTCTGATACAGGATGTTCATGTGGTAGAACGCGTCTTTCTCCAGCGTGCGGTTGCGCTGGTTGATAAGTCGCATGTACAGGGTGAAGTACATGTTGGCCGCGAAACTGAACATGTTTTGCTCGGCTGAGTCCTGGGATAGAGGGATTTAGAATGTTACTGGCTGGTCTTCAATCAGTAATGGAGACAGAAATTAGTAAAGTTAAGTAGGTAGGTAATGTATTTTTCTTTTATACCTAATAATTTTAGTAATTTTTTGTCGATAGGCTGTTCGAAGGACCAATAATAATTTGGGAGATAGGGGTATAGCCCTTGAGGAGGTTACTGGCTGTTGGTTATTCAATCAGTAATGGAGACAAAAATTTGTAAAGTTAAGTAGGTAATGTATTTTTCTTGTATACCTAATTAAGTTTAGTAAGGTTATTTTATGTCAATAGGCTGTCTGAGGAATTAATATAGGGTATATCCCATCCACCCAATTATCCTGCCCCGTCAATGGAATATTTGGGCAATATGTTTTCGTCGACTCCGTCGTTGCGGGAGAATTGGAAAGATCAAGAATCATCTACCCCAGTGTGTTTTTAAATGCAAATGTAAAAAAATTGCCTCAGTACAACAGGTATTCCTACACTACACTATTGCTACTATATCCTGAGCATTTGGAGATCGGTCTGGAAAGTGCTAGGAAGTCTAAATTTGGATCTATAAAGAATAGAATAGAATATGCTTTATTGTACACCAGTAATACATGATTTGATTTTTTAAATTTTTTTAAATACATGATTCCAATTTAACAAAATTAGCATAGTACAATGGGCGGTCTTATCGCAGGCTGCGTACGTGTAGAGGCACGAAAATTCTGCAAAACGCTTCAAGATGAGGTAAATAGTGTCCTGCACTTTTGTTATCTCATATTGGGCCCTGCCGTGCTCCTAGTAGAATATTTAAAATAAATGCAATCTCACCATAGGCAGGTCCAACAGGCTGGTAGCGTTCACAGGCATGGTGGGGAACAGCGGTCCAACAACGTCTCCTACTATCGATATCCTGGCCTTGTTGGAGCCGAACACATAGTAGCGATCCACCTCGTAGGTGATGATGGGCGACTCCGTCACGTTCACGTGCATGTATTGGAACACGTACGCGCGGTTCGACAGGTCCAGTAACACTGACTGGTGCCGGTGTTGGGGCAGGCCGTCCGGCTGTAGGTGTGGATAAACAAGCATGTGAATATTTATCAAGTATCAGGGTTATAGAGTGATTTTATAACTATTAGTTTTTTTTAAAGAAACTCTTCAGCTCAGTAATATAAAAATCTTTTTTGAGTTCTAATTTATTAAAGTATGTATTTACAAAAAAAAGTATATAAGTATGGTTATCAGCATTCTAGAACCCATAAGACAAGCTAGTTAAACTAAGCTTACTTTGGGTCTAGGGAGCGATGAGTAGAATGTCGTTGAATACCTATTTATTTATTTATTTAATTTATATTTTAAAACAAAAACACTTCCAGTAACCTTAGTATCGTTGGAAGGACTGGGGTCTATCAGTCTTTTTGACCAATGGAATAGAAGAAAAAAATGTCACATTACCAAAATAACTCATTTGATTAGTTGACACAGTACCATGCATGGAGTGACTCACCTACTGAGTTAGTAGTGTGAGCGCATACCCATAGTATTTCAAACAAAAAATACTAACCGCTCGAGGCGAGATGGTGCCGGTTAGCTGTATATACACACACATACTGACCTCGACCTCGATCCTCTTGACGTAGTGGTGCTGGCCCATGAGCGTGGCGGCGTGCAGGCGCACGTGGATGGTGCCGAGGCGCGTGGGCACGACGGGCACGTACACGGTGGCCGCGTCGCCCGCCACGATGTACACGAAGAACTGGTGCTCGCCGAACGACGTGCGCGGGTTGTACGAGCGGACCTGACATACATACAACACAGTGTACGTGTACAACACTACAACCCCATAACTATACTTTAGTGGTGTATTGGTATGTTGGTTAGTGGTGCGTTGGTATGTAGGTGAGTGATGTGTTGGTGTGTAGGTGAGTGGCATGTTGGTATGTAGGTGAGTGGTGTTTTGGTATATAAGTGAGTGGTGAGTTGGTATGTAGGTGAGTAGTGTGTTTGTATGAAGGTGAGTGGTGTGTTAGTATGTAGGTGAGTGGTGTGTGGATATGTAGGTGAGTGGTGTGTTGATATGTAGGTGAGTAGTGAGTTAGTTTATAGGTGAGTGGTGTGTTAGTATGTAGGTGAATGGTGTGTTAGTGCGACTTACAATGCCGTTCTCCTCCACATGCACAAACTGGTAGTCGGGCGAGGCAGAGAGCACTACGACGGCCTCAACGTCCTGCGGCTGGTAGTTGAACACCACGACACGTAGCCCCAGCTGTTCGCCCTGGCGGCAGCGGTCCGGACCCTCCACCTTGATGAAGAACGGCAGCACGCCCGAGTACTGTGCACACATAAAACACGTTATCGGTTAGCCAAAAACCCTAAGAAAAATACAGAAAATATATCACAGCAGTAGAGTGTCGATGGAGTAACACCTTGCCAATGAAGAAGTATCTTTTGAAATTAAGAAGAAAAACATAAAGAGATTTAATATAATCAAGTACAACTATTGTATTTGCAACATTGCAGTTCCACCTGCCATGATGTATATCAACTAATCATCTCATTTATTGTTTTTCATGGTGATACCCTTTCATCATACCTTATACAGACTTTACTTACACGTTTAGGTTCTGTGAGCATGCCCAACCCGAGGCTTGGCGACATACTGAAAGCTGTTACGGTCCAGTGGGCTGGTACCTGAAATACAATCAAATATTAAACAGATGATAAAGGTATCCTTCCTATAACTCCATAATGATCTGTAACGTAAACGGTTGGTTTATAAATTACTTTTATAGATTGCTCCTGGATAAAACATTTATCTAAATCTAAACCCTCTCAGCTTTCTCGTTAGAGGAGAGGAGACCCTCGCCCAGCAGCGAGACATAAATGGGTTGCTATCAAATTAATAACATTTATAAGCCCTTCAGCTTATGAATGTTCTATTATTCAAAAGATTGCAACCAGTGCAGTGGTGACACCACTTGTAAGTAACGCCATCTAGCGATAGCAAGCTGGAATTTTATGAAACTGTCGATGTTGCATCGCGCAATGAAAACTTTCGCAAGGGTTTGAAGACGGATACTTCATCCTAATATCAAGCTGCGCCATTGCTAGACAAAAGTACCCAGTCACAGTATCCTCATTTCATGATGAAAGAACTCGTTCCTCGATAAACCTTTTGTTTTTTTTTTAAATTCAAATGAAAGGACGGTGTAGGTGTTACCTGTGGTACGTCGACAGTGAAGACATAACGGCCGTGCGGGCCGATGTTGACGTCACGCCATAGCCACACGTTGTCATACTGGCGCTGTACGCGGTTGAACCGGAACTTGCGGAAGTGGCGTAGCGCGAATAACTGGTCCTCTTGGCCTATACCACATATTAACTTCACTTACTGTACCTCTATTATGTTATACAACTCGAAGTTGGTGTGAATCAGCAGAGAACAATTCAAGATGTCGTCTCTTGTATATTACAAAAGTGACGGGATTTTTTTTCTATTAGAAAGAACATTTGTAATCGAAATAACTACTAGTAGTATTCCTAATTCCTCCAGACAAGCTAAATTGCTTGTGTTAGGATTGTGTCCCGATTGCGATTCCCTGTCAATCGTAAGGCTGACTCCTTAACCTGTTTAAGACTAACGAGACGAGCCGGATGGGACTCGGCAGGACAGGAAGAACAAATAACTGGACCTCGATTCTGCTAAAGGAAAACCACTGTCATGCCACTGACACTAAAAATGCTATTTAATTGTAGACTTTACCGTTATATAGTTAAAGTCCAAAATCAAATGAAAATAATTAAACTTTTTTATTTGTTCTACAAAAAATGGTATTTTTTTTAAGTGTTAGTGGTATGACAGTCTTTTTTTAACAGAATAGAGGCCCTGCTAGCTTGACGTCGTAAAAAATGATATGAGTCGGAAAGCGGACTTTGGGCTCTGAGATCAAAGTCTCTAAAGCGACCAGGAGCTAAGATGATGAGGAGTGTACGCACCACAGTTGCTCTCGTCAGTGTGGTCAGCGCAGTCGGGCACTCCGTCGCAGCGCTTGCTGAGAGGGAAGCAGCCGCCCTCCAGGCACTCGCCCAGGCCCAGCGACGCGTTACAGTTGCTGTGGCGCCGCGTCACCGGCACGTCGCTGAACACCACCAGCCCCGCGTACCTGCACACACATGTTGACCGTATGTTTTCACTTGTTTCACGGCGTTCTATTCTATTCTATTTTTTGAGTATGGCAAGCCCGTGCCAATATTTATGTCGGCAACTTCTGCCAATATTAATCGTGCGTTGGAAATATTTCAATGGAACTGACAAAATAAATTAACACAGAGGTAGTGTTTTTAAGTTTAGCTTTTTTAAAACCTAATGAAACAAATAACAGTTACTACCTTAATAAGTGCCGTTAACAATCTTGAACAAAAGTCAAAAGTTTGCACATGTGCACTATGCAGATTTACTTATATAAATCAGTCTAATCTAACACCAGCATTAAATGCTGTTTTATATGGTTTATGCTTTATGATACTGTTGCCAAAATTTGATGGCGAGACGCGCTCGTATTTAATACATTTTTACTTAAGTACTAATACTAAAAATAATTATAAATATAATATAAAATAAAATATAAAAAAATAATAAAAAAAAAGGCTATTAATTGTACAAATAATAATTATAGTTGAGTACCTATCTGCCAAAAAAAACTGATGAAATGGCAAAAAAGTGACATTATTCTTTTAAAAATGCAGTAAGTGTATGTGGATACTCACTCGAAGGTCCTGTTGGCGTCAATGCCGAATGTAGAGGAAGGGAAGTACACGAGCTCGTCCGCGTCCCCGGCGTGCGAGCGCCACGTGTACGCGAACGTACCGTTCGTAGCCTCGTCGAAGTACGACATCTTCGATATCACCTGCGCGTAACAAAAATACGGTTTTACAATCTGCTAACATTATATACTAACAAAATCGTACAAAAGTGTCGTATATCTTATTTCTGCAATAGCTGAAGAACAAAAATTGTGAGCATATAAATTATGTCACAAATTAAATTAGGTAATATCCGAGTCACTCAGATGCATTGTGGTGGGCACACAATGGATATAGAGAAGGTCCCTTTTTTTTTCTTTTTTTTATACTAAAGGTGGCAGATAAGCGCACGGCCATCCTGATGGGACGACGTCACCGTGGCCTATTGTCGTGTGCAACATCAGAGATGTCACACTCGCGCTGCCGACCTTCCAGGGGGAGAGGTTGAGCAGTTTGGGTGTGGTTGGAGGAGAGGGTTGGGGAGATGGGGGGGTTGTGAGCTGCGAGGCCTCTGCACTTTTCTTCTAATCTATCCTGTGAGCACGTTGCCGGCCTGTATAGTGTAGTTACCTTAGCGTAAGTGGGTACATTGCCGGCCTGCATAGTATAGAATGCGTTGTCCAGGGCTGACAGTCCCACATAGGCGCCGGGCTCGCCGTAGATGGCCACCTCCACGCGCTCGCCCGTTCGATGCTTGCGGTTGTTGATGAACACGGTGAACTGTGGAAAAAATTAGCGGTTAGACTACCCTCTTGTTTATATTTTAGGTGACAGAGACACGCTTTGTTAAAATTATGATGCATAAAAATATTTAGACATCTAAAGATGGAAAAATACCAATATAATAACTATTTGTTGAGACCGTCAAGGCATTTTAGGATTGTTAGCATCTGAGATGTTAATCCGATCTTCTGGATAGTGGACCATCCAGTGCAGTCAATTAATACTTTATTTAAAGAAAATTGTCAAATGATTTTTTATGAAAAGGTAGGATTGTGGTGGTAAAGTAATGTAGTAGTATGATGGCGTGGTAGTGTCGTGAAAAGTGTGATAGTGTAGGGTAGTGATGTAATGATGTGCTTCAGTCTGAGTGGTGGTATGATAGTGTGGTAGTGTAGTGATGTGGTGGCATGGTGTACTGACGTTGTTGCGCGAGATGCCGTTGACGGGGAAGGTGAGCGAGTCGGCGAGCACGTGTCCGTGTCGCTCGGCGCTCCACACCACCACGGTGGCCACGGGCGCCATCTCCGCCGACACTGTCACCGCGAACGTGCGCACGCCAGCCTGCACACGGACACACACATATGTACAATATAGGTATTGACTATGTACTCGACGAAGCCCTGTTAAAGTTTATAATATCTCTTTGGTGGGATGCGCGTGGCTCGACAACGGAGTCGCGCCAATCAATAAAATTGAAATATTTATTTGTAATATAAAAATAACAGAATAGAATAAAGAATATTGCCCCAAAGTACATACAAATTGTACCTTATTTCGACTTTTTTCCCAAAACAGTTTCCCAGCTAAACCTATTAATCTGGGACTACACAGCACTATGTAGAATCATACTTTTACAATAGTTGTCACTGCTAAACGTATAACAGAGGATCTTACTAAAAAGGCAGCTTTTTTTTATTTATTTATCATATCAAACAGTTCATTCCTTCATTCAGCTGAATACACCTTAAAAAAGTGACAACATACCTCCACGATCTCCTGTCCACTGGTAAGAATGATGCCTTTAGACATGACCACGTAGTTGAAAACCTCCATGTAGAAGTTACTTTGTACGTGGAAGACTATGTACTCTCCAACCTGACAAACAATATTTTATTTTGTTATTGCTATAAGAAAAAAAATTATACAAGAAATTTTCCCATAGACCGGCGCGCGTCTTTAAAGGTCGGGACCGCGGTCCGTGGTCCACCATGGTCATTTTATGTCCAGTATTTTTTTGATGTTTTGTACGTACCGACTAGAGTAGATCATGATATCTTAGTCTATGACGCATATCTGCGTCAAAAATATTCCTGTCATGTCAATGACGCATATATGCGTCATTTGAACAATATTAGTGAAGATGACAAGAAATCGGTTAAATAGCGGGTGTGACTCACCCTTGCGTCGGTGGTACTGGTGGCAATGCGGATGTGTTGGTTGTTGGCGCTGTAGTGAGCTATGAAGTGTACGTCAGCGTTAGCGTGGCTGCCCACCCCGTCTACCAACTGTGCGCTCAACCGGACTCCGGTGATGCTGTTCAGTACTTCGCGGTAGTTCGGGTCGTTCTGTAGTCCTGTGGGGATACGATATTTTGAGATACAATGGCAAAAGTAGGTAGAACATGTACTACCAACCCTCTGCCTACGTTTGTTAAAGAAATACTTATCATTCTCCAAACCCCATTACAATTTTTCCACCATATGAAAAGTACATCATCTCCAATGGGCAATCCATTTTCTCCAAATTCAAGCTTCAATCTCAAGCCAAGCAAGCAAGAGTTAAAAAAATAAACCTTATACAATGTGCGTAAAAGATAGGTAGCATACTCACGTAACAACTTATACAAGTCCAATTTGAGATGCCAGATGGCGTCATGTCCGGGAACAAGTTGGGGCTGCTGCGGGTCAACTCCTCCTCCCCTTCCTTCCACCTGTACGTGCACTTGAAGGGACACTCCTCGCGCTTGCCACGCGGGTAGGGGCGACCCGTCATGATACGATACTGCCATCTGAAAACACGGTGCTATAAGGATCTTCGATAGGAGAAGGTCATCCATCATGGTGAAAGAAAGGTATTTTAGAAAGGTAACCTAATAATATTTTATCGTTTTGTTAATCAATTACCAGATTTCTGCATTATTTCTTTTAGTTTCCTTATTAAAAAAATGTGAACCATAAAATTAAAGAAATTCAATAAAATTATAAGAAAAAAAAAAGAAAAGAATATAGGTACCTACCTACATGAAATATATCTATAACGTACATAAACAAAGTCGGGTTTAACGGTACGCAGTTTGTTGGTTTAGCTAAAAAAATAATAATTAAAAATCATGCATGACTTAGGTAGGTACGATCGTATCGCCATAATATATGGTATCGATATAAGATTTTGTTGTTAGTCTGCATTTTACTGCCAGTAAACTAAGGTGCACAAAAATATGTCTTATACAATAGGAAATCCTACATATCCTATACTCCGATTTTTAATTCTAGGCAAGAAAATGAAAACTGCAATGTCACTGATACAAAAAAGGGTGACCCGCTACAATAGTGATGTTCGGCAATCAATAGACTAGACACTTTAGTCATTCTTTATTTTTATCAGTGAATGAACCTCTTTGCAGTTTATGCTCGCCTAGTACATTACACGACGGAAATATTTTTTATAGAATACTAGCTGTGTCCCGCGGCTTCGCCCGTGGCATACTTTGTCCCCGTGGCAGGATAAAAAAGTATCCTATGTCCTTCTTCTAGTTCTAAGCTACCTCCCCATCAATTTTCAGCCAAATCGGTCCAGCCGTTCTCTAGTTTTAGCGAGACTAACGAACAGCAATTGATTTTATATGATATATAGATTTAATTACTCACTGTGTATGTTTTCTGTTTAATTAATGTAAATTACATATTTTTATTTACATAAAAATTTATTTATATATTTAATAAAAGAATTATAATCTCGACTCACGCCTAACTTATGATTGGAAAACTCAATTCAACCACATCACTATTTATTTGATACAAAAAACCTGCAACACTGCAAATGTCATTTTCTTGCCTAGAATTAAAAATCGGAGTATAAACTCAAAATCCTAACTCCAATATAACATAAAAAATTACAGATAAAAATAGCTATAGTACTCACATAAACATCAAAAGGCATAGCCGGCTTGAACACCTGCGGCGTTCCACCAAGGATGGTGACCGCTAGGGAGGAGTTGAAGATCCTCGCGATACTGTAGCCTTCGATGACGTCATTCAAGAAAGGGTCCCCGACTGACGCGGTGATGATGACCTCGACACCGTCCAGCGTTGGAACTAACTGCGCGATTTCCGACATCGGGTACTTGAAGTCGTACGTACCGTTGAACTGAAATGTAAAAATGTATGGAGATCCGCGGTCAAGTGTGGGTGGGGATGATTAAGGTGGTACAGTCTGGGAAAGTATTTGCTCTGTGAAGTAAGATTAGTGTACAAAAACAACTTGATTATCAGTCAAATCAACCTTTTTCATTATAGAAATTTATGTGTTTCATCTTCAGATCCTCTTGTGTATCGAGCGGGTCCGGCACCACTATCTCCCATTTTCTTCATCATTCAATCACTCGCCTATAATACCAACTCTACTACAAAGTCGCAAACCCAGTCAGCGTGTACGCATCTGGGTTGTATTTTTTGGGCGGAACTCTAATTATTTTTCTAAAATAAAATAACCTAAATAATGCTCTATAAACTCAGCTGTATTTTAGTGAAAGTCCCGTCATAATCGGGCCAGTCGTTTCACAGATTAGCCAAAGTCAAAAAGATAAAAAATTTAAACATCCTTTTTATGTGTACCATAATTATGTTATTTTAACATTACATTTGATAGGTATAATGAATACTTACGAATCTCAAGTAGGGTAGTTGGTCGTAGTAAGGGTTGTTGTAGTAGTTGTTGGAGTAGGTGGTGGTGGTGTAGGTGTTGTAGTTGGGGTTGTTGGGGTTGTTGGCGTTGGCGCTGTGCTCGATGGCGTACTGCGTCGCGTCCGGCTTCGGCATCCAGAACGGGTACTTCTCATCCTGTTGGTGTTTGATGATTATTAGTGCTTGTAAAACAGTATTGCGACTATAAAATGATAAAATAATATCTTGCAGAATAATACCATAAATTCATAATCTTTGATTTTTCAGGGGAATTGAACGTATTATAAAACAGTGATAAATTCAGTATGCGCATTACTATAAGTGGAATTTCCTGCCTGAGTCTTGGTTTCCGGAAAACTATAATCTGGGAGTCTACCAGTCAAGGGTGAATAGATTGCTTCTAGGCAAGCATGCGCCATCGTCGAACACATCATCATTTAACAAATCAGTGGTCAAACGCGAGCCTATCGACTATAAAAAAACTTACTGGCCCCCGTAGACAAGTGTCATAGCGTTAATCGCTATCGTTTCGAATAGATTAGGTCAACCAATCACATCCAAGCTCGTCGCCGGCGTACGATGCGCGCGCCGCGGCGAAATCACGAGCTGGAGTGTGATTGGTCGACCTAAACTATTCTATTCGATACGATTCGATCGAATAGAATAATTTTTCCACTTGGCTACGGGCAGTTGGCATTCGAAGTTTCGAACGAATAACTTTCCAATGGCGAGTACCGTTAATTCCATATTTTATATTTAACTAACTTAATCTTTAGATTTGTGAGTTAGTTAAAACAACGCTTTTAAAAATAATAAATAAATAAAATACTTTTATCCCGAAAAAAGGTTCCTATCGGTCACAGACACACGTGCGGTACTTTTAATCAAAAAGTTATTAAACCATAGTTTGTATTTAAATCATCAAATACCAAAGTACTTACAAAATTAAACATCCTAGTGTAAACCTTCTGCGGGTCGTACCACCAGTCAGGCTGGTCGATCTGGTTGGGCTGTCCAGGAAAGTAGCGGGTCTCCTTAGTAACGACTCGACCGTACTCGTCCACTGTTGATTGTCCGTAGTCGTTGTATAGCTGTTGCTGGTAGTTGGTGTCATTGTACGTGTATGGATAGTTGGGGTTCACTGTTGGACAAACGTTTTGATTGTGATTAAAATGCATTAGCGTCCATTATAAAGTTTTAAAAAGAAAAGAGATGGCTGCATGAAAGATAATAAAATTAGGAGGGGAGTAAATGTGAACTGCGTCTAAAAGGTGGGAGGATGACCTACCACAAGGATGGCGTAGATTAGCCAGGGATCGAACCCAATGGCGCCTTCTGGAGGAGGCCTATGTCCGAGGACAACCTGGTCAAGATTCAGATGCTGACTGATGTTATTAATAAGTTAATGTTACGTAAATAATAGATTGTAAGCATTAGAATAAGATTTATACATGTAGACCGGTGAATAAAGGCTAATTTAATTTTTAATTTAAATGTGAACTGCGAGCATATATGGAGGTAGGACACGACGGTATCTCCCGTCCGAAATGAGCTGTCCGACTGGGGAAGTAACCCTCCCCTACAGAACACCGCGGCCATAATAACCATCGTGTTGTGTTCCCGCCGCGCCGGTAAGTAGGATAACCAGAGCTCACTGTACCTCTCCTCCTCCCCGCCCCTTCCTAGCCTACCCACCCTTTCCCTTCAGGGTAGGCAGCGCGTGTATGACCCCTTTAGTGTTGCACACGTCCATAGGCCACGGTGACCGCTTTCCATCAGGTGGGCCGTGTGCTTGTCTGCTACCTACGTGGTATAAAAAAAAGATCCATTCAGCCATTTTTGCGTGAAAGAAGACCAACCAGACATCCAGACATACATTATTACAAACTTTCGCGTTTATAATATAAGTAGGAAGGATGTTTGAAGCAGGCAACGAATGCAAGCAGGTGGGGTCCCAAATAAATATGGGACTGGGACAATATGATGATAAATATCTACCCAAGTGGGTGTATGGGGTCCCAAGGGCTCTATAAATGACAGATTCAGATCGTAATATATTTTTTTAAGACATGTTACTTTATTAATACAAAGAGACATTTCAATTTCATTTGTTTATATAGAGTTTTCGCATTATAATAGTTACCTCTAGTGTACTGGTTTTGACCGTAGCCAGTGGGCACACCGAACTGTCCTCTGTTATTGAACTGTCCTTGAGTGTAGTACCGGGGTCTGTACTGGGGTATGGGTCGGACGGTCGCCTTGAGGGTCAGGTTGCCGCGCACCGGGGCGCCGGACGTGTAATTGGCCATAATGCGACCATGGATGTACTGCTCCGTGTTGAAGAAGAACGCCGGCATCGTAACATTTACCTGTTAGGATATTGCAATATTATTCACTAGCTCGTAGCTCCGCCTGCGTGGATATCAGTCATTGCGCGTGGACGTCCATATAAACTATCATTGGGGCGAGCACGAATTTTCTTTCGAATCGAGCTCGTAACGTGTGCGATAGAAATTATATGAGATTTGTACAGTTCCTTTTACGCACGATAGGGGCGCTGTACAAATTTCATACATTTTTATCGCACACGTTACGAACTCGATACGAAAGAAAATTCGTGCTCGCCCCACATATCTATTTTATGGGGGGAGGTGTAAGGGGGTGTCGAAATTCCAATAACGCTCTATAATATGTTTATTTATTATTAAGTGCCTATAATAATACAAGTATCGTGGCGATATCTACAAAAATTACAAACTTTGATACAAAGTTCCATATTTGAACCCCTGCTAGTATTTATTTCGTGATAAAATGTCGCGTCGTGCTTCATGCCAAGCTCTAGTCCATCTCTGTAGCAGTTAGTGTAGTTATCAAAATCTGTTCAGTGGTTTAGGGCGGGTTTAGGTGTGAAAATGTCAAAAAAAGACAGACAGAGCTACTTTTCAAAAACCTAAAAACTAACTAATTTAGCTTAATTTATCCCCAAGACTGCTCTTTGGGATCCAAACCAACATCACCTGCAAGCCAGCACACCTGTTGATTGACCTAAAAGACTCTGATGCACGCTTTACTCTCTATGGCCGCTGCAACATCATTATATTTAGTTTTTTTTTTTATGTACAAACCTCAAATCTAGTCTGGTAGTACTCCTCAACGAGGAACTGCGTCTCCTCGATCTGCCCCAACGCCTCCACGCGGATATACCATTCCCCGAACAGCGGTTGATCCGACATCTGGTACTGCAGACTCACTGTGCCGAAGTTACTCTGCATGTGGTAAAGAAAAGTACAAATAAGCAAAAACCTATACAAGTTTATATTAATGTATCTAGCTGTGGAGTTAAGCTAGGCTTACATATAGTGAACTAGTCGTTATGTGGCGTAATGTAACGTTCGTAGCAGTGAGCAATGAGCATGTCTTTACGCCGTGTGGCTGATACAGGACCACGCACGGTGGAAAGCCGCCTTAACATGTTACGTAACGGCAGTCGGTACTAGGGCCGGATTTAGAGGTCTGGAGACCTTAGTGCAACAATAGACTGGAAGCCCTTGCCGCAAAATTATTTTCTTAATGAAATAATGATTTTTTTAAAGTTTTTCAATACACGATTTATTGTGAAACCAAGTAAATTCCATTAGTATTTCAAAATATGGAAAAATTTTAAAAAGCGAAATGTATGTGTGTCGGTTTGTATCCCCTAAATCCGGCCCTGGTCAGTGCCCACTTTAAAACGATGAAGTGAATTGTGCTCGTAGATGATCTTAAGCCACATATCCATTTACAACAACTACCATTATAAAAGCGTACAACACTGTGTCGGATGTCGCCGGCAAAGAGATCAGGTCACTTGTCACAATAGGTCATAAATTGTTGCTTTGTGTCCGTATTTAGCCTGACACCAACACGTCTCCTATATAGGATCTGAACTAGTTATCATCATTGTATGTTTTTTTTCACCCTATTAGTGATCCCACTAATAGCGTCGTGTATCCACACGACGGAACCTATTTTGAGATCGATTATTTAAACATTTTACGCTACCGAACTTTATTATAAATTCGGCTGTAGACTTTAGAATAGGTACATGTTTATTATATAATTATTATACTGATGAGACATATTGTTTGAAAGTAGTGACATTTAATTATTTTACCTTGAACAATGCTAAATAAAAAAATAGTTAAGTAATTCAAATAGCCCGCCAAAATACTACACACACAATATGGCGGTGTGCAAATGGTGACGTCACTCGTCGGATTCTGTGGTACAGACAAATTACTGAGCTGTGACCTCTTTATAGACCCGGCCATCCGGAAAGATTTTGATCTCTTGATGTCAGCTAGATAAATCTTGTTTTATTGGGTATTTAATAAAAATAAGGAAGTAATTTTATTTTATTTCAGGGACTTAGGTTGCATCTTCTAAAAAATATTTTACACTGTTTATAATAGTTGTATGGCATTGTTAAGTAATTAATAACTGGCTTTATTACTTTATTACTTTACCTGTCTAGAAAGCCACCTCTTCATGATCCGCCTGTTGGGGTCTAGGACGTACACGTCGATGGCTCGTCCGAAAGCCTTTAGCTCAGTATTGACCGGAATCACGCGGAAACGTACTGAAATAAAGGAATTATATAATCTTTTTGAAAAGCGTCGTTAGCTTGGTAGTTAAGGAGTCGGTCTCACGATTTAGAGGCCCCGGGTTCTGTCCTGACCATCGTGAACGCACCCCTAACACAAGCAACTTTGCTTGCCTGGTGCATTAACAGGAAATTCTAGTAATATAAGTTAGTAATACTCCTTCAAAAAAAACAAAAATGATGCTAACATAATAGAGATAAGTCCCCCACTTAATATTCGGTATTTACTCAAAATATAATAATCAAAATCTCAATCAATTTTTTTTTATACCACTGAGGTGGCAGACAAGCACACGGGCCACCTAATGGGAAGCGGCCTCTGGACGTGTGCAGCACCAGGGGTGTCATACACTCGCGCTGCCGACCCTGGAGGTGAGGGGTTGCAGAATGGGATTGGAGGGGATGGGGGGAGGGGGTTTGTGAGCTCTGGCTATCCTACTTACCAATTGAAATGGTCACTCATTTCAATTTGTAAGTAGGGTACTTGACTAATGCTTCAAAAAAATACAAAATTGTGCAGCCTTACCAGTTTGCGACTGCATGTAGACAGGCTGGTCTGTCTGTATGAAGATTGTCATGAATCTACTAGAGAACGTTAGCTGCGACTCGTTGAAGAAAGCGCGCCCACCGAAAGGCGTGTCCAAGTACAAGCCTTCCACTCGTAACTTATAATCACCAGGCACTGTCGTTGATGGTATCTGTTAGAAGATCAAAATCAGTTATATATGTTATTCAATTTTTTGGGAACATTATTTATGGTTCAAGCCAGAAAATATCTTGAACAAATGTAAGAAAGTTTGCTCATTTGCAACCAAAAGATCAATAAAAGGACTGAAAAACCATTGATGGGAGGTCTTAGAGACCAGTTTAGGCCTAGTTTAATATCTACGATGGACTAGCTGCATTACTTCGATATCGCCTAATGTCACCATTGGGTTGTGAAGGTCAGATGGCAGTTGCTTCACGGAAAATATCGAGCTCCAGCCAAATCCACAGTTAAGACTGGTAAAGCGGACCCCAGATTCCGAGGTGAAAGCTTTGGATCCAACTGGGAATTAACGCTAGGTCGAAGAAGAAGCTGCACAGTCACCAAAGAGATCTAAATAACACTTTCTGTCCTGATTTTTTTCATTCTTTTTTTCAATCATGGCTTACTTTTGACTTCTATCTCACCAGGTGGTAAGTGACCATTTGTCTATGATGAATCACGAAACATTGCCAAGTTATTTGCCGGCATTATAACAAAGTTTAATGTTTGACCTCAGTAAATTGGTTTGCTCTAAGAAATACTCCTACTCAAAATATTTTCTTTCACTAAACTCCAAGCCAAGGACAGATTGCTGTGAGTACCTATACAAGACTGAACTTACCCTCATATTTAATATTTCTGGCACTCCTTCCTTGACTACCTGGTTGACATCAGCAATCTCCACCCCATTGCATGAAATGGATGCTCTTATAGTCATTTGCAGACGGGCTTGTACAATATTGGCAGATATCTTGTAAATTTGACCTGGTCTCACCATTTTAGAGGCCACGATAAAATATGTGCTGAAAAAATTATATTGTGAAATGGTATGTTGGTTGTGAAAAGAGTACCCTCTACCCCATACATAGTTTTTTTTTCGTTGGTTGCTTATCCGTAATCAGTGAAGACACTATGAGCGGATATGCGGCAGGAAGATGACTTGCGAGTATGGCCCCCATTGAGGCCACAACTCTTGGGAATAAAGGAGTCACCGGAGCAACTCCATGCTAGTGATTAGCCAGAACTTTAATTGTCCAAGATATGTGTGCTCGTTTCAAGGTTTCTTAGGTTTAACTAAATAATTACATTGTGAACTTACGCTTCATTGATGATGACACTCTCATGTTCCAACGGAGCACCTTTATATGAAGTGGTGTACGTTCTCCCGCTGTCCCATGAAGGTTTATTAGTATTCTCAGGATTGTACTGATTCTGATTGTAGTTCAAATCAGGACTTCTGTTCTCAAACTGATTGTATCTCTTATCTTGGTCATATTGACCCCGATTTGGGTCATATTGACTCCGATTTGGGTCATATTGACTCCCATTTGGATCATATTGACTCCGATTTGGGTCATATGGATTACGATTTGTATCATAAGGGTTTTGGTTGCGATTTTGGTATCTTTTGTTTGGATCATAAGGGTTCTCGTACTTTGGGTCATTGTTTAAATAATCGTTTGTAGAGCTAGGTAAGGTTGCATCAGGGTTGTACGTAGGCTGCACATAGTCTTGTGACGTGCATAGTTGCAATACTGTTATTGATAGGATGTATGTAAAAGTTATGAGATTCATAGTTCAGTCTTTGATTTAGTTTGCCTGGAAATAATAAGAATAGTACATTGTATATAAACATATAAATCTGGACTAGGAAGGCAATACCATTAAAATTATTTTATACATTTTACAGGGCATGGTTTAAACCTAACTTATATGGTACAGGACACTGTTTATGGATGAATTAGACCTCTTAGATTAACAGTATTCATCCACTGGTTAAAATTTACAAAATCATGCCTATTTTGACCAGAAATGAACTAAGTGTTGTGCGCCCCGTCTAGAAACATTCTTTACAGTTGATTATGTTTTGTAACATCATATTTGTATATAAATAGATTTTACCTACTTAACAGATTTGATGTCAAAAATGTATTAATGAATTTTATGTGACAAGATTAACATTTCATAAAAAATAATAACTATGCATACAACAGTTTAGTTAAGTTGTACCTATAGATTCTTCTAAAAATCTTCTTAGGCTCTTAATTCTGGCATAATTTTCAACAAATCCATAAAACATACACACACTATTACACTAAATCACTAAAATATTAATGGGTTTTATAAAAATCAATAATAATGTGCTTTCTAAAATTAAACCTAGCAACAGGTGCACACATTTCCTTACCTACAATATACATGTAATGAGTAAAGGTATCATAAAAGCCTGCTAAAGGATAACTTAGGAGATAATAATAGTGTTATAAATCGGCCTATGTAGTAATTTAACCGGAATTCATATTTTAAACAATAACATTTTCCAATTCAACAGTTTTAACTTGTAGGATCCTAGTTATATGTAGCTTTTATGTTAAAAACTGCAGTTTTTTAGTTTCCCATTGCTTTAAAATAATGAAAAACTAAGAAACAAAAACTATTCTTGAATAATTAAATTCCAAATTTGAATCGAACATTGGACATTCGTTAACTAACGTAAACACCGACCGCCTATTGTCATTCTCATTATAAAGTTCAGTTAAATTATGTAACATCCCTTGATTAACTAAATCAAGTAATGAATGTGTACCAATAGAAAGAGTTTAATACTCGATTAGCCTTAATTTTAATTTAATAATAAAGTTGGAATTCTCTAACCTGAAGTTAACGCCCATGGATGCTTTCAATTTCAGTTTTCTACTATTTACTGAATATACATAACACAATAATATTTAAACATAACTCCACTTTACTTTTGAGAAACACATAAAATCACAGAATTTTGTTTATATTCATTTAAAATAACTAAATTCAAATATATAAACAAGTACGTCCCATTACTCACTCACTTCATTCAAGAAATTGCGATTGTCGCGCAGCCGGGTCAATCCGCGGAAAACCAATAATTGCGAATATATGCTAATAATAAATTATTTATCATAATAGCTTTCTTTTTTTACTTTGCATGATATTTCCTACATATTTTCACGTAAGGCGCCGGTTTTTAAAATAGTACACATCCTTTATTTAATTTTTTATTTCAATAAACACGCACCAAACGTCATCACCGTTTACAAAAAAAAGTCGAGTAATAAAGTTACACAATTATTTCCCAAAAATTGTACTAGCACTTCCCGTTTTTTCTTTCATACTTCGAAAGTATACATTATCTACAATAACATAACGAACCATGATGTGATTTGATATCAAATATCATATAAAAATAAATTAAATAGATTTTGTCACGAAAATTCGTCATCACCGTTGCGGCACCGTCAACGTTGTATTCCTCGAAAATTCTATCTACCTAGACCGATCTAGACGCCCTAGATCTCCTTTCCCAGTCTCTCTAATGAAGCGGAGCGCAGCGCACTTCAATTTTATCCACGCAGGAGTCTTAAAATTTTCAACTTACATTGCTTACTGGCAGTGTGTCACGTATTTGCATCATCACCATTATCAGAGAAATTTAGGTTAGCACTAATTACTAGATCTTTTTAAAATACCCACGCTAACCGTAATTTATGTACAATACCATAAAAATGGTTGGTTGTGCTCTCTGCAGCATGGTATATAGTTTAAAAAATCATAAGCTATCAAAAGTCATTACCATTATCATCATTACCATTTGTTTTCTGTTAATGGTAATGATAATATGTGAATGGTAATGATATTGCTCTATGTGTTTTGTGTGTTTATCTCATGTAAATTCTGATTTGGGTGATGTTGACTGACCCTAGGCCACCGGGAAAGGGTGGGGCAAGCATCGCCCGCAGGGTGCGTTCCTGGTATGGGCGCGAGTGGGCAGAGGCTATTCACCAGAAGCAGATAGCCGTGATCCAAACGTAGGCCGGTTTAAAGCAGCGTACATCAAAGCCACAAAGTAATGCTGCAAGAAGGCTTACATCAGAGCGTATCCCAGTGCATTGCACGGCTTGGGTAGGCTTGTGGCGCACCCCACGGGCAGTTGTGGCTACTGGCACCTGGCCAAGGCCGTGCAACCACATCCTTATCAGGCAACGCCATATTCGTGCAGTGCAGCAATCACTCGATGTACGGCAAGCCAATGGTCCCAATGGAATTCCAGCGGTGGTTCTACGTAAATGTGCAGCGGAGTTGTCTCCCATGCTTACGCGTCTGTACTGCATCTCTTACACTTCGGGCGCACGACACGCTTTCTCTATGCCGACGACCTGGCTCATACGTCACAGGTTTCCTTTGAGGAGATAGAGGCAAACTTGAATGCCACACTCGAGGACTTGAGCTCCTATTGCGACAGCTATGCGCTGAAGCCCAACCCCTCAAACACCTCACCTTAGCAACGGGCAGCGTGAGCTTGACATTCGGTGGCGTGGTATCAACATCGTCCACTGCAAGCACCCCAAATATCTGGCAGTTACTCTGGACAGGTCCCTCACGTTTAGGAAGAACTGCGAAAACCTCAAGCAGAAGGTCTGCGCTCGTAATAACCTTCTTAAAAGGCTGACGAGTACAAACTGGGGGGGCCGCACCACACGTGCTGCGGGCAACGGGGCTCGTTCTGTGTTATTCAGCTGGTGACGCTGGACTAGTGGATGTAGCACTAAATGAGGCCTGCCGGATAATAACTGGCTGTCTAAAGCCGACTCCGGTACGGCTGCTATACCCACTGGCTGGCATTGCACCTCCCGGCGTTCGCAGAGACGTGGCATCATCCATGGAGAGGGGCAAACTGGAAGCGGACCACCGATACGCCATGCATGGCCACCCTTACGTTCCACAAAGGCTGAAAAGGCGAAAGAGTTTTCGGGTATGCGTCGCTACCGCTGACAGTAAACCCTCTAAAGCCAGAGTGACTCGCTGGAGAGCTCAAAGTCCGTTACCGACCCCTTTTGTTCCGTGGGCGGAAAGCCTCCCACCTGGACACGACCTTCCCTGGACCACGTGGAAGTCTCTAAATAGACTTCGGACACAGGTCAGCCGAAGCTAGGAGAATCGGTCAAGATGGGGGTTCTCGGGCAGTGCAAGCCTGCGGTGCGAGTGTGGAGTTTCCCCGCAGACTATGGCCCACCTATTAACGTGTGCTGCATGCCCATGTACTTCTTGCACACCAGAGGAACTCATGAGTGCCTCTGAGGACGCAATCCAGGTAGCAGCACACTGGGAAAGTAAAATCTGAGAGCAGAAATGCCATCAATACGATAGAAGAAGAAGAACACTTCGGGTACAGTACCGCCAGCTTGTGCAGCGAAGCGAATGTGCAGCCGATCCCCAAGGAAGGGGATCGGTCAGACCCGGGCAATTATCGACCCATAGCCGTCACCTCAGTGCTGTGCAAGGTTTTTGAGCATATCATTAACGCACAGCTCATTCGTCACCTAGAGGATCATTCCCTAATTAATGGTCGGCAATATGGCTTCAGGCCGAAACAATCAACGGGTGATCTTCTAGCATATGTCACCCATCTATGGTGTGAGGCTTTGGGCAAGTATAGTGAGTCATTGGCTATCAGTCTTGACATCGCCAAAGCTTTCGAAAGGGTCTGGCACAAGTGGATGCGGGGCCGGAACCTCCACGTGGTGCACCTGGGCAACGGAGGCGAGCAGCGTCTCCCACTCGCCACGGGAGACGCTACTGCCTGCGACCAATCCGGCCGGGGTGGGAGCGGCCGTCTAGAGGGCTGCTCCGAGGCTCTCCACGTGTCCCTCTGACTAGCAGATGGCACAGTGGGGAGCAAGTGGGGGGCGAGCTGATTGTCTGCGCGCCGACGGTTGGGTGACAGAACGGCCGCCTGTCACCCTACACCCCACCATCGGCGATATGCCGCGATGCTTGCCCCACCCTTCCTTTCGGGGGGTCGAGGGGGCCATCTTAAAACCGTAGATGGCCCGGGGTCAGCTGGGGTACGAGGGATATGCCCATTGGGTAACCTTACACCCTGGTAATTAAGGCCCGAGACGGCGTGCGGTTTTAGTCGGTTCGATCCCGACATAACGACCCCCGATGGCCGATGGGGGTGGTATCCATGGGGATTTCCGCACGATAAAAAAAGGGTTTGGCAAAAGTCGCTTATTTCCAAGCAGCCTGCTTTTGGTCTATCTCCACTGTTATGCAGCTGGATTGAGAACTTCCTGCGCCGCATTCGAGTGCTCTGTGATAGGCGCAGGGGTCCGTTTTGTTGCCTACTCTGTTTCTTCTGCATATCAATGACATGCTGTCAGTAGGCAGCATTCACTGCTATGCAGATGATAGCACCTTACACGGACGATATCACGGTCACCCTGTGAACAAGCAGGCTGACGTAGGAAAAATAGACAGCTTCTTGTCACTGAGCTTGATCGGGTCCTGAATCACATTTCGCAATGGGGCTCTGAGAACCTGGTCGAGTTCGATGCCAAGAAGACGCAGGCTTGTGTGTTTACAGCAAAGGTATCTCCTTTCCTCCTCCTCCCTGCTCTTCGGGACACTCCACTGCCACTTCAGGATAACCTAGATATACTCGGCATGGATGTTCGCTGCAAACTGACTAATAATAACTACATCGAGAGCATCATCAAAACGGCCTCGCGGAAACTCGGAGACCTGAACAAGGTGAGGCGGTTTTTCACGCCGGAGCAGCGGTATCTTCTATACAAGACACAAATCCGTTCCGGCGTAGAATACTGTTCTCATCTCGACGTACAGGCCGTATTATTGGGACTCCTCAAGTTACCAACGCTCTCGAACCGTTACAATTACGTCGAGACATAGCCTCTTTGGCAGTTTTCGAAACACTCACCATGGTAGAGGCGGTACCTCTACCATGGTGAGTGTTCTGATGAGCTCCACCAACTAGTTCCATCCTCTCCTTTCCTATACAGAACAATACGTGCAAGGCTGAGATGTTACCCTCATACCGTGCTGAACAATCAAGAACTAAGAAATTCGGTGCCTCTTTTTTTGCCGCTCAATAAAGACCTAGAATTCTTTACCAGCCCACGTGATTCCTTCCTCCTACTGCAGTCCCGGGTCCTTTAAGCGGGGCGTGAAGAAGCATTTGATAAGGCCGTCAAGTTGAGGGCCACCATTATGGCACTGTCGGGTTATGTAATGGGGACCTCCTTCCTGAGACTGTGCCTTCAGCTTACCATCAGGTGAGGTGAAGTCAAATGTTAATAACCAATAGTTACGTCAATATGACTTCTACTAAAAGAAAAAAGTTTATTTGCAATATTCTATTATGTTTATAGTGATTTAACAAAGGAGAAACAAGTGTTATTCAGTTTTTCATCATTCCCATTAACATATCGTCATTACCGTTATAGAAAAATCATTACCATGCTATAGACGTCATTACCATTTCAATTAAATAACTTTGAAGATCAATAACTTCTGATTCTCTTGTTGGATTTTAGTGCCTCCAATAGTTTCGTAAAGGTTATTAAAAAACCTTCAAATTTATTGCGTTTGACACGCATTTCCGACAAGTTTCAAAAAAAGTTCAAAATAAATAAGAAAGAATCAAAACGGCGGATTCACCCAGCCGCACAACACCACGCCCGGCGGCCCGGCTAGTGAAAAGACCGGTATTTCCGATATTTTCCGTTTCGTTAACTTTTCAACTAAACTTTTCGTTAGTATATCAATCATTTAATTAATTTTGTCGGAATTTAACTGCATTTTATGTGGTTCTATAACTGAGTTTTAGAAATTTACCGGTAATCGACCATAAAAAAAAATTTGTAATGTCCCTGGGTGAATCCGCCGTTTTGATTCTTTCTTATTTATTTTGAACTTTTTTTGAAACTTGTCGGAAATGCGTGTCAAACGCAATAAATTTGAAGGTTTTTTAATAACCTTTACGAAACTATTGGAGGCACTAAAATCCAACAAGAGAATCAGAAGTTATTGATCTTCAAAGTTATTTAATTGAAATGGTAATGACGTCTATAGCATGGTAATGATTTTTCTATAACGGTAATGACGATATGTTAATGGGAATGATGAAAAACTGAATAACACTTGTTTCTCCTTTGTTAAATCACTATAAACATAATAGAATATTGCAAATAAACTTTTTTCTTTTAGTAGAAGTCATATTGACGTAACTATTGGTTATTAACATTTGACTTCACCTCACCTGATGGTAAGCTGAAGGCACAGTCTCAGGAAGGAGGTCCCCATTACATAACCCGACAGTGCCATAATGGTGGCCCTCAACTTGACGGCCTTATCAAATGCTTCTTCACGCCCCGCTTAAAGGACCCGGGACTGCAGTAGGAGGAAGGAATCACGTGGGCTGGTAAAGAATTCTAGGTCTTTATTGAGCGGCAAAAAAAGAGGCACCGAATTTCTTAGTTCTTGATTGTTCAGCACGGTATGAGGGTAACATCTCAGCCTTGCACGTATTGTTCTGTATAGGAAAGGAGAGGATGGAACTAGTTGGTGGAGCTCATCAGAACACTCACCATGGTAGAGGTACCGCCTCTACCATGGTGAGTGTTTCGAAAACTGCCAAAGAGGCTATGTCTCGACGTAATTGTAACGGTTCGAGAGCGTTGGTAACTTGAGGAGTCCCAATAATACGGCCTGTACGTCGAGATGAGAACAGTATTCTACGCCGGAACGGATTTGTGTCTTGTATAGAAGATACCGCTGCTCCGGCGTGAAAAACCGCCTCACCTTGTTCAGGTCTCCGAGTTTCCGCGAGGCCGTTTTGATGATGCTCTCGATGTAGTTATTATTAGTCAGTTTGCAGCGAACATCCATGCCGAGTATATCTAGGTTATCCTGAAGTGGCAGTGGAGTGTCCCGAAGAGCAGGGAGGAGGAGGAAAGGAGATACCTTTGCTGTAAACACACAAGCCTGCGTCTTCTTGGCATCGAACTCGACCAGGTTCTCAGAGCCCCATTGCGAAATGTGATTCAGGACCCGATCAAGCTCAGTGACAAGAAGCTGTCTATTTTTCCTACGTCAGCCTGCTTGTTCACAGGGTGACCGTGATATCGTCCGTGTAAGGTGCTATCATCTGCATAGCAGTGAATGCTGCCTACTGACAGCATGTCATTGATATGCAGAAGAAACAGAGTAGGCAACAAAACGGACCCCTGCGCCTATCACAGAGCACTCGAATGCGGCGCAGGAAGTTCTCAATCCAGCTGCATAACAGTGGAGATAGACCAAAAGCAGGCTGCTTGGAAATAAGCGACTTTTGCCAAACCCTTTTTTTATCGTGCGGAAATCCCCATGGATACCACCCCCATCGGCCATCGGGGGTCGTTATGTCGGGATCGAACCGACTAAAACCGCACGCCGTCTCGGGCCTTAATTACCAGGGTGTAAGGTTACCCAATGGGCATATCCCTCGTACCCCAGCTGACCCCGGGCCATCTACGGTTTTAAGATGGCCCCCTCGACCCCCCGAAAGGAAGGGTGGGGCAAGCATCGCGGCATATCGCCGATGGTGGGGTGTAGGGTGACAGGCGGCCGTTCTGTCACCCAACCGTCGGCGCGCAGACAATCAGCTCGCCCCCCACTTGCTCCCCACTGTGCCATCTGCTAGTCAGAGGGACACGTGGAGAGCCTCGGAGCAGCCCTCTAGACGGCCGCTCCCACCCCGGCCGGATTGGTCGCAGGCAGTAGCGTCTCCCGTGGCGAGTGGGAGACGCTGCTCGCCTCCGTTGCCCAGGTGCACCACGTGGAGGTTCCGGCCCCGCATCCACTTGTGCCAGACCCTTTCGAAAGCTTTGGCGATGTCAAGACTGATAGCCAATGACTCACTATACTTGCCCAAAGCCTCACACCATAGATGGGTGACATATGCTAGAAGATCACCCGTTGATTGTTTCGGCCTGAAGCCATATTGCCGACCATTAATTAGGGAATGATCCTCTAGGTGACGAATGAGCTGTGCGTTAATGATATGCTCAAAAACCTTGCACAGCACTGAGGTGACGGCTATGGGTCGATAATTGCCCGGGTCTGACCGATCCCCTTCCTTGGGGATCGGCTGCACATTCGCTTCGCTGCACAAGCTGGCGGTACTGTACCCGAAGTGTTCTTCTTCTTCTATCGTATTGATGGCATTTCTGCTCTCAGATTTTACTTTCCCAGTGTGCTGCTACCTGGATTGCGTCCTCAGAGGCACTCATGAGTTCCTCTGGTGTGCAAGAAGTACATGGGCATGCAGCACACGTTAATAGGTGGGCCATAGTCTGCGGGGAAACTCCACACTCGCACCGCAGGCTTGCACTGCCCGAGAACCCCCATCTTGACCGATTCTCCTAGCTTCGGCTGACCTGTGTCCGAAGTCTATTTAGAGACTTCCACGTGGTCCAGGGAAGGTCGTGTCCAGGTGGGAGGCTTTCCGCCCACGGAACAAAAGGGGTCGGTAACGGACTTTGAGCTCTCCAGCGAGTCACTCTGGCTTTAGAGGGTTTACTGTCAGCGGTAGCGACGCATACCCGAAAACTCTTTCGCCTTTTCAGCCTTTGTGGAACGTAAGGGTGGCCATGCATGGCGTATCGGTGGTCCGCTTCCAGTTTGCCCCTCTCCATGGATGATGCCACGTCTCTGCGAACGCCGGGAGGTGCAATGCCAGCCAGTGGGTATAGCAGCCGTACCGGAGTCGGCTTTAGACAGCCAGTTATTATCCGGCAGGCCTCATTTAGTGCTACATCCACTAGTCCAGCGTCACCAGCTGAATAACACAGAACGAGCCCCGTTGCCCGCAGCACGTGTGGTGCGGCCCCCCCAGTTTGTACTCGTCAGCCTTTTAAGAAGGTTATTACGAGCGCAGACCTTCTGCTTGAGGTTTTCGCAGTTCTTCCTAAACGTGAGGGACCTGTCCAGAGTAACTGCCAGATATTTGGGGTGCTTGCAGTGGACGATGTTGATACCACGCCACCGAATGTCAAGCTCACGCTGCCCGTTGCTAAGGTGAGGTGTTTGAGGGGTTGGGCTTCAGCGCATAGCTGTCGCAATAGGAGCTCAAGTCCTCGAGTGTGGCATTCAAGTTTGCCTCTATCTCCTCAAAGGAAACCTGTGACGTATGAGCCAGGTCGTCGGCATAGAGAAAGCGTGTCGTGCGCCCGAAGTGTAAGAGATGCAGTACAGACGCGTAAGCATGGGAGACAACTCCGCTGCACATTTACGTAGAACCACCGCTGGAATTCCATTGGGACCATTGGCTTGCCGTACATCGAGTGATTGCTGCACTGCACGAATATGGCGTTGCCTGATAAGGATGTGGTTGCACGGCCTTGGCCAGGTGCCAGTAGCCACAACTGCCCGTGGGGTGCGCCACAAGCCTACCCAAGCCGTGCAATGCACTGGGATACGCTCTGATGTAAGCCTTCTTGCAGCATTACTTTGTGGCTTTGATGTACGCTGCTTTAAACCGGCCTACGTTTGGATCACGGCTATCTGCTTCTGGTGAATAGCCTCTGCCCACTCGCGCCCATACCAGGAACGCACCCTGCGGGCGATGCTTGCCCCACCCTTTCCCGGTGGCCTAGGGTCAGTCAACATCACCCAAATCAGAATTTACATGAGATAAACACACAAAACACATAGAGCAATATCATTACCATTCACATATTATCATTACCATTAACAGAAAACAAATGGTAATGATGATAATGGTAATGACTTTTGATAGCTTATGATTTTTTAAACTATATACCATGCTGCAGAGAGCACAACCAACCATTTTTATGGTATTGTACATAAATTACGGTTAGCGTGGGTATTTTAAAAAGATCTAGTAATTAGTGCTAACCTAAATTTCTCTGATAATGGTGATGATGCAAATACGTGACACACTGCCAGTAAGCAATGTAAGTTGAAAATTTTAAGACTCCTGCGTGGATAAAATTGAAGTGCGCTGCGCTCCGCTTCATTAGAGAGACTGGGAAAGGAGATCTAGGGCGTCTAGATCGGTCTAGGTAGATAGAATTTTCGAGGAATACAACGTTGACGGTGCCGCAACGGTGATGACGAATTTTCGTGACAAAATCTATTTAATTTATTTTTATATGATATTTGATATCAAATCACATCATGGTTCGTTATGTTATTGTAGATAATGTATACTTTCGAAGTATGAAAGAAAAAACGGGAAGTGCTAGTACAATTTTTGGGAAATAATTGTGTAACTTTATTACTCGACTTTTTTTTGTAAACGGTGATGACGTTTGGTGCGTGTTTATTGAAATAAAAAATTAAATAAAGGATGTGTACTATTTTAAAAACCGGCGCCTTACGTGAAAATATGTAGGAAATATCATGCAAAGTAAAAAAAGAAAGCTATTATGATAAATAATTTATTATTAGCATATATTCGCAATTATTGGTTTTCCGCGGATTGACCCCCCTACATTATCTGCACTGCAACAGTAAATTAATTATCTGTTTCATTTGTAAATTGCACAGAATCGCATCATCATACCGCATCATACGCATGAAGTAAAAATCCACATAAATCGTACAAGTACTAGGTACCTACTATACAAGAATGAAAATTAGGGGCACATGAATAATATCTATTAAATTTATTGTTGTAAAATGTGTGATTATTTGTCATAATCATAACGTACACCAAACCGCCTCGTCTTTCCAAATGGCAAATAGGCACTTTCGTAATTTTTTTAAAATAAGCTCTCAAGACTAAAATAATCTTCTAAGTATAGAATGTTACACATACAAAGCATATTCTTTCTAAAGAAAAGAAAATAAAATGAATATATACCTACATAGGTACATACATACATAGGTAACTTATTCTTTATAAAGACAATCATATACATAAACTTACGCCTATTATCCCCGAAGGGGTAGGCAGAGGTGCTAGCACCCACATTTCGCCAGTTTATGTTTAGGTCCCAATGTAATACGAGCCTATTACCATTAACCGGGCACTTATAAACCTGCGATTAATACACACATAACTTCGAAAAGCATCGAAAAGTCATTGGTGTGTGCCATGAACCTGGGATCGAATCCGAGACCTCGTCTCAGCAGTCCATTACCCAGACAGACCATCCCGGACTTGTATGTACCAATCTAGGTATAGTTTACCTGGTGTGTACGAAGTTTCAGACTTGAATTTCATGAATATAACAATTGTTTTTGAAATACTGCGTCCTTCATGCTGAACGCGGACGGCTGGTCAAAAAAACATTTCTCTGAATGTATCATTTAATTTTGTAGTAATTTTAATAAGAAGAAATGTTGCAAGCCACTCGCCATAGGCAACCAACCGTTATGACGCAAATTTTAATTGGATCACTCACTACACCGACTCATTATCATCATAGGATATTTCCGAGTAGGACCTAGCGTCCAAAGTTCGTCCGCTTATTGTTTTTGATCGATCGGCTTTTCCAGGAGCAACTGCAGTCTGACCTCTTAACTCTGGAGTGAGCCCACCATTAGCTCACAGGTGAGATTGGATTGGGCCTCCCTCATTGGTTGGTAGTACAAGTGTACATCCAGACACCGAGTACCTACCTACCTAGTGCTCATATTTCTTTTAGAAACTTATAAGCTACTCAGCAGCCTCAGCATGGTGTTCAGACCCACGGTACCCCTGGCCATACCCCTGGTGGTACCGTGGGTTTTTAAAAGTTAAACGGTACCATCAAGTATGTGACCCTAGTGATGTGTTGACCTATGTATCTCTCGCATGATAACTAGTTAATTAGGTAAATAATAGAAAATGCATATTCCAATAATATATACATGTTAATATATATATACATATATGTTAATGATATTATGAATAAGAATAATTAATTTTAATAAATGAATGAGCTTATTATATATTATGTTAAACTTAATGTATATAAATCTCGTGTCACAATGTTTGTCCTCAATGGACTCCTAAACCACTTAACCGATTATAATAAAATTCGCACACCATGTGCAGTTCGATCCAACTTGAGAGATAGGATAGTTTTTGAAACGGATTTCGACATCCACGCGGGCGGAGCCGCGGGCAACAGCTAGTAATATATATATATATATATGGCTACGGACTAGAGAAATTGCGTTAATTACGTAGTACCTATAATTTTTTTTTGTAGTGGGTGACATGTTGGTTTAGTGAAAAGCTTCAAAAAAGCTATTTGTTATACAAAATGTCTTTTTAGTTATTTTAGAATAATAAACATATTATAGTAATTGCCTATTTACTGTTAACCCTTAATAGGGTAAGGGTATATATATTACCACTTTCTGCTTTTCTACAAAATTTGAGATATATTTAAAATGGAAACATTGAATGTTATTCCTTGATTTCATTATATTTTTTTAGTAAGTTTACTGTCATATTTTTAACACTTCATAAGTTGGCAAAGTCATTTTAGCAATCTACGGTACTGTCAAAGTTGACCCAACGAATTTTGGTGGCAAAAATTGAATGTTTTAGTGGTCGAGTGCGGATTTTGTGCAAATTTGTTCTACAATAATTCTTAAATAAGAGATTTTACGATACAAATTTATAAAATAGGGTATATTTACTTTCGTTTTACGTATTAGCAGCTTTCAGGAACGATTTTTAATACATTTTTCGATATCGTTTTTAAGTGGTAAAATAGTTACCATTGCCCGATTATACTTACTGAAAACCGTAAGTAACTATATATAAAAATCAGTTTGTTTGTTACGGTAAGCCGAGACTCGTGTAAAGTCTATGAATAGAAATCTTACTTGTTTTCAATATTAGTATAGATAACAATAAAAATTAATAAATAAAATAATAAGGTAGCTACATAAATTTATTTAACAAAAAATGTATGACAAACACAGATGAAACCACTAGTCTTAAAATAAAAATGCGCCAGAAGGGGCAATGGTAACAATTTTACCACCACTCCGCAAAATTTTGAAGTTGTAAACGGGCAATGGTATATTATTTACCACCGGAAAAACTACCCCTAAAATGCAACCCCTATAAAAAATATTTAGAAAAATGAAATCTATGAGCTATTATTAGCCAGGAACCAGTGTTAGTTTGAAGAAAAAGCACTCACAGGCTCGGGCCCTATTAAGGGTTAACACCGTAACAATGGAACTATAGGGATACGGCGGTTTTATCAGCCATGGCTGTTGCATCACAACACTAGTAGTCGATGGTACCGTTTAACTTTTAGAAACCCACGGTACCACTGGGGGTATGGCTAGGGGTACCGTGGGTCTGAAAGGTGCATCTATATATCGCAGAAAAAGTTTGTCACGTGACCAAAATGGCATAAATCTACGGATTTTTCAGTAATTTCGTGATTCAGCGAAGAGTCTAGTCTAGACAGATGCCGTTTGCACATCCGGCAGGTTGCGACTATGACTACATAGATATCGATTACCAATGGCCCAAGGGCAATGTAGACGCAACTAGCATCTAAAATTTTCCCTTCGGATCAAAAGATACGGTAGGTACCTACCATCGATGGCATCACATATAGGAAGGTAGGTAATCTCAGAAACGCTCATGGGTTCCTCCGGGATGCATGTACTTGGGCATGCAGGAGATAGGCCATTGTCTGTTTTATAAGAAGTGATGCCAACGGGTAAAACCTTATACCTACTTCTATATTGACGTCAACAATCGAGTTGGTAACTTCTTCATTGTAACTGCTCTGCCCACCAAGCTCCAATCCATTTGAATACGGCGCTATACTTACCCCTAATATAGAGTTGGAATATACAGGAACAGTGAAGGCACAAAATGTCTTACCTACAGTTGATTTCACGTAGGTACGTTAGGTACCAAAATCAATTCAAACTGAAAGCGTGAAAATCCAGTTTGGTTGAACGGATTTTCACTGGAGAAATCAGCTGTAAGTAATTGGTAGGTTGTTTGTAAGAAATAGAGCTCACACCACAAAGAATATGATGAAGATCTGCCCTCTGCCAGACACCATGAATATTTTTTACGCTTATAAAGTTTTTTTCGGTCTACTTTTATCAAGGTTTGTTGCCATCTCAAGATAAGTACGGTGAATAGAGAAAAAAAATTGGTATCGGAATTTTTTTTGAAAAACTTCATTTACAAAACTTTTACCACCCATTTTTGACATTAAAATAGTTCAAGTCTCACTTGTAAGAACCATTTTATTTCTCTTTACACCTTTTTTACCGATACGTGTTATGGCGCACAGGCGACCTACATTTTCTTTTCAGTGTGTACAAAGTACACAGATCAATGTTTATTAAAGAAATCTATAATTTTTAGTTCATTACTGTTCATTCAATCACAAAAGGTATTGTTATAACCATCTTTTGTTTTTACATCATTACGAAGGTTTTATTCAATCAACTTTTGTATACAATAGCCTTCGTAAATATTAGGATTACAAAACGTATTTCTGCCAAGTATGTTATGCCTAGGCGTAATTAGATCATACATTTTTCATGGTAGTCAGGCATTTTGAAGTGTCTACACCTAGCGGGATCCCCTGTCTGGGAGACTTATGAATGATGCAGAGAATTAGTTCTGGATTTGTTCTACTGAATTATGCTGGAAACAGAATTTGTTCCGTATAATTAACGGAAATATAAACTTTTCTAACCGACCTCCAGCCAGCGGGATATTTACCAAAATTAAGTCTGGGGAACTATAAATTGGTATTACCTTTTAGTTCTGTTTTTGTTCTGTTTAACAAAACAAAAAACATAAATCTAGCGTCCTTACTTCAGCCACAATCCAGCTGAAATGAAACCTCCAGTCAGCGGACTTTTTCTCTCAGGGACATTTTTTTGTAACTTTTACACTAAATTGATAACATTTAAACTATTTACGACTGTAATTTTACTTAAATTACCTATTCGTACATCTAGTATGAAAATTAAAAGTATAGAATTTGAAAGCTAGTAAGTGGGTAGAATACAAAATAATCTCACCGGTCTGCATTATCTTTCATAAATTAATATTATAAATGCGAATATTTGTAAGGATGGATATTGGTATAATTTTCATACTAGATGTACGAATAGGTAATTTAAGTAAAATTATAGTCGTAAATGGTTTAAATGTTATCAATTTAGTGTAAAAATTACAAAAAAATGTCCCTGAGAGAAAAAGTCCGCTGACTGGAGGTTTCATTTCAGCTTGATTGTGGCTGAAGTAAGGACGCTAGAAGTATGTTTTTTGTTTTGTTAAACAGAACAAAGACAGAACTAAACGGTAATACCAATTTATAGTTCCCCAGACTTAATTTTGGTAAATATCCCGCTGGCTGGAGGTCGGTTAGAAAAGTTTATATTTCCGTTTATTATACGGAACAAATTCTGTTTCCAGCATAATTCAGTAGAACAAATCTAGAACTAATTCTCTGCATCATTCATAAGTCTCCCAGACAGGGGATCCCGCTAGGTGTAGACACGTGGCATTTTGCCCTAGTTTGGCAACATGCTTCTAAACCTGTTTGTGGTGTCGTGTGTAGGTAATGCCGCAGCATTGCTTGTAGACTTGGTATGATATTAGGAAAGGTTTGCCCTCTTGTTCAGTCAGATTATGTTCAGAAAAAGTACTTGGGAGATTTATAAAGTGTGTCTGTGTTGTGAGCACAAGTATGCATTCAAAAAAAATACCAAAATAAATTAGGTTAATACGAAAACTTGTAAAATAATAAGGCAAGATTTTTATTATTTATCATCTCCCACTGTTAACTTGAATAATAATGATACATTTCAGTGTATTACAGAGGCAAATCGACAGGGATAACAAAATAAAAAATGTTTTGATTGATGAAATTCTAATTAACCACTGAATTCTCCACAAGTTAGCAGGATCTCATAAACAAAGGAATTGATCAATAAAAATAAATCACGCGAAGTGATGGGATGTAACTCTGAGACTCGTCGGACCGCAGTAGGACCGCGTAAGAACAACGTTAACTGTATAACAACAAGACGAACAAGAGAGTCCAGTAGGGGTTCGGGTCGCTCCGGGGCCTCCACTCTTCACATTGAAAACTCATTATACGCCAGCATCCAATTTATCTTTTGTCAAAAAAATCTGTACAAAATATATTAAATATATACTCTGTAATGCTAAAAACTGTAACGCTACCTCCTCAATAGTTCAATCACGATTATTAAATGATTTAAAACACAATAACTCGATCACGTCGTGCAAGAACAAACATTAACCTATCGACGAGCGCCGGCCGGCGCCCGCGCGGCGGGGAGACCTATTTACAAGTCAACATTTTAAAAATCATACACCTCAGTCTGTCACGTGAGTACCGCTGCTGCATCTGATTTATAATTCCGTTGCATTAATTTCATACAGTCGTGTGGTCTTACGATCTAGTGTCGCGCGTATCGCGTCCTTTGCTTATCGTCCGTGCGTGGCATCATAATATACATAGTTTATTTTATATATAGGCAGTCGCGTCGAGGCGTATGTTAGTTTCGCTCCTCGTCGCAATCGCGGGAAATGTGCCCGGGCTTGCCGCACACATAGCAAGTCTTGGTGCCGTCGGGGCAGTTGCGTGAGATGTGGCCGGACTTGTTGCAGTTGTAGCACGTTTGGTTGGAGCTGTCGCGTCCACCCTCTGGGCAGTTCCTCGCGATGTGCCCAGTCTTGTTGCAGTTGTAGCAGGACGGCTCGTCCGGACTCTGCGCGCACTCACGCGCTATGTGTCCCGTGCCGTTACATCTGTACATAAAACAAGCGTTATTGATAATAGTAATAAATAAATATGGCGTTACATGACATACAATTCATCATTTCAGAACATGGTAGTTATTTATCTGGTAGCACAGAGCGTGGTCAGAGGGCAGACAGAACACAATATCACTTGATCATAGTCGCACGGCAAAACTAAAATATCGAGAATGTGCGGGTAGACGAACATTTTGTGCCTCGTTGATTCCATGAGGCATTGGGGAAGAAACTGTGCAACCCGATCGAAATAAAGCTGTACCATGGTCGAGTTCATTCTCATAAACATGATAATTAGAGGAATTTAAGGAATAAAAAATTAAATTAAAAATTTAAAAAACCCCCGACTCACAAAAAAAGAACAATAAAATACCTGCAAAAAGTAAAAAATTACTATTATATTATGACCTATCTACCCTAAGTATTGAACCTTTATTATTATTATTATAGGTAGCTATATTATTTACGTATTCATATTTTTTTAACTAACAGTTTGTCTCGTCGGGGGGACCGCTCTAGATCTTGCGAGACAAATCGTTGCATCGATTAGGTTATGATTAGGTGAGCGGTCCCCGACGAGACAAACTGTTAGTTAAAAAAATATGAATAAGTAAATAATATAGCTACCTATAATAATAATAAAGGTTCAATACTTAGGGTAGATAGGTCATAATATAATAGTAATTTTTTACTTTTTGCAGGTATTTTATTGTTCTTTTTTTGTGAGTCGGGGGTTTTTTAAATTTTTAATTTAATTTTTATTTCATGATTTTTATAGGGGTAACTTAAGTAAAATAGCTAATTCATTATTTAATATCAACATACGTATAGTCTATTAACAATTTAATCAGAGCTAATGCGAATTGCGCGGAGTGTTGTTACAGAATTAGAAATACATTCCACTCCTCATATCTTTCGAATGGCTAAACCGATTTTCATAAAACTTACGGTTTCGTGATGTATAAGTTATGACCTTTCATTTGATACACAACACGGGTATATTTGAACATATTCAATTTTTCATCACCACTTTCACCCCTCACATCTTCGAAATGGCTTAACCGATTTATATAAAACATAGCTAAGAACACTCTCCCCCAACCCATCTTTCAAACAAAAGAAACAGAATCGAAATCGGTTCATCCGTTTGGGCGCTACGATACCACAGACAGACTTACAAACACACACACACACACACACGTCAAACTTATAACACCCCGTTCGGGTTTCCGTCGGGGGTTAAAAAATATAAGTTAAAAGACCTTACGGCTAACGGTTTTTATAACATCACCACGGTGATGGAAACCGGCGACCATAGCCAATGGAGGTGGCAGTGTCACTACTGCGTTGCCCACCTGTAAAATCCTTTATATGCTCGTTTTGAGGAACATCATACTGAAGTCACTTGGAAAACAGATGGCAGGGAAATTACTCCCGTTCGAGCTTCCAGGGAATTTTCTTTCACAGCTTAAAATGCTACATGGTGTGCGAAAAGGTCAACGACCATGACTTTATCACGCATGACATCAGACCATTACAAGATACAACTACACTTTCACCACGGCCTTGTTGGACAGGTCAATGGCTCTTTGAGTAATCAGTTATTGATTATTGCGTAGTGTATTACATTTTTTCCATTATGCCCACTGAAAATTCGACTAAATTCAGCTGAGAGAATAGAAGATGAAAACATAAATAGTTATGATATTTGAAACAGGTTCCCTGAAAAATATGTTGGTACGGTGGCACCAAAACGGAATCTAAGTCTACAATGGGATCGGCTTTTGATTATAAGCAATAATTGCAAGTCCATTACGAATTCTGAAAAGGTTGATGTTTTAACGACAGTAACTGATCACAAATACTCGAGGCTAAATACGAAAGGTGACTGCCACTTGTTTTCTAAGCGATACACACGTTCAAACGATCCCACTCACGCGTAGCGAACCGATGCAAATGGATACTAAGGCGCACCTGTCGGCATCGCTTCGCATATTACCAATTGATTTTTATATGGAGATGCGTGTTGCTTTTATAATAAAGGATAAGGAATACACGCTGGTCGACGAATGGAATATTGGAGACTTCATTTGTGTTCTCTTTACTATAAAAAGTACGCTATTAAATTAGTGAATTTTCAAAGTAATAGGTAACTTTTCTAGTTATTTTAAAGCTTCTATAGCCGTTTTGAAAATCGATTATGTCCACTTGTAAACGCCAGCCGTGGCATACTTGAAGTGTATTCTTTTACGAATACAACATTGATTTTATTCATACCAGTAATAGTAGACGAATCCTACACGGTCTTGTTCACACTATCGTTGAAACGGTCCATAGTGTGCCGTAATACTGATAACCGGACACGGTTTGTTGGGTCTCAAAACAGGCTCATGGAAATGCTGCTTTAATATGGCTGTCATGGGTAGTCTACGAACTGAGACATGGCGCGCGATAGCTGCCTCTCAGTGTGAATTTTAAGGCTAAGTAGGTCAGCATACAGCGACAGCCACCTACTTCAGCCTTTGGACTCGTGTTGTTTTTAAGTAGATCGCCCAGCTAGGTGCGAATCTATGTTGATAAATAATAATGCCATCCTGATATCATATCTACACACGAGAAATGCGTGCATTTTAGGCTTAGAGTGTGATCCACTAATTGTTTAAGTGCCAACCACGTGGCATTCATCAAGCGATTCCGTTCTGGTGAACAAGTTAGGAGAGGGTCATAGATGGTGTAGAGATAAGTACGAAGGGGGTCATAATTTTTATTAGACTTCATTATATTTTAATGAAGTCTAATAATAAAAGATCTACACAGAAAAAAAAATTAAGGACCAGTGGAAAGTAACGGTGGATTCAAGGTACATTCCTTTCATCTTCATTATAATAATTTAAATCAGGATCAAAATGATAAAAAAAAAGTTTAGTGAGGGGTGGTTTAACATGTAAGTAGTGTTTTTTTGCTAGTTCACGTTTTGTAAAGGGGTTAGTTCTCGGGTGAGCAGTCATTACCTGTAGCAACGGTCAGCTTCCTCCTTGCAGTCACGAGCGAAGTGCCCAGCGCGGTTGCACTTGAAGCACTTTTCGCGTTGGCGATTGAAACCAGAGTCGCGTGCCTGCACGCCGCCGCCCTGGGTACACTCGCGGGCGAAGTGCCCCGTCCGGTTACACTTGTAACACACGCTTGAACTCATCCTCTGAAACAATGTACACTTCATTGTATGGCTCCGAAGAAAAAAATTGTGTAAACACTCCACGCAATACTTGTCCAAGTGTTTAAAAAATAAATTATACACGTACGCCTATAAATAAAACAAAAATTTGGTAGCAAAATTTTTCGGAGGCTTTGGTCCGCTTTCGGGCACTTATACAGATTACATTGCCCGGCCCAAGATTTGAACCCCAAACCTCACACAACAACCGTACTCGCCGACACGACGCCAATGACGTCACCGAGTGAGTCTTGTTTTTTTTCTTGTAATAGATTTTTACAAGTAAAAATATAACAATAAGATGGCAAAAACACGTTTGGGGAGCGACAAAATACCTGACCTTGTATTAATGACCTTTGAAACGCGGTCATTCCCCTCGGACATCTCTTTCGTACCCCTTTTTGAATAAATAAGTGTAACAGAGATATGTAGAACGCGTGTTTGTACAGAAGTTCCGGTGACGCGTTGACCCTGAGGTTGATAACGTGCCACATGTGTTAAGATCACGGCAAATTGCGTACGATTGTTAGCAATTGACGAGCGGTACACATTTTCATCATGATTACAGAAGTCCCTCTATATTATGATGCAGATCAATTGGGAATGATGACTGTGTACAAGTGACAAAAGTAGTTTAACACATTAATAAATAAAGGCCACGATCTTTATTACATAATAAAATGTCCTATATCGAACTACATAGATATTTACGTATATTTCAATGCGCCTACGTATCAGTTGTAAATCTGGTAATAACTTTTGTCGTTGATAGTACGTTTTCATGATTTCTAGAGTAAATTTTTAGGAGTAGCATGTTCGACGACGTCTCATGCGAATAGGTACGATGCCTTCTGGTCAACGCACTGCAAAATGCTCCATATTACTTTCGTAACCAGTTTGGTCATAGAGTAACATACAGATTGGACACTTAGGTATTTCATTTTTGTTGTCCAAAGTACAAGGTGATCGGTTTTTGATTGTGGTTATGTAATTATGTGTAATGGAGTGATTTGTAATTCATGTAAACAATGAAATCGACATTTTCGTGTTTCTACGTTTACTCCTGCCTGTATTTCCCAGAAGGTTTAGGATGAGTAAACACCTACATTAACCTAAATAATAATTATCAGATTAACATTTTGATGAGCTGATGAACCGATAATGGCTATTTTTAATGGGCTGTCGCGTTGCGTTGCAACGTGCAAACTTTGCAATGTGTTAACCTCATGGCTGTAAGTTTACTATCGAAAAGTAAACAAAAAAGGAAGGTAAGATAAAGAGATAAGGCTATCTCGCTCTCGCCGTTTACGAGACCCATGGAATGCAACAGTGTGGCCTTTGTGTGCCACGTGGCATTTATTAGTAGTATTACAAGTAATAACCTCTTAGATAAAAAAAAAAGTACGAAAACGAATAACGTCTCTGGAGGAGGTTTTTAGCATTGACATAGATTTTATAGTCTGTAATAGCATAACTTCTTCAACCTCAGCATGGCGTTCATAGTTGAAACATGTGTTTTCTCTCGACCAATGAAATAGCAGAAAAGTAGAGGTAAAGTTTAGGTGACGTTTTGGTCACGTGATAACTTTTTCTGTGATTTCATTGGCTGAAAAGAAGATATTTCTACGGACGCCATGCTTTCGGGGCTTTTCCTAGGATAACGGTCCTATAGGTCGCGGGAAAGAGCTTAGATTAGCCTTCACGCGGCGGACGCCAACCATATCTGTAGGTCTATAGCTGACCGTAAAATATACCTACCTACTTACATTGTAAATATTTGTCAAACAATTTTATTATACTCAAAATGTTTGTTTCCCTATAGCAATTTCCAAGAAACGATTGCCATCAAAGTAAACAGTAAACTTAGTTTGCGACAATAGTTCATAGAAACCATATTAATCAAAGTATCGACTTTCCATGGCGACACTTGCTTTGGCCTCTAAATTATTGATTAGTCTGGCTAAGACGCCGCTCGGTTCAATAATTATGGACTATTTAAGCTCTTATGTTATGGCCATGAGGTAGGATATAGACGTGTTATGTAATTTACAAGCTGGTACGCGCGACTCTGCCCGCGCGGAGGTCGTTTTTTGGTCATATGTACATACACATTACTGGGCACTTTTCATAAAATCTTTACAAAGACAAAAGTGTTTTCCATTACACAGAAACCAAAAGAAGCCGACCCCAGACTCGGAGGTGAAGACTGGCCAAGAATCGATTTTGAGTTTGATTTAGTCTGAAAGATGAAGTGACTTAAAACATGGTCAATTCTAGACCAGAGAAACTACGACCTAATACCTATAAAAAAAAAATTCTACCAGCATATACAATGTTATTTAATGGAATCGCATGTAATCTGAACTAACTATGGAAAATACCTGATTATGGCTAATGACTGATTGCAGATAAACGGGAACACAAAAAATTAACTTGATCAGCAAAATGTACAGCTGGTGGGAATGAGAGTATTAATGATAACCAATTGACGTAGCTACACAATGTAAATAATATATGTTATTGCAGTGAACATAAATAGCTTACTGAAGACTCTTAACACTTGTTTACTTGTGCCCATTAGGTAATAGAATTAAATTTGTATTTTGTACCGAATGTTTCCTTATCCATACTGTACCTACAGTTATGAACAATAATTTGTGGGTACATTTTTTGGCAATAACAGGCATTAACCTGGTTGGTGGTGTACTTATGAAACAAACGGTTGTACCGAATAAAAAATACCACATGAAACAAACGGGTTTACCGAATAAAAATACCACATGAAACAAACGGGTTTACCGAATAAAAAATACCACATGAAAAAAACGGTTTTACCGAATAAAAAATACCACATGAAACAAACGGTTGTACCAAATCAAAAATACCACATGAAAGAAACGGTTTTACCGAATAATAAATACCACATGAAACAAACGGTTTTACCAAATAAAAAATACCACATGAAACAAACGGTTTTACCGAATAAAAAATACCACATGAAACAAATGGTGACATAATTTCAAATGCATGTGACATTTTTACTTGGTAGCACCTTCTGCCAGATAAGGGCATAATTTTAATAAACTTATCAGTTTCTGCCCAATATGCCCAGGGTATGTCTGGCAGAGGTGAAGGGTTCAGAATTTTCTATTCTCACCAGAAGACTTTGGAGTACCATTCGTTGCTAAGTAGGTATATTTTCTACATTATGAGATACCAGAGCCATTTTAACTTTAACAAAAAGAGGGTATGCAGGTTAACCTATCTAACAAAGTATTTTCACCACATGGCATTGGCATGTGGTGTTATTTAGGGGAGCCCTAATTTCTAAATTCTTGGGTGTAAATTAGAAGAACATCCTTCAGAATTAAGTAACTATTAACTTTATACATAACAAATTGAGGGTACACAGTAGGTGGTGGTGAGGGTACCTAAATACTAATTTAAAATGTATTTTCACCACATGGCATTAACATGTGGTATTTTAAGAAATACATAGGCATACAAACAAGTGACTATTGCAAATCTGCTAGAGGTTTTGTAAAAGATGGAATATTCTATGATGATATATAAATTAAAGAATAGTCATGATATTTTAAAAAACTTACCAAGAGCTGGTATGAACTAAAAAATAAAATCTAAAACTGTGGGAGGAAAAACGAAATAATGCAATTTAGAAATCATGAATTTAAATAAAGTGTCAAATTTAAAATAGAGTAAAAGTAATCTAGGTGGTCATGGTGGATTAATTGTAAGCACTTTCTAAATACAAGCATTGGGTCACTAGACCAATAACTTGAAAGTGGTAACTGTACTTTCTATATAAATAACAAACCTCCTTTGTACAGTCTATGTCCATGGTTTACACTTATGTACTTTTTTTAAAGATCCCAGTTTGCTGATAGAAAGTGACAAAAATGAAATTTTTAAATGATACCACTGATAAAGTACTTATCATAATAACAACAGATAAAGAAAATCCTTTTCACTACTATAAAAATATACCACCTACTTTCAAAATTTATACTTCTAAGAGTTTTTATCACAAAGATTACCTAAACTGGCTCTAACGCTAATGATGTAATGTGAAAAAGTAATGTAATTCTTGATGAAGACTCATAATTCTTAGAAAGTCATGCACTGTATGCACATGCACATTCATAGAGAAATTCCTAATGACTATTTAATGAACATATTATATCAATGCCTGGCACCGCTGGCAGAAGGAATTCTTTGTCCTTGAACATTCAAAATGACTTTAAAAACCAATATTCAATCAATTATAACATATCTTAATATCTAAATGAACAGATAGAAAATTGTACTTGCATATGGAAAATATGCAAGTTCAAGTTCAATAATGAGCATGCATGAGTTTGTAACAGGTAAGAACTCTTGGAAACTAGAATAGTACGATGCCTATAGGCGTTGTATGTATCAGTACTTTCCCACATGCTGTTCATAGTGCAGCGATGCGTCATTGTCTTAAAAGTAACAGAAAAAGAAAGCTTCAAGATATAGTAAGACAACTATGTCAAAGATATTAACACGGTGATTATAAACTAAGTAATCTCGAAAACTATTCTTAGATATGTTTTAACTGTGTACAAATAAATTTTGAATACATATTTTAATGTAAATTACCTCAACAACGGCTAATATGTGTCAGCAACGAGTCACGGCTTGTCAAAATAACCACGTTCAATAAACAACCTAATTTTGATGCGTTGACATAAAATTAACAGAATTTCACTTGGAAACACTCTAACAATCTGTGTCGTGGCTACATTTGATGATAATTACAAGAAAACACATAGGCAATGTACGTACGCCGTATAGCAGCCTAACCACGTGTAGGGGTACCGGTAGCGCGCGTTTTCACAATCAATATATCACTTTACACTTACCGATTAGATGTGAAACTTCTTGAGCACTTAAGTCACTATTAATTCGATCGTTACACGACCAAATCTATAACAAGATTAACAAGTAAGATGTATTTTACGACGCTTCGTTCGCAAGGAAGCCAGCCACCATCACTACGAATTCGTAAAAGACATTATGAGCATAGACAAAGTAGCTAAAAACTTTTCCAACGCTTCAACGTGAACGTGACTCGACTCGATTATACTCGACTAAATACTAATTTTAGATTTTTCATAATCTGGTAACAGACGTAGAATGGATTTTTAAAAGAAGTACATACATAAAGTAGAATTTATAATAATTTCATTTAATTTTTTTGATCCAAATAAGAAAAAAATATGATATAAAAATTAAGCTTGTAAAAGTAAATGATTATTGTCTATGATAATTTCAAATCATTTTTAAACCAAACGATAATTTAAAATATAAATATTGTAATACAAAATTATGTTTATGTCATAACATAACAGAATTCATACTAAATTTAGCTTATTTACTCTGCCTTCCTATTTAAAATTGCTGTTGTTACCCTATTCCACCCTGGGGCGGAAGTCTCGACACGTCGTTAAGGATTTTGCGATGACATTCGGTCGTTAAATTCGTAGCGACGTAAACTTATCAATATTTGCAAGTCGCGACTGTCAAACTTATCAATTTTTGTCGTTAAGTTTACAAATTTCATCGCAAACTTAACAATTCATCGTTAACTCTTTGCGAGCATTTTTGACAGCCCGCAAAGTGCTTTACGATCGTTAACTATGTAATTTGTTGATATTTTTAGGTTATTAAATATGGAAATTGAACAATATAATCATAATGGAAATGTATTTGGTACAGGATTTCATTGTGCTTCAACGCAGGCGCGTTACTATCATCATCACATTATTTAACTACTACTTGCTGGCACTTTAGAGCCCGGTATAACGTATACGGAACTCCAAATAGGTTTCTGTGGGTTACACAATACACAGGCACCTATTTTAGGGATTAAAGTAATCTGTGTGCTATTTCAAACTATAATCTATCTAGTACCACAGGTTCATTCAGTAAAAATACATCCATCCATACAAATTCAAGTATTTCTGACAGTCTGTCTTTATAAGATTATTTTCCATTAGGTAATAAGTGTTATGCTATATCACAATGTTTCATCATCTTAGCGTTGGATCCCGATTGCATCTGTTGCCTACATCTAGGTGCCAGGGTCTGCTTAGATCACACCGTTAGTTTCATTAATAAAAATATCAGACAAATGTTAAATTGTCATGTTTTTGTTATAGGGCTAGTTACTAGCATAAAATCAGTGACTGCTGATTGTAAACAAATATAGGTAGTACCTAGTGTTATATAGCTATTCCATGAATTAAATAAAACTAGTATACACATCATAATTATGCTTATTTTATTTCAAAATAAAAATTATCTGTCATTTTCTTTGTATGGAGCCTTCGCAGACAATAAGAACTTCTCACTCTTCACTTGGGCTAGATACCTCAGCCTACATCTTGGTACCCACTAACTACATGGGCTTGGGGAGCAGCTGCTGGCATCTGTAATGAAAGAGTATTTTTATTTTACTATATAAAACTTACAGCTAATAAGGAAGGTACAATAATTATTACAATTATAAGAAAAAGATCAGTTACAAGATTTAACATAAAGATAAGACAAATTTTATTACATAATACATAATATATCTATTATTATCTATATATATTATATACTGTCTCTTATCTTCTATACACACTATTCACTTATTTTCCACTTTTCAAAATCTCCTCCCGCAGGTCTGTTGCTGTACATCTTTTTCTTATTATGTATTTTTATCTAGTTGTGTGTGTGTACATAAATATGTATAAATATATATTACTTGCATAAAAAATTTGAAGAGGAAGAAAGCACAACAGAAAGAAACAAGGCAAGTCTAAGCTATATAAATTAACGGAGCACTTCAACCGTTCCCACCTAGTACTAGTCCCCAAGGAATAGATTGCTTTGGGTCTATTGTGTCAATGAGATTAAACTATTTCAATCTGGGTATGTTTTAACTAGCATTAGTTAAAACATTTTTTTGATACAGCATTGATGCTACTGTATTGCAATAGGTCATAATATTTAGTTACAAGTATATAGTACTCTTCTGATTAAGAGTGAATTAAAAGAAACGATACCTTGCCTTGATATCCATTACCTCTTCAATATTGATGCCAGTGTTACTTTTAGGTGAGAAGTTTTCTCCATTTTTCTTTACAATCAGTAGCAACCTTTCATCTGCCAATTCCAAAATGTGCTAGGTGCTGCTATGCAGTGGAACGTCTGCAGTGAATCTATAAATTTAAATCATAAAATATTAATATTAATACTTTCAAGTACGTTTAACAAATTGGATTTGAAAATAAGATTGTAATCTATACCTACTTACTTGATTCACGTCGGACGGGAGCCAACGTACTTTAATATAAAAATCCGGATTGTTGGATCCGGATTGATTTGTGGTTGACATTCTTATAATTTATTGCAGTTCACAGTTTACATTTTTAAATTCGTAAAGTATCCAACAATTTCACAATTTATTAAGTTTATTTAAGCTGACAGCTGACATGTTTTTTTTTATTATTCTGTTTGACATGCAAAAATGTTGCAAGGAGGTAAACCTTAATTTCCTTTCATATTTTACAAAATAATTAAATCCTTTAAAATGGTTTGAGTAACTTAAACAATTTGATTAGAAGGCAATGTCACAAAGTTAAAATACATAGTTTCTGTAAAACTTTTCCGTTAAAACTATTAATATCATGAATAAGTATGTAACAAATATTCCCCACTGACTGAAAATGTTATTACACGTCAACATTTTATGCTCAAATTTACCAGACTATGAATACGAATTTCGTTAAGCTAACTGTCATCGTAAAGCACACATTTTAACAATTTTCGTCGGTATCTCAATTGAACCGACTACCGTTTGTCGCAAGCGTCGTTACTGCAACCGAATTTTGTCGGTATGTTATCTTACGAATTCGGTAGCAAACTCGTAGCGATTCATGTACAGACTGCCGCCCCTGTTCTCTATCTACGTTAACGTCTTATTCAAATGAAGCTAGTCTTATTGCCGTGGCGTTAATGTGGCTATTAGTCGAGTATTTTGGACAGAAATAATAACAACACCTAATACACATGCCCAAAATGCCTGGGCTTAAACCATGAAGCTATAGATAAACATGGAGGCCAAACCGGGAAGAACAGCTTGATCCAAATACCTACATGTCTGTATCTCACTCTCTGTGGGCCGACTTCTCTTTCGTGTATTTGTACAATGTTGCTATCTTCTTATTAGTATCTCCTAGTAAATTATAGAAATAGACCATACTAACCAAAACTGCAAGTAAAATGATTTATAAATATCTCTATAGTTCGACTACGATTATTAATGTGGAAATTGAAAAATTATATGCCATTTATTATGCATGTTTGGGTTGTTGAATCAGGAAGTCAGTGAATTAAATTCCCATTGTCTATGGATTCAGTACGTAATGTGGCAACATTGGTACTACATGTAAACTATCAATAAACAATATGGCGGTTGTTTATTATTGTTTTGGTTTTTAACATATTTAAAGTTAATTATAAGTATAAACTCAAAAAATGGTGCAAAATTGTATAGTGCGTGGTTGCGGTATTACGTGGCGTCAAGGATGTGATATAAAATTCCACGCGTAAGTGTTTAAACTTGTTTAAATGGTGATTTCTTGCTTAGAAGGTTATCATACTTAGAAAGAGAAGTCGGCCCACAGAGAGCAAGATAGTAAATACAGACTGAGCATCAAGTAGGTATTGGAAGTGAGGCCTCCATGTTTATCTATAGCTTCATGGCTTAAACCGTAGACAGAGAAGGTTAAACCCATCTCCGGAATCCGGTAACTTTGCGTTTATAAGCGTTGCGTTAGTAATTTTTGTAAAGTGATTCGGTTGTTTCGTTGAGCTTCTGTAATGAAATCTAAAAACTATGTTTTAGATGCAGACAAGATAGAGTTTGTCTAATGAAAGCTGAACCACGACATTTATTGATTTGCAACACCAGTAGACTAAAAATGTCACCTTCTGTCATTTCTCTGTGATTGCGCGTTTACATTATGATTTTGATACTTTGTTGTATTAACGTCAAATATTAACGAGATTCAGATGCGATATCCAAAAATATTCGCTTTTGTATTAGATATTTGTACTTTTCGACAATATTTATTAAAATAATGTAATTAATTTATAAGTGTGACTGATGATGGATCAAGCAGCTCGGATGATGGTGAAGAATATTTGGAATCTAATTTTGATTATAATTAATATTATTTTTTTCTAATGAATGAATTTCGTCTGATTCCTATAAGCCCGCTTGAAGATAGTTTTTAGTCTGGAATAACACAGGCAAAATGTCTTGCACACGGTCATAGGCCACATTTTGTTCCTAAAATATATACCCAAGGGTAGCTAGATTGCTAAAGTGCTACAACTACAGAATGCTGTAGTTGTGACATTTGCCTACTACAGTATAATGATATTGTGGTAGGCACGCGACCTCTTTTTTTACTATATTTTGACATTACTATATTTTGACATTTTCAATTATTTTATTGTTAAACTTGGGTTAAAATTTATTATATCTTTTTTATATATACCTTTATATTGACACGAGACAAAAATGTACATTCGTCTATATTTAGTCTTAAGATTATCTATGTATAACCGGACGTCTGAAAATGCAGCAGTGGAGTTTGTTGCGCCGTTTCTTCTCCACTAGCGCCTAGGAAGCGTTGGTGAACTTAGTATTAAGTAATTTTGACGTCAAAAAGATGTAATTACGTTGCACTATTTTGAAAAATAAAGAAATTGGAATTGAAAATTGAAAATAGAAATAGCGGGAACGGGATCAGAATTTCACGTGGACAACAGCTAGTCTATATCTCCACTACGTCAGCGGTTTTACTCGGTTCGATTCCGATATAACCACCCCCGATGGCCAACGGGTCTTCGTTGGGGATTTTTACACGAATAAACCTGCTACCTTTTCTCTCTCTTCCCGAGGCGAAGTCGTGGGCAATAGATAGTATTTAATAAAGAAAGCTTTATTCGGTGTCATTATTATTTACATGTTGTAAATAATAATGACACCGAATAAAACGCGATGAAATTCTTTAAAAATACCAGTAAAACTTTACAGGTACATACTTTTATTTCACGATCAAAATGTTTTTATCCAACTATAACGGGTGATACCTGCCCTAAATTTTTTAAATTTGCCGCGGTTTTGTTGGTCCAGCTTTCATTAGTCAAACTCTAACTTCATTATAATATGCCATTTTATAAAATAAAACCGTAAATTAGCTATGTCTAGACCGGTTTGGACATAACTATTTTCACCAAATGCACTGACCTGAATAAGTACTCTGGACTGGCGATCTGTCCCAATAAAGTGTGCCTAATTGAAAATCGCCATTTTGGCGCTGACAGCAGCCGTGAGTGTACTTGGAACTAATAATAATGATGGACAACAACTGTCTTGGTATCGATGAAACTTCTCAGTACACTCGTCTGTCAAACGCGGCGCTTCAAATCGGCACAAAAAATATCTGTCCTTTGCTATGGCATAGCCAGTCTAGCGATTTATTATTTCCAGGTCAGTGTCCAAATGTCAGTGTATTTGACAGACTGTCAAAATTTTGTTGCTACCTGCTTTGCTTGCTGGTACAGGCAGTGTTTACAAAACGAAATTACCAATATTTTAAGTGAAACTATTAAGTAGTATACATTTCTGTACAATGTCTGGTGAAAAGAGACCGAGTAGTATTGATAACCAAGATGAAACAGATGACAGTGAGGCCTGGATAGGCCCTATGCCGTCTGAGGCGGCTAGACCCAAGCTTAAAAAGAAGAAAGGTAATAGTTTCATTCTTTATAGCAAATTGATGCAGATACTGGGTACAGTGGGTACTACGTGGCTCTGTATTACTTAGGCTTAAACTTCGTGATAATTAGTGATACGTGATTGCGTGATAAATTACATTAAATTTGGCAAAAAGCGGTCAAACTTGGATGTTTCCAGTTGTGGAAGCGACTGTTCATTTCACAAGTTCGACTTGTTATTTTGCTTTTTTCACGTATAGATAAATGTAATAATCCACATAACATCATTTAAATTTGATTTTGTTGTGACACTAATAAAAACATGAGTGTAATCTGCAACTGGCACTAAATTTTTTTGCATTCAACTGCTAAGTTGGAGGTCGCGGGTTCGATTCCCACTCAGTACAAATTTTTGAATGCATGAATATATTTAATATATTTACTGTATAGCGTAAATGAGATTTGTAAAAAACTGTATGTTTTCCTATTAAAGAAAAATAAAATAAAATAAAATAAAGTATATCTATTTGCATTGGTCTGGGTGTTTCTATATATAATATGAACGTGTTTATAAAAAAAATAAGTACCGGTACCTATCTTAATATTTTTATCAGTATTTCAGAACCCATATTACTAGTTATGCTGTCAAAAAATGACCAAGAATATTTAAATTTATTATTAATATAAGAGCTATAGCTCTTTTATAAATACATAGATAGATAATCTGTTTTCATGCTGTTTCAGTGTTGGAGTTTGAATCTCTGTACTTAGAAAACCTTCCATTGTCAGAAACCTACGAGTTCAGTTATATGCACAGGGATGTAGTCACACATGTGGTTGTCACCAAGACTGACTTTGTAATCACTGCCAGTCAAGATGGCCACTTGAAATTTTGGAAGAAGCAGGTATGTAATGATAATTATGAAAAAACAAGTAAGCACATAATTTAAAAGAAAAAGATTACTTTTTAAAAATACTGATCGAATTGAGATCCTCCTTTTGCAGTTTTTTACTTTGCTGTTAATGGTCATCATAGTGTGCCGCAACTATAGTTATAGTTACTAATATTCTTAGAAACCTGTATCATATTTATTACCTGTTACAGGAGGAAGGCATAGAGTTTGTGAAGCACTTCCGCTGTCACCTGGCACCAATCACTCATGTCTCTACAAACAATACTGGCACACTACTGTGCACTGCGTCACAGGAGAAAACCATTAAAGTGTTTGATGTCGTTAATTTCGGTAAGTCCTCCTTCCGTGCCTCAGAGAGCACGTTAAATCGTCGATCCCGGTTTGCCATATGAACATCCATAGCACTCATTATCGATAGTTGGAGCCCTAAAAAGTCCCACAACTGGCTAAGTACAGAATTTCGATATCGCCAGTGGGCAATGGAGGTCAGATGGCAATCACTTGACGAAAAATCACCATATCAACTAGAATATAATTTTTTTAAAGAAAAATCCTATATTCAAGTGTCTTTTGTTTCAGATATGATAAACATGATCTCTATCCAGTTTGAGCCATATTGTACCGAGTGGGTGCACTCGGCCGGCGACCCTATATCTGCTCTTGCCGTGTACGTATAACTGACTGATCAATTATTTATCTTCTTTTTTACACAAATATTTAACAAGGATTTAATATATCTTCACCCAAAGGAGTGCATTTATTTCTTGCGTGAATAATAGTCACATATTATGTTTTTTGATATCACTACATAGTATAAAACAAAGTCGCCTTTTCTGTCCCTATATCCCTATGTGCGCTTAAATCTTTAAAACTACGCAACGGATTTTGATGCGGTTTTTTCCAATAGATAGAGTGATTCAAGAGGAAGGTTTATATGTATAATATATGCATCATATACTAAGGCTAATTTAGTATCAGCATTGCACCCGTGCGAAGCCGGGGCGGGTCGCTAGTAATTTATATAATCTTTGAAAATTGTCCATTCTCAGCTCAGAGAAAGGAAGCAACAGAATCCATATATTCGATGGGACACAAATCGCAAGTACACCGCTGCACACATTCGAGACCCTGCACCAAAGTACAGTCACCACCATCGTATACAACCCGGTCTACGAAACCGCGGTATCTGTTGACAAGGCAGGGATCATCGAATACTGGACAGGCCCCAAACACGAATACACATTTCCCAAAAATGTGAACTTTGGATCTAAGCTGGACACTGATTTGTATGATTTTGTGAAGAATAAGACTTATCCTACTGCGCTTGCGTTCTCTCCAGATGGGAAGAAGATGGCGTCGATTAGTTTAGATAGAAAGGTGAGACTTTATTTTACTACTAGCAACATTTTTTTAAAATATATTCAGTACATAACAATCGAACCTTTGCTAACATAGGCTTGTATACCTACCCATTTTCGTCAATAAAGGAATTGATAAATCAACAAAAGCATTCGAAACCGGCGGGCTTGCATGAAAGGTTTAATGAGAGTAGAGAAAGCGCGTGAAGTGTGTAAGGACAGAAGCAGATGGCGGCCTGTTGTCTCTGCATACCCCGGAGGGGAAAAGGCGCATATAAGGCGTGAGTTTCTTGCCTTTCTTGAGTTTTCTCAGGTCTGGGTCGCGTTTCGAACCGGTGGTCCATTTGCTTTTTGTTTTAAATATTTTTGATTTTGACGTTTTGTAAGTGCCGCAAATAATGGTCTATAAAGAATAAATGATTTTTGACTTTGACATATACTCGTATGCTATACACAGGGGGTTCCATGTACCGACTCAACGAACACATTGTCATAATAGGCGAATGTTTGTCTGTTGATGTAATAGGTGCGTGTGTTCCATTTCCTGTCAGGCAAGCTGCACAAGGTGCTGGACGAGAGCCTGCAGCGCTTCCAGGAGCTGCAGCACCAGACGCAGCAGCTGCCCAACATGGAGTTCGGCAGGAGGTAACCACTGTCTATCTATAAATAGGTTGCAGGGAATTTCCCTCCAATATGTCTTGCCATATTACTGATACCCTACTGTCGGAGGCCTGACCGTGGCGTCAGGGGTCGCAGGGTCGATTCCCGCTCAGTGCAAATATTTATAGGTATGATGATGGCCTATTTGCAAAGGTCTGCCTGTTTCTGTTTCTATGTATAATATGTATATTATGTATTTACAATTTTTTTTTCAGTATATATGTTAATGTTTATCTGCAGTCTACAACCCATGATAAAAACTAGTTATGCTATGCTTTCTTTGGGTCTAGATAGCGCTGTGCAGAATGGCCTAGACCCTAGACTATTAATTTATTAACGAGCACTATTCCAGACTTTACAATGCGGAAAAATCCTTCAAACGAGATCTCATGCATGCTATCCTCACTCGCACCAGTCTACTTTCAACTTTAAAATAAATACCTTAATAACTATTTTAGAATGGCAACAGAACGTGACCTAGAGAAATCGGACGCAGTTCAGCTCGCCAACGTGTTGTTCGACGCGAGCGGCCACTTCGTGATATACGCTACTATGCTGGGGGTGAAGGTCGTTAACCTCGTCACCAACCGCTGCGTCGCCATGATCGGGAAGCCAGAGAACTTACGACCACTACATCTAGCTATCTTCCAGGTAATATGAGGGTTATAGACCCTATTTATCCCTATTATTAGTTAACTATGTTTTTTTTTAATTTAATTAGCGTATAGGCTGGGATCATCTGGATCTTCACACTCCAAGTCATACTCATGCGTGACGGGTGAGGCTCTAGTTCAAGCTTTCCTCTGGGGGTTTGAGGGTCAGACGGGAGTTGCTAACAGCCAAAATATACCAATTCTTAAGGAACGGAAGAGTAAGAAAGCGAATTCCGCGCTCCAAAGTGCGGGCGAAGCCGCAGGCAACAGCTAGTAGCAAATAAATGTAATACTAGGGTGTTGATGCGGGGCCATCTCGAACCCGAAGATGGCCCGGGTCAAGCCGGGGTGCGAGGGCAATGCTCTATGGGCCACCTTACGCCCTGGCGTCAGAAGACCCTAGACGGCGTGCGGTTTTAATCGGTAAGAGTCCGACATAACCTGCCCGGCTGGCCGCGGGGTAGGTTATGTCGGAAAAAAAAGTAGCTTAAAAAAAACAAATTAAATGTATTTCTTTATTTACAACGGAATATGTAATTAAATTCAATGTATATACAATACTATTTTCTTTTCAGGGTCGAACAAACCAATCGAAGGTAGCCACCACCCTCGAGATGGAGGGGTCCGAGAACCCCACACTGCTGAACGTGAAGACCGACCCCACGCTGTTCTGCACCGCCTACAAAAAGAACCGGTTCTACATGTTCTCCAGACGGAGCCCGGATGACATCAAGAGTGCGGACGCTGACAGGGACATCTTCAACGAGAAACCGAGCAAAGAGGACATTATATCTGCTACTGAGGGTCAAGGTAATGTTATTTGCTACCTATTTATCAGAAATGTTACGAATAAAATTCCCTTCCCACTTCCCTTCAGGGTAGGCAGCGCGTGTGTGACACGCTTAGTGTTGCACACGTCCATAAGCCACGGTGACCGCTTCCCATCAGGTGGGTCGTGTGCTTTGTCTGCCACCTACGTAGTATAAAAAGAATAATAACCGTGAGATCTTACGTTTATACTCATCATATACATATCAATTTTTTTATTCTTTTTCCAAGTAACCATTACGCCATCAGATTATACGGAACCCTGGTTATAGGTACCCGGTAACTGGCGAGCATGTCTTTATCCTTAGAGTCTTAGAACCTAACTTAATCGGGGTCGGCATTTCAGAAGCGGCGTACTTCGATATTTTCCGTGAAGTGACTGCCACCTAACCATTAGCGGTAGGACGGAATGAAAGCGAGAAATTGAATAAAAATAATATGAATTAACTTATAAAACCCTGAGTGGGTTAAAACTAAAAATTTTAGAGACCAGTTAACGAACAAAAATTTATGACAGTAGGAAAGATGCGAGAATTAAAAAAAAACCATTATCGGTATCGAAGTTTTGTAGTTAGACCAGTTGTCGGACTTTTTAGTGGTCCTACTACCCGTTACGACTGCCATAGATGTTCGTATGACAACTTCGACCAACGGCTTAACGTGCTCTCCGGGGCACCTTTTGACTTCTTCAGTCTTCTCTCATGTTTTTCTTTGTCTGCTGAATCTTTTTCCCAACTCATTTGGGGTCGGCTTTCCAGTTTAACTGTGATGCGGCTGAACTTCGATATTTTCCGTGGAGCGACTGCCATCTGACCTCCACAACCAATGGTCATTATGACCAATGGCGATATCGAAGTTCCAAGTTAGACTGGTTGAACTTTGCGCTCCAACTACCCGTAACGACTGCCATAGATATTCGTATGGCTACTTAGACCGACGGCTTAACGTGCTCTCCGAGGCACTTTTTGACTTCTTCCCTCATGCTATTTTTGTCTATCTGTCTGTATGTATGTATTGTAACGTGTGCAGGTGTGCAGCGTCTGTACGAGCAGGCGGTGCTGCACACGTCACTGGGCGACGTGCACGTGCGACTGTTCGGCAAGGACGTCCCCCGCACCGCCGAGAACTTCTGCGTGCACGCGCGCAACGGGTACTACAACGGGCACGTGTTCCACCGCGTCATCAAGGGCTTCATGGTGCAGACCGGGGACCCCAGCGGTGAGCCGCCCAACTACTACTAGCCTACTTCCTGCCTATATTATAAACGCGAAACTTTGTAAACCGCGGTAGCCTAGTGGTCTGGGTAATGGACTGCTGATACGAGGTCTCGGGTTCGATCCCAGGTTCACCATGGCACACACCAATGTATTTTCGATGGTTTTCGAAGTTATGTGTGTATTTATCGCAGGTTTATAAGTGCCCGGTTGATGGCAATATGCTCGCCACCTATTACATTGGGACCTAAACATAAACTGGCGAAATGTGGGAGCCAGCACCTCTGCCTACCCCTTCGGGGATATAGGCGTGAGTGTTATGTTATGAAACTTTGTAAGAATATTATGCCTAGATGTCTGGATTTATGTTTCTTACTCTTTCACGCAAAAACAGCTGAATGGATCTAGCTGAAGTTTGGTACAGAGATAGATTATAGTCTGGAATAACATATAGACTACTTTTTATCTCGGGAATAGGTTCCTGTGGGTCACGGGTAGCGGGAACAAAATTTCACGCCAGCGGAGTCGCGGGCAATACCTAGTAATAAATATAAATATTTTACGATATTATACACAGCACTCTCTAGACCCAAAGTAAACTTATGGAAACTTGCGAACTCTGACTTAGCAGTCAAACGTTACAGGGGTCACACATACAGGGGCTACTGGTAATACGAGTTATGATTTTTTTTATACTACAGAGATGACAGACTAGCACACGGCTTACCTTATTTTTATCGTGCGGAAATCCCCATGGATACCACCATCGTCGGCCATCGGGGGTGGTTATGTTTGGATCGAACCGACTGAAACCGCATACCGTCTCGGGTCTTAACTACCGGGGTGTACGGTTACCTGATAGGCATATTCCTCGCACCCCAGCTAACTCTGGGCCATCTACAGTTTTAAGATGGCCCCTCTTGGCGTGGCGAGCACGGTCCACCTAATGGGAAGCAGTTGCCGTGGCCTATGGACGTGTGCAACTATACCCAAGTTTTGTTCCGTACAGCCAGTTTAGAAGTATACATAGAAATTATCATGAATATATCTATTTGCGTTGGTCTAGGTGTTTCTATGTATAATAAGTATGTATTTACAAAAAAAGTATATAAGTATGTTTATCAGCATTCTAGAATCCATAACGCAAGCTAGTTAAACTAAGCTTACTTTGGGTCTAGATAGCAATGTGTAGAATGTCGTAGAATATTTATTATTATTTATTATTGTAAGAACTAGTATTGATGGTTGTACCTCTGCCAGGCACGGGTACGGGCGGCGAGAGCATCTGGGGCGGCGAGTTCGCGGACGAGTTCCGACCGCACCTCAAGCACGACCGGCCCTACACCGTCAGCATGGCCAACGCGGGCCCCAACTCCAACGGCAGCCAGTTCTTCATCACGCTCGCACCCACGGTATGACGTCACTCCTTCTCTTACATACAGTCAGCACCAAAAGTCGATGAACAGAATCAACTTAACAAAATACCTGTTCACAATAAAATGCCGTAAGTTATAGTCGCAACTAAGAAACAAAATAGCCTGTAAACCAGAAATTTACAAAAGTCGTTAAACACGAGTATTTAACAAGTATATGTGCACTAGTATTCCTAAAGTCGCTGTACACCATCAATCCAAATGTCGCTGAACATGAAAATTTCAAAATTAGGTTAACAAAGTAATATATTTTTAATGTTGGCGTGTGCTTATATACTTTTGTCGCTTATGTTGTTCAGCTATTTTTGGGACAGTGCTTGCTTAACCTTAATAATGTATGTTAACACGTTAGTATCTATTTCAGTATTTATTTACAAAACAATTATATTTTATTGTCAGAATCATACTAGGTAATCTATAATATGGAAAATATGGAAACTCCTGGACACTCAACTAAGGCCATTAAAAAAGAAGATAACAAAGTCGGGGGTACTATTACGTTTGGTGTAGCAACACCACATAACTAATCTTCGCTATCTAAATACAGTTACAGCATTAAATAGCCAAAGGATCAAAGAATTTACTACGCTAAGTACTGGCACGTCCCACGCGGTGGAGAGGGAAGCGACTACCCGTTATGAGACGTATTCACATACAATACACAGACATTTTGACAAAGCCACAACCATTTTTTTGTACATGTCTAAGGCCACAGTGGCTAACAGTGAAGTGGTTATGTCAAGATCGACTGAAACCACATGGAGTTCCGTCCACATGAGTCTTTTTCGGCAGAGGCCCTTGATGAGGCCGTCAAGCTGAGAGCCATCATTTTGGCACTATCGGTGTTTGCAATGGTGACTCCCATTCTAGAGACTTTGCCTCAGCTTACCATCAGGCGAGGTGAAGTCATGTTGACGTGACCGACATAAAAAAAAAAAAATACCATAGGAAGAATTTTAATGCCAATTATTTTACTATATTTTTATACAACTTAGGTGGCAGATAAGCACGCGGCCCACCTAATGGGAAGCAGTCACCGTGGCCTATGGACGTGTGCAATACTAGAGGCGTCACACTCGCGCTGCCGATCCTGGAGGAGGGGGGATCGGGATAGAGGTTGGAGGGGGGGAGAAGGTTGAGAGAGTTCCTATGCTGACAGCACTTGAGCTTTGGCTACCCTACTCACCGCCGGGAGCACAACACGATGGTTATTATGGCCGCGGTGTTCTGTAGTTTTCAATCGGTGTATCATTTTAAAATTATTAATAATTATTTTGATTGGCAGCCTTGGTTGGACAACAAGCACACAGTGTTCGGGCGAGTCGTCCGCGGCATGGAAGTAGTGCAAAACATCGGTAGTGTTAAGACCAACCCTAAAACAGACAAACCGTATGAAGATGTTAGAATCATATCTGTTACTGTTAAATAGAATTATAATAGCTATTTATAATAATTAGTTGTAAACTAATCTCTATTATCATCATTGTTTTCATCTTAGCATAAATTAGAATGTGAAGTGATGAAAAAGAAAAGCATAGTAAGTAGTGTGATGAAACTTTGATAAATAGTATAAATTTATGAAAAAAAAAACTAGTTACGAAGTAAGCAATACGTTGGCCGAAAAGCCGGTGCGTTTTTTGCCATTAGGTAATATAAAAAAACTTGGAAGTCTTTTCTTAAAATATTCTTTTATTTTTAAAAATTAGATTTATTATAACACGTGCGCTATAAGTTGAGACTTGGGCTCTCCGCCCATCTCCCCCTGCACTGCCCCTCAGTGCCCGTGATACGTACTGTTCGCAAAAAAATAGGTAGACAGGTAGGTAACGTCTCGGGCGGAAGCTTTTTTACGATATTTTTTTGTGCGCTGTACAAACACGAGCCGGTGACATGAAGCGGTCAGGTCTCAACTTATAGCGCACATACCGCAAGCACTACTTGATCTACCCAATACGTGCCAAGCCGCGAGATACTTTTAAACGGAGTGCTTTGAAGGTTTCTAATTTTTTCTTAGATACCTTCAGATTTGTTTTTAAAAATTTCTCCTTGAAATTTTTTTTCTTGTCACAGGAACCTATTTCCTGCATACTAAATACACTTCAAAAACGTTTTTCTGCTGAAAAACAAATCTAAAAACATATTTGGCCGATATACAGAGTTAGAAAAAAAAACACAATGACAAAGTTAAATTGTCGAAAGAACTTGAAATTACACAGCATAAATCAAATGACATTTTTATTATAATCAAGTTTGAGAAGTGAGATCTCTATTATATGTGTTAGGTAAATTAAATTAATGACACTAACACATAAGAACAAATAGTAATGGCGTCTTCCCACATGGAACACATATCTTCAGAAACAATAACTATGTTAATTATAATGTATATTTAAGTACACAATGTTCTCAGGTTAAAAGCACACTAACGGACAGACGAGGTTAGAGTCTGCGTCTTTCTGTGTAGGTAAGTTAAGTGTAGATAAAGATTGATGGAAATTTTTATAATTTGATAGGCATGACTGCATGTATACTACGGCATACATCTCTGGCAAGTAAAATAATATTTTTAGATATACAAATCACGCCTTTTTCCTAATGGGGGTAGGCAGAGTTTACCGGGTTGCCCATTCACGTTCGCTTCATATATCTCAATCTTCTGTCATCCATCCTGTCTACTTGTCCGAACCATCTAAGCAAAAAGGCGTGTTTGTATGTATTTTTTGCTACTTGTTATCTTGTTATTTACACAACAACGAAAAAATACTAATAAACTTTTATATAATAATTTGAAGTATGTCCACTTTCTGACTAAGTTTACATTTTGTTTAAATTTGCAATTTTAATATTGTAATTTACAGAATCGAACAATGAAAGACGTACGTAAATATGAAATAAAATATATAAACTTTTGATGTTGTGAAATTGTGATGAATTCAATAGTAAGTACAATAAATGAGATATATTTTTTATACAGTCGTTTTCTTTAAAACCCTTGAAGAAAAAATGTTCTCTTCTGAAAAAAATTATTCTCTGTTTTAAAGGCAAAAAATCCTCCACTCTCCAGTCGGTTGAAAAGAAATAAAATTTGTAATAAGCTAGTTTTGGAAGTTTTAATTTTAAAGCGCCATCTATTGTTGAAAAGCTGAATATAATATTTATGAACGTGACATCTAGCGAGGAGTAGAATATTTTGTAGATAAGGGGATCGTCTCGTAGATGGCAGCACTAACATTCAAACTAAAAATCAAGCTAGATTTGTCTAGACGTAGACTTAGAATAAAATTCGTGTATAAATCATTTTTGAGATAGAAGAGTATAAAAAAAATTGTAGGTACCTTTGAAACCTACTAATTACGGAAGGTTACCTACTGAAAATGTTGCACGTAGGATAAATAGCAAGGCATCTTGTATGCCTAGCATCAGTCTATTTTTAAGTTGCAAAAAGGGAAACGACCACGGAATATTAAATCGAACGATTATGGTCGGTTTTTCGACATTCGCTCGCAGATTAGATAATATTGATTCGACAGCTGCAATTTGCTTATGTGAGTTATCATCTGTGATGTTGTTGACCCCGAAGAGCATTTCTTGTAAGTCTGTCTGTCTACATTGTATATTATAAGAGCCGGCTATTCAAGAGCTATAAAATAACTTAGTGTTATTACGGTACTGTTGTATTAAGTGTAGGCATTAATAAACGAAGATAATAGCAACGTACGTACTGTTGCTACATCAACATCATACAGGCCCGCTAACGATCAAGATAGACTGCAATTATACCTATTCATAGCTTAATGTGACATAATAAAAATTACGAGTAGGTATAAGTAGGTTTTTTTTATCAACTTAGGTGGCAGACAAGCACACGGCTCACCTGATGGTAAGCAGTCACCGTGGCATATGGAGATCTGCAACACTAGCGGCGTCACACTCGCGCTGTCGACATTGAAGGTGGACGGGGGCTAGCAAGGGGTTGGAGGGGAGGGGGAAGATGTCCAGTGAGCTCCTGACTACCCTACTTACCGGCGGAAACACAACACGATGCTTATTAAGGCCGCAGTCTTCTATAGGGCGGAGGTACTACCCCAGACTAGACTGGGGTTTGGGGTAGGTTATTGGGTTCACGGCAATGCCGTCACTTACTGAGAGGGAGAGCATAGGTATCGCTTTTCGAAAAGACTTGCTACATCCTCCCCAGAAGGCTCACTACACTACACAGTACAGTGCGTTACAATGAGTTAAAAATATAGTTTTCCCACGAGCAGCAGACACAAGTTACCTTCAACTTGCTTAAATAATAACGTTGTATTAGAAGCGCAACCTTCAGCCGTGGAGCCAGCGCACTTGACCCCAAAATAAGCCAATAAATGTTATAATCTGTAATGTAGGATGTTGTGTTAACGTTGCTGAGGTCAAATATGTCCGTACTACCTACCACAGATAAAATAATATCTACTATGTAGGTATACTATATCGCAATCGTACTATTTATTTCGTAGTTTGTGAGTATGGATGATTCGCTCCCGTTAAAACCAAGATAAGGCAAATCAGTAGGGTCAGTGTGGCGTCCGTAGTATGTCTTCTTTTCTCTCGACCAATGAAATCGTAGAAAAAGTAGAGGTGATATTATAGTCAAGTGAAATTTTTTTTTTCCTGCGATTTTGATGCCATGGTGATTGGTGAGGGGGCTGGAGGAGAAAGCGTAGGCGAACGGACCCTTGATCTCCAAAATGCAAGCTTTGGATGCAACCAGGATCGGTCAAAGAAGATTAGAGATCAAACGACAAAATATCGTCCATTGATATATTTTTAAATGAATATTAATGTAATATAAACAATTTAAAGCATGACATTTGTTTTTTTCTATAAAGAGTAGGAAGAGGCAGGCGGTGTGCAGGGGCGGCGTGGGCCAGCACATGTCAGAGATTCAGATTCATAAATTCGTTATATTGTACAAACACTTTTTTTGTTGTTTTTATCTTTTTGAATAATATATTATGTGAGTGGTGTAAGTACTGGTAACCGAAATTAGAGCTTTTTTATATTGGACACGTCAACCTGGCTTCACCTCGCCTAATGGTAAGCTAAAGGTTAGTCTCTAGAGTGAGGTTCATCATTACATATCGACCGGCTTCAAACGGGTTTTTTTCGATTTTTTTTTGTAAATATTGTCTGTTTCTTCGCGATGAATTGAAAAACTACCTACTAAACGGATTTTGATGCGACTATTTTTATTGAAATGGTTTTGGTCAATATCCACGCGGCTGGGGCCGCGTACATCAGCTAGTAGTTTTGCAAGATAATATTTTTACTCCGGAGTCTAAAGTCTGGCGCTTATTCTGGCAAAATGAGTCTTCGATAAACGTCACGTGATTGTCATTGATATTAGACTTGTATTAGACATAGAAAGTTGTTCAGGCGCCACAGCACATGGACCCGTAACTGGACTAGTTACCCTTTAGTTCACGCCAACTCTCAAGGTTCACGACAGGACTTACGATTAAATAGATATTCTAGAACATATTATACATAGCGCCATCTAGATATACCTAAACCAATCATAGCTTCTAATATGGGCTGTAGAATGCAGATAACATTTTTTGTAAATTCTACTTGATATTATAAACGTAGAAGTTTATGACTATAGGTGGAACATCATCATCACTAACCATCAGGTGAGATAGTAGTTAAACGCGGGCCTATCGACTAAAAATTCATTTATTTAATGGATGAATGAGTGTTTATTACTCTTTACGCAAAAACGGCAGAATAGATTCGGATAAAATTTGGCACGGAGATAGATTATGGTATGGTACACATCGGCTACTTTTTCTTCCGGGAATAGATTCCTGTGGGTCGCGATAACAAGATCAGAATTTCACGCGGGCGGACCCATGGGCAAAGCTAGTATATAAATATTTATGCAGAGTAGCATCCATACTAATGCAACTAGACATAAATATTATCAATGAGCAGGAATCAAACCTGCGATAAAGCACTAGCAGTGGAATTAACCGCTATGCTACACAGGACTTCGAAATCGTTGAGATTTAGGATCAATTAAGATCGGGGGGAAAATGCTTCAGTAGGTTTTCAGTGGTAATTGAATATCAACCTTATTCTATATATTCAAGGTTTAAAATAGTATTCATCAACGTCTTACTGACTTATTGGATAAAATTATTATGTTACATATTATTTTGAGCTTTATTTAGATGAAATAGGGTTGATATTTCTTCCGCGTAATCTGAATTAACACTTACTTTGATGATACTTCTAATAAAATATCTTAATTGTGTGTTTTTGTTGAACCTTTATCACAATTGGGAATAAATGGAGCAATATATTTCACATCATCATCATCGTCCTCCAAGCCCTTTCCTAACGAAGTTGCCGTTGGCTTTTCGGGCACCTGTCACTTAATAATTACCTACGTGACGTGAAAAGTTCCTGGAACATTGTTGTGGTACATTTTGTAGACTACATGCTCACTAGTGTTTATAGAAATGTATTCGTGTGGTATGTGCTGTAGCATTTTGCGTAGCGTAATACGTAGCACGTAGCGTAAAATGTTGCGTAGAATATTGGGGGTAGTACGATGTGTAGTTTTATTGCGTAGCATGTTGCGTAGTACGAAGCGTAGCACGATGCGTAGCATGCTGCGTAGGATGTTACCGTAGAATGTCACATAAGATATTGCTGTACCTTCAATAAAAACTATACACAAGATCAAATAATAGACCAGTGCCGATAGTATTTCAGACAAAAAAAAATTATAGTAGGATGAAACCTGTTGTAAAAGGAAGAGAATATAATAAAAATGATAGGAAAAATAAATTACGGGCGATCTGAGGTCGGGAAGTGAGGAGGGGAGTGAGTTTTAAGGGTAAAAACGGTTTATCTCGATTTCCGGCAAAACTACAAGTCCTATGGAAAAAAGTTAAATGACAAAGTTGTAGGTAATAAAGAGACCTACAACTTTTCATTTACACTTTTTTCACATAACCTCAAAAAGTATGTGAAAAATTCAAATAATCAAGTTTTTGGTTTTTTATTTTTATCTTAAGCAAAACAAATTTGTTTTCCACGAAATTTGGTAAAAACTTAGCTTTGTATGTCCCAAAGACACTGTAATTTTTTTGATTTGAAATACTCTTTTTTTCAGCTTATTTTGACTAAATATCGAAAAACCACCCCAATTTTCAATCGAAAAATCTCACGTCAAAATATCAGCTTTTTAAAAAAAGTCGAAAAGCGTTTTGTTCGTTGAAATCTCTTCTTTCTGATAATGTAAAAATATATATACATTACTATGGAAAATTTTCTCAGAAAATGCAAAGAAGAAAAACTCGAATTCGAAACTAATATTTTTGTATTTAGTCATTTCCTCGCTGAGGTGGGATGAGAAGTTACATGTTGCACTATAACTTCATGGTTGCACTCGAGTGCAAAGATTTTTCACCTTGTGCACTTTTGATTCCCTCGCTAAGCTCAGGGTTCTATTTTGTGAATCGCTCGCTGCGCTCGTGATTCAAATTAAGAACCCTTCGCTTGCTCGGTCATCAAAACTGAGCACGCGAAGGGTTCTAAAAATTGAACCAGATCTTTAGCGAGGGAATCAAAAGTGCGCAAGGTGAAAAATCTTTGCACTGGAGTGTAACTAAGAAGCTATAGTGCAACACGTAACTTTTCATCCCACCTCAGCGAGGAAAATACAATAATCACAAAATAGAACCCTGAGCTTTAGCGAGGGTATCAAAAGTGCACAAGGTGAAAAATCTTTGCACTCGAGTGCAACCATGAAGTTATAGTGCAACTTGTAACTTCTCATCCCACCTCAGCGAGGAAATGACTAAATACAGAAATATTAATTTCGAATTCGAGTTTTTATTCTTTACATTTTCTGAGAACATTTACCATAGCAATGTATATATATTTTTACATCATCAGAAAGAAGAGATTTTAAAGAACAAAAAACTCTTTGACTTTTTTTAAAAAGCTGATATTTTGACGTGAGAATTTTCGATTGAAAATTAGGGTGGTTTTTCGATATTTAGTCAAAATAAGCTGAAAAAAAGAGAATTTCAAATCAAAAAAATTACAGTGCCTGTGGGACATAAAAAGCTAAGTTTTCACCAAATTTCGTGGAAAACAAATTTGTTTTGCTTAAGATAAAAATAAAAAACCAAAAACTTGATTATTTGAATTTTTCACATACATTTTGAGGTTATGTGAAAAAAGTGTAAATACAAAAGTTGTAGGTCTCTTTATTACCTACAACTTTGTCATTCAACTTTTTTCTATAGGACTTGTAGTTTTGCCGGAAATCGAGATAAACCGTTTTTACCCTTAAAACTCACCCCCCTCCCCACTTCCCGACCTCAGATCGCCCGTAATTTATTTTTCCTTTCATTTTTATTATATTCTCTTCCTTTTACAACGGGTTTCATCCTACTATAAATTTCTTTTACTTTTTACCATTTTCATAGCTATCGGCACTGGTCTATAAATGCTAAACCAAACTGAAATGAAAAACTGAGAATTTATAAATTTCTCCGTAGTCTGAAAACCGCAGAGCTAATAATAACAATATAAGTAGTTAGTAAAACCATTGACGCGGTTTTTTCAAACTAGATAACTAGTTACGTAGTCAGTCGAAACTCAATAAGTCCTTAACATAATGTAAATAAACTTTAAACGTTCTCTTTGGCGGGAAACCGTCGTCGATCTTTACTGAATTTTTTGTTTTGCAAGCATAGGAACACAGCGCAGTAACGAACCATATCTTACATAAAGTGTATTAAAAGATAAGGAGATCGATTAAATAATACAAGTACCTACTGAAGTGGGTATAATTTATAGTAAGTACTAGCGCAAGTCGCCTGAGAGTCGCGGCAGCGCGGCGGCTCTGGTACGGCGGCAGTCCAATAGGGTTTCCCACTTTCCCACAGTTGTACCACTGGGAATATGAAGGCGAGGACTTAGGGGACGTCAGACAGTGTCGTCTTTTTCGTTTTTATATGAATTCTCCGTATTAATAACAGTCTTCTTCCAATTAATACGAGTTATAAGTATAATTATAATACTTACTTACTTACATATTTGGTTATTTTTTGTTTTGATGTTCATAATAACTATTTAACTAAATATTTTGTCTGTATTCTATTCAAATGAGTTAATTAGTTAAGTAACTACTAATGTGTCTAGCCTTGAAACACGTGCAGTATCTATCTACTAGGTACTAACATCAACTGTATTTTACATAATAAAGAGTGTTAATAATGAATTTTAATGATGCTTAATTTCCATAAACAGTTCTCACAGCACTCCTAAACATGTAGGATGTTTCTATGGCAATCAATAGCAAGTATGTTTATGTTCTCCATGGCAGTAAAAAACCAAGGTCAGCTTTACAATAACATTAACCAAAGGCGAGTTCATAATAATGAAGGAATTTTAGGTGCATTTTATTTTCCTTCTGTTTAGTTGTGTTGGACTTATCTCACAGCACGAGTGAGCGGAGGATGTTTTCATCTCGTTCCCACTCGTACAACTATCGCGTTCCAAACCCCACCACCGTCGCTGTCGCCCGCATAATATTTCTTGCAGCGCGCGGTGCGGCTACCCCGCCTCTGTGCCTCGCCCAAAATTGTGTGTTCCCATTGTTGTATTATCAGTTACAAATTGAATATTGGTATTATTGGATATCTGCTACTTAATATAAATAAGGCATTAGATTAGGAATGATGCTCCAGACTTTAAAAGTTTGAAATTAAAGCATTTTCTTATTTTATTTTTTTATTCTGTACTTTGGCAGTTAAACCTGTGCCCATTGACCGACGGTTATCGGAACCGGTTTGCGTGGGTAATCGGCGCAGGTAGTAATAGGTACGCTTCACGTGCTGTATCTCTATACGAGTGATGGGCCAAACCACGTGCCCGATTCATGAATACTATGTTTTCAAAACTCATGGTTTCAATTCGATTGTAAAAAAATTTGAAAAATTGATAATATATATAAGAAAAAGAACGTAATTTTACTGAATCAGTCTACAATATATAAGAACCGACAGGTTCTAACACGCTCCGGTCATAGCTTGTTTGGCACATGTGTAGATATATTATGCACGCAAATCGGTTCGAATTATGTGTTGGCTATAACCAAGAAACTTATGTATCTAATCAATTGAAACAAAAAATGTGGCCATTTTTTATTTAGCACGTCATTAATTTGATGATAATTTGAACAAAAAAAATAAGATCAGTCATAATTTTCAGTCCTGCTAGTATTTTTGATGCCATAAGTTCAGTCAGTTAAATAGGTAGTTAATTTTTCGTAGACTTGGAGAGGAGATTATCAGCACACGCATAGGTACATCATATTCAGAAATAATATTGGTAAGGTAAGTATTCATTGTTGGAAAGAACTGAAAATGTATGCCTCTTGGCAGTAAAACCCGCTGTTGGCTACGAATTTCGTAACTCTTTTTATTCGACCTTGGCAAAATTCCCTTCCTTCGTAGGACCATAAGTTTAGTAGGCATGCTTTTTTTACTATGACCTACTTCATATTTCTTGACTTGTTTTCAATAAATCGTAGAAACTATCATCAACTTTATTCTTTTATATTTACCGAGACGGTCTTGTGGTCTTCTTTTTTCATGTTTTATGTTTAAAAAATAATAGCTCTCCCTCATTTAAGGAGAGGCATGATGTAAGTACATATTTGGGAACAATAAATAGGTAGGTATATAACCAAATAAAAATGTCCGAGTGAAGTTTTTTTTTCTTTTTTGGCACTATTAACAAGACGTTAAAAATACTGTTTAATTTTTTCAGTATAATTAATATCATATAGCTTTCTCTTTAAAACAACAGCATTAAGACAAATATGCAAGTAAAAACCACACCCTGTCAATAGTGTAGTTAAGAAAATAACACGTGGATGTTGATGCTGAATAACCGGACGATTGTTTGTTATCAATGTTATCACAACTGAATAGAATACAGAAAATAATATTGCTAAATGTCACGGCGCAAATGCTACAATGGACACAGTTCCACTGATTCTCGGTAATCGCACGAAGTCGTCGTAAACAGCCCTGCCGCGGCCTCGCACTACGCTACGTTACCAATCACCAATCACACGCCAGCGTTACATCGTATCGCGTGATAACCGACCAATGAACGTCCGAGTTCATCACGCGATTTCTAAAAATAGCTTATCTGAGTCACTCAATAAAAGCAGTGGTTGTTTCTTAATAATGTTTAGAAACAAGTGGAACGTTGAGTGCGACGGACGTGCCGCGCCGCATGTGAAAGTTTTGAAGTTTGCGCAGTGAGTTCAGTGATACCGAGGCGTTCGGTGCAAACACATGGTTCGACGCTTCCAGCACGGCATGGAGCCCACTTTCTATGATGAGCAGTACCCCAGCAACGTTTCGCTGGAGAGCTTGAAACGACCCCTCACTTTGGACGTGGGGCGGGGCGGCAAGCGAGCGAGGTTCGCTGCGCCTGTCCTCTCCTCTCCAGACCTACAGATGTTGAAGCTCGGCTCGCCGGAGCTTGAGAAGCTGATCATCCAGAACGGCATGATCACCACGGCGACACCCACTCCCGGCAATAACGTGCTATTCCCGCCCGCAGTTCAGCCGACGGAAGAGCAAGAAATGTATGCGCGTCCGTTCGTTGAGGCGCTGGACAAGCTACACCACTCCGAGCCAACGCCACCGCTCATCAACAGGCGTGTTTACGCGGACCTGGACAGGCCGCTAGAACGCTACCCAACTCCAGTGGTCAAGGACGAGCCGCAAACAGTCCCAAGTGCAGCGAGTACGCCACCGTTATCTCCTATTGACATGGACTCGCAGGAGAGAATCAAATTAGAACGCAAAAGACAGAGAAATCGGGTAGCAGCTTCTAAGTGCAGACGCCGCAAGCTTGAGCGGATCTCCAAGTTAGAAGACAAAGTGAAGATTCTGAAGGGTGAGAATGTGGAGTTGGCGTCCATGGTGGTGAAACTGAAGGAGCACGTGCACCGGCTAAAAGAGCAGGTGCTGGAGCATGCCAACGGCGGCTGTCACATCGACTCGCACTTCTGATCGTGCCTCCGCCGCCGCTGCACCACATTCCATGCTAGTCGCGCCCGGTAGGACGCAGCATACAAAGCGATTTGTGATCTTAATTTTACTGTGTAATATATAGTTAATGAACACTAGTGGGTAAGGTGTTGAAGTCGCTACGTTAAGGATTCTGTGGGAGTATCGTTAAGTTTGAGAGATTAGGTCACCAGTGATGAGTGCAGGCAGAACCTCCGCTCGGGGAGACGATTCCAGGACTTGGTCGTTTGTGATAAGGTTTACGTTCGCTTAGCGACGGATGTACTTAGAGCGAGTCACAACTTCTAAAGCTTTAGCTTTCATTGTAAGTTGCAGAAGTAATGTTTTCCTTAATCAGTATTGCGTTGTCTCATTTAGAATAGAAACTAGAAAGGATAATCGTGCGACGTCATTCGTTAGCGACTGAACGAGGTTGAAGCGACGTTGCCAGTTTTACTACGGCAAATTTCCCGTTTCAGCGATGTTGCCGCACTTGCCTCGCTGAATCGGGGATTTCCATTGTTCATTGTCCCGGCCATTGTGTATTTTTCTGTCCAGTAGAATCTTATTATAATAATTAGTTAACGTTTCGTTATTTATTGCGAATTAGACGGAGACGCGAATCGCTGCCGTGTTATGACAGGTACGAAACACAGCCGGTGCGAAAGAGACAGTTGTACGTAGAAGTGGCAACGGCGCATTGGGGCTCGGGCCGAGTCACGAGCGGATGTTCTGCTAATTAAAATTCCGCCTGCGCCGCCCTCGCGGAATGGCGGCCATGTGTTCGACACTCGGACGTTCCGAATCACGTTTTGTTGCACAAGGTTAACTCTTTCAAAGCGACAAAACGTTTCGATGCCGCCGCGAGCTGGAACGTCTTTGTTCGCTTCGCTTGATTGTTCCGAGACAAATTAAGTGCTTGTATGGAAGACTGATCGTATGGGTGAAGCGAGATGCTAGTAACGAGTGCCTTGTAAGTGTGAAAGAGAGCGTGAGAGCGTTGCATCGCGCAAATTTTATTTTCCCGTTTTGATAAATGATTCTCGGGAGTGACCCGGTGCTTTAGAGGACGAGACTTGTATTGTGAAGCCGTCCTTTTTGAAATATTAATTGTGGACGTATGATAGCGTTTTAATGACTGAGCGATCGTCGCTGACACGTAGTAGATGCGGATGAATGTGTGATGGAAGTATTTATTAGTGAGAATGTCTATCTTATAGAATGAAGTAGCAATCTCGAGTGCCTACGCTTTGTAAACTAAAGCCTATACCTGTGTTTTAATTGTTTTTGTTACCATTAATGTGCTACAGTAATTTGTTCTGTACCATTGTCTTCTGTAGATTATTGTAAGTAATTGTAATACCAATTAACAAGTTGAATTGTTATATAGACTATATGAGGTGGCGAGCGCGTTTCTAGTGCCTTCCAAGTTGTTATTGCTGCGCACTTTCAATCGCGCTCGACGCCCGTTTGTATTATTTTTATACAAAAGAAATTGTCAGAATGTTAACAGTAATTTGTAAGTTTATAAAAGATATGGAAACAGTTATACTAAAATAATATATTTCTATGAATTTAACAAAGAATATTGTTTTATACTGAATATCATATTGTATGATAAAATTGAAAGAAAAAATAAATTATGAAGATTATTATACCATTTACTTTATGCTTTCATTTTTCTACCCTAATTTAGCCTACATTTTGAATGACATACTATTTGAGAATAATATCAATATGCTAATGTAATTATACCACAATAAATGAGCTGAAAAAAAAATAAAAACACTGACCAGAAAAACCCAAAATCTTAGACAAATGACGAATCGGGCATAAACATAAACAATATATATGCCTTATAATGTCAGAAAGTCACATCACTAGGTAATAATTACATAAGTAAATAACATCAGACAGAATCCATAAAATTGAGTAATCAATATGAGGCAAATCATATTCATAACATTGCCAGTATTGACAAGACGTTAGACAAACAATTGTTACATAATCAGTTAATGTTTTGTTACTTATCGACAATTGAACCGGTAAAGATACAGATTTATCTAATCGGCATGTTGTCAGCATATTCCTTGCTGACTTGAAGAATATTATGTAACTGAACTAACAGATGTGATTATGGAGTGCCACAAGGCTCAATACTTGGGCCAATATGTAAAAATGCAATTGACGTATTCAATTGTTGTCTGATTACGTTAAAATTCCCAATCACAAAGGTCAACAGGTGTCAATGAGCAGTAACAACATCTGATTCGTTTGTTATAATTGAGTGGAACTTGTGTTTAACTTGAACAAGGGCCCTCGAAATTTAATTGAAGACAAATGTCGATTTTATATGTGCGGAAACCTTGTCTTGACAAAGATGAGGTAGGTAGGTATTTTGTACTTCGGCATCTATTCTAACGTATATTACAAATTTTGACCAAATATTCTTTCACCTAAACACACTTTATACGTATTAACAATATATTTCTTAAACGCAAACAAGTGATAAATTACACAGAAGTGCAGTTTAATAGCAACATTTATAAATTTTGATAACCATATGGTTTCTAAAGCCGTAAACAAATGAAAAGAATATACTAAACCAAACGAATAGAGACTTTGTGTGTCAGGTATTGCGGTTGATATTCGATTTATAAGTGCGTTATGTGGCGACAGAAGGTCACACGAATCGATGCCAGCTATACCACGTCGGCCGGATGTCCGATATATGTGGCAAAACCAGATGACATGGAATAAAAATTTACATCTATTTGTAAAAAGTAAAATCTATACTTATAATAAAACTGTAGAGAGGTCAATTCTGTACATTGAATATATTTACAAAATAACTATTGGGGGATGATTGGTGATCGATACTAATGCAAAAAATGCAATCAGTAAATTTTTTGTCTTTCTGTCTGTCTGTCTGTCTGTCTGTCTGTCTGTCTGTATGTGCACGCATGGATCAAAAACTACTGGAGGGATTTTGATGAAACTTGGTAGGATTATAGCTCATACTTCTGGGCAACATATAGGCTACTTTTTATACAAGCTGATACCCGCGGCTCCGCCTGCGCGTCGTTTTTAAGTAGGTTATCGTTTTTTGGTCATATCTCCGGTTCTACTCAACCAAATGCAACCAAACATATCTCAAATGTTAAGTCTAAGCAAGACCTTTCTAATAAAACAAACCGCATCAAAATCCGTCCAGTACTTTTACGTCCATCGCGATTAGCGATGGACGTAAAAAGTACTGAACGGATTTTGATGCGGTTTGTTTTATTAGAAAGGTTTTGGTTAGACGAGTGGAGACCAGTGGAGTGGCGAGTGGAGAGGAAAGTGGTATGGAGTGGAGTGGTAAGTCGAGTGACGAGTCGTTTTATTAAATAGACTTGGTGGCGATACCGATTTCCACGCGGGCGGAGCCGCGGGCGGAAGCTAGTTAATAATATAAATATACAAACTTATGTCAATTACTGCATCAACACTTCGCTGCGCGTCTGTAGGCGGTGTTGATGTATTCTCATAAATCACATCACACTTCGCATTTCATTTACTGCTACATAAAGAGTTTTTAAATTGTATGTATTTATACAAAGAAAATGCAATGATATTAGACCTAAACTAATACTACTGATAATATCATGCTTTATATAGGCTGTTGAATAATCCCGCTCTTATGGTTTTCCATATCGTCTACAATAAAATAGTGCCTACTGAGATACTTTTTTGGGTTTCTCTAACACATAAGGTAAAAATAAACCCTTATTGTATGTCCATGTGCCTTTATTTTTTATTTTCTGTCTGTACTGTATCTCTATCTGTCAATTTTATTTTATTCAGCATTGAGTTTTCTAATTTTATAAACAAAACAAAAAGTATCTTGCGCCGCAGTGTCCGTAATCCCTTCGCTCGACTGAACTCCGCATATAACATCGTATTTCCCTATCTATAACATTATTGCGTGTTTGACCAATATAATAATATTTCTCAGAAGGGAAAGACCCCTTACAACCACACATTTGTGTATGTCTGTGTAAGTATACATTTACATTTTATTTAACTTTGCTTAGCAGTGTAATACTGCACTGCTTTGTCGAGCAAATGCCACAGGAAAGTAAATTAGTAACACTATTTCGCATTTCTGTGGTGATACTGACTGAATCTTTGGGGAAGTTAGGGAAATTTCCTTCTAGGAGACTAATTCCACAAATATCGCCGCTATTGAGCTCTGTATATTAGGAATAACAGCAGTGACCCACGAAAGACCTGAGAGTTAACACACAATATGGGACTTTCCGAGTTTCAGTACTCGGGCATTCCCAAGGAGAGTTCAGTGTTTTTGAACCTAGTAATCAGAAACAAATTGGAAGAGTTATTATTTTTGTCAGCGAGTACACTGATAAACGGACGGGACGGGATAAAAATATCACGTGTGGACTACACGTGATGTTTTTACCTATTTCCTTCTAGCAAGATAATGGGATGGTATTCAGCTAGATGGACGACTTGAAACAGGTAACTGGGATAGGCTGGATGCGCAAGGTGGAGAATCGTATGCTATGGACGCACATTGGTTTGGCAATTGTTTTTTTTTTATTCGTGTTGGGAGAAGCATAACTGCCACTTATCACCTAACATGTAAGTATCAACCAATCCGTTGGGTGAGCTCACTAAATCCATTCAACCAACAAGTTTTTTCCGTTAATGATGAAATGCGTGCCTAATTCTTTTTCTGGAAGGGAGCCAAATTTTAAAATGATGTTTCTAAACTTTCTGATAAGAAACCAGCTGCGTCTATAATAATGATAATTAAATAAGCATTACGCTTGTCACGTTATAAATTAAATAATTAGTTAGACGGTTGAAAGTCACACGGGTGTAAGCAACAATCGAGAGTGAAGCGAAAATTACTTTTTCTGTCATGTCATCCATCATATTTTGTTAGTCCAGTGTGGTGGTAACTGCTACCTTAATATGTTTTCAAAGGCGCTCATGACTATGGTGTTAATGTGAATGCAGTATCAGTATGTAGTAGTAGTAACTTCTACTCTTATCACTTTGAAGAAATTCATAGATTTTCGTTGCTTTGGCTGATATGAAACCGAAATCTGTTCAAGAACTTACCTATAGTTTATTTACGGAAGACTATCAAGCTTTCTAAAGTCATTCTTTGAACCTTTTCCCAACTCAGTTGGGGTCGGCTTTCCAGTCTAACTGTGATGCGGCTGAACTTCAATATTTTCCGTGGAGCGACTGCCATCTGACCTCCACAACCAATGGCGATATCGAAGTTCTAAGTTAGACTGGTTGGACTTTTGAGGGCTCCAACTACCCGTAACGACTGCCATAGATGTTTTTGTATGGCAACCGGGACCGACAGCTTAACGTGCTCTCCGAGGCACTAATAAACCTGCGATAAATACACACATAACTTCGAAAAGCATCGAAAAGTCATTGGTGTGTGCCATGGTGAACCTGGGATCGAACCCGAGACCTCGTCTCAGCAGTCCATTACCCAAACCACTAGGCTACCGCGGTTTATAAATGAGCTGACACTTTAGCTTTCTAAAGTGTACACTTTAGCTTTCTAAAGTGTCAGCTGTAAATTTAAATGATGTTTGGTGTTGGTACTAGAGGATTTTTGCTTTGAAAATTCGATGTCGCTTGCCCCTTTTTGCTTTTTGACCGCCGGATACATTATTACTATGTAGGTAACATGTAAGTAAATTGTCAATATATTACGATGTTATTTTAGGTTCTCTACTTTCAACCTAATAAAATAAATCAATGGATATGGCGCATATGGGTTTTTTATTGCATGAAATAAAATTATTTTATCATGTAGGTCAAAATGTGACAGTTATAATTTATTATTCTCTTTATTCTTACTAAAACTTGTAAATTATATTTTTGAATACACTTAATAAAAAAGAAAATGTATTTAAGCTACAGCGGTTAGGGTTAGGGCTAGAGCTATCGTTAGAGCCCTGATTTAAACCTTCGCTTGATTTATTAACTATTATTTATTATTACTATTATTTTATGCTAGAATTTTATTTTACATTCGGTGCTTGTTTTCTCACAATTCTACGTGTTTTAAATAGGACACGGTGTTATGAGAATTAAACCAGGAAATAATAATACACGTCGCTCTTTCCAATCGCCATATTTTTATAAACGCTTTTTATCAATTATTATTTTTGCGTTGAGCTCTTGTTATATCCGAAGTTTTCGCCCCGAGGCCCGGGGTTTCCTTTCCAACTTTTATTCCTCCACTTTCTACGATCTTTTTCCTTCTCTAGTTGAGAGTGAAATGGTCAGAATTCAAACCTGGGAGCTCTCGAATTCTAACCACTGAGCAACCGTCATCCTAAGATCTCCGTGTTTTGACGTCACTAAATCCATTCAACCTGTAAGTTTATGCTCCGCTCATAATGAAATGCCAGCTTCCATTTTTTTTCATGGAGAGTAGCCAAATTTCAGAATGTAGAATCATCATTCGGATACGCGTATAGTAAAGAGAATTTTATATACTAGCATGATACAGGAAAATGTCGTAAAAAGTCTTAAATTCCGATTCCGATTTTAGTTTTTTTATTTTTCTGGGAAAAATAATTCCTATGGCAGTTAAATTTCCACGTTTCGTTTCCTCTTTTGATGGAATACTGATCATATATAATTTATTGGAAATAGTATAGGAATACCGGGTTTTCCTGGGCAATTCCTTCTTAGTATACCCGGGGTCTCTAGTAAAAGACTCACGTGGACGGAACACCGTGTGATTTCAGTCACATCGATATCTATAATAACTCATAACTCATTTATTAAGAATTTTTTCACACGTCAACTTTTACATATTATTCAACAATTTCGTTAATATAATATATGTATGTTGATAGACTGTGAACACAAAATCAAGAAGCTTGTTATTATTAATTAATCAAGAAGTATTGTGAGAGATCGTACTGTGTTGCCCCATCTTTTCCTGTTTCTTAAATCTGTTTCGTGAATCATGTTTCATCAATTCTCTCTACGTGTCCGACCCATCTCATAATCCATTTCCCAGTTGCGTACTATAATCTTTGGTGTCTCTAATAACGCTTTTACAGGTTAAAAGTTCATCAGATCTTATGTAGAGTCACCTCTACAAATTTCATAGCGTAAGTCCTGGTCGCATCCAAAGCTTGCACTTTGAAGTCCGGGCACCCGCTCTCCAACTATTCTCTTGAGCTGGCTTTTACGGGACCGACTGCCGTCTAACCTCCCAAACCTAAAAGGAAAGCCTGCGCCAGACCCTCACCCGTTGTTTAACAGGTGCACCGAATTGAAGGTGAGGTTCGTTTGGGCCTCAAGGATTAACATCCTAGAGAGTAGAGTCCTGTAGATCTGTTGAACTCTCGAACTACCTAAGCATCTTTTTCTCTACCTTGGTCAGAACATCTTTTATCACGTTCTTGATTCGCGTCGCGTTATGCAGTGTGAATAAGGAACGTTGCATTTCAAATGCATTTCGAAGAATTATTACAACGCGATTGGCGATATAATATTATATTGTTTATACAAATTCAGCAAAGTATTGATGTTTGTTCACGTATGTTATTTTGGGCGAACAAATGAATAGGCTAGAGCGCACTGCGATCAGTCAACACGCTTGTCGTATGAAAAACATCGGATTATAAATAATATAAGTGTTTTAACAACACGGTGAATACAGGCGAGGTGTTAGTAAACATTGCGCTGTTATCGAGTACAATGCGTAGGTTCCGCCGGCTGACGTCCACTTGAACAGCATACTGACCCACTTGTAAATGACCGTGATTTGACGCCCTCGGAAGTGCGGGAACGGCAGTTGACGTTACCACTATTTCGTTGGGTTTCCACGAAGATTCAGTATGAGTTGAAGGGAAGCGAAATGATGATAAGAGTCTACATAGGGACTGTTGCATTAACTTTTAACCGGTAAAAGTGTTGTGACCTCTTGTGGCAGGCGTCCAACTTAAGACATTATAATATATTAGGCAGGATAATTCTTTCCCACAAGACGTTCCGCTTGCCTCTGTGGTTGAATTTCAATGCTTCTACCACAGCGAGTGTTCTGATAAGAATAACTGAGACTGGGATAAATTGTTAGAGCCAACTTATTCCACTGTCTCCGTTCCTATCCAGAAACGTCTAAGTACGTCCTGTGCAGTATCACCCATCAAAAAAAAGTCCGATTTATTTCTACCTTTCTGTGTCCCACGATAAAGAACTGGAATGCTCCACCCGCACACGTGTTACTTCTTCTTACAATTTCTGGTTCTTTAAGTAGGGCATGAAAAAGCATTTATCAAGGTCCATTTTTGGATAACCTGGGAATATTCAAGTCTCGAGTAAATAGGTTCCTATCAGGCAAGCGTAATTCATTGTAGACCACATCGTCGTCGCTTACCAACAGGTGAGACAGAAGTCAAACGTGAGCCAATCATCAATAAAAAACCATTTTGGGATCGCCATTATCTGCAACGGTGGCCCGTATCTTCTGAACTACACCCTGACTTCTTACCATCCAGCGGTATCCAGTCAATTGACGACCTGTGTATACAAAAAAATCCCCGAAATAACGAATACGAACTCGCCGTTTACACAAAACAAAGTCCAATTTATTTCTGTGCCTAGTATCCAAGCATTATAATAGCTCGGTGATATTCGTATTCGCTTTGTCTATAAACAAAATAATGAAAGCTTTTTGTATTGGAAAAGTTCCAAAGAAAACGCTTTGTGCGGTCGCTTGACCCCGACGATTCTGGCTAACGTAAACGAAAAATAGTAAGAACATAGAGTAAGAAATATTTTTTTAAATGTTGATTATTTACCGACTTTCAAAATGAAGAAGGTTCTCAATTCGGTTATATATATTTTATTGTGAACAAACTTGTCAAATTCTTTTTTATTTGACGGGGTATACCTACCTTGTAGATTAGTTCTAAGATGAATTGAGAGAATTTCTCAAAAATAAAACCGAACAAATACATTACAAGATAAGATATTATGTATATTCTCACAGCGACTTTACTATTTTCAATAAAGAGTCAAGCATTTGTTTTCATCATGTAACATGAAAGTGAAACTAATAAAGAAGTCCATGGGTTGCCACCTGAAATTCCCAAATTATGTATAGTATCGATCCCCTTATTCTATTTAAAAAAAAATCAACTTCTACATCGACACAGCCAGATTCATAACCGTTAGAAAAGTATCTGGCAAAAAATCTGACGACCACCCACCCCCACTGGCAGCGGTTGGCAACAAACGATTTTTTTTTAACGGGGCACCATTGGTGGCCATTCGGAATAAGTCCTCTTATAGAACGATAGTAACTTTATTTACTGTTATACAAATTTTATCTGAAAGCTTTATGCTAATACAAGGATAACAAGGAAATTTCTAATGTTCTTGGCTATATAATTATAGTATCGTACCGACCGTAAAGGAAAAATGTCATCTAGATACCTAAATAAATGGCTGTTGTAAGGGGTTTGATGATAAAATATTGGGGGCACAGTCGAAATTCTTAGTAAAGCCTTACCTACCGTACGAGTACTTCCAAGAACTCTTTTAGTTCAAGGATTTTTGGCGGCAATGTTCGTTATATTGTTCAGTTCACGAAAGCTTGGCTTATTATCTAAATGGCGAGTTTCACAGATAATTTATCGTTTGGGACTGTTCGTGGAAGTCCGTTTTATGATGGGTTTAGCTGCCAACTTATCAGTCTCCATGCATATCGTTAATGTTGTCTTTGAGTTTTAGTTTAAGCACACGTTAGCTGGCCGTACCTGACTTTGGTGGTATCCAATTTTTTTTGTGCGGCAATCCTCACGGAACCACCCCCGTCGCCAACGGTGGCGTCGTCACCGATGCTGTCTGAGGTCTTCGCACCCCGAGTAGGCTTAATCACTCGTGTACATTGTATATGAAGACTGAGCGAGTATTTCTTTTTAGCTACTATCGATGACGTAACACAAATCATTCAGTAAAATAAAATTTACTCAGTAGGAGCGCAGCAAGTCCATGAATGGTTCCACCGTTTTTTATTAAAAAGAATATTCATAGCAATTACTTGTATTTCTCCTAACCCCTTCGGCTAAAGTGCTTATGTTAAGAGTGGATTTACGTTCGTAGTATCTAGCCAGGATTCGAACACGGGACCTGTTGATCGTAAAGCCGATTCTTCAGCCACTAAGCTATGAGTGACACGTTTGAATGGATGGCTTGCAGTATCTAGCGTACCTAATCTAATTCTGTGAGTGTACATACCTTTGTCTACTTTTGTCTCCTCAGGTGGTCCAACATTTTTTGCATTTAGCGAGTATTGGGCTGATAGTGTTACCAAGTCACGAACTGCTTACAAAGAGCGGCGACATTATAGCTATGTACTTACGAAAAGATTATTATTTATATTTGATATAATGATATGCATTGGGAGACGGTTTCGTCACTCATACATACATACATACATACATACATCGTCGTTACTCATACATACATACGTACATACAAATCACGCCTTTTTCCCATTGGGTAGGCAGACACAACATCTTTCTACTTGCTACGAATTGGCATACGCCTCTCACTTCTTCAACTTTCAGACGTGTCCGATATAAAAGCTCTGTTCAGCTGTTAGAGTGTGATTGAGTAATATGAAATAAAAATATGTAGGTATGAAATAAGATTAAAAAATCAGACGATAAAAAGAAGAAAACATTTCTGAATTAATTTGAGACGAATCGCTAACTGATCCGAGTTCAACATTATTTTAAATTCCACGAAATTCAGACATCAATTTTCCTTATAATATATGTTTGATTGGTTTTCACTATATGTTAATGATGAAGAGGAACTAAATCCTGTTTAGGTAATTCGACTGTGGTGTATATGATGATGACGTCATCAATTGCATCATGGATGATCACATTTTACATTGAAACTAACAGCAAAAGATCCCGCCCTAAATTGACCTTCACCTATCAAGTTTCTTTATGAAATTTGAATGTTATTAATACCATATTGTAGGTAGGTTAAATTTGGTCTATGGTGTAGTTGGCACCAAAAGTAGATGATGATTGCACAGAAAATGATTAATTACATATTTTAATCAAAATTTTAAAACATCCTATCCTATCCTACTAATGTTATAAAAAATGTGAGTGTGTGAAAATGTTTGGACGTTTGTTACTTAATCACGCTGTAACGGCTGAATAGATCTGGGTGAAATTTGGTACAGGGATAGATTATACTTAGTCCGTAGTAACATGTGTCCGTAGTCCGTAGTAACTTTAGTTTATATTTCTTAGTTTAGTTGCAACTATAATACAAAAATAATTGTATTGACGTTTTGATATTATTTCGTTCCTTGGCCGATTATGTGTGACAATTTCTCAGAACCTTTTTAATTTAAGCACGGGTCACCTTCAACTCCAAGCGTTGGGCAGTTGCACAGGTGCGCCCCTACCGGCCAGCTGGACTAATGTTCGATACGTTCGGAAATTAGTTGGCGTGAGGCCAACCAACACACGTGCCGACCTGCGTACGGTGACTATGCTTACGTATTTATGGGGAACAATCCTTGTATGCGAAGAAGTTTCTGTAATATGAGCATGACATACTGAACGGTGTTAACGGACCTATATTATGATATTCGGGGTAAAGACTACCTCACTTGCAAGCCGATTGATGAGGCCCTACGCAGGCTTTCTTCTCGGGATTGAGGTCAGACGATAGTCGGTCAGTCGTAGCCACTTACCATTGAAGTGGCGTATAAATATTTATTTACATCCTTCATTATTAAAACAATAGTGCAAGTACTAATACATTGGTACGGAGAACTTGATATTTGCTAATTTAGACCTACACTTCAGTGTTACATTACAACAAACAAATAATTATAACCAACACGCGTATAAATTCTTCAAATACCCTACATCACATTTTGAAATTTGACTATAACTACTTTTATTGAAGTATTTTTTGTTACTACATACTACAATTTTTTGGTAACTTATTTTCGACCGCACCAAGATAAAATCCTAAAAGTTTTCACATAAATTAAGGCATCTTGATGAAGTATATTACACAAAACATAAAAAGTTGATGAATGACGTGCGTTTGTTATACTCGATGGAGCATTCATATTTTGTCATTCACATTGTAAAAAGAGGATAACTCAAATTCTGGAAAGTCCTGAGTAATTTGAACGGCTGGCAATATTATGATCGTCTCGCACAGATTATAAATCACGAAGATTCATTGCACCATTGTGCCGACACCACACTCTCTAATAATAAACGCATTATGCAATGTAATAGATTTCAAGCGTACGAGGGCTATTTCTGTCACATAAACTAACTTGAAAAATGTCTGCTCATTCTTATTTGTCGACATGATAAAATACAGTAGTTAGTTTAACATATTTGAGCGGGGGCGATGCACCGGCGGCGTTGTTCTGACATTGAGGTGACAGATAAAGAAAATCTTCAATGTTACTGACAAACCCTACTGGATTTATACTTTCTTTTTTTATACCACTTTGGTGGCAGATAAGCACACGGCCCATCTGATGGGAAACGGTCACTGTGGCCTATGGACGTGTGCGACACCAGGGGGATCATTTTAGGGCTCTCTTAGCGTATATGCAAAGTAAATATAAATAACTATTTTTTTTGGTAAACTCCAAACCTAAGGATGACTCCATCAATTCTGATTGTTTTCTTTGACCCCTATGACGCTGGGCATGTACAGCTAATTCACCGGGAGAGACATACCTACTGATGACATTGCCATTAGCGTGCTGGTCTACGTACCGTAGACCCCAGAGAGTTACATTCGAGTGGGCAGTGGAGACAGAAGACAGCTAGGGATCCTTTCCTTATCCGTCTTGCAAATTTATCCTAGTTTCGTCACAGAGTTTGGTTACACTTGTCGATAACTCATTGGAGCGACATAATTAAAAATTTATCTATAAATCTATTTTCAATGAACACGCCAATATTTGTATAGTTTTGATGTATGCTCATCTCGTATCTGGTAGTAAAAGCAAATTCCAATATTCAAATTATCCTTTTTCATCTCCGTAGACTGGGTTTCATTATACAGATTTATATAAATAGAGCCAGGAAATAGTTATTAAAGGGTACTTTTCATCAACGGGGCACTTTTTTACTTTCAGATTTTGATAGAGAAAAGCACCAATAAAACGCAGATTTTTTTATTTATTTAAATACAGAAGGTACGTACATAACATAGATAAAAATTACCTCATTTACCTAGTTATTGCGTACCATTCTTTTTTTTTATATTCCCATTCTTCAAATTCGAAATTTAATACTCATTCCCGCGGATCCCGCCATAAACCGTGGCATAATTTTTGTTTTGAACTGTAGTGAGTAGCCTACACGTGTTTCCTCTAGGGTCCTTGAAGCTAACGTACTAGTATAATCGTAAAATAGTTATTTCCGTATATTATTATAATTATTTACTGTTGTGTCTAGGAGAAGGAAGTAATTAACATTAAATGACAATAAAGCTATATTATCCTTCAGTTATTCCTCTTCATACGAACGCCATACCACAGATTAAGTACCTGTTGAGAAGCATGTTAACGTAGTTTGTTACACGTTAAAATAACAGTTTTTTTAATAAATGCATGTACGGGTATACAGGTAAGTATTAGGTTTAATCAAAAAAATCATTAATAAAACAATCATTAAGGTATTATGTTGATAGCATAAAATAAATACTTACGTTTTTAAAGTTTTCTCTATTTTTCTGTTCTGAATAATTTTCAAAATGGCTGGGTTAATTTGATGTCAATTTACAGCAAATAAATGATATTAGTTATGACTAATTCTTTAGTCTGAGGTTTAAAGTGTTGTTTATTCTACTTTTATTGTAATGTATTAGGGTTCCATTCCACGCAAAAAAAACTTAATTCTAATTCCACAAAACCGAAGCCACATGTCATGCACAGCTAGTACAATTAGTAATAATATACCTAATATTTGTTTACATATAAATAAGGTCAACACAATTAGGTACCTACTCGAACCATTCATTCAGTATATACGTAGATACAACCTTTATCCTACAGAAAAACCCAATAGATATATTTTTTCCTTCCCTTAAAAGGCATTACTACATTTAAAAACCTCAACAAATTAACGGTTTTCACAGAACATTGCTTGCTAGTGTCGCATAACTTAGAATTCGGTGAAAAATAACCAAGCAATGGATATGGAAGTATATAAAAATCCTGTTTTGTTAACACTCTACATTGAAAGTTAAAAGTGAAACTAAGAAGGAAAAAATAATAATTATTATTATTATTGCAGGGTTATTAGTCATCTACGCGGGTCTTCACGATCACGCGATCCCCTGGGAAATAATACGGGAAATTTTCATTCATGAGTTGCATCATATTATGAACGTAGGAAGATATGAATTTCATTCATTTATTGTGGTACCTATACCTTCTAATAGAAAAGCTGTTTAGTTTGTCCTTTGCTCCCCAATGCCCTTGATATTCGTCAACAGCTACGGTATGGTTTGGTGGAGACCTTGGGTCCCGATAATCTGGGTGGCTTCTCATACACCTTCCTTTATCTCTTATTTTTTTCGTGGAGAAATCCCTACGTTTGCCATCTTCGTCGGCCATCGGGGTGGTTATGTGGGTTTCGAATCGACTAAAACCGCACACCGTCTCGGGTAACTATCAATTATCAGGGTGTAAATTATTCGAAAAAGCATTTCCCCTCACCCTCAGATGACACCGGGTAACATACGGTTTTAAGATGCCCGTCTCGACTAGAAAGAGAGGTGGACGAGCATCGCGTCGCTGCACTTATGGTGCGGTGTAGACTGACAGGCGGCTGTCCTATTACCCCCCGTCTGCCCTTGGGGACAAGCCCATCCACCGCCTACTCTTTACGACATTCTCCACAGCGCTTACTAGACCCAAAGTAAGCATTGGTTTTACTAGCTTTTGTGTTATGGGTGTGGATAAACAGAGCAACCCGGTAAAGGCCGACCGAAGGACGTTTTTGAGAAAGGCCAGGATAAGAGTACCCGAAATCGGCGTGCATGTATGAAAGCAATTATGAAAGTTGAAGAAGCGAAAGGAGTATGCCAAGATCGTAGCAAGTGGAAAGATGTTGTCTCTGCCTACCCCAATGGGAAAAAGGCGTGATTTTTATGTATGTATGTATATACCTTTTTTTTTGTAAATACATACATATACATAGGCCCTCTGTGCCCTAAGCTATTCAGAGGGACATGTGAAGAACCTCCGAGAAGGCCTCTAGAGAACCATTTCCGTCTAGACCAGCATTTGCCGTAAGCAACAGCGTCTTCCCTGTGAGTGAAGGGCGCTGCTGTCTCCGATGTCTGGGTGCACCACGTGGAGGACCCGGCGCACCCGCCTTCCTAATATATCCTGTTAATATAATAATGTCCTATCTCTGTTAATTATCTTGTTTCCTGAAATCCAACTTAATATAATATGTTTCCTCATTCATTTGTTACAACCGTTAAATCGTCTGCAGCACTTAACTTTAGCAAAAACTAACAACGCGTGACAACCATGGCTTTTCCTGTTTATGTGAACATGTTCCTACTATTATTATTACTCTGCAGTATCATTATTTGTAATAATATAATTATTATAGTGTCCCTGGCAACGAACAATACGAAACTGAACGAAATTAATAACTGAGAATGTGTAGTGGAAATATCGGTATAAAAAGTGATCTATGTTACCCAAGGATTGGGGTATTCTAATGGTGAAACCATTTTTGTAATTGGTTCAGTACTTTCAGAGTTTATCGATCGCAAACAAACAAACCATTGTTTATTGTATTTAATCATTTGTACTTTTCCACAATATTAACCACCAAATGCCATCAACTAACAGTATAAATAAACACAGTTTTCTTGTTTATAATATTAACATAGAAGTATAGATAGATAGACAAAGATACGGATGACATAGATATAGACAGATAGATATAGGAGAAGACAGAAGTTATAGAAAACTAGCTGTGACTGCGACTCCACCTGCGTAATCTTAAAATTTTAATGCTTTAAATCTTGTTGAGAATACTGTAAAGCGGACCTCAGACTCCGAGGTAAGTAAAAGCTTTGGATGCGACTGGGATTAACGCTAGGTTGAAGGAAGGACACATATTTGCACTTAGCAGAAATCGAACCCGCAACCATCGACATAGTAGGCGAACGCTCTACGCTACACCACAGAGGTAATTGTCGAGTACAAAGGTATAAAGTACGAGTATAAAGGTCTCATATATTACGTAGATGTCGTATATCAACTTTGACCCTCGAATACTCAAATGGTATTCAACAAACAAATATATTTCTGTTTCTACAATTCACCTTCAGGTGACAGTGATAACAATTAACTACGACTTATAATTGCGTTCCCTTTGGTATTCGGCTGTTAGTGTGTCAATTGAATTATTGCCTCTGAAAGAAAGAAAACGAAGAAGAAAGAACTAAGTTATTTATGCCTGATAGAATATAGGGGTAGGCAGAGACAATATCTTTCCACTTGCTACGATCTTGGCATACTCCTTTCGCTTCTTCAACTTCCATAATTGTTTTCATACACGCACACCGGTGTGAGTCTGTAGTGTTGTCTCTGCCTACCCCAATGGGAAAATGGCGTGATTTATATGTGTGTATGTGTAGGATATAGGGCAACAAATAGATTTAATATGTCTGCAGAAAACAAGATAACTGGCGATTTTGAATTGTCTTTATCGACAAATACTTATAATAATCAATAATAAGTATGTAATATCTATCTAATTAAAATATTTTTCTTAACAAGGAGTTTTGTTTAACTGGCCATTACCTATACAGAACATTAAAAGAAAAAATGTGTGGAAGACATGGTTTTCCATTTATAAACTGACCTAAATTGTAACAGTAAATCAGTCTAATCAGTTGGCTCGGAAACTTTGCGCAAACGCAGCCCTTTGTTCTATTGGACAAAGAGTTTGATACAACGTTCGCCCGCGCACGTGTCGATGTCGCGGGCAAGCGTTTATACATACATGTACATGTTGTACACATACCCACACAAGTGTTAAGTCAGTTATAGACACCGTATGGTTTTAATTGGTTTGACACCGGTATAGCCAAGAAAAGAAATGGTATTAGGTAGTATTGCTTATGCTCTGTGACGAAGAAACCATCTTGGTGGCCGCGGCGAGCTTCTCACAAAAGAAAAAACCTTTTCTTTTATCTTTTTCAGGTACTTTCTTGATTTCAGCAGTAAAATTGTTTTCATCTATGGATTTCACATTTTTCAATGAATATCATAAGTAGAGACACATCTGGATGGTTAGTTGATTTCTATTATAATTTATCTTTACCTCCTTAATTAGGAGGGCGATAGCTGCCTAATCCCCAAGAGGCTACCCAGCAAGCCTGCAACAGAGTCTCGTCCAATAATCAGCAATCAGCAATTGTAGCGACTATGGGAGGTAGTTCTTGGGGACGAACCTCCCAATATGTAGGTACTTAACCTTTATTAATATAATGTTTTATTTACAAAAATAAGTGAACAATATAAATTAAAAAGAAACAAACAAATGTCTTATTACTAACTTAAATAACTATTAAATAATTAAGCACCAACTCAGAGTATCAACCCCCCTCTCACCGTATCCGACGCAAAGGTGTACGTATTTGAAATGGAAAAAACCAAGGAAGAAAAGGATTTTTTTTTCTATACATAACTTGAGTTTTACACGCATAAACACACACACACACACACGCTAATGTGAACATAAAGTAGAACGTCACTGTAACACTCACACATAGAAGTAATGCCATTGTACTTGAACTAATGTAGACACACCCACACACGGACGGTCGCACGTGCATTTGTAATTAAACCTTTATTGTGAGCGATGAAATATGGCGAAGTTAATTAAACAAAACAAGTAAGACAGCTAAGCATAATTACACGATCCCCGGACGAACAAAGAATACGACAAAAAATGTGAGTAAGTATAAGTATTAGTATTGCGAGTATTTTAATTTTATCTTTGTATCTAACTACTAACTAAATGAAACTCAAAACCGGCGGATTTGTATGAGAGATTTCAATCAATCAACGACGTCCACTGCTGGACATAGCTCTCTCCCAATGTGCGCCATAGCAACTGATTCTCCGCCTTCCACATCCAGTCCATCCCAGCTACTTCTTTCAGGTCGTCGCGCGTCGGTCCATTTGGCTGGGGGCGTCCCACTTTCCGTTTGCTGACTCGCTGTCTCCACTCTAGGACTGGACTCGTTTGCTCCAACGGTCCTTCGACAGATGAAATTTTAATATTTAATGATAGTACAAGCTCGTGAAATGTTTAAAGAAAGAAGCAAATTTTTTTATACCACCTAGGTGGCAGACAAGCACACGGCCCACCTGATGGGAAGCGGTCACCGTGGCTTATGGACGTGTGCAACACCGAGGGCGTTACCCACGCGCTGCCGACCCTGAAAGGAAAGGGCGTGGGCAGGAAAGGGTGGGGGGGCTAGGAAGGGGCGGGGAGGAGGAAGGGTACAGTGAGCTCTGGAGCAGATTGCGGGTTATCTCTTCTTATCTTCTTTTTACGTTATTACGTTATATCGGATACCACCCCCGTTGACCATCAGGGGTGGCTAAGTATGATTAATGTTCGAGGCTCTGGCGCTTCTTACTCTCGGTCGCAGGCAGAATCAACGTTAAGATGATGAATGAAGGTGTCCACCCAACATCCATTCCATCCATTGATAAAATCTTGTGATAAACTTTTGAAGAAGAGGAGCTTATTGTACCTTTGCACAAGTATAATGAAGAATAATTTAAGTAATACAATTTGCCATAATTTGTCAAATAGCCCATTGTTAAATACACCATTACGAATGTCGGTACCGAATGTTCCAGAGCAATTTTACGGCGAGCGGCGCGTAGATTTTTATCGTCGTAAAAAATGGCCGCCAACATGACTGTAATGACTCGAACCAAAGCCAAAATCGGACAAGTATTTTTAAATAGCCTACCATAAAAGTAGTTGGAAATATCAACGAATTCTTCAAATGGATAGCATTGTGAAAAGCCTGTCTATTACATGTACGTTTAATGGATTCATTATACTAAACGGTATTGGTATTTTACTCCTCCCTTTACTTCTGATTGATTTCGATGCGGGTTTCAAGACAGTGTAACTTACCCTGGCACTTCTCGAGTGTCATCACTCGGTGTGTTCATGGGTCACCTGTGGGATCATGGTGTATAGAAGTTAAAGTACTGGGAATGAGGGTGGGATTATTACATGTATGTATTACACCTACCTGCGTTTGTAAACTTAGAAGTTTGATGATATTCTCATGAACTCCATCAACAAATTTTAACCTATGCTATAGGTCCATAGCATTCTTCTTGATTAAACTTATCTTTGAGCGAGCAATAAAATTGCCGTCTGACCCTAACCCTGAGAAGAAAGCCTGCGAATGTTTCGTACGTCATTCAGCAAGGCTTGCAGGAAGATTAGCTTTGCCCTATGCGATCAGTAGGTATATACGTAGAAATAATTATTAATTAATTCACCAAAGTAAACGATTGTTCTCTCAGGTATTTTGCACTTAGGCATCGGCTTACAGGGCCTTTTGATGAATTGATCACTGCTGTTCAACAAGTGCCTGACCCAATCTGCGTCACAGCATCCTGCCCAGCTCTAAACCCTGCTAACGTTTGCAGGTCATCGTTCTAAAAAACATAAATAACATTGATGCTGGCCATTCACAATGTTGGCAGCATTCATCATGCAAATAAATTGAAATGCTAATTAATTCTTTGGCCGCGGTTCAATTCGTGCGTGCCTTATAGAGATTAAGTATACCTACATGTGTACAAACATATATACATGCGTATAAAACTGTAACTGTATCTTAACAACCATCATTACCATTAACTTTTCTTGTCATCATCTTCCTGTCATTACCCTTATAATGGCCGGTACTCATTCCCTCTCTGACTTTTTAATTTTATCCGTACAACCCTTAGCTTATGCATTTTCTCTCTGGTGGCCCTCCTTGTCCCTCCTATCAAGTTTTCTGGATTGTTTCTCACTATGGAAGCAAATCTAAAGAGATTTTCAGGACAACGCCGATTGCGGTGTTGTACTGAAAACCACCACTGCACCCACTGTATGCTATTGAGCATACAGTGGGTCGTAGGATATGGATAGTTGAAAGGCAAAAGAGTGCCAGCCTCTTCGAACTTTAATTTAATGAACACTTTACAGTACCTACGAGTACAAATTCTGCTTCTAGGCAAGCGTGCTCCATCGTCGACCACATCGTCACTTACCATCAGGTAAGATAGAGGTCAAACGCGAGCCTATCGACTATAAAAAAAATTGAAAAAAGGATTTTCCTAGCAACTCTCGTCACTGGCATCCTTTGGCCTGTCAACCGTGCGTCGTATTGTCGAAATACATTTGTACATACAAACAAGGTAGCACGTATACACACATATGCATACATATACCTACACCGCACACTCATGTACTGTACATACACACACCAAACCTATATAAAATTACATAAGTGACGTATTTTTGTTTATCATGACAAAGTTTTAGTATTTGATATTCAGTTGTGAATACAAAGTCTTAATCATTAATTTATTGTGCTGTTATCGGTTATTAGTACGTGCGCAAAAGCACACGTTGTTCAGATGCTTGGAATTGCTAATACATTAATATATATACTGCCACGCCTCTTCCATTGGAGCAGGCAAATACCACATGATATGATACCAATTGCTGCGATCCTGGTACACGCCTTTCATTTCTTCTACTTTCATAATTGTTTTCATACTTCATACATGCTCGCCGGTTGAGTGTGTGGCCTTTCTTCAAAGTGGCCTAGATCTATCTGACATACATACGCTTAGGTCGATTATTACTCAGATCCCCTCCGGACCATCTGACCACCATGCCTGAGTTGACAGAGTATTCCTTCTAGAGGGACTGTTCTGCCAAGTCCCGTTCTGGTAGAATGTTGACGATACTGATTCAAATTTATAAGCAGACATTCATTTCAGTGCCATTGTGTTACCTGGGGTTACCACCTAATGCAGCTATCTACCATTTTTTAAAGACTACTTAGATGGCAGACATGCACCCGGTCCATCTGATAGGAAGCGGTCACCGTGACCTATGGACGTGTGTAACACCAGGCGTCACTCGCGCTGCCAACCCTGAAGGGAAGAGGGGAGTGAGTAGTCTTTATACTTTGTTTATGCGTAGATGTATAACCTACCTACGAGTATACCGTAACAGCTAGGGTTGCCACCTAATGCCAGCTACCTGTTTGCCATTATGGTGGTTATAACAATCTGTTTACGAGTACAAAAGTCCGACGCAGTTTCTGTTATTTATAGACATTTGCAGACGTAGGTATTCCGAAGTAAGGCGTTAATTATTCTATTTATAAACGTAAACATTACACGATTAGGAACGATACCTGGCTAATAATAAGTAGGCCAATATTCAGTTGAATATCAGTAGTAAAACTACGAGTATTTCTTTACATTCCTTATTTTAATCTTTCTTCCTCATCCTCTTTTGATCAAGCTGTCAAGCTAAGTGCCACCATTATTGTTAACATAACATAACATAAACTCACGCCTATATCCCCGAAGGGGTAGGCAGAGGTGCTAGCACCCACATTTCGCCAGTTTATGTTTTTAGGTCCCAATGTATAGGTGGCGAGCCTATTGCCATTAACCGGGCACTTATAAACCTGCGATAAATACACTTGGTACATTCGGGTTCGGTCCCAGATTCACCATGGCACACACAATGTGTGCCATGGTGAACCTGGGATCGAACCCGAGACCTCGTCTCAGCAGTCCATTACCCAGACCACTAGGCTACCATTGTTAACATGGTACGTGTATGTAATGGTGACCCTCTTTCCTGAGACTTTACCTTCAGCTTCCCATCAGGCGAGGTGAAGTAAAATTGACGTGTCCTATATAAAAAAAAATCATACCTAGTCAACCCTTCTCTTTATTTTCTATTCAATACCCTATTCAGTAAGGTAAGGTAGAGGTAAGTCGGTTCTTCTTTTTAAATACTTTTTTCATATTGTGATTATTATACTAGCACATAAAAGAACCACTAACGATGTTACTTTACTATGTGGTCTACGAATTTTCAATTCGTAGCTGGGATGGGCCGTAGAAGATGCAAAATCTGTAGACATAATCTGTAGGTATCATGAACACGTAACTAGCGATGGTATTTACTTTGCCTATCAAAATATTGACAATGATAAAATAAATTCTATATTCAAAAGATAAGATATTGGCATCAATGGAATTTCATCTTGACATTCTTGTTAACCGGTAGTGGCTTGGCTACGCGGGTAACATTAGTATCTAACTTTGCCACCTCGTGGGGCTCTGATAAGAGGTGGCAGACCGAAGAAGCTGTCTTGACTTCACAAGGAATGTCATGCACCCAATGGTTCCACATCCGTGGATGGCGATGACCGTGCGAAGTGGAGGACGATTATTGTTACATTGATGGAATAAAACCAATATCGGATATCTTATCTATAAATGCGGAAGTAACTGTCTGTCTGTACTTTGTTGTTGTGTTTTGTGGAATTTTTTGCCAGTGGGGGAAGTAATAGGGGATGCAGTACGTATTGACGTGCACTCTCGATAACCGCCATCCACGCCATCGCGATCGTCGTAACCGCGGAATAAAAAATAAGTTTTGAGGCTGATACTAGCTCTGAGGATGTTAGAAGAAGAATCTGCTATTAAACAGATAACTAGTTACTAAAGCTCTATTATACACGATGTTTATACTGATTACGTTAGTGCGAATATTGTTAGTATCAAGGTTTATTATCCACAACAAACATAAAATACTAACGACGCCATTTGTTATTTAAATAATTGTATATTTATTTTGCTATTTGCTTGTTGTTTGATGTTTCCAATACACGTGGGCCAGGCTCTCAATGCGTGATTACGGCGCCGTGTTGTTGTGGTTCAGGCTGGTGTCGAAAAACAACATGTTTTTCATCAGGCACAGGTGTGACATTTAAATAATATATGTATCAAAACATACGCATTTCTGAATGCTAAGGTAGGTCAAAATTTTAAAGCAATTCGTAAAGAAATTTCTAGATCCCTTGTGAACCAGAAATGGAACTCTAACTGAAAACGAATTACAATAAATATAAAACGTTCAGATAACCTCACGAAAACGTAGGTAGGTTTTGTTTTGACAGATGACACAGAAAACGAAATCGAATTCAAAACACACAATTTGAAATCGCGGTGTCAATAATATTGGTGAAGATCTGACAGATGATGAGATCCAAAGTACGAATCAGAGTTAACTCTCTGCGATTTAACTGTAATATTATAGTATCAGCCATGTTTGTTTAGTTTTCAATGCCATCGCATCGCACATAGATAAATTCGGATTCGATAAATATTCAAGATGTATGCAAAATACATTAAGTATGTTATTTTTTAACATACTTTAAATTAACAGAACCATTTTATAACGTAATTATAAATGAAATAGTGTGTGTAATATTTGATATAATGGCTGGTGATCTTGGGAGCCCAAGGCAACCTTCCTGCTAACCACTTCGAGACATGGGAGGTTAGATAGCAGTACCTACCTACTATCAGGAAAGCGAAGATAACCCGTTTAAAGGAGGAGTAAGCGGACTCCGGGCTCTGAGGGGTGTAACCGGGAACCATAGTAGGATGATGAGTTTAAATAATATGATGATGATTATAGATATTTAAAGTTATATCTTTATTTACGTGTCTATGTCAATGACCTCCTAAACGGCTGGTCCAAACCAAATGCAGGCGAATATTTTACCGCCAGTCACAAAATTACTTAGTTCGTTCGGATAATCGCAACTGGACATATACATATTAAGTAGATACATTACATACATACATTACAATGACGATGATATAAAATAAATGAGAATATTATTACCTAATTAATTCAGGTGAGTAAGTTTCAGAAGAGTCAGGTGATCGTTAGGTTAATTACCAATTCGGACTAAATAATATTTAGTTTTGTGGTCTGATAATTCTAGGAGGCATTCGGAGTTTGAACCTTTGCGCAATTGATGTGACCTTCTAACAAGTATACAAAATAATTATTTAATTTCCAACAATATTTATATTTGTCGGGTAATTGAGAAAATAGCGCAAAAAACATGACGATGATATAAAATAAATGAGAATATTATTACCTAATTAATTCAGGTGAGTAAGTTTCAGAAGAGTCAGGTGATCGTTAGGTTAATTACCAATTCGGACTAAATAATATTTAGTTTTGTGGTCTGATAATTCTAGGAGGCATTCGGAGTTTGAACCTTTGCGCAATTGATGTGACCTTCTAACAAGTATACAAAATAATTATTTAATTTCCAACAATATTTATATTTGTCGGGTAATTGAGAAAATAGCGCAAAAAACAGTGAAAAAATATACCTTACGTACTGATTGTAACAGTGTGTAACGCGCTTGATGTTGCAACCGCTTATCCGGCAGGCTTAACACTTTAGGGTACACCTAAGTGGTATAAAAAGACTCAGTCTTTGTCCTGACTACAAGTAGTTTCCTCTATAGCCGGGTAGTACCCGGGTAGAAGATTCAACGTATTGGTGGAATTTATTAGCAGTTAGAAGCTACGTGACCGCAATAACGTAGGTATGCTTGCACGTACATTTGTTTTCCTTGTTACATCGCATGGGCGATCGTTGTTTTTTTATTAACTCGATTTTATTCGATTGAATTATTCCTATTCTACAGTTATTTCTATGGAGGGGAATTTATTTCTACGAACTGTGACAGTGTGTCACAAGACTCACAAGGGGTGAGAGGAATAATACGTTTTGTGATGTCACATGTCATAATCTACTAACATAGGTAGTTTTAAAATGGCAAAATATGTGATATTAATATGAGTCCCACAAAAAGAACTAAACAACTGCCTGTTTAGTAGGTAGATACGTCCCTTAACTAATTGACCAGTCTCAGGAAGATTTTCCAAAAATTGCCTGTTTTTCAGCGCATGCAATAAGGTTTGAAAACGGATGAGAGAAATAATATGTTTCGTGAACTCATATACATATATATAATATACAGTTGTAAAATGATATGTGATTTCACAAGTTTCACAAAAAGAACTCATAAAATTGGTTTAAGTACGTTATTTATGAATAGCCCCTAAAATAACACGGGCTGCAGCTTTTCTTATGTAGGCATATTCTAATTCTTACAAACCGTACACAAACGCAATAAGTATAACTTTGAAAAGACTGTCGAAAAAGTTTGACACTAAAACAAACATGGCGGACAAGTCAATGACTTTGGCGCTAAAAATATTCCCCAAAAAGGATGGTTCACATCACTCATTGTTGCCAGTGCGAGGGGAGCACAATACGAGCAGACATAATTAAGTACTAATTAGTATAATAATTCTGCTTACACGTACGCAGGGACATTTGTTAATTTAATTTGATATGCCTACTTTTTATTTATGTAAGTACCTAACATATTTTTTTTAAATGATGATGTGTTCAAAGCATACAATGTGTAGTTTCAAACGTTTCAAAACACAGAATACTCATATAACAATACAAAAAAAAATACGAAGAGTCGCGCTGCACTCCGCAGTCCGCTGTCTCGACTGGAGGAGGAGGTTCATTACCTAGTGGTTGAGTTTTTGATCAAAAATTATGAAGCAGATGTAAAAATTACATCTCAACTCAGTTTAGAAATAATTTATTTTAACTATAGGAAAGTATCGAATTCAACACATATTTTCACCACACCTCTTTGATCTATTAAAACCTTGTCACGAAGGAATACTTAGTTATAATTAGAATTAGCTTTATAGTTCTTAATTAATTAAATTATTAGGGCCCACCTAATTAAAGCCATTAACTGCATTATACATTTGACCTCTCGCTAATTGTTTACACGTGGCCATGTTGATTAAAAGTTCAGTAATTTATTTTTACAGCCTTTTTTATTACTAGCTGACAAGACCCAGTAAAATTTCGTAAGAAATGCTATCAATACAGTGGGCCCCTGGCAATCCAAGAAATTTTGTTAAGGCAGTATGAAGATTACCGAATTTATCCCGATGATTTAGTAAATAAATATTGGTGATTCATCTTTTATATTTTATTTATGCTTGCAATAATTACGATCACGCATGTTTTTAGTTGAGTATGCAGATTTATAACGACAAAAAAGTACTGTACTGTATGAAATTATTTGAATCGGAAAAAAAATCACGACGATATACCGATTTCAGTACAATAATCTGCAAAATCTGAGCCGAGATATCCTTTGTATAGGTCTTTTTTATTCCACTTAGGTCTCAGGCAGGACTATTTTAATATAACATGTTTATCCGAATAAAGTTAAAATTCTGATTGACACTGAAATATACGAGTATTTCCTTAGCAGAAGGAGGCCGTGCTGAAGTTATTAGTTTATTGCCCACATCATTCATAGTTTTTCTCACATCAATGAAGCCTACTAATTTGACAAAAAATTCCAGCGAAGTGTATGGTGGATCATTAACGGTGTAGGGTTCCGTACTGGGAAAGTACTTTAGTGTTCAACTGTTCAATTCAAAGTTTTAGCCCAAAAAACAATATCTATGGATCTTGAAAATACCTGTTCTTATTATAGTGTAGTAAAATATTCACATATCATCCGACATTGTACACAGTGCTATACAAAGTAAGCATATCTTAACATACGTAGATTATTTTTTTTCTAAAAATATAAATACGTGAATACATTTAGACTAATGCAAATATTCATACTATTCATGCACACAAATATTTGGTCTTTGCGGGAATCGAACCTGCAACCTCTGACTTAGCAGTCGAATGCTCTACTGCTACGCCACAGATATCGTCAAAAGTACACTAACATATTTCTCTGAAACCGGTAAACGGGTAAAACCCTAAAAACTACGTCCGTTCTAACTTTATCATCTTTATTGATTTTTAATCATCCGTCTAACCACTAATAGTCAGTTATTTGACCAAAATAGATATAGTATGACGTCATAACTTGACGCCAATAGTTAGTCTGGGAATAAGCCCTCAAAAGAACACGACATATATTATACTAATAGTTATACATTGACAGTATTTTTTCACCGTGTAGTTGAAAATTTAGATGTATTCCGTCCTTATTTCAGAAAAACTGTGAACGCTCTTGCTACACTCAGATAGAATGGGAGGTTATGAAGGAACAAAGTAGGGGTGCGAGGGTATAGCCAGGGTGCGAGGAAAAAGCCGGAGTTTTCTAAAAAAAAATGTTTACAAAAATGCCTTTTTGGCTACCCTCCGGTGATAGAAGATCCCAGACGGTTTGTGGGCATTTAGTAGATACGATTGCGACGTAACCGCCTCCGCTGCCGACGGGGGTGGTATCCGTAGGGTTTTCTGCAGACAAAATAAAGGCGAACAAGGAAAATCTAAAACGGAAAAGCGAAAAGTCTTCCGTCAATCTAACAAACTATCTAAAAGACAGATTGAACAAAACTGCAGAACCTCCCTTTGAGCCAGGCAATTCGTGTTCGATGGTTTTATCCCTAAACTTACAGAACTCTAATAAAGCGACAAATAACTGTTGTATATAATCTATACATGTGGTTACAATGGCTCGTTATGACGGGCGACGACCCGAGGTTCATTCCACCCGCATGTGCCGAAAACGGACCACTGATGGATGCTCGTTTGGACAATAAAACGCTTATTGACATACACTAAAAATCCTTTGTCAGACATTTAGGGACAGAATACTGAGATTTTTTCGTAAAATGGTTCTGTGAATTAGATTACAGCAGAAATGTAAAATAAATTGCCCCCGTATAAACATGAACGTATTCAGTCAGTATTTGGGGCCCCATCGAGACCCCGGGCTCCGACATGAAAGATAATGATGACTGCTGTATTATATTTTCCATCGGTTCCATAGAACCAAAATATTCCTGCTTACCTTTTCAGTGATACAAGCGTGAGTATTAAACAAACAACTGTAGTTCGCAGATGAGTTCGTGTGAGAAACTCTTGCATCCCGGCAAAACGTGTGGTTTGTGACATCGTGGACAAAATGCAGGAGATTCCCCTTTGGTAGTGTGACCACATTCGGCTGCGATTGTCAGGCTACGTGGTGAAAAATGTCTGGGCATGCCGTCAGAGGCGGTAGGAGGGGTAGACTCAAGTAATGCTGGCTTGACATCGTAGAAGATGAGATGCGTGCGAATGGTCTCACTACCATGGATATCCAAGACCGTATGAAGTGGAGAAGTAAACGCCTGATGAAGGTGGACTCCGTGGTGAGAGGAACAACGCGAAGACGATCTAAATTCTTCGGAAATTACCACTCCTTATTATCATGTTTCATAAATCATGAATAAATAATTGGAGAACATTCGCCGATAGTTTTAATGGTAAAGTGCAGTAAACAAACGTAGTGATAAGTGTTATCGCATTCTGTGCTAAATACTTGCGGCTTGCTGAAACTATAGCACGAATTCGAACTAATAAATTAACAATGCAATGATTAAATTACTCATTGCATTGTTTCCCTGTTCGGTTAATTTATTTCATTTGTATGGCTATCAAACTTAGATAGGTAGGTAGGATAGGTGAACAAAAATATAACACTCATTAGGGTCATAATATGAGTTCATGGTTCTCATAACAGTGATAAAATATAATTACATACTACCTACATATACTTGTACCTTTTTCCCTTTAGAGTGGGCAGAGTAGGTATCTAATTTATGAGCAGCCTCTACTTTCATTAAACCTTTCATGCAAGTCTGCCAGTTTCGAGCACGTTTGGGCCTTTTTTCAATATCTTGGCGCCACCACGGACCCCGGAATCCATTTACCCCTTTTCCCGCCCTTAACTTGGCTTATACAGCTTTTATGGGTGCGACTGCCGTCTGACCTACCATCCCAAAGCTTCAATCAACGCGTGGACGGGCTTGCCGGTGCAGTTGGCTTGGCCCCGGTCTTAATGGGAATCCTTTGTATTCCATAAATCGTTAATTTGATCAGTGTATCTTCTGCGAGGTCGATCTCGATCTGCCTGCCCACTTACTGTGCCTTACATAGGTACTTGATGTGTCATTCGCTCAGTACCTACTTGCCTATACGTTCTACGTGCCTAGAATTTAAGCCTGAAAGTTAAATATAGTTAAATCACAAAGCCTAGGCTAGTCAGGTGTTTGTCCGTCCATATCTTATCAGGCGGCGTCTGGGTAAACACGGCAAATATTTGCTGAACCGCTATCTTTGTTTTGAGTCGCTTTACCCTCTCGAAAGATTAAAGGATACGTGACGTTGGAATAATCAAACACTTTGCTGGCGTGATCGGCTGCTAGATTTTGTTATCGGTAGTCAAAGTGCAATAACGTTAAAGGACGTGATAATTTCTCGGTATGTTCCTCGGTAAGATGGACAGACAATCTGAAAAAAGGTATAGTTTGGATAGACTGGATGCGATGTTTGGAGGATTGAGCGCTCTATCCAACAGTAGTATTGAGGGATCTATCCAACAGTAGTATTATAAAATATTTTGCTAGCGTGATCGGCTGCAAGATTTTGTTATCGGTAGTCGAAGTGCAATAATGTTAAAGGACGTGATAATTTCTCGGTATGTCACTCGGTAAGATGGACAGACAATCTGAAAAAAGATATAGTTTGGATAGACTGGATGCGATGTTTGGAGGATTGAGCGCTCTATCCAACAGTAGTATTGAGGGATCTATCCAACAGTAGTATTATAAAATATTTTGCTAGCGTGATCGGCTTCAAGATTTCGTTATCGGTAGTCGAAGTGCATAACGTTATGAAGGACGTGATAATTTCTCGGTATGTTTCTCGGTAAGATAGACAGACAATCTGAAAAAATATATAGTTTGGATAGACTGGATGCAACATTTGTAGGACTGAGCGCTCTGTCTAACAGTACCTAGTATAATCAAATATTTTGCTAGCGTGATTGGCTGCTAGATTTCATTATCGTTAGTCGAAGTCCAATAAAGTTACGAGGGCTGTGATAAATTCTCGGTATAGGAAGGTAAGTGAACGTTCCTCGATCAGATGGACAGACAACTTGGTAAAAGGTAGTTGGAGTAAACTGAATGCAATAGACGGAAGATTGGGTGCAATGAAGAGGGCTATATTTAGCAGTGGACTGCAATAAGCGAACGGATTTTCAAAGTGTTGAAGTCAGATCTATAAGTCTAGCGGTGTTTAGCTTTTTTGGAGTTTGAGTGTAGATATAAAAATAACTCATTAAAGATAGCAATAATACTCAAAGCATCGGTAGCTTAGTGGTTAAGAAGCCTTACGATTGAAGGAAGGGTGCCAATCCTCGCCATTACAATACCTAGGTCAAGTGTTAACTTGTAAATATGCATTGCATAGAGTCGAACGCTCTACCATACGCCCCAATTCCGGTAAAGGCAATATTATTTCATCATGCATTATCTATTTTGCATCGATAATAAATAAGATATGCACATGGCCATACATGGCGACAAATACTATTTACGTAAACACATGTGTATTATCTATCACGTACATTCTCATACGATCTTAAGATAGCTATCGTCACCTTATCACCTGTTTTTAGTTGACGACTCTTTGGCCGGAATTACCCTTTCTTGATTAATTTTCGATGAGCGTTAATACTTATAACAGTTAAATTAGTAGGGGAAGTCCCTGAGTACTTATATTTTTGACTCTCATATTATAAATACGGATGTAACTCTGTGTGTCTACTGGGTTCGTACATTTTACTCAATCTCCTCTAAGCCGGTCTTGTCGTTACCCAGTGCGAAAACCAGTACATTTTTTGTGTGGTACCCCTTCCCCCTGGCCAGCGTGGGCGGTTATGTCAGCCCCGTGTTGGGTATGCGATGTATTTAGGTCTACGCTGTCTACAGGGTACCAGCTAGGTGACTCATAAGGCATCTCTCTCGCGCCCCGGCTGACCCTGAGTCATCTACGGCTTCCAGATGGCCCTCTCGGGCGTGGGAGCCAACGTGTCCCTATCTTGTCCCGGAAAGGGAGAGGAGCGCTCCCCGCGTCGCCATCCTACTGTTTGCCAATATTCCTCTGGTGACGTATGCTAGGTTACCAAGTACAGATTACAAGGTAAAGGATAACATTATACAATGAAATGATGGTAAACAAATACTTATTGCTAATTGTATGATGACAAACCTATAATTAACATGCTTGTATCAATTTAATCCGGCAAGATTAGGCGGAATATTGTACTATTAAACAATATTGACGCCTGTGTCAATTCACTAACCAATCTCACCTTGAAAAATTCGGTTTTATACCCGTATTAAAACATCAGTAAAGCACACAGCCCACCTGATGGGAAACGGTCACCGTGGCCTACTTGCTATCACTGTGCAACACTAGGGCCGTCACACTCACGCTGCCGACAGTAGGGGTACGTTTAATACATTTAATAATCCCTACTTAATAATGCAATAAATCTACATTATTATTCAGGTGAAAAAATAATCAGATTTTGTAGATATGCTAGGGGCAAAGGTTTGATCCTAAAATATCTTCTAGATACAGCTACAAAGATGTTGTCTCTGCCTACCCCAAAGAGAAAAAGGCATGATTTGTATGTATGATGTATGTACAGCTACACCCATCGGCCGCCAGCAACCGTTGCTGCCAGCAAAAAAAACCAAGCGATCTCAAAGTTCCGTATTTTTCCACATGAGGTATGGAACCCTAGAAACAATATTTTCTAATATTCAACAGAATACCGTAACGCCAAACTGTCGGGCGATAATAACTTTATTGTCGTTGTGATGTAGGTATGCAGTGAAAATGTCGATTATCGTATACTTCATCTATAAAATCTCACAGCAGGATACCTATATGTTTGCGTGCAGGAATTGCGAAAGTGTAATAAAATAACTGATATTTTGACAAGTTATTAATTCCATTGTTATTTTTATAGTACACGCCAATATGATAGTAAGCTAAAGGTAAAGTCTTAGGAATAAGGGTCATATTACGCAGCACCAGCCCGTCACATAACACATACCTGTCAGTGGTGGTATGGAGTCTTGCTTTATCTCATGCGTTGTCATCATCACAGACACTCTCAAACCCCCCAACCCTCTCTTTTCCAACTCTCTAGAGCAGGGGTCGGCAAACTCCGGACTGCGATACAGATCCGGACCATGAGAGGTCAAAACTCGGACCGGACATATTAAAGTGTATACCTGCTCTCTCGTTGGAGGAGAGGAGACCCGGGCCCAGCAATGGGACCCTTAATGGGTTGCTATCTATCACATATCTGAAATATATTTAAATGAATTTTTAGAAGATGTTCTTGTTCTATCGAAGAATTTTAGGGTAAAAAGTTTTGAGGTAACACCCTCCTTTTCTGAAATCGGTTAAAACTTAATAAAAATAGTAGGTAACTTTAATTTTTTTTCTGGATCTCGAGAAAACCTAATGTATTTTTTTATATAGGGACAAGTCATAATGACTTTACATCGCCTGATAGTAAGCTATTTCACACCTACTTTATTCTTGGTGGACAATAACAGATAAGTACATAATACAGACATGAGGAAAATGTACAAGTAAAATAATCAAGAGTCATTATCCTCGGCTACATCGGCCCACGAGGTGGGCGTAGCCGGTAAGGAAACTTGCACACGTCTTGTCTGGCTACTTTCTCCGCAACGGATCCGTGTTCTCGTAAAACTGTCGTAAAAGATACGAATGCAGCGAGGTAATTTACTCTATCATGTTGTGTAAAGTTGCAACGGTTTATCCGAAAATCGATAATATCGAAACGAAATTAATCGATTTTAGAGGTAGTTCTCTCTGTCATGTGCGATCGTGTTGTGTATGTGTAGGGTTCAGTGATGGGTTTATGCACTGACAATATTATTTATGCCCAAAACGCATGGATTTATGCCCGGCCCGTTGGACATTTATCAGGTATTTATTCCAAGTGTCAGGACATAAACCCATAACTGGCAGAGTTGCAACGATTTATCGGAAAACGGATATTATCAAAGCGAAATTATTGATATTTAAATCGATTATTGGCGTTATGGATTGTCAATCTTGATTGCATCCAGCACATGCACTTTGTAACCCGGAGTCCTTGTTCTTACTTCTCGTTTCCTTATATATTAGTTTATCTTGGCTTTTATGGGAGCGACTATCATTTAACCTCCCAACTCCAATAGGAAAGCCTGTGTCAGAGCCTTGTTCGTCAATCTTCGAATTTTTTTTTAAATATTTATTTACTGACCAATATACATTAGTCTGTTAATTTGTGCTACACACCCACTCATAACACACAACACAAAATATTTTTTTAAGCATTACCTATTTTCTGCCTGTCCGTCCGTCCTTCTGTCTGTCTGTCTGTCTATCTATATATTTGTTTGTCTGGATGTCCGTCGAGAAGCAAGTCTGAGCCCACAGGATAGGTACTATTCCAAGGATGAAAATTAAAAAGACCATAATATATTCTGTCTCTGTGCTAAATTTTATTCAGATCTGTTCAACCGTTTTTGAATGAAACAGTAACAAACATCCATACAAGCTTACGCGTTTCGCGTTTATATATTAGTAGGATAATGCTGCATTTTTTTCATTTTTTACGCTTATTTAATTTTATTTGTGTAGATTATAAAGTAATGCGCAAGTTTTTGTCGTTTAAAATGTAAATGAGTATAATTTGCATGTTAAATACCATTAGCTGTCTACAGCACTACCTTCATTTGTTTACAAATCTTTTATTAATTGCATATAAAATTAATTCCAACTATGTCTTCATTATTATAATATTACTAGCTGTTGCCCGCGGCTCCGCCCGCGTGGATGTCGAAATCCGTTTCAAAAACTATCCTATCTCTCAAGTTGGATCGAACTGCACATGGTGTGCGAATTTTATTATAATCGGTTAAGTGGTTTAGGAGTCCATTGAGGACAAACATTGTGACACGAGATTTATATATATTAAGATTAAGATAAGTAGTGTTATTTTAGGATTCTATTGTACAACGCCACACCATACCCCATCTAGATGCAAACTAAGCTAGGTTTTTACTTCAGAACCCGGATCTATTCACCTGATCATGGCTTTTATGGGAGCAACAGAGGAAAGTATAGTGCATCGTCAGCTAATTAGCAGGTATACCGACTTGCAGGTCAGGTTTTTTGACAGAGGTAGGACACGACGGCTCCTGTCTGAACGGAGCATCGTCTGCGGTAGTACGAGTACCTCCGCCCTACAGAACACCGCGGCCATAATAACCATCGTGTTGTGTTCCCGCCGGTAAGTAGGGTAGCCAGAGCCCACAACCCCCCTCCCCATCTCCCTAATCCCCTCCCCTTCCAAACTCCTTAACACCACTTCCCTCCTGGGTCGGCAGCGCGAGTGTGTCACCTGATGTTGCACACGCCTATAGGCCACGGTGACCGCTCCCCATCAGGTGGACCGTGTGCTTGTCTGCCATCTTAGTTGTATAAAAAAAAGTTAACTTGGGCCTTGAAGACTGTACACCCACTACGCCACACACTTCGAAACATAAGTCCTGAAATAGAAGAAAATGATTTCATTTTCATTCTTACAATATCGTACGATTATTCTCAGAAAAAAAAAACGGGTGACCGTTTCCTATCAGGTGAACCGTGTGCTTGTCTGCCACCTTAGTCGTATAAAAAAAAGGTTAACTTGGGCCTTGAAGGCTGTACACCCACTACGCCACTCACTTCTAATTTCACATAAGTCCTGAAATAAAAGGAAATGATTTCATTTTCATTGTTACAATATCGTACGATTATTCTCAGAAAAAAAACGAGGTGTTTACACTAGATATTCAGTAGGCTTGAAATTAAATGCGTCATAGTAATGTAATACTTATACATATCGCGGCTACTTCCTTGTGTTAACAAATCCTTATGTAGGTAAAACACCTGATAACAGAGCACTCGATTCTAAGGAACGATTGTGAAACTTCAACAGTAATAGTTAGTTTATTCTTGGTAATCGTTGAGGAAAAGTAAATATTTGAGTCGAAATACTCGTAACATCTTAATTAATTTAAGTCACAAAGTAACAATTATGAACATTGATCGCTTGTATACTTACAGCATTTGCAAGAAACATGTAAAGCCTATGAGAAAATAATAATCCAGTTGTGTCCCGATTGCATCCAAGGCCCATACCTCGGCAGCCCGGAGGCGAGCAGCGCAGCGCCTCCCACTTGCCAGGGGAGACACTGCTGCCTGCGGCCAATCCGGCCGGGGTAAGAGTGGCTCTCTAGAGGGCTGCTCCGAGGCTCTCCACGTGTCCCTGTGCCTAGCAAAGGGCACAGTGGGGAGCGAGCGGGGCCGAGTTGATTGTCTGCGCGTCGTCGACGGTTGGGTGACAGGAAGGCCGCCTGTCACCCTACAACCCACCCGCGTCGTCGGCGAGGCGGCACGTTATTCGCTTCACCCTCCATTCGAGGGGTTGAGGAGGCCATCTTAAAACCGTAGATGGCCTGGGGTCAGCTGGGGTGCGAGGGATATGCCTTTTGGGTAACTTTACACCCCGGTAATTAAAACCCGAGACGTTTTAGTCGGTTCGATTCCGACGTAACCACCTCCGATGGCCATCGAGGATGGTATCTGTGGGGATTTCCGCATGATGAAACGAAAAAAGGCTACATAACATATCCGAATTCAGAGTCCTCTTTCTTAGGGCCTTACTATGATGCACTTATAAAATCGAATCGCTCAGCTGAGGCAGAGAGATGGAACTATGCACCGTATATTGTATAGTATAGTATATGTATATTTGTTACCCACAAGCCTTATCAGAGTGTCAATAACATATTAGGTTGTCACCACAAACGATTTTTTCCGCGTATTAGTATGATAATGTTATAATATGAATATTTAATTAATTAATCTAAAAATAAATTTAAAAACTTCGCGTGAACATTGTTATTCACACCATTTTTCCACAAATTTAGCATTTATTACATGTTTTGTCTAGATCTAACACATTTTTCTTCAAATAACAAACTATTTTAGTGCTAGATAATAACAAGGACACTTTAATACTGATCCAAAAAGATTAAAATTAATCTTTACTACTTAGAAGACGGCTTTTCGTAAGTTAATAAGTCACACTTTAATCGTTACTTAAATATGTAAAGGCTAAACACACATGCCAGCACTGTTAGCTTACGCAACCGGTATTTCGCTGATAATATTTTATTTAAAGGAAAGACTTTGAAATTCTGAATATCGTGGTTCTTCCTGCATCAGCTCTGCTATTCTGTAAGAGTGTTTATAAATCTTGACAGCTGAAACCGAAGTGCAATATCATGACCTATTCGCTATAAGTTGATACTCACCACAAATTCAGCACCAAAAAACATCGTACAGAAAAGCATGGCAGTATCACTTCACGACAGTAGCAGCACGATATGATGGCCGTTTTGACATATTACAATAGTGATGTGAAATGTCAATTTACTCTCGATAAAAATATAATCAAACCTATAAGTTTTTATTGCAAGCAGTACCTACTTACGAGTACCTACCTGATTCAAAAACTTTAGTAAAAAAATATAAATTTTTACCTACTAAATACATTTTAACGAACTGAATATTGGAATTAGGAATGAAAATGAGTATATATTAATCCAGCTTCCTTCAGTGATTGCACTAGTTTTTTTCTTGTTAGATACTCCTTCCGTAAATAGTAGCTACACACATGTCTTCGACTGGTTTTGCTCGTTTTTTTCTGTGTGTGTGAAGTTTATTTTCTTCTGTGCCAGTCTCGCCAGATTTTTCTTTAGTTATCTATTCGTCTAACAGTTTTAGGTAAAATTGACCTTCCATTTTGAGATTCACGATCGAAATGTTACGAAGGCGTACCTATAACGAACACACGTGCCTGACTGTTTAGAACTCAGCTCTGCGTATGTTCGGCCATATCGACGAAATCCACAACAAAAGGCGTAAACAGAGTAAGTTGAGGGCCACCATTATAATTATCACTGTTAGTGTATGTAATGGGGACCCCTTCCTGAGACTTTACCATCAGGCGAGATTTACCATTTAGCTTACCATCAGGCGAGGAGGTCTAAACTATATCGCAATCGCAGTGCACTCCTAGTTTGTACTTTTCGAAGCAACGTCAAGTCGAAAATGCTTTGTTTTGACGTAAGTTTGCCGGAGGTATTATTGGGCTTGCCAGTGGTCCTAGTTTCGATTATATAGATTTTATTTAAAAAAATTGAATTTCGAAAAACAAATACCGAGTTGTGTGAAATAAGTACACCAATAGGTAATTATAATCTTATAAAAATAAAAAATAAATGATCGTGGGACACTAATATACATTGTATAATTCAGAAATCAATGTAATAAATAAATATTATGTCCTAAAATTATACCTACATTCGATAAAATTTTATGACTTACTGTACGTCACTATTGACAATAAAGAACAGCAATTTGCTCTTTCAAAATGTCACAATAATTAATACGAAACTTCATGAGCGGACAAACGTTAAACCGGCCATTATATCGTGCCGCTACTATAAATGGTATTTTATGAATGTAAAACATAACACTAACTAATACCTAATGCCGCTATCACTGTGTAGTTATGTTCAATTTGTCAGAAATATCCTTTTAAATAAACTGAGACTGTTTATGGGGGCCTACCAAGACCTTTGGGGTCGAACCAAACCCACCTGTAGCCAGTACACCTGCTGATTGAAATTCATTTGAAATTCATGGATGAACCTCTAGCGCAGACTTTGCCCTCGGGGACAGTAATCTGCCCATAAGAACTGCAGAAGTCAAATTAAATAATAAACTAAAGCAGAAGGAGTAAGTGAACCCGGATGAAAGCATCAAATGCAACCGGGAATGAAGATCACCGGTAGTCACCGTTAAAATAAGCAAGTGTATCTTGACCCTTAATATGAGTCAAACCTTACATCACGTTAATATTATAGATTAGATCAGGCGACTTATTGTAACCAGTAATATATTATTCGGCATACGTAATTTGCATAATACCACTCAACTTAATAGTGATGTAATTACTTTTTGCGTTTGTATTTGACCTATTAAAGTCGCAAAGAGCACACGGCCTGTAATTTCATATATATGTGACACACACCTTTAGTGTTACATTAAATGAAGACAGACATCACTTCTACTGTCTAGGGCGTCTTTGCCCAAAGCAGTCAGGACCATGGCCCGGGGCAGCAGGCTACGCGACGGGTGACATAATTCGTAGGGGTCTTCATAGGTACACCTATATTGAAAAATTACAAATAAAACTTTTTGGTTTTTCCGTTAGCACATGAATTTGAAAATACGCCAATTTCCCAAGTCACTTTTTCCTTGCTTTCACGCAATCCATTCGTCTTTTCCTGGGCTAAGGTTCCCTACTACATTCAAAATTTAAACCTTTTCAACAACATTACTCTAATTTCTTCTCATAATGCCTATATCTATACGTACTTACTTAAACTAAACTTACAAAATGACTAGATCTGCCCAGCTGCACTTCTTGTTAAACCAGTAAACATGTGCTTAATTAATTGGAAAATGCTGTAGACCACTTCTATCCTGTCCGTTGTCTAGTCTGAACTTTTGTAAGTCAATATTTGACCTAACAATCTTAAACTACATTCAAATTCGAATTTTATATCTATACAACAAAGGTTGAAAGTTATACAAAACCTTCATCGGAAATGACCCCATTCTTGGTAGCCGGTACTATTGCACAATCTCTTGTTCTTATTGCAACCTTGATTTGCGTGAAAGTTTACTTGTATGGTCTTTATTGCGAGGTGATAAGGTATAAATTAGTATAAATCGTATGATAAGGCGAATTGATTCGTTAATCGAAAACAATTATGTTCGTTTATCAAATATAACGTGAATCGTTTTGTTACCGATTAGGTTTTTTTAAGCAATGTTTTAACCACTTGAGTCGAAATTACGGAAGTTTTTTTCCTGGTAAGCTGGTCATGGAATATAAAATAGAAAAGTATTATGCCCCACCAATACCTTAGGGGCCAAGTTCTGCATGCTGGTGTACCAACTGATTGACGAATGAGACTCTTGCGCAGGCTTTCCTCCCGCGGTTGAGGGTCAGATAGTAGGCGTGCCCGTAAAAATCATCTGATGCAGAAGATGATGACAATAAATAACATTAAATGTCACATCAAAGCGTCATTCTGTGTGTTAATTAGTTATAATTTGTTATTCAAATACCCTATATTAAGATAACAAATGAATATTATAAATAGGTGAGCTATAAACAGTTTCGTTCTAAACTGGTTTTGGTAAAAACTCACTTGTCCGGTTTATTTATACCTATACCTTCCAATGTTACGCAGACGAAGCTAGTTTAAAATTACCTAATAAAATAAATAACCTTTGCTATGTGGGTTTTTTTCGTGCGGAAATCCACACGGTTAATATCCTCGCTAGCCACCAGTGGCAAACCTTTTAGGATGAAAGATGAGTTATTTCAGGCCCTAAGCTATGTCTGTGCCTAATCCATTCCGCCATTGTTGCATAAAAGAATAAGTAACAAACATTCATACATCCTTACTTATAAACTTTCGCGTTTACAATATTAGTATGATGTTTATCCACATTCTAAAACCCATATTACCAGTTTTACTTACATTGAGGCTAGAAAGCGATGTGTAATGTACTCCAGAATATTAATATTCCACTTAAAAGCCATCAAACATGTGCTCATTAGTCGCAACAGCGTGTACAAATACAGACAGTTGATATTGTCCTGCTCGAGTCCCGCGAGTGGGTCAAGGCACGGCTCCGAGTAATGAAACAGGGTCAGGTCGAGCTGAGCCTACGAAATTATCTGTTGCCTGCTGGGAAAATACCAATATGGCTGCCCTTGGGTTGTATTTTTATTTTTATATTTATCTATACTTGCATAATAAACAGCAACAGGCATGCTGTTGATGAAATTTTTTTTAAATTTTACTAAAGGCTTCTTATGATGTCGTTTTTGCGCAATGATTTATATGCATATTGCTTTTATCTAAAACTATCTTTTGCCCGCGGCTTCGCCCGCGTGGATGTCGGTAATCGCGACCAAACACAGCCTATGTCTCGAGGTCTAACCTAATCTACCCCTATACCGAATTTCATCAAAATCGGTTCAGCGGTTTAGGCGTGAAAGCGTAACAGACAGACAGACAGAGTTACTTTCGCATTTATAATATTAAGTATGGATAATAATCAGCAACCAGATATTATGCTGTTGAAGAAATATTAGTATTTCGATCATTGTATAGGTATCAATGATTTCGGAAGGCAGCTTTTTTCGCGTCCTCCGTGTTGTGGCGTTTATTTGAAATTCGAACTAATTGGAGGAAAAAATTATGGGGAAATGTTCAATTTCCTGGTGGAGCAAGGTTAAAGAAATACTTACTTTCCTATAGTTAAACATAATTTAACTGAGTTCATTAAATTAATGGCGGTTCAGTGTAGCGTACTTATTCGTAGCGGTACTGCGTGCGATGTTAGAGCCCAGAGATTGCAGGTTCGAGTCTTGTTCGGTGCAATCATTTGTATGCATGAATATCTATGTGTATTCGCATTGGTCTATATGTCTGTTCACATTGAGCTGCGTTAAATCGTATCCTTGACCCATTGACCGGCAGTCGCACTTAATACGCATTCGCAACTGAGGTAATTTTAATAATTATTATGTAGCTAATCTAATAACAGATACTATTGGGACCGCGAATAACAATGACTCACGCTATTGGAAACAAATTTCATAACACAGTCACTAAACTCTTTTTCTTAACTTCACATTCCGTAACACTCACAGAATAAGGTTTAAAATCGTATGAGTTGAATTTTCATAACGGCAAATGTTGATAAGTTGTCTTGTAAATTGAAATTTGTACAGTTTGACCTCCCTGTGTGGTACCCACCTATATCTAGTTGATTTATAATATCCAAAGGCCCCAAGTCCACTACATCGGAGAATTTTTTTCTACTAGACTATAGGCTACCTTTTTTTTAAACCTCGCGACCAGCGGCGATATTTTCGTATGAAAAATCTAAAGTATTAAATTCTAAAGCCTTCGAAAAAGGAGGAGGTTCCCAATTCGATTGTATTTTAAGTTTGTCATCTCAGAACTTTCAACTGGGTGAACCGATTCTGATGATTCTTTTTTTATTTGATAGCTGGCGCTTTCCGTGTGGTCTCATTTCAATTTGGTCGTTGTTGGGTTTTTTTATTATCAGTTTTTGATATGTATGTTTGTATACAGGGTTATTTTTAATTAACTGCCATCCTCCCAGGGGTAGGTAGCAGACATCATAAGTAGCAACGTTTGTTCTTGTAAAGACCGATATTTTATACATACATACATACACATGCTCACGCCTTTTTCCCTCCGGGGTAGGCAGAGACAACAGACCGTTCTCGAAGGCGCGAAAAGAGGACAGCAGACTGTCGATATTTTATAATCATTCTGAATATTAGAATAAGTATTATTATGAGTGGATGTGTGTGCATCTAAAATTCAAAACAACGCGACGGCCTGTGTATTGTTCATTAATCAGTTGCAAGGATAATATAAAAATAGCCACAGTATATTAAATGTTTACTTACCGTTCGAGGTCGAGAGGCGGTTGCATCATCTCTATGTGTGTTGACTTCACATAGCCTTACTATACTATTCCACTTATTTCCGGATTGAACAAGCCTCAGTAGACTTACCGCCTACGCGGCAGAGGCATGAACGTATAAAACTTACAAACAGAACTCGTAGAAGATGATATTGTGTCACAAAAATGGCCACGTACACGTACCAGGCTGAGGTATCACCCTCACACAGTGGAATCAATTTCATCGAGAACCAAGCAGTTTGGTGCACCATAAAGGCTAGAAATTCTTTCCCAGCGCATATGTGTTTCCTTCCTCCTATAGTCCCGGAGCCTTTAAGCGGGGCCTGAAAAAGAGTTTGATGAGGCCGTCAAGCGAAGGGCCGCCACTGTAGCACTACCGGTGTATGTAGTGGTCACCCCAGTCCTGAGACTTGCAGTGAATTGAATGTCGTCAAAATCGAAAAAATCGGGCATAATAGGTAATTTTGCAAAAGCTTTTAGCATTATGCAGCAGGCGGCCTATGTTTCGAAATGAAATTCGAATCACATGTTAATTTTTTCAACCTCGTTCTGCACATACGGCAAACATACGATGTCTAGAATATTGATGCGACAGGATATTCCTAACTTCTGCTTTACCGACCTCCTTTTTAAAATGATTCATAGTTTTAAAATCAATTCGAAATTTATTCTTTTATTTTTTAAAGTTGAGTGAACTATAAGAATTTTAAGTTGTTTAGAAATTGATGAAGCTATAAAATACGTTTTAGATAACAATATTAATAATTTAGTGAATAATCTAGCTGTATGCATAATAACTTACATTTCTAATATTGTTGTTCGAATAGACTGTCAATACGGTAACTGACAGTTAATAGGTATTACCGTGATAGAGGATATTCACACATTCACACACGAGACACCTGATCGAGAGATCGATCGATCAACATCAATAAGTTTTGTTCATCGGAAATAATCTTTATATATTATTTGGGACCCTTAGATTATATTGACAACATAGGGACAACATAGAGGCAACATAGAGACAACATAGAGACAACATAATTATCCAAATTAAAGATCTAGGCACAGCACAGGTTCATACCTACAGGTAAAAAAATAACGTGTCTCTACCTGTGATATCTGTTTCGCGGGCAAACAAAAATATAAGTCCTTTTGTAGTCAATTATATTTTTTCTGAGTTTCACCAGATAATAAAGTAAGAATATAAAATTCATACTAAACCCAACTTGAATAACTGTAGCTGATATATATGAATGAATAAACAACGCTAAGAGTTGGTTTGAATGCAAAACAACCATGTTAGCATTTAAGCAGTTAAGTTTCATTATATACTTATTCATTGTAAAACAAAGGACATTTTCGTGTTGAATTTTATTGATTTCCAGTTAGAGTCTGAATAATATTTGATCACCAGTTCTAAACAAAAAGTACCATGGTTCGAGCTGTTTGTGATTTGACAGTATACCTATTATCCTACCTATTAACCATATTATGCATAGTACATGATTGTTGTTACAGTGAAATTACTTTCAATAGGTAAGTTAATTCGTTTTCAAACAGAATCAAAAAGTTCCACTTACTTTTTTTTAAATTATCATTTCGTAAATTCACTGCACCCCGCAGGTTTCAAAGTGCAATGCAACTGCGATTGTCATTTAGATCAAGAAGGAGAGAAGGGTAGTTTTAATAAAAACATCGATTAAATGTACGCTATTTCATAGACGATAGCTAAACACAAACGAACTAAGGTCAACCATAACCGACCAAATCAACGTCTATTCATACATTTTTACATTAAAATAACACTTCTAGTATTTAAGTATACATGTATTCATATTCGTATGTTTAAAAAGAAGCTACCAATTAGCAGGGCAAACAAAAAACTAATAAACTACTGCGCACATACCTACCTACTCGTGTCTGGTTTTAAATTTTTCCATTTTTGCCTTTTTGCTTCCTTCACATAAAGGTCAAAATGTCTTGAACTTGTTTTTTTATTTACATAGAACGTTGAGCACAACACATGTTAATGAGCAAGCTAAAATCGAACGTTAACGTTTATTTTGTGGTGCGGCAACAATGTGTTTGAATGTTAGCAAATGTTTAGTACCTACAGCCACAGAATACATTTTTTAATGTTTTTTTTATTAAATTTGTATGTGCTGTCGTCCTGACATGGGTTGGGGCTCATCAAGACCTTTGGGGCCAAGTTAACATTACTTGCAAGCAGAATATGATTACACCAGTTAATTGATGAACGAAGCTCTGGGGCAGATTTAAATCTAAGATTCGGAGGTCAGACGATACTCGCTTCCATAAAAGTCGTAAGCATTAACTGGAACCAAAAGAAGAAGAAATAAGCAGACCCTGGATCCGAGGTGGATCCCTGAAACCCCGAAAGATGCTTTTTGATTTTTTTTATAAGTACTATTTAGGTGGCAGACAAGCACACGGCCTACCTGATGGGAAGCGGTTACCGTTGCCTATAGACGTGTGCAACATCAGGTGTGTAACACTCGCGCTGCCGATCCTGGAGGAGAGGGGCGTTGAGGAGTTTGTCTGTTAAATTAATTTGGTGTTGCCACATAAAATTTTCCATTTCAAGTAGTAAATCTAAAGAGATCTTATATCAGATACGAAAATTAAACCAAATTAAAACACTAATCTAAAATCTACCCTATTTACAAATGTTATCTTTGGGTTTCAATAATCTAGATTGGCCATTTGTTTGTTCTAAAATTACGTGAGATAAAGGCGGTGTTATCAGCTCACAGTGCCGTGACAACAAACACACTTCACACAGCCATAAAACCAAAACAAACGCCATAATCACACGCCAGGAAGTACCTATTGCTAATAGTTAATACCACAGATAAAATAACTAATACTGAACACGTGTACCATAGATGTAGGTTGTATGGACATCGGAAAACTGTATTAAAAACCATTTACCAACTTCAAAAAGGAGGAGGTTCAACTTAATTCGATAGTGTTTCCGGAAAGCTATAACCTCGGAGTCTGAAGTCTAGAGTGAATAGGTTGCTTCTAGGCAAGCGTGCTCCATCGTCGACCACATCGTCACTTACCATCGGGTGAGATAGTAGTCAAACGTGGCCCTATTAACTAAAAAAATAGTATTTTTTAAACACAGACTTGACAAAATCTCCGGATCATGAGACACACACGCATCAGCCTAATGGCTGCTAGTGTGTTCAACATAAATTATAATAATAATTAAATTACCCACGCTAGCAACGGGGGTGGTATCCGTGGGGATTTCCGCAAAAATATTAAAAAGGTGCTTTTACAGGAGCGATTACCGCCTGACCTTCTAACCCTGAGATAAAAGCATACACAGGGACTCATTCGCCAATCAAGTGTATCGGTTTGCAGGTGAAGTTGGCTTGGGTCCTAAAGATCTTGATGGTGGCCTACACCTACACTTACACTTTGAGAAACTCTGACTTAGACTTGAGAGCAATACGGTGACATTTACAACGATGTACATACTGATGACAATTGGCAGATAAATCAAAATTGACAGATACAACGGTCATGACATTTAAATCTATGGATTTTGGATCCAATTGATTAATGAATACTTGCCGCAGCGTGCTTGCAGCGTGTGATTGAGTGACATGTGGGCTAAGAACAAATACTTTGGGATTTTGATTGCTTGAGGGACTTTTGTGGCTATGTTGTGACTGAGGTTGTGACATATTAAGACGTGTACAGTCGCCCTTCGAAGTTGCTGAACTTAGAATGTGCTACCCTACTTCTAAGGCTTATTTTCCTGTACGGGATTAAACAGTCTAACATTTTTAATGAGATAGAGAACAATAAATTATACGTTGGGAAATAATCAATAGATTTTCGATATACTCGTGCATATAGAATCGGATAAAGCCGTCTTACAGGATGGTATTTATAAGTCAAGATAAATCGATCCATAAGCTGAGGAGTAGTATAAGAGCGGACTTTGGGCTCCAGATTGGATGCAACCCCAGTTATGATGATGATGATCCATGAAAAATTTTTTAAGACTCTTAAGTTTTTTACATAGCTTATAGTGTAGCTTGTTACCATAGAACATCATTATTGTATTACATGTCATGTAACTCGTGTATGACATCGCTACGCTTCACGGCACAGAGCGTTCACCTTCACTGAGCAAAAAGGATTTGTCCGTCCGTATTCGGAATGTCTCTGAACAATCGTGTGAACCGTTTGTCGAGCTACAATTATACATAATATTATTCATGACGGATGATTGACATGCGAAAGGAATGTTTACTACATCGCGCCATCATTCGGATTCAATGGTAGAGGCTGTGTGCAGATGTGATTGCGTAACCTACCTATTTATCTACTAGTAAACAAGCAGTTTAGAACAATAATTACTACCCGTTCGCGCTAACTTTGCCGCTGTCATATGAAATCAGTATAGCGTTTTCTCACTGGAACTAGAACTGAGTGAGTGAGACAACGTTAAACGCGTGGCAGTTGACAGCGGCAAGCTTAGCGCGAACGAGTAGTATGACACAGTTCCTGGGTGAGACAGGAACAACGCGGTAATGAATTCTGAATTTCGAATTTGGAACGGGGCGGGGCGAGGAAACCTGTCTGTCTGACTATATTCTTCAACTATACCTGCGGCACGATATAATGGCCGGTTTGACGTTTGTCCGCTCATGAAGTTTCGTATTAATTATTGTGACATTTTGAAAGAGCAAATTGCTGTTCTTTATTGTCAATAGTGACGTACAGTAAGTCATAAAATTTTATCGAATGTAGGTATAATTTTAGGACACAATATTTATTTATTACATTGATTTCTGAATTATATAATGTATATTAGTGTCCCACGATCATTTATTTTTTATTTTTATAAGATTATAATTACCTATTGGTGTACTTATTTCACACAACTCGGTATTTGTTTTTCGAAATTCAATTTTTTAAATAAAATCTATATAATCGACACTAGGACCACTGGCAAGCCCAATAATACCTCCGGCAAACTTACGTCAAAACAAAGCATTTTCGACTTGACGTTGCTTCGAAAAGTACAAACTAGGAGTGCAGTGCGATTGCGATATAGTTTAGACCTCCTCGCCTGATGGTAAGCTAAATGGTAAATCTCGCCTGATGGTAAAGTCTCAGGAAGGGGTCCCCATTACATACACTAACAGTGATAATTATAATGGTAGCCCTCAACTTACTCTGTTTACGCCTTTTGTTGTGGATTTCGTCGATATGGCCGAACATACGCAGAGCTGAGTTCTAAACAGTCAGGCACGTGTGTTCGTTATAGGTACGCCTTCGTAACATTTCGATCGTGAATCTCAAAATGGAAGGTCAATTTTACCTATAACTGTTAGACGAATAGATAACTAAAGAAAAATCTGGCGCGACTGGCACAGAAGAAAATAAACTTCACACACACAGAAAAAAACGAGCAAAACCAGTCGAAGACATGTGTGTAGCTACTATTTACGGAAGGAGTACCTATCCAACAAGAAAAAAGCTAGTGCAATCACTGAAGGAAGCTGGATTAATATATACTCATTTTCATTCCTAATTCCAATATTCAGTTCGTTCAAATGTATTAAGTAGGTAAAAATTTATATTTTTTTACTAAAGTTTTTGAATCAGGTACCTAGGTAAGTACTGCTTGCAATAAAAACTTATTAGATTTGATTATATTTTTATCGAGAGTAAATTGACATTTCCATCACTATTGTAATATGTCAAACCGGCCATCATATCGTGCTGCTACTGTAGCACATAAGCATAGCGCGCCTTTTTTATAGCGTTATTCTTCTGTTCCAATATTTAGTGCTTGGGTGGTGGTGTTTCGCAATACAATTTTGTTAGACCATGCAGTCAGTCTAGTAGCCCAAGAATGTATGCATGATAGAGTAATTATTCTGTAACTGAACGATCTTTCTAGATCTAAATAATGATAAAGAGTAAACAGTACGACAAGTACCTAGCTAATATTATTCTATAATCAAGTCCCATATTGTTATGTACTTATAACAAATGTTTATCCAATTCTTGCTGATAAAAAACTACAGACAGACTTTCCAGCTAATATTTACTCAAATGTAAAGGCTGGTTTATACGGTGAGTGTTTCTGCGGACGGACGTGGGTCAGCCCGTAGTGCCCGCACCAACTACGTGTAAGTGTCGTCTGTGCAATCGTAGACCGTGGAAAAGTCCGTAGCAGTACGTCAGATTCCCAACTTTGAAACAATGACGGTAATAATGACAAATGGTAGGACAAGGGAAACCTGACTTGAGAAGCCATGGTCTGTATATAAGCAGGCAAAGGATAGGTAGGTTTTGCTTTTACAGATCATGCTGAATACCAAATATTTTGTTTTTTTTTCTAATCGAATTGAAATTTCTGTTTGAAAATGTGGAATTATATGGTCCTATTAGTCGGACGAAGTGGAGTTTCAATTCCTTGTAGTGCGATAATCGAACTAACAGGAAAAAAAAGTTCACGTGGTCCGATTAGTCGGACAAAGCAGTCGGACCACGTGTTCAGAGGGGACCAACTCTAGACTGGCATGTACCGTAGTATGATGTCGTGTGTTGCTGTCCGTTGTCGTATGCCGCTCGTGATAAAACCTGTAAAATAACACAGCGTGGAAAGCCATCTTAACCACTAAGCCAAGCATTCCACAGCTATAGATACTAACCTAAACCTGTGGAATGCATCAAGGATGTCACAACACACTTTCCCGGAGTGGTCTGTCGCCTTAACCGATAAGATTACAATAATTTGACTTGCAAAAGTATTGTTTGTCCGCTCTAGATACAAAGTCTTTGTTCATCGTCCGACTGTTAGTGCTGTGATAACGATAAGGCTATCTACGGAATGCTGGCGTTAAAATTAATTGCCAGTTGCAGTGTCAGAGTTTAAATGGCCTACTTTTGCATACAGTTATCATCATAAATAAATAAATATCATCTTTATAGCAGTTTAATAAATAAATAAAATAATAATACTCTACGACATTCTACACAGCGCCGCTCTCTAGATCCAAAGCATGGTTTTACTAAATTGTGTTAACTACTATATAAAATTAAGTTGGGTTTTCCTTTCTGACGCTATAACTCCAGAACGCACGAACCGATTTCCACGGTATTGCATTCGTTGGAAAGGTCTCGGGCTCCGTGAGGTTTATAGCAAAGAAAATTCAATTCAAAATTTCAACAGAAAAGCGGGCAAATCATTTTTCACATACAGTGGCGAAACGGAGTTCGCCGTGTTTGCTAGTGGGTTATAGAATGCGGATAAACGTATTCTACTTATTGTATACATTTTTTTGGTTTAGGCGCATTAGGGCTAATTCTCATTATGGCAACCGACTCGCAACATCCAGACCGATTCAAATAGACATATCCATACAAATATTTGTACTGAACGGGAATCGAACCCGCGCCTCGTGTGGCAGCTGTTAAGTCACTACCGCTACGCCAAAAAGGCGACATCACTAATCACTTGCGTCCAAAGTTTGTATTTCGAAGATTTTTTCGGGAATAACTGCCATCTGACCTCCCAACCTCCTTGTCACTTTAGTCTGAAATTATAAAACATCACATTGACGTATTTGGGGTTCTAAGGGGCTCTATAAAGAACGAGGTCTTGTTGATTTCATATCCTGTGGGCTTATCATAATAAAAAATACAATACCATAGAAAAATAAAAAAATAAAAAATACCGCACAAAATACATTGAAGGTGTATGAGGCTCTACTGGGTTCAATCAAGAACGAGGTCTTTTGATTCCATATCCTGTGGGCCTGCCATAATAAAAAAAATACAATACCATAGATTTAAGTCTGAGATAAAATAAAAACCGCAACAGAAAGATCATTTCACGATTTGAGTGTCAGATGAATGGATCCGATTGATTTATTATTTTTGATAGCGTATAAGTAAACTGACAGATATCTGATCGATTGGAACTGTTGCGGGTTCAAATCCCGTTTTGAACACTACACCTCACCTTTTTTATACTACTTAGGTGGCAGACAAGGAAACAGTGCACCTGACGGGAAGCGGTCACCGTGGCCTATGGACGTGTGCAACACCAGGCGCGTCACACTCTTGCTCCCTACCCTGGAGTGGGAGGTTGAGGAGTTTGTGGGTGGTTGGAGGCGGGGACCGGGGGATTATTAGCTCTGGCTACCCTAGTTACCGGTAGGAACACAACCTATGGCCGCGGTCTTCTGTATGGCGCGGTCTTTTAAGTAAGGACTGCAGTATTATATAGACATTATTTATAAGTGATTATGTGTGTAAATGCGCATTACTAAATACGACATTTATGCAATTTAAATAAGCGTACTCAACAATACTGTTCAATAATTATAATTTAATATCCATACCGCTATGGAAATATATCAATTATCACTGATTATGCTCTTTACAGGGCACAAACTAAGTGCAAACAGCTCGACACGGAACACCTGCGTATTCCATTCATGCGGCGCAGGCGCAAGTTGCCTTGTGTGGAACACTTTGTTATTGTTCACTTTTCTTGCCATATCAGTAATGTTGCAAGACTTGCATTTATTATAACTATTGCTTTACCAGCGGAGTCAGTATCGCATCCGTCGACACATCTTTTCGTTTCTCTGCAACCTATCAAATCTCAGAAAAAATAAAGGTGAGGTTTATGTGACGTTTTGGTCACGTGACAACTTTTTTCTGCGATTTCATTGGTCAACACAAAAGATGAGAATATGTCTACGGATGCCATGCTGTGAGGGCAGGTTTATTATATAGGTGTAACAAGTTGTTATGTCACACGGCAGGTTACAGTAACAACTGGTATATTTTAAAAACTGAAGCTGTCATTGTGAAGTACAGAGTTATGAAAGTTGAAGAAGCGAAAGGCGTATGCCAAGATCGAAGAGAAAGATTTTGTCTCTGCCTACCCCAAAGGAAAAGAGGCATGACTTTTATGTATGTATGTATGTATGTATGTATGAAGCTATCAGCTCGCAAACCGTGACTAAAACATCATAACTAACAACTTTATAACTAAAACAAACCTCGTTATCATCACATACAAGGAAGACTCAGGTTTGTTGACATTTGATTTGACATTGTTTATGACTCATTTGATAATCAGGTAGGTACCTACTATATTTGTGCTGAACTAGTTAATAAAATTAATGACGGAAATATCAGAACGGAGAGACACAAAAAAAATCGTTTTTGTTCTAATACTTTCTTTTACTAAGTTGTAAGAACATCGGGTTGGAGATGGAAGTAGGACATGACGGTATCTCCTGTCCGAACTGAGCAGGCCGACTGGGGTAGTACCTCCGCCCTACAGAAAACCGCGGTCATAATAACCATCGTATTGTGTTCCCGCCGCGCCGGTTAGAAAGGTAGCCACAGCTCACTGGAGAGATTCTCCTGCGTTGTCAGTACAGAAACTGTCTCAAGCAAATGCAAGCCTATCGACTACAAATAACATACTAAAAATGGTGCACAATAGGCGAGGAAAAATCTAAAAAACAAAAATCATGAATCTTTTTCTATCCGTCGTCGAATTGACTAATTTCTGACTTACACGAGTTTGTTTTTTATATGTATTATATTAAGTATACAATATTTCCATAAAATACTGATGGAGGTTGGCGGTATTTACAAAAAAAAACATACGCACCTTATGTTTATCCGCATTCTAGAGTCCATATTACTAGTTTAGCGATACCTGCTTTGGGTCTAGATAGCGCTGCGTAGTTCATCGTAGAATGTTATACATAATTTTTTTTATTCAATGAACTCACAACTTAAATACGACAAAAACATTACAGCGTACTTCATTATATTTTTTCCCACGTCAGCCATTGTAGTTATGTCACACGTGTTCGTGACATTCGTGTAGGTCCTACTCTGAGAACTGCTACTGATTGCGCTGATCATTGCAAATTAAAATTGTAATTATAGTATTTCCTTGCTTACCTACATACTACATACTATGGACCAAGGTACTCATCAAATCCAAAAGTCGCAGGAGTCCGTGGTTGTAGAACTTTTGGACCTCCACACAGTGCACCCTGGGCTATGTAGACGGTAGCAACTCTCACTCGTAGATGATACCGGCCGTTGGTGGGAGTGGCCCTGTAGAGGACTGCTCAGAGGCTCCCTACGTCTCCCTCTGTCCCCCTACTGTCAACCACACCAGCGCGTGCGCATGCGAGGCGAATGCACATCACACATCACTAGCGGCGTGATGGGCATGTGCCTACATCATGTAGTCATTTTAGTATTGATTTAAGCACTGCATTAAACACACGTATTATTGGACACCGTGTTTCATTAACGATACTTCCGCTCCTTTCCGGGGCTTGACGTCCATCTTAAAACCATAGATGCCCCAATGTCAGCCAGGATGCGAGGGAAATATTTTATTGATAACCCCGAGATGGCGTGCGGTTTTAGTATGTACGAGTAAAACATAACCGCCCCTGAGTCAAGGTATCTCGTTTTAGGATCGGCAGCATCTGGAATCCCGTAACTTCTGGACTTCACCCTGACCTCATACCATTCAGCGGAGTGTAGTCAATTGACGGGTTTAATATTATAAAAAAAAACTTACAATAAGTATAGCTCTCTGACCTTCCTGTGGTGTTACTTTGGACAAAAAATAATTCCCCAAAGCTACTTATTATACTAAACCGCAAAGTCTGAATCGTATAATCTTCTTACCTATATTTTTCGAAGAAGGCTTCAATCGAGAAGCACGTGAGCGGATGTTGATTATTAGTGAGAATGATTCTCGCAGAGTAAACTGTTCTAGGAATTAATGAATCATTTACACGGTGTGTGAATGGAATAATAGCTTGAATGAACATTATGACAAACACTAGGTACACGTGAAATACATTGAAAAGTTATTACTTATTTTATTATCATTAATTAATATTCTTTGTTTAAAGTCAATACTTAGGTACTACTTTGTAATAAATGAATCATAAGATTATTCTTAAAGTAGGTACTTTATATGTAATTCTATAAAACACGGTTGATGTCTATGTTAAACACTAAATGATATTTTGTCTTCTAGTCTATAGTTAACAAAACTAATTTCTGTAATAAAAAGGTTTAAGGGCTCTCACTTTCTCTTGATTTTATAGTCCGAGCTCTCCACCCTTTCTCCCTCTTTTCTATCCCTTTTCTAAACTTTAAGCACTAACGTGCGAGTCACACCTCTAGTGTTGTAACTCGTTAACGTTCTTATACTCCGGTTACCGCAATAACTATCAGTTGGACCATGTTCTTGTTTCATTAAAAAAGTAAATATTTTTCAAAAATTGATTTTTTTTTTCAGAATTAACAATTTTTTTCATCAGCGTGGCACTAAGAAACCATGTTAAAGTACCGCATTAATACCACAGGTTACATAATAGCTAATGCGTTCATTGCACAGATTAATTAGGAAAACATTTTTAACAATCTGTTTACGTTTGCTCTGCCCTCGCTTGTATGTAGGTACATGTACATGGCTGCTAATAGCGCTAATTTGGAAACACTTAGTAACTTCCTTAATAAAACATTTGTGTTGGTTTTTTGTATTTATGGTTTCAAGGATTCCTTCATCTGTTTTACCTTCAATACACTGTAATTAGGTAAAGAGATTATCATACCGACTACTGGGTCTCTCAATGTAGGGCACGCGTACTGCTTGAAGTAAGTTCTTTTTATATGATAGACTCACGTTTGAACACCATCTCACCTCACAAGTGCTGATAGAAGGAAGCTATTTACTTGAAGTCTAAAATGCCCCGGAAATTGCCGGAAACAGACTAAAGCAGGGAGTTTCACTCCATTGCTGTGCCTATGCACAAGAACACCAGTAAATGTAGTAGAACGACTATTTCAAGTTATGTCAGCAAGTAAGATACTAAAATGAAGTAAACATCAACTACAAAGAGTGATAAATAAACTTGATATAAAATATCATCACTCATCAGTCATTGCAATACAAAAGCAATTTTTTTCAGACGTGTATTTAAAAAGAATATCCAAATAATAACATGCTTGTAATATGTGTTCTTAAATCAAATCTTACCATAGACTATTGTTATTTTTTACCGAATTATTTTAACAATTCAAGCTTAAAAAAGATAACTTCAAGGCCCTCAAGCAGAACAACAGCGATGCGGACGCTTATAGGGATAAAAAACTTCAGAATTTCGAATTGAGAACAATACAACCTACCAATCATTAGCATAATAAATTGTGAGATACTCTCTATTCTTTATGGGCATAAATAGTATGAAGCACAAACTTTTAAATACAGGGACCGATTACTTACAATAAGAACTTAAGCATGAATACTGAACTAACTTAACTGATTTAACATTTTTTAATATTGAACACATCAAAATGATTTCACCTCGCCTGATGGTAAACCAAAGGTAAAGTCTCAGGAGCGGGGGTCACCACTAAATACACCGATAGTGCTACAGTGGTGGCCCTCAGCTTGACGGCCTCATAAAATGCTTTTACACGCCCCGCTTAAAGGATTCGGGACTATAGGAGGAAGTAAACACATGCGCTGGTAAAGAAGAAAGAAGAAGGTATATTACATCCGAATAGAATAGTTACGTAGGTAGGTAGGTATACCTAAAACTATAAAATGAGATGTAAGATTTCTGAAAAACCAGTTTAAAATTCATAATTTGTCGAGACATAAATTATCTTAGTTATGTATAACTTTTACTTCAAACACATTTGATTCATATATTGTTACTAACAAGATATGAATCAAATGTGTTTGAAGTGAAAGAATTTCATTTATTTTATTTATTTATTTTTATAACTTTGCTAACTTAAAATCTACTTTCACAACACAAAATAACGTCCAAAATAGTTTAAGTTAACTCGACAATCTATCAGAAAAAGTGTGTCAATATCAAACAATATAATTATTAGGCCGTGTAGAATAGATGTGGGTGAAAATTGAATTAGAAGACCTACATTACATTCACTCAATGTGGTACACGTTAATACCTATACTTACTTACATACAAATTACTAGCTGTTGCCCGCGGCTCCGCCCCCGTAAATTGCTATCCTTTTCCCGCAACCCACAGAGACCAACATCATTATTTTAATATCAGTACTTTACTTACCCTTCATAATAGACCCATGTCAGTATACCGATGTCGGGCCAAATGTATGCATTTTAAAATAATTTTGCATCCCTAAGGTTAGATACTTCTTCAAGAAGGGCATTAGAAAGTTTTTGCAGGGTCGGCAGCGCGAGACGTTGACTATTTATAAATCTGTTATAAAGAGACTACTATGAGTCCACCCGGCCCTAGAAGAAAACCTGCGCCAGATCCTAATTATAGGTAAATTAAGTTTTTTAATTACCTAGTTGACTCTATTGAACTACCTTTAAACTTTGATTATTTTTTTTTAAGTTTGCGTCTGTGCAATCATCATCATCATCATCATCATCATCAGACTTTTGCCGCTGACTGTACCTACTTGAACACACTTGGATGCACTCAAGAATCGCGGAAGCTCCATCACTTGCAATATTGAATAGAACATAATAATAATAACCGGCCTTTTAATTTTAGAGCGTAAATAGGAAGTGGCGGCACGTGGGCGTGTTGTTGTTGTACCAAGGATTTCACACCATCACGCCAGGTTGCGTGTTCCGTAACTATAATATCTATCTATAATGTCTATAGGTATCTATACTTTTGCTTGAATCAAAAGATAAGTAGGAGAGCGCGTTTTGTGTCTGGATACCTCTTTTTTATATAGGACACATCAAAATGACTTCACCTCGCCTGATGGCAAGCTAAAGGTATAGTCTCAGGACAGGTGGACAGGGGTTACCACTATATACATCGGTAGTGCTACTAACAGTGGCGGCCCTCAGCTTGACGGCCTCAAAGGCCCCGGGTCTATTAGGAGGCAGAAAACACATGCGCTGGTAAAGAATTCTAAGTCTTTATGATACCTACGGCAAATAAAAGAGGTAGCGAACCGCTTGGTTTTTGCTAAAATTGATTGCACTATGTGAGGGTAATACCTCCTCAGCCTGGCATGTGTAGTTCTGTATAGGAAAGGAGAGGGTGGGATTAATTGGAAGAGCTCATCGGAACACTCGCCATGGTAGAGCCAGTAAAAAACTGCCAAGGATGCAATATCTCTACGTAGCTGTAGGTATTTCATCGGCTTCATTCTATTTGCCTAAGGAGAAAGCCTGAGTGAATTAGCAGGCGGCAACGTTACAATAAGGCAGTCAAATTAATTCTCTCCTGATAGGACTTCCGTCCCTTTGCTGATCTTCCATCGATAGAGGTAGGTAAGTTGCCGAGTAATAAGTAATAACGAACGGAGAATGGACGACCCTGGCTTGGCTCGTGGAGGCGTTCTTCCGAGAAGTAAATTGCAGAGTAAAACACATTCCTTTGTAAAAAATAGCTACCCACTTACATTTTTATTCGTCCTGGAGGGATAGGTACCAATTGCTTAGTACACTACTTTGTGGCATTGCCGTGCACCATTGTGGTGCACATATTCACCATCACGCTACAAGCTTAGGAGCCGAGCAGGAAAACGTTAAAAATAGATTGAAGTTATATGGCCACTCGAATAGAACAGATGATTCATAATCTTTGTAATAATTTTTACACATACCAAGTTTATACACTGGATGTAAATGAACATGCTCATAAAGTTATATATAGACATGCATAAATTATGCTTAATGATATTCAACTTTGACTGTAAACAATATTCAACGTTTTTGCAGGAATTCTGTGGAAAATTTTCTTGTCCCGTTCCATGATAAGAATTGCCTAAAACTTCTGGTACGACTTCAATTCAATGGACGTGTCAAAAATTGCATTTTTTTTATTAAATAACTCAGTTTATAATAATTTTTCTATCTGTTATCTCTAGTATTGAATTAGAGCCAACTTATCTTATACTATATACTCAGACCAATAAAAAAGTATAGACGGAGTATTGCGCATTTTTTTTGAAGCCAACCAACATATGACGATTCGATAATCTTATGACGGAATTTGACAGATGCTCGGTTTGGTAGTCTTTGGGTAGTCGGCCGAAGAGCTATTGTCAGCGTGTGACGTGTTTTGACTTATGCATAAGAAGCTTCACTTATTTCGTCGCTATTGTTCACAATGGCTTAGACGGAGTATTGCGCATTTTTTTTGAAGCCAACCAACATATGACGATTCGATAATCTTATGACGGAATTTGACAGATGCTCGGTTTGGTAGTCTTTGGGTAGTCGGCCGAAGAGCTATTGTCAGCGTGTGACGTGTTTTGACTTATGCATAAGAAGCTTCACTTATTTCGTCGCTATTGTTCACAATGGCTCCGTCTATACTTTTTTATTGGTCTGAGACTATATAATTCAAAGTCCTGACAGGCTGATTGACTGATTGACTGACTGATTACAACGCACAGCCTAAACCGCTGGTCGTAGAGACTTGAAATTTGTAGGGAGTGTTTGTTTTGATGCGTAGAGGTGTACTAAGAAAGGATTTTTTAAAATTCGAACCCTAAAGCCCTAAAAAGGGCTAAAACGTGCTTTTGCCAGAACTCAAGAAAGGCTGAACAGATTTTCCTGATCTATGATTTTTTGAATTTGTCTCCGCCTCGAATAGCATATAACATAATTAAAAATATATGATTCATTCAGGAAATTTAGTAACAAAAAGAAAATTAGATGTTGCAAACGTTTTTATCGCCACCTATAATAGTTGTCATAGCAACAGGAACTAAAATTGACTTTGTCTAAATTTTCATAGAGTAATATCCTTTACTTCTTTTTCCTCAAAAGTAAATAGAATGTATTAATTTTTAGGGTTCTGTGCCTGATTAGGAAAAAACTGTATCCGTCTGTCTGTCTGTCAAGACCTCTTTCTTAAGAACACGTAGAGGCATCAAGTCGTCTCCTGAGTGGATAGAGTGGCGCCATGTCCTTGAAGCAGACGTCGGTGGGGTAAGCCTGGTGAGGTCCCTGGTGCCGACCATGGTCACCATAGAGAGTATGTGGAACGCCACCGCTTTTTTTGCGAGGCAGTAATGCGCGCAGAAGTGGTGGTGGAAAAGCTACGGGAGAGATCTAGCACTCCCCCGTGCCGATGAAGGCGCACCGGGTTGCGTAGTTCGCAGAACCATCTCCGTCCTCCATGAGTGCGAGCCTAGGGTGACGGTCGAGGCTAACCGTCACCCTAGCAGAAGCAGGCCCAGGGTGGCAGGTTGTTATATTTCCACGCGCGCTTTTTTATAGAGATGGGGGATTTAGATTCCTAATAACACGTCGAGGTCGCCAGTGCTGATGGCCGGAACCGGTTGGGGTTTCTGGGATATCCTTTCTAGGACACACCAGATTCCTCGATCACACAGGCATTGGTAGGACTCCGACATACCAACCTCTCCGTTGGCTCCATTGAGGTGAAGCCCGACGGGGTTTTTGCGCACGAAAAAAGGGGTAGGTATTTCCCTTTGGGCTAGAATCCAGATATTTTGCAGAAAGTAAAATCGTATGGCATAAGTACAGGGAAAAGTCCGGAAAGCGTAAATATTACCTACATCACCAAAAAAAATGTATGTCTGTCAGTCAAGACAAGAAGCACTGCAACAAAGTTAAGTTCGTCCCCTTTTTTGTCGTGCGGAAGTCCCCTTCAACCCAATTTTGTACGGAACCCTGCGTGCACGAGCCCAATAGTATATATCCTCTTTCTTTACTTTCATGAACTTCTTGAATGTTAAATCAGGTTGTCAAAATGTCAATGTCTGTATGTCTGTAGCAAGATTTTGATAACAAAAAAAACCGATTTTCGGAAATAAATAATGTTCACTAATTTGAAACAGTGCATCGAATGTGAAAGTGCAATGCAACTATGATGAAAGGGTTTTTCATAGGGCCTCTTCCGAGTCACACTTTGGCCAGAGCAGCTATCTAATCCCCATAAAATCTAGAAGACAATGAAAAAGGATAATGATGGTAAATAAACGGGCTTTGGCCGCGATGCATGGCACTGTACTTGATAGAACTTGAGATGAAATGAATACGTTTAGCTGCAACCACTGATTGCGAAGGAATAGACATTGAAAGTTAGTACGGGCAGTCCCTCAGCTTAAAAAAGACTTGGTGGCGATAGCCTACATTCACGCGGGCGGAGCCGCGCGCGGGTACGCTAGTTTATTATAATAGTTTTCCTAGATGTTCTTGTGTTTAAATAAAATCAATTTTTAACATTTATGCGTATAAACAGTATTAACCTTAAAAGTCCGAATAAAAATGTTAAATATAATTGTAGTTTTTATTTTTATTATATTTAAATTCGTATTTTTACCAAGAAATATAAATTAATTTGCTCAAAACCGAATTTTTAAAATCTGTATAAGTTCATTATCTTTTGACGATAACTTCGATATGTATAATGTTTATAACTATGTGATGGTAGGCCTACAAATCGTGAGCCGTTGCGACCACAGAACACTGGTGTTCACTCTATGTGTATCTTCTCTAAACTTAACTAAAATATTTTTTCCAATTTTGGAAACAAAACAACAGCTTAATGGGCTGTAAAGTCAACATATATAGAGATTTCAGTTAACTTCAGTGAAAATGCAAAACGGAATCGACAACACTATACTCTATGGCTGCGACAAACCCTTTACTTTATGCTTCCGCTACGTAACGCTTTCTGCAATAGACACAATAATTCTGAATGTTAGTGTATAGTTAGTGTTATGTTGTATATAATTACTTAACGTCTGGCATTGAGACCGAGGTCAGAGGAGTGCTAGATAAGTTATTAGCTGAATTCAATGTCAAGGTGCGCCAGATTTCCGTAGTGTATACATACAAATAAATATTCACCATCTAGACCCAAACTGAGCAGTTTCTAGAAAACTGATGAACATACTTAATAGATTGTAATCGATCGATCGATCGATCGAATCGATCAATTAGTAACAATCAGCTGGGCCTCAAGTTCGAAACATAAGGTAGGACGTCCCACACCCAAAATGAAGAAGCTGGGTGAACTGGAAAGGGTGGCTAAAAACAAGGAGTGGAAGGCAGCATCCGATGTATATAGGCCAGTGATTGGGCAGTCAAATTGTATCATGTGGGTGATGATTGTGTGGATGCCCTTTCAGCGGTTTAGCCATTCCTATCAAGTAAAGGAGTGTTATTTTATTATTACTTTTTTATACTTAGATACTTAGGAATATGCACAACAAATACTTGTATGTCTACATATTCATAAATAAAATTATTTGCAATGCTGGAATCGAATTCGCAATCTTTGATGTAGCAATCGAACGCCCCATCACAACGCCACAGCTTATGTCGTTTCTTTTGTCCTACACTCAGCCCTAGCCAATCTTATAGGAAATCTTCCTCCATATCCATGCTAATTTTTACATTTAAAAGGGAATTAAAACCGTGAAAACTAACGTACCAGACGACTACGCTCGACCGTCACGACGACAGGTCGTGAGGTTGCGTGGTTTGTATTCAAAATTAAAATCATCTTTATTCATTTCACACAGGTCAAAGTAACACTCATGAACGTCAAGATTATCTAATAAACTACCAGTCTCTACAGTCAGATGCGCTAGGCAATACGACGTGTAGCTTGTGAAAAAAAAATGACAATAAAAGATAGCCACTTGTTTTATTTACCTTAAATTACAATAGGTAGAAAACTTCGATTTAGATGTAGGAATACCTTTTTGAACAGTAGGAAATTGATTTTATCATTTTGAATTACAGACTGTACCTACTTATTAAAGTTGTTGTAATGTAACAATCAGTGATTACCAACCCTCGGTATAAAGACACAGAAAACGTACAATACATGGCATTATTATATTTCATGATAAATTTTGGAGCTAACCATTAGCCAACCTTTGTTACCAGGCTATCATTTTTCTGTTGAGAATATTTACTACGGACCGAATCTGTATTCATAAAAGTAATTCGAAACACCGGCTTACAAGCTTCCGACATAAGAGCATAAATAACTCGAATAACATCCCTAATCTTCAAACCATGACATAATGTAAATTCATCTTCCGAATTTAAAATGCATGCAGTTAGTCAAAGTGTCGGACGTTTTTATTTTTAAAACTACGCGACGCTACGCGCCTTAAATTCTTCAACGACGGTAACCTTCATAATAAATTGTTTACTACAAAAACGGTGCTTAAGTAAAAGCAATAAGGTTCATAATAGGTACGATCTGTAGCAGTTAGGATGAAGCGATATTGTTCTGCGTTTGAATTTGACATTTTTAAGTAGCTCGCGTCAATGCATTCCAAAGAGGCATGATGCATTCCTCATCGCAGTCATATATCACTTTGAAAAAAAAAAGGTTGCATTCCATTTCAACCTGAGAAAACATTAAATTATTTTGAGATTAATTTGTTAAAATAATGTTAATAATTGTTGTTTCAGTGTTTGAAGTACCTACCACTTCAAGAGTAACACTTTAGTTTTGCTTCGGCTCCAAGGTCTGGCCACTACACATTGTATTGAGTAGGTACCTACGACTCTTTATCAAGATCGGGTTTATGGAGCCCTACCAAGAACTTCAAGTCAACTTCAACGGATGAGGCTTTAACGCAGGCTTTCCTTTTGTGTGATGCGACCATAAAACAACAAATCATTAAGATTTTTTTACATAATTTACGCAACTCAGGTGACCATCCATAATAGGTAGGTACGTAGGCGAAATTTCCCTCTGTTAGTAGTCAGTAATTTTCATAATAACGAACTAGATTAAGTTGAATCAATTTTTATATCCCCAAGTTTTACAACGCAGTCAAGATTGTAGATGTTTCATATCAAAAAATAACAACTAATTTAAGCTGAACATGTTTGGATAACACATACGTTATAATTTGTTATTCAACTCAAGCCTGTCTAACCAATGTTATCGCAATCAGAATGGCTGTTACACGCTAAATCAGAAATAGTACAAAATAAATTTGATTATCTGTATCGAATGTTCTACAGCAAGGTTTCTCAAAGTTGAGTACGCGTACTGCTTAGGATCACTTAGGATACGTCAATTGATCGTAGTAGGTGGTAGACTAAATTTATGCAATGGCGGAAAATTAACTATTAAAGAGTCTTTAGATGTTTTTTGATTAGAAAGAAGAAAATATCCAGCCATCACACGAAGGACTGAAATTCTTGTTGCTTTTCGTGATACTTACTTAATAGAAAGAGAATAATGGTTGAACAAAGAAGAAATAAGTACAGGAATCGGTCGAATATTAATTAAGATTGAAATTAAGCACAACCCCTCTTGAAATTTGCTATAAATGATCATCATCATCTGTGACTTCTGTGAGGCTTAGATCACGAGAGAGCGTTGGGGGAGGGGAGAGGTCAGATGGCAGTCGCTCCGTAACAGCCAAGGTAACCCTCATGAGAAGGAGAAACCGCAAGAGAGCGGAGCACAAGCTTCAAAGTGCAAACTGCAGTGCAAAACAAAGTGCAGTGGGATGATGATAGAATTAGGTAAAATACCACAATAAACATATTTAGGTATATATTTACAATGTGGGGTATTGTAGCTTTAAGTTTGAGAAACTCTGTTCTTCACATACGAAGGGAACATAAGGTTGGCTTTAAGACTTCAGGTCAAGGTGGTGCAGTAACCACTTCACATATATGCTTGTGCCTTAAACATAAAATAATTAACATTGAGTTTTTATCGTCTTTAAAATATTATTTACTAGTAATTGCTAAAAAAATTGGTAAAATGTAATAATTCATCATTTGAAGAGGCCAAGAAATGAGAACACAGTCTTGTAGTAGGTATAAATTTCAAATGTAATTACTAATATTAATTAACCTTCTGTAACGGATATTGAGCAAACAGATCCAGTTGTCGACGAGTTTTAGGACCGTAAATATTACACAAATAATTATAACCTAAAAATTTTAATGGAGGCTTATTACCTGACGAATAATGTCTCTCCTTGCTGAAGCAACGTAGAAGGTAGATAGTCATTTTTATAGCTAGCGGCCAGGGTCCCGGCTTCACATGGGAATAATTTTATTTCTTAGAAAATAAATCCTAAAACTGTAAGTACTCCTCCCCGCCTCTTCTTCACAGCCGGAACTACGGTAAGTACCTAGCTACCCTAGGGCTCCCTAGGGTAGGTAGAGCTCACGGTAGGGATTCAGTGCTGTTGTGCAAAGAAATTCTCTCAACAGCGAGGTGCCCATTTTTCTGCAAGAACTAAGAACCAAAACCCTTTACAATATTGGGAGCTTTACTGCAAAAGCAGCCGTATCATAATAAATTATTATTATTGTATTCGTGCCCAAGTTTTATAACTGCTAGCCAGAGCGCCCAAACTCTTAAATTACCGCCTTATTTGGTATGCAACCAAAAAGCAAAGAACTCCTTGTTTTCTTTTTTTTGCGAGCAATATTTAAGGACTGGGCATTGACCGTTAACACAAAAATCCTTTAACATATTTAGAACATCAATAAAATTCAAATGCAGTCGTAACTTTCACTTCACGCAACAATGTTGAGTAAACGCAGCGTCCAATTTAAACTGAACTCTAACTAAATGTAAAATGCTCTGCAAATAAACGATTTTGCTACAATATATAGGTCTGCTTATATTGGAGCCTTAAATAATAGCGGCAAGACTGTCGAGGGGTTTTTCCAGAAACGATGCAACTGTGTTTGTAATTGTATGATGGAAACTTTGTGGTTAGTTAATGTTGTTATAATTTATGCTTTTACCTAAATTTATAATGGTTTTATTTACCAAGCAAAGTGTAACTAAATTCATATTTACGATGTTTTTCCTAATCAGGCAATACTATAAATGTACCTACTACCTATCAGGTTTGGGTTTCGTGTATCCTTTCCTGTTATTATACTCATTATTTTGTGGTGGAAATTAGTCGTAGCAGTGATGACGCTAATTTTACATTAATTTAAATTTAACCTTACATACTTCACGGGTTTCCTTTACTGTCATTAAACCTTTCATGGAAGCCCGCTGGCTTCGAGCACTTTAAGTCAGCGTCAATATTAGATAATTATTTGTTCATTAACAAAGTGATTTCTATTTCTTGTGAAAATATCTTAACAACACAGTGGGTGCTATTCAAATAAGTACCTATTCTAATTTCTTTTTATGTTTTCAGTAGAATATTTTCAAATTAGAAATCTTGATGCTGACTGTACCTACCTACCTATGTTAAACAATAATAATAAACATTTCAGAACTAAAACTAGGTATTTTAATTTCCTGTAAACATGTTCAAATATTATAATTCAGAACCAAAAATTACAGTATTATAATTTTGTTATTGTGCACAGGTTTAGGCGCATTAGGGCTAATTCTCATTATGGCAACCGACTCGCTAATGGACTACTTCTCATTGCCCATTTATTTTGCGGTAATACTTAATTATGGTTTATTTTGCGGTAATACTTAATTATGGTTTCCTAGTATTTTATGTCGGTAAATAGAATATTATCATAATAATTTAATAATGACTCGGATGTGTGAGGCCCCACCGAGGCACCTATTAAGATTGCCCAATAAGGCATATCCCTCGCACTCCAGCTGACCTTGGGCCATCTATAGATTTCAGATGGTCCCCATTTAACCCCAGAAAGGCGGCCGTCTTATCATAATAGAAAGGAGTAGAGGTAGAATGGTGTAGGTATCAGTTGCAGCATTTTTTTTTTTTTATACAACGTAGGTGGCAGAAAAGCACATGGCCCACCTGATGGGAACCGGTCATCGTGGCCTATGGACGTGTGCAACATTAAAGGTGTCACACACATGCTGCCTACCCTGAAGGGAAGGAAGGAGGGCTAGGAAGGGGTGGGGGGAGGAGAGGTTACAGTGAGCTCTGGGTACTCTACTTACCGCCGGGAACACAACACGATGGTTATTATGGCCGCTGTCTCCTGTAGGGTGGAGGTACCACCCCAGTCGGACTACTCATATCGGACGCGAGATACCGTCGTGTCCTACCTCCTTATAAAATACTAATAGAATATTTATATGGAAAGTTGTTTCTAAACAACGATGCATGAAATTCAATTTAATACTCAATTGGACACAGTAGATGGTGCTGTAATTTATAAATTTATTCCCGTGCGTAGCCAGTAGTTTGCTTTGCCAGACCATAACAATGTACTTCACTGAACAACGTTTTTGTTACCACTCAAAGCGTTAATACAACCATTTTTATTTAGATTGTAATCAACTTGGCCGTGTACGGATTAACATATAATGTAGATTCGACATAGATTTAGCAGATAATGATCTTTCCTGCGCTCCGCTAGTCAACATAACCTTCAACGTGTTATGCTGTTTTTTTGCTGTCACACTACGCCGAATGTGTACCTAGACTATGTAAATACACTTAGCTCACTTAATAACTACTATCTGCGGTTGGAGACCTTAACAAATATTAAAGTGCCTAGCCTAGGAGCTATGAATAAAGCAGAATAATCCCAGCTCCTTTTAGCGGGGGATTTAAAAGCATTTGATGAGACCGTCAAGCTAAGGGCCGCCACTGTAGCACTATCGGTATATGTATGTAGTGGTGACCCTGGTTCTGAGACTTTACGTAGCTTACCATCAGGTGAGGTGAAGTCATATTGTTTTTTTTGTCTTGTCTGTTTGTCTACAGAAAACAAAAACGCAAAAACTACTTAACGGATTTTTACGTGGCCTTTTGTTTGAAAGGTCTTGGTCAAACTTGACATCTTACATCTTACGTATGTTTGATCAGAATTAGTTAAGTTACAACCCTTCGGCTCTACATTATGGGGATATGTCAAAAAACGAGAAAATTGTCGTCCACGTGTGTGGAGTCGCGGGCCATAAGCTAGTAGGTACTTATAAAATACTAGCTGTTGCCCGCGGCTCCGCCCGCGTGGATGTCGAAATCCGTTTCAAAAACTATCCTATCTCTCAAGTTGGATCGAACTGCAAATGGTGTGCGAATTTTATTATAATCGGTTAAGTGGTTTAGGAGTCCATTGAGGACAAGTATTGTGACACGAGATTTATATATATTAAGATTTATGAACATTGCCGCTAATAATTAAACTACAGTACTGACATGAGCCCATTCCTAATACAAGCAATTTAGCTTAGCTGGAGGGGTTTCTACTAGTAACTTCGGTTCCTAGTAGTAATTTTAGAAAAAAAAAACACATCACAACTGTTACAACTAAGTTCAACTAACCTACCGGCTTAGACGAAATCATACCTATATATGGCAATGTCCAACGTAACTTCACTCCGCCAGTCAGAGATGTCCAGCATGACCATTAGATACAGAAAACAGGTATCGAGTTCTCGGAATCCACACACGGTTTCTTCTTAACCGCTCAATCGATCGAGTGACTCATCTCGGACCTTACCCGCGGAGTGTGGGCAACATTGATTAAGTTGTTTAACCAGTAAGAAAAACTCAATAGCGCTAATAGAATGAGATGAAATTCTTTTGTCAATCGAACGGTCGATACTACTTATAAATTTTATCTATGACTATGACAATGTGATGCCCCTGGTGTTGCACGCGTCCCTAGGCCACGGTGACCGCTTCCCATCAGGTGGGCCGTGTGCTTGTCTGCCACCTAAGTGGTATAAAAAAAATAAAAAAAAAAATCGAACCCGGGACGTGGCAGTCGAATGCTTTAAAAGGCCCTAAAAAGTCCTAAAAGTCAAAGTCAAAAATCTTTTATTCTGTCCTATTGACCATTATTATGCGTCACTTACAAAACGTCAAAATTAAAAATATTTAAAACTAGAAGCAAATGAACCACCGCGCACCGGTTCGAAACGAGGCCCAGACCAGAAACTCAGCGGACTGTTTTTTTTGTGTCTGGTCTCACTACAGAACTTCTATATTGCCAGTGGTCAGATGGAATTTAATTTATGGAATTGGTTTCTGAAACGGCCCCTATTGAGTTCTAAGGCTCAGCGTAGGAGAGAGGAGAGAGTACAGATGTGACTATAGGCAATAGCAATCACCACCACGCGTTATTATGGCTACATTGAAGACTAAGAACATTGAATAGGTACGTGTAGCTACTTTGTTTTCTGCATAAGTGCATGACTTGTAACTAGGTTAATCCATTTGGTCTATACGTGACAACTGGTAGGTCCATTACATAAAAACATTAAGCTAACCGTGTCTGTCGCCGGCCTCGATACTGTTTTTATACATATCTGCTCACGACCTTACTTTTGCAAGTAGATAGACAGTGTAGTCTGTAGCCGTCGTCGGTCCCGGTTGCCATATGAACATATATAGCAGTCGTTACGGGTACTTGGAGACCTAAAAAGTTCAACAACAACGGTCTAGCTGCAATGCTTCGGTATCGCCTAATGTCACCATTGAGTTGTGTAGGTCAGATGGCAGTCGATCCACGGAAAATATCGAACTCCAACTAAATCCACAGTTAAGACTGGTAAAGCGGTTCCCAGACTCCGAGGTGAAAGCTTTGGATGCGACTGGTAATAAAAGCTAGGATGAAGAAGACGAAGACAGTGTACTCTAGGGGACTCGTGGCCACAGAATATAATAGCTTTGTTAAGTGGTTATAGGTAAACATATTATATGCTTAAATAATACTAACTAGTCAGTGGCCATTCTTCACACATCGAGACCCCGCCGTATTTGTGTATCGATTCCAGTTGCCATTCAAACATCTATGGCAGTCGTTACGGGTAGTTGGAGCCCTAAAAAGTCCGACAAATGATCTATTACATTGCTTCGATAACCGCCTGTCGTTTGACCTAACAGCGATATCGCACGTAAAAATCAGTGAATACACCTCTTTATATTTACAACTTGGCGCTAAATATAGACTTTATAGTTCTACATTCAGGCGTATCTGAAGGCTGATCACCGGTACATCGTTAAATCATTGATGTATTCAAGTGAGGAACGTGACTGCTAGCACATAAACACTATTACAACAGCAGGTAGATGAGCGAAAACGCACGTCGACACTATATTATGTATATCTTCGAATCCTTAAAACTCGTGGGACTGAAGCGAGTCGAGGTCCTTGTAAGTAGATATGTGTTAATGTGTGAGTGCGTTTTCGCTATTTGTACGAAGCCAGCCTTCATACAAATACGTATGTATTTTGTGTCACTAGCTCAATACCACAGAGCGAATTATAGTATAGAGATGAAATGTATCCATACCGCGTGAGTCGGATAGATGTAATGTCAAAACTGATCATTTATTCCCAGTAGTTCCCAGCCTTCCTGCCTCCGGGTAGGCAGAGATAACAGCCATCTGCTTCTGTTTTTAAAAACTTTACGAACTTTCACTTTATCCGCTTAACCGCTTGGCCTTTTTACCAAGAAGATTGATGTACGGACTCACCTCAATGGGTGTCTGTGGCCTGGCTGGGGTTTTTTGGACGCATAGACGCAGTTTCTATGGCCAGAAGTCGGTTAATCCGACTTCTCTGTAATAATAACATTGCAACATGCAAAATGATATTTTGATTTAAAATGTTGTAGGTATGTCATAAGAACGCTAATGGAATGGCATATCTCTAGATTTAGATATCTATGTTTACAGCCATCATTGCACCTATTGTTTGCTGCTATTATATGGCTGTTTAATGATTTCCTTTAAGATACAACTTGATAATATCGTAATAAATAATGTTTAACAGCTGCATACATAGTAACACCTTTAAAGGTTAGAACGTCTAGTAGTTATAGGTGCTGTGTTTAGTACCTAATATAGATTGCTAACTGGCAAACCGCTGAAATTACATGAACGCCCTTTATAACGGAAAATAACTATTGTCTAAAATAAATAGTTATCCTAAAACTCTATCAACTAGTCCTACCCTCTCCTTTCCTATACAGAACAACACGTGCAAGGCTGAGATATCACCCTCATATGGTGCAAACAATTCCTAGAACTAAGCGGTTCGGTGCCATTTTTCTTTGTCACACCATCAAAACCTGGCATTTTTACCAGCTCACGTGTTTCCTTCCTCCTTCATTCCCGGGTCCTTTAAGCGGGGCGTGAAAAAATATTTGATGGGGCCGTCAAGCTAGGGTATCAATTAACCGATTTGGCTACTAGTTAAGACCAACAAGTTAGGAAATTTGGCTTTAGAAATCTTTGTAAATGCTCTAATTGTTACCCAATTCTCAGCACTGTATGCACCACCATGTTTATATGGAAATTGGATTATTATTTCAAAACATATTTTTCCTTCATGAACACAAATTTTGAGATGTTCAGCTCCTAAATGACCAGCAGAGGTCATTGCTCGTATAATATGTTCACCGATTATCATCTCGCTTGGATCCATCTTCTGAGAAAAGCTGATGAGAAAACCACTCTAATGGATAAATAGAACCTATTAACCTGTAGCTGTAGGTATAACGGTAAAAAATACGTTACATAAGTATACCTAGGCAAAACTGTGGTAAAATCCGATTGAGGTAAGTAGGTACCTACGCGTACTTTAGTCTTTGCAATTTTAATTTAATATTATTTTATCTTAATATACACTCGAGAGCAATGAATCCGGGTCACTTAAAGAATGTTAAAAATCTCGGAAACTAAAAATGATAGGTTAATGCAATAAATTGTATTTAATAGACAATGTAATACTCCTTAAATGAAAGTAAAAAAAATATGAGTCACCATACATTTTATTAACACAAAATTACATAAAGAAAAAAACTGCTGATCTCTCCTTAAAACAAAAATAGGAAACATGAAATTTTTGAACTTTATTACGATTTTCTTGAATTTTAATACTTCGTATTGCCTCCTCGTGCTTCCATTACTGCGTTTACGCGGTTTGGCATGCTGTACACCAAGTTCCTTATACGATTTTGGGGAATATTCTCCCATTCCTCTGTGAGAGCAATTTTGAGCTCACGAAGCGTGATTGGGGGAGGGTTTCGTTGTTTTACGCATCTGCCTAGCTCGTCCCAAGCATGCTCGATCGGGTTGATATCCGGGCTGCGCGCTGGCCACTCCATACGAGTAATGTTCATCTCTTGAAGGTAGTCATTCACAATCCTACCTGTATGAGGTCGGGCATTGTCATGCATAAATATAGCATCCTCACCTAAATTGACCATAAATGGACCAACGTGATCATTGAGGATTTCTTCCACATATCTTACGCTAGTTAAAGAGCCGTTTTCTATGATCACCAGCTCTGTGCGACTTTCAGAAGAAATTCCGGCCCACACAAGTACAGACCCACCACCGTAGGCTACTTTTTCTTCGATGCATGCTTGCTTGAATCTTTCCCCTGGTCTTCGATACACTCTGTGTCTTCCATCGTGCTTGTAGAGCATAAATTTTGATTCGTCGGAGAACATAACTTTTGACCAATCTTCAATACTCCAATTTACGTGGCTCTGGGCATATCTTAGTCTCGAAATACGATGCCCACGCTCCAGTTTAGGGCCGTTTGCAGGTCTAAGGGGTTTTAAGTTAGATTCAGCAAGCCGACGTCTTACTGTCCATGCACTTGGGTTACTTCCTCCGAGGCGTCGAAACTGATTGGTGAGTTCAGTTCCTGTGAGAAAGCGATTTCGAAGCATGGTGTTCACCAAGTATCGGTCTTCTCGTGCTGTGGTACACCTGGTTCTGCCCGTTCCTGGTCTGCGTAGGTTAGAACCAGTTTCTTCGTAACGTCGGAGAACTCTTTGTACTGTTGACAGCGACACACCGACAGTCCTGGCTGTATCGCGCTGACTCCGGCCGGTTTCCAGCATTGTAAGTATTCTGGTGCATTCTTCAGGCGTAAGCGACATAATTTCAGCTTGAATAATGAATATAGAGCACTATCAACATGGTTTATGTACCCACATAAATGACAGATTACAAACAAAAGCAAAACCAAATGCTGTAATTTCGTAGTTCCATCTTCGAAAGTGGCCCTTTTTCAAATTTGATTTTTTTATGATATAACTTTACAATAACTAAGAAGTTTTAATACCTTCATTTAAGGAGTATTACATTGTCTATTAAATACAATTTATTGCATTAACCTAGCATTTTTAGTTTCCGAGATTTTTAGGATTCTTTAAGTGACCCGGATTCATTGCTCTCGAGTGTATATAAATCTCGTGTCACAATGTTTGTCCTCAATGGACTCCTAAACCACTTAACCGATTATAATAAAATTCGCACACCATGTGCAGTTCGATCCAACTTGAGAGATAGGATAGTTTTTGAAACGGATTTCGACATCCACGCGGGCGGAGCCGCGGGCAACAGCTAGTTTGTTTATAAGTTAATATTTTTTTTATCAAAAGTATGAATTACAATAGGAAGTGAAAGGCATAACTATGTAAAATTCCTCCCCATCGATGTCGACTGGTAACGTAACGTTTGTTTATCTTGGTTTTATGCGAGCCACTGCCGTCTAACCACCCAAAGCCGAAGCCATCGCCTCGTCCATCAATCAGCAGATGCACCGGCTTGTAGTCGAGGTTAGTTTGGACCTTTGATTATATAAGGTTTGGACCCCGAAAACCATTTTGAATTATCAATCAAAATCGATTCAGCCGTAGACTTAAGAGGTGGGAATTTAACAATTATATACCTAACATATTAGATACTTACATAATACAAAAGTAGGTATAACAAGTCAAACACAGAACCTTCCTTTTTGGCGTCGTCACAGTCAGATAAATAGAACACCAATAGATAAATGGAACCCATTTAGACGAACCTATTATTTAAAAAAAGAACAATAAATAACGGTTAAAAATTTTAAAAATAGAATGATCAACGGCACTAGATAAGCGTTATTGTATAAAATACTCTTCGGAAATGGTGCGAATATCGAACAACAAAGGAGTTTGAAGTGTGTTCGTCGTTTATTTACCGGGTGGCGCCAGAGCGGGCGGCGCGCCGTCGTGGCGCCCAGGAGCCTATGGAACGACGCGACGCGCCTGGCGACGACGCGCGTCTCATTACTACTAGAACTCACTTGCAACTCGATTTTTATCTGGCTAGATAGACCAAGAGCAATAATTTAGTTTTAAAAAATTGAATTCACTAGAAAGGGATGTGAATTTTGGGTGTGGCAGCAGAAGTATGAAAGTAGATTGAATGCTGTGGAAATGAGAAGTCCGAGAAGCATAGCTAGAGTAAAGTTGATGGACCGAGTGACGAACCGCAGTATGATAAGGGAACGTTGTGGTATGGTTGAAGATGTAATGACCAAGAAAGATGTTAAAAAAGAGACGCTTAGATGGTTCGGACATGTAAAGAAGATGGATGAGGGAAGATTGACGAAACAGTGAGGCGAGGGTGAATGGGCAACCCGGTAAAGGTTGACCTAGGCGTACATATTATTCTAATCAGATCCAGGACGTATTGGAGAAAGGCCAGGTCAAGAGTACCCGCAAACGGCGTGCGTGTATGAAAACAATATTATGAAAGTTACCCAAAAGGGGTATGCCAAAATCGTAGCAAGTGGAAAGATTGTCTCTACCTACCCCAATAGGAAAAAGGCGTGATTTATAATGTATGTATGTATGTATGTATGTGTACATACAAATGGTAGGGGACAGTAACCCTATTATGTCGTACCACGTACTCTATATCCGCTACGTATCACAGGGGTCGTTGCAGGATGGACTTTAGCTTAGCTTTTCATTAGGAGTGACATGATTAACTAAATTACGATTGCAGTGTGTACAGAATAATATTAAACTAGCTGATGCCCGCGGCTCCGCTCGCACGGTAGTCAAATCAGTTATCGTTTTGTGGTCATATCTCCGGTTATATTTTTTTTATATAGGAGATGTCAAAATGACTTCACCTCGGCTGATGGTAATCTAAAGGTAAATTCTCAGGACTGGGGTCATCACTACATACACCGGTAATGCTACAGTGGTGGCCCTCAGCTTGACGGCCTCATCAAAATGCTTCGGCCCGCTTAGTAATTTAGCGCAGCCGATTTTAAGTCTGATCAAGACCAATGTTACCAAACTTATTGTTAATAATATTTTTATTGTTATTTTTCGACTAGTTATAGACACTGTCTGAAATAAAATTCAAACGAATTATGTTGACATAGCTACTGATTTATTTCATTAATTACCTATTTATAATCACGTGTACACAAAATCAATAAAAATGGCCAAAAATTTGAAAAAAAAAACCTCTTCAATAAAAAAACCGCATTGAAATCCGTTCAGTAATTTTTTGCGTTCATCATGAACAAACACACAAACAGTCAGGTACCGATTCCAATAAAAAAAATATTTTTGTTTCAGAATCGTTAATTTAACGTTACCTACCCAAGCATGTTATAAAGACACACCTACTTTGATGCGTTGCGTTGTATGACTTAATTTTGAAAGGTATCAAATGCCGAAATTTCACCCCTAAGGTTGTCAACACCCTTATCGGTGAGATCTGTGAGGTAAACGGTTGTACGTAAGTCCATCATTCAATTTATAATTGCACCCAGCAGGCAGCGTTGCATCGGGTTGCAATATTTTTTTTTACAAATATTTCCGAACGAAGCGGGGGCGGGCCAGTATGTTTTTATTTGCTTAGATGTCAAGCGTGAGTCATAACCTGCAGCTACCTGTTGGAGCAGTGCCCAGGTCAATACGAAACAAATATAAAATGTGTTTATTGTAGTGTTTGCTTATAAAATATGAATCTATAAAACGAAAGGAAGGAACGCGTTGAATACAAGCCTGTGTCACAAAAATGGCGGTGGCTAATAACCATGTGTGAGTGAATTATGGGTTGCAATGTGTTACACAAAGATTGAAATGTTTCCTTCTTCTTCGAGTCAATGGCTATCAGTCTTGCCCTGCTGTTAGATTTTTCCAGCCCATTACTGAGATTCTTGGATATATTTACTTATTGCTGCTTCGGTTTTTACAAAATGTCACTACACAAGACATGCTGTATTTTTTATTCGCTACTTAAACAGACTGAGTCGAATGACATTTGCTGTTGCAATGACTGACTAGTGTGTGAGTGTGTGCGTGCCGACTTTATACGTATAAGCAAGTGGCCCAACTCTAGTGTGTTCATTTGTATTCATCTTTTTTTTATGTCGGTCACGTCAAAATAACTTCACCTCGCCTGATGATAAGCTAAAGACAAAGTCTCTGGAATGAAAGTCACCATTGCAAATACCGATAGTGCCACTCAGCTTGACGGCCTCATCAAAATGCTTTTTGACGCCCCGCTTAAAGAACCCGGGATAGTATGTATGTATGTATGTTCTTCGACACGTTGCGCCCATATGTTTTAATGTTTAGATGTTATAAAGTTGGCAGACGGCTGTTTCGATACTGCGGCAGTGTCCTAGATTTCCCTTAGGCGTAGGCGAGGCTCTCAAGTGAAATGTTTTGTTGTTTTGCAAGATCATAAAGTAAGCAACATTTCTTTAGTAACTTTCTTGTATACCTAGAGTGATATACATACCTAGATGTATATATCTAGACAGAAGCTAAGAAGTTTTTGTAGATAGATAAATAATCAAATACTCTACAACATTCTACATAGAGCATTTGCCGGCCGGGCCCCCACCGGTCTGACTTGCAGCAACCTTAAAGAAAAACCGAACTCGAAACTGACCCCGGCTTATGGTTAGCTACCGGGGCCCTTCCGGCTCAGTCCGACCCCCGACCCACATAAGTCTATGTGGATGTGAAAAGGGATTAAATGCAAATTTAATAATAATAATAATAATAATAATAATAATAATAAGCCCCCTAACACAACCATACGTCCGAGTCGAACACCTGACTCACGTGGGGGGCGGACACGCGATTATACAATTACTGGCGCGGCTAACATGGCTCTGGAAACCCATACAATATGGAGACAAGGAGTAAAAGTAAAATTAAAGGACCGCTACCCGAGGGCGATCGTCGGGGCACACCTGGAGCTGACGCTGGGTGTCTCAGCATGCGAACCGTCAGCGGTGAGGAGCTGAACAGGCGGGCTCCCACCGACAAGGATGCTACAGCCGAAAATACTGACGATGGAGCCAGTCTAACCGACAGGACAACCACCCCCATAGAACCATTTAGCCCTAGCACAATTTCATATACCCCTTCTTGTATGTCATCACCATCGTCAGTACCGTCATCACCCCCGAGTAATTTTTTAAATACAGGCCACTACAATTTAGTCCCAGAAAATACCATCCAATCAGTTGAATCGTTACCTGGGAGCCGCCAGGGCACGTCTGGAGCTGGCGCTGGACGTGGCAGCATGCGGACCGTCAGTGGCCGTAGATTGAACAGGCGGGTCACGATCAGTCAAGATACTACAGCCGAAACAAGCAACACATCCACAACAGACACTCCACATGAATCAGCTAGAAGTGTTTTACAGGACATGCTTCCTGCAACCACCCTAGCTGGCAGAACTAGGCAGCGAATGAGATGGACAGATGAAGTTAATCGACAATTACTTCGTTGCTACTACACTGTAACAAATTGCGAAACAGACCTCACAGGATACAGATCGACATTACACACCAAATTCATTGAAATTTGCCCAGATCTTCACACTATTACAGAACAAAGACTAGCAGACCAAATCCGAGTTATACACCGTAATAATAGAATACCATTACTAGATAGAGAGGAAATTAAGAAAGAAATAGAACTATACCTGAGCGCAATCCCATCAACCAACAACCACCAACCAATAACACAAAACACAAATGATTCACAAAATACACACACAAATATACAGAACGCAATTGAACAAATCTCATTATCTCAATCTACAGATACACAAATAACACATCCCCCACTCACATCAATGCATACACTATCACCAACACCAACACTTACACAAAATACACTAACAGACACACATAATTCAGACATATCACCACCCGAAGCCACATTAATATTAGAACAAATTAAACACATATTCGACGAGAATTTAACCAAATACAGAGGAACAGAACCTACATCACGCCCGAATGTACCAAAAATAAAAATATCAAATCGATCCAAAGCCACAGTGAACACACTAAACCAGTTAATTAGCAATCATCTCGCCTACAATATTCAACCAACCCTAGAAGAAATACATGATCTAATATACTGCGCAGCAATAACAACAACAACCATTCTCAATCATAACAATAAAAACTACGAAGCAGGTAGAAGAAAAAGTAGTGATAATAAACCAGCATGGGAGAGGCGTTTAGAAAATAATATAGAAAAATTAAGAAAAGAAATAGGCAGGCTCAGTCAATTTATAAAAGGAAATCTATCTAGAAAAAATCAGATTAAATTTAACTACATACATAAGAGTAAACAGGAAGCAATAGAAGACATGGATCATAAAACACAAAAATTGCAGGCATTATCAAAAAGGTTGCATAGATATAAAAAATCAAATCAAAGACACAATGACAATAAAACTTTTAATTCGAATCAGAAATTATTTTATAGAAATTTTAATAAAGAATCTAATATCACAAATCCACCTAACATTACAGAAGTGCAAACATTTTGGGAAAATATCTGGTCCAAGCCGGTAGAACATAACCCTGAAACCGAATGGATTCAGGAAGAAATAGAAGAAACCGAGCATTTAGAACCAATGACCGAAATCAAAGTAGATAAGGCAGATATAGAAATAGCAATAGGTAAAACACTAAATTGGAAAACACCTGGACCTGATAAGATACAAAACTACTGGCTAAAATACTTTACATCGACACATGAGCACATTGCCAACGCATTCACCATGATCATTCAAGAACCACATTCTATGCCCACATTCCTATCACAAGGTAATACGTATCTGAAGCCAAAGGATTCAGATACAACAAACCCAGCAAAATACCGACCGATCACATGTTTAGCTACACTATACAAACTACTTACATCAGTTATCTCACACAAAATAAATACACATTTAATACATAATAACATAATAGCAGAAGAACAAAAAGGGTGCAGGAAAGGATCAAGGGGATGTAAAGAACAATTAGCGATAGATACAGAAATACATACTCAGGTTAAACAACTACATAGAAATCTTTATTTTACATACATAGATTATCAAAAAGCATATGATAGTGTTCCTCACTCATGGTTATTACATGTTTTAAAAATTTACAAAATAGATAGTAAGCTTATAGAATTCTTGCAACATGCCATGCACACATGGACCACAGTTCTTAATATTAACACAGAATCAGGACCCGTCATGTCACATCCGATTAAAATAAGCAGGGGTATATTTCAAGGGGATTCACTAAGTCCACTTTGGTTCTGCATGGCTTTAAATCCGTTATCTCGACTTTTAAATAGAACTGGTCAGGGGTATACAATTCATAGGGAAAGCAATACCAAAATAACACACCTTCTGTATATGGACGACATTAAATTATACTCTAGCAATAGACAACAAATGAACCATCTCCTGAAAACCACTGAGAATTTTAGCATAGATATTAAAATGAGCTTTGGCTTAGATAAGTGTAAAATAAATAGTATCATTAAAGGAAAACATCATACAACAGACCCATATATACTACACACACAACAAAATTCACTCATAGATAAAATGGAAATAACAGATACTTACAAATATTTAGGCTATTCGCAAGGTATTGGTTTAGATCACAATAAAATAAAGGAGGACCTTATAAGAAAATATACAGATAGAATGAAGAGAATATTAAAAACAGAGTTATCAGGTAGAAATACAGTTAAAGCAATAAATACATACGCAGTCCCAGTGCTGACATATTCTTTCGGGATCATCAGATGGACGACTACAGACTTAGATAAGCTTAATAGACTTACTCGAATCACATGCAACAAATATCACATACATCACATTCACTCAGCAACAGAAACGTTTAATCTTAAGAGGAAGATAGGAGGTAGAGGATTTATAGACATTAAGAATTTACACGACAAACAGATACATAACATACGCTCATACATGCTTAGTAAAGTAACCAATAGCCCTATTCACAAAGCTCTCACTCACATAACCACCTCAGGTACACCCTTAAAATTAAACGATAGAAACATTAACACTACACTCGAAAACATTACAGACGAACAGAAAATCACCAGATGGAAACAAAAAGTGCTTCATGGGAAATACCCCAACCAAGCCCAGAAAGAACATGTAGACAGGGAGGCTTCAAACGCATGGTTATTTACAGGAAATATTTACAAAGAAACAGAAGGGTTTATGGTCGCGATTCAAGATCAAGTAATAAAAACTAAAAACTACCAGAAATATATAATTAAAGATCCAGCAATAATATCAGACAGGTGTAGATTATGCAATACCCACCAAGAGACTATAGATCACATTACGGGAGGTTGCCCATTTCTTGCAAATAAACAGTACACCGATCGACATAATAATGTAGCCAAACAAATACACTCACTTTTAGCCCAAAAATATAAATTAATAGATAAAACAGAACCATATTACAAGTATAAACCAAAAAATGTCTTGAATAGCGAAACCACCAAACTATACTGGGACCGAGATATCATAACAGATAAAACAACTGCAAACAATAGACCAGATATTACACTAACACTAAAAGCTGAAAAAATCACATACTTAATAGATATTGCGATCCCTAACTCCGAAAATCTAAAGATAAAATACACGGATAAAATACAAAAATACATACCACTAGCCGACGAAATCCGGCAAATGTGGCATCAACACACAGTTAAAATCATACCCATCATTATATCATCCACAGGACTCATCCCAAAATCACTACACACATCACTTAAAGAATTAGGCCTACATAAGAAGTCATACATATCATTACAGAGATCCGTTATCATAGACACATGTTCAATAGTTAGACGATTTATCACATCCACCACCCAAACACCCACCACCATCATAAATGAACCAACCCACTTGGCGTAAGCCCGTGATAGGTTCACAAATACCAGCCTAAAAAGCTGAGAAGTGTAATACACTGTAAACCAACATAATAATAAATCTCTTTATTGTACACCAAGAACATAAGAAAAAAAGAAACACAAGTTAGAGGTACAGTTAGTGGTATGTACAATTGGCGGCCTTATCACTCCATGGCGATCTCTGCCAGGCAACCACATAATGATTACCCACATAATGATGTTTTCGCTCTGAACTTTATACAAAAACTTACATAAATTACTTATACACGATGTTTTACTACCAGTGGACAAGTTGAACACTTTTTTTTCACTTTGAAAATAGAATAAGCTGAAAAAAGTGTGGCGTGTGCTCTTGCGCCGCCCGGCGTCGATCAGTGACTCACTGCGGTGGCGCCACGTGATTTATTGCTGGCACTTGCAGAACTAAAGGATTTAGAAGACCATTAACTGTCCCTCATTATTGCAGTACAACTTATTTATTACTTTAACTTGAGTAGTTTCTAAATTTAATTGACTAGTCATATCTACGAGCACCTACCTATTCAAAATTCATTCTCGCCTAAGGCGGGAACCATGACACACTGGTGGTAGAAATTTGATGGCACAAATTTGTCGCAAAATTCGGCCGGGTAGGTACACCACCGTGCACGGTTGCGAAAAACTCTCCATAGTAATCCAATCTCGGTTGGATTGCGTTCAGGGGTCAGCAAGTGCTTAGCCGGGCAGGGGAATTGTGGTCGCAGCACTAGTGGAACCCATGGGTGTCACGCGGACGACAATCCTCTTTTGATGAGGCCGTCAAACTGAGTACCACCATTGCTAATATGGTACGTGTATGTAATGGTGACCCTTTCTCCTAAGACTTTACCTTCAGGTTACCATTACGCGAGGTGAAGTCACATTGACGTGTCCTATTAAAAAAAAAAAACAATTTTTGTTTTAAACAGCTTATCAGTATTCATGTACCTACTGGTTATAATACCTACCTAAGTTGAGCGGTATTTTTCCAAACAATCACAGTCAACTGAATAGATTGTGGTTTTCCTGCAGGAAAATAATCGCGAATCCTTGCATTAATAACAAGTTTAATATTCCTTGTACCAGTTGTAAGTTGTAACCTCAATTAGTTATTTCAAATAACAAGTCACGTCTCTAAAACTATAGAGTATAGGTAATATTCCATTTGTAGTCTGAGTATTCCATGTACCTACCTATAATTTTTAGTGGGACAGTTGAGAGACATCTTTTTTTGTCATGATGTCACATCGCCTGAGGGTAAACTAAAAGACACTCAGGAATGAGGGTCGCCCAGGGTCGCCATACAGACACTTATAATGCTGCTATGGTGAAGTATCACCATTGCATTGTCAAGCTAGTGAGCTTGACAGCCTCATCGGATGCTTTTCACGCCCCACTTAAAGGACCTGGGGCTATAGGGAGAAGGAAATACGTACATGATCCAACAAATCTATCGGGAAATAAAAATAAATGAATACCTAACTTTCAAATCAAAAAATTACGTAAGTAAGACACGACGGTATCTCCCGTCCGAACTGAGCAGTCCGACTGGCATAGTACCTCCACCTTACAGAAGACCTCGGCCATGATAACCATCATGTTGTGTTCGCGCCTGTAAGTAGGGTAGCCAAAGCTCACACCCTTCCCGCCTCCACCTCCCCAATCCTCTCCTCCAACCCCGCCCAAACTCCTCAACCCCCCTACCCCTTTAGGTCCAGCAGCGCGAGTGTGACACAGACACTTCTGATGTTGCACACGTCAATAGGTCACGGTGACCGTCGTCCACTTATCTGCCACCTAAGTGGTATAAAAAAATGAATTATATACAATACATTCGCAAACGGCCCGAGTGCTTTGCTTCTGCGAAGTTCCACGGAAGTCTTGGAACTCCACAAGAGCTAAGATATCTTTAGCATAGATAAAAACAATTGCGCATTGGCAGAGCGAGTAGGCCCACAATTGCAGTGATGAGTACACCTCCTGAATCACCCTCTCCGATTTAGTTTTAAGGTCGGCCCGCCAATTCTGTCCGTCTTCGCGCTTCGGCGAAGCGTGCGTATATCCTAAAATAAATTGGGCCAATAAGAAGCATGGTGACAGCTGATGCCAGATGGGTGGACTGCATTTAGAATGGTAATTCCGGCTTTAGACACCTGATCGTTTTTTGCGACTTGAAGACATGTTATATGTGCGTACAAATTGAAGCATCTTGTGTCTTTATTTTTTTATTCGGTTGCGGTGAAGAGAAAAGGAGGGTTGTGTTTTATCTGTGCTTATGGTGCTATAATCCTCGTTGCGTAAGTTTAGTTTATGTAACCGATAGTTGAATTAAAATATAAAAAATAAAAATGGCAAATTTTTGATTGTAAATATACCAGATGACACGGTCTGATGATGTCCTGAACTGACTCTGCATTGACGGCCTCGATAGGTGCTTTTCACGCCCCGCTTAAAGAACCTGAGTTAGTAAGACGAAGACAACACAAGCTTATCTGCTACCTAAGTGGCATAAAAAAAAACAAAAAAAAAAAGAAACACGTTCCTTTATCGAAGGGATTGTGATACCGGCAAAAGAAAGGATTAGAATAGTGTAGCTAATTATGTAGTGAAGGCTTCAAGAAATTGTTACAAGTCCAAAGCCAGGGCGCATCGCTAGTGTTTTGTAAACAACTATTAAATATTAACTGCTTAATAATAATGGATGAAGTAAACAAAAATGGCCTCTCATGTCGGTAGTAAATGAATAGCTGCTATCAACTCTGAGGTTGTATGCTAACAAGGCCAAGGCCTGAGCTTAAAGGTGAACATCCACACACGGAATATGAATTATAAACAATTGATTTTGAATATTATTTACATTAAATTAAAGATAGTAATATCCAACTTACTACCGCCAGTTCATCATGATAGTTGTGGTGTAGTTCCTGCCCCTTCAGCATGGCATCTGTAGACATATGGCTTCATTTTCTGTTCAAAGTCACCTGCGTTGTCAGCACCGAAACTCTCTACCACCCACGACCGTCACCCTCCAAGAGAGGTCGGCAGCGCGAGTGTGACGCCTCTGGTATTGCACACGTCCATAGGCCATGCTGACCGCTTCTCATCAGGTGGTCCGTAGGTATGCTTATCTGCCACCTAAGTAGTATAAAAAATCGAAGAATAAAGTTTCCATGCAACCAAAACGTCACCTAAACCTCACGTCTACGTTTTTCTTCGATTTCGTTGGTCGATAGAAAAGAAGACATATGTGTACAGACGCCATGCTGAGGCTGTGGGTTGTGTCTCGCGGGTCTCCTACGCTATATTTGGCTTGGTTGATGGCAGATGCCAGATGGCAGTCACTCCCATGACTTTCATGGGAGTGACTGCCATCTGGCCCTTCAACCTCGAGAGGTAAGCCTGTGCCAGAACCTTGTCCGCTACTTGTATACCGGCTAGCAGGTTAGATTTTTTTTATAAGTATTGGTCACGTCAATATGTTCACCTTGCCTGATGGTAAGCTAAAGCTAAAGTCTCAGGAAGAGGGTTCTCATTACATACACCGGTAGTGCTATAATGGTGGCCCTCAACTTGATGGCCTCATCAAATGCTTTTTCACGCCCCGTTTAAAGAATTAAGCCAGGATAGGCAAGTTTCAGGCCCCCCGACAAGGCGCTGAGTATGGTACAACGTAGGGGTTTTATTATGTGAGAGCCACACACATAACTGCGCGACCTCGCCGCGTACATTTCCCCTGACGAAACCAAAAAAAAGTCAGTATAGAGAAACCAGTATAAGATCTTGGTGGGCCCCATATACTCAACGTTTTATAATAGATACCTTTACGATATTCTGAAATTGGAGAGAGCGTCTCTAGCCGTCACCCGTTGCGTCATGTCTATTTATTATGTGTTTTCATACATTAAACGAAGCACTGGCAGATGTCCCATCATACATAGTGCACACCACATAGATTGGCCTAAATTTGTTTTTTATTTCGTCACGCCTTAATATACATATGCATAGAGATCTGTATGGGTGTATGGGGCCCGATCGAACCCAACATAACCTCACTTGCAAGCAGATACACCTGCTGAGGCTTTACTCTGAGGGGTTAGGGGTGTAGGTCATGTGACAGTCGCTACCATAAAAGTCAAACAAACCAGATCATGGGAAGGAAATTGAAAGTTTTGAATTCAGTCGAAGCGTCGTGCGTCAATCAGCAGAGGTTTGAGGAACAAAAAATAAATACCTGCTTAAGCTGAGCCTTCATTAGAGACAAGACTGTCACTGACTACTTACTTTAAAAAATTATGAAACTTATTGATAAACAAAATTGTTTCAAAGACAAAGCTGTCAAATACCTACAAGATCTACATGATAACAAGTTTGTGAGACTGTCTTGTCTGAGAACTATGAAGTATTACCTACGCCAATCGTCTCACAGCGCACTACATCTCAAAACGGATCTTACGCAACGTTTACCGGGAACTGTTTGCAGGAACATTTCATTCATCACTCGTTGGCTCCGTTCAATCGCTCAGGGACGGTGTTTATTGGCGCAGGTGGTGATTGCGTGGTGATTAATGGCCGAGTGCGTGCGGTAGGTAGCCGTGGGTCACACTTTGTGTAATCTCCTTAGTATTTAGGTTGAGGACTTAGGCGAGAATAACTTGTCAAAGATAAGTCAGGAAAAGAATGAAAAAAAAAACATGTAAAATTAAAAACTTTGACCAGTTTACTAATTAATATAACAGTAAGCCGAGACCCTGTGGCGCATGATGTGATGGTAGAGCGTTCGATTCCTACGTCGGCGGTCACGGGTTCGATTCCCATTCAGTGCAAATATGGTTCCTGCGCCAGAGCCTTACCGTTGTTGGATCGTCACAATCAAATCAATTAAACTAGGTTACATAACGCTAGGTTACATACCGCTAGGTTTCATAACGCCAGATAACGTGACGTTAGGTTACATAGGTAATAACTAGGCTATTTATTTACCACTGAATTTCATGGAGTGAAACCTGTGCACCTCGGTAAGTTCGCTAATGAAAATAGATGTGATTCTTGTCTGTCTGGCCCACTGCTAAAATAATATTAATGAAACTGAAAATAAAAAAAAACAGATGCATAGGTATTAGTCATCAAACACATTATACTACTTCTAGATGTTCGAGAACATGTTCAGACGTGCACGTTTTTATGTAGAACAGCTGTTCGATTGCACAATGGTGACCAACTATTGCGTAGTCACACATATTGTACATAAATACTGAGTAAATATGAAAGGATACAGGGTCGGCAGCGCGAGTGTGATGCCCCTGGTGTTGCACACGTTCATAGGCCACGGTGACCGCATCCCATGGTCGGCCGTGCGCTAGTCTCCCACCTAAGTGGTAAAAAAGTAAAATAAAGTATAGGGCACAGAGATGGAATTCATTCTACCACGAGAGGAATTAAATACCGCGCACGCTTAGGCTGTGGAATGATCTCCCTGCTGTGGTTTTCTCAAGCAACTACAAAATGGGGTTCTGCAAAGGCATTATAAGGTTTATACAGGGTCGGCAGCGGAGTGTAACGCACTTGGCATACGTCCATAGACCACAGTAACCGTTTCCCATTAGGTGGGGCGTGTGCTTGTCTGCCACTTTAATGATAGGTATAAAAACAACACTACTGATCCCATTTTACACGGAAATTATAGATACTTTTTTACTAACTCCATGACTTACTCAAATTAGGTATATGGGCCCACTAAGACTTTCGGTGTCAAAACTTCAACTGGTAGCCAAGAAGGAGTTGGGAGGTCAGACAGCAGTCGAGTTAAAATCAATATAAGTCAAATCAAAGGCTGTTCCTTTAAGAAAGAATATGAGAATGGACCTCTTGCTGACCTGGGGCTTTACTATGAGCTCTTATAGCAATTCAAATGCGATACAGCTCAACTCAAGGAGAGAGATGGCGCTATACACGCTGCACGCTGCATAGCTCCATCTCTCTCCCTGAGTTGAGCAGCATCGCATTTCAATTGCTTTATGAGCTCATAGTATGGGGCTTGGACCATGGCTTCAAAATGCAAGTCTCGAATGCAACCGGGACTGACACGGTGATGATGACGATGATGACTAGTGCACCTAAAACTAATATGATTCATTGAAAACAGCCTTGAAAAAACTATAATACTCAGTAAAGAGGTAAAAAAGTAAATTAACATATTATTGGACGTGTACGAGGGGTTATTCGCGAAACAAAATATTGGCAAAGTAACAAAATTGCCAGCCTTGGAAACTTTATGGGGCTGCCATTTCACGGAAACGAATTTATTGCAAGTACCTACCTACATAATATTGTGATTTATTTCTACATCCGATACATTGCTGTGGGCAAATATTGTTGCATCGAAAACTTTCGATATGGAAAGGTGTCATGCAATTGCATAGCACGTATAATCTAGTGTTGCGAATCTAAACCGTTGAATTACAGGACTAAGCCCACTCACTTTTTTTTCTTTTTTATACCCCTTAGGTGGCAGAAAAGCACACGGCCCACTTGATGGGAAGCTGTTACCATGGCCTTTGGACGTGTGCAACACCAAGGGCGTTACCCACGCGCTGCTGACCCTGAAGGGAGGAGGCTAGGAAAGGGCGGGGAGGAGGATGGGTACAGTGAGGTCTGGCTACCCTACTTACCGGCGCGCGGGAACACAACACGATGGTTATTATGGCGCGGTGTTCTGTAGGGCGGAGGTACTTCCTCAGTCGGACAGCTCATTTCGGACGGGACATACTGTCGTGTCCTCCTATACACCAGGATCAACCGTAGTGACCCACGAACACACCGAGTAATAATACTCGGGCAGTCCTAGGAAAAATTAAACGGTCTTGAAACCCACATCGAAATTAAAGTAGAAGGGTCAGAAATATAGATCTGCTCCCTACTTAGCATTTTCGTGCAAGATGAAATTTCGGATTGTACGATTTATAGTATAGCTCCCATTGGATTTTAGAATGAAAAAGTAGTGTTTATTATTATTGAAGTGTCACTGAAAAACAATTCCACAAATTTTGATGGCGAAGATGACGCAGTAGTTTACAATTTTCTATCGTGAAGTCATCAACATGAACCGAGAGCCAATGTGTTAACCTTTTAGCTACAGCCCCTTTATATATTTAGATTTCACTTACAACTTGCAATTAGCCATACGAGCGACAATAAAAAACAAATGCAGACCCACTGTTTTCACTCACAGTAATAGAAAATAGATAGATTTACGGTTGATACCTACGCGTCGGAAGTAACAGTTCCTGCGCGACACGGTGTCTGCATCACGGCCTGGCGCGGCTCCAACACCAGCCCAATTATTAACGAGCGTATCCACTGTTGCTATCGGAGTAGTCCGTTGACTTACAACTCACAACGCTCATAACGAGCAGTTGCTCTCCTGAAGGTTACTTGTAGTTCGTTGATTCTATGAAGGGGTGGTGCTCGAGGTTTTTTTAACCGACTTCAAAAAAGGAGGAAGTTCTCAATTCGACTGTATTTTTTTATGTTTGTTAGCCCAGAATTTTCGACTGGGTGAACCGATTGGTCCCATTTTAATTTGTTATTAGAAGTTTTTTTTAGATAAATTTAAAAAAAACTTCCTTTCAACAACAAAAAATTCCTACATCCTATTGGAAGTTGTTGCTAAGCGTTTTTGTTTGGATTTTTGCGGGGGTTTTATTTCCTCTCGGGGCTGGACGGACAGATCGCGGCCATTTTCGTAAGTCTTGATATATCAACCAAAGCTTAATGAAAGGAGGAGTAGGAAAGTGGACCTCAAACTTCAAAGTGACAAGATAACTTTGATAGCGCGATGCAGATGCAACAGTTTCGTAGTACTTACTGAAATTCGCAAAAATGGTGCTGAATAGTTGGAGTCACTGTCAGCCCTAGCGTCCATGAGTTATTGGACCTTATATCGCAAGGTGACCTGTGACCTTGCCCCCACGATTATAAATAAAAAATAAAGCGCACTTTGTTTGACACTGAACAAATACATTCGAGTGTTCCTTTACAGGTTGTTACAAGTGCTCGTTTTATCAATCCGCCCGCGTGGGATATCGAACCCCGACCCACTGCTCCCACCCACAAAAATCTATTTCTATATAAGGAAGAGGAAATTAAAGAAAATGTAAATATTTAAAGGATGATTTTGTAAAAGAGTAAGCTTTAAAAGGAATTTCTACCGGCTATCGAGACAATAGTAAACAGATTTAGGCAAAATTCACGTTTTACATAATTATTTTTCACTGAGTTACGTAATCATCATCGTCATCTTCAGGTTAGTGTTTTTGTTTACACTACTTAGGTGACAGATAAACATACGGCCCACCTGATGGAAAGTGGCCACAGTGGCTTATGGACATGTGCAACACCAGGGGTATCTGACTCGAGCTGCCGACCCTGAAAGGGGGCTAGGAAGAGGTGGGTTAGGGGAACTAGGAAGGGGTGGGGGGAGGAGGAGGAATGAGCTCTGGCTACCCCTACTTACCGCCAGGAACACAACACGGTTATTATATGGCTGAACTGCTCAGGTTGGACGGGAGATACCAGACGCGTCCCGAGCCTTCGTCTCGGAGTCTAGAGTCCGATTGCCAGCTTTTACTTCTCCACTTCGCACGTTTTTGGGCATCCATTATGATAACACCATTGGCAAGCATGTCATCTTCTACGACGCCAAGCCAGTATGGGTCTACCCTCCTACCAATGCTCAATGGAGGCGATATGGCCAGACATTTGTTAACCACGTAGCCTGGTGTTTACCAAATAACGATGAATCTTATACGATTCTTGATAAGAAACGTTAAGACGGTTACAAATCGAGTGCGTCTATTCGCGTACACACGTAGCGTAGATGCGCTTGCGTCGGTACAAACACAAAAATAGACTACAGTATATTTAACTTGAATCGTAAAACTATTATTGTGTATACTGTACTGGAATTATTACACACGAACTTAATAATATATTATTTCGCTGTTTTTATCCGTGGCTGTCATGATATTTTTCCAAAGTATCTGAAAATCCGGCCAAGGTCGTGTTGTGTAGGGTTCCCCTTTAGGGACTGATCATAAAACGGGCCAAGTGTGTATCTGACCTCGCGTAAGGTAAGGTTCCCTAATTACCGATCATAATAAAAAAATTGAGGGTGGGGGTGAATGGGTAACCCGGTCACCCCTGGCGTTGCACAGTTCCCGCTTGAAGGACCCGCGACTGTAGGAGGAAGGAAACACGTGAGTTGGTAAAGAACTCCAGGTTTTGATGGTGCGGCAAAGATAAGAGGCGCCGAATCGCTTGGTTGGAATTGTTTGCATGGTATGAGGGTTATATCTCAGCCTTGTACGTGTTGTTTTGTATAGGAAAGGAGAGGGTAGGACTAGTTAGTAGAGCTCATCGGAACACATCATGGTAAAGACGGTAAAATACTGCCAAAGAAGCAATAATAGGCAATAATGATAGGTCACATACGTCCCTTTAATTAATAGATACAATTAGACCCTTTATTTTTCACCATAGAAACCTACCATATTGCATCACAAAAATATATTATAATCAATGCACGTCATTTTGTAAGTATAACGTAACCATGCTATGCATGCAGGAATTATGGGAGCTACCCACATAATATCCGGCATGCGATAACAAACGTGTTTTATAACGCCACCCCTCGGCGGTAGACATTTGAAATTATCCACATTTACGTATTCCAGTAACCTTGGGGGTTGTCCCTCTATCTATGATAGGGCTGACAGTACTGAAAAAATTGGTAGAATAAATTGCAATTTTCATAGAACGATAAGACATGTTTTTATACTAGGTACTTATGTGGCAGACAAGCACTCGGCCCACCTGATGGGAAGTGCTCACCGTGGCCTATGGAAGTGTGCAAAATCAGGGACGTTACACTCGCGCGGCTGATTCTGGAAGAGGGAGAGTTATGAAGTTAAGGAAGAGGGTTTGAAGGACGGGATTGAGAGATGAGGTCCGAGTGGGGGGATTGTGAGCTCTGGCTACTCTACTTACCGCCGGAGAACACACAATGGTTACTATGGCCGCGGTCATCTGTAGGGCGGAGGTACTACCCCAGACGGACTGCTCTATTTGGACGGGAGATACCGTCGCGTCGTATCGACCTACCTCCAATAAAATATGTTTCAATTCTTTGTTTCATAGAAGAGAGTTGCTTTCTCGCTTTCATACACACGTCTATACACCTTTATCTTTTTCTTCATGATTGCCTCTCGCCGGTCTGCTGGAAAACATTTCTTCTATACTAGGTAGGTACCTACCTATTAAAACGTTGTAAATTAGCTCTGTGCATTGGAGATGTTAACAAAAAAGCCGGGGTCAAGTTATAGGTACGGACGATTCTGAACACAAAAAGATTTATTTTTGAATTCTTGTCTGTTTGTCGGTTCGTTCGTGATAGACGCAAACTAAAACTTCATAGAAGCGTCCGTAAATTAGTAGTTAAGAAGTCGGCCTACGATGCATGGGAGTGATCGCGAGTTCGGCAACCTCGGAAATCACACTGACAGAAGCAATTTTGCTTAGTTGGAGAGGTTACAGTAGGTAATTATTATTATTTTTTATGTCGGTCACGTCAATATGACTTCACTCCGCCTGATGGCAAGCTAAAGGCAAAGTGGGGGTCACCATTGCAAATATTCGTAATTTCGGCTCAAAAATATTCTTTAAAAAAAAAACTTGCATGCCACAAACCTATCTACACCGATATGAGGAGTCTTAACCTCACAATTTTGTTTCGAGATAACACTGATCCACTCGTCAAGGTTCAAAAGCTTTTTAAGTAGATAAAGCATAGATTTAAGTGTAGGTACTTCTAAATAATGGAACACCACTAAGGCAGGTAAACTGTTTTACAATAGCATAGATAAAGTAATACAGGTAGTGTACGGTGTTATGGGCGCACGCAAACCTTAGTTGCATGGTCAGCAATGTCAGCATGGTCCGCGTACGAAAAGTTGTCACGTGACCAAAACGTCACCTTGTTTTAATCGATAGAAAAGAAGAGAAGGTCAACGGACGCCATGCTGAGGGGACTGCGGGTCAGGCGTCATTACACCTCCCGTTTAACAGGAGAATCTTAAGATTTGGTGGATTTTAATAAATAAGAATAACTAAAAATGTTAGTACCTACCAACTTGTTAAATTTTACACTTTATTCTCATTATATATGTCAAAATTATTCGAAGTATACCTAGTGGGCCCCAGGGAATCGACTGAATACGCCAAATTACAGGATCACGATAAATCAGACTCTGGAGCAGGCTTCTTCTTGGGTTCGGGCGGTAGTCGTTCTCGTAAAAGCCATAATATCCAAGTACCTACCGAAGGAAAAAGTAGAGGAACGGACCCAGTGCTTCTAAGTGCTTCGGATGCAAGGAATTGGCGCTCGGATGAAGCAGAAGAAATAAAATAATATAGGAAAGAACCAACCTACTTATTTCTTTAACAGTAAAGGGAAATCAAAATAATATTTACCTATCTATAAAGTAGTAGCAACCCTATGTCCACCCTCGCAATAATAAAACGTCCACCCTAGCCCGACTGCCCTTGCCCCTGCATTGTGACCTGACTGTAGATTTAATAATTATGCAATTACATTCGATATCAGTCTGTTTATGTAGTAACGCGTAGGTACGTACGCTAGAGAACTTGTTTGTTAGGTACGGCTTCACAATGAACAAACATGATATAATTATTAGTTTAAAACACTTTCGTTAGGTTTGCTAAACTTTAGCAATAAATATGCAATAGTTTAATAGTTATCACGGGTTTACAGAAGCGAATTAGTACCAGTTTAAAGAGAACTTGATTCGTTCTCGTTATACTAGTGCTGACCTCTATTGAGTAATAGCCGAAATATATAGCGTTTTGCGTTCGCTTCATGTAACGCCATCTGTTATTTGTAGTAGAATACTAATGCACCACTTGTATTGCCATCTAGTAGTGAGTAGTGCAACTACCGAAAATGTACGGTGCCACTCTTTTACTCATCTGAAAATTAAAGCGGGTTAGTGCGGGTTCGATTCCGCTCTCACGCTTTATTTCAATGACTTCTAAATATTAGGTCCTTACATATGAAATTGGTGTTTTGTACAGGAGGAATATAAAGTCAATTTTTTTTTGTAAAATATATTTATTTGATTAATCAAAGTACGCGTCGTTGTTATCTATGCACTTTTGCCATCTCATAGGTAGTTCATTGATCCCTTTACTAAAAAAACCATGACGCGAGAATTCTCTTTGAAGGCGGTTTGGACTGCCGCATCGGAGTTGAAATTTTTTCCCTGTAAAAATTTGTCCAAATTCCAGAAAAAATGGTAACCTGTTGGAGCAAGGTCCAGGGAGTATGGTGGATGTCGCAGATATTTAAATTGTAGCTCATCTATGATGGTATGGTATAACGGGCTGGTATCCGCAACTCCACGTCATAGCGCGGTTTTTGCGTGTGGGTGGGCATTTTATTTGATCCATCCCAACTCGTTGAGGAACGCCAGCAAACTGTTTATGCTGCTGGTGATCTCCCTCTACCTCATCTAACTTAGTGGTTGTTTTATTATGCAGTGTGTGGTCTTGCGTTGTCATGAAGCAGCAGTGGCCTAGAGCGATTGACCTATCTCAGTTGTTTAGACGTTTGACGTTTTCAACGATACGCTGGGAAGTCTAGAACAGTTGTTCCTCAGCTTCCATTTGGAGTTCGAGCAGAGCGCGGTCCATCTTGTTCATGAACAGAATCGGCTTGATACGGAATCGCCTTTCGGAGTACAGTCTCAGCTTGCACGCACACACCTATGACAAAAATGGGTTATTTAGATATTATTTGCAGCTTGCCGTTATATATGGTAAAGTTTATTGTGATGACAGTAATACAGCGCAGCGTGACTACCATAAGGCATATTCATGTGAAACTTTGGGTACGTACAACAACAAAAGAACAATGCAAAATTCTTCTGGTCCAAAGGTTGGCCATATTTAATGAGGCAATGCATCCAGCACCATTGGGCACCAGGGCACCTTTGCACCCGGTGCGATGAGGGTTGAATTATTAAATCAGATCTTGACTGCATAATTTGTTTTGACAATGATTTAATTATTTAATGAATAATCTGAAATCTCTTTCGGCAGTGTTTGGGATCAAAGCATTGCATGTTATCCCTAGACACAAAGTTTCATCGAATATATAATTTGTTGATGTCAAGTTGTGAAACCTCTCCTACATTTTGACTAGGTATAATATTGTGGATATATTTTTTTTGAAGATTTTAAAACAGGAGAAGTTTAGTTCTATTGTTACCTTAATAATCAAAAGTTTGTGTTTCTTTTGATTATGCAATAGTTTGAAAGTAATAGTGAATTGTTACAAATGTTGTGTAACATGCATTGTGTAAATTACTTATATTTAGGTACATACCTACATAATATTATAAAGAGGTAAAGTTTGTGAGTTTATAAATGAACCAATTTTGTAAATTCAATAGAAAGGCACATTATCTGTGAATGTCATAGGCTGAATATCATCACGCTACTGCCCAAGGGAGCGGAGCAGTAATCATAAATGTGAAGAAATCCAGTAGATTTCCATACATTTTAGGAAAACTCATAAATTAATTAGTGCTTAAAAAAATGACGGATAGTTAAAACAAAAAGAGACTCATACATTTTATCACTAGAAGTGAACACATCAGCTTGTAGCTGCTTGTTCATAAAAATATAAATAAATTAATAAATTATAGGCAAAATGTGGGTGTTAAAAAGGGTGCATTAGGATTCCAAATATGCCACAGGTGCAGCCGGGGAGAGCCAGAATATTCATATAGAGAGAGTCCAAACTATTCCCAGCATTAAAATTTTATATGGTTTAATTGAACTAAGATACCATTTGAAACATAATTATATATCTAGTACATAGATCTACCAATAATGTAAGTAGTTAGATGTGACAACTGAAAAAAAATACCACATGGCAAGTAAATTTTATTTTGATTTGTCTCTTCTAAACTACATCATTCGTAAATCATTCTACATGTTTAAACTTGTGGTAAATATTTTATTGAATAAATCTACAAGTTAATAATAGTCAATAATAATAACAATACAAATTTTAAAAAATTACCACATTGTAGCGATGTTTCACTTGCATTACATTACTTATATTTGTATTACAAACTGTTTGGAATAGCAAACTTTTAAGCCAATTTTAAATCTGTATGCTTTATCTCAATATCAATAAATTTGAGTTTTTACTGAAGGCGAGAAATGAATGTATTTTCCTGAACAATAATAACATTATAAAGAAGTAGTTAACAATGAGAAGTGTGTGAAGATTTATTGACAAATAATATGTTAAGGAGGCATGTATATATTTTGTAATAGTAGTCTTTATAGGATTTAATACCACTTCGGAAGTCAACTAATTCAGGAAGGTCTACCTACGAGTAATTCATTAAGGCCTATCTTTAAATTGAATCTTCGGGAATCAGTTCCATTCCATAGGACATTCTAGGGAAATATACCTTGCAAATTGCTAATGGTGCATGCATTGTCACAATGCACAAACATTATAGATTGTCTAGGAAAGCAATGTTTGGTTAACACCACTAGAACTACTGAATTACCTACCTAAATTGTGTATAATGCTTGCTACACACACCATGAATTCAATCATGCTAATTAGGTATATTTTACAGGAGAAGCGTGCCTGACATTATAAACTCCACGTACCTAATTCACTTCATCAGGATGTGATTGAATGATACATTAGCCCTTATCTCCCATTAATCTATAAAATCAGGACTAATGGGATATGTCCTTATGCTATTTTTTAAAATTTTCAGTTCTAAACTATCATTGGTAGATTTACATGTTTAAACTTGTGGTATTTTTTAAAAATTTATCTACATATTCAAACATGTGGTATTTACACATAATAACATCAGGATGTAGATACATACCAGACACATAGTCTACGTCTACGACAATAAGGGCACCATCACATCAGTTACATGGAGATCAGCTGTCACCTCAGATTAGAAGCCAATGTATCCGGCCATCCGGGTGAATCAATCAAATTGAAAATTGATCAAGAAACCCTTCGCTCTTCTCACGCTGGTCAGGGTTGGTAATGAACACCAAGTCCTCTAGCTCGAAGAACATAGAGTTAGCCCTGGGGAAAGCACTCACAGTGAGATAACAATTTATTAACATTGTGCAATATTATTGTACTTAACATCGGATGGCCATTCTGAAGATCTTCAATGATTCTCAGGTTAAAAGTAAGAAAAACATCATAGTAAAATTTAAGGAGTAATTTCATCGAATTTCATTCATCAATAAAGTTAATTTTGCTATGTTTCATGCGAAAGACAGCTGATATAAACACATAAATAAACTTTTTTATTGGTCTGAGTCTGAGTAAATAAATAACAAAAATGTTTTCATGGTAATTTGAAACTGAAAAGATCGTTTAAATAACACCACGAGTGCCATAAATACATAAGAAAAAGTATTATATTTCATATATTGTTTGTATTGTGATTTGGAACTGAACTGACTGAAAAAGTCGCATAAAAAAACTACACCAGCGACTTCAAATTCAAAAAGACCTCTCTAGCTCCCTCAAGTCGAGCTAGTGTTGACCATCGATAGTCGACTATCGATAGTCGACTATCGATAGTCTAACGATAAATATTCAATAGTCAACGAGGCATTATAGTCGATACTTCGATACTACTTCGTCGATAGTCGCTTGCTAAAAATAATAATATTTATGAAACAGAAACATCGGCCTCTGATAGTTCTCGTTTAATTATTATCTCGTTTATTACATTACTGTTAAAATAACATTGCAGAGTAGCATAGTATTGATAGTCTGGAACTAGTCTCGATAGCTTCTTATTAACGAACAACAATACTATCGATAGAATTGACTGTGTTGCATTCAATCAGTATTTATTATGGCCTCGTTCTGAGTATAGTTTGTCTAATGAAAGCTGGACCAACAAAACAGCGGCAAATTTTAAAAATTTAGGGCAGGTATCACCCGTTATAATTAAATAAAAACATTTTGATCGTAAAATAAAAGTATGTACCTATTAAAGTTTAACTGGTATTTTTAAAGAATTTCATCGCGGTTTATACAGCGGGTTAGTGCGGGTTCGATTCCGCTCTCACGCTTTATTTCAATGACTTCTAAATATTAGGTCCTTACATATGAAATTGGTGTTTTGTACAGGAGGAATATAAAGTCAATTTTTTTTTGTAAAATATATTTATTTGATTAATCAAAGTACGCGTCGTTGTTATCTATGCACTTTTGCCATCTCATAGGTAGTTCATTGATCCCTTTACTAAAAAAACCATGACGCGAGAATTCTCTTTGAAGGCGGTTTGGACTGCCGCATCGGAGTTGAAATTTTTTCCCTGTAAAAATTTGTCCAAATTCCAGAAAAAATGGTAACCTGTTGGAGCAAGGTCCAGGGAGTATGGTGGATGTCGCAGATATTTAAATTGTAGCTCATCTATGATGGTATGGTATAACGGGCTGGTATCCGCAACTCCACGTCATAGCGCGGTTTTTGCGTGTGGGTGGGCATTTTATTTGATCCATCCCAACTCGTTGAGGAACGCCAGCAAACTGTTTATGCTGCTGGTGATCTCCCTCTACCTCATCTAACTTAGTGGTTGTTTTATTATGCAGTGTGTGGTCTTGCGTTGTCATGAAGCAGCAGTGGCCTAGAGCGATTGACCTATCTCAGTTGTTTAGACGTTTGACGTTTTCAACGATACGCTGGGAAGTCTAGAACAGTTGTTCCTCAGCTTCCATTTGGAGTTCGAGCAGAGCGCGGTCCATCTTGTTCATGAACAGAATCGGCTTGATACGGAATCGCCTTTCGGAGTACAGTCTCAGCTTGCACGCACACACCTATGACAAAAATGGGTTATTTAGATATTATTTGCAGCTTGCCGTTATATATGGTAAAGTTTATTGTGATGACAGTAATACAGCGCAGCGTGACTACCATAAGGCATATTCATGTGAAACTTTGGGTACGTACAACAACAAAAGAACAATGCAAAATTCTTCTGGTCCAAAGGTTGGCCATATTTAATGAGGCAATGCATCCAGCACCATTGGGCACCAGGGCACCTTTGCACCCGGTGCGATGAGGGTTGAATTATTAAATCAGATCTTGACTGCATAATTTGTTTTGACAATGATTTAATTATTTAATGAATAATCTGAAATCTCTTTCGGCAGTGTTTGGGATCAAAGCATTGCATGTTATCCCTAGACACAAAGTTTCATCGAATATATAATTTGTTGATGTCAAGTTGTGAAACCTCTCCTACATTTTGACTAGGTATAATATTGTGGATATATTTTTTTTGAAGATTTTAAAACAGGAGAAGTTTAGTTCTATTGTTACCTTAATAATCAAAAGTTTGTGTTTCTTTTGATTATGCAATAGTTTGAAAGTAATAGTGAATTGTTACAAATGTTGTGTAACATGCATTGTGTAAATTACTTATATTTAGGTACATACCTACATAATATTATAAAGAGGTAAAGTTTGTGAGTTTATAAATGAACCAATTTTGTAAATTCAATAGAAAGGCACATTATCTGTGAATGTCATAGGCTGAATATCATCACGCTACTGCCCAAGGGAGCGGAGCAGTAATCATAAATGTGAAGAAATCCAGTAGATTTCCATACATTTTAGGAAAACTCATAAATTAATTAGTGCTTAAAAAAATGACGGATAGTTAAAACAAAAAGAGACTCATACATTTTATCACTAGAAGTGAACACATCAGCTTGTAGCTGCTTGTTCATAAAAATATAAATAAATTAATAAATTATAGGCAAAATGTGGGTGTTAAAAAGGGTGCATTAGGATTCCAAATATGCCACAGGTGCAGCCGGGGAGAGCCAGAATATTCATATAGAGAGAGTCCAAACTATTCCCAGCATTAAAATTTTATATGGTTTAATTGAACTAAGATACCATTTGAAACATAATTATATATCTAGTACATAGATCTACCAATAATGTAAGTAGTTAGATGTGACAACTGAAAAAAAATACCACATGGCAAGTAAATTTTATTTTGATTTGTCTCTTCTAAACTACATCATTCGTAAATCATTCTACATGTTTAAACTTGTGGTAAATATTTTATTGAATAAATCTACAAGTTAATAATAGTCAATAATAATAACAATACAAATTTTAAAAAATTACCACATTGTAGCGATGTTTCACTTGCATTACATTACTTATATTTGTATTACAAACTGTTTGGAATAGCAAACTTTTAAGCCAATTTTAAATCTGTATGCTTTATCTCAATATCAATAAATTTGAGTTTTTACTGAAGGCGAGAAATGAATGTATTTTCCTGAACAATAATAACATTATAAAGAAGTAGTTAACAATGAGAAGTGTGTGAAGATTTATTGACAAATAATATGTTAAGGAGGCATGTATATATTTTGTAATAGTAGTCTTTATAGGATTTAATACCACTTCGGAAGTCAACTAATTCAGGAAGGTCTACCTACGAGTAATTCATTAAGGCCTATCTTTAAATTGAATCTTCGGGAATCAGTTCCATTCCATAGGACATTCTAGGGAAATATACCTTGCAAATTGCTAATGGTGCATGCATTGTCACAATGCACAAACATTATAGATTGTCTAGGAAAGCAATGTTTGGTTAACACCACTAGAACTACTGAATTACCTACCTAAATTGTGTATAATGCTTGCTACACACACCATGAATTCAATCATGCTAATTAGGTATATTTTACAGGAGAAGCGTGCCTGACATTATAAACTCCACGTACCTAATTCACTTCATCAGGATGTGATTGAATGATACATTAGCCCTTATCTCCCATTAATCTATAAAATCAGGACTAATGGGATATGTCCTTATGCTATTTTTTAAAATTTTCAGTTCTAAACTATCATTGGTAGATTTACATGTTTAAACTTGTGGTATTTTTTAAAAATTTATCTACATATTCAAACATGTGGTATTTACACATAATAACATCAGGATGTAGATACATACCAGACACATAGTCTACGTCTACGACAATAAGGGCACCATCACATCAGTTACATGGAGATCAGCTGTCACCTCAGATTAGAAGCCAATGTATCCGGCCATCCGGGTGAATCAATCAAATTGAAAATTGATCAAGAAACCCTTCGCTCTTCTCACGCTGGTCAGGGTTGGTAATGAACACCAAGTCCTCTAGCTCGAAGAACATAGAGTTAGCCCTGGGGAAAGCACTCACAGTGAGATAACAATTTACTAACATTGTGCAATATTATTGTACTTAACATCGGATGGCCATTCTGAAGATCTTCAATGATTCTCAGGTTAAAAGTAAGAAAAACATCATAGTAAAATTTAAGGAGTAATTTCATCGAATTTCATTCATCAATAAAGTTAATTTTGCTATGTTTCATGCGAAAGACAGCTGATATAAACACATAAATAAACTTTTTTATTGGTCTGAGTCTGAGTAAATAAATAACAAAAATGTTTTCATGGTAATTTGAAACTGAAAAGATCGTTTAAATAACACCACGAGTGCCATAAATACATAAGAAAAAGTATTATATTTCATATATTGTTTGTATTGTGATTTGGAACTGAACTGACTGAAAAAGTCGCATAAAAAAACTACACCAGCGCCTTCAAATTCAAAAAGACCTCTCTAGCTCCCTCAAGTCGAGCTAGTGTTGACCATCGATAGTCGACTATCGATAGTCGACTATCGATAGTCTAACGATAAATATTCAATAGTCAACGAGGCATTATAGTCGATACTATCGATAGTATTGTTGCTCGCGAAGAATAAACAATCGATATTATCGATACTGTCGATCATTGTTGCTCATTAATAAAAAGCTGTCGATACTATCGATTGTTTAATAATTTGCAATAGTATTGTTTACCATATTCAGTTGTCAATAGTAGTAAACAAACTCAAATAGTTTCGCTTGCTAAAAATAATAATATTTATGAAACAGAAACATCGGCCTCTGATAGTTCTCGTTTAATTATTATCTCGTTTATTACATTACTGTTAAAATAACATTGCAGAGTAGCATAGTATTGATAGTCTGGAACTAGTCTCGATAGCTTCTTATTAACGAACAACAATACTATCGATAGAATTGACTGTGTTGCATTCAATCAGTATTTATTATGGCCTCGTTCTGAGTATAGTTTGTCTAATGAAAGCTGGACCAACAAAACAGCGGCAAATTTTAAAAATTTAGGGCAGGTATCACCCGTTATAATTAAATAAAAACATTTTGATCGTAAAATAAAAGTATGTACCTATTAAAGTTTAACTGGTATTTTTAAAGAATTTCATCGCGGTTTATACAGTGTCATTATTATTTACATGTTGATTTCTTTATTAAATACTATCTATTGCCCACGACTTCGCCTCGGAAAGAGAGAGAAAAGGTAGCAGGTTTATTCGTGTGAAAATCCCCAACGAATACCCGTTGGCATCGGGGGTGGTTATGTCGGAATCGAACCGAGTAAAACCGCTGATGTAGTGGAGATATAGACTAGCTGTTGCCCGCGTGAAATTCTGATCGCGTTCCCGCTACCCTTGGGTATATATTTTAGGGACAAAATGTGGCCTATGAACGTGTGCAAGACATTTTGCCTGTGTTATGCCAGACTAAAAACTATCTTCAAGCGGGCTTATAGGAATCAGACGAAATTCATTTATTAGAAAAAAATATTATTAAAATTATAATCAAAATTAGATTCCAAATATTCTTCACCATCATCCGAGCTGCTTGATCCATCATCAGTCACACTTATAATTAATTACATTATTTAAATAAATATTGTCGAAAAGTACAAATCTGAATCTCGTTAATATTTGACGTGAATAGAACAAAGTATCAAAATCATAATGTAAACGCGCAATCACAGAGAAATGACAGAAGGTGACATTTATAGTCTACTGGTGTTGCAAATCAATAAATGTCGTGGTTCAGCTTTCATTAGACAGAGTCTAATTGATACCAGGCGATAGGCCTATCGATATGTTAGCTTTTTGATATTGAAAATATCGATAGTATAACTATCGATATTTCGGCAACGCTAGAATTGACAATAAAAATTGCCATATGTAAAACTCTACTTTCTGTAATACCATAGCTGCATAGTATCAAATTAAAAAGAAATATAAAATTTATTTTGAACTGTTTTTACTATATTATCATTAATTAAATAAAAAAAACTTCATCACTTAATTATGTACTCAAAACTTAATAAGGATGTTTCATAATTTTAACTAACTATTCTTTTTAATTAATTTGACACTATGGTACAAAAAGTAGAGTTTTACTTATGGCAACTTTTGTTGTCTATTGACTTATTGTCTATGAACCTTTAAATTGACGGCTGCCTGCCACATCCGACACTCGATTGAGAAAGGTCTTTTTGAAGCGTACGCCGTCAGTGGCGTATGGTAGTTTATTTTGTTGCACCAGAATCAAAAAACATCCATAATGGTGAGTAACGAACTACATAAATATGTGTAGAAAAGTTTTCTTGACTATCCGTGGTAATGAATTGCAAGTATATTTTACGGATTTAGAGTAATAATCAATGAAAGTTATAGCTTTAATCACGACGTCCGTCTTTGTGATCCGGTGACGTTTCCAAGTGTTGATCGGTGTCTGTGTAGAGTCGCGTAAATTTTCTCTAAATTATTTCGGAACTACAATGCAGTCAGAATTAAACTTGAAAATACTTCATGGACTAAAATGTGCGTGTTTCAAGTGTAACATCTGTGTATTAGTGATGTGCGTAATTTTGACGAGCTTTCTGGTTTGTGCAGGTGAATTTCACGGTAGACGAGATCCGTGTCATGATGGACAAGAAGAGGAATATCAGGAACATGTCTGTCATCGCTCACGTCGATCACGGCAAGTCTACACTGACCGATTCGCTGGTCTCCAAAGCCGGTATCATTGCCGGCGCTCGTGCTGGGGAGACGCGATTCACGGACACACGCAAGGACGAGCAGGACAGATGCATTACTATCAAGTCAACGTGAGTACTAATTTCACCATAATGTGAAATCCTCAAGCTTTTTGTAGTCAAAAATTCCATTTTTGTATTGCCCTTGTGTGTTTAAATATTGAGGTTATGGCACTCGTGGTGTTTTTTTTTTTATCCTACTTCTTCAGTTCCAAATCAATACAAATATTGTTGTTATTTATGGCACTCGTGGTGTTTTTTTTTGAGAGACTATTTCAGTTAAAATTACTAAACAAATATTTTTATTTATTTATTGTTTATATCAGCTGTCTTTCGCGTAAAACATCGCAAAATAAACACTATTGATGAATGAAATTACTCCTTAAATTTTACCATGATGATTGTTCTTACCTTTAAAACTGAGAATCATTGAAGATCTTCAGAACGGCCATCTGATATTTCAATAATAATACTGCACAATGTTAGTAAATCTAGTGCAGTTATCTCACTATGAGTACTTTCCTCAGGGCTATCTCTATGTTCTTTGAGCTAGAGGAGAAAGACTTGGTGTTCATTACCAACCCTGACCAGCGTGAGAAGAGTGAAAAGGGTTTCTTGATCAATTTGATTGATTCACCCGGACACGTTGACTTCTCATCTGAGGTGACAGCTGCTCTCCGTGTAACCGATGGTGCCCTTGTTGTCGTAGACTGTGTGTCTGGTATGTATCTACACCCTAATATTGTTATGTGTAAATATCACATGTTTAAACATTTTGATGAGTTTTAAAAAATACCACAAGTTTTAACATGTAAAATGTAAATCTACCAATGATACAGTTTAGAAGTGATAATAAAAAATAAATTTCGATAGTATTTATTTTTAAATTGTCACATCTAAACTATATCATGGGTAGATCTATGGATCTAGATATGTATGATTAAACTGGTATCTTAGTAAGTAAGTTGAACCATGTAGATTCAAAAAAAGAAATATCCTAAGTTTACTGAAATTTTAAACTTTGATTGGTTTATTAAAAGAAAAATAAAATTATTTTACACATCATAATGCATGTTGCACAACATTTGCAAGATTCACTATACATACTTTCAAATTGGTCTAGATAACTATTGCATAATCAAAAGAAACCCAAACTTGTGATTATTAAAATAACAATAGAACTTATCCACTCATAATACTAAAAAATCAGAAGCATGCTGGCTGCATTGCCATTTTGAATAGCAATTTGTTCTTTCGTTTTAGTGCAAGCCCAAAGTTTCATTTGTATATGCTTCATGGTATGTAGGTATTCCTGTCATCACCACATGCTTTTCCATATGAGAAGCTTCAAACAAGACTAAACAATATCTAAATAATTAATTTTTTCATAGGTGTGTGCGTACAAACTGAGACTGTACTCCGTCAGGCGATTGCCGAGCGCATCAAGCCCATTCTGTTCATGAACAAGATGGACCGCGCTCTGCTCGAACTCCAACTGGAAGCTGAGGAACTATACCAGACTTTCCAGCGTATCGTTGAAAACGTCAACGTTATCATCGCCACTTACAATGATGACGGAGGCCCTATGGGTGAGTGTCTTTTAGATTTTTGTATAGGGAAGTATGTGTGTGGGTTTGATGATATTGTTGAAAGGATTATGTATGATTGCAGTTATTTCAAATATTGTTGACTATTTTATGGAATCTGAAATCTTAACCAGTAATAACTTATTTCAATGACTTTCTGAATGTAGAGCCTAAACTTTATAACAAAATGCGGATAAACAAAACTATAACGCGTGCGCTATAAGTTGAGACCTGGGCTCTCCGGCTACTTCCCCCTGCACTGCCCCTCAGTTGGCCGTGATGTACTGTTCGCAAAAAAATAGGTAGACACATAGGTAAAGTCTCGGGCAGAAGCTTGTTTATGATATTTTTTTGTGCGCTGTACAAACACGCGCCGGTGACGTCTAACGGTCAGGTCTCAACTTATAGCGCACGTGTAGTAGGTTTTAATCACCTAACAGATGAAAATATGGTTTTGACTTTAGGTATTAAACCTATTTTTTGTTTTGTGTACATTTTCAACATAATATTTATCTTAGTAATTAAACTACTAATAAATTCAAGAATCATGTTTAGTTACAATTGGTACAGAAAAACTGTCATTGTGACATTAAGGTTTGTGTAGGGCCTCGACAAATTACGATACTGCTATGACTTTATCACTATTATTACTTTTTTCGAGTCTTGCACGTGCTATCACACGTGAAACGCCGTGCGTCCAAGTTTGTTCAGCCATTTTGTTATGATTTAACAAAGAAACTCATGTCGGTTTTCCTTGTAATTTAATGTATTGTATTTACTACTTATAGGCTCTCCTTTTATGTGCCCCTACACAACTTATAGACATGATAGATCTACTGTTTGCGTAGGCGTACACCTACAGGGTATGTTGGCGTAACTGCTTAACCTTTTCACTTGTACCACCTACACGTTTTCAGTCGTGACGTCAGTCATGCCCTTCAAGTATTGCAGTATTAGAAATCCGACGTAAATTAATACTTTCAGTTAAGAATTGATAATATATAAAACTGTAGTTTAATACAGTTGTTCAATTGGCGATAAAGGAAAGATACGAATTTACATAATTCGAGCATGGATTCTGAGGCGTAAGCTTTGTCGGGTAGGGCCGGTCAAAGGGCCACAAAACCCAAACCGTGAATAGTTAAGCGAAAAGGACTCCCGAAATGCATGCTTTGGATGCAACCAATACTGACGCTCTAATGAAATGAACATAAACTTGAATTCTGAGAACATTTACGCCAAATTCGATTTGGATTTATCTGAATCGACTAGTCGGCTCTTTATGCCGAATTTTCGCCATCTAATCACCACGTGGGCAAGCTTGTCCAGTACTATCCGCCACCGGTAAAGACCGGGCCGTGTTGAAACAATTTCGTTGGAATGCGGTCTTATAGTCTCGCTCGCTCTCATTGTATTTAGATAGCACCAATGCTCGGTTGCTAAGTGCCGCAATTTTTTTTAACTAGTCTTGCAATTTGACAGAGGACATTCCTTTGTTTTTTTTTATATAGAAAGCATGGTTTGGTTCAAATACTTCAAGTTCTTGGAATTCTTTACCAGCGCATGTTTCCTTCCTTCTATAGTCTCTAAAGCGGGACGTTAAAAAGCATTAGTTGAGGCTGCCAAGCTGAAGACCACCACTGTAGCACTATCGGTGTATGTAGTGGTGACCCCGGTCCTGATACTTAAGCTAACCATTAGACGAGGTGTAGTCATGTTGATGTATCCAATGTAAAAAAAGTTTAAACATTATCAAATCATTTGATGAACTGTGTAACGTGATGTTTAACATAGCCTGTGACCTAGCAGTTCATGAGATAGCGTGTAAACAAACTAAAACCGAACTTCTTTCAGTACACATTGATCATAGTATTATACATACTGTTTAGATAAATACATTTTGTATTGCAATGACAATTAAGATAACCTAATGATCGCTACGAGTACATGCAACATTAAACAAGTAAACATTTTTGTTTGCAACCAGCTGATCCATCCTTGCTTTCCAGGGAGGAAATTTCGTTAGAAAGAGATAGATAGATAACCCTTTCTTTGTACACCATTTAAAATAAAGTTCGCACATTAATGTTAACACGTTCATAATGTACAAAGGGCGGCCTTATCGCTAAAATCAATTTCTGCCAGGCAACTTTAGAATGGAGTCGGTCGGTGAAATCAGTCACCCATTGGATCTAATTATTATATTTTTGCTAATATAGCCTTTTCGCGAAAGTGTAAGCTATAAGTTGACAAAGTTTTATACAGTTATATGACAGTAACGCAGCGCATAAAACGTGAACAAAAAAAGATCTAACTAGTCCCAAGTGTTGCCAGTTACTTGTATAATAAGCATCTGGGTGTCAAAGAGGACTTACAGTATACTTCATACCGGAATTGGTTGTGAGCTTCCATAGCTTGCGACCCCATTAATGTAGGAGACATTTTAAATATTCTACATTTTGAGAAATAAGCAACAAAACAATAATTCTTGCAAAAAAAACCGACTTCAATGGACCAAAATCAAATAGGACCACACGGGAAACGCCAGCTGTAAAAAAAAGGATCATCAAATTGATTCACCCAGTTAAAAGTAACAAACATTAAAAAATGCAGTCCAATTGAGAATCTCCTCCTTTTTTGAAGTAAGTTAAAAATACAGTTGACTGAAAATACATTGAATTTTATTACTATTAAGCAGATCCCACATTCCACAAGGGTCTGCTAGGTTCTCCTGGAATGCGGGCATTGCTTTGTAGAATAACCAAGTTTATAAAAACATTAAAATTAATAGAAAATCGGTATCGTTTGATATGACGCCGGCATATTTACACATATTTATGATAATAATGTCACATAATGTGATTCACATTTGGCACTATGTAAATCTCACAATCTCACTGATACCGACCAAGGTCAAAGTACACACAATTATGTATTGTGAATTTTTATTTAATGTTATATCGCCCATAGTACATATTGATAACACTTTTACAAATATAAACAAATTATGGATACTTATGCATGTATTTTTCAATGGTAGTTTACCTCGTCAAAATAAAAATGTTTTATTAAAACCAGTACCTCACAACAAAAAACATTTGGTCTAAAAATTTTTTAATAAGTAGGCTGATATCAAATAATTATCATGATTTTTAAATGAACGCCATTTTGGCCAATTGTTGTGACGTCAGAGTATATTCACATAAAAAAAATTGAGCTCTATTTGAATCTACGCATATCTTATTGTAAAATATTAGCTTACACAATAGGTACTTGAACGGCTTCTAGAAATGCACTCACTATTAAAAACTCATCCTAGCTATTGCTTTTTACGTTTCTCACATAAGCTCAGAGATACCATCCTACCTATTTAAGTTTCAAGTCGTCTCCACCCTTACCTATATAAAATATCCGTGCTAGGTTTTCAAACTAATGAAAGTAGCGGTGCCCGACGAATAATAGAACAGCCGCGTAACTTGCAAGCTATGGATCGATATCGTCGTTCGTTGCAGTTTTACTATCTTGCACCATCTCATGTGTTCAAGGTATTGATCGTGTAGCTTCAGAACTAGGTGCCGAATTACGTTTAAAACTATTTAAAAATATTATATAACATCAAACTACGGCCCCATAGAAGCGCACACTTCCTGAAATGCATTCAATAATATTACTGGTTCAGAATTCAGACTATCTAGCAAATTCGCCTACAATTGGACTATGTTTCTCCCAAACCAGGTGAGGTGCGTGTCGACCCCAGCAAGGGATCCGTGGGCTTCGGCTCTGGACTCCACGGGTGGGCTTTTACTCTCAAGCAGTTCGCCGAGATGTACGCCGATAAGTTCAAGATTGACCTCGTCAAGCTTATGAACAGGTAAGTCATTAGTTTTAGGGTCAATGCCCGCTAAAACAGCGGCCGGGTTTCTAGAAGGCTCATGCAATCTCGCGGCATCGTTCGTTTGCCCTTGAATGACTTTGAACTTTAGCGCAAGTAGATAAGATTCAAAATTGTTTGTGATATTTTGGCTCGAGAAACAGCTGCCGGCCGCTGCTCTTCCAGTAGGAATTCAACTTTATAACACGGCTGAGGAAATAAGTAAACAATTTTACACATTTATCAGTAATTGATAACACGATTAGAAACTTTTATCTGATATGGTCACTGCATCGAAATTATTTATCGTGTCCAATTTTTGAGTACCTTTATACGAAAGAAGTAAATTTAAACCGAGAACTTCTAAGGGACTACCTAGGGTATCTCAAAATGTTGTCAGTTTACGTCTTTATGTCTAGAATACCAATTTCTGGGCGGATACTTTTTACCGATTTCTCAGTGGCACTATGGAAAAAAATCTGTTGATTCAGCTATAATCACTAATCTTCTGTGTCGTATTCGTAGCTTCAAAATATCGATTTCTTTTTATTGATGCTTCAAGGACAGGTTCGCCGAAATACAGCATTGCAGATGCACGTAATGTCATATCGCTAATGCAGCTCTATAGTCATGCAATAATCGACTTTATGCACATTAGAAATAAGTTAGACAATCGTCCCGTTGATACTGGTTAAAGTTATTGATACTTTAAATCAGCGGCAGAAAAGGACGGACAGTAAATCTCAACGACGGATTGGTGAATTGATCAATCGTGACTTCTTCATAACAATTGTTGGGATACAATTATTTAACTATCGACAACCGGTCGCTAAACCGAAGCCCCTCTACCTAACTGCTTTTAAAAACTGGCGGAACTCGACACAGAACATCGTGCCCGTATTAAGACTGTAAATAGTAAAAAAAATCTATGTAGTCTTTTTACTTTAACAAGTTATAAATTTGGGTATTTTTAGATAACTTCGTTGTAATTTTATAACTCGAGAACGGGCTCACATATCCAAACAAAATGTTCAGACTTTGTTCAGACTATTTAGTAGATGGTTTATGTGAAGTTTGCACAAAATCGGTGGAGCGGTTCTTCATTTATCACATTTTTTGTAATACCGACATCCACGTGGCAGTTGGGTTGTTCTAAAAGGCGGTGCCGATAGCATTGTATTAGCACCTCTGTACCGTTCACAGTACTTTACCTTTAGCTTACCATCAGGCGGGGTGAAGTAATGTTGTCGTATCCAAAAAAAAAGTAAAAACTTTATTTCAGCCGCCTTTTTGAAAAGACAAGAAAAAAATACTTGTTTGCTTACAAAACTTGTAAATCTTTTTCCCTAGACTTTGGGGAGAAAACTTCTTCAATGCCAAGACAAAGAAATGGGCCAAGCAGAAGGACAATGACAACAAGCGTTCCTTCTGCATGTACGTGCTCGACCCCATCTACAAGGTGTTCGACGCCATCATGAACTTCAAGAAAGAAGAGATTGACGGACTCCTCAAGAAGATTGGAGTTACCATCAAGCACGAGGATGCTGATAAGGACGGCAAAGCCCTCCTGAAGGTAAATAATCTAGACTGATATTATAAAGAAGCATAATTATGTATGTCTGTTTGTAAGCTAAAAATCAACTGGACCAAGACTTTTCCTTAATTCAAAATGTTGTATTATTTCAACTTAGTCCCAAGTGTTGCCAGTTACTTGTATAATAAGAATCTGGGTGTCAAAGAGGACTTACAGTATACTTCATACCGGAATTGGTTGTAAACTTCATAGCTTGCGACCCCATTAATGTAGGAGACAAACACAATATAATAAAGAATAGGCTTTATAAAATAATCTTATTCTCATGTCGCAATGTTAGTTACCAAACTCCTTTGAGGCAGCTTATTTTTATAAAAATTTATATGCATATTCAGTAGGTCTGAGAATCTGCTAATATCTATTTCCCTAAGTGATAAGGGTTATCCACACCTAACTTATAATTTGTTATTTTTTGGACACCATTTGCACTCTCATGTTGACTATATTCTCAAGCAAATTCCCTAGAAATTATTTATATGGCAAAACAACGTTTGCTGAGTCAGCTAGTTTTTGAGCTCGAAATCACAATCTTATATAGTTATTATAAATCAAGACTATTATAAATAATGTATTTGTGTGTGTTAGGTGGTGATGCGCAGCTGGTTGCCCGCCGGCGAAGCTCTGCTTCAGATGATTGCCATCCACCTGCCGTCCCCCGTAGTGGCCCAGAAGTACCGTATGGAGATGTTGTACGAAGGCCCCCATGACGATGAGGCCGCTCTCGGTATCAAGGTAACACCTCCACCATGTTTTTTTTTCAGAGGGCAGATTTCACCAGTGGTCTGATCAATTAAAACCTAGTCAAAGTATGATGACATCAAAACTGTGAAGATAAATTACCTCCTTTTAATTTATCTTTAGTTTTTATGATGTCAAGGTTTGCAAACTTAGGCTTTGCAGTACTCCAAAGCCTTGGATGCAACTGGGTACAATAGATTTCATTGTATAAAATGTGAGGACTCAGTTTAGTTGCAAGAATTCTCACTGGTGATATCTACTCAGTATGATTTCTATATAACTTCTACACCCATTCAATCTTCGCCAGTTGTCCTATAAAAGTACTGTTTTCTTTTAGACCTGCGATCCCGAAGCACCCTTGATGATGTACGTCAGCAAGATGGTACCGACCTCCGATAAGGGTCGTTTCTACGCTTTCGGTCGTGTGTTCTCGGGCAAGGTCGTCACTGGACAGAAAGCCCGCATCATGGGCCCCAACTTCACCCCCGGCAAGAAAGAGGTGAGTTATTCTTATAGTAACCGACAAACTCTGTGACTATTTTAAGTGCACGGTGCACAGTGATCTCGTGTGCACAGTTCCTAGGTCTTTTTATGGGCGGGGCCCAACGACTGCAGTGCGCCTATGGTTATAGGTTAGTTTAAACCTATCACAGACTCGAAAGGGCTCGCGTCATTGGTTGATCAGCTCTTTTGTTTAGCCAGTTAGTACACGTGGGCGAACTTTAGGAGCTTGTTCATATTGTTTGCTTAAAAAATGTTAGAATATCTTCTCGCACTCCGTGTCGCGCCGTAGCGCCTCGGCCGCCAGTCGGTCGAGTGGCGGGGACGGTGTCGGCGTGCGTCGGAAGTAGAGCGACTCGCCCGCGGCTAAACGCTGCACAGGACCTCTATCCTTATGTCCCAGGACTGCACGCTACGCCGCGAACGATACATATTTTTATCGTAAAAAGACTTAGATAATGCTTCATGCTCCAAATATCCCACTACATGAGATTTTTCCTGTGTAGTTGTTGATTTTGTACTCAAAAATGAAACTTGGTTGTAGGATCTGTATGAGAAGACCATCCAGCGCACCATCCTCATGATGGGTCGTTATGTAGAGGCTATTGAGGATGTGCCCTCCGGAAACATTTGCGGTCTGGTCGGAGTCGACCAGTTCCTTGTCAAGACTGGAACCATCACCACATACAAGAATGCACACAACATGAAGGTAAGGACATAGATCTGGGTAATATTTTTTTTTTGAAAAGGGGCCTAGGTTTACTCCTTTATATCAGCTAACTGTTAGTGAACACCCATCAAAATTGGCCTAACCATGATTACCTGGAACAGACAAAAAAATTACAAACATTGTTTTTTTTTTCTGTTTAAAGTACCTTGTGTAAATTCATATGCAACATTTTAAAGTAATTTTAAACATTACAAACAGACTCTCCAATTTCATTTTGTATAGAAGCTGAATATTTTACATAGAAATCACTTTTCTAATCCACACATGACCACTAAAAATACATATTATTTTATTTCATCTCACATAGGTCATGAAGTTCAGTGTGTCCCCTGTGGTGCGAGTGGCCGTTGAGCCCAAGAACCCTGCTGATTTGCCCAAGTTGGTGGAAGGTCTGAAGCGTCTGGCCAAGTCCGACCCTATGGTGCAGTGCATCAACGAGGAGTCTGGAGAACACATTGTCGCCGGCGCCGGAGAGCTGCATCTTGAGATCTGTTTGAAGGTTTGTTGGTTTACTATAAAGAAATTGATATTAGGAAAACTCTTAGAACAGTGACTGGTATAATGACCGTCAAATAACTTGACAATGTACTGTAGCTGCGCAGAAAGCGTTTTTTTAGTAATCACGTCTCTTTTTATGTAACTGAACGACACCTTTCTTAGTTATAGCTGTTTGTGTTCCAATAAAAGAAAATGAATTTAAAAAGACTGTATCGGATTGAAAGTCGATCGCGTTTGGCGGAAACAATTTTAGAAAACACGTTTTTTGTATATCCATTTAACTAGGTCACTCATTTCAAGCAACGAAATTTAAAAATAGCTGAATATAGACATCTCCCACATTGTCGCGCAGTTTGGACTTGCCACTGAAATAGTGCATTTCGACCGCGGATTTAATTTTTTTTACACTGGGACAAGATTGTGTGAGATGACCTAATTCTTCTCCAAGTTTAAAAAGGGATAACGTTACGATTATTTATGGATATAAAAAAAATGTAATGATTTTAAAATGTTGTGTAGGATCTGGAGGAAGACCACGCTTGCATTCCAATCAAGAAGTCCGACCCCGTGGTGTCGTACCGCGAGACCGTCAGCGAGGAGTCCGATACACTTTGCCTGTCCAAGTCGCCCAACAAGCACAACCGTCTGTTCATGAAGGCGCAGCCCATGCCCGACGGTCTGCCAGAGGACATTGATGACGTAAGTTAACCTTTCTTGCATTTACATAATTTCACTTCTTTAATTACACACTAATTGCTTAAAAATTTCATGCAGAAATGCCCATAGCAAAATGAATGAAACATTATAAATGGCTTACGACAAATTGATCCATAGGAAACATATAACTATTTTTTCAATTGTTTTATTGTAATCTTCATAAACTACATAATATTTAATCGCATTATTCTTTATAGGGTAAAGTAAACCCCCGCGATGACTTCAAGACCCGTGCTCGTTATCTGTCTGACAAATACGAATACGACCTCACTGAGGCCCGTAAGATCTGGTGCTTCGGCCCCGAGGGTACCGGCCCCAACATCCTGGTGGACTGCTCCAAGGGAGTGCAGTACCTCAACGAGATCAAGGACTCTGTGGTCGCCGGATTCCAATGGGCTGCCAAGGAGGGAGTCATGGCCGAGGAGAACTTGAGAGGCGTGCGATTCAACATCTATGACGTCACGCTACACACGGACGCTATCCACAGGTACGTGCTGTTTGATAAGAGTATCTGAGACTGCTTAGAAATATTTTGTTCCTTTCCATTATTTGTGAACACGAAATATTAGGAAGTTAACTCACAAACTAAATTTTTTTTAATGACCTTTATACAACCACTTTTACTGGAAACATTTTTCACTCTAGCAACTACTAATAATTTCTGAGCAGAAAAAAATTGAATTAGGAAACTCTTTTGTAGAATAGTCAAATTCGCTAGTCAAGAAGTTATTGGATATTTTTTTTTATAAAGTTGTTGATTGAAAATAGAGTCATCATAATGTATATTTATTGCAGAGGTGGCGGTCAAATCATTCCAACCACGAGGAGATGTCTGTACGCTTGCCTGCTCACGGCGCAACCCAGACTCATGGAGCCTGTGTACCTGTGCGAGATCCAGGTATGTATATGTTACCTGCATGTAATGTGTGTGTGTGATTGCTAATGTGCTTGTCTGAACATTTGATTACCTTACAAAGGTAAAAACTGAAAAGATTGTGTTGAGTAAAACAATAAAATTAATTTAGTCGGTTCATATAAACTCAGTGATATTTAGTTTTCTTTACTTAACTATTATCTTGTAATAATTATTATTGTATCTTACAATAGATAATTATAAGTTTTTACCCTTCTGTAATTTTTGTTTAGTAACAGTTATATCTGCAATAGAGTCCAATAAATATTGCAGTTGGTTGATTTGTTGAAACATCACAAAAAGTGCCGTATCGATTTCAACCCACTTTTTTATTAGAAGCTATAAAATTACGAAAGCTAGAAATATAATAGACCGCTAGTAATGATGGCTACTATTTTAACATAGTATTAAACAGACTAAAACCAACACTGTTTGTCTATTATATAGAGAAGTATGTGTGTCTGTGTGAACCTAGCATGATGACCCCACGTTTTTCCTGAGCGGGCTAGCATGCACTCGATAGTCCCGCCTTTCCGAGACGTGGTAGATTAACAGTTCTTTGTTTTGGTGTGGCCACCCGACATACGCCTTGCCTGAATAGGGGGACTAACACATAAATACGACATGTCTACACCCTGAGTATTGCGATAAATCTTATGAGAACTTATGCTGATAGCCATGGCAAACCCTGCTTGGTTTGTGCACTATGAAGTTTTTTGTTAATAGATTAGTTTCTTGTAGTTCAAATTGTTTAACAGCACTTACTAAATAATACTAAATATTAAATGGTGTTATACCTTGGTTCTTTATTTTTATAATTTTAGACATTGTAGCCTATTTCTGAAATGTCTAAAATTACGCAATTTCGTACTGTGCGTAAGCATTTACAAGGTTAATCTCAAAAACCGTCCATATTTTATGTAGATCCAAGTACTATGTTGATTCACATGTTTAATCCAAATTTAATGAGTCACTGTATTGAAAAAGCGTGGCAATGAGTTTTTGTATCAGATTTCTCACTGGTTGCCTCGGTAATTTGATTCTATATGTGTATGTAGAAACAACCATTTTGATGAGAACTATATATAAATGTTACTTCGTGTTTTCAATGACCGTCATAGTTTTTTTTTAATTATATCGACACCAGAAGTATCAATTAACGTAAGGGACATTTTGGCCAAAATGAGTTATATATACCATTCGATTCAGAATTTCGCGCTCTATCGTTTGGTATATTTAAAATTTCTCTATCGTTAAAAAAGTGTCCTTTACGGTACACGTTTATGAGGGTCTAAACTGATTTTTTAATAAAAAAATGATTTAACGGACGTACATATACAATTCAGTCCCTTACGTTAAATGCAGTTTAGTTCAGTTTTCACAACATGTCCTTTACGTTGCACAAATTATTCTTTGACACAAAAACTTCGCTATAATTTGTCCCTTACCTTAATAGACAACACCATTTTTCAAGTAACATGTTTCTGAAGTTTGGGCGAAATGCACTACCACCGCGGCCTAAAGGGTGACCGATGGTCGCCGCATCCTCGTAGGGCAGTCAGTGGTCCGACTAACACTCCCGGAGCCCAGGCAGCAGTGGTGCTTCCGCTGTCGACGACTGGGTCACATCGGGGTGAAGTGCACTTTGGGCATCGACCGCAGTGTCTCTATTATTATCTCAGGATCATTACGCAACCGCACGTCCCCGGCTCCGCTGCCTTCGACAAAGTGTTGAGAGGCCGGGGATGTGTGGTAGTCACGTTAGGTGCCCTCGCAGTCATCGGGGTGTACTGCCCTCCCAGCAGGTACCTCGCCGACTTCGAGCAACAGCTCAGGGAAGTCGATGGTAAGGTGGCAGGGGTGCGCCCCACTCACGTAGTGATTACCGGAGACTTCAACGCATACTCGTGTGCGTGAGGATCACCGAACACCAATCATAGAGGAGCAATGCTGGAAGAGTGGGCCGTATCCACTGGCGTGGTGCTCCTCAACAGGGAGTCAAAGTCAACAATTGGGAGCTGGCTATCGAGGTGGCCATCGTGGAATGGTGGGCTGATGCACAACCCATCTGGACGTGGACGCAAATTTGGAGAGACTCACCGAGTCTGTGACGCATCGATGAGTAGGGAGGGACGTCCTTACAAGGTCATGAGCCAAAAGCTCAAACCGTGGGTGCTCCCTCTCACCAGGTCCCTTGAGGAAGTGATCGGCATCCTGTTCCCAATGCGAGACGAATGGGTCCCTTGAGCCAACCGTGGTGGATGTAGTCCCTTCTGTATCCGAGGCTGAACTGGCGGAGAGAGAGAGAGAACGTAGTGGTTTGACGCTCCCTCCTCGCAAGTCCAGAGCGCTAGGGCGGCGGCGTACAGGGTACGCATGGCCATGGGGTCCGTCAACCAACTAAATGGCCTCGCGACGTGCCATCCCGCAGTTGTTCGCCAGAATGGCACAGAGACGGTATGGGGGGAGGGAGGGAAAAAACGCTGGCCAGATTGCAGTGAGCATACTATTGTCTAACTTGCGATCTGACTAAAGCGACGAGGTGGACATGGTGAGTTTTAGTGGGTATACCCTTTAGGGAGAGTCCCACATAGGTCTACGGATTTTCCCCAAACTCGGAGACATCATGCATAAGTAGGTATTCCTCACTTTAAAAATAAAACCAGTGTTCCCGTCACATTTATTAGTTCCTTCCTCAGGCTCAGGTAATTTTTTAAAAGAAGTCTTAGTCAATTCACATTCAATCCACTACCCAAAATTTTCTTCAAAATCGCCGAAATAAATCAGAAGGTTAAGTTAATATAAGTATATCACTCATGGACTTAATATTAAGGACATAAGGTCCAAAATTACAATTGATACTTGTTCCTAATAGTTTATCATACATCATATTTTATCCAAGTCATGATTGTTTGTGTCCTTTACAGTAGATTTGTGTTGTAGTTTCCTATTAAACTTGGTGCTTACTTTAATATGGAATAGTTTACATTGAAAAATTCAGTGCCGTAAAGGACAACTAAGCAACATTTTTTAATGTAAGGGACATGCTATTTTCTAAACGCGTAAGTTTACATAAATCTTTTGTTTATAGTTATAAAGAAGAGAAAATTCTAAGAAACTTTGCCTTAGACACCTTTGAGATCAAGGTAAATGACAAAAAGTTACAGACAAATTTGTAAAAAAAAAATGGTTTTTTGGCTCTCCTGAAAAGTCGTGTTTTGTCCCTTACGTTAATTGATACTTCTGGTGTCGATATGTTTTAAAAAATATAGAATTTTCATCTAAATTGTGCTGAATGAACAACAATTACCGTGAAACAATAGAAATACATGTTTAAAACTTGTAAATTCTCCTCAGTGCCCTGAAGTAGCCGTGGGTGGTATCTACGGAGTATTGAACAGACGTCGTGGTCACGTGTTCGAGGAGTCCCAGGTGGCTGGCACACCTATGTTCGTGGTCAAGGCCTACCTGCCCGTCAACGAGTCGTTCGGCTTCACCGCCGACCTGCGGTCCAACACCGGCGGACAAGCCTTCCCGCAGTGCGTGTTCGACCACTGGCAAGTCCTGCCCGGCGACCCATGCGAGGCCGGCACCAAGCCTTACGTCGTCGTACAGGTCAGTACAGTAGATTTAACACTTATAGGTAGTATAATTATCGGCAAATATCTTAACGGTGTACTCTGGTTGTGCAGGAATCGATTTAATGTCTCTTTAGTTAGGTCAGTTAGCTAATCTATCTAATCACGGGTTCCAAGGCGTTACGTCATTGATTGATTAATAATTGTATTGAGTATCTCGTTGGTCTATATAGTGCTAGGTATTTTAGTTAGACTGTATAGTGATCATGCGCGAACTTCCTCCCACTACACCGACTATTGTTCAAGATGTTTGCCGGTATCTGTAGTGTATATCTTCTCGCACTCCGTGTCGCGCCGTAGCGCCTCGGCCGCCAGTCGGTCGAGTGGCGGGGACGGTGTCGGCGTGCGTCGGAAGTAGAGCGACTCGCTCGCGGCTAAACGCTGCACAGGACCTCTATCCCTATGTCCCAGTACTGCACGCTACGCCGCGGACGATACATTTCAATTTTTTTATCATTCTATGTGTTATCACAACATTATCTTGAGCAGACCTCGTAGCAATAAGACAATAATCGGAATAATGATTAGATATAGATATGATTCCACTTATATTTTGATGACTGACGTTTTTTAGTTGCTTTCATATCCCTATAGAGTAAATGAATCAATATTAACTTAATCATTATTACGACTTATCTTATAAAAGTTCTCATTTTGTCAAATACCAAGCAAAATATTATATTATGTATCACTTTAATTCATTGCTTATCAATTGAAAAGAAACATAGAAGATCCTTAACTTTTATAAGACTGTTTTTTATTTTTAAACAGTTTTATTTAATTTGACCTGTTTGTTTGGGTCAAATCTAGTAATTGAAATTTGAACCCTTTTCAGTTTTCTGATTTGTCTGATATTTGGCAGAAGTCTTTAGTTCTGATGGCAATACGATTTAAAACTGTTTTTTCATAATTTATTTAAAACATTGTATTAAAACATAATTGTTCTACATCCACAGGACACAAGGAAAAGGAAAGGACTCAAGGAAGGCCTGCCCGATCTAACTCAATACCTGGACAAGCTGTAAACGTCGTAGCTAATGCAATCCATACTGTAATATATGTAACATTATCGAGCGCGCCTCACGCATTACACACTTTTACGTTATGTAACGAATAATTTTATTTAACAAGAAACGGGATTTCGCCTCTTATAAGTGAGTGTTGAGCTCGACGCTGGTCGGAAGTTATGTAACTCGGCGCCGCCCACTGCGCCCGTGAACCAATAAATATATTGACAAAATATGTGTTTGATATGAATCGTTATTATGATGTAGTCGGGTACCATGATTCATTACTGTACTGTAATTAATTTTTAAATTATAATTTTTCTATTGTAAACAATGTTTAGTTGTTTAATTTTACTTGGCTAAATGTTTTAGTCGCTGATTGACTGGTGAGTTGAATTGTATTATTATGGTGTCAAATTCTGTCTTATCCTTTTTTTTCGTGTGGGAATTCCCACGGGTATAATTTCGACATAATTGTTGATTTTTTTTTAATTTGCGGATATTGGTGTGGGTTATGCGTTTACCTAACATATACATTTACTGTAAATCCATACAATTCCTGTACTACGCATGACTGTTGAATGTTCCAATAAATAAATAAATCGAATCGACTAAAACCGCACGCCGTCTTCTAACGCCGGGATGTAAGGTGGCCCAGAAATATTTACCTGAAGACAGGTTATAGCTTTCCGGAAAAATAATGAACGTATTGCTGGAGCTACTCATGCATATGAGTGGAATTTCCACCATATTACGACATATTTCTTACTAAAACCTGGTCTCTTTAATCCGGTTTTTCCCATATCATCTATTACCTAATATTTTATTCCCTAACATTTCTATATCAGTCAACACTGCTCAAGTCATAAAATAAAAGTTTTTGCGCTGAACGGATTGTTCAGTAGTTTTTGCGTACATCGCATACAAACAGAATTCCAAAAAAATATTGTGTCCTGAATCGTTTATATAACATAACATTGTGTGGTAGCTGTGTCTGTACATTGAAGATATATGTACAGACAGCTACTACACAATTTAATAGTATAGATGTAGTGTTTTTCGTCTACTATGAAGTTGGTAAAAATGACTTAGGCGGCGCTGTAAGCTAAGGGAAGAAAAGTTTATACGACAGTAAAATACCTACGGCTACGTTGACTCAGTACGGTAAATATCTCTATAACTTAGCCGGATGGACAGAATTTGACTACTATTTTTTTTCTTTATTCTTGATGGTACACACAATAATATATTATTTGTTTCACAGGTTAATCCGAGTTGGAATAATCATATACAGGTAAGATAATATATTATCATTGTACCTACTTAAATTTTGAAAGATTTAGGAAGTTCTTCATTTGAAAGTTGCATTAAATTATTAAAAATGCAACTTTTTAAATATAAAATTTTTCATGAATAGCGATGTAGGTACTTTTCAATACATTCAAGACCCAAGAGAACCTCATCTGCTAGTCTGTGCACTTTCTATACTGGTACAGGTTTTCCTTCTCGGCTTGGAAGGTCCAGAAAGCACGTCGCTCTCGCAAAAGTCCAACGATATATACATTTGGAGACAATCGGGTAATCGTTAGATTAGCAGCCGGTTTTGATTGAATTGACCTATTCCGTTTCTTGTAAACAAATACTTTATGATGACAATAACACAGACCTGTACTGATGTAATGAGGAAAAAATTAAATCAACCTGATTATGTTAACATACTACATTGTATGCACATTAATATATAATTCAAATTTTAAAATTGTACCCTGTTTTGTTACAGATGAAAATAGCAGTTCTGAAAATATAAATTGGACAAGGTAAATATTTTACAAGTACTTATAATTTTATACTAGTAGATTCCGTAGGTACCGACGTTTTTGCGTCCATCACGAACAGATAAAAATGCCAAAAAAACATTTTCTAAATATACTTGCGATATATTCTACGATAGATATTACCTGTTCCAAATTCAAAATTTGTGTTACTTTTCAATGATGTTAAAACTACCCCTGATGCCACTATGAAGGTCTTTACAAGCTCAACAGGACTGAAGCATTCGATCATAACTTTTCGATGAGTATGTTGTAATTCTAGGCTAATATTTGATGTTATTTGTTACAGAAATATGGAACATAATGAAAACCTTCCTAATTGATGGTCCAGTATTGAGGTAACTATTTTTTTCCCCGTAGTAAACTCATAAGTAGTGACTAAGACTCGACTTCGACTTGTGCATTAAATCAATGAGGAATACACGGGACCTCAGTTTTTTAAAAGAAAATGGGCACTTTTTTTTCTTTGTGTGGAAATTCCCACGGATACCACCCCCATTGGCTATCGGGGGTGGTTATGTCGGACATGGGCCGACTTAAACCGCACACTTGGTCTTCAGACGCCAGGGAAGAAAATGAGCACGGATCTCTACATTCTTTAATTTTCAACACTGACAAATTGATGTTATTTTTGTAATAAAATTGTAGTATGGTTATGAGTTGAACAATATGTATGGTTCTTTTCTTCCTTAGCGTCCAATGTACTGAATTGATATTAATTAACATTACCTATTTAAAAACACATCTGTAATGATGATAAATTTTCTTCTCCTGATGCCACTATGAAGGTTTTACAAGCTCAACAGGCCTGACTTTTGTATTCATCTACAAATATGCAATATATACTTGTATATAGTTTTTTCAAAATATAATAAAATTTCAGGTTACAAGTTTCCTCACTTCACACGAAAGGATCCTGGTATGCGTTTGGAATACGAAGGAGGTATTAAGTAAGAGAATTTAATATAATTTTCAAACAGTGTTGGATTTATGCCCTGATACTTCTGGCATTCATTATTTATATTATTTATGTCCAAAATGCCAGGGCATAAATCAGGCGGATTGAATAATAATGCCCAAAGTGACAGGGCATAAACCCATCACTATTTTCAACACTTTGTATACAAGTCATTGACTAATTTATTACTAAAATGATGAAATAATCACAGACCTGTTCTGAATTCTTTTGAGGTCAAACTTTTTTAACTGATTTATGTTTTCACAATGTGCATTTTTTAAAAAATAGTGTTTATGTTTCTACAAATACTCTTTCCTTGTGATTTCAGGTAATGAAGCATCAGCGCGACTCCCCTAGCCCCGTCACCAGCGTAACATTCACGCCAAAACTAATTATAGTAGTCATTTTGACGTGTCCTATATAAAAAATAAAACTTCATACGGCCATAAAAAAAAAAAAATTATATAAAAAGAATTTATCAGTATTATAAATATATTTTTACTTGCCTAATAAATATATTATATAGTAAACTTGCAGTTTTATTACTTTTTCCACTATGCCTTTAGCTTACCATCAGGCGAGGTAGTCATTTTGACGTGTCCTATATAAAAAATAAAACTTCATACGGCCATAAAAATAGCGTCGTGCATCTTCACTTCACACTTCGGGACCTGTTTCGTGCAATCAGAGCTTGAACTTATCACTGGGTGCACACTGGGCGACGCGACAGCTCGGCGACTAGAAACGACGACAGGCTGCGGGCCGGAACCTCACGTGGTGCACCTGGGCAACGGAGGCGAGCAGCGCCCCCCACTTGCCACGGGAGACGCTGCTGCCGGCGGCCAATCCGGCCGGGGTGGGAGTGGCCCTCTGGAGGGCTGCTCCGAGGCTCTCCACGTGTCCCTCTGACTAGCAGAGGGCGCAGTGACGGGCGAGCTGATTGTCTGCGCGCCGACGGTTGGGTGACAGGGCGGCCGCCTACACCCCACGGTCGGCGAATTGGCGTGTAGAAAAGAACAAGCGTAGTAGGTATTTTTGTCAAGGAATGTAATACGAGTAGATAATAATAATACCTATGTAAAATCCTACATTTTGAAAATTGACTAGGTACGTGGCGCGCATGAGTTGAATAATAGCAGAGATGGCAGATTATTACAATCCGATTATAAAAGTAATCGATTATACTTTTATAATCGGATTGTAATAAACTTGATTACCTACATTACATCATACTTTGGGCATTTATCATTTATACCCAAAATGTCAGGGCATAAACTCATCTATATACGTGGATTTATGCCTGTCTGTTTGTTTGTTCCGGCTAATCTCTAAAATGGCGAGACCTATTTTGAAATTATTATATTTTCGGTAAATCGATTGTGAGAAATACTGGTGCATCACTATGGAAGATTTGATATTTATGAGTATGACGTTTACGTTTCGTTTCGTTCTTTTTTTATCACTACGTGGAATGGAACTTGGAAGGCAAAGGCAATGGTTCCTTCAATGATTACGTCAAAACTTCAAGGTCGTAGTTGTGCGCATGTTTTTTATAAATTGCAATCCAGTTAGACTTCTGACTTAGTACAATTTAACAATTTAGTGTTTAATGTTAGGTCGCACATTGCGACATTGTTTATCCTATTCCAACAAAATGGTGCCTGAAGTTGTATTTGTGTTAGGAGCACCCGGCGCCGGCAAAGGCACCCAGTGCACTTTCATATCAGAAGAATTTGGATTTGTACATCTTTCCGCTGGCGATTTACTGCGTGAGGAGCGGCAGAGGCCGGGCTCCGAATATGGAGAGATGATCGAAGAAAAAATCCGCAACGGTGCAATCGTACCTGTTGAGGTAACATGCTCACTTCTTCACAAAGCCATGCAAAATTCCGGTAAGACACGTTTCCTTATCGATGGATTTCCACGCAACAAAGACAATTTGGATGGCTGGGAGCGGGTTATGTCTGATAAGACAAAGTTACTTTTTGTGTTATTCTTCGAATGTTCGCAAGATATTTGCACTGAGCGGTGCTTGGGACGTGGCGCTGCAGGCAGCGGCCGTTCCGACGATAACCTGGAGAGTCTCAAGAAGAGATTCAATACATACTTGCATGACACCTTGCCTATTATCAACCACTATGACGAAAAAGGTCTTGTCAGGAGAATCAACGCAGAAATCAACCCAAATGAAGTATTTGAAGAGGTCAAAGTTGCATTTAATAACTCTGGATTGAAGAGGATAGTTAACTAATTGTAGTTCAAAATAAGTAGGTCAATATTGAGTCATGTATATTGTGAAGTATTGTGTTGCATCTAGATAACCTATAGTTCTTTAATCGATGGAGATTTTAATAAGTAACGGCAAAAACTGTAATAGAAATAATTGGTATAAGTAAAATGTTTAGCTGTAGATATTATCGGATTATTTTAATTAACTTATGTTGACATTGTCAATTTCTGTAAATCTGAGCCAGTATATGACTTGCTACCAAAAATCTAGACTTAGAAAGGTAAATTAGTGGCTTTAGAATCTTCATATCAAAAGATTTCAGCTGCAAAACAGTACCAACTATTTTGTGTTCAGGGTAGGGTAACTGGTGAGTGGGGTAACCATAGATTCTATAGGGGTTAGGTTAGAGTTGGTAATGATTTATGACATTCTGTGGTGTTTATAGGCACTTGAAACTGTCTACCATACTTGTAGGTATTGGATTAATCAGACGACAGCTTGTTTGCTGCATTAGTAATATAAAGGGATAGAAATATTAATTCCTATTTTATCGATGATCACAAACATTGTACATCAATGTATTTCACTGACAAGTATCATTATTTTGAATGACCGTTAAATAATAATTATTTGTATCATTATAATGAAGGACATCAATATGACTTGCAATTATCAATCACAACTACTTCACCTATTTAATAATAACAGTAATGTAATAATTATTATCTATATTGCTATAATGGTGACTAAGAAATGAGTAATCTGTGTGGTTTATTGCAATTTAAGTTTTTGTTTTAATTTAAATATTTGTTCTAAAGCACATCACATATGGCAGTTATAATGTAAAGATGTGCCATGGAAAAAGGGGGTGAATAGGGATGTGATCCGTATTCACCCCATTTTACCTGGCACATCTGGGTGAATGGTGACAAAAGAATCAAATTGATTTTGCTTTTTTTAAGTTATTAACTATTTCAATGTAATCATGGGTAGAAAATTATCCAATAAAGATAATTATATTTTTATTGAAATTTCTGAAAAAAGACATTATTTAATGTCTAATGATAATTTTTTTTCTTTATTCACCCCATTTTATGGTATAGTTTAGCATGATATTATATATCTTTCTTTCCATAGACGTCAGGTGACCATATACTTACTGCTGCTGCTATAATTCTATTATTTCTATTCTTGTTCTTCATTATGTCTTCGTATCACAATGATACATAGGAATATGGTTTAGTATTTAATTATTGGAATGAAGAGAAAGATATATACTACATTACCTTACTGTATACTTAAAGATGATATGGTGTTTAGTACCTGTAGACATCAATATGGCTATATTATAGGTACTGTGTGTGATTTGCTTAAGCTATTAGGAGAAATTTTATCATAAGAGAATTGTAATTTTAGGTATCTAAAGGTTCATCAAATTCATCCTTAGTATAGTTAATTTACGAATAAACAATTGATACACTTAACATTGCTCCAAAAATAGCCTTGAAATTCACTATATACAATCAAAAGAAGCCTCTCTTTAGCTTGCAGTTAGTTAAATAACTAGTATACTTTTAAAAAATTGTCACATTCCTCTTTTAAAATAGTTTATAGTTATGTGTAACAATAGCCATCAATGAAATTATGTACAAGCAGTTGTAGGTGAAAATTAAACAATATTCAATGTTGTAATTATTCTTTTATTATTCACGAAAGAAATATAAATTACTTTGCTCAAAAACTAACTTCAAAATATGGAAATGATCACGATCTACTTTTAACGCTGACTAGACTACATTTTCGCTTCCCAAGCCTACCTCGCCTGCCAGCTGGTACACCTTTTGGGGTTGAGGTAGCGCCTTCGCCCGCTCCCCACTGTGCCCTTTGCTAGTCAGAGCGACAAGTGGAAAGTCTCGGAGCAGCCCTCTAGAGGGCCACTCCCGCCCGAGCCGGAATTTGCCGCAGGCAGCAGTGCCTCGTGTGGGAGGCCTGCTCGTCGCCGTTCCTCGGTTGCACCGCATGAAGGTTCCGAGGCTGGCCTGGCCCCTTAGAATTTGGTACCTACCGAGATAAAAATTGGTTTCGCACAAACTCAGCGTTTCTGCAAACAGTATTTCTCGCTAAAGCAACGCTCGGAAAATTCGTCTGAAAAATAAAGGTTCTTCAAAAAAGGTAGGTAGAGTAGACATTAATCCGTAGGTACTGAATCAAAACCCCAAGTTCTTTAATATTATACCTACTAATATTTTGAAAATTATTTTTTTAGCATCGGACTCCGGTTACCTAGCTGCGGCAGAGACGTCATAGCAGACTCGTCTACCGCCTGAACCAGGTACTCACCATCTTTTGATCTCGTAACTAAGTAATGAAAGAATGTAACATTAGTGGACGTTAAGAACAGTTCAGTAGCACTGCGGTACTTCATTATACGTTAATTGTAGTTTTTCTTGCAATTAAATGTTAATGGCAGTTCTTACTAACGGAGAAGACATTACAATTCATTCAATCTTGTTTAAATAATTTGAGTTCCTTTTTTTTCTGCATCGCCGAGACAATCACACGGCTAAGCAATACCTAAGTATTTTTTTAAATCTTGTAGGTACGAGCATTGTTTGTTTAGTACCACATTATTTTTTTATACGCGGTGGCAACCTCTTCGGTCTTCGGCTACGGTGACCACTTCCCATCGCGTGGGCCTTGTAGGTACTTATTTGCCACCTAAGTGGTATAAAAAAACCAGTTGTATTGTCCATTTATTCCCCCTACTCTGAGTTACTTGAGGTCAAATAATAAGACTAGACGTATTTGTTAACGTTTAATTGCAAAATGAACCTATGTGTTGACAAAAATGTAGTGACGACAATGTGAATAATTTAGTAATTAATAGGTACTTACTTGGAATTTATAGCTACACTATAAATAATATACTAACGCGTAGAACATTACCTCCTTTTATTGTATAAAATATTAGGTATAATTTATATAAAATTAAATGTACCTAAATACTTAGGTAAATATGAAAGTTCATGATGAGGATGGATGTACGAATGTTTGTTACTCACATGCAAAAACGGCTGAAGGAATCTAAATATACATAATATCTAGATTAGTTATAGTTTGGAATCGCCACTTTGTAGGCTACTAGGTCGCGGCAACGGGATCAATATTTCACGCGGGTAACAGCTAGTAGATATTATGCATATAAAATAACTGCGATAAACCTACCTAAATGTGTTAATAACAATGCGCATATCATAATGATTTAAGAAACGCAAATGAAAAGGCAAAAATCTTAAATATTAGGTGAAATGTTTCGTCCACACAGAGGTTGCGAAGTCGTATTCATACGCACGTCCCTGTTTCGTTCCTTCGAGGTGCCATAGCCATAGGCGTGGTCGTAGTCGTTGACTCAAGAGCGATGGATGGCGGCGGGCGTTGCTGGAATTGGCCATTTATATCTAGTCAGTGGCGAATTTTGTAGCCAGGCTATTCAGACTTTACCACCAGCAGGCTATCCAAAATTTTACCACTATTCAAATTTTGCAACAAGGAGATTGCAGTTCACATTTTGTCGGCAGTAGATTGCTTAAATTTTGCCGCGCGTAGGCTATTCAAATTCTGCCTCCAGCAAGCTTGAGATTCTGCTAGGCTCCAGCCTGCTCAACCTGCTGGTAAATCCACCACTGCATCTAATACGGCGAACTGCGAAAATGAGTCCAGTAGGAAATAATCCCTAGTTACGCGTAGATCATAGATTGGTGATGAATATCGTGATAAGAGAGCTCATCAAGTAACATCACTCCCGCTTTTTATCTAGACTGAATATCTTGATCTTATTTGCGTGATTTCCTTTTCTATATGTTCAGTTTTGTTTCTAAAACTGGATATTGTGTACTGATAATGATCTCGGCATAGGAGCAATTTCTTCTGATGGTGACGTCTATTTCCAACCTTGTTTCGCTCAAGTATAAGTCTTTTGTACGTATGAATGGTGAAGTCCTCAAATATTTCTTACTTTTCATATTCGTTTTATGCACTTTGTTGACTCCCAGAAAGTTGCGGCTGTAGTAAAATAGGATATCATTCAGCATCGTCAGAATCTAATTCAGAGGGACAAACACGGACGCATACCCTTTCCTATATCGTCAACTCGATCCTTATTGGTTTTAAGGGAATAAGGACTATAGTTAAATATAGGATAATATCCTATAATTATTATGTCTGTAAGATCCTCCGTATTGTGTGCATGAATGGGCGAGGTGGGTTAATCCTTGCTGCCGGTAAGACACCCGTTAAATTAAAGGTTGCACTTTGCTAGGTCCTTGTCTTTTAAAAATAATATTGTATTAAGTACCGTTGCATTGAACTAGAAGTGACGTATGTAGTTGTAGAGTTATTAAGTAGTACATAATGGTGCGGTAAATAGCATTGTATGCTCTTGTTACCGTCTGCCGGTTTCATGTCCTCGAGTGTTATATAAAGTATTCATTCATAAATATTTGTACTGTTACGCAATGTTTTTATTTTTAGCGAGTTTTCTTTTCTATTTGATAGAATGGCTTACTTATTTAATTAAATTCGACTCGACTGGCAGTCGAATCTTACCTAGATTTACAGATCCTGCAGTCTTTCAACCTTGCCGTGGTAGACTTACTCGTATTTAGTCGATTTAGAATTTTGATTTGAATTTTGAATGTTTTCGGCAAAATCCAACAGAAAGAGATTGTACTGTATAATATAAATTACTTTCTTAGTACTGGATATTATAATATGTACATGTGTCCATTCATATCTTTAAATTAATAAGGTGGCTCGCTGAAAACATGACATAGCGTGACGTAGGGGAGGGGTAGGGGTCGAACAAAGTAGCATTTTGCGTGACGCAACTTATGAACAGCCGCTAAGCAATTTGGACAATAATTAGGTTGTGCAATTGCTTTTCTTTTTTCTGGATCTAATTCCTTAGACTGTTCGCAATAATATATGCCCGTGTCGTTGCATACTGGACAAGGAGTGGAAGACTTTTTACCTGACTTAGACTTCTTGCTAGCGTATAATTGCTTTGTTTGAGTTAGTCTGCGATCCCTAAAACTTGACCTTGAACCCGAAGCTTTCGCAAGTACCACGTCTTGTTTGCGGAGAGTTGATTCCATAGAAGTGAATTTATTGTAAAGAAAATTCAAAAATTCTTTTAATGATGGCAAGTCTCTCGGTTCTTTGAGTGAAGCGCAGTATTCGTTAAGAACCCCAGATTCCAACTTTTGGCTGAGCAGGTAGACAAGTATCGGGTCCCAGGTCTCAATATCGATGCCCAAATTCTTAATTCCATTTAGACACTCTAACGTTACATCGTGAAGACGTTTGATGTTATTCGATGTCGCTTCTTGCATAACTGGAATACTCATCAAAACGTTCATATAATTTGAGAAAATAAATTTCTTGTTATTGTAACGATGGTTCAGTATTTGCCAACAGGTTTCATAATTATCTGTGCTTATTGGTAAATGTTGGACGAGACGTTCTGGCTCACCCTTGATTTTACTTTTTAAAAATTGCATTTTTTGCGCGGCGGATAAACTTGGATTACCATGTATAGCTTCAGAGAATAGGTCCTTGAAAGGGATCCAATTTTGATAATTTCCATTAAATGTAGGAATATCAAGTTGCGGTGTGGACTTTTCTCTGTGAAATACGGACCATAACTTGCGATTTATTTCCTTCTTAATATCACGATACTGTTGTTCATGCTCGCTGTAAGCTTGTTCATAACCTTCGTCCAACTCATCGTATTCGCTGTCTATCTTCCAGTGCAGATAATCTATTGCTTGCCAACGGGTTTCGAGGGTTTTCAAAAGATCATCGAACTCCCATTTTTCGTTAATGTTAGATAGATCTATATTTACGAGTGTCCGAGTGAAGGCCTTGAAGTTACTAGCTTGTTTTCGCAACTTCTCGTTCAATTTGCTGTTCGTTCCTTTGGAAGTGGTCTCTGAAATGGGCATTAGACTTGAAGGGGCAGTTTCACTCTCACTGTATGTATCTGATGTTAGCTGACGACCAGACCGAGCCGGTTTAATAATTCCTGTTCGCTGGATAGATTCCCGAACCATTGAATATTTTTTCTTGGTTTCCTCATAATAGTTTCCAGTAAAATACTCGGATGTATAATCCTCGTATGTACACAACTTATCATGATTAGTCTGAAACTCGATCCAATAGCTATCCAGGGCTTCTAATCTTTTTTTGACGGAGTCACCGGTCTTGCGTTCCTTGCTATCTTTTTTGAAACTAGTCCAAATGTTTTGGATGCCACTGATGACAAGCCGCTGCTTTTGTAGTAATTCTTCCATCGTAACACTGAAGAAATATACAAAAAAGCACTTACTGATCTGTTGATTATCTTTGTTGACTGAGCCCAAATTGCCGTTGTGTGCTGTATTCTTGAGAACATCGAACGGTCTTGTTATTACTACGAACGGTCTATTTGTATCTATCAATCATGTTGCATTGTTCTGGTAGAAGGCTTTTTTGCTTCAGTGCTTGTTCAAGTCTTGCTGCTATAGTAAGTACTTGTAAAAACTTCACACTACTTACGCATTGATGGTGGATGGAATGGTTTGTTCTCATCGCCCATTTCGTGCGTAAGATGTTCCAACGTCCTTTCGACGTATACGCTGTCGTCGGTGAGACCCGCTTGTGGGAAGCCAACGCAGTCAATTCGCTACCACACGAAAATACACAAACACTAAACACTTGAAGACCACGGCCATTCATGTACAAGCACTTGTCTGCTTAGTCCCTTCCGTTGCACGAGGTTACATTATACATTTAACGTACTTGATAAAGTTTCATTGAAACAAAAAACCTACGTGTTAACACTAATACGGCAATTTGAGAACTAATTAAAGTCTACAGCAACAATATAAATATGCTTACGCGTACATTATGTAACAAGACTGTGCGATGTAATCGGATAATTATATTATAATATATTTAATTACTTACTTAACTGCAAATACTTGCGTTCAGCGTAACCCAGCCATAATAAACTTACCGTTAATTTGGACGCGAATTTTCGAATTGGTTCTATAGTAGGGGACATTTAAAAAAAAATTATAAAAATAATATAAGAACAGAATGTTACGTCTGTACATTGTCTTCTGTCCCTTGTGTGGAAGGTCTTGGTCAAATATAACACTATGTTTGATCGTAATCGGATGAATAGAACCGGGCATATAGTAAAAAAACGGACGCAGCCGGGGGCGTAGGCTAGTTTAAAATTTATCAACAAATACTTTTTAATCAATTCAGTCAATCAATTAGCCTATTGCAGTCCACTGCTGAACATAGGCCTCTCCTAATGAACGCCATAGCATTAGCACCCGATCCTCTGCCTTACGCATCCAGTCTATCCCAGCTACCTTCTTCAGTCCATGCAACGTACCCCAGAGCGTCCTACTTTGCATTTGCCGATTCGTGGCCTCCACTCTAGGTTGCTCCACCGGCCATTAGTGCTTTGGCAGATGTGGTCAGCCCATTGCCGCTTCAGCTTGCTTATCTTTCGAGCTATATCGATGACTTGAATCAATTACCTCTTTAATTCGAGAAGTTTTGCATATACATTTATTTAAAAACTGTTATTTTAATATTATAAACACACTTGAATCCCATTTTTCGGTATAAATGATAGTCCATTTTCCTATAAAATTATTAAGTAAATTAGTTCAATATGTACCTGACTTCGCCTCACATGCAATCACATTTCATACCGTAAATTAATCAGTCAGTCAGTAAGATTGCTATGTTAATTAAAACATGATACCTATTTATTAAATATACTTTTTGATTAAACAAAGTTACCAGTGAACGAACGTTGAACAACTGGAGGAGGCAATACCACACGTTAAATGTAAGTATCTAAATAATAAGTCATATTTTTTTATACCCAACTTTAGTAAAAGATAAAGGATGGAAACGGTAAGACTTTAGTAAAAGAAGATGATATAAGAAATCAATGGAAGGTGTATTTCGAAAGACTTATGAATGAAGAGAATACATGGAGTGGAAATTTAAAAGAGGTACAAGTGAATGTGGGGGTAGTGAAGGAGATTGATAGAGATGAAGTGAGAAAGGCAGTACGAAGTATGAAGAATGGGAAAGCTGTTGGGCCCGACGGCATTCCAGTGGAAGTGTGGAAGATACTAGAAGAAGATGGATATCTGTGGCTGACTTTATTCTTCAATAAGTTGTTGTATGAGGTGGCGATCCCTGATGAATGGTGCAATAGCTCGCTAGTGCCCATTTTCAAAAATAAAGGTGATGTGCAAGACTGCAGCAACTATCGAGGCATAAAGCTCATGTCACATAGTATGAAAGTTTGGGAAAAAGTGATAGAGAAACGTTTGAGAGAGGAAAGCGAGATTACACAAAACCAGTTCGGGTTTATGCCTGGTCGCGGGACTACAGACGCCATTTTTGCCCTCCGCCAACTGTGCGAGAAATACAGGCGTGCACACAAAAACTTGCATATGGTGTTTGTAGATCTCGAGAAGGCATACGATCGGGTACCCAGAAAGGTTTTGTGGTGGGCCTTGAAAGAGAAAGGTGTGCCAGGGAAGTATATAGAGTTGATCTGTGCAATGTACTGTCGATCGAAAACCCACGTACGATCCGCGGCTGGCAACACCGATGAGTTCAGTGTCTCGGTAGGCTTGCATCAGGGCTCGGCGTTAAGCCCATACCTCTTCCTGTTGATAATGGATGCCTTGACATCGGAGATACAGGAAGAGAGCCCCTGGTGTATGCTATTTGCCGATGATATTGTGCTAGTCGGTGAAGACGGGCTTGAGGTCCAGAGCAGATTGGAGGAATGGCAGTGTAGATTGGAGAGGGTAGGCTTGAAAATCAGTAGAGCCAAAACTGAATATATGTTCTCTGATTTCGGCGGTCTCTCCAGTTTTACACCCATGGTACTTGATGGTGCACCAATACCAGTCTGCTCCAATTTCCGATACCTCGGCTCTCTTATCCAGGCCGATGGGGAAATTGATCGTGCAGTAAAGCACAGAATTGACGCAGGTTGGATGAAATGGCGACAGGTCAAAGGAACCATATGCGATCCTCAATTTCCCCTTAAGCTTAAGGGGAAAATTTATAAAACCATGATAAGACCTGCCGTCTTGTATGGATCGTCATGTCTGGCCTTGAAAGCGACGGATGAAAAACAAATGCATGTAGCGGAGATGCGAATGTTAAGATGGATGTGTGGTGTGACAAGAATGGACAGAATAAGGAATGAGTATATTAGAGGCAGTTTGAAAGTTGCACCAGTAAATGAAAAATTGAGAAGCGAGCGACTGTCGTGGTATGGACATGTTATGAGAAGAGATGAAAGTAATGTTGTTAAAAAGGTTCAAAGTATGAATGTGGAGGGCTACAGGGGCAGAGGTAGGCCTAAGAAAAGATGGATGGAATGCGTGAAAGGCGATATGGAAAGGAAGGGAGTGACTGAGGAGATGACATCGGACAGGAATGTATGGCGGAGAATGACATGTTGCGCCGACCCCAAATAATTGGGACAAGGGCAGGAAGATGATGATTTTTTTATACCCAAGGTACCCTGCTGTGGTTTTCCCTAGCGTCTACAATAATGGGGTTCTTCAAGAAGGGCATTAGAAGATTTTTACAGGGTCGGCAGCGCGAGTGTGACGCCCCTGGTGTTGCACACGTCCATAGGCCACGGTGACCGCTTCCCATCAGGTGGGCCGTGGGCTTGCCTGCCACCTAGGTGGTATAAAAAAAACAGACAAGCACACTGCACACCTTGATGGGAAGCGATTGGACGTGTTCAAAATAGGGAATCAAACTCGCGTGCCGACCTTTTTGTCGTCCCCACGTATACCACCCCTGCGGCCAGACCCACCCACGGGGCGGTAATGTCGGACTCGAACCGGAAAAACCGCTCGCCGTTGATCCGTGACCCAGGATTGGGGATGATAATGTCTCCGTTTACCCGCGAAAAAAATTATCTTTGTATATAGAAGGCAATAACTGATAGTATTCATATTCACAGGTGACCCTTAGAAGTCCAAAGCTATGAGTTTCAAAATTAAATATTTGGTAGTGATAATACTCATCAACTTATTAACTTTTTCTCGAGCATGCAGACGTCCTGTTTACGAAGGTGGTGGTGGTTATTATCCTAGTTATCCGACTTATTATCCGTCGTATTATCCGAGTTATTATCCGTCTTATTATCCTGATCCGACTGATCCTGAACCGGAACCAACAACACTAGAACCGATCCCAGATGAACCAGAATATGAAAGTGAAGAAACAACGACCACAGTACAACCAACTAAGAAGACTAAGACCACACCAGGACAAGAAAAAGGTTTACATAACCCCTGGGAAGGTTGGAGTCCACCTCCACATGTAAAAAATGAATGGAATGATTGGAAAAAAAACTATGAAACCGAACAAAACCAAGTTAATACGCATACAACAACAAATACGATACAATATATCTATATGCCCTATGATCCTGACGATCCAGATGACCCAAACCATCCCGATAATCCGAATAATCCCAACTATAGACCATATGATAAAGATAACCTTGATGATCCAAATCATCCAAACAATCCTAATAATCCACTTAAAGCGTATAATCCAAAAGATCTCAGTGATCCAAATAATCCATATAATCCTAATAATCCTCTAAGGCCGTTTGATCCTAATGACCCAAAGGATTTAAATAATCCTTTTAATCCAGAAAATAAACATAGGCCATTTTCTATAAAAAATCCGAATGATCCTAATAATCCATACAATCCCAAAAACCCTTCTATACCATTTGATCCAAATGATCCAAATGATCCTAATCATCCCAATAACACCGCTCCAAACAATCCTAATAATCCTTATAATCCGAAAAACATACACACACCATTTGATCCGGATAATCCAGATGATATCAATAATCCCCTTCATCCTGATAATCCTTACAATATAAATAATGTAAAGAGGCCCTATGATCCACACAACTTAAATGATCCAAATCATCCAGCTTACAAATATGATGAGGATATAGATTACATTTTCGTACCTTTTGATCCGAATAATCCAGAGGATCCTAATCATCCTAACAATCCTGAAAATCCCAATTATAAGCCATACGATCCAGATAATCCGAACGACCCAAATCATCCTGATAATCCTAAAAACCCAATTAAACCTTTTAATCCAAATGACCCGGATGATCCAAATAATCCATTTAATCCAAATAATTCGTTAAGGCCGTTCGATCCTAATAACTATAATGACTTGAATAATCCATACAATCCAAACAATCAACATACCCCGTTTGATGTTGATGACCCAGATCATCCGAATAATCCGTTTAATCCACACCATCCAGCTAGACCGTTCAATCCAAAGGATCCAAACGATCCTAATCATCCCAATAACCATACCCCAAACAATCCACATAACCCATATAATCCGAAAAATATTCATACACCGTTTGACCCAAATAATCCAGATGACCCAAATAATCCCCTTCATCCGGATCATCCATACAATGAAAAGAATGTAAGGAAACCAGGTAGTAAACCTGTAGAATACACTTTTCTACCATTCGATCCAGATAATTTGGACGATTTGAATCATCCGAATAATCCTAAGAACCCAAATTATAAACTATATGATCCAAATAATCCAAACGATCCAAATCATCCGAATAACCCAAGAAATCCAATCAAGCCTTTCAATCCAAAAGATCCGAAGGATCCAAATAACCCATTTAATCCAGAAAATAAGTTCAGGCCGTTTGACCCAAATGACCCAAGCGATACAAATAACCCTTATAATCCGTTTAATACTGAAACACCGTTCGATCCAAATATTCCGGGTCATCCAAACAATCCGTATAACCCAAAATATCCACTCAGACCATTTGATCCAAATAATCCCAACGACCCAAATCATCCCAACAATAACAGCCCAGACCATCCTGATAATCCATATAATCCAAAAAATATACACAGACCGTTTGATCCGAATAATCCAAACGATCCGAATAATCCTATTCATCCAGATCATCCGTACAATTTTAATAATGTACAGAGCCCATATGATCCGCAGAATCCAAAAGATCCAAATCACCCAAATAATCCAAATAAAGATATGAAGTACATGTTTATACCGTTTGATCCGGATAATTTAAATGATCCAAATCACCCAAACAATCCAAAAAACCCAAATTATAAGCCATATGACCCAGATAATTCATATGATCCGAACCATCCAAATAATCCTGATAACCCATTTAAATATTTTAATCCAAAGGATCCAAATGATCCTAATAACCCATTTAATCCACAAAACTTGCTGAGACCCTTTGATCCCAATAATCCTAACGATTTAAATAATCCATATAATCCAAATAACTTACACTCACCGTTCGATATAAATAATCCAAACCATACTAATAATCCGTATAATCCAAAGAATCCATCTAGACCATTCGATCCAAATGATTCAAGCGATCCAAATCATCCTAATAACCATGCTCCAGATAATCCCAATAATCCATATAATTCGAAAAATAAGCATAGACCGTTTGATCCAAATAATCCAGACGATCCAAATAATCCCCTTCATCCCGATCATCCATATCATGTAAATAGTGTAAAAAAGCCCTACGACCCTAATAACCATAGCGATCCAAATCATCCAGCTAATCCAAATAAATACACGAATTATATGTTCATACCATATGATCCTGATAATCCAAACGATCTAAATCACCCAAATAATCCTAAAAACCCTAATTATAAACCTTACGATCCAGACAACCCAGACGATCCAAATCATCCGAATAATCCAAAAAATCCTTTTAAACCTTTCAATCCGAAAGATTCTAATGATCCAAATAATCCCTTCAATCCTAGAAATCCATTTAGGCCGTTTGATCCTGAAAACCCAAATGATCCAAATAATCCATATAATCCGCACAACAAAGATAGACCGTTTGATCCTAATCTTCCTAACCATCCAAACAATCCATTTAATCCAAAAAGCCCATTACGGCCTTTCGATCCAAATGATCCAGACGATCCAAATCATCCCAATAATAATGTTCCAAACGATCCCAATAATCCGTACAATCCAAAAAATGTGCGTAAACCGTTCGATCCGGATAACCCAGATGACCCAAACAATCCTGTTCATCCTGATCATCCATACAATAATAATAATGTAGAAACACCATTCGATCTACAGAACCATGATGATATCAATCATCCGGCCAATCCTAATAATCCAAATAATATTCGTCATAAAAAACCTAAACCAGAAAAAATAAAATACATACATGTGCCTTACGATCCTGATGATCCGAATGATCCAAATCATCCAAATAATCCGAAGAATCCGTTACATAAACCTTATGACCCAAATAATCCATACGATCCAAATCATCCAAATAATCCAAAAAATCCATACAAACCTTACAACCCAAAAAATCATGATGATCCAAATAATCCATATAATTCAAATAACCCACTCAAGAAGTTTGATGTTCATAATACGAATGATCCGAATAATCCGTATAATCCATATAACAAACACAGACCTTTCGATCCACATGATCCTAATGATCCAGATAATCCGTTTAATCCAAAAAATCCATCTAGACCATTCGACCCAGACGATCCGAATGATCCAAATCATCCCAATAATATCTGCCCAGATAATATCTATAATCCGTATAATCCGAAAAATGTACTTAAACCGTTTGATCCAAATAATCCAAATGATCCAAATAATCCTGACCATCCCAGTCATCCATACAATATTAATAATGTAAAGAGACCATACGATCCAGCTAAATATGACGATTCAAATCATCCGGCTAATCCAATAAATTGGGATAAGAAACGTAAAAAAACTAAAGAAGATAAAAGACCTCCTGTTGACCCTGCAAATTTCATATTTGTGCCATATGACCCTGATAATCCAGATGATCCTAATCATCCAAATAATCCAAAAAATCCCAAGTATAAACCATATGATCCAAACAATTTACAAGATCCAAATCATCCATATAATCCTAAAAACCCATACAAACCTTACAATCCGAAAGATACCAACGATCGTAATAATCCATTTAATCCAAAAAATCCTCACAGGCCGTTTGATCCAAATGATCCGAAAGATCCGAATAATCCTTTTAATCCAAATAATAAATATACACCATTCGAAATTCATAGCCCGAATCATCCGAATAATCCGTATAATAGTAAAAATCCGAATAGACCATTCGATCCAAATAATCCTAATGATCCAAATCATCCAAATAATATCGTTCCAAATGATCCAAATAATCCATACAATCCAAATAACATACACAGACCATTTAATAAGGACGACCCGAACGATCCAAATAACCCTCTTCATCCCCATCATCCCTATCACCCGAATAATTTGAAGAGACCATACGATCCGGCGAATTTTAACGATCCATATCACCCGGCTAATCCAAAGAATCTGAAAAAATATCAAGAAGATCGCAGCCCTGGTAGCGGTTGGCCAGATGACTGGAAAGGTTGTATTCTATTTTTAATTACGCACTTAAAACGGGATAAATAGGGATTAAGGTATAGTGCACGGCATCTTAACTTGGCAAGAGTAGTGGGCCCACACTACTCCAAAACCTTGCCAAGTTAGATGCCGTACATTATAACTGCTTGTTTGTGGCAAAATGCGTGGCATAGAAACAAGTATAGGTACCTACGTAAGTATAGTATAGTAAACTTTTTCATTCGCTATAAGTACAAAAATTATTTTATTTTAGACTTTAACATGATAACAATTTCCTTCAACCTAGCGTTAATCCCAGTCCTCAGTCGTATCCAAAGCTTTCACCTCGGAGTCTGGGGTCTGCTTTACCAGTCCTAACTGCGGATTTGGCTGGACCTCGATATTTTCCGTGAAGCGACTGCCATCATTCCGACCTTCACAGCCCAATGGTGACATTATGCGATATCGAAGAATTGCAGCTAGACCGTTGTTGTTGGACTTTTTAGGGCTTCAACTACCCGTAACGACTGTCATAGATGTTTGTATGGCAACCGGGACCGACGGCTTAACGTGCTCTTGGAGGCACGACCAGACCAATACAAATACCCATGCATACAAATATTTGCACTGAGCGGGGATTGGCATTTTATGTAATGTCAGTGGCATAACAGTGGCTTTTTTTATAGAATCGAGGCCATGTAAAGACTAATGAAACCGTTCTTGCCGCTTAAGCGAAGGTGTTGTGGCATTTTATTAGAAAATAATAAAGTGTTAAGTATTCAAATTATATTCTAGGTTTGGGTGTTGGTCAAGACAGTGCACCTGTTCCTCCATGGGGGTACGGCATTAAAAACACCGGTAAACCGTTTAAGTGTCAACTGCCATTGGATGTTGGCCGTTGTAAATATGGCACTGGTAACCCCGAGGAAAGGTGAGCTTAAAAATAAATCGGTACGACCCCGCTAAGGGCCGTCCCTCCACTGCAAGAACATTAAAAATATCCTTGTTTATCTCCACTGCTTACTTAGTCTTAGAATAAGAGAGTATTCTGGGCCTCGATTCTGCTAAAGGAAAACTATTGTCATGCCACTGACACACTAAAAATGTCATTTAATTGTAGACTTTACCATTGTACAGTTGAAGTCTAAAATCAAATGAAAAGAATTCATTAAACTTGTTCATTCGCTCCACAAAAAATTATTTAATTTTAGACTTAAATTAATAAAGTCTACAATTAAATGGCATTTTTTAGAGTGTCAGTGGTACGAAAGTGGTTTGCCTTTAGCAGAATCGAGGCCCTGTATAAAATGCACTAGCATCTTGATCCTAGACTAGCATGCAGGCTATCTCGTTCGCTCTAAACTTGATATCTCTCTCCCTCTAACACAGTACCATAGATATTCAATCTGTGCTAGTCGCTGACTCCCGAATTTCCCCCAAGTATCTAAATATCGGAAGGCTCATACACAATGCATACTAGCACATAACATGAATTATTTAAACAATCTAAATTATTCAATTTTACAGGTATGCATACAATTCATACTTAGATGAATGTTCGAGTTTTATGTTCAGTGGCTGCGAGGGCAACACAAACAATTTCTCCACCAAAGAAAAGTGCGAGGAATACTGTATGGTACCCGTCATATCTGGATGTGATGACAAATCGGGCATCGAAGATGTCGATATTATAAGTGGAATGAATTTAAGTTAAAAGTCGTATTTCTTTTTTATTACTGTCTGTGCCCGCGACTTCGTCGTAGTTTGATTTTTTTTTTCACGGAACCCTAATTCTTTTATAGCCTAAGTTACTTTGGTTACTATCAGCTATCTTATCTGCCAGTGAAACCGGAACAAACAGACAGACAGACTGAAATTGCAACAAAATTGGTACCGTGAATAATACACCACCCAGGTGGCAGACAAGCACACGGCCCACCTGATAGGAAGCGGTGATAGGAGTAGGAGTGATAAGAGTGTCACACTCGCGCTGCAGACCCTGAAGGGGGAGAGTTGGAAAGTTTGCGTTGGCAGGGGGGATTGGGAAATGAGAGGGGGGGGGGGGGGGGTGAGCTCCGGTAATAGAACATGATAGTTATTATGGCCGCGGTCTTCTGTAGGGTGGAGGTACTACCCCAGACGGACTACTCAGTTCGGACGGAAGATCAGTCGTGTCCTACCTCCGATAAATATGCGAGAGATAAACGATATATTAGACGGGAGATAAGCGAGCGGAACGAACAGACAGACACCTCTAACAAGGTCCGAGTGAGTCGGCGAGTCCGAGTCAGGTCTATTGCGCTCACTGCGCATGTATTGGAATTATAATTCTAGTTTATCTGCCAAAGCCACGAAGATCCTAACTTCATAATGGGCCATCGTTCTTCAGTGTTGGGAGCATGCGCTGACAAACTTTCAGCTTTTACATCATAACGAAGGTCTGGGGTTCACTGGCTCTTGATCTATTGGTATAAAAGTGGAGTATATAGATACAATTAATTTTATTGGTAAAGCTATTTTTGTCGGTGATTCTTGTTAATTTACAGGGAATTCTACTAAATAAAGTTCAGGGTTGTCAGTGCAATCAAAAAAATTAGACTACATTTCGGTTCTGGCAGGTTTTGAAAAGAGTAAATAGATGCTTGGTTTTACTATCGTTGTCAAAGTCAAAGTCGAAAGTCCGAAGCGGGGCAGTAACATGAAAGGAATTAAATGATGAGAGCATAGTATGGAAGAGAAACAGAGTCTTCAATTGAAGCGGGAGGGGAAAGGTAAAAAATCCTATATTTTTGTTTTCGTATGAAAATCCTCACAGATACTACCTCCTACCTCCGTCGTCGGCCATCGGAGCTGCTTGTGTCACACTCGGCTCGTCCTCGTCTGAGTTCTCAATTAAGTAGGTACCAGATCAATGAAGGAGCCACCGTATAGTCCTGTACAGAGCCACTCAAGCCTCGGCCGGATTTGGCCTCAGGTGACAGCAGCGTCTTCCATGTGAGCGAGAGACGCTGCCGTCTGCCGTCTGCGTTGGTATAGATTTCCGAACCATTCACCCTGAGGAAAGAAGATCCTATTTTTAACAGGATTGCTAACACTGTAAACGGCATTGATATTTATTTACGAAATACTGTTCATTACTATCTTAATCCAAACACGGCACTTCAAAGTGACGCATGTCTTAGTAAATATGAAATGGAGTCGAACATTCTAGAACCTATTAGATAATGAAACTAACATTAGGTGAGTGAGTAAATTGGAAAGAAAGACAACAAATATTATATTAATTAAAAGCAGGTATATAGATACTTCGCATGGCGCTTGCGTGAGATAAAGTTTATATTTTATAATACATTACAGTATTTGTGTATTTTATAGAGAGAAAATAACTAGGGTTCATGTTTCTTATTTTCTTTTGTACCCGGGCGCCGCCGGCGCCGGGCAGTAAGAAAGATTCTTCACCCTAATTAGTTTTCTTTCTTTCTTTCTTTTCTAATTCTGCCCAAACCAATACCAAAGCCAACCGCAGCTGTTTTGTGTAGGATATGTGGTGACATGGACGTGTCGTGCGCGTGTCGGGTACGTGTGCATACACGTGATAATTTTGCTGTTTGTGCCATGCCATGAGTTATAAACAATTTTGGTTGAAAATAAGTCAATACGATTTGAATCTGGTCACACTGATCTGTCATGACTGTCATCTCTCTGTCACTTGTGATTATTATTGTGACGTATTTTGTATTGTAATTTGTAAATTGTAAAATATTATTGATAGTGAAATTTTTGTACCCATTGTATCTTATCTGCTATTATCATCGTTCTGGTTCAGGCATGAACAGCTAACATCATTCATGTGCTATAATATTGGTCTAGTTACAGATTTAAACGTGAATTATGACAAGTATAATGCAAATAGTATAGATAGGCAATGATTCATTCAATGGTGTTGTGATTACAACTTGTATGATGTTTTTGTATTAATAAATACAAAGACTTAGTCCTTACACAGTGATTGTAACTTTATATCTAATGTATAAAAGTCAGTGTTTATAATAAACTAAATTTCCCTGATCGCCATAAACACAATAATCATTTTTTTTTCTTAAATTTCATTTCATGTGAATCCAACTATAAAGTAATAAAAAATGTTTTATACAATAAATAAATAAAAAAATATGTAAGCAGTGGTGTTACTTGTGTGTCTACTTATACTGTAAACATCAAAATGGGTCGATCCTTAGCAGTGTTGATGTGGAAACACGCTGTGGTCAGAAAGAGAAAGTTTATTCAGACTACAGTAGACTTGGTGTCGCCTTTATTATTCTTTGCACTGCTGTTTGCATTTAGAAACCACCTCAATCCTCTGCAAGGAACTACATTAGGCGATTTAGATGGGATTACGCTTCAAACGGTAAGATATTTTTGATATAAGGTCAATGTGGGGAAGACCGTCAATGGGGCAAGACCGTATAGCGGCAATATCTCGCTTATTTGAATACGTAACAGCTTGTGGTTCGGTGGGTAAAACAGTGTCACAGTGTATTTTTGAGCTAACTATCATAGATGGCGCTACAAGGTATATTTTTGTAGATATTTGTCTGCTATTTTTTTTTTGCATTTTGAACTTTGATTGAGTGTGCTTCGTGTGTGAAAAAAATATATAAAAAAGTGCGAAATCCGAGTTATTACGATCACCACTATATTACCGTAAGTATTTTAAAGATCTATAAACGTATTTCTGGTGTTAAATTTGATTAAATCGCTTTAATTTAATAGTTATTACCGGTGAAAAAAATCTAATGTAAAAGTATAAAAGTTGGGAAGACCGTCTGGCATGTTTCGGAAAGTCCGTCATATGCCGGTCTTGCCTTAATTCCAGAAATTGTCAACCTTTTCATTTGTGCATATTTTATCGTAATTGTAAAGTATTAACATTAAGTACTTCCCTAATATTATGTAATGTTTATTTTGCTTTTCTTCACACAAAAGTTATTAAAACATATTGTTTTTTTTTTCAGGAATGTGGCGCAAAGGATGCCTGACTTTCTTGATATCGACTATTTTTAAAAAGGACTGATTTTATTTAAACCAACAAAAGTGGCCTTGGGTAATGACTCACTTTATACTTGCAAGTAATTGTTATAACTGTAACTACGAACCTGATTATAACTTGCCCCACCATTTCAAGATCCATCAATCAAATCTACAAGTTTTATTAAATTTAAAGTTTTTCTGGTGTCAAGGTTGCCTTCACTTTACCATTTATGACCACTATCCTGAGGATGAATGTAAATATTGCTAATATTTAGCATACTTAACCGGCTATCTTCGCTTTAACCATGGTAAGCAATTACAAGAGGAAGACTAACAGAGCATTCTATTCCAAAGAAACGCTACAAGAGGCTATTACAAACGTCAAAAATGGAACTTTGAGTGGATATAAGGCTGCCCAAAGATATAAAATTCCTAAAATGACCATAATGGATCATAAGTACCTATACTTAAACTAAAGATTACGTACAAACCAAATTCAACGATCTGTTTCTTAAATTTTAAGTACTTACTGCCGCACTCAGAGACGTTTAACGGATACTTAAGTTGTTCCTTAGTAAAATTTGAAAAAAGTTACCACTCAGAGTCAGTTAAGGATTCATTAACACCCCTAATGACACTTTAAAGTTAAGTGATACAAAACCCTTACTTAACTTTTAAGGATTGATTTTTACATCTAAAAAAATAGAATTATCGTGAGGAAATCCTCATGGATACCCACCTCGTGGCTAGCCGTGCCCCAATTAGGTCTTTACCTATGAAATTCCCGTTATGTACGAAAAAAATTAAACGATTTTATTTTCATGTATTTTTATTTGTATTAATCGAAGTAGTAATTACCCATACAATCAATGCATCTTTGCCAACGCAGCGGCAGTTTATTGATGCGGTGAGCTTCTAACCCCAGTTCTTGCAACTTGGAGTCCGTCTGCTGTGCAGTATAAGGTCGCACATTGTCGTGTAGGAACAGCGGAGACGAGCGATTGAATGCTAGTTGCAGATGTGCTAGTTTCTCCATCATTGTGTTCAGTTCTTCACAGTATACATCTGCAGTAATGCTCACCCCGTTTGGTAAGAAGCTGTAATGAATCACACCGGGCGCTAGACCACCAAACAGTCACCATCACTTTTCTAGGGGTAAGTTTTCGTTTAGGGCATTGTTTAGGTGCTGAACTAGGATCCAACCAACTTTCCGAGCGCTTGCGATTATTAAACAGAATTAATTTTTCATCGCAACTAACAATATCATTTTAAAATTCCTTTATTTCTGTGTCTGTTGAACAATGCACAATAATTTGACGTTGGCTATATTGACATTGGCAGTTGTCAGTGATGCCATAGAATAAAAGAGTCCAGATGTTTTATTATCAGTATATGAAAATAGGTATTTAATTTCATCTATATATAAAAACTAACAGTAAAAGAACGGATTGTAATTTATATTACTATAAATAAAAGTTTTGAATATGTTTAATATTATTTTTCTACTTTTTACAGTTAACGCTTTTTAGGTGTGGCTACACCGACGCCTTATCGATGCCCTATCGATACTGTGATTTTGTCACTGCACCGCTCTACAAAACTTAAAGTTGTGATTAACTAATGTACCCTTAAATTATGACTCTGGGATGTTCCATCAATTAACAGATTTAATGATAATTAGTTAAGTATCATTTAGGACTAATTTAAGGAACCTTTCTGAGTGCGGCGGTTAGTTTAAGCTACCAATGTCTTCTGCATATATAATGAAAAAAATGTTCATTTAATAAAGAATAAGATTTTTATACTCCTTGTGTTTTTGTTTTGGCAAATTGTTGACAACTACTGGCTGTTAGAATATGCCGGTCTTACCCTAAAATGAAATAAAATGTATTATCTCTGAATTTTGAACCTTAAATCCGATAGCTTAAAGTTTATAATACCTTCATGACATTTTTGTATCATTTTCTGAACGTATTGATGTATATTGTCTAACAAGTTATGGGTTTTATTACTACTAGACGGTCTTGCCCTAAATGCGCGGAAAGACCGTCTAATCGCAGAGTTTAAAAAAAACGTCTGTAGCTCAAAGATTACTGGACTTATATCAACATTTATATGTTTAGTTCATCAATGGATATGTTTTTAATAAGTATCAATTAATTTTTTTTCTCTAAAATGCATATTGTGGAAACTATGTTAAATGGAAGGAAAATGTCAGAAAAGTATGCCGGTCTTTGGCACATTGACCTTAACTTTAGACTTGGTTGTACTGACTCGCTGCTAATCAAGACACGAGGCTCTGGTGCAGGCTTTCTTCTGAGGGTTATTATTATTTATTATTTGAAATATACATATACATATCATAACGTAAACTCACACCTATATCCCCGAAGGTGTTTTAGGTCCCAATGTAATAGGTGGCGAGCCTATTGCCACTAACTGGGCACTTATAGTATGGACATGGAAAGTGGAACTGACAATCTACCCACCATATTTGCCGACAATGGAAGGGTTACGAAAATGGATGAAGTGGCCCTCGTTCATTTTCCCAGCCTTCCCATTGCTCATTCCTCTTCCGGTTTAGAATATAAGTTGCCTTCAGAGAAGCCCATACTAATCAAAAAGCAAAGTTTGGATGCAACTGGGCAATTGCTATGATGATAATTCCTTTTATATTTTTAATTTAGGATCTTAAAATATTATTTAAATTTTTTGTCTGTTCTGGCTTATCTCTGAAATGGCTGGACCGATTTTGATGAAAAAAATTAAAACCTTAAAAATCTAAAACAGTGCAGACGAAATTGTGGGGTATTGGCATAGAATACTAGCTGTGCCCGCAACTTATTCTGCACTAGGTATTTTAGATTTTTAAGATTTTAATTCTTTACTTGGAACCCTCATTCTTTTTGTCCAAATTAAAGTAGCCTAAGTTACTCCTTGTTTCATCAGCTATCTACTAGTGAAAAACCCATTAAAGCCGGTCCAACCATTTCAGAGACCTGAACCAACAGACAAAAATTGTAAAAAAATTCATTTTGATAAGCATAATGTACCGTGTATACTCAAAATCACTTATAATAGCGAAAAGCGGTTATTTTAATATTAAAGACACTGCAACTTTTTTTGTACCTAATAGAAGATAATTTTTATCTCTATTTATACTAGAAGAATGAAAATTAAATTTTAATTATACCAAAATAAATCTTTCAGAGTCAGATAATATAATATACATGTAGAATCCCTTATAGAATCCTGTATACAATCCCGAATAGAGTGTTAAATGTTGAAGAATATTAAAGGAAAAACAGAAGAAAAAAAGGAATCTATCAACAATGCTAATTGATCTTTTCAAGAGGTGCTGGAAAATCGATATAAATCAATAAGACTCCTAGCTCAATCACACTCTCATCGTGCGTGTGTGCGTGCGTGCGTGCGTGCGTGTGTGTGTGTGTGCGTGCGTGCGTGTGTGTGTATGTATGTATGTTTTTTGCACTAAGGTGTTGCATCGACGATTACGGCGTGGGGCGGTAAAAATGGCCTTATCGTAACTAATTTTAGGTCGCATTTTGCCTGCGTATATCCGCCCAGGAATCACGAGCTAATGCGTGAACAAATTGCAACCTTATTTCATTGGTAATAAGACGCCACACCCCAGCACCCAATTGAACGAAGCTTCCCCTACAGTAGTTATTCAGTTAGGCCTTGCAATATTTTGTATAAGTAGGTATAGTATGGACACAAAGTGTAAATATCCTGTTCTGAGAAATGAATGATTCATGAACATGTGTGTAAATATAAACTGCTTATCGAATTCCTTTCTGTGTAACTGTAGTGGGTTGTGTTGAGTTCAACATTATAGGTAGGTAACACATGTGATGAATGACCCTTATTACGCATACTTTTGCAATATTAATATGTGTGGTGGTGGCACCAATTTCATCAAGAACCAAGCGGTTCGGTGCCTCTTTTATTTGCCGCACCATAAAGACTTGGAATTCTTTACCAGCGCATGTGTTTCCTTCCTCCTATAGTCCCGGGGCCTTTAAGCGGGGCGTGAAAAAGCATTTGATGAGGCCGTCAAGCTGAGGGCCGCCACTGTAGCACTACCGGTGTATGTGGTGGTGACCCTAGTCCTGATACTTTGCCTTTAGCTTACCATCAGGTGAGGTAAAGTCATATTAACTTTTAAACTTTCGTGTTCCATAACTATTATACGTAAACGGGAATTAACGCGATACACGTTAAAGGTATATACATACCTTTGGATGCCAGGCTGACTGTCAGCCTGTGACCACGGCCGGTGTAACCTGGTCGAAACGTCAGGCATCCAAAGGTATGTATATACCTTTAACGTGTATCGCGTTAATTCCCGTTTACGTATAAGAGGTAAAGTCATTTTGACGAGTCCTATATAAAAAAAAATGCGAAAGTTTAGATGATGTTTGTTAGAAGGATTCAATGAATTTTTGAAGCAATTAGTATGCTCCCAGGTGGAAGGTGGTAGGTGCCTCAGTTAGCCAGACTATTCCCCCTGTGAGGCACTAGTCGCGGGTTCATGTTCCGTCCTATATATTTTTTTCCGATCTAAAATCGTCAAGAATTTCGATAAAATTTGGCACAGATATAAAATGATATTCTGGAATAGCACATAACTAGGCTTCTTTGTATCTTGGGAATATCTTCCTGTGGGTCATGTGTGGGTGGATTTGTTAGTGCTGATGAATTTCCTAACGGAACAGAGTTTCCTGTACACTGGATAATGCCTGACCACGGCGAAACCATAACGGTGAAACCGCTGCTGTAGTTTGGCTATGCAGCAGTACTACACTATTATAGCGAAAAATTTTTTAAAGAAAATACCGATTTCAACGGACCAAATTAAAATGCGACTTCGCGGAAAGCGCCAGCTTTGAAATAAAAAAATTAGTGTTCTAAATCGGTTCACCCAGTCGAAAGTTCAAAGGTAACAAACATGAAAAAACAGGCGAATTGAGAACCTCCTCTTTTTTTGAAGTCGGTTAAAAAGGGGTGGAGATGTAGCCGGTGCCGCGCTTGGGTGCGCGAAATCATGCTAGCCTATTATTACCGGCCGTACTCAAATTCCATTTAGCTATTTAGAAATTTTATCCAAAGTGAGGTTTCACATGTGAATGAGATTTCACTTGACTTTTGACTGGTCTATATAGTATAGACCATTAAAAGACACTTACAAACGTTAGAATTAAAAAATGGACCACCAACGATTTGAAACACGGCCCATACCTGAGAAGACTCCGGCAAGAACTTTATGTCATTATCACAATCCCAGATGTTTCTTGGCTTTTCGGGAGCGTAGACTGTGGCGCACCCTTTCCTCTAAACTAAAGGATCTCTAGAGGTTAACGGATTCTCGTCGCAGATGAGTTTAACGTGAGCCTTGAAGATCAGAATAGCGCTGCATCTCGTCGGATGTTCATATATTTAGTCTTCCTGGCAATATACCTACTCATATAACACCAGTTTAATAATGTTGTTCATTATCCTAATCTAATACTATCGTTATTATTCACACTAGCGATTATTGTATAAATGTATACTGAAACTACTATCTCGAAAACGACTCTAACGGATTTGACGAAACTTTATAATTCTGATAAATTTTTGTTTTTTAAGTTTATCGAGTTGAGTGCCTTTCGTGAGAAAAGCGATATCTCACAAACATTTTCGTTTATAAATATATATCCATTTCTGTCTGTCTGTAATGTCTGACCTCCCAGCCCAAATCTTGCACCAGAGTCTCGCCTGTCAATTGGCAGGTGTATCTTTTTTTTCTTCTCCATACACTCCTACTTATTGGGTTATAATAAACAAACTGAAACTCAATCCATTTATTTAACATTTTGACTTCATCAACAGGAACCAATACGGCTGTCGGATAACATCCCAATCGGGTCGGAGCCTAACATCATGGAGTCGGTTATCCTGTACCACCCTGAAACGGACCTCACTAACACGCTGATGGCTGAAGTTGGCGAAACACTCTTACTGAAACGCCTTAAAGAAATACCTGGTATGTAGCTAACACCGTCCGCTGTCTTATGCGGGTCACGCATGCGGGCGCCCGCACTATGTACCTACTGTTAATCTTACTAATATTATAAACGCGAAAGTTTGTAAGAATGTATGGATGTATGTCTGGATTACTGGATGTATGTTTGTTACTTTTACCGGCTGAATGAATCTGACTGAAAGTTGGCACAGAGATAGATTATAGTCTGGAATAAAATATAGGCTACTTTTTATCCCGGGACAGGTTCCCGTGGGTCACAGTAGCGAGAACAGAATATCACGCGGGCAACTGCAACAGCAAGTTAAACATTAATCAGGCGTTTATCATTACCGCCAAAATGCCAGGGCATGAACCCATTAAGCCGGGGTGCGAGGGAAATGCTCTTTGGGCCACCTTACACCATGGCGTCAGAAGACCCTAGACGGCGTGTGGTTTTAGTCGGTAAGAGTCCGACATAACCTGCCCCGCTGGCCGCGGCGTGGGTATCCATGAGGATTTCCGCGCGGAAAAAAGGACATGAACCCTTGTGGAGCAGTAATCCGATCTATTACTGCTCCACAAGTTTGAAATTTCTCTAAATACGACAAAGAAAACCTTTCATAACAAATTCGAATAGACAATGGCGCCAACCTTCTTTTGTGTGGCGCCAAAAGGCTACATCCTGTCTGGTATATATTCTGCTGGCATCCTTCGAGTACTTATTGGATTGTGCCCATTACGGATGTGTTCCTTAGCAACGCTATTGAATTACGAGTATTTTTCTCATGAAAGTCATGAATAAAACCAGTCGGAAACTGAGAACTTAATTTTAATTTAACTTATTATAAAATCTCGGAAAACGATTTTAACCTAATTTAATATTTAGGTACTAATGTTACCCGTGACTCCGCCTGTGTGGCAATTTGCTTCCGTTCTCGTTACCTATGGGAACCTATTCTTGAAAAAGTAGCTTGTGTAATTCCCGACATTTCCAGACTATAATCTATAACATAACATAACATAAACTCACGCCTATATCCCCGAAGGGGTAGGCAGAGGTGCTAGCCACCCTGTCCCTGTAAAAATAGCTTTAGCGTCAGCTAGATCCGTTCAGCCATTAGATAGTGATTGAGTAACAAACGTCCAAACATCTTTACAAACTTTCACATTCATAATGTTAGCAGGATTCGTAGGATACTACTTATCTTGTAAGTATTCTATTATTATTGATTCGATATTTTGCGCATCGCGCCTCGCCCGCCCGCTCTCAACTTTGCCAGTCTATTTGATGATGTAATGTCTGTTCCTTGTGTATAACCTTGACTAAAAACTGGGTTAACAATTGCACGATTATTTTTGCCTTTAGTACTTTAGGGAATTAGTCTAGTATTCATATCTAGTTGACCAGTAAATTTAGCCTGCGGTATCACCAAACGGTATCATTCATGCGTTACCGATCTTGCAATTACCTGAGTTCAATGTCACTAAATTCATTGTTTCCAAAAATGACAGGGCACTTTATTACACGGTCTGATGAACTCCATACCGAAATACCTATCTATACAATTCGATTGATGTATGTAACACACACTCAAATGGGTGGGTGGGGAGATAGGGGTTTGTTGTAACAAGCAGTAATAAGCCTTCTCGATGAGCGATACCTATGCCCGGGCCTTCCCCGTAAGTAGGAAACCAATTATTACACAAAAATGGCAACATCGACACGAGAGAAGTACCGTTCTTAGGAGTATATTTCTGATAGTTGTTCGTCATAACAACTTCGTCTAATATTGCAAAGGAGGAATCTTATGAGGAGTTAATCGACGTTTAGTGATCTCATCTATCAATAATTGTATAGTTACAGCATCTCGTAGCGTCCAAGAATCCTATAGAAATTTAACAAATAATACTCACACAATGCCGTCATTCAGCCATTTTTCGTTGATTATATATTACACACGGCACGAGACAGACTCGCCAATTTGAGAACCAAGAAAGTGCCTTCAAGGGCACGGACCATACGCAGCAAGATTTAAATTAATCCTTGGCCTTACTATGCCGTGGATCCTAGACCCCAGATTGTTGACGAGGCGGGGCGCGATGCTCGCCCCTCTCGGGTCGAGAGGGCCATCTTAAAACCGGTTTTAATCGATTCGATTCCGACATAACCACCCCCGATGGCCGATGGGGGTGATATCCGTGGGGATTTCCGCACGTAAGGGCTGTCCGCTGCCTCATGCTTGTCTACGTGTAAATTGTATGTATTTTTGCACGAAATTCGCATAATATAATTTGCACGAAACTGACATCAGCATGCGTGCAGCATGAGACTGCCATTGCAGTTTTGAATAGTTTATTAAAATTTATCTACGTTTTTTTTTTCCAGGCCCAAGGTCCACCGACACAGACGGCTATATCCCCTACACGAACGAAACCGAAATTATATCTTACATAAGCATGATGAAAGATGGAGATTCTGTAATCATATTTAATGTAAGTAAAATATATAATTAAATAAAATTCGTTTTTTTACGTAATAGTAACTAAAAATAAATAAGCCTTGGCAGCGTAGTATTTAAGGAGTTGACCTTGAGTTGGCTACTTTTCATCCCGGGAATACTCGTAGAATAGTTTCCTGTGGTTTGCGTGAACGGGATTAGATTTACTCGCGAGCAGAGCCACAGGGAAAAGCAAGTAAATAAAATAAAAATAATTCAAACTGTTTAGCATAATATGCAATAAAGAGAAAAGAAAAGTAATAATTGCTATTTTAATATTATAATTATATGAAATGTTGTAGGTATACTTAATGCATTGTAATTAATTCAATAATGTCCATTTCTTTGCATAGAATCTGGACGATGAGACATGGCCAACAAACTTGAACTACACGATTCGAATGAAAAAGAACTTCCACACGAGGACTTATGAACCGGAGGACAGCATACCAAGTTCTCACAAGAGATTCGGTAAGAACATCACAAGTTTGAATTTTCAATTTTTACCATTACTTTTTTTTGTAGTCCTTTCAACTTCATCTCAGCGCTGAGTCGCATCCAAGTCTTTTACCTCGGAGTCCGGGTTAGTTAATGGCTTTTTAATTTAGTAATGATATAGTAAGTTGTGATATTATTATTCTTCTCTTGTTTTTTTTATTCCGTCCCCTTTTTTTCAAGCGAAGGCGGTTATATCGAACTCGAACCGACTAAAACCGCGCGTCGTCTCGGGTCTTCACACGCTAGGGTGTAAGGTGGCCCATAAGGCATTTCCTTCAAACCCTGGCCGACCCAGGGCCATCTTGGTTTTCGAGATGGGCATCCTCGCTTCGATGATCCATCTTGATGAAGGAGTAAAATACTCCCCTTTTGTGCCTTCATCAAGATTTTTAGGATCCAAGCCAACTTCACCATTTATTGCTGCCGCTGATTGACAGATGAGGCCCTAGAGCAAGCTTTCCTCATTGAGATTGGGCGGCAAATCGGCAGTCGCTTCCGTTAAAACCAAAATAAGACAACACAATAATGGGAAGGAGGCAAAAAGTAGAAGATCGGACTCCGGGCTCCGAAGTGGAAGCTTTTAGATGCGACCGAAACTAGCGTTGCAATGACAATAACTTTTTTTTATTTTCATCTCAATTTAGAAAAAAAACTGGTATTATATTGGGTCATTGATAACATCGTCGCTTATTCACCAGGTGACCAGTATCTGACGTTCATTCGCCTTCAGTGGGCCATCGACCGTACATACATCAAGATGCGATCAGGGCTCCAAGTCAATCAGGTATGTGCTTTGAGACGTATTTTAACAACCTTGTCAAAGTCAAAATTAATTTATTCTGTAAGTATGTGACAACGGCACTTACAAAACGTCAAAAAATTAAACTTGAGTTTAGTAAAACTGGGGGTATACCATGAAACACATTTGAAACTCGGGCCTAAATGGAACACGATAGAAAACAAGTAATATCGTAACACCATCAAACGTCACATGCAAAATTATGTTTTATTTTCACTGTAATAAGAGATAATTTTAAAAACATCCGAAGCTTTACTCAACAATATAATCAAATGGTTCCGGCCATGTAACGTGACTATTATTTTTATCAACTCATTACAATACGTATTGTGTTCGCAGGAAACTTTAAACCACAATGGCATATCATTCATTACTAACGTCACACAGTTAGTACTTATAGTCACTACCTACTTTGTATAATATATGTATATCTTTATATATAAAAATGAATCCCTATTTCCCTTGGTCACGGCATTACGTGTGAACGGCTGAAAATTGATGGGGACGCAGCGTAGAACTAGGGAGAAAGATATAGGATACTTTTTATCCTGCCAAGGGGACGAAGTATGCCACGGGTGAAGCCGCGGGACACAGCTAGTTATAAATAAAGTTAGGTTTTGATAAATCCCCTTTCCCCTCTTTTTACGGTGACAAGACGGGGACGCCGTGGTTCCCAAACCAAGTTATACCTTTCTCCCGAATGTAAAAAAATATTTTTCTCAAAACCGCTTTTAAATCGGTTCGACCAAGCGCGAGATACCGTGTACAAACATACAGATTAAACAAAGAACCTCTTTTTGAAGTCAGTTAAAAAGTTAATTTAAAAAAATAGAAAAATCCTGAAATGACATTATTTTTTTTGTAATTCTTGTCAATTTGTTCGCTTTGGATGCAATATCCAACAGATTAAGATGCGGTTTTTTCTATTAGAAAGGTCTTAGTCAGACTTGAAATCTGCCAGACATTATGTTTTATTGCAATTAGTTAAGTAGAACTGGAGATATGACCAAAAAACGATAACCAACTTCTACATGGGTGGAACCGCAGACGTCACCTTAGTACTTATAAACCTATTAATTCTGTTGATAGTTCACTTAGTTTCCCCAAGACCTTGAATTCTGCTTACATTGTTAGTCCATCACTGTAATTAGAAAACCGTTGGCATTATAACCTTGAGTACGTCAACTTGTAACGGTATCGATTATAAGACTGTCAATATTTAATTGTGGTTGTCATAGAAATGAGGCGCAATACAATCTTGACAGTATAATGACCTAACTTTGGGAGATATTGCGAGCAGGATGTCTCACTGCCAAGTCCCAATCAAAACTACAGAACAGTTTCATATGCTCATCAATCACATCTCCGCTTAGATATTGTTTTCCATGGTTACGTTTTCAGAGGCATTCATGAGTTCCGTCGGTGTGTATGTACATGGGCTGCATGGCCAATACACCAGGTGGCCTATGGTCTATGTAGTCACTCTACACTTGCACCGCAGGTCTTCATAGACCGAGAAATAGGAATAGTCTAGGGACTAACTCCCAGGTTTTCGGAAACACAGATTCAGGCAGGGCATTCCAGTCCTTAACAGTACGCATAATGAACGTATTGCTGAAGCGATTCGAGCGTATAAGTGGAATGTCCACCATATAACGATGCCGCATGGCCCTACATCTGGTCGTTCGGTGATGGAAAGGGCTTGATCCATGGCATTTCGTGTCTGGAGGAAGGTTCTTTGCAAGCGGGACGAAAGGGGTCAGTCAGTACCGGGCTCTGAGGCCCCTGAATTATATAATAATGACGCGCGACGATTGAAAAGCAAAGCAAGCGACCCACCCCCCCATTATACTGACTCCTTGATGTAGCATGGGCGACGGACGGACGAAATGTCTTTATAATTCGTCCAAAATAAAGCAAAAGGACCGAGTTTTGCAAAACTTATGAACGAAGCGTAGTGTTTTTTCTAAAGCACTTAGCATTACAAACCGCAAGGATTTCTATTTTCTATGTAATTTTTCTGAAAGACCATAACAAGGAAAAAGAAAGAAACCATATCGACGAGTAGTCGCCATTTTCTTTTTTTTTGCAGACGGTAACGCTTCAAGAGTTCCCGTACTACAAAACTATGCATAACGACATGTTGCCGATAGTGTGCCAATTGCTCGAGGTTCTCAGCTGGCTCTCGCTTTTGCTTGTGTTTGTTGACTTCATGTGTCGGCTGCTGGCTGAAAGGACCTCTGGTATTCAGGTAAGCAAACTATTATTGAAATGAAGCTAGGGGTGGCACTGTGATCAATAAATTACCTGATTTTATAGCTAAAGTAAGATTGGAAGGTACTATTCTAGTGTATGTAGTAGTGATACCGGTCCTGAGATTTTACCTTTAGCTTACCATCAGGCGAGGTGAAGTCATTTTGACGTGTGCTATATAAATACCTGGATATTGTCAATGGGTTGTGGAGGTCAGATGGCAGCCGCTTCATTTTCGGCCGCTTCGTATATAGACTATAAAGCTGACCTCAACTGAGTTAGGAAAAAAACCATGACATGTGTGAATGAATTTTGAGTTGCGATGTGTTATGTGATTCCTGTATGCTGTATTTTTTTTCGCTACTTAAACTAACTGAATTGAATCATTTGCTGAGCAGTGGCTGAGTAGTAGGTATGTGTGCGTGCGTGTCGATTTATACGTATACGTAAGTGGACCGACTCTGATGTCGTCAGTGTATTCATCTATCTTTTCTATCCATAGGTTTTATATGTTTATGATTCTAATTTATAGTGCACGGCATCTTACTTGGCAAGATTTTGGAGTAGTGTGGGCCCCACTACTCCATAACCTTGCCAAGTTAGATGCCGTACACTATACTTGTTTCTATGCGACGCATTTTGCCATAAACAAGTGTAGTGTACGGCATCTAACTTGGCAAGGTTTTGGAGTAGTGGGGCCCATGCTACTTCAAAATCTTGCCAAGTTAGATGCCGTGAACTATACCACATTAAAACATCTCGTTTTACAGGAATTAGTAAAAATGGTGGGCGTACATTCGTACACACTTGGTTTCTCGCACTACCTGAACGTGTTACCATCCGGGCTGGTGTTCGCCATCGGCGGCACCGTGCTCCTCAAGGTACCGCCGGCCATCATCCCCGAGACCAACGGCTTCTGCCTCTTCCTCCTGCTGCTTCTGTACTTCAACACTGTGGTCGCGATGGCTTTTGTATGCAGTTACGCTATTAGGAGTAGTAAGTAACTGTTTTGTAACAGCAAAATTTATTTCAACTTAGAACTATGATGGGGTTGACATGTCTTTATTGATAAAAACCCCGAAAACCTAAAAAAAAATAGATTAAAAAAAAACTTAGAACTAAGATTTGTTGCTTATCAGCTGAATTGGATGGGGTCATCGTGGTTACTACATTCGAGGGGGCCATCTCAAAGCCGTAGATGGCCCATGGTTAGTCGGGGTGCGTTGGATTTGTTTTATTGGGCCTCCTTGTTTGTATATGTAACACAGACTTGAGACAGCGTGCAGTTTTGGTCGGTTCGAGTTCGATACAGCCGCCCCCACTCGCCGATGGGGTATCGTAGGCGATGTTAGCCCGAAAAAAGCCAACACCCACAAAATATAGAAAAGAAAAAAAAATGTAGTAATAAAAACAAAAAACTACGGCTAGACATACATGAATGCTCAACGGTATGAGGCTTAAATGAAATTACTCATTGCTTAAATGGTTGTAACTATGTTGATAAAAATAGAAACATTTGTTAATACAATCATAACGATGACACATCGCTTACACGTGTATCCATTTCCTCTTCTGCCGTTGTGTGGGATAACCCACTTGGTTTCAAGTTCAAATTAATTACATCATGTTTACATAAATAATATTCGCATGGCAAAAATCTTGACAATTTAGTTCGCACGTGCAGACTACTGACCAATCAAAAGCCAATGTCAGTCCCTGGTCTTTTAAGCAGGGCGTGAAAAAGCATTTGATGAGGCCTTCATGCTGATGGCCACCATTTTGGCACTGTCGGTGTATGTAATGGGGACCCCCTTCCTGAGACTTACCTTTAGCTTACCATCAGGCGAGGTGAAGTCATAGTGACTTGACCGACATAAAAAAATTAAAAAAGTTCTGATCAACTAATGACCTACGTGGCATAAGAAAAATGAGGCGACCGCTTTTAGCCTGTGATTAGTAATGTTCAATGATAAGTTAATTGAAAAAATTGACGAGACTTTTGCTGAAGGGGCCATCTTAAAACCGTAAATAGCCCAGGGTCGGCTGGGGTGCAAGGGAAATTACTTTTCGGTAACCTATACACTCTGGTAATTGAGACTCGGGAAGGTATGCGGTTTTAGTCGGTTCCGGTTATAACTACCCCCGATGACAGACGGCGGTGGTATTCGTGAGGGTTTCTGCACTGTAAAAAAATAGGAGACGCTTCAAATCTTTCCTCTTTAAAATATTATAGTATAGATTAGTTTCCATAATTCAAGAGTGTTATCTCGAATTACGAAACTTCAAAATTCCAATTCCGATCATTTGGCTTTAAGTTCAAGAGTAAGGGCCCTGACCCGACTTTGTAAAAACCAGTTTTTTTTTTCATAGCGGAATACGGAGCAACCCTGGCAGTGATATCGTACGGTCTGCTGTGGTCGCCGATGCGCCTCATCCTCCCGTACAGCATGCCGCAGGCGCTGAGACTACTGACCGGCTTCCTGCCCCACGTGCCCATGGTGTGGTTCTGGAGGGAACTGCTCCAACTTGAAATGAGTGGTTAGTATAACGTAGTACCATAAAGACTTGGAATTCTTTATCAGCGCATGTGTTTCCTTCCTCCTATAGTCCCGGGGCCTTTAAGCGGGGCATGAAAAAGCATTTGATGAGGCAGTCGAGTTGAGGGACACCACCGTGGCACTATCGGTGTATGTTGTAGTGACCCCGGTTCTGAGACTTTACCTCTAGCTTACCATCAGGCGAGGTGAAGTCATGTTGACGTGTCCAATATTAAAAAAAAGTATACTCACATAACCTGTGTGTGTGAACCCTTAATATCGATGAACAAACTTCTTTCTTTCTTTTTTGCGAATAAGAATAATAATGTTTATTTGCGAGACACATAGTTACAGGTTGTTACAGTAATTTCTTTCTTTCTTTCTTTTTTCTTCTTTCTTTTTTTCTTTCTTTTTTCTTTCTTTCTTTCTTTCTAGTGCAACGTTATACAGGATGTAACCGGGCGAGGTGAAGTCATATTGACGTGACCGATAAAAAAACAAAACTTTCCTACCCCCGCCCTTTCCCTTCAGGGTTGGCAGCGTGTGGTTGTCTGCCACCTACGTGGTATAAAAAAACCCTTTGTTTGTGTTATACAAGTATGTATTATTGCAGGTACTGGTATATCGTGGAGTACAATGTTCACTACGTACTACAAGAACAACCAATCAGTGTTCGTGAGCTACGTGTTCTTGGTGTTACAAAGCGTGTTGTACTTCGGCTTGGCCGGCTACCTCTCGCTGGTCAGGCCGGGGAAGTATGGACAGGCTTTACCATGGAACTTCATGTTTAAGGTATGTCTTCAAGATTATACCTGTAAATTGCTGTTACTTGTTTGAAATATTCAGTGGTAAGTTTGCTGACTATTATAAATAATAGTCAGCAAACTTCGTGAACGGATGCAAAGGCCATGGCTAACGTAGTGGCCGTGGCCATTGAAGTAGCCATGGCCGACGTAGTAGCCATATAGGCCATCAAGCGGTGTGCAGTCAAGAATCAAACATAAAAAAGATATCCCATTTTAACATCCATTTTATCCTTATCCCACTAGCCAGTTGACGATAATAAGCTCATTTATAATCAAGTAGAATCAAAAATAGGGTCAATAAACATTTATGTTAGTAGTACACGTTTGGTGGTTATCTTAGCGAGCCTATTTTAATCTACCAAATTATTTGCTACTGAGAATTTTTCAACAGAAAAATCCCATAATATTTGATTAACCCAGAAATCAAATCCGCAATCTTAAACACAGCATCCGTACTTGCTACCGCTGCACAACTCAAATAGTAGGAATTAAAAGAAATTTTTAAACGTCATCCTGCGTCTTTTAGAAAAGGACAGCGGATGTCATACACAAAGGTGTGAGTGAGACAACAGATAGAGGGCGACGTGGATCGAAATCTAATCAAGTATCGCCTACAAACTCGATAGTAACTGATGGCAGTGATGTTAGTCTATTTTATTAAATGGTTGACTCACTGGTTGCATACCACATTTTAAAGCACACTGTGGGAATTTGTTAACGTGAAAACTATTCGTATAAGACGAATAGTCTTCACGTTTCTAGCCTCTGATCAGATCCTCTCCTAATCCTTACATTAATGGTAGCCACACACGTTCTAGTATACTTGTGCAAATCTTATACATATAGTATACTTAGCACAGGCTTATTGACATTTATTTATGTATTGTATATGCACGCTGTGTTATATTTTTTTGAGTTCCTTTCCTTTTTTTTGGTTATCATTGCGAAGATAATTAAATCTGTGTGAAATTTCGTGCAATTCTTACAGTGAAAAGATTGCATGAACTTAGAAATTTGTCCAAGAAAACGTCGTAAAATGTTTTGTTCGATGTGAATCTATCATTTTTTAAATATTCACAAGGTACAAACACAGCTCCTTCACAGTTTTATAATAGTAAGATAAACTCTTAAAATGAAAATAAATACAAATAACTCAAATGAATTAAGTACAATGATGTATGCTTATGGAACTACACCCACGCTCCAACTTTCGAAGGGTACTTGAGCTACTTCCCAGCAGCTGCATTCCCAAATACAAATTAGAAATTAAAAAAATATATAAATCTATATTTCTTATGTCCAGTTACAAAAACTTTCGCGCCATAAATTACTCACCTGAATATTATTCTCCTATTTTAAGATTAATGGCATCCATATTTAATCTTGTTTTATAGAAAAAATGGTGGATTGATCGTCTTAATAGAACTAGAAACTTCAATATTATAAAGGTTTGTAAGTCACCAAAATAATACATATTTTTTTAAATAATGATAATGATTTAATTGGTTTAATAATAATAGTAAAATTATCAAATTAATTTCATTGATCATAGTATAATCATGTATATAGTAAGGTTTTATTTAAAATTTCGCATAGAGATAAGCGGAACAAAAATATTTTTTTTGACAGAAGACTTTTTTTTTGATATTGCGATAATAGAGGTTCGCCCGCAGGAGGAGCCGCGCGCAGCAGTTATTTATTAATATTTTTTAACATATAATTTATTATTTTTTGTTATATTATGTATCACTCAGTTGAAAATCAGCACCCGCAGATTAGTATAGGGTATTTCAATAGATCTAGGTTAGGTCTTATAATTAAGAAGCACTTGATATTATATTCTTTTCTTGGAAATTTAAGTTTGAACAAGTCAATACTATATTATGATTTCTTTCTTAGCCTGAAAAATACTGAAATTTTAACAAACCAGGATGGGACTCAAGTAACTCAGTTGGAGATAATTCTGAGTCCCGAGTCCTAAACGTGAAACTTGGCTTCCAAATTTAAATTTTCACGTGTGCTGGATCACTAATACAATACACCTACTAGTTTATATAACTTAAGGCCTACACTGACGCCTCGTATGTGACGATTAGAAAGGATCCTTAAGACAATGAGAATAAAATTGAAATTACAATGATGATATTGTAGGCATAAAATGTTGAGATATGATTTCATTGAAGTTTGAGTTTTATCTTGACGATACTAAGATCTATTTTTATTTATTACAAAATCTTTGACCGTATCTTGCCATCTGTCAGCGTAGGCCTATGTCAAAATGTAACTAGTAAACTATTCACCTATCTGCGAGTAGTTTAGTTGGAAAGGTACCATTAATAAATTCAGTAGTAATGTTGCTTCGGAGAGGTAGTTCGGTAGTGGGCAACTAATATAATAATCTATTTTGTATTTGAGGAATGAAAAATGCAAATCTACATACTTTTATATAAGTCAAGGCGCTGCGCAGACAACGAGGTAGACAAAATGCTGCGACGTGCTATCATTATTAGTCACATTAGTCGCATTTTGCACGCGGTGCCCGCTAGGTGACAGACAAAGTGCAACCTTATTGTAGTACTAAGAAGGAATCACGGGTATTTTGCCCGCCCCACACCGTCGTCTGCGCATCACCTTAATTGTTATGTATGTGTTAAAAGTATTAAAGTATTTGAAAACTTGTATAGAAATTATATTGTTTTGTAAAAGTATTTCGGAAGTTAGAATTAACTAATAACCCTTATATAATTAACTAATCCATTTTGTATTGGTAGAAAGTACTAAACTTTGGGGATTGGGTAAGGGCTATATTGGGAAAATTATTATACAAGTTAATGTTTTGTAATTCTAGAAGGTGTTTTGGACGAAGCAACAACCAGACCAAACAGATATGAAAACAGATAGTGACTCCGTCGATCTAATGCCTAAAGACGGCCATTACTTTGAGGACCCCCCCTCCGGGATGAAAGTTGGCATCTTCGTCGACAATGTTTCTAAGGTAAAATTAGATGTAAATAATATAAAAAAGTGAAGGCCTGCGACTAACTTACCACCATATGAGGTGAAGTCATACTGACTTGTTTAATTTATAAAAAATATTCTATGATATATTAAACAGCGCCATCTAGACCCAAACTAAGCAGAGCTTGCATTATGGGTTCTGAAATGCGAAGAAACATCGAAGATAGTCATCTGATGAATTCGAAATATATTAAATCCATCATAATTTATAATAATGTGTATTTGTATTTTTTTGGGCAGGATTACCCAAATCGTAAGGCGTTAAAGAATGTGACCTTAAAAGTGTTCGAAGGGGAGATCACGGTGCTGGTGGGCCACAATGGAGCCGGGAAGACTACCCTCATGTCTATTATAACAGGTAACTTTAGCTTTAGGCTTAGCGTAGATAAGAGACACGACACTCTTAAGACAGACTATTATATGAAAGAATTTGATAGGACAAAACTATGTTTCTTTTTTCGTGCGGAAATCCCCACGGATATCTCTCCCGCGGTCAGCTCCAGTATTTAGAGTACTTTCCCTCCACTTAAAGTTCGAAAATCCTACCCTGTAGAATCGAGGTATCGAGTTCGAATCCGGCCGGACAGTACCAATGTGAATTTCACTTTGTGAAATTTATATGTGCTCATCACATGATTTATCATCTGCTGACGGTGAAGGAAAAACATCGTGAGGCAACCCACATGTCTTAGAAGAAATTTTAAGAACATTTTCGATCCATCTACCTGCTTTAGGCCAGCATGTGTGGTAGAGGAGACGAGACCCGTGTCCAACAGTGGGACATAAATGGATTGCTATTATAAACTTATACCCACCTATTCTCTTTTTCTATGTAACCTGCCTCCCCTCAGGTATGACAAGCCCGACGTCAGGCCAGGTGTATGTTCACGGCATGGACACCATGACGCAGCAGCACGAGGTGCGTCAACACATCGGCCTGTGTCCGCAACACAACATGTTCTTCCCGGACCTGACCTTGCAGGAACACATCATGTTCTTTACACTGGTGAGGGTTTTTTGCTATTTTGCTAACATTAGAATTTCTGATCAATTTTAAAGTTCTAGAGATGAAAATGAAAATACATACATACATTGTACATTTTTCGTGCGGTATTCACCAGGGATATCATTCCTGTTGGTCATCAGGGGTACTTTTGTTGGACTCGGATCAACTAAAACTGCACGCCGTCTTGGGTCTCAATTATTGGGGTGTAAGGTTACCCAAAAGGCATTTCCCTCACACCCCAGCTGACTCAAGATCAGGATCTATCTCCGTATTCAAGTTGGCCCCCTTGGGTGGGGAAGAGGCCAGCATCGCGCCGCTGCACTGGGTTGGGTGACAGTTGGCCGTCCTGAAACCCTACGCTCGGGGACCCAGCTTGGCCCCCGCCTTCAACACAAGCTAGTTAAGCTATGCTTACTTGCCGTCGTGTAGAATGTTATAGATTTTTTATTATTCCTGTCTGCTTTACCTAATTGTAAAGAAAAAGGCGTGAACATATATGATTAAAGGGAAATTACTCTTTGTCCAGTTGAAACATGGCACATACCTCGAGGCCCAGGAGTCCTCCAGACGCCTGGCTTCACAACTGAACCTGGAGCAAAAGCTGGATGCTCTGTGCGACGCGCTATCGGGAGGCATGAAGCGGCGGGCACAACTCGCCTGTGCACTCGCCGGGGACGCGGACGTGCTTGTAAGTACCACCTCTTGCGTAGGACTCCCCCATAGCAAGTATAACATGGAACCTCCTACAGATCATACCCGCACGAGATAGGAACGAGAGATGTGACTTTCAGTCATGTAGGTACAGTCGCCCACAGAAGTTGTTGGAAACTGAATTTACAGACGATCTTTACATTGAAATAAATCAATAAATAAATTGAGTTTTTTTGTTTTTTAGTAATACAAATTTTGTATTTTTTACTTATTCTACTGTACGTGTGTATGTCACTGACTACATTCATTCAAATCGGTCTACCTAATTTGAATAATTTTTTTGTATGCGTGTGGGTGGTGCCCTGGATGGTTTAGTTTCACAAATCAGCCCGGCAGATGGTGCTGCAGTCGGGCAGAACAACGTCTGCCGGGTCCGCTAGTTTTATGGTTCAATATTAATTAAATAATTTTTATTATTCAGGTATTGGATGAACCCACATCGGGTCTCGATGTCGAGTCTAGGCGGGAGCTGTGGGATTTGTTACTTGTAAGTACAACATGTCTTTCTGCCTTCTTCACACTTGAATGGGTCTAAAACTGTGAAATGACATTATTATTTATTTAAAATACACATTCATCATTTTTTGTTTTGTTTTTGTTCAGTATTTTCATTTGTAGTAGTAATATGACTAAATTTCTTTTTTATTTAGTAGTAAGATTGGTAGTAACACGGGCAAACGAAATAAATATAGTTACAAACAAATAAATATCGTTACAAACAAATAACTATCGACAGTCTCTCCGCGGCGCCCGCACGGTGCTCCTGTCGACGCACTTCATGGAGGAAGCGGATGTTCTCGGAGACCGCGTGGCCGCGTTACATCTCGGAGAACTACGATGCTTTGCCACCACTATGTACCTGAAAAAGGCTGTCGGTGAGTCAACCACATTAAGCTACGGCTGATTTTTTGTACATTTACTTTATTTGCATTAAATGTTAACAACCCATACGAAGATTAGGTAAGGTAAGGTTTGATGAGGCCGTCAAGCTGAGGGCCGCCACTGCTGCACTGTAGCACTATCGGTGTATGTGGTGGTGGCCCCAGTCCTGAGACTCTGCCTTTCGCTTACCATCAGGTGAGGTGGAGTCATTTTGACGTGTCCTATAAAAAAAAAAAAAGATACAGATTGTGTGTCAAATAGTATGGAAGCGATCTTGTAATATATTTTTTCACTATTGATGACGTCATACGAGTTATTTACAGTTAAGTACCCGACATTACAATTTAGCACGTCGCTCGGAAAGAAGAACAATAATTATTTTAGCTAAAACGTCTTCTTTCAGTTTTATACAGCTTGATATCTTTATTAAACAGTTTGTGTTTATAAAATCTTGTATATTCTATATTTGTTTCAGTATATTTTATTAAAAATATAAATTAATTGAACAATATTTATTTCGACGCAGTTAGGTTATTGACCTGCGTTTTTCGCGCAGTAAAAATCGTCCCCACTTTGCTATTATCACTACCATCTACAAAATTCGAGGCAGCAATATACAAAGTTTAACTTAACTTATTCAGCACCGATTCTGGTGCAGAGGCCGGCCATCGTAATCCAACGTGGAAACGCGGCAAGTGTGATGGGCACTTTTCCACCGGGAGCGGTCTCAGGCGGGTTATTTGATTACTTAGACTATAACTTGCAAACACAACGCAGCAACTAATATACAACGTTTAACTTAACCATTATTTTTCAGGCGACGGTTACCGCCTCACATTAACCACCTCAGGCCCTCCGAACGCCGACGCCATCAATGACAAAGTGTTGACTCATATCCCCGACGCTACTCTCAAAGAGAAGACATTGAACTCAGTGTCGTACAGTCTGCCCGCTACGGCCTCCAGTTCGTTCCCTAAACTGTTCGCAACACTTGAGCAGAACAGATCGAACCTGTATATCAGCTCTATTGGAATAGGAGTTTCGACGTTAGAAGAGGTGTTTTTGAAGTAAGTATTTTTAAATTTAAATGTTAGTAACTGACTGTTAAAATATGTTATTTAATTTTAGACTTTCTCGGTCTTATTACAAAACACGGACTAACTTTAAACCCAGGTCTAAAACGTCTTTAGACCATGGTTTAACGAAAATGTTATTACAAAACGCGTTTTAGTACTAAACCTGGGACTATCTCTGGTCTAAAGATAAACCTGCGTGACACCTAGTTTAACGTTGGTCTAAGTGTCTAAACCACGAAAATAAAACGTCAAACTTGTCATTTTGATTTGATTTGTGGAAAATACCAAAATACATCATATTTTGGCTTACTTTTTCCTCGGCAGTCCAATTTTCGCCCCTCTTTTTCTTTTCTCCTTCCATTATTTAATTCAAATTTAAAAGTTTAAACCACTGGAAACGTAAAAGTTAGTACGGGTATTGAAATGATTCAAAAGTGGGTATAAAAATTTAAAAAAAAAATTGAACAACGCGCGGGCTCCGAAAAACTACGCTTCATTTAACGTTCATCATAGATCGTCCAATATTATAACAATTATTGCTAAATAAAGGCATGATAATGATATTTTACTATAAAATAAAGTCCAACTATCGTTCATGACTTTAAATTTAATAATTATAATGTTGTAAATATTTTTTTCACCATTTTTTAGTAAATAATATTTATTAACGATTTCAGAAAATTTTTGCTTTCTGAGAAAACGGAACGTTGCGACCGAATGATATCACAATGAACGAACAAAAGTTTAGAGTAATCTGTGGTTGTTATTAGGCCAAGATTTAAACCATGGCCTAAGTAGTCCACGGATTATTCTGTTTTTGTAATAAGAAGAAGTTTAAACCTTGGTCTTAAAATTAAGCCTGGACTTCATAGTCTGGGTTTAAACCTGACTTTAGTCCGTGTTTTGTAATAAGACCGTCTGGGTATATATTTAAAGTCTAAAATTAAATGAAGAGATGGCGGAACATAGCATGTACTAGTACAGATACAGGCACGTTACTTGGCCAGGTTTGGGGTAAGTTCGCGCATCGAGCACTTTGAGCCAATCAAATGATTCAAAGTACGAACGAACGGAACGTTGATTCGCTACAAGACGACTCTCGGACACATTTGATTGGTCCGTCAAGTGACGGACCAATCATATGTCCGCGACGGCGCAACCGCGTCTCCCGCGACCTAAAAATCGACCTTTGCGCATATGACGCGTCGGGCCAATTTACGTGCCGGTATCTGTACTCTATTTCTGTTGTAACATCACATTTGAAGAGAGAGAGGGAGAATTAAAAGAATTATATATTTTCATTCACTCCACAAGCTTTATTTTTTATACTTTATGTTCATCAATTTAAAGTTTAAAATTGAATAGTAGAAATGATGCTAGTTGCATATCTAAAGCTCAATTTACATTGCTATAGAATGGATTAAGAGCGAACGAATATAAATACAATGTGCAGACATAGTGAACTTTATTCACAGCTGATAAAGAGTGAAAAAAAAGTCTGCTGCGGAATCTAGAATATTCTAATTCCTTTAACTACGGTGCCGTTTATGGAATTAGATTAGATGATAGCGCGATTGACATAAGGTTCATTATCCTATATACAATTTCGTTGCAATCATTCGCTTCCATTCCATTCCGTCTAACAACTACTCGTCACCACTCCAATATGTATGCAACTATCAGTGGTCTTTATTAATTTTTTTATAGGTTGTGCAGCGATGTTGATGCTCCTTCGGAAGGCGATGATTTGAACAGGAGTATGCCCGGTAAGAAAAAAAAACTTGTAAAAGTCAGATCGCCATAACAAGTGAAATTTCACATTGTATTTTGCAACATATCCTGACTCTACAACTTTACTATAACTTTATGTTAAATTTTCAATATTATCAAATATCATGCCCCCTAACCTACTTCAGTTTACCACTTCCCCATTTCCGAATTCCAACTTTTATCCGCTGTACATTTTTTTACTTTGTTTGGTATTTTTTGTTCTTTTATAGTTGTGATACACTTATTATTTGTTTTTTTTTTTAATTTTCTCTAACTATACAATTTAGATTCACCCGCCATTAACAACGAATCAAAGGTACCCGTCAATGGTTCGTCTCACATGCAAGAACCACCGCCTTACGAATTAGAGAAATACTTCAAATGCTTAAAAGGTAACCTATATTAAAAAAATATATTTTTATTTATTGGGACAGTCGCGTTCAGAAGTAGCTAAGCAATAGCAAATTTAAATATGATCATTAAATTTTTTTTTAATAATTTTCCGCTGAACTTGAGCGGAGTGTTCTCAGACCGGGGCCAGCGGTGGTCTTTGCTTAACTAGTCTTTAATATAGTTGTTATACTATCTTTTTTAAACTTCAAAGCTATAAAACACCAAATTGTACCTGTATTTGCAAATAAATAAATAAATGATTATGATTATGATTAAATTTTAACATTTTGTAATTTCTGGTTTAACATACACCATTAAAACGGTATTTACAAAACGTCAGTTCATACAGAATAAATGATTTTTGACTTCGACTTTGAATTATTAAAAAAGTTTTATTTCTCAAATCGCAGGTGATACGCATATAAAATTAACCGGACTTCGTCTATATTGGCGCCAATTGATAATACTATTGCAGAGACAAATTAGTTTTATCACCTACCGCAAATGGATCTTCCTATTCATGGTAAGTCGATCATCAAAAACGGTATTTTGCACTACATGGCCTTAACTAGACTAGCAGCACTAATGTCCATCTTAGTGGTTAAGAAGCCGCCTTTAGCTTAGTTGGAGGGGTTAACTGGAATACCAGTAAACTATAATACCAGAATACCAAAAGTTTTATTTTTACGATTTTGTGTGCGTACGTGACGTCAACGAATTGGCCGTCACCCGGGCAGTAATTATGCTAAGGTGGCGACGATAAAAAAAGGCGATGACCATATTCTGATCAAAAATGCCATATATTAGAATTCAAGTGTAATGTAAGTTGTTCTGTTCTTGTATGAGGTTAAAATAAAATCTTTGTCTTTTTTGGTTACTAAATATTCTCCTAAAAAAAACTTTTTTCAGCAAGTGATAACGCCAATCGTGCTAATATTCGTAGTGACGTCCAATTTGAACAATGCCATCGCGGACAAAACGATTCGATCTCTTCTTATAAACCTGGACATATACGCGGACATGCCCGACAAACGAGCCTTGTATAACCTACAGCTGAGTGAAGGAGACTCGCCTGTATTAAGGTAACGCTTATAATAGAAATTATTTGTATACTATTGTGGGGTGAAAAGTGGAAAATAGTGAAAAATAGTGGGGCGAATAGAGTAACGAGTATAATATGCTTAGTAAAGTATTGGCGTGAATAGAGTGATGAGTATAATAATGCGTAGTAAAATAGTGGGGCGAATAGAGTAATGAGTATCATATGCTTAGTAAAATAGTGGTGCGAATAGAGTAATGTGTATCATATGCTTAGTAAAATTGTGGGGCGAATAGAGTAATGGGTATCATATATGGTTAGTAATGTAGTGGTGTGAATAGAGTAATGAGTATCGTATGCTTAGTAATGTAGTGGTGTGAATAGAGTAGTGAGTATCATAAGCTTAGTAAAATAGTGGGGCGAATAGAGTAATGAGTATCATATGCTTAGTAAAATAGTGGTACGAATAGAGTAATGTGTATCATATGCTTAGTAAAATTGTGGGGCGAATAGAGTAATGGGTATCATATGCTTAGTAAAACAGTGAGGCGAATAGAGTAATGAGTATCATATATGGTTAGTAATGTAGTGGTGTGAATAGAGTAATGAGTATCGTATGCTTAGTAATGTAGTGGTGTGAATAGAGTAGTGAGTATCATAAGCTTAGTAAAATAGTGGGGCGAATAGAGTAATGAGTATCATATGCTTAGTAAAACAGTGAGGCGAATAGAGTAATGAGTATCATATATGGTTAGTAATGTAGTGGTGTGAATAGAGTAATGAGTATCGTATGCTTAGTAATGTAGTGGTGTGAATAGAGTAGTGAGTATCATAAGCTTAGTAAAATAGTGGGGCGAATAGAGTAATGAGTATCATATGCTTAGTAAAATAGTGGTACGAATAGAGTAATGTGTATCATATGCTTAGTAAAATTGTGGAGCGAATAGAGTAATGGGTATCATATGCTTAGTAAAACAGTGAGGCGAATAGAGTAATGAGTATCATATATGGTTAGTAATGTAGTGGTGTGAATAGAGTAATGAGTATCGTATGCTTAGTAATGTAGTGGTGTGAATAGAGTAGTGAGTATCATAAGCTTAGTAAAATAGTGGGGCGAATAGAGTAATGAGTATCAGGTTTAGTGAAATACCTAGTGAGGCGAAAATAATAATTTGTTTACCATGTTTTAGGACTACGAATGAGTTGTATCCTTCCGTCAAATTCGAACCTACTGATGACGTTGCAAACAGTAAGTTGATTATGTCATAACCTATTTTTATTACTATTATAAAATTGTAAAAAAAGATTAGAGATATTAAAAAAACACTTGAGTTACCGGTATGTTTTATGTATGATTCCGAAGAAATTTTTTTTTGGGAATCTTGTTTTGGGCGCCAAAACTACTGAACGGATTTTGATGCGATTTTTTCTATAAGAAAGGTCTTGGTCACTTACAATCTACCGTATGTTAGATTGTAATTGGTTGAGTAGAACCGGAGATATGTCCAAAAGTTGCGACAACCCACATTCACGCGGACTCAGCCGCGGGCATTAGTTAGTTATTAAACAAGAGCATGACTCAATTCAAATTAACATTTTTTATTTTTATTTTTCAGCTATTCTTAAGATTGGCAAAGGAAGCATATTGGATTACAACAAGTATTTAATTGGAATTGAAATCAACGACACGGACGCCAAAGTAATTATTTTGTATTATTATTTTTCTGGGAAGTTCATTTTTTTCTTCATTATTGACATATTTTTGATTTGTGATTTAAGTTAATTTTATTTCATTATTGACATGCAAATTTTTTAATGAGGATCAGTCACATAACAGAACTTTTAATTTTTAATTAATGAAACGTATGCGCTACAAATTTCTAAGCATTTTGTTTTTTAAATGATTAAAATCCGACCAGAAATGACGAAGTTATCGAAGATTTAAAATCGGCTATTTTAAAACGCACACTCTCGCTGGATTTTTGTCGATGACGTCATGGCTCACATCGTGTGCGATGCCCTTTGATAAACAGGCCGATACATCAACGAAGAGCCTAAACCGCTGGACCTACAAACTTGAAATTTTGACAGTAGATGCTTTTTATGTTGTAGGAATCCACTAAGAACGGATTTTTAGAATTTTTACTCCTAAGGTGGCAAAATAAGAAATAAACATTTATATGAAAGTTCTTCATTTTCAATGATAGACGCATTAAATTTCATATACCTACTTCTGATTAGAAATAAATATACATGTATACCAGCGTTTTCAAAATTTCACTACTAAAGGCGTAAAATAGGCGATGGCTGGTTGCATGAAAGTCCGTTATTTTGAAAGTAAGAAGCACGAAATTTGATACAGCTGCTTCTGGTTAAAAATAAACGTACCTCGTGTAGAGTGGTTGTATACTTAGACATCCGTTATTTGGGAAAGTGTTCAAGTTTTGATGAAATGATGTCCATTACTTTTAGGACTGCACCTCAGCTTACCATCAAGCGGGGTGCAGTCAATTCGGCGGACTGACAAAAATAAAAACACCCCCAACCGGGGCGTTTTATGTTTGAATCGAACTGATTAAAACCGCATGCCGTCTCGGGTTTTCTAGCGCCGAGGTTACATAAGGTTGCCCAAAAGGTATGTCCCTCGCACTCCGGCTGCTTCAAGATGTCCCCTCGGGTTTACGAGCCACGGTGTCCTCTTCTTGCTCTTTATCTTTATCTTTAGTATCTTTATCTTTTTTATCTTTATCTTTATCTTTATCTTTATCTTTATCTTTATCTTTATCTTTATCTTTATCTTTATCTTTATCTTTGTCTTTAATCTTTATCTCCGATGGCCGACAGGGGTGATATCCGTGGGGATTTCCGCACGGGTTATATAAGTACTTGATTTCCAGCATGCCTTAAAATGCTATCGAACCACTACAAATGAAAGAAATATTTCATATATTCTTAATACATCTAATAATAGGTGGGACCCGACGGTACCGTATCTCCCGTCCGAACTGAACAGCCCGACTGACTGAGGTAGTACCTCCGCCCTACAGAACACCGCAGCTGTAATAACCATAGTGTTGTGTTCCCCAAGGTAAGTAGGGTAGCCAGAGCTCACTGTACCCCTCCTCCCCCCCTCTTCCTAGCCTCTCCACCCCTTCCTAGCCGCCCCCCCCCCCTTACCTTCAGGGTAGGCAGAACCCCTGGTGACACCACGTGTGACACCCCTAGTGTTGCACACGTCCATAGGCCACGATGACAGCTTCCCATCAGGTGGGCCGTGTGCTTGTCTGCCACCTACGTAGTATAAAAAAAAGAAAAAATACTTAATTCTATAATTTTAAAAAAATTCATGAAATATTTTATCCGAATAGCCCTATATTCTCCATAGCGGCGCGGGGCGGCGGGCGGCGACACGCTACGATGTGAGCCATGACGTCACAGGGTATTTCTACGCGGTGGCGAGCGTTTTTGAGATTACCGCACTAAAATGGCTATAACTTCCGTCATTTTTGATCCGATTCAAATAATTTTTTTACAGAATTTATTGTTTTTTTTAGGTCTATAAAACTGCATACTCAGCTAAAAAAGTGACTGATCCTCATTCAAAAGGTGACATTGAATGATTTATTATGTAAATGTGACTGAAATCAAATGAAATGTTTGGATATGAGTCTTGATTACTTGAAATACAAAAGAAACAGAATCAAAATCGGTTCATCCGTTTGGGAGCTACGATACCACACACAGACTTAACAATACACACACACACACACACGTCAAACTTATAACACCCCGTTCGGGTTTCCGTCGGGGGTTAAAAATGATTTCTTATATTATTTATTTATGTCTGTGCAATAAAAAGAGGTTATCAATTTCGTAGGTGCTATACACAACGACGGTACGTCACGCGGCGCCAGTGGCACTCAACTTGTTGACCAACATGTTGGCGATGCACCACCTTGGCGGGCCCACTACACAAATATTCACCCACAACTATCCCATCGAAGGGGTCATACGGGAGCCTTATATGAAGGCCATGCCAAAAAATTTGCAACTTTCCGTCTTGTGGGCCCTGTTTGTAACATTTTGTAAGTATATAATAACTAAGGAGATATAAATTAGTAGTACCTATATTAAACTTCAGGTTTATTTGTCTTGTGAAGTCTAAATTTAATAATCCAAATATAATTATTATCATCACTTCAGCTTGGCTCCTAAGGGGCATAGCGTTATGTTATGTAGCTTATAATTTCCCAAGAACTGGACTATCAAAGGGAAAAATATGTTTTCAAATCGTATAAGTTCCAAAAATTAACGCAACGCAACCTCTTTAGTTTTATTTTATTGGTAAAGATGAATTCAATGAAATTTTTGAAGCAACTGATTTCCTAACTATTTAGATCGTAAAAAGTGAGTATTCTGGGCGGGACTTGGACGAGGTCGCGGGGAATTACGGACTGAATTTAGACAGTACAATAGCCACCCCCGATGGCTGACGGGGTGGTATCCATGGGGATTTCCGCACGATGAAAAAAAAGTACAATACTTCGAAAGCATATAGGTCGACAAGTCTTTGCTTCGATAGACAATAATCAGACAAGACACAACTTCGAATTACCACTACTTCGACAGACCATTATGCGACAGATAATGCTTAGACAAGACACATCTTCGAATGACCATTACTTCGACAGATTTTTTTAACATTCTCCCAAAATAATAATGCTCTGAAATGTATTAAAAAATGTGCCGTCCTAGATATTTACTTTTTCCGATCTAAATCATTAGTTATAGATGAAGTTTTCCCCCACAGTCATCCAAGCCGCGATACTACACTGTGCGGCCCTCCCCTGCCGGGAGAGGGAGACGGGGTCGCGGCACATCCACATCATGTCCGGCTGCCCCAGCGAGCTGTACTGGATCGCCACTCTACTGTTCCACTTGATCATAACCTTCCTGTTCCTAATCTTGCCGACGATGATAGCTGCCCTGGTGCTGGAAAATGACTCGACGATTGACCAGTTGGATTTTATATGTGAGTATCAATCAATCTGTTTATGAAGGAGGTAGGACACGACCACAGAACATTAAAATACAGTAGAAGTAGTATCAAAGTAAAAATAAAAAGAAATTGTAATCGCCAAAAAGTACACTCACACATACTTCTAATACATACTACTTATTGAATGCATATTATATTGTACCTCAAAATATAGGAAAGTATAATTTCGACTATAAAAAAATATTACACACTTCAATTTACGGAAATAAACTTAATTTTTGATAAGTATTAATCTATGTACATGATTTAAATGATTTATAGAGATTGCTTCAGTTAAGTGTAATTACACTTAACTTTTTGGCGACGCAACCCCGCCCCCTTTCTACTTCTACTTGTAGATGTTTTTTTGTTCGGTAGACACGACGGTATCTCCCGTCCGAAATGAGCAGTCCGACTGGGGTAGTACCTCTGCCCTACAGAATACCGTGGCCATAATAACCGTCGTGTTATGTTCCCGGCGGTAAGTAGGGTAGTCAGAGCTCACAAATCCTCCCTCCCCATCTCCCTAATCCTCCATTCCAACCCACCCAAACTCGGTGACCGCTGCCCATCAGGTGGGCTGTGTGCTTGTCTTCCTCCTAAATAGTATAAAAAAATTAACTCGCTCCGTCCATAGGTTAAATTACTGACGTAACCCAATTGTTCCAGTTGTCGTCATGTTGGTACTCGTGTCCGGTTCGATGGCGATGTTAGCTCTGATGTACCTGGTCAGCTTCAGCTTCAGCGAGAGGACGACCAGCATCATCCTCGTCGCCTGTCTCTTTATATTCGGTGAGTGATCAGCAGTCGGCGACAAAAATTGCTGAACATTATAATAATGAAAACTAGATACACAGCGATAATAAGACCTACGGTAAATTTTTATTTTATATGAAAGTTACAGTCAACAGATTGATTACACACAATATTACTAATACACATACACAAAACGCCCGCACGCACGAACACACGCACATACACACACACACGCACAAACACGCAAAAACACACACACACACACACACACACACACACACACACACACACACACACACACACACACGGTGCTGGTTTACATAACCTTAACTAGTAATAATTTATAACTAAGTATATACATATACTAAATTCAGTGATATAATAAGTTACACATCATAAGCTAGTTGAACTATGCTTACCTTGGTTCTAGACACGAGATTGCGCTGTGTAAAATGTCGTAGGATATTTATTATCACGCTATCAACTTAACTCTTATGTTTTTTTATTTGAATATTTTGTATTATTTCGCAGGTCTATTCTGTCCGCTAACAAAAACGGCGTACGATTTAGTCGACGAATCGAATAGAGACGCATTTTACTACCTGCTAGAGGCGTCCGCGTACATCGCGCCTCCGTACGCGATGACCGTGGCCATGTTCAGCGCCGTACGGATCGCGATGGTGAACGCCGTCTGTGTCATCATGAGGGACAAGTGCCCGTACATTAACAGTGTCCCTGTACCGGGGTGGACGGACGAGACTGCTGATAAGTGCTGTAGTAAGTAGCTTTTTTATGTTTAACCTCTCAGTCATACACTAATTATTTTCTATACAAATAAATAAAATTGGAGTGTCTGTCTGTAATATTAAAAAAAACCACTTTCGATGTATGTATATATGTTACGGCTAATACTCGAAGTGCGGCTGCACCTAGTTTTAGCCGGTTAGGTTAGGTTAGGGTAAGTGGCTACACCTAGTTCTAACCTGCTAAAACTAGATGCAGTCGCACTTCGGGTATACTAGCTTTATTCAAGAGTAAGTGGCTACACCTAGTTCTAACCGGTTAAAACTAGGTGCAGCCGCACTTCGGGTATTAGCCGTAACATATATAATACCTAAACAAAGTTTTTTATCATTTTTGTCTATCTGTTTGTTTTCAAATTACTACTATACTGCACGGCATACACTATACTCGTTTGCGGCAAAATGCGTCGCATAGAAACTAGTATAGTGTACGGCATCAAACTTGGTAAGGTTTTGGAGTAGTGGGGTCCACACTATTCCAAAATCTTGCCAAGTTAGATGCCGTGCACTATACTACTACGATTTAGTAAATCACAATCTGACCTAAAAGTACTTATCGTTGAAGGCATGTATTGTAAAACATGTATGAATGTTTGTAGGAGGAGAGACGCCTCTGTGTTACTTGTGCTCGGGTGAGTTCACCCCACTGTCGAGCATCCTACTACTTCTAGTGCAGTTCGCCGTACTGATGGTAAGATATCACCTATTTTTGAGACCCACTTTAACATACAAAAATCTTTATAAGAACCGGTGAAGCCGTTTCCATTACGAGGCTTGGTCGGTTTGCCGGCGTGAGGGGGAAAATGCCTTTTGGGTCACCTAACACCCTGGCGTTTGAAAACCTAACGGTTTTAATCGGTTCAAGTCCGACATAACCGCCGCCGTTGGCACGTAAAAAGGCTTGACCAGTTCTTATGAAATTCGTAGAGGTTTCTAATTTTCTTACAAGTTCAAGAACAAACACTGTGACATGAAATTTGGTTAACGGATTACGATGACTTTATTATATAGTTGACGGATTATTAGATGATACAATACATTTTATGCTGAATTTAAGATATTTATCTACACTATTATAAAATTGTAAAGTAGCTATGTCTGCACATTGAAGATATTTAAAAACATACTTACTATTATATGAACAACACTGAACACGAATTTTTTTTGTAATCCTTTTTTGATTGTTCGCGATGGACGCAAAAACTACATAACGGATCTTGAAGCGGTTTATTTTTATATGAAAGGTTTGGGTTAAAATTTTAAACATGTTTGGTTGTCTACAAGCGGAGATGTAGTCAAAAAGCGCGGCTTCCATGCGGGTGAAGCCGCGGGCATAGGCCAAGGAAAAAGACCTACAAAAGAACCAACAAGACTTGTCCGGTTTTTATGAAATTCTCAGGAGGTTTCTTTTCTTATGGATTCGAGAATAAACTAGATTTTTCAACGACTTCCTTGGCCCTTCGCCACCAGATCCTGGTGTTTATGACACAACGCGGCATATTCAACTACCTTTGGGACTGGGCGCGAAACTACCGCTACCAAGCTTCCACGAGCACCGACAGGGGCGCTCTGGTGCGCGCTGAGAGTACTTACGTCGAACATGAGATTGCTAAAAGTAAGTCATAGCATAATGTACCTCTTTTTATACCTCGGTGTAGGTAAGTATGTGACCCCGGTCCTGAGACTTTAGCTTACCATCAGGCGAGGTGAAGTCAGGTTGACGTGTCACAAAAAAAAACACCATTAACACATTTTACGTTACATTAATTTAATAGGATTTAATTTTTTTTATTTCTATTTTTACACTTGGGTCATAGTTTATTATTATGACATAAATATATTTTGTTACTTGTAAAGAAGCTGTGTCTGTAAATTGAAGATATTAAAAAAAAAACTTATACAACCCAAATATTTTGTAGTAAGTTGTATGAAGAATTCAAAACAACTCTTTTTTTTTGGAATTCTTGTCTGTTTCGAAAAAGTTACTGGACGGATATTGATGTTTTTTTTTGGTTTGAAAGGGCTTGGTCGGACTTAAAATCTTAGTCAGAAAAAAAAAAACGACAGGATAGCAAACATTATGAACAATGAAACGTGAACGAACATTTCCAAAATTAAAGGAATAAAATTAATTCCGTAAGAGCACTATTGTGACTTCGTGTTTGGGTCAAACTCGTGTAATTGTTCAGTTCCTAGGTAATTGGGTCAAATATAAACTTAGATATTTTATCGCCAGACCCTGCCGACATCAAGAAGGACTCCATATTGGTACACGATGTTCACAAGAACTACAGGTCTTGGTTCAGCAGCTGCAACGCGGTCCAAGGTATCAGCTTCTCCGTTAAAAAAGGTAAGACTCACTCTCTCTCAACTATGTACCGCAGTTTCGCCCGCGCGGAATACTGATCCAGTTCCCGCTTCCCATGGGAACCTATTTCAGGGCCTAAAAAGTAGTCTATATCCTTCCAACCTATAAACCGTTCAGCCGTTTTTGCATGAAAGAGTAACAAACATCTATATATTTATACTCAAAAATCTTTCACATTTTTAAATATTAAGTAGGGTAGGATACAGTATGAATTTTTGAAGTGGGTGTGGATGAAAACTAAAACTACATACATACATATATGCTCACGTCTTTTTCCTTCCGGGGTAGGCAGAGACTACAGGCCGCCATCTGCCTCTGTCCTGACATACTTCACATCACACGCTTCTACTGTCATTAAGCCTTTCATGCAAGCCCGCCGGTTTCGAGTGCTTTTACTAAAACTGTGACATTGGATTTTTGAAAACTGTATATTCCTAGGCAGGAATCGAAACTGGATTTAAAATAATAAAAAATATTCTTACTTCATTTTATTATGTCGCTTAAGAAATTTCTGGATTTTTGACAAAAATAGTCGCATAGATATTATTTAAATTTTTTTGTGTTCAAAGTATTACGATATTTTAGTAATCGTGATTTGAATAAATACAGAATACCTCTTGTAAAATGTAGTGATACTTCAATATTTATTATGAACATGTAACAACTTTTACCTACATTTGCAAAATGAATAAATAAATAAAATGAATAAATAAATAAATAAATAAATAATAAATAAATAAAAAAACACCTTTTCTATGTAACTTCAAGTAGTTATAAAACTTGTGTGATATTTGTAGGCGAATGCTTCGGTCTACTGGGAGTGAACGGCGCCGGCAAATCCTCCACCTTCAAGATGCTGACCGCTGAGGAGTGCGCCACTCGCGGTCAGATCTATGGCAACGGGTACCATCTCAAGAGGGGCCATACCAGGGTACGTCCTCAGCTTAGTTGTTAAGGAGTGTTGATCTCACGATTGAGGTTCCGTTGATCCCTATCCCCATGGAATTGAACCGGCTAAAACAGCACGCCGTGACACCGTCTTTGGTCTTCGAGCGCCGGAGTGTAATGTGACAAAAAGGCATTTCTCTTGCACGTCAGCTGACACGGGCAGTCATATAAGGCCTACGGTGCTAGTTAGGGTGTTCGAATGCAGAAGATTACTTTATATCTGACATTATCTAGCGAAAATAGGCTGAACTACATCGTGTAATATACTATAATACCTATAGCAATAAGTTAGGTTCTAGAATACAATCTGTCTCTCTCTCTACTCACTCTGCCTCTCCCTCTAGTCTCAAGTCGAGTTTCATGACTGAATATCGTTCTAGAATACGGGCCAATTTATTTCTATCTTCATTTTTTAAAAGTAATACCAGCCAAAATTGTTTCAATGGGTTATGAACCACGAGTCGATAACTGAAAATCGATTATCGAAATTTAGAGCAATTTATTCTATTTACAATCATGACATCCTTGTTTCATTGTTGTTTCAGTATCTACAAACCCTGGGCTACTGTCCCCAGTTCTTTGGCCTGGATAAGTTCCTTACTGGCACACAGAACTTGACGCTATTGCTGACGCTGCGTGGACTTGAGCAACAGACTCTCAAGAAAGAAGTGAAGGGTTGGATCGAAATCGTTGGTGAGTTTGATTTAATTACATTTTAAACCTTTTTCTTTTGTATAAAAAATATTACAATATCATTGATATGACATGATTACAATATTTAATGTAAATACTCTAGTTGTAATAATTTACATTATAATGTAATTTTTATTAAATAATGCTGCTAATTCAGTTGTTACGTCTCTAAACTTAAAATTTTCTAATTGCATCTGTTTCTTTCATTATCAGATAGAAAAAAAACAAAAAAAAAACTACGGGAAGTATAAAAAATATTGTTGATTTTTTCCGTTAGTTTGTATGTCCATAGTTTTAGCGTCGCTCCAACACGTATACATAGAGTAGTTTTGACTTTCCAGGACGTGTCTAAATAGCTTGTGGCCGTCTCGGGTCTTCTAACGTTGGGGATTAAGGTGGCATTTTCCTCGCACACACACATGGGCCTGCTTCTACTAAGGCGTCAGGCTAGATGTGTAAGTGCCCTAAGATACAACACAATGCTTTATTACAGGTCTCGAGAAGTACGCCCATCGCGCTGTAGCGGACTATAGCGGTGGTTGCGTGAGGCGCCTAGGGGCCGCCGCCGCCTTGTGCGGAGGTGCCCCGACCACGCTGCTGGACGAGCCGAGCGCCGGGGTGGACGTGGCCGCGCGCCGCCGCCTGTGGGACGCCATCCGCCGCGGCCTCAAGCAGCACCGCTCTATCATCATCACCTCGCACAGGTACCACGAGCTGCTTACGTCACACATACCGGGAAATTTCATTGAAAACAAAGACAGGCGATAGTACTAAAGATTTTTTGGTTTGCTTAGTTAAAAGTGTTATTCACGCTTCCTCGTGTGAAATAATTGCAAAATTAATGCTGCAATAAATATCGGTATGACCTCTCGTTGACACTTTTTTTATCGTGTGAAAATCTTCACGGATACCACCCCCGTCGGCTATCAGGGGTTGTTAATGGTGTGCGGGGTTAACGACCGGTGACGTCATACACTTTGCTTTCTTTTTTACTTACTTTTTATCTTAATTGTACCAAAGACGATAGATAACTATAGACCGCTAACCGCCAAGAAGAAATCGTACGTCGATAATTAGTAAGCTCAACGTCCACTAGATGTCGCTGAGTGTATCAAATCGTAAATTTTAACGATATTACACTCAAATACCTATAAAGCTTCAACTTTTGTTCCTTGCGAGTGCAGAAATAATACACCAGATGTCGCTAACTACTGAACGTCTATTTCTTCCTTAGGATCTCTTGTAATAAGTTAATAATGTGCTGTATTAAAGTATGGTAATGAGTTAATTATGAAATGTTTTTATTATTAAGTAAATAAATAAATATACAACGCTATTTGGACTCAAAGTAAGCATAGAATTTTAACTAACTTGTGTTATGGGTTCTAAAATGCGATATAACAATATTATATACATAGTTTAATTAAGATTTTTTGAAAATATCTACATTATTCCTATTATGATACACAAAAACACATATTCATACACATAAATATTTGCACTGAGCGGGAATCGAACTCGCGACCTTTGACTTAGCAGTCGAACGCTCTGCCGCCACGCCACAGAGGTCGTCAACTCTAACCAAAGACCATGATAACTACTCGCGAAGTTGAACGAAGAATACGATAGTATGGAGAGGCGCTTCGTCATATTTCGTCCAACCTCGGCTTGCCTCGGGTGATTCCATTTGTTGAGAAGAATAAGATAGACGGAGCGATCAGTACTGGCTAGTGAACGCGCGAAAAAGAATACTAAATAGCATCCAAACCGACTAAAACCGCAAGCATACATTGCAGCCAGACTTGGAACGACATGCGGTTTTAGTCGGATCGTATGAGGAACCATCACACCGCTGCTAGCCACAGACAGGGAATTCATCCTCATACGAACCGATTAAAACCGCACGTCGTTCTGGGTCTAGTTGCACCATATGCGTGCGGTTTTAGTCGGTTTGGATGAGGTACCATCATCACCACAGACAGGGAATTCATCCTCATACGAACCGATTAAAACCGCACGCATACGTTACAAACATACCCGGAACGGGGTGTGGTTTTAGTCGGTTCGTATGAGGAACCATCACACCGCTCGTCACAGATAGGGAATTCATCCTCATACGAACCGACTAAAACCGCACGCCGTTCTGGGTCTAGTTGCACCATATGCGTGCGGTTTCATTCGGTTCTTAAGAGAAACCATCATCGCCACAGACAGGAAACTGATACTCATACGAACCGATTACAACCGCACGCATACTTTGCAAACAGACGCGGAAAGGCGTGTGGTTTTAGTCGGTTCGTATAAGGAACCATCACATCGCTCGACATGATAGGGAATTCATCCTCTCACGATCCGACTAAAACCGCACGCATGCATTGCAACCAAACCCGAAATGGCGTACGGTTTTAGTCGGTTCGTATGAGGATGAATTCCTTATCTGTAGCGAGCGATGTGATGGTTCCTTATACGAACCGACTAAAACCACACGACGTTCCGAAATTTTCCGAATCAGAATTTTTTTGAAAGTTTAGTACCTACCTAATTAAATTGTGTTTACTCAATTGTTTATCACGTTTTCATTCATGTTAACGCAGTATCTAACTATTTGACATTCTTGAATGTCGCTATCTATTTGCTGCTGACTGTACTTCCATTAGGACAAAAATTAAAAATATCTACTATACGCGCCCAAACAACTTCAAAAATTGCGTCTATGAAATTCGCGATTCGTAGGTATTGGCGCAGCTGAGGCGGGACGGGGAGGCACGCCGGCCGATACGATGCACCGGTCTGCATGTTCAATCGTGCATCTCGCTCTGACGCGTTCGGTAATTTCGCCATTTCACTCTAACGTACTGTTGTGAACTTATTTGTTATAAGATTTTGTTAATTTAAATTATAAATCTGTCGATATTATACTAAACACAAGTAAATTGATTTATGTAAAATGATGCTGCAATCGGGTATTAGGTAGGTATTATAATTCTATTCAAAATATCTATGTACTGCAAATTACTTTAGGTCGTTATATATTAAGTTGTTTGCTGCCTAATTAGATTAAATATTTAGCATGATTCAATTAGCTGAAAATTTCAAATGAATACTGAGTAGGTTTATTATTTATAGTACCTATACTCCGATTTTTAATTCTAGGCAAGAAAATGACAACTGCAACTGTCACTGATACAAAAAAGGGTGACCCGCTACAATAGTGATGTTCGGCAATCAATAGACTAGATACTTTAGTCATTCTTTATTTTTATCAGTGAATGAACCTCTTTGCAGTTTATGCTCGCCTAGTACATTACACGACGGAAATATTTTTTATAGAATACTAGCTGTGTCCCGCGGCTTCGCCCGTGGCATACTTTGTCCCCGTGGCAGGATAAAAAGTATCCTATGTCCTTCTTCTATTTCCAAGCTACCTCCGCATCAATTTTCAGCCAAATCGGTCCAGCCGTTCTCTAGTTTCAGCGAGACTAACGAACAGCAATTGATTTTATATAATATATAGATTTAATTACTTACTGTGTATGTTTTCTGTTTAATTACCGTAAATTACATATTTTTATTTATACAAAAATTTTATTTATATATTTCATAAAAGAATTATAATCTCGACTCACGACTAACTTATAATTGGAAAACTCAATTCAACCACATCACTATTTATTTGATACAAAAAACCTGCAACACTGCAAATGTCATTTTCTTGCCTAGAATTAAAAATCGGAGTATAATTCATATTTTTTTATTATAGTACCTAATTTCTCAAAACTCAGTACTTTTGTTCGCGACGGTACCTGCGCAACCTTGATTAAGTACCTAGCTAACTTCGTAGACGCAAAGTTGTGTGGCGCGTACCTATCTTGTATTGTATGTATGTATGTATGTTTGTAAGATTCGTTGTATTTTATATATTATTTATATATTTAAATAGTATAACAAAATACATTATTAATGTATTTTGTTGAATACTATTTTCATAATAAAATTTATATAGGCGACATCTAGTGAATAAAATGTGGCATGATTTCCTAATTTGAAAGATTGTGTGTTGAATCGATTGTCATGCCACCTCTTAGAAATAGGTAACAATAGCACGTAACCCATGTCAACAAAAAATAATAAAAACAAACATAGGAAAGTGATATTTAAGTAAAAAAAAATACGACAATGAGAGATGAGGGGAACAGAATCAAATCATGTGAACTGTTAAAGCAATACTCTTCCGGCTATTCAGCAACGCCATCTAGATATAGCCGGAATTAGCGGCGTACGAATTTTTCCAAGGGATTGTCAGTCTATAGTTATCTATCGTCTTTGATTGTACTAATACAATAGAGGTTAAATAATGCTAAATTGTAAAAATCGCTCAAACTGACCCCATCCTGACCTCCTGTCCCCCTTAAAAGCCCCCACCGCTCACTAGTCTAAAAGGTCAAATTCCATCGTGGTTTCTTCATACGCGTATTGTTCCCCCGCAGTATGGACGAGATGGAGGCGCTGTGCGGGCGCATCGCGATCATGTGCGCGGGGCGCGTGGGCGCGCTGGGCTCGCCCGCCGCCCTGCGCGCGCAGCACGCCGCCGGACACTCCGTCGTGTTCAAGATCCGACACCTCGACCAGCTTGACGGTACGTACGTCACACTCTCCTGGTGCACCCGGGCAACGGAGGCGAGCTGCGCCTCCCACTCGCCACGGGAGACGCTGCTGCCTGCGGCCATTCCGGCCGGGGTGGTAGTAGCCCTCTAGAGGGCTGCTCCGAGGCTCTCCATGTATCCCTCTGATTTGCAGAGGAGTAGTATATTATTGGGAACTCTACCCCACATCGTTCGGCCAGGCCTCCGGCCAGGCCTCACTCTATGAGGTATCGTTCCCAATAATATACTACGGCTAATAATCTACTTAACCCCACATCGTTCGGCCGGGCCTCACTCTGTGAGGCATCGTTCCCAATAATATACAAGTGCACGAAATGATTGTCACTGCAGATGAACTCAATCAATTCAACGTTTCATACCCATCGGTCGATCTAGTTTAAATGATAATGTCGTGAACGCGCTCTCTCATTCAACGTTCAACTCTAAACACAAAGGTACTGATCATGAAATTTGTTAAACAGGCGCAATCTTTGCACGTAAACACAATCTGCGATGATTTGCCAAAGTTTCATGTTCGTCATAGCAAGTTATTACCCAATGTAATACGATGCATTATTTGCGGACCGTCAAATTGTGGTAAAACGAATTTACTTGTAGGTCTTCTTATACATGAAAATGGATTGAAGTTTCAAAACGTCTATGTTTATTCAAAAACTTTACACCAGCCTAAGTATATCTTTTTGGAAAAAGTTTTGCAACGGATTCCAAGTATTTCACTTCAGAAATATACGGGAAATGAGGATGTATTGAGTGTACAAGATGCAAAACCTAACTCTGTTATTATATTTGACGACGTTGCTTGTGAAAATCAAAACAACATGCGAGATTATTTTGCCATGGGTCGACATAAATATATTGACTGTTTTTATCTAAACCAAACATATAGTAAAATTCCTAAACAGTTGGTTAGAGATAATGCTAATTTAATAGTACTGTTTAAACAAGATGACATTAATTTAAAACATATTTATGATGAGCACGTAAATTCAGATATCACGTGGCTTGAGTTTCGTGAAATGTGTTCAAAGATATGGAGTGAGCCTTTTAATTACGTAGTAATTAATAAGGAATGCTCTAAAAACAATGGATGTTATAGAAGTAAATTTGATACTTTTGTTGAATTTGATTAAGAACTTATGACCGTATTTAAGACCGTACGTCGTTGCGATGTCATTATTCTTTAGGCAACTCTTAACCGATAACAGACCCTTTTATTATTATGGATAAGTCATTAAAAAGACAAATCGTCATTGCTGCAGAAGCTATAAAGAAAAAAGTTCGTAATATGAGGGATATGGAGACTGATAATAAGCAAGCTCTGGAAACAGTTTTTAAGCCCGTAACGGAATCGATCAATTTATTAACCAACACTAACGATCAAACTCCCCTTTCTCAAAGCACTGTGAATGATGAAACCGACATACCGTTTTTGAATCAAACGTTGAAGAAAGACTTACATACAGATAATAGTGATGAATCTCATATTGATTCGGACGCTTCATATCAATCATTGGTCGATAACAAACAAGAGGATGATACATCATCTTGGTCCTTATCTTCAGAGGTGTTGACTGAAGTACCGTTTGGTGTTCGAAGAGATCGTGGGAAATTAATGCTAGGTTCTGCGGTCATAGCTATCGGGGACGAATACATCACTGTGGGGGCAAACAAATACCGCACTACGCCTGGTTTGAAACAATTGTTACTCAACAAGGACATTGATTTAAGTTTAGTTACAGATAGAGATATGCAACATTATAAGTCGATGCTACTTTTTACAAATGCACATCGACGAGATTTTGATCCAAGTAAGCCGATCAAAAGTAATAAAGGACAAAAATATATGCAAGTTATTAAACCTCTTTTCACACTAGCTAGTTCCAGTCAGTCGATTGGAAAAGGTTTACCTATGACAAAATTTTGGCAAAAAAATTGTGATTTTATATATTGGAATGATCCAAATGAACTGGTCGATAGGTTAAAGTTAATAATCGCATCTCGAGATGCTGGTAACACTGGGTTGGACAATGAAATTATATCCATAATTGAAGAGTTACGTGAAAGTAAAATTATTAAATAAATAAATATGTTATCAGTAATCTACTTTCATTTTACTTTAAACCTTTCAATACAATACACCTTAAACATGAATGTCGACAAATTCGGTCATCATATTCATAAGCGAATGCGTTTATCAGAATTACTTGAATTTAATAATAATGCATTGCTAAAATCAGAAAGTGGCGATTTTGATATGAAGGCAGTTAGGCTTAGAGGAATCAGATCTCCAGTAGAAGCAGACGATGCAGTAAATAAAGAATATATAGATCTAGTAACAACAAAAATTAAACAGGATTTACATAAAGATTCGTATAAAATTATGGATAAGCTAAGTAAACAAATTATTATGGATATTCAAAACACTGTTGAAAATACTTTAAAAACAGCATTGAGTGAGGTTTTCACTCAATTAGATAACAAGTTTTACACTAAAGAGGATGTGCATAAATTATTAGCATTTAAAACCTCCTCATAATGTCTAAATTACAAATTGTTAATGAAATACACAGACCTGCGCGAAAAAATTTTGCCAGGCGTTCTGTAATTTTAAAGGGAATAGATGACTTATGGCAGGCTGACCTCATAGATATGCAGGCTATGAAAAAAATCAATGGTGGACATAATTATATTTTAACAGTGATTGATTGCTTTTCCAAGTTTGCTTGGGCAGAACCACTAAAAACAAAAAATAAACTTGACGTTACAAGCGCCTTTCAAAATATACTTACGGTAAGCAAACGCGTGCCAGTTAATTTGCAAACGGATTCTGGTAAGGAGTTTTATAACACAACTTTTCAAACGTTTATAAAGAAGTATAATATTCATCATTACTCATCATTTTCAACAAAGAAAGCTTCAATTGTTGAACGACTGATAAAAACTATCAAAAGTATGTTATATAAATGTTTCAGTCTAAATGGAAACTATAAGTGGTTTGGTTCGGTATTGAAAGATATATTAAATACATATAACAACACAAAACATCGTACTATTCAATGCAAACCTATAGAAGTACATAAATACAATGAGTTAATAATAAAAGCCAATATTCAAAATTCTCATAAACGGCCATCTGTTCGGTGCAGACCTAAGTTCAAAGTAGGTGATAAAATTCGCGTCAGTAAATACAAACATATTTTCAAAAAAGGATACACCCCTAACTGGTCAACGGAAATATTTACCATAAAAAAGGTTAATGAAACTTTACCAATAACGTATCATATAGAAGATCAGCGAAAACAAAAGATATTAGGAAGCTTTTATGAACATGAGCTTCAAAAATCGTACCATCCTGATGTTTATTTGATTGAAAAGGTTTTAAAAAGAAAAGGAAATAAACTTTTTGTAAAGTGGCTAGGTTTAAGCAATGAAGAAAACAGCTGGATCGACAAAGCTGCAATAGTTAATTGATATATTAATCAATCCTTAAAAGCATTCGCTTTGTTATATTTATTTCATTTAATTTAGAGGAATGCAAGGCGGCGGACTAGTTAACAGTGTAATTAATAATTTACCATTTGAACTTCATTTGCCTGGTTACAACTATTGTGGACCTGGTACAAAACTTCAGAAACGATTACTTCGAGGCGATCGAGGTGTCAATAAGTTAGACGAAGCTTGTATGCATCACGACATTGCTTACCAAAATCACGCAGATTTATCCAATCGTCATAAAGCTGATTTGCAGCTTTTAAACATGGCCAAACAAAGACTTACCTCAAAAGACGCTGGCAAGGGTGAAAAACTTAGCTCATGGTTAGTGAGCAAAGTGATGAAAGCGAAACTGAAGTCCGGTGCAGGGATTAAAACGTTTAATACTTTTGTATCGAAAATAAGATCAAAAATTAAAAAACTGAAATCTAAGGACAGCAAGACTCTCATCAATGCAGCTTACTTAGCTGCACGAAAATTATTTCCATGCATAGCGAATATTCGAGTACCCCGAGTTATACCTATACCGAAGACTGGGGGCTTTCTACCTTTGATTCCAATATTCGCTGGTTTATCTGCGTTAGGCTCTTTGGCAGGTGGTGCTGCAGGCATAGCAAAAACAGTTAACGATTATAAAGCGGTTCAAAAGAAATTGCAAGAAACCGAACGACACAATAAGACTATGGAGGCTTTAGCGTTGGGTAAGGGGCTGTACATCAAGCCACATAAAAATGGCAAAGGGTTGTTTATAAAATCAACAAAAAACTGAATAAGCTACCTAATCGACCTTTAACTAATTTAGACATTCAAAAATATGCTTGCGACTTGCCTCACTTTAGAGGTGTATACATGAAGGATCAGTTACCAAGAACACCAAAGCAGATTGAATGTGCTATCGTTAACTTGGATGATTCTAAAAATATAGGTACGCATTGGGTAGCATATGTTAAAGTTAATAATTATTGCGAATATTTTGATAGCTTTGGTGATTTGAAACCACCATTAGAATTGATAAAGTATTTTAAAAACTGTGATGTTTCCTATAACTATACAAGATATCAACAATTCAATACAATAAATTGTGGGCATTTATGTTTAAAGTATCTGTGGAACTTTTGGGAAAATAAAATTATATAAAATAAAATGTCTGTCTTTTAATTTACTCATTCTCAAGATGTCTCTCACTTTGTCGATAACTGGCAACTCATCAGATTTATTTACCTACTATCCCGACACACTACAATTAGACGGTCAATATGAGTGTGCTTTATTACATTTCTCAACGTTTAATTCTATTCCAAACATTGATAAAACGAACAATAAGATATATTATGACACAGATGAAGTTATTGAAATACCCGAAGGTACCTATGAATTACAAGATATTAGTGATTATTTAAAGTCAGAAATAAAAAATGCTTCAATCAAACTACTGTGCAATAATAATACTTTAAAAACGACTATACACTGTACAAAAAATATAAATTTCATGAAAGAAGACACACTTAGAAGTTTATTAGGCTTTAATAAGCAGATTTTAGAAGGAAATAAATGGCATGTCTCTGAGTTTCCAGTAAACATTCTACCTACGACCGTGATCAGGATTGAATGTGATATTGTGAGTGGATCGTATATAAATGGAATACCTAGTCATATAATACATGAATTTGCACTCAACGTTCCTCCTGGATACAGAATTATAGAAATTCCTACAAACTCAATATACTTCCCCATTAATCAAAACAACATAAGCTGCATACATATACGGTTATTAGATATAAACAATCATTTAATAAATCTACGCGGTGAAGAAGTACAGCTGTATTTACATCTCAGAAGAAAAAAATGATTGATTACAATAAATATGCACATCAACCGAAAAAAAGTAGCAGTTCAACACAAGCTCCCAAGCCTCAAAGAGCTATCTCAAAAAAGAAAACGAAATTAACTAGAGAAAATAAAGCTTTCCTTAAAGCGATCGGTTTACTAAAATGAATATCTTAGATATTGTATCCGCACCAACCTATGATAATACTGTTGAAGGAATCGAGTACCATTCTTATAAGCCATACGTTACAAGTTTTAATAGGAATGATGAAATCAGGATACCTATTAATCAGCAAGACTTGTATATATTACCATCAGAAAGCACTTTGTTTTTGGAAGGAACTGTTATTGTAAACAAGGCTGAAAATTCGAAAGAGAGAGTCAGTAGTGTTCATTTCACAAACAATAGTTTACTTTACTTGTTTCAAGATATAAGGTATGAGATAAATGGAGTGGAGATAGATAAAATAAAAAATGCTGGTATAACTAGCACGATGAAATCATTTATATCAATGAATGAAAGCGAAGCTAAAACATCTTCTGCTTGGGGTTGGAATATTGATGGAATAAAAAGTACTAATGGAGGTAGCTTTTCTGCTTCTATACCACTTCGCAACATTCTTGGTTTTGCAGAAGATTTTAAGAAAATAGTAATAAACAGTAAACATGAATTAATCTTATTACGAAGTAATACTAATCTGAACGCACTAAAACTTAACCCTGGTGAAATTGTAGAAGATATTATTATAAACAAAATAATATGGCGTGTACCGCATGTTAAAGTATCTGATAGAGAAAAAATAAACATTCTAAAATTGTTAGAAAAAGATCGACCACTTCAGATGATATTCAGGAATTGGGATTTGTATGAATATCCAATGTTGCCTAAAACCACCAAACATACTTGGTCAATAAAAACATCTTCGCAAATAGAGAAACCCAGATTTGTCGTTATTGGTTTACAGACAAATAGAAAAAATAATGCTAGATCTGATATGTCTCAGTTTGATCATTGTGAGATTCGTGATGTTAAGGTATACCTTAATTCCACCTACTTCCCATATGAAAATATAAATATAAGTTTCTCGAATAATCGAATTGCTTTAATATATGAACATTATGCTAAATTTCAACAGTCTTATTATGGACGTCGCGCTGAGCCTTTATTAAGTGAGAAACAATTTAAAAACGTTGCTCCGTTATTCGTCGTAGACTGTTCTAGACAGCCAGATAATCTTAAGACAGGTCCTGTCGTGGACGTAAGAGTGGAAATTGAAAGTGATATTGATATCCCAGATCAAACTTCAGCATATTGTCTTATATTGAACGACTGTATAATTGAGTATAAACCATTAAGCAGCACTGTGAAAAAAATATCATGAACCCGAATACGATTATAGTTGATGTTCAAGGATTTAAAGACCTTTATAATAACTTTATAGTTAAAGAATTAGCTTTGGCTACTCGTTATTATACTCAAACGTTCTTAGTAAAGCCTCCATATTTATTTAAATATTTAACTGCTGATGAAAAGAAACAAGTTGTGTGGTTGGAAAAAAACAGAGGGATTTACTGGAATGAGGGCTATATCGATTATAGAGAATTTCATCGTATAATTATTCCATACCTAGAAAATAAGGAAATTATTGTAAAAGGTTTAGAGAAAGTTAAGTGGATTAAGGACCTTTGTAAGAATTGTATAGTATCGGAGCTTGATCAAGAAAAGTGTCCAAATTTATCACTGTTGCATAAAAAATATTCAAATAATGAAACCAGTTTTAATTGTATTAATCATATTAAACAATGTGCACTTAAAAATGTTTTATGTATAAAGAATTATTTAATAGAGCAAGAAAGTCAACCTATACGCAGTTTTAATAAATAAAACAATTTTTTAAAGTAAATGGTTTTTTATTTTTTAACACGCATTTTTAATATTAATAATTTTTTAACAATATTTTCACAGTAAATAAAATTTTAATAAAATCAAAATAAGTCATCACTTTACCTACTAGTTACACTAATTAGTTTTAATACTTATAAAAATACAATGAAAATTAAATAATATTGACAACAATAAAAACTAAAAACTAAACAAAATAAATATTTACATGGCGTCAAAAATTATTACACTAATGAATTATTACCTAATTAAAAAATATGATATGAGTAGCCACACAATTTTTTCGAAATATTGTGTATTAATTTTTCAGCTTGATCCGATATATCATCTACCGTATCGTGTACAGTATACTGCGCACTGATAATCTCCTTAGCTTCATCTTCGTCGTCTCTTGACTCACTGAAATCCATGATCTTAATTTTTATTAAACGTCGTCCTTTTCTTCTTTCACTGTTAATAATATAGGAATTCGATGCACTGCGTTTGCTTGTAGCTGATCTTTTTCGATTAGTTTTCTTTTTGTTTCTTGTAACTTCTTCAATGGGTGTTATCCAAGGTCTATTCATTGCGTTGTCCAAGTCGAACTGATCTTGCAGGTCTGGAAGATATTCAGGAGAGCTCTCTTCTGTTCCGTTTAAAAATTCGTTGTTGGTATTCTGAAAATTATTTAAAACATTTGTAATAAATCATAACTTATATTTTTTAAATAGTTTGAAATTTTCAATAGATTGAAAGTTATAAAATACCTACCATGTTGTTAGATATGCTCGTCTTGACTGTTTAATAAAGAATGAACCAGGTAGTAATATTTTGCTAAAGCAGTTTATATAAAAAATTATGCTGACATAAAGTATTTATTAGTATGATGAACAAGTTAGAACATGAAAATTGTAATTAATATTTACGATCGCTCGGGACCGAACATGCACTACAGGGTCAATGCCCTACAATATTGTTGATGTAACACTTTCAAATATATTAATAATATAGTTAATGAATGATGATTCACATCCTCTGATTAGTAAACATATCGCAATCTGATTTAATATTTCGTAATTTTCTAGACAAGCCTAAGCTCGTGACTTCAAAATAAAACTTTCAAGTATATTAAGTATCAATTTGTATAATACTATAAAACAAAAATAAAGTAAAAATAAAATAAAATAAGTGTATAAGTATTCCAAATTTTTGTAAAAATATATAAAATGTATTTAGTGTTTACACAGAACAGCCTACATACAGTACCTACAGAACACAACAACACAACAGTAACTGCACTAAGATTAAGTTTCTAATATTACATTATAGATTTGAACTGATATCCTTTCGATAAAATTATCCACTATACTACGGTCACATAAATTTTGCTATGTTAAGCTTTTTTCATTATAATATGAATGTTGAACGTAAGTTGATATTAGTGCTTACTCGAATCACGGACAAAATAATGTGCAATACATAAATATACTGTCTAGCTCTATATATGCTCGCAGATCCGCTCGTCTGGATGTATTATAATTATGTACCTAATGCAATGACTGAAGGATTTGCATCCGCTGACAGGCGATGATCGGAAAGTGAAAATAATAATTAGTGAAATGAAACATCCAAGTATATTAAATATCAATTTTTATTATACTATACATCAAAAATAGAGTAAAAAAAAAAACAGGGTATAAGTTGTTATTCTTAATTTACTACAGGACTATGTTCTCATATTTTAGTACGCGTACTTACGGTTAAACGTACTTACTAACATGAGAGAGCCACGCCAAAGTTACTACGTTTAGCAAAAAAAAAAAAAAAGTACCTACGTTATGGATTTGAACTGACATACTTTTGATTAAAAATAATTTATAATCAACCACTTAACTCATTGGGTAAATTTTTATAAAATAAGCATTTTAATAATAAGAGACAATGCTGTAACATAATACCTGGGTGCAATTAACGCTAACCGCAAAACAATTATTAAGCAATACATCAGGGTAGGCGAACCTTTATGCATCAACGTGCCATTTTTTTCTAAAACATGTTTTATAGGGTCACTGGCGTGCCATCAAAACTCTCTATGAAATAATGTAAACAAAAGAGGTATATACCTCTTTTGTTTATTTTGAAATGTTTTTGTTATAGGTACGCATAATAATTAGTATATTATGATACAAGGGAGGTAAGTTGAAAATTACGGCAGAGGCGATATTGCTAGCCCTCGTTATAGAAGCCGAGGATAAGTAATTTTCATACCTCACGAGTGTCATACGACGTTTTATAACACAATATTTGAACACTCCGTAGCATAGGATCATTCTCGTTAGCTCGTCATAAAATACCTAAATACATTCTTTACACAAATTTTATGATCGGCGACGTGCTCAAAATATTGTGCCGCGTGCCACCTATGACACACGCGCCATAGGTTCGCCTACCCTGCTATACATCATACATTAACTCGTTGGGTAAATTTTATAAAATAAGCATTTTAATAAGAGACAATGTTGTAATACCTAGGCGCAATGAAACGCGAACCGCTAAACAATTATTATGCAATACATCCGTTCTACTATCGCGAAATATTACCTATTCATGTTGATATGTCACCAATGGGCTAGGCAGAGACGAAAATATTTATTTTTTCCTTACCATTATATTTTATAAAAAAAAAAAATGAAATCAATAATTGTACATTAACTAGCCTATGACCGTAGCTCTGTTCGTATGAATGTTTTGATAAAAAGTGGAATAGTGATGTTATGTGTGATGGAGGGCTGCTATTTTAATTGGTTATTTTTAAAAATACATGAATGACCCCAGGCTCGAGTTGATATTTTATCTACGGAGAGTGAACGCTTGTCGTCATTATTGGACAAGGCTATTTTGTCAACACTCTGAGTAAAAATTTCGTGCTTGATCGATTTAAATATAATGTTCTTTTTACGAATAACAATATCTTTAAATAAAACATCTTTATACTCGTTCATACTAATACCTCTGACTACACAAGATTTCACACCTTTTGCCTTTTTAATAACTTTATCGGGAGTTCTTAAACAATAAAGTTTAGATCTCAAACCCACAAAATCACAAATGTATTGACCTCCCATTTCATCCTTAAACAGACCAGGAACTTTTTTGTTCTTTATTGGAATGTTGTGTTGATTTTGCACATCATAATTACTGCTATCAAAATAGTGTAAAAATTCATATTTTAAATCTTGATAAAAGTCATTAGTGTAAATTTTATAGATAAAAGAATCTGTATCTGTATAACACAACTTCACTCGATCTTTGTAAAAAGGTTTCACGGTATTGTAATGAAAGTCGTACATATGAGACTTAGAAAGTTCTAATACAGTGAAACCAATATAAATAGGTTTATTTAAAATAATTTGATCGGCTTTCATTTGTATTGCAACTAAGTTTTCAGTGAGAATAGATGCGCTATGGAAATATGGGCTAGCTACAAGTCTCTCAGCGGATATATATTTTTTTGTACGATTTAAATTGTCACACCATTTATTAACTAAATGAACATCTACTCGATTCTCAGTATTTTCTAGTGTCTTACCAAAGACGCTGTTGTTTAATAGCTTAAAAAAGTCTTGTTCAAAAGAACTTTTTGCCTTTTGTCTTAATTGTGTATTCAAATCTATATATTTTTTTAAATATGGACTTTGTCTGAAAGTTAAAACTCTATGAATTTTACGTAATACTAAACCATGATCTAAACATTTTTTTAAATGAATATAATGAATGACGTATCCATACTTGTTATATAAATTAGCTACTAGTTTTTTTGTTTTACCTCCTGGAGGTAGACATTTCTCGGGACAAAAAGGTAAATCGTTATGAAGAGAGTGCAAATGATCCGGATAAAAGAGATCCACTTCTAATATGAAACCCCATTCGGCGTCATCCTCAATGTCTCTAATGTGTAAATTATCTATTTCATTTTGGCTTAAAAATCGAAAACTAGAATAAGGTAAATACTGACACATGCTGTACCCATAAAGATTGTTACAGTCTAGATATACTATAAAGCAATCAGGTTTCGAAGAATCATATTCTGGCATATATTTATGATTGGCTTTTGCATATCGATGGGAACACATACACAAACCACCCCGTATACCATTTTGAATCATACGAATAATAGATAAATCCGATATGAGCTCTAACTGAACATTTGTTTTAAGCAACATTGCGTCGAATGACAAACTAGGAGCGGTTACGTAAAACGCGGGGTCCAGACTATAATGCTGTTTACAAGTATTTCGAAAATTTTGAAATATATCCGTTAATAATAGCACATCAGTTTTCAGATACAGGTCTGTATATTCGCCTAAGTTGCTAATATTGAATTCTTTCCAAACAGTTTGAGCGTGAAAATAATCTTCATCGCTGATGTCTTCATTGGTCAAAGAGTTATGAAAACAAGATTTAGGTGGTAACGATTTTTCCTCATAAAATTTCCAATCCGACATATAATCATACGGATATACTCCTTTTCTTGTGAGTAAACTGAATTGTCTTTCATCAGGATATTGAGAGCGGAGATTTATAAAATCTTCTACTCTCATTGTTTTAGCGAGTTTGTCTAAACTTGTTCCTAAAAAGTTAAAGGAGTCCAAAAATCTTAATTGTATATACTCATTTTTTGAAATGGGAATAAATTTTGTAAAAGTAATATATTTTTCCTTAGTTTTAGCTATAATTTTTATTTGACCGGGAATTTCTCCTAATTTTTTAATAAATAAATGACAGTCGTATCCAGACAAATTGTGAAAAAATATGGGAATAAACTTAGGTATTTTATACTGCAAATTACAAATAGAATGAGCTGCGCCGCGATATTTTCCTGAAATATGACAGTGGTCCCTAACCTTATTATTCCATAACAAATTGCCACATATGTGACATATTGTCGCATGTTTAAATTCATACGCATTTTTTTCGGTAAATATCATAGTTTCAGATTTAGTAAGAATTTTATGAATTGCGGTTACATCCTTTATTAAGAAATCAATAAATTTTGAAACACAGTTTTGGCCTCGATAACTTCTATAGCCTTCTACTGTAGTAGAAAATGCTGACACTATGTTATATGCGAATGCTACTGGAACGTGTCGTTGTAAACATGATGTGTTAGCACTATCTAATTTCACGTCGGAAATCGGGTTGAGTAATGTTTCAAAATCTGCGTATATGACAAAGGGAATATCTTGTTTTCTCTCGTAATTTTTAAATTTTAAGACTGAACCTTCTTCCGGCAGAACTGTAACCACCCCTCCACACAGATGATTTTCGAATTCAATTAAAGTTCTAAAAAATAATAAGCATGTTTCACAGAAGTATAGTTTTCCATGGTGTTTAGTCAATTGTCTTCGAACTAAACGCGGTAAATCTTTGATAAGACAAAAATGAGAATGTGTGCTATTTTCTAAGAATAATAGATGGACGCTTTTTGATTTTCCATTCCTTGTAGTATACAAGGGGCCAATTATTGTTTTGTTATTTCGTAACCCATAAACAAAAATATTTAAGGATGGGTTATTTTTCTCAAATATAGCTATATCGGATAACGTAATTGGAAATGATAAATCATTTATATTCAAAACATTTCGAAAATGAGGATATGAAGTAACTCTTTCAGAATGTTTCCTGGCAGGGTACAATGCCGCAACTATGCTCCATAAAAAACAATAATTATCTTTATTCATAATATTTAGACATGCTTTTTTATTTGCTATAATTTTTGGTAACGAGATAAATCTAGAACCACCCAAAGGTTGGTATTTATTAATGTTAATTTCTATATGAGAATTAGACAAAAATGCCCAGCCACTGTCTTTTTCTTGAAAATCTTCAATTTTGTTTTTGAGGAACTCCACTGCTGTCTTATAAATCAAATCAAAATCATGGTGCAAATGTATAATATAGTTTTTTGTAGCAAATGATTTCAACTCTTGTTGATCACTTTTGTATATAACAAAAAAAGAAAACTGTTCAAAATTGATCTTGACCGACGTGTGTTTTTTTAACGTTTGATCTATTAAATATTTAACTCGATCTCTAATGGCATAAAGAAAAATATCTGGGAAATTATGTATTTGTTCGTTAGTTGCAATGATCCGATAGCTTACGATTCGCTCTTTAAAAGAAGACTTAATCATTTGAACGTTATCAGTCATCGAAATCGTGCTATTATTTTTATGAGAATTACTTCGTAAATGCCCATGCCCATTGACGATTAGCTACGAACATTTTACAACCCGTACAGTGAGGCATTATGGAGTTGGTAGGTATATTGTATAAGATCGAGAGTAAATTTAGATTAAAAGTATCTACTTACAAACAGTCTCCAGCTGCGTGGCTCAAGTTAACAATAGTTTGTGAAATAAGTGCGAGTACCTCCTACAATAAACTCTAGGTACTTCTTTCTAGAAAATTAATGAAATTTGTTCTATAAATAAACCTCTGCTAAACCCTCTAAGTATACTAATACATAACTACCAATTATAAAATAATATATACTGGTAAACAGATACACGCCGGTTACTTTGAACGTTTGAAGTAGGTACTTGCTGGTACGTTTGGTGATATCTTCACTAAGTGTCCTTGTATCAGATCTCATGTATTTGCTTTCGATCAAAATGCGGATCCTAAAAAATAAAAAATAAAAAATTAAATAAATAAATATTCCCATCATTTTACTCAGCACTATACATAATATTTATTACATGAATAAAAATGAAATAATAATTAACTTTAGAGATAAAATAATGACTTAAAACATGAAATTACCTGAAAATGTAAACTTGATGTCCGCAGATAAACCACGTTCTTCAAAGATCTATTACTAGCGTTTGCTATGTAATATAAGCATCAACACTACCTTCGCAGCTTAGTGTATATTAACACTCCTAAAATATTTTTATTTGAAGTAGGTACTTGTATCAGATCTCATGAATTTGCTTTCGATCAAAAGGTGGATCCTAAAAAAAAAAAAAAAAAATAAATAAATAAATAAATAAATATTCCCATCATTTTACTCAGCACTATACATAATATTTATTACATGAATAAAAATAAAATACTAATTAACTTTAGAGATAAAATAATGACTTAAAACTTAAAATTACCTGAAAATGTAATATTGATGTCCGCAGATAAACCACGTTCTTCAAAGATCTATTACTAGCGTTTGCTATGTAATATGAGCATCGACACTTCCTTTGCAGCTTAGTGTAATATTAACACTCCTGAAATATTTAAAAACAAAAATTATGACGTATGTATCCATATTATAGAAATATAAAAAATATTTTAGATTAAAAAATGTGAAAAATTACCTGTAGGTATATGTTCCAATTAAATGGTTTATTAAACTCAAACAATACGTTAATTTAATAGTAATTTTTTTTTTAGAAAAAAAAAAAAATAATAATTAAATATCAAATTTCTTTCTCGTGTTAACCTAGTGCTTATTCTGTGTAAATGAATACATATAATTTGAATTACTTGAATTACAATTTTGTTTCGAAACAGCATTTTTTCACAGTCAGCAATTCATCAATTTTCGATAGGGTTGATATGCATTCGCATTATGGTACTTATAGTAATTATCATTGTATGCAAATTACGTATTACTAGCGTGTCAGCCCTAAGTATTTATGAAGCATTAACAAAATTGCACGCTTTCGATTATGCTGACTTAGGGCACGTGTCAATGAATTAATGCGATTCAATTAATATAATACTTACAAAAAGAAATGTCATTTCATCGTTATATATTATACTAATGTTGTAAGGTCATATTTAATATAACCGCATAATACACGTAATGCGGTATATAATTTACTTGGTTTTTGTTAATGTTTTATACATCACCCAGAAGTAATCAAACTACTACGTATACTCGTAACAGTACCTAGTGGGAAAACAGTGTTCGAGACTTTCGTCTAAAATGTGAGTATTAAACAAATTCATTTATTACCATTTTTCTACGATTTGTTTCTTTGTTTTGGTTTGTGTGCGTGTACCTATTTTTAGATAGCCTTCCATCGAGCTCGGTCCGTACGTCAGCGAGTTGAATCGACAGCAACTTCTCGGTGAAGTTAAAATCAGCGTATGTACGTAAAACATACGTTGATTTTTAACATCTTCTACGAATTACTGTCGAATCAAATCGCTGTCGTAGGGGACCGAGCTTTAGATAGCCTCCTTCCTCCCTTACACAAGTGGCAATTCGTTGACTGGCGTATCATTGTAGAATAGATTGATAAATATACGGGATTGGCTTGACGCATATTTTGACATTAATTATGTCAGTCGTGACAAGCGTTGTCAATCCCATACATTGATCAACGTATTCTACAATACGCTACAAAAAGTATTTCCACTTGTCTAAAGGAGTTTATCTGACAGACTTGTTTTTTTTTTTTTTTTTTTTTTTTTTTTTTTTTTTTTTTTTTTTTTTTTTTTTTTTTTGTGGCAGACAAGCGTAGGTACGACCCTCCTGATAGAAAGCTGTAAACTCAGATGAGATTACTGTGATGTAATTTCGAATGATACTTTCCTTTTTAAATATTCAATTTAAATGTTTCAGGTCTGATTCAGAATTCGATCATCCGCTTCACAGCTCAACTACAGAAACATTAAAGAGTAGCAAGAAACGCAAACAAGCTGCCGCAAAAAAATCTTCTGCTACTATGAGGTAATTGATTTCGTTTTTTAACTAAATAATTTTGTGTATTATCTTAGCATTGCACCGTTGTTAACTTTTGTGAGAGCGACTGCCGGTTGACGTTGTACTCTCAACTTCGTGAAAGGACCCGGCACCACAGCCTCGATTGTCAATCAACAGGTGTATCGACTAGCAGAGGAGGTTGACTTGGTCGGGAGTACTTATAATAGGTATAGGCACAGGTATCGCTTAATATAATAACGTGTTGATGACGGACGACCCTCTATATGACGTCAACAATGTAATTTAACAATCCATAAGGTAATTAAATATTTATTGTTTCAGAAGCAAAACCCCAAAGACTTCCGATGTGTTCGGAGTCAGTCGACGGAACGCAGACTCCGATTCATCAACATCGACGTCAGCCGTGCTGTCTTACTTCGTGAACAGAGTGGCCAACGGGACGGAGCGGCGAACAGCAAACACCGTTGGTCACTATCATGTGGACTTAAAAGTTTACGCCACCAGCGACGTCCGCACAACGGAGCCGACGGAGTTGTGGAAGAAAGCGCTGGTGCGTATCAAGTTCCAGACCGACGATGACAGCACGCAGTGGCGTAAGCTTCAAAACTTGGTGGAGTCCCTTGACGCGGTGTTTGAAGGGGCTCCACCTAGGTTTAGCCCATAATGTATATAATATAAGATAAATAAATATCGTGTGTTTCAGTAATCGTGTTGCTTTTATTTTTAATTTTTCTGTATCGTCTCGTGTTATGACACTGTATCGCTGATTATTATGGTTCGATCCCATAAGCGATGAAAACTATTTGAGTACGTATGTTTTACTTTAGGCATGAGTCTGTTTCACGTTTGCACGGGAAACGTTAATCGAAATCGAAAACGTAGATCGTTGAACGGAAACCCATAAACGCGTTAAACGGACTAAAGCGTTGAATGCCACCGCGTTCGATTCATCTGTTGTAAACAATAATGTAATTCATCTGCTGTAAAAAAAAAAAAAAAAAAAAAATAGGTAGTATATTATTTGGCCGGAGGCCTGACCGAACGATGTGGGGTAGAGTTCATAAACGCGTTAAACGGACTGAAGCGTTGAATGCCATCGCGTTCGATTCATCTGTTGTAAACAATAATGTAATTCATCTGTTGTAAAAAAAAAAAAAAAAATATAGTATATTATTGGGAACGATACCTCATAGAGTGAGGCCTGGCCGGAGGCCTGGCCGAACGATGTGGGGTAGAGTTCCCAATAATATACTACTCAGAGGGTCCATGAGCCATGGTGACCGCATCCCGTCAGGAGGGCCGTGTGCTTGTCTACCATCTACGTGGTATTAAAAACCTAACCTAATATAACCTTTTGTTTTTGTAGAAGTGGACGGGCCCAATAAAAAGGTGAACCAGTTGAAAGCAAAGCTTATGGGAACATTCAACTGTGAGCTGAAGGACGCACATAAGGTGAGTCATTACTAAGTCTGTTAGTGTACTATATTTCTTACTAACTGACCAATCAGTTGGGCAACTCAGTCGGTCGGTTCCGAAATGGGCAAAAATGCAGTAGGATGGTGGACTACGGACTTCAAAGCGTTAGCTTTGGATGTAACCAGGATTGACGCTTGGACGAAGAAGTGGAGTGATGTATTATTTTCACTTTTTTATGGGACTAATCTCACCCTCATTCCCAGTACTATAAAAAAGTACTATAAAAAAATAAAAAAGTTGCATTACAAATATTTTTTTTTCACAGACGATGCTACACTACCATATAAACGAGACACTACGATACAGCGAGCTGTTTGGTTCCCTAGAAGAACTCAGGGCCCAGTTCCCCACTCTCATCGAAGACTACGCCGTGACAGAAACCACGCTGGAGGAAGTATTCCTGTGCTTCGCTAAAGAGAGTAAAGTGGACCCGTCAGTGTAGTCCCACTTAACCTCGAAGGATCATCTTATTTCTCTATTCCTGTTCATTTTTAGTTCAGGCGTTTTGATGTAAAATTGCAGAACAAACGAACCCATAACTCAAGCTAGTTAAACTATGCTTACTTTGGGTCTAGAGAGCGCTGAGTAGAATGTCGTAGTCTGCTATTTGGGTCACGTCCAGGTAGCTCTGTTGGTCAGACTATGTTCAACTATATATTTGTGACGTAATATTATTTATTTATATTCTTTTCTATACCTATAGAAGGGCTTTTGTTTATTTGAATTTAATTTTTAACCGCCTTCAAAAAAGGAGGAGGTTTTCATTCGACTGTTTTTTTTTAATATTTCTTACCTCAGAACTTTTTCAAGCCGATTTCTTAAAAAAAAACTGGCTTCAATGGATCAAATTGAAATGGAACCACACGACAAGCGTCAGGTATCAAATAAAAAAGAATCATCAAAATCGGTTCAATCGGTCGAAAGTTAACATAAAAAAAATACAGTCGAATTGAGAACCACCTTTTTGACAGTCGGTTAAAAAATCACAGCGTGGAGCTACGATTCCTTTTCTAAAACCTGCCTCAGCGAATAATTAAATGATGTGCTTGGTTTTATTTCTCTTTCAAGCCAAGTCGCAAATAGTTAGACTGATATGAAAGACTGTGAGGAGAAATGCTTAAATCTAGGATAGATAAAGAGGCTCTTTTACTTACCTTACTTACCCCTCATGCTTTCCGTCATTATGTAAATGATAAACATTATCATGGTACGCACACTGGGCGACAGGCGACAGCTGTCGCTCGGCGTCTTGACGCGACGACAGGCTGCGGCCGACAATCTTTATATATAAAAATGAATCCCGGTTTCCCTTGGTCACGGTATCACGGGTGAACGGCTGGACCGATTTGGCTGAAAATTGATGGGGAGGTAGCTTAGAACTAGGAGAAGGACATAGGATACTTTTTATCCTGCCACGGGGATGAAGTATGCCACGGGCGAAGCCGCGGGACACACACTCAGTTTCATATATTTTGTTCTAAGCTCCGCACACTTGGCGTCAGTGACGCTGAGTCGCGACGACAAGCTAGCGAGTCGCTAGCAAGTCGCCGCGTCTCGTGGCGCTATGAAATTGTCGGCCGCAGCCTGTCGTCGCGTCTAGACGCCGAGCGACAACTGTCGCCTGTCGCCTGTCGCCCAGTGTGCGCCTAGAGTAACTTGTAACAAACATACATTACTTAAATTCATTACATTGTCATAAATATCACGTCCTATCGCAGTTTTAGATTGTAAACCACACATTAACATAAATGTATTACTGTACAATTTTATAGTCTTAAGTTGTATATTTGTATTTTAAATTGATTTAGTGAAGCAAAGACCAACAGGACAGGTAAACCATATGTGAGCAACTTATTCAATTTACTTTTTTTGTCCCAATTTGACACATAACAATGTGTTAAATTATCTTAAAATTTGGCGTGTTCACTAGATTCGCCTGACGTCCACTACTCTGAAGATAAATTATTCTTATTATTATTCATATTTAACAAATAAGAATACATTTTATTTCTTGTTAACCCTTTGACCACCAAAGACGTATTAAAGCGTCATTCAATAACTTGGTCAAGATGCCAGGGATGTCTTTAAGAGTCCATCGCACTTATGACAAAAAACTGAATAAACTAAACTTAAACTGTTAATTTTCTGAATCAGGAACATTTAAAACTCTTCATCTTGACTTCGACTATTATAATTATGCATTCAAACATTGAGATATAGTATAATTGGGCACGTAATATTAAAAATTAACTCATCAAAAAATTTACTTATAAAGTTACATTCACAGCGCCATTGACGTCTTAAAGCGTCGACTAGTGTTGTGACTACCTCCGAATGGAAAATGGAAAATTGGTAGGTAGATTCAAATATGGTGACAGTTGAAAGTCTTCAGAGTAGTGGGCGTCAGGGAAATCAACCGAATACGCCAAATCTTCAGATTCACCCTCACATAGTTATTAGTTAGATATATGATACTAAGCTTTACAGCGCCGGGTTTTATACTTTATTTTTATAAATATAATTTGTAACTATATTTTTACACAAACGGAACAGCTATTTTAATGATACCTAAGGCCGTTCACTGCTTAATGCGTGTGCCTGTTTCGTGTAAAAAATACATACGATTTGCACGAACGCATAAAGCAGCGGACGGCCTAACAAGTGACAATATCAAGAATATGATTTGAAAAAGAAAGTGCGAAGTCTGATTATCATGGTTAGCATTCCATAGACATAAATAGATACCTACTGTTTAATCTAACAATTTTCTTTTTTAATAGTGCATACTATTAAAAATAGTATCTGAAATTATTACTAATATTGTAATTCTAAGCTAAATTGCTTGTGTTAGGAATGGGTTCACCTCAGTAGTGTAACGGCCGGGGTTCGAACTCCAAACCTTTCAATCGCAAATGCAACGCCTTAACCGATCACTGCCGCTACTTATATCTAATAAAATGTAACAAAAGAATCTCAAAAAGTAATATAATCTAAAATTAATGATACTAATCACATTTCATAATGAACTAAATTAGTACATTCAAAATATTGTAGAATATGCGATTTTTAGGCTCGTATTAATAAGTCGCTTTCAATAGCGATCTTGAGCACAAGCTCAGCTGATATGCTCTCAAGCTAACAATAGCTAATCAATATTGAGCGCTGGTTTGACAACACTCAAACTGTCAAAATATGTACTCAAATATAAGGATAAAAACTCTCTTGAGTGCAAAGTTTGATTTATTAATACGAACGCCACTCAACTGAGTAAGTAAACTCAGTTACGTCTCTGAGACGCGTATTATTAGATGACACTTACCTCTGAGATATATCTCAAGCGTGCACTTGAGATACTCTGCGAATAATTTTCTCTGAGCTCAAGTCATCTCATCTATTAATACGAGCCTAGTTTGGTTTGTTGGGCAGAAAAGTGAGCCTGGCTAAGATCAGATTATTATTTAATATAATTTAAAATCCATTAAAAAGTAGCTTTAATTTTAAGATTATTATAATTTCCCTTAGTAGTTTTTGAATTGGGCGTTTATTGTTTTCTGTGTGATAAATTTTATTTAAAGTTCTATTTTAGATTTATAGGATAGATAGATAGGTACGTAATGAGTTATTTTTGTGTATTAAATTCAGATGTGAATACCTACGCTAAGTCGGTTTGGTTAGAAACCATTCACTTTTAATTTTTAAGAGTTAGTTTATTTGAAAATATTTACGGACCTCGAAATTTTTGCAGAAGTAGGCAATCTTGCATTGCCTGTCCAACATCCAATTTGTAGATACAAGATATTCATTTGAGAAATTAAACCAATGCGTCGAACGCTATTTGAGTTCTGAATGGGTTCTTATGAAGCTAAATTCAATGTATTGATGTTGTGTGTAATAACGTGTTATAATCTAAACATCTACACGTTAAAAGTATATTATATACATATTATAATATTACTTCTGCACAATTACTGCTAACTGCTAGTTGCAGTTTTAAGAGATAGGTAGCACTGGTAGCACTATATTTTTTAAAAGCACCACTATTATATGTTAGAATGATACACTTTACAACTTAAAATATTACAATGATATATTTTTAAATGTTTCTTTTAAGTTGTAGTAGCGGCGTTACAGCACATGGAACATGACGTCACACTGATTACTGTATTGACTGGTGTTATGCAAAATGAAGTGAACAACCCAAGTTTTCCAAAAGTATAGGTACATCGTGATATGAATTTTCTAGTAATTTGATTCGCTAGAGATGGGACTAATTTTATTTAACTATTAATTAATAAAACCTCTATAGTTTATCAATTAATTTATGTTATAGCGTTACTCTTTATTTTAACTTGAAATACTAACTTGTAGAATTTCAGACAACATTTCACTAAGCAACTTCAGATCGACCATCTTCCATACAAGAACAACAAACACAATAGAGAATTATGGTCAGTCCACTAACTCACCGCGAATTGTATAATAATAGTCAGTGTGCAGTTTTTGGGACTGCACATCAACTGCATGCCGACTGCAATCGGATTTCACGATCGGTTTACAGTTTTATTGCAATCGTACTAACTGCATTCAAACTGCAAAGGAGATGTTTCGCAAATGTATGGACCTTGGGCCCGATAATTGTACACTACTTAGAAAAATAGCTTGGCAATGTAGTTTTCATTTTTCACTACCTATTCAATTCTTATAATATTGCCTCGTATTATGGGCGGAATCTAACTAAATAAACACTTTCTTGCAACACAACAAACACTAAAACTATAAAAATGTACTCATATTTTATTAATTTATGGCCTTAAATTTCGGAGGCGAATAAATTTAAGTATTTTTGCCAATAACCGGTATTATTTCTCTTTTTTTATGTAATGTATACAATTAGGGGGCCCAAAATGAAACATTTCCTTTGCAGTTGAAATGCATTCCGTATGCATAGACCCATGTATTCACCCAAATACCTATTATACCTAGTGTAAACGTAAAAATAATTTTTTCAACAAATTAGCCATGATTATTTTTGTACTTATTGTATTTAGATATTCACAGTGAAATACTGATAGCTGTGTAGTAATGAACAATGTATTGAAATGTATCAATATTTAACATACTGTACACGCTTTTTGCATGTTGTATTCATATTTAAAATGTGTATCAAAATACGGTGTTTAAAGAATATAATTTAATAAATAAAAATTTCGTTTTTTTCACTCATCTATATAATAAACAACAACTTGAAAATGTACGGGTGCGACGTTCGAGGCGTGTCAATTAACTAATAACAGACTCAAAGAACCCTCGTCATTGCTTGAATTACGCGCGCCGCCGCCGCCTCGGCCTATTTCTGCTAGCGTGACAGGCGGCACCACCCGTCACCCCCAGGTCTGCGCTTATCGTGGGCGTCGTCCGAGAGAGTTCTGTACGACTTCTCCCGGACTATTTTTGTGTGCAATTTAAAGTATCTATCTAATGTAGTTACTGAACTTCGATAAAATTTACACTTGTTACATAATAATTAGTACATATCGCTAATTTAATGCTTCAAAGCCGTACATTGTATTTTAATTGGATCAGCGAATTCTAATTAAATCTGTCTTACTTTCAGTTCACTATAGCCGCTCATATAACATAGAAGTCTGTTTTACTTCTTATCTTATTAAACAAGTATTTTTTTCAGTATATTATTTATTTATATAACGCCATACTAAACCTACCTACCGCAAGACTTCACTAGAAGTTTTATGGCAGCCACACACGTCCTAGTATACTTGCGCAAGTCTAGACATTCACAAGTGTACTGAAACGTGTTGATTGGAAGATATTTATGCAAAATGGTCGCTACACACGTTCTAGTATACTTGCGCAAGTATACTGGACAGTGTGTGGCTACCATTAAGGCAGTCTCGTAAAGTCTTGAGGGTAAGTAGGTGAGCGGAGTTCGATCACTCAGCTACTAATATTTAACTAACACAGGGTTAAAAATAATAATGAAGAAATGAAGTTAATAATACTACTATTATTAATATTTTACGAAGTTGTTCAGTATCTAGCTTGCAAACCTAACCCTACAAATGAAGAAGCGGCCCAAGTCTGGGACTATTACGTGAAAAAACACAGAGGGAAAGTGACACACAATCCAATACAAAACATTCCTCTGGCTAAAAAAGCATATTATGGTAAATGGCTTATAAACTACGTGATAATGAAAAAGAGAGAGCATAAAATGTCGAAGATAAAATTCCCCGAGAATTTAGAAAACTTAGGATGGCCAGGTTAGTTAATTTCTTTGACATCTTAATAGTATAAAAAAAAATATTTCGCCATGGGTAAGACGAGAAATAGGTCGTCACCATCCTCCATTACCTTTGGGTTGTAGGACACCAAACCCCACCCCCTCTTCCGGGGGAGCGAGGGGGCCATCTTAAAACCGTAGATGGCCCAGGGTCAGCATGGGTGCGAGGGATTTGCCTTTTGGGTAACCTTAAATCCCGGTAATTAAGATCCAGGACTGCGTAATCGGTTCGATTCCGACATAACCCTCCGATGGCCGACAAGGGTCTTCTGTCTCGTAGTTAAGTTCGACCACACTACTTTTTATTATAACGACGGAGAAACTCATTTCGTCTTGACTTAGTATCATCTTAGGTGACGGACGTTCACGTAAATATTATTTGTCTACAGAGAAAGGATCAGAAAGTGGCCAGTTACCGCCGCCATGGGCCTACGTACCCGAAGGAAACCAGAAACCACTCTATTGCTACGACCCCTTTCAACTGGGACAATGCGGGCCGAAATATCTACCAGTTGGTCTCGTTAGGTAACTTAATTTTTTGCGGGCTGAGGTTCATCGTTTTTCTTCTTCCTTTAAGCGGAAGTGAAAAAGCATTTGATGAGGCCATCAAGTTGTTGGCCACCACCAAGTTGTTGGCATATTGTTTGTAATATGGAGTCCCTTCTTGAGACTTTACCTTTAGCTTACAGGCGATAAGAACCAGAGCTCACAAGCCCTCTGCCCCCATTCCCACTCAATCGCCTCCTCCAGCCACCCCATCCCCCCAATCCTCCCAACCTCTCCTTTCCAGGGTTCCTCTCGCTCAAATTGTGCATTTGGCTTTCAGGTACGGGTACAATTCTTGGACGGACAGTTGTGATGCGTTCAATTACTCTGGGTGTGGCGGGAACAGAAACAGGTTCATACAGAAGCAGGCGTGTGAAGTTGCCTGCAGGTCCTCCCAGAACTGCTGCGACAACCAAGGTCACCCACCGAATTATCCCACTTATGAGGAAGACGAAGAATATTAGAATATTATCTAGTTACCACCAGTTACCACAGTCTTCCGAAACGGCTTGATCGATTTTTATGAAAACTTATTTAAGTATGCATATTCAGTAGGTCTGAGAATCGGCTACTAGGTATCTGTTTTTCATACCCCTGGGTTGTCTGTCTACCCCTAAAATTTTAAATTTTTTGGGCTGATTTTTTTGTTCATTTTTTATAATGTGGCATTAAAAATAGGTACATACAACCAGACCCTTGTATCACCAACCCCTATTTTTTAATAGGTAGGTAATCACTTTAGTAATTTAGAAATAATGTAGGTATATTATGGCAAAATAACGCTTTCCGGGTCAGCTAGAATATATTTTTTATCGCGTGAAAAAAATTGAAGCTTTAAGCTTTAAGGTTGACAACTTAATTTATCTGGCATTTAAAAAAATCCCGACACGTGCGTGCAAGAATAGAGAAGAGAAGAGATAAAATAACGTGACCACGGCAACCGTGACTGACAGCCCAGTGAGAACCGGTGAGGTTCTTGTAGATTCGTGCGTGTAACGTGCGTGTATCATTTTGAACTTGAAGTACAGTTTATTGCTTTAGCCTATATACCTATTATATTTGGTGGCTAAAGTTACCATGACAAAAAAACAATAAAACAATTTAAAATTGTTTATTTTTAACAACGGCTTACAAATTACATAAATAACATTAAACTATTTATAATTTAACGATAAATATATAATGATCAGGGGCCTTACCGCAAACTCTTAAAGCAGTAGGAAGGTATTATTTCAATATTAAGTACCTAAGTACCTACTCAACTTTCATAGTGTGAATCGGACTCGGTCGAACGTCGTCCGTTAAATAAGTTTTCTGTGTCTTGTATATCTACTAACAAATTTAATTAAATAAATATATCCACAACATACCATACAAGTAAGAGAATGCTACTTAGATGACCTAACACTAGTATCCGTCGACGTCGATGGTCCGATTCACACTATGAAAGTTAAGAATACTACTTTTTTGAGTTTGTGGTGTAGACAAAGCACACTTGAAACCGCCTTGTCACGGCCCTCCGCACTCCAGAGGTGCAATTAATCTTCTTCGTCCTCATCCTTGTCCTCTTCGGGTTCTACAACCACTTCGGCCTGTGAATATTATACTTTCATGTCAATAAAATGCCCAATAAGACATCGATCGTAACTGGTTACGAAACACCTATTCCCATGGCGGCTGAAGTATACTATGCAACAGTTTGTGATTGTGTATTGGGGGACTCTACCAAGGTCTTAGGGACTTAAGCCAACCTCACCTACAAACCGGTAGGTACATACACATACTAATTAATGGTCGAGTTTTTATCACAAGCTTTTTTCTTCCTGTGTAGTTATTTTTTTATAACCCTCCCACAAATCGGCGACCATTTCTAATAAATGAACACGGGTATCAACGTTTTCCAAAATTACATCCCTAAGGGGGCAAATAATACGAGAAGTCTGTTATATGGAAAGTGCTTAAGTTTTGAAGTAAGAAGCATGAAATTCAATAATAAAGGCCCGGTGAGTGTTGGTGCAATCGGGTTATACGATTTTTTCAAGAATTTATACCCGGGCGAAGCCGGGTCACGGGCCGCTAGTTGGTAATAAAACAAATGTATTTCTGGTAGTCGTTTAAAGACCAGCCGTCTGGTACTGCTTACCTCTGGTGGTGGCGGCGGAGCTTCTACGATAGGCGCCACCTGGAAAATAACAAAAACCGTAAATAGAAGTATGATAATGAAATATGATATAATCAAGGAGCAAGTTATCATCATGGTCTTTGAAACCGATAATAAGAACCAAGACGTACCACTTCCTCTTCATGCACACTCTCTTCCTCCACATACTCGTCTCCGTACCCTACAGGGAACAGAGCCAGGCATTCTCTCTCGCCGGAGGCCACGTCCGCGCTGATGTAAATAGGGTTGAACCCAGCCAGCTGGAGCATTGTCAAACTACGTTTTCGTGAAACCATCACTGCTAAGCGATCTAGACTGAGAGAAAATAAAAAACGGTTATATTCGACAAACGGATGGACGAACCTTGGGCATATGAGGCCCCACTATCAACTTTAGGTTGCAAGTCACTTCAGACAGAGGGATAAGAGGGGAGCCACTCCCGTAAAAGTCAAACAAAATAATGTAGGACAACTAACCCTGGCTCCAAGATATAGGCACTAAATGCCACAGAGATTGGCGCTCAGATGACCTATCGTGGAAAATCCGCAACAGAATTTCTGCCAAATGTGACGTATGCAAACTGAGCATGCAGCCCTCTACAGGGCCACTCCCGCCTCGGCCCCAGGCAGCAGCGTGTCCCCTGGTGAGAGGGAGGGTTCCGGCCCACACATCTTTGCTTTTCTTCATTCCTAACTACGTTCATACCTAGCCGCCGGTTCCTACCTAGAGTTAAAACACGGCGGGCGTTCCTAACCAGTTATTCGCTTAACGAACTAAGAAATCAATGTTTTCGTACTGTTTCTTCTTGCGCACCATTTTGTCGTACTGTTTGATGGTGTACGCCACGTGTTCCGCGTTGTATGGCTCGTCGCCCACGAATATACCGATCTGGAATTATAATAATAATGTTTATCCCTGTTCCCTAGCGTCTACAATATATGGGGTTCTTCAAGAAGGGCATTAGAAGGTCCGCCCACGCGGAGGTTGAGTATCGTTTTTGTTTATATTTCAGTTCTAGTTAACCAATTGCAATCAAACATACGGCAGATTTTATGTCCGACCAAGACCAACAATAAAACCATTAGAAATCCGTTCGGTACCTTTTTGCGTCCATCGCCAACAAACAAAAAAATTGCAAACAATATTATGTGTAGAATCGTTCATTTAACATAACCCAAGTATTTTTAAATATCTCCAATGTACAGACATAGCTACTTTACAATTTTATAACAGTATACTTATAGATGTATGTTGCAGCATACGTTGGTCGGAAAAAGGTGGTTGGTATAGACTGGACGCGCAAGTCGGAGGATCGGGTGCTATGGCGTACATTGGGAGAGGCCTATGTCTAGCAGTGGACTGCAATCGGCTAATTGATTGATTGATAGATTTATGGGCTTACGTGCAGTATTTCCGAGGAGTACTCGTCCATGACCGCCTTGATCTCGTGGCGCTTGTCGATCGGGAACATCATCAGCAGGTGGGCGGGCAAGTACTCGGTCTCGATCTTATCTGTTAGTTGTAGCACCGCCTGCGACAGAAAAAAATTATTATTTGGGTTACTTTTGAGGTTTATACTTACCTAAGAGAGTTTGTTTGTTAATGACTAGTTGTTGCTAGATGGTTGATGTTAGATTTTTAAGGTCTTATTTTTTTGATACGGAACCCTAATTTATTTAATTAAAGTAACCTAAGTTACTCTTTGTTACATCAGCTATCTGCCAGTGAAAGTCCCGTCAAAATCGGCCCAGACGTTCCAGAGATTAGCCGAACAAACAGACAGGCATACAGACAAAAATTGTAAAAAATGTGTGAATCTTACCTTCGGGTAGAAGACAGTAAGTCCGTTGGCTTTAGCGAGTTCGTTGGGCGGCGAGTACAGCCCCGGCACAAACAGCCCTCCCGGAGGGATGTACTCCTCACCCTCCACCTCAACGTCAGAGTCGAACACCTCTTCAACTGGCTCCGCTTGCTCCTCCTCCTAAAACGGTTATAAAAGAAAAGACAATAATGACGATATATTTTTAACCGACTTCAAAAAAAGACATATGGCTTTCCGAAAACACAGACTCAGGCAGGGCATTGAACGTACCTACCCATTGCTGAAGCGATTCGTGCGTATGAGCAGAAGGTCCACCAACGTTAATTACTATATAGTGCACGGTATCTAACTTGTCAAGATAGATGCCGTACACTATACTTGTTTCTATGCGACGCATTTTGCCACAAACAAGTATAGTACCTTCACATGTTCCTCCTCGACGACCTCGTGCTCCTCCGTCTCCTCCTCCTCTCCCACCACTTCTTCTGATTCAACGACCTCTTCCTCAGCTGGTAACTAGGTATGAAAAGATTTCGTTAGTGCATTTCATTATTCATTATTGCAAGATTTCATTATTGTAATCAACATTTTTAAATATTTCAATAGAACCTGTACTAAATTAAACAGCATTTTCACTAAGAAATATAACTAACTTGGCTCAAAATCATGTTCAAAATCTGAAAATGATCATCTAGTTTTGACTCTCAGATATACCTATATGATAATGAATTTATCAATTGTTGATAAAAGTTTTCCGAAAATTTACTATTTTTACCCGACTGCCAAGAAGGGTTATGTTTTTTCCTATTTAGGAAGGAATTTTTCGACACCTAAACTTTTATTTGTACATAGTTAGGTACTCCTTTCACTTCCTATTGTAAAAGATGAAATTGATAATACATACCTATACCTACCTAATATTAGTTAAATAAATTTGCTATCTTCAGTATTTAGAGTACTTCCTCTCCAGGTAAGTTACAAAAATGCCACCCTGTATTGTACTGCAGGTACTCACCCCGGCCTGCATCCTGGCCATCCGCTCCTCCTCCTTGCGTTGCTTCTCCGCCCTGGCCGCGTCCTCGGCGGCTTCCCTCGCCAGGCGCGCCTGCTCGGCTGCCAAACGATCCGCTTCTTCCTTTTCCTTTGCCTATTAACGGAACGACGGAATTGGATTCAAATTCTTTATTTTTTTATACCACTTAATAAAAAAAAGATCGGCGGAGAGAACCTACTGATCTAAAATTTTCATTCCCAATGTTTTAAGCTTACCAGTTGGGCTAGCTTCTGGTTGTACCGGTCTCGCCGCACCTCCCTGGCAGTCTTGCTGATGGTGGCGTACCGCTCATACGCAGGGATGGGTGGCAACTGCTTCTCTGGGGGAACGTCTTCCTTCGGGACGGGGATCTCTTCGTAAAGCGTGTACCGCATCAGTTCTGGAGAGAAACATAGGACCTCACTTCGACCTCAAATGTTTGTAAGCTTAATGTCCTATTGGTTGGGTTGGGTCCTATTAGTGGGGAGAGGGGGCAAGGGTTATTAAACTTCCTCCTGGCTTTCCTATTGAGTTATAAAAATAATAATTGTAGTCATTATTTCAGACCATAATAATTAATGTCACACAACGGTAGAACATGTACTGATAGCAACCCATTAATGTTCCACTGCTGGGCACGGATCTCCTCTCCTCTAACGAGAGAGCTGAGAGGGTTTAGACCTTAATTCACACATGCTGGCCTAATGCGGGTCGTTGGATCAGACAACCCTTAGAATTTCTTCTAGGACATGTGGGTTTCGATATTTTTCCTTCACCGTCAGCAGATGGTAAATCATGTGATTAACACATATAAATTCCATAAAGTGAAATTCACATTGGTACTGCCCGGCCGGATTCGAAATCGATACCTCTGAGTAGAGGCTGCATCCTTATCCATTCAGCTACCATCGCATCTATCATCATCGCATGATTATAGAATATGTAGGTAGATGCTGTTGTTAACTCACTGATAAAGTCTCGCATATCCGAATCCATCATTTTGAACAGCACGACGAGAGCCTCTCCCTTGAGGAGTTCGTACAGGCAAGCTTCGTTGGGATCCACATCGCTCATGTAGAGAGCCTCCTTGGCCATCTCTTCTGTAATCTGAAAAGTGTCCTTGGCAGCCACTTGGATATCTGGAAAGTAATATAAATCTATAGGTACTCATTTTATTCCGCGCATGCTTAGGCTGTAGAATGATCTACCTTCTGTGGTTTTCCCTAGCGTCTACAATATGGGCTTGAGGTGATGTTTAAAGTCGAAGCACTTGGGGGACCAGTGGGGTATTGGCGTAGTCTAAGCTAAACCAATATCTGCGCTTTGTCAATGAAAAAGTTTAATGAATTCCTTTCATTTGATTTTAGACTTTTACTGTAATAACGGTAAAGTCTACAATTAAATAGCGCCTTTAACAGAATCAAGGCCCAAAACTGATGAAAAGTGGCCCCTTACTGAGTTTGTCCCAGTTTTCGTACAGGTCGTAGTGCGCCTGGTGCGTGTGCGGCCAGAACATGATGAAGTTGAGGTGCTTGACGTGCTGCGAGAGGCGCTCGTTGAGCCGCTTCTTACGCGCCGCCAGCGTCAGCACGCGCAGCCTCTCCGTGGCCTCACGGTACTCCGCCTCTATACGAATATTCTCCTTCATTTTAGCCTGCGATTGAGAAAGTGACTTTAACTACAAACGGTCAATTCTCGTAATAAAATGTTCAAAATTCAGTTCCGATCTCATCATAATCTCATTAATGTCAAACAAACGCATATCTACCTAAAAATGAAATAGAATACGAATTCCCCTCCCCTTCCATCTAGGGTCAGCAGCGTGTGTGTGACGCCCCTGGTATTGCACTCATCCATAGGCCACGGTGACCGCTTCCCATCAGGTGGGCCCTGTGCTTGTCTGCCACTTGAGTGGTGCAAAAAATTGAGATTTCTGCATTTAGTCCACGATGTACTGGAGGCAGCCTCGGATGCGAGATTACCTCACGCGATCCATGCACGTTTTAGGTATATAGAAAATCACCTAAAGTGTCGATTTTACGTGTGTAATAAAAATTAATACAATACCTCTTCTTCCGGTAGGTGTTCATGGATCTCGTACTTCTTCCTCCTGATGATGCCAGTCTTGATTTCCTCCTCCATAATGCCCAGTTCCTCCTCAATCACGCGGCACAATTCGATCCCATTCGCTCCGAATATCGCTCGGATCAGCTTATGTTCCTATAGCAGAGACGAATTGGATATGATCCTAGGGTCAACTCAAATTTCTGCATACGCTCTTAAAACGGAACTTATAAAACGTCAATAAAACTAGACTACGTACCCTAATAAAGAGGAAGACTGGTTCACTCTTATCCTTGAACCTAGCCAAGGCCTCAATGTTGTCTGCGCATGCCTGAAAAATAAAACTATTTTTTATACTGTCTTGTTTCATTACCTACTAATAAAGTAGGTATGTAAAGACTGCAGCGAGGTTGAGACTTTCTAAGGGCAAGTCCAGATTATTAGGTAACATGTTGTAGATAATAACTTATGCTATATAACAAGTCCAAATTATTTATAATCTCGAGTAAGGCACTCGCATAGGAAATAATAACAAAGCTGCACCTGATAGGCTCAGAAAATCTCAACGAGTTGATGTGGCGTCAAAAAGTTTTATGTTTTTGAAATAAATAAACAAAAAATTAATTCAAAGGCCCACTGGACATCTATAATATTTTTAAAAACGATATCACCTTAAGCATAGCAATGCGGTCTTGACCAATCTCCATTTTACCCTTCCTGATGGCGAACATCGTGGCCAGGCAGGGTCCGCAGAAGTCGGAGTACACCTCCATACCTGGTTCAACGTATTGGATAATCAACAGTTGAGAGCCTGTACCTACTGATGACAGCCTGGAAGGGGAGGGGGGGATCTCCGCCAGGATTTCCATACGATAAAAAAGAGGGCGAAAGGCTAATATTAAATGGCTTTTTTAGTGTCAGTGGAGCGACAGTGGCTTGGTTTAAGACTCTAGAATCGAGACCCAGGGCCCTACTTGCCCCGGGCAACGGAGGCGAGCAGCGCCTCCCCCTCGCCACGGGAGACGCTGCTGCCTCCGGCTAATCCGACCGGGATGGGTGTGGCCCTCTAGAGGGCTGCTCTGAGGCTCTCCACGTGTCCCTCTGACTAGCATAAGGCACAGTGAAGAGCGAGCGGGGGGCCGAGCTTATTGTCCGCTCGCCGACGGTTGGGTGACAGGACGGCCGCCTGTCACCATACACTGCCTACACCCCACCGTCGGCGAAGTGGCGCGATGCTCGCCCCAACCCCTCTTCAGGGGGGTCGAGGTTAAGATCCAAGACGGCGTGCGATTTTAGTCGGTTCGGTCGGCCGACGGGGGTGGTATCCATAGGGATTTCCACACGATAAAAAAAGGGCCCTATTTGCTGGTCGAGGTCAAGAAACTTGGTTTAAGTCATGACTTACAGATCAACACATCCTTGTGTGTGTCGAGATACGCGGCGAATTCATCGTTAGTCTCGACACTGTCTTGGATAGCTGCCTGCGCCTTGCGGGCCATTTCGATTCAATTGTAATACTTATAACACTTATGCAATAAAGCGGCTCAAAGCAAGAAAAGCTGGCGAATCACACGAGACTTTGACAAAATTCAGCTTTTATTTACAGAATAAAACAAAGATGATTAAGAAGTTTGTATAAAATAGGTTTAATGCCAATACCTAGAGGAAGCAGAATAACAGAACACTGCGGCCATAATAACCATCGTGTTGTGTTCCCGCCGGTAAGTAGGGTAGCCAGAGCTCACTGTACCCCTCCTCCTCCATCTTTTCCTAGCCTCCCCGCCCCTTCCCGGCCCTCCCCCCTTCCCTTCAGGGTGGGTGGTGCGTGTGTGGCACTCTTAGTGTTGCACACGTTCATAGGCCACGGTGACCGCTTCCCATCAGGTGGGCCGTGTGCTTGTCTGCCACCTACGTAGTATAAAAAAAGCTCGTGAAGTGTGTAAGGACTGGTAAGTACAGAAGATGGCGGCCTGTTGTCTGCTTACCCCGGACGGAAAGAGGCGTGAGTGTTATATGTTTAGTGTTATTGTCAAACTTATCTTTCTCGCCAAAGTTGTTTTTTGTTTTGAAAATTTTGGCGAATCGAAACTTGCCTCTGGTATCGTTGAATCCCAAAATTCACTCACACATGGTGGTGACACAGTCTCGTCTCCAAAGCGTTTCGTCTGTAGGTGGGCAGTAAAATAAAAATGCATTTAATCAGTAAATAAATTTATTTATCGTCCTTAAACCTCGATTCAGTTACAGTACCTACCTACATACAGTATAATTATCTAGTTAAAAAGTCAAGCCGTCCATCAAAAGACACCGGGCTTCCACATCACCCCTGCTTACCCCCTAGCGGTGTGGTCCCACACCTGATTTAAAAAAATTAGCCTAAAGTGGCCTAATGCCACTTCTAATGAGCCACAGTCAGATCTTGGACCTGTACGGCATCAGCCTCCATTGCGATTGGATCATTTCTTTGTTATTTTCTATCGCCTTGAGTTTCGTCTCATCTGGAACAGAATTAAATTAGCATTAATGTTTATCTACTAGCTGATGCCCACGGCTCCGACTGCGCATCCGAAAAGGGACCGATCCCTTTTGATTTTTTTGGTCATATCTCCGGTCCTAAACCGCTACTGTACTGTACTGCAGCACTATCGGTGTATTTACCTAGTGGTGACCCCGGTTCTGAGAATTTACCTTTAGCTTACCATCAGGCGAGGTGAAATCATGTTGACGTGTCCTGTATAAAAAAAAGTATAGAAGCTGTTTCTTTTAATGACCTTTCTCCAGTATATACTGCGCCAGTAGCGAGCTGAACACGGGTACGGGGACGGCCATGTTGACGTAGGGGAAGCACGCGCCGCCGTCGCTCGTCACGTTGATGGCTATGATGCCTATCACTTCCACCACGTTCTTGGGTCTGAAAGCAAAATAAATATTAAAGTTTTATCGATTGGAACTCGGTGGGTCTCCGGGATGCGAGGGAAATGCCTTTTGGGCCACTTTACACTCCGGCGCTAGAAGACCCTAGACGGCGTGCGGTTTTAGTCTGTTAGTCGTAACGCATCGTGGGGATTTCCACACGGAAAAAAGGGACTCCGTGGGTCTATCATGATGATGTGCTACCAAATTTTGGAAAATTTATGGAAAAGTGGACATTCGAACACATTCATGACGCGAGTCGACTTAGGTGTATTTACATATAGGTCAGATCAAATACATTTTAAAATTCAGGTTAAGAGTACAACCTATCCACAACTGGTAAGCATCTATGAAAATAATTATGAAAGTAAAAGGATCGTAGCAGTTGGAAGAGACCCCATGTCTCTGCCAAACCTCATAGGAAAGAAGCGAGTAGAAAGAAGAAAGTAGGTATAATTATACAATTTTATCTAGAAAACTTCTTTAATAAATTATTAGGATAACATACATACACGCTTAAGATTATCTAGACTTAGAAAATCGTACACCAGAAATTCACCCATCATTCAGCGGGTCTACCAGTTAGCAGTTTAGGTTGACTTGATCCTTCAATTCCAAACACCACAAATATAGTGTACGGCATATAACTTGGCAAGATTTTGGAGTAGTGTGGGTCCCACTATTTCAAAACCTTGCCAAGTTAAATGCCGTGCGCTATAACCAATGGAAGAATATTAAAGCACCAACCTGTTGACCCTAAATATGGGTCCTCCACTAAAGCCGGACTGCACGCAGCAGGAGGTCTGTATCATGGAGGGGGAGACGGTGTTGACGTGGCCCGACGTGATGGTGGGGATGAGGTTCGTCAGGTCGTACTCGTTGTAGTAGGGGAACCCCGCCGCTAGCACCGACTCACCTGCATTAGGTAATAATTTAATAAATACTATGGACATTTTTGGGGGAACCCCTTGCCTCGGAGTTGAGTTGAGTTGAGAAATCTTTTCATATAAGTGAGTATTTGCTTTTAATGATTTTCTACATATTTATGTAAAACTAGCATATATGTTCGCAGCTTCGCCTGCGTGGACGTCGTTTTTCGAGTTTTTGACTAGGTATACCGCCGGTTCTACTCAACCGATTGTGATAAAACATGTGTAAGATTTTGAAGTCAGACCAACATCTTTCAAATCAAAAAACCGCATCGAAATCCGTTCAGTAGTTTTTGCTTTCAACGTGAATCAGTTCTCCCTCACCCACTGCCACTATTGTGGGTCAAAAAACTATTATTGTGATTCACTGTTTACTGCAGCTATAGAAAACAAAAGTACCTTTCTCTGCAGGGACGTTGGAAAGCTTGGCAGGATTCATGTGGTCCAGCCGTTGAGGGTTTGTAAATAAAAGGGCTAAGTCATAGGCTTTCCTGTCTGGCGTCTTGTACCGGACTATCGCTGTCTCGTTCACACCACGGCAGTATATTGATAGCTTGCTGCTTAGGTGCTGAAAAGAAAATTATTTTTAAGTGCTTCATACAAAATATATACGAGCAAAGTTAAATTTAGTGATATGTGGTGCGTACAAAACATACGTGAGCAAAGTTTAATGTAGTGATTAGTGTTGCATACAAAATGCACATGAACAAAGAGAATTATAAGTGCTGCGTACAAAACACAATGAGCAAGGTTAAATATAGCCATGCAAAGTGCTGCATACAATCTCACATGAGCAAAGTTAATTATAATGATAGATATAACTGCACATACAAATAACATACGAACAAAGTGTCGTCGTCATCCTGGGCCTGCTTTTGCTGGGGCTTGCCCGAATCTTTACGCGTTAGCCAGCGCTCATAGAAGATGGATATCACTTTGTTCCACTATTACCTTAGTACATACCTATAAATGTACTACATTATCATGCCTTATAGTATAGAACAGTAAGCACTCACCGCCTTGACGACGTGCGCGCAGGTGACGATGTACCCGGCGCCGAGGTACACGCCGGCGCCCCACGCGTTGCCGCAGCGCACCAGCACCGTGCACGCGTCCACCTGCGCTGAGGACTAGCTGTTCAGTCGCCTGCCTACCCTACTAGAAGTCTCAGGTTCGAGTATTGCGTCAAGTTTTTTAACTGCACGGTATCAGTAAAAGTGCTGGTTGAAGGCATAAAATCACCTCGTAATATAAAGGAGAAAAACAGTGAAAAGCGAGAGGCAATTATACATAATTGAAGTATCAAAGAATATGACATATACATGACGATATGCGATTGACTTGCTTTAAAGCTAAGGGTGTTTTGCATACGTAAAATGTGTAATTGTAGCATCTATAAATCCTTGTCTGATTCCCTAGTACAGAAGATGTGTAAATAATGAAGGTAGTTGAATATTTCATATTAAAATTGGCGCCCAACGTGGGACTTCTTAGAAGTAAAAATGTTTTAATATCTGCCTTATTTTTATATATTTTCAAAGCTTATTTCAAAGTTAGATAGAAAACCGATAAATTATCGTACCAGCTATACTTAATTTCGACCTAAATAAGGTGTAAATTATATATAGGTACTTACTCAATATATCTTGCAAAGGGTGTGTACTCAGAGGTTTTGTAGGTTTCTCGGGTGCTATCCTTAGTTTAGCAGCAAGCACTGATATCAATGGCGCCACTAGCGTGAGCCCCACCCACTCTCCGCGACACCAAGACACACTGCAGACCACTATGCCTATCAACTCTTTGCTGAAAAGAGAAAGTGCCAGAAGGTGTTGTATGAAGGCATTCGTAAGATGATGATGATGATGATTGAGAGCCTCTCTAATCTCTATAGTAGAAGTGGAATCAGCATTGGCCGCCTCTGAAAACCAGCGCTGTCCGCTTTCTGGCACTAAACGCGGACAGCATTTTAAGCTGAGAGGCGGCCGTTATTCTGTACGGGCGTGTTCGAAACCCTGTATCTATATTAGTATTTTTTTGTACAGAATAAAAACTTTTTCTTTCTTTCTTTCTTTCATCAATTGGTCAAAAAATTTTAGACCTCATGAATACGACTGTTTACAATTAATTTTATTATTGCCTATGTCAATAATATCGCATATGAGCTAATTATAATTTTATAGCAGTTGGGATGGCCTATCTAAATTATCAGTAATAATTCCTCGTCACATTCATTTAATAATTTCTGTATCGGATATAAATTAACTTACTCAGGTCCCTCATTGAAGACTGGTCCACCTTCAGACCCCAGAGCGGTAGCTGCATCAGTGAGCAGCAGTGATGGTCTTTTGCCAACCACACCACACACTGAACCTCTAGTTACAGCGTTCAGGAATACCTAGAATGAACAGACGAGTACATAGTGGAATAATTTAAGCAATAACCCTCAAATGATCCTTCGACAAGTCACTATCACGCAGAAGATGTTAAAAATATGAGATCCTTTAACTATAGGCGCTTCAAGGTCGTCAATACTGGTGACTATGGCTGTTCGTATAGGATCTCTGAATTTCCTTCCTAGAGCAGGTATACTTGCTTACCTGACTATACAGGAACAGTAAGAATTGACCATTAGCTCCGATAAAATGAAGTTGGTCCCATAAGAAGTACCCCCTAAATTGTTGATGTATTATGATATACATGCATATTCTACGACATTCTACACATCGCTATCTAGACACAAAGTAAGCATAGTTTAATTAGCTTGTAATGCATGTGAAATTAATATAAAAGCTTGTGTTTCCGTTACTTACTTCGCAGCCAAAAGGCGTAGAATGCACTTCTAGTATTGAACCTCTACCTGTTGCTGGTCGAACTACATCCAGCAGAGAAGACAGCGGTCTTAGGGTTTCAACACCTGCAATCAAATAGAGTATTTTTTATACTACTTATGTGGCGAACAAACACACGGCCCACCTGATGGAAAGCGGTCACCGTGGCCAATGGACGTGTGCAACACCAGGCACGTCACACTCGCGCTGCCAACCCTAGGGGAGGGGGGTTGTTAGTTTGGGGGAGGGTTAGTTATGTCCGCGGTTGGCGTGGTTATTATGACCGCGGTGTTCTGTAGGTGTAGGGCGGTGGTACTACCCCAGTCGGACTTCTCAATTCATTCTTGGATATCAAACTGCACAAGCCTTACTCAAATTTTTAGTATAAAATTTGTTATTTACAAATTGTACTGCTGTTTTCTTATTATATTTATTTACCTATTTATTTATCACACACACCACACAATCAAACAGCATCATCCAAATGCACTTAGGAAAACGTGTTTTTTTTTATATTGCAAACAGACAGTCCAATTTTATTTATTTGTGTATACATGTATAGACAAATAAATAAAATAAATACTTTTTACATTATTGTTTCAGTTCAAAAAAGGTAATTTAATGTCACTTGACATTGCTGAAATTGCGGTGATTTTGCTACATAAGCTTTGCACCGCTTTGCACTGAACAGAACTAATGTTTATTTTTATAAAAAATGGCATGCGGTTGTCCTGATAAGGTGAAACGTCGAAATTATTACCAATATTACGATACTCCAGATGGATGTGACATAGATAAAAAGGTAAGAAAATAGCCATAACAGGCCGGTACACGAACTCTTCAACCAGCCATCTTAAGCTCTCAGTCACCTCATTCGGATTGATCAACCTTGCCCTGACCGTACACGTTTGTAGTAGCCAACACACTTAAGTTGGTTAAGTTTTACTCTAGTTTTACTATGTTAATGAACCGACTTCTCACGTTACGACTGTGATACAACTTGCTGTCAAACAGAATAATATCCCAGTTTGTCGGACTTTTTAAAGTTCTAACTACCCCAACCTGGATGCAAAGGATATGCCTGCCTTATAGACCACGTTACACCTCGGCATCTGAAGGCCTAAGACTGTGTACAGTTTTAGTCAGTTCGGGTCCAACATAACCGTCTGCGCTGGTTAGCGTGGTGGTATTCTAGAGGATTTCTGCACAGACAGCTAACAGATATTGCAAGTTAAAGGTCAAAAACGAAGGAACTTAATACACTTGTATCCCTCGGCAGGTGGCGGTGGCAGCCCGTTATGGAATAATAGCCGGGATTGTAATGTCTACATATGATATTCTCATGTTTTCTCATGCAGTCGGCCTCGTACCAATGTTAAAAAGGTAAATACAATAATCATCATCAATTTTAGTCCCGGTTGTGTCCAAAGCTTGCACCTCTGGAGCTCAGGGTCCGCTCATCTACTCTTGATTCGGCTTAGCCTAACTTTTATCGGAACTGTCCAACCCTGAGAAGAATGCCTGCGCCAGAACCTATCATTGAGCAGGTGTACTGCTTTTCAAGTGAGATTATCTTGGGCCCCGAAGATCCTGGTGGGGCCAAATCAGGCTAAACTATTTTAGCTACAGGAGCTTAAGCCGTCTGATTTCGAAACCCTAGAGGAAAACTGGCAGCAGAGTCTCGTCCGTTAATTGGCCAGTGTACCAACTTACAGAAGACGTTGGTACACCCAAAGATGTTATTAGGACCCCATTATATTTAACTAATGGATATTTTCAATTTAAAGGTACGCGTTCCACACGGTTCCTTTGGGGCTGATGGGTGCAACATTCGCGCTTGTTTCCAACGGATTACTGCGCTTTAGGAACGAGGATGACCACCTGAATTACTTTGCTGGTAAACTGCTCTCTATATTGTTTTATGTTGAGTCCGTCCATCAATCGACTGCACACCTTTGGATGCTAAGAAGGTAGGGTGATGTCCAGAAGTATTGACCACTATTCTAGATACTGTCATAGTGGCCCTTAACTTGACGGTGAACAAATAGATGCTCTACGTTAATAGCCTCGCCAGATGCTCTACTCTCATACCACTGCCAATCCGAACTCTAATACCGATTGTATCCAAGGCTCCACTCTTTTTTTCTTTTTTTATACTACTTAGGTGGTAGACACGCGCACGGCCCTCCTGATGGACAGCGGTCACCGTGGTCTATTGACGTGTGCAACATCAAATTTGTCATACTCGCGCTGCCGACCCTCTGTTATGACTATCTTACACTTAGAATTTTTTTGACTTTTACGGCTAGTTGTACTGCACCAGAGCTTCGTCCATCAATCAGTAGGTGTATATCGGCTTGCAGTTGAGGTTCACTTGGTTCCCAAAGATCTTACTGGATCCCCATATACTTCTCCTAAATAGTACCTAACTGTAGCGGTTTAAAACATTGATGAAGTGCTGGAAGTTGACTCTGCTCTAACTTCCAGGTGGTCTAGCCTGTGGGCCTATCGTAGCCGCCTACGTGCGCTCTGGCCACGGGGTCGTCGCCGGTGGCATAATCCTGGGAATCATCGCCATGGTCAAAAAGGAGGCTATTGAGAATAAATATTGCTTGTTTCCTGACTTGCACTGTGGCATGGGGCATCTAAAGCAGTGGAGGAATGACTTTACGTTTGTTCGTGATCCCCGTGACGGTAGGTATAGTTTATTATAATCTATTGTATCATATATTACACATACTGCTCACGCCTTTTTCCCTCCGGGGTAGGCAGAGATAACAGCCCGCCAGTTCTCTCCTTACATACTTCCTCTACTGTCACTAAACCTTTTATGCAAGTCCGCCGGTTTCGATTGCTTTTGACTATATCTATACAGACCTACTATTATAAAGCTGAGGAGTTTATTTGTATGCTTGGTTTAACGCGTTAATCTAAGGAATTACTGGTCCGAAATCAAAAATGATTTTGTCTCGGATAGCTTGTTTATCGAGAAAGGCTATATCACGCTGCGACTCCCCAGGGGAGCGAAGCAGTAATCATATAATGTCAACAAATCGATATGTCCATACATTATTGCAACACTATTAGATTACGAGTATTTATGGGTTAATTAGGTACCACGGGGACGAAGTATGTCACAGGTGAAGCCGCAGGGACAGCTAGTTAAGAATAAAAGAGTAAAAAAGATAAAGAGGAAGAAAGTAGAATTTTTGGGGTTATACGGTAACCAAATACAACAGCTGTTATACTGCCTGCCCCGGAGAGAATGAAGCGTGAATTTCACCATATTAGCGAAGATCCCGATAGCATTCACCTCATCATCAGTATCAGCTTTTCATTTTATGCTCTGCCGTCTGCCCAATCTCCAGACGAAAACCTGCACTAGAGCTTCATCCATTGATGGGCAGGAGTGTCAGTATGCATTTGTAATTGGCTTGCTTGCCCAAATATCTTGGTGGTACCTCACATAACTCAAATGTCAAATCTTCAACGTAATTTAATATTAATTATAACTTTTTTTTACAGATATGATTCACACTTGCGGCAAAGACTAAAATTTTTGGATTGTAATCTACCTTTGAAAGTTTATAATATACGATTTGGTTTAAGTTGATACTTTTATTGTGATTGTACCTACAAACTTATCGAAAACTCCCAACTTCCCCTCCCAATTCTAACCCTATTCCCCCCAACCCCCGCCCCCCAGGGTGGAAAGTGCGAGTGTGACACCCCTGGTGTTGCACACGTCCATATGCCACAGTGACCACTTCCCATCGGGTGGGCCATGTGCTTGTCTGCCATCTTAGTGTTATAAAAAAAATCTAAAACTAAGCTACTGACCTCGTTTGTCGCTCTCCAAGTCGATGAGCACGAAGACTGAGAACAGCGCGTTGCCAAGTTTCATCTGCTGGTCGATGTCTCCATCGCGGTGGCCTATCGTCCAACTGTACAGGATGTCGTCCGCGCACCTGTCCAAGATCGGACACTGCCATAGATGACATATCCTGGACAAAAGGAACCATTTATTGTCAAAGTATTTTCGATGAGATTTTGAAGCAGTCTGCTAACATTGACGGCCTCTGTGGCGTAGCGGTAGTGCGGTAGTGCATGCGACTTACAGAACATTAAAAAAGGGTTTTTCTTTGTTCTGTGATGCGACTGCTACGCAGGGGGCGCGGGTTCGATTCCCGTTCAGTGCAAATATTTGTATGCATGAATATGGCTATTTGCATTGTTCTGGGTGTTTATATGTCTATTAAGTATGTATTTACAAAAAAAGGATATAAGTTAATATATAAGAGGGGAACACAGAAATCTACACAAATGCATAATACATAGGTACCTACGCGCAAAACACATTACCCTCGCTGGCGCAGTCGGGTAAAAATAGCTTGCATCTTGTCTTTGATATAGCTGACAAAGCAACTTATTTTACCTTAGGATAATAAAATTCTGGGTGCGGGCCGGAACCTCCACGTGATGCACCTGGGCAACGGAGGCGAGCAGCGCCTCCCACTCGCCACGGGAGACGCTGCTGCCTGCGGTCAATCCGGCCGGGGTGGGAGTGGCCCTCTAGAGGGCTGCTCCGAGGCTCTCCACGTGTCCCTCTGACTAGCAGATGGCACAGTGGGGAGCGAGCTGATTGTCTGCGCGCCGACGGTTGGGTGACAGGACGGCCTCCTGTCACCCTACACTACACCCCACCGTCGGCGAAGTGGCGCGATGCTCGCCCCACCCCCCCTTTCGGGGGTCGAGGGGGCCATCTTAAAACCGTAGATGGCCCGGGGGTGGTATCCATGGGGATTTCCGCCCGATAAAAAAAAAAGGATAATAAAATTCTTCTCACATTGCAATTTTATGTGTTTATTATTGTCTTCAAAATTGCGATCCCCTAAACTTATAGGTATTTAGTATTCACATCGTAGTGCAGTATTTCAAAGCATAGTCTGTATCTGTACCATTAGGTAACTACATTTTTAACTGACTTCAAAGAAAGGAAGAGGAGTTTGTTACCTACCCCAGAACTTTCGACTGGATGAATCGATTTTGATGAATATTTTTTTATTTGATAGCTGACGCTTCTCGTGTGGTCCCATTTGAAAATGGATAACACTTATTATAGAATCGCTGAAAGAATGCGTTCCTGACAGGTTGTGAGCGAAAGGGCGATGTAACTTTGAACTGGTGTATAATTTACGGCAAAATTTTAAATATCGTTTATTGACCTTATTAACGAGTGATAACATTAAAAATTTAATTACTGTGCCAATTTACAATACACAGATTAATTTTGGGCTAAAATGATTAACAATTAATTAATTAAAAATATAAAATAATAGTTTTTAAAAGTCATACCACGTCCAACCACGTCAAACTGCGCTGTTTCAAGGTTATGTCAAATGTTCGCTTTCATAGTGATGAGACAAAATAACAAGGCAATTGTAACCGCATATTTTAGCAATCTTAATAATAATAATCTGTTGGTTGAAAACTATAAAATAGAACGTTATAATTTAATAATAATGTAATTTTGTAATAAGCCCCTACCCAAGCTAATAGAAAGAATGAATCATATTTTTATAATGAATGAAATGAATATGATTCTTTTTTATTATTTCAGGTAATAACCCATCATTACAATTAATAATCACATAAAATTAAATAAGAATGAAACAAAATTAAAAATTAAAAATTGGAAAAATAAATAGGGCAGATAGATAGCCAAATTAGAATAAAATTAAAATTAAAATGAAATCACGTTGTCACAATATTGCTGGCTGTGATTATTATTATGTTATTGTAAGTCGGGAACAGGTTTAGAGAACGGTTCTAGGTACAAGTTATTTATTGTACATAACTAGCATGAAGCTATAGATAAACATGGAGGCCAAACCGGGAAGAACAGCTTGATCCAAATACCTACATGTCTGTATCTCACTCTCTGTGGGCCGACTTCTCTTTCGTGTATTTGTACAATGTTGCTATCTTCTTATTAGTATCTCCTAGTAAATTATAGAAATAGACCATACTAACCAAAAATGCAAGTAAAATGATTTATAAATAACTCTATAGTTCGACTACGATTATTAATGTGGAAATTGAAAATTTTTATGCCATTTATTATGCATGATTGGGTTGTTGAATCAGGAAATCAGTGAAATAAATTCCCATTGTCTATGGATTCAGTACGTAATGTGGCAACATTAGTACTACATGTCAACTATCAATAAACAATATGGCGGTTGTTTATTATTGTTTTGGTTTTCAACATATTTCAAGTTAATTATAAGTATAAACTCAAAAAATGGTGCAAAATTGTATAGTGCGTGGTTGCGGTAGTACGTGGCATCAAGGATGTGATATAAAATTCCACGCGTAAGTGTTTAAACTTGTTTAAATGGTGATTTCTTGCTTAGAAGGTTATCATACTTAGAAAGAGAAGTCGGCCCACAGAGAGCAAGATAGTAAATACAGACTGAGCATCAAGTAGGTATTGGAAGTGAGGCCTCCATGTTTATCTATAGCTTCATGATAACTAGTCATGAAGAATTGACATATGTCAGGAACGCATAGTCTCAGCGGCCAAACTGTAATGGACTAACAGTCTTGCTATTATGACTCGATATAGTGAAATGCTTTGCTATGGATTTAACTAAACTTAACTGCCAATTTAGATTTTTAGATGCCATAACGACTGTCCAGAAACGAAATCTAATCGATTTAAAATAACAATTGACAAGGAGAAATTGCAATCGATTTTACACTCAATGTGTAAAACCGATTACCTAGCAATCGATTTGAATTCATTTTATTTACTTTTTCTTGATATTTTATATTTTTTATAAATTTCTTTTGGTATGCCAGGTGTGTGACTAAATAATAATTGACGACTTTTATTTAGAATAAAATAATATTGAAGAAAATATCAAAATGTTGGAGTTGTGTTGTGTAGGGATTAAAATTGTCATTGTATTAATGTAAAAAAATTAAAACAGGTAGTTTTATTGTTTTTATATACCGAATACAATCATTTAAAGATAGGTACAGAAACCATAATAATTATAAACGCAACATGTACCTAAGCAGTAAATACTTTCGATCCCAACACTAGATGCGTTAAAATGTAACTGTTTTTGTTAAGCGACTGATCATAATATTTTTTAATTTATTCGAGACCTTTAAAGCATTTTAACATTGCAGGATGGATTAATAGATAAATAGGGTAGATACCATACGATTAAACAGTTTAGTTTTAAGATTAATGCAACAAATTACGTTCTGAAGTTGCTGTCAAACGTTAAATAAACGGTTGGAAGGAATACAATACCCATACAATGAAGGCTTCTCCGCTAACAGACACATGAAATGACAGATTTTTTATTCATGATAGGCTTACGTTTGACCTCAATCCCACCTGATGGTAAGTGACGATGTGGTATACGATGAATCACGCTTACCTAGAAGGAACCTATTCACTCGTGACTTGAATACTCCCAGATTATAGCTTTCCGGAAACACAGACTTCGGACAGTAATTTGGACGAGAAGTGTGTAAGAAGGGAGATTGACCCTTACCTGCCAGTGAGCACCCTAATTTGATAGCTGCTATGTTCCAAATCTCCAGTATGCATATTCCTCTCTCGGCTCAACTTCTCCACACTCTCGTACAGATCTGGATGCTTAGACTTTTTCTTCTCACACGTCACATGTATCTCAGGCAAATTTGCATAGAACTCTTCACTTAAAATTGGTTTCCCTTTAGCATTTCTTATGATCTTAGCCTCTTTTAGTGGAGAAAGTATGGAGCCGTGTGCTAGGACCCAACGCTTGGAGAATTTGATCCCAGATGACGATACCGTGAGAATGTTAGCGAGTTCTCCATCGTCTGAGTAGTTGTAGGACACCATTACACCTTCGACGGCCATGATTCTGAAACATAGAGCGAGTTGTTTTTATTTTGAGTGGAACTTCCAGGCATGTACCTAATCGATCACGTTTGAAGTTACCATCCGGAGGGAGAGAGGTGGATGGAGCTACGAGCTATAATAGGTACCCTTTTTTCGTAGGTAACGAAATCCCCGTTGAACCAGCAGGGTGGTTATGTCAGACTTGAACTGACTAAAACCGCACACCATCTCGGGTCGACACAAAAGACATTCCCCTCGCACCCCAGCAGCAGCTTTTTTCGACAAAATAGCAATTTTCCTTGACAAAAGGATTCCGCGAGTACGGAACTACGGGCAGAAGCTACTTGGCTATAAATAGCTTAACTGGCGGTAACTGGCGGAATGTCGTCAATAATGACACCACTCGGGGCAAATGGGATAAACGTCTCGAAATTCCTTAAGTAAGGATTTATTGGAAAACTAGCGAATACCGAACCCACACTGAGCCATCGTACCATGAAACATGACTTTATTACTAGCCAATGCCGGCGGCTCCGCCCGTGTGCACGTCGGTTTTCGCGTATTGTGACTTTGTGACTATAAATATGTCCGTTCTACTCAACCGCTCGTGATCAAACATGGGTATGATTAGTTTGACCAAAAACTTTCAAACAAAAAAAAACAGCATCAAAATCCTTTCAGTAGTTTATGCCTCCATCGTGAGGAAACAGACATGAATTCAAACAATAATAATTTTCTAATGATTTTCTGATCGGAAAAAATGATCATCCAGGACTCAAGTTCAAGTCCCGTCCTGGATGATCATTTTTTCCGATCAGAAAATCATTAGAAATAGTTAGCATGCAATTGCTTAAAATTTCATTCAAATAATAATTTTGCGTCTGTTTTTTCGCGATGGACGCAAAAACTACTGAACGGGTTTTGATGTGGTTTTTTAAAAAAATTCCTGGTCAGACTTGAAGTCTGCTGTACGTTTGATAGAAATTGGTTGAGTAGAACCGGAGATATGACCAAAAGTTGCGATGACCGACATTCACGCGGGCAGAGCCGCGGACATCTGCTAGTACATTAAGTATATTATCATTATCATCCTTCTATTTAATTCGTAAGACATACGTTTTATTGGGTAGATAATAAACACACCAGATTGTGAATAAAACTAGATGAAAAGTAATTCCCTCATATTTTCTTTTAGCAACAAGAATAATCATAGCGAGACGCGGGTGGTCTCACCAAAGAAACCCACACAAACGTATCACATTTGTATACATTACTTGCTTTCACACTTACTTCTTTTCACAACTTCTTGCCTAACACGCAATGTATACCGTATAAGCGGTGATAACGTCGTTTGCGATTCGATAAAATACATTGGTACTATGAAAAGAAGACAGGGTGCGAACATAATTGCATATTAGACATGGAACACACCCATGATACAATAGTAATGAACCATATTCAACGGGTGGTCAATAGAAATTTGCAACTTGCGATGGTATAAAAAGAAAATATCGCTCATTTCGCGCCAAGTGCTTCCTGAACGCCGCGCGCCGTGACAAGCGTTCCTTTTTCAAACCTTATTTTTTATTGTGTTCATCTTGCCGTTGCACCAAGCATCACTGTAAAGGTCAGTTATTTATTTTTATTGTATTTTTTTCATAAATCGTTGGTACAAAATAAGTGTTTCTATCAATTTATAAGGGAATTTTACTGTTTTATTTACTTTACTAGTTGTTCGTAGGTGTACGCCATAATATTTTGATACGAATTTTTGAATTTGAATAAAATTTACCTTTTTGTACATGAACAACAATTTCAACGGTTTAGATATCGTTTCCGTAGTGTAGCGGTTATCACGTGTGCTTCACACGCACAAGGTCCCCGGTTCGATCCCGGGCGGAAACAGTTTTTTATATGGCTTTTTTACAATGACAATTTCCTTGTTATTAGGACTTCTTTTATTATCATTACCAATATTATATTTTTACATGTTATTATCAGATTTTTATTTAATTAATATTAATCAGTTACATACTTTAAATTTTTTATCCAATTTGTTTTATAAGTATTATCAGTTTTAATCAATGCAATTATGAACGACACCTACTTCGAAATAATGAATTACTTAATCTTAATAAAAATAAAAACGTAATGATTTTTAGATAACAAAAACATTATTATAATCGAAATTAAACGTAAAATAACCTGTATAAATATTAAATAAGTAGAAAAACTGTTCCAAATAAAATTATTAATAAAATAAAAACCCAAAAAGAATTCCTTCGAGCCGGATTTGAACCAGCGACCTATGGATTACCACTTATTAACCAACTACAGTCCACCGCTCTACCAACTGAGCTATCGAAGGTTGATAACCTGTGTCGAAATTATGAAGAACTCTCATCATGTGTTTACGTCACAAATATCATTTTCAATATTGTAAGTTAAAATGTAAGTAACTTGTTTACGTTTGTATGGTAACACGAATAGGGGAAAAGGGAAACGCATTACGCAGAATAGGTGTTATCAGACAAGATTAGCGGTTATCACTGTGACCCACTTGAGTGAACTTCAGCAGATGTAATGGATTACTTCATCGTCAAGAGAGTGGTAGCTACCAATCATTGACATATATATGACACTTTTTCACGCACTGATACCAACATTTTATATCTACACTTTAATATTACTTATACAAAATACAGTAAGTAGGTACAGTCGCCCTCAAAATTTGCTGAACATCAAGCATTGAAATAAAAAAAGTGTTTACTTAACCGATCTTTTGTCACATGATAATTAATGAATATGCAAGTGATTACCTAAGTACAGAACTGTGGGCGTTTCTATACTAACAACAAAAATAGCATAATTGCTATGCTAGTGACGCACCACCACCCATTGCGTTAGTGCAGACTGGGGGCGACGGCGACGTGTAGGCACCTAGGCACCTAGGCACCTAAGTCGATTTAACTTTAACTATCTAGTCATGTCATCTAATCTAAGTTCTGAACTAGGTTGCCGCCAGCTTTTTATTTATACGGCATCCATATATTGAATACCTAAGTAACTAGTAAAAACATATTACGTACTTAGTTGTCGTTTTTATATTAGTTCTATTAGATTGCGCTGAGAATGTAGGTTTAGCGTCTTATATGTAAGCAAATTAACACTGTAGGTAGATCTACATTATTTCTTTTTCAGTAAGCCCACGCTAGCGTACACCAATTAAAAAAAATGGAAATTCGTTACAAGGATTTCTGTAAGAAATTACACATTTCAAGTGATTTTCAGATCATGAAATATCGATATGACTGTGATCCCATCCTGAATATGGGAAGAAAGAAAGAAAGAATATGTATTTATCAAATACACACACTTACCTACTTACACTGCTGATGACTTATACTTACTATACTACTCGTTCGCGCTAAGTTTGCCGCTGTCAACTGTCACGCGATTAGCGTGGTCTCACTCACTCAGTTCTAGTTCCAGTGAGAAAACGCTATACTGACATCATTTGACAGCGGCAAACTTAGCGCGAACGGGTAGTAACTTATATTGATATTTACCGATTTAAATCATAGGTGTTAACTTATCGATATGGTTTTTATTGATCGATAAATTTTTGTGATTTTGTTTTTTTTTAGCTATAATTATGTAGGTACAGTAGTACTAGGAAACTAAAATACTCCATACCCAATTAATAACAAGTTTTATGTCCTAAACTAGTCTGAAAATATCACCAGGCAGCACTAAGAATATAATAATTTTATTTACACCGGCTCTAATCATAAATGGCTCCAATGCAGACGGTTAACCAATTGATTCTACTCTTTTGACCCACAATAATCAATCAGTTTTATCCTAATGGCCAACAAGACCTATGTATGACCAATGACAATTTGACACTTTTATCGGTCAAATTGCTCAATTGCCTCTGTGGCGTTGCGGTTGTGAACGCGGCCGCTGCGCAGGAGGCGCGGTTTCGATCCCGCTCAGTGCAAATATTTGTATGCATGAATATGGGTATTTGCATTGGTCTGGTCGTGCCTCGAAGAGCACGTTAAGGCGTCGGTCCCGGTTGCCATACAAACATCTATGGCAGTCGTTACGGGTAGTTGGAGCCCTAAAAAGTCCATCAACAACGGTCTAGCTGCAATGCTTCGATATCGCCTAATGTCACCATTGGGAAAATATCGAGGTTCAGCCAAATCCGCAGTTAAGACTGGTAAAGCGGACCCCAGACTCCGAGGTGAAAGCTTTGGATGCGACTGGGATTAACGCTAGGTTGAAGATCGGTCAAATTGTACGATTATTGTCCCGGTACTTGAATAAATCGATTAAGAACTTTTGAATATAGATTATGCTCATCAGTTCGAACCAAATTCGAACAAAAGAGTCAAAAAATTCGAGCATCTAGGACGGCTCCAGGTAGCACAGTTGGTCGGAGCATTCCCCCTGTAAGGGAATGTTTGCCGGTTCAATTCCCGTCCTGGATGTTCACTTTTTTCGATCAAAAATCATCAGGAATAGTTAGCATACTAATTGCTTTAAAATTTCATTGAATGTTCATTAGCTTCAGAGACTTTGCCTAAATCAGTTGTAGACGGTTTTTCAGCTGAATTATTACGAACTACGATATTTTACGTGAAACGACTACTACTTGACCTCCACAACTTACTGGTGATATCAAGTTAAACCAGTTATCGTACTTGTTAGGGTTCCAACTACCTACGACCTCCGTCCTCCATGAGCGCTGGCCTGGGGATGACGGGTGGAGCCGCCTGTCACCCTAGCAGAAGCAGGCCGAGGCGGCGGCGCGCGACAGCGCGCCCCCCCCCCCCCTATTCCGGGGGTATGACGGGAACCACGCGGTTCCCAAACCCGAGGGGGCCATTTCGAATCCGGAGATGGCCCGGGTCAAGCCGGGGTGCGAGGGAAATGCTCTTTGGGCCACCTTACACCCTGGCGTCAGAAGACCCTAGACGGCGTGCGGTTTTAGTCGGTAAGAGTCCGACATAACCTGCCCCGCTGGCCGCGGGGTGGGTATCCATGAGGATTTCCGCACGAAAAAAAAAAAAAAAAGTGTTCCAACAACCTGTAAAGACTGTCATAGACGTTCGTATGGCAACTGGACAAACGGCTGCAAAGACTGACCTGGCTAGTAATGCTTAACTTTGTAATATAAACCGAGTGTTACCACTAAGCCACGGTTAATATTTAGCCACGGTTACCACTTAGCCACGGTTACCACTTTAAGCCACGGTAAATACTTATCCCCGGTTACCACTTAACCAGTGCTGCCAGCTACCACTTAGCCACGGTTACCACTTAGCCAGAGCTACCGCTTAGCCAGAACTACCACTTAGCCACGGTAACAGCTTAGTCACGGTTACCACTTAGTTAGGGTTACCACTTAGGATTATCTTTTTGCAAAATAACACAGAAACAGTTTAATAGACAGTTTTGTGTAAATTAGTAAGTACCTATCTAGGTACCATGGTATTATAATAGGCATCTACCAATATTGCTAGATTTTACCAAAGTGAAAAGATTCTGATTGCGTGATTCATCGTAGACCTAGGTCAAACGTGGGCCATCACTAATAAAAAAAAATGAAAAACCGAACAACTAAACTGGGTTGTCACGTTTCATGAAATGTGATTGACCTACTTCGTTTAATTTCACTGAACTACTAGAGCTTTGCCAATAGGTTTCTTTATAAATATTAATTAGTTATTAGCTGAAGTTTGCACGTAACTCGACACTCGACCTGACCCACCGCAAGACATCGTGCGGTAGCCCTATGGCAACCAATAGGGCTTCTAGTGCCGTTCCTTGAATTCGCCCTATAAAAAAGGGTTTCATTGCGTAAATTTTATTGTTGTTTTAATAACTTTGAAACATCAAAGTTATTAATGTTAGCTTGGAAATCTCATTAGGGGAGATTCGAAAGTCGGTCTGTTCGAAATTCTATAAACAACTTACAGCAAGTCAAATGCGATGTAGTTCAAATTAGGGAGAGATACACGGTGCATGGCTACATCTGTCTCCCTAAGTTCAACTTTTTTTATTGTATCCCGCTTAACACCCCTCCGGACCATCTGACCACCATCAGCAATCTGTCTGTCATGGATAGCTGATCTCTTGTCTTTGCCTGCGTGTGTCGTTTCTTTTAGCAATGAATAGTTAGTGTTGTCCATTGACCACTCTCACTGGGTCCGAGAGAATCGATTTATGAGATTCGAAACGCTATTCCTTCTCAGTCTCGCGTACTTCCAGAACCTGTCAATTTAGCAGCTAGAGCATTAACATGAGTAGTTATTTTTTTTTGTAGTTGGCTACGGACAACGATTTCATGCTTAACAGTGTTGAGGCGCAGATCACGCAGAATTTAATATCTGTTGGGAATGCATTTTGGAATGTTGAACATGGATCATAAGTTCAACTACATCGCATTTGAAAATTTTCTAAGGGTGTCATAATAAGACCCCTGTACGGATAGGAACCCTATAAAGTCTGACAACCTCTTGTGAAGTAATAAGTGTAAAGCTGTTCTGATTGTCTAGTAGTGTCATTAAAAGTTGTTGAGAATGCACAGTATTACATATAGTAGGTATCATCGTTAAACCTTCAAGATCTCTCTAAGGCAAATTACTTGTATAAGGAATCAGTTTGGATTCAATTAATTTCAGCAGTCCACTGCAGGATATAGGTCTCTTCTTATGTGTGCCATAGCTCCCGATTCTCCGCATTCTGCATCCAGTCTATCCCAGCTACCATTTTCAGGTCATCGGTCCATCATGGCTGGGTGGCGTCCCACCTTCTGCCGACTCGCGGTCTTTTTCGGCCATCTGTCCTTTGACAGTTGTGGCCATAAATGCCATAATATCACTTTGCTTATTCTTTTTTTTTTATTCATGCTTCTGCGAGCTATGTCGGGGGTTAGATATGGGCATAATTCACACTATTCATTATTATTATATATAGAGACTGGGAAAAATTTCTTATCTTACGTAAACAATACATAAGTATGTAATTACACGATAAGTTTTTTTTCTATGACGCAGAAATCCAAGTTATAAATAAACAATATTATTTTTATAACAGAAATGGAATATTTGAAATTCAATCGGTGACCTGACTAACCTAAAACGTCGTTCGTCGTCAAGTCGTTAGAAATTATTCTAGACTTCTATGCTCGGGACCCTGATTATTTTTCCAAAATTAAAGTATAGTTACTCCGTGTTACATCAGCTTTCTGTCAGTGAAAGTCTCGTCAAAAACGGGCCAGCCATTTTACTCTATAAAATAATGGAATACGAGGATATAGCTATATTTTCCAAGTCAAGATAAGTTTACAGAAATTGTTAGTTAAGATAATAAAGACAACTGTTTAATCTGTGCTATATCTACAGCCCTATAAGACTACAGCCTTAGATTAATAACGCTTACATCTTTTTAAGCAGGCTATACAGGTTAAGGTTATGGATTAAGTATGTAGGATAAAAGTTGACCTCATCAATACATATCTCATAACTTACCTACTTTTTAAAAATTTTACACATTATTTTTTTCAATTTCAATAAAATTCTATTCGATAAAGTTGCGACTAAAACACTAAATTAAATAACTAAACTATCCCGCTCCCGCCAAATGTTTTTTTTTATATCCAAATCTCCAAGTAACAATATGACAGCTACCGAGCAAAGGAATTTACTAACAAATCCTACAGCTCGTTAAGGTTACTAAAGGAGAAGGTTGGCTCGTTTTCGTGTACACCGTTCGGAGTCATGATTGGTGGAAATCAGTGGTGTGATCGCCGCGCCCGCTCGATGTTAGTACGCACAACCGTTACTGGTTTCACACCTGCATTCGTAACTGGAAACCTTTACATTTTATTGGGTGCATTACTTAGTAGGCACCTTTCTAAGCATTTAAACTAGATAGTTGTTGTTAAATACAATTCGTAGCGAGTCAATATCTATACCTACAAACAAAATTGAATTGTCTGTCATATTAAAATAACAGCTCCTTGGTGAATTTATGAATTTATATACGGTACCTATCTACTTATACGAAAAATACAATAAAATAGAAATTGTATGTTTATTCTGTCTGGTTTTCTTTCTGTATGTTCCGGGTAATCTCTGAAGTAGCTGAGCCGGTTTTGGCGGGATTTATACACTGACAGATAGGTAGCTAATATTATAGGTAAGACGTAAGTAACAAAAGCTACTTTTATTTTAGCTAAAGAAGTACAGTTCCGCGCTAAAAAAAATTGAAACCTAAATCTAAGTCCACGTAGCAAAAGTTGCAGGCTCACCTAGTTAGTAGGTGAGCGATGATTTTTAATTTTGACAGGTTGGTACCTGCGTACCTAAGTACCACCTAGTCATAACATTGCAGTTCGGAATTTCGTCCATCCTGGTAGTAATGCGAGTCAAGGACAGTAAGATGAGGTCATTCACTTTATTCTTCCACATATTAATAGTTGGCATCCTTACCGACATTTTCTTTAATAGGGCTGCGCATTAACGTAAGTACCTACTTATATAAGTCATTATTTGTTATTTCCTGGACATCCAACTACTTCTTGTTTTTTTTTTAAATGCATTGAAGGAATATCTAAGCTTACCTAACTAACATCTATGGATTCAGAGTAGGTAGAGTCATTAATTTGGATTTCCAATTCCGTCCAAAGTTTGCAATTTAGTCCGTCTTTTGTTCTTGACTTAGCATGTCGGCTTTTCTAAGAGCGACTGCTGGCTAATCTCCAAACCTCGAGAGGGAAAACTGCGCCAGAACCTCGATCGTTGTTTACAAAATATACTTTCAAATAATTAGTGAAACTTTGCACAGATTTCAAACTTAAAAAATTTAATGAAAATGGTTCATTATTATTGTAATCAAAGTTTAAAAGTAGTTCAATAGAGCGAATTAGGTAATTAAACATCAATTTCATTAAGAATCCTATGTTACTCAAAACTACTGTTCGAAAACTGAAAATGATCATAGACCTTTGACGCTGACTACAATAATTTAACACTTTCAATCTATTTAAAGTACATAATCCTCTTTGACTTTGACTCTATTCTTCATTCTATGTAGGTAGTTAGAACTTACATAAGTTACTTCTGAATAGCTTTGTGAATGGTAGAGTCAGACAAGTTTTACTAGCTACAAGATTAGAAAACCGGTACAAACGATTTGAGCATCCATAGGGACTTTCAATGAATGTGAGTCAATTTCTAACGTATGATGTAGGTGCTAGCTATGCCTCAGGCCTTTACCCACATGAAATAGGTACTGATCCGTTGCCTACGACCCATAGGAACCTAGCCCCTATAATCTATCTCTATGCCAAATTTTATCTAGAACCTTTAAGCCGTTTTGGTGTGAAATATGTATCTAGTAACAAAATCGACTCATCCATCTATCCTCACATATATTATTTTTAGATCTTCTGTGTTTTGTCTTTATTTTATATCATGATTGCAAGCTAAGCTTAGGAATATTATTTCTTTAGGACTAAGAGTAATGAGTGCACCGTTCATACATATATACAAATTACGCCTTTTTTCCTTTGGGGTAGGCAGAGACAACATCTTTCCACTTGCTACGATCTAGGCATACGCCTTTATACGAGATATTAGCGCCAAAGACAAATAAACATAATTATAATTCGAAATAATATATACTTATACAAATCGTGTGAACTAAGTAATTATGAGCCAAAATTACTGTGTGTAAATACGATAGATGATATTGAAACAAATATTGGTGCAAGTATCTAAGATTATTTTTAGTCACACACGCGTTATCAGGAAAAAATACAATCACGTTTCGAATATTATATTTAGACAATAAACAGAAATAAAGATCAATCACTTGACCTTATGGACTCATTTTACTATGGATATGGACACGTTCTTGATAAAATTCGGTAGCAGATTGTGGACAGGTTATTGCGCCTTCCCCTGAACTCTCCGGAGGACAACTACAGAAACGATTCTCGTATTTACTACGTCAAATTCATTGAAGGGCCATTTAACAAATTCCATTCAATAGTTACTCTGGATAGCTTATGATACGATACGACTGTTGTTGTATGTCGTTGTGATTCAAATCTGTATTAAAATTTTATGTATTTTTTGTTCGAATCTATATTAGTTTAGTCGGCAATAATAGTTGCTCATTTGACCCTTAGGTCAGAGTTTAAGTTGCCCTATCATTCGATGCCAGCTTTTGAAGTTCCTGTGTGAAATATCAACGGAAACGGCCGGCTTTAGAGCTTCGCCGGCACTTAACTGTCCAATTGAACAAACGAGCATATAACCCTGGATCCGGTCCCGTGACTGGATCCGTTGAGGCCTATTAATCTATTTAAATGCAGTCATTACAGATCATTACCGATTTACACAACAAACGTAGGTATATTCAGAAAATATTTTTAGACATACAACTAGGAATTAATATCCTGAGTTTCTAAAACATAATTTTTCTAGAAATATTCAAACTTGGATACAAAATTTACTGCCGAAATGCGTGCTGCACCTACCTAAGTAATTTGCAGGAAGGTATTGGCACCATTTCCAATTGTAAGAATATTAAAACACGTCCAGTTTGGCCGAGAATTTTAGGAGACACTGGCAATACGATATACCCACGACAATACATTAATGGACGCTCTTAGCGTAATGGGCCGCGTCCTGTTCAGCTCAGGCGCAGTCCAGTCAATGCTAAGACTTCACTTCACGCACTACGTCACGTTCGCTTCCAGAAACTAAATTTCATTGTTCATGTTTCCCTAATTGTGTGTGTGCTCACGTTTCGCGTTAATATAGACATCCTCGTGTGGGTTTCGAGTGTCGCAGCTCTGGACATCGAAGCTAATCGACGGACGTCGTCGTCGACGTACGATGTGCCTGCTGCGATCTCGAAAACGATAACGACTATCGAAAACTATCACCCACGGTTATCTGTTCATCGAGTACGGATGCAGTGCTAAGGATGAAATTGTGAATTGGGAAAAGAATTCGAACTGTGGAGTGCATAGTGACGGACATGCCTTTGTTTCGACGCCTGGCATCCAGTGTGAAAAAAAAGAAATCACTTTCGCCGACTCAGCGTTTGAGTCACTTGTGCAGTTTTATTTACTTGATGAGATAACATTATAGGTGAGTCTGTCATTAGTGTAAAGTGGTATATCCCTTACCTGGTAATGGGCAATTAGCTGACGTGAACAGGTGTGTTGTTTAGATACGTTTTTAAAACAGATTCCATTAGTTGTTCAATGGTGTGACTTTCGTAGTTGGATACTTAACTCTTTATTGTACCCAAACCATGTAAAATAAAAGTGTGGAAATGCATATTCGTATTCATTTGTTCATAGAAAGGAAAGTTACTTACAGCAGTATTTAATCTGTGTCATTAACTACGAGTATTATTTCTTGTGTAATATTTATCATATCTGTGGGCAAATTATTCCACGAGATTTGACAGCTAGAAATTATGTTTATTACACAATAAATCTTCTATTACGTTAATCGACACCTTTGATTGTATTTTATTTGTTTCAAACACGTTTAGGTCACCTTCTTACTATTCAACTCTTCAAAAGTTTTTCTCAACTTTCTTGTTGGTAGATGAAGAAAAATAAAGAATAAATAGATGGAGCAAGTCAGAGGTTTTATTTTTATTTATGTATAGGTAATAAAAAGCAACATATACTTAAATATATAAAAAGGAAAAGATATCTTACCTAAAGATCTTTGTTTGTTTACTTTTTTGAGGTTATGTCTCAGGTCGCGAACTCACTTCACTTAACATCACAATTTCCAAACCACGTCACACACGCCCCCGCAACGGCAATAGTTCATATAAAGTGTATTTTCACTAACATACAATAAATACTATTAGTAGCTATAGGAGATAACAGCTGACTGTATTTATATTTAATTTTATGCAAGAACTTATCACTCTTAAAAAGAGGTCTCTGTCGGCTCTACTCAATACTACATCCAATTCCTATTTAGGTTTTTACATTATGGTTCTGAGTGATATCGCGAGATGGCGTTATAATAAAGAACTAATGTGCACATAATTTACTACTATCAAGTTGAATGGCGTTTTCAAAAGACAATGAAAGCGTCGGCCAAAAGGCCCTGGAAGACAAATAGCTCTACCCTGATCAAGAGTTAGGACCGGCGCCGTTTACCAATAGTAAGTCTACTTACCATGGAAGGTACATGCATCTGAAGTTCAATCCAAGTTTTTTTCATGGATGGATTAAGAATATGACTTCACCTCGTCTGATAACCTAAAGCTGAAGTCCCAGAAATTAGGGTCACCATTGCAGATACGAATTATGTTTCAATATAGCCTTCAATTTTGACGGCCTCATCAGGAACTTTTTCACACCCCGTTAATAGATCCTGGATTATAAACTCGAGAAAGCAGGGCACTATTATTGGTAAAGAATTACAAGTCTTCATCGTGCGGCAAAGAAAAGAGGGGCCGAGCTGCTAGAATCTGGGTCGAATTGTTTGCACCACATACGCACTAGAGGACTCTTAAGAGTGTCATTTTTAATTCTGCACGTTGGAGGAAAAGGGAACAATAAAATTGGTAGAGCTCATCGGAACACTCGTCGTGGTAGGGGCGGAAAAATACTGCAAAGAGGTATCATCTTTTCGAAAGTCCAAATCTTAAAGGTAGTAATTGCCATGAAATCCATATATCTCACAATCGGAGTCGAAAATAGCACGTAACACTTCGTTTGTAGTTCAAACCCTATCGTAAAAAACTTCATAATCCATAAATATTGTGACTTTCGTTCGTGTTTCGATCGAGTTTGAAGTTTCAAAGTTGTATGGTAGCCCTTCAGATATTGGATTCATTTTGGGTATAATTTGTAAAGATTTTCTATTCCGACCCTTTAATAGATTTAATATTTTAATTGAATATAAAATTTATAAAACAAAACTTACGCAACAGTTACGTAAACCGTAAAATGTAGAGTTTTGAGGAAAACGTTTTCTTCGACGTTTTCAATTAATTTTAGTTAATTGTATATGAAACCTTACAAGTGTAGTGACGGCTAGCCGGTGGAAATTGTATTTCTGATTGCTGATATAACGGGTAAAGGCGGTTCCACCTTGCCGTTACTTTTGAATAACATAAAAAATGAAAACATTTTACAGTATAAAACTCCATACTGCTACTATCAACGAGGGCCTCGGATGCAATCAGGGCCTCGATTCTGCTAAAGGCAAATTACTATCATGCTACTGGCACTCAAAAAAATGTTATTTCATTGTAGACTTTAGCGTTATTCAGTTAAAGTCTGAAATCAAATAAAAATAATATTTTGTAGAGCGAATGAAAAAGTTTAATAAATTCTTTAATTTTAGACTTTAACCTGAGAGCAATAAAGTCTGCAATTAAATGGCATTTTCTTCGTTCTTAGTGTCAGTGGCATGACAGTGGTATGCCTTTAGCAAAATCGAGCCCCAGAACTAACGCGAAGATAATGATCAACATAATAAGTCAACATCGTTATCACCAGCAACAAGGACACGACCCTTGTTGCATCGGATGTTACGCCTCGGTGCTCACGGTCCACTGGCACACGGCATCCATGGTAGTATCATTCCTTACGACGTCAAACCGTCATTTCTACTTCTTAGGTCTTCCCATCCTACCAAGGCTTGGCGAAGGTAGTTGTGAAAGGAAATCGGTCTTACGAAATAATTTGGCAATATTTATAACACGAGAAATCTGGATCGCGTCTTTATAACTTGGACCTATTTGCTGTTCCTGGAAAAGAGCGATTCCGTTAATTAAAATTATTCTTAATTATCGAAAGGTCACGTACCAATGCAGCTCGTGCTAGATGTTTAGCTGATAAGTAATTAAGTAAATAAGCATTTTAGTATGTTCTACACAGCGTTATCTAGACCCAAAGTAACCATAGATTAACTAGTTTAATTTATCCATTGGCACAGATTACTAATTGTTATTATTCTAAAATGCGAATAAACATTATTTAGATAGTTAGATTATACTAACTACATACAACTTGATAGTTTGAGTGACAAGTGATTTTACAAGTGAACTTTTAGTCATCAATCCAAAACCTGAAGTGATTGAACAAATATTTGCTATTCGTATGTAGGTACTAATACTTACTAACATGGAACTAAAAATGTCACACCGAGTTCCGTGTTCATTTATGATTCATCCTTTAAATATTTTAAAACATTGCATTGTAGTGGTTAACAAGTTTATATCTTCTTCTACTGCACTATTTAGACCCAAACTAAACTTATACTTCCCTTCAACCTTCAACCTAGCGTTAATCCCAGTCGTATCCAAAGCTTTCACCTCGGAATCTGGGGTCCGCTTTACCAGTCTTAGCTGCAGATTTGGCTGGACCTCGATATTTCCGATATTTTCGAAGCGACTGCCATCTGACCTTCACAACCCAATGGTGACATTAGGCGATATCGAAGCATTGCAGCTAGACCGTTGTTGTTGTACTTTTTAGGGCTCCAACTACCCGTAACGACTGCCATAGATCCCGTAACCGGGATCGACGGCTTAACGTGCTCTCCGAGGCACGACAACCCAAATTAAACTTATACTATATACAATGTACTAACTCCTTCTGCTGTGCTAACACCTTCGGGGTCAAGTCGATGCACCAGCTAAACAATAAACGCGGCTGTGACATAGGCTTTCCTTTCGGAATTGGGAGGTCAGATGGCTGCAGTCGCCAATAATAATTGGCGGCGTATAAATACACCATGCGTAGAATAAAGTGACTTATTTTAGATTTTTCATCATCTTAACGTTTGTCCCGGTCATATTCGGGGGTTTCACCTTGGAGTCCGGGGTAGTACCTAGTAGGTTCTGTGGTCCGGTGTCCGCTTATTGACTTTTAATTTCGGCTTTTTGTCGCTAATTCGATACAATTCGACTATTTTTTACGTTTGTTACCTCAAAAATTTCGACTAGGTGAACTAATTTTGATAGTTCTTTTTATTAGAAAGCTGGTGGTTCCCGCCTGTCCCTATTTCAATTTGGTCCAGTACAAGTCGTTTTTTTTTGTAAGCATTATAGTCGAGTCAATTCCAACGTAACTGTCCCACACAGCTTCCTTGGCAAGGTGATGCTCGAAGGTCCAAAGAAAAAAAACCGGATACTTATTAAAGCTATTACAACTATAATTACATATCAATTACTTTATACAACGGAAACTGAACTAAAAGATCAATGGGCGGATTTCATTTGACATTTGCTTCTGCAAAAAATGTGCAAGGACAGACGATACCTCTCGACACCTTTCCGCGTAACTGAACTGCGATTGTTGACGTCACAATGTACTCGTAAGTACATCACGTAGGTACCTTGCTTCTTGGTGTTATACCGGTACCATTACTTTCCCTTCTTCCGGGGGCAAAACGGGGACATCATGGTTCGCAAACCTGAGGGGCCATCTCGAAACCGGAGATGACCCAGGATCAGCCAGGGTGCGAGAGGAAGCAAGCCTCGGGATAGTATCCGTGAGTTTTACTCTTTTTCTTTTGGTGGTGATCAATTCCTCTTTCAGGAGCTTTTTAATCCACTAGAAAAATTTCACAAAATTTTAATTAAATGTTACATTACACTGGATTATATTTGTCGTTATACGTTATATTTCACACTTTTTAAAGAGAGGCCAAAGTTTGTGTTTGTTTAGATATTATATATTTAGAGTAAAGTTCGGAACCACTGCACATATAGGAGAATTCGTTCACAATTTGAAAGGTACAAAACTCATCTAGCAAAAGCGAAGGAGGTTAGTATGTAATATCGACTCCATGCACTCAAGAACCGACGGGATTTTTACACCATGTTGTCCATGACTCGATAGCAATTAGTTATAATAATAGTAGTGGTTGGCCCTTGTTTCTTATAAACTATTAGCTAAAATGACATAATGGAAACGGCTATGCCTGTGGCGTGTTACTTTGTAATCTAAGTGTACAAGTACAACCATCAATCAACGCATCAAATTATAGTGAGTACAATATGACGGAAATCCCCTGTGGATATTGTGTCTATAGGAAAAAACTGCCGATTGACGCAGTAGTTGATAAAAAAATTCTTCTTTGAGGATCTTGCATGGTTAACCGTAAGCTACGTCAATTGTATAGAAGAGCAAAATAAAAGTGATGCGCTTGAAAACCTTGAGACGACCAGGCAACGATGTCAAAATTTGTTTGAAAAACTCCTGAAGTCAGTCTGATCAATAGATATAGCAATGCCATCACTCAAAAATAGGTTAGAAAAGCTCCCTGAGATGCAGCCAAATGAGCCTTATCAATAGACGTAGCATTGCCATAATGTGGCTAGAATACTTCTCGAGATGTAATCAGAGCAACGATTGTAGCAATGCGAAAATCTGGTACGAAAAGCGAGGGTAATGCTCTATTGTCCACCTTACACCCTGGCGGCAGAAGACCCTAGACGGCGTGCGGTTTTAGTCGGTAAGAGTCCGACATAACTTGCCCCGCGGGCCGCGGGGTGGGTATCCATGAGGATTTCCGCACGGAAAAAGGTCCTTGAGGCTGGGCAACAGAATCAGTAATGCGACAGCGGACAGAAAGATTCTCATTTGGCTACAAAACCTTCTGAAGATGAGGTTAGAGCAACGGTAACGTTTCCATAGACATTTTATTTCACTTTTAAACTCGGAGGGTTATTGTGAATTTGCATTTTATTCGTCAATGGATTCTTCAGACTTTTTAAATTTAATGACCACCACGCTACCAAATAATAATTAACCACTAAATGACATCCGTAAATTAGTCACTACAAAAATATAGCTTCCATTAAATGAGTCATAATAAAATTGACCGTGGTTGGACAAAAACTCCCTAAAACTTTAACACCTTATTATTAACTAACGATAAGTACTTACAATGATTCACTACAAATACGTGCTTTAAAATCTTCATAGTAATGGGCGCCAGGGGAATCACCTGATGGAAAGTGGCACTTAATTTCAAGATTCACCCTTAAAAAGAAAGTAGTAAGAGAGTTGACTCCTTTTTTGTTGCGGAAATCCCCTCGGATACAACCCCCGTTGGCCATCGAGGATGGTTATGTCGGAATTGAACCGACTAAAACCACACACCGTCTCGTGTATCAATTACCGGGGTATAAAGTTACCTAATAGTCATATCCCTCGCATCCCACGGGCTGACCCTGGGCCACCTACGGGGAGTAGAAAAGTGGACTCCGGGCTCCAAAGTACCAACAATCTTCGTATGCAACCAAGACTGGAGGTACTCGGATATATGTTGATGTGTATCTTATATAAAAACGCTAGTCTTGAGCATTTTTGCCTTGTCTTACCGGAAATTATTATTATATGAGATGGAATTACTTAATTATACGTTGACGCTGTTCTTGGTATCAGAATGGGTCATCTGATAGTGATCATCATCATTATTTATGGTGTAATATGGTGGCAATTGTGTGATATCATGATGGACTGAAAACTGTACCTTTTCAAGGAAATAAGGTAGTGCACAAAGATGTATACCTTTTCGAATTTAGCACTGGGGTTATTAACTGAGTGCCATCAATGTGATGCAGGTAAGGAATAAGGGTTGCACACCCTGGCCGAGCTATGATGTATGTTTAATATAAACAAAAATAAGTTGGTTAGTGTACGTTACAAAAACTCGAAAGTTCTGCATCAATTATGCTCAAAGTTTAACACATTACACAACCCGCTTTAAATATGGTTTTATCGATTTTTCATTTTTTTAGATGACCGTGCTAATAATACCTTACAAAGAGTTGAAAGTACCATCCAGGCCACTAGAATTTTACAAAATTATTAATGGCAAAACGACAATGTCTATGCATCATAATTATTAGATATGACTAGAAGCGCTATAAACTAAATTCCTCAAAAATCCTTAACGTGGTCAAAAGTCGGTTGCCTAAATAAAGTAATCACTGACGCAAACCGAGTCTATAGTCCGCCCGCTACCGCTGTACCGCTCCCATGGTACGCGCGGCGTGGTGGGGGCGGGATAAAGTTGATCGCACATACGAGTATGTTAGCACCGCACTTGCCGAACGCGCCGAACGCGCCGCATTTTAGTATTCGTTGTATGCAATTGTATGAAACCGCGTGCGGCGCGTGCGGTGCTGACATTATGTGTGCGATCAACTTTACCCCCCCTCTCGCCGCGCACATACCCAAGGCGCGGTACAGCGGTCCCGGTCGGACTATACCTACTTGTTCATAACTGTGACACGGCGGTTGTCAAAATTGACCATCCGACTGTACTGCTGTTACTAAGCCAGAGTACACAGAGTAGTTGTCGAAACTAGATACACGTTTATTTGATTAAAATTATTGGATTTATTGATATTTCTATACAAGCTGACCCGTTCCCTTAGCAAACGGAAGGTAGGACGCCCAGCATGCCACCGAGATGAACTAACGACCTGAAAAAGATAAATGAGATAGACTGGATGTGGAAAATGGAGGACCGGGTGCTATGGCATACAATGGGAGAAGCCTATGTCCAGCAGCGGATTACAATAGACTAAATTAATGAATTCAGGCATCCGGACTAAGAAAAAAATCTAATAACATAAACTTTCGGTAAAATATATCTTAAACAACGGGATACATACGCGGGATCAACAGTTCATAAGATCAACAATCAATATGTCAACGCCATGAGATCAGCAGCTTAAAATATCAATAGCTTACCTACTACACCAATAAGTTAAGAGGTCAATTGTTCATTAGATTAACAGTTCGTTACATCCTGTGAGGCTTTTCCAAACCAGTTGGGGTTGGTTTTCAGTCTAATTACCAAGCGAATGAACTTCGATATTTTCCGTGTAGCGACTGCCATCTGACCTCCACAAACAATTGGCGATGTCGAAATTCTGTAATTAGAACAGTTGTCGGATTTTTAGGACTCCAACTACTTAGGTACTGACAGACAATAAATGTGACACGAGGTGACGTGTGACAACTATTTATGTGCTTATTATAATTATGACGAGCATAGGAAACAAAACGCATTGGTCAGTGCTCAAGAATGAGAGATTTTACGGGTTTTTTGATACTTACCACTTCCTTTTACCTCAAATAATTAACTAATATGACTAAGTCCTACCGCGGTATTTCCTCCTATAAATAAACGGTTAAATTACATTTAGAGATGGTTTAGAGGAAGGAAATTAATTAATTTATTTATTATTATTAATTAATAAACTTTAACGAGTTTGATGTCGCAATGGTTAAATTTTAAGTGAGATTACAATACATATAATACATTACGTCAATTCATTATTTAAGAAGGAAAATTATTAATAAACTAGCTTAAGCCCGCGTGTCCGTGGACGTCGGTTTTCGCATTTTTTGACTTGGTATACCTTCGGTTCTACTCAACCGATTGTGATCAAACATGGGTGAGATTTGAAGTCTAACCAAGACCTTTCTAATAAAAAAAACAACATCAAAATCCGTTGAGTGGTTTACAATGGATTTCATAAAGTCCTCCAATAAAAGTTTTTGTCGTATTACATATCTTCCATGTTCCAAGACATTAAAGATGATTATATGTAGGTACCCAATGATTCTTTTTACATGTATAATATCATTGTAGGTACCTTTATTTTAAATGAAATTACATTAATACAACCGTGTTCATTACTCTATGTAAATCAATATATTTTTTACACTGATTGCGATTCACTAAATAATATTTCAATGTCAGGTCGGATCTATCATGTTTTTTGCGGGCATCAATGGGTATCGGTTGTCTGTCTGCCGGTCAGTCAAGTATCGACTGTCTGTCGGTTTGACGTAAATATAATATTACAACAATCATTGCGGGATTGTATACGGGACTTCTATAATAATATAATATTAAAAGCCATTGTATGATACCCCACCAAAACCTTCGGAGCTTAGCCAACCTTATCTACAAGCCGATACACGTGCTCAGCGTCGGAATGGCTATATAGTCAGGGTGGCATTTGCCGGCCGTACCCCTACATGCCCGGGTCGCTCACGGGCCTGGCTTGCGGCAACCTTAAAGAAAACCCGAGACCGAGCCAGCCCCGGGTTTATAGTCAACCACCCGGGCCTTGCCGGCCCAGTCCAACTCTGCACAATTGTTGATTGACAGCCGAGATTCGGGCGCAGGCCGCAAGCGAGGACTCGGGACACGCTATAGGTACACGCTGGCGGAGTACCCAGCGTAAGAGGCACCGAGACGGGTTCTCAGAGTGGGAGTCCTCTCACTAGTAGTCTTGCTCAGAGCGATGCAGTTGGTCGAGAAAGAGGCGTTGGGGCGGATCCGAGAATGTTTCAGGTCATCTCAAAATCGGAGATGGCCCTGGGTTAACTGGGGTGCGAGGGAATTGGGCCACCTTACACCCCATGTGAAGACCCAAAATAACGCGCGGCTTTAGTCGGCTCGATTCCGACATAACCGTCCCTGTTGATCAAGGGGTGGTTCCGTAGGGATTGCTGAACGATAAAAAAAAGCAAAAGGCGCAGTCGTTTTTCCCGGGATTGGGACTTTTACTGGTAATCTGTGCTTCTACTAACCCCGTTTCACTGTATGCAAAAGTAGTGGATCTACATATTATATATATATATAACTAGCTGTGTCCCGCGGCTTCGCCCGTGGCATACTTCGTCCTCGTGCTGGCAGGATAAAAGTATCCTATGCCCGTCTCCTAGTTCTAAGCTATCTCCCCAGCAATTTTGATTCAAATCGGTTCAACCGTTCTCGAGTTATAAATAGTGTAACTAACACGACTTTCTTTTATATAATATAGATGAGATGAGATGAATGTCTAAACAAATGAAAAAAAAAATATAACACCATATATTTATTTATAAAATTAAAGACAAAACAAGTAAACAGAACATGACAGAACAGATTTCTCGCGGTTTTTCTCGAATCGCTAAAAAGACTACTGAAAAAGTAAGTTTTTTTTGTATTTATGGTCTCGACTATGGTCAAATACAAAAGTTGAAGGCCGCCCACTTCTGTTTGTTGTGATGGCGATTATGTGGCGCCAACTTTTTGTCATGTTCAAACAATAATTAATTGCATATTGGGTATCAATTTGTTAGATTTATTTTATTAGGTATATCTCTACATGATTAGTTAATTGACTTTATGGCTTAGTGTTAAAGGAGATTATGTGTTTAAAGAGATTAACAACGTTCGTATTTTATTCTAAACTAAATGTTGCCTACAGGTTTGCTCGCGTGGAATGTTGTTCCCGTACCTGCTACCTATTTACCTATGGGAGCCTAGTCCGGGAATAAAATAGTATCCTAAAGTACCTATCCTTATGTTATTCCAGCCTATAATCTATTCCTGTACCGAATTCCAGCCAAATCCGTTAAGCCATTGAGGCGTCATTGAGTGACAAACATCCCAACATCTTCATAAACTTTCACATTTATAATATTAGTAGTATAGGCAGTATGATAAGCGAGGGCTTGCTCTCCGTCCGAGGCACCTGTCCTCATTGAGTTCCTGTCCTCGCTTTACATGTTGGCATCTGCCAAAGGATCCTATTTTTTGTAATAATACGAACTTATGTTGCTCACTTATAATAAAGCATTCTGTCAGTGAAACAATTTTAGAATATGTCCAGGAATTTTCGAGATTATTTTCTGGTGACAAGGTTAAACGTTACCAATAACATACCTACGCGTACAATAACAGGCAACATTCCCGCGCTTAAATGCTATGGAAAATCTATACATTTTTTTTTTTTGTACGGCGATTGGCAGTTTCCTTCCATAGGTGCTTTGTTTTCGAGTGGAAATCCCCACAGATATACTGAGTTCAAGATGAGCCTCTACCCAAGATAAGACAGAATCTCGCCGCCAAACGCGATATTATACCTACTCATATTGGGCGCCAAAATAATTACATGATTTAATGGCTATCATCAGTCTGACGCCAGCCGTAATAATTGTTATTCTTTTAATTTGTATTTATTTGATTAAATACTATTTGCTACACCGAATATAACAGTCGTAATGTAAACTTTTTGTTGGGGAGGCTATTTTTTTAAATAAAAAGTTGCCAGATTGTAAATACGCCTTTATGGATTTGTTTTTTTTTTAAATTTGTAATCTATAGGTACAGATTATAATAAGTTATCTGTAGCGCCAGCACAATTTTTTTTAACACTAAGCATATCGTGATCCGGTCAAATAATATTGATTATATTGATGTGAGAACAAACGCGATAGGTTATACTTACTCATACACTGAATCACGATATAGGATTGTAATATATAAATAATATTGACTGTCTCAGTCTCTCGTTATAAATACGATACGCATATTACTCCAAAGAAATTTCATGCTCACCCTACTGTGCTCCTAAAAACTAGCGTCCCCGAAAATACTAGTACCTATAGATGCATTTTACCAAATTCCTTAACAGGGCTTAACCAGACAGCTCGTCGACGCGCCTGTTAACTGTCCCATAATCAATATAGCCCTTATCATAATACACTAAGCGTTATAATCACTTTACGGTTAAGTAGAGCATTCAATATTTGAGATGTGTGTTTGGCTGAGACATTCCATTCGACGCAACAGACACTACAGCGCCGAGGCATCCCTTGATGTTGGCAATACAATGCGTCTGAATAAATATTTACTTCCTATTGAATTGATTATACGACTAAAAATTCTCAGTTGTTTCAATAATGTTATTTTACATACAACCACACCTTTTACCCATTGAGGTAGGTAGAGACATGTATTCACTTGCTGGCATGCACATGCTCATGTCATGCTTGGATGTGGTAAAGATGGTATAAAAATTGAATCATGAATCATAAATGATTCCGCACAGATGCGGTATCCTAAGAAGATACTGCGATACTAAAACTGAGAGCAATAAACTAAGGCAGGAGTTAGGTTGTATGATATTATATCCAGTAATCAGACTCCAAACGGCTAAGATTCAAGTCCCTGCGCGAGCGCAGACGATGACGCAAAGCCCTTGCGGCGATTGAAAAAAAAATGGCAAAAAGATCACCCTTTTAACAGTTCACTTCTTTGATCATCATTGGAAGCCTACAACGTTTTAATGCAAATGAAATACTAATTAAGGCACGAATTTCAACCCGGTACTCTCGTATTAGGGTGCATATTTCTGTATTGTAGATGCAATATATAACTGGTCGCACTGGTCAAGATTGGAACTCTTGTGTAATGAAGACACAAATAAAACAGGTTTTAATTTTCAGGGAATCTTATGGATAATTTAGATCTGAGTTTCTTAAAGTTCATGTTTCACGCACCCCTACCGTGGATAACGAGTAACGAGTAACGATTTTTAAATAATTATGTTATGTTTACAACGCCAAACGATTTTTGTAACTCACTCTTACAATCATAAAGTTAACTGTACGAAAGTGCAAAAGAAATTTCATAATAAGGAATCATTTATTAATAACATTGCTGGATAAACTAACCTCACCGTTTAACTGATAGAACTATCCCTCAATGGACAAGGTTCTGATAAAAGATTTTCTCCTAGGTTGGGACTTTAATTGGAAGCCGCTACCGTACTAGCCAAATATATCTAATGCTTACATGCTCCAAAGTTGAAGCCTCGGTTGCAACTAGAATCATCACTAATATATCGTATATTGTGATATATCTGATAATGATGATGAGAAAGTGCCGGATATTCTCCCAGAAAACAATCAGAAACCGTCTCCATTAGATATCCCTTTGATTTTTATGAGAGATTTTGTGTGGTACCCCTCACAGTTAAGGCGACTTGAGACCTCCACTTGGAGAAACTCTGACTTAGATTCTTGCCACAATTAATGGACATGCGTCTGATTGAAATGTTTCGCCTGTCGCAAAACATTCACGGTCTTTAAGAATAAATGAAAAATTTATCATCTACTTAGCGTTAACTAAGTTGAAAGCGGGCAGCTACTATGGTATGGACATTATTATGAGATGAAAGTAATGTTAGAAAGGTTTAAAGTATTAATGTGCTTTTGAGTGGAAGAGAGAACAAGAAAAGATGAATGGATTGTGTGAAAGAGAAACGAGTAACTGAAGATACATCTTATAATTATATGGAAGAGAATGACAAGTTACACCGACCCAATACTTATTTGGACAAGAGTAGGCAGGGTAGATAAAGATTTCAACAATGGACTGACGAAATAGGAAATAACGGACTAGGAATAACGAAAATAATATTTTTCTCAATAATGCACGAATCACCCTTAATAATTGTACATTTATAATACCTATTTTAAAATTTACCAAATAATTCTTCCTATATTACTGTTAAAACTACCGATCTACATTAGCCTCAACTAAAATAATAAAAATTGGGGAATTTTAGGTAAAACCTCGCATCCCTGCAATTCACTCACACATGATTAATGCCCGCCATTTTGTGACACAGACTAGTTAGGTACTCTAGGCAATCCGTCCATACTTTTCGTCTATAGCTTACTTTTTTAACCTGTGACCTGCCTCATTCCATCTAAAATTATTCCATGAGACAAATGAACTAACCAGAGAGGTTAAACACCTGTAGTTATTTCTAGATATTTTAACATCAATCAGATTGGCACCGCGCCGAACACTTGGCTAATCTGAAACTATGTTGAATAACGTATTGTTACTTCACCGATGTATGAATATTATATATCAATTTTGTTAATCGATAGGTATGTCGATTTTTTATTGATATTACGTTGATGTCTTGGCTTTAATTGATTAATTGCATAGTCTGTCTCTATGGCGCCTTGCTTAGTTTTTTTATTAAGTTGTAAGTATGTAACTAATGTTGGCAAGTCTGTTAGTCTTTTTTTGAACTTTTTTCTACGTAGGGCAGTAAGAACCGAGATCAATTAAAACTAAACTGCATTATCGCGTTTTAGTCACTGGTAAAACTTAACAACACAATTTACTTGAACTTAATTTTGACTGGTGAACATACCTATAATAAGTAGTTTTATTTAAATTGTTATCGGTGCAATACACTCTCTCTAATAAGCTTCAAACCGGCCTATCTATTTTAGGTAATCTAAATTGCCCTGACTGATTCAATAACTTAGAAGCTAAACAGCTGGGACTATAAACTTGAAACTTTTTAATGCCTTTTATGTAGTAAAAAGCCAATAAGCATGCTTTTTTGAGGAATTTCATCCCTAAGGAGGTGAAATACGAAATTTTCCCGTGTTAATTCGGGACAGAACGTCAGTTTGTACATATATTTCATATCTAACATTTAACAATTAGTTACACTGAAGATTAACTGCATAGGATATAAATAACTACTCGTAAATGTGAAGCGAAATGATTTTGAAAGTTAAACGCAACCGTCTAATGTTCTTTCATCAGCCGCTTGTTTTAATATCGAGGTTAAATATTCTTCAGCTTTAACCATTTTTAAAGGTTTAGAAACAATGACAGATAAACATGATTAGTATTCTACGATCCTACTTATTCTATCCTATCCTACTAATATTATAAATGTGAAAGTTTGTGAAAATTTTCGGATGTTTGGATGTTTGTAGGTACATCACGCACTAACGGCTGAACGTATCAGACTGATACAGTGATAGATTAGTCTATGTCTCATGCGCAACAGTTAGGTAGTATTTTAAAGATACTTCATTATTTTTCCCGATTCTCTTGACTGACTGATTCACTAACGCGACGCCTAAACCGCTGAGGCCATGCTGGGGCTACAAACTTAAAATGATTCATTTTATGTTACTTATCATATCACTTTTAAGCATCTACTAAGCAAGGACTTTTAGAAATTTAACCCCTAAGAGGGTAAAATAAGGTATAATAAACTAGCTACAAATGTAAGGTTAGAGAGAAAAAGTTTGCAAGTCTCCTCTCTACTTGCATCAGGTTGATAGTTGTGTAACTGCGAGTATTGGCGGCCGATATGACTGACTGTGGCATTACTAACATTGCATCATTCTTGACATATGCGTTTTGTATTCAAGAATGTTGTTCAATAAAATTTTTAAGCAATTAGTACCTATGCTAACTTTCCCTTATGATATAGGTGGTTGGAAAATCGGTCCCGTGCTAGATGTTTTTCTTTGCCTATTTACTTTCATGGACTAAAAAAATAACTGGATTAATTAATAAAAAAATGAAATAGCAAACTGTTTATATTGTGTTAGGCGTTGGTGATTCAGCGTATATCCCCATGAATATACTTGAATAAAAAAGGCTGTTGGCGCCCGCCTACCTAATCGCCCCGTAGGGTTGTCACCTAGCGCCAATATTTTACTTGTACATAACTAAATTATTCCTACAGCAAAGCTCAATGGGAAGTAAAATTTACCATAATAATACATACATTATACTCACGCCTTTTTCTCTCTAGGTAGGCAGAGACCAAAGCCTACCATTTGCTTTTGACCTTACACTGTACGAACTATACTGTCATTAAGGAGATATTGATCTCTTCCTATCAACCAGCCGTAATACTCAAACCAATACACTACATTCATGCATTCAAATATTTCCACTGAGCAGGTTTGGAACCCACGCGATGTACCTACCACTCGAACTCTCTACCTTTGCAACAGATCTCATATTTTCTATATTCTTATTTTATTTTCTTTCTGTTCTAACTTTTGCATTACCCTAAGTTCGTATAAAAAATTGCGGTAGTTTTTTTATCATCATATAAAAACAAATAATACACAGTTTAGGTTACCTAAATATAGCACATAAAAACTACCAAGGTTTTTCCGATTGAAATCCATGGACTGAAAAACAAACGGATTAAGTACCTAATTAATAATAAAACGGAATGGCAGTAACAAGTGCCTAAAAGAAAAATGTTTATACTATGTTAGGCGATAAATGCGAGGAATGATGTAGGTAGGTACTTAAACATTTCTCGCAATTGCATGCATGCAAACATATCAAGCAAACTTACATTTATTTGTAAAGTTACGACCATACTACTAAAATAAAAGCATTACTCACAATAATATATACCGCTATTTTTATAACTGTATTCTATGAATATTATAAATGTAGGTATTTCCTTATGCTAGTCTAAAATTGTGCGATTTCTTAGAAGTGTCACCCCTATAACAAGTAGGCAGGCTACACACTTAGAACGCGATCAATAACTTAGTTTTGCGGTTAGCGTGTTACCCACTAAAACCACATACACACGACAACGCGGTGGTAAAGTGTGGAAAAGATTTTTATTGCTTTGAATTAAAAATGTTACAATTTGCTAAGTAGCCATAATCCACAGCTGATATAATGACCGGTAAATAACTTGACTATGTACTCTAGGTGTGCAGTCCTCCTAAGCGTTTCATAGGTTCTTTGGTAGGCTAGGCAGTGCGGGGACGGCCGAGACGTTTGAATTAATAAATCATAGGTTATATTAACCCGATCTGCGTAACAAACTGTATAAAATAAACAAATATACAAATATTATATAAGAACGACGGTATCTCCCGTCCGAAATGAGCTGTCCGACTGGGCTAGTAAGTACCTCCGCCCTACAGAACACCGCGGCTGTAATAACCACCGTGTTGTGTTCCCGCCGGTAAGTAGGGTAGCCAGATCTCACTGTACCTCTCCTCCCCCACCCCTTCCTAGCCTCCCACCCCTTTCCAGCCCTCCCCCCTTCCCTTCAGGATAGGCAGCGCGAGTGTGACACCCTTATTGTTGCACACGTCCATAGGCCACGGTGACCGCTTTCGATGGAAAGAGTGACAATCACTCTTGTGTTGGATTGTGTGCTTGTCTACCACCTACGTAGGTAGTATAAAAAAAAATTAAACTCAACAGTGGTTTGGTATTCTATCCACTAAATACACACTAAAGAGCTCGTATTTTGGAGTCCGAGGTCCGCTTCCCTATTCCTCTTTCCATATCGGTTTATCTCGTCTTTTACGAAAACTTCCCCAACTTCTTCAGCAATTCTGCACCAGGATCTCGTCCGTTACTCAGCAAGTATACCGACTTATGTGAAATGGCGTGACCCCTATGGTATTAATGGGACCCCTAAATTCTGGTCTTAAACAAACAGACATTCTCAAAACAAACATTCTCATAGCTCAGGCATAGAAATTAACATATTTGGGTTACAACAACTTTAATATCAACATGAGTATATAGAACTTAACGAAAACAGAACAATGTGTCATTGATTTAATTAAATAATTAGGTAATTGTATTTTTGTGGTTTTGGGGAAGCCCGTGTCTAAATATAACTTCAATTGAGAGTGATAAATATACTGTATTATTTTGAAGGTATACTGGGGCCTGCCCACACAGTCATGTTTAAAATTTTCTAGGTATATGCGGACAATATGGTCAGTCATTTACTAGTATCCTTACGCAGTTCAGAAGCATAACATATACATAAACTCACGCCTATATCCCCGAAGGGGTAGGCAGAGGTGCTAGCACCCACATTTCGCCAGTTTATGTTTAGGTCCCAATGTAATAGGTGGCAAGCCTATTGCCATTAACCAGGCACTTATAAACCTGCGATAAATACACACATAACTTCGAAAAGCATCGAAAAGTCATTGGTGTGTGCCATTGTGAACCTGGGATCGAACCCGAGACCTCGTCTCAGCAGTCCATTACCCAGACCACTAGGCTACCGCGGCTATCCACTTCTTTACTATTATTAAATGAATCCTAAACCATAGACAAGGCTCTGGCGTAGACTTTCCTCTCGAGATTCGGTGATCAGGCGACAGTCGCGCCCAGAAAAGCCGACATACCAACCAAAAACTATAAGTGGACCTGGGGCTCCAAAATGCAAACTTAGGACGCAACTGGGAAATCACTATAAGGATCGTGCCCTGTCTATCAATCCATATTCTCCTTATCAATCAACATCCACACTCATACACTCAATATTCGTTATTGCAATGTGCTCATCACTATAGCACAACTGCCGCACTCAGAAAGGTTCCTTAAATTAGTCCTAAATGATACTTAACAAATTATCATTAACTGCCGCACTCAGAGACGTTTAACGGATACTTAAGTTGTTCCTTAGTAAAATTTGAAAAAATTTACCACTCAGAGTCAGTTAAGGATTCATTAACATCCCTAATGACACTTTAAAGTTAAGTGATACAAAACCCTTACTTAACTTTTAAGGATTGATTTTTACATCTAAAAAACAGAATTATCGTGAGGAAATCCTCATGGATACCCACCTCGTGGCTAGCCGTGCCCCAATTAGGTCTTTACCTATGAAATTGCCGTTATGTACGAAAAAAATTAAACGATTTTATTTTCATGTATTTTTATTTGTATTAATCGAAGTAGTAATTACCCATACAATCAATGCATCTTTGCCAACGCAGCGGCAGTTTATTGATGCGGTGATCTTCTAACCCCAGTTCTTGCAACTTGGAGACCGTCTGCTGTGCAGTATAAGGTCGCACATTTTCGTGTAGGAGCAACGGAGACGAGCGATTGAATGCTAGTTGCAGATGTGCCAGTTTCTTCATCATTGTGTTCAGTTCTTCACAGTATACATCTGCAGTAATGCTCACCCCGTTTGGTAAGAAGCTGTAATGAATCACACCGGGCGCTAGACCACCAAACAGTCACCATCACTTTTCTAGGGGTAAGTTTTCGTTTAGGGCATTGTTTAGGTGCTGAACTAGGATCCAACCAACTTTCCGAGCGCTTGCGATTATTAAACAGAATTCATTTTTCATCGCAACTAACAATATCGTTTTAAAATTCCTTTATTTCTGTGTCTGTTGAACAATGCACAATAATTTGATGTTGGTTATATTGACATTGGCAGTTGTCAGTGATGCCATAGAATAAAAAAGTCCAGATGTTTTATTATCAGTATATGAAAATAGGTATTTAATTTCATCTATACATAAAAACTAACAGTAAAAGAACGGATTGTAATTTATATTACTATAAATAAAAGTTTTTAATAATGTTTAATATTATTTTTCTACTTTTTACTGTTAACACTTTTTAGGTGTGGCTACACCGACGCCTTATCGATGCCCTATCGATACTGTGATTTTGTCACTGCACCGCTCTACAAAACTTAAAGTTGTGATTAACTAATGTACCCTTAAATTATGACTCTGGGATGTTCCATCAATTAACAGATTTAATGATAATTAGTTAAGTATCATTTAGGACTAATTTAAGGAACCTTTCTGAGTGCGGCAGTAAATCTGTTAATTGATGGAACATTCCAGAGTCATAATTTAAGGGTACATTAGTTAATCACAACTTTAAGTTTTGTAGAGCGGTGCAGTGACAAAATTACAGTATCGATAGGGCATCGATAAGGCGTCAACAGTAAAAAGTAGAAAAATAATATTAAACATATTAAAAACTTTTATTTATAGTAATATAAATTACAATCCGTTCTTTTACTGTTAGTTTTTATATATAGATGAAATTAAATACCTATTTTCATAAACTGATAATAAAACATCTGAACTCTTTTATTCTATGGCATCACTGACAACTGCCAATGTCAATATAGCCAACGTCAAATTATTGTGCATTGTTCAACAGACACAGAAATAAAGGAATTTTAAAATGATATTGTTAGTTGCGATGAAAAATTAATTCTGTTTAATAATCGCAAGCGCTCGGAAAGTTGGTTGGATCCTAGTTCAGCACCTAAACAATGCCCTAAACGAAAACTTACCCCTAGAAAAGTGATGGTGACTGTTTGGTGGTCTAGCGCCCGGTGTGATTCATTACAGCTTCTTACCAAACGGGGTGAGCATTACTGCAGATGTATACTGTGAAGAACTGAACACAATGATGGAGAAACTGGCACATCTGCGTACTAGCATTCAATCGCTCGTCTCCGCTGCTCCTACACGACAATGTGCGACCTTATACTGCACAGCAGACGGTCTCCAAGTTGCAAGAACTGGGGTTAGAAGCTCACCGCATCAATAAACTGCCGCTGCGTTGGCAAAGATGCATTGATTGTATGGGTAATTACTACTTCGATTAATACAAATAAAAATACATGAAAATAAAATCGTTTAATTTTTTTCGTACATAACGGCAATTTCATAGGTAAAGACCTAATTGGGGCATGGCTAGCCACGAGGTGGGTATCCATGAGGATTTCCTCACGATAATTCTATTTTTTAGATGTAAAAATCAATCCTTAAAAGTTAAGTAAGGGTTTTGTATCACTTAACTTTAAAGTGTCATTAGGGGTGTTAATGAATCCTTAACTGACTCTGAGTGGTAACTTTTTTCAAATTTTACTAAGGAACAACTTAAGTATCCGTTAAACGTCTCTGAGTGCGGCAGTAAGACTTGAGATACGCACACATTTCACGTCACACCTTCTCTAAAAAGGCGTGCATTTTATACTATAATTAAATATTGACTGTAATCAGTAGAAACTAAACAAATAATGATTTGTGAAAGTGAGTCACAGTCATATGATTTAAAGTGTGTATAAGGTCACATGTTTGTTTGGACAAATATCTGTGACCGTTTGTTAAATATAAACATCTAGGTACTGAAAAGAAAGCATGCGGTTGAATTAGTTTGTAAATTAGTTAAATCGTTGATCTGAAATTAAATTGGAATGCGGATTTTGGACAAAAAAATTAGATTCTCCAATGTTTGCTCATGTTATAATGTTACTCATACAATCGAATTTCAATAGGTTTTCATTTTTTATGTAGGAAAATCAATATGTAGGACTGCACTTTGCCTATCGGCTGTTAGCTATTTTTTTTTAATTGTCGGTCACGTCAATATGACTTCACCTCGCGTCGTATGCTCATCCAGCACACAAGTGCCCATAATAGATCACGGCAAGCCATCGCCATTGTGTACAGTGCATGGCTGGCATGACAGTGGCGCACGAATCTGCATTATTACCCATCGTGGCGTTTGATTGGGATTGGGATGTACAGTTGTTTTTTTTGGCACTCTTCATAAAGCGTCCGGTACACAGCAAGCCATTGCCATTTACAGGGCAATGGTTTACAGTGGCGCACGATAGACCATTGTGGCGCACAATAGACCATTGTGGCGCACAATTAGGATGTTGTTGGTTTTTTGGCACACTTCATGAAGCGTCCAATACACATTGGCCATGATGGGCCACGGCAAGCCATTTTGCCATTATGTACAGGAGGCAACAATAAACAGTGGTACACGATGGACTATCATGGCACGCAATCAGGATTTTGACGATTTTATAGCACCTCCAGTACCTACACAATCAAATGGACCACGATGGGCCACGCTAAGCTATCGCTATTGTGTCTTGTACACTGCGGCTGTTTACAGTGGCACAGTGGCACACGATTGGCATCTTGAAAAGCATAAGTATGGCTTTCTAGATACCTTACAGCAGCTGCAGTAGACAATGTAATACATTGTCACAGTGCACATGTTTAGGCACAGGTTTTTGGGAGTTTTCAAGTCACGAGTGAATAGGCTCCTTCTAGACAAGCGTGATTCATCGTAGACCACATCGTCACTTACCATCAGGTGAGATTGAGGTCAAACGTAAGCCTATTATGAATAAATAAAAAAAAAAACGCAGATATTTATTTCTGTTTTGCCTTTGTGCTCAGGGCCGGATTTAGGGGAGGGCAGGTGGGGCTTCTGCCCTGGATCCTGTAAAAGACAGGGGCCCCCTCTATGCTGATGAAAAATATCCAGCAACTTTTAAGTTTATATACTACATAATCTAGTAAGCTATTACTGATCGATAAAATCGGATCGGCAAATATTTAGGTGCGCTTCTTCATTGCCTCAGGGCCACCAGACTTCCAAATCCGGCCCTGTTTGTGCCTGTTATTATGTGTGTTGCATTGCATTGAGATAAACCGATTTTTTTTCTTTTTGACTAAAGAAGCAACGTCCATGGGGATAACCTACGAGTCTTACTTAACATAAAAATATGTCTGTGCGTACCTAAACTTTTGCAGAGGGCATTCCCGGGATTTTCCTTATAAAAAGTAAGACGCTAATATTATACCGTTTCTTCACTTCTTTCTTTTTATAAGGAAAAAACGTTTAAACCAGATTAATCGAGTTCTAAAAATAAATCAACCGTCATCTTGAATAATGCTTTTATGCAATATAAGAAAGGAAATGTGTAATTAAACTACCAAAGTCTCCTGCGTTGTAAGCATAGTAGAAACTCTCTCACGTATGTTTAATAAATTTTAAAATTATTAATCTCGTAAATTTTCGTTGAGTATCTTGTACATTGAAATAAAATAATATTTTGTGTGTAAATAATTTAAATAACAAAAAATATATCGCTACAAAACCGATCAAAACGTTTTCACTCCAAAAAAACTATTCATAAAATTTTTCAATCGCATCTCTTACAAATCGACAAGCAAATAGTTCGCAGCAAACTGATTGCCTTCACCGACCAGCTGTCGATGTGTCACCGCGTCGATTTTATTTAACTTCGAACTTTACCTTAGAAGTCAAACAAACGCGTCAGTACACACCTACCGTGCATGGAGCTAATTTTAGCAGCCTTACCTGGTAGTGAATCATTGCGAAGTAATGTTATGCAATCACCCTGTACGTATTTTACGCTAAAATGCGCAATGCGCATCAATTTTCGAGATATTCTTGAGGTACAGTTGGCAACTAAAGTGATTTAAGTATCATTTTATTGTACGTCATTATGACTTGCCTAAACCTGCCTGATTGTTTGGATATTATGTTATAGTTATTAAATTTATCTTAAGAATTTTGAGGTATTTTTAGTACAACATCTTTTACATCCTTTTTAAGTTTTGTCAAACTGTCAAAAACACAGAACCGGAAAGTAATATTTTAGCAATTTATATCAGTTCTCCATGGTTTTCCATTTGTAGAGACTCTTTGCATTTATTCTATAAATTGACAATTTATCCTATCGCTGCGTTTCCTAGAACGTTGCTCTAAAAGGGCATACAAAGGAGTGTGATATAAACACATGTGATTTCTTCGAACTAATTGCTGTGGCCTCTACAGTACACGCGCGACCAAGTTCTGTACGCGACTGTACACACGTACACCATTGATGATATAGGTGATAAATTTAACATACTGTATATATGTAATTACAAGCCATATGCCCGCGGCTCCGCCCGCGAGGATGTCAGTTTTCGAGTTTTTGTCTATTATTTCCGGTTCTACTCAACCGACAACTACTAACCAAGAGCTTTCAAACAAAAAAAATCCGCATCAAAATCAGTTCAGTAGTTTTTACGTCCATCGCGCAAAAACAGACAAGATTCCAAAAAAAAAAATTTTTTTTTGATAAGAAGGTATTCTTCGACTATCTCCCCGGTTCTACTCAACCGATTAAATGGTCTTCTAGATTATGATTTACCATCTTCCGCCCGCGTGGAGGTCGACATTGCCACCAAGTCATTTTATGGCAAATTTTTTCATACCTTGGTTTACATTATTGCAGTTTTAGTAGGGATCCCTATTTTTTTAATGATATATATAGTTTATGTCATTCACAGATAACGTGGCTTTCTATTCTATTGGTAAAAGAATTTTCACAATCGGTTCAGTAAATCCAAAGATTATCTATTACCCCTTACAAAGTCACAAACTCAAAAACTCACAAACTTTACCTACCTCTTTACAATATTAATATATTTGTCATATTACTTTTATTATTATTATTCATTAAGTTACGTTTATAGAAGTATAGATTACTTCTGTTCTTGCAGACATTTAATTAAAATTAAAAAGTTAGGTCAAACACCACATACTTACTTACTATTGAACAATGCGGTGTCACAGCGATTGGATATTTATTACGTGTAGTCTGAATAGATTCACAAAGGCGGCCTATCACTATTTTTCGGAGATCACTGTATTGTAATATTTGTAATTGCTACTAATTTGTTATCGTTAAGTTACGGCACTATCGAATTAGGGTCTCCTGTAAGGATAGTGTCAGTGTGTTTTTTGAAATAAAAAAAAAAATATAGCCGACAGCCGTCTGTAGCTGGTGTGGAAACATTTTCCATCATCCTTTAGTCTCTGTGGCTGAAGCCTATGATCGTAAACCTGCGGATATTTCCCTAGCTTCGTCCAAACTCTTGCATCTATTCACACCGGTTTTAAGTATGCATTTGAACTTCTCTAAAGTACCTAACTGAATATTTAGTGCCTGAAATTTTTATAGGGTCTTAACACCGATATCGTTTTTATCAGTTACTGGTTGTTACTTACAGTTTCGATAGCGTTTTATTTTTATACTCAAAGTAGCCATTACCCCGGAGATAAAATATATTATAAGCATTTATAAAATTTTTAACTGACTTTTTTACAACCTAGATGTAACTTTTAGCCAGATGGTCTGACGATCAAAAACAGAATGGGAATCGCCCACCCTTACCTCACCCTGCTAGTCGGTGCATCTCCTAAACAACGGACTAGAATCTAGAGCAGCTTTTCCTCTCGGTGTTGGGAGATCAGGTGGTAGGGGCGCCAGGAAAAGAGCCAGAGCTCACAATTTCCCCCCTTTCTCAATATCCCAACCCTCCCCCCTCCAGGGTCGGCAGCGCGAGTGTGACACCCTTAATGTTGCACACGTCCATAGGCCACGATGACCGCTTCCCTTCAGGTGAGCTGTGTGCTTGTTTGCCACCTAAGTAGTATAAAAAAAGTGGGACCAGAAAATGGAGGCGAAATTGGGGCGTACAATTTCTAACTCGTGCCACTGTATCTAGGTTTGTATATATTAATGTATTTAATTTGTTAGGTTTCCAAGTACCAAAGTGTTTGATTATAGCATCTGCAATCTATTTTGTTTACTTGTTCTAAAACTAATAACTAATATTCTAGATTCTCGTAATGTTCGTTTATGATTTCAGTTGAATTTACATTACGTACTATAATCCGTTCAGTTTTCATAAGTACCTACCTACCTAATCCAATTTTCCTTAATACCTTTCTTAGGTAAAACGCTGTACTCATTCGAAAAAATCAGTAAAAAAATCATTGTAAACAAATACTAATAATGATGTCGATTCTGGCTTGCAATTTCACTAAACTGAACTAAAAAGTAAACTAAAATCCCATAATTCAAATTTCCATTTTATCTCGACCACAGCCTGCACCTAATTTTTTTCGCTAATTTTGGAAACAAAACTGCGTTTGAATTGGCTTTAAAGACAACATAATATATCATTAGAGATTTTAGTTATAAACTTAACTGCTTAACTAAACTAACTAAACGTGCAAACATAACTAAAATCTCTTAACTTTAGTTTACTACTGACTAAGGATATAATGTTAGTCAGTGGACTAACAGATAATATATCTCTGAATCACTTCACAAAAACTTAAAATAAAAGAAAGAGGCGCCTATAATTTACGAGTTTCCTCAACATGAATCAAGATCTCATCGTCTGGCGGTATGCATCGGCTTCGTTTATATATTTCTTCTTTTTATTAATTTGCCGAATTTGATTTTGGTATTCGACGCCACGTCACCATATTTCTAAAGAGGTTAACTAAAGTTTATAGGAACACATTCTTCCACGAATCCTTTTTCTATCTGGAAGCAACTCTGAGTTAGCAAGGTTATATTTAGATTAGAACAATAGACAATAAATTAGACTTTTTTTCAATTTGGCAGACAGGCACATGGCCCACCTGATGGGAAGCCGGGTTGGATGGGGAGATTGAGGAGATGGGGGCTGGTTGTAAGCTCTGGTTACCCTACTTACCAGCAAGAGAACTCACGTTTCAATCGTTGTCTAATGAAGTCGGCTTATAGTATTTATTTAGTGGTTATACATTGTAGGTATCGCATACAGATCAGTGGCCGTGACTCACAAAGGTTGTTCGAGATCAATCATTGAGAACTAGTAGCGAGAGGGGTCTACAAAGTATTGGCTAACGCAATGCAACAGTTACCTGCACTTACCTACAACTCTAGGAAAATTAACAACCAAATTAGATCATACATCCGGTCAAAATTGTCATCTAGAATTTTTAGATTGTCAATTTAACCTTTTTTATAATTAACGTGTAACCCCTAACGGGTACCACCTCACCAGCTTTATTTAAGTGGCTCATTGAAAAATGTTTTATAGTGTGAACGAATTTATTAAACCTTAAATAAATGATATACTTCGTTAAGGTCTTTATTCTGATAGTGATTATGTATTGTAATAATGTCGTATAATAAATACGGGTATCCTTTTTGGTTTTCGATAAAAAATAATTCGTGCTTTAACTCCATTATAAATTAATTCTATATTCATTTACAAACGCTTACAAGTAATATTTTTTTGATGAAAATTGCCTTATTGGGCTACCTTACACTCCATGATTGACTTGGGTCCTTGATAGACGACCGAATTCGGTAGCTGAGGCATTGCGATTAATGTTGAGACTGCCGCCCCTGTAAGCCTTCTTCAAATGTGAATAAATAAATTTTATGAACGGTCTCTAAGCTAAATTACTTGCGTTAGAAGTGGGTTCATGTTGTGGTACATTTACTGCATGTTTATACTCATCGTAAATGATCTGGCGAGAGCTGTTAAACACGCGAACGATTGCTATTTGCGGATGATCCTAAGTTATCTAACTGCAGAATGAAGTAGGGCCTTTAAACCTTGTTAATATGGAAGATGGACGCGCACGCTTAGGCTGTGGAATGATCTCCCTGCCGTGGTTTTCCCTAGCGACTACAATATGGGGTTCTTCAAGAAGGGCATTAGAAGGTTTTTGCGGGGTCGGCAGCGCGAGTGTGATGCCCCTGGTGTTGCACGCGTCCCTAGGCCACGGTAACCGCTTCCCATCAGGTGGGCCGTGTGCTTGTCTGCCACCTAAGTGGTATAATAAAAAAAAAATATTTTCATCTTCTCCGCGAGCGATTGCCATCTGACCTACCAACCTTGAAAGAAAAGTCTGCAAGACCGTTTGCGTATGTTTGTCCGTTGTTTTTGATATTAATGTCAATTTATAATCAGTGAAAAGTAGATGATTATTTTTCAGATTTACAATATTAGTTTTTGTATACCTCTAAAGTAATTTGTGCAAGTATTTCGTAATCAAAATGTTGTTAAACTGCTTAGTGGGTTGTATAAAATAAAATTATAATTAATGAGTTTCATACTCGTACATAACATTTTCATATTTAATTTTGAAAAATATTTTTTTTATAGTCGATAGGCTGGCTTTTGATCTGACCACTATCTCACTTGATCGTAAGTCCTTCACTTTCATGATGAAGATGAAGAAAGATGGTCTACTTTTGACGCTGACTACTTAATTGATTAATTATTTCAAAATAATAATAACAAATTATTAAACATTCTTTACCTACCTAATTCTATCCTAGGCAATCCAGAATACCAAGCTGCCTAAACACACAAAAATAAGTTCTGAATCGCGTGACGTATTTTATATCGTATACTCTCTGACTGGGATCGTAATGGAATTGACCTCCGTTTCTAATTCTGACGATACACAGGTATCAACATATCAAACACATTACATTGAAGACTTATACAAACTTCCCGCCATTATATAAATAATAGTCCTCACCTGCAAGCCGGTACATCTGCTGATTGATGGAAAAGACTCTGGCGCAGGCTTTCCTCTCAGGATTGGGAGGTCATACGGCAGTCACTCCCATAAAAGCCTAAGCATAAGAGCTAAAAGCCAAAGTAGGAGACGCTAAGCGGACCTCGGGCTCTGAGGCAAAGACCTTGGAGGGAACAACGCTGATATGAAGAAAAATATCACCACGATTCAGAGCATTCGGATTGGGTTAGGTTAGGTTAGATGGTTATGGTGAGAGTGTCCTCGTGGTCCTGAGTTCGAATCCCAGGTCGGGAACTATAACTTTTAAGATAATGCTCTGAAGTACTAAGAGGCCTAGAAATTTGCTCTTTTTTTTCAAGCACACGGCCCACCTGTCGCCAATGGACGTGTGCAACACCAAAGATGTCACACACACGCTGCCTACCCTGAAGGGAAGGGGGGAGGGCTAGGATGGGGTGGGGAGTCTAGGAAGAGGGGGGGGGGGAGAGGTACAGTGAGCTCTGGCTACCCTAATTACCGGCGGGAACACAACACGATGGTTATTATGGCCGCGGTGTTCTGCAAGGAGGCTTATTATTACTCATTTCAAAATAATAAATACTTACGCTAATAATTTAGTTACAATGGGGAAATATATATGCTTACTACACAAAGTCGAACAATGACGAAATGTTGACAGCACCTGAAAACAGAAAGGGGTAATAAAACAATAGTCTACAAAAATAGTTGCAGAATAAATGGTGGTACACTTCTGTCTACGCCTTTAAAAAAGGCAGACAGACAGGCATACTTAAATATAAAAGTACAATAATTTACGTTATCAAGGTTGCCCATTCACCGTTCCTAGAACGAACTTATACCTACTCGCGACACAATTAACGCCAGTCGGAAACGGCGGACTTCCTACTAGCACTTTGATTTACGGAAAACTTAAACAAAATGAGTCAAATGACGCACTTATCACTCAACCATTTCCACGTCTGGTGGAAATTTTTCACTAGATGGCGCCGCGTCGTCGCCTGTTCTAGTAATTATTTTACCTCGAATACGACTTATAAGGATGAATCTATTTATTGGTAGTGTCCTACTAATAGCTATATTGTAAACTAGGTGATACCCGTGACTTCATCCGCGTCGAAACTCTCTCATCATAATCGTTTTCTACCTCCAAATCTCGATTAAAAAGTTTGAATTTCAGTCCGAGGTCGCTTTGCTTCTTTTATACTATCCATGATTTGGTTTTTAACTTTTGGGAGCGCATTAAAACCCTAGATGCACAGTATTGAACTAAAGTGACATTCGAATCTGCCTTCAACCACACATACGTAGTTTAAGAACATATTTTTTTGCAAATTCAACCTTACACACATGGTTTAAAGCTCTTTTTACAAAGCACTGTAGATAAACACGAGCGATGCGAGACTATTTGAAATGAGTTCTCAGCACGCATTTTTTGGGGACAGCTTTGACATCCTGACTGTGCATCTTGGGTTTTTTGTAAATCAATGTGGGAGCGATTACCGTTCGACTCTCCAACCTCGACAGGCAAGTCTGCGCCAAGGCCTAGTCCATCAATCAATAAGTGTACCCAGTGGCGTAACTATACCATCTGGGGCCCGTGGCAAATTCTGTTGATGGGGCCCTATCAGTAAAAATCGTCACGTTGTACTCAGTTTAATTTTAATAAACTTTGAGATTTTCAGCGTAACCAAAACCAATGTCAAAATAATTACACAAAGAATACGCAGTCAGTACCTACCTAGAGCCCTTTTTTACATACATACATACATACATGCATACATACATACATACATACATACATACATACATACATACATACATACAAATCACGCCTGTTTCCCATTGGGGTAGGCAGAGACAACATTTTTCCACTTGCTACGATCTTAGCATGCCCCTTTCGCTTTTTCAACTTTCATTTTTTTTTCATACACGCACGCCGCGCCGGTTGCGGGTACCTACTCTTGAACTAGGCCTTTCTCCAAAACGTCTTGGATCTGATTAAAATATGTACGCCTAGGTCGGCCTTTACCGGGTTGCCAATTCACCCTCACCTCATATAGGTATCTGTTTTGTCAATCTTCTTTCATCCATCCTCTCTACATGTCCAAACCATCTAAGTATCCCTTTCTCTATCTTGGTCACTACATCTTCAAATATACCGCAACGTTTCCTTATCAAACTGTTTCTCACTCGGTCCATCAGCTTTACTCCAGCTATCCTTCTTAGACTTCTCATTTCTACAGCATTCAATCTACTTTCATGCTTCTTCTGCCACACCCAACATTCACTACCATACATACCCATACATCGAAGTGGGAACGAGATCTCCTCTATGTACAGCAAGTCGTGCCTCTTTAGACATTTTCTGTTCTGACTGCTCATAAAATTATGCAGTGCGCCATTCACTTGATTACCTGCCAAAACTCTTCGCTCAGTTTTTTCCCTTTTTTTATGGTGCGGAAATGGATACCACGGAGATGGTTATGTCGGGATCGAACGCCGTCTTGAGTCTTAATTACCAGGATGTAAGGTTACCTAATAGGCATATCCCTCGCACCCTGACCCTTTCTCGTCTCCTGTTGCGAGTGGGAGGCGCTGCTCGCCTACGTTGCCCGGGTGCACCACGTGCCCTCATAAAAAAATATAAAATCCGGATGCCCGGAATTCCCCTTTTTTTCCGTGCGGAAATCCTCATGGATACCCACCCCGCGGCCAGCGGGGCAGGTTATGTCGGACTCTTACCGACTAAAACTGCACGCCGTCTAGGGTCTTCTGACGCCAGGGTGTAAGGTGGCCCAAAGAGCATTTTCCTCGCACCCCGGCTTAACCCGGGCCATCTCCGGATTCGAGATGGGCCCCTCGGGTTTGGGAACAACGTGGTTCCCGTCAAGCCCCCGGAATAGGGGGCGCTTTCGCGCGCCGCCACCTCGGCCTGCTTCTGCTAGGGTGACAGGCGGCTCTACCCATCACCCCCAGGCCAGCGCTCATGGAGGACGGCGTCCGCGCCCGCCGCCGTCCGGGAGAGCTCTGTGCAGCCTCTCCCGAACCTTTTCCGCCGCCTCGAGCATCACTTGCTCGCAGAAGGAGGCGGCGGCCGACCACGCGTCCGCACTCGGCACCATCGCTGCGATCAGCACGTGCAGTATGAGGACTCCCACCCCGAGGGCTGCCAGGAGGGCCTGTCTCGGCACCTCCCACGCCGGACACTCGGCCAGCGTGTGCAGCCTTGAGTCCTCGCCCGCATCGCAGTGATGGCACTCGGGCGTTGGCTCCTTCCGAATCAGACACAAGTGATCCCCGAAGCACCCCTTACCAGAGATCACCTGCGTCAGCCGGTACGAGAGGCCCCCGTGAGGCCTCTCAGGCCAGTCCTCCATGACGGGTCTTCCCGCCGCTACAACGGCGTGCCCCGCGCTTGGTTGCCCAAGTCGATCCTTCCACTCCAAGTCGGTCCTTCCACTCCATGCCCGGAATTCCCCTAACATAGTGTTTGCTAGCTCGCCTGCGCTACCAACGGCAACGTATTGCGACAAAATATTTGTAGAAACCTATGGATGCGTTCTAAAATGAATAGAAATGTGCTGTTTATGCTAATTAGAAATGTGCGGTATTTTGATTGACGGTTTTTGACGGTCATAAGTAAAATTAATCGTCACTGGTAATATGTAGGTACAAATGTACATCTCTAAAAATGAATCAACATCTTTTTGTTGAGGTTGGTTGAAATGCTTAACCATTAACTTGAAATTGTATGGTCTTTAGTTGTCTCACTTTAGATTTAAACAGGGCCTCGATTTTGTTAAAACAAGCTACTGTCATACTACTGGTGTCTATCAGAACCGCGGGTGTACTTTTTTAATTTGGATGAAAACTATCTTAAATAAATGTACCTAAAATGTACTATTTAGTACTTATATTGAATTTAATTGTACCTCGTTCCATACCTTATAATCACAATACTAAAGTGAGCCGCCATTCTGATATCAGGATGGCGGGTAAACTCTAAATCAGTAAGCATATTTTGTTTTTATCATTACGAAATAAATGTACCTAAAATGTACTATTTATTACTTGTATTGAATTTAATTGAACCTCGTTCAATACCTTGTAATCACAATTCTTGATCCAGTTAGTAATAGTTAGTATTTCATAACATTGCGATATTGAATGGCGATACCTAGTTGCGCACACAAATGGCATTCTCTGTCCCAAAGCAATCGTTTGATAGGTACTAACTGTGATTTAATTTATTCTACAAGATAATTTATTTTTTGAACATTGTTTTGTCTCCATTGATATTAAATAGGTACCATTTAAAAGTCGTGGAATAAATCTACTAAAAGTAATCTCTTCATTTCTGGTCGCTATATTTTCCTAACTTTTTGAGCATAGTAGGTATATATTTTTTTACATGTTATTTTTTGGATTTTAACACTTTCCCAGTCCAGGTACCACATGTGGGACCCGGACGTAAAGCTCTACACGTCCGGGTCTCACATGTGGTTCCCGACTACCATAGTAGTTCATATAAGAAAATATTCTTAGACTCTACGGAAATAATCATTATCAAGAGGTGAACTTATAGGGCTTGAAACTAGGGAACTAAAAATCTTTTGTACCTCCAAATATCTTTATTTTTGACTGAGTTATGAAAAAAAAACAAAAGAGTAAAGTGAACTACCTAAGGTTATGTAAAAAACAAACAAAAAAAATGTAGCAAACCATTTTGTATGCTCTGTTTTGCTAAATTTCATTTAGGTATAACCTAACCTAAATGAAATTTAGCAAAATATGGCAAACAAAATGGTTTGTTACATTGTTTACACACACTATCAACTTTTTTCGCTTTTGACTTTGCTTGAGCAACAGTCAGTCCCGATTTTCGTTGTTCGTCGTAACACAGTGAGCATCGTCTCCTTATAATTTTTTTGTCGTCCTTACATGGTATTTCTTCAAGAAAATGATTTGTAGTTCTTCGTGACGGTTGAACGGATATGGACGATGATGGACGGATGGAAGTAGTATCTTCTTCTAAATTCAACAATAGTCGTATTATACGTAATTTAGCTTGGAGTATAGTCATTTTTTCTTTACGTAAAGCTGGTATGTGTCGGGTACCACATGTGGGACCCCGGACTCCTGATGCTAATAACTCGCCCAATTAGCCCAGGGAGTTCAGGGATCCACATGTGGTACCCGACACATACCAGGGATAATCGCTTGGACGTAGCGGGGAAATTTTAATAATCAGGTGCACTGGGAAAGTGTTAATTAATATTTTATCGTACTATTATAATCTGACTAAAAATCCCATGAGTTACTTCAGGCTGTCGACGGTTGTGTCCATATAAGTGATCATATTGTTTTCGGAAGCGGAACATATTTTTTTATGTATTATATGTAAACGTACTTGGCTAATTTATTGATATGATGAGTTACAATTTAGGTACTTTTGTTTCGTAATCCTGCAATAAAAATACACTTGGATCTTTAGAGTTTACCCGCCATCCTGATATCAGTATGGCGGCTCACTTTCATATTGTGATTACAAGGTATTGAACGAGGTTCAATTAAATTCAATACAAGTACTAAATAGTACATTTTAGGTACATTTATTTCGTAATGATAAAAACAAAATATGCTTACTGATTTAGAGTTTACCCGCCATCCTGATATCAGAATGGCGGCTCACTTTAGTATTGTGATTATAAGGTATGGAACGAGGTACAATTAAATTCAATATAAGTACTAAATAGTACATTTTAGGTACATTTATTTAAGATAGTTTTCATCCAAATTAAAAAAGTACACCCGCGGTTCTGATAGACACTACTACTGACACTACAAAAAATGCCATTTAATTTTGGTCTTTATTGTTATCAGGTTAAAGTTTAAAATTACTTAAATGATATTTTGTAGAGCGAATCGAAAAGTTTAATGAACTCTTTTCATTTGATTTTAGACTTTAACTGTATAACGGTAAAATAGTATCAGTGGCATGACAGTGGTTTGCCTTTAGCACAATCTAGGCCCAGAACTTATAAAAAAGTACTTTTCAAATAAAATAAACTACTCGGGTACAATGCTAAAAAATATTTTTGCGCTCGCGGCCTCTTGGGCCGGGGCCCCCTTGGGTCGGGGGCCCGTGGCATTTTGCCACCCCTGCCACCCTATTGTTACGCCACTGAGTGTACCGACTTGCAGGTGAAGTTGAGTTGGGTCATACCTACGCGTGGGTGTGGAGCCATCTATTAGGCAATTATAACACGTGCGCTATAAGTTGAGACTTGGGCTCTCCGCCCATCTCCCCCTGCATTGTCCCTCAGTGCCCGTGACGTACTGTTCGCAATAAAATAGGTAGACAGGTAGGTAACGTCTCGGGCGGAAGCTTGTTCACGATATTTTTTTGTACGCTGTACAAACATGAAGCGGTCAGCTTATAGCGTACGTGTAGTACTTAGTTATTTTCCAAATTTTATTCAGGTTACAAGCTAACTTTTTCTTTATCGTGCAGCAAACACCACGGATACCACTCCCAAAGTCAGTTGTAGCGATTATTTTGGACATGAACCGACTAAAACCGCACGCTGTCTTGCGTCTTTAGATGACGGGGTGTAAAATGTCCCTTAAGGTATTTCCCTCGCACCCCGGCTGTGGTTATAAGCTACCTTTAAACCAGTATTATTTTCCTACTAAGTGTTTATTGTATTGCAATTAACATCAATCAAAGCTACGACAGTACCTACCTGGTAATTATTTAGTGTTGTGCGCTGGCGCCGGCGCCGGTGGCGTCTTACTACTGGTAACTCATGTTTATACAGCAGACGGAACCATGATTCACATCATACACATATTAGTAAATAGATGATAGTATTATTTGACAGACTCACGTTGTAGGGCCAAAGGTTACGCTAGCTTCTTAGATCCCTTTTTTACCCGTGGAAACCCCCTCAGGTCCTCACCGGGGTTAGTGGTAAAGTGTCTACGTCAGAATCAAACCAACACCAAACTGTGTTCCGTATTGGAGGATTTTGCAAGAGACCCAGAAAGTTATGAACTGTTAGTGCCTGTTCATTTTAGGTACAGATAAATATCAAAACTTTTGAAGCATTCTGTGACTATTGACCCGGTCTTGTCTTACAATTCTTACCTTTGAGAGTTTTACTAATAATTTTATTCAACATGGCAATGCTAAACAGTCTCGCGGATACTGCCTACATTTAAGATTTTACAAGAAAACCAACAATACTTTGCCTAATCTGCGAATTGAACCCAAGCTTTATACACAGCATTAGTACTTACTACTATTGACAAGATGGTCACTTTACGGAAAATATCGAAGTCCAGCCGTTTCGTAGTCCGCACTTCGTCTCGGGTCTACAAATGTCGGGGTGTAAGGTGACTCAAAAGACAAGCAATCAAGCATCCCTCGTACCCCGGCCGTCTGAGGGCCATCTCTGGGCTCAAAAGACCCCTTCAGAAACTGGCTTAGTACTCACACCATTTTCTCTCTACGCTAGGTAGATATAACAGCCTGCCATTACTGGCTCAATAAAAAACATAAAATACTTACTTTACTATTCACACCTTTCACCCAAACGAAATAAAATAGTTTACGGCCTAGGATCACACTCAAGGTATGCACCTATAGGAACATTAGGAACTGTTTATTGACCTTAGTACCTGTTTTATAACCCTTCAGTATCTTTGCATATTTAACTGAGTTCAAGGTTACCTGACTAGTAAATGTAGGTTAAAAGGCTGTAGATCGAATTCACCGATATGAATTTTCTCCAGATCATAAAATGTAGGGATTTGAATCAAAATTAAATGTCTTTAACGACTTTCCTGTGTTCCGATTTTCCCGACATTTAGATAGATAGATACTTTTTATACACCTAACAGGATAGAAATTAGCTTCCTTTTTTATAGTCTGTTTTGTTCAGTGATAAAAACAAGTAAAATATATATTATACAAAGTTACATTCCTTACATAAATATAAACCTACATATTAAAAAACAAAAACTAAGAACAACTAGCTAAAGGACGCGACTTCGCCCATATGGAATTCTGTTTCCGTTCCCGGCACCTATTCCAGGGATAAAAGTAGCCCATGTGTTATTCCAGACTATATTCTATCCCTGTACCAAATTTCAGACAGATCCGTTCCACCCTTTCACACTTAAAATATTAGTAGGATAGTAGGTTAAATAGTTATAGTAGGAAGTAGGATACAATAAAATATGCAGGTAGAGCTCATTGGAGGGATTCTGCGCTGGTTAGACCAAAGTCTCGCGTTGTCAGCAGATAAACTCTCTAAACACCCCTCCCCCCGCAACCCCTTATCCAATCCCCCCCTCCATTACCTCTTCTCTTCTGTAATATCCCAGGTGACCGTGATTCTGCTAAAGACAAACCACTGATATACGACTGTAACTCTAAAAAATGACATTTAATTGTAGACTTTATTATTATCCTGTTAAAGTCTAAAGTCAAATATTATTTTGTAGAGCGAATGAAAAAGTTAAATGAATTCTTTTCATTTGATTTTAGACTAACTGTATAACGGTAAAGTCTACAATTAAATAGCATTTTTGGAGTGTCAGTGGTATTACAGTGGTTTGCCTTTAGCAGAATCGAGGCCCAGGTAGGTCTTATCTAGTCCTAAGTGGTATAAAAAAGGTAATACTAAGACATTCGACGAAATTATGAGAGTTGCGATCTCAAGTAGATGGTAAAGATATAACCTCGTCTAATTTTTCTGACAAAGATATTCTAACATCCCATAAAGATAGCCATAAAACAGCAAAAGAAAATTTTCCATACCGTACGACGTACCTTTTCCGGAAAAGGGCGCCAAATTATACAATAATTGTTTATTTTTTATTATCTAGGAACGATCAAATAGATAACATTCTTCCGTGTTTATTTTGAGCTTGGACACAAGGTAACTGAAAATCTCATTTGCGGATACGGACTGAGTTTAATCTGATTTGAAAGTGTATTTAAAACTAGTTGTACCTGTGACGTCGCCCGCGTGGATTCATATTTTTAAGGTTTTAAATTTTTTACGCGGAAATCTATTTTTTTTTTCAAAATAACAGTTACCTGTTACGGTTTATAATATTAGCTGTTTGCTGTCAAAATCGAACTAGTCGATTCGAAGATTAGTTCCTTGAAATAGAAAGACAGGCAGATAACATGTTTATAAATTGCTTCTTTATGTATCACAATACACTTCTTAAATAGGTATGCATTTATTTAAAATCTGTTATTTTCATAAACAGACACTTGAATTTTTGATAGCTATGCCCGGCGGATTTGCCCGTGGTATACTTGACCCTTGTGGCACCTGTCTAATTACCTTGTGAAGTAATATATGGAAATTCACGTATATTATGTTACTTATATTAATATTTAAATGTAAGTATTTTAATTTATGTACTTACGTATATTTATGAAAAAGAAAATCCTTTTTGTACCTATCCACGTGCTCACTTTTGGCTAAATAAGGTAAAATAATGGAACTGGGGAAATGAGGATACCTAATCGTAAATACGTAATACCCGTAATCTGTATGAACATGAGTTGTAGGTACCTATACGTATGTATGTGTAACATAAAATAAATAATTGTATTCATTTAAATATTGAACATATTTGGGAATACCCGTCAAAATAAACTAACGTGTTATTATGTGTATGAGGTAAATAGGTATTTTATCGTATGTTTAAAATACCCAAATTATTTCCCACATAAGGTTATACTTAACTGTTATTGTAAGTATATTAATTATTATATTTCATCTTCCCTTTTTTTCTTTATTTTACTTTACTTTATTTAGTTGTGTATATCCATATACCTAAGTATCTATTACTATTATAAAATTAAGTATCTATTATAAAAGCGCGACTTCTGAGCACACAGTTAATATATGCTCTTAAGAGTGTACTAACGGTCCACTCAGACACAGAATCATACTCTTCACCATGAACCTATAAAATCTACGGAAGGAACGCGTTGAACACGAGGCTGTGTCACAAAAAATGGCGGCGGTTAACCATGTGTGAGTGAATTTTGAGTCAACGTGTTTGAAATGTTATTCCAAGATATCTTGCTGTCACTGTGGTTTTTACACAACTTTACTACACAAGACATGTTGTCAGTAAAAAAAAACGAATATACCTACCTAATATTAGTTTTTTTTACTGACTAAATCGAATGATATTTACCGCATAATGGTGTCGATTCTGTTGTACATTTTCACTAAACTTAACTAAAATCACTTAATTTCATGTTGACTTTAAAGCCAATTCAAACGTTTTCTTTTGTTTCCAAAATGGGCAAAAACGTAACTAGTAGTAATATAGGTAGTAATATTTCTTTGTTCTGTGTAATATTTAATGGTTTTAAAAAGCTCTGAAATAAGCAAAACTGGGTAAAATCAAAATTAAAAGATAGATTTTAGTTAAGTTTAGTGAAATTGCACCTCAGAATCGACACCAATGGCTGTCTAGTGTGTAAGTGTGTGTGTGCTGACTTGTACGTATAAGCAAGTGGGCTGACTCTAGTGTCGTCAGTTGTATTCTTAAACGCGTTCCGTCCTTATTTTTATAGGATCATGTTAATCACATGTGTGATACAGCGGGTTTTTTAGTATGGTCTAAATTGCTCATAGGACCATTTTATATAAATATAGTACCTAGGTATCATTTTTCTGATTAAAACAGTAAAAGCGGATTTTCCGCAGATCGCGCCGTAATTAGAATGAATCAAACCACTTTTACTGTAACCAAAGAATTACTAAGTATTCAACTTATTAACCGACTTAAAAAGAAGGTTGTTTGACCTGTATGTATGTATGTTTGTCTACGATTAAGCTAAACTGCTTGTATAGAAGTGGGTTCACGTCATTAGTGTAATACACAGGATTCGAATCCATTTACTTCTGGATCGTAAGACCGACTGTTTAACCACAAAACTACCGGAATAAACATTCTTACGAAAAAAAACCGACTTCAACGGACAAAAATGGTGGTCAGATGGTCCGAGGGCAATTAAAATGGGACCATACGGGAAGCGCTAGCTACCAAATAAAAATCATTACCCTCCTTTCTTAGTCGGGTATAAAAAAAATTACCTATCAAAATTAGTTCACCCAGTCGAAAGTTCTGAGGTAACAAACATAAAAAATGCAGTCGAAGGGACAACCTCCTTTTTAGAAATCGGTTAAAAAATCGAATAAAGTTATAAGCGTAGTACCTACATACTAAATTTCCCTCCTTATCTTTCACCTTGATTTTCTTTTTTGTCTCACTCTTATCACAGTTTCCATCTGTCAATAAATCCAGTCTCGTGCGCTTACGTCACAATCGTAATCGTTATAATCACTCTGTGACGTAACATCTCAACGAATTATCATCTTATTTACATAACAATGTAGGTAAATATTTTGGGTAGGTACCACGTTACTGAGTGTTCTAATTCCGTATAGTTATTTATAGTAACAGACTCAGTTGTTATTTGTTTATTTATTATTATTATTATAATACTAGCTTTTGCCCCCGGCTTCGTCCGCGTTCCGCGTGGAAGTCGGTATCGCCACCAATAAAACAACTCTCCACTCGACTCTCTACTCCACTTTCCACTCCACTCTTCACTCCACTTCCACTCTCCACTCCACTCTCCACTCCACTTTCGACTCCACTCTCCACTACACTTCATTCCACTCTCCACTCCACTTCACTCCACTCTCCACTCCATTTCACTCTCCACGCATCTCCACTCCACTCTCTACTTTCAAAAAGACTAAAAAGTATCCTATGTCCGTCTCCTGCTTCTAAGCTACCTCCCTACCAATTTTCAGCCAAATCAGCTATTCTTGAGTTAAGAAGAATAGTGTAACTAACACGACTTTCTTTCTTTTTTATTCGTATGCCAGAAAGAGCAACAAACATACATCCATATTTTGGAGGTCGTACGGGTACCAAAAAAGAGGTCCTAAGGGCACTTTTGAAAAAGGGTCCAAACTTTGAGGTCCTACGGGTACGTCGCCATACATTCTTACAAACTGTAACTACACTTACACATTGTGACTTTTGCCGCTGACTGTACAAATAAAACATAGGAATACGGTATGAATGAGCAAGGTGTCGTTTTATCAACTATGATTTCATACGTAATCAATCGGATTCCTTTCATTCATCCATTCAACACTCACAGGTGTCAAATGATAATCGTGAATCGGTTTGTTTCATGCCCGCTTGGCCAATACCTAACTGACACACAACACGGTTTTGTTCAAGATTATTAACTTTTTAATTTGATAAGTAATTTGCAGTGCTTCGATATCTCCTAATGCCACCATTGGGTTGTGAAGGTCAGATGGCAGTCGCTTCGCAGAAAATATCGAGGTCCAGCCAAATCCGCAGCTAAGACTGGTAAAGCGGACCCCAGACTCCGAGGTGAAAGCTTTGGATGCGGCTGGGATTAACGCTAGGTTGAAGAAGAAGAAGAAGTAATTTGCAATAACTCCAACTACTCATCGTCTCAATACCTAAGTAGTTGGGGTTACTGCCAAAAACCTAAGGAACCCACTTCAAAGTGGTCTGAGATGATTCGATTTTGAACATTGATGGGTATAGGTACTATACTTGTAGACCCACAAAAAAATCTACAAAAAATAATACTATTAATATTATTTTACACGAATCGTTACTCATTCAGTGGTTCCCAGAATAAAAATTAGACATTAGCTCATATCTACTGCATTAACTGTGGAATAATCTCCCTTCTATGGTTTTCCCAAGCGACTGAAATATGGGGTTCTTAAGGAAGCGCATTGGAAGGTTCCTACAGGGTCCGCAGCGCAAGTGTGGCACAACTTTTACTCCGTGCGAAAATCCTCATGGATACCCCCCCTGCCACCCCTCCCCTCGTGGCCAGACTCTTATCGACTAAAACCGCACTCCGTCTAGGGTCTTCTGACACCGGGGTGTAAGGCAGCCCATAGGTAGGGTTACCATCCGTCCGGATTAATCCGGACATGTCCGGACTTTTAGGCACTTGTCCGGATTTTGTCCGGCTTTCTAATTTGTCCGGATTTTTTAAGTTAGATGGTATATTATATCTACTTCTATACTTAGGTATAATAAACCTGTAGAAAGGTCAATTCTGTACATTCAATATACATATTTACAAAATAACTATTGGGAGATGATTGGTGTTCGATACTAATGCAAAAAATAAAATCAGTAAATTGTTTGTCTTTCTGTCTATCTGTATTTGCACGCATGAATCGGAAACTACTGGAGGGATTTTGATCAAACTGGGTACGATTATGGTTCATACTTCTGGGCAACATATAGGCTACTTTTTATACAAGCTATACCCGCGACTTCGCCTGCGCTTCGTTTTTAGGTAGTTTTTGGTCATATCTCTGGTTCTACTTAACCAATTACAACCAAACATACGGTAAGACCTTTCTAATAAAAAAAACCGCATCAAAATCCGTTCGGTAGTTTTAACAACTATAGTTAGTAAAAACAACTCTTATAATCGCGATATTATCTCAGGAATAATAGGTACTCGTAGTAACTCTTAGGAAAAAACCATGGAGACTATTTTTGTACTTACCTATACTTTAACTTTGGTCTGTGGTTTTTTTATAAAACTTATGTTTTCGAGAAAAATTCAAAAATCCTCAAATTTTTTTTTGTATGAACATTGGGGATTTGTAAAATATTATTAATAATATTATATAGTATGCGACGGGCGTTTCAAGAAGAACAATCTCCACCAGCACATCGAAATGTCCGGCTTTTTGTCAGGACTTATCAAATTCCTAAATGGTAACCCTACCCATAGGGCATTTCTCTCGCACCCCGGCTTGACCCGGGCCATGTCTGGATTCGAGATGACCCCCACGGGAGTGTGACATCCTTGGAGTTGCAACTTACATTCATGGAAACATGTAGATTAATGCAAAAAGATATACATGTTACAAATATTTCCACTAAGTAGGAATCGAACCCACGACGACCTCTCGCAGTCGAATTGTCTTCCATCACGCCACTGAGTTCTTGGGTATGGTAAGCAAGCAATACAGGTCTCCCTCACAACACGTTGTCTGCTTGACCTATCTTTTCAAGATGCTCTGAGATATACCTATTACACCTCAATAATGTTATTTAAGAGATAGGTACTTAGTGTGTTTTTGGGTCAAGAATTTTGGGGTTCAAAACATAATATTCTGCAAGCCAGTAAACCTGCTGATTGACGGACGAGGATTTAGCGCGGGGTTTCCTCTCGGGTTGGGAGGTCAGACGGCAGTCGCTCCCATAAAAGTCAAACTAAAAGGAGGCGAAGGAGTAAGCCAAGATTTGGATTCAAATCACCTCAGCAATGCAATAAATATTAACAAGTGAAATCTATATTTTGTTTCGTTTTGCCAAATCTTATTTTTGGTCAAGTCAATAAAAAGTTCTGATTCGTCAAGTGCTCAAAAATATTTTTTTATTGATAATCGACTCGCGTTTCGCCACTATTAGTAATTTAGGTAGAGTTTTAAAATATGGCTGGCAAAATATAAGTTTGGGTTTGCATGCCATTTGGATGCCTTAATTGATTTAGAGCTCAATTCGTCAAACGCAAATAAATATAGTTATTTAATACGCAAATAATATTTCAATTCGTCAGGCGTGTTTTTACTGTACACTTTGGTTCTGATTGTTAAGGAGCCTGTATTTTTAGCAGATAAATCAAAAAACAGTTGGGCATCGAACTCAGGTGAACGAACAGAGCCTTTCGCGCGAAGCTCTACTGTGAATGGAGGGCAAACCCCATTACATCTACCCCTGGACACAATCAAGGCGGTATGAGGCGCAAATAGTCGCACACACACCGACCGGTAACGCAATATGTCAACACATTTCTAACTTAAGAAATTATACTTATTGAACAGCCTGTACTCATCTTATAAAAAAAAATTAAGCATTTAAGCCCCGCCTCAACAACACACGTGCCTCAAAACACGTGCGTTTATAAATCAAAAATTAAAAAGTAATGAAACCTTTAAAATAACTAAACGTTTCAATTGATTGCATTCGATTTCTCTAGAAACGAAGTTTAGGTATCGACTTAAAAGGCTTTACGTAGTAATAATATTCTACACGCCCTCTTTTAGAGACGAAGGCAACGGTGGACAGGGCACCTTTCAACTACAACATCGCACAGATTAAAAAACTCATAGCAAATCCTTCCCGCGCAATTTGAAGTCTAAACTTCAAACTTCAGATTCTTAAGAAACTGCAACTTTTCAGAAAATGTATTCGGAAAAAAATCTCTCAATTTCCTTGCATACTACGTTACGTCCGCTGTGATTGGCTGCAGACACTACAATATATTAAATACGAGAGGTTGGAGTAACGCAAATGAACACCGTTCGCCACTCGGTACGCACGCTTGAATCTCTCGCGACGCGCCACATTCGTTCGTGAACAAAACTTACGGTTACTTTTAGTGTTGTGTTCCGAAACCCCCTATTTACCAAAAGTGAGTAACACTACAAAAAATATACTTACACCATTTTTTAAACCCAGTGGGTGTCCATCCGGAACCAGTGCGTAATCAGATGCAGGATTAATGCAAGTGATATATACTTAGTTCCAAGTAAGCGCTGTTTTGTTTTAAGTTGTATTTTGTTTGCAAACAAAATTTTCGCTTGGTTCCAAATGGATGTTCACAACATGTGGAAATAATTGAGCCGCAATGAGTATACTTATATTTATGTTTATACTTAAATTTGTATCATTAATAACTTGTGGTCAAAGTTTCTCAAAGTTTCTGCAATACCTATAATTTTATCTGTGAAAAAAGGTTTCATTAGCTTACGAAAAAAAATTTGAGAAACACTTTCCATTCTCAATTTCAGTACCAATATTGAAATGCATTATCAATTCTTTGAGAAACATTGTCCAAATACTTGTATCACACTTATGAAGAGATCTTTTAATCTCACTTAGAGCACTTTCCTATTTGTCGGCTATCAAACAAAACAGATAAAACCGTTATCTTTTATCTATTACATAAACATTGTACAGTTACTCAACATTTGGTGATTTTTAAATCAACTTTTTGATTATTAAAATCAATTATAACGCACAAAGTAATATAAATTTCAAAGAAATTTAGAAACTTATTTATCTCTTTATATTGCTTACCTAATTATATTTTTAAAGCGTTCAAATGTAGAAATTACTGACGTTACGTACCAACGGACGAATTTCAAAAGAATATAAGTAATAATCTCAAAATTATATATCTATTTGTAAAACACATACCAAAACATAAAGTAAATATAGAAAATGAAAGTGCACTTTACCACGCCATTAGTTTACCTCATTACTGCATTGTTTTAAAGAACTCTATTTTAAATTCTTGACTAGTTTTCTCATAAAATTCTTCTTTATAAAACCTTCTTATAAAAGTACCTAGCGAGAAAACACATTTAGGTCATACACGTTACGTTTTTGACTGCGTACCTATGCATATATTTTCTAAACATTATATTCATGATTGATTAAGAAAAAGCTACATATATCTCGCTAGCAGACTATTACGTGAATGAAACAGCGCGCAATACTTGCACGTTCCCTGGTTCAGCTGTGCCTAGGATAAGTTAAATTCCGTAGTTAGCCACAGTAATTTTTCAAAACCAACCGTTAAAACATTAAAAAAATATGCTTGTGCATTTTCAAATATAAAATGTTAATATTTATAATCTGAAACAAATTAATTCGCATCTGATAAGTCCGAGTTTCAAAAATCCAAAATCTTCATGGATACATTATTATGACTAATTATTTTAATAAAAATTTAAAAACGTTTTATAGAGGCTACTTAATAGTTTGGCATCATTAAAATTAAAATACATTTTCCACTTTTGAAGCTGACTTAACCCATTTTAAATCTTCAGATTTATAAAATTTTCAGACAAAAACTTCAACATTTGTAATTACTATTACTTATTAATTTTATTTCACGTCTCTACTGGTTAAAAAATAAATATACCTAATACATACCTACTATAAAAATATATTAAAAGTTAAGATACCAAAAGTTATGTTCTAAATTTAAAAACTTATATTTTCATAGACATGCCTCTACATTTTGAAATGTGAGTGTTTGTTCAAAACGGACACTATTTGTGTATATCATTGGTATTGTCATGATTGTAGAGTGGTGTTTAAACGACCTATATTAACATCATCGGCTCTACACCTTTCTCTGCACTACGTCGCAAGAATGACGCAATAACCGTGATGATTTCGCTGCGATAGAGCGTCCTTTCTAACACTTTTTTTGTAGAGTTATTATACAATAGAAAAGGTGTTACTATAGTCTTGAAAGAGTCCTTAAATGTGTACAAAAAGTATGTTTATTTTTGAGTAAGTAAAGTCCACTAGATTATATTAATTTCCAAGTTAATATTGATTTTTTTAACTAGCTTATGCCCGCGGCTCCGCCCACGTGGTGTTAGTTTTTGCGTTTTATGATTATATCTCCGGGTCTACTCAACCGATTTTGACCAAATATGCGTAAGATTTTAGGTCCAACCAAGATCATTCTAAATTCTAATAAAAAAACAGCATAGAAATCTGTTCAGTAGTTTTTACGTCCATCGCACATGATGGAAAATCCTCATGACCATCATCTACATGTCAAAGACCATCATCTACCATGATGCCGTCATGTACTTGTTTGATGCCCTAGTAGTATGACAAAAAATATTATCGGACAATTAAAAAAGTACACAGTTATAAAACTCATCCACCTTTTTCACCATCTGTTGCTATTTTTACACGTGCCATATTTCGAAGTGCGATGCAAAAGTCGTCTGTATGTACCTGCGACTTTAGTGGCATTTTAAGGCCTGTTAAGTTGTTATATTTATAACCTTACCGTAACCGAGACGGTAGTGTGGTTTTATTATCGTAACGTAATATAAGTAAATAGAAATGCATTGGAGTCACCTATTCGCATAAAGTAAACCTAATAAATAACTACTCGTGTCGCTAGAAAATACATGAGTTATACATTTAAAATATACGCATAATATAGTAACATAAAATAAAATTAATTTACTTCATACTAATTAATTCTTAACATCTTGAAGCTGTGTTAGTTATAACTTCACAAGTAATAACCACATTTCATTGATAATTAAATGTAAAATTAGGTACCTACTCAAATTAAATTGAACTTAAATTCATAATAATTAAATTATATATGTGAATTTTAAGGTTTATTGTTAAAATATTCGTAGATTTTATTATTAATGCTACAAAAATATTCTTAAAATACATTAAATCGAAATATAGTCGATTCCATCAACTACGCATTCATTTTTGAAATCACTCGAAAAGATGTTAAAAGGTTTCGTGTTGTTAATACAAAAGACAGCAACGCACAGACGCCGCCGTCCACTGGTCCTTCCGAGAAGTACTTTGGATCGCCGTGACCCCTAGCGGGGCCCGCAGATACAATAAACCTGATAATGCCTTAGGTAACCTTCGAATGCCTGCAAACACCCATAAAAGTTTAGTGCAATCAATATGATGACTGTACAGAGTATACAGTATTAAATTCTGAGTAAATTATAAAAAGTATTTCTGTCAGCTATGACCGCGTCCCCGTTAAACCATTTAAAAAAAACTTATCTTAATTTTATTGTGTCTATACCCACCAAAAAATAAACTTATCTATATATCAATTTATTCACCAGAATAACTGGCAAATGGTTTTAGGCGAGAAGATCTTTATTAATAAACTACATACTGAATTATATTAAAAAATGTCCAATATTCGAAATTGTTTAACTTAATCGCAAACAAAAGCAAAGTTGGTGTTGTTAGCTGTTATTGACATTATGTGATGAATTTTTGTGTTGCCGTACAAGGAATCTACCCAAACAATAAGAATTATTTTATTAGATAGAGCAGAATTTAATTTAATTTATTTTTATTGTTTAAAGACGCGCCAGTGGATTTATATTTTCTCTTGAGTCTTTCCTTCTTTTCTATCCTTTATTTTTTATCTCACACCTGTATATATCTGAAGAAGCGAGCAGGTTATACACACTGCTTTTCTCTATCGCCTCTACCGGGCACGTTTTTACCCCCCACCGTAATACCTATACCTACTAATATTTTTGTAACTGAAAAGCATAATAAAACGTTGACTGACCCAATAATCCATTCGATCTCACGAAATATACATACTTATACTACAGGACCACCAACGAGACAGATGGTCTGTCTAGCGTGGATCCCGAAGTATAATTTCATTTAAAAAACAGGTTGTCTTATCAATATGTCACCCAGATGCTCATGTAATAGGTCAAAGATGGCTATAAATCGTTACATAAATATTCAAATCAAAGAAAAGCTATCACTATTTCAAGAATATCAGATTACTAGTAGTAAATTTAGTAAAAAAACCTACCTTAGTTTCAACATTACTATTATTAATAACTAAATATATTATATTCTCACAGAAATCCGCACAGGTGTTGCAGATTTTTATTAAATGATGGACATAATTTGCATGTATAATTTAATGTTTTTAGTCTGATATTAATAAATTTATTTTATGTTGTAAAAACTGTATGAATATGACATGTGAGCTAGCAGGTGTTACGGAGTTTTAGATTAGGTTTGCTACCTTAAAGTAGCCCGCTTTCGCTTAAATACCCATTTGTTAATTCTGTACAGACGAAAAAAACTTTGTATCTAGACTCTAAGTAGGTTTATCATACCTATCACCCAAAAAAAACCCATTGCCATTCATTAGTTGCCCAAAAGATATTGCACAGTTTTTGATGACCGCCAAAATTACCTATGGCAATAATTTTTTTTTTTAAATTATGGGACTAGATTGGCTTAGGTAATAAAAAAAACTACTTAATTTTTTTAATTTGACATTAATAGATTATAATGCAGCCATTTTGATTATAGCTTTTTCTGGTGAATGAACTTCTAAATTTGAATTTGAATTAAACAGTAATTTTATTATATTACATACCTACTTCTTGCAAACTTCTTGTAATATTTTCTGCTATGACAGAATTGAGTTCAACCCAACAATTGGAAATTATTATGCGTTAGGCGAGAGAAACTGGGGGACAATAGACTGTCGAGGTAACTTGTCAATTCTCACGCACGGAGTACATGCATTGTTTTGACGACAAAACTCAACAAGTCTGGTGCTATGGACATGGTAGAACATAATATTGTCACATTTTTACACAATGATTTATTTACACTACCTGTTGCATCGTTTCTTTACGGCTCAGATCATGACTCATAGATAGCTATTTGCTAGAAATCAATGGATGTTCATCACCGTACACGTATTGTGATGAGCAGTTTTTAAGACCCTTGAGGAAGATATACATATACTACGACATTCTACACAGCGCTATCTAGACCCAAAGTAAGCATTAGTTTAACTATCTTGTTTTTAGGTTCTAGAATGCAGATAACACATTAAATACTTTTTAACATCGTAAATACATACATGCAAATATTTATATTCATGCACACAAATATTTGCACTGAGCGGGAATCGAATCTGTGACCTCTAATCCTGCGCTGTACCGCTAATCCATAGAGGTCGTCATTATTTTCACATTCTGTATGTATTTATCTGATTTTGAAAATGAAATAGTTTACACGTTTCGTTCCGTTGAGTAACGTTTACGTTATGTGCCGTTCCAGTACGTTACGTTATGAAACCTGAAAATTTTCAAAGATAGAAATATAATTTACTTTTATGACGAGTCCTGCTCCGCGCATGCATACAAACATAAAAACAGACAGCACATCATTTATTAGTATTTTACTCAAAATATTTTACGGTACCAGTATTAATGCACAAATATTATTATGCAAAAAAATTAAATCCCTTATGAAAAAGCTGTTAGCAACCTTAAATAACGTGTGCATTCATGCAAATATAACGCGTTCAAACTCGTTAACCGAATCCAATAACTATTTACGGTACCCAAATAAAATAACGATAACTTAAATAATTGTAATGAACAATAATTTAAAAAATTAGAAGCGGAACATTATGTTTGTGTGATATTAGGTTTCGTTCGCACACCTGACGGTAATGTGATACGTTCGTCGGCACCGACTGGACATAAATTGGCCATTAATTTGACCACAAATTCATGTCTCATCTGATATTGATATCAGATATCATCTGGGTCGTTGTTTTACTTTTTTGGTGTGAAACATCTATCGGCGCGCCTTGGTTGTTAAAACACATCGTATGCCGTGACGGTAAACGGTATCGTTACCTATGCTGTTAGTAATGCTCCAATAAAATATATTTAATTATATTTTATTTTACAAGCAGTCCTCGGGATGTGAAAGCATTGGAAGGACCAATACCGATTTTTGAATAACTGATCTTAACTTTTTAATACCAAGGCACACGATACAAATAGCTGACTCAACTCACATAATGTTTATCAACCCGTTGCTACCAACACACTAGCAAGGGGTTGAAAAATCCATACTTGTACGCTGTCTACAACCAAATAAAGTTAATAATATAGGTCTAAAGGCCTATAAAGTAGTCGTTTACAGCAAGGTAACAGACAGACGGACGTGCATTGTGTTCGGAGTCACGCCAGCGTCTCACGGCAGCCATATGTAAACTAACACCGCGCCACGTTTTCGCAGAATCGGGCGGTATGCCCCGACATTACCGGCGATACTTGACATACCCTTCGAGATTTTTCTATTGGTCTACTTTTTTTCATTCATACAAACGGTTGAATGATTTACGGAGGCTTAGAAGGTACTTGTAGTTGAATATATAACATAACGAAGATGGAAAAGCAGGCAAGCGGACTCTAGGCTCCGAGGATACAATCAGAACACACAGCTCTAAAACCATGATAATAACAATTTTACAACATGATAGAATAGTGATTTTAGATCAAAGTAAACATCCCGTCCTGGCTTACAACTTTTTCTGATATAAAATTATTCAAATTAGGAATAGTTAGCATACTAGTGCTTATTAACTAGTTTACGTAGAAAATAGAAATAGTCGTACCTCTGAGAACACGTTAAGCCGTCGATCCCGGTTACTAATATGAACATCTATGGCAATCGTTACGGGTAATTGGAGCCCTGAAAAGTCCAACAACAACGGTCTAACTGCAATGCTTCGATATCGCCTAATGTCACCATTGGGTTGTGAAGGTCAGATGGCAATCGCTTCACGGAAAATATCGAGGTCCAGCCAAATCCGCAGTTAAGACTGCTAAAGCGGACCCCAGACTCCCGAGCTTTGGATGCGACTGGGATTGACGCTAGGTTGAAGAAGAAGAATAGTTAGCATACTATAAAGTTTCATTCAATGGTAGAATAGAATGAATTTCAACAATAGTGGGAACGAACGGTGATTAATTGCTTTTCTCTGATTAGTGTATGGTGCATGTCTTATTGCATTTGTCTTATTTCGAGGGACCGTTTCTCATTTTGCGCAGCAAACCTACCTAATTCTATTCCAACTTGCATTTATTTTTAAAAAGAAAGTCTTCTAACTTGAATTTAATATTCTCTTTTGTAAGAATATTAATTAGATATGTCGGTAATTTTTTAATTAGCCGCGGAACAATGTAGGTAGTCGTTCTTTCACCTTACCCATTGTAGCATTAGTAAACGGCAGTTTGAGGTCTTGAAAAGTGTGATAACTGGTCTATCTATAAAACTTCGATATCATCAGTGGGTTATAGACGCAGTCGCTCCGCGGGAAAAATCGAAGTTCGATCTTTCATAGTTTTAGAGTGAAACTTGACCCCGACTGAGTTCGGCTAAGGCTCGAATGATAAGGATGTGACACGCCTCTTATGACGGTCCACTACAATTTATGCATGTCATCTTAACTTACAAATAGTTTATGAACTCATACTGGATATCGATAAGTAATCTAATCCGATATTACATATATTTCAAGTATTTGAACCATGACGTCAAATGGCATGATTTTATAAGATATGACGTTTCTTTTTAACCATTCTTTTAGCTCAATGAAATTTTGAAGCAATTAGTATGTACCAACTATTCCTAATGATTTTTGATCGGAAAAAGTGAACATTCTGGACGGGACTTAAACCCGCGACCAGTCCCTTTCACCCTGTGAGGGACTGGTCCTCACATGGGGAAATGAACTCAAAGCCTGGAGTCCGTTTACTGATTCTCCTTCTTTTGATTAGATATACCTACTGCTCTTATAGGAGCGATTACTGACAGACCTCCCAATCCTGAGAAAAAACCTGCGCCCGAATCTCGCAACTGAGGTTGACCTGGCCCTAAAGTTCTTGATAGGTTCGCATCAGGTCACATACACGTCTTGCTATACTTAGATGCTTTTTCCATGGAGCTTGCCCTGTTCTCTAAAGGTTGTTTATCATCTTTTTGTTCAACAAATTCAAGGTTGATGAAATGAATCCGCTTCAATCGAATTTTTTATTATATTTTCATAATGTGTGGTGTATTTTTAAGTTTCATCAATATAATCAATATGAACATGTCCTCAGCAATAAATTTATTTATTGTTCTTGTTCAGAAATCGTTTCAAATGTAGGTAGGTACCAGAACTTTCTTAAAACAGGCACTTAAAACCTGACCAGATATAAGCCAAATCAAAGAGCTGTTGATAACTGCAATTTTCATAATCTTAATCCTCGGACGTGTTCGTATATCTTCGGTTGACTTCGGAACTGTGCGCAAGAGTCGCCGGCAAGTCTCGTTCAACTTGCTACTTAAGTTACAAACCAGATCTTGTTAGGTTAAATACGAGGTTTTATCCTTTTCTGTGGATTTCATTTTGTTTTACAACATTCATGTTTTAAAAGGAGGTTACGTTTGTCGGCATTTTAAATTGAAAAGAAGAAAAAATCTAAGTGAAAAATAAAAAAAAATTAATGGCTTACTTGGCTCAGCAGAGGTGGTAAACGTAGGGATTTCCGCATCAAAAAAAAGAATCAGCCTTACGATTGAGACTATTGAGAGGTCCCAGGTCCAATGGGATCCATTCCAACAACGAACAAATTTTGCTCTGGAGTGGACTTTCCTAGTAATTTAGGTTACCTACTAAAATATTAATAGGTACCTACTTTTCGCCTCGTCGGTGAAAAGCACCTTTATAATAATGGCAATAGACTGATTAAAGTGAATTATTTCACTTAACTTTCTCGGCGCGAGAAGCGGTAACTTTCAAGCCATTTTTCACATATTCGTTAGCGTACCGTCAGTATGTAACGTATATAATATAATATCTTCTGTATGGGTATTCTTGTATGGGTATGTGAGACCCAGCCATCTTATCATCTTTCGAATTTTTGACTTTTTGATTGATATACGAGACTCTGGCGCAGGTTTTCCTTTCGAGGTTGAAGAATGAGTCAGATGCATAAGGAGATATTTATGTAGATGAATCTAGAAAAAAATTGTACCACTTAGGTGGCAGACAAGCACACGGTCACTAGACCAATAGCCTATGAACGTGTGTCGGGGCTTCACACTCGCGCTACCGATCTTGTAAAAACCTTTTAATTCGCTTCTTGAAGAACCCCATATTGTGGACGCTAAGGAAGAGCGTTCATCGCAATCGGAACAAACATTAAACCATAATTTTTATATAGTTATTAGTAGATTTATCTAAGTCTTCTCATTTCTTCCATTCCTGTATGGAATATAAATCGCTGTCACACCACTTTGAAGTATTTCATTAACATAAATGTGAAAATATTCATAACTCACTCAGATCAAGATATAGTTAGTTCCTCGGCGCGTTAATCGGTCTCAAGGAAAACGACACAGATCTAATTTAAGATATTACCACCAGTACCTTTCACTAAGCCTTCATATTAATTTCTAGCATTCAATGGTTATGTTATATTTTTCATCTTGTGGCTTTTACGTAAATAAATATTCCGATGTAGAGCTTTTAAAAACTTCAAAACCATAGTCGGAGCTCACTGGAAGGATTCTGTGTCTGTCCAAAAAAACTTATAACCCAACCTAACTAAAATATCAGACCCGGGTACAAGTCCAGTATTTCAGGCGGGCGGAGCTCTACTCTGCTGCTCTCTGCCTCTACTACTCAAAGGTTTATTAATAGAGAGCTCTTATAGAGTTAAGGTACTTAGCTTTTGTACATAATTATTTTGTATGCAATAAAGAATAATTTAGAAGCTTCAGGCAACGGTTAGAAATAAATCACTAAAACGCTAGCCAGAGCCATCCAGATGACCCCATATAAGAAAAAAAACAATGTTTCACTAAAATTGGTCAAGTTGTGTCGCAGCAGAAAAATTAAAAACAATACACATTGGAATTTTATTTACTTACACATAATGATTACTAAAATGCCAGCATCATCAATAATATCCATCGCCTGATTGCAACACAACAGTGACGATGTAGATTACATTACATGCGCATGCGCCGTAGAAGGCGACGATATGTCTCCGTGTGTCCTCACCTTAGTGGCACACACACAAACATACATAATATATAGTAAAGTGTTGTTGCACTGGAGTTCATTTTAATTTTTCCTTTGTACAGTCAGCGGCAAAAGTAGATGATAGTTATATAGATTTTAAATTTAAAAATCAGAAAGGAAATAGTTTATCAAATTGTAATCAAAGTGTAAAAATGTTTCAATAGAGCTCACAAAATACGAAAGCGCTTATTCGTATATAACGCAAAAACTATTTTTTTAAATCTAAAAACAACCCATAGGAACACCCCACTGGGTCGCCCCCCATTCCATCCATGTAAAAAATACATATATATTCTCCAACCCCCAGTTAAATGCCCAGTCAAGGCAGATCGCAGGACTAAGGCAGTTAATCGCATCTACTTTTGACGCTTACTGTACGTGGCTTTTGAGTGGTGATACCCGTGCCTCACTAATTTGTTTTTAAAAGGAAAGATAAGATTAGTTAGTCATTTACTATTTGAAACGTCAATGGAGTTTAAGCTTTTTGTGTGTTTATGGTAACTGGGCCGAAGATGTTGACATAGAAACAAAATAAATATAAATAGGTAAGTAGTTAAATAGTATTGTTTAGTTGCTGGTTTCTGAAGGCGTACCAACATTTACTGGGGCTTTTGATTGATAGAAGAGGCTCTGGCGCAGGATTTCCTCTCGGGATTGTTGGGTTGGACAACGGTTCAACCAGAGCCTGCATGAGCTGTCCGACTGGGGAAGTACCTCCGCCCTACAGAAGACCGCGGCCATAATAACCATCGTGTTGTGTTCCCGCCGGTAAGTAGGGTAGCCAGAGCTCACTGTACCCCTCCGCCTCCCCGCCCTTTCCCTTTAAGGTCGGCAGCGCGTGGGTAACGCCCTTGATGTTGCACACGTCTATTGACCACGGTGACCGCTTCCCAACAGGTGGGCCGTATGCTTGTCTGCTACCTAAATGGTATAAAAAAAGAGCCGTTAATCCATTGGGGCGTCATTGAGTAACAAACATCCAAACATCTTCACAAACTTTTACATTATAATATTAGTAGGAACACAGGAAGTAGGAAGTTGTTTGAGGTCTTACATAAAAATCATAATAAAATAAAGTTTTATCTGCGCTTGCGTTGCCACAGAGTCTACCAAAGTCACACACACATGCTTAACAGCAGCGTGAAACCCGATACATGCACACAGACATACAGGCGGGGAAAATCAGTGGAGTGCGTACTGCGTACCAACGTAACTGCCACACAAGACGCGTTTCCTTAAAGTTGTTTAAAAATGTTACAACATTTTGAAGTAGTTATAGTGCTATTTGGTTTACATTCTATAGCTCACCCGTTAAAATCAAATCGGTTTGTTACAATTAAGCATCAATATGTTACCGTACGTAAGCGAAAACCGTTAGTTAACAAGTGTACCGGTTAACAAGATCTTGGTAGGACCCAATCCGTCAAAGGACATACCTAATATGAATTGTCAAAATGTGAATTCAACACTGCTCTATTTAATCTAGACGAGAGATATAGAAAAGAATAATAATGAACACTTATCAACATTATCTAGATTACGTCTTATCGCAAAGAGAAATCATTTCTATTACATCATCAATACATAGTTGCATCTCTTTCCCAATGGGGCAGGTGGAGACATCATATTTCTTACTACGATTTTCCTTAAACTACTTTCGCTTAAACTACTTTCATTATTGTTTTCGTTCACCGGTTGTGGATACTCTTGACCTAGCCTTTCCTTGAAATGTCCTCGATCTGATTCTTATTGACATAACGCCCTCGCCTCATGAATCTGTTTCGCCAATTCTCTTTTTTCATCTCCTCTATCTAACCATCAGAGCAATACTTTCTGTATCTCGGTCACTACATCTTCTATCGTTCAACGTTCGCTTTACACACTGTTGCTCATTTGTTTCAACAACATTACTTCTCATTTCTGGAGTATTGAGTTACTTTTATGCTTCTTCTGCCACAGCCAACATTCACTACCACATATACTTACTTAAATGTGAGGCTGGGCACTTCTCTATGTACAGAGTGGACAACTAGTCGCGTCTCTTTAGGTACGTTATAGCTACTTATAACATTATGAAGCGGTTCCTATCTTACTTGGGTATAAAACATTTTTATAATGGTTTTTCACATATGTAGACTATATTAGAAGTTTTCAAGGATACAACAATATGTCGTAATAGTGACGTTGTTTAACGAAGGAATTCCCTCGCAGCACGCGCCGCGTACGTCATCTAAAACTATTTTATCGAAGCACGTCAGAGGCTAATGTGGTCAAGTTAGGCTTGTTATTGTCTCCAAATCAAATTAGATCTAACTAACCGACTAATATACTCATACTTGTACATTCCCTAAGAAATGAGGAATGGGAGTGGGACTAAAATATTACTGCCACCTAGTTAGTAATATTTTGTGGAACTACTCCATTTTTTAATGGGCTGTATGTCTACTATCGAATGGAGAACAGCTCTATTACCAAACTTCTCTCACTCGGCACTCTGGGCTTGTGCCCAGTGCCCGGAAACTTAGGGCTTTTGCTCTGCCATCGCAATGATATTATGTACGATTTTGATTATGCCGTACGGCTTATGTCTAATTTTTCTTGCCTTTTCTGTATTATCCACTCCTTAAGCATAATACTTGATTAACAGTATTTTCGAGAAATCAATCCGACCATCGAATTTCTACTGTAAGTAGATGTCCATCCCATCAAGATCATGAGGACCTTAACCAATCTGACGATTATTCTACATTATTGACGCTTGGCATCCTCTCCGATCTTAGTACTAAGTTAATATAATATTTTGTACGATATTATTGTTAGCCAAACTGTAAATAATAATTCGTTAATTTAAATTCACTTGGTAAATATAAAGAACATTAAGAATACTAATATTCACACGGCTGTACATAGTGTACATGTCGGTTAGGTTGTGCTTAAAATAGAACATTTTTTCAGATTATCAGGGTACTGAGTTATTTGAATTAATTAAGCCCAATTTATTTATAAACCTCATTTACATTTTGATACCGTCTTTTGGTAGAATATTTCAATTTTTAAATCGTAGTAAATTTACCAAAAGACAATAAAAATTTTCTATTGTATATAGATACTTAGGTGCCTACTATTTATACGATGATTTCTTCATTTTAAGTCTTGCCATACATAACAATGAACTCCAACTGCGCAGAATATAAATTTAACAAGATACAAGTGAAATATCGTGTGTCTCACAAGATGCTGACCCGAATAAGGTGATCGTGTTTCTCGCGGCGACAATATGTCTACGATTGCTTGACTCGATTCAATAAAATGTATTTAGCTACAATTATATGTAGATTTTATTCAAAATATTAGTTTTTTTGTCAAACATCTCATGGGTACATGGATTTTAACCGTTTGGTGTACGACTTTCGTTTTCCAAAGAATTTCATAAGGTGCAGTGTCGAACCTCCTTAGTCCTATAGTTTCCTGGCACTTAGGTTTAATTACAGGACTTATAATAAAAGGAACCTATTATTAGTTCTACGGTTTTAATATTACTTCAAATACCTAGTACATACTGTAAAATATATTTATATACGTATACAGATGTGTTTATCTACGAGTATATTTAATCAATAAATAACATATCTCAAGGTTTGATCTACATATCATAGAGTTTGATTCTTGAATTTATTAGAAAACTAACTGCTTGCTAAAAAAATTACCAAAAATTTGAATTTGCCGCCTTTAAGAAATACCATAGAGAAATAAAAACGTATTGTGTAGAGTAGAGAATAAAATAAAATAAATTTTCAAAAATAGTCTTTTGTTATTTTTCAACTTGCTTATATCTTACTAACTATCATTTTCAGAAAGTTAGCTTAGTTCTGAATGAGAAATTTTACCATCAGAAAGTTTCAATTGACTAGAGAATGCATCCTTTAAGCCGGCTGTAGTGAAAATATACCTACCTACCTAATACTAAATAAAAATCTGTGTCGATTTTTTCTACATTCGTCCCCTTTGAACCTACTATTATAAGAAAATATCGCCTATCATATACGGCACTTGATTTGTAGGTTACTGATGAATTCCCTTAGCGGTTATAATATAACTGGTAACTCAATACCCGGAGCTAAATATAGTGCTGCGTTCGTATCGATTGCGTTATATATTGCTATTTGGTATTAATTCATTGTATAATGACCGGCAAACTTCTTGACCATGTAGATTTGTGTAGAAAGCGATTGTAGATCCCTTTGGTGGTAGTATGGTACGCCAATTAACCAATTACAGGCTGTTTATTTCTTGACCAGTCCATTTATTGTTTTTTTGGTTGGTTCGTATAGTATACTTGCATGGACATTCCGACTTTTATTCAAGACTAGCCTATGCCCGCGGTTCCACCCGCGTGGATAATAGTTTTTGATTTTTTTGGAATCTCTGGTTTTACTCAACCGATTGTGATTAAACATACGTAAGATTTAAGTCTGACCAAAAACTATCAAACAAAAAAATCACATCAAAATCCGGTCGGTACTTTTTGTATCCTTGGCACACAAACAGACAAGGATTCCAAAAAAATATTTTCGTGTTCAAAATTTTATTATTTTCTCGAATTCACAGACACAGCTACTTTACAATTTTATAATAATATAGATAAAGTATACTATAATACGCGTATATATAGTTACCAGTCACATCAACAGAATAACATGACTTTGAAAGTTTATAAACCCGTTGTTTTAACAAAATTTTCCTCTACATTTACAGCAAAATGTATCTTTCAAGATCACGAAGTTGTGTCAAACTGTAAGAGTAAAGCAAATTTAGCCTTAAAATAAACACGATTTACACTGAAAGCTGTCTGGACACCAATAAGACATATTTATAACACTTTAATGAAATAAAACAAACTCGTTGTGTCGCTAAAGTTAGCATTGCTCCTTGCCAATTGTTGCACCGGGAAACAAATATTTGTCTATGTCCTTCTTATACTTTGATAGTTCAGATTTCGATTTCAATTAGGCTTTCGACACGGTCAATCAGAAGATATTATTGAGTCATTATTTGAGCTTTGATAGCGGACAACCTTTCTTTATGCGACTGTCCAGAAAAAACTATTTTTTTTCGGGATTTGTGAACTTGTGTAACTTTCTTTATTCCATCATTACTTTTAAATGTGTAAATAGTTTTTGGTGTATAGAATTAGATTAGAAAGTCAATAAATGGTTATACTTACTTCGTTTCTTTTTATCCAACTTAAAAGAAATTAAGGGAAAGAGGGTTCACTGTTTATCCCACGATCCACGATCATCTCACATTTGGTAGAGTCGATTCTGATGTGGTTTTAGAAGAGTTAACCGACTTAAAGAAACGAAGTTAATCGGTTCTATGTTCTTTGACTAGCTGTCGTGCTTTTTTCCACCTATGCATGTTGTTTCTTAATTTAATTAATGCATTGTAGACTGCATATTCATGATTCTTATCATTGTTTACTTTTAAAATGTAAATATGTACAAGCCAATCTCATGCCGGACAGTACTTTAAACGATACTTTGTTTAATTCTTACCATCTTTTGTTACGGCTATTTATCGTCTTTCTTTAGGTAGGTATATTACTTTAAATGCAAAAGCTTGAATTGACTAACAAAAATACATTCGTTCATACGAATGTATTTTTGTTAGTCAATTACTCAACAACAGATTAATGGATATATGAATTTGGTACAGAGGTTTACTGAGGATCTTATAGGTTCCAGTGGAATGAACCAAGATTAGTATAGGTATCAGGCAGGTGGAGTCGCAAGCTACAGCTAGTACCTATACGAATAATTTCAATTTAGTATCATCAAGATGATTTGAATTTACAATCTCTTTATTTCTACTGCTAAAAGTTTTGAAAATTATGAATCCAATTTTATTTTATACTTAGTAATTTTAGTTAAGATCTAAATCTTTTACATTTATTTAATCTACTTTCATTTGAAATTTATAGCGGTGCAAAGATTTGCGTCATTTGCGCTACGTGAAAGAAACTACTTACATAAAGTAGTTTCTTTCAGTTAAATGTAGAAATTAATAGTCAGTACAGTTTTCGCCGCAGGAGTCGATACTTGATACTGAATTAAGTACACTAACTGCATTTTCGATCATTTTGATCGCTTTTCCTGTTTACGCCGGGCGTAAATCAGGTAGATTGTTTAAATGCCTAATTAATGCCCAAAGTGACCGAATATACTTAAACCTATCTCCAGCCACGACGGTCATAATTACAAATCAGTGATATGACTGATTATAAATTTAAAAAAAGTTGTTTAGTCTATGGTAAGGTACTTTTTATATCTAACTGACAGCTATTGACAGGAGCTGTCAGATGACAATTAGTTTGCACCACGTGATCATGTCTTGTCTTAGTTGACACTGACGTTTGCAGTTTCAATTGCGTCGATTGGCCACTTGGTTAATCTCAATAACGAACTGTCGTCTGTTCTTCATATATCCATATATTTAGACGATAAAGATGAAAGTGTATTTTCACGACCATGAAAACCTGTTACACATGATACAGTTGACATGTTTATATGAATCGGAAACCGCACGGTTCACCTTCCTGGGCTGTCTCGCCAAGTCTTGTGGTCGAACTGCGATGTATAGTCGCCTTCAACAGTTACTGAACACTTATGAAATAAACGACCCTCACATCAAAATAAATCAGTAAATTACTAATATCTAAGTTTTAAAATCAGCAGACGATAAATTTAATATTTTTTTAATATTTGCTCATTATTTTAAGTAAAATTTTATGGCTAAGGTGAGGTGATCTGGGACCTTGCTGTGAACTCTTTTAGCAATTAAATGCGATGCAGATCAACTCAAGGAGAGAGATGGCGCTATACACGGTGCATAGCTCCATCTATAGAGATCAACATAGGGATAGCCCTGAGTTGAACTGCATCGCATTTGAAATGCTATAAGGAGCTCATAGTATGGGGCCAGTAACTTAGAATGTGTTAAGACTGATGGCGACTGTACTTACGTGAGTTTACGTCAATGCAAACAGGCCGGAGACAGCTGGGTGCATTGGTGTGTGTAGAGCTAGTTTGAGATCATAAATTATCCAGCATTTGTAGTTCGCGTGTAATTTTAAATCATAGATCAATAATAGTATCTAATTTAAAAATGTAGGGGGGAATGTAGTAAGCCTTCTTGAAGAGCGATACCTATGCTCAGGCCCTCACCGTAAGTAGCGGCATTGCCGTGAAAAACGATGGCAAAATCGACACGAGAGAAGAAGAATTTAACAAAACCCTACCTTATTTTTATAGAAGTTAGAAAAAAAATGCACACAACTAACCATTCTGAAAAGAAGAAGTTAAATTGACTGAACGGTCAACTACCTTACTGCAAAATGATGTGATGATAAAATTATGTCGCTTTATTCAAACCTCCTCGAATGGCGTTCTACGCTCGCAACGCGTGAATGAACCTAAATTATAACATCCTTAGATGATAAGCATTTGGATATACGCCAAAGATGCGATTATAGGTACCCGGGATGAGCGTTGTGAATAAATAAAATAAATGATCTTGTCCAGACGACGCTGACACTTTTACTAACATTTGATAAAAGTGAAAATAAAACGACCAGACGTTACAATATTAAGTATTATATTTACGTTTACGTAGACAACGAAACTGATAGAATTATGGACTTGGAAAAGATTGGCAGGATGTACCTACCTATACGTCTGGTGTAGAATAGAACGTAATACTGTGAAAGTAGTTGATAATATTTATTTTTTAGTATAAGCTGTTGACTGCGACTCTACCTGGATTTAATACTGATCATAACCTCGCGGTAAAAAAATCTACGTGCTATCCCAGGCTATCCATCCATCCATCTATCTATCTCTATGTCTGTTTCATCCAGATCCATTCAACCGCTTTTGGTCACCCGTTTAAAATCCATACGTTCAAATTTTCGTATTTAGTTATGAGTAAATAAAAGTTTTTATTGTGACAAACATTACTCACAGTCGCACTAATAATTACCATTCATTATTTTATTCTATTACTATTATAATTAAATATATTTTTGTATCTGTAGCTGCCATATTATGTAATCATTAAGCGCTGTAGTTTAATGAGATAAGGCCACAGATTACTTAATAACGTCTATTATGTGATTTTTTGCGTCATTGTTCATTCGCAAGCATACCTAACATAATTAACAGCTAGTTTAGACCTATATAAAACAGTCGAAGTATCTTCTTAGCAATTAATAAAAATAATAATAAATGAAATAAGAACAAAGAAATAGTAAGCTACTAATCTAAGTAGAATATCCCAATGTATGTAAACGAAAATTTAGTTCAATAATATATCTTTAGTTGACTTCACGTCTATCTGCACTTTAGGACTATGTTTTGATATTTCCGGCAAACTTTATTGGTTATAAGCTTTTATTTAATTCGCACTAATTGTATAAAGTAGTCCGTCAAAATTTTACTATTTGTATGAAGTAAGTAGTCCGACAAAATTTGCAAACCATTTTCCGGACATTTTTTGGCATCAGATTGAGCCGAAATTTCGCGCACATGCTAAGTTTTAATGACAATTATTGTTTTATCGTTTCTGTTTATTTTTACTCATTCACTAATTAGATTACTAGTTAACTAGCTGTGACTTCGTCCACCTTAACTTAGATCCGGGTTTTAATTTTTATGGCATTTATTTTTCAATTATTTTTATTTAAACTTTTGTCAGAATTTGAAACTGTTTAGTTAACTAGCTGTGACTTCGTCCACCTTAACTTAGATCCAGGTTTTAATTTTGATGCCATTTATTTTTCAATTATTTTTATTTAAACTTTTGTCAGAATTTCAAACTGTTTAGTTAACTAGCTGTGACTTCGTCCACCTTAACTTAGATCCGGGTTTTAATTTTTATGCCATTTATTATTCAATTATTTTTATTTAAACTTTTGTCAGAATTTCAAACTGTTAGAATTCGCTTATCTTTGAAACATCTGGATCAGTTTTGATGATAATGCCCTGACAGTTAAATCTCTGCTCCAGTTGCTATATCTAATAAAATTACCTAGTTATAAATTCAATCTCAATCATGATACTGGGAGCTCTCATTTTCTGAATTAACGGCTTGTAAACATAAAATTATTAGCACCTATTAGAATATTCCTTCCGCGAATCTACAAATCGATTTTTACGATGCATAAAGTTTAACATCTAGGTACTTAAGTTTGGCACACTTGCTCACTTTAAACCACAGTTTTAATAATAGAACGTTCCAATATCTGATCATGAATAGGAATAGGTTCTCGCATGTATTCCCATTGATGATTGTAAATTTATGTTTATAATCTGCCGTGGCGCTGTTACCAACATGATGTATAAATTTTATTTTCTGCCACATGGTTGCCACCTTAAGCGTGATCAGGTTTAAGTAATTCGCCTCCTCATCTAGCGCCATTACCGGTTGCATTTAAAAGCTTGCACTTTGGGACCTGGAGAGGAGAGGGTCTTATATACTCCGTCCTTTTATAATTTAGGTTTCGTTAACTTCTACGGGTAACTGCCATCTGACTCTCGAATTGCAAGACGAAAGCTAGTCTTGTCAGTCTGGTGTATTGGTATTATTGGGTTAATGCTTGATAAAGCCTAATTTTTTTTTCTTGTACCTAATCCCCTGGTTATAATTAGTTAGCTAATGAATGAAAATTGATACTTGTGTGGATAATAACCTTGTAATGAGTCATTAATTATACGCAGTAAAGTATCAATAAGCACTTCAGAAAATTACTGTCTTTTCCGTAGTTGTTTCATTTCATTCGTCATAAAAACTTTTTTGTGTCAATTCATTTAGAATATCATCCAGTCTGTTCTTTATCATAGATCAATGTTTTTAGTTTTGCCACAAGTAGGTAGGTACCTACGCGATCAAATCTCAGAATAAAACTTCTCCTTTGGCAGACGAAATAAACACGTTTTTTTAATTGTGAAATAATTTCACTTTGGCACTAAACTCTGAATCACTCAGGCTTCGCTTTTTTCTTATTCAGTTGACAACTGTTTTCCGATTGGTTAATTTTGGCGCAAAACGGTGACTCCGTTGTTTATGCCCCAGACGCACGGGCGTCCTCTATAACTTTGTGTATTTTACTTTTTCATTGATGCCAATAATTTATTTCATTTTATTAGCGGAAATGTATGTCATAATTTTAATAAAATCTTGTCATTGTATGTATCCATCTATATATCTGAATAATTTGATGATGTAAAGTAATTTACTGCTACTCTTTCAAGATAATAATAATTTCAAGGCAAACAGAAAATAATGATCAACATTTTTATGAGAAAAATAAAATTATTGCGATTTATTCGCTCGTACAGATAAATCACATCATAATACTCGTATATCTTGACGTTGAGATTTTTATTCCTACATAATAAAATAATATATATGGATACTTCAAATTATTCTAACATAATAAATATTTTATGTCGCCTATGTAACATAGGTAGAATAGATATACCTAGGTACTAATTACACTAGCGGAACAGACCAGGAAGCGGACATAAATCATGCAACAGGCAACACTTGCTAATTGTCTATGACTCCGGCGTTATAATGGGAATAAAATAAATAATCATAAGTAATTAAACAATCTACCTACCTCATATATTTATATTGAACTCAACTACTGACAACTTTTCAATCGTATAGTTAAGTCGCATACCGGGAACACTTTAAACAATGTTAAACGTTTTTTGAAAGGCTTTTCCTAATATGAAATGAAACAATAGGTACACAGCGAAAATATCAATTTATGGCGGCAAAAAATATTTTTTCTAATTAGAAGAAGTGTAAGGAGTATTTACTTTTTTTGCAGTTAATATACTTTAGGTCGTGTACGTAATTCGCTTATTGTTTTCCTGTAGGTACCTACCAATGTTGGCTACATTTTCAGTACCAAGTAGGTAAGTACCTATGTAAAAAGAAAAAAAATGCATCAAAATAATTAGAGCCCTTACAAATAAAATAGTGGTTATAGACACAGGTCTTATTTTTAGATAGTGGTGACATCAACAATTTCGATTTTCAAGCAGGGACACACCCTCTTGAAAAACAGAACATCACGCTCGCAATTAGTAATGGGCCGCTTATTAATAGCACACAGTTCGACACGTTAAATTAACTGTGTAAGCCTTTTTCTCCTCCTTTGTTTTATATTTAAGTAATTTTAAGAAGTTTTACCTTAAGCTAAATATAAAAAAATAAAGGAAAAAACTTATTAGACTGCTTAATTTCTGGGCAAGATCAAATTTTTGATTTTCTAAAATATTGTTTTTTTTTAGTCTAATATGGAATTTAATTAATTTGAATTCCTTTACTATAGATTCTCTTTTAAACTCTCATTTGTATTACTGAAACAGAGCCTTTACAGAATGAATATCTATAATACAGGCTATGTATGCAACACGTTTGGCCCCGACTCTCGGTTTCTGTCGACCAACTCACACGTCAATCTCCACTCTATTATTACGGCGTATTAAATTTATCTCTAGTAATTCAAGGACCACCTGTGCGGTTCAACGGCACTAGAACCAACCAGTCAGTCTGGTTAACGCACCGAGTTAATTTACACCTGTCAAATGTTATTTTAAACGATACTCAACTTTATTACCAATATAAACGCGTCGAACCGAACGAACGATCCGAAACAAGTTTTGCCGCCAAAGCGCCGTTTGTGTATATATTTATTTATTATTTTTTAATCTGTATCTCTGTCTGGACGCTAGCGATTAATGCCTGTGCCCGCGAATGGACCGCTTTTTTATCATTCACGGTGGGCTCGAGAATCAGCCTGTAATTGATAATTTAAATGTAAATTTATGGTGAAGCGCTCGTAAAAACCTTTATGCAAATTTTATTTTGTAGAACAAATGACGCTATGATTTCTGATGTCAAATTGTTGCTGATGTGTTCTTGGAAACACGGCGTACGATTGTCAGTTATTATGGGCACATGTCGTTTACCTTTAATGAAGTTTTAATGAGCAGGACCCTAAACAAGTGAAGCTCTCGTCGTATGATAATGAGCACTCATTTCAGTGCACAACTTCGAGTTCAATATACCTAATTTAACGTTCTTAAACCGCACATTTAATGAAATTGTGAAATTTCCTTTCCTGAGACTTTTCCTTTAGCTTATCAGTAAAAAAAAGTTAGGGCACGAACTTCTATGTATACTTATAAACCGGCATCGGACACCCATTTGAGAAAACGGTACATGTATTGTGCTGTTCAATATATTTTGCATTCGGTCCTTATCTGCTTTACATTCGTGGTTAATCAGCTGAGCTGACGTCACAGTCGGGCGTATATACCACTTTCTTTTCTCACTATACCTACGGCACGATATAATGGCCGGTTTGACGTTTGTCCGCTCATGAAGTTTCGTATTAATTATTGTGACATTTTGAAAGAGCAAATTGCTGTTCTTTATTGTCAATAGTGACGTACAGTAAGTCATAAAATTTTATCGAATGTAGGTATAATTTTAGGACACAATATTTATTTATTACATTGATTTCTGAATTATATAATGTATATTAGTGTCCCACGATCATTTATTTTTTATTTTTATAAGATTATAATTACCTATTGGTGTACTCATTTCACACAACTCAGTATTTGTTTTTCGAAATTCAATTTCTTTAAATAAAATCTATAATATAATCGACACTAGGACCACTGGCAAGCCCAATAATACCTCCGGCAAACTTACGTCAAAACAAAGCATTTTCGACTTGACGTTGCTTCGAAAAGTACAAACTAGGAGTGCAGTGCGATTGCGATATAGTTTAGACCTCCTCGCCTGATGGTAAGCTAAATGGTAAATCTCGCCTGATGGTAAAGTCTCAGGAAGGGGTCCCCATTACATACACTAACAGTGATAATTATAATGGTAGCCCTCAACTTACTCTGTTTACGCCTTTTGTTGTGGATTTCGTCGATATGGCCGAACATACGCAGAGCTGAGTTCTAAACAGTCAGGTACGTGTGTTCGTTATAGGTACGCCTTCGTAACATTTCGATCGTGAATCTCAAAATGGAAAGTCAATTTTACCTATAACTGTTAGACGAATAGATAACTAAAGAAAAATCTGGCGAGACTGGCACAGAAGAAAATAAACTTCACACACACAGAAAAAAACGAGCAAAACCAGTCGAAGACATGTGTGTAGCTACTATTTACGGAAGGAGTATCCAACAAGAAAAAAGCTAGTGCAATCACTGAAGGAAGCTGGATTAATATATACTCATTTTCATTCCTAATTCCAATATTCAGTTCGTTCAAATGTATTAAGTAGGTAAAAATTTATATTTTTTTACTAAAGTTTTTGAATCAGGTACCTAGGTAAGTACTGCTTGCAATAAAACCTTATTAGATTTGATTATATTTTTATCGAGAGTAAATTGACATTTCCATCACTATTGTAATATGTCAAACCGGCCATCATATCGTGCTGCTACTGTAAGTGATTGGAAACGAGAAAATAGGGAAGATGACACAGTTACCTTAAGTACTTAGACATTAAAATTGAGAGTAAGTACTTACCTACTCCGTTAAATTAGAACTAATATTTTATAACCCGAACTTCGAAGTTCGAATTATTACTAATCATAGACAATTATATACCTCCCTACTAATCTGAATAAAAATCGACGCAGACCTACCTACTATTAAAATCGATACATATAATTTTTACTTTGAACTGTGTATAACATGTGATCTCGTTGAAGTCGTGAGCTCGTTACGTTACAAACTGGCTGGCTTCTCGAATGTTCCGACTTTCCTGACCAAGCGCGACAATTTTCCAATACTTGTCGTGCTTTTTTAGTTGCGTGAGCAGGGATCTAGTTTTACACAAATAAACTTGATCTAGTCTCGTGTTAAGTGGTATAATGTTGGAGCGTGGAAGGGAGCGGAGATATTACTTTGTTGTAGAGCACTGCCTTTATTGTTAACTAATTAAATTTATGCTGTCAGGTGCTAAGTACAAATAGGTTTTTCATTGAGTTTTTCACACCCTGCAGCTTTAAAAGCATTATTATGAAGACTATTCCAAATTCAAACATGGCTAATATTTCCAACTTAGACTATCTATGGTTTAAAACTTAAATAAAACTAAAATATTTCTTAATTATTGGTAATTAGACGTTGGAATGTAGGTACCTACATACCTACAAAAATCTAACATATTTGAGACGTTAGTCACAGTGGTTAATGAAGTTTGCTATGCAGTATGCAGATGATTTATAGTTTAGTTGGCCTTTTGTCTATGCCAGGCACGAACAGACAATGCATTTGCTCGTACAACGACTCTAAGTAACACAGCTAAGCTCGATCGAATGCGTGTGTTTTTATTTGCGGCTTAAGTTAGGGAAGCTATTGGTTGATTACGTATGCAGTTATTTATTTACGCTCGAATCGCATAACGATAGCATGTTTATAGTTTAGTTCGTTGCTATTTGGTAGAAATAATCTTTGCGTAGGCCGTTTAATTTAATATTATGGTGGTTTATAATCAACTTCAGAAAACAAATTTAGATGTGCTTTGATTTTTAGCAGATAGGTCTAGAAAACAAGTAAATATTCATTTTTGCTTAGATTTTTGAAAATAAAATGCTTTTGCATTAATGTTGAAATTTTATTGTAATTGTGTTTATGACAGATAGTGATATACCAAGAATTGATAATTCGCAATTTACGTTTCAAGAAATGATAGTAACTAAATACGAGTGTAAATTTTCCACTAGAAATTACTTCATACGCGTTCTCTAGCATATTTCATAACATAAAATATGAGATAAATATATACCTACCTTAATATTATAGCAGAACCTAAACCCTCTAGCTCTGTGATAAATAATTATGGCGAGTGAATTCTGTTGAAATAGCGCGTTAGTCCGTTGATATATTGGCTAAAGCTTAATCATTATCAGAATGATTACATCCTATGCACTGGTGAGCGGGGCCTATTAAGTCGGTTAACTATTGCGAAAAAGGAAAATTCATATAATTTCCACTTCTAGTTGCGTACAGGGTTATCTCTGCATACTTTAATTAAATAACAGCGGAAACTTGCGACATTTTATTAGTTTTCAAATGGCACAAACGGCTGTCTGTATTAAGTAGTTAGGTATTATGAAGTAAGACCATTTAATGTTGATTAAAAACCTTTATTACTGCATAACTTATACGAGTAGGTACTCATAAGTTTTCAGATTTATTACTAAAATACTTTCTTATTCAGAATAAAATACTGTTATGAAATTCTACCATACAACTGAAAATGTAAACAACTTGCTATTTTCGTAACGTTTGCAAAACTAAGTATTTATTTTTATTTTAAAATGCGATAGTTTTGAATTAAGTGCACAGCCCTACGCAGTCACGCACTTGACTTGCATGTGGGTGTGTCTGAATAAGTGTGTGCGTGTAACCGGCCGCGGCCTCTAGTACACGTAGCAGACAGCGAGGCGCGATGCCTGCGCCGGCGCACATCGACGCACTGAATACTGCCAACTGATTCCCATACAACTGGGAGTGGACAAGCACTGTTTTTGTTTTGTATTAAACATGGGTGTGTCGTTAATGTACATCTACTTCTTGCGTGTATACCTTACTATCATAATGTAAATATATTCCGAACACGGATTCAAATATACATTCTATTCTAGTCTTTGGTCTAGTCTATTGCATACCACATGCATTTCATAATATATTCACACACTGCTAGATATTTTTAATGAAAGATCTTTAGTAATAACTTCACCTATGTTCCACGATTACATAAATAAAAAATACCGAAGATTGTGATTAGAGTCACATTTTCCATTATTGAATTAATTTCATGATTACCTACTAAATTAAAAATAATACTCCAATTGTCTCTCCTCTCACTAATTTTATAACTACCCGAAAATCAAAAAATAATATAATTAGCGGATCCCCGGATCGTAGCAAGTGAAAAGATGTTATCCCTGCCTACCCCAATGAGAAATTAAGCGTATTTATGAGAATGTATGTATTAGTTATAATTATATATAAAATATAATATTTCTTATCCTAATAAATATAATATGATATTACATTAGAGGTCAATTTATTTTCAGTCGTTGTATTACCTAACACAACGCGATTAACCTAAACGTCACCGTATTACTCGACTAAAACCACATTAACACTGAATAATAATAAGTTATTTAAAAAAAAAAACATTTTATTGTCAATGGTCGGCTCAAAATACACAACACAGAAATAGTCGCAACGTTATAAATTGGCATGAGACAATGGCTGACGATTGACTACAGTCTTATACCAATGACACCGTTGTAGAGTTATAAATTCTAGAAATGACCATATATTTCCATTTTTACAATATATAGACTATTGCTTATAAAGTTTACTGCTTCCGAGTCTCTGATTAATGGCTATTGACGGGGATGGTCAGGCATAGTGTAGGTATAAATATGTTAGAAACCCAGCATCCGCCTTTCGCTTCTTCTGTATTAAAAACGTCACATACAATACTATGATGGTAATAGGTTTAACGTCGGGTATTTATTATTTATGCCCAAAATGCCATGGTCATAATCCCATATATATACAGATGGATTTATGTCCGGCATTATCGGGCTGATTGAATAACTGACCAATTAATGACTAAAGTGACAGGGCATAAATATACCTAGGTACCATCACTGGTCCTAATTAAAAATCGAATCTCACTTCGTACTTCAAGAATTTTATGACGCCAAGTAAATGTTTAGGTATTTTGTTTAGTTAAGTATTTAAAAAAATACCTATAACCACTTTTCTTTCATTATAAATAAATAAACCCTTTTCTAGGTATACCTATATAATATACTAGCTGTTGCCCGCGGCTCCGCCCGCGTGGATGTCGAAATCCGTTTCAAAAACTATCCTATCTCTCAAGTTGGATCGAACTGCACATGGTGTGCGAATTTTATTATAATCGGTTAAGTGGTTTAGGAGTCCATTGAGGACAAACATTGTGACACGAGATTTATATATATTAAGATGAAGGCCTAACAATAAAACTAATTTCATAAATGCAGTGTTGCGCAATTACGCATCTCAAATCATACTCGAGAACGAACGTCACTCTCCCATTTGTAGCTCCTTGTTGACCTAGTTGCGACGCTAATTGTCGTTCATTGGCGGTGGTCATCACGCGACGACGACCTAGCCACTAATTGTTCCTGCACGGACTATAGATACGAAATCATTAACATATATAAATGCGCCACATATTGCTACAACATATTGACACTGCCTACGTACAGTAATGTAACTGCAGTTGACCATTTGTACGGCATATTTGGTACCATTACCTATGTACCTAGGTTTCAGAACAGAAATATAATGATTATTTAATACTTAAAATTACAAATGATTATGTTAATGCTATATTAATAAGTACTGTGACTACGAAGTTGGTCAACTGCAGTTACGATATTATACGTCGGGAGTGAAAAACGAGCATGATCCCCCAAAAATCTGCTGCCCTAAGTTGCAACCTACCGAGCATGCTGATAAAACCACCACTGCTATATAGAGCACCCAGGAAGTGATAGCGGGTTACAATTCATTCTATAAGGAGTATAAGGACGACCCAGGGCCAGCGCTGTGAAGGTTGTCAGTGCAGGCACAACAATGGCGCGATATAACATACCATACATGATACTGTGGTGATGTCGACTGAATACATTTCACGCGTCGCAATTTTTAGTATTGTTTGCATTAACTTGAATGCCAGACAGTCCGCAGACTACTTTAAAGAGATATTTTTAAGTGTTAAGAATTAAGTAGGCGTTGAACGGAACGGAATTTCATTTCAATTAGTGTTTTATTAGTAGGCAGTGACGTAGGTAAGTGAATTGTGCACTTTTCTGGCAGTATTTTAACTGTATTTTGGACAATGATAACCTCTATTTTACAAATATTCAAGAAATGTGGCACGTAACTCAAAATAAGTGATTGTTATACCTACCTACTTAGGATATTTTTCTTTTTGAAAAGAGTACCTAGGTAGGTATTAGCAACTGAAATTACTAGTATTCCTTTTAACCCCTCCAGCTAAGATCTATAAGGTAAGTATCTGCAAGATACGATACAACTCACGGAAAAGGAAATTGTTTACAAAGCAATAATGCCACAACATCAAAAACTATGCGTTTGCCAAATTTGTGACTGTACCTACTGCACTTGTGGGCGAAGTGATCAAAATATCCATATTTTTCGCTTCGGTGCCATACCGTCTATAAAACGTCCACCTGAAAAAGGTCTCTCTATTGATTTTAAAAGTACTGGAGATACGTTCAAAAAATACTGGATGTGTTAGTTCCTTAACATCGTAAACAAAATAAAGTTTTATATTTTATGCGTTTGGCTCACATATAAATAAGAAGCAAACTGCTCATTATATTATGAGAGTGTGAATTTTGAATGAAACGAATTTTCTAGATGAAATCGATTTCATTCTCTACTATCAACACGACCAGTAGGTAACGCCAAACATTGACGTCAATTTTGATGACAAATAATTTGAAATTAGAAAATCGGGATCGCTAGACAACAAAAAAATGGCAACAATAAAATAAATAAAACAGAACTTGGCAATGGTTACGAGTAAGAAAATAATATTTTTTTAAATCTTGGCAGTAGATTCGTTGATAGTGAAATAAATAGGTATTAAACTTATATTAAATATTATTATGATATTTAAAGTTTATTGATATAAATCGGGACAGGTTGAATGTTCAGCAGTATTATTTTTTTAAGCCAAATACCTACCTCTGTAGGTAGGTAGGTAGGTAGTTATGTTATTATATTATAAGTATATAATTAAAAAGACACTAAGAGGTGAACTGATATTGCACAAATGCATCATTGCTAGATGCAGGCCGACATCGTGGTCAGCCACGTGAAGTTTATGAATCTATTTAAAAACTATAAATATAGAACACGTGGCTAATAAAAACATGTGGTTTGACACGAGTCTATAAATCCTATTCTGATGGCTTTTGTTTAGACATATAATGTGTAGTTAGTGGTTTAGGTATTATTTAATACTATAATCCCATTATTTCCACTAATATTAATTTTAAATAAGTCTTGAAAATACTTAAAATCATTTTGATTAAAAAAAATAATGTGACATTTTTTGTATGTAGGATCATTAGCATCCAGAATGGTGAACCATCGTACCATCGAGACGGGTAAAGCCAACTTGTTGAGGAAAATATTAAAAAAAACTTAGAATTTATTCAGACTCTTCCGTTTGATGCCGATGCCGGAATATTCCGCTAGCCGGTCATAAAATTTTGCAAAATTACCCCAATACCGTTATTCGTTTAAAGTTGGTTGCAGATATCTGATTTCTTCACAAATTACCTGAACACTGCGCTGATATTAATTAAGTACAATATTATAGGTATAATAAGTATTGTACCCACTTATTTCACCCCTCTTGCACTTCTAGTGCTAACGGGGCAAAATAATTTTAATTGTTCTACCGTATTCCACATACAATCAACTCAGTTTAACCCTCATCAACAATCATGGTAGCATGAGTAATCCAACTTAATGTCACCACAGATAAAACTATATATTCTTTTATATTGGTCGAGAGAAAAGAAAACATACCTAATGTCTACCGACGCCATGCTGGATTAGAAAAGATTAGCTGTACCTAAGTTTTTATTGCCAGATTCTTTTCTCACAGGCTTTAACTATTGCCTTGTGAATCTGGCTGTAAAAGAAACAAACAGTCCTGATCCACATAAGAGTCACTTTGTGACCTACATAAATAAAGATATTTAATCGATATGCAGTAAGAGGAGAGGGTGTTCACTTCCCGTTCGAGTTAGAAAAGCATGTCTCTACTATATATTTCGTTATTAATAGTTCGTTATGTACAAAACTGGTTTCATTCTGCTACTGGGTGGTACCGGGCAGTCTGGCAGCTTTAATTACTATGCAACAAGTGTGCGCAGGAGTTGGCCGCAAAATTAAACGCGCCTACATTTGCGTAACTACGCAAGTAAATCTCACAAATAAATCTATCAATGTCTAAGAGTAGTTCTACGTTTAAAGGTTGAAACACACAGCTATGCACATTTCGTTTCTTATTTAATTAACTATAAATAGGATCGTTTTAAATGGAATGATGTAAAAAGTCCTTGTCCTAAAATAAAATAGCCAGACAGAAAAGTACAAGAATTTTTTTACTTTCAGTTAAAGAACATGCTGCGAATATTATGATAGGCTAATAATTTTGTCAGCAAAGCCTCACATGGGATCAAAATAGAAAAGGGCTCAAATTATAAAGTCAACAAGTAAATTTTAAGCAAGCTGGGTAAAATGTAGAGATTTAAAGTGTTCCCTTGTAATTATTAACTTTAATGTTATTATTATTGTTTGGTAAATTGATGTTGATACCAAGGTCTGTATCCAGAGCAACGTCACTTCAACGTCACCTCAAAACGTCAAACTGCAACACTTGCGTAGGCGCTAGCATTGTTTCTTGACTATCGACCAAATCCTGTCTAATAATATTGAAAATAATCTTTAGTTCTTATATTACTCAATAACGAAAAGAACGCTGGTAGATCTGACTAGAATTTAACACTGAAATAGATCATGACTTATACGATAACACAAAATATTATTTATTTATTTATTTATTTATTTATTTATTCATTTTGCAAATGTAGGTAAAAGTTGTTACATGTTCATAATAAATATTGAAGTATCACTACATTTGGCCTTTCGGCATGCAAAATTAACAAAATAGAAATAAGTTCATGCACTAACGTTAAATTACAATACACATTTCATTACAATAATATAATAATATGGATTATAGTCTCGTAAAAAAAAGAGAAGAAATGTCAAATATTGAATGTCAAATAATAAAATTAAAGTGATTAAATTCATTAATTTCTATATAACAATGTCCGGATAGATTAATTGTAGGAATGCAAACTCAAATAATAGTAACTGATTCCTATAAAATAACAATACCTATATAATTACATCTACAACAATTTGTCATTAACATACTCTTCTACTGAATAATAACATTTTTCGATTAAAAGGTTTTTAATATTGCTCTTAAATGCATTTATATTTACTATTTGCAAAATAGATTTGGGTAAACGGTTGTAAAGCCTAGGAGCCATGCAGAATATGCTATTGTTAAGATATGCCGTTGTATTGGCTGGACAAGATATTTTCATGTTATGTCTTATACTGGTAAGATTTTTAAACAGCTGCATGTTTTTCCTCACAAACAATATTGTCTCTAAAATATATATAGATGGCAATGTCAAAATTTGCAGTCCTATGAAGCTAGGTCTACAGCTGTCAGTGCGTCTCAATTTGCAGATGGCTCTTATGCATTTCTTTTGGGCTTTGAATATGCTTTCGACATTAGTCGAATTGCCCCAGAAAATTACACCGTAATTTAATATTGGAAACACATATCCATAGTATGCTGTTACAATAGTTGATGTACTTGCTGTTTTAGATAACATGTACAGAGAGTAAGAGTGTTGATTTATTTTCGAGCATAACACTTCCAAATGAATCTTCCAATCCAGACCATCGTCTATATTTAGGCCTAAAAATTTTGTTTCTTGTACCTGTTTTATTTGTGTTCCGTCATACCGTACGTCCAAGTTTGTAAGTTTATTAGTCCTATTTCTAAATGTCATTATGCATGTTTTATTTAAATTAATTTTCAAATTATTAGCTGTCAACCATTTAATAGAGTCATGTAAAGTAGTGCTTATGTCATGTTCAACCTGTGATTTGTTATTTCCGGTAAATACAATTGTGCTGTCATCCGCAAAAAGTATGGTCTTATAATTTATTATTTGAGGAAAGTCATTTATGTAAATGATAAATAACAGTGGTCCCAGCACACTCCCCTGAGGTACTCCAAAGGCAACTTTCCTTTGTTCTGATGAGTAGTTAATTAGTTTTTTAGTAGACCTACATATTCTAGAGATTTGCGTGGTTTGTATTCGATCACATAGGTAAGATTTAATTAATTCCAACACATTTCCTCTCACTCCATATGCATACAACTTGTCAATTAAGATGCTGTGGTCTACATAGTCAAACGCTTTAGTTAGATCCATAAAGATAGCAGAGGCTTGATTTTTTTGATCTACTGCCGTCATAACCGTTTTAAGAAAGTTATAGATTGCTATATTAATATTTTTATTCTTGCGAAATCCGACTTGCTCGTCGGCTAATAAATTGTTCATATCGAAATAACCATAGAGACACTCATGAATGACCCTCTCGAATATCTTAGAAATGACTGCAACTAGAGCTATAGGTCTATAGCAATCCATGTCTGCTTTATCGTTCTTTTTAAAGAGGGGTTTTATCACAGTAATTTTCAATTCACTAGGAAACACACCATGAAATATACACATGTTAATCAGGTGACTTAATATATACGATAACTTAAAAGACACATGTTTTAAAATTCTTGTTGAAATCTCATCATACCCAGTACTATTTGTAGATTTGAGATTCAGTATAATTTTATTTATATCTTCAGGAATAGTAGGAGACATAAACAAAGAATTGGATTTTTTAGTGAAGGATATTTTCGGTGTAGTTTGGCCCAACTTAGTGACCTGATCAACAAAATGGTTGTTAAATGAATTTGCTATTTGTGTAGGATCACTAATAACTACATCGTTTACTGTAATGTGCCGTATATATTCCCTGGGCTTATTAAATTTATTTTTATTAATTACAGCCCAAGCAGCTTTACATTTATTTGTTGAATTTTTTATAAAATTGTCATTCTGAGACTTTTGAGTTAACTTTATAACTCTGTTGAGCCTAGAAGATAGGTTTTGAAAAGCTTCTTTATTATTATTTGTACGATTTTTCCGATATTGCCATAAAAGTTGCCGTTTTCGTTTACAACATAGTCTTATGCCTTTCGTGATCCATTTTGGACGTGTTCTTGCTGAGATTTTGACACGTACTATTGGAAAACATAGGTTGTAAAATAGTCTAAATAATTCGTAAAACTTAGTAAAAGCGCTATTTGGATCCTGGCAATCATACACTTCCTGAAAACTGAGTGAATCTAAACATTCTTTAAATTTTGAGATATTATCCATTGAATAGTTTCGCTTTTCAACGTACCAATACTTAAGTGAGTTAACATGTTTTACCGGTATTGTAAATAACTGTCCAGTATGGTCAGATAGTGAAAACTCAAGGATCTCATGTGAACGATATTTCGTATTGTACAAAACATTGTCTATACACTTTCCACTGATTAACCGAGTAGGTTGATTAAAGGCTGTTTTTAAATTAAAGGACCACACAATCTGCATAAATTCAGCGCATTCACGACTTTTTTGTAGTACGTCGATATTAAAATCACCGCATAGTATTATTCTTTTTTTACCGTAACCATATGTAGTTAACAAAGATTGGAAAGCAACAAAAAACCTATTTAATTCTTCTGCACTATATTTCGGTGGTCTATATATACATATGACATATAGTTCGTGCTCTGGAAGCTCTATCCCAGAGCACTCCATAATATTTTCAATACAGAGTTTATCGATATTCTGGATTGGATTGAACAATAATGCGTGATTAACAAGTATGCACGATCCTCCACGGCGATTTCGCCTACAAAAAATAGAACCAAGGGTAAAATTTGGTACGCTCAGCAAGTTTCTATCATCTCTTACCATGTTATGCTCCGTTATACAGAGTACACCAATATCCCTATTCTTACGTTCGAACGACTCGAGAACTATAGTGAGCTGATCCAACTTTGACATCAGGCCATCTATGTTCTGGTGGAATAAATTTATGTTAGTCTCGAAAAAAAATACTAGAAGAAATGTTTTTGTCGTCAAATATGGAGTCATCCTTATTTTCTATGTCAACCTGAATATTACATTGTGAGTCACTTGTTTTTTCGTCAGAGGGCAAATCAGATGTACAATTAGTCTGTGTATATTTATCAGCTACCTTACATATTATATTTTTACTTTTTTTACTTAGAAACTCCCTATACCTCTTACGTTTCGTAGTATAGTCAACACGTAGTATATCTTTCAGTAGATTACGACACATTATTGTCGCAAAATGTATATAGTTAGGGATACAGCGCATATAATTCATATCTACATAAGTTACATAGTCATGTTGATTACATATAAATCTCAATTCGTAGTTAAGTTTTGCAGGATTAAGGTAACGATTGTTTGGTATTTCGCTTACTATAATATTAGTGTGATGTAGTTTAGGTAACCAGCTAACAAGGGCACTCTTGAACTCATACGGATTGTTATCATTAACACCCCCCAGTACCACTACAAAATCACCTTTGGTTAGAGTCCTTAGTTCTTGTTGCACGGAATTTATGATGTTATGGATTTTTGCAGCTGTCTTCCAGTACACCATTACTTGAAATTTATCACCCAGGAGATTTTGCAATATAGTCCGAACATTTTTCCCTTGTTGATCAGCAAGAATAATTACCTTCTGCTTCCTCTCTAATTGTTCTACTTCTCTTTTCTGCTCAGTCTGGCATTTGGTTATAAATAATTTCTTGCAAATGTTTATACTTGACCGAGTGCTAAATTCAGCATCGTCAGTCTTTGAGTCGAGATTATTTGTTGCAGATATATCATTTGGTTTATTACTAATATATTTCATAGCGTTAAAAGTAAATTCCTTCGGTGACGTTCTGGGCAAGCCCGGTTTTACCGTAAGTGTACGAATTCGACGTTGATACTGTGGTGAATAAAACCTCATAGTTGGCGATATACAATTATTATTTGTTACTGTTTCCTGTATTCCAATCGATCTTAATAATTTTATTTTCTTCTCGCAAGTTTGTAATGTATTTCTTAGTGTCATATTTTCGGTATTCAAGTTATCTATTTCAGCTGTCGCAATCTGTAGTTCTTTTCTTAATTTAAATACTTCGTCTTTTAGTTCACTTAAGTTGTCATTTGTGTACGGTAAACTTTGATACGATAGGTCCATGTCGCATTCATTATCGCTCAAGAATGTTAAGTCGTGTTTATTTGATCCTCTCTGTTTGATATTTACATATTCACTGTCCATTATATTTGTTTACTTTATTCCGGATAAATAACTCTCAAAAAGTGATTTCAGTATAACTGAGATTTGAAACCACAACCTCAGTATCACAAGTCGCCCACACTACGGCGGCACCAAAGTAGCAGTTAATGTAGATGGCGAAGATGGGCAATACTTTAGAATGTTGTACTGTAGTTCCTTTTTTCGCCAACTGTGGGTACTACTGTGTCGATTCACTTTTAAATCTGAGATTTCTTAACAGATTTGAATAATTTTATAACGATTTTTATTTCTTTGTATTTTGTTATTATTGCACCATTTTAGGATATTATAATGTTTATACACTGTTCTTTTTCATTTAAAGTAGCTTTTTTCATGCAGATTAGTCATGTAACAATCCATTTAATCCGAACTATCGTTTATAGTGATATTAAATGCACAACAACGTTTCTTCAATATTCGATAATAAGTATGGAATATAACACTGACACAGATGTATTATAGTACAATATATTTTTTATGCACACTTTAGACCATAATAGACTTATTTAACTATTTAAAATTTATTAATTGCACAGAGCCGATGTTTACACCGCGTTTGACAGCTGTCAATCTCATAGTCATTGAATCATATAGGTACAAAGCAACTTAACTATTCCTATATGGATTATATTTTATCAGAACTTTTACGAATACTAGCGGACCTGACAGACTTTGTCCTGGATACCGACTGTAGCACCACCTGCCGGGCTGATTTGTGAATCTAATCCAGGGCGCCACCCAAACGCATACAAAAAAGGTCATTCAAATCAGTCCACCCGTTTAGGAGGAGTTCAGTGACATAAACACGCAGTGGCGTAACTATACCATCTGGGGCCCGTGGCAAATTCTGTGGATGGGGCCCTTTTTTTTTTTTTCGTGCTGAAATCCTCATGGATACCTCCCCCGCAGGCCCTATCAGTAAAAATTGTCACGTTGTACTCAGTTTAATTTTAATATTTATGTAACCAAAACCAATGTCAAAATAATTACACAAAGAATACGCAGTCAGTACCTAGAGCCCTTTTTTACATACATAGGTACATACAAATCACGCCTGTTTCCCATTGGGGTAGGCAGAGACAACATCTTTCCACTTGCTACGATCTTAGCATACCCCTTTCGCTTCTTCAACTTTCATTTTTTTTTTCATACACGCACGCCGGTTGCGGGTACCTACTCTTGACTTAGGCGTTTCTCCAAAACGTCTTGGATCTGATTAAAATATGTACGCCTATACTCAACACAAAATAAAAGGCCCGTTTTGACGTTTGTCCTCGTGGCGTAACTAGTTATGTACCTGTATGATTCGGTATTCGATACTCAGGATGAATCGAATCCAGTTTGCATGGGGATTTAATCGATTTGAATATGTATGTAAACTGCATTGGATTAAAGTTCTGATTAGAAAAATTAGCTTAACCTTTGATTTTGTAGTTATTTTAAAACAATACAATGTTATTAAAGGTCAATTTACTTATACTTAATATTTTTTTTACAATAACATTCATTCAATCACAAAAACAACAAGAATAATTAAATGAGTCTTCAGAATCTAAACATAAGTATTAAAATAAATAAAAATAAAAGTGCGCGTCGGACTTGAAAAAAAAATATCTGACTTGATATTTTCTTTCCTTAACTGATTATTAATAGTCTATGGACAACATGAAAAAATCGTTATGCACAGCACTTAGCCGAGTGGGCGGTACCTGTCAATGAAAAATGTAATTACCTTTAGAACTTTTCAATTGATAAAAAATTAAGAACTTCATGGGCACGAACTGTCAAAGTGGGCCTTTTATTTTGTGACAACTATAGGTCGGCCTTTACCGGGTTGCCAATTCACCCTCACCTCATATAGGTATCTGTTTTGTCAATCTTCTTTCATCCATCCTCTCTACATGTCCAAACCATCTAAGTATCCCTTTCTCTATCTTGGTCACTACATCTTCAACTATACCGCAACGTTCCCTTATCACACTGTTCCTCATTCGGTCCATCAGCTTTACTCCAGCTATCCTTCTTAGACTTCTCATTTCTACAGCATTCAATCTACTTTCATGCTTCTTCTGCCACACCCAACATTCACTACCATACATACCCATACATCGATGTGGGAACGAGAACTCCTCTATGTACAGCAAGTCGTGCCTCTTTAGACATTTTCTGTTCTGACTGCTCATAAAATTATGCAGTGCGCCATTCACTTGATTACCTGCCAAAACTCTTCGCTCAGTTTTTTCCCTTTGTTTATTGTGCGGAAATGGAGACCACGGAGATGGTTATGTCGGGATCGAACACCGTCTCGAGTCTTAATTACCAGGATGTAAGGTTGCCTAATAGGTATATCCCTCGCACCCTAGCTGACCCTTTCTCGCGCCGAGGCGCTGCTCGCCTACGTTGCCCGGGTGCACCACGTGCCCTCATAAAAAAATATAAAATCCGGATGCCCGGGATTCCTCTTTTTTTTCCGTGCGGAAATCCTCATGGTTACCCACCCCGCGGCCAGCGGGGCAGGTTATGTCGGACTCTTACTGACTAAAACTGCACGCCGTCTAGGGTCTTCTGACGCCAGGGTGTAAGGTGGCCCAAAGAGCATTTCCCTCGCACCCTAGCTTGACCCGGGCCATCTCTGGATTCGAGATGGCCCCCTCGGGTTTGGGAACTACGTGGTTCCAGTCAAGCCCCTGAAATAGGGGGGCGCTTTCGCGCGCTGCTGCCTCGGCCTGCTTCTGCTAGGGTTCCACCCATCACCCCCAGGCCAGCGCTCATGGAGGACGGAGTTCGTTAGACCTCCAACGCCTTCGGCGTCCGCACCCGCCGCCGTCCGGGCGAGCTCTGTGCAGCCTCTCCCAAACCTTTTCCGCCACCTCGAGCATCACTTGCTCGCAGAAGGAGGCGGCGGTCGACCACGCGTCCGCACTCGGCACCATCGCTGCGATCAGCACCGGCAGTGTGAGGACTCCCACCCCGAAGGCTGCCAGGAGGGCCTGTCTCGGCACCTCCCACGCCGGACACTCGGCCAGCGTGTGCAGCCCTGAGTCCTCGCCCGCATCGCAGTGATGGCACTCGGGCGTTGGCTCCTTCCGAATCAGACACAAGTGATCCCCGAAGCACCCCTTACCAGAGATCACCTGCGTCAGCTGGTACGAGAGGCCCCCGTGAGGCCTCTCCAGCCAGTCCTCCATGACGGATCTTACCGCCGCTACAACGGCGTGCCCCGCGCTTGGTTGCCCAAGTCGGTCCTTCCACTCCAAGTCGGTCCTTCCACTCCATGCCCGGGATTCCCCTAACATAGTGTTTGCTAGCTCGCCTGCGCTACCAACGGCAACGTACTGCGACAAAATATTTGTAGAAACCTATGGATGCGTTCTAAAATGAATATAAATGTGCTATTTACAGGTATTTTAGTTGACGGTTTTTGACGGTCATAAGTGAAATTACGCGTCACTGATGGTAATATGTAGGTACAAATGTACATCTCTAAAAATGAATCAACATCTTTTTGTTGAGGTTGGTTGAAATGCTTAACCATTAACTTGAAATTGTATGGTCTTTAGTTGTCTCACTTTAGATTTTAAACAGGGGGCCTCGATTCTGTTAAAACAAGCTACTGTCATACTACTGACACTACAAGAAATGCCATTTAATTTTGGTCTTTATTGTTATCAGGTTAAAGTTTAAAATTACTTAAATGATATTTTGTAGAGCGAATCGAAAAGTTTAATAAACTCTTTTCATTTGATTTTAGACTTTAACTGTATAACGGTAAAGTCTACAATTGAATAGTATCAGTGACATGACAGTGGTTTGCCTTTAGCACAATCTAGGCCCAGAAATTATAAATATATACTTTTCGAATAAAATAAAATACTCAGGTACAATGCTAAAAATTTTTTTACGCTCGCGGCCTCTTGGGCCGAGGCCCCCTTGGGTCGGGGGCCCGTGGCATTTTGCCACCCCTGCCACCCTATTGTTACGCCACTGTAAACACGTATAGATATATAAAGATGTTGGCCATCGATTCTAGACGCGAACACTGTAAAAAAGACGATAAAACCCGGCTCTATACATAGGCTAGAAATAACCAAGCTGGTTGTCTCTGGGTGGCAGCCGGGCAGTCTACTAGCCCTATCGAGATAATTATCATGCACGGTGAGCGCGAGGTGAATTGTCGCTAAGGATCGCCGCACACTTGCACAAGCGACACTTTGTACTTGAGGTACACGTATTAAATAATTTATAAAGCTTGTGCAGGTGAAATGGCTTTGTTAACTACAATGAAAGTTGAATTTTACAATTAAATATTGATTTATTGCGTGCCAAGGCGGACAACCCTCCCGCATTCTGCGAAACTGTCGTGTAGTATAGTCCCGCATTGCAATAAATTAATAACATAGTCCCGTAAAACGTCAAATATTTCTCACATTATATAATAGTACCTAATAGGCAGAAGTCACTAAACAGAGCTGTATAATGTATCTATGTTTGACTAAGTGAGACTTTAGCCTAGATAGTGTTCTAGATTTAAAGTAAGCATGGCCTAATTAGCTTGTAATAGGTATACCTACCTACCTACTTAAGTTCTAGAATGCAGCTAAACACACTTACTGCCGCACTCAGAAAGGTTCCTTAAATTAGTCCTAAATGATATTTAACTAAATATCATTAAATCTGTTAATTGATGGAACATCCCAGAGTCATAATTTAAGGGTACATTAGTTAATCACAACTTTAAGTTTTGTAGAGCGGTGCAGTGACAAAATCACAGTATCGATAGGGCATCGATAAGGCGTCGGTGTAGCCACACCTAAAAAGCGTTAACAGTAAAAAGTAGAAAAATAATATTAAACATATTAAAAACTTTTATTTATAGTAATATAAATTACAATCCGTTCTTTTACTGTTAGTTTTTATATATAGATGAAATTAAATACCTATTTTCATATACTGATAATAAAACATCTGGACTTTTTTATTCTATGGCATCACTGACAACTGCCAATGTCAATATAACCAACATCAAATTATTGTGCATTGTTCAACAGACACAGAAATAAAGGAATTTTAAAACGATATTGTTAGTTGCGATGAAAAATGAATTCTGTTTAATAATCGCAAGCCCTCGGAAAGTTGGTTGGATCCTAGTTCAGCACCTAAACAATGCCCTAAACGAAAACTTACCCCTAGAAAAGTGATGGTGACTGTTTGGTGGTCTAGCGCCCGGTGTGATTCATTACAGCTTCTTACCAAACGGGGTGAGCATTACTGCAGATGTATACTGTGAAGAACTGAACACAATGATGAAGAAACTGGCACATCTGCAACTAGCATTCAATCGCTCGTCTCCGTTGCTCCTACACGACAATGTGCGACCTTATACTGCACAGCAGACGGTCTCCAAGTTGCAAGAACTGGGGTTAGAAGCTCACCGCATCAATAAACTGCCGCTGCGTTGGCGAAAATGCATTGATTGTATGGGTAATTACTACTTCGATTAATACAAATAAAAATACATGAAAATAAAATCGTTTAATTTTTTTCGTACATAACGGCAATTTCGTAGGTAAAGACCTAATTGGGGCACGGCTAGCCACGAGGTGGGTATCCATGAGGATTTCCTCACGATAATTCTGTTTTTTAGATGTAAAAATCAATCCTTAAAAGTTAAGTAAGGGTTTTGTATCACTTAACTTTAAAGTGTCATTAGGGATGTTAATGAATCCTTAACTGACTCTGAGTGGTAAATTTTTTCAAATTTTACTAAGGAACAACTTAAGTATCCGTTAAACGTCTCTGAGTGCGGCAGTAGATACATTTTCTCTGGTAAATTATATACATAGGTATTAGGTATACACAATACATAAACATGCATACCAATACAAATCCATGCTTATGAGCATGCTTATAAGTAATACCTACCTACTTAATATTTGCAATGTGCAAGAATTGAACATTCCATTATGTCATATTATGACATTCATTAGTTACTTATGTATTCGTATATTTGAGACTCTTTTAAACACTTGTTCATTTAAACTCCCTTGCGCTTTTTTCATACTTATTAAGTTGGTAGGTACAGAAGTGAAGAGTTCACTTCCATACTACTTAATGTCTTCCTTATAACTTTGCTTTCATCCATAACTACGCACTTAACGTCCTACATACCTACCTATCACCTAAGCGGTATAAAAACTATATCTCAACAGGACAAGCGTATTTCCTTCTCCCTGCAATCCCGGGTCCTTTAAAGGGAGCACGAAAAAGTAGGTACTTACCTACTTATCAGATAAGCATTCAATCAATTAGACTATTGCAGTTCACTGCTGGACATAGGCCTCTCCCAAGGTACCTACGACATAGCACCCGATCCTCCGCCTTGCGCATCCAGTCTATCCCAGCTACCTTCTTTAGGTCGTCCGTCCATCGTGCTAGGGGGCGTCCTACTTTCCGTTTGCCAGATAAGCATTATTATTATTATATCTATCCTGGTAACCCTCATTCCTCTCATCAACTTTAGCACAGAATACCTAATAGTACTCCTTTAGCTCATCATCGTGCAAGGTGATGTCATATTGACGTACTGTCCAAAAAAGCTATTTCCTCATACCTGCACTTTATTATACCTACTAGCTATAATTTCTTTGCCTACTAACTTAAATACCTAAGTACAAATTACGAGTTGGTAATTCATATTGTTACGTAGCACGTTACTCAGCGAGGAGACGACAAATTTTCAATATGTTTTGCAATATAAATCATCAAGTATATTAGTTTATTATTGTCAGCCATACGATCCGGTCGTGTGCTCATACGAATTAATTATACATTCGGTTTCCTTATGCTTAAATTTGACGTAGGTATAAAATTATCGCAAAGTTATTAAAAGGATTGTTAATAACATCATTCTGACGACAACGGTTATTTGTGGTCATTTTAAAAGGAGAAGGACTAGGAAAAGTGAGGAATAAAAGCTAGGAAGAAACTTGGAGGAAGTGAAAACGTTGTCTATCGTTTATCTTGCTATTATTTAAAATTAGCTCACTGTAATAGCTCTGTGTGGATAGATTTTATTCATATTATTTTTGGTAAGTTCATTATTATTTATTATTTTTTTATTACGGCACTTCGATATCTCGAATGCGTTGTCGAGATCAATGTGGCAGTCGGACGGAAAATATCGAAGCACGCAGCTTCGTAGTTAGACTGAAAAAAAAGCATGAATCACTGAGCCTGGGGCCTGGATTTCCGGTTATTATTGACGTCGTTAGGCGGCTGCCGTACAGCCTTTATTAGTGTTCTCACATCACACGTAGCCGATACAAGACCGGTTAATAATCCTGATAGAAAATAGTTTGTTTGTTTACTGGGAACTGCTAATAAGGGATGGTTATTAAAATACTTGCAGCTTTTCAAGAGTGTATAGGGCACTACCAACACCCTCAAGGCAACGGACGAGACTCTAGCGCAGGCTTTCCTCTCGAGGGTAGAAGTTCAGAGTGCATAAACTGAGTTGCACAAAAAATTTTGACTAAAGTTGTTACTGAGTTAAGTGAATCGGAGGGACGTTAGGAGCTAACATGCTCACCGAAAAATGATTCCCACGTTTGCCACCAGGCGGCGCTAATTCAATCCCATACGGGCCGACGAAACCAGGTTTCGAAACTAGTTTCTAAATAAGAATAATATTTCTTCTTTCGAAATTGGTTTCGGTAAAAGAAAAAACATGCTGAATTCGAAAATGGTTTCGGCAAAAGAATATTATTTAATTTTCGTCTCTGCAAGCCGGTACACCTGTTGATTGGCGGACAAGGCTCTGGGGGTTGGAGAACTTGGAGGCATTCTCTCAGACAGCAGTCGGTTCCGGGTTCCGTAATAGTCAAGATAAAAAAAAATACAATCAAACTAGTAAAAAAATGTCTTCCGCATAACTTTTACTTAGACATTCTTAAGCATTGTATAAATCAAAACGATCATTATGATTATTATGACACAACGCCTATGAAAGTGAAATTTGCAAATGTAAATCGGCCAAAGAATTAGAAGTAGGTAGGTACCTACCTTAGCGAACGAGCTTTCGCAGATCAGACCATACAAACAAAAAAAATAAGGCCGAAAGTAGCCATTAACATTTGGGACGTTCACTACGTATGAATCATACAAAAGTGGGCCTTCAATTAATAAAATTGCGATCAGTATTATCTCTTGAGAGTCCATTCACTACACTACGTACCTACCTACCTATATAATTTATGATTCCGGTTGTATAATTGTAACACTTCCTTACCACACTAATAAAATGTATCGTATTAGTGACTAGTATCATTTGATTTTAAATGTATCCTATCCTAACCTACTATACTCCTATGTTTTTGTTACCAAATCGTGCTTGAACGGCTCAATGGATTTAGTTGAAATTTTGTACAGGGATAGTTCATAGTCTGGAATAAAGTCCGATACAATGTAGTTAATCAAAATTAACAGTAAATTACACCAGCAACCGACAATTAATATATAGACCAGTTGATTGAGGTGATCAAACAACGTCACCATTTATGTAACACTGCGAATCGAGACTAAGCATCGTTACGCACTAAGATACAAATAGTCGTGATTGTACGATTTCATTTGGAAACGTATCGACATCTCTTTTATTTTCTTATTTTAAAACCATATTAATTAATTTTTATTATGAAAAAAGATGATAGGGCTTTTGAACAGCGTCCCCTGCTGTAACGGGGGTAGTATTCGTCATGATTCCCGCACGAAAAAAAACGGATGCAGTATGTATATATAATATTTAATCTACGTATAATGTCTAATCTGTGGTTACAGTGTTGAATTTGATAGTATATTTAATTATATCAGTACCTATCTAATTATGCAATCTTACTGTGATTTATCACTATTTGTTTATTAAAACAAATGAAAAAAAATCTATCAGTGACGTAATTTCTAATGACTTGTTAGGTATGTCATCAAGAATTGCTACACTCAATCGTAATCATTCATCTTTCATTACCACGTCTCCTATTTACAACGGATCGTAAAAAATGCAAGAGATAATGCAACAGAGATTTTTTAGACGCCAATCAAAGCTCAACATAGCAACAAATAGTTTCACAACACTAAATTGCGCAACACAAAGTTGCTTAATACGCAAAACGCTTACGCGGCATGCTTTAAACGCTTTTAAGTTATTATGCCGTGATTGCGGTACTTGTCGATAATTGTCCAATAATCTAGACACGACGGTGTTATATTTACCCAGTCCACTTTGAGATAATCGCCCATTCACTTTACGCTTTAATGTAGCAACGGATATAAGTTCTTAAGGCGGTGCTATTAGCTTTTAACTTATACGAGTATCCGACGATATATGAAAGGTATGATAATAAGTAGGTGTATATATAGTACATAATAAGATGTGATTTAATGTTGATCGATTGCAGCTGTCAAGCTTCAAGGCGGTAACAAAGCACCTACCTATGCCCACAGTCCGCCCAATGCTAGGCGGTCTATAAATATTTACAATACCAACTCAATGTAGCGCATTTCTATTGATACTATAATCTTATATTTCGAATTTCTTCGATCAATAAAAAAGGGATGGGTACTTTTAGCCAAACAGTAGAATACCTATCCATGGGGCGAGCACGTAATTTCTTTAGAATCGAGTTAGTAACGTGTCTTTGTTCTGTGGTAACGTGTGTGACAACGCCTCGCAAAGACCTGCCGCCCGGAGCCTCGCAATGGCTAAGGCCGCCGCTGGCTCATTGTAGGTATGGGGCCAGGTGTATCGTTTTGCAGGTGAGGTTGGCTTGAACCCAAAAGATCTTGGGGGAAACCCAAAAAGACAGCTTGCTCTACTGTCATTTCACCTTTCATGCGTGGCCGTCAGTTTCTGGTATACTGAAAATATGTGTTAACTTGTTCCAGATGCATTTAAGTTCGATCCAGTTGACGTGCGCGGCACTGGTGACAGTGGCGCTGGGCGCAGTCCCCTCACCGGGACACCACGTGTCGCGCCGCTCTACCACGTTCTTCAGCCTCGACTGCAAGGGCGTCTACGACGCCTCCAACTTCGCCCGCCTCAACAGGGTCTGCGACGACTGCTATAACCTCTTCAGAGAACCTCAGCTGTATACTCTGTGCACGTATGTTACGATTTTTGAATTTAATTTGACACTTGTGACGTTTTACAGTAATAAATTGTTCCTGAACTTATGCCTAGATGGCGCTTTAATAAATTTTAAAATTAATCTACTTTTGAAAATTGGTTTTCGATTTTGGATTAAATAATTATATTGGATTGTGTTTTAATTAATGACTATTTAGTAAAGAAAAACTATTTATTTAATTCACAATTGAAAACCAACTTCTAAATACACATTTTTAAACATAATGAACAAATAATACAACGCATTATTCCTTTATTGGGGCACAGGAAAAACTGTTTTACATCAGAATACTTCAAGGGGTGCGTCGAGGTGCTACAAGAAACGGACATGTTAGAAACTTTCAAGGGTTATATAAGAAGAATACACGGGGCCGATCCTGGTGTTTAGGTACAACATGGACTTGATTATACCTCTCTTTCTCACAACTATTTCTTCCTAACTATCTTTTTGATACCTTGATAATTTCCTTCAGCTTTTTATACTAAGGGAAATAACAGCACGTTAAAATTAGCGTTATTTTTAACACTGCTATGCTATTTTTAGCTTGTTGAATTAGCACAAAATATAATTTTAAGTATCTGTACTATGTATTATCTATTAATAAAATTAGTTTATTCAGATTGTGCATTGGTTAATCTCAATTTCTTTTTGTCGCAAAGGAGTACTTTAAAATAAATACAAATTTAATGTAAAATTTCACCCTACCAAGATTGACGTCGCTAATAACTGTCTCTACCTAGATATACTACTTCAAACTTATTGTATCAGTTGTGCGGTGGGTTAATTAAGATGTAGGTATAACTATTTATTTATAAATACAATTTGCGACAAATCTAGACACTAGCTCTAGGTAAAATTCGTAAGTTCTAATCTAACTTAACTAATAATATTATGTAAGTATTCAGTTTCGACCAACAGGTCAGATTGAACTAACAAAGTGCAAAGTGCGAGTTGTACACAATTTTTTTAGTGACGTTGTCACTGAGTTTAGTGACGTTGTCACTGAGTTTAATGACGTTGTCACTTAGTTTAGTGGCTCGATTCAATAAACTCAGTGAAATAAACATGCGAGTATGAGTTATCTACATAAAATTAAACGTTCAAGATAGGTAGGCACGTTTAGTCACTAGTTACCGTGAGTTGCGGTTAGTAGTATCGGCTTTATTTTGACAAAGGCTTTGCTTTTTAGTTCATTTACAATTTAAACTTTCAATAAAAGTAGCGAACTCGCGATATAGGTACCTACGAACGTAAGTCAAATTTGAACGAACCCTTTCTACCGACATCGACAGCGAAACGCATACCTACTAAATTCATTTATTTGAACTTAAAGAAAAGCTTAAGTAGTTCAATGGTTTAGGCGTGGCGTGAATCACGAAATGGTGCAAAACAGGCTGAATTACTTTCGCTTTGATAATAATACTATGGAAATTGAAATGTAGGTGTATATTTATTCCATACCATAGGTACATAGGTAGGTACTCATTCCTTTTTCACTTCACTTTCAAAAATCGTACTTACATTGTAGGTAGGTACTTTTTGAAATTCCTCAAACAAATTTTATAAATATTTATTAAATTTTACTGGACATTAGTGAAATTGCCGCGTTGCCAGAAGCCATTAATGTATATAAAAGAAGAAGGAAGATCTTCGAACCAAGAGATGTTTTTTTTTATTAAAGGGTTTTATCGCTTTGCGACCACATCGCCTCGAAGATACGAGTATATGCTATGGATATATAACCTTTCGGGGTGTAACGACCAAAGTGCTAAAATGTCCATAGTGCTTCAATGACCATTATTAATTTCAATCTTAGATTTAATTATTCTTTGAAAATGACAACCAGGTCTTCCCAATTTGAACACATATTTACATTTAGGGAGCAGTAAGTACAACACTAAATTTATAAAATATTAAATAAAGTTAAGACATGAACATATAACTAATTATAATTTGACTTTAAATAACTTGACCAATTTGTAGTGGCACTACCAAAACCACGGAAAAATGGAAAAAGGTATGTATGCATCCTTATTTTTGTTAAAAGGTGGCTTTGGACTGTTTCATTAGCAAATTTTTATGCTTCTCTGCATGGTTTAAGGTCTGGAGCGATTTAAAAAATTAAACAGAAGGAAATAGCTACACGTCTACATAAAAGGGTTAATAAGACTGGTGGGGGCCAGCTTCTTTTATCAATTTAACCGACTCAGAACAGAGGGTATTCAAACTAACTGGTGTGCAAGCAGCCACGGTCTTGTCAGTGGAAGAGGCTAGCTTGCCACAGGTTATAAACTTCTTTACACAGATTATAATATATTACCTTATATTAGCTACAATTTGGCTACAATACTATTTTACCTTGTGTTTAATAAATTGTACTATTTTACAGGATGTAAACATTCAGCCTGTTGCCAGTTCATTAAAAAAATGTAAGTTAAACAACTTGTGAGATATTATCAATAGGTAGGTTGTTAACAGCAAATATTTATGAAATTTTTATTTCTATATTTCAGGACCTCAACATTATTAGTTCAGAGTAAGTTTTTTATTATTATTATTTATCTAAATAAAAATGAAATTAATATCCTTGATGTCTGAATGATTTTACTACAAATCTTTTTTGTTAAAACTTCAACAAAGTAATATATTATTGTATTTTTAGGTTCTCAACTTATCAAATTTGAAGATACGTCACCAACTCAGAACCAACATACATTTTTGGAGTTAGAAGTGGGAGGTATATAATTTTTTTAAATATTACCTATATAGGAAGTGGTTGATTCAAACTTTGAATGTACTTTTTTATTACCTACTTAGCAGAATTTTTCGTTATAGTATCATTTTTCTTCTATTAGTGTTTATTTGCACTTTCCACTCTGTTTTGTGCCTAACAAATATTTATTGTTACAGATTATGGGACACTCTCCGACTAGGCTCTCTTTTCGGATCCATATTGTCGAACCAATAACACCATCTCCAGCTAGGACCTCTCCTTAAATCAAAATTATCTAAAAATGTAGGGATTTTCGAATACAATAAAACAATGACAACATGGATATGAGAAAAGGGCCGAATAGGCTGCGAGAGATGGAGCTGCAAACCCAAAGGAAGTGGCAACACTAGTAGGCGTTAGATATTTTAGAAAGATTTCTTAATAAATAAAAACTTATTTGACAATTCTGTGTTTTTATTTTATGCCATGTAACATAGTATCCAGCCCCTTCTTAATGGCCGTCTTTAATACAGATAAAGAAAAGGTGGAACGTCAGCCATGTCCTAAGTCTTTGCTTTTCAATGGGGTTCTTTCCTACGGGTCTCCTCTCCTCTAACGAGAGAGCTGAGAGGGTTTAGATTATAGACCTATCTCTATAGTATCCACACTCTCCAAAATCTTCAAAAGACGCCTGAACTATAAGCTACTTGAATACATTAACTTAAATCAAATAATTGCCAATAACCAATATGGATTCAGACCAGGAAAAGTACTGAAAATGCCGTCATTGAGTTAACTAGTATCATAGCGAAGAATTTTAAGAGCAACCTCAAAACAATGACTATTTTCCATGACCTCTCTAAAGCTTTTGACACTGTAGGTATATGTTCCGACCTTACTCAGAAAGTTAGAAGGCATTGGTATTATGGCATTACCTCTTGAATATTTTAGGATTTACTTGAACGATTGTTCTCAGATGTTAGAATAGGAAAATATACCAGTACAGAAGAATTCCAAAGTTATGGCGTACCCCAAGGTAGTGAACTTGGGCCTACTTTGTTCACACTATACATAAATGACCGGTATAGGTTACTACTACCACACTTTAAGATTATCACATACACCGATGATACTTCTTTCCTGGTCCATAGCTCTAACTGATTAGCAATTTTCGGATTGCAGAAGAGGTTCTGAAAATGGTTATGAATCATTTGGCTAAAAATCTACTACACTAAATTTACAAAAATAAATTTCATAACTTGGATCTAGAATGTCATCTCAGGCATCTACATTTTTCGGCCTAAGGGCGCATGCATGAAGCTATAGTCATGGGCGCATGGTTGTGATTGCCACCTCGAAGTCAGTGTGCCTGTGTTGGAAGTGTCCACTCTAGCCGTATAATATAGGCATAATTAGTGATGTACTATTATATTATTATTAGTATTATATTATCGAGAATGAGAAAACTGATGTTTGTTTTCAAAAACCTTAGGTCTAAGATATTGACACCTGAAACAGTTTACTTTGCATTAGCACACTCCATTTTAACATACTTCGTTTACGCCCAGCGTAAATCAGGCGGATTGAATAAATGCCCATTTAATGCCCAAAGTGACAGGGCATAAACCCATCTCTAGTCACGGCTCGTTAAATTATGCAACTCGCACTCGGCAAAGTCTTTATTCAACCACGTTTGCAAACGTTGTCACCGGTGACCACGTTTGGAGCTCACTTTCTCACTGACAAATTATTCACACATGTGCCACCAGGTGGCGCTATTCCGATTTCATACAAATCAGGGTTTACGCACTCACGAGTGAGTGTGAAATGGGACTCGCACTAGGCATTCAGCACGCATCCACGCTATTACCTAACTACTCTCCAGATACTAATTTCGGATGGTTCAAATAAACACATGGGTATTTTTTCTCCCAAAAGTAAATAGTATTTAAACACCAGTTATTATGCGGACACGAAGTCTCAATGATTATGATTTATCTTTAGCTCATGTAGTTATTTGCAACATCCATTCTTCTTAATATTAACTTTATGTAATGCATGTTAGTTTTAAGATCTTGCTCTGTATTTCTTCAACTTTGTTAACTTAGATTTCATCATTCAACTTTAAAAGACTTGTCATATTTATTTTGTAACAAATTACAATACAAAGTACCCTCATATTATTTGACCAAATCTAACTTCTTTTTGAAAAGTTAATTCAATAAAAACTTCACTTCTTTTTTCAATCTATTTCCTTTTCTCTTCAACCAACTTCATAAAAAGATGGATGCTAACTTAACACTTTGATGTTTCAGGGAGAAATGCTTCACAACACCCTATTTCAAGGGATGCGTGGAGTCTTTGTACCTATACGACGAGAAGGAACAAATAGACCAGATGATCGACTTTGTCGGTCGTCGCTAAAGCCAACCAGCCAGACCATCTCGCCGTGCCAACCTTACCGTGTTAAATACACCGCAGTTTTATACCAACATTTCAAATGCAACGGTATACACAAATTGACCGCTTTGCCGCCAAAAAGCAGTGACGCCAGAGACCATTGTCAATGTTCCTCCATTTTGACGTCTGCTTTCTGTCCTCAACGATCTAGTCTAAACGCGACATATTTACATTTTATGATCGCAAGTAATTGTAACTCGTATTAAGTATTATAGGGACATTTATTATGTATTTCATGGTTTATATGTTATTAAATGTTGTAAGCTTCGTATATACATATACTTAGTGTAATGTAACACACCTCCTAGTATTGAAATTCAAAAATAGAGGTACTCTTGTCGATGCTGGCCATCTTCCAAACTCCTGTCTCGCAAAATCCGACTGAGATTATCATCCAGGTATCGTTCAGAAAAGTGTAGAGAGAGCTAAACGAAAGAAACTGCTACATTTTTATAGTGTGTTGCCAGATGAGCCAAAATGTTAAGTTTTCTATCCCACATTTCTGAACGATAACCGAAATGTGACGCATTCCAATCACAGTATTTAAAAATACACTTACGCTTTTTTTTTCAATTTATAAATTCACTCTTTTCTCTATTTTTTTTGTATTATCTATGAATTTAAGGATGCCTAAATACTTTAGTTTTTACAATATAGTAATAGGAGCGAATGCTTAGTAACAAGTCTTTTACGTTTTTTTATACTTATACGTAAGTAGGTTCTGAGCCGTAAATATAAATATTTTGTTACACAATTTTGAACTTAACTTTGTTATTACGAGATTAATTTTAAATGATATTGCACACTGACATATTCGCAAAGTTTGTTACGATTACTTTACTTTTTTTTATTATAAACACACATGTGGCTTATACATCACTTAGGTTTATAAGTACTGTCTTATTTAATCGCGTTTATTTATTTATTCGCTAACATTTAAAGGCAAGTTTCACTAATTTAAACATTAACCCTAAAATAATAGTGTCACTCTTTTAGAACTAACCATAGGAAATATTTTAGTGAAACTAGTCCTTATTTTCAAATAAAGGTGGATTTACATTTGTGCACGTGAATGTGTAAATTCTGATAGTTGTAGATTAATAGTAATGTTTTCACAAATGAAAATCGACCTTTACAGGATTACTGAATGTATGCTCATATCGCTTAACAGGTTTCGGTTGCCTAGCGAGTTTAATTTCTAATTTTATTAGTTAATTTTACTAGGTTAAGTATTTATAAAAGATTTATTTTTATATACTTCCACTCTATTTATTTCCTATTGTTACTTTTATTTATATTTTTTTATTAATAAAACGTAATAACCACTTTCAGGTGGTGGATATAAAGGTCCTCAAATTCGCGACTACCAGTTGTATCCACTCGTGCGGATGCTTATATTGGGTTCGTTCTAATTTTGAATTCTTGCATGAATAAGTACGCGCACACACATAAGCAAACCTTGCACACATTCGTGAAGTGAAAGTACTATAATACCTATTTGAGCAATTCTGATATATTTCTGATTTTACTTTAAGTTGCGGTGTATATACTTATTTAAAAGGTTTTTTTATTCCGCTGTAATTCTTCTCTGTGTTCGAATCTCAACATTTTTAGTTTATTAGCGTTTCTTAAGTTTCATTGACAATCTCTGTGACGATATTCGACACATGTCATTTTCACTGTGACGTACATAATAGTTTCGACACAAACTTTGTAAAGTAGATAAAATGGTGCCAATTATTGTCAGCAAGACACTAGGTTAAAAATTAGCTAATGATATATTAAACAATTTACATGATGCGTTTGTAAAAATGAATAGTAAATTATTATAAATAATTGTATAAATTTTATAAAAAGAGCTAAGAAACGCTACGGGTTCCATGAAATATATTTCATTCGAAAATCATATTCGTATTTTATTTACACCCTGTATAAACTAGATGGAGAGTCCCTGGTTCGAGTCCTGGCCATTACACTATCGACGTGAACTCATTTCTAACACTGACTATTTCGCTTAGCTGGCAGGTATAGAGGGAATACTGGTCATTTAGTTACTAATATCCATGAATAAACATGTGGATTGAAAGATAGCTTATATCCTAGCCTTATATCGACTACCTGAATCTAAAACAATTGACCAAAAATTTAAAAATGAACCATTCCTGCCAATTGATTAGTTCCCTCCCCCAAACCCGAGTAGGAACCCTACGCCAGAATCTCGATCGTCAAATATCACGTGTACCGGCTTGCAGGTAAGGTTGATTGGCCTCGAAGATCTTAGTGAGGCCCCATAAACACAAATTGAATGATAAATTATATCCTAGACACCCACATCGGCTACTTCCATCTAGAAATAAAGGCCACGAGAATAGAAACACAGATTTGGTGCACATCCCAGTAATAAAATAAACACAGATTCTGTGCACATTCCGGTAATTAAATAAACACAGATTATGTGCATATCCCAGTAATAAAAAAAACAGATTCTATGCACATTCCAGTAATAAAATAAACGAAGATTATGTGCACATTCTGGTGATAAAATAAACACAGATTATGCGCACATAACGATAATAAAACTAAACACAGATCCTGTGCACTTAGCCACAAGAAAATGAACACAGATACAGTCCGAATCCCAGTATTAAAATAAACACATTGTGTGCACATCCTAGAAATGAGATAAACATAGACTGTGTCTATGGAATGTGAGCATCCCAGTAATAAAATACAAATGACCAATATTTCTAATTAATATATTTTATTGTAGTAATCTTTGATAATTAGATATGACAACGTGGTTTTTTGGATCACAGTACATAAGTATACATTAAAATATTCAATTCCTTATATATAATAATTATAATTTAACTTAGAACATTATATATTATAAGTAGTTATGCGGTAACTTTAGCACAAGAGATTTAATCTATGTGAAGTTACGTCAAAATGTATGATGTTTTGTATTTCAACGTAAAATAAATCAACAATGGAGATGGCGCCACATGTGCTAATTTGAGTAGTGACCAAGTTATTCAGTAGTATTTCAATTCAAATGACAACAATTACAATGACTGGAACAGGAAGATATTTCAAATGAATCACAATTAATCACTATAAATTAAAATACAGAATTTTAAATAAATTTCTATAAGTCTCATATTAATCACACAAAAAAAAACAATATTAAAAGCTACTCTACTTCTTTACTGTTCTAAACTTTCTCTAAACTACTGTTCTAAACAGGCCAACAACAATTTCATTCAGTCTCACTAAATTTCCAACAATAATTTAACATTTCATAACACTCACCATCATAAAAACAAAAAAGCGATTAAATTTAAAAATAAAGTTTCTTATAGTAAACAATAACGTTTTACAAATAAACGAAGTGTCTTCTTTATCTGGTTAAACTTTAAGGCCCTATACAGTGCGATGCGGTTTTTTAGGTGGCAGACAAGCACACGGCACACCTGGGCCTCGATTCTGCTAAAGGCAAACCACCAAATACATTTATTTCCTTTTCGGCAACCTGGTTGCGAAACTCCAGTAATATAAACGCTAGTTGTGGGACAGGAATATAATTTCTTTTTAGGCAACTAGTAGCGTAAGAAGAATATTAATTCTTTTTCAAAAACTGGTTGTGAATCTCGGTTGCCAATATGGCCGGAGGGGTCATACCACTGACACTCTAAAAAATGCCATTGAATTGTAGACTTTATTGTTATCATGTTAAAGTCTAAAATTAAATGATATTTTGTAGAGCGAATGAAAAAGTTAAATGAATTCTTTTCATTTGATATTGGATTTTAACTGTATAGTTGTAAAGTCTACAATTAAGTAGCATTTTTAGAGTGTCAGTGGTATGACAGTGGTTTACCTTTAGCAGAATCTAGGCCCTGATGGGGAGCGGTCACACTGGCCTATGGACGTGTGCAACACCAGGGGCGTCACACTCGCGTCGCACTGCTAAGGGCTTTTAACGTATGTGGGCAATGACTGTTTTGCCGAAGTCATGTAGGTACAATAAAATATTTTAAATTAGATATGTATTAAAAATGTCACATGATTCGCTATAATACATAGTTAGGATTGATAATTATCTAAAGTCGTGTTTTGTGACATATCATACGAACGAAACTGTACTATACACTTAGCCACGCATTTCGACATTTTGGTAAAAAAAATTTAAGGGATTATTCCTTCCCGAATTTCTCCCAGTTTTTTCTTCAAGGAACTATTGCCTCCCGAATTTTGCAAGGTTTTTTTTTCAAGGGACTATTCTCTCCCGAATTTCGCAAGGTTTTTTTAAGGGCCTATTCCTTATCGAATTTCGCAAGGTTTTAATTTTTCAAGGGACTATTCCTTACCGAATTGTGCAACGATTTTTCTTCAAGAGCCTATTCCCTCCCGAATTTCGCAAGGTTTTTTTCAAGGGACTAATCCCTCCCGAATTTCGCAAGGTTTTATCTTCAAAGGATTATTCCGTCCCGAATTTCACAAAATTTTTTCAAGGGATTAGGTATTCCCTCCCGAATTTCGCAAGGTTTTTTCTTCAAGCGACTATTCCCTTAGGGGCTTGAAAAGCTTTCATCTTAAAAGTTCGAAATTTCCCAAGGATTATTTTTTAATGGAACTAATTCCCTCCAAATTTCGCAAAAAAAAATTATGAGACAAATCGCTCTCACACGCCCACTATACTACGTTTGCCGCTCTATGCAGCCCTGCTCTTTGGAGCCTAGAGTCCGCTATTTGAAGCCCGAGGTCCGCGTAGGTATCAAGGAATGTATTGTGCATAATATTTCTTAATATGAGGTCATTGGTCACTTATTTTATTTATAGATAAAAATGTACAGTAATACTTTAACATAAGGCTCTGTGCACACCACGCTACTTAATAGTTATAAATTGATTTTTATAGATAGAGTACGGCTATATGATCGGGATACGAGTAAAATGCCTTATGGGGCCACCTTACACCCCGGCGTCTGTAGACCCAAGACGGATCACACACTCGCTGGCTAGCGGGGGGGTATCCGTGCGGATTTCCGAACAAAAAAAGGGTACCGCTATATGAATTTACCCTTCCAGATAATAAGTAAAGTCTACAGCATGACTGCCATACCACCATTATAGATGCTAAAATGTTGGTTATTACGAGGTCGAAATCGAGTTGTCCCATATAAGACATTACAAAATAATGTATAAAGCTAATTTAATACCATTTAGCACGCGTCAGTGTGCAGAGAACTTTATAAAGACTAAGGCCCTATTCAGACCTGTGCGGTAGTCGCTGTCGCTGTGGATTTCACTTAGAAAGTAAACTAGCTTTAGTAGACACGTATGGTAGCAAATACCGCTTAGGTGTGAATAGGTCTTTAGGGTGAGTCAAAATCGTGTAATATTCTGCAATATAGGTATTGTCTTATTTGTCATAAATTTGAATTTTGCGATTCCAAGTAATTTAAGAGAACAAAATCTCTTTAAAAAAAACAACCAGGGTTACCAGTTATAATGTAGAACAAATTACACAAATGCAAACTCCCCTGTACACAATACATAGAAAAATATTTTCAGACAGTCAAAATGAAAGTTTACAATAAAAAAATATATTTCATTTTAATACAATCAGATACGATCTAAAATAGTCTAATATTAGGAAGGAATTAACACCGATATTATATTATAACTTGTAGGGTGGGGTCTACATTTCTCGGTATAGCGTTTATAAAACCAACAAGGCACGAGGTAGGTATGGAAATAGTTACAAAAATTACATGAGTAGAAAATTTGAAATCGTTTTTCTCGATCGATACACTATAGACTCAAACGTTATTGATTTATTGCAACATTCGAGTTTTATTTAGCCAACATTGGTATTGATATAAGCCATTTATAAATTTGGAGGATTATTGGAAGTAGTTTAGGGGAACACACTCAATCTATTAGTTTTTGTTGATTTGTTGGTTGGCTAGAGTAAACATATACATATATATTTATCGTAAGTACTTCTCGTACTACATAATAAAGCAAAAAACTCACATGCTGACGCAATTAAATCATTTACTTATTGTCTGGCGTGCATTCTACTAGTTGCTGAATCACGATGAACAAGTTCTTTTAATTAATTGCTTTTGCAATCTAAAAAATCGCTGCAATTTCATCAATGTCTAATAAATAATAATATATTTGTATAAAATTATAACGGCGCAGGTCAAATTTTTCTAGAATTCTACTAGAGTTACTTCAGCCACTACTATCTAAGCACATTAACATACATAACCAAACAACAAATCAAATGCATAATATAGGTACATATCTATATAATTTGCTGCATAAACTGACACAGATTTAATAAAAACTAAACGTAAAATTTAAAATGTATTTAGAATGTAATTCATTTTAAACTCACTTTCAATTTGTAACTTAAATTCATCAATGGTCATTTTTTGCGTCTATACTAAACTACATTCAAATAAACAAGCACGTTTCGCAAAATCCTCTATAATTTCATTAAAAATTTATGTCACTGGTTATTTGTACACACATTTGCACAGCCGTCAACTGGAGCACCCACCCTACATGTCAGACTAGTCTATGATACAGGTACTAACTTTAGAAGTCGTCGAGACAGAAGTCGAAATGGTCCTCCATCACTTTGTACTGGTCGCATGAAAACCTCATGCATTTCGGGCAGGTGAATACCTGTAATGTGAAAAAATATGTTTTAGAATTTATGATATGGCATATGGCATAACATGGCATGGCATGGCATGACATGACATGACATGACATGACATGACATGACATGACATGACATGACATGACATGACATAACATGACATGACATGGCATGGCATGGCATGTCATGAGATGAAATGACATTACATGATACGACCTGACATGACATGATACCAACTGACAATTCATGACATGACACCATACGATGTGTCATGAAATGATAGTCCCGACCTGAGATGAGTCGTCATCATCATTTTAGCGTTAATCCCGGTTGCGTCCGAGGCTTTCACTTCAAAGCCCTGGATCTAATTACTCCTTTTGGTTTGGCTTATACGACGATCATAGGTGTAACTGCCGTCAGACCTCTTGACCCTGAGAGGACTTCCACCCTGGTGGGGTGCCAAAAATGCCCCTCACCCCATAACAAGAGTACAATGATATTGTTAGCTCACTCCGGGACACGCTAGTACAGTTAGGAAAATACTAAGCTTAAAACTCTCAATAAAAATATTATTTCATTATTTTTACACACACTACAAACTAGACAATATAGGATGCGATTTATTAAAGTGTAAAGAAAATTAGTCGATACAGGATTCAAAATATTGAAGGTGAGTACGGCATAGAATATTCTATAGATTTTATTTTTGTTTTAAGCACAATACGACGACGGTTGAATTTACTATAACACGGCTGTCTGAGGGCTAACAATGGCTATGTTATAAATGAGCAATTACAGTCAGCTTCAAAGGTCTATGATCATTTTCAGTTTTTGAACAGTAGTTTTGAGCAAAGTAACTTATTGTTTCTAAACGAAAATGATGTTTAATTACTTAGTAGTAGTAGTAATCTTTTAAAGGTAGGTAGTTAAATAGAGCCATATTTAAATACCTTTAAAAGATTACGGTTACAATATAATGAATCATTTTCGTTCGAATTTTGAAGTCTGAAATCTGTGCAATCATCGGTAGTGCTTTAAATTTAATAGAACCGGCAACTGGAACCGCGGTCCCAGCTATTGCGGTCCCATTCGCTGGAATCCTCGTGCAATCAAAAAATAGAATCTCCACAAATCTTGTAGGATTTGACCACGTATTTAATAGGATAAGGGTTTTCACTATGACGAATGGAGCACCCTGTATTCCACCATGGTTCAGGCACTATTTAATGAGATATCCGAAGTATTAAGTTTAGCTTAGTCATTAACTAGATATCGAACTGAAGTACTTAACGTTTGTACAATATTGTCAAGTCATGTAATCAAATACAGGTTTTAAGTACCAAAAAACTAAATGCACGAATAAGAATGACTAAATAATCCCAATTCATAGTGACTCTCAAATATGACTATGTACATATCGATGGCTCTATCGAATAGACGTGCAAGAGTCATTGCACGACTTTTTTTTTTTGGTTTTTTATTTTGTTTACGGTCCGTTACTTTTCCCCCTCAATCCCTATTTTTTTTCTATAATTGTCAGTTAAAAAAAATGCGTAAACTACACGTTTTTCTAAAGCTACGAAGCACTGTACTGAAATGTAAATAATACATATATTGGGCATGACTTTTCGATTCGGTGGATTTTATCTGTTTAGTTTTTAGTTAGTAGGTTATTCCTAAATTATACATGTAAGTAAAACATTCAAAACTCAGGCAAAACCACAGCAAACACACAGTCTTACCCAACGATGATTTCATGGTAACCTATTGATATTAAAAATGCGCCGTATTCATAGTCGTATAATGAGTCTTCACACACTCACGTGTGAACGAAAAATCCTGCTAATATTATAAATGTGAAAGTATGTGAAGATGTTTGGATATTTGTTTCTTAAAAATACGTTAAACATAGAACAGATTTGGATGAAAATTGGCATACAGATAGACCTTTTCCTATGTTAACACCTTTTATACTTTTAATCCCGGGAACGAGAAAACTATAATACGCAGACGGAGCCGTGGACATTATCTAGTATCTAATAAAACTGAATAACAAGTTTAAATATATATTTATTTTTTCTATAACAAAAAAGTATAAAATTCAGAAATAAATGCAATTTATAAGCAAATCTTAACTTAAATTAAATAAAAAGTTAAATAAATAAATTAATTATTATTGAATCGCAGTTCTGTTATTCTATTTACAATCGCAATAAAGCAATATACCGTCATTCACATAAAGAACAGTTATTTATGTTTCGTTTAAAAGCACTCAAGTTGAACACTCTATTTTTTACACTAGTAAAGTGGCAAACTACAGCTTGTTGAGTACGGTAAACGGTTATTTGCCCCATTAGTCAAGACTAATTATATTCCCGGTTACCCGATTTTACATTGGCCTAGGTGCTTCTATGTAAAATTGTAAGTTATTGTTTGGCCGCTGAGAGTATGCGTTCCTGACACATGTCAATTCGTCATGACTAGTTATGTACAATAAATAACTTTTACCTAGAACCGTTCTCTAAACCTGTTCCTAACTTACAATAACATAATAATAATCACAGTCAGCAATTATGACAATTTGATTTCATTTTAATTTTAATTTTATTCTAATTTGGCTATCTATCTGCCCTATTTGTTTTTCCAATTTTTAATTTTTAATTTTGTTTTATTCTTATTTAATTTTATGTAATTTTATGTGATTATTAATTGTACTGATGGGTTATTACCTGAAATAATAATAAAAAAATTCATATTCATTTCATTCATTATAAAAATATGATTCATTCTTTCTATTAGCTTGGGTAGGGGCTTATTACAAAATTACATATCATAACATTATAACGTTCTATTTTATATTTTTCAACCAATAGATTATTATTATTAAGATTACTAAAATATGCGGTTACAATTGCCTTGTTATTTTGTCTCATCACTATGAAAGCGAACAGTTGACATAACCTTGAAACAGCGCAGTTTGACGTGGTATGACTTTTAAAAAACTATTGATTTTATATTTTTAATTAATTAATTGTTAATCATTATAGCCCAAAATTAATCTGTGTATTGTAAATTGGCACAGTAATTAAATTTTTAATGTTATCATTCGTTAATAAGGTCAATAAACGATATTTAAAATTTTGCCGTAAATTGTACACCAGTTCAAAGTTACATCGCCCGTTCGCTCACAACCTGTCAGGAACGCATTCTTTCAGTGATTCTATTATAGTCATATCTGTATGTTGGCAATACTTAAAAAATACTTCGGTTATGTTATCTGAACAATTCTGAACACAAATATATATTTTTTGGCATATTTTTGTCTGTCTTTTCGCGATGGACGGAAAAATTACTGAACGGATTTTGATGCGTTTTTTTTTCTATTAGAAAAGGTCTTGACCAGACTTAAATTTTGGTATTATGTTTGATTATAATTGGTCAAGTATAACAGATGATATGACCAAAAATCGATAGCTGATCGCGCGTGCAAACCCGCGCGCATTAGCTAGTATAAAATATTTCTTTAAATATGCTAGCAAGAACCCTAACTTAAGGACTAGCTTTGCCCTATAGAACCTCTTCATAATTTAAAAAAAACCTAAATATTTTTTTCTAACTTTCTGTAGTAAAAATTCGTGTCAAAATTTTTCTAATTTATAAAATAACTAGCGGTCTATTTCAAAGTAGACAATTATCTACATGGTGTTGTAGTAATATGAGAGATTTAAAAGGCTTGTCGCACACTGGGCAGTCGAACCGCAGCGGTGGGGGAGTCCCCTCCCTTGTGGCGCCCTCTTCTTGATCAGACTCTGGAGATAATTTCTTCTTTTTCCGGACCTTATTGATGGATTAGTTGTTGAAATATTTTATGTTTCATATAATTTGATAACTTATATTATAATTATTATAATACTAGCTGTCTCGGCGAACTTCGTACCGCCATATTTTCCACCCGCGTGCAATTCCGTTCCCATTCCTGTTCCCGTTCCCATTCCCATTACTATTCCCATTCCTATTCCTATTCTCATTCCCATTCCCATTCCTACTACTACCTACTACTACTAAATACTAATCCCGTAACGTTAACATAAACTTCTCTCACATAATAGAAAAAGTTTGTATGAGAAAAAGAAAAGTTACTTTCTGAAATTTTCTGTACAACTGTTTTATTATTTTTTTTCGTAAGAACCTTCTCCCGATAATAACAAACACAACAAAAAAAGAATTAGTGAAATCGGTAGAGCCGTTGGTGAGTTATGCGCTTACCAACACATTTTGCGATTCATTTTTATATTATAGATGAGATAATATTTTTAAAATGTTTCTTTTTAATATTTTCGATAACTGAACTGAAATTGAACAATTCTTACAAAAAAAAACAACTTTAACGGAGCAAATTGAAATAGAACCACATAGGAAGCGCCAGCTATCAAATAAAAAAGAATCATCAAAATCGGTTCTCCCAGTTGAAAGTTCTGAGGTAACAAACATAAAAAAATACAGTCGAATTGAGACCTCTTTTTTTGAAGTCGGTTACTAAACACAGCAAAGAAATATTGAAGTAAAATAAAACAAATAAACATAACTAGAAAAACATGACATACATATTATCTGACGATTTTTTATTTTCTCCAGGGTAGGCAGAATCTATAGTCTGTTCTTACACACCTCACAATCTTTTTCGTCATTAAATCTTTTATGTAAGCCGCTGCTTCAGGTGCTCTTGACCTTGCTTTTTTTTAAACAGTTATATTTTCCTCAAAACTGATTCTAACACTTGCCCACTAATTACCTCACGTATTTCGATATATCTTTCACTCAATACTCATTCGTTCTACATAACCAAAATAATTCTTCCATTTTATATTAATTTTTTTATCCTGGCAACACAATCTTTGTACGTCAAAACTGTCATAACTGTCAAAAAATAGTGTATGCTTACCATGTTGCCAGTGGCGGCGGGTGAGGTGGGAGCACGGGGCGAGGCGGAGGGGCGCGGGGCGGCGCGGACTGGGGAGGCGGAAGCCCGGTTTGCTGCCATTTGGAATACGCTCGGGTTTATCTTTCTTACTTCGTCCAACTGGAACAAAATGGAGTGTTTCAAAATAGAGCATGATTTCTGTGACAGATAGCTACGAAACTGACAAAGTAACGTTTAAATAGGCGTCATGGTTTTAAGCCAGTTTTATCGCAACTTAAGTGCAATACATAATAAATATAAAAATTCGCACCTGAAATGTACAGTCAGCGGCAAAAGTCTATGATGATTGACAGAATTCAAACTTAATCAAATTTTAAAGGCAGTTCAATACAGCCAATTAAACATCATTTTCATTAAGCACTATAAGTTACTTTGCTCAAAGCTATTATCATAGACCTTTGATGCTGACTGTCCTTCACTGTACTTTTTTTTTATATACTACGTAGGTGGCAGACAAGCACCTTGGTGGTTCTACAATAATACTAAACTATTGGTTGTTCTAAAATAACTAAAATAATAACGTAACAGTAGTATTGCCAACATACCTGTTTACTAAGTTCCTGGATCCGTCTCTCCGCAGTTCTCAGATCGGTGCGAACATTTTCTTTCTCGCTGGCCATCTTTTCGCGGGACTGGCGCTCTGCTTCAAAATCGCTCCTGGACAACACGATATAATTTAATTTAATTTTGAGGCACTTAATTGGACCCTACCCTCCCCCTAACCCCCCATTTCCGGGGGCAAAACAGGGACCCCTTGGTTCCCAGACCCGAAGGGACCTCGAAGCCGGAGATTGGTCTGTCAAGATGTGAGGGAAATATCTTTGGATCACCTTACACCCCGAGTCTTAAGACCAGAGACGGTGTGCGGTTTTAGTCAGTCCGAGTTCGACATATTTATACCACCCCCAATGGCTAACAAGTGGTATCCGTAGGAATTTTCACACAAAAAAAAAGTTTATTTTGGGAAATTTTCGCTATTACTCATAGTTTCAGATTTGGCCATACACGCCCAGTTGAAAAATTCACATTAAAAAAATTTAAGAACTTAATTTGTGTTTGATCTCCCCCCTTAATCCCCCCCCCCCCCCTCTTATTCCGGGGGCATCTCGAAGCCGAAGATGGATCAGCCGAGGTGCAACGGACATACCCTTTAATCACCTTACACCCCGGCGTTTAAAGACCCAAGACGGTGTGGTGGTTGAAAATTCGCCTCCTTCCACTTGAATCCACCAATCTCGATCCACATGTGGATCTGGGGACACTTATTTTTCCACTTTAATCCACCGGTGGATTCATGGATACTTTTAATTCCTCAAGAATCCACCAGTGGATTCATTGAGTACTTTTTTTCCTCATTAATCCACCGGTGGATCCTTGACTACTTTTTCTTCCTCAATAATACACCGGTGGATCTAGGGATATTTTTATTCCTTTTCAATCTACCTACGTACATAACGGCATGATTATAAATTCATTATTGTTACGGTGTTATCTACAGTTAATAAATCTTTTGTGAGTATTGACAATTCTTAAACAAAATTCCCAAGGATATCATGACTTTACCTCTGTAATAAAATAAATTAAAAAATTCTGTAAAGAGTCATTTATTAGGAAAGGGCTAAATATATAATAGTTATTATTTAGATGACACAGAAGCATGGAATTAAGTTTGAAGATCTTATGTGAAGATTTTGATAGTGGATCCAAGTGGCATAGAAAATATATTAGTATTTTTGGATCCCCTCGCTTGTGGATCGAAGTGGCATATAATAATTATGTGTATTATTCGTTCCACTTGATGGTGGATTCTTGAGGAATTAAAAGTATCCATGAATCCACCGGTGGATTAAAGTGGAAAAATAAGTATCCCCAGATCCACATGTGGATCGAGATTGGTGGATTCAAGTGGAAGGAGCCGAAAATTCACCCTATATACTCACTTGTATAAGTCCAGCTGCGCTTTCATCAACTCTGTGTCCTCCTTCTCATCTTTAAGTTTAGCCAGCTCGGCCTGCAGCCCCTGCAGCTCCTGTCCCCGCGCCACCAGGGCCGCCGTTAGGGCTCCAACGTTGTCGGACGACCTCTCCAACTTGGGCTTAGACACCGCCTTCTTCAAGAGCTCGTTGTAGTCCCGGAATATGCCTTCAAATATTGTGAGGGTACTTCGAACTTGGCCGCTGGAGGATAGAGATATAAATAGTAATGTGAAAAATAGTTAATTAATATTTTCATGATATTGTTAGGGGGATGTAGCAAGCCTTCTGCCAAGAGCTATTTTTAAAAACTATTTGAAGAAAGGACAGGTCAAAGGCAGTCGAAACCGGCGGGCTTGCATGAAAGGTTTAATGACAGTAGAGAAAGCGCGTGAAGTATGTCAGGACAGAAGCAAATGGCGGGCTGTTGACTCTGCCTACCGACGGGGGGAATAAGGCGTGAGCATATGTATGTATGTATGTATGTACTCACATATTATTAAGCGTCGTGCTGTGATGTTTCTCCGTTTGCTGTTTTACCTTCGCGAGTCCCGACTTGAATTGGTCTACCGAGCTCCTGTCCAACTTGTAGTCGTGAAGACTGGCTACTAAACCTACAGTTTGGACTAGACTATCCGTCGCGCTGTAAAAGATATTTCAATAATAATGAATACGGTAAAAGGGGGTGAGTAAGGATCAAGGGGTGAATAGAGACTATATGTTCATGAGAATTTATTTAATAATATCTTTTACAAAATTTTAAGTTTTTAATCAAATATTTGATGATTCTGTTCATTGTGACATTGGAATAGTATATAGTATTACTTAAAAGATAATACCTACAACAGAGATGTTTCACAAATGTGTGGACCTTGGGCCCGATAATTATTGTACACTACTAAGAAAAATAGGCAATGTAGTTTTCATTTTTCACTATTCAATTCTTATAATATTGCCTCGTATTATGGGCGGAATCTAACTAAATAAACACTTTTTTCCAACACAATAAACATGGCGGACTAAAAGTATAAAAATGTACTATATTTTATAAGTTTATACCCTTGAATTTCGGAGGCGAATAATTTTATTTTTACCAATAACCGATATTATTTCTCTTTTTTTCTGTATAGTACAATAAGAAGCCCGAAATGAAACATCTTTATCTGACCATCTTATTCCTGTTCACCCCTCGATCCCTATTCACCCCATTTTATGGTACTCTGTTTTACAAAAAAAATATTCTTTATAGTAGTAGTGTATACTTCAAAAATCGTTCAAAAGTTATTTTAACATTAACATTAAAAATATACACTCCAATTTTATTAATTTGTATGTATAGTTAGAAGTATCTCACCCGTGCGTCATAGAGTTAAGTACATCGGCGAGATGTTTCAACGTCCTGTCGTACAGTCTGACGCCGGCGGTAAAACTGGCGAACTCCGACGACGACTCTGGATCCTCACTGATCGAGAAACGCACGGGCTGGAATACCTGACAACAAAAATAATTTTTACAAGCTTTATTTTAACTTGCTCTGTTGTTTGTTCGTATGCTAGTTTGTTAGTATGGGTCTTGGAAGCCCTATTAGAACACTTCCTAACAATTAAGGGTTTTTCAGAGGGCTTCCAAGGGCTTCCAAGGGCTTCAACTATGTTCCTCAAACTAATAACTACTATATCTAGAAGATCTAGAAGTCTAGATACAGTAATTTTTTTAGTCTAATCTAGACTAAGGAAATTTTTATAAATAGACCAAAAAACAAGCAGCCCGCTGAGTTTCTTGCCTGAGCCTTCTCAGGTCTGGGTCGAGGCCACCTCACACCCCGGCGTCAGAAGACCCTAGACGGCGTGCAGTTTTAGTTGCACATAACCTACCCCACTGGTCGCTGGAGGGGGGGGGGGGGGGGAATCCATGTCGATAACCGCGAAAAAAATAGGTATAACATACAGTGGTGGAGGCCTCCTTCAGCCTGTTGTGTAGGTCTTGTATTTGTTCCTTGTATGTTTTCACTATTTCTGATTCGCCAGACTTGAGTTTCATCAGCTCTAACTGTAAAATAAAGTTATATTGTAAGAAAAATAATTTGGATATCCAAGAAAAATATAGATAACTAGCTGTTGCCCGCGGCTCCGCCCGCGTGGATGTCGGTTATGATTTTCCCGCTTTTCTGTTGAAATTTTTCCCGAATTTTCTTTCCTATAAACCTCACGGAGCCCGAGACCTTTCCAACGAATGCAAAACCGTGGAAATCGGTTTGTGCTTTCTGGAGTTATAGCGTCAGGAAGGAAAATCCGACTTATTTTTATATAGTAGATATCAAAGAAATATATGTATAATAAATTTTTTATACAAGCACACAGCCCACCTGATGAGTAGCGGTCATCGCGGTCTAAGGACGTGTGCAACACTAGAGGCGTTGCATTCGCGCTATCGGCACTGGAGGAGGGAGGTGGGTAGGGAATGGGGGGTTGGGGAATGGGGGGTTTTAGGAATGGGGGGTTGAGGAATGGGGGGGATTGAGGAATGGAGGGGTTAGGGAATGGTAGGGGGGTGCAAGAACTAACTAGAAAATGACCGCGGTCCTGACCGCGTGAATGTAGGTTATTATAACTTTTAATCACATCTCCGGTTCTACTCAACCAATTGCAATACGGCAGATTTTAAGTCCGACCAAGATCTTTCTAATAAAAAAACCTCATCAAAATCCGTTCAATAGTTTTTGCATCACTGGTTCAGTCCTTTTATTGATAACTAGCTGTTGCCCGCGGCTCCGCCCGCGTGGATTTCGAATTGGGTTACATTATTGAAGTTTTAGTAAGGATCCCTAAATTTTTTGGAGATAAATTATAGCCTATGTTACTCACAGGTAATGTAGCTTTCTATTGGTGAAAGAATTATTGAAATCGGTCCAGTAGTTTCGGAGCCTATTCGTTACAAACATACAAACATACAAAAATAGGTACAAATCTTTCCTCTTTATAATATTAGTGTAGATGTAGATTGGTCTGCTAGTTAGTACACAACATGTGCGAACTTTCTGACATTTGTTCAAGATGTTTGCCAGCACTTATAAAATCGTAAGTGAAAAGTGTAGCTTACCTTGACGCTCTCCAAATCAAATATCCTGAGCTGTGCCACCTTCAGGTCCGCCATCAGAGACGCGACACGAGTCTCCAGTTGAAGGATTAACGCCTCGCGGTTTGTTATCTCCTCGGGCGGTATGGTAGACTGGAAGTATTAATAATATTATATATAGCTGTTGCCCGCGGCTCCGCCCGCGTGGATTTCGAATTCCTTAATTTTTTGAAAACAAATTATAGCCTATGTTACTCCCAGATATTGTAACTTTCTATAGGTGAAAGAATTTTTGAAATTGGTCCAGTCGTTTTTGAGTTTATTTGTTACATACAAAAATACAAAAATACATATCTTTGCTCTTTATAATATTAGTATGGATATAGATATTCAATGAAATTTTGGAGCAATTACTATACTTTTTTTTATACTACGTAGGTGGCAGATAAACACATGGCCCACCTGATGGGAAGCGGTCGCCGTAGCCTATTGACGTGTGCAACACTAGGGGTGTCACACTCGCGCTGCCGACCCTGAGGCTAGGAAGGGGTGGGGGGAAGAGGGGTGCAGTTACCTCTGGGTACCCTACTTAGCTACTTAGCCTAAATAACATCGTATTGTTAACAATAATAATACTTACAACAGACAATGTCTCGATCTGCGTTTGCAAGTCTTGTATAGTGTATTTCAAGTTGCTTACTTCGGTGGCGTGTTCTGTGTCCTTAGTAGATAGTTGCAACTGTAAAATAATATATTAGATAATAAGGCACACAATAAAATATAGATACACATAGTTCTTTTTATTCTTTGTCTCCCAACCGTACCCAATTTTTTCGTTCGTGGGAAGTCCCCATGTATACCGAGGGTAAAAAAGAACACCCTGTATTATTTACTACACTATTCGATAGCGTCGCTAATAAGAAATGTATTCTGGTAAGTCTTCTGAATTTTTTTGAGGCAAGATTATAAATCTTTCCTCAAAAAATATTAAATAAATAAATATTATAATAAATATTCTACGACATTCTACACAGCGCTCCCTAGACCCAAAGTAAGCATAGTTTAACTAGCTTGTGTTATGGGTTCTAGAATGCTGATAAACATACTTATATACTTTTTTTTTTGTAAATACATACTTATTATACATAGAAACACCCAGACCAATGCAAATAGACATATTCATGCATACAAATATTTGCACTTAGCGGGAATCGAACCCGCGCCCCCTGCGTAGCAGTCGCACGCACTAAGATTTATGTACAATGTATATTCACATACGCCTGTAGTAACTGGAGCAGCATGAGGAAAAGTTTTTTGAGTCATCTTACACCCCGGCATCTAAAGACTCGAGACGGGGTGCGGTTTTAGTCGGTCCTAGCTATGTTGGTATATGTTGGAACGTACTAGTCGCTGTATCTAGTGGTGACCCCAGTCCTGAGACTTTACCTTTAGCTTACCATCAGGCGAGGCGAAGTCATTTCGACGTGTCCTATACATCAAAAAGAGGATTATGAGCTCACTTCGATGTTCTTCAATTTCTCCTTGAGATCGTCTCGTTCCTTCGACGTCGCGTCGACAATGTGCTCCAACGATTCTTTCTGCCATGTCAGCTTCTCATTTTCGACTATCACCTACAACAATAGATTATTTATTATTACTAGCTTTTTTTTATACCACTTAGGTGGCAGACAAGCACACGGCCCACACTGATGGAAAGCGGTTACCGTGGCCTATGGACGCGTGCAACACCAGGGGCGTCACACTCGCGCTGCCGACCCTGCAAAAACCTTCTAATGCCCTTCTTGAAGAACCCCATATTGCAGCCGCCAGGGCAGCTAATTCCCGTTCCCGTATCCTGTGGGAACCTATTCTAGAAATAAAAAGTACCCTGTGTAATTTCAGAATATATAATCACTATTCCTGTATCAATTTTCAACCAGATTCTAACAGCCGTGATTAAGTAACAAACATCCAAACGTTTTCTTAAACTGTACCTTTACATAACACGTTTTTTGGGAGATTTGATAGGTACATACATACAAATCACACCCAAGGCAACACCCCTGAGGGGGGCATCTCGAACTCGAGGGGCCATCTCGAACCCGGAGATGGCCCGGGTCAAGTCGGGATGCGAAGGAAATGCTCTATGGGCCACCATACATCCTGGCATCAGAAGGCCCTAGACGGCGTGCGGTTTTAGTCGGTAAGAGTCCGACATAACCTGCTCCACTGGCCGCCATGAGGATTTCCGCACGGAAAAAAAGTGCCGTCACATTCGACCCATAAAAACCTTGTAATGCCCTTCTTGAAACTCCATAATGTAGACGCTAGGGAAAACACTAAATTTGAAATATTTATAAGGAAGGAAATAGGGGTAATACCTGTCGCCTTTGCTTCTCAACCAGCTCCAACTGCGAAGTCAATTTGTTGATTGTATCGTCATCAGGTGACGTCACGAACTCAAGAGCTGACGACGGCCCGGATTTCCCCGACTCTTTCTCCCCGTTCTCGGAAATCGTCTGTGAGTGAGAACTGTTCTGCGAGTTTAGTTGGGAGTCTCCTTCCGCGAGACGGGTTATGTCCTGTTTCAGTTTTGTGTTCTCTTGACGGAGCTGTGAAAGGCAACAGATATGTATTAGATTAATTAAGCAAATATAAAGGGGGAAAGAAATACCAATATGACAAAATGAGCTAAGTGGACACGTTCGAGATACCTATTTAAAATTCTCCGATATATCGGTTCCTCTTGTCTGCGGATCCGTCGTGGGATCCGTCTTGGAATCACACTGAAATAAATTATCATTAATTTATTAGATTCAGTAGATGGGTACTGAATCTAATGAATGAATGATAATTTATTTGCATAACAAAGTTGCGCTTGCTCATGGCCTTTCGCAATACAATTTTTTTTATTCGATTCAGTCATTCTTTAGCGAACCTTGCTATTCTCAAAATGACGGTTACTGCAGGGGTGAATGGCGCATCTGTATTAATTGTAGTCTGTGTACTGCCACCATTGTAGCATTAACGGTGTCTGTAATGGTGACCCCCGTTCCCAAGACTTTACCATCAGGCGAGGTAAAGTACAAAGACAATATTGACGTAACACCAGAAAAGAAACCGTACCTTCTTAACCAAACCTTTGGTCTCATCAAACTTCTCCTTATGCAGCACGTGAGTCTTCATCATATCCTCTTGGCACGAAGCTATCAGCAGGAACTGCTCCTTCAAAGATTCGTTGTTCTGTTTCAACGTCTCTTTGAGAATCACGTTCTCGTCCAGAAGCTCGCCGAAGCGCTTCTGCAGCTCTTCGGTGCTTTTGTCTTCGGTGATAATAGTACTGGCTACCATCATACTAGTTGGAGATGGCTGTTGGATAAAATTACTGCGTCAGATTATGACGTGGTTTGTAAACGAATCGTAGTTTAAAACTAACTAGTTTAATTAATACACGAGGTCTTGAATTCTATGCCGGGTCAAGCAAAGTGTCATCTAGTTTTCTATTAAATAGTCTCAGTAGCACAGATTCTGCCAAGGAGACGGCAGTAGAACCTCTATCTATCTCTATGTGTATGTATTTTTTTCTCGTTTCCTCTTGAGTTAAGAAGACTGATTTCACCGTCCATAAACTGGTCGTCTTTAATGCATCTCTTAGGCCCAGTAAAAGGAAGACGGGTTTTACCACCATCAGGCCCTTTTTACTACTTGCGGAAATCCCCATGGATACCACCCCCGCGGTCATGCCAGGCTTGAACCGACTAAAACAGCACGCCGTCCAGTCCCTAGCACTGGGGTGTAAGGTGGCCCAAATGTCATTTCCATTGCACCCCGGCTGACCTTGTGCATTTGCGTCTTTGAGATAACCCCCTCGGGTTTCAGGCCCCCGTCGGTTTTTCTATAGAGGTTTTATACCTCGCAGCCCCGAACACCTGCCGTAGCTCGGCCGGACGGTGTACAGACAGAATTCTACAATTTACTTCATAACTATTACAAGATTATAATTTACCGTTTTTAAACAACAAAAAATTCAACTATTCAGAAAAAAAAAACTAAATATTTTAAACTAACACTCTTTCAACACGAACGTACTACACACAATGGTCGACGTAAGCAAATATTTTCTATAAACCTTATCACAGGTGAATTCCCTATAGCACACGTGACCGATTTAAAAGGTTTTATTGAGTTCAAGTACCGTGACGTCCGATATGGCTAGGAAGTGCAGGAAGTTGCATTGAGTATTAAGGCGGCTTTCCACTACGAGTGATTTTGCAGACTTCAAGACGTACGGATAACGACTACGGAATGTCAGACACCGCCAGTGATAGATGACACTTCGGGTATTTATTATTTATGCCATAAAATACCAGGGCATACATCCATCTATGTATAGATAGCCCAGGCGGATTGAATAAATGCTCGATTAATATCCAAAGTGACAGGGCATAAACTCACTGGACAATGCGCACCAATTGCTTTCCAAAGTGAGTATTGGTCTGTCTCGAGGTCGCGGGTCCGACGCACTAGGATGTTGTGGACAATGATGTTTTTATTGCAATTCAAAGGCGATGCAGTTTACCTGAGGGATAGAGACGGATCTTTACACCGTGTATAGCTCTATCTCTCTCTCTCTCTAACTTCGTGACAGCACTTCTACAGACGATACTATATCCACGTGTCGTCGCTGCGGGCTGTTCCACATAACGACGAACCGTGGCAAGCCGCTTTTAGAGGTAAAAATTGTAAAGGACTTATCTAATCTACAAAATCAATGTTTGTTTGTTCGTTCGCATTGCGATAACACTTCGTCAAGCCGCGTTTCAATTGGTCACATATTTTTTTACAAAATTTACTTTTTCAAATTTTGTAAAAAATCGGATTCGGTTTAACTATTAATTATTATAGTAAAAAAAACACACTTTGAACTAGAAAACAGAAACTTATTTTTAAAGGATCCTACTATCGCGATTTATCTTACGAAAACCAAATATCGCTTTTCAAGCCTACTTAAATTTATCCTGAACTTTAGGATGAAAGAAACACATGTTCTGGTAAAGAATTTCAAAATTGGATGATGATTTTTTCATCTACCCGCTGAAATCTTCTTTGCAACATGAAGTATTACGTTGAAAATCAACATAAAGTACGAATGTTATCATCTTGATTAACATAGATAAGTATTGGCAAGATAATATGATATCGACGGTCTAAAGGCGAAATGGTTCAATCGAATGTTCAAAGGAAAAGCATCCCAAATTACATTATGAACACTTTACTGAAAAGCGATTTTCCTTTCAACTGTTGACGCTTACACCCTTTAGTTTTTCAGCAGTCGATATGCAAACTTCCCTATTTACGTGGTGGGCGTATGATATGCATATCGTATCTGGATCATCGTGATTGAGTCAAGTCTTCTAATCATTTACCTACATGATAACAGCCGTTGTTATTTTACATGAAAAGTGCAAATCCTACCCTGCTAATATTAAAAACTAGCTGTTGCACTTGGCTTCGCCCGCATTTAAGTCAATATCGCCTCTAAGAACCCATGAATAAAGTCTCAAATCATAATGCAAAAGTAATATTGAAACGTGTTTGACGAGATATTGTTCAAACTTCCGACCGAGCTCCTATTTCAGGAGAACTAGTAATAATTTAGCTTAATACGTAAGCATGCAAGTAGGTATATTGTTGTTTTAATTCAAAATAGGTTTGACCTCTATCTCACCCGGTGGCAAGTAACGATGAGGTCTACAATACGATGAATCACGTTTTGTAACTTGAAAATTACAGCTTGCCGAAAACATAGCCTCAGGCAGGGAATTCCACTCATTAGCTGTAGGCAAAGCGTTTCGTGCGTATGAGTGGAATATCCACCGTATAGTAGCGGTGACGTATCGCTATATTTATTACCTACCTACTGTAATTTTAGGATAAATGATAAGTACGACATTGTTTTATTTTTAACTACTGAATATTTGATAATATAGTTTGTTTTTTTTTTCGTTTATCAATAGTGAGATAATGGAATGTTTACTACCAGTAGCAGTAGGCATACGTACGTAATTTTGCATGTAATAATAAAGCAGGTCAAAAAAAAAACCAAAAAGACGATAGAAGAGAATTGGTAGAATATATTGTTTTGACACTTGTGCGTGCATGACGTATATTCGTTGCCTCCGTAGTATTTTATTTATAAACAGTGTAAAAGTTATCCGTGTGCAGTTTATAGTACCTTATTAAAAACATTGCTTGGCTCGGAACCCTCAGTTATTGTATCAAACTTTTAAATGATATTAGCAGTGTAATTCTCAATTTAAAGACAGAGTGATCGTTATCTATTTGTGAACTACCCGAAACTTTGTAAATTTGAAGATCTATGCCAACGATCTCGGCTGCAAACCTGTTTTGAATAGATCGATACACAAATAAGATAGTGATTCTAAATTTCACTAAGCTTGGTAAGAGCATCCGTGGCGTAGGGGTTTAAGCGTGCGGTAGTCTCCGTGTGCCTCGCGTCGTGCGTTCGATCCTCACCCAGGACCAACACTTTTTGGGTTTGATTTGCAAGTCTTAGAATGGTTTGTTTAGCTTGTAACCGCAAAATGGACGTTGCTAACTACTTGCAATGCTATCAATGTTGCGCAAGGTATCATTTCCAATGTTTAAACTTAAGTGATAAACAATTTGCCTCGTTAAGTGAGGAATATCGTTCAAAATGGCAGTGCCCGTCATGTTGTAGTAATATTACACGGCGCACTAGATCGAACATTAACACACCCGTTCGAAGTACGCAGATACCTTTGCCCGATGAGTCTGTAAATATGTCACTGGACATCATTTCACCCAGTACTACGGACCAAGTTACCATGCAAAACATCAGTAACTTATTGGATCAAAAACTTGACACTGCTTTATCTGTCTGGATGAATAAGTTTCGCTCTATTATAAAGGAAGAAGTGAAAAATCAAGTTAAATCGGAAACCGAAGTTATAGTAAAGAAACTTCAAGGTGAATTCACGGAAACAACGGACCATATATGCGCAGAGTTGACAGACCTCAGATCGACGATTAAAGCAGATTTACACAACATAAAAGTTTTGGAAACCGAAAATTTACGCTTACAGAAAGAGATGAGCAATCTGAATGGTCGTCTGTCGTCTATCGAGCGAATGAGTCGTAGCCAGAACTTGGAAATACAGGCTGTTCCGGAAAGTAAAACTGAAAATATATTGATGATGTTTAAAAATCTATGCAAAACTATTAACACGGTGATTAATGATGACAATATAATATCATGTCGTAGAGTTGCGAAGTTGGATGCCTCCAGAGACCGTCCACGTAATATTTTAATCACCCTGTCCAACTCACGACTAAGAGATCAAGTAATATCAGCCTGCCGTCGTCACAACAGGATCTCCAGAGATGACCAATTGAACTCCTCTCACTTGGGCCTTACTTCAAACAAATGCAACATATACGTCGGCGAACATATCTCCCCCGAATGTAAGTCTCTCCACGCCGCAGCAAGAATGAAGGCGAAGGAACTTAATTACAAGTATGTGTGGGTGAAATACGGCAGAGTATACATGCGTAAAGACGACAGAGATGGTCACATTCATGTTAAGAATATAGACACGTTAAACAAATTGTAACTGTGCGCATAGACTTTTGTTTTAGTTTAAGTTTTTGGGTGTGTTAATTTTGTACATCTTTGCTTTTTAATGTTAATCTTCTACCAAAATGTTAACAGAATTAGAACTAAAATAAAAGATATTTATATTAGCGTATTAAACTGTAATTATGACATAGTATGTTTAACCGAAACAAATTTGAATAGCAGTGTATTTGATGCGGAGCTATTTGACCCGCGTTACATTGTGTTTCGACGCGACAGAAGCAACTCAGTTATAAAGAAAACGGAGGGCGGTGGTATACTCGTAGCTATTAAAAAAGAATTTCAAGTTACTCGACAAATTAACTGGGATAGCGATGTTGAGGATCTTTGGCTGTCTATCTCTCCGACAGGGGATAAAACCAATAATAATTTATTAAGCATCTGTGTTTGTTACCTTCCACCTGATCTTCCAATGGAATCAATTTACAAGTTTCACAATAACTGCCAAAAAATTATGTTAGAACATCGTACCTCTGGTGAATTTATCCTCATAGGTGACTTTAATACTCCATCAGTCGTTTGGACAAAATGTCCCACTTCATACTCCCTGCTGCCTGGTGCGTCTCTGGATAATAAAGCGAGAGTTCTCAAAGAGACCCTGTTTATTTGCGGCTTGCATCAATTCAATAGCATCCCTAATAAGAACAATCGTTACCTCGATCTCATCTTGTCGACCATGACCACTGTCCAAGTATATAGCGCCGAACCTTTAAGCAAATTGGACAATCATCATCCTTCACTGGCAGTTAACTTGTGTCTAGAGAGTTTTCTTTTGAAAACTATAAAATCGGATAGACCCCAAAGGCTCAACTTTCACAAATGCGACCCCTCACTTAGAACAGAGCTAAAGAAAGTCGATTGGCCTGGTCTCCTTGCTGCTGATGATGTGGATGTATCGCTACACGCCTTCTACAAGATACTTGATCAAATTATAGCTCAATTTACACCTGTTAAGGGGGGGCATTCCGATACATACCCAAAATGGTTTTCTGCTGCTTTGCGGCGCAGTATGAAAGAAAAACTTCACTTTCATAGGCGATATCGCAAGTATGGTAATCCCCGTGACTACGACACATTCAGTATGCTTCGTACCCGCTGTAAAAAACTCATGTCGGAGGACTATAACATATTCATTTCTTCAGTTGAGTCGTCCCTAAGTAATGGTATTAGAGGTTTTTGGCGTTTTGTGAATAGTAAGAAGGACTGTAATGCCATACCTCAAACAATGAAATACGGTAGCCTTGTCTCCTCCGATCATCAGGGAATTTGTGAACTCTTCTCGCAACATTTTGGTTCCGTTTTTGAAAAAGCCACGGAGGCAAATGAGGAGAACTCCATACCTTTCACTGGGGTGTCGGCTCTTTGTTCAGTTCATGTGAGTAGTCAGGCGGTTCTAAATAAAATCAACAAACTGGATGCTGCTAAAGGCTCAGGTCCTGACGGAATTCCTCCTTTTTTCATTAAAAAATGTGGTAAGGAGCTGTGTGTGCCATTATCTATACTGTTTAATAAATCAATCCAGTCAGGGACCTTTCCCAGTAAATGGAAAGTGGCACACATAGTACCAATATACAAAGCAGGCGATAAAACCCACTGTGAAAACTATAGACCAATCAGTATTTTGTCGTCAATGGCTAAAATCTTCGAAACAGTGGTCTATGACTCATTATACCACCACATCAGTCCTATGCTTTCAACTAGGCAACATGGTTTTATTAAAAATCGTTCAACTTTATCAAACCTACTGGTGTATAAAAATTACTTGTGCTCAGCTTTTGGAAAGAGGTCGCAGGTTGACTCCATATACACAGATTTTTCTAAGGCTTTCGATAAAGTGAATCATGGCCTTCTTTGTGCAAAACTGTCTGGTTACGGAATACATGGGAATTTACTTCGTTGGGTTCAGTCGTATCTAGGCAGAAGGAGCCAACTTGTGACTATCAAAGGTGCTTTATCTGCTCCCACTCCTTGTACTTCAGGTGTTCCCCAGGGATCTCATTTGGGGCCCCTTTTCTTCATTGTTTTTATTAACGACCTTATAAATGGGTTGGAGAGCTCTTGTTTGCTTTATGCTGACGATCTGAAAATCTACTCTATAGTCGACAATCTCCAAGACTGTTCAAAACTTCAGTCAGATCTGGAAAAGGTTCTAGGTTGGTGTCAGGAAAACTGTATGTCATTAAACGCTCAGAAATGTTGTATGATATCTTTTACCAACAAACGTCAAAGGCTATTATATAACTACAACGTCGATGGATACTGCCTAGAAAGAAAAAGCACTGTTAAGGATTTGGGAATTTTGTTTGACGATAAAATGACATTTCGGGCTCACATAGACCATATTGTTGGTAGGAGTACGCGGCTACTTGGTTTTATATGTAGAATAACTAAGGACTTCAGAAACCCGCGCAGTCTGATATATCTTTATCAAGCGTTAACTCGCAGTATTTTGGAATATAACTCCATCATTTGGTCACCTTTTTATGCGGTTCATATTAAGTATCTAGAGAGGATCCAGGGGAAGTGTCTCTATTTTGCTTGCTATAGACTGGGGTTACATAGACAGCTGAAGTCGTATGCGGAGAGACTCGACCATTTCGGGCTTCAATCGCTTGAAGATCGCCGTAAATGTAGTGATCTTATATGTCTTCATAAGATTGTTCATTCCTTAATCGACTCGCCGGAAATATTAGCTTTATTAAACTTTAATATTAAATTTCGACATCGTCAACCCCACCTCAAAAGCTTCGTGTTAAATGTACACATCAACAACACGTCTTTCTATAACCCAGTAGTTAGAATGTGTCGTCTTTATAATGAGCTCTTACATGAGCATAGCCACGAGATGGATGTATTCAGCCGGGGTTTCTCAACATACAAGAACGCTGTTAAGCGGGTTATAGCCAAGCTATGAATTTTGTTGTCACTTTATTATAGAAGTACTATGTCTAAATTATTAACCCATATATATCTCATCAGTTGTCCTATTGGTTTCATTTTGTTTGTTATTTTTGGTTCATTGTTATTACTTTTATTTTGTATCTCTTAATGTACGCTTTTTAATTTTGTCATGCTGAGTACACATGTTTTGGAACTCAATCTGGAACCGAACCTTGAAATGGTATTTTGTAAAAATTTTGATTGTTTTCTGTTTTGTGTGCCAAATAAATAAATAAATAAATAAATAAATAAATAAATATGAAAAAAATCCTTAAAGAAAGGAAAACAGGACCTTTTTCCAGGATGCGCCGTGCGTTTTCAAGCCCGGAACCACCATTATATGGACTATACGGAGATCCCCACCGGAGAACCCCTAACAGAGGCGATTATAACGGAATCAAACTGACTAAAACCGCACGCCGTCTCGTCTCTTCAAATGCGTGTATATTGGTCCGACATTTCCTTCGAACCCCGGTTGACCCAGGGCTATCAACGGTTTCGAGGTCACCCTCGGGTTTGGGAACCACGATGACCCCGTCTTGTCCCCGAAAAATGGAGGCCACGCATCGCACCATCGCGGCCAGTTTAACCAGGAACCCCCATATATCTTATTGATAGTCCAACTATTTTTACTTCAATAATGTTCAAAAGCAATATGGAGTTTACAAGAGTTAACATGGAAGTGCTCATCTCTTAGATATCCTAGGAAACCAGCAAAAGAGGCCACCAAAGTGGTAAAAAAATGATAGGAATTTGCCTTTTTTCGGTGTCTTTTTCACTTTCTTCACTCTGTCTCTGTGTGTGTCAGTGTGACACACACTGAGTCGCTTCACGAAAAAAATATCGAGGTCCAGCCAAATCCGCAGTTAAGACTTGTAAAGCGCGCAGTTAAGACTGGTAATGCAGACCCCAGACTCCGAGGTGGAAGCTTTGAATGCGACTGTGATTAACACTAGGTTGAAGAAGGAGGAGGGTGTAACTTATTGAGAATTCAAAGTAGGTATACTTACATCGGAAGCACCAAGCTTAAAATGCGCCTTAAATGCCATGTTAGCCTCAATAGGGAGATCCTTCATGGCCTCATCCATCTGGTCCTTGTCGAGTGCTATATCTCCATTCTCCATTCCACAGTACTTCATGTCCAGACTGGTTCCCGGCGAGGTCCCCAGGATTATGAAAGAATCGTCTTCTCCGTTTTGTATTGTTGTCATTATTTTACATTAACCTGCAAAAAAAATTATAACATGTTTTTTTATATCGGTCACGTAAATGAATTCACCGTGCCTGATGGTAAGCTAAAGGTAAAGTCTCTGGAATGGGGTCACCATTAGAAATACCGATAGTGCTATCATGGTGGCCCTCAGCTTGATGGCCTCATCTAATGCTTTTTCACGTCCCTAATTTTATTACCTAACTGCCAACCCCTTCCAAATCAATCAATTTCAGAGATTACCTCATTAAAACAGACAGACAGCTGTCTATATAGGCAACTGTCACTTAACCCTCCCCTCCCCCCCCCCCCCCACACCAGTTCCCCAACCGAAAGGAAAGCCAGCACCTGGTTTGCAGGTGAATTGAATTGGGCTCTGAAGGTGTTGGTGATAATGTTAGCACATCATCATCATTCATCATTCTCTGAACCTTTTTCCCAACTCAGTTGGGGTCGGCTTTCCAGTCTAACTGTGATGCGGCTGAACTTCGATATTTTCCGTGGAGTGACTGCCATCTGACCTCCACAACCAATGGTCATTATGACCAATGGCGATATCGAAGTTCCAAGTTAGACTGGTTGGACTTTTGAGGGCTCCAACTACCCGTAACGACTGCCATAGATAATGTTAGCACATATAGTATTATATTTCATAATCCATCAATTGAATGAGATTATATAACCAGTAATTTAAGAGGCCAGAAATTAAATTTTGAGTGATCCTTTTTGCTTTATCAATTTTTTGAGGAGATAACACTGAGATAAAGTATGATGACTAAATTATATTCGCATTACACAGAGATTCGGCTTGCATAGTGATGGAAAAAAAATTGTTTCTTATGATCAGGATTCTCTTCTAGATTCTACATTATAATAATAATAATTTATTCATCTAAAGAAAAAAAAAAGATACACTATGTCCGATTAATTGTTATATAGTAAAATTCATATGTGAATATGTGAATACGTAATGAAAATACTTGTCTTTTCTGATTAGCTGATAACAATAAAATATTAATGTGATTTTATGTGTAGATAATCATACTAGATTAGCAAACATTAGTCATCCAATGCAACATCATAAAAGTAAAAAGTTTATGGTCTGGTCATAAATTTCCTTCATGGTAGGTCTTTCTATGGCTCAATTTACAATGCCACGAATGGAAAAAAAGCAAATGAAATTCAGCTTTGCATAATATATTCATAACTGTATATCTCTGAAGGTGTTGCAAACAAATGTTTTTTTATTGGTAATAGGCTCGCGTTTGACCACAATCTCACTCAGTTGGTAAGTGATGTTGTGGTCAATGGTGGAGCACGCTTGAGGTAACCTATGTGGATATTAAACATACGCTACAGAGATTTTTTCCTAGTAATTTTGTATCTCAATGTATGCAAAATGTCTGCCCAATGTGTGAATAAAACTCAAAGTTACACAAATTTATGCAAACTTTAGTCATTTGATCAATGCAGCGGTACACAAACAGCGTGAAGTGAATGCAGACACACATTACAAAAATATAATGACCTGAAGTTACAATATTCTATTGAAATTTTCAACAACAAGTAAAGCATTAATAATTGACTTCCAAATAAGTGTTATTGAATACCAATAATGTACATGTGATGAGTTTAGGTATAGAAACACTAGATTAACAACTGCCTATTTCATTGGTATAGTATGGATAAAAGTATAGTGAAATTATACAACATGTCAAATTTTGTAAGTGGTTAGGTACTTTGTTAAAAATCAGTACAGACAACAATAATTAGGTAATAGCAAAGATATTATACCTTAATATGCTTCAATTTTCAAAAAGTAACAAAGATAGAAGGTGAAATCAACAAAACTAACCTTCTATATAGTAATTAGTCACACGGGAAGCCCCTGGCGTAAACAAACAATAGCACACCTGATGCAATGCCCTTAAAAATGCACTTTAAGGTGAATAACAAGTATAAGCTACAAGTCCGACGACTTTCTGCACACATGAAATATGTATCCGTACCACTCGAAGTCGTGACTAAAAATAAATTAAGAAACTTGTCATATTTTCAAGTGGGAAGAAAAATAATACTTACCGGATAAATTGATGGAATGACAAAACGTAATCAGCGGATGCATATGTAACCTCCTAGCACATTATGCACTAATAGCAAAGCATTTTATTTGTTATCGTCAGCAATTTATGTTGAAAACAAGTGTAAATATTTTTTTCCACTATCTCTCTCTAAAAATGTTGAATGAGGACAAAACTGACAGGACTGGAATTCATCACGTGACCTTGAGATTCAATGACATCCATGTGACAGTTCCAAATGTTGAAAATTTGTTGCATTAATAAAACGTAGTGTAGTCCTTCATCTGCATTTTATAGATAATCATAGTCTGCATTGTCAGCACCAGGCAAAATGCTCGAGATCATAATCGTGTTCAAACACTCCATAGCTAGAAGACAAGAAACTTACACGTTTTTCTTTGGGCTATAATAGCTAGATTGTCGAAAACTACAAATATCTAATACAACTAACTACAACAAAACTAACTGCAACAAAATATAGAGACTCACCCCTCACAATGTTGCATGCAGAGGTTCTGTGGGACATGCTGTACTGAACTGTTTTACTATGTGATCTTTTACCTACCATGTTTCATGCAATAAATGAATTTATTATTATTATTATTCTCTTTATTTCAATATATACATATAAATTACATTTTTAAATATATCTAAAAAAAAATACATTTAAAAATATAAAAAATAGTGCTCCACCGGCGTCGGGTACAGGGACCAAGCCACCGGTGGTTAGGGCTCCAGGGAGAGGAACTTCCTCACAATGCGTGCCGTGTCGAGGAGTACCGCCTTCTGCATCAAGCCCTTGATCCAACTGCCTAACGTGAGCCTCTTGAGATGTTGGTCGAGGCTCTTGGCGATCAGTCCGTGAACTGATACAACTATCGGCACAATAATTGCCGAATCCACACTCCACATGTCGACAACCTCGTGAGCTAAATCCAAATATTTCATTTGTTTTTCTTTTTCAGCTTTCACGAGATTATCGTCATGTGGAATGGTGATGTCGATGATTATTGCGCGGCGCTCTGATCGATCTATCACCACTATATCAGGCTTATTGGCTACAATAGTCCTGTCAGTGATGATAGATCGATCCCAATACAACGTGATATGACCATTTTCGAGAACTGGGTCGGGCACATACCTGTAGTACGGTACTTCTGATTCCACAAGTTTGTACTTCAGAGCAAGTTGTTGATGAACGATCCTGGCTACTTGGTTGTGTCTATGCAAGTACTCGCTGTTGGCAAGATGAGAACAACCAGAAATTATATGTCTAAGGGATTCCCCGGGACGGTGGCACGCCCGACAAATGTCAACCGTACCATCCTTTATAATATACTTCCGATAGTTATTCGTCATCACCACTTCGTCCATAATTGCAAAAACAAACCCTTCAGTTTCCCCAAATAGGTCACCGAAGCGTAGCCAAGATACAGATGCTGGTAAATCTATATCAGGCCCATGGAGAGCCCGATAGAAACGTCCATGCAACTTTTTGCTCTTCCATACATCCCTGCGGTCATTAATACTTAGTACCACAGGTTTGCGCCAGTTCTCTTTAGCCAGCGCGAGCGGGGTGAGTCCGTTATCCACCATCACTACATCACGGTGCATATCAGCGCCATTGTGTAGGAAGTATTCCCTGAGGTTGTACACCTCACGGTTATGGAGGGACTTGGCATTTAAAAAGCCACGTCCCCCGCATTTCCGCGGTATGTACAACCTCATCACAGATGAACGCGGATGATGCATTCGGTATGCAGTAAGAAGCGTACGAACTCTCCTATCCAGAGCGTCTAGTTCGGTCTGAGTCCACCTGAGTATGCCGAAGGAGTACATTAAGACCGGCATGACCCAACCGTTACAAGCACGCACCTTATTGCCACCCGACAAAAGACTTTTAAGGACTTTCTTCAGGCGACCAAAGAAACGCTCCTGCAACGATTGCTTCATACTGGCCTCTGTAATGCCTAACGCCTGCGACATACCCAAGTATTTATAGGTGTCGATTGCAGAGAGAGACGTGAGTTTTGTGGAATCTGAGAGCTCAACGTCATCAGATTCCAAAATCTCACCTCTCTTCACATGCATGACCGCACATTTGTCCACACCAAAATCCATTCTGATAGAGTTACTAAAGGTTTCGGTAACCTTTAATAACGCTATCAGTTGGGAATTGTTGGGGGCAAATTTATTATTATTATTATTATACAAAAGCGAATATTTTTGGATATCGCATCTGATCTGAATCTCGTTAATATTTGATGTGAATACATACCTACCTACAAAGTATCAAAATCATAATGTAAACGCACAATCACAGAGAAATGACAGGAGGTGACATTTCTAGTCTACTGGTGTTGCAAATCAATAAATGTCGTGGTTCAGCTTTCATTAGACAAACTCTATAAACTATTCTTAAGAATTTTACATACAAATTTTTTTTTTTTTTATAAATCTCTCATTTTATTTTACTTTAAATCCCTTGGCAACATTTAGTTTTTGGCTGCAAATGTCAAAAAATTTATGTCAAACATCAAACAGTCAAGTCAACGTCTATTTTGTAGTAGTGTAAATTGTAGTGAATTTCAATTTTAATTTTTGTATAGTCTTGAAAGAAATGTCGCACGAAAATGCCTTGGACTTACACCATGTTCATCAGTGCTTTCAACGGAGTCTAAAAGAAGAAGATGATGTAGTGATAGAAGCCTATATTGATGGGTACAATGAACTAGTAAAGTGAGTTTTTCCATATGGTTTTAATTATTATTGACTGATAAGATGAATGAGAGATTACTGCTGGTGTAAGGTGGCGATTAACATTTACTATATTTCCTTGGTGACGTGTTCAACACCATCCTTTATTTATTGGAAAAAAATCTTGTTAATGTCTATTGTTAAAGAGGCTCAAGTGTTTATTTTGACTTTAATACGTTATCTACATGTCCAGTACCTTTGCAGTTATAAATTAATTGTTATGGATAATATAGGAAGACACTATGGCCCTTAAAATTTATTATTCAGAGTAAATGAGGCACTAGACACCAATCACAAAATATTTAACTATGTTATTTGTACTCCATGTGATTTAATGGGGTCTCTGCACAGTGAGACTAAAATATGCGTGCGCTTATCTGGCCCTAAGTGGTACCTATGGAAAAAAAAATATTTTTCAGAATTAAAACGATATCTTACATGATTGGGAATTTGATCAAATTCATTTAATTTTCAAGTCAGTCAGTACTAGTGAGTGACCCTTCAAAGCCCTTCCTATAGTTATAATTTATTTATAAGTTTTTTTTACTATAGATATAAAGATTAACACATAATATTATAGCCTATATCCATCAGGGATAATGTACCTACCTTTCAAATTGGGAAAGTGTTTTTCCAATAAGTGCAGTTAAAACTCAGCGAAAAAGGCCTTTTTAAACCCAAGAATCAGGCCATTCTTGTCACAAATTTAGAAAATAGTCTGATTTGAACCCTAGGGTGTCAAATGCTAGTTTCCTTAATTTTGAACACGGTAGATAGATTGAAAACTACAGTAACTGCAACTTGCAGTCCAGTGGATTGATTTAGAAGTGCAGTATTTTCAAAATGTGTTATCTCAAATTTCACTAGGAAGCAAAAAGTACAATGACATATTTTTAGAAACTCAATTTTACTGAGTCTGGCCTTTACTTTTTGCGATATGTCAACACCCACCTACAATGTCTGTTGTCCCCTCAACCTCCCTAACCAGATTTAGCAGCCAGCAACAATATGCTTTGTTTATTTGTTTGAGAAAGTGCTTACAAAGTTTTTTGCAATCCAAGGTCTTTAGGGAGTTCGCTACATGCATCACGTCGTGCAAATCATACCTATGCATTTGTTTCACGACTTTTGTGCAAATTATTTGCACGAAATTCGTTTTTTATATTTTTTGCGTACATGCTCAGAAAGCTGACTGGTTAAGGTTGGTTTTAGTGTCACACGGACCACTCTTCGTAGACCGATCTGTATAAACGATCAATATAGGCAGATGCGCGCGAGTCCGCGCGGAGAGTTCCGTACGGAGCCTTATTAAGCTTAATAATCGGTCTATGCGGAGCGGTCCGTACTGACGGCCCTTGTGACACTAAATTAGTGTTAGTTGATATATCTATCATACCCACTACCACTACAGACCTACATACACCTACCAAATTACCATTTTCTATTGATAATACCTGATGTTAGAGAAGTGCTCCCAAAATCGAAAATTTAAGTACCTCTGTTATTATAGATCGGTTTATTTTATCGAAAAATTCATCGATCGAAAATTTTGCTGTACCAACACGACGGAGCGTGAATGGAAGTAAATAGATATCTAATTCTAAAAAATAATCAAAAAAGAAAATCACGCATTTTTTTTTCTCGTCTGTTTTTGGGAGCGTTTTTTGTCTGATCATATCGAAAGATCTTCCTTGCCTTCCGTTGGCAACTTTATCACGAATATAAATTAAATATTAAAACGGAAACCTGTTAATTCTTATCACTAACAATCCCATATCTACTTATTGATTTTATTTATCATGCGACCATGCTATTGTCGAAATGCAACCCAAGTGCACAAAGTCACACTTTTTTACCTGGTGTATGTGGTGTTTATTTAAATGCATGCTGATTAAGAATAAACATTTCCTTATTAGACACTAGGTACTAGATGTTAGCGACATTACGAAGTTGCATTCGAGAAACCATTGACCTTTTCTTAATATAAAAAATAATCAAGACCTCTTTGGTATCAACTCTCTTAGTGAGCTTGCGCCTGAAAACCAGTACCTGCTGATTGGCAGACGAGACATTAGCGCCAAATCAGTTTCAGAACGGGTGACCATTCTCATCATCATTCTCACATTGAGTGCCCTCCGTGCCTCTGCGGGAGCGTCAACTGTGGATGGAATTACGGTTTCGTTGGAGCTCTAAAAAGTCCGACCACCTGGTCTAACTAGAGAACTACAGTATCGCCAATGGGTTGTGAAGGTCAGGTGGTAGTTGAATCCCGGAAAATATAGAAATTCGGCCGTTTCTTAGTAAGATAAAACCCGAGCTCAACTTTGTTGAGAAAAAAGAAATAGGAAGGAAGGTTAGGAGGAGGATAATGTTTCGTAGTAAAAACCAGTAGCAAAATGATTTACAACTGTATTTATTTTTAGGTTCCTCAACCTCATAGGATCAGTATTCTCCTTCGTCAGTAGCGATGTGAAAAGTAAAATTAAAGTTATGGAGAAGCACAGGGAGTCAGAGAAAGCGGTATACTATGACTCGTTCAAGAAAATGATGAAGTATGAAAAGGAGACCAGTTTGTGCGACCAGAATAACTACGTGTCCGGCTCGAGGACTATGCTCCGTTTGCATAGAGGACTAGGTATGTTCCTACCTTAGTAGTAAGTTAAAGCTGAGCGCACATTATAGACATGACAGCCTACAAAACTTATGAAAGTTCGCACACTTAGAACAAAATAATATAAATTGTGGATAAATATTTTTTAAGTTAAACGGTTTTAAATTGTATTGTCATCAGAACTAAAGACTTTTGCCAAATATCAGACCAATCAGACAACTGAAAGGGGGTAAATTTTCAATTACTAGATTTGACCCAAATAAACAGGTCAACTTAAATAAAACCGTTTAACAAAGTTGTCCCGTCCTGTCCTGGCACGTCGAGATACAACTGCCTAAAGACTGTCTTATCTCTAATATGCGATAGTTCTGATAGTAATAACATGTACGGGTCAACCGTACAGCATTTGCAGCATTGCATATACAGTAAAACCCGCTTAAGTCGATTTCTCAGGGACCCTACCTAAAACGCGTCTTAAGCGAGAAAGCGTATTATGCAGGATAGGGAAAATACGATTTTTAAAACAATCTATCTAGCCATTTGAAGCGTTAAAATCAGTGATGTAAGCTTACAGCAATCTTACGTGCTTTCTCGCATATTATGGGGCCACTTATGGGCAGTTTTAAAGCTCGTGCTTGATGAAGCCATTCCACTAAAACTTTTTCCAATTTATCAAATTTTCCTACCTTTTGCTTTTTTCTCTGCACACCTCCCAATCTGTATTTTTCTTTAATTTCTTCTCTATTCTTCAAAATGGTACGTAACGTAGAAACGGGTAAGTGAAGCTCAGCAGCTAACTGAGTTTGATTTTTTATCGAAAACTTACAATATCTCAATTTTTTCTTGAAGTGACAATGCCTTGCGGGCGTATTAAACGGGATGCGAATCGTATTAAGCGTTAAGAAATGTATGAAATATGTCTCCAAGTTGCAGGGACTGGCGTAAAGTGGCGTATTATGCGAGAAATCGTATTAAGCGTGATCGTCTTAAACGGGTTCTACTGTATCATGGTATGAAAGAGAGTGACTGACTGTGGACTGAAGCGCACGGACTAGATTTGTAATTCTTTACCAGCACACGTGTATCCTTCTTCCTATAATCTCGGGAGCGGGGCGTGAAAAAGCATCTGATGAGGCGGTAAAACTGAGAGCCGTCATTGTGATAAGATAGTTCGGTACGGTCAATAATTCGGCATCCACAAATTATGACAGATGAAGGCATAATTGATGAAGTCGCTTCACGGAAAATATCGAGGTCCAGCCAAATCAGCAGTTAAGACTGGAGCGGACCCCAGACTCCGAGGTGAAAGCTTTGGATGCGACTGGGATTAACGCTAGCTTGAAGAAGGCATAGTTGATGAAAAATTACAAGAAAACTATGGGGGCCTGGCTACGCCCATGAGTCATATGCAGCTTTTAGGTACTATTTTTACCACTTCAGTAGTGTAGGGCAATTTTAATGTGACGATTGACGCGTTTGTTAGTGAAAGGTCATTCACACGTCGTATGTCGTCACATTGTCGTTTCATATTGTTTATTCTTATCTCATATCTCTGAATAATAACTACAATTCGTGTATCTTAAACGACCTAATAACGAAAAGGCAGACTAAGATACTTTTTTGTTGCAAATTGTGAAGTGACCCGCGCTACGATTGCAAAAGTCATGATTTTGGCACACTGCAGTTTCCAATTTGATTCGCTACTCTAGCTTAATATAATATTCTACAATAGGTACTATATTTATTTTATTTATCCTTATGAAACAGTGACAAATAAAATAATTTAAACAGATTTTTTCCGTATCTATTTAGGTACCTAAGTATTTAAATCAGTAAATTGAAATGCATATTATGAATGTACTAACTGCGGATATAACTTCAATCTTTTGTATTCTGCTTTTGGTGGCTAAATGTCCACATAAGTGCTTAACACTATTTTTATCAGCCTCCATACAAGATTTTCTAACAGTATTTTGTTTGTTTTTTGCAACACAACACAACACACACAAAACTTGCATTTTGCAGCCAGGTAATAACCTGGCTGTTAAATGCAAGTGTTCCGTCAACTCTTTTGCGGAGACATTGTCATCTGACCTCCATATACCTAAGGAATGCCTACGTCACATGATCATATGGTATTGATAAATTTCCTGAAACTTTTCAATACCCGTTCCCAAAATCCATTTTCCTTTCAAAATACACCTTGTATTTTTTAAAATGGATTTTGGTCTCTATTGAACATTTTAGTTCAATCCCCTTTGCCAAATAGTTACGAAAGCTATTGCCCGTTATTCACGAGAAGGACTGAAAATACATTTCCAGCGAGCTAGCTTTATTTACGAAACTGAAAGTGTGAGCACCTACTAGTTGCAAAATACAAAGAGTTTTCAGCACATTATTAGCTATCAAGGGCAAACATTTCGTTAGCAACGATAGCGGATATTTACAACTTATTGCGGTATTAAGAAATGAAAATTTAGATTGTGTTAAAATTTGTAAATATTTTACTGTGTAGTATAGTCAGACAAACTAAACAAGATGTTGAATATTGTAGCAGTTTTGGAAAGATATTTGTTTATATTTAAATATTTTACTGATAGACGCTCTCTTGCACGATCACAGACTATAAAACGAAGATCCATAGTTATCGCTTATTCGGTGTACCAAGACCCACCAAGATTCCGGCCGCTGACAAGCCGGTACATCTACTGATTAATGAACATATCCGCATCCAGTATATCCACTTCCCAATTCAGGGTCAGCTTTTTTTCAGTCAATTAGCTTGGCTATTATCCCCCAAGCGACTGTCATTTACCATCTGACCACAACCCAAAGGCAATATCGGAATTCTGCAGTTAGACCAGTTGGTCTTTTCAGGGCTCCAACTGCCCGTAACGACTGCCATAGATGTTTAAATGCCGTTACCGACTCTCTAAGGCATGGAGTCACATTGTGTCAGAAAAATGGACACCCATCATAAGACTGCCTTAACCCACTCGATTATAACTAATCCAGTCTATCCAAAAAAGCTAGCATCATAACATAACATAAACTCACGCCTATATCCCTGAAGGGGTAGGCAGAGGTGCTAGCACCCACATTTCGCCAGTTTATGTTTTAGGTCCCAATGTAATCGGTGGCTAGCCTATTGCCCTTGACCGGGCACTTATAAACCTGCGATAAATACACACATAACTTCGAAAAGCATCGAAAGTCATTGGTGTGTGCCATGGTGAACCTTGGATCGAACCCGAGACCTCGAAAGCTAGAATAAACCAAATTGTGGAAGGGAGAATAGAGCTTCGAATGTAGATTTGTCCTCAAGTGGAAAAGAGATCTAGTTACCATATTTAACAGAAGCTGTCTTTCCTCAGACTTCATTCGGCTTTTCCTGAAGCGATTGAGCCAGGCGGACGACACTGTAAACACGTGTACGACGTGCCAGTGCTCGTACAATGAAACGTTGGCCGAGTTCCATCCCTGGTACATTAGGAAAGCAGCCACATTGGCAATGCACGCTCTGCCCACGAGACCGGATCTTCTGAAAAAGGTAAGAGTATTAGTATATAGGATGGATGTTTGAGGTACCGGGTCAAACGGGGTGAATAGGGACTAATGGGTGAATAGGGACTAAGGGGTGAATAGAGACTAAGGGGTGAATAGGAACAAAATGGTCAGTTAAATTTTACAGTTATTATCTTCTATGCGAAACTATAAACCACTTCCACGTCACGATGAAAAATATCATCGAATATCCGGTTAATACCTACCTGAAAATTTCTAAAAAAAACTAGTTAACAAATTCTAATGACCATTTTATCCCTATTCACCCCTTCATTCCTATTCACCCCGCTTAACGGTAGTGCAGTAAGAGCTGGCACGTTAACCGTTATATTTAAAGGAAACCGTTCCTAGGAGACCATCCATAGTATACCTAGTAAGATATTCTAAAATGAATTTACTGACTTTGGAAAAATGTTAGTGTTGCACACGTCCATAGGCCACGGTGACCGCTTCCCATCAGGTGGGCCGTGAGCTTGTCTGCCACCTACGTAGTATAAAAAAAATGTTAGCAAGCAAAATGTTAAAATAGCATTACGAGTCGACTAGACGTCAAAAGACTCTATATCGCCATGCTAAGGAATCGTGGTTGGCTTACTTTTTTTTCGATTTGAATTAAGTTTGCTTTTATAGGTGCGACGCTGGTGTAGGCTTTCCTGTAGGCCATGGATCCTAGCAAGAACATGACTAAAATGACCATGATATTTAAACCTCAACCCTAATATAGTAGTTAGAGCTGTATAATTTTCGAATATCATTTATTTGTTTGACGAACTTCATAGAAATTATCGGTTCGCTAGAATTCAATTGTGTGAATCTATTATTAAGTGTTAATAATTGACAACACTCGCCGGAGTGACGTCAGGCTTGAAGGCCTTATTAGTTCTGGCTATAGGTAGCACACGTACACACTTTATATACAAAAATTACCTATGCCCGCAGCTTCGCCTGCGACGTCGAAATTCACGTTTTTTTTTGCTATATCTCCGGTTCTACTCAACCGATTATAAACTTTCAAAAAAAAACACGTATCAAAATCCTTTCAGCCCCCGTAGACAAGTGTCACATTTAGACTTTTGACACTTGTCTACGGGCTCTGTAGTTTTGTGTCTATCGCGAAAAAGAAAACAAAAATTCCAAAAAAAAAATGCAGCTCATTTACAATTTAATCATAAAGAAAGAAGAAAGAAAGAAAGGAAGAAAATGTTTTTTATTGCGGATGATGATGGTACCTACCTATAGTCGTCGTGTACAAAAATGAATATAAGAAAGAATTGGTTCCGTCACAAATCATAATCTATACCTACTACTATATTTATACCTATACTATCTGTATAATATTAGTATGGACTGTACACCGATAAACGATATCGATAAACTCTGAAACTACTGTAGGTACCGATTCCAATATGCCAATTTCACCAGTCATCAAAAATTGCGAACTTACCTCTCCTACGAGAGACCCCTCCCCCCCAACCCCCACGAAGGTTGGGGGTGAGGGGAGGGGTTGAGAGAGTTTCTGTGTTGACAACGCAGGAGACTGGTCTCCCCGCTGACAGCACAATCTCTGGCTACCCTACTCACCGCCGGGAACACAACACGATGGTTATTATGGCCGCGGTCTTCTATAGGGCTGTAAGTTATTATAAAACAACAATATTCGCGATACTCCCACGGGATCAAGAGTTACGGACGAACCACGTGGCAATGCAAATACATATAATTTTCTTTTTTTTTTAGATATTTGGTACTGAAGAAAGTCTGAAGGCTGCCCTTGCCATCTTGCCGCAAACTCTATCTTCGTGTGACGAGGTGTATAAACGTGTAGAACAACTATATACGGATTTTGAGTTTCACGAATTACCATAAGCATTTATAGCTACTATACATAAATTTACAAAGTGTAAAGGCGTGCGAAATTAAAAAAAAATAATTAAAAATAAACAAAGATGGCTGAAATCGAAACTGCAAATTTGTATTGTGAATTTCAACTATTATATTATATACTTTGGTGATCGCTCGCTAAGTCATATTATTAGCAAATATAAAAGCGTCAGTAGCTTAGTGGCCGATGGAAAGGTTCGGGTTCGAATACTGGCCATTACACTACCGACGTGAACCCACTCCTAACAAGCTATTTAGCTTAACTTGTGGTGTTAACGGGAATACTAGTAATTTCGGTCCTAGTACTTTAAAAAAAAAACTATGTGAATTTAATCGAAATCGAACTGAAGTTGACTTATTCTTAAATTCAATGTTCCTTTTAGTTCTTTACCAGGGCCTCGATTCTACTTAATCAAGGCACTGTCATGCCACTGACACTCTAAAAAAATCTTTAATTATAGACTTTACTCTCATACATTTAAAGTCTAAAATTAAATGAAAATAGTTCAACACACTCTTTCATTTACTCTACAAAATACCATTTAACTTTAGACTTGAATGGCATAATACTAAAATTTAAAAGTAAATGACATTTTAGAGTGTCAGTGGCATGACAGTGGCTTGCTTTAAAAGAATCATGGTCCAGTTGTTTAGTAAAATTGTATGGTATGGTGATCCAGTGTTCACTGTACTAGGTTTTGTATGATTACGTATAAAGACCTATGCATAGAATAAAGTTACATGTGATTATGAATGATTTTATAAATGTCACCTTTTTGTAATTTTTTCGCCAAAGGTTCATATAAAACAGATAATTTATTTAGAAGATAAAAAAAACACAACTAGTGTTGTGAAAGACACACTTCACACCAATGTCCTCTAAAGTAGTTATTTTGCAAAAGTAACGTTATTCGATGGATAGTTTAATAATATCCATTATAATATAGGATATGGCTGTACTCAACTGAGTACAGTGACTTCTAATGGGGTAACCCATTACCAGTAAATTACGTGGTTAAAATTATTATTAGTACCAAATTATGTTCAGAGTTGAAAGCAACAAATAGAACTCTTTTGACGTTCCTTAATTTTCAATGGCTTTCAATTCATTTTTTTATTATAAGTACTATAATAAATTATGAAAAAATATTTTTTAAGTTAAACTGTTTTAAATTGTATTGTCATCAGAACTAAAGACTTCTGCCAAATATCAGACCAATCAGACAACTGAAAGGGGTTCAAATTTCAATTACTAGATTTGACCCAAACAAACAGGTCGAGTTAAATAAAACTGTTTAACAAAACTGTTTAAAAACACAAGTAAAAACTAAGGTATTAGTTAAGTTTTTACTAGTAGGATGCCTATTGTTTTCAGATCTTCATGGATACATGGTTAAGTCCTTTTTTGTTCCTCAGTAGGACGATCATGAAATGACATTACAAAGTCAAAAATGTCGTGCTCGACCTGCAGTTACATATATTCATGACATTTTCTCATTAAAAAGTTAACGATTGAAAAAAACTTCGTCATTATGAGGGATTTACCTACAAACTGTTGATTGCGGAATTTGATTCTTAACTTTGAAAATTATATACCTATATCATTATTTATATTGATATCAGATATTATCAGTATCACCTGTTTATCAACTAGGAATAATTGATGGCTGATATCTGATACAATATACGTAATAATGAACTATAAATATATTATAGCCTTGCCATACTAATCAGTTATTGTAATAGTCGTATTATAAAGTAATCTTCAATTTTTTTTTAAATTTGAAAATTTTGAAATTAAAAAAAAGAAAACCTCAAAAAGTTAATAATTGAAATTATATTTTAGCATTAAAAGTTTATTTGAAATAATGGTTCATTTAAAGGTACTTAATTAAATCTTTATTTCGAAAATTCTAAGAAAATCGGTGCTTATAATATCATATTTTTAATTTTATCCATTCTGTGTTAAATTATACACAAACCCTACAGTTGTATTTTGTATATTATGACTATAATATTCAAAGATCTCAAATAAAAAGTACAGCGTGTGATATAATAATGCATAATATATTTTATATTATAAATATAAATAATATATAAAGTTGACAAAATTTATATAAAAATATGGAACGATAGAAGCTATAACATATTTATTTAGCAAGGTTTAAATATTATATAGTCCTATAATAAAGCCTTGTTGTATAATCTAGCTAAATAAAATTAAAACTGTCTAGATTGTTATCAAAACAGTTTATCTTTACGATCACATTAGTGCACATTTGCTATATTTGTTAATATTTCTAGTAATGATAATAACTAAGCGCTCGAACTAAACTTGCCTACCTACACCTCACGTGCCTACCTTTGATCAGGGGCCTGATTCAGTAAAAATACGTTTTTAAAACGTGTGATTTCAAAGCTCACGAAAACTTACATAGTATTAATTTTTCAAAAGCTTATTGAAAATGATTGAAACTATAAATAATCTTAAATCTCATGAAAGCGTTAGTAGATTGTATTTTGACAGATCATAATCAAATATCAAAGGTTTTTTTTTGTCACTTTTCCTGCTAATCGAATTGAAATCACCCGTTTAGAAAACGTGGCGTTATTGAATCGGATACCATCTCTAAAATTTCTAAACTTCATTATTATACGTAAACGGGAATTAACGCGATCATGGTATAGGTATATACATACCTTTGGATGCCTGACGTTTCGACCAGGGCCTCGATTCTGCTAAAGACAAACCACTGATTTACCACTGACACTCCAAAAACTGCCATTTAATTGTAGACTTTATTGTTATCAGATTGAAGTCTAAAGTCAAATGATATTTTGTAGAGCGAATGAAAAAGTTAAATGAATTCTTTTCATTTGATTTTAGACTTTAACAGTATAAAGGTAAAGTCTACAATTAAATAGCATTTTTAGAGTGTCAGTGGTATTACAGTGGTTTGTCTTTAGCAGAATCGAGGCCCAGGTTACACCGGCCGTGGTCACAGGCTGACTGTTTCAGCCGTGCACGCCCTCCGTCGCCGAGTCCGTGAGGTAGCCGGTTCTTCTTCTACCCGCACATTTTTATTTCTAAATTTCTATTTCTAAATTTCTAAACTTCATTCTACCATTCAACCCAATTTAGACTTTAAAAAGATAGTGTTACCTAAGGATTTCGAAATCCTTAGGTACTTTTTGTTACATGTCGTTTTTACAGGACTAAACAAAATTTTGCCGATTTTAGAGAATTTTTTAACAGCACAGCCAGTGCTATTGTCGTTCACCGTCCTTCAATCGACCTTTCGAAAAACATCAGAATTCTATTTTGAGCTGGCAATTTTCTCTCCAACAAATAAAACAGCCCAAAATTTTGGCAAAAAGTTTATTGAAAAGCCCAATGATGGCGCTGCGCCGATTGATCGAGTTTTGAATTTTCGAGATTTAATTTTGGATAGTCTGTTTTCACGTCATATACCTATTATGCCATTTTATGATAATATTAATTTTAATAAGCCCATCATATAACTCGCTTTAAATTGTATAAATAGGTGTTATACATCTCTTTAGCAAGAAGGTGTAATTTTATGTTATGCTATTAGATTTATAAGGTTCTATAGTATTATATAAAACGACATTATATAAAAATATAAGATGCATCTTAGAAGTAATAAATAGTACTGCCAAGCTAAACGTTGAATGATGCAAATAATATAAAATTTAAAAAAAACATGCGAATGAGCTCAATCGGAACAATTGCTCACGCAAGTATATTGGTAGCTTTTGTAATATCTATACTAATATTAAAAAAGAGTCTGTTAGTTCGTTTATGTTTGGAGTAATCTCCGAAACCACTGAACTAATTGGAAAAATCTTTCACCATTTGCCTACCCCGGAGGAAAAATGGCGTGAACATATGTATGTATTCACAATTCTTTGTTGTACACAATAAAATAGACATATATTATTAATAAATAATCATATCACCACAATAATTTTATTGACTATTTCTTCATGAATTGTTATTAAAAGATTTTAATTTTATATCATGTTTTTAACCGATAATACATATATAATCACATTGTTAAAATGTCAAATGTTTGTAAATGATGTGAGATAGCTTTTATATTAAAACTTCAGACTCTAGACAGACTGACCGTATTTCAACTGCTCGGTTTGCGCGGTTGGTTTGCAGTTGTGCTATCTGCATTCAAACTGCAAATTTGCAGTCTGTCTAGAGCTTAACATATTACTTGTAGATTTAATTATGAGAGTTTCTTAATCGTTTATTATTTTACTTGGCTAGTACTTGTATAGCAAATTATTAAGAATTGGAACATCGATCGTAGAAGTTTAAGTTAAATAGTTCTTGCAATTGCCTATCTATATCAAAGTATTCATTATATATTTTTAAGGTAAAAAACAAGCTCACATCCCACTTGGTTGTAAGTAATTACTTTGCTTATCGACGCTTGTTACCCGTGTCACTCGAAAGATAAAAGAAAAAGAAAATAGTTACAGCGGCCGCACTGCGTATTGTTTCGTGCAAATAGTATCCATTTTTGCACGAAATTTACCTAATATTATTTGCACGAAACAGCAGTCCGCATCCATGCAGGCAGCGGTATAAATTAAAATGGTGGTACTGCCCGGTCGATCCAGCCCATTAAAAAAATTCGCTTGTATGCATATGCAATTCCAAGAACTATTAGCCGTTTCCAGACTTGAGAAATTTGAGTGAAGTCTCTCTCAACGCCTATTAAGCATAGGCAATACAGAAACGGCTATATGACAATGATAAGCATTATTTTAGAACTTATTTTTATTAAATGTATATCAGGCTGGCCTGTAACATATATAATTCATATAAATGTGCTTTATATTGACTAGTAATGCCTCGGAGGCGCAGCGGTAGCGGTTCTACTGCTGTGCGTGAGGTCACAGGTTTAAAAGCCCGATCGGGCAAATTGACGACAAGAGGCTCATCCCCTATTACATGTCTCACGCAAAATGTTACTAATTATATATCTGTCTACCCCCAAGGGGGTATACAGGCGTAACTATATATCGTGTTAACATGTACCGTGTGCTTCATACATTCCCTAATCATTCCTAGATAAGTATAATCGTTTTATATGTTTTTAATGGGTTTGAACGAATAAATTTGTAATGCCCAGCGTTTGGAATTTTATTTGAACCTACTATCCTTTCCTTTGTAGCAGAGATCCAGAAAATATTATTTTTAAAATTAAAATTAAATTAAATATTATATTATCCTACTAATATTATAAACGCGAAAGTTTGTAAGAATGTATGTCTGGATGTCTGGATGTATGTTTGTTACTCTTTCACGTAAAAACGGCTGAATAGATCAGGTTGAAATTTGGTACAAAGATAGATTATAGTCTGGAATAACATATAAGCTACTTTTTATACAAGCTAATACCGCGGCTCCGCTCGCAAAGTCGATCGGTCGGGATGTCCAAATATTATGTTTGTTGCTATTTCACGTAAAAACGGCTGAATGGATCTGGCTGAAATTTGGTACCGAGATAGAGTGTAGTGTGAAAAACATAATTATAGGCTAATTTTTATACAAGCTAATACCCGCGGCTTCGCCCATGGAGTTGATCAGTCGGGATATCTGGATGTATGTTTGTTACTCTTTCACGTAAAAACGGATGAATAGATCGGGTTGAAATTTGGTACAGAGATAGATTATAGTCTGGAGTAATATATAGGCTACTTTTTATACAAGCTAATACCCGCGGCTCTGCCCGTGGGAGTCGATTGGTTGGTAATCGTTTTTTGGTCATATCCCCGGTTCTACTTAACCAAATGCAATCAAACATACGGCAGATTTTATGTAAAACCAAGACCTTTCTAATAAAAAGGCGACATCAAAATTTGTTCAGCAGTTTTTGTGTCCATCACGAACAAACAGACAAGGATTGCAAAAAAATAGATATTTGTGGTCAACATAACCAAGTCTTTTTTTTTAAATATCGATTATTACAACTAAAAGTACTGTTATAAAGGGATATATAATATATATTCACACCGTCGCCTTAGGTGAACCCTGTAAAGATGGTGTAAAGTGAAACCAATAAATAAGGAAAAAAAAAACTTTTGGTCATATCTCCAAATTTTAGGTCTAACCAAGAAAACCGCACTAAAATCCGTTTAGTACTTTTTATCCGAAAGGTTTTGGCTAGACGAGTGGAGACCAGTGGAGTGGAGAGTGGAGCGGAGTGGGAGTAGTGCGGAGAGTGGAGTGGGGAGTGGTCTGGAGAGTGGAGTGGAAAGTGGAGTGGAGAGTGGAGTGGAGTGGAGATTGAAGTGGAGAGTGGAATGTAGGGTGGAGTCGGGAGACGGGATTGGACAGTAGAGTGGAGGTCGAGAGTTGTGTGGAGAGTGGAGTGAACAGTGGAGTGGAGTTTGGAGTGGATAGTGGAGTGAACAGCGGAGTGGAAAGTCAAGTGGAGAGCCGTTTCATTCAAATAGACTTGGTGGCAATACCGAATTCCACGCGGGCGAAGCCGCGGGCGGAAGCTAGTACCTATATAATTATTTTTAAATTACCCATCGTACCACCAGTGGTATGTTCGGTGGTACGGTGGGTCAGAAGGGGAAATACCTACTGTCTATCCCAAAACTGTGCCAAAGCCACAACCACGTGCTGCCAAACACGTGTGTAGGTAGAGCATTACAGTTCGTTATTATGCGACAAAGAAATAAATTGTTGTAATATTGAGGAGCAAATGAAAAAAAAAAACAAGTATTGCATTATAAATATAGCATTTTATTGCACCAAGATACACACGCTCGCGTATACTCGTAAAACGCAAAACAACGTCAGTGAAACAACAATTATTATAATTAAATTAATATATAGTACATATATACCGTCAGCAACGGAAGTAGATAACACACGTAAGTTTTAATTTAAATTAAAACTGCATCATTGGATGTTCAAAAGATCAATATCCCTAGCAAGAAATTGAACCTATTGTTTATGGTAAAAATACATTGTATTATTACACCTTCGATAGTATCGCTAATAAGGAACGAATTCTGAAAGATAATAGGCTATTTTCGAATTAGCTGCAAACAAAATCGACTCCTCTTCCAACTAAACAGAAATTGGTTTGATAGAAATGGACTCGTCGGGTTCCGTACTGAGTTTGAACCAGTGACCTTTTGATAAGTGTTTTTGGTGTTTCGTAAATTTAGGTGTCAAGAATCTTTCGTTGCCAACCGTAGGTACATAAAATTATTCACAGTTCGCTTATACCTATTTGTAGGTCTCACTAAAGGACTCACAGTTGTTGCCAAGTAAAAAAGTAACAAATTCATTATTACCAATATCAATTGTAGCAACAAACAGTCATACAATAAAATTATTAGGTTTTAAAAAAAAAAAACAATGTTATACCATACCAATGTAAATGTATGGTACGAATTTAAAGAAACCTAATGACCCCATTTAAAGTGTTTACTTGTAACCTTTATTTCGAAATATTAGTATGTGATTCACATGATTTTTTTGCTATCCATCCATATGCGCTTACGTTGCGTCGCGCGCCATACAGCATGTTTCGTGCAAATAATCTAAGCTGATTTCGTGCAAAAGATTCAATACGATTTGCACGACGTGCAAGTTACACCACGCAAGACACGTATGACGCAGAACAGACGCAACTTATAGTTAGGCAAAACTGTAAAGGAATGAGTAGCCACGAGTCAATTCAAGTCAAATCTTACATCTCTATCACATCACAATTACATAACAACATAATCGTAGCTCAAATATCATACTAATCTTTAATTTATATTTTTAATATTATCACAAAATACAACTAAACACGGAATTTCGGTTTTGGGTTTTAAAAAAGACAAATTCAAATGTTTCAATAATAATATGAAGTTAATTAATTCTTGCTTCAATAGACACAAACCTCATATTTTTAAACATATTATGCCAATGCTAAGTACTTAAGTAGTTATATTGTTTAAGTAGATGTTGAGATGACTCAACTTCAATATCTCAACTCACAAATCGATCATAAATCTTACAATTGTTTTAAAATTCGGAATATAGAATATAAATATATATTTACATAACTATTATATTATATTTAAGCAGCACACAGCATATATTATATTGGGTCACACTTATTTTAACAATAACTACAGATATTAAACAATAAATTTAAAATTATTTATATTTATTTCGACTACGGACGCTACTGCAAAAGACTTAAGCAAGCGGGACGGGAGGTAATTTACACCCATAATGTTCCATAAAAGTAACACCTCCTTTTTATCTTTCTCATTATTTTTTTATTATACTACTTAGGTGGCAGACAAGCACACGACGCTCCTGATGGAGAGCGGTCACTGTGACCTATGGACGTATGCGACCAAACCTGGAGGGGGGGAGGTGTGGAGTATGGGGGCGTGGCATTTGGGGGGGGGGAGGTGGAGACTAATCTCTACCTCCCCCCCCCCCCAATTTAACACCCATTGACGGCAATTGGGTGTTAAATTATATGCGCTATGAAAATATATCTATCGGAAATCGGAACTTACCCACATCCGGAACAGAAATACTATTAAGTATCATTCGTAACAAAAATACTGGAAGTATTTTTATTTATAATGATTTTCGGCGATGTCTAGCAGTAGCGCCATCTAGCAACATTAATTTGAACTAGGCGCTATATAGGAGACTATCACATCACAAATTAGAAGCGACATAGATTTGACGAACTAAATATTGAGCTAAATTTTAGAGTATGCACAATGTATACACAAACATGGAACAAATAGTGTTATCATATGTTACGATCACACTTAACGCCATCTAACGAGATTATACTGGTTAGTTCAGTATAATCTCGGTAGATGGCGTTAAGTGTAACTTGAATCGCGCTATGGATATTGATGTGGTGGATTTTTTCACTGTTAGTTATACATATTATACACTCTAAAAGTAACAATTTGAATATTTTATAATTACATTTCTGGACTGACTTATTTTGTAAAGATTTTTTCAGAAGATTTCACCAGTGAACACGTTTTCATTTCATTGAACCCAGTCTAGTCGAACGGATTTTCACTGTTGAAATTCAGCCACAGTGTTAATTATGTAGTTTATTTCGTAGGAATAGAGATATTACTGACAATGTAATTCATTCACATTTTAATTTTTCCATCCACTTTTGAAGACAATGACGTCATAATTATTTCATCAGTGCTGCCATCTAATGACGGCAAACGCGACTAAAAGTTATTTATGATAATAAATAACCGTAAATTTACTTCAATCACAGTGACTAATCGCAGATAACCAGACTGCAAAATTTGCGATTACGGTTCAATTTTTGCCAAATGTTATGTATGCATAAATTGCATAGGTATGTATATAATTAGGTAGTACTGTAATGTTCGAATATTAAAATAATGGCTAAATGTCATTTTTGAACCAATTGACAGCAATACGGTCGCCCCTACTATACAAAACTGGAATTATTTGACGAAATGTAGGTGTTAATACACTTCTGTCTACTCTTCTAGGGATATAATTGTGAGTATATTAAAAAAAATGTATTTTCTTAACTATTGTGATGGCGACTAATCTCATGTCCATTCTCTAGCTACAGGTTCTTCATCCGATATGTCAGGCTTGGGGGGGCTCGTCGAGCGGCGAGGCGCGCGGCAGGTCGGTGTCAGGCGCGGGGGAGTCTCGCGAGTCCCGGGCGGGTCGGGGGGAATCCCCGAACGTGGCGGCGGCCGCACTGCCAGCTGCGCCAGCGCTTGTCGCCGCACTACGGCTTGTGGAAGTAGACGTCGCCGGAGACAAGTCGGTCGGTTCGGACTGATTTGAATCCCTGCACAAGAATTTGTTATGTTAATATGTATAAATGGGCTTATGTACAGAAAAAGTTGACTAGTATGACATGCTTATATGACCACTAAGAAAAGCTAGTTCAAATGACGCAAATCTGCGTCTGTGGCCAATGACTTAAATCTGCGTCAGTGACCAATGACGCAAATCTGCGTCAGTGACCAATGACGCAAATCTGCGTCAGTGACCAATGACGCAAATCTGCGTCGTTTGAGCGTTTCTAAGTGGTTATATAAGCATATAACTAGTAATCATAGTGGGAATCTCTTCTCGCTCACTCAAGAACGGTCATACTTGTCACTCTTATATTAATTTTACAATCCCACTGGAGACACCTATACTGATATTATACACTCTTTGTGGTCACAGGCAATAATTGTAAAAATTAAGGTCGCAATAAATCATTTACATGTATTAAGCGGTTAAGCGTAGCGGACGCTTACCGCCTTAACTTTCTAACCTAACCTATCCAAGTCTATATTGGATATGTTATTGTATATAGACAATATATATTATGATCTCTCACAAGTTTAGTCCGAAATGAGCTGTCCGACTGGGGTAGTAGTACCTCCGCCCTACAGAACGGTTGTGTTCCCGCCGCGCCGGTAAGTAGGGTAGCCAGAGCTCACTGTATCCCTCTTTCCCCCACCTAGCCCTCCTCCCTTCCTTTCAGGGTAGGCAGCGCGTGTGTGACACCCTTAGTGTTGCACAAGTCCATAGGCCACGGTAACCGCTTCTCATCAGATTGGCCGTGTGCTTGTCTGCCACCTATGTTGTATAAAAAAATTGTTATAAATAAACTTACTTCTGGAAGCCATTAGTCTGGCACGTGTTGTACGCACCGCAGTGCTCGCACTTCAGCCCTACCACGTGGAACTTCACCGTCGATAGCTGCAAGTTAAAAAAATATATTACCATTCATATTAATAAATTCACAGAGGTAAGACACGACGGTATCTCCCGTCCGAATGAGCAGGTCGACTGGGTTAGTACCTCCGCCCTACAGAACACCGCGGCCATAAAAACCATCGTGTTGTGTTCCCGCCGGTAAGTAGGGTAACCAGAGCTCACTGGACTCCGTGCTGTTAGTGGGGAGACCAAAGTCTACGTTGTCAGCACAAACTCTCACCCCTCCCCCCCACTGCAGTCGGCAGCGCGAGTGTGATACCCCAGTTGTCACACGTCCATAGATTCACGGTGACCGCTTCCCATCAGGTGTGCCGTGAGCTTGTTTGTCACCTAAGTGGTATAAAAGATTTCATTACTATTTATCAGCAGGGGAGATAGTGGTCACGTGAGCCGCGTGTGTGTGAATCATGTTCAAAATAGTTATAGGTTACCTTATGACAGTCCTTGCACAGTATGGTAGCTTTGTAGTCTGCATACTCTGGCGGCATGGGCGTCGCTGCGACCTCGGAGTCCAGGTAACTCCACAACTGTTGGACAATTTCATTGATTTATTAATTTATTTAACATTACGGTATGATTGAAGATGTAGTGACCAAGATAGAGAAAGGGATGCTTAGATGGTTCGGACATGTAGAGAGGATGGATGAAGGAAGATTGATGAAACAGATATATGAGGCGAGGGTGAATGGGCAACCCGGTAAAGGCTGACCTAGGCGTACATATTCTAATCAGATCCAGGACGTTTTGGAGAAAGGCCAGGTCAAGAGTACCCGGAACCGGCGTGCATGTATGAAAACAATTATGAAAGTTGAAGAAGCGAAAGGAGTATGCCAAGATCGTAGCAAGTGGAAAGATGTTGTCTCTGCCTACCCCCATGGGAAAAAGGCGTGATTTGTATGTATGTATGTATTAATTTATTCTTCCACTCCTTACATGGCTTCTCCCAAAACGTTAATAAAAATCAATCGATAAGCCAATTCAGTCCTTTAGTATGGTATGGTATAACGGGCTGGTATCCGCAACTCCACATAATAGCGCGGTTTTTGCGTGTGGGTGGACATTTCATTTGATCCAGTCCAACTCGTTGGAGAACTCCATCAGGCTGTTTATGCTTCTGGTGATCTCCCGGAGCATACCTGTTTCTTTGATGAACCTACTTGGCCCGGTATGCGACGGTTGCAGGGCAGTGTAGGAGCACGTATGCTGCGTATCTTCTGCTCAAAGGGCTCTGCACAAAGGGCTGTCTCCACTAGCATACCTCATAGATCTTTACATCTACTATGTGTCTTCTTCTTCGGGTGAATGTCTCAAAAATATTCTGGTTTCTTGTTAAATTGAAGAACTTACATTGGTCATATCGATCATGCTGGTCTGGCAGGTGGGGCAGGCGTAGTGTCCGGAGTGCAGGAGCTGCTCGAAGCACGGCCGGTGCAGCAGGTGGCCGCAGTCCGGGATGTGGCACGGGATGCGCGACGTGTGGATGTCCTCCAGGCACACCGGGCAGTTCGACCGGGATACGTTCTCTACGCACTTAAATATACATATTATTGGTGCTACACCGAGATATCCCAAGTAGAGGGTATAATATTGACCACACCTACTGTAATGGTCCGGCTAGGAAAGCTATATAAAGAGTTACGCGCCTCAAAATGACGACACAAGCCTGCAGTTGCGATCGACTACCGAACCGGTGCGGCGTGAAGTTGAAGATGATATACAGGGTTATTTGTAATTAACTGGCATCCTCCCAGGGGTAAGTAGCAGACATCATAAGTAGCAACGTTTGTTCTAGGAATTTCAATAAAACTGAACACATTACTTAATAATGAGTTTTCAAGTTTATTATTGTAAGAACGCGACACTATTAAGCCTATGTTTTATTCATAAAACAAACATCGGTAGATATGATTCAATTTTGATTTTTTAATGCGGGGTATTTGAAAAGTAGATCCACGCACGTAGAGTTAGTAACTTTTAGACGCAAAACTAAACTAATATTTATTTTTGTATGAAATTAAAATTTAACGAATTATAAAAAGCCGTAGAACAAAAATGGTCAATTATGATGTCAGCTATCTACCCCTGCGAGGATGCTAGTTAATTACAAATAACCCTGTATGTCCGCGGCATCTAACGTGGCCAGATTTTGGAGTAGTGTGGGCACCACTACTCCAAAACCTTGCCAAGTTAGATGCCGCACACTATACTAGTTTCTAGGCGACGCATTTTGCCACAAACAAGTATAGTGTATAGTACATTGTATGCTCCATAAGGTGCGCTATGTGATCATATAATTGCTACCCAAACCTGTGATTTATGCAATTTTCGACTATTATTAAAATCTAATGATGCAATCTTACACTTATTCAATAATTTGTGATGATAAGATAATTGATTAACACGAAACATGATTATAAAGTTACTTGATAATGATACCTAGGATACAGTATACCTATTTGTACATACATAATGTTATGGCAATTGTAGGTAGTTTTTATATGAATAACAGCTGCATCGTAACTCTGAGGCGATAGTCTTAGCTGCATCCAAAGTACACGCTATTTCCCTTCATTTATTATGGCTTTCATGAGAACGACCGCCATCACACTATTCCCCCCCCCCCCCTTCTCCCCCAAGCCTCACCCGTAAGCATGTACCGTCAAGCACCGTGAGGTTGCCTTACACCCCCATACAGACGTTAACATAATAATAGCAACCCATTTATATCCCACAACTGGGCACGGGTCTCCTCTCCTCTAACGAGAGAGCTGAGAGGGACGTAGACCTTAATCCACACACACGCTGGCCTAATGCAGGTTGGTGGATCGGACATGTTCGTAGAATTTCTTCTGAGTTCTGAGATGTTATTCCTTCACCGTCAGCAGATGGTAGATCATGTGATTAACACATATAAATTCCACAAAGTGAAATTTTGATTCACGTTAGCATAGCCGTCTGTCTGTCATCATTCATCATCATCATTTCAACCGAAAGACGTCCACGGCTGGGCAAAGGCCTCCCCCAATGATCTCCACGACGACCTGTTCTGCGCTTTTCGCATCCAGCGGTTGCCCGCGACCTTTACCAGGTCGTCGGTCCACCTTGTCGGAGGCCTGCCCACACCACGTCTTCCGGTTCGTGTTCGCCACTCGAGAACCTTTTTGCCCCATCGGCCGTCGGCTCTACGAGCGATGTGTCATTCTCTGTCATTATAAGAGTACTTACTCTATGCCCCACTTGCTGCAGTTGCACCGGCAGGCACATGTTGCAGCGCTCGCAGTGGAAGAACCGGTCCCTGCCGCCCACCCGGCAGATGCCGCAGCCGTCGCAGTGGTACTGCCGCTTGTCATCGTCGTCGAACAGATTGCATATCAGGCACGTGTACTGCAAGTATTGAAATAAATAATTAAATTTCGGGTCGTGGTTCGCTCTACAGTGGATAAAGGGCATAGTGGTTTGGACATAGGCGTATCTAGAGGGGGCCGGGTGGGCCAGGCCGACTATAGAATGTGGAAAATGCCTATTGGGTAAACTTACTTCCCGGTAATAGAGACCCGAGCCTATTATTTGTACCTAAATTTAACAAATACGAAAAGAGAGGGCTTGGCCTACCCGGGAAAATAAGTCTAGATAAGCCAATGGGTTTGGACAGCATTCATTTTTTTAAATTGACTATCAATTCAAGCAGACTATCATGAATATTAGGTACCTACACTCTTAGGCAAATAAGTTTTATCAAAAATACTATAATTGGGTATACTGCTAAGGAATGGAAAACCTTGTTTTTTCCTTATACTATGTAGGTGGCAGACCAGCACAGGGCCCACCTGATGGGAAGCGGTCACCGTCGCCTATGGACGTGTGCTGTGCAACATTAAGGGTGTCACACACGCGCTGCCTACCCTGAAGGGAAGGGAGAAGGGCTAGGAAGGGGTGGGGAGGTTAGGAAGGGGTGGAGGGTGGAAAGGTACAGTGAGCTCTGGCTACCCTACTCACCAGCGGGAACACAACACGATGGTTATTATGGCCGCGGTGATCTGTAGGGCGGAGGTACTACCCCAGCTGGAGAGCTCTCATTTCAGACGGGAGATACCGTCGTGTCCTACCTTGCTTGTAGGAAAGCGTGTTCTATCATCAACCTCATTATTGCTAACATAACTAATTCAGTGAGTAGGCAGTAGTCAAATGTAGGTCTATCAAAAAAATAATACTCTTACAATATGAGAAACAGTTTGGTAGTTTGACATTGGGGTCATTGGGGTCGAATAAACAAATAACAGTTATGTAACATTATCAGAATATGATTCTGATAATGTTACATAACTGTTATTTGTTTATTCTGTAATTAAATTAAATTACATAACTGTTACTAAAGCGAAGTGTTATCATCATATATTTAATATACCATTGTATGAGTGAATATTTGATATGTAGTATAACTATTCATAGATCCATGCTGGTTTTCCACACTATTATGTTAAATTTTCCTTATGCATTTTATTTCATGACTTATTAAAATTAACATGAAATAAAGATGACCAATGGTAATGTGGCATTCAGTGATATAATTGGCGGTGATGAACTCAATTTAAAAAAAAAATCAAAAAATTATTAGTAACTATTATAGCATTTATACATATGCGAAAGTAACTCTGTCTGTCTGTCTGTCTGTTACGCTTTCACGCCTGAACCGCTGAACTGATTTTGATGAAATTTGGTATAGGAGTAGATTAGACCTCGAGAATGAACATAGGCTATGTTTGGTCGCGATAACCGACATCCACGCGGGCGGAGCCGCGGGCAACAGCTAGTTACTAATATTTCCCCCAACCTCCCAAGTTAAGCTATATTGCTTGAGGATTTGACCCAATGATCTCTCGATTATAATTCCAACTCAATCATCGCTAATCTAACGATACTTTTTACTTAAGTCAATAATAATTTGAACATTATTACTTACGGTAGATAAGTATCCTACTAATATTATAAATGCGAAAGTTTGTAAGAATGTCTGGATGTGAGCTTGTTACTCTTTAACGCAAAAACGGCTGAATGGATCTGGCTCAAATTTATAGATTATAGTCTGGAATAACACATAGGCTAATTTTTACTTTGACTTGACCAAAGAGACTCACCTTTCCGAACCGTACTCCACAGTTCTCGCACACCTCTTGCACTTTTTGACGTTTATCACATTCTGTACAGATTAGCTCCGTAACAGTTTTTCTGTTAAAGTAGTGCTGTTCATTTTCGTCATGACAATATCGGCACACATACACTTTGTTGCAGCATGGCGTCTGAAAGCATAAAAATTAAACTTATATAGAAGTCATACTCCAGTAGAAACATCCATTGTATGGCTCACTATGGGTATATTAGAGCCATTGAATATTGACAGTTCTATCCGGACTGAGTGATGTTTCAGGCCTGTTAACACATAAATTCTTTGGCTATTCTAATAAATTGGTTTCAGTTTTCCAACTAAAATTGTTATAAAAATTCTCATGTCTTTAAATTAGATTAAGACAAGCATGGTCTTATGGTTGTCACTGTATGAGACATAATTATATTCTTTCTTAATCTTTCTTTCCAAATTATACTCATTAAAATGATGTAGTGTCTTAATCTCCGAATTTAACCGACTTCAAAAAAGTAGGAGGTTCTCAATTAGTGCGCTATTTTTTTTGTATGTATTTTACGCGATAGCGGCGCCAATTATGAATGGATTTTGAAAAAAATTTTTTGTTTGAATGAGGCTACTTCTGAAGTGGTCCCATATCCAAGGTATATCATTAACTTTACAGCAAAAATTCTGTTTTTGATGCCTTCGTACATAATAAACTTCATAAATAGGTACTTTTCTATTTCTGTACACTAAAAAGTGAAAAATATTTGAAATTGGTTTTTTAAATGAAGTTATAATTATCTATTTTCTTACAATTTTACCCAAGCAGTTTTTATTCATTGTAGAATTGAAACCACATTGAAAATCTGTCTTACGCAATATGGTGTTCCCCTAAATCCTGCCAACAGATTACTGTGTGACATTATAACAGATGCAGCCAATCTGGACCATTTTCAATCACACAGCTAAATACAACTTGTTATTTTTGTAACATTCCTTTATTTAAATAATCCTTTTCTTTGTAGTCAGTTAACCGCACTTAAAGCCCATATTTTAGTTTTCTATCAATAAATATAGATCCATAACACAATTCACTGTCTACAATTCAATTACATTTTTTCGGAAGCCAAGCCACTATTTTAATAACATTATAAGAACACTGGCACAAATAGACTGCAGTCTGTTAGCTTGTATTGTCTGTTTATATGTATAAATAGACAATTGCTACTACGTAGAACAGAATCATAGATTTGTTAAATACTCTATTTAGATTCTATTCATTGTCAGTTGAAAGGCATGTACGTTTGCAGTGAAATAATAGATTGTTATTATAAACAAACTTGTAGTGAATTACTTGCAACTGATTTCTCTATTGAGGTTTATAGATATTGCAATATTATATGTATACTCTTTTTAAGTAGGTATAGACTATAGACTATTTTTGGTGGCCACCTCATCCATCAATATTTCTCACTGATTACTAAACCCTCCCCTACATAGTCTAGCCTAGCCCTTTTCCTTCAGGGTAGGCAGCGCGTGAGTGACACACTTGGTGTTGCATACGTTCATAGGCTACGGTGACCGCTTCCCACCAGGTGGGCCGTGTGCTTGTCTGCTAGTAAATACCCCATGAGATATGCAGCCCCCAGGCACCCTAATACCCAATTACATAATTATTGATAGGCAATATCTACTTGTATCCCTTACAGTTTAATCCAATGCTAGGCCAACAAGATTAAGATGGTAACAGTATATGGAAACAATTGGAAGAGGCCTTTGTCTATAGCCAAACATATCAATATGTAGGAATTATCTGTAAAATGTACACCAAACTGTAAATATCTGAATAAAATGCTACTACTATTATTACAGTTTAAGCCATATTTTTTATACCACTTAGGTGGCACACAGCCCAACTGATGGGAAGCTGTCATTGCCTATGAACGGGTGCAAGACCAGGTGTGATGCACACTCATATACCTATTTTATGTTGGTACCATTTCTTGTTTATCAAACCAGCGTCCAACTAAAAATGAAGCATATAACTAGGTATAAATTTCTTTATAAAATGTTGTATGCAAGTTGTTCTGTAAAAGACGCAAAAACATTGATTTCGATGCTAGATCCACTTTAGAAATCAGTTGCGAACTAAAAACTGCAGATAATAGACTTCCAGCTGGTTAACAGGGGTTAATTACTTTCAATAACAAATAAATTACACAGTAACATATACAATTGTCTCTGGTAACTCAGAATTGCTTGAATTTCTTTATTTTGGTGCAGAAATACACACAGACCATGAACTGTATCGTCCAGTACGTTGACACCAGCTTTGTTTCCTAAATCCACATGTCATTGCCACAAACATACTGCGTCGGTGTATATAAATAGATCATCTTTGTTTTGTTCTCTGACTTATGGCCAATATTCAAATAAGCTGACACATCTTAGCTATTACTTTATATGTTTCTTACCACGAACTTTGCGCGACGTTTATAATGAGCACATCCAATCCGTTTTTCTTTGCTAGTCTCGAGGTTTATTGCACCATGATCGTTCATCACTTCCTGTTCTTTAGACATTTTCTTGCACTAATACACTGGGGTCTTATCGAAAATAAGACCTCAAAGTCTTAACACACCAACACAACGTATTCTTTCTATGTGTAATCAATTCAGATTGTATTTGATCAACATTTTATTTGCGTGATGACATTCAACTAAATTACTTATACTTAGTTTTCCAGCTCCATTAAAAGTGTTGTGTTATTATAGCAAGCATGGCTGTGGCTGTACGAGATAGAACTATATTCTTTCCTGAAGGAGTAAAAGAGATAGCAAATAAATGATGCAGTGTTACATTTCGACAAGTTAATGACGAGTTTGACGTTTGTTAGTACGTCCAAAACTCATTTTGCAATTTTGAAATGTATTAAATTTGAAATGAACATCATTCGCTATCATTCGTTACATTTGGTTTCATTAGCATTACAAGAAAAAGAAACATAACTTTCTCTTTATAATTTACTTACATTCACCTAAGTTAAATATGTAACCATTATGTTAATACAAACGGATGTAGCTATAAAATTAAAATGCGAAAATGACCATGATTAGCATTTAGCATTACCTAGTCGTCGTCATAATGGTGAAGATGAAGATGATTTTGTTATTCATCATAATTCCTCCTGTCCTATAATGATGTACTGTATAAGCAATGCATAATAAACAAAAAAAATCATTTCCGCACGTCCGCCGTCTTCATTTAATTTTCCACTTTTTCATCTGTCTAGTCCCGCCACTTTGCCCTCTAGGTAGGTACTAGCCGTACTAGTAGTAGGACATGTAGAGGGGTGGTAGAGGGCCACTCTCGCCTCGGCCGCAGGCAGCATCGTCCAAAGAGTATATGCATCGTCTCCCTGCGAATGACCGGCGCTGGCGTCTCCGTTGCCCGGGTGTACCCACAGATTGGTGTACCGAGTGGGCGTGGAGGTTCCGGTCCGGCCCACACCCTCTCTAGTAGGTATAGGTAGGTATATCTGACGCAAAATCTAACCGACATTCGCATTAGATACCTACCTACTTTCGATAGTCGATGGGTTCTCTAATCACTAGGTGGGTAATAAAAGGTTGGTAACTTAGGTGTTACGACTACGACGTGAGTGAGTAGTCTTTTCATGCCAATTGGGATTAGGTAGGTAGGTATACCTTATTTTCTGTCCTTTTGATTTCTGATACCTACTTACTACTTAGGTACTCCACTGTATAAGCACTCAAAGGAGTAGGTAAGCTGTGATGTGTCCTTGTCTGCGCACACATTATGTACCTACCTGCCTACAGCCCGTAGCCTGCAGCTCCCCTGAGTGTTTAATTTGACCACTTATATATAGGAAGACTTGCTCTGGAAGAATTTGGAATGTAGATTTTTTATGAAGTGAGTTGGTAGGTATATACTAAACCTACATACCTACATCATAATATTATATCGTATATTTATGCTTTATTTTTCTAACTTGTCTGTGAGGATTTGCGCAAAATTTCAATTTTGCGATGATGTTTACCGATGTTTACCTATCAAAATGTCAGTGCCATTTTACAGAAAATAAAATTTAGAGTAAAATAGAAAAATAATAGCCCCATAAAAATGCAATAAAATTCTTGTAACTAATTACCTTTAATTAAAGTACCTACCTAAAATTTATAAAATGGCACAATATATTCCAACTATTCTAATTTTATTAATATTTGCGAATCATGCAGCATCACTGATTCCTCCCAAATTTCAATGGAAGACTATAGACTTCGCTTGGGAAGAGAGTGACAAAAATGAGGCAATCAAAAGTGGGATGTATATACCTAATAATAATATGCCAACGGGATTAGCGAGGTGGAAGGATAAACTGTTCATCACGATACCACGATGGAAACAAGGCGAGTAAGATTAGGTAGTACCTAGGTACCTATATATAAATATAACCGGGCGGTATGTGAATGTATGAAAATTATTTTAAAGTAGAAGAAGCGGAAGCCGTCAGGCATACCAGGATATAACCTGAATATACAAAATCGTAGCAAGCCGATCTTAGCCAAGGTCTCTCCTCTTTCCGAGCGACGTACCTACCTACCTACCAAAGCAGTACCTAGGTATTTTCCAGTTTTCATTGTGTGACTTCTTATTTTCCATTCCAACAGGCGTTCCATCCTCGCTCAATTATGTCTACCTGAATGGCACTCAACAAGAACCACTGAATCCATACCCAAACTGGGAGGAAGGCACAACAAATAAAGGCATAAACTCGAACAGGACGGTAGTCTGCACCTTCAGGGTGCATGTGGATAGATGCGATCGGCTCTGGGTAGTCGATAATGGAGTTAGTGATATGACTGGTAAGTTGATGCTGATGGTGTAGTTAAGTAGGTATAGGTATATAGGTAGGTACATAATTATGATACATTTAAGCGTTATGTGGTACAACTGCGAAGATTTCGTGCTTTTTTTTTTTTTTTATGTCGGTCACGTCAACATGACTTCACCTCGCCTGATGGTAAGCTGAGGCAAAGTCTCTAGAATGGGAGTCACCATTGCAAACACCGATAGTGCCAAAATGGTGGCTCTCAGCTTGACGGCCTCATCAAATGCTTTTTCACGCCCCGCTTAAAGGACCCGGGACTGTATGAGGAAGGAAACACGTGAGCTGGTAAAGAATTCCAGGTTTTGATGGTGCGGCAAAGGAAAGAGGCACCGAACCGCTTGGTTCTTGATGGAATTGTTTGCACCATATGAGGGTGGCAATCCTCTTTAAATAAGTAGGCATGGACTGGACTACCTATTCCTACTATGTACGCAGCTATTAATCCGGCGCTTTAATAAAATTGTCATATTAGACGACCTCTGTGGCGTAGCGGTACTGCATTTAACTGCTACGACCTAGGTCGTAGCAGTCGAATGCACTGCCGCTACGCCGGGTTCGTGTGTATGAATAGTGTTTCTATGTACTATGCGATTCAAGTAAGAAGATAATCGCGTTAGCGGCAACTTCATTCGGTACTCATCAAAATTGTACAGCTAGCAACAAAATTTTCACGGCGCGTCGGATAGGTTCATACCTGTAATGGTAACAACGACTTAATTTTTATTTTCTTTTCTTAAATACATAACATATTGTCTTAGTAATAGTTTATAATAATAGTTCATAATTGATTGGTGTCATAGTGTGCCGCTAGCTACGCTTCCAAAGCCATTGATACATACTTCCGATTTTTCTCCATTTTGTTGGGTCCTTGTTGACTTTTTTTATTACATTGTGTTTGTTATAGACTTTTGTTATTGTTTTGATAAGTTTATTTTGTTAGGTACAGTTAAATTTGTTTAAAATGAGTAGGGAAGGCACAGTGGTACCTTCACGAGCACGTGAAATTGTTCGTGCGGCTCCGATAACAGTGCAAATGATAAAATAAGCGGCATCGAAGTGTTACCGCCCGATTAAAAATAAATAAATATAAAAAAGAACTGATAGTTTATTTCGTAATTATCATTGTATGTACTTATCTTAGATGGAATAGTGACGTAAAAAAATGTATTTGCTGACCTTATTTTATGCAATGAAGTAAGCAACGGGAATCAAAATGTCATTATGACAGTTATCAACTTACGTGAATCGCATAGTACAATATTTATGTAGGTAGGTATTTAAAAAAAACATATAAGTATGTTTATCCATGTTCTAGAAGCCAACACAAGCTATTTAAATAGGCTTACTTTGGGTCTAAACAGCGCCGTGTAGAATGTTGTAGAATATTTAGGTATGTTGCCAGATAGTATTTGAACAAGTACAATTTTCAACATCATTACCTATCGTGCTCTCGTCACCCTGGTTAGATTAACATCTCTTAGTCCCTTGCTACCGGAATCCCGACGTAGTGATTAGGCAATAGGCAAGGTAGTCACGAGGTCGCGACTGACTAGCCACAGCAGAACGGAATGTCCTTTTTACTTATCTGCCTCTACCTACCCACTGAAAAGTATTGCTTATATATTTTTATCTAATTTTTAAACAGCAAATGGAAAACAGCTCGTACCGCCAGCCATTCTGGTGTTCGACTTGCAAACAGACTCGCTGATAGCCAAACACGAGTTCAGTGAAGATGTTTTGAGAGACACTTCTATATTAACCAGTGTTGTAAGTTAAGTTTTACTTCAATCATGAAATCAACGTTATCCTTTCACATATATTTACCCACTTAAAATTATTCCAATGAAACAGTTACATAACCATAAGTTTTACCATTCAACTCCCCGTCGGCTATCGGTGATTGTCGGATTCGAACCGACTAGAACCGCCGCCGTCTCGGATCAAATACCGGTGTGCAAGGGCACTCCTACCTAAGAAACTATGTTACGGGATGAACCTAGGTAGTACCTGAAAGCTATGCTCGGGCCTTCCCCGTAAGTAAAGGCATTACCGTAATGCCAATTACTGTATCACGATTGCAATATCGACACGAGAGAAGAAGACTGCATATAACCACCGATTACCTATAACTCTAATGCTTACTTTAAACTCATCATCAACTTTTGAAACTTCGTGGCAATACTTTTGGTGCTCTGTAGGATCACCTATTATGACACCTGGAGTTGATCATAAAAGTTTATCTTTAACAAAATTTATTTTAGGTGGTTGAAATTCCTGCAGGCAAAAATAACGCGGCCGGTACCAATGCATTTGCTTATATAACAGACATGGGTTCAAATGCGGTTATTGTATATGACCTTCAGAACAACGATGCGTGGAGGGTTGAAAACCCTTATTTTCATTTCGACCCGCAAGCTGGAGTTTATAGCGTTGGTGGAGTTGACTTTTTCTGGCGTGATGGTGTATCGTCTGCTGCTTTATCACCGCGGAACAAAGATGGGTAAGTTACTGACCTCAAGTCAGTATTTTTTGAGACTGCACTTCCTACGAAAGTTTTAGGCACCGAAGGCCTAATTCTCAAAAGGCAACTGAGCAGCCAAATACTACTTAATTCTCAAAATGACCAATTCTCTGAAAGCCATTTGCTGCCATTAAGCAAAGCACGTCATGCTACCTATTTTGAATGTCACGAACTTCTAACTTTCCAGAAATATTACCAAACTTTTAGGTCATTATATTTTTGGTTTTGTATTTCAGTTTTTGCGAATTGTATCTTCACCCGACGTCAAGTACCAAACTTCTAAAGATGTCCACGAAGTTATTACGAAATAAAACTGCTTCTGAGGATGATATATTTAATGGAGTAGAGGTAGGTACTCGTAGGCCTAATAGCCTACTTAGAGGCTTTAGATAGTAAATAAACAGAAAGGTCTTAGGATGGTTGGTCATTCTTAACACATCGAGACCCCTTCGTTCCTCGGAGAGCACGTTAAGCCGTCGGCCCCGGCCGCTATACTCACAGTGGCGCACTATGGCAGTCGTTACGCGTAATTGAAGCCCTACACCACTTCGATATCGCCAATTTAAGGACTTGTGTTTTCTGGAATGAGGTCAAGTAAAAATTATCAGTTATTTCATTTTTCAGGTCGTTGGTGACAGAGGTCCGAAGTCACAGTCCACTGCATGCGACATCGATCAGAAAAATAACATTATATTTTACACACAGGTATCTCTGTAGGATTAGCCTATACCTCCATAGTACCTTTATACATTAATTGCCTTACCATAGCTTTTAATCAGAAGGGATTTAGTAACCCTTTAGGCGAAGAGCGATTTCTATGATCGGGCCCACCCCGTAAATAGCGACATTGTCTTGAAAGCAATTACTCCACCACGATAGCAACATCAACACGAGATAAGCAGATCAGAAATCGAATCGAAATAGGTGGGTATTTAGAGAAAATAAGTCCCTACGAGGTCAGTTTTTCCAACATAGCCCCCGGATTAATGATAAAAGAGGTCAAGAGGTTTTCGTGCGGAATTCCCCACAGAAAACCCAATGGAATTTCTATATTTCATAGGCTTTGTGATTGTATTAAAAATCCAGTAGTAAGCCAGTCTGAATATCTAGGTACAGCAGGTGTACCTATATTTAACAAAAATCACCTATTAGTAGGTATTCCCGTCAATCCTTCCAGCTAAGCTAAAGTACTTGTCTTAGGAAAGGGTTCAACGACGGCAAAGTACTTAATAGCCAGGCCAAATCTAAAGAAAGACAATTTCTTCTAGGTCTGCAAAAACGGTTTAGGTTGCTGGAATCTCGACAAACCATTCACAAGTGAAAATACTCCAGTGATATTTAGTGATTGTAATTTAATGGAATTTCCGAACGATGTCAAAGTGAGTTCTTAAACGTATACCTACTTTCGAACCTTCTTGCTTTCAAAGAGTACCTATGTAATTGCTTTTGCCAGAAGTGTAAAAAGATTTTTTTGGAATCCTTGTCTGTTTGTTCGCCATGGACGCAAAAACTACCTACTACTAAACGAATTTTGATGGTTTTTTTTTTGTTTGAAAGGTCAGAATTTTAAGCATGTTTGATCACAATCGGTTATTGGTATAATCGGGGATATATAGGTAAAAAAAGCGAATATGCATTCACGCGGATAGAGTTAATCGTAAGGAAAAATTGGTCCTCCTGCTCCTACCAGTAGGAGCGTCGAGTAGGAGCAAGCGGAAACGCTCCTGCGGGCATGCTGACCGACTATTCATAATTTTGTCGTTCCGTTAAGGTGGACAGTGAAGGTAACGTGTGGATGCTGAGCGACAGACAGCCGCGGTTCTTGTACGAAGCGATGGATTATGCCGATACCAATTATCGAGTGCTGTCCGCTCCAAGTAATTTGCTTGTACAGGGCACAGCTTGCGATAAGAAGAAAAGAAAGGAGTCTGCGGTACGTCCGTTCATCTACTCATATGAGTTTCTCTTGACTTTTGGCGAATGTCATTTGACCTCCCAACCAAACCTCAAGTTTTTTTTGGGGCGGAAATTCCCGTAGATACCACCGCCGTCCCTTTCCGACCATCTGCTCCCCTGAGCTGCTCCCCCAGGGGAGACGATGGGATTTTTTTGTAACAACGTCTCCCCCGCGTCTCCCCCTCACTCTCTTAGGGGGGACGATGGGATTTTTTTGTAACGACTTCTCCCCTCACTCTCTTATGGGACCAGTTGCGTTTTAGACTATAATGTTGACGTTTGCGTTTTAGACTATAATGTGATGATAATGTTACTTTAGTGTTCAAGTACCCCCTATCAATAACACGAGTAAGTAGGTACATAAAAGGAGGATAGTACATAAAAGGAGGATACTCCTTTCATAAAATAAGGAAGTACTTACTGGCCACTTGAATATTAATAGTCTTGTTTCTTGTCAAAGGAATTATGATATCAAATTAGTTCATTTTCATTTGTATATGTACGGTACATTATTAAGTTAAAAATGCAGGAAAATTTGACTTTCATAAGCAGGAACGGGGGACGAGTATTGTTGCATGAAGGTTATCAATATTCGAAACATAAAATGTACCAGAATGGTGCACAACGTTGGGTTTGTTGCAATAAAAAAAAATACAATTGTTCGGGAGCTGCAGGTAAATAGCAATTACTATACATTTTTTAACATAAGTATGTGTATGTGTACCTATATGTTAAGTACATGAGCACTTGCATTATACTGTGCGTTTGATATTTCCCCTTCATCCACGTTGGTAACTAGATTTACTTAACCAGTTACAAGAGAAGATTTTTCTTTTTCCCGAGTATAGTGTTGTGCATAGCTATAAATCTTTTACTTACTATGGAACGGTGACTGCCACCTGACAGAATTTTTTGGGTTTCTAGGAAGGCGCTATAACAAAACTTACAAATCATGATACTCAAGGAATCATAAAATGTATACCAAACCATGCCAAGAATGATGTATCAAAAACAATTGATGAGGTCAAAATTGTAGCTGCAACAACTTCTGCAGATGTACCAGTTGAACAAGTCTTTAAAAAAATGACTAATCCGTTATACGACCAAGGTCTTCATATGGTTACAAAGATACCATCTTACAATAATATAAAAAATGCTATTTATGCGAGACGTAAATCTGAACTTAATGTTAAAAAATTAATATATAAAAATTTGGAAGAAGTTGAAATACCTTCGAATTTCAAGTCATTCGTTTTAGGTGAATATGAGACGTTAGAAAAAGATAGAAAGATTATAATATTTGTATCAGAAGAAGGAAAAAGGCAGTTAGGTGTTCTGAAAGAATTTTTTGCCGATGCTACATTCAAAAGCACACCACGACCATTTTCGCAATTATTTAGCCTACACGGTGATCTGGGTAGTACAGCCGAATCGACAAATATCGTACCGTTATTATACGCTCTCATGAGTGACAAAACAGAAGAGTCATACTTTAAGTTATACGACATTATTAAAACTTTAATTCCCAATTGGCATCCACAAATCTTTCATGCAGATTTTGAAAAGGCTTTAACAAATCCTTTGTCAAAATTATTCCCAAATATTGCCATTAAACGTTGTTATTATCATTTCATAAATTGCTTATGGAGAAAAGCAAAAGAAAGCAATCTAACAACTAAACTTTATAGACGCATTGTTAGCTTATGTACAGCACTACCACTGTTGCCAGAAGACAACATTTTAGAAGGGTGGGATTACATAAAGTCACAATGTTTAGAAATAAATCAAGATAAATTACAAAAATTTATGAAATACATGGAAAGAACGTGGTTGAGGAAAAAGGAGATCATTAATGAGTGGTGCATTTACAACTCACGCCACCGCACCAATAATTTTGCTGAAGGCTGGCATGCAAAGTTAAATAAACAAATAAACAAGAACTACACAACCATTATTAAATTATTAACTGTGCTAAAAAAAGATGTTGATGACAGTAAAAAAAAAATTATTAGTTTTGAGAATGGCACTTTTACAAACAAACGTAGAAAAATACAATCGGAGAGAGATCATTTTATATTAAGTTCGCAAATGCAATTAGTTCACGGAGAAATAAGCGTGGGACATTTTTTGGAAAAAGTGCGTTAAAATTTAAAAAGGTTAACTAATTTCTTTAGGTGTTAAATATTCGAGATGTTATTGTGATCAGTTGGATACAATATCAATTGTCTTTTTATTTTATTTTACCACCTCATTGTTTATAGAATTGCTTAGAATGAGATTTCTTACCAACAAATTCCGATTTATTACTGCCCACACGTAACCGCCTGTTCAATCATTTTTACCGCCCATTTAATTATTTTCCTGCTCAATTATATATTCACTGCTCCATTTCATTATTTTTTATTATCGCATAGTTTTAACTGCGAAACTAGTTATTAAACATGCCATTTATAATTTTTAACTTACCAAAACTGCTATTTACAACTGCTTCTTTAAATAAGCCTTTAAAAAGTAGTAGGTATAGTTTTAAGGGTTACAATCATCTCGTCTAAAACGCAACTGGTCCCATAAGAGAGTGAGGGGAGAAGTCGTTACAAAAAAATCCCATCGTCCCCCCTAAGAGAGTGAGGGGGAGACGCGGGGGAGACGTTGTTACAAAAAAATCCCATCGTCTCCCCTGGGGGAGCAGCTCAGGGGAGCAGACGGTCGGAATTCCCGCCGTCGGCTATCGGGGGATGTCGGATTCAAATCGGCTAAAATTGGTAAATTTAGAAAATAGTTATTTAGTAGATACCTACTTTTAAAAGTTTACTAAAAGTAAAGTATTTTTTTGTTATTTCAGAAATCAAGGAGTAGCATGAAGTAGCAGTTTAAATATTTGAGACTACGTAACGAACTATTTTGAAGCCATTTTGTAAATTATTTTATTTATAAACTTTCTACTGAACAAGATTTTGTTTTTATTTGTACCTACATAGTACTTAACCATTTAGAGTAAGATCTCGGGGAACGAAATGTGGACGATTGAGTAGTGTTATTAAGTACTAAGATTGCATGCGTACCTGCTAGCTTGCTGAGACAGTCAATTTTCAAGGTATATAATAAAAATAGGTGAATAATAGGTGAATAGGAACAAAATGGTCAGTTAAATTTTGCAGTTATCTTTTATGCGATACTATAAACTACTTACACGTCACAATGAAGAGAACCATCAAAGATCTGGTTAAATACACCTACTTAACATTTTCTATAAGAAAATTATTCAATAAATAAAATAATTCTAATGACCATTTTATCCCAATAGCCCTTGATCCATATTCACCTCGTTTTACTTATTGATAAGTGTATGCTGCGGAAAGTAAAACAAACACAAAAAATAGTCATAATTTTGTATTTAAATATACAACATGGTAGTTATTAACTATGTAATTAAATAAGTCTATGTGATTGAATAATTCATAATTAATTATAATTTTTTTCTGCACGTGTCGTCCGTCGATTCCACTTCGTTCTCTGTCAGTCTTTTCACTAATAATAACAACTGAACCGACCTATGTTATGAACTTAGAAATTTGAGCACCTACTCGACTAAGAAGAGTTTAGAGTCGCATGGACATGATAGGAATAGATGGACAAACATGAGACAAGATATGAGATCTTTTGAATCTACATTACACTATAGTAATACTCCGAGTTAGATTTGCTGTGATCGGCTCTGCTTTACCCATTCTACTACCCCAATGGTAGTACATCTGATAGTCCGTTGAATGTCTTTGAGTCTTTTTAAAAAAACCCATAGTCGACAAGGGTTATAAAAAAGCAGACAATAATTCTTACAAAAAACCGACTTCAATGGCCCAAACTGAAATGGGACACACGGGTTCACCCAGTCAAAGTTCTGCAGTAACAAACAAAAAATACAGTTGAATTGAGAATCTCCTCCTTTTTTGAAGTCGGTTAAAAAGAAACAAAACGTACGACGTTACGTAAAATGTACTTAAAATAGGTCAACGAATCCAAGATTTACCAAATTACTGGAAATAAACTTCACAAATATAAAAAATAAATCATCAATTCTAACGCAAGAGTATTACCATAAGTGATTCAATATTTGAAATAGATCTAATTATATAACAGTAGATTTAGATAAAGACCAAACTTAAAGTATACCAAAGCCTGTATCCCAAGGGGCTATGCCCGGTAGTACTACTGATAAGACTACACGGTAGTACTACTGGTAATAGCCGAATATAATGCTTCACACACGTGAGCAATTGACGCTGCTTTACGTGAGGGCACTTATGCGGATTTGTATGCCTACGCATAATGCAGCGGACGGCATAAAGATTCAGGATTTGATTAGCTAATAATTTCGGTCGTTAAAACACAAAAATAGAAATACTTATTGATTATATCGGTAGTTTATGAATAATATTACAACATTTTATAATACTCAAATGTTATCGAGATTCAATGCAGATAAGACTGTTACACACGAATGTGTTTGACAAGTCGTGATAAGTATCTTTGAATTACAATATAGCGTCGATTGGTTAACGTGGTACACGTATAAACTACTAGACGACTGTATAAATGACACCTATAAATCGATGCGCGTGTGCTTACAAAAACCTAAAAACAGCACAGTTTTTATCACACATACACATCGATCTATCGGGTCCGCTTAATCGATACAGTGCGATCGTAAATCCCGTAATGTAATCCATTCACAATGTTCATAATAATTATTCATAGAAAACCTTTAAATAGATTGATTCAATGATGGAGGCTACAAAAATCCATCAAATCATCGCCTTTCCTGTATATTGAAGAGATTCTAGGAAATTGCATTAAGTAAATAATATTATAATCGTATCTTAGCGAATAACTACAGCTGTCAACTAAAAAGATCTATGTTCTAATTAATTTTCATTTATAATACTCATTAAATTCGAATTTTTATGCTATTTTTTCAGAATTAACTTATTTTACGATTTCTAAGTTCATGTCTGGCTCAATATTCGTGCTAAACGCGTAAGAACCAAAAATGTACAAAAGCGTTTCAATTTCAAATATTATTTACATAGTTAATGTAATTATTTCTGATTCATCTATCATAGGCCTTATGAGATTGAGAATTTACAAGAAAATTATTCAAAAAGATATAACAGATCCGCGGATAAATTTCTTATTGCCTATGAGAAACGCATCGACTATTTAGGAAAGCCCATTTCAGATTATAACTTACATTCACATTAGAATTCAGATCTTGCTCGTGATTGCGTTCGTATTTTATTAAACATACATTTCAAATATCAGCAAAACGGAGGTGAATAGAAATCATGGGGTGAATAGAAATAAAATGGTCAGATTTTTTTTTAGTTATTCTCCTTGATTGTAACTATGGATTATTTCAGTGTAATAAATAATCACTAAGTATTTGTAATTTTGTAAAACAACTTATTGAAAAAAAATTAAAGAGCATTTTATTTCTATTCACCCTAGATTTCTACTCACCCTGTTTTACATTACCTATTTAGTCGACACACTTCAGTCTTGATGAAAGCATCAGCTGCTCAGTATCCTCTACATATTTATTAAATTGCCATGAAAATATTATACAAAGAATTGGTTTTATGAGGTGTTTGAAAGCCAGCAAATAAAACGAAATCGTTGCGTACAGTGACGTACCGCTAAAGATAGCACGTATATAGTTTAGAGAGTAATTTTATCAATTAACAGTTTTCAACAAACTTATCAATTCCACTGTGTTCATGGTGACAATTTCAATCGCAAGCTGGTTGGCAATTCGATGGCAATGAAATTCAACTACTATTTTTGTTGCCACGTTGCGTCATCGGTCATATCGCCAATTTTGTTTCAATGCAGTTCGGCCTGTACCAGTAGATTTCCTGACATTCACATCGCTTGTCCGCCTTAGCGGAATAACTAAGTTGCGACTAAATGTAATTATTTGAACTTTACTAATTTAGTTTTGACTAATTTTAGTGATCGTTATTAACTTAGTTATTTGTACTAATTTAGTTATTTTTTACTAACTTAGTTAATTTTACTAATTTAGTTATACAAAACACAATGTCTGTACATACATAAATGTCTTAATTTTCTTTTTTTTGATTCGCTTTCTTTTTCTGCAATGATGAAAAATAAAGGTTTTTCATTGTTCATTCGGTCGAAGCATTTACTAGCTATATTTACGCCAAAGTTACGTGGTGCTAAGCTGAAACGTCGAAGATAATATAAACTGACTGCAACTACTATAACCGTTTTAGGTCATGACCACCAGACCCTTATTATAATACTGGAGACCTATTGTCTCTCCAACAAATGAAATCATAGAACAATCGAACCTGACTAAAACATGACTAAGACAAGTGCTGTATTCTCATATGTCATGCTATGGGGGCTGATATGATATTTTTTTTAATTACAACTTGGTATAGTTCACCGTAGTATCTTATCAGTATATTTTTTTGTTCACTACTTTCAGGTAAGAAAAAATAAAGATGAGTGTTGTATAAATGATATTCGAGTGATTAAATTTATTAAGAGCATATAATGTAATTTTCCCGATTTTTTTATGTGATAAAGTGGGAAGCAATCGCAATGTGAATGTTTTGCCTAATGGATTAGGTACAAAAATTAATAAAATATTCATGTATATTAAAAAAATCGTGAAGTATTGTGTTCGTACGTAGTCGACCAGATTTCTTTATACATACATGAAAATATTTTGTTCAATGAATATGATGCTGAATCAGCATCGCGCAAAATTAATTTATTTTATCATTTGGGATTAAAACGATTTTGTATTGTCATATTTTTTTAATATAAGTTAGCACCAACTTCGGCTGGCGTATTGAGATGCAATACAAGAATCATGGTCGACTGACATGCGCGGTAATCCCAAACCTTAAAAATATGGCAAAATACCGGTCCAGCGTTCTCAATTTCTAAGTCATACGCCGACACTACCCTTCGGTATCAAAAAGTCAAAACTCACATAGAAAAGGACGCAAATCGTTCTTATTTTTAATCACGGAAAAAGCCGAATGATTCCGACCTTTCCCGAAGAGCAGTGTCGAAGTGAACAGTGGAGCGTCACCGTGAACGTTGTCCTACCCTACAAGATCCGTTTTGCTGTGACGAAGGAATTTCTACCTTATTTTTCAATAGACCATAGGTTAAATCGTGAAATAGATTATCTAGAGTTCTCGGCGGCTTCCGCTTTGTGTTGCGGCGTCGATTTGGATGGGCCGAGTCGCTTTTTGAGGGGCAAGTTGTACTCCCATCCATCTTCACCTTTGGGGCTAAATAACTGTAACAAAGATATGATATTAGACAGTTTTATCATTTTCATTTATTTAAGTAATCACGTCGGTACATTAATTTACCAGTCGGTTTTAAGAGAACTCCGCCGGTTTATTGCAGTTTATTTTTTATCGGACCCCTCAATTAAGTTAACCTCGCTTATTATATAGTACATCTGTTGATTAACGGATGATGCTCTGGCGCAGTCTTCTTCTCGGGGTTAAAGAGTCAGACAGCAGTCGTTTCTATAAAAGCTGAGATACGTTAAATTAAGAGAAAGAGTAGGAGAGCAGATCCTGGGCTCCAAAGTGCATGCAATCGGGACTAACGCTGTCATGACGCTAAAATAGGTAGAAATATTTTTTACCCGACTGCCAAGTTTTTTTTGTGTATTGTTAATAGGCCCATTTGACCATAATCTCGTCAGTTAGTAAGCAATGATGTGGTCGACGGTGAAGCACCCTTGCCTAAAAGTAACCTGTTCACTCTAGACTTGATGACTCCCAGGTGTAACTTTTTGGAAACACACTCAGGTAGGGCATTCCACTCCTTAGCAGTACGCATGATGAACGTACTGCCAAAACATTTGAGTGGAAGGTGGGAGGTGCATGTGTATATGCGGGTAGGGAGAGAGTGGTACCTGCGTGTGCCACTTGTCGCCGGTGGCGTCGCGCAGCTTGACGGCGTCGCGCTGCGCCTGCTCCACGTGTCGCTTGGCGGCGGTGGCGAGCTCGGTGTCGGCGGCGCGCAGGGCGCACGTCACGTGGCGCCACACGCGCCGCGACTCGTGCGCCGCCTGCCGCGACACCGGCGCCACGCGCTTGCGCCGCGCCTTCATGCCCACCACCTCGAACAGCGTCTCCGTGCGCTACAGCAACAGACAATAACACATTATACTACAGCACGTGTGTCTACAGACTCAATTCGATACACAATTCTGTCTGCCTCTAACGGAAGTCTATTTATTCCTTGATTTTTATTCACCCTAATTTACCGATATCAGAACTTCTCTAAACTTAACATTGGAAATGTCTATCACCCACACGATAATAACGGCAGAATTATTTGATCAATTTATTTCTATTCACCCCTTGATTTCTATTCACCCTATTTTACTAATATTAAAATTTTCCCTAAATTAATATACGGGCATAGTCTACCATTTACACTATACCCAAAAGACATTAACTGCAGAATTTATATAACCAATTTGTTTATATTCATCCCTTGATTTCTATTCACCCGATTTCACTAATATCAAAACTTCTCTGAATTATTACACGGGAATTGTCTATGATCTATCATTCATGCTAAAAAGCTAATAACTACAGAATTTATCTGCCCAATTTATTCATATTTAACCCTTGATTTCTATTCACCCCAATTTTACCAGTATCTATTAATCCTTTTCTTGCGCAACCTGAAATATAGCATTGCGCTACTGAAACTCTGCTAATATATAATAAATAATATAATTAACTGTCCGACAAAAATATTCACCTCAGTCAAAAAGTTTTGCCAACATCACCCTTTCCACCACTCACCCCTGAATCAGTCCATCGTCCATCCATCCTAGAGTTCCACTCTCCTTGCGCAGTGTAGAAGGGTTTCTTGTCCACGCCGGCAAAGATCTCGCAAGTGACGCGGTGCTTCTTGCCGCCGTAGAAGGGCTTGGTCAGGAACTCAATGTTGGCCTTATGGCCTGTTTGCAAGCACTCGATGACTACGGACCCGCCCAGTTCTATCCACGGAACTGTTAGTATTGATCTGTCGAATTCGAGTTTGTTTTTATTACATTTTCCTTTCAACCAAATATACAAATTAGTAATTAATACATCATCATCACAAAAATAATGTATAATTACTTAGTGGACTCTATTCAACTATTTTTAAACTTTTATTACAATATAATGAACAATTTTCGTTCAGATTTTGAAGGTTGACATTTGTACAATTGTTAAAAACTTTTGCCGCTGACTGTAACTACACTTTCTTTTAAAATATGACGTTCCAAATTTCTTGCGTTGCAATAATTTTTTACAAGCGTGTCTCTACGCGTGTTACTACCGATTTTATTTAGAATTACATAAAATAAAATGTTTATTGCCCTTGTTACTACCGATTTTACTTAGAATCGCATAGAATAAAATGTTTGTTGCCCATGTAACTACCGATTTTACTTAGAAGCACATAGAGTAAAATGTTTACTGCCCATGTTACTGCCGATTTTAGTTAGAATCACATAGAGTAAAATGTTTACTGCCCATGTTACTGCCGATTTTACTTAGAATCACAGAGTAAAATGTTTATTGCCCATGTTACTGCCGATTTTACTTAGAATCACATAGAGTAAAATGTTTATTGCCCATGTTACTGCCGATTTTACTTAGAATCACATAGAGTAAAATGTTTATTGCCCATGTTACTACCGATTTTACTTGGAATCACATAGAATAAAATGTTTATTGCCCATGTTACTACAGAAATTACTTAAAATCACATAGAATAAAATGTTTATTGCCCATGTTACTACCGATTTTACTACTAGTAGTAACATAGGTGATTTATAATAACAGCGAAACAAGCCAAAAGAACTCACCTGCCATAACCATTAGGGAATGTAAGCGAGTATTCTTCTCCTGTGTCCAATAAGGTCACAATGCCCTTCCCGATATTATGCACTCCGATGGACAGACCGAGGAACTTGCTCTTAGTCCACACCCAGGCTTCGAACTGGATGCGTTTGTTCACGTGTTCCGCGTAGAAGGCCGATATGGGCGGATGGTGGGAGACTTGCTCCGCTACGAAGGAGAGCTGGTCGGGAGTGCACCATGGTACTGGGCCGTCTCCTACTTCTAACTGGGAAATAAAAACACTAATTATTACTTTCGAATTAAGTATTGATGCGTCGGTAGTTTAGTGTCGTTTAAAAGTCGGCTTTACGATTGATAGGTTCCGGTTTCGAATCCTGGCCGAAAGCAATTTAGTTTAGCTGGAGGGGTTATTGAATACTAGTAATTTCGGTTATTGGCATGTACATTTTAACAAAAGAAAAAAGTTATTAGTTGCTGTGTTTATACAATTTATAGTTTTGTAAGTGCCGTTTAATCTTTTTGTAAGTTCCGTTTAATGGTCTATACAGAATACATGACTTTTGACTTTGACTTCGACTATAAACAAAATCAATGTCTTTATTTTTCTGATTATAACTTTTCTAACTCTAACATGGGTTAGATGCCCAGTAATATTGGCAAATTCAACTGTTAAAATCATATATAGATTAAATAAGCACAATATTTTTGTTACCTTATCAATAATATTGTTAATATCTAATCAAAAGTCAATAATTGTGGCCACAAAAGGGTTGAACCTACGATACAATTATGTTCAGCGCCATCTAGTAAAGAGACGCCGAACTACTTCGAAACTACTGATCCTGCATCACACTATGAAAGGTTTCACACTTTTTTTTAAACATGTGTACTTTTTTTTAAACATGCTTACCTTTTCATGGTTATTGGAATGAGTTTCAGGCAATGGGTCAAGTTCCCAGTGGCAACGGAAAATTTCCCCCAGTATGGGGTTGTACGGCTTTTTGGCGACCTGCGATTTGCGACCAGCGTGATATGAGCTCAGGTACCATCGGACCACTTGCACCATGCGGTCCCGAGGCGTTGGTTGGTCTACTATCCTGGACAGAAAAATATATGAAACAATAATTTCTGTATCTAGATTAAAGGTTATGAACACATAGTTGGAGAGTGAAGCTAAAGCGACTGAATTAGCAATGTTTGGAGTTTTTTTTATACGACTATGACCGCAAACAAGTACACCAGAGCTGACGGTTGTTACACACCTATATAGGTTGAATTTTTCAGGGGTCCAGTGAGCTCTAGATGGTTATTATGGCCGCGGTCTTCTGTAGGGCGGAGGTATTACACCAGTCGGACAGCTCAATTCGGACGGAAGATACCGTCGTGTCCTACCTCCTTTTAACTTCACAAAAGATCTTATTTTTAGCAATGTTTTTTTTTAGTTTATATGAAGTCATTATATCGGCAAGTCACTATATCACCCTCAAATGAAGTATGGTACTTCCCCGGTTGAGATCCAATCGTGTTCGGTAAAGAAGGCTTATCTATGAAATGATTATTTTTTGTAATACGAACTTTACAAACTGGTCAGGATGCGCGAAGGAGTCCGCGTACATCTCGAGGAGCGATCGCCTCTCCAAAATGAAGGTGGGTAACACAACCTGTAATGAAACAAATCTATAATAAAAGAAAGTCGTGTTAGTTACACTATCTATAACGCAAGAATAGCTGAACCGATTTGCCTGAAAATTGGTGGGGAGGTAGCTTAAAAACAGGAGACGGACATAGGATACTTTATATCCTTTTTAAAGACTGGAGTGGATTGGAGAGTGGAGTGGAGTGGAGTGGAGAGTCGTTTTTAAAATAAAACGGCATTTTTAGTGCTTGCTTTGAAACAAAATTGTACAATCGAGGCGCTATCCTTTTATGGTTTTTAGTGCACATGCACGAACTTTCCGTCTTTTGTTCAAGATGTTTTCCCAGCAGAAATGCCTATGGACTTCTGATACAGACAGACAGACAATCACAGATCACTGCTTTAGGTATAAGGATGATATTCCTGAATAAATGTACATAGATAAATATCGAGGTCAAAAGCGTAAAGTAGTGTTACGATGTCTCTTATCTGCCAACCCGCACACGATCCCGATATGCCAGACTTTATATAGAACGACTGTAGATAAATATAAAAAGGCTCATGAAACATTTATTTCACACGTATCTAAATCTAATCCTTTTACGACGTTCTTTTCCGTAGACATATTTATATTTAAGGCTCAAGTTCTATCTTTTATCATCATATTCATCATCATTGTCTTAAACTAGGCGCACACTGGGCGATACGCGACAGCTCGGCGACTAGACGCGACGACAGGCTGTGGCCGAGAACTTTATATATATATTTTATTCTAAGATTCGCACATTTGGCGTCAAAGACGAGTCGCCGCGTCTAGTGGCACTATGAAATTGTCGGCCGCAACCTGTCGTCGCGTCTAGACGCCGAGCGCCGAGCGTCTGTCGCTGTCTCCTGTCAAGTGTGCGCCTAGAGTTAGAGTAGTTTCCGGTCGCGCCCAAAGCTTTCGGAGTATAGATGTTACGGCTTTTATGGAAGCGTCTGCCGTCTGACCTGAGAGGTCGAGAGGAAAGCATGAGCCAGAGCCTCGTCACCAGGTGATCACCAGGTATACCAGATTGCAGGGTGTGGGCCGGAACCTCCACGTGGTGCACCTGGGCAACGGAGGCGAGCAGCGCCTCCCACTCGCCACGGGAGACGCTGCTGCCTGCGGCCAATCCGGCTGGGGTGGGAGTGGCCCTCTAGAGGGCTGCTCCGAGGCTCTCCACGTGTCCCTCTGACTAGCAGATGGCACAGTGTGGAGCGAGCGGGGGGCGAGCTGATTGTCTGCGCGCCGACGGTTGGGTGACAGGACGGCCTCCTGTCACCCTACACCCCCACCGTCGGCGAAGTGGCGCGATGCTCGCCCCACCCCCCTCTTCGGGGGGTCGAGGGGGCCATCTTAAAACCGTAGATGGCCCGGGGTCAGCTGGGGTGCGAGGGATATGCCCATTAGGTAACCTTACACCCCGGTTACCAAGGCCCGAGACGGCGTGCGGTTTTAGTCGGTTCGATCCCGACATAACCACCCCCGATGGCCGACGGGGGTGGTATCCATGGGGATTTCCGCACGATAAAAAAAAGGTATACCAGATTGCAGATAAAGTAGATTTGGGCCTCGAAAACATCCCCATGTTCTATCTTAGTTTATAACAGGTTTGATTACTAGCTAAGACGAATTTAAGGCTTGCGGTATACTTCGAAGCAAAAATCTTGGACAAAAAGTTCGCGCATGCGCACTAACTAGCCAATTCGAAATCCGCATTTGACTACTATCTCACTTGGGGCCTGATTCAGTAAAATGATCTTAATAAAATGTGTGATTTCAAAGATTATTATAACTGATAGGTAGATATAATTTTTTCAAAATCTATTTGGAAATGAATCAATCTGCATTTTATGAGTTTGACAACCACCGAAAGCGGAGCATATAAATGTAGATTTTATTCTTACAGATCATATTAAATAACAAAGATTTTTATTTTTTCTTCCAATCGAAATCACACGTTTTAAAAACGTTAACATAGGTAGGTTTTTTTTTATACTACGTGGGTGGCAGACAAGCACACGGCCCACCTGATGGGAAGCGATCACCGTGGCCTATGGACGTGTGCAACACTAAGGGTATCACACACGCGCTGCCTAACCTGAAGGGAAGGGAGAAGGGCTAGGAATGGGTGGGGAGCCTAGGAAGGGGCGTGAAGGGGGAGGAAGGGAACTGAATCGGGCGTCAGTTGGTAAGTGTTGATGTTGTAGACGATGGAGCACGCTTGCGTAGAAGCAACCAATTAACTCAAGACTTGGGTTACCCACCTTAGTGAGATCCATTCCAATCTTGACCTGCGAGAGAAGGTGCGTGACCACGGAGCCATGGTTCTCCATGGAACCGAGGTCACTGTCTGATTCATCTTCGTAAAGCGCTGGAACAATACAATTCAAATGTTAAACTTTTGTTGACCTTTGGTGAAATTTGTTACTTGTACAGGAAAAAACCGTAAATAAAACCATAACGAGACTGCAACGCTACGTACCTAGCTGTATACTAGCTGTCTCCCGTGGCTTCACGTGACATAGTTTGTCCCTGTGGCACCTATATAACCTATACGAGCCCGTGATATATTCGTTTTGCAATTATTACTAAACAAGAATAACATGGTACACACACTGGGCGACAAGCGACAGCGAAAGCTAGGCGTCTAGACGCGACGACAGGCTGCCGCCGTCAATTTCATATGTTTTGTTCTAAGCGAGAATTTCATATATTTTGTACTTGGCGTCAGAGACGCCGAGTCGCGGCGACCAGCTAGGGCGCTATGAAATTGTCGTTCGCAGCCTGTCGTCGCGTCTAGACGCCGAGCTGTCGCTGTCGTCTGTCGCCAAGTGTGCGCCTAGGGTTAGGAGTCCGCGCAAAAAATATAGTAAGTACCTTAAAAATCTAAATCCACTTGTATAAATATACAAATCTCAAACATATCCCTCCTTGCTACGCTGTACATTGTATGTTAATATAGATATAGTAAGACGCAATCTGACTCATGTTGTGGTGTGTGCTTAAGGAAATGCTAAGGCTAAAAAAACGCAACGAGTAGGAAGGTTTCTAACGATAAGTTTCCTCATACATCCATTTAAATTCTTTCCGGCATTAGAGTTATAGTACCTAGAATGAAGAAACTATAATATATAGAGTTTTGACACACGCACGCACGCACCAGACACACACACGCACACGCACACACACACACACACACACACACACACACACGCGCGCGCGTACGCACCGCACGCACGTACGCACACACAATCTCATGTTCTTTGAGTGGTGGCGGTTAAGAGCTCAGTTTCCTTACCATCATAATCAATCTCTCCGTCTCTGGTGCGTGGCAAGTCGACGGCGGGCTGCGTCGAGTCCTGCTCGGCCGCGCCCTCTGTCGGACAAGTGCGGCTTGCACTGTAACAAAAGAGAAAAGCTATCAAAATCATGGTCACACATAATCAACACTGAGGAAGTTGGGTACAACCCTATTTTGATTTTTTTTCGTGTGGGAATCCCCTCGGTTCCTGCAGGGGGCGGTTATGTCGGACTCGAAACAATATAACAGTATTCTAACGTATTTTCAATATCAAAAATATTTACAGCGTAACATTATTGTTTATGCATAAATAAAAATTTCTGCCCAAAATTATAGCAGCAACAAACTCCTGGCGTCCGAACTTCAACTATAAATAATTTACAAATCCCTACGGGTAGCGGTAGAGGCTTATGCTTTATGATCATACCTAGTCCGATAAATGCGACGTAATATTATAAAATTTCTCCAGTGTTGCTTACGGTAAAATATTTGGGTAGAAAGATACGCTGTCAACACCAAGGACAAGGCTAGAAGATTAGATTTCTTAATTATAAAATGAAATTAAGCTCTTTCGTAAGGCGATAGGTAATATTCCCCCTACCAGGAGGCTTTACGCTGGAGTAGGAATTTTGCAACTTACGAGTAGGTCTATATGGTATACCTATGTGTTTGGTTTGCTAACGACTTTGCAATTGTAAGACCTGTTGTACTGAATTAAAATTAGGAAATAATAATAAAAATAAAATTGCAGATACGTAGATCACTACGTATCTGCAATTTTATTTTTATTATTATTTCCTATATACTATATATACTGGCATCAGCCAGTATCATATCATAACTGACCTTTCGTAACAAGTTATGAAGGAGAAAAACAAGATATTATGACGATACCGGTTAAGACATGAATGTTATCATTTTAATAGGGTTACCAAGGAATGATTGATTATGCTGTTTTAGCTCTGGTCTCTCCTTACGAATACGCTTACTACTCGAAAGGTTTTGCATTTTGTGCTCGCCCAACTGGACCTTTTCTTCTTTCGAAATAACCACGGATGCCCCGCTGGTCAGCGGGCGTAGTAGAACCGACCAAAACCACACGTCGTCTTGGATATGCAGACGCCGGGGTGTAAGGTGGCCCAGTATGAGTTATAAAGCATTTCCCTCGCACCCCGACTGACCCTGGGCCACTTACGGATTCCAGATGGCCCCCTTGGCGCTTAACTGGACCTAACAACTGGTATTACATCCAGAGGCTAAGATTGTTTATTTATTTATTAACTCGTGATACAGTTTTATTAACTTTAGTTGTTCAACGTGCCAAATGAACCAGATATACATAGGTGAGAATTAATCTAGTTAAGATATTCACTACGAATATTACTTGTACAATTCTTGGACCTCTCAACTTAATTATGGAGATCCAAAAGCTAATTCAACTGTAGTAATTTCATAACGGTATTATCATTATTATGAGCTAATAAAAGAATTAATACGCACCTTTATTGGTACGAATGCAAATGATGTAACACCAAGTCCGAATATAAATAGGTTTATGGTTCAATAACTGTTTACGGGTTGGTTTTACTATCTACTGAGTAATTGAACATTACTGTTACGACTTATACAACTCACTCCTTTTTCAAATTGGGGTAGGCAGAGACAACACCTTTCCATTTGCTACAATCTGGGCATACGCCTTTCGCTTGTTAAACTTTCATAATTGTTTTAGAATATCTCGGCGACGCGTCGCCAAGATATTCTTGACCGGCCAGGTCAAGAATATCTTGGCGACGCGCAAAAAAAAAACCTGGATCTGATTATAATACTTATGCATAGGTCGACCTTTACCGGGTTAGCCATTTACCCTCGTCTCATATAATATACTTATCTGTTTTATAAGTAGTTATTGATAGACATGTTTTGTTACCTTGGCTGGTAAACTGAGTTGAGCGTGTTGAAGATGTCCTATGCAGGGTAGAGGTAAGAACAATCGAATTTATACCTAAATATATGTCCAACAAATCATATATATTGCAGTGGGATGTGCAATACCACAAGATTCAAATTAAAATGGTCAATTTATTACATGGAGATAAGCTGACACAACTTATTTAGGTATAATATATGTACCATTTACACAATTTCTCTATTGATTCTATTATCACTAATCTGGTTATCAGAAACTCTTGTTTTATGCATTTTCAGTCGCTTTTCAAGTTAAAACTGTAAATTAGAGGAGATTATTCAAACCTCTACCATCCATATAAAAACATAACCTAAAAAAATACAAATGACAATGAAGCTGTCAATTTGACATTATCGCAAAATTATTGTTCTACTTGTCTCTGCGTCCTACAGAATACGGACTTTTTTCATTTAAATATTATTTGAATTAATTTTGAAAAATTCAAGTATTTTTTTAATGGAAAAGAACACTTTTAGTGTTAATTTTATTTTAATTGCAGAAACCAACATTTTGGAAGAGATTTGGATTCACGAAAGATTCAGGTCGTAGTTTAAGATTCGTAGACCACATAAGTTAGGTATTTCATACGAATTAGAGCATTAGCTATAGTACAGTCTAAGTAGATATACGGGATTGCATACTTTGAGGAAGAAAACCCCTAATTAGGCGTGGTGCAGACCGCATTACAGCTAATTACTAAAGATTTAATTGACTGCATTAAGGTTAATATTACTTAGCATTTCACGTAATGTTTTCCTTGCTTACCTATATCTTGGTAAGCGCCGCATACATACCAACTGACAATTCGCTTATTGATTTTAGATACTAAACTAATATACATCTAAGTATTCCGATGTTACTAAACTGAACAAATCTAGTAGAACATATCTTTTTTTCTGCATCAAAATTAGGTATTCATTTATTCCATCATAGTACAGATTCTTCAACATAAAGCTTTTTTCTTTTTGTTATCTTGGCGCGGTCAATTGATTGTACACAAACAGTTTAAATTTATGTAAAGGGCATTCAATGTCAATGGACAAGGTATAGTAGGGGTCAATGGCATTATATTGAAGGGACGCAGAGTAGAAAATTTACACTGAAGGTCATCTTTTAATACGCTATCGGTTCTTTTATCTTGAAGTAGTAATGACTGGTAGTCAGTAACTTGGTGGTAGTAATAGTAGGTACTACGTTCTTTTATTTCACCTCTTTTTTTCAGCGAGTTTTCAATGGCTCCACGTTGGGCGCCACTGTAAACTCACTAGGTTTTTAGTGGGTGTGGGGGTGCCGGGTAAAGCTGCCTGTGAGTTGTCAATAAGAGGTCTTTCTTCAGAGATAAAGAGATCGCTCAAGTACAAAAGCCTTATACGGAACCAGTTTCATAACTCTGGTTCTTTAGACGGTCGAAGTGAACCATGTTATTATACATTAATAGTGGTGCACAAAAGAGTATTCTATCTATTTTCGTACTAGGAACAGTCAGCAACCCACAGAGTTTCAAAATAGTACAAACAATCTCGCTATCTCATTTTGCCATGTGATCGATCGCATGGGTAAGTAAGAAAAGAAACAAATGCAACTTTTTGGTTTGGGTATTAAGCTTCATGACGTAAATTATTACATCTCATAATATATTTTCGTCCAAGTCCAAGGATAGGTCTCATATATTTTTGGCAAAAACAAATGAGAACTATTTATTAGTATTCATATTTTAATAATCATACCCAGCTTTTGTGCTTGAATAGGGATTTGCAATTTTATAATAGTTTGATATACCTACCATAGATCCATAATAGGATCTATGGTAGGTATATCAAACTCTTAATCCAAACTTCTACTTCAGGTTCGGCTGCGCGAGTGTGACGTCCCTAGTGTTGCAAACGTCCATAGGCCACGGCGACCCCTACCCATCAGGCGGGCCATGTGCTTATTTGCCACCTAAGTGGTATATAAAACAAGTCCATTCTAGTGCGCAAACAACAACAAAAGACTTAATCGAAATCGATATTATATTAAAAGAAACTGCGACCCTACACTTCAAGGTCTAGATTTTCAGTACTTAACAAGAATCGTGGATAAAGGTACTCAAATATAAGACTGAGAACAATAAGGCGCGTATTATTTGTACTTATATAGCTATTATTACTTCTTTTATTCAAGGCAAATATCGATGTACGGCCGCTTCGTAGTTACATTGAAAAGTTGACCAACTGAGTTGGGAAAAGGCTTGGCGGAAGACGATTGCTTTTTACATAAGTGAAAATTCAGGCAAATGAAATAGGTCCTTCATAATCGATTATTTGCTGTCACGCTGTGCAGGAACACCTGATATACGAGTGCGAGAGAGAACGAATTACAGCTCGATATTAAAAACAGGAAGTCAAATCTCGTATTTTACAGTTCCCTTTTTTTAAGGATTGTCGACTTTAATATACTTTTCAGATATAATATAAACAGGACCATGATGTTATTTTTTGAAATTCTTGTCTCTTTGTTCGCAATAGACGATAAAACTACTGAACCGATTTTGATGCGTTTTTATATTTAGAAAGGTATTGATTAGACGTATGTTAGATTGTAATTGGTTAAGTGGAACTGGAGATATGGCCAACAATCCCTATATCCTATAGATAGGCTATCGGGAACAGGTTCCTGTGGATCGCAGGATCGTCATTAGTATTCCACGCATGTGGAGCCGCAGGTTAAACCTAGTAATAGTATAAAATTACTTTCAATTTAATGTCACTATGTGTCCTACCTACTGCGCATTAATCAAGTGTCGAGCCACGCCGCGTGTAATATATCTGGCCATAAATCTGCCCCCGCAGGTAGCGGTACTAACATCTCTAGATATATTATTGCAATGAATACAAATAAACTAAATTGAAGTGTCTGTCTGTAATATTAAATCAACAAGTTTTAAATCAACGCATATGAGTATATGTACGATATGTATAATAATAAATCTAAGTATTTTAATTATTTTTTATACCACTTAGGTGGCAGACAAGCACACGGCTGTTTGCATTATCTGTCTGCCTGTATCTCTGTCTGTTTTAAGGTAAAACCTCCACTTTTGAAGAAGAATTGAATGAATGATTGAATTTTAATTTATTTGCACTCATTCAAGGACTAGGTATCTTACATATAAAACAGCTACTATTTTATGGCTGAGAAAGTGGCATGATTAGGTTACCCACATACAAATATTTGCCAAAATAATGTATTAATAAAGAAAGTAGGATTATCAAAGAAAACCATAGTTTGAGTGTTCATAGTTTGCACATTATAGCGGAAAGTTAGGTCAGACAAATCCCTTTATGTGTGGAAAGTTCCAGTCTTGGAACAAATATCTCGACCACACAATTAGTCCCGAGCGAGGGTTGAATCCACAAACGAAAGGCAAGGGATATATGAGTTAGTTTATTCAAAACTAAGGACATCCGCAGTCCCTTATTGGGTCTAACCAACCATAAAGTGGACATGCGCGTTTGTGTTAACCACTAGTGTTGTCCCCGCGATTTCGTTCGCGTGGACCTATGCATTTAAGGTCTTAATTTTTTTCGCGGATTCCAATTCCTTTTCTTAAATTAAAGTAGCCTATATTACGTCTAAGTAACTTATAATATTACAATGAAACTTCCGTCAAAATCGGTCTAGCCGTGCCGGTGATTACTTAATTCAAACAGACAGAAAGACTGAGACATTTTAAAAAATATTCGGCATGATTCTGTTTTGAAACAAGTTTATTATTACAGCACAGTCGTAACGTGGGTAGTCAATGAATTTCAATTGGTTAAGATAGAAGAAGGAATACTGGCGTTTAACTAAACTAGGTGTACTACAGTAATTCAATTCTCAGCATTCCATGAATTCACCGTGCGGTCGCCGGGTCCATGACTTTGTTCAGAGAGGAACCCTGTGACGGTGCTTGGGACTTGCGACCTAGGGTCGGCCGTCTGGGGAGGCCACGTAGCGACGCATCAGCGCTCATCTCCACCGTCAGTAGTTTTCCCCCCTCTATCTATCCAGATTTGGTACGATCCTATCAATGCTGTTTTGGATATTCGATTTAATAAAGAGCTTACTGAAGCTCTTGGTAATCCGAAATCAATATACAAATTGTACAGGGATTTCAACTTAACGTTATCTACGAAAAGGAACAGAATAATATCGTAGTAATGAATTAACACCAGTAAGATTCCAGAGACAAAATAAAGGTTTTTATTACACGGTTGAAAATTTCTCGCTCTCATTGCGAATGTTGGATTTAAAATGTATACTGACTCTCATTATACATTAATGGGAAACGTTTTATATCTGTGCCGCGGCCATGTAAGCTAAGTACACAAAATAAAGTTCATTATGAAAATTCATTTAGGTTCCGTTTATTGTTTTAATTTATCAGACACCGTGTGGTTTTAAGCTCATAATATTATTTCACTAACTGTACCCGCGGCTTTGTCCGTGGCACCTATTAATACCTTACATCTATGTAGGTACCTAATTTATTACTTAGTTCTACAATAAATGTATGACACTTTGCCTTAATTTGTTCATATATATGACTAGCTTTTGCCCGCGGCTTCGCCCGCGTGGATGTCGGCTATCGCGATCAAACATAGCCTATGTCTCGAGGTCTAATCTAATCTACCCCTATACCAAATTTCATCAGAATCGGTTCAGCGATTCAGCGGTTCAGCGGTTCAGAAAGCGTAACAGACAGACAGACAGAGGTACTTTCGCATTTATAATATTAGTATGGATTACTGCTCCGCTCTTCTGGGTAGTAGCGTGATGATACATAGCCTATAATCTGCCTCGATAAATGTTCTATCCAAAGTAAAAAGCATTTCAATTCCAACCAATATATCCTTAGATAAGCGCGTTTAACGAAACAAACAAAACCTTCAGCTTTATTAGTATAGATAGAGCTATAGAAGATTAGAGCCACCCGTTACAACGGTGTTTACAACCCCATATTTTAAGAAAATAAACCAAATACTTGGAAAAAAAATTCTGCCTTCTTTGGGTTCTCCTGAAAAGTTGAGTTTTGGTGCTTACCTACGCCCTTTGAACCCGAAGGTATCGATGTATTTTCTGTGCTACGCTTACCTAATTGCGAATTCACTACGGTAGAAACGTACATACATAAATATGCTCACGCCTTTTCCCTCCGTCCGTTTGAGACACGTCTCAAGATTAATTAAGTATATAGATCGCGTGTACAATGCATGCATGTATGTAATAACACTTAAGTACGTAGTAGCTAGATTTATTGCGTTTAACTTGACACTGTGCTGTTTAAGTGGCTAATGGGCCACTCGATCAATTCCAGTTGGTCTAGACAAGGACGGACAGATAGAGCCAGATTATTTTATAGCCTTACGAGGTCAGCTTTGAAATATACAACTAAGTTGGTCTGTCTCCTATCAGGTGGGCTGTCCTTGCTTGACACTAGTATAAAAAAAGTCGCTTTATTTTTTAATATTGGAACGAAGTAGGTACTTACCTTATTGCGCGTTGCGAAGGGGGACTAGACGGAAAAAATTGGAACTAAAGATTGTAACGACACTTTTTGCAACAGTTGTGTTGTTTTTGTTCACTCTCGTGGGAGTGAGAGTGGGCGTGGGAGTGGGAGTTTCAATTAATTATATATATATATATTTGTATAGGTATAATATATATATAATTAATTGAAAGGAACTTCGTTCCATCCGGGTGTCCCTTGACACCCTAATTTTTTTTTATGTATAAAATCGACTCATACAATCAATGTTAGATAGGTTTGTATAGAATAAGGATCCGGGGAAAGGGTTGAAGGTCCAAAGGCTACTCCGACTTTACCAAATGTCGGTTGTTTAGCTGGCTGAAAGATCTTGGACTTCCGCAATACACCAAATGTATTATATAAACATGCAAATCTTATTATACGAAACTGCGCATAGAATAGGGTGCTGTAAATAATACGTTTGGGCTAAACCAGAAAGGTCACGGCGCGTCCGGCCTTGTTATAATGCTTGCCGGTATATAATGCCGGTGCCAGACATGGGCGAATATTATTAATGTATTCATTATTTAAATCTTTCATATTTATATGATAAACAAATGGTTTTACCTCTCATTATTCACTATCACTGCTTCATTACGTCAACAACTGCGGTTCTAGTTAAATATAGGGATGACGAAGATAGCGGTAAATTATGATAGTATAATACGGAAATAGGTCAAAAATTTATATTACACATCATTTCATACGAGTCGTAATATTTATCGAAGTTACATTACGTAATAACTTGCGATTCAATAGACAACCACACTCTAAACTTCAATGGAAGTTCAAGGGATCGGAATGATTCGCTCAACGCACTTCAAGATGAACATGAAACAGTAATAAAGAGCGTGAAGAGGAAGATAATAAATCCAATAAAAATGTAGCGTTAACACATAAAACGAATTAATTTAAGCTTCACCGTCATCTGACTTCATAAAACTACATCCTACCAAGATTTATCGTTAAATTCAGTTTAATTTACAACGTAATTTTCACTAATGTCTGGAGCCAGGTTTAAATTGAAAAGTTATCGCATAAAGAAATGTTAATATTATATCTGAGCTATTATGTTTTCTCTTTGCTTTGTAAGGACAGGAGTTACATCCTTAATTAATTAATTTTTTTTTAAATTTACAATACAATTAAAAACATTGCCTAAACCAAATGTTAATATTATTAAATAATAATTGCATAAATAATCACCGTTCTGAATTCAAATTAGTTGAAATTATTACAGTGCAGTTCTCTAGCGCGTGAAGTATGTACCTAAGTAAGGACAGAAGCAAATGGCGTGCTGTAGTCTCTGCCTTCCCTGTGGCGGAAACAGGCGTTGGTATATATGTATGTAGTTATATAATAAATACCCATGGTTTACTGATTAGGTGAACCAAGGGTACAAAAAGTTAACGGTGGAACACCTAGGTGAACCACATAGGTGTACCACGGGTCAGAAAGGGTTCTTTAGAATGTCCTCGATTTGTCAACCTAAGTACGCCTGTTGTATCACTATTTCCTCATAACTGTTTATTTAATCGTCTTCTCTAGAAAGACGAGAATAAATCGCTCTTGCAAGAACAAAACAAAACGAGGCAGTTTATTTCGTTTCATAAATGAAACATTTTCACTGTGTAACTAAAATATGGACGTCATTAATCCTTAATTACATCTACTTTCGCTTATTACGTTCGCATAATAGGAATACTTTTGTTATCAAGGTCGCTTTTGAGGTCAAACATTGTATACGTTAGTTACAAGAACATTTATGCGAGTCATTCAGTTCCTTTGGTTGAGTGAGTGCTGGATATAAGAAGTACTACCTACCTAAATCTTTGAAACCCAAGTCAACTTCATCTCATCTAATCAAGTATCTGCATACAACTAAATTTTACAAGAGAACCGAAAAGCTATCTATAACAGTATGCCGTTTTAAAAATATAAAAGGCTTCCATAAATACCCAATCTAGGAGTAAGAGTAAGCAAGCCCTGAGATCCAGGTATTTTTTTTATACTACGTAGGTGGTAGACAAGCACACGGCCCACCTGATGGGAAACGGTCACCGTGGCCTATGGACGTGTGCAACACCAGAGGTGTCACACACGCGCTGCCTATGCATGCATGTAATCAGTTCTGCCGGGAGCCACGTGGACCATAACTAGCTACTTTATTTACTGTATTTTACGCCAAAACCTTGAACTGGTGTACAAACGATGCGAATTTGACCTTTAATGAAAGCCGTTAATGGTGGCAAGCCTTAGACGTGCCAATCACTGCGATGCGGGCGAGGACTCAGGGCTGCACACGCTGGCCGAGTGTCCGGCTTGGGAGGTGCCGAGACAGGCCCTCCTGGCAGCCCTCGGGGTGGGAGTCCTCACACTGCCGGTGCTGATCGCAGCGATGGTGCAGAGTGCGGACGCGTGGTCGGCCGCCGCTTCCTTCTGCGAGCAAGTGATGCTCGAGAAGGAGGCGGCGGAGAGGGTTCGGGAGAGGCTGCACAGAGCTCTCCCGAACGGCGGCGGGCGCGGACGCCTAAGGCGTCGGAGGTCTAACGACCTTCGTCCTCCATGAGCGCTGGCCTGGGGGTGACGGGTGGAGCCGCCTGTCACCCTAGCAGAAGCAGGCCGAGGCGGCGGCGCGCGACAGCGCGCCCCCCCCCCCCCTATTCCGGGGGTATGACGGGAACCACGCGGTTCCCAAACCCGAGGGGGCCATCTCGAATCCGGAGATGGCCCGGGTCAAGCCGGGGTGCGAGGGAAATGCTCTTTGGGCCACCTTACACCCTGGCGTCAGAAGACCCGAGACGGCGTGCGGTTTTAGTCGGTAAGAGTCCGACATAACCTGCCCCGCTGGCCGCGGGGTGGGTATCCATGAGGATTTCCGCACGAAAAAAAAAAAAAAAAAAAAAAAAAAAAAAAAAAAAAAGGGGCGGTCGCATTCGTTACAATCAATACTTAGCTAGGGTACTTTCTGGATATTAAGTGTAGCACTATGAAGGTATAATGGAGGTAATTATATGTGTTATTATTGCAGATTAATGTTTATTACTTTCATTAAAGTTTGTTGTTTTTATGGAAGAAAAATATCTTTAAGGGAGTGTAGCAATTTTTGGTAGGACACAATCTTAAGTTCATATGTATGTATCCATCGGATTTGTGGCATAGAAACGATTAAAAACATTTTATATATTATACTAGCTGACCCGGCAAACGTTGCTTTGCATTTTAAGGGTGAACAACCCTTATCACTTAGGGGTTTGCAAAATAGATAGTAGCCGATTCTCAGACCTACTGAATACGCATAGGTATAAAATTTGGTAAAAATCGGTAAAGCCGTTTCGGAGGAGTACGGTAACTAACATTATGACAGGGAAACTTTATAATATTAGAAGAAAAGATTATTAGGACAAAGGAATTTTTGAATTCTGTAGGATACTTATACTTTCCTAAGGTTTATAAAACCTAGAAACTATGCAATTTTGTAAGGACCATAAAGGAAATCTTTACTTCCTTTAAGGTCCAAAAACATTTTTGGATAATTAGAAAATTTATCTATTTAGTACTTAGTACTTACTACAAGTACTACAACCAAAACCAAAATCACTAGATTAAAAACTTTATCCACATTTCTAACAAGTTCATTAAAGAGAAAGAAATGTAAGTTCTCTAATAAGTTTACTACATTACAAAGTAATAAAGGAAAAATCGTGAATCAAAGTATTTAACGATAAACCATTCCTTCATAACTCAATTACTAGAATTAGTATTTGGGTTCAAGGGCGGTCAATAATTTTAATATGGGGAAGTATCGTAAGTATGGGTAGCAACTATTAGGTAATCGGTGGTATGGGGGAGTTGCGAGTCAGTAGTCAGTACTATCAAGACAGTAGATACTAATAACCTTATGCCGTGGCGTTACTATCGATTGTATCAGAGCGTGAACACGACAATTCGATAAGACACTGTTTCTATTAGTAACACTATTAAATGGTTATATTGTAACACACAATAGGTACTACACGCAAAATGAATTGGAATGCAAATTTTGATTGCTTGGTAAATCACGAAGTAATTCTTTGGATTGATTTGAATTTCAAGTCACATCTGATTCAACCGAGCGCCAATCCCGGTTGAATCCAAAGCTCGTATTTTTGGATTCCTGGGGCCAAACCAACCTCAGCTCATATTCAAGCCGGGTACACCAGCTGACTGAGGGATGACCATGTAAGCCAAATAAAAAGGGGAAGAATGTGTGCCGAAATGTTAACTATTGCGGTAATACAACACTCGTAAGTGCAGTTATTGTCCCGTCTATGGATATAAAAGATTTATTATACCAATAAGGGCGGATTTCATCAATAAAAGTAGATACGTCCTACTAATATTATAAACTTGAATGTTTGTAAGTATGTTTATTATTCTTTCACATAAAAACGGCTGAACGGATTTGGAAACGGTTTTGATTATAGTCTGAATAACAGATAGGCTACTTTTTTTCAATGTGAATCGAGAACGGGCATAGAATTCCTTACAAAAAGCAGGCAAAAGCAAGTCATACCTAAATACTCCGTACTGGTCGATTAGAACACATTGTTCCAATTTGTACCACTCTGTAACTAAAGCCTGGGTATCTTGACCTTGGACTCCAAGGCTGACACCTTGGCACTGACCTCTAACATGACGTGGTGGTCATTTGAAGTATTTATGGTCTGCAATCAATATTGATATCGAAGTGTAAACCGTATCAGCTGCTGACGTTCATTTCAATACGGTTTTCTTTGTGATCTTCGGCAGCTTTAATGTGTTTTGTAGACTGTATTAGACTCGTACCCTAATACGAGGGATAATCTGGTGCCGTAGACTTACATTAATGTTATAAATTCGAATGTAACTTCATAATCTTTTCACGCCTAGAACACTGAATAGATTTTTTTTTTATACAACGTAGGTGGCAGACAGGCACACGACCCACCTGATGGGAAGCGGTCACCGTGACCTATAGACGTGTGCAACACATGCGCTGCCTTTTAGTCGGTTCGAATGCGAAATAACCGCTGACCGCGGAGGTGGCATCTGTGTAAAATGCCGCAGGATAATAAAAAGATGAAGACACTTTTCCATTATACCTTCGAGGATGTTCAGGCGTGATGTATACAGGGTGAATTTTTCAAAAGGGCTTGGATGGCCAAAACCGAAACTATAAGGAATAGCGAAAAATGATCAAAGGAGTCACGAGCCCGATTTTGATGAAACTTAAAACCTCATCTTTAGATTTTTGAAAAATCAATAATCCTAGCTAGGAATCGAACCTGTTGATTTTGAAAAAAAAAAACACACCCTATATTATTACACCATACGATAGTGTTACTATTAAGGATCTTATTCTGGGAAGTAATGGCATACCGCAAACGAAAGGAAAGAGCTCATCTTTAACAAAATACATTTTATTTTTCTTACATTAACTGATTAATTAGGTATTCAAAATGCAGACCATTGTTTTCAATACATTGCTGGATTTGAGACCTCAAGGATCGTAGGTACTGCATTCAATATTAGAATGTTATTGATTCCGTTTAGAATATTCTCCAAAGAACGTTTCAAGTCATCAACTGTATCTCTGTATCATATTGTGTCTTTGTGAATTTCGTTTTTGACATTCCCCTAGAGAAAGTAATCTAAGGGAGTAAGATCTAGGGATCTCGCTGACCAAGGCACAGGACCATGCCTTGCAATAAAATTGTCGTCAAACTGCTGAATCAAAATCTCTTTTACGGCTATTATGGGCTGCAGCTCCATCTTGTTTAAAAAAAAACATCAATCACTATATTCATTCTGAGTATAATTTAAAACACGGAATAGTTACGATCTTTTCTGGAATTTCGAACGAAACAGGTACATAAAACATGTATTTTATTAAATTCCAAATTTTCCTTAAATTTGCCGTATATCATTACTTCGCAGAATTTGTTCCTTAACAGCAACACTATCGTATGGTTTAATAATAAAGGATGTATTTTTTTTTTCAAAATCAACGGGTTCGATTCTCAGCTAGGTTTATTGGTTTTTCAAAAATCTAATGATGAGGTTTTAAGTTTCATCAAAATCGGGCTCGTGACTCCTTTGACCATTTTTCGCTATTCCTTATAGTTTCGGATTTGGCCATCCTATCCCTTTTGAAAAATTCACCCTGTATATGAATTTCATAAGCTCAAGGGCAACACGAGTCTTCTGTAATTCAAAGAAAATATATTTGCAGTACATTGCATGCTGTCGATGTTTTGATCAAAATGATGATTAATGTTTGGCTTACGTGACTCCGGTAAGCAAGCAAACTATAGCGAATATTACCTATAATGGAATGGAACCGAAACACATACCTAGCATAATTAGGTGTTTAGATTGAAAATACAATATTCAGGACTTGAATCAGTGACCAGTCCCTTACAGGAGAATACTCTGATCAACTAACTTACCTATATTCGAAAATCTTCTATACATAAGTTTTTTCGCACGACGTCTAGTCTTGAGAATTTCGGTAAAAAACTTAAATAATGTTGACTTTTTGTTGGTTGTTACTCTTTACCACGGTAGCCTAGTGGTCTGGGTAATGGACTGCTGAGACGAGGTCTCGGGTTCGATCCCGGGTTCACCATGGCACACACCAATGACTTTTCGATGCTTTTCGAAGTTATGTGTGTATTTATCGCAGGTTTATAAGTGCCTGGTTAATGGCAATAGGCTCGCCACCTATTACATTGGGACCTAAACATAAACTGGCGAAATGTGGGTGCTAGCACCTCTGCCTACCCCTTCGGGGATATAGGCGTGAGTTTATGTTATGGTATGTTATGTTATGTTACTCTTTAATATGAACGGACCTGGATGAAATTTGGCACTTAGAGATAGATTTATATTTATAGTTTAGTTAAATAGGTAGGTATCTACCTATAGGTTCCTGTTGGTCGTAAGAACGAGATGAGAATTCGACGCTATAGTTACTAGTTACCAAAAATGCCTTGGTCATCGGTGTTCTACTTCAGGGACGCGCTTTAATTACAGTAAAAATAAATTACTCGTGTGAAGTACCAGGTATGGAGTCATTCTCTGAACCTTTTCCCCAACTCAGTTGGGGTCGGCTTTCCAGTCTAATTGTGATGCGGCTGAACTTCGATATTTTCCGTGGAGCGACTGCCATCTGACCTCCACAACCAATGGTCATTATGACCAATGGCGATATCGAAGTTGCAAGTTAGACTGGTTGGACTTTTGTGGGCTCCAACTACCCGTAACGACTGCTATAGATGTTTGTATGGCGACCGGGTCCGACGCGCGACGGCTTAACGTGCTCTCCAAGGCACTAATAAACCTGTGATAAATACACACAATGCTTTTCGAGCATCGAAAAGTCATTGGTGTGTGCCATGGTGAACCTGGGATCGAACCCGAGACCTCGTCTCAGCAGTCCATTACCCAAACCACTAGGCTACCGCGGTAAGTTCCAGGTATAGAGTACTGCAATATAAATGAGTATCGATTAAGTGTACTTGGAACGACCCTGAACGTGACAATGGAGTTTCGATCAAGACTTACGGAGTGAGTGTGACTGAAGGTCAAGTGTATGTGTTCAAGTTGTGGTTATGAGAGTGAACAGTTGTTGGCTGGGTCAGCGTAACAAGTTCAATAAATTACAAACAAGGTTTATAGATGAGTACACAAAACGTTGCGTGTCTTTTTACCCCCGTAGACAAGTTTCACAGCGTAAATCGCTAAGGAATCAAATAGATTAGGCCGACTAATCACATCCAAGCTCGTCGTAGATCCACGTTTGACTACTATCTCACCTGTTGGTAGGTGATGATGTGGTCGACGGTGGAGCTCGCTTGTCTAGAAGCAACCTATTCACCATTGATTTGAATGCTTATAGCTTTAATGATATAACTCAGTCGTCTTCTCTATTAGCTTGTAACATTCATATTCGCCATATCATTTGCATGTTTTTGTAACCCATACATACTCGTACATTACATACATAATATACAAATCACACCTCTTTCCCATTCCCTATCACTACCCCGTAAACAATAGAATTGCAAATCGTCCAGTGTTTATTTACATTTTACCAAACACACACATCCACATTAGTCTAGTCTCATTCTGTACAATCAATGCTAGACAATAACAGACTGCTCGGTGCCAAATATAAACCTATAAATTTCGTAGAAATGTTATGACGTCATCAAATGAAATAATGTTCAAGAAAGTTTGAGATGTCTGTTTGGAGTTTATGCACTGTACGGACACCTTTCAAATAGTATCAGAATAACAGTTTACCGCAATTTAGTCACATTCAGGGTAGGCAGCGCGTGTGTGTCACCCTTAGTGTTGCACACGTCCATAGGCCATGGTGACCGCTTCCCATCAGGTGGTCCGTGTGCTTGTCTGAGTATAATTTGCATAGACGTATCCATCTGAATTAGGAAAAGCAAGTACCTAAGTACAGTTAAGTTTGTGGAGTTGAGCGTAAGGACGGTACCTTTGAAAGTATCATCATTTTAGCGTTGTTCCACTTTCATATCTGACTAGGAGTCTCCTTATCTTATCTTTTCCTTCTTTTGGTTTGGATTATACGGCTTTTATGGAAGCGACTGCCGTCTAACGATCCAACCCCGAAAGGAAAGCCTGCGCCAGAATCTCATTCGTCAATCAACAAGTACAAACACAACTGTCAGAAACGTATTCTTTTAACGGCCGAACAGTAGTACTACTGTTTTACTTTGAATTTTAATAAACCAGGTTTACCATGAGGTGGTAAGACGTTCATGTTCCAAACGAAAAAGAGGTATAGAGCTATATAGGTTGTATATCTTCATCCCTTTTTCTCGCCGGGACAAGGCAGATTTTCAAATCGATTGAGTATTAACCTCATGGGATTTATATTATCTTGTTTTGTCTCTGTAGACTTCAAAAAGAATATTTCAGTATTTTAGCTCAAGGAAGCTATAAACATAAGACCTATTTTGTTTTTAGGTTATCTTTTACATAACATCTAGTAAGTATACCTCCTAGAATCATGTCAGGGATATAATAACCTTATTTAATCAAGAGAATATCCTTATTTTGTTACATAATTAGGTACCTACCAGCTTTCTTTTCTAGTTGTTATTTTTTATTACAATACCTATTTATTTTTATTAATATTTATTTGCGAAATTTGACTCTAATGAGCGTTGTAAATGGCAAGGCTAATAGCTCATTGTAGCTCATTCTGTACAAAATGAAGTATCTGCAATGCCAGCGTAAGTACCTACTGAATTTGTTTTATTATGAAAGCAATTTACAGAACTGCATAGAACAAGGAATATTACATTACAACTGCCATATGACGTGCACTTTGGCCCCCAGGGTATTTTTGACCAAAGAATACTTCTACTTATGATAACAACAACAGTTATCGGTCCGTTTATGTAAATAAACAGACAAACGTTTACTTAATGTGTTATTAATTGTCCTCCTCATGTCACAAAAGATAAATCCTAAACTAAGTGTAGCTATGGATACAGTAATGGGTTTGATTCTAAACACATTGTAGAAACCTGCAACAGTACCTATACACCTACAAGTGCGTACGAGCATGTGAAATTTTCAATCGACGGATTTTTTTTTATACTACGTAGGTGGCAGACAGGCACACGGCCCACTTCATGGGAAGCGGTCACCGTGGCCTATGAACGTGTGCAACACTAAGGTGTCACATACGCGCTGCCTATCCTAAGAGTAAGGGGGAGGGCTGGGATGGGGCGGGGAGGCTAAGTTAGGTAGGTTAAAACGAAAACAAAAATGATCGAAAAGAAAAATAACAAAAAAATCCACAAGCCGTTGGAAGCGCCATCTACCGGCTTCAGTAATTGTACTACCTACTATGCCATAAGTCCAAAAAGTTTTGAATTAACACACACAATTAGAACATAAATACGGACTAAGAAACATTATTTTTACAAGCTTTTATTTAGTTTCACCTGTCCTGTTGTCTGTAATCAAATCTTGCAAGCCATTTTTCGACCACTTTTGGTTATCCGATTGAGCTGAAATTTTGCATACTTATGTAGTCCCATAACAACGCAATATTGTAAATAATAAAAGCTTGTTTTTAAAAAGGTTTTTTTAAAACAGCAGTTTGTTTATACGTTACATTCCCACAAACCACAACATATAACTCCACATACGTGTAAAACGCCATTGAAAGACGTCAAAGACTAAAAAAAAAGTAAATAAACTAGACAATTTACTAAATAATTTCCTACCTAATAACTGTTCTATTGGACACCGAAGCATTAATTTACGCAGGCACTAAAATTACCGAGTGATTTATTTGACAAGTACTTAATTCGGCGATAGATCGACTTCGCTAAAATGACAAGGGGCTCGTAATAAATGATGTGACGCAACTGTAAACCGGGATTATTGGCAACATTGTCGGTTCTTATACATATTTTTACCCGACTACCGAAGAAAGGAGGGTAATGTTTTTACTTAGGTTATTTCTTTGCCGCACCGAAAAGACTTGGAATTCTTTATCAGTGCATGTGTTTCCTTCCTCCTACAGTCCCAGGTCCGTTAAAAAGAATTTGTTGAGGCTGTGAAGCTGAGGGTCACCATAGCATTATTGGTATATTTCAGGGTTTCTCAAACTAATGGAGACCCCTAATTCCTGAGCTTTGGCATTAGTTTACCATCAGGTGAGGTGAAGGTAAAGCATTTGATGAGGCCGTCAAGCTGAGGGCCGCCACTGTAGCACTACCGGTGTATGTGGTGGTGACCCCAGTCCCGAGACTTTGCCTTTAGCTTACCATCAGGCGAGGTAAAGTCATTCTGACGTGTCCTATACAAAAAAAACGTGTCAATATAAAAAAGCTACATACAAAATGGGAAGCAGTATTTTGTCAGTCAATGTGGTTTCAACGTAGGTATCTGTAAATCGTTACTTAAAACAAAAATATTTTTTCTATTCGAATCACTAGTTCCTAAGATTAGCGCGTTCAACCAAACAAAAAAACTCTACAGCTTTATAATATACTAGCTGACCCACCCCGGCTTCGCCCGTGGCGTATTTCGAACCCTGATGCACCCGAAATTGTTCACATTTATGATTATTGCGCCGCTCCCTTGGGCAGTAGTGTGATGATATTCAGCCTATGACATTCACGGATAATGTGGCTTTCTATTGGTGAAAGAATTTTTAAAATCGGTTCAGTAGATCCCGAGATTACCCCTTACAATTTAACAAATATAGAAACACACTAACTTTACTTCTTTATACTATTAGTATAGACATAGATAATAAGAACTGGGTATGCCATAACGCTCCAGCGGTTTCAATGTTTTTATTCCCTTGCTAATGAAGCGTGTCGTATCCGCCTCGGGACCGTAACTGGCTGTGTGGGTTATTCAAGCTCCATTTCTTTGTTTCGATATGAACCTACATAATATTCTAAGTATCAGAAACTACAGTGAACTACCATTAAATTGGGGTGAAAGTCCTAAGCTGAATAGGCGAACTTCAGATTATATCTTATAAACGATACTCGAGAATTGATAATAAAGGATTATACTCGTATTAAAGTACATTTCGAATGGATACGCACGTTTTTTATGTACCGTATAACCGTATAACAGGGTGAATAGAATTCACCCCGTTATTCGAAATTAGAAGAGGTTACTGAAAATAATTATGGTCTATAGACTTTTTTGTACTTACATCATTTTTAGTACCTATCTAACCAGAGGTAATAAAATATATGCTAAGTTCAGTTCCGATCTCATCTCGATCTCACAAATGTCAAACTTGACGCATACTTAAAGAGTAAAGAAAGTCTAAATGTGGCAGAATACCTCAAAATTTAAAATATTGTATTACAAGATTTGGCGCTCATACGCTATCTTATCCAAAATAGATAAGCATAGCTTAATAGAACTGGTCGTTTTTTTGGTTCGAAAATGAAATACACTTATTTTTTTCGCAAAAAAAAATTAACGCACACCTACATCTTATTGTACATAGATGACCCAGACCAATGCTCATATTCATACATACAAATTGACAATGAGCGGGTATCGAACCCACGACACGATCTCTAATTTAGTAGCCGACCGCTCTACCGCTACGCCACATACTCGTAGGTCGTCAACGCATAAACCTATCCACGTAACTCGAAGCCATCACGCCTATTTGCTATACCGTGTCCGCGATAAACACCAGCCATTGTTAGTTTTCATGAAGTGTAAGCCATTATAACGGTGAGGCGTCACAGAGCTTAGTCTAGTACAGTCGACCGCCCCCCTCAAACAAAGGCTACTCCTCGTCACGGCTGTAAAGAATCTGACACGCAACTTTGGCAGGGTTTTAAAGACAAAGGTTGACCACCTATATTAATGTTGCGCCTTTGTGCGCTACCTGTGTGCTTTGCGGTAGAGCGTTCGAATGCTGCGCCAGTGCTCGCGAGTTCGATTCTCGTTATGTTCAGCAGTTTATAACATGGCCATAGTAACCTGAAAACATAAATTCAGGCCATTCCCATTTATAGCAGGTGAGGTTAGTTCAGGCCCTGAAGATCCATGCGGGCCCCCAAATACTCCTATTTATTGCCTTTGGTCTGCTTGTAACGCTTGCAAAGGGAAATAATTTTTAAAATTTTGTTCAGGATGTTCAGAGTGGTCCTTAAGACTGGCACAAAGTAAGTTGGAGCCCTAAAAAGTCCAACAACAACGGTCTAGCTGCAATGCTTCGATTTCGACTAATGTCCCATTGGGTTGTGAAGATGGCAGTCGCTTCACAGAAAATATCGAGGTCTAGCCAAATCCGCAGTTAAGACTGGTAAAGCGGACTCTGAGGTGAAAGCTTTGGATGCGACTAAGATTAACGCTAGGTTGAAGAATTAGAAGATGTTCAAAGTGGTCCTTAAAACTGGTACAAAGAGTATTGAAAATAAAATGTAAAGTAAAAAAATAAGACATTCGCGCCTCTTTACACAACAACGGCTGAAAGATTAGAAAGGGTCCCGAGGGAAGGCCGTTTATGACGTAAATATCCACTAACAGGGGACATCTATATCTATACCATTATAAAATTTTAAAGTAGCTGTGTCTGTATATTGGAGATGTATATGAAAAAAAACTTTGGTTTCTAAGATATTTTTTTTTTGGGATTTGTATCCGTTCGCGATGGACGCAAAAACTACAGAACGGAGTTTAATGCATTTTTTTCTTTCTATTAGAAAGCTCTTTGTCAGACCTAAAATATGATATAAGTACGTTTGATTACAATTGGTTACGTAGAACCGAAGATATGACCAAAAAACCATAACTGACCTCCACGCGGGTGGAGCCGCCGACGTTGACTAGTAGCGGCATATTATTCCTTAGGCATAAAACCTTTCAAAGGTTCCGTATATTTGGATGTCTGAAGAAAGAATAAACGTCAATGGAACCGGAAATAAGAGAAATAAGTACGGTTTTTTGATATCCACCCTTTTAATAAGGCACATATTCGACAGCCCGAATGAGAAAAGGGTATCCTTTGTTACAGTAACTAGACATAGCTTTCTTTAATCATGCACCTATAAAACATATTGATGGTATGCATTGAAAACAAGGCTGTGTTACAAAATGGTAACATTGAAGCCCTAACTGAAATGTGATTCCTGAATATTTTTTCTTGCTGTCCCTACAGTTTTTACACAATTTCCCTACACAAAACTGACTGGATCGAATGACGTTTGCCACATACTGGCTGACTTTTGTGTGAATGTGTGCGTGCCCATTTGTACGTTTAAACAAGTGGGCCGACCCTAGTGTCGTTAGTTGTATTCTTCAACGCGTTTCATCCATAGGTTTTGTAACAAATCTAGGTGCACTAATACCGTCACCTGTATTTATTGTACCATTTCTATAAAACAAGAAAAGTCCATTACATATTCAGAAAAAATTTATGCTACGGGTACGCCTAAAAAGAAATATATATGTCCATAAGGGTGAAGTACAATACAGCGTTGTTGTAACACACAAATCACGGTCCGGCTCCGTTAGGGATGGGTAAACAAAGACTCGTTGTCGCTGAGCGGGATGTCTCCGTTAGGGAAATCTAAGCAAAAGTTGTCAGCCCTCGCAGAGACTTCACAATACCTCTGACATTTTAACTTGTGAAATGTAATGAGATACTACACAGATAATGAACACATGGCACAAGAGGAAGGTGCGGTACAGTCTTTTATTTTTTCCGTGCGGAAACCCCCATGGATATGGTGGGTATCCGTGAGGATTTTCGCATAATATAAAGCACGCTGCCGTCTGGGGTCTCTTATAATAAGGTGGCACAATAAGGCATTTTCGTTTGCACGCCAAATGACCCTGGCTCATCTATGGTTTCTAGATGGCCGTAAGATGTGAGATGTGGTTAATAATTTGCAATTGGATACCGCCTGCTATCAAATTTGCTTCGGTCTTTTAAGCAGCAGTCGAGTTTTAGATTTTTTAATCATTCATTTATAAGCCTTTTTAGTGACCACATATACCATTTTTTTTTTCATTTTATGTATCTACGCTATGACACTCGGGAGACAAATACCTTTCATTTGACTCCTCATTCATCGAATCCGTCCTAGCGTTACCGTCTATATACGGGAACAAAGAAAACTATACCTACTATATAGACAGAAATTAACCTCGCTGGTGCAGTCAGGTAAAAAAATACGCGCACAACGCCATTCTCAATTTGCCTGCTCTATATTTTTCCATTTGGCTCAATTTGATTAGAAACAGGTTTTTTCATTTAAGAGGCAAAAAATTCGGGACGAGGTGGACATGATACCTCAATCGACCTTAATTGAACACAATCACTTTTATCCAACTGCGATGAAGCCAAAAAGGATGGCAATGTGTTTGACCTGTATGTACATACCTACGTTCCTATATTCCTTTTTTTATCTTGCGGAAATCCCCACGGATACCACTCTCGCGCTCGGCGAGATTTTCAGATTTTAGGCGCTAATTTTAATTACCCTCCGAGTCTTTTCCCAACAAGTTTGGCCCATTTGGAGTAAATTTTTCTGTCTAACTTTTTCTTATCTCGTGTCGATGTTGCCATCGTGGTAGGTACCTATAGTGATTGGTTTTACGGCAATGCGGTTACTTACGGATCAGTCTAATTATTAAATTTTGATAGTTTCCGCGAAACGACTGCCATTTGAACATCACAACCGAATACCTAGTATGTTTTTAAAATCTGCCACAGTCGGTATCGCGTTAGTTAACTATTTACTACACTAATGTCAGAAATAATGTAAGAGCCTAGAGGCGACAATGTTCTTGTTTATTATTGTTAAGTATAATAATAATAATCTATACCATATCTCATTAAGTATAAGTGAACCGTATGCTTAAGTAAATATCTTTAAACCGATTTATACTCAAGAACAGCTAAACCGATTTGACTGAAAATTGGTAGGGAGGTAGTTTAGAACTATGAGACGGATATAGGATACTTTTTATCCTGCAACGGGGACGAAGTATGCCACGGGTGGAGCCGCGGGGCACAGCTAGTAGTTTTATAATTATTACTTTTTATTATAAGTAACTTTATCCATAAATTCTTATCCTACAGATCTGGCTTCGCGAGGGATTGTGGTTGATATCGAAGAGCTCAGACGCCCTGAAGATGAGATTACGTAAAATGGGTTTTCCTAAGCGTATTGGTTGTTATTCTTGTGGCTTATATAACATCGTGAATGGTAGGAATATGCGGTTATATTGCTTCTGGCGCAGATACTCCATTGAATAATGGAATATTGAATTAACTTTGAGAATAGAATGTTTCGTTTCGATATCAAACTATTTTTACTTGTGGAGAAAAATCTATATGGCCAAGTCATTTTATGGGACACGTCTATACGACTTCATCTCCCCAAATGGTACCCAAGCTAAAGGTAAAGTCTCAGGAATGGGGGTCACCATTACGGACAGATAATGCTACAATGGTTGCCCTCATCAAATGCTTTTTCACACCCCGCTTAAAAGAACCGGGATAAATACGTGCGCTGGTAAAGGCCCACACCATAGCTTACCAAATAGCATAACGCTGGTTAGTACAGTACCCACTTTAATCAAAATGTATTTCGTTTTCGCATAGTGTAATTTTTACCTTGTACAAATTTTATCTTTTCCTTTTTTTTATTATTTGCGTAACAAGAATCTTGAATGAAACAGAAATCTTTACACCGAAATTCGAGTGGAACCTCTTCAAACCTACAAAGTTTTATTCAAACACGTTTCAAGTTTCCCGGCCAAATTAAATGGGGCCTGTTATTTAGAATAAACATTTTAGTTAAAAGGGCACACTCGAATACACTTACAGCATTCAATCTGTTTCGTTAAGAGAAGAACTAAAGAGATCAAGATAATGATTAAGTAAGAATTGTTAAGCGAAATTTGCTTACCCTCAGTCGATTTGCTGTTTAATGTGATGTAAATTACATAATGGTCTTGAAATACAAACTATTTTAAAGGATTTTATTGCGATTATCTTGTTATTTATACTGATTCCGACGTTTCAGCTGCGTATCTCTAAGATTTCGAATATGTTACGTATGTCCTGTCAAAGGGAACATGCCAATACCTTGGTTAGTTTCTGGTGCATATAATAATAAAATTAGTTAATTAAAATAACCTGTTCTGCTAACACCAACCCTTTAATTTTCTGGCCCCTAATTTTATTTATTTATTGCATAATTTGGAATTATATTTTTTTGTAGATATTATTTAATGAAAAAAAAAAAAGATTTTTTTCTCTCTTTTTCTTTCTTCTTCTTACTCTAAAAATATAGTAAAAAAATACAAAAATTGTCCAAGTCTCACCTTCCGCTATCCCGTCGCAGCGACCACCTCCGGGAAGTCAAGGCACGTATCATATTTATTGCAGTCAATCCCACTGACTCAACATCACATAACAAAACCTTAACCAAACTTTACAGTCATGATATTATAAATGCACTTTATTCACTTTCAATTACAACATAAAAGTTTGTTGGTTTGTCGAATCGTTTACATTATCACACTTTCGAGGCACTAGTTTATATGTAAGTATCAATGTTTCAACACAACATTACGCTTGAACTACACTCGAGAGCAATGAATCCGGGTCACTTAAAGAATCCTAAAAATCTCGGAAACTAAAAATGCTAGGTTAATGCAATAAATTGTATTTAATAGACAATGTAATACTCCTTAAATGAAGGTATTAAAACTTCTTAGTTATTGTAAAGTTATATCATAAAAAAATCAAATTTGAAAAAGGGCCACTTTCGAAGATGGAACTACGAAATTACAGCATTTGGTTTTGCTTTTGTTTGTAATCTGTCATTTATGTGGGTACATAAACCATGTTGATAGTGCTCTATATTCATTATTCAAGCTGAAATTATGTCGCTTACGCCTGAAGAATGCACCAGAATACTTACAATGCTGGAAACCGGCCGGAGTCAGCGCGATACAGCCAGGACTGTCGGTGTGTCGCTGTCAACAGTACAAAGAGTTCTCCGACGTTACGAAGAAACTGGTTCTAACCTACGCAGACCAGGAACGGGCAGAACCAGGTGTACCACAGCACGAGAAGACCGATACTTGGTGAACACCATGCTTCGAAATCGCTTTCTCACAGGAACTGAACTCACCAATCAGTTTCGACGCCTCGGAGGAAGTAACCCAAGTGCATGGACAGTAAGACGTCGGCTTGCTGAATCTAACTTAAAACCCCTTAGACCTGCAAACGGCCCTAAACTGGAGCGTGGGCATCGTATTTCGAGACTAAGATATGCCCAGAGCCACGTAAATTGGAGTATTGAAGATTGGTCAAAAGTTATGTTCTCCGACGAATCAAAATTTATGCTCTACAAGCACGATGGAAGACACAGAGTGTATCGAAGACCAGGGGAAAGATTCAAGCAAGCATGCATCGAAGAAAAAGTAGCCTACGGTGGTGGGTCTGTACTTGTGTGGGCCGGAATTTCTTCTGAAAGTCGCACAGAGCTGGTGATCATAGAAAACGGCTCTTTAACTAGCGTAAGATATGTGGAAGAAATCCTCAATGATCACGTTGGTCCATTTATGGTCAATTTAGGTGAGGATGCTATATTTATGCATGACAATGCCCGACCTCATACAGGTAGGATTGTGAATGACTACCTTCAAGAGATGAACATTACTCGTATGGAGTGGCCAGCGCGCAGCCCGGATATCAACCCGATCGAGCATGCTTGGGACGAGCTAGGCAGATGCGTAAAACAACGAAACCCTCCCCCAATCACGCTTCGTGAGCTCAAAATTGCTCTCACAGAGGAATGGGAGAATATTCCCCAAAATCGTATAAGGAACTTGGTGTACAGCATGCCAAACCGCGTAAACGCAGTAATGGAAGCACGAGGAGGCAATACGAAGTATTAAAATTCAAGAAAATCGTAATAAAGTTCAAAAATTTCATGTTTCCTATTTTTGTTTTAAGGAGAGATCAGCAGTTTTTTTCTTTATGTAATTTTGTGTTAATAAAATGTATGGTGACTCATATTTTTTTTACTTTCATTTAAGGAGTATTACATTGTCTATTAAATACAATTTATTGCATTAACCTATCATTTTTAGTTTCCGAGATTTTTAACATTCTTTAAGTGACCCGGATTCATTGCTCTCGAGTGTACTAAGGAAACACATAACATAGAAAGATTATAAGTTAATATTCGTTACAATGCATATTCTGTTTGAACGAAGATATTGCTATGGCTTCGAAAAGTCGATAACTTCACGTAGTGGTTATCGATATTGTATAATAATACTATGGTCCCTGGGTAGACGTTATTCTGTGATAGACGGCCTTTTATACAACAAAGAAAATACGTAGGTAGGTACTCGGAAATAGCGATACTTATCGGGTCCAGAGACTGCAGTCACGACATTTATCGCTACGACTATGCTACCGAAATCGTAAGCTAAGATAGCGACAAACATCGGTTGCTATAACGATTCTTGCGTTAAACGGTAGTCTGTACATTAAGGACGATGATAAATCGTTAAGTTAAGTTAGTTAAGTAGGGACCGCCATTTTGGGACGAATAATATCGATAATGGCGGTATTCTCTGGATTTTACCCTAGCATCATACCATCCAGCTGAACGTCAACTGTTGGACTGAATTAAAAAAAAAAACAAAAAGTAGAATACGTATGGCTTATTCTGTGAAAAGGTAACATAATATGGAGAGCCAAGCGCCTAATCCTACACGCCCTAATCACTAATACTCCTAGCCGTAACATAGCGTTCTGTGCGAAATCTAGTCTTCAAGTTACTTCCTTACAAATCTAATACCTTAGTCAAAATTTGACCGTGTTCAAATGTGTATTCTACGGGTGTAGCGTCAAGAAATATTTTCATTTCAATACCTTGGTCAGTTTGTAGTGCATGCTATAATTACTCATAACTAAAAATTATGTAATTGTAATAACCCGCTCTACTGACACAAACCTTTCAAATTATTGTAGGCCTTTATTTTATTTATTGCATAATTTTGCTATTTCTCTTTTTTATGTTGAATAAAATTTAATTCTTCATTCTTTTGAACGTATATGCTTTTCCATGTTTGAATTTTAAATCACTTGTGCCAACATTGCAGATAAATTAAAATTTGAACAGGTGTCCGTTATTAATTCAAGACTTCATGTCGTGAAATTATAATTAGGAACGCGTGAAACAACTTACATTTAATGTATTGAATAGTCTATGATGTCTACTACGTATTACACCTCGAGCCTCGAGGCGAGGGTTGGCTTGGCATAGCTAAGTACGCTTCGTCTTAAGCAATATTGCTTTAGCTACATTAACTTTTAAGACTGTTTTGAAGTAATTCTGTCCGAAATTTCCAGGCACATTACATTTATGTTGTAAATAAGTAGGTTGCTTGCTTATGTAACGTTGGTGATATTATATTAGTCTTCGAAAAATTTCCGACGCGACGTCTTAAACTAGCATTGCACCAAAAAAGCGGGAAGAATAAAAACAATAACTGGTACCTAACTATAAATCGGTCAAAATTCAGTTCAAGTGAAATATTTTTTTTTATACCACTTAGGTGGCAGACAAGCACACGGCCCACCTGATGGGAAGCGGTCACTGTGGCCTACGGACGCGTGCAACACCAGGGGCATCTCATTCACGCTGCCGACCCCGCAAAAACCTTCTAATGCCCTTCTTGAAGAACCCCATATTGTAGTCGCTAGGGAAACCACGGCTGGGATATGATTTGTGAACGCTGTGCTGGGAAAATATGACTACTAACGAAAGCAGACTACCAACCACACACCTATAGAGTTTATATAGGCCTAGAGGAGATATCGGCGGCCATGTGCAGCGGAAAATACATACAGAAGACCAGCTTACACTCACTCACACACAGACAATATCATCAAAGATCGCACCTGGCGACACAATCGAGGTGAGCTGAGATTATCATAAGCATACGTGTGTTAACGTGTGCGTGAGTTTCTGCACATTGTTTCAAGCAAGCTGCTGTATCTATTTATTGTATGCACGTGCTTGAACATGTTACACGGTTAGTGCATTTTTTAGAGCGGGACGACACGCGACCGGAGCTTTTGCTAAAGGCAAACCACTGTTAGTAATACCACTGACACTCTAAAAATGCTATTTAATTGTAGACTTTACCGTTATACAGTTAAAGTCTAAAATCAAATAAAAATGATTCATTGAACTTTTTCATTCGCTCTACAAAATTTCATTTGACTTTAGACTTTAACTGGATAACAATAAAGTCTACAATTAAATGACATTTTTTAGAGTGTCAGTGGTACATCAGTGGTTTGTCTTAAGCAGAATCGAGGCCCGGTAAGTAATGTGCAGGAACAAATGTATGAAGTTGTTTGGAACACGACACTAAGAGTGACGATGGCTGATGCGCGTGCGCTTTACTATTACGAGTCTCAGCAATGATAGCTTCAGCCGGGCTGACAGTTTTCCAATTAATTTTCCTGGGGAATTCCAAAATGAGGATAATATATTGGAAGGATGATAATGATAATTACTTATATATAAACTGTTATGTGTGTCAGTAGGTACAATAATATTTATAGAATGTTCCATTATTATTAGCCAGTTGCTACCTATATACAACTTGACATAGAGCTCTTTCAATTTGCGCCAGAGCATCAGTTTTACATCTAACGCTTCCAGTTTAGCTACCTATCTTTTTAAGTCTTCATAGTTCATGTGAGTACCTACCTATTGCTAAGTTACTTATAAGAACGTTGTAAAGTTACAATCGCAAGTAACTACTTAGCATATATCAGCAGTATATTCCAGGAAAACATAACATTGCATTCAATTTTTAACAAACACCGACCTGAATTGCCTTGGGAGTAAACTGAATTTAACTTTATCATGTAAGCCTCTCACGGGATTCAAAAGGTTTTATTCTTAAAACGAACTTTGTATTTCATATCCAGAAGGGAAAAATGTAGTATCTAAAGTCTATTTCGACTCAGTATTAAGAACGAACTCTGGCATTCTTTGGGTTTAACGGGTAATTAAAAGGTTGTTTAGAAGGAATTATGTTGACTGTTGTCTCTGGTTACAAGGATACAATTAATTAACAAGACAAACAACAGCGCTACGCTTGAGGGTTCAATTATTTTGAACAGCTTTCAACGTCAGTTACGTTTCAATCCGTGTCCTTTGGTTTAGTGGGGAGAGGTTTTGACTGACACATCAAATAATTTGTAGAATTCATTATATTTTCATCATTAATTCATTACCCATTTCAAAGGTGAATGGGCAACCTGGCAAGGGTCAACCGGCGATTGAGAATCAGGGGGCCTTGATAACTTCACATTCTATCGACTATAACGCCAGTGGAATGTGTATGTATGTCCAAAATGTATATGACTGACATTATTTGTCGACTTTTTTTATTTATTTATTGGTAATAGGCTCGCGTTTGACCACAATCTAACCTGCTGGTAAGTGATGATGTGGTCGACGGTGAAGCACGCTTGCCTAGAAGTAACCTATTCACTCTAGACTTGAAACTCCCAGGTAGCTTTCCGGAAATACAGACTCAGGCAGGGCTCATTCCACTCTTTAGCAATACGCACGATGAACGTACCTACTGCCAAAACGTTTTGTGCTTATGACATGTATGTTTTCTTTTCGAATTACGATAGATTTCGTGAATCTATTGTAAGTAATTGCGTAGGTAGGTACATTATTATTTTATTGTAAGAACGATACGATCAACGATTACAGCTAGGTCAAACTTTCACATATTTCAACGAATGCTAGTTATTGTTGTTATTTCGAAGCTAAATGCTATATTGTGTTGGAAGACTAGGCTAGGGAAATCGTTAACAACACTAATTGCTGAATCATAAGTGTATGAACGGTGTAATAAACATAATACACCTGTATATAATTGCTGTGTAGTTTCCGATGAAGTAAAATACAAGAGAAATCACAGAGGGTAAGTTTTCGTAAAAAATATTTCAAAATTCAGTCTCAGTCTAGATCTAGTCAACATTTTTTTACGAGAATGGGCCCTCAGTGGGACGAGCACGAATTCTTTCGAATCGAGTTCGTAACGTGTGCGATATAAATTATATGAGATTTGTACAGTTCCTTTTACGCACGATAGGGGCGCTGTACAAATTTCATACAATTTTTGTCGCACACGTTACAAACTCGATACGAAAGAAAATTCGTGCTCGCCCCACAGTTCTTGACGTAAGGTTTCGTAAACATTCGCACAATTTTGCTATATTATGCTGAGAATGAGCATGTGGTCATTTCTCTATTACGAGTTCAATATTGTCGTATAAATAAAATATAGAACTGGATAGCCGCATGCGTCATGGTTATGGAATGGACAAGCGTGTGAAAGTGCGCCTGTCTGAATACAATGGCCGGTTTCGATGACGTCACTTATAAGACAGAGGTACTCGTTAAAGTCACGTTCGATGGGAGGAAAATATAAAAAATTGTGTAATGTATGATAAAAAGAAGTTATGGAACATTATAACAACTGCAATAATTTAAGAACCGAATGATTCTCATGTCTCTCTTGACGGGTGACCATTCACATTGAGACCCCTCCGTACCTCGGTGAGCACGTTGTGCTGCTGGTCCTGATAGCCATGTGATCATCTATGGGAGTAGTTACGGGTAGTTGGAGTCCTATAAAGTCCAAAAATTATGCAATCGCCAATGGGTTGTGGATGGTATAGCAACCGAGATCCATGGCTTAACGTGCTCTTCGATGTAAGTACGGAGGGTTTTAACATTGTTTTAAGAACGGTCACCCATGCTAAGACTCGTCCTTACTTACTACGTCTAGGTAGGTACTAGATTACCACTTAGCTACGACCCATTCTTGTATGAATATGTTCAGCAATTTCATTGTCGTTGACTCAAGTCGTCGTAACTGGAATAAAGATATCCAATTATAATTCTCCTTTCTTAAATATTCTTAATCTCTTGATCTTGACACAGGATTCTATTTGAAAATGGAAAGGCCAATTATAATGAACGAAATACTGCTTTCCTTCATTACAATTTCTCTTTCATGACACCCACTTCAAATATTCATACAATAGATGATAGAAATTTAAATAAAGACTTCACAAAGCGCACCGTTTTCATTTACAGCATAATAGATGTATATCGCCCATTACTTATTTATGAAATCAAACGTAATTACAGTCAACATGGATAAATTGAAACAGAAATTTAGATTTGAAATATCTAACTGCTTTCTTATCTGATTCTTGTTTATTTGATTGCTGTCTTCTTGATTTTATGAACTGTTATCCAATTTATAAAATCGATTTGAGTTCAAAAATTCCGTTCTTGCGATCCAATATATGCTAGCATTATGTGTTAGTCCAGGCTATAATCTATATCTTGCCACCAAATTTCAGCCCAATCCGTTCAACCACTTTTACGTGAGAGTGCAATTAACATCCATACATTCAACTTACAAACTTAGAACAAGGGTAGTTTTTAGTTATTTATTTATTTCAAAAACACACTGACACTATCCTTACAGGAGACCCTAATTCGATATTGCCGTAACTTAACGATAACAAACTAGTAGCAATTACAAATATTATAATACAGTGACCTCCGAAAAATAGTGATAGGCCGCCTTTGTGAATCCATTATTGCTTTTATTGGTATAAAGTACAGTTTGACTACCAGAAATAATCGGTTTTCCAAATATCAGGGTCTCCCAATTAGTTCGGGTAACCAGCGCTTACTGTAACAGCATTCCTTAAACGCACAAAGGGACGTATCGGTTCAGAATGTGTCTTACGAAAGGTCACACAAAGTTCAATTTTCACGCTCGAATTCCGCCACGGTACGAGCAAAGCCTCTGGAATGTCAATGTTATTGTTACGTAACTGAAGGGTTCGTAAACTATTGACTATTGAGAAGAAATTGTGAGTTGTTTCTAAACGGCAAAAATCCGAAGAGAATCGAGTATTCAGAGACAGAGCCATGACGAGACCAGAGTTTCAAAAAGTAGTCGGTTTAACATAAGGATGTATGGAATAGCGGCAGTCTTTAATTAAATTTCAGGTCAAAGACAAAAAGGGGTAACTGAAGCTTTAACGTAAAGCGTTGAAAAATTTAATGCCTTTGGAGATAACTTATGAGAGAATGAAATCTTGTGTCTAAAGCTGTTTCCTGACAAAAAAATTGACCATACCGCACTTACGTGAAATAATTTTCAATAATGCTATGAAGAAAACAAAACCCCGGACTGGGAGGGTGAAAACCTTAGATGCTACCAGGACTAATGCAAAGATGATGATAATATTTAGAACCTAACAGATAAGATAAGAATCAATAAAGGTATATTGAAAACATATGGAAGATATTTTAAATTAAGTACATCGTTGGAATTTTATACACAGGATTGTTTCTAATAAATCATTGCTACTCTACATACCATAAAAGAGCAATAAAATATCTCAGCATAACTTTGATATCATAATCAATCCTTGGCAACTCAACCCGCCTTCTGCAAGGGAATGGGGCTTGTATCATGTAGATGGGCACTCCCGCATAGTCTACACTGTCGGACAGATAAATTACCTATCGATCCGAGAGTGACGCACGAGAATAAGTACGATTTATTTCTAGCTTATAGAATTTAAAACAGATATTTTATAGTACAAGACATGTAAGGGATTAATGCATTGGGTAGTCTGACATTAGTACCTACCAGCGGTAAATTTAAGGCACTTTTAAGACACACGATCATGTAAATTAAGTGGAGATGTTTCGAGAGATATTTTCTGAAAATTAGGGTTTACAGTCCCATATCAACATTCAACTTCACCTGCAAGTCGTTTCAACTGCTGACGAGACAGGGTTTACTCTCAGCTGACATACCAATCAAAAACAATATGCGGATCTCGGGCTTTCTCGGACGCAGTTGGTGAGGGGAATTGCCGCAGTCATGAGTAATTTAGGGAACCAACTGAAAATATTTTCAAAATGTAAAGGTTATGTGCGAGTCGTATTGTTAAGTTCATGACACCTCAAGGTAAGTCAACATTATTGCTTTCCACCTTGGATGGTTTTATCAATGGATCTAAGAATGTTCCTTCTAGTTGGATCCATAGTCCGAATCTATGGATCCAAGCGCAATTATTTTAGCCCTTGGACGTTGGATACATTTCTTCAAGCTTTGAGGCATTAGATAGCTAACTCCTTTGATGTGTCCTATTAAACTTTTACTCCTCTAATAATCCCATAAATAAATTAATGCCTCGTAAGGTTGGTAGGAAATTCATGATTTTATTATTTCACGCAGTAAATATTCTAACATCTATATCACTATAACACTGAACTTAATAAGATACTAAACCAAACTTTACTGTGTGAGTACGAGTAGGTAGTACCGAGTCGTAAAAGGAGTCGATACTTTAATAGACAGTATAAAACGTCTGGAGATCAAATATCAATGACATCTTCATGCAAAGAATATTATCTTGACGGCCTCTGTGGCGTAGCGGTACTCGGTAGTACATGCGGCTGCTACGCATGGGGCGCGGGTTCGATTCCCGCTCAATGCAAATATTTGTATGCATGAATATGTCTATTTGGATTGGTCTGGGTGTTGTTCCTATGTATAATAAGTATGTATTTACAAAAAAAAAGTATATAAATATGTTTATCAGAATTCTAGAACCCATAACACAAGCTAGTTAAACTAACCTTACTTTGGATCTAGGGAGCGATGTGTAGAATGTCGTAGAATATTTATTTATTATTTATTTTATTTATTATATTATTTTTAAATTGTAAAGTAACTGTGTTTGTACGAGTATATTAGATTATCTTTGTTAAAGCATGAAAATCATCAGTTGTTAGGTTAGTTTTCTGTTTTTCGTATTTCCACAGTAAAATTGTTTAACATTGCTGTGTCCGTTTAGTTTCTGCTTCCTATTTATTATGTTACGGTCCGGTCCTAATGCGTTGTCGCTTTAAAATTGTTTTAAAAGCCAGCAAACATTACGAAAAGCTACTATAGATAATAGTTAAAAATGCTTTTAGAAACGTTTGAAATCATATAGGTATATGAAACATTTCAGGGTTAATTTTTTTTAAACGGTTTTAACTAAGTGAAACTCGCGGAATTTTTTCTATAATAATAAAAATGAATTGCTATAATAATTGCTAAGTTAAGCCAAAATTCATTTTCTAAATATGTTTGTAATTGTCAAACAACTACAGACCCAAGCAGGTATTTTTTTATATATATTTAGTCCGCCGGATTGACTGCGCCCCGCCTGAAGGTAAGCTGAACTGGATTCCAAAAAATAGTGGTCACCATTCCCAAGATATGGTATGAAGTTATATGACAGAATATTTTCGAAATTTCATAGGAAGTTGATGACGCCAGCACGAACAGCTACTTAGTACTGAATAGAAGCTAATAAACTAGTTAGATTAGTGATCCAGGCAAAGCGAGCTCAAACGAACCTCTCAGCATCTGCGCTTGAATGTTAAGTAACGAGATAATCTTATTATAGCAACTAAATTATCCGTCAGTGACGCAGGCTCTATATAACGCGATTATTACTGACTACCTTCATTAACGACCAGTTGTTTCCGACCCGATTGAAATTCTGATCTCGTTCCTACTTCCCACGGGAACTTATTCCAGGGAAAAACCTATATTACTCCAGACTAGCGAGCTTGTAGAAAAGGTTTAATGACAGTACAGGAAACTAGAGAAGTATGCAAGGAAAGAAGCAGACGGTAGGCTGTTGTCTCTGCCTACCCCAGGAGGAAAAAGGGGTAGGTAAGTAATCAATCCCTATACCAAATTACAGCCAGATCCGTTCAGCAAACATCAGATCCGTTCAGCAAACATCCAAACTTTCGTGTTTATAATATTAGTAAGATTAGCCTTATATTGAAAGCCAAATAATATTTCCCTTCCCTAAATGTGAATTATTAATGTTGGATTAACCCTTTAGATGTTTTGTTTGTTATTTACTTAGCCTATAATAATATTACTTGATTTTCCCGTCCTGACATTTTCAGAGGCAGATTTTATCTACCAGTTGCCTATATAACCGTATTTTTAACTTGGCTAACTGTTAATTACTTGACCTCGCTTATTCGTTAGATGCTATCGATCAAATTGAGCGACCAATTAAGTTTCCATAGCCGGTGAAACTCGGCCAAATCGAAACGTAAATTATTGAAAATGGACGCAAGATACTTTTGAAAAATACTTGGACTTATTCGAAGGAAGTAAAAACTACTTAACGGATTTTGATGCGGGTTTTGTTTGTTTGAAAGGCCTTGATTAGACTTGAAATCTGACACATATCTACTTGATCACAATCGATTGGGGATATGGGAGGGAGGGCAGCGAGCTCTGGATACCCTACTTACCGCTGGAAACACAACAAGATGATTACTATGGCCGCGGTCTCCTGCGGAGGTACTACCCCAGGCGGACTGCTCAGTTCGGATGGGAGACGCGTTGTGTCCTACCTCCTTAATTGCGTGACTTTACTCGACAAATAGCTACATCTTAGAAAGCTGAATACAATCCAAACAAGATCATTGAGAAAGAATACAACACATTCTAGAACGTATCATCAATTGTATATTCATAAGTACGTAACAAATACCTAATCACGAGCAAGCAATTAGAGTAGTTTAAAAATAGTTAAATACTCGCGGCAGTTTACGTATAATAACACATTGCAACGGAAAGGAATTATTATCCGATTTCTTTATCATCACAAAATAAAATAATATTAGTCCCGGTTACATACAAAGCTAATATTTTGGGGGCCGAAGTGCGTTCTCCTAATCTCTCTATTGATTAGCCTTATCTTGGCCTTTACGAGAACACCGAAAAGAAAGTCTGCGCCAGAGCATCGTCTGTTAATCGGCAGAGCAAGCACGAAATTACATTCGAATAGTATGCATATAGTATTATTTACATCGAGAAACTGAGACAGTCAATATACTTATTACAATCCTATATCGTGATTCGATGTTTGACCAATCACGTTTGTTTGCACATCATTCCTAATGTATACCGTCAGTCAGGAGGCATAAAGGTAGGGCCACGTGACAAACACCACCTTGAATATAATGTGACCATTCCAACATTGCTCAGGGTCACGAAAACTTCCATGGTCACATTGAACCATGGTCACATAGGATCCATAATGCTTTTATGTCCTTGGTATTTTCCTGTTTTACGGAGTATTTATTTTTTTGTTGTCGCTTCCATTTTACTAAGGAGAGAAGCGAATTTATTAAGTTGACCATTGTTCTCACGTGAAGGTAAGTAATGACTTTTTTGTATCACTTAGGTGACAGACAAGCACTATACCACTAAATAGATTTTATTGCAGTTTTCACTGTCATTTTAACGCTGTTTTACAGTTTACTATGTAGGTGAGTATAATTCGTTCTAAACAAACTTGAAGTACAGGAAACCAAATTGCATCCGTGTAAAAATAGTTTAGCTATACTTAGGTATATATTCATCCTTTTACCTTTACCTTAGGTACCTTCTTTATTTTATCTCTTTTCTTTCTTTCTTTACCTACTAACTTTAAACCACGAGAGAAAATTGTAAAAGAGTTTGAAGCTATAAGAATAGATAATCACTTTGAACTTGGGACATCAAACACCAAATGCTACTTCAAGCTGACGCATCTGGGAACAATACTATTCAATATTTATTAGTCATTGAATTTTTTATTAAATGATGTCTACTGCAGTACAATGGGCACAGGCCAGTCTAAAAATATCACACTTATCGAACCTGACGCTCAGGTGCTAAAAAGGAAGCCATTTCCGCCACTAATGAGGCCGGATTACCCCTTTTGACTTCACTCATTAATCAACTTCAACAAAAAATTAAGTTCCAATTCTTTTAAAACTAACACGCACGATTCTTATTCCAATTTTAAATATAAACACAAAACTTCGTATGGGATGCGTATTCACAAATTCTATAAACTAATTGAAACAAACAATACCAACTAAACACAACACAGACATGCGTTGCAGACAAAAAAACGCACGAATACATGTAATTCTGCGACGTACGTTATTTTGGCGAATTTACACGAGCGAGGGAGATAATCGCGGGCAGTCGCGCTCAGTTTACGAGCGTGAGTTGGATGTATCGATCGCGCGCAGCGAGCGTTGTCGCGGAGGTGTGCCGCGCGGCACGTACCGTCGCACACTGAAGTGAGAGCCGCGAGATGAGCGTACACCGATATAGAACAGACGCATGATTAGGTTGAATGTGTGAAAGGTTTCAGGAACAGGTTATATGTAATAGAAAATTAAAACAAATGAATAAATCATTGATTAAATTACCAGTAATGAGTAAAACAAAAAAAGAGTTTCACAATTGACTCTTCTATTGATCGAAACGTCAATGCCGGCCGGTCTACTACTCTTTGTAGTGGACCGGTAGCAGTTTTTCTAGGCGCGAGCGACTACCATCTGCACCCCAATCCCAAGAGTTCAGTTACGTCAGAGCTTTGTTTATCAATTTTCAGGTGTCTTACAAAATCTTGGTGAGACCCAAAATAATGAGGTTGGCTTGCACTGAAAATCTTGGTGGGGTCGTGTGATACAATGTTTCACGATTGAGGATGTCTTGTTAGAAGCTTTGTCTACTGAAGCTAATGTTTTATTTTAGGCAGATTATATCAGTTGATTCTGTATGGATTAGCAACACCAACATGCGATACATTCAGGTGTAAAAATTGATAAATAGATTATTTTGAACATTATCCTAAAACTTTAATTAATACTGAACTATTTTATCCAGTGCTCGTAATATTGTGCCTAAGACCAAAGTAAGCTTACTCTGTGTCGATTGACCGCATCGCGTCGGCGCATCGCTGCGGCGATCGACGGCAATCCAAGTTCGGATGATGCGTTCGTAACACACGCGAACTTCTGTTTATAAATAAATGCCCCGTGTGCGTTCGCTTTTACGAGCAACACTTGTTTTCTTGACTGTACACATTGAGATATTTTGGATACGGGTGAAAATACGTCATGTTTGTTTGTATTCAATTATTTTGTTGCGAGTTATTTTTTCACCTGAAAATATGTGTAAAAAAATGGGGCATGGTCAGCGTCAAAAGTAAATAATGATTTTCAGATCCAAAAAGTTTAAATCTGCATGAAAATGATTTATTTTTATCAAAATTTAAGTAAGTATATTTTTATAGAGTCCATTAATTAGTATAACAGTATTTGCATTTAAAATATAAATTAATTTGCTTAAAAACGAATCTTGACAATCTGAAAATGAAAATTTATTTAATATAATAAATAAATATCAAAAAGTATATAAATTAGGCGCAGGTTGAGGGAAAAAACCGGTGACTCCCGCTCCGGCTCGTACCTGGGGCAACGGTTGGCCATAGCAATTCAACGGGGCAATGCCGCCAGCGTCATGGGCACCTTTGCACCAGGTACGATGAGGGGCGGGTTAATAGATTAGACTTTTTTTTTTTGGACTGTCATTTGGACTTTATGTATAGGTATATTATATATTTTAATGTAATAAAACAGTTAAAAGTATATAATATACCTATAGTTAAGGAAAAGGCTGATAGCTAATATCATTATATGTAGTAACTAAATAGAAATACCTAGGCACTCTCGTTGCGTTACCGAGAACGGATGCTTGCTAACCATGGATGCAAAACTTATTTAGGTCACTTAGTAATGCTATTAAGTTGATAGAGTGCTTTTAGTAATAATTAAGAGCATTTTTTAAACAGTTGTGCATTTATGTTATATACTAGCCGTGCCCGCGATTTCGCCTGCGTATATTTAGATTTTTATGGTTTTGGTGTATCCTCTAAAAACGTAAAGGGTTTACAAATTAGGGTTTAAAAAAAACAAAGTTCTTTTCCCAAAATAAAAGTAGTCTACTGTTTCTATACTACCTATCTGACAGCGAAAGTCTCCCTCAATATTGGTCCAGCCGTTCAAGAGATCTTTATTCCAACTGACAGTTTTTAGCATAGAGAATATGCCTTGGTAACTTCTGTTTATTCATGGCTACCTGACAAACAGGTATTTATGTAAGATATAGATAACTCCTCCAACCACCAATCCCCAACCTCTTCCCTCCAAAGTCGACAGCGCGAGTGTCCCTCCTGGTGTTGCACACGTCCATAGGTCACAGTAACCGCTTCCCATCAGGTAGGCCGTGTGCTTATCTGCCACCTCACTTTAATAAAAATATATTCCACCTGGTTACCAGTTGGGTGAAGCTAAATCTTCACCAACTCTTAGATCATAAAAATTTATACTTACATCAGAAACGCACGTCAGAATACCTTATTCTATAGTAGACGCATTTCAGATTGCTTTGACGTCTTTATTCGCTATCTCTATACACTTCAATAGCTATTCAATTTCATAGATTGGTTCACTCCATTATTCAATGGCGAATGTAAACAAAACATCACACAATAACTCTTGGCGGTGGCGTTTACGGTGGACTAGGAGATTATACTTCATAGCTGACATCCTTGAACTAGTTTGGTAGAAGTTTCGATCTTACCTCTGTACCCTAATAGATTTTTTATGGATTCTATTTAGATATTATACAGCTGAAGAATGTTTGTCTAGTTGAACGCGTTAATCTCAGTAATTTCTGGATCGAATTTAAAAATTCGGCTTTCACGAGAACACCTGCAGACTGACCCCCAAACAGACGAGAGATACCATCGTGTCCTACCTCCTTTCAAAAAGTCTTTTGAGCTTTTTGAGTCGTTTCAAGTTAAACATAGCCGGTGGAATCTGTGGGGATTTCCGCACGAAATAAAAGAGTTTATGCACCTACACATAGAATAGTTTCATCTACACGTGCTAGTCAATAAAGAAGATAAACGATGTTAACATTGATGCGATGTAAGGACATTGGAACGGAAGACTGCAATAAAGCCTGAGTTCCACTGCGAGCGGACAGGACTCCGTTTACATACTACCTACTGATAGCTCAATATGATAAATTAGCTTTACTAGAGTTTATTGGCATATAAAATGAGACCGTATGGATTATGCTTGCAGTGGAACTTGAGCTTTAGTATTCTTATTCTATCAACATCTACACGAGAAGGACACAATAGTCTGAGCATTATAAATAATGGAATGCTAGCGGAACTATACATCTCACATCTGTACTATTCTGTAATATACAAATTCAATATTATCGGGTCGCACTCGGATGAGATAACTGGTTTTGGGTAAGTATTTTCGGGTATCTTCGTTTTAGCCCTTCGGGGATGATTAGATCGGCTTTGGTCATACTAAACCCGCACGCCATCTCGGATCTTCAGACGCCGGGGTGTAAGATAACCCAAAAGGCATTTGGCTCGCACCCCATCTGAGCTAGACTCGTTATTATAGGATGGACATAAAATGCAGCTGGCGTGTGGCGGACTGAATACTTAAACGCAAAACGCTTACTAGTTTTTCAGGTACATATGTAGGCGCGAGCTTAAGAAAAAAAAACAGCAGCGGAAAATGAGGTAAAAATAGATCTAAAATCTTCCGTCGGCACGTAGATACAGACTCTGCCTACGGTCACAATTTCAGATCGATTTTCTAGATAAAATTCTAGCCATCTTAGTAAATTTCCGCACACTCCTATTTTCTAGTTTACGTAAAAGGATGAAGTGATTTACTCGGTCGAAAGCCTTTTAAAATTCAACATGGAAATAGGTAAATACAAAGGCATCTAGGAGCCTAACTACGACGCGCTTATTATAGCAATTCGGTTTCAGATAGCGCAGGGAGAGAAATGGAGCTATGCAAATAAAATAAAAAAAATGTTATAGGAAATTTCTCGCTTCTTTCAGAAGTTTTTTTTCTATACCGCTTAGGTGGCAGACAAGCACACGGCCCACCTGATGGGAAGCGGTCACTGTGGCCTATAGACGCAACACCAGGGGCGTCACACTCGCGCTGCCGACTCTAAAAGTTTTGTATGATGGACGGTACGAAAGCCTTCATGTGTGATTCCGACTCTTGAACGGTTTTTCATTATTGTTGTATAGTAACTAAATGAAAAAAAAATGAGAACAGTTAGTTTTTTCCCATTTACGGCGTAACAGAGGTAAACGACGCTTGGGCGACCACTAGTCTGTAAAAATAGCAACAATTTGGCCGTCGCGATAGCACAGTGGCCCACATTAAGTCTCCAATAAATACGAGTAAATTAGAGTTGGTTGAACGAACTTAAATAAACCCATTATATTCTCAAGTACCTATTTATATCAAGGTTGGCGTCAGACTCTCAGTATTACCAGATTTGGCTGGATAACAGATTACAGAAGGGGGGACCAGCGATATCATAACAATTTTATTGTAGGTACCTAAAGACGGATAACCATAGGTAGGTACCTATTATCACAGAGGCGTTCGATTTCGACGTTCGATTTAAACGTTTTACCTAATACTCATAGGATAAATCCAGCGTATTTCGATACCAAGTAATATGGGATTCCCTCATTTCTCATTAGACTTTTTATTCCCTGAATCCATGCCCGCACCGAACCCCCATGGGCTGCGGGAACGAGAACTCTACGCGGCGAATCTAGTTTAGAATAATTTATATACTAGATAATATCCAATCTAATGAAACGTTTTGTTGCTCGAGTATTGCGTATAAAATGGCGCGCTATTGTCTCGGCACCCCCTGTGGGAACAGTCGTGAATGTCGCATTGTGTAAATCTGTTAGCTCATGATTCATAAAAGAAAGCTTGGACGTAGAGCTATAATTACACAACCATTTCGCCAAGAACGTACTCGTAAGTGTTAGGGGTTTATTGATCTGACTGGATTCACTCACTCCGGGTGTATTACGTTAGCCTAAAACCTTTAGGTACTAATAGCCATACCTACATATAGACTACTATATAGGTACTTATATCAGGGCTTTGCTTTTGCTAGCTCTTATAACACGGACCTTTCGAACGGGAATACAGAACTACCAGGAGTGAAGTAAATCAATTTCCTAGCTAACCTCACCTGCCTGCAGGCTTTCCTCTGGGGGTTGGGAGGTCAGACGGCAGTCGCTCTCGCAATATCCAAAATTCACACTACAAATTAAACGTGAAAGTTTGAATGGATGTTAGTTATCCTTTCACGTAAAAGCGGCTGAACGGATCAGAATGAAATTTGGCACAAACATAGATTAGAAAAAAAAAGAAAGAAAAGTACATTTATTCTGGTTACAATAGCACATTTGAATTAACAAAATAAAATAAAAATGAGAAACACGTTAAAATTACAAAGAACAAAACACAAATTAAAAGGATTAAAGGAATGATGCTATTTTTCCCTAGGGCTAACACGGCCCATCATCTGCTCCCTTATCTGTGCTGTACATGACATTATTTATATATTATGTGACTCTTATTAGTCTGTAATCTCTATGATTTGTGTTGAGTAAAAAACGAAAACGAATTATGGTCTGGAATAGGACTTAGGGTAAACATTTTACACTGGACATATATTTCCTTAGGTCGCAGGAGCCGAATCAGAATCTTACGCGAGTGGAGCCGTGGTTACAGCTAAAAACACGGATAAGTGAACCTCGGGCTGTCATAACTTCAACAATATTTGGGTAATTACGACTAGTAATTATTCAAATATTGTTGGAGTTATGACAGCGTTCAGTAAATAGTTCGATCAATATTTAAGTAACCTTTGTCATTTTCTCTATCGTGTGGGCGTTGGGCGACACGTGCAATCATAATGACTACAGTTCCCCACATCAAAGGGTAAACGTGGGTTCATTACATAGAGAACTTGTCAGCTTGTTATTTATTTGTTAAATGATGAAGAGTCTTTACTTTACGCTATACCTTTGTATTCATATGTGTGCCAATATGACCCACGCTTCAATCAATTAGCTATTGAAGCCCATTGCTGACATTGGCCTTTCTCAATGCCATAGTACCCTATCCTCCGCCTTCCGCATCCAGTCTTTCAAGATAACGACTAGCCGTGTCGGACTTCGTCCGCGTGATATTTTTAAGGTTTTAATTTTTGATTCGGGATTTTTTTTGCCCTAAAAATAGCATGTTAAATAAGCTATCTGCCATTGAAATTCTCGTCAAATTACACACACATACATACATATGCTCATCTTTTTCCCTCCGGGGTAGGCAGAGACAACAGACCGCCATCTGCCTCTGTCCTGACATACTTCGCGCGCTTCCTCTACTGTCATTAAGCCTTTCATGCAAATCCGCCGGTTTCGAGTACTTTTGACCTGCCCTCGTCAGAACAAACAGACAGACAAGCAGACATACAGACTAAATTTGTAAAGAATGTTGTTTTGGTGTTATGTACCGTGTAAATATAATCGCGGCCCCTATCATTAATGAAACCTGTTCGTCCCAAATCAAACAGTTTCATTTTCTATTCACTAGTCCTTCAAAACTGTTCAGACTTAGTGCTTACATATTTCGGTCAGTGTTAGCTCATATATTGCTCAAGTCACGCGACTGAAGTAAGGGTAAATGGAAGTTCGGCTGAGATAACGAGGTGGGGCGTGCTTGTTCTCATTTTGGCCGTGTAATAAATACGTCGTGTAGTTCTTTGGGGTGATTTGTTGGTATACAGAATTTAGGGTGGGGTTATAGTTCTATAGGTACTTATCTGAGATTTTCGTAAACAGATTTGCTGATATAAAATGATTTTGAGTCTGAAGTAATAATAGATCCGTTGGTGCAAGGGAAATGCGTTTTGGGTCACCTCGTCCGCATCTGTCTCGGGTCTTTGAAGACGTGGCGTGCGACGGACGCTTCGCACTAAACTAGCTTCGCCGCGTGCGGTTTTAGCCGGTTCAAATCCGACATAACCGCTTCCACTGGTTGTGGAGTGGTGGGGATTTGAACGATCATAAATGTCATAATAGGTCACTATCGCCGCTCGGCAGGTAGGTACTTTAATTTTTAATTTCTATCATACTGGCTACATTTCAGGTTGTCATAGTACGGAATCCACTTACTCTTTTTGGTTTGGTATATCCGGCTTTGATGAAAGAGACTGTCAACTGAACTCACAAGACACAAGAGAAAATCCTTAGCCAGTCATTAATAAGTGGGTGTAACGGCTTGTAGGTGAGGTTATTTTATAACACCGATCTTGGTATCTACCATTTGTAATAAAATAATGAGATGTTTGAAAATTTCAAAGCTTATTGTTTTTAAGAGTCGAAATGAGAACTAGAGGAGTCGTTTCGTTTTATTGTCTCACCGAATAATAAAAGTTTCAACTGGCATAAACTTGTTAACAGCCATTTAAATAGTTAATGTGTATTTAAATGTTAAGGAAAGGTATTCTCATGTTGGAACTTAAATAACTAATTAGTTTTCAGAGGTATTATTCCGCTCAAGTTATTTTCAGGAATTTTAGTTAAAGAAACTTTTATCTTGACACAGATCTTGACTTTGAGGAATGGTATGCTCACCTTCTAGGTAATAATGGAACAGGTTTTAACTTTAGGCCTGTTTATTATATAGGTACTCGTAGCATCGATTCAAATTTTGGAAATATTTTATATATAAATATCTTGCGAGCAGTCATACTAGAAATGGAAATACTGGAAATGTTATTAAGAATCAAAATTCTCCTCGCGTATGGATTAGGACTTCGAATATGAATTACAAATTAATAAATTTTGACTAACAATAGAGGACTGCCATAGAGGATTGCTAGGCTTGCTAAGGGGCCTGATTTAGTAAAATTACGTTTTTAAAACGTATGATTTCATAACTTACTCAAACTTATATATGAATTTTAATCAAATTATGAGTGATTTTAAAGGTTTGAAAGTGTTTTATTTCTATGTCTTCTTCTAATCGAATTGACATCACTCATTTTAAAAACGTGGCTTTACTGAATTGGGCACCTGGACGGAGTGAGCCTTAAATAGGTATGCGTATAATTATATTCAAATGCGTATAAATGACGCACTTTCGACATAAGATTATTTAATGTAAGATGCTTGTTCAAGTGAACGCACAAGAAGAGATGATTAACTGATTGCAACTGTGAAGTATAATATAATTATCTCAATAGTATCACGATACTAAATTATCTTTAAACGTATAGTGCACGGCATCTAACTTGGCAAGATTTTGGAGTTGTGTGTCGGTCCCACACTACACTATACTTGTTTCAATGCGACGCATTTTCCCACAAACAAGTATACTGTACGAAGCAAGTATAGTGTACGGCATTTAATATGGCAAGGTTTTGGAGTAGTGAGGGGGGGGGGCCCACACTACTCCAAAATCTTGCCAAGTTAGATGCTGTGCACAATACGGTAGCATAGTCACTAGCCATCTACCCAACTTGCTTATTGCTAATTAAGACCTTAGCAGTTTCATGTTGACTGACAAACTGAAAAACTAATTTTAATCGGGTCTTAGGTAAACAGATACCCGTTGCATTCAGGCATTTCTATTATAATAAGCATATCATCATAATGACGGAGCACGGAGCATGTCATGCGATTGTATTGTGCAAAAGTGAAAGTCGCAATATGAAAGCACCTGTCATTGTACTCTTTGGAACTATTGTGAATTATACAGTATTAAATATCTCGGTTTGTACGTGTATAAATGTTATTGTGGATCTGTAACACAATAGCTTTTGCGTCATAGTTTTATTTACTAGCTGTTGCATGCGGACTCGTCTGCATAGAGTATCATTCCCATGGCACCGGTAGTTGTTATCATTGGTGAATTTCTGCAGTTTACTAGCGCCAAACATGAGGACCTTACGAACCATAGGTCCCGGGTTCGAATACTGGTCATTGTAATTCCGACTTGAACCCACTCAATCAAGCGATTTAGCCACAGAACATTAAAAAACCATAGAAGTAGTAATTAAGTAAAAATACAAAGGAATAGCTGTCGCCAAAAAATACACTCACACAGACTTATAGGACGTCTTATTGGTTGCATACATTTTACCTTAAAATATAAGAAGAGCAGAACTACACACCTTATTTTACTGAAAATGAATTTAAAGTACGTTTTGACAAGGTATATACTTCAATTATTTTTGCAGAGTACCATCAAATCTGCCCCCATTTTAACGTAATATACAACAGAATTATGTTGAAGCCACATTGGAATAGAGCACACATTTATTTATCACAATAATACCCCATCTAGCGGTCAATAGCAAAATCAATGTACATTATAGTTTTGCTATTCACCAATAGATGTCTAAAATTGTATTGCATTGCAAATCAGTCCTTAAATATAACAATGGTAAGGATGAAATAAACTTAACTCAAAATACGGACACCACTAGAATCGACCCCCATGGTGTCAATTCTGTTGTACATTTTCACAAACTTAACTAAAATGATAATTTTGACAGCTCTGAGTAGAGTACCCCATATAGTATAATCGAAAATGAATCTAATCGATTTTCGATTATCGTTCCCGTAGAATATGGAATCGATAGTTATAAAAACACAAAAGCATTTATTTTTTTATTATTTTAGGTAACTTATTTCAGGATGATAAAAGAGAAGTTTTATGGTACCTACGGTAATTATGTCTTGCATTATACTCATGAAGGTTTATCTATAGCTTCATGATTATACAATAAATAATACGTATTAATAAATAATAAGTATTGTACTTAGCTACTTTTATTATTATATTATATTATTATTAGCTATATTACAAAAAATTGTAGTAGATAAGTACTTAAAAATTTCAATAAATTAATTTAAGTTCGATTCATTCGATTCCTTTGTGTCATTGTCAATTGTGCTGAATTCTTGCAAGACGCTTCACTACGAAAAGTGGGCGGTACTTGTCCATGTGCTACGATAATTTTAGAGGTATTATTTTGTATATAAAAATACGATACTTCATAGACGTGAACTGTCAACATTATCATTTAGCATCCTGAATTGGACAGAGTATAGAAACTTCTAGAATATTGAAGTAAATATTTCGTGAAAACTTATAGGAAAAGAAACCTTAAAATCAATCGCATAAACTTATTTTTTGATTAGAAGAAAGTATTTCTTTATATTTTAGCCTGCTTCATGCATATACACAAGTGTATATGTGTGAGGTAAATGCAATTACACTTAGGTTTTTGGCGACACAAACACGCCCCCATACGATTTCTAGTCCTAAGGATTTTTCTTTGTTCTGTGGATTTAGCTTAGCTTAGTTAGGGGGAAATAAGAGAATTAACAATGTCGGTTACTACCTAATATTCTTTTAGGAAAAAAATAAAAAAAATAATGTGTATGAACTATTTTTTATGGTCGCATTTGACCACTATCTCACCTGATGGTATTTTTTTTACTTTTCTCAATAATTTAAAAGATCACTTTCTCCGCTGACCATACATCTCCAATACAATAATACCTACCTGTCTACCGTCGACGACGTTCCTCAACGCAATGGATATTACACAGTTCATTGACCGATCGGTTCAGGAGTAGCCTCGGTCGCATGACCTAAAAACAGCCGTATGCATCGATCTTCGCGAAATGCGAATACGTGACTGGATGAAGTAATCAAGGTTATATATAATGGTATATTGAGGTCATTGCTCCAGTGGCTTACGCATCGCGATGGTCTGGGTTTAAATCCCGATTCGGGTTTTTTGCTTTTTTTAATTTAACTCGTACTGTATGGATTTTGATTATTAGCCTAAATAAAGTACACCAAGTATGTTACGCCTTATCATATTACGTATTTTCCAATGAAAGTCCCGTCAAAAACGGCCCAGCCATTCCAGAGATTACCTACTTACATAATTTAAACAGACAGATTTAAAAAAAAGTTTATTAAAAGGTTATTTTAATATTAGGCAGAGACACTACGTATGGACGTAGGTACAATCAGCTTCAAAACTTCCAATGTAATGCCGATTGATAAATATTTTATAAAACTAAAAAGTAGCTAAATAGCATTTTCATTACGAGTTATAAGCTCTTAACTAAAAAAATAATTTAAAAAAATCGGAAACTGATCATCTACTTTTGTCGCCGACTGTACCTATAGATAACAATTTCAAAACAAAATATGCACCTACCCTCAAACATGTTATCACATATGCCGCACTGACATTCAGCATGCATTTCACATACAATATGCATCGGTTACCAAGAACAGAACTAGGTCGTGAGGGTTAACGACATCCCTCCCCCTCCTCGGAGAGGGTTACGAACTTTAACGTTGTTTTAAAGAATGCATTTGGTGAGATGCAGCACGAATGTTGAATTAAATTCTTGAAACGTATTTTACAGTGAGCGTAACGAGAAGTTGTTTATATTTGAACTAGCTGAATGTAACAGAATGTGTTTTCCATTCAAAAAATTCTTTAATTCTTGCCTGTGACTTCAAATGACAAATCCTTTATTTTTTTTTATACCACTTAGGTGGCAGACAAGTCACGGCCCACCTGATGGGAAGCTGTCAACGGACGCGTGCAACACCAGGGGCATCACACTCACACTGCTGACCCTGCAAAAACCTTCTAATGCCCTTCTTGAAAAACCCCATACTGTAGTCGCTAGGGAAAACCACGGCAGGGAGATCATTCCACAGCCTAAGCGTCGCGGTTTCCTGCGGTTATTTATACGGTTGTCTGGAAAATATAGCAGCCTGCGATAAGACCGCCTATATTGTACTATACTATACTAATTGTGTTAAATTAGGATCAGCCAGGGTGCGAGGGAAATAACTGGTAGTTTGATATTTTTATATCGTAGTCAAAAATTTTAATTTTTTGCATAACCAAAAAAAATATAATGTAGGTAAGTATGTAGTCTAGTGATTTCTTGCAGGTATTTTGGTGTAAACAAGAAATGAAGCATAATATCGAAATTTTTCCTTAAAAATATCCTATTTCTTTCTAACAGTTAACTTTTACAAATTATGACGATTTCCAAGATGAAATCTTGGTTAACCATCACACTTAAACCAGCGCCATCTAGCAACAGCAAGCTGAACTACACCCTGCATTGCGCTATTGAAGATTGCAAAGTAGTTCACTCTCATTTTTACGTCCTTATTTCTAGCAGCGCCATCTAGCGACAGCTAACAGAATTATTTAAAAACTACTGCCTTGCCTGGCTGGAAGGTTCTCCTCTGGAGTCACAGGAACATCCCTACCCGTTTCTCTAAATACTTATGGCAAGAATCAAGTATCATACCGGACCAATTTATCAAACTTAAATTCAAAAGCAGACAATAATCTCATGCAGGCAGGGTAGACCCTACTCGTACGACGTACTCAAGTCTATGCATCCATCCAGTGTAATATCTGTGGCTGCTAATTTAATGGCTTAAAAGATAGGAATTCATTTGATTCCTGTAAAACACAATCTAAAAGTATGTTCAATGATAAGTTTTTCTTAAAAAACAAGACAAAGAGCAAGGGAAGGGCCCTTGTTCTTTGTCAAAAGAACAATTCGGCTTGGAAACGAAGAGTTTGTTTAAATAATTTTAATTACTTTATTATAAAAATATATCAATGAGTTACGGCGAATCTATTAATTTTATACATTCAATGTGTAGTGCAAATGTAGGAAGTACAATCTTCGTACATTTGCATTACGCGAAAGATGCGGTGACGTCACTGAGTAGAACGATTTTGTATGGAGCCTTTTTCCGCCGGCGGAAATGTAGTCGAAGAGCGCTCTTTCAACGTTCGAATTGATGCTGTTGAAATTGGTCCATTTAAAATACGGTTTGAAACATTTTTGATAAGAAATCACATGTCTATAAATTTTCGCTGTAAATACAAAGGAAAAGTAGGCAAAAATATAAAGTGTGTAGCTCCACTGACCTGGGCCCCGGTTGCGGCGTATGCGCAGGTTCGTCGTCCGCGTCGTAGAAGTCATCCTCTCCTTCGGAAGACGAGTAAGAGGTGTCCGGTACCAGCAGAGACATTCCTGTGAGTACGGAATAATTTATATGGCAACCGGTACCTACCAATCGGAGCCTTAGAGTAGTGTTGCGGATCGATAGTCTATCGATAGCCAACAAATCACTCAAATATCGATACACCTATCGATAGTATCGATAGCTCAGAACTAGGCAATACTATTGAATGACTGCAATACTGTCGATACTATTGATAGTATTGTTGCTCGCAGACTATATATAACGATTATTTTTTATTTACGAGCAACAATACTATCGATAATGTCGATAGTATTGCACTCAATCAATATTATTGCCTCGTTCTGAGCTATCGATAGGCCTATCGATATTTTAGCTGTTTCAGATGAAAAATATCGCTACTAAAACTTTTTTTTTATACTACGTAGGTGGCAGATAAGCACACGGCCCACCTGATGGGAAGCGGTCACCGTGGCCTATGGACGTGTTCAACCCTAAGGGTAACACACGTGCTACCTACCCCGAAGGGAAGGGGTATTAAACTATCGATAGTAAAACTATCGATGGTAAAACTATCGATATTTCGGCAACAATACCCTAGAGCGTTCTCCGAGGGACGGAGGGTTCTCAATGTGTTACTGGTTAATCTATATTGTCTCAAAGTGCAAATAAAACGTGTGCAAGGTAAAACTATTGTTAGTCTGGTTATTACAGATGACCTCCGTTTCAATAAACTTACTGGGTGCGTCTAAATCTGCTAGCGGCGGTAGGGGGTGTGTTGGCGTGTTCAGTTCGCGACACTCCGAGCCCATCTCCACGCGCGGTGACAGCTCGGGGTCTGGTTGAGAAAAAATAACATTTTCATCACCTTACACCCCGGCGCTCCGAGACGGCGAGAGGTTTTAGTCGGTTCAAGTACGAAATAACATCCATTGCGAACAAACAGACAAGAATTTCAAAAAATATTTTTGTATTCAGAAGTGATTTTTTTTATACTACGTAGGTGGCAGACAAGCACACGGCCCACCTGATGGGAAGCGGTCACCGTGGCCTATGAACGTGTGCAACATAACCCAAGTATTTTGTTTAAATACTAGTATCTCCAATGTATAGACAGACACAGCTACTATTATAATAGTAGGTACCTATAGATTTTTCGCCTATTTATAGACATAATACGTACCTTGTTTGATATGTGATTGGGAAAGATTAGTCGGCCCCTGGTATATACCATTGACAGGATTTACAGTATTCTGTAACAAAAATCAACATATAAAATCGGACTTTATTCTAATGTGTCAAGTTCCATAATCGCATGATATACTTCGGTAGTTCTTTAAACGATTCAAATTAAACCATATTTCCATAGTGGTATCTCCACTTGAAGTAAGTATTTCCTTCCAACTTTTTTTTCTTTTAGACACTTCATTTACTTGTAGAAGTATTTATTCAATTTGTAGGATATTATTGTCGCAAGTTAAAAAAACATATCATGTAATCTTCAGTCAGATTTTCGTAATACTGTAGCCAATTAGAATAAGTATATGATTCTTAAACTAACTTAAAATTACCTGCATCTACAGGTTGTTTTAGAAATATAATACGATCTCTTTTAATTAACCGTAAAATAACTGTCGATATAATTTTACTCTAATTATTATACATTATGGATAGGTACTATGTTACATCATAATATTTTTATAACTAGTTCAACCAATCCATAGGTATATGGTATAAGACGTAAGATTTACTATCCATTTACAAACATATATAAGGCATTTCTATATACATAGGTACTTCTAGACCCTAAAAACTAATATAATCAAAAATTGTTATACTATGTACTATGTACATACTCGTACATGGTATATACACTTTTTGACTACTAGTGAGTATATTTACTATCTCACTTGCGGTCAAAAAGTCTATTTTTGTATTATTATATTTTTGTGGGTGATAATTGATAATTAATAATATACAGGGTGAGTTTAAATACGAATAATAATTTGACCATGTGTATCCTGAATCTAATATACACTCGAGAGCAATGAATCCGGGTCACTTAAAGAATGTTAAAAATCTCGGAAACTAAAAATGATAGGTTAATGCAATAAATTGTATTTAATAGACAATGTAATACTCCTTAAATGAAAGTAAAAAAAATATGAGTCACCATACATTTTATTAACACAAAATTACATAAAGAAAAAAACTGCTGATCTCTCCTTAAAACAAAAATAGGAAACATGAAATTTTTGAACTTTATTACGATTTTCTTGAATTTTAATACTTCGTATTGCCTCCTCGTGCTTCCATTACTGCGTTTACGCGGTTTGGCATGCTGTACACCAAGTTCCTTTTACGATTTTGGGGAATATTCTCCCATTCCTCTGTGAGAGCAATTTTGAGCTCACGAAGCGTGATTGAGGGAGGGTTTCGTTGTTTTACGCATCTGCCTAGCTCGTCCCAAGCATGCTCGATCGGGTTGATATCCGGGCTGCGCGCTGGCCACTCCATACGAGTAATGTTCATCTCTTGAAGGTAGTCATTCACAATCCTACCTGTATGAGGTCGGGCATTGTCATGCATAAATATAGCATCCTCACCTAAATTGACCATAAATGGACCAACGTGATCATTGAGGATTTCTTCCACATATCTTACGCTAGTTAAAGAGCCGTTTTCTATGATCACCAGCTCTGTGCGACTTTCAGAAGAAATTCCGGCCCACACAAGTACAGACCCACCACCGTAGGCTACTTTTTCTTCGATGCATGCTTGCTTGAATCTTTCCCCTGGTCTTCGATACACTCTGTGTCTTCCATCGTGCTTGTAGAGCATAAATTTTGATTCGTCGGAGAACATAACTTTTGACCAATCTTCAATACTCCAATTTACGTGGCTCTGGGCATATCTTAGTCTCGAAATACGATGCCCACGCTCCAGTTTAGGGCCGTTTGCAGGTCTAAGGGGTTTTAAGTTAGATTCAGCAAGCCGACGTCTTACTGTCCATGCACTTGGGTTACTTCCTCCGAGGCGTCGAAACTGATTGGTGAGTTCAGTTCCTGTGAGAAAGCGATTTCGAAGCATGGTGTTCACCAAGTATCGGTCTTCTCGTGCTGTGGTACACCTGGTTCTGCCCGTTCCTGGTCTGCGTAGGTTAGAACCAGTTTCTTCGTAACGTCGGAGAACTCTTTGTACTGTTGACAGCGACACACCGACAGTCCTGGCTGTATCGCGCTGACTCCGGCCGGTTTCCAGCATTGTAAGTATTCTGGTGCATTCTTCAGGCGTAAGCGACATAATTTCAGCTTGAATAATGAATATAGAGCACTATCAACATGGTTTATGTACCCACATAAATGACAGATTACAAACAAAAGCAAAACCAAATGCTGTAATTTCGTAGTTCCATCTTCGAAAGTGGCCCTTTTTCAAATTTGATTTTTTTATGATATAACTTTACAATAACTAAGAAGTTTTAATACCTTCATTTAAGGAGTATTACATTGTCTATTAAATACAATTTATTGCATTAATCTAGCATTTTTAGTTTCCGAGATTTTTAGGATTCTTTAAGTGACCCGGATTCATTGCTCTCGAGTGTACTTTGCGTAACATAAAATTAAAAGAGCTAATATACTTTCAAATCTGCTCACTTCCTGTTCATCACTAGGTATATTAAGAAAGTTATCATATTTACTATACGACAAAAAAAATATATAATGACTGAAACTGTCAACAGTGCGTTTAAGTAATTTCTAACTAATCAAATATGTAAAGCAAAATTGCATCTAAATTCCAATAAGTTAACACATTTATATTCTTCAACATGCTTACACATTGTCTGCCGTTCATTCGTATTTTTCCAAAATTTTAGAAATCAATCACAGTGGTATCAAGATTTCAATTTTTGGACTCAAATTGATAACAAAATATCGATTTATTAAGCGATTTTAAAATCACCCTGTATCAAGGATAACTACTGAATCAATTTACATGAGGAACTTAACAGGGTACCTTGATAGAAGAATGCGAAGAAGTTTGGTTACTTTTAACTAGACTTCGACGGAAAAAGTGGGGTGACATCGATATATCTCGCAAGCTAAGTCGCGGGCGGGGCACTAGCCGAGGGCAACGACACTAGAGAATTACAAAGCCACATGTGCGTTAGAGGTGTTTAATAATAGCACCTATTACCTAACTAATAAGAGCCATTATCCTGTGACATCGAGTTCTTATCACAGTCGAAACGAGAGAAATTGGTGGATTTCAATTGGTTAACATAAAAAGAAAGAACCGTGTTAAACTAAACCAACTTAAATATGTCGGTTAATTCGAACGCGCGTAGTTACGGTTCGGTTGGTCAATCAAAATAAGGGGTAAGGTGTGAAATATAAAATAATAAAATTCGAATCACACTAGATACATTTCAAATCTTGCCCCTTATTCAGATTGACCAACTTTATCGTAACCACGCACGTTCGTAATAACCAACACGTTTAAGTTGGTTTAGTTTTAAACCGGTTCTTTCTTCTATGTTAACCAAATGAAATTCACCGACTTCTCACGTTTCGACTTTGATTAGAACTTGATGTCAAACCAAATAATGTCCTTTATTCGATACAATTCGAATCTTGATTGATCAATTTTCTATCGTGAATATAGATTCGATATTCAAATTCGTTGAATATCGATACACTAACCTTATTAAGTGTTTTTACACACCCTGTATACTACTGTAACTTTATGACAAAGTCTTAAGACTACCCCAGACATAGAACCATTAATTATTTTTTAATATCTAGATAAAAACACAGGATATGTTACCTTAGCTATTTGGAGTAATACTATGGAATGCTTTATGTTGTCCAACATGGCCTGAAAAATAAAAGTACAGTTAGGAACTTTTATAATGAGAATAATAAAGATTGAGGTTCCCCATATACACGGGAGGTTGCGGGCCGGAACCCTTACGAGATGCGTCCGGGCAACGGAGACACTGCTGTCTGCGACGAATGCCAGCCGAAGCGGAAGTAGCCCTCTAGATGGCCTGGGGTCAGCTGGGATACGAGGGAAATACATTTTGGGTAACCTTACACCCCGGTAATAGAGACCCAAGAAGGCATGCGATTTTAGTCAGTTCTAATCCGATATAACAACCCCCGATGACCGACGGGGTGGTATTTCGTATGACAATAAAAAAGTTACGATAAACGCAAGTATTTATATATTTTATTTTATTCGGAACAGAAAAGGATTCCTTACTTACATTGGAATGGTCTAATATAACTTGTCCTTTACTCCTTTCATGAGGATCTGCTAAATCTGCTACCCTTATATTCATTTTCTGTAAAAAAAGAAAAGACAGTTGAAAAAAGGTAAACAGTTACAATGTTACATAACACACACTATTCCATTCCAGGCCTTCGTGCCCAGGAGGAAATACTGGCAGTATTTTTCTAATGTACCGTTCTAAAAGGAAATTAAATGGACGGAATAAACTTGGGATCTTTCAGCAGCGCACGGGAAATTTTCGTAAAAAAATCCTATAAGTACTTATAAATAAATAAATAAATAATAAATAATTAATTACTTAATTACTTATCTTTTTTTTGTTTTAATTTTTTTTAAACATCCGCTTACTGTCAGTGGAAGTCCCGTCAAAATCAGCCGGCCGTTTTCAAGATTAGTCAAATTAAAAGACCCACAAACATAAAATAATAACTTTTGAATTTCGTGTTGTTCGCGACGGACGCAAAACGATTGAACGGATTTTGATGCGGTTATTTTTTGTTTGGAAGTTCTTGGTCAGACTTAAAATCAAACGCGAGTTGCATCATAATCGGTTGAGTAAAACCAGAGATATAGTTAAATAAATGCGAAAGCCGACGTCCAGTGAGCTTAGACTGGATTATTATACAGAATGAATTTTTACACTATCGTATGGTGTAATAAATAGTAAAGGGTGTGTTTTTTTTGGAAATCAATAGGTTCGATTCCAAGCCTGGATTATTGGTTTTTCAAAAATCTAATGATGAGGTTTTAAGTTTCATCAAAATCGGGCTCTTGACTCCTTTGAGCATTTTTCGCTATTCCTTATAGTTTCGGATTTGGCCATTCAATCCCTTTAGAAAAATTCACCCTGTATATGGGTTACCTACATTGACTAGTTCGATCATAATCTGTAGGTAGGCGTCCGCCTCAGCTATCCGCCTCTCCAGGTCGCCATGGCGGTGCCTCGGGGCGGGCATAGAGCGCGACCACCGCTCGCGTCTCCCATGCCTTGATATGGTGTCTTCTAGGGCTCGCACCCAACGCTCCCGTTCCGAACCGTCTCGGGCCTGAAAGAAATCGTACAAGGTCATGTAATTAACACTGTCCTTCAGATCTTTATAGTGATGGTCAGTCGCAATATTTAAGTAATTTGTAATTAGAATTTCTCTCCCCGCTCTTTGGGAAGGATTCTGTGCTGTTAGTGGGGGAGACCTGCGTTGTTAGCACATACATTCTCTCAACCCTCCCAATCCCATTCCCCCAAAGTCCTCTCCCTCCAGGGTTGGCAGCGGGATTGTGACGCCCCTGGTATTGCACAGGCCCGTAGGACAGAGTGACCGCTTCCCATTAGGTGGGCCGTCTACCACCTAAGATGTATATAAAAAATCTAAATAGTTTCGGGTCCACACACCAATGCCGTCAAGCTGAAGGCCACCTTTCTCGCACTATCGATGTATGTAATGGCGACCCATGTTCCTGAGACTTTATCTTTAGCTTACCATAGGGTAGCCAGAGCTCACTGTATCCCTCTTCTCCCCACCCCTTCCTAGTCTTCCCACCTCTTCCTAGCCCTCCCCCTTCCCTTCAGGGTAGGTAGCGCGTGTGTCAGCCAGTGTTGCACACGTCCATTAGGCCACGGTGACCGCTTCCCATCAGGTGGGCCGTGTGCTTATCTGGCTACCTACGTAATATAAAAAAAATACCATCAGGTGCGGTCAAGTCATATTGACATGACGGATATAAAAAAAAGAAAGAAAGAAACGTGTAATAAAGTTTCAAGAGTAATTTTACCTGAAAATGGAACGTCTTGTGGTCGACAGTGATGGTGAATGTGGAGTCGTCTTCATCATCGATGCCTATGACCGCCGCGCGGAGTCGCACGCAGCCGCGACGCACGCCCCGCGTCATCTTCTCTTTAGACTGAAAAGAAGGAGAAAGGATTTGGTTAAACCACAGAACTAATAAGATAATAGAAGTGTTATCGCTAGCGTTTTCTACCAGATACGATGACGTCATTTTCCTGCAACTAATTCAACCAGAACCTCCATACAATGCGAGTTGTTGGGTATGCGGTCTCGGGTCTGCAGACGCCGCTGACCCAGGGCAATCTCAGGATACGATAAAGCCCTCTCGGGTAAATTCTTAGTACCTAGCAATTAATTTATAACTAACTGTTGTCCGAGGCTTCGCCCGCACGTTAAGAGTTATAGGTTTTTATTTTTTTGTGCAGAACCCTAATTATTTTTCCAAAATTAAAATAGTCTAAGTTACTCCCTGATACATCAGCTATCTGTTATTTTAACATTACAGACACTTCAATTTTATTCATTGTACAGAAAAGTGCCCGGGAGAGAAAACAACGTGTTATTTTCTTATATATATAAAAGAGAGTCGTGTTAGTTACACTATTTATACCTAACTCAAGTACGGCTGAACCACTACTGAAAATTATTAGGGTAGTAACTTAGAACCAGGATACGGACATAGGATACTTTTATCCTTTTTTCATAGCGGAGAGTGGAGTGGAGAGTAAAGTGGCAAGTGAAGTGGAGAGTATAGTGAAGAGTGAAGTGGAGTGGAGAGTGGAAGTGGTGAGTGGAACAGAGATTCGAGTGGAGAGTCGTTTTATTGGTGGCGATACCGACTTCCACGCGGGCGAAAGCTAGTATATCTAAGTACATAACAAGGAAATAATGCCCCAACAAAGTACTTAGGTACATGTATAAAGTTCACAAGCAATTGTTTCATCCTTGGGGCTCAGATTTGTTAGTCAAATGATACTTAGCGTATTGAATAAAATTTAAGTCAACTCAAAGTACGAAAACATTGGATTGTTTGCCGTAATAAGTACCTACTCGATAAACACAGCTGAATGGATTTGGATGAAATTTTGACAACAGAGATAGATTCATTATAGAGTTTGGAACAGCACATAGGCTACTTTTCATCGCGGGAATATGCTACTCTATGCAATAAATAAAATTGAAGTGTCTGTTTGTAATATTCAGGTTTTAAACCAACGTCAGTATGTGCGATAAATATAACAGATAGTCAGAGCTCACTGTATCCCTCCTCTCCCCACCCCTTCCTAGCCTACCCACCTCTTCCTAGCCCTCCCCCTTCCCTTCAGGGTAAGCAGCGCGTGTGTGTCACCCTTAGTGTTGCACAAGTCCATAATATGGTCCCTATATTATAGGGCACGGTGACCGCTTCCCATCAGGTGCGCCGTGTGCTTGTCTGCCACCTTTTTTGCAATTTTTAAAATGTTTATCTGTCTATCTTTCTGTTTGTTTGAGTGAAAAAATGAGTGTTAATATAAATGTATAAGTTTGTAAGGAACCCTCGGTGAGTGAAGTCGTAGGTATTTTTTATCACTTACATTGTAAATTGTAATTGTTTTTTAAATAAATGCATTCTTCATAAGTAGTATTACAAAATTATAAAGTAGCCATGTCTGTACACTGGAGATATTTAAAAAAAAGTATTAACGCGATTCCGAATAAGTACAATTTTTTTTAAATTCTAGTCTATTGGTTAACGATAGACGCAAAAACTACTGAACGGATTTTGATGCGTTTTTTTAACGTTCTTGGTCAGACTTAAAATCTTATGCATGTTTGATCACAATCGGTTAAGTAGAACCGGAGGTAACTATCACCAAAAAACGCGACACCAACGTTCACGCGGGCGGAGCCGCGGCTGAAGGCAAGTGTTACTTAAACTGTTAATATTTAAACACACTAACATACATATTTAACATAATGTAATGAGTGTATATATTAATGCAAATTTAGGTAACACCCAGTGTTTAACAGTATTGATTGGATACGTTGACAGTGCAGTGGTGTGTAATGGATATAGCGAAACGAGCATACGATGTCCTCTTCTATGAAAGGGCAGGTAATGAGGCATTTGATTCTATTGATCTATGAATTAACTAGATTGGCGGCCTCTGTAGCGTAGCGGTAGTGCATTCGACAATGACGTGTGTTGTGAACAGATTTGAATAAAACAAAGACTAAATTTTAAATGAAGCTCATCACAATCTAATAGTGAAGGCTGCCTTCGAGATTAGCGCGCACAAACAAACAGACAGACAAAAATTCTAAAAATCATTGTTTTGGCTTCTATTACGTTCATAAAATTCCCCAGTAAAAGTGTTTCTCATAAATCTTCCATGTACAGACAGCGATCAGTTACATGTATGATGATATAGATCAACTTCCATATTGTATGGATCACGCAAGCAGTAATAGGTATCGTCCTAACAACAAATTCAGCGTTTGCTGCTACATTGAAAATAATTCAAATACAGATCTGATCATGAATAATTTATCATTCGTAACATTGACATTATAGTGAACTTATTCGGTAGCAAATTAAATTAAACTAAATTGATTTGCTTAAAAACATGATAATGTTTGTCAAAGACCTTTAAAATAACCGCACCAAAATCCGTTCAGTAGTTTGTGCGTCCATCGCGAACAAACAGACAAACGGAAGAGAATTAAAAAAAAAATTGTGATCCGAATCGTTTATAATATGACAAACTTAACCCTTTTTTTTCATCACTATGTCTTTGGTTATTGAATGTTATAATTATCGATTCAAAATCTAACAGCTCCTCCATGCTGAAACGACTCGAATGATCTTACAAAGCACCTTCACTCTGATAAGCATCATAAGAAGGGAATTCCACTTTTGGCGGTCACAATCGTGCAATAACGAGCAAATATGTCGAAAATGCCACACTCGTTTGGGGGAAATCTGTCATTTGTGCAAAATGCCGACCATTTTATAAATGCCGGAGTAAATGGCCTGAAACGACTGCCAGCAAGACGACCTCCTTTGAAAACATATCGTTATATCACATAGTGTGATAATAATTATAACTTACGTGTACATTATTATGTACCATTAAATACATTGTATCAGACTGAATAGTTATTACGTAAGGATGCATTTTCGATATTTTCTGTTTCTTTCTGATTTACCAACTGTAGCGTAAATACGCGCGTTTATGTTAGCCGACACATTTAAATTAGTTTAGTTTTATACTGGTTCTTTCTTTCATGCTAACCAATTGAAATCGAGCGACTTCTTACGTTACGGCTGTGATTAGAACTCGATGTCAAACAAAAATCTATGTAGGGAATAAAGATAACAGTTTACCTAATAAATAAGTTGCATAGGTATACGTGTTACCTCAAAGTTCATCCAATTACAGTCACGGCTCCACAATAAGGCAAAATGCACTGAAATCCTTTCCGTGTTAAGATCACGAGTTGGTTAATTTACTACAACATACAATTTGTACGCTAAACTACCGTGTTAAGGTGTCTATAGACCAGTCGAAGTCGTTGATCGTCTTTGTGATCGAGAGTTCCTCAATCAATTAATGTAACTTTGTCTCGACACTTGGTTACATCTCAATTTAATTGTTCTCGTCTCAATCAAATTTATATCGTCTCGATCGATTTGATATCGTCTCGATCAATTTGATATCGTCTCGATCAATTTGATCTCGCCCCTATCGCCAATCAACTTAAGGTTACAATCGAAGCGTAGCGATCACCGGTGCCCATAAAAGCTACAAGCGTTAGAAGAGAGGAGGCATCATTTACTAAGACAAACCCAACGCATTCTACAAGACTGCTTATAATTCTCAGAATCGATTCGAAAAATGATGATGATCAAAGCCATTTTTGCAGGTTCAGAGAAATGCTGATCATTTACATTGTGATGGAAATAGATAGTAATTTAATCTGTAATCTCCTTTAGACAGCATTATTCACGACTTACGTAGATTAAAAATAAATAGAACACATATAACATAGAAATGAGGAAGTTTTATAAAGTAATGATATTATTATGTTACGAGTAGACAGGTACTTTCGATATGCTTCGTTTACTCTTTTTACTATAATTAACGAGCATGTCAATATCTGGAGCAATGAGTTATCGATATAAGATATCAAACAAGCATGGGCACTAAATATCGCCGTGGTGATTGCAGATTTCGAACCCAAAAATCTGAATGAAAATTGTTCAATATAATGTAATCAAAGTTTAAAGATATTTCAATGGAGCCCACTAAATTTATAAACACCATTTTCTAAGAAATTTAAATTAATATGCTCAAAAACTAATTTCCAAAATCTAAAAGTAATTATCTACTTCTAGGCCTCTACTGGCCTGACGGTAGGACGTAGGTAGGGTTGGGTGCCCAGCTGGTACACACAACCTCGACTATATAACCAGTCCACCATCTCTTTTGTTGCATATAGGTACATAACTGCAAAAATACATCAAAAGCCGATGTCGCGAACCAAAAAGCCTCCACGTCACGTAAATGCTCTTATTACACTAATGTGTCGCACACACAAAAGCAAAGCGTTCTAATGACATAACCCAAGTAAGCGGAACAACAGATTAGGAGAGTACATGCAGGAAAAGAATGGTTTAAGAGCACAACAATAAACTTTCAAATTGGGAATTTTTTGATGCCAAGTCCTTACTTCGTAATAATAATAATAATTCCTTACCCTATAGTAAAGATAGAGTAATAGGAAGCATAGGTAAGAAGTATTGGTCAGAGGCATTGTCACAAAACTGACAAAACGTAGCATTTATCGTGGGGAGAAAACGGAATAACTTTTCGGTACAAAAATATTCGCGAGATAAAAATTGAGATTAAAGATTCCGCCAAGACAATTATTATGCTCATGTATGAATTGTAATTCCTTTTTTTGCCATTTTTCATGTTAGGAACCTTCACGGTTATGTACGACAATGAAGGCAAGGTAACATTGATTGCTACACATGGATGAAATAAAAAAAAAACTTTAAACTGGAATCCTAATCTGCTGTATCTTATTTGAACAAAGTCTTAAGATCTAAGAATCTTAAGATTTTAACTCAGATTAGTTATTAATTTTGACATATCTACCATTAGGGCTGGCGCTGACTCTATTACATTACAATTACAAAACATACCAATCATGTTTATAAAACGTGTGAAGATAAATTATACGAAACAATAGAAAATTAAACATCGGATTAAGGACACACACAAAGAGACTAGCACAAATGGACATTACATTGCGATCCTTTCACCAACCGAAGTGTTGCAAAATGGCAATGATGAATATAATACAAAACTTTTATACGCCATTGTTGCGGTGATGCAACGATGATAAGAGCCGACAGATTAATTTATGCCGATACGTTTAGAATAAATTGGAGTAAAACTTGTTGCGTAGGGTTCAGCAGTGGAAAGTGCTAGGTACGTTTTGGTTTTAAGAAGTATTGGGCTGACAAATCCAAGGTATTACCACACAGTTCAGCCATCATTATAATTCTGAGACCAATTCAGGCAACCGTGCCTTTTATTACAATTATTACGATGAATCATCGTCATAGCGCTAGCCCCGATTACATCCAAAGCTTGCATTTTTTCTTTTGATTTGACTTATCTTGGTTGTTTACGAAAGTAGTTACCATCTTACCACCCCAGAGGATAGCCTGCGCCAGAGCCGACTAGCATGTATGTTAGCTTGGACCAGAAGGTCTTGGTGGGACTCTGTACCCCCATTACGACTATGTTCGCTTTCATTCTCGTTTGATAGGTACACTATTCAAATGCAGTCAGGTTTACGTCTACATGTTCGCGTTATACTGACAAACATAAATTCAATTCCTCGGTGCCGTTTTCAGAACACTTCATAAATATGCAGTACAAAGTATTTTTAAGCCGGGACAGGTCAAGAGTTCCCTACTCGTGACGTGTAGAAACAAAGTTTATGCTGGGAAAAGAGCAAGTGGACAGATGTGGTTTCTAGTAGCTCCAATATGAAGGCTAAATGTGTAAAAGGGCTTTTGTTGTTGACTAAATTGTTACTCAAATTGTGTCGTGTGGATAGAAATATTGATCTTTAATGTATACGTGTGGATGGAAATTGCCAGAAATTGGCCAATTTGACTGGGCAATCTTATTGTGTCATGTGAAAACCTTTTAAATGAGTCAAATATCTATGTAGGCGTACCTTTGAAGTTACTGAACCCACATTTACATATCAACTAATTTTCAATTCACCTAATGCAATTTAGCAATATTACAAAATCTAGGTCACTGTTAGCTAGCCAGATTTTTGAGAGCCACAAACCTTAATGAGATTACCGCCGGCACATAGATTAGACTACAAATAGCTTCCTCATTTCTCGTATGCTTTAATAGACTGCACAATTTTGTTATGAAACGACGCAGAGGCATCCATTAGTTATCTTTTAGACTGAAATATTAACATTCATAACTGTATGTCGCACTTGAAGTTGGGAGTCAGCCCGCCTGAGGAAAACTTCTGTGGTGGGGTAAGCTTCCAGCTTGTGTGTAAAGAGAAAGCTCTTCCCACACAACACTATTTACTTATTGAAAAACATGGCTGTTCAGATTGTGCGACCTCGTAAAGTTTAGTATCGCAAATGACAATAATTACGCCATTACTGATAAATTAAACCCATCAAAACAAGCTATAAAGTGGTAAAGCAATTTCATTCAGTCTTCAGTGCACGAATTATCACTTGACCTATTTCGATGATATAAAAACGTAATAGTGCCTGCTACTCTACATAATTTGCATGATCATTAGTGGTTATCTATGATATCCTGGCCGAAGAACCTACGCCAGTGGTGGGTACAACAAGAGCACTCGTCCACTCTTGAGAACTGCTGCATCATAGGTCAAAGTTGCTAATGACCGCCGATCTTCAATGAGAAGATGGCATCCCAAGAAGAAGTTATCTGTATAAATAAAATTGAGATCCCACCAAAAACATACCAGTTAAAAAGGGGGCCAAATTCCTATCGGCTAAAAGTTCGCCTAAAAATGATTGAAATCCAATCCAATGCCAAGTTTAGATGCACTTTAAAATCGATCATAATCAACCTGTTAGATATTGCTTTTAGCGATAAGGTCGCCATTTATATACATATTTAATATGTTTTCCATTCATGTAATTTTTATATTGGTGTACAATAAAGTTTATTTCTATTCTATTCTAAAATTGTTAAAAGTACAAATATTCTGTCAACAGATACCCGCGTCAAAGACTGGCTCTTCATGACGTCACCGGTACCCCTAGTTACTATTATAGCTACCTACTTGGTGATCATCAAGGTTCTGCTGCCAATGTTTATGAGGAACAGGAAAGCATATGAACTGAGGACTATCATTAAGTGGTACAATGTCTTGCAGATTGCTGCCAATGCTGTTGTTACTTGGGGGGTAAGTAAGCTTACAATATATTTAAAAAATGAATATTTTTGCTAAGATTTAACTAAAGCAGGGCATGCATGGAACCCTGAGGCAACAAATCCAAAGATGTATGTTCCTATGTAATGGAATAAACTGGATGCGCAAGGCGGAGGATCGGGTGCTACAGCGTACATTGGGAAAGGCCTATGTCCAGCAGTGGACTGCGATAGGCTAATTGATTGCTTGATTGATGTAGGTAATGGAAATCTTTGAACTAAAGCTATTGAAAACTTCAATTTTACTTTTATTGCTAAAAGGCGTGGGGTGCTTACTATCTATTAAAGATGGAGTCAGCTGCAGAAATCTTTAGCTTATCTACCTAAGATGGTAGATCCGGGTACTAAATTACATGCTGGCAAAGCCGCGGGCAACAGCTAGTATAAAATAAGTTAGGCGAGATTACGTTTAGTTCGCAATAAAATATCTCGACTTATATAAGCTCGAACAGCTAAGAATAATCTGGAGCAGTGATGACGTTTCTCCCATAGTTACTCCCCCGTAATTACATAGACACTTAAACCTGTCCATTAAATTCTAATTACTTAATCGGCTACTGAACTGACAAGAACTTTATCAACAACTACCCACAGATTAGCTTTGAGTAATTACAGGAACATGTTCTCCAAGTTTTACACAGAGCGTGTGAAAGTTTATCAGTCGCTTCCCTTTATAATCGTATGTGTATACGACAAAATCTAATTCAAACATGTACAATGATACATACCGGATGTCCCCATGTTATGAGCAGTGCGCGGGTCACGCAGTGTCAATTTGATCAAATTCATACCGCCCAGCGAGTGTAGGGTGTTTACAAGTGTGTATTCTTTGTATTGGTATTCATGTCATGGATAAATTTTCGTAAAAAATATACACAGGTCAAAGTTATCGGAATCGAATCATACGAAAATATGCTTCATCTATTTAAAAAAAAGTATACTTTGTATCGACCAGGGATAGATATAAATTGTTATGCCTAATCGATCCCTCTTGATATGAGTTTTTGTGCAAGGCAAATATAATACACAGAGAATCGAGAATCCCCTCACAAATAATTCATACAACTTAACTTTTGTTATATCTACGAATACCTTATTTCCTCATAATGTGTACCGCTAAACTCAGATTCTTTGCGCCTATAAAGGACACATAATCATTGAATAGTATCACATGAATAAGGGGCTCCTAAGTATAATAAAAAAGAAAATAACACTCTCGTTTGTGCTTCGAGTCAACATGTTTCTATTGTTCAGAGGTCTCTGCTGAATTTCGTAAAAACCTTACAATGGACGTCTTATATAAAGCGATCGCTATCCCCTCAGTCGATATAATCTCTTTGTCTTCTCCTAATCAGACGAACGAAAAACAAAACTATTGTCTATCTTTTGTCAGTAGGCTTCCGATAATATTGTTTAGCGAATTAAGAAAAATATATACCGAGTTTTCAAACGACATTATTACTGTTTTGTTTCATGAGAACCAGTGCATGGTTGCTTTTCGAAGAGTCAAAATTGACAAAAAGTGACGTGGATATATTGGCAGTTTCAGAAGCAGTGTAGATTTGAGAGCGTTTAAAGTAGAAAATGTATCAGGCATGTGTTCTGCAGAGCGGGTAGGATGAAAGCAATGGAAAAGAATTAGGACTTAGGTATAGCACTCTAAAATATGAAAAATCAGTATGATAGTGAGTTTCCACAAGCGGAGATAAGAGAAGAGATTACGAGACATGCAAGAATTAACCAATCTTATTGACTGTTATCCATGGCTCATTTCTAGTATTTCATAGATATGGTCAATTTCTGCATAATTATCTTCTTTTCACTACGCTCGTCTGTACTACCGAGAAACGTACTTCAATGCTTCTCGAGACATGCAAGAATTAACCAATCTTATTGACTGTTATCCATGGCTCATTTCTAGTATTTCATAGATATGGTCAATTTCTGCATAATTATCTTCTTTTCACTACGCTCGTCTGTACTACCGAGAAACGTACTTCAATGCTTCTTTAACTCAATATTAGGCAAGATGTAGACTTGCAGCTCTTTATAGAGCAGATCCATTCTTGCGGAAAAAAAGTATATCACTACGTATAACATAAATATAGTTTTACTGAGGGATAAAGTTACTGGGTTTGGTCGTTGAACTTTACGAGTATTGGACCTACAACAAATCATAAAATGTATCAGTTGGTGGCTAGCCAAGATAACTCGTAAAAGTTGATTGAGGGAAAGGACTTTAGTGCTGGATGATCGTAAATTTTGCAATTATGACGTTTATATCTATAAGATAGTACCGTTATTTATTCATATTTCATAACTTGCCTTTGGCGTGGCAATCACCAACCGAAATTAATGTCAAATTGAGATTGATATAGATTACTAGTACTAAAATACTGGATAGATGGAATTAGTATTAATAGTAAGTAGATATTAATGGAGATAGTAATAATCCTTTTACCTACCTAGCGACTACAATATGGGGTTCTTCAAGAAGGGCATTAGAAGGTTTTTGCGGGGTCGGCAGCGCGAGTGTGATGCCCCTGGTGTTGCACGCGTCCCTAGGCCACGGTGACCCCTTCCCAACAGGTGGGCCGTGTGCTTGTCTGCCACCTAAGTGGTATAAAAAAAAACCTAATAGGTTCGCGATAGACAATACTATCGCGGTAAATACAGTTAAGAAAGTTGGTGGGAAAGCTGGGTGGACATGGTCGTATCAGACTTTGAATATACACTACACAACGAAAGTGAACTTAGGTCAATAATTAGAAGCAATATTATTTCACTTTGAGTTGATATACGATTGAAATTTCTAACAATCTCAAAGATATGATAACTTTATTCAGTGCGGGAGTGAGACCTCATCATCATCATTGCATCAATCCCGCAGGCCGAATTTTATGAGTTAGTTTATACTCGTACGTACGTAATTTATATCTTCGGAAGCACTGTACTTATTGCAAACAATCTTTCACAATTTTCTATTATGGACATAGGCTATTTAATTGTAAATTATGATGGTTTGAGTTAAAAAAGCTCATATAAGCTATTCATACGATCCGATATATTCCCAAATCATGGTCGCACTACATGTTTGTACCTACCAGTACAATGGCACGATTGCTAATGACAGTGGGATACAATACGATTACGAGTGAACTGCATCAGACGTTTATTGTCTCTTCATTGAAATGTTTATTCCATTGCATTATGATAATCATATCATATTTAGGTTTTTATTGGACCGGTTGATTCGAATCGAACCCGCGACTTCTGACGAGGCAGTCGAATGCTCTATGCCTAGCCAGTGATTATTGTGGCTTATATATATTATATCTGCTTGCAACACCAGAAAGACTCACGCGTTGCTACTTGCAAAGGAGATAAGTAAGCAAATAAATTTTTCATAATTTAAAAAATAAGAAATATGACAAACTTTTGTGGGAGGCGGGTTTATAAGGTGAGGTTATGAATAGGCATTTGGTACGATTCAGAATGGTTTGAGTTTTAGTGGGATATAGGTATACGAAATTCTTGAGACCCATATAGCGGACTAGTCAGTAGAAAACCTTTTCTTTTTTTCATTGCGAAATGAACCACGATTATAGTCCGACCGGGACCGCTGTACCGCGCCTTGGGTATGTGCGCGGCGAGAGGGGGGGTAAAGTTGATCGCACACATAATGTCAGCACCGCACGCGCCGCACGCGGTTTCATACAATTGCATACAACGAATACTAAAATGCGGCGCGTTCGGCGCGTGCGGCGAGTGCGGTGCTGACATACTCGTATGTGCGATCAACTTTATCCCGCCCCCACCACGCCGCGCGTACCATGGGAGCGGTACAGCGGTAGCGGGCGGACTATAGTACAATTTACTGTGACGTAACAGATTACAGGACAGACTCACGTTGCGAGGAACCACAGGTATGTAATCATCTATCGTATTTCCGAACGAAAATGAAGCTCGTCAAGGCGCACGAACGAAACTGTATTGTATTATTACATTTCAACGGTTTCTCTTTGCACTAACGAGTTGGAATTACATGTTCTGAACTGCTGCATTTACTCTGTAAGCTGTAATAAACATTTGCTTAAATAGGGAATTCTCACAGATACTACCCCTGCTGAGCCAGCGGGGCGGTTATGTCGGACTTAATCCGATTAAAACCGCACGCTGGGCCAGGTGCCAGGGTTAAAGCGACCCAAATAGCATTTCCTCGCACTCGGGGGGAATTCACCTCCCTTTGGTTTGGCTTTTACGGCTTTTTAGGAACCTACTTCCAACTCCAAAAGGAAACCCTGCAACAGAGCCTGACAGAGTTGACGCCTGGTGTTATAACTTATAACACAATCCCTGTACATACACAACCACTTTCTTAACTTTTTGTTAAAATCTGCCATTAATCGCACTTATCGACCGTTGAATTCAACACTGCGTAACATTTTAGAAATCCCACAATATAATTAACTCAAAAATTTTGATGATATACAACTTATGAGATGAAACGTGTTATGGACAGACGGCCACACCCGTATACTTTCATTCAAAAGATTGTTGTGCGGTCTTAAAATCTGCGGAGACGAGAACAGGATGGGTATATCTGATGCAGTAATTTGTTAAAGAAATATTTTCAATTTGAAAAATATGGAGTCGATTCTATTGTTTCAAAAATTTTACTAACTTGTAGGAATAAAATTTATCTTAATCTCATCATCCAAAGGTTGATAGATTGGATGGTGGATATGTTTTAGTCATGTACTTTTAAATTAAATTTTCGTAACAGAATCGCACTACTGTTGAGTCTCATTTAAACATTTGAATCGTATTAAACTCGTTAAGCTTACAGTGACAGTATCATCACAATTATTGAGTAGAAAATTAATAGACAACAAATGAATCGTAGGCATACAGACAATGCGAGTCGTCTATCGTGGAAAAAGTAGATACCTATGCGGAACAGGCCCGTAACTAATTAGGTCAGTTATTTTTAGATGGACGACGAAGGCTTGTCGCGGACAGGGGAAAGATTCCGCAATGGAAAGCTTGAATAAATAAAGGAATGATACCTCGTTTCCTCGTACCTTGTTTCTATATTTAATTTCAGATATTTTCTTTGGGGACCCGTAAGAAAACCACGAAATAAAGGTATTATAATATGAACCAGGTTACTAGAAACTAGTGCCGACAAATGCTCACACTCATGCTCATGCTCATGAGGAAGCATATCTAAAAAAAAATATAGGTTGGTTGAAGTCATTTGATGATAACTTTATCAACTCTCAGTCGCTTTCTACGGCACCTAGAACCTTTGTTTTCTCATTGTTGGCCTCAGGCAGCAAAGTTTAAATATGTAAATAGATAAGTTTAGTTACACGAACTCCTCCCAACTATTTCAATTAAGTTAATGGCCCTTACAACTGAACAATAAAGCCTATAATAATTTTCAACGGTTCCCAAACTTCCTAGCTATCCCGCGCCGCTTTGGCCGTGACATACCTCGTCTCCGTGACACTTAAGTATTTAATTCATACATGCCTGTAATTTATTAGTTTTGCAATAACGTATGGAAATTTACTCCATTATTTTTATGGACTCAGCACCGGTAGAATACCTTAGTAAATTGTAAATAAGTAGGTACTAGTCAGCAAAGTCAACCGATAATGCAAATATCGCCTGGAAGTTGTATTAATTTAAAAACTTCTACAGAAAGAAAAAAAAATAGCACGTTTTTTCCATGAAATCTTGAAGAGTATAAGTAGCTCAAGCCCTCTGTGAAGAATGCTCAAATGAAAATAAACACTTTTATAGGCATGATTACTGCTATTGAATTTTACCCTAAAGTGGTTTAGTACCTACTCTGTACTGCATCCAGAAATTCCCACGGGAATGGGAAACATAATTTAAAATCATATTCGTATTTTATGAGTTTCCATACGGCTTGCCTCTTAGGAGTATAAAAATCAATCTCGTTAAGTGCTGCTCGTACAAAAAACGGCCTTCTCTGAAGTATGAAACATCCAACGGCCTTTAAAATCAGAACTTTCTAACATTATTCAGATGATTTTAAACTTCGTACAATATAATTTATATGTAGATTCTTTGTAAAGATATTAAAACGATTTATCTGTCTCTTTCTGAAGGCTGTGTATTATTATCCGTATTATTGGATTCAATAATAATAATAGTTCTTCAGGCGCAGTCGGTAAAAATATGCATAGCATGACACACACACACACCTAATTAATCTCATACATAGGTACGCTACTGAAATCGTATACAGTGCGTGACCTAATGGGAGTGGTAACTCGAGCAAATAAACTAATTGCATCGGAGCCAGTCAAAGCTATGCTCGGCCAAGTATTAACAGCCTTAATGAGTTGGCTTCACGTGGTATGCCAATTGAGGTAGGTTCATTTCTCCAGTTACATTTTAAAACGTGTGATTTCAAAATATACTTTTTTTTCTTCTAATTGAATTGAAATCACTTATTTTGAAAATGTAGCGTTACTTAATCGGGCGTCTGCCAAGACCAGTAGGTCTTATAGAAAAACCGCACCATAATTCGTTCACAATTTTTTTTTGCAAAAAAAAAATCAGTTCAGAATCGTTAATTTAACATAACCCAAGTTACACTGCACATTGGAAATATTAAAACACGGCTACTTTACGATTTCATAATAGTATAGATAGATAGATAACAATTAAAAAGAGCAAAGAGCATGGCATTTCCAATACAACCGCGCAATCTCCCAAATGCGGCAAACACATTTCTCCAACATATTTACCGAGTAAGTTCAAGTGTCAAGTAATTTAATTACTCGACACGCTATCAAATGACGCTCTCAATGACTGAGCGCCGGGAGCTAATACAATTTATTATGAAAACCTTTTGAAAACGAAATTATCGCAATACGATTGCTACAACCGTGTTCCGAAGTCCCGGGACCCGCGGTAATTTGATTTAGAAAAATACTCGCTTCTTCGAGAACTGAAATGTCCCGGGACCTATATATCCTAGTCACCTTTTATATTGGGTGTTTATTGGCTACCTCTTACGCTAAACGGTTTTCCAGATCGGCTGTGTGATTGCTTGCTAGCTTTTCTAATATGACATTAAAACTGAGCAGTCCGACTGGGGTAGTACCACCACCCTACAAAAGACCGCGGCCATAATAACCGTCGTGTTGTGTTCCCGCCAGTAAGTAGGGTAACCAGAGCTCACAACCCCCCTCACCCATCTCTTTAATCCCCTCCTCCGACCCCACCCAAACTCCTCAACCCCTCTAACCCTCCAGGATCGGCAGCGCGAGTGTGACACCTCTGATGTTGCACACGTTAATAGGTGACCGCTTCTCCTCAAGTGGGCCGTGCGCTTGTCTGCCACCTAAGTAGTATAAAAAAATATAGATGCTTTCCACATCCAGTCTATCTCGGGCAATGATTCTGAAAATTTTTGTTTTTGGATCTCTTCTCTGTTTGTTCGCCATGGGCGCAAAACTGCAGAACGGACTATTAGAAAGGTTTTGGTTAGAATTAAAATCGCCGTATCTTTCATAGCAATTGATTAAGTAGAACCAAGAACATTAGAAATTTCCCGGAGATATTTATGACCAAAAACGATAACCAAACTCTGCTCGGGCGATCAGTTAGTTTATGTACGAAATTGGATAATCTATATTCATTATCAACCGTATAATGCAGATAATAACACAAATATTAAGATTTATGATCCAATCGTTTATTGATATCGGCTGATAGATGTAATGTTTTGATTTACTTTCGGCAATGTGTTAACATTATATTAATGCTATCGACTGTATTGTTTGTTTTGTAAAGTAGGATAGAGGTTACAGATTTGAATTACATATTGAAAAAATAAAAGTAAATGTTGTGTTTTTTATACCACTTAAGTGGCAGACAAGCACACGGCCCACCTGATGGGGAGCGGATACCATGGCATATACCCTTTAAAAACCTTCTAATGCCGCGGAATAAACTTCTCTCAGGTTATGCCGCACAGTGCGCTTATATTACAATTTAAGCTTCATGGACCTATAGATAGCGCTGTTACATCCTGGAATAGAATCATAAAAGCCAATAAATATGAATATTTTCCTCTAAAAGCTTGGACCAATCTTGTGTGGGCGTATATCCACTTGTAATAAGGATCCAATGATTTATTCAAACATGCTCGGCAGATGCTCTTAAAGTAATGAGCTCTAATCGGATTTTCCAAGCCACTTATTTAGGGATTTCCTTTAAGGTGAAGTCACCATTAAGGTGAGATTACACAGTTCGAGCTGCTGACGGACAGTGAACAGCTACTACACGAAGATTTATAAAATGAGGTCGTACGGGCCCCGTTTTCTGAAATAGGGTCGTACGGGCACTAATTTCAGATGGGGTCGAAACTTGGAGGTCCTATTTTTTTTTTATTTTTATTTAATATTTATGCACACACAATGTTAATTAGTACAGAAAATGGAAGGTGGAAAGAATAGTACAATGGTACTGCTTATTTCTAAAAGAAATTTCTTTCAGCAGTTCCTACGAGTACGTCGCCGTGGAATGATCTCCGTGCTGTGGTTTTCCCTAGCGTCTACAATATGGGGTGCTTCAAGAAGGGCATTAGAAGGTTCTTACAGGGTCGACAGCGCGAGTGTGACGCCCCTAGAACACGTCCATAGGCCACAGTAGCCGCTTCCCATCAAATGGGCTGTGTGCTTGTCTGCCACCTAAGTGGTATAAAAAAAACAGTAGCTACTGACCGAGGTGTACATGACAGTATCTCGTATGATATGGTTACACAATCCGAGTAGCTGCACTACAGCAACTAACCAGGCCGGCTCGCAGGCTAGCTCCCACTGTGTAACCTCAGCATTAGGTTCGATAAAGTGGTTAATTTATGTGTCGATTCGTTGCGAAAATAGTTTAAGAAGTCCTAGAAGTGTGGTAAGTATTAGGCGTCTTACTAATTACATGGTTTCTTAAGACCTACTCATCAAACCTTTGCGATAGTCGCTACCGTCTTCGGTAGAGAAAAGCGTGTGGATGTACAGTAATACTACTGTTCACACCGAAGAGGTTTTGCGATCATTGTGAGTAGAATACCACGTTAGTTTCCTATACGGTACTATGCACCAACTATACCGCTCTAACCGTGTAACCTTATACTAAATACCTGCCGGAAACCCGCGTAGTATGTACCTCTACCAAAATGAATACAGCTTAGGTTTGAATAGGTATTTAAGACTGCCTTCTATTGACATTCTACCAAGAAAAGAATCGAATTCTGAACTCTGTTGACAATCTGAGCTGAGAAATCTAACAATCCTTACTTAATCCATCAATTACATCCAAAAATTTCTTGGGTTTTACCTCATTACTCTATTTAAATCTGAGCCTCATAGGCAATGGCCGAGATTAGGGACTTAAGGACTGGAATTGAGATAAGGATCCGCACTTTGAAATTATATCTACTTAATTGCACAAAGTTAGGACTAGGGTTCCTAACGTTTTAACATCCTAAAGGCACAAACTATTTTGAAGCTAAAATAATGGAAGGCTTGCTCATGTTTTATCCAGAACAAATTAAAAAAGAACATTGTAATTTTAATAAAAAAGATAGAGAATCTTTCACAAAACGGTACTGTTCCACCAACTGTGGCTATCAACCAATAACCCATGGTTATTTGCTTGGGTCTAGAATAAGTTACTTGTCGATTTTATTCTACCTTAACGCTATCAAAATAACGGCCATTTATACAGCTATCCAGATAAACCGCGGTAGCCTAGTGATATGGGTTCGATCCCAGGTTGCCACGGCACACACCAATGTCTTTTTGATGCTTTTCGAAGTTATGTGTGTATTTATCGCAGGTTTATAAGTGCTCGGTTAATGGCAATAGGCTCGCCACCTATTACATTGGGACCTAAACATAAACTGGCGAAATGTGGGTGCTAGCACCTCTGCCTACCCCTTCGGGGATATAGGCGTTACTTTATGTATGTATGTATGTATCCAGATGAAACAGTAATATACACTAGAGGTCCTACAAAGTACGACACGGTTGGCTACACTACATTAAGTCCCTTTTTAAGAGCCCCACTTCACATATTCAACGTTATCCCATTAATCATTCAACGCGCTGAAAACTTTATTCCTAAAGGACTATAAAGTATATGCCAAGTTATTCGAGACTGGGAATTTATTCGGATGATATCCTGATGCAAATGAGTTTCGAGGTCTCGACGAAGAACTTCGTACGTCTGCTGAGAATTTTCTATCAGTAAAAACTTGTAATAAGTAATTTGCTCGAACCGAGAATCGAGATCACGGCTGCAGTACAAGTTCATACTTAGGTACATGTTATGAATGTATCATAGGGCTGTCAGATGGAGGGCAGTCAAGAAATTGTATAATAAACTATGAGATAGCCATTAGTCGCCTAGCACAACTTTCATGGAAAACGATAGGGTGTGCTGTGCCCTTGTAGTCTACTCTGCAGGATACCACGCGCAACCACCCAAATATTCATTAAAATTATTAATTCCTTCCAGATAATGACTTCAGGCTGGACAACCCACTACCACTTCGGCTGCATGCTACCTGACTACTCCATGGATCCCCTAGCAGTTCGCATGTTGCGGTTCTTATGGTGGACGATTGTTCTCAAGCTCATGGAGTTTGCAGAAACAGCGTTTTTCATCTTGAGAAAGAGAGAGCGGCAAGCCTCTTTCCTTCATATATATCATCATGTCAGTTCACTGATCATTATATGGGCTGGAGTTAAATATGTTGGAGGTAAGTACAATTTCCCACACAATATCATCAAGAACAAAACGGTGTGCCTCTTTACTCAGCCGCACCCTAAAGACTTGGAACTCTTTACCAGCGTGTTTCCTTCCTCCTACAGTCCCGGGTTCTTTAAGCGGGGCGTGAAAAAGCATTTTGATGAGGTCGCCAAGCTGAGTGCCACCACTGCAGCACTATCGGTGTATGTAGTGGTGACCCTCGGTCCTGAGACTTTACCTTTAGGTTACCATCAGGCGAGGTAAATTCGTGTTGACGTGTCTAACTTAAAGAAAATAATTAAATAAGGTCTTGTAATTAAGGCTAAGGTTTTTATAGATCATTGTTTCTAATTCGATATTGCGTGAAAGGGTAACTGTTTAGGATTAAACTCGGATCTATCGTACCTGTACTTTTATTTTAAGCTCTCAGTGAAAAAAATTAAAATTTGAAGCTAACTACGCCCGGTGACGCCATGCAATAAATTATAGCAACCAACGCATCGTTTGTGCAGTTGCAGTCAGCAGGTAGTAAGGTAGTCCTTCAGGTACTCATCCTGAACCACAACATAAGCAAAGCACGTCAAGGCACTATACATCGGCATCATTTGTCAAACCCAATCTATTAGTAAAGTAGTTGTGAATATCCTTTTTAGTATGCAGCACAAAGGCACAATAATAACGCGTAGGCGTTGACTGGCGATTAATGATCGAACTGGCGTGAATTGAAATCTTAATTTGAAAGCTTCCTTAGTGAACTGAATACACAAGCAACAGCTCTTTGAAAGACGATAAACACCATTTCCAATCTTAAAGTTCATCGGGTAAGTCATGACGACATTGGATTAACAAAAACAGTTTGTTGATAGATAACATTTTTGTGTCACGTTCGTATATTTCCAAAGGGGTAGGTTGAGGTAAGTTGCACATTGACATTTTGCTTAATACGTTCATAATCACGTTAGAATATGCACGCCTATTGTCATGTACGTATACAGGGTGAATTATTCAACTGGGAGTGAAAGGCAAAACCGAAACTATGAGATAATTTTAGTGATAGCTAAAACTACATCATTGTAATTCTAAAAAAATAATACTTAGCCAGGATTCGAACCCAATGGGTTTGTTCATATGAAAAAAAAAACACACCCGTATTATTACACAATTCGACAGTGCCTCGCTAATAAGGAACGAATCCTGGAAAGTAATAACATACGGTAAATTGAAGAAATATCTCATTATTTTGTACGATAGCACGGAACCGTTTGTTATATATATGAGTACGATTCGCACTTGACCGGTTTTCTAAGTTATTATTCTAGTATCAAGTGTAGGTACCTTTTACCATTGAAATTAATGGCAGGCCTTTTTACCTCGCTCAAGGCAACGCACGTACCTAGACGTCCCCAGAGGATCAAAAGAGAGCAGACGAGCCAGTGAAAAGCTTTCTTAGCAATAGGGTACTAAAATAAAAGTGTAATTTCATATCATACATTCCCACAAAAGAAAATATCCCATTCATTGGTCGACCTTTTCACTATAATCAAATCATATAAACAAGTTAGCCGGTAGGAATTGAGAATATTTTTTACGTCAATAGACGCTTGAAGTTTGATTGAACGTGAAAGAGCGTCTATTTTATTATGCTTAAGTTTATTATAGCAACTTTATACACGCACAATTACGTTATTAAGCAAATGGTTCGTACAGTTAAGAGCTTAGCGTGACTTTTCAGTGTAATTAGGTATATTACCGAATGACCTCGAGCCTCCAAAAATACAATAGAAACCCGTGTTAATTATATTTATTTTTATAATGAAAGAAAACTATAGAAACAGCTAATAGATTGGTATCAACTGTGATAAGAGAAGTTAACTTAGTAACAATAAAGTACCCTATTGCAGTTTTTATTACCATGAAAAATTAGCTGTAGCTAATTTGATCAAACGTTTTGATCATACATTATTAACTCCTTGCTGTGTAGGACCAACTAAATTATGTACTCGTAGAATATTGTGTATGAGTTCAATTGAAAATCAATTTTAGAAAAATTATAACAATCAATAATAATATTTTTATCATCATATTTTGATATTTCTACTCCGGATAACCGCACGAAAAAATACGCTTGTTATTTGTATAACAAGTGTATTTTTTCGTGCGGATATCCCCACGGAAACCCTCTCTCGTCTTCACCAGCCAGCGGGGAGTGATATCGGACTCGAACCTAATGCCTAAAATAGCTTACCAATAGTTTCAAAATTTCAAACACCATAAATATGACATCGGCCTCGCTAGTCCTATTAAAAATTGAATCATAAAGATAATAAAATAAACAACTGTTACCAATAACATTATTATTTAAAAGCTTAACTTCGTGATCGCGTGCTATACACCATTCAGGTCAACTACGGCGCCATCTATTTTCGCGTTTGCGAAAATTCACCGCGAACATTATACGAACTGAAATTGGCATGTAATTTCTATACAGCGTGTTGTTATATGAAGTCATGGCATTTTACATAAATAGAAGTAGATTGCCGTCAATTTAGTAGATAACGGAAAAGTGAGCCTAATTAATTCTGTAATATTATACAGACCAAAGTTATTAAGTGCCTGAATATATTAATTATTTTTGTACTTTGTAGCAGAGTTTCACTCTCCACATCTAGGTCCGTATTGATAGTTGACACTTACCTCTGAGATATGTCTCAAGTGTGCACTTGAGATGCTCTGCGAATTGCACCATTTTGGCGCAAAGCACCTCAAGTGCACGGACTCAGAGGCAAGTGTCATTTATTAAAACGGGCCCTAGACTTCAGCATTAGATCAGTTTAGTTAGTGGTATATAATTGATATAGTATTCGACTGCTACGACAGGGGCCGCAATTTCGAGTCTCGCTCAGTGCAAATATTTGTATGCATGTATTTGCATTATCTGGGTTACAAACACCTTTTCGCTTTTCTTGAAGAACCCCATATTTTGATTGTTGGTATCAAGCTCTCCCCCGAAAAATATAAAAAATATTCTGTTTTTCATATGATTCATGCATAACTTTTTTTCACATAATACCTATATTTTGTGAATTATTTGACAAAATATATTCTATCAACAATAAATTATAATCAAAATCGAACAAGAAATGCAAATGAATTGCATATTTTTGCAAATTTTGATAGGTTCAGGTTTTTTTATTTAGATAGGCTTAACATTTACGGTTTATGTATGTAAATAATACTCGTTTAAACTTTGGAAACAACCTCATCTATATGAATGATGTAAGCTTTCTTTCTACCTATACCTAATCGCGTTGTAAATTAATATTTATTTGGGAATATATTTTATATATTATAATCTACTCGATATTTATTTATGAAATTACTGTCTGAAACCAATACCAATGTATGAAGGACTAAATAAAAATGTATGTAATATTTATTAGGTATACTGATGATATTTGAGAAAAAAAAAGAAGAAACCTATTAAAACTTTGATCAGGATATTCAGGACTCTTGCATACCTAGTCAAGCCTTGAATAAATTCAAAGTCACCCTGTATCCGTAGGTAAATAGTGTGCTATATATACGGTTTTCGTCAAATCTCCAAATTTATTTGGACATGTCGCCATAACAAGTTGTGAAGTGGACCGTTAAAATGACTGATTGGATTTTATCGACCGAAATTATGATTTTTTGATGGCTTTGTAAGCTATTATGTCTAGTACCTAATAGAGGTTTTATTGGCGGTTTTAGTGTTTCCTGTAATTTTATCAAATAGAGGTAGACAAATATAGCATCAAAATGCTATCTTCATTATCTTTCCTTTTAAATAAAAAAGTTAAAAAAATCAGAAAAAAATACATTCATATATGGAAAAATTGATCGCAAGTATTTAGCTAAAAAGGCCCCCAACCTAGGTTTTCGGGGCCGCAGTCAACCTAGGTTTTCGGGGCCGCAGTCAACCTCAACTACCCTTCGCTTAAGGAGGTTCTGGCGCAGGTTTCACTCTCAAGGTATAGAGTCAGATGGTAGTCGAAATAAAAGCTAAATCCTCGTACATAGTACCGAATTGTGAAATGAGGAACAGTGAAAAAGCGCACACTTTGCTCTAAAGTGCAAACTTTAGATGCAACCGGGATTAGCACTCAGATAAAGAAAATGTTGGTTGCATTAATACAAGAACATACACAGTTGAAATTAGTGATGTTCCTAAGAGGGAGGTCAGTAGTCAGCGCGATCTAATTGTTTCACCCATTAGAACTACGAAGAAAAACTATTTCTCGTAATCGAATATAAACTAGTCTCGCATTAACAAAGAAACTTTATTTGTTTGTGCTTAATGGAAACAAAACTCCCACTAATAGTAAACAAGCCTTGGAATCACACCCACCCGCAATGTTTTTATTCGGTCAAGCACAAAACTAGAATAGACACCCCTGATTATATCGCACACACGTATAATCACTGAATGTGTTTTTGACCGACAAATTATACCTTACCTTTACAGGCGCAAAATGATATGAATGTATTGACAATTAGGGTTATCAAAACATTTTCGTTGGTTTTTAGTGCATTATTAAAATTTCTCTTGTTAAATGGCTAATTAAGTATATCAAAATGGCATATTTCGTACAATTGGGTATATTCTTAATTTCTTAATATTTATGCGCTATTTTGATAATTAACCATTCAGAGAATTTGCATTTTAAGATTGTACTTTTAAATAATTAGCCATTTTGAATATTAAGCTTTATAAGAATTGACCGTTTTGAGAATCAGTCCTATTGTGAATCTATTGTCATTATGAGATTTTTCTGTTAGTCTGTCAGATTAAACAAAGTCGAAATAGCAGACATCAAGCTGAAATTAGAAACGAAAAAACACATCTCGCTTGCCAACCCTATAAACATGACAGGCGGCGTCCAGGGAAATGGAATATTAATATGAACTGACATGGCATTATTTTCAGAGACAGTAACATGGGACACAACATCAATAAGGAAAATGACATTATTTCTTTGGAAAGAGTAGTTCCTTTCACAGAAAAGATGGATGTTTTTTTTTCCACCTATAAGTGGAATTGATATAGAATTGTAGACATTTCTTATACCCTTAATAATTCTCAATGACCGGTATGACGCAGCTGTAGTGTTCGACTACTGCTTACGTCAGACATGGTCAATATTTGTATGCACGAATAAATAATATGGTATATTTACATTGGTCTAGGTGTTGCCATGTAGGTAGGTAACATATATTTACAACATAAAATGTATTTAAATAGAGCACACACACACGCACATTCTTTGAGTCTATACGTCTTCGCCACTTTGTACGGGTCGTTCCTCTTTCACACCAAGAAATTTTCGGACCATGGTGTGAATCGCGGAATAACCTCTTTTGAATTGTACATTAGCGTGTTTTTAAGAATTTACCTTTACATTTAATACTCCGCCCAGCGTTTCGGGTACATGCCTATGTAAAATTATTACTCAATAATTCTTTGTCCAATCAAGCGAAAACGAAAACTGAAACATGAATAGGTACACAAGTTTGGGACAATTGCCTTACAAACAGAGCGGCTACACCTCCGTCTGAGACAAACTGAGTTAGTTCTCTTTACACAGGGCGTGTTCCATCTAGCAGACAATGTACACAACTACAATTGTTTGTGTGTTTTATAGCAATTGTACTTTTTTGTTAGCAGCCTGTATTGTCCGTTGTTTTTTTTATACGCTCTTTTTATACCCTGACAATCACAGGTTCAAAGGTTTTGCGTTATTGGTTGATCGGAATGGTCAGCCTTTTATTGGTTGTTGTTGTTTTTGATTGTTCCGTATAGCAACCGGGGGTCGCGGTAAATCGATCAGTATTTTACGCGGGCGGAGCCGTGGGCAACAGCTAGCACGTAAACATACGTGCGGGGTTGACGTTATAGTCAGTTGCAGCATGTATTATTAAATTTTACGATCGTTTATAGGTCGTAACATGACTATTTACAACGTTTACAACAGCGCTTGGCGCATTTGATAGTGTTTTGATTTACTTGCAATACATAGAGCTTCATAATCAGCACTATAGGTTAAGTATTAACTGAAAATAACCGCTTGAAGTTTAGGGTTTCAGTAAAACAAAGGATGTACGGGGCCACATCAAGGCCAAAGCCAACATCACCTGCTGATCGACGAACGAGGCCCCTGGTTTAGGCTTTCCTCTCGAGGTTAGGAGGTCAGACCGCCTGTGGTTATGGTCTGCTGTCGATCGTGACATACCACCTTAAATGTATATAATCGAAATCAATACCTATCCTGCTTGGACTTTCCAATTTATTTATACACATTTCGATTAAAACCAGAAACTCAATCAAGAAAATCATTCCCGCCATGCGATTAATTTTTAAATCGCTATTCTGTGAACATAGAAAAATCGAAACCGTTCGTCATTTTACAATACTTATTGAGTTTTTCTAACAAGAAAAAAATAGCAATAGAAAAGACTTTTTGAATAAAAATTAATAACATCGTAATGTTAAATGCATATATTTCATATCCAGGTGGTTTAAAGTAACGGTACTTTGATAAAATGCCAGTTATTTCGGGTAAGGGCTGGAGCCGACGATCTCTATGGAGCGCTGAGCATGTACAGTTGAATGAATTTTATTACGATCAAAGCCTTGGAGACTAGAGAAGGTTGGTTAAAATAAGGGTGGAATCGGTTAGATATAATATTTTATTCAGAAGGTACACAAATTGGGTTCGGCAAGCGGACTCCTGGGTCTATAACGAGCTGATAACGGACGATGCAAGGAATTGACGGCGACGTACCCGTAGGACCTCCAAGTTTAGGTACTAGTCTATTGTATTTTTAAAAGCTTTTATTCAACTTGCCTAGTTAATTTTTTGGAATAAAAGTTTTTTTTTTATACAATTTTCTACGACATTTTACACAGCGCTCTCTTGATCCGTAAGCATAGCTTATCTAGCTGGTGTTATAGGTTCTAAGAATACGAAATAAACATACTTATTATATACCTACTTTTATAAACACATACATACAATACATAGAAACACCCAGACCAATGCAAATAGACAGATTCAGGCATACAAATATTTGTACTGAGAGGGAATCGGACCCGCGCCCCTGTCGTAGCAGTCAAATGCATACTTAACCGCTACGCCACTGTGGCGTAGGAGTAATGCATTTTTTGTCAGCTTTTGTAAAGGCTTTAATAAAAATGTGATTTTTTTTTCCTTAAAAACTACAATATTTTAAGCCCTTGTTTATGTACTTATACGTAACAGGAGATTTAAAATATCTATTACCGAATGTTAATTCTTAAAATGGAAACTTCTTAATTCGGAATAATGTGACTGCAAATATTTACACAATAGAGAAAACACACTCTTTCTGCTTTTACATTTAAAACACATTATTGCTATTAGCTTTACACACGTGTTCCGAATATCATTTAAAATGTTAGTAGCAATATTTTAAGTATGACTATAAGTAGGTACTTATTCAACTTTCTTCCTATAAAAGTAAGCGTTGCTATAAGGTTGAATAGTAAATTGAACAATAAAAAAAATGAATTATTTTTTTTAGTTAATATTTTTTTATTAATAATAATTAATTAATGATTAGTTAATAATTAAACCGCGGTAGCCTAGTGGTTTGGGTAATGGACTGCTGAGATGAGGTCTCGGGTTCGATCCCAGGTTCACCATGGCACACACCAATGACTTATCGATTCTTTTCGAAGTTATGTGTGTATTTATCGCAGGTTTATTAGTGCCTCGGAGAGCACGTTAAGCCGTCGGTCCCGGTTGCCATACAAACATCTATGGCAGTCGTTACGGGTAGTTGGAGCCCACAAAAGTTCAACCAGTCTAACTTGGAACTTCGATATCGCCATTGGTCATAATGACCATTGGTTGTGGAGGTCAGATGGCAGTCGCTCCACGGAAAATATCGAAGTTCAGCCGCATTACAGTTAGACTGGAAAGCCAACCCCAATAATTAACAATTTTTAAATCTCTACAAGCTTTGTGTCTTTTTCCTTATTTTGAAACTTTCCTTTCCCTTCCAACTTTGAATCATTATATAAAATATTTATGAAATTTATCTTTGTCTGCAGTAGACTAAGCTGCGGCGAAAGTCTTAAATTAATATATTTTGTACGGAGCTAAAGTAAATTTGGAATTTCAATCAATGGGTTCGCTTTGAGGTCGAAATTAGTCACTATTACAGATTTTGACATTATTTAGATAAAACAATAATTTCGATGGCAAATTGCTTTAGCGCACATTTCAAAAATGGACACATCCTATTTGTGGTAGGTAGGTAGATCTAACAAATTATTTGTAAGTTGAAAGTGCTTTACTAGGCTCGTTACCTAGTAAGTATGATAATAGCTATTTTCTCTAGACCATTACAGCAATATTGTATCGGATAGCTTAGAAAGTGGCCCTACATTAGTTTTCTACAATTAATCCTTTTGACTGAGTAGTTAGATTACAAGTTTCGTAATATTATTATACCAAGTCTTAACAGCTTTATTGGCCTCCATGACATATTTATAGGTCTATAAAAAATTAAGTGTTGTATGTTCATTTCTACACTAATATTGTAAAAAAGTACAATTTGTATTTTTAACAGATTTCAAAAAATGAAGAGGTTAACAAATCGTCCGATTTTTAATGTCCACCAATTACACTCGAAGCCGCCTAAATGGGTCCTTTTATAATAGTTTTAATTTTGAAGGTCCAACGGGTACTAAGAAGAGGTCGACCTTGATTATAACGTTTTGAAGAAGATCGAACGGGCCCTAAAAGAGGTCGCACGGGTATTTTTGTAAACTTGTTGAAATTTGGAGGTTGTACGGGTACGTAGCCGAAAAAATTATGATTGTAAAATACCAAATATTACAAGACTGATTCAATAAATTGACACTTATAGCAAGTTACATTTGCATGGGCTGTTCATCCCAAAATTCTCACGAGATCAGAACTCATGCGAGTGAAACTCTAAGGTGATTGTAGCAACTTTTTGATCCGATTGTTATAAAACTTCATTAATTTGTTGGTTTCCTCAAAAAAGGGGAAGAAAAGAGACATACATAGACCAGGCATTAGCTGGCTAATGGTATCCAGTAAATATTGAGTAGAATCACAAACAGTAATAAAACTGAAATTAAATTTCTCCTGGGTTAGGTTCTTATTTACATGAAAAAAAAAATTATATTCATGAACACAAAGCTCAAACATAAAAATAAAATAGATATTAAGGACTGTTTCGTTGGTCTTGTGATACATTTCCGCCTAAAATACAGAAATGGTCGCGCGTTTCCCGTTGGTAGGTATAAAAAAGAAAATTAACACAGAAATAAAATCAGATTGTAGTATTAGATAACCAAATATTCAGACGTCTTAAGTATGCGTCTGTAAGCATTTTGTATATGTATACAATCAGTATCTTTTTGTTTACAAACAGTCACGTCAGACTCAGATGTATACAAATCAATAGGTATATTTTTTTTATAATATGAAAATAACAGCTGTTTAATAACTTCATATACCTAAGAACGATACTTATAAATTTTTTAGAACTCCACCAAAATATTACTAACTACAGTTTTGTTGGCGCGGACGTCTGTTTTCGCGTTTTCTTGACTATATTATTATCTCCGGTTCTACTAAACCGATTGTGATTAAACATGAGTAAGATTTTAAGTCTGATAAAAAACCCACATCCTAGTTTTTGCATTCATCGCAAACAAACAGACGAGCACCTTTTTTTCCGTGCGGAAATCCTTATGTATACCCGCGGTCAGCGGGGCAGGTTATGTCGGACTCTTACCGACTAAAAACGCACGAAAATATATTTTTGTTCAGAATCGTTCACATAACACAACTCAAGTTTTTTCAAAATATATATAACATAACATAAACTCACGCCGATATCCCCGAAGGGGTAGGCAGATGCTAACACCCACATTTCGCCAATTTATGTTTAGGTCCCAATGTAATAGGTGGCGAGCCTATTGCCATTAACCGGGCACTTATAAACCTGCGATAAATAGACACATAACTTCGAAAAGCATCGAAAAGTCATTGGTGTGTGCCATGGTGCACCTGGGATCGAACCCGAGACCTCGTCTCAGCAGTCCATTACCCATACCACTAGGCTACCGTGGTTCACGGTTTTTCAAAATATCTCTAATGTATAGACACAGCTACTATACAACTATATAATAGCACATTTAGATAATGGCGTTACTAGCGTCTAAACGTTAACATAATCCCTATTCCAATATTTATATGTGCTTTTCCTCTTACACTATCTCTCGTAGAAATTTTGAATTTAACACAAAAATATTTAAACAAACAATGCTATCACTTTATAGACGAAAATTTCTACTTTTACGAAGTGTCAGGCTTCATTAGGCGTCATTCGTATTTCCATCTGCCGGCACTTCAAATACATTATCAACTAAACCTGTCGTTCGTACGATTAGAATGTTTTCGCACAACACCGTTTAAATAAAACATGGCAATTACACATAGAAATGTGAAAGACCTTTCGTTTCCACTGCTGGCGCTAAATATAGACCTGTGATTATGTATTCCTTTTGTTTCTGCCCCGATGCTGATGTGTTACTCAGCGATTTATTTCTAAAAGTGCTCCCACACAGAAATCAAAGAATTTTAGTCCCATGCAAATGATGCAAATACCTGTTTATCATGACGGTATCGCCCGTCCGAACTGAGCAGTAGTACCTCCGCCCTACAGAAGACCGCAGCCATAATAAACATCGTGTTGTGTTCCCGGCGATGAGTAGAGTAGCCAGAGCTCACAATTCTCCCCTCCCTCATCACTCAATCCTCCAACCCACGGGGTGGGTATCCATGAGGATTTCCGCACGGAAAAAAGAAAAGAAAAAGGGTCGCCTGCGCGAGTGTGACACCATGGTGTTGCACACGTATTTAGGACACGGTGACCGCTTTCCATCAGGTGGACCGTGCGCTTGTCGGCCATTCAAGTAGTAGGTATAAAAAGGCATATACTTCAGAGGTTGGTCATAAACATAATTTCATGAACTCTAACGTAGCAGACGAACACTCTACTCGTACCACCTCGCAATATAGGGGTTGCAAAGTGGTGTAAAGCGTTCGCCTGCTTTTGTATAGGTAGAGATTATAGAGTTTGTTGTGCGTAGAGTTTTTGCCACTACCTAATTATATGTGTGTATTATCATAACTCGAGATAACTTCAAAATTGGCAGTAAACAATATCATAGTTTATCTCTGGACATGCGTTATGATAGTCACTGAGTGAAAGTGATGGGACGGGCACTGACCACATATTTTGCAACTAAAACCCGACCATATTCCTAATTATTTAAGGTTCAGTTTCCAATGATGGAAGTTTTGCTAGTGACCTGTGTTATCAAATAATTATGTAACACAGTACCCACATATAACATATGTATAGATAGGTATGTATGAATATATCTGTATTGTTTATCGAACTAGAAGAGTTCTGCCGCGGTTCAATCACCTTCGATAAAATATACGTACTCTAATTGATTTTTTTGTTCTAATAATCTAAGTGGTAGGTAGATACAGTCAACGGCAAAAGTAATCAAATTGCACAGATTTCAAACTTTAAAATCTGAATGAAAATGATTTATTAAACGGTTTTATTTAACTCGACCTGTTTGTTTGGGTCAAATCCAGTGATTGAAATTTGACCCCCTTTCAGTTGTTGAATTGGTCTAATATTTGGCAGAAATACAATTTAAAACCGTTTAACAAAAAAAAAATTATTTATGTTATTATAATAATGTAATCTTTAACTAAACTATTTCAATACTAAGGTACACAGTACTCAGTAGTGTTGTCAAGAAATACAAATTATCTTGCTCAAAAACTGATTTTTAAAATCTGAAAATGATCATCTACTTTTGACGCTAACTTTACTACCTTGACAGGAATAATATAACTTCTAATTTTATTCATTTTTTAAATAACTAGAATAACTTTCTTATCTCTATTTCACAGCAGTTGTTGGTTTTCGTATTTACGCAATTTGTCGATTGCCTCGTATAAATTGTCCAGACACTAGATTGAGTGATAAATACTGATTTCAGGCTGATTCACTGTTCAAACTTCTTGCTAACAAATTCTTATCTTGCATACGTTTCGTTGTTATCTTTCTTTGTTTATATTTCTTACGTTTTGTTTGAATGCTGTTTTACTAGGACACGATGGTATAAACATTTCTATGTTTACAGTGCAGTACCTAGCTGGTGGTAGAAATTTGTCAAAAAATACCACCGTGCACGATTGCGAAAAACCCTCCATAGTAATACAATCTCGGTTGGATTGCGTACAGGGGTCAGTAAGTGCATAGCCGGGCAGGGGGAATTGTGGTCGCAGCACTAGTGGGGCCGGTGGGTGTCACGCAGTGCTGCGACGACAATCCTCTTTTGATGAGGCCGTCAAGCTGAGTGCCACCATTGTTAACATGGTACATGTATGTAATAGTGACCCTCTTTCCTGAGACTTTACCATCAGCTCACCATCAGGCGAGGTGAAGTCAAATTGACGTGACCTATATATTATATAAAAAAAACTATATATAGGGTATTGGACACGTTAATATGTTTTCACCTTGCCTGATGGTAAGTAGTGCGGTATGTGCAATAGTCACACATAATATACACCCCTTGTTATGGAAGATGTCGCAGCGCGAAGAGCAGTGCGATCATCAGTTTGAGGTTGAGCAATTAAAAATATTTGAGTTCATTCAAATCTGTTCAGCCGTTCTGCCGTGATTGAGTGACACATCCATCCATCCAAGAGTAGGTAGGTATATCAAATAAAATATAGTCATTGACTTAGCCTGTAGCAAATGAACAAGACCCCTGATTTTCTGACTTACGTCAATGTTCGCACAAAAAAATCTATTTTTTCCTATTTGAAGATAAAATTATCTAAGTGAGGCACGTTTCGTGCTTATCTGAGGTGCCTATGTATTCAATTTATTTTCTATCGTAAGTCGAGAGCCTGCCTTTAAGAGAATTTCAGGTAGTTTGATATTAAAACAAAATGATTTGGTGTTTTCATAGTAAGAGAGTAATTTTGCTCTTACTCCACCTGATGTTCAAAATCCAGTCTTAATCTAGTCTCGATCTCAGGTCGATCCCCCAAATAGCAAAACTGGTCAAAATTGATACAAGGTTCATATTTAAATGTAATTTTTTGCAGTTAGCACGTTTGTCTTCTAGTCCATCGATTTATTCCCTAGGGCCTCTAATTTTTCCAGAATTTTTAAGTAACAATTTCGCTGAATATTTACGTGACAAGTTTAAGATGAAGAAATAAACTTTTAATTGGACAGGACACAAGTTTGTATACCCTTAGGGATAAAAATCGTTATTCACAAACATTGTTGAATCAAAATTGCTTATTTTACGCTACAAAGTTGTTGACAGTTTATTTTCCTTGGCTGTTTACTGTTGGATGGAGAACAGACCTGTCTGTTAGGCTCAAATTACATTGCTACATAATCTAGATCATTCAATATCTAGGTATACTAGATGATATTATAAAGACAGCGGTAGCCTAGTGGTCTGGTTAATGGACTGCTAGACCGCGGTAGCCTAGTGGTCTGGGTAATGGACTGCTGAAACGAGGTCTCGGGTTCGATCCCAGGTTCACCATGGCACACACCAATGACTTTCCGATGCTTTTCGAAGTTATGTGTGTATTTATCGCAGGTTTATAAGTGCCCGGTTAATGGCAATAGGTTCGCCACCTATTACATTGGGACCTAAACATAAACTGGCGAAATGTGGGTGCCAGCACCTCTGCCTAGCCCTTCGGGGATATAGGCGTGAGTTTATGTTATGTTATGTTATTTTAAAGCTGAAAGTCTGTTTGGTTATTTGGTTGAACGTGCTTATCTCGGGAACGTTACTGTTGGCAACGCGAGTGTCAAGCCTCTAGTGTTGCACACGTTCATAGGTCACGGGGACCGTGTCATAAAGTGGGCCGTGTGCTTGTCTGCCACCTAAGCGGTATAAAAGAACTACTTGGTACTTATTGAAAAGTTATTTTTGTGTTGGATAGCATGTTTATCGTGGAAGGACATCACGATACTACTCAGGAGAGTGGAGGGTTAGACAGAGGCGTATTAACAACCAACTACGTATGATAAAATCTATATCTTGTTACAGGTGGGATAACCTCATTCTCTCCGATGTTAAACAACTTTGTCCACGTTATAATGTACAGTTACTACCTATTCTCGGCGGAGGGCAGTCCCAGGGTTAAGGTATTCCTCGTCAGGTACAAGAAATGGCTCACGATTATGCAGATGGTAAGTATAACAATCATTAGTTCACATTTATCGCAGGTTTATAAGTGCCCGGTTAATGGCAATAGGCTCGCCACCTATTATATTGGGACCTAAACATAAACTGACGAAATGTGGGTGCTAGCACCTCTGCCTACCCCTTCGGGGATATAGGCGTGAGTTTATGTTATGTTATGTAGTTCACATTTTTTTATACCAATTAGGTGGTAGACAAGCACACGGCCCGCCTGATGGCAGCCGTCACCGTGGCCTATGGACGTGTGCAACACCAGGGGCGTCACCCTCACGCTGCGGATCCTGTAAAAACCTTCTAATACCCTTCTTGAAGAACCCCATATTGTAGACGCTAGCCTTGATTCACTTGTTTTACATGTAACTCTTATCACATAATACAAATTATTCATAAGTCATAGTACGTCATGGTCCACTAGCTGCGCCCGTGACTTCGCCCGCGTGGATTTAGTTTTTAGGGTTGTCATTTTTACGTGGAACCCTAATTCTCTTTTCAAAATTAAAAGTAGCTTAAATTACGCTTTGTAATGTAATATTACCTGTCTGCCAACGTCACTTGTAAATCGGTCTTTTTTTATACTTACGTAGGTAGGCAGACAAGCACACGGCCCACCTGATGGGAAACGGACACCGTGGCCTATGGACGTGTGCAACTCTAAGTGTGACACACGCGCTGCCTACCCTGAAGGGAAGGGGGAGGGCTAGGAAGAGGTGGGGAGGCTAGGAAGGGGTGGGGTGAGAAAGGATACAGTTAGCTCTTTGCCTAGCCATTTCTCCTTCTATCTCTTTCAAACAGACAGACAGACTGGCTCATGATTATGCAGATGGTGAGTATGATGATAATAATTTGTTGATTCACCTGTTTTACAAGTAACTCTTATCACATAATACAATATCACGTACTAAAATTATTCATAGTCTACTAGATTTGCCCTTCACTTTGACTTTTAAGGTTTTAATTCAATTGTGCGGAATCCAAGTTCTTTTTCTAAGATTAAAGTAGCCTAGTAGTTCCGTCTTGTAATATTATAGTACCTAGCTGCCAAGTCCCATCCACATCGGCCCCGCCATTCCAGAGATTTACGTCAATACCAACTTAAACCGCACGCCGTCTAGGGCCTTCTGACGCCAGGGTGTAAGGTGGCCCATAGAGCATTTCTCTCGCACCCCGGCTTGACCCGGGCCATCTCCGGATTCGAGATGGCCCCCTCGGGTTTGGGAACCACGGTGTTCCCGTCATGCCCGCCTCGGCCGGGGTATTGTACATATAGGTACTCATATATTTCAAAATCTTTCATTTTATTTGCCAAAATAGCCACTTCATTTTTATTTCATTGTATAGATGAAAGAGGTTAGTGTCGGCGACTGTACTCGTAATAGTGTTAACTGTGACATAGTGGCCAGCGTCCTTCACTCTATTATACTAGCATAATGTTGTGCGCTTGTCTGCTACCTAAGCGGAATCATAAAAAAACATTCCAACCTTTTCCTCAACGAAAATCTTTTCCTCAACCCGTTCCATGTAACACCTTGGCCTTCCTCTCTTTTTTTATACCACTTAGGTGGCAGACAAGCACACGGCCCACCTGATGGGAACCGGTTACCGTGGCCTATGAACGTGTGCAACACTCTCTCTTTCCTTAAAGTACCCGTCTAAGAAATTAATTGTAAAATTGTGTCATTACTAGGCCAAATATCATTTTTCCTCATCATAAAAGTACAATAAAATATATTTCTTCTTTCAGATCCAGTTCACAGTCATGCTAATATACTCGGCTCAGGTGTTCCTGCCGAGCTGTCCCGCACCCTTAGGCATTACATATTTGTACTTCCCAAATGTAATATTTGTTTACTACATGTTCTACAACTTTTTCAAACAAAATTATATTAAAAGTAAACAGCAAATTAAAAATGGAGTCAAAAAGAATATCTAAATGTACTTTTCAGTAATCTTATTTAGTAAGTAAGTAAGTTATAGAGTAAAATTGAGGAGATATCTTTATTACATACATAAACCTTATTTGTATATATATGGTTGCTAAACTCCTAAATGGCTGAACCAAACTGAAAGAAGAAATTTTATATAAATATTCTACAATATTCTACACAGCACTCTCTAGACCCAAAGTAAGCAAAGTTTAACTAAGTTGGGTTATGGGTTGTAGAATGCGGCTAAACCTACCTCTTTATTTTTCATTGTTTTCTCATTTACCTAAGTTATATTATTGATGATATAATTGACAAGTCTGGCATCATTTATAAATTATTTAAGATAATAGGCAGATTTTACATTGTGATGGTAGACAATATACCTAAAAAAAATCTATTGGAAAAAAATGTATAAGCATTAGAGACAAGTGATTTATTTTCTTATTAGAATTTTAAATTACCAGCCATACAAGAAATACTAAGCGGTTGAGCGCTATTTATAAGTGGAAAGAAATTGGTATTGTACACACTGGAATTACTGTAAGGTTATATAAATATATTTTTCAATAATATTGTTTTAAGTAACTGTGCTAAAAGCGGAGAGGCAGAAAAATACTTACTATGTTCTTGGTTATCATTGACTATGTCAGAATTAAATAAACATTTTTAAATGGCTTTCTGTTTAAAGACTAGTGGTACAGCTGTAGTTTCAAAAGTTATTTAAACAGTTAACTTAAGAAAATAAACCAGTTAGAATAATTAATTTCTTCATAAAAGTAAATATATATAAAAAAATATAAAGTAAATAAATTAAATTAATGAGTCAGTGAAAAAAGTGTTTTATTTGGCTTTATACCAGCTGCTTTCGCCTCACCTTGGCATCTATGGTACACATAAACAACAAACACTTAACCTTGACACTGACACTAAGAGTTTTCAATAGTTACATTTAGATTTTATTTATAAAATTCATTGTAAAAGTAATAATGGAGGTCAAGGCTCTAGAGCACAGACCTAGTAATAAAAGTTCTTTCTCATATGTACAATAGAAATATAAATCACCTACCTATGTATCTACATACTTCATTCCATATCAATAGAAGGTTAGTGTAATATTTGCATAAGAAATACTTATTTGTTCAGTGTGGCAAACGCAACCGTAGCATATCCTGATCCTAAAGTAAATTTAGAATAAAAAATCATTTAGAAATCGAGCTAAAAGACAGAATTTGTGATCTTGTGATACGTTACTATGAAACGTCACTTACCGTGTAATAAGAAAGCAGGCCAGCGTTCTCGTCCAACACGAACCACCGATACTGCCAACCCTTCATCACATTTGTCCATTTACTTAAAGAACCCTCCATCATGATTACAATTCAAAAACAAATATCAAAATACATGAAAAAAATAAAGACTGCGAATTTCACACTGCGGTACGATCCTTCCACCATAAATAATCCATACGTTTGACAGCTGCTCGTCTCCTAGTGTTGCTAGCTGTGAAAAACGTTATTCGATTATACTTAATCGCATAAATGAAATAAATTATCGATTTAACTTTTTTAATTTTGTAATTTGTAAGTAACTGAGTAAACTGTTACTATTATATTCTTTTACTAGAAAAACACATTAAAAAAAACATTTGTCATTGAAAGAAATTTTGGTGAAGCAATCGATTACGAAATAATAACATAATATATTATGCATTTACGCTTTTCTTGTCTGATTCATACATAAGGTTGCTAATTTTTAAATCTCTTATCAAATTATTTGACAAATGCGATGCTACCACCAATGATAAATTCTTTATGGATTTAAAAGTTTCGACTTGGTGATGAATTCTGTAATTTAACTTTAGTACTGTTATTTTTAATAGATGTTGAAACTGCTGAGAAAAATCGATAATTTTGAGCAACAAAAAATTACTTGTCCCAGGTTGCAGGTCATCATTATCATTACATCATGTTGACAAAAGTCTAAATCTTCAAAGATTTAGACTAACGTCAACGTTAGGAGTATAATATTTTACTAGCAATTGTTCTTCGTTTTGCTAGGCAGAAATATTTAGTTGGACCACTGTTAAGTAGAATCTGTAGAATTATTAAAAAAGGTGGTTTCAATGAAATAAAGCTTGAAAGGCAGTTATTTTATATTGTACAACCATTATCACTTTTTGTAAAAAAAACATTAAGACTAAACGCAACAAACGCGTCGATTTTTAATTTAGTAATACTAATGCTATACTATTTACAAGGATCATTCGCCTTCCGGCGCTTAGCATATCAATGTCGCCTAAACGATCTGCCGAGTTTTGTTTTACTATAACTTGAGGATATGGACACCTGATTTACATTTTCCTGGTCTAAACTTAAGCCTGATAAGTCTACAAATAATGGCACATTTTCAGAACCAGCCGCTGCTATGTCTTTTGTCTCTTTATCGAAACTTTCTGGAACTCCTTCTCCCTCAATAGCAAGGGATTCAATATCTTGGCTAAGTGAATTATTTTCTGCAGCTTCAACAAAAGCATTTGAAAGATCTCCACTGATTTTGTTAACTTTGCCAGATGCGATGTCATACATGAAGATTTCTTTTTCATCGGTAGCATCACCATCTCTGAAAAGAGAAAATTATTAATAGGTATTAGATTTTCGTGACTAGTGTTTATTGAAAATTTATGACTTTGATATACGTATTCACTTACCCAGTTACGAGCAAGACAACCGATTGCAAGTCGGTCTCAGTTTTCTTTTCAACATCCAACCATTTTACAAAATTGTCTTTCGTTGGACGCCTCAAGACTTCCTGTAAACTTTCGCCTGCTATAAACCGGATGCTTTTCAAATCCTCCTTGGTTGTCGCTCTTTCTTTCCTGGAATGACTTGTCAACGCTTCTGTTTCAACTGGAGCTAATACAACGACTGAAGCCACTTTCCTTCCTTTAAGTATATCTGGAAGTGGAAACTGATTACCACTCACTTTCAGAGGCAAATATCTGTTGTACCTCTTATCATTTAATGCTACTGGATCCACTTGCGTTGCATTCTCCTGTATATATTCCTTAGCCAAATTTTGTCCCTCAACAGTTGCAGGATCAAAATGTACAACTTTCATTTCAACAGCTTGGTCTTTTGATGGTGGAGCAACATAGCTGGGTGCATTTTCAGAAGCAGCGTATTCTTGATCATCGCTGTCGATGTCTTCGTCTATTCTTGATTCAAGCTTGTCACCATTGCTTTTCACATAGACAGGCCTGTTTTCAGTAGAAGCTATTTGCTGACCACCACCAGCTCCAAAGAAGTTCGCTAGCTGATCTGGCGGTAGAGATTCCAAAGGTGTTTCACCTACTTTGTCATAATCTAATACGCTAATATCAGCATTATCTAAAATACCAGATGACAGTAGCTGTTCACGAAGGTCATCGGGAACTTCATCAGGCAGTTCAAATGCTGGCTTTTTATGTGGTTTCTCTTCCTTTTTCGGTTCTGGTGTTGAACTTACTGAATTTGGCGTAGAAGAAACATATTTTTGGGTAGTTGGTTTAATTTCAACTGTTCTGGATGTCTGATAATATGGTGGAGAACTTGTGCTTGAAGGAAAAGAATGTTGGGGTCGGGACCTTTCTTGTATGTATGGTGATCTTGGGGATGTAGCTTGGAATTGTTGTTGGTAGTTATCCTGTATTTGTTGTTGCTGTACTTGCTGTTGCTGTTGAGTAAACGATAATTGTGCTTGAAGGCGTTGAATCTCTTCTTGTTGCTTTTGTACGTTTTGAGCTAGTTGCAACCTAACCTGATCATCGTGATACTGCTGATGTTGCTGCTGTAATAACTGTTGTTGATGTTGTTGTTGTTGATGTTGTTGTTGTTGTTGTTGATTCTGTTGTTGTTGTTGCTGATGTTGTTGATGTTGTTGTTGCTGATGTTGTTGCTGCTGTTGTTGCTGCTGCTGCTGTTGTTGTTGCTGTTGTTGCTGTTGTTGTTGCTGCTTGTGTTGTATCTGCTGCTGTTGGAATTGATGTTGGTAAATTTGTTCTTGTTGACTAGGAGTTGGTGATGGCTGACTAGGGCTAGACTCTCCTAAGTTACTAAATGACTGAGCCGTAGGACCATTAACTGTAATATGTTGCTCATATTTTGGCACCGACGCTACCAGTTCCCCACCATTTGGTACCAATGAGCCAAAGTTTTGTTGATGTTGATTAAAAGGTCTTTCAGATGGTCCATGTTGCTGGAACTGTGGCCTTTCAGATGGTCCATGTTGTTGGAACTGTGGTCTCTCCGATGGGTTATGGTGACGGAATACTTCTGGTGTTGGTGATGGTTGAGGACGGAAATTAAATAAAGGTGTAGAAGATGGTTGTGGAACAAATTGGTTTTGAGGAATAGGTGAGGGTGAAGCAGAGAGAGGTCCAGGGAATGAATGTTGTTGCTGTGAAGGCACTGACGATGTTGGTCTTGCTAAAATTTGTGGTCCCTGATGGAAACTGAACTGCTGTTGTGGTTGCGGTTGCGAAGGATGCTGTTGGAATGGCGGCCGGTTGTTTTCTATAAGAGGAGGTGATGGTTTAAGATTGAAGAAAGGAGAAGAACTTGGACTTGGATTAATAGTTGGACTGCGAACTGATTCAATAAACTGCTGGGGTGGCCTTTGTTGAGGCAGTTGCTGGTTTTGAGGGAGAATAGGGGAAGGACGACGATGATCTTGAAACTGGACAGTGCCCGCACTTGGGTTAGGTTGAGAAAGCGGACCGAAATTTTGGAGAGGTCTATTTGGCGACAATGGGCGTTTAGGTTGATCGATTAGGTCAGCTGTAATTGTGTGATAGTTCTCTTGTAAGTATTTTGGATCATCGAAATATGGCTTTGATTGTGCTGAGAAAGGTCTTTGAGGACCCGAGTGAAAGCTAACTCTTGGAGGTCCATTGAACTGCTGTCTTGGAGCAAAGTTTTGTTGTGTATTTCGGGAATTAAAAGTTGGGCCGTTGTTTGTTCTAGGAAATGCGGTAGGAAAAGGTGAACCACTTGGCACTTGAGGGGTTGGTGCGCCAAATTGAGTAATAGGACCTACAGGGCCGTTTGAAAAGGCAGGGTTGAAAGACGCAGTTGGTGCAAATGGAATACGGGGTGATAATGGTTGTACTTGCGGTCTGAAAGGAGATACAGAAGGACCTTGTCTGGGTAGCTGCTGCTCATTGGGAGTTTGTTGGGGTTGAAATTGAATTCGGCTTTGAGCGTGAACCGGTCCAGATCGATAAATGTGTGTGGGTTGTGGATGAGGTGGTTGATGAGAAGGTTGTGGATGGTGTTGACTAAAGGCTGGTCTGGGATTAGAATCAAAGGTTTGTGGTGACTTAGGTGACACAGAGCGCTCTAACTGAGGATAAGTAGGGTGAGTAGGTTCTAAGGGCTGATTAGGATGTACAATAGCCGGTTTAGGTGCTGTTTCTTCGTGGTCTTCCGAGTTGTATGTGTTATGACCTTCACGTCGGTCACTATAATGGCGGCCTTCACTTCCGAAAGAAATCTTTACACTACTATCACTGTGGTACACTTCAGATTCAGGTTTAATGATAGCTCTTAGAGTAGTTGTCTCACGTGGCACGTACGGCTCAGGAGTCACAGTGACGTAACCATTATGCTCATGTTCATGTTCATGTTCTCGATCATCTTCCTCATTAGTTGGTGGAGTAATAGCAGGAATGGGTTTTTCGTAAATTACTTTATCCTTGGAATGTGGGTCCTTACTATACTTTACGTAGAACACATGAACTGGTTCCTTCTTTTTCTTTTGTACTGGAGGTGGTGGCGGTGCGGGTAAAGATTCGTTGGATTCTTTAATAATGATTTCGATAATAGGCTCAGGAGCTTCGTAATAATGATGATGTGGTTCATGACTGTACAAGGGAGCTGTTGGCAACGTTCCATAAGGAGGACCATAGCCCTCGAAAGAATCATCTTGCACATTTAAAATCTTCGATTGAGCGTAGATTTCATTTTTATTCACAACCCCATCATCCAAGTTATCCTGTTTCGGGTCGTACAGTGGGTCTTTCGGAGAATATTGAACTACTGGCTCCATTTGGACCGCATACGGGGGTAGCCTTCCTTTTATTGATCCATGTGAAATTCTTCGGTTGTTGGTCAGAGCTCTAAAATGCTGCACTCTTGAGTGTGGTAACACAAGAGAGTATTGCAGATTTTGTGGTGTGCGTATATTGTCTAGTTGTCGTTTCGGTTTCGCTTTCGCTGTTGAATTTTTCCCTGATGCTATGCTGAGCACAGCCAAGGCTGCGACCTGAAACAAGAAAAGTACAGATTTGAATCGATTCGATCATCAACTTTAAATCGATTATCATATTTTGCTATGGGCAACATTATCCAAATCTTAATCTTCAAGATCAAGATATAAGAAGTTCAAGTCAACATCAACAATAGAATTTTCAGTTCAGAGAGATTTTATAAGCGCAGGTTATGTTGGAATCGAACCGAATAAAAGCACACGCCGTCTAGGGTCTTCTAGCGCCGGGGTGTAAGGTGGTCCAAAGGGCATTTCCCTAGCACCCTAGCTGACCCGAGCCATCTCTGGGATTGTAGATGCCCTTCCCTCGGGTTAGGTACATCAAACCGTCGCCTTCGTCATCTTCGGATCGCCTTAAGGGTGGATTATTATTGTATGTTTATGTTGATAAATAATTCCATTCCAAGTCTAACACTATAAAAGTAATTACTGAAGTCCATGAAGAGTGGCTGGTCGTTATCTGAACAATACAAACAAAACTCATTGTTGACAGAGTAGGTAGTGCGGTACTTCTCTAACATGGCCGAGTGTTGCGCCGACAATGGCGCGGTGTCACAAACTGAATAGAACCGATTTCACGGTGCATAGTTTAAGTGGAATGGAATACCTACTTTGTTTGTTTTGTTTTAGGCTTGTCGTGTTTTTTTATACAACTTAGGTGGCAGACAAGCACACGGCCCGCCTGATGGGAAGCGGTCACCGTGGCCTATGGACGTGTGTATTCCAGGGGCGTCACACTTGCTCTGCCGACTCTGGAGGAAGGGGGGGGGGGGGGGGAGGCGGGAATGGTAGAGGGGTGGGTTGGAGGGTTTGAGAGATTAGATAAGAATTCATTTACAAATAAATTTCGTAAAGCAAGAGTTGTGCTTGGTTGCTACCTACTGATATTATAAATACGAATGTTTGTGAGTATGGATGTTTGTTATTCTTGCACGCAAAAACGGCCATTGCGTTATGTTGGATTTGAACCTCAGAGCAATAGATTTGAAGCTCAGAGCAATTTGGTTTATTGCTCTGAGATTTGAACTGACTATACGCGCCGCGCCGTCTCGGGTCTTCAAACGCCGGAGTGTAACTTGTAAGGTTACGCAAAAGACATTTCCGTCGCACTCCGGCTGACCCAGGGCCATCTCTGGCTACAAGATGACCTCCTCGGGTATAAGTATGTACCTATCTCGATCTAGTAACTGCTCAGCAATGCGATATGTAAACATGTGATTATTACGAAGAAGACGCGAGTATGTGCCCAACGTAACGACGGAGAAAGTGTTTTAATGTGAAAAGACTTGATGTTTACCCACTTTGGGACGACCGCCCGCCCGGTCAGGCGTTAGGTAAGTCATACGCGGAAGCGATATTATCACGTTAACCGATGAATATCTAATTGGTTTTTATTGGTGGTAACATAATCTTACCGTAATAATGTAATTATTACGGTATTGCAGTCGAAAAACTTAACTAGTCTAAAGTACTTTAGCAAAATCAGTCAAAAGTACTTTTAAACCGTAAGCTTGTAGTTAAAACTCTTAACCACTCAAAAGGACTCTTAACGTTGTTTTTAGGATACATTAAATGAGTAAAAAATTATGATGATAATGTGTAAGGGTCAATCTCATCGTCACCCTACACGTCGCCAACGTTACGAAATACCATAGTTACTGGTCGTTCTTTGATTAGTTCGTAGTATAGGTTAAGCTTAGTAGTTATTGTGACTCAAACCGACTTAAACCGCATCGTCTTTCGTCACTAGCAGTTAAATAGTACATACTTATTAGTTGTTAGGCAGAGTTTCTTATCTAAAAAATAAATAGACGCCAGCAGTACCTTACCTACTTACGTTATTTTACAAAGGTAGTCGCACGCAATCATATTAACCATTAACTATGTCCAATGGTTAGGTACAAAATTTCGTAGTAAATAAAGATTTTTACTAGTTACCTCAAATCGGAATCTGCCGATAAAAGATCAATATTTAAAAGATTACATTACTGATAAGATCTTTGACTCAAGCATACGTACGCTTTGCTTCCAACATAAAAATACAAATAGATAAACCAAATATCTGGTATTACTTACTAGTACTTATGTACCTACTGCCAAGTTTATTTCAATGGCTGGGGATTATTTTCCAATTTACCTACTCAAAACTCTTACAAAAAGATTTAGATAAACTTGGTATTTTGATGAGGGTATTATCAAAAATACTATTATTCGGATTAGGCTAGATTATAGACCTTTGTATACCTACTCACTTAAGATTTATTTCATTTGTGATTATTCTAATCCCTTCTACAGAAAATTTGATATAGGTACTTATCTATCAATAATTACCAACCAATTAATTTGAGTGGGTACAAAAAGGAACACTTTTATTTTTATACCTACTATAATTAAAACGCTGCCGCTTATATTTAACGACTAACGCTATAGGCGTAAGGAAAATTTCGTTGAATGACCAGTCCGCCGGCATTCCAATAAGAATAAAAGTATACCACTGAAAGCTATGGCATCCAAACTGACACTCCTTGTTCGTCTGGACTTCGAAACAAGAGGCGTATTCAAATATGTACCTTCTATTGTTTCATAATAGGGTTCAAGTAACCGTGAGATTTGGTTAAGATATAATTGTGCGGTGGTTCAAAAAGAAAGAAATAAAAAAGCCTTGGATTTATTTGTTGATGATTTGTAGTACAATTGAGGACGGACGACGGACGTAGGTACCTACTTGAAAGGAATTCGAGAACATTTGAAGAATATGCAGTGAGCTAGATTAACTTTATACATTTTTTACATACACCTCTATCTTACTTGGTGGTTAGTAAGTTACGACGTGGTCTACGATGAGTCACATTTGCCTAGATGAAACCTATTCACTCGAGACTTTACGAAAACAGACTCAGGCAGAGAATTCCTTTTTGCTGATCGATGAACAAATCGCTGGCACGGGCTATAACTCGAAGTAAGAAGGTCAGTTAGTAGTCGCCCCCATAAAAACCGTGCCTATGACTCAAACCAAAAAGAGTAAGATTAAGCGAACCCCGGACATTGAGATGAAATCCCCAGATGGTAGTGGGATCAATGCTAATGAAAAGTTTTGAAATACGTTTACATTAATTTAGTGCTTTAGTAAATAGACTAGAGAAGCGCATTTAGATAAACAAAGAGTTGCAACTTCTATTTTAATACAAAATAAATTACCTCCATATATTTCTAAGTAATGTACGCATGGCAATAGTTCTTGGGTCTAGCAATATTAGAAAGAACATGCACGACGCAACATCACTTAACACCTCTCACCGATTACGGTACACACAATAACAGAATTTATACTAATGTTAGTTGCAATTTTTTTATGTTGCAACACTACCGTTATACGGTGTTGCCACACTAAAAAAGTAAAAGTAATGGCCATCACTTACCAGAGTGGAATATTTGTAATAAGAATGTAGGTGGTGAAAATGAATTTCTTGCAAAATTGGGCGGCAATTATGTCTATATCTGTCACTTTTATGTTTGCGGCAAATAACGGTAAATAATTTTGCAATATCACAGACAGCCGCTAATAGTTTATTATGCTACAGGCATGTTCTGTTTAAATCACAATAGGTACATACCTAGGTTATGCAAAAAGGTACAATCATCATCGTCCTTTGATTCCATTATAACGCCATCATCAGCATCTATCCCGCTCCCGATTACATCAAATTTTGTACCTTGGACTCGAGTTCCGTTTGCTTATCCTTCCGCTTTTTCTTTAATTTGGTATTTTTTTTAATAATTAGGTACTACACGTGCGCTATAAGTTGAGACCTGACCGCTATGGCGCGTCATAGCGGTCAGGTCTCAACTTATAGCGCACGTGTAGTAGGTATGTATAAAATCTTATGACTTATTAATACTGTAAAATCTTATGAGTTATTAATACTGTAAAATGTTATGAGTTATTAATACTGTTTTTAATAATGTACACTATTAATTGTAATAAATTTTCTTATTGCATTATCCAAAACATTTGTAACTTCGTTTGACAAGTTGAATCCATATTGCATGTCAATTAGAGACGCTCAATTTGAGATGCTCAATTAAAAATACTTGGATTGTAACATAATAAAATTAGTTATAAAAACACATTCATTTTAAAAGCAAGAAATACGCTTTCAATAGATATCAACCCATTAAAAAGATTAGGTAGTTACATTTTTCTTAACTTATCAGTCTACGTTCAGATTTCTTGTAAAATACAAAATACCCAGTTACGGCTTGTGGTAGGTACTTTTAATACTGTAGATAATAAAGGGAGGAAAATGTCCTTACATCCCGGCGTCAGAAGACCCTAGACAGCGCGGCAGCGTGCGGTTTTAGTCGGTAAGAGTCCGAAATAACCTGCCTCGCTGGCCGCAGGGGGTGGTGGTATCCATGAGGATTTCTGCACGAAGAAAAGGTGACCTTACATATCACTCAAATGCTCTGATTACGAGTAGGTACTTATTGCACCATACAGTTTAAACGTAATATTTTATAGAAACAGATAATATCAAGTAGTACCTACTCGAATATTTATCAAATAATACACGATTACTCCTTAGTTTGCGTCAACCCTTTATGCCTACCTATCATGATACATTGTAACAATGCACCTTTAAAGCCAAACCTTCAAAGAACTATAAAGTTTGCAAACAGTGGGAACTTTCTCTTACAAAAGCTTAACCTTTTAGTTAACGCTTAACTTTTGCAAGCATGTTGACCGGTCTCGTGTTTTTGCATCATACTGCAGTATCATTATATACCTACAGTACCTACTTCCCATACACTGCACCTGTTGGTCTTGAGAACTATTTGCGCCATCGACGCACTGCAACAAGCGGACGGGCATTCATCGTGATTGCGTTGTTCCACGGGAAATAGTCTTAAAGTGAATGGGAAGCTTATTGAAGTACAAATAGTATAAACTCAACAATGAAGTATAGAGTTCAGGTTACGTTTATATAGGTCTTTTGGGCTTCTTGTACATATAGAAGCAGCGCTACTCGGGGCCGTAGCCGTTTTTTTTATACTACGTAGGTGGCAGACAAGCACACAGCCTACCTGATGGGACACCGTGGCCTATGAACGTGTGCAATACTAAGCGTGTCCCACACGCGCTGCTTACCCCGAAGGAAAGAAAGAAAGAAAGAAAGAAACTATTTATTTCAATACAACACAACACAAAGTAACAACAACACAGAATAGTTGTGCACTAGCACACGTAACCAAATTTATCAAACGCATTGTTTGTTGCGTTGCACCAAAAAAGGAGTCAGTTCAGCATGGGATGGGAAGGGACGGGGGAGGGCTAGGAAGGGGTACAGTGAGCTCTGGCTACCCTACTTACCGGCGTGGCGGGAACACAACACGATGGTCATTATGGCCGCGAAGTTCTTTCTAGAATCAAACCGCAATTACATATTACTGCGATGTTACATCCGTCCATTCGCTACATATCTGATTGCATAGACAGCCAATTATCTCGGCACCTATTTGAGGTAGCCAGCAATTGCAATGAGTATGAGTGAAGTCATTTGGATTCGTCTTGATTGACTTTGTTACGCTCATGATTTTAAATGGATTGCTCGCCGCTGTTTGGATGACGACGTTGTTTAGATTGATGGCGTCAATATTTTCTTTAAATTGATTTGGAAGTATCTGTATTAGAATATTACAAGTAGGAGGAGCACGTTCAAATAAATCTTTTTTTATTTTTTTTTAATAATAATAATAATTTAATTTACTTCACTTCACTTCATAGAATACAGTGGATCTTATACAACATTTTATCACGGCTTCTATTATCTTTCGAACACACAGACTGCTGTCTCCCAAACTAGCATTCTAGAACCTATAGCACAAGCTAGTTAAGCTATGCTTACATTGAGTTTAGATCCTGTGTAGAATATTGTAGAATTTCTAGAATTCTAGAATTCTATCGTGAGTGACGAGTTGACTCACTTGACTAAGAGAAACTGCGTGCTTCTTCATAATGTGTTTAATCCTCGATCACATTATGATTTACCAACAAGTGAAAAAAAAGTTAAATTATAAAAAAAAAGTTTACGATAATGTTAAACATAACGGATAACAGGCGAGCATTGCTAATCAAGGTTAAACTTCTGCCTTAGTTCTATTTTTCTATATTTAGTTTCTGTTCAAAAAGGACGTGGACCGGATGTTTGGCCAAAAAAGTGGTTGAAAATAGTGTTGAACTACTTACGTGATACTACCAAGTAAGTGCTAATTATAACGGCATAGTATACTTAGGTTAAGCTGTTCTACACGTGTGGAATACTAATCTAGTCCCCGTGACCTACAGGAATCTATCCTTGAATAAAAATTGGCTCATTTATGTTATTACAGACTCATCATTCATCTTTCTCCGAGCCTTTTCTCACCTCACGTGGGGTTGACTTTACCATGGCTTTACAGTCTAACTTGGAAGCGGCCGAACTTAGATTTTTTCCGTGAAGGGATTGTCACCTGATCTCTAAAACCTATTGCCGATATCGAAGTGCAGGGTTAGACCAGTTGTCGGACTTTTTAGATGCATTGCCAGACTGTATAATAATAAAACCTATCTCTGAGTCCAATCACAGTAATTTTCTCAACCCGGGATTGAATTCATCACCTCATGCACACAAACTAACTACCATCGCATCAACAAGGTAGCCAGAGTTAGTTTCACTTTATCTTTTTGAATAAAAGTAACTTCAATAATAGCTTTCATAATCTCACAACGAAAGTCATCCGTTCCTTAATCTAATTCAATATTTTTGTTTTTCAATTTTCACAACATCGGCATCGCCGTCAACTCATTCGGTTTCATTATAACCCAAATTGATTTAAGCGTGAATGATTAATCACCGAAATTCATTCTCCTTGTCGTGTTATCTAACACCACAACTACTCACATCTAATAAGCGACACCAACCCATCATCATCAACCCTATTCTACTTTCCTTAACCATCTTTATACTAATCGTTTCCTCATACAACCACTAATCGTGCTGGTAATATTAGCTTTACTAGCTTCGAAGACCGGCATTTGTGGCAATTTGCCAGGCCGTGGGAAGGAGGGGTGGGAACGAGTGGAAAACTCGGTTGTGGAGTTTGTTTATGGCTGGAAGTCGGTGGTGAAAGAATTGTTATTTACTTTTTGATGGCATAAGTTTCTTTTGTGGACATTCGGAAGGTTATTTTTTTTAGCTTTTCGATAAATGAATTGAGATAATAGAATGTAATAATGTAGAATGCAGTTTATTGGCAGATGTAATTCCCGTTTACATAACTTAAACATAAAAAAATCATGTGTCAAAAATTTTAACACTTCTAAAATTCGCGAAAATATAAAATAACTAGCTAATACCCACGGCTCCGGCCGCGCGAAGGTCGTTTAACATAAGGCAGATTTTAAGTCTAACCGAGACCTCTCTAATAGAAAAAAGCCGCTTTAAAATCTGTTCCGTAGTTTTAGGATCCATTGCGAACAATTTAATCATATTTTAGAACGCCTAAGCTATGTTTAATCCAGGTCTAGATAGCACCATGTAATACATCTTAGAATTTCATAATGCAATAGCTAATTCGAAAAAGACTCGTTCTCATGTAAACATAGGTGTAGAGTAGTTGCAATCGAAGTGATATAAACGATACATTAGTCAAACATCTTATAAGTAAGTAGATCAATTATCAGGAATGGCTACAAAAACTGTCATTATCGGTCACATTCAGATGTCATGGGAACATTCACAACGGTTCAATGGACTCATTGTTTCAGATGATTCTTTCTTATCATTTAAGTATGTTTAGTTGAAAATTCTTTCCGCTTAGTTTGTTAAGGTCGGATTTCCTTCCTCGTTCATGACAATCATGACATAAGTTTAATGCTCTGTTACGTCTGTAAAGCATTGTCAGTGACAATTTGGTTGTAAAATTCGTGGAACCTGCACTAATAGGCCTACTTATAGTAATGATAGTGTAGGTATGCTGTAGGTATGTAAGGTCTTTGAGTATAGACAGGACATTTTCTCTAATTTCCTTTACTTTTTGGCAACCCATTCCTTCTACATGTTTTTATAACCTTTTTTAACCATAGTAACTCATAGCAGTCCTTTCTGTTTTTGAGTAGGAGTCTTATTTACTGGTTTGCTACGTTTGTAATATAAAAGATGTAGAGATTTCTGTTCAAGGATAATACAGGACAAGTCATACCATATCGGAAAATATATAATTTACTTAGTTTTCACTGTATTTTATATCAAATACCGGAAAATTTCCAATATTTAGGACGTGTCTAGATAGCTCAGTTAGCCAGAAGGTATTGATTGCGGGTTCAAGTTCTGGATGTCCTCTTTTTCAGGTGTAAATCTACAGAACAACTATATGTATAGTTGCCAATGGTTTGATAGGGTAGGGAGATAATAGATCTAGTGATAATTCTATTAATGTGTATATTTATAGTTAGCCGATAACTAGGTACTTCGAGAATACATAAATCAAAACCAACCATAGAAATGACTTCCATAAAATATAACTTTCAACTCGGAAACTTTTACAAAGGTCAGTGATGTGTCGACGCACGTTGTTGATGCTTTCCGCGCTTAGCATTTGTCTATGGTCACGGTAATTTTCTCGCTCACAAACAATAGAGCAAGTTAGGAGGTGTAAGCGGATTCTCAGTTTAAAACAATACATTGAAGAGCCTTTAACAAGCTTTTATATAACCTGCAATGTTTGTATGTCCGTTTGTGAAGGTTGAATCTAGGAAATTGCTTAGTTTCACTACTTGTAGTCGAATTGAATAACAATGCATTTTTATGGTAAACATGATTGAATGGATATGGAGGACTATCTTAGCGTAAACCCGTGCATCTGAGGCTTTCACCTCGAAGACTTACACCGTCTCCTCCTTTAGATGTGGATTATGCAGCTTTTATGGTAGTGACTGCGGATATGAACTCGTAACCCCAAGAGGGAAGACGCGCCAGAGCCTCTTTGGTTTATCCGCTGGTGTACTGGTTTGCAGTTGAGGTTGGCTTGAGTCTATCAAGACCTTCTTGATGGGCCATACCCTCATTCAGATAAAATCCTGTGAATATTTTTTAAACCGTAAAATTCTTTTTATCAATTTTTTCCGGTAAAGATCGCAAATTTCATAATACCGCCAATTGTACAACTTTAGATTTAATATTTATTACAAAATAGTTTTTTCATTCTATTTTAGTTAATCTAAGTACAAAAAAGAATAATTATATCTATTTATCTAACGCGAAAGTATAAACATTATCATAATTTTGTTCACCGCTAGTCTCCTGTATTATAAACACAACATTATAACATTAATTCAATTATCTAAATAGCGTAATCGCGCTTTATGTTTGCAAGTTAATGATAATAAAATCATAGAGAACTCAAATTAAAGTGAAACCCGTATATAAATGATAGATACGATATACAAGATAGAACTACTTAAGTTTTTACTTGCAAAATTTTATGCGAATATTACGTAACACCAACGTTGGGTGATTTTTTATTCATTTTTTTAAATTAACGATAGGCTCTCGTTTAACCTCTATCTAAGTTGTTTACCAAGAAAAGCCTGATGTATATTTGTACTTAGTTGTAGTGTAGGGTACAGAGGGCTTTCCTCTAGAGGGCTACCAACATCTTTGATTTGAACAGTTCAAGTCAACCTCATGTGCTATGTGCATCTACTAAACAACGGACAAGGTTTGAGGTAAGGTCAGATGGCAGATGCTCTTGCAAAAACTGAGGCAATCAAAGATATTAAGTGGACCATGGCCTCCAAAATGAAAATGCTAGGATGATGAAGACTCTTGTAAAAAGTAAAAACACCATTGATATATTTTATCACGATCTTCGAGGCCCGAGCCTATCACATCTTCTGTCTTCACCACACCAGGTGCTACAGTAATCACCGAAGCAAAACTCATCACGATTTGCCTGCCTGTCGGCGCAACTAGTCATTCTCCTCCATACATACCTGTCAGAAGCCATCTCCTCAGGCACTCCCTCCTTTGCCATAATCTTCTTTCAGCAAGCAAGCGAAACTATCACAACTAAATGCCTGAGCGAGGTGAAGTCATATAATTTACATGATCAATATAAGAAAAAAAAAACATTTTGTGTCAAATACGAAGTTACAAATCTTTATGGTCAAACCTAATCAACCGAGCACAATTATTGTATAACACAAGAACAATTAAACAAAAACAATTAATACCACGCTTTGTATTATTTATATCTCAATCATTCATTCACTCATTCAATCATTCACTCATTCAATCATTCATCAATCACCTAAATTATAGAATTACACTATTATCTTCGGCAGTTGCTGTAACTGTTGTACCAAACACTTCTGATTGATACACCAGTTGATTGATAGAGCGGTTGATTTAATCTCCATTGATGAGATGACAGGTTAATTGTCAGTATTATCGGTATTACTGGATGTTACTGTAACCGTGATGTAATTGCTGTTACGTCACATGAGAGTGTAGGCAATTATTTTAATTACTTTCTTTTATTATCGTGTGGGCGAGAATATGGGACCGCTCTTGTCTGGTGTCGAAAAAAAGTCCCGTCTGTTGTATATGACTTTGATGAGTATATGGGTGCTCAAACGTGTAAGGTAAGGTGCGAGGTTCATTCACATGATGTTTTTTTGTTTAAGGAAGTGAAAATGTACACGACCCATCTGATGGTCTATGAATGCTCGTGCATTCCATAAGTAGCATCGCATGCTACTTTCTTATAGGTATATTCAAAGGAAGTGAATGGTATAAGGAATAAGAATAAGCACAGAAGGAAATACTCTCAGGGCAAGTTCGTGGAGTTTGTGAGAAATAGGATAGTACCTAAGGGAAACTTTTGACACTTTTAGGATAGGTGCGGGGAACTAGGCCAATGACGTTCAGGAGTGGTGCAGAGCAGCTCTCCGAAGGTACCTTCAGGAAAGGTAAAAAAACGCAGTACACTGTTATTTAATTGATATTAAGTGCGTTACTTATTCAATCGTATCAAAGACCGATACGATAAAGTACCTCACTAAATAATTGTGAAGGTAACTCTCTACGAATCTTCTATAACTATTCAATAAAACTAAGCGTGTAAAATCTTCTAACGAGTGTATTGCGTAACGCGGTAGTTTTGGGTTAAGTAAGTCCAATATTGATTTTGTCACAATCTCTTGGCCGGATCGTGTTAATTGATTGTGCAAGTATGAAAGTGTCTATAGATATCATTACGTTCTCCAGTTCCTCACAGACTTGGAACATCACGACTAAAACCTGAATGGACCACACACAAATTACTTTCATTTAGGCCCATTAATTTCGGGTGCTTCTGACCTACCAGTTTTTAAAACATCACTGAAACATTGAAATGAAAATTGAAAATAAAATGAAATGAAAAGTTCAAAAAAAATTAGTATGTTATTCGCGTAAACTGTCAACAATATCACTGAAGTATATTTAATCTTTATTATTGATATACATTATTGTGATACCTATTCTATAGTTCACGGCATCTAACTTGGCAAGATTTTGGAGTAGTGTGGGATCCTATATTCCAAAACCTTGCCAAGTTAGATGCCGTATTGTGGCAAAATGCGTCGCATAGAAACAAGTATAGTGCACGGCATCTAACTTGGCAAGGTTTTGGAGTAGTGGGGTTCACACTACTCCAAAATTTTGCCAAGTTAGATGCCGTGCACTATACTCATGTGATGCTCTGCTGGACTGGATGTTTCATTTGGCCCATCAAACTAAATATTTTACATATATTTTACAAACATAAAATAGCTAGGAAAGACTCGCTGCCGCCAACGGCCATCGGCCTTCCGATGGTCGGTAAATCCCATTCTTCTTTTCTATTAATAGACCCGCCTTTGACCACCGTTCTCACTCACTGATCAATCTATATTTTCTACAAAGAATCCTCAAATAGGTACAACTCGCTCCATAGCCTTTTCGTGACTGCTAATTTGCGGACTAGTCCTATCATAAGTGTTCATATTTCGGCACCGTAAGCGTTTGCTCTTATGTGGTATATTGGTGTCTATGTTTAATTCAATGGATATCTCGATAACCGCATATAACACAGTACATGTTGGTAAGTAATTAAAACTGTAATTAGTCTGTTATACACGCCACCATCATTTACTTTCTACTTATTACAACGAACTTGTCTATTATCTTTTACATCAACTATAATTGTTCTTGTTTCAACTTTCTGACACTTACAAAAGTGTTAAGTTAAATTTATAATACAACACTTCATTAGCATCTAAATCTTCTTGGTTAAGTATGGAAATAGATCTCATTTCTTTCTATGGAATTTCTAATAGGTAGGTACTATATAAGCAGGGTCGGACTGGGCCAGAAGGGCCCGGGTGGCTGATCTCAAGCCCGGGGCCCGAGTTCGTGGTCATCCACCTGGATTAGGGCATCGAAATTTGATGCAATTTTGAATACTCGGGTAATTGGGTTTCAACTTAATCAAAACCCGGGCAACCGAGGCCCGGGCCCAGTTATGTTCTCACTGTGGAACCCAAGACTGTATTACCCTTATTGGAATGTAGAATTTCTGGTAGCGACTGTCGTTTGACCTTCCAACCTTAAGAGAAAACCTTGCGTCAGAGTCTCGTACGATGTTTAACAGGTGCACCAACTTGTAGGTCTTTGAGGTTAAATTGGGCCTCAATGGTGATGGTAGGGCCTTGTACACAATGTACACCCAGGTCAGGTACCACGTCTTCTACGAGTAGGTATTAGGTAGGTACGCGAAATGAAATACTACGAATTCTAAGGTATGTAACAACGCTGACCTTATTACGCAGTATTAACGCCTCTTCATTGTTATCCGCATCATAATCTGCATGTGTTGCTGGATCGAAAAAACTAAAATTCAAATAAGTGTTGCAAACAATAAACATTCTATCTTCATCGTGAGAATAAAACATAACAATAGAGCTGATTACCTCACTTTTAGTACACTTTCATTTAAAATTTTCATGACCGTTATGTGGAGGGTATAAAGTCGAAAATTTCAAACAATTTGAATTGATCCAATGAGAATATTATGCTAAATTCATTTCTCTTAAGTATAGGTGTTATGCAAATATATAGGTGCTTTTCCGAATCGTTTGCAGCATGCAAAGTAAGTTGAGACTCAATAAACGCTTTACGTAAGTTGATCAATGTTATAACATAAGTTACGACATGATTTTTACGCCCTATAAACTATAGATTTTTAAAGTGTAATAATGGAATAAGATAGGATTTCTGCCTTACACAGTTGCACCCTGCCAGACCTCGGACCATCTACAACTGTTAGGCCTCATTCGCACTAGAGCATTTTTACCGCCCGTTAAAAAAGCGTTCAAAAATAGAACAAATGTATTTCTAAGTATATGTTCATTTGACCGCGCTTTTAAAACGCGACGCTTTTTTATCGAGTAGTGTTACCTACATTTTGAGCGTACTCATTCGCAAGGGATAAATACATTATTTTGGTCTTTCTGAACGCTTTTTTAACGGGCGTTAAAAAGCTCCCGTGCGAATGAGGCCTCAGATAGCGCCCTCGGGTGTGGGAACCATGGTGTATATAGGGGGAAGGGAGCGCTTCCCACCACTTATGTAGGCTTTTGGCAAGCGGAACCTTTAGCATGAGCTATTTATTAAGCAATATCTATAAAGCTGTCAGTCTCATACGTGACTGTAGTGTGTACTGACACTTTCTTCTCAGTTCTGCGGTTTGCATAGTAATTTAAAGTTGATAGTACTAGAATTTCTACGCACATCAGCATGCGACTCATTTGTATGCACTTTCTCAATACATTTTTGTGGAATTTAAATAAAACATCCATGAACTTACGATATCATTTTCCCTAAATAATTTTTATTTAAAATGTAGAACCGACTTAATAATTTTAAAGTCAGTTAAACATACTAAATTGTCTCAAAACCGCGTCAAAATTGGTTAAACCAAACGTGAGATAACCGCGGTCGAACAGTGAACATGATTTTAAAGTAGGTGCACTGTAATAACTGACGGAAAAAAATCTTGTAATTAAGTATTGTTTGCAAATGTCACCATTGAAGTTCACCAAGGATTTGCCTCTAAGTCGTTTCTATTCAGTGAGGTATATTTAAGGATTTTTTTTTATATAGGACACGTCAAAATGACTTTACCTCACCTGATGGTAAGCTAAAGGTAAAGTGTCAGGACTGGGGTCACCACCACACTGGTAGTGCTACAGTGGCGGCCCTCAGCTTGACGGCCTCATCAAATGCTTTTTCACCCCATTTTTTATTTGTTACCCCAAAATACCGGTTAGGTTGAAGGGGTAGGTCTAAGATATTATGATTTAGTCGACAAAAGTAGGGGTGTGTCATATGTCACATTATATCAATGACGATAGCGTTCATCAAGCTACTGCTAGAAAAATCAAGTTCAGCGACACTTTCACCTGCGTAGCGTACGATGTTTTATTTATCAATAGGCACCGAATCATAATGAGCACCTCTACATGCGTTGAACATACATCCGCGACTAGACGAGGTGCGATTGTAAGCGGATGCGGCTTCAAGATGGCTTTGTTTAACTGATAGGATTTTTTATAAAAGTCGCAGTTAACTAACTATTTAGACTTTAAGTTTAGCTTACCATCAGGCTAGGTGAAGTCATGTTGACGTGACCAATATAAAAAAAAAACAAATTAGCTGATGAAATTTTAGTTCTTCTTTTTTTTATGTCCTGAGGCAAAGTCTCTGGAATGGGAGTCACCATTGCAAACACCGATAGTGCCACAATAGTGGCTCTCAGCTTGACGGCCTCATAAAATGCTTTTTCACGCCCAATTTCAATTTTTTTAAATTTTTCAATTTTTTTTTTTAAAAATTGACATTACACTTCTTTTTTTTTCTACCAGAATAAACCAACCTGTTATCACCTAAACTTAAGCATATATCCGCTACGGTAGTACCTCGTAACTTTGCTTTTATAATCTCATAAACAATTATGCAAATGGTTAGTGGCAAATGAATAACAATAATGTTTAGATAGTGGTATCGTGATTCGTAAATGATATTGTTTAGTAAATTATGATTATTATGTAAAATAGTGGCTATCGTTTATAAAAACACTTCTTTAAAAGTGTAGTGTTAAAACATATTCATAAATAATGTTTTTTTTTTAAGTCGACTGCAATTGCTTGCGTCTATATGAATCATTTTCGAAATTAATCGGCTCTTTGTTATAAGTAGGTGATGAGGCAGTGTATTATAGGTAGTCAGCTAATTATTAATGTTCTTTTTCTTGGGCTGTTGATTTGCTGTAGGATGAAGACAGGTTTGTAATTCATTTAGTTAGTATATAGAGATATTTTCATTTGTAGATACCTAGATATTATTACACTGCCGGGCCACTTTGTCAGGAAGAAAATTTATTAAACAGTTTATTGCCGTAACTACCTGGGTAACAATTTTTTTTTATATTTATATGATTTTTATATATCGCTGGCAGTTGTACCCTACCTTTCTCTCTGATTGCTGGGATCAGGTTTTGTTCCAAACACAAAATATGTTGTTTGAACCACGTTTTATTGCGCACACGGTGTAAGCCTTACACTTGACACTTGAATATTAACCCCCGTAGTTTGCGGTTATTACAAATGACGTAGATTTGAATGTTATAGGGGTGTCACCATTTAAAATCTCTACACTGTACTCAATCTTTGAATCAACCACAATTTGGATGATATTGTAATTTTTCGTGGAGAACCATGAAGTAGATTTTTGAATAAAAAATAATAGTTAACCGCCAAAAACACAGTTGCATATCCACTTTCTCATATAAATCGAAGTATTGTCATATAATAGTGAAAATAAATGCTTTAATTGCGATAGAAAGTCTAATCAGAACATTACCAAGAGTAGTCGTGCACATACACATTGGCGAACAAGTCGTCGCCATCGACTTTCGCTATAGATGTGTATCATATATAGGTATTTCTAAATGGCCATGTTTCCATGCCCATATTGCGGGGTAGGGAAAGGATCGGCAGCGCGAGTGTGACTCCCCTGCTGTTGCACACGTCCATAGGCCACGGTGACCGCTTCCCATCAGTTGGGCCGTGCGCTTGTCTGACACCTAAGTGGTATAAAAAAAGAGATCGTTAAAATAGAACGACGCATATTCTAAGTACCTGTCTTATTTATAACTTAATCGAAACAGTTAAAGGTTAGTTATCAAAGTTTTTGGTTTCAATCAATTTTTACATGCTATACTTTAATGTTCGAATGAGTTGCCTCTCTATACTTAGGACACTATTTTATCTCTTCTCATAATACGTCCATATCATAACAGTTTCGCTTTTCATTCTTTGTAGCAACTTTCAAACTTCCACTAAAACGAACACAATACATAAAAAATATTATTATATAAGTGCGAAATTGTTTATGAACTAAAACTTCATGGGTCTAATAATCCTTAAAAGTTCAGTGTGTCAAATATCTATACTAAAAATAGATATGGTTGTCACCAATCACAAATGTCACGTCTACATTATATAGTAAAGAAACCATTATGTTCGCTAATCGACCGTGAAGTTGGGATTCGAATACGACACGGTAACATCCAAAACTGATTGAGATGTAGATTGTAGATTAGTTGTCTGAGCACATTGGAGATATATAAAAAAAAAAATATTTGTGCTGTATTGAATTAACGGTTCAGAACAAAACACATATATTTTTTAGAATTTTTGCACGTCTGCTCGCGAATTACTAAACGGACTTTGATGCGGGTATTTTTTAGAAAAGTCTTGATCAGACTTAAAATGTCCCGTAGATATGTTTCATTGCAATATTAATGAGGAAAACTAGAGATAATTCTTCTTCTTCTTCTTCTTCTTCTTCAACCTAGCGTTAATCCCAGTCGTATCCAAAGCTTTCACCTCGGAGTCTGGGGTCCGCTTTACCAGCCTTAACTGCGGATTTGGCTGGATCTCGATATTTTCCGTGAAGCGACTGCCATCTGAGCTTCACAACCCAATGGTGACATAAGGCGATATCGAAGCATTGAAAACTAGAGATAATTATGATCAAAAATTGCGATAAACAAGATCCACGCGAGTCGAGTCGCAGTCATCAAATAGTTTTAAATTTTAACAGAATTATATCTACTAACAAGTTTAGAAGTCCATGATGCAACAATATTCTTGACAGATGTTATCCTCAACACACGTAGTTCTAAGAATTGTTTCGAATGCACTTTTCACTCAAAGTACCAAAAGTTAATGCAAATGGATGCGTGCGTTATGATGATGGAGGACCGGCTTTCTAACGACAGGCTGCGTATGCGCACATCGCGATACACAGATAAGATAGCTCAAGTATTATATGGCTAAGTGAATCTGACGTGATGAGGAAATTCTATAACAATTTTGTTGATTGAAATTGATGTAAATTAAAAGGGGATTTAAATATTAATTTTTTTTTATTGGTAATAGGCTCGCGTTTGACCACAATCTCACCTCTTGGTAAGTGATGATGTAGTCGACAGTGAAGCACGCTTACCTAGAAGTAACCTATTCACTCTTGACTTGAAGACTCCCAGGTTGTAGCTTTCCGGAAATACGGACTCAGGCAGGGCATTCCACTCTTTAGCAGTACGCACGATGAACGTACTGCCAAAACGTTTTTTACTGCCAAAAAATTGCACGTTTAAAAGGAAAATTACGTAAAAAATATAACTCTTTTACACAGCAGTAGGTACTATTTAATAGCTACTGACTTGACGATACAGTATAGTGTTAGCAAGTGTCACTACTCAGTTAGGAAAAACTAAATAGTTTTTTTTGTTAGCGATTTCCTGATTCCATTCAGTGTCAAGGAGTCCATCAATAAAAAAGTGGTACTTGACCTGCCGATATCCATTCCTTCCCTCTAATAAAAGAACTTAGCTTCTGAAAAATTGCTAAAATGTTGGAAACCGCGATGTAGATATCAATACAACACATTATAAATCGCAATTCGCTACTGATGGAAATAAAATTAGTTTTACGAGACTTTTGAGTTTTCTGAGATAATACGTATTATGTCTCTGCCATTCATAAATCAAGGATATTTGGCTTTTTTATGTTAGACACGTCAACGTGACCTTACCTCGCCTGATGGTAAGCTAAAGGTAAAGTCTCAGGCCTCATCAAATGCTTTTTCACGCCTCGCTAAGCAACAGTTTATTCTTCACTGACACAGTCTAAACTAAAGCTCTGCCAACCCACGAGTATTATTTTTAGCCAGTGATATGGCAAACATGAATGCCCTCAACTGGTCTGGCGGGAATGTGCGTAGAAAGCTGCGCAGTGAGTGCTTCGCATCGTAATGAAGCAGTTTTGGAGATCCACGGCGATGCGAGTTGTTTTCTATAGTTACATTACTAGTATTAACCCATTGACGGCAATTCGACCATCACGGTTGAATATTCAAGGCAAAATTTAAGTAGAAAATATATAGATAAGTAGCTTTGGGGACACTGTGGTTCCTAAACCTGAGGGGGCCATCTCGTAGTCGGGTTGCGGCCCGGCCCGGGTCAGCCGGGATGCGAGAGGAATGCCTTATCACACCCTAGCTTTTAAAGACCCGAGACGGTGTCTATATCTACACGATTATATAAAATTGAAATATCTGTTTGTAGTATCAAAATAACAGATTTTAAATCAATGTCTATCAGTGTACATATTATTTCGATAGTAAAAACGCAGGTTTTTAAAAGTTTGTCTCTCTATTTGAAAGAGGTAATATTTGGAACGGCTGGGCTGATTTGGATGGGACTTACACTGTCCAATAGGTGGTTACATAAGACTACTTTAAGCTTGGAAAAATAATAAGGGGTTCCGCATAAAAAATATTCATCATCATCATCACCTGCCCTTGTTCCAATTATTTGGGGTCGGCGCAACATGTCATTCTCCTCCATACATTCCTGTCAGATGTCATCTCCTCCTCCTTCCGCATAAAAATATTAAAACCTTATACCTAAATCTAAATCCACGCGGGCAGTACTACAGCAGTTAGATAGCTTGACTATTTTAAATCGACTTTTAGGTATCCAATAGCATACGATCCCATTTAAGGCTCAGTTCAGAAGCGTTATGATCCAAAAATCTGTTCAAATCTAAATATCGATCATCCCTAACTAATATACCTACAGAAGAAAGTAGGTACACAGTACTTTGAACCAAAGGCATTTTGTTCTGTAACGCACAATTAGAAGCAATACTTCATCACCAAGCATAGAATTAAATTGTCAAACTGCGGGATTAATTTTAGTGGCTACGTTTAATGTAGAAATTCTAGATACACCGCTAAGCGATCACGGTTAGCAGTTTCCCTGCGAACAAGTTGACGTGGGAACCGAATCACTGCTAAGGATGTAAGCTGAGTATTCGACCGGTCTGTATTAACTCTGGGCTCTGATAGATGATTTCACTTTAATAGGCATTTAGGTACGCTGGAGTACCGTTCGCAGCAAATGCTTAAAAGTAATCTGGAAGTGAATTAATTTTGCTTTTATACGCTTATCACAAACTGTGCTTTAATTATTTTATATGAATGTACCTAATAGAATTTTTCACTTAAATGTATACATAATAAGAAACTAAACAATCAAATTGATAAGAATACGTTGATTCAAGAGAAATTATAATAACAAGCAGAATGAATATTAATATATTAAATAACATTTAGGCAGTTTATCATAATATATTTTTCAGCATATTAAAAAAAGAATTTATATACTAAAAATGTAACTGTAGATATCTACCTTCTATTATAATTTGCATTTATAATGTGGATCGTGTGAATTTATTACTATCATTCTACACGAGCGCTGTAACGGCTCAAAACTGAAATTTGAAATAATCTTTCAATCTAATATTGCACGAAAAAATCTTTAAGCGACAAAAATTCTTACAAGAAAATTTTTAAGCGAATTTATTTGCAGACCTTACTGTGAAGCATGCTAATTTTATGGCGCACATGATCTTGAATTGAATCGCTCTAGATAACAACTCGTTACAAAGTTTATTTAGCTACAGCTTGTTCCACATCCGCCGCGATTATAATGAATCACAATTTATTGACAGATCCATTTAAGATTTTTAATATACGGAACGTTGTTATTAAATAATCATTCTTTAATTATTGACTTTGAAAATTTCACTTTTCGCTACGCAATTTCTTACTAATTTATTGTTTTTTGTTTTTAAGCTTACTATGGTAGACAAGTATTACCTGCTGGTAAGTAACCTCTTGATTTAATATAGACGTTAAATGGTAGTATTATAAGGTTTTTACAGGGTCGGCTGCGCAAGCAATGCTCTATGGGCCACCTTACACCCACTGGCGTCGGAAGACCCTAGACGGCATGCGGTTTTAGTCGGTAAGAGTCCGACATAACCTGCCCCGCTGGCCGCGGGGTGGGTATCCATGAGGATTTCCGCACGAAAAAAAAAGAGTCGGCAGCGCGAGTGTGACTCCTCTGGTATTGCAAACGTCCATGGGTCGTGTGATTGTCTGCCACCTAAGTGGTAAAAAATGCTGCATTTTGTAAAATTCAAAAAGCCTTTGCATATGCGTGTTGAGAAAATACGGATACTGTGTATGTAGGGTCTGGTTGGCTTACCTCTTCTAAGTCTTCCTTACTCTCTAACCACCAACTAAAAAACTAAAGTTTGAAGATTTCTCGTAAACCGCTAGACCGATTTTGATTAACGACCAGAGTTAGACACGACCGCGCCGGTAGAAAGCTGTGTCAATGAGCATTTCCTCTTAAATTAGAAACTAAACCAATGGGGCTTGACTTAATTATTGGAGATAATTACAAAGTAATGGTGGATGGTAATTAAATGGTGTTAATTTTAAACTTAAAGCGTTAAACAAAAAAAACAATGAAAGTGGAAACCATATTTTTATCTCATCGTCAATATTACTACAGTCAATACCTTTTGTAAATCATAAGGGAAGTCTGGAGAATTAGGGTCACAAGGTTGGGGAAATATTAGCAAACGAGTCCTAGAATGGAGACCGCGAATCGGCAAAAAGAAAGTAGGATGCCCCCCAGTACGAAGGACAGAAGACCTGAAAAAGGTAGCTGGGATAGACTGGATGCGCAAGGCGGAGGATCGGGTGCTATGATGTAAATTAGGAGATACCTATAGGTACATAGGCTAATTGATTGATAGTAATTCAGGTTACAGAAAAATGTATATCCCAAATAGGTCTTTAAAACAGCGTATCAAGCTACAACGTACATCACTAACATGTTACGAAATAGACAGAGAGCGTACCAACTCGGAAGATCCATTACATACCATAATGTCTTACAATTATCGTGTTTTACATTTGTTTATGTAGTTTTCATCTTATGTAACTGATATTATGTTAATGTCATGGCTATATCTATGTCATTATAACATAGTCTTACGTACGAAGATGATATTTTAAAATACTGGTAATTTAGTTTTGAAATGTTCAAGATTATGTCGTTATAGTGTAAGACTTATGACGTATATATATTGGGGTCAAAGTTTATTGATGTGGTTAACCATTAGGCCTACTGTTTGATGTCTATCGTATTACAACATGTTACTAGTAGAAACTGCTATGACTAAGAAAATAATGAGCTCCTGAAGCAGGATGTCTCAGGCGTATAGCCTTAAAAATCAGTGGTTTTAGGTGCCGCCTTAGTTTAGAGGAGAGGATACTCTCCACTTCATCTGAGAGGTGTAAACGAGATGTGACCAAGCAGCTATGATCCAATTGGATGACAGGCTATCTTGCCCATCACTATTAAATCAAGAAGGTAATTTAATACCCGCCGATTTAAAGACTTTCCCAACGCTTTTTTAAAATTAAAGTGCCCCTTTAATTAACTCATTCCTTAATATGTAGTACTTGTCAGCAATAAAGTAGCAAACATGTGATCGTATAATAGTAAAATTGTGAGTTTGTATGTATGTGTGTGTGTAATAGACTACTTAATGGTCTACTTTCCGTATGAAAATGTGTTAAATATATTCTTGTCATTAAATGGTTCCCATGCGTCACATAACTTTCTAAAATAAAACTATAAAGTCATAAACCACATGCATTTATCAACTACGTACAAATAGAGATGGGCCGTGGTTAAATTATAATCGATATTGATATCGATATGATATCATAGGTACATCATACGTACATAAAACATAATCGACTCAAATACTAACACTAAGGATTTTAGATTTATAATTATTGGCTCATGACAAGATAGATCTAATTATGAAAAGGGCCTCTTGTCAAATATTTAATATATTTTGGATCAATGGGATTTCACCATTAATAGCAATTTATTTAAGATCTCAAATCGAGGAAAACCAAAAATAAGATAAACCTCTTCTCGTTAAGGTTATTTATTTTTTTAGTTTGACCAATTCAAAAAGATCGATTACCGTAAATTGAAAGTGCAATACGAGACTGCTATCCATCAAATAAATGTTACAAAGGTCAGTCAAATTATACATCATCTCAATTGATTATAATTATTATGGATTATACAACATGTCGGGCTTTTCCATACACTTCAGTCATTATTACTATAATTAATGTCCTAACATTTTTAAGAAATATAAGTTGAGAATAGAGATAAAAAAATTCACACTTTATCGATAACTATGACTAGGCTTACCCCATCACTATCAAACGACATTTATTTTCTCGTCGTCCCTGCATTAGAGTCGTTAAGATAAATCATCCCACACATTACGTCACATCATTACGAATCTGTGGTTGAGCCTAATGACCCTGTTCACGCGACTTAAAAAAAAACTTTTCATGTCAAATCTCGTAGTGGCGGTAATATTGTATAATAATTCGAAAACATTTATTATTATTTTATCTGTGGAATAATCTTTTACTTGCCTGTGAGATAATGTAAGAAGTTAATTTATTTGTGATAGTTGTATAAAAACTGTTTTTTTTTAAAATATTAAGTGCAATGAATTTTGTGTATTACGAGTAAAAGTCGTTGATTATGTGTGAGATTAATTCATAATTTACGATTTTCCTTAACTAGTAAAAGTTTAATCGGAGAAGCGATTTATAAAATCCCATAATGATATATAATTTTTTTTCAAATACATGTTTATATATATTGACACGGTCTGTATGTTTTCAAAGGAGTAGGCAGAGGTGTATAAGTATCCACTTTACGGCACCTGTGGTAAGTATATAGGCAAAATTACATGAAATAAGGAATAAGCTTTATTGTTATGTTTTAGAATCGCAATCGTGATAATATCACTCTTATCGAATGTCGAATGTTAAGCTAAGTCTAGTCGACCCTACGATCTAGAGGTCCTGGGTTCGAATTCCGCTATTACAGTATCGACGTGAAACGCCTATCACAAGCGATTTAGCTTAGATTGAGGTGTTAACGGTCAAATCAAAAATTTACGAACAAACGTAAAATCCATGGTAACTTTTAACGCACGTGTTCTTTGAACAAAACAATAAAATAAACATACTCACGTTAACTCAACGAAAGTGAATCTCCACTATTTGCTTTAGAAAAGTAAAAGTTGTTTTCTAGTCTTTAAGTTATTAATCATAAGGTTGATATTTGTCAAGCAAGTTGCTCAAAAAGCTATTTTCCATTACATTGTATGTGTCAATTGTGGTTCAGAACTTTCGCTGAAGGTCGTACAGCTGTCGTAAAATTGTTTTTTTTTTACGTAATCCTTTAGAATTTGTTATGGATATGTGTGTTTATAGGTTTAATATGCATATTTTAGACCAGTTATAAAGATTAAGTGGTGAGATTCATATTATTGTTATGAGTTGATGCTACATACAAATATGACTTCATGATTTTCTATTAGATTAGATTAAATAGGTTAACATGTTTATAAACAGGATATAGAAAACCTGCTGAGTTTCTTGCCTGAGTCTTGTGAGGGTAAGTCCACGTATACGATAAAGTACTTACTTAAAGTAAGCCCCTGATTACGTGGGGCTGAAAAAATATAGTTTTCGCTACTAATTTTCTGCCAGCCTTTCAGGGACATAAAAATAAATTATTATTATGTTTCTGTATATTCTAGTGTATTTGTTTGTAAGTAAACGTTAACTTGTTATCACTTATTTGCACTGAGCGATCAAAATCAAACCTGTAACCTCCGACCGCTACGAAAATAATTGATCTCGCCGGAATGATCAAGTAACTGAACTACTTGAGACATATCCTGGTGTTGCAAACATTTTTCACACATATTCCACTTTCTTAAAAATTTCCACCCAATTAAAACAAAACATCTCGATACTTAACTTAAAAGCTATACTTAAATATCAGAAGCAATCACTTCTATACATTATATCATACTAATTTCCATACAGTACCTACTATTAAATTGCTAATAGAACACATAATATCATGTAACACAAAATAGCAGCAATTATTTCCAACACCCGCTTATTATAGCGTGTTATTGATTATCTACAACTGTTATAACTGTTATAACAGTTAAATTAGTTATACTTTTTCGTTGTCTGTTATTTATGTAATTCGATATTACACGCTTGATATTTAACATTTGAGTAAATTTGAATTGAAAAGTGGTAGTGTTTTTAAATTTTTGGAGACAATGACCACTATAGGATATTGGGACCACTATTTTGTTAATTATTGGAGACATCAAACACTATAGGATGTTGGGACATATTTATATGAAATCCATAGGTTTCCGTCAGATGGGCCGTGTGTATTTCTGGCTAAATGGTTAAAAACGTAAAAAAGGTTTTGAAAAATACCCTGTAGACGGTAATCAACCCGTCCCTATCCCGTTGAGTGTAGCCTGCCCTGCCTACCTAACGTGTGATGATAGCGTGAAGGAGTAACAAACAATAATAATACATTACTCCCAAACTTTCGCATTCACATTATTAATCTCATCTCTTCCATTCATAACTTGAGAACCGTATAAACCGAATTCTCCGTGTAATCGGTTATAATCGCCAATTTTATACACTCGTATGTTTTTTTTACAAAGAAAGTATTAGCTAACAGTTATGTGATGTAATATGTATGATATTATTCAACTAAATGCAAACTAAAACATAAATATAGTGAAAGTGAACTGAAGATGAGTTAATGAAATATACACGAATTAGCTTCTTGAATACAGACTGGTTGAACTGTTAGTGTGTATATGGGGGGCCCTTCACGATCTTTGATGCATAAAGCTAACCTCATCTGCTAGCAGGTTGGTATAGTTCACGGCATCTAACTTGGCAAGATTTTGAAGTAGTGTGGGCCCCACTACTTCAAAACCTTGCCAAGTTAGATGCTGTACACTATACTTGTTTGTGGCAAAATGCGTTGCATATAACAATTTAATAAATATTGGGCAAAACAAATCGTGTATTTTTACTCCAGATGATCTTAGAAAAAGTATTTAAAAAAAATTGATAGGTATCGTTTTAGTTTCAATCTAGGAACTAAAAACGACATCAAATATATATTTTTTGTTATTGTTTTCTTTTACAGCTTATATTATTAAATTAATTTATTATAATTAAGTTGAAGTAGTGTGAATTATTTACAAATTAGCATACTGTTTAAAAATGCTAAACTGATGTTTGAATGAATAAATTTATTATCTACGATAATGAAACAATTAAATTTAATGAAATATTCGTCGTTTTTTTTAAAACCCTCGTACCCACGTGTTGTATATGTGTGTAGGTACGCACGTGTGGTGACCCCTGGTCCTGAGACTTTACCTTTAGCTTACCATCAGGCGAGGTGAAGTAATATTGACGTGTTGTCAACAGTACCGTTGTATGGTAATTCTTATCATCATGATTATTTGTGCATTCAATCTTAAAGTTTGTTAGCCTCGTGATAATTCTTGCATGAATATCTACAAGGCATGAACTGTAAAGCCATAAATACTGTATATAACCAGCCTTTCACGGTCCATTTCATGCAATGTCAAGGCTGTACCCAGCGGAGCGGAACAACATGCCGTTAACCCCATAGGGGTTATACCACAGACTTGGATACTAGACCGGAACAAACTTGTGCGGAACCAAACATACTAACGTTTAGTCGATTTAGTTTACTAGTTTATAAAGACTTATAGTTGAAGAGCCGATTGCCGTCTAACAAGCACATTGCTTCTGCTTCTATTGAGAATTAACGTGATCTCGTGATTACACTTTTCAAGCCACGGTGCCAAATAGCCAAAGAGCTTATTAATCGAAAAGTTTTATCAAGGGTAAATTCTTGAATAACCAGTACTACAATATATCTGAAAATAATTTACAAACTTTTAATTGTGACCTACAATTTAAATTGGTACAATATTGGTTAACAGGTGACCTTAAAATCAGGTCAAAACTTCGAACCAGTTTGTGCAAGTAAAAGGGACGATAGTTACACACAAATGGTTATACACACACACAGATACGTACACATATACACACAGCAAGTATGTCCTGTGGCAATGGTTTTGAGGCAGACAGGTTACTGCTTAATATTACGCTCGTGTACGACCTCAATGGGTCAAAGAAACCGCCGCATTTCACTAACACACTGTCCGAATTAAAAAGTTTTAACTGACTTGAAAAAAAGATGCCGTAGTATGATCTGTGGTAAACTTGACTATAATTTTTTTTTGTTTGAATTAGGGTGCTCGGAGGCGGCGAACGTTGAAGATTTATCGATAGTAGAGGAAGCTCGTGAAGTGTGTAAGGACGAAAACAGATTGCAGACTAGTCTCTCTGCTTTCGTCCTTACGTCCTTAGGTAAAAAACACTAGTATATGTAGGTATGTGTAAATAATATAGTTAATAACTCAAAGTTTATCATAACTAAGATGAATAAGAACTTCAAAAACTTGACGGAACAATAATTTACAGTAAGATACAATACTACCACTAACGTATCTAGTATCTCAAAAACCTTTCTGTCAATCATCCGTCCCTTCAAGATATACAACACTTTTCACACTAGACTGCAATATTCACAGTTTAAACAGTCATCCAATACTTCTCACATCTGTCGGCCGTTGGCTCCGTTCACTCGACCGAATGTCACTTTCGACACAGCGAGCGCCGGTTACGACAGGCACCTGTTCGTCGCCTCAGGTAATCTTTATCAGGATGACACAACTATTTTTCATTCCCCGGAATTCAAAAGGATGATAAAAAAACTTGTTCAACTTCTTTTTGTAGTCTGCACGTACTGTTATAATCTGGCTTTTTGTTTTTATTCTGTGGTAATAGGTACAACAGTATTGTTTGATTTAAAAAATACAACATGTTTTTAATAGGGGTTTTTAAATGTTTTATTTAAGTTTCAAGAAAACTATAATGGTAATCAAGTATTTTTTTATGCACTGTATAAAAATACAAATGAACAGTATTCAACAGTATTGTTTGATTTAAAAAATACAACATGTTTTTAATAGGGGTTTTTAAATGTTTTATTTAAGTTTGGAGAAAACTATAATGGTAATCAAGTATTTTTTTATGCACTGTATAAAAATACAAATGAACAGTATTCATCCGATTGCGATAATAATGTATATCTATATAATTATTATACGTAAGGGTTATAGATTATATAGAGCCCCGTAGTTGGCGCTGCAATAGGATTAATTACTTAGTCATATTTTTTTTAAAGAAATTTTCCCGTTCGAAGTAAGAATGAGAGATAAAAACATACATTTCTCTGCATAATCATCGATTTTATCGTAACGTTCCCAGAAGGCTGGCAACAACATAAAATAAACAATTGGCAAGCGTTTTACAATATGCATTGTAATTAAAAAATGCATCGCAGTAAATTTCTACACCGATAACAATAAAATGATAAAAATTGTAAAAATGCTAAAATAATTATTATGACACTCATTAATAAACGTGATTGTTTACAATAAACTCCGCTTGGATATTATTATGCACTTAATTTAATTTATGATATAGCTTCAATAACTAATAACATACTTTATTTAACAATAGTGTCGTTTATTAACCTTAATATTTATTTTTGCAACGATTATTAAGTCATTATTTGTCCATCTATCTATTAAATGCAATAATATTAATTAATAGTAATAATTACCGCGCAAAATGTGACTTCCACTTTCTACGGCTTAAGATTATGAAACTTTATTAGTACTTATATTTTTATTAAACGTTTGATCGTAATTTGTTCTGTTTTTGAAGTTTCTTTTTGGTAATTCTTAGTTTTAAAATACGTAGTAATTAATTATTTGTGTCAATTTCTGTGTTAATTATTAATTTGCAAAAGAAATAGTGTCAACATTGTCATTAAATTACATAATAACAATCATAATTTTTTAACATAGTACTTTTTATATCACACATACATCCCTGTGTGTATAGGTAAGTAGTAAAGGGGTTGGCAGAACTGTAACCATACTAACAATAACTTTGTAATCTATCAATAGATGAAAAATTAAATAGTTTTTCAATATTTAATTTTTCATCTATTGATAGATTATAAAGTCTCTACAACCTCAAGGTCATATATTATGAAGACTGCAATATTTTGAAAAAGTAAATCTTTTAGTCTAATGTTGCACATTCTTTATTAACCTTGGCATTTTATAATAATTATTAAGATTTCGTTATGTTAAATATGTTTTACTTTCACGAATTGTTTATATTTTTATGTTCACATCAAGGTCTGTCATTTAATGTACAAATAAATTAATATGGACGATATAATATTATAAGTATTGAAAAGTATTAAGTTCAATGAAATTTTATAGTAATTAATAAATGCTAACTATTCTTAATTTTTTTATGTCGTTCACGTCAACATGACTTCACCTCGCCTGATGGTAAGCTGAGGCAAAGTCTCTGGAATGGGAGTCACCACTGCAAACACCGATAGTGCCACAGTGGTGGCTCTCAGCTTGACGGCCTCATCAAATGCTTTTTCACGCCCCGCTTAAAGGACCCGGGACTGTATAAGGAATGATTATAAGTAGGTATTAAGTATAAATAATGCTTCAGTGGCATGCAAGTTTAGTTATGTTTTTGTGCATTTTCGGTTTTATTGGATGTTTCGTAGTTGTATGATTCTAGATAAGTATCTGATAAGTGACTCGCACTCTATTAAGTAGGATCCAAAGTATAGCTATTGAAATGTGGACTGAGTAGCTGTATAATATTGAAATGACTTTAGTTATATACGCCTAAATGACAATATGCTGTAACTACGTAACCTGATCAAAATTCATAACCGATGCTTGGAGAAATTCTAGATGACGGAGAGATTCTAGGAATTAAAGATTTTATCGTTTTACTAGCGACCCGCCCCGGCTTCGCACGGGTGCAATGCTGATAATATTTCTGCATGTATTATACATATAAACCTTCCTCTTGAATCACTCTATCTATTGAAAAAAACCGCATCAAAATCCGTTGCGTAGTTTTAAAGATTTAAGCGCACATAGGGATATAGGGACAGAAAAGGCGACTTTGTTTTATACTATGTAGTGATACGTAGAAAATTACCTAACTGAAAATATATTAGTGGTGACGGCTACGAGTTAAGCTAACATCAACTGTCGGTACATCTACTGAGTTACAGACGAGTTTCTAACTCGGGCTTTTCCAGACCAGACAGCAGTCACTCTCGTAAAAGTCTTATAAGCCGAATCAAAAGAAGAAGTAACATTTACGTGGACCCTAGCGATAGTCTCGTTTAAAATCGGGAACAATGTAAAAGATAGCACATAGCCCACCTAATGGGAAGAGGTTACCGTGGCCTATGGACGTGTGGAACCACTAGATAGACTTTCTCGAGGATGTACAGTAAGGCATTATTTCTGCAGAATTTGATTGATAACTTTGACATTTTAATGTGGGGCAAACGTAACGGAATGTTGGGCAAACAAATAAGAAGAGCAAACATTTGAACGTTTCGTCTCTAGATTAACTGTAAATACCTTTCTCTATTGATTTTATTTTATTACATTTAGTTAATTTACTAGCTCTATCGAGAGCTAACGAAACTGAATTCCTGGATTAAAAGTAGCTTAAGTGCTATTTTAGACTATGTATCTTTGACTTCTACCAAGATATTGGTGTTAGAAGTTAGATAGCAGTTGCTCCCATTAAAGTCAAGACAAGCCAAATCAAAAACAAGAGGAGGGTTTACGTAGACCCTTTTTTTTTCGTGCGTAAATCCTCATGGATACCCACCCCGTGGCCAGCAGGGCAGGTTATGTCGGACTCTTACCGACTAAAACCGCACGCCGTCTAGGGTCTTCTGACGCCAGGGTGTAAGGGCCACCTTACACCCTGGCGTCAGAAGACCCTAGACGGGCCACCAAATGAGCCACCAAAGAGCATTTCCCTTGCACCCCGGCTTACCCTGGCGGCCTTGTTTACAACCAGGGATAACGTGGGTTGAGATTATCACACAAAAAAAGAAACTTCACAGTAATTTTTAAACACAATATTTTTTTAAATACACATTCTGATTTAAGTAACGATCAGGCGTGTACTAAAAATGCCGCGATGCTGTAATAATCGTAACATTACAGAGTGCATTCGGATTGCGTTACGAAATAGTAAACATCAATTAAAACATTACATTAATGCTAACTGTAGCTTTATGAGTTTCTGTATGTTGTGTAAACTGTTGCGGAAGTCTTGTGAAGCCTCTCTTTTAATTAGATACAAAGGTTATTGTTTGAAAGGTACATAATTTACCCCTGTTTACAAGTTTTTATTTAACTTGCACTGATATTTATTTTGTCAGTAATATGTCTATACTAGAGTAGACTCGAATTTGGTTTATTTGTGTATCTTTGGTGGCCATGCGATAATAATATGATTATTGATGATGAAGTTGGAGGGTGTCTATAGAAACTTTTGAACTGAACAAGATAATCAGTGAAGTTTGGGTTACTTACCAGAAAGCTTTGTTTTTGAGTTTTATTTTAAATTACTGAATTAATTATTTTAGGCTTTTTGATAAGATGTAAGTAATAAAAAGTGAGTCTACTGCAGTCTCATAAACATCTGAGTAATTCTAGTTTACTATTCATCATAGCAACCTAGAATTACTCAGACCCTTGTATCATCTCAAGGGTTAAGCTAAAGGCACACTCTTTAGCCTGGGGTCTGTTCTCCTACTCCTCTTCTCCGTAGTTTGATTAACCTTGACGTTTACGAAAGCGACTGCTGTCTATCTTTTCAACTTCCAGAGGAAGAGTTAGAGCCTCATCGGTCAATCGGCAGGTCTACCGGCTTGCAATGGGCACTGAATGTCCATAATTTTTGCCAGATAAATATTGAACCTTAGACTTCGTGATCAAAAGTTGCACCACCGTGACCTTTTGTGACTCTTGATTGTAAATACAGTGTTTTTGGTTGGGGCATGGGGAAATGACATAGTGTGTTAATAAGATTTTTTGTAGTTTTAAACTAAAAAAAAAACACTTTCAAAAGGTACTTATTTCTACATAAATATAAGACTTTAATAATTTGTTTCGAATTTCGAACATTAGTTTTCGATCACAGTTAAGTCTGAAAACCGCAAAACACAATTATAAATCGCTTTTTCTCACTGAACATAGTTATTAAAAAAACCAATAAATCCAAAACCAAAGGTGTAGAACCATGACGGCACTCTCTCCATATAACAAAATAAATATAGAGAGTAGACATTGTAACAAGTTGTATAATATATCCGTACAGATAAGTAAATAGGTGAAAACTTGATCTCCGCGGAGCGAGAGGCGCGCGTCGATGTCTTTTACTCTGAAGTTCCGTTCGCGAATCCGCCCGTCAATTTGACCCACTTTGCAGAACATTTTTGTGTATTTACGTAATGCCTTAGGATGTTACTCTGTTGAGTAATATGTATATTCGTCTAGGTTATCTTTTATTTTTCGAAACGTCATTATGTTGGTGAAATTTCGTCTAGGATTATAATTATAAAATATTCGATTTCGATGGTCATTCATTCATATGATATTGATATGCATATATTAATATATTATTAAAGTGGAAAGTGTCAGTTTGATTTGTAATTTATTAATAAATAATAGTATATTTGGGAAATCTTTAACTTTATCTTTGTAATATTCTAATTAATTTATACAACTTCAACCAGTCATTTAACAAAATATGATACAAAAATTTAAATGTATAAACATTTTTATGTATGTATATATTCATACATTTTATATAATAGTCACGTCTACTGAATAAAACATATAATGTTTTGCTATTATGACTATTTTTTTAATCGTAAATAAGATAACGACTGTTGAAACAATACGCCGACTTTGTTCCACAATTACACCTTTCTATTACGTACCATGACTGACCACAATCACATACGAATTATGTTTTCATTTATTACGAATTATGTTCAAAATAAAACATAATCGCCACGATCATTTTCACTCGCATAAAACTTTCGTATCATGTCAAAGTTCAAATGTTTCATTTTGTCACACAGTAAAAAATATAAACACATTTTTTGACACAGATTTTTTTAGACACAAAAAAATTACACTGTTTTTTTTTAAACTTACCCAAAATAAAAGCCTCATTTTATCCAAACACAGCACTAAGTGAATTAAATAGTCGAGCAACTGACACTGCACTAGCGCGCTGGGCCGCGCAACTCTACCAACTGGAGGCTTCGCCGGCGAGCTGAGCCTCCCCGCCGAAGAAAGTGTCCAACCTTCACATTACATATTATGTAAACTGTAAAAGCGCAAGTGCATTATGTCTAGAAGACTTCGTTTTATGGAACTGTTAATTGTACGTGTGGGATGAGAGGATTTTAATTAATTTTTGTTGTCTTTACAAATTTGTTATAGTACTTTAGAATGCCCACGTATTAAAGTGTGCTTTATGCCCATATTGCCCATGTATATGCACACTAGAGGAATTCATGAGTACCTTTGAGAACGCAATCCAGGTCGCAGAGCAATGAGAAAACAAAATCTAAGAATACCGGTCTATTTATTAATAAACTAAAATTTGTAAATAATATGTTCCCTCGAAATTGTATTTCCTCTAACTTCCCCAACCAACCTAATTTACTCATGTCTGGAGTGAGTTCACGTCGATAGTATAATAGCCAGGAATCGAACCCAGGACCTCTCGATCGTAATACCGACTCCTTAACCACTGTAACTTTTGTCGCTGACTGTACACACAAGTACAGGTGACTGTACATACCATATACTACAGTGTAGCATACCAGTCGTAGTGGGCGTGACTCCACTATGACTGGTATGCTACACTGTAGCTTCGTACATTACGGCTGGTTGTACAATAGGTTTAATTATAGGATGAGTTGATTAAGGTTTTGTGTAAGCTTGATGAGCGTAACGTATTGAGGTTATTATCTTATAATAATACCGCAGAGAGTGACCTGACGACATTTTTATAGGTATAACGTCATTTCCTATTCAAAATTGTAGCTGTTCGTATAGAGAAGTACAGTTAGTAACAAAAGTCGTTTCGTTAGTTTATGTAATCTCGGGTTGTTGTGGGGCGTGAAAAAGTAAATATCGGGCCTTAGACTGAGAACTAACATTATAGAATTTGTAGTTTGTGGTCAAGTGTAGTCCTTAATTTTTGGATTGCACCATCATTTCTTATCTTGCACTAAATGGGTTAATCATTTGACGGGCGCATGTAAAACTCATCATCAATCACCATCAGAGTTCTTCGGTACTTCAATAGATCTCCAGAGCAAAAGCCTTACCTACAAGCATAGTCAACAACAGGTGGAATGGCAGTTGCCCTCGTAAAATCCATTCAAACCAAATCGTAAAAAGGAGGAGTAGAATATCGGAACCCAAACTTATAATTCCAAGCTTTGGATTCATTATTCAAACTATTTATTTAGAAACTATTTCAAACCAATCTTTTTTTCTCGACTCTGACATTTGACAAAGTGTTTGACAACCAAAGCTTGTTAAATTTTTACATCCAAGTGTCATTCCAATATAAAAATCGTAGACAGATAAAAATGAAATTCCGTGACGTGAGCACAAGTTTGCGAATACTGAGAGATTTCTTACTAGGCAACCGAGAACCGCATAGACTCCACAACCGTTTCAACCCTCTACTGGCACCAAGGTCCCTACCTCAGCCAGATATCCCACGAGGTCCGAGCCAAAAGTATTCGGACCAGTATTACTGTGATAGGAACGCCATAGATTCTGTTAAGCCCCCGGTTGTAGCACCTATTGCGTTGGGATTAAAGCAATCTCATGCATCTAAGCAGCTGAGTGGGAAGCCGCAACCAGGCGCAAAACCATGTCCACAGGGAGTAAGTAGCATTACTACAAGCAGTATAATAGTAGAGGAGCTGGTGAAGATCGACCTAACAGATGGGATATTTTTTTTATCAAATATTATTCAAATATCTCCATTCCGCGCGTGAAGTATGTCAGGATAGAGGCAGATGGCGGTCTGTTGTCTCTGCCTACCCCGAAGGGAAAAAAGCGTGAGCATATGTATGTATGTATGTATTATTCGTCTATTAACATGCCTAGATAATGATTCACCTATCAAAAAGGGTTCATGGTTATTTCATGAGCGCTTTTTTGTAGGCAAGCCTATACCATTGATTTTCTAATTCAATTATCATTCTCATGAACATTCATCATTCTTTTGATTAATGATTAGATCAGTGTAGTGACCTATATCGAACCTGTAAAATTATAATACTATACAAATACCTGATTACCAGATAGAGCCAAACAGTCAAGAACAAAATAAGTAGGTAATATTTAATAAAAAATATATACTATCTGGTTTTCATATGGATGAACGTCGATCTTCGCCGGCTCTTAGTCTATACAACCTTAACAACCGATTCAGATTCTGGTAAATCCACCCGGGTGACCTAGTAATTGATAAACATTACTTTATTTCTCAGGAACTAGTCTTCCCCAACATACCAACTCCAGGCGAGCCTTATTGGTGGGATGGGCACTGCTACTTCGAGTGCGTGCCTGACGATCCTCCCCCAAAGAAAGCTAAACCGCCAAGCGCCCCGTGTCCTCCGCCAACGCCGCCGTGCCCGGAACCCTGCGCTAAACCCACGAAAAAGTGCTGTTAATGTTTTTTGGATGAAATATAAAATCCTTGGTTATTATAATATTTGTTTGATATATGCCTAGAATTAGATTACATCTGTGATTATACGATGCCGTAACGGATCTATTCTCAGGAAGGAAAATTCGCTATTATTCTATTTCTATTCGTAATACGTGCGCAAATTTTCGCAAAATCCATCCTTTTTGGCGTGATTCAGTAAGAAACAAAATTCAAAATTGTGCAGTTGCAAAGCTAATACGAGTATAGTTTTCTAAATTTTACAGCTTTGTGGTTGTATTCTTGCCAGGTTTTTCAGAAATATTAAATGTTATTTTGAGGGTTGATAATGTAACTCACCTGAGTAACCAAACTAAGAAAAGTATCTACTGAATTCTTTCTATTAATTCACATACCATATCAAATGCACGTTTGATATATATCTTAAAGATAACTAGTATCTACACAGGCCATAGATATGTGAACAGTGTGAGAGTTGATGTTTTAAGCGCCATTTACACGATACCATTTTCTGGTATATACTAGTGCAAGAATTGAATGCAATAATTGAAAGGCAATAATTGCCTTTCAATAATTGTAAGCAACTGTTTACACGAGGATACTAGTCAAAAAATTGCATGCGTTTATGGCATGCAATTCTTGCCAAGCAATAATTGCAAGTGTCTTCTGTTTACACGCATACCATTATGTTTAGGCAATTATTGCTTTCAAGTCTTGAATCGTCTAAACACAGGCTGGTATGCAAGTTTTCCATGTACAAGCGAGTTGCTTCAAGAATTGCACGTATTTGCGCTGGCAAATATTTTGTTCAAGTATTGATCGTTTGAGAAGAATAGGATTATGCGTTTGATTCAAATAGCACTTTATTATTATTTATATGTAGTCTTTTCTTTTACATTAATTACTTACATATTAATATTTTTTAATATGAATTTATATGAATTTTTGAAAATTGAAATTTCAATTATGAAAATAAATTATAGAAAAGAGCGCAAAATGCAAAATGAGAGGGAAATTCAAAAATAAAAAGGGCGTATTAAATATAATTTTCAATACACCCTGTATTGAAAATAATTTTTAATACGCCCTCACTTATTGTACCCAATAGAGAGTACCCAGTTGAAGAGAGAATAGATTCTCTCTTCAACTGAATACAAGAATTGCATAAGCAATTATGGTATGTTGTGTTTACACCAATAACAGTTTTGCTTGCAATAATTGCCTAGCAGAGCAAGAATGTGACATGTAGTTTAGACGATGCCAGTCAATTATTGTATTCAATAATTGCACTGGTACGTACAAGAAAATGGTATCGTGTAAATGGGGCTTTATGGTCCCGATTTATAGGTTCGGAATAAGATAGTTTTAAGAAGCTCAAGAAGTTAGGGTCGTATTCTTATGATGCATAAAGTCGTGTTCCTACTCGTATAACGTATACTAGCTATGTCCGACGTAGGTAATCTTAATATATATAAATCTCGTGTCACAATGTTTGTCCTCAGTGGACTCCTAAACCACTTAACCGATTATAATAAAATTCGCACACCATGTGCAGTTCGATCCAACTTAAGAGATAGGATAGTTTTTGAAACGGATTTCGACATCCACGCGGGCGGAGCCGCGGGCAACAGCTAGTATATTATAAAAAGAACTCGAAAGTAGCTACAATTTAAAAATATTGAAATGCAACTACGTATGATGCAAGAGAATAGACTTCGAAATGCAAATAATCGTCTGTATGATATATAAATAATTCTACCGAGATTAAACATTGCAACAGATCGATGCTTAATGATAGCCTACTGATACGAGCGAACGCTGTTATTTTTTGTTGGTTGCAATTAAGTTACAATATTACGAAATTCGAAGTTGCATATTGAACATGTAAATTAAGAAATGGTACAAGTGAAATAATTTATCACGCCGCCGCATATATTAACAGCCGAATGCCGAATCTCAATTTGATTAGACTTACGCATCACAAATACATTATACTACTAGCATCCCGGCCTCGCTTCGCTTCGGTTTGTTATGTGATTTCTTAATTCAATGCATCGTAATTTACACATAATATATTATGCCTATATCAATCGGGATAATATACCTACCTATCAAATGGTGAAAGAATTTTTACAATAAGTGCAGTACCTAGTTCCGAGTATTACCTTCTAATAAATAAACTTACCAATTTCTGACCCTCTTTATAATAAATATTTGTTTACAGATAGTATAGCTGTATTGTTACATGGATATTTTTAGGAGCCCGGATTAAAATCCCCGGATTGGATCCAACCTCACTTGCAAATCGGTGTACTTACTGTTTGATGGGCGAGGCTCTAGTGCTGGCGTGCCTATCTTGGGAGTGTAGACAACAGTCTGTCGCTCCCATAAAAGCCAAAGAAAAAAGCGGAGAAAGAGCAAGCGAACCTCAGAATCTAGGGCGAAAGCCTTCGATGCAACCAAGAACTACACTAAGATGACAATGAGATGCCCATACTAAGCTGATGAAGTGACAGGTCATCAAGCCAGAATATAAGCTCCCTGTTTTAAATCTCAATAAAATCGGTTGAGCCGTTACAGAGTTAAAAACATACAAACAATCAATCACAAGCAACTTTCGCTTTAATATGCCGCGATATAATATTATATCTTTGTATATAATATTCGTTTCTAAATACATCAGACATTATTAATATAACGCCTAAATTTGCTTGTTTAATTGCTTGGTTATAATAGTACTTTGTTTATTGACTGTACGTACGTAATTATATTTATAATTGATAATGATAATTGACAATTAACATTGATTAAAAGATATAAAAACATTTTATTTGCGTTTATGTTTACACTCTACTGTTATGAAATTCTCAGAACAGGGCGTCGATTCTGCTAAAGTCAAACCACTGATATACCACTGACACTCTAAAAATGCCATTTAATTGTAAACTTTATTGTTATCAGTTTAAAGTCTAAAGTCAAATGATATTTTGTAGAGCAAAGCAAAAATTTAAATGAATTCTTTTCATTTGATTTTAGACTTAAACTGTGTAACGGTAAAGTCTTCAATTAAATAGCATTTTTAGAGTGTCAGTGGTATTACAGTGGTTTGCCTTTAGCAGAATCGAGGCCCAGTACGAGTGTGGAGAAGTCTTGTGTTATGTTTATGTAGGAGTGAAAGGGGTTACTAATGAGGCCATTAAGCTGAAGGCTGAGACTAGAGGGATAGTGATGATGGGGTAAAGGGTCACTATTATAGGTTACTTACTATCAAGTCCCTAAATAGACTACGGTCTCAGGTCGGTTGCTGCAGGGCGAACCTGGTTAAATGGGATTATCTGGGTGAGCAGGACGGTGGCTGTGACTGTGGGGCACCTCAGCAAACGATGAGTCACCTACTGTCGTGCCCACTGTGCCCCAACACCTGCACAGTTGCAGATCTGAACGAAGCAAGCGAGGAAGCGATCAATGTCGCCAAGTTTTGGGCTGAGCACATCTAATGTTTTAAAAAAAAAAATGCCATCGATACGAAAAGAAGAAGCTCAAGTGAAAACATACCGACGTGCCCCACTTTAAAAATACCCAAAAGATCTTGTAATATTATGGGTTCTAGAATGTGATCATGTTATGCATAGAAATGCCACGATTGCGAAAAACCCTCCATAGTAATCCAATCTCGGTTGGATTGCATTCAGGGGTCAGCAAGTGCATAGCCGGGCAGGGATTGTGTCACGCGGTGCTGCGACGACAATCCTCTTTTGATGATTGTTATCATGGCACGTGTATGTGATAGTGACCCTCTTTCCTGAGACTTTTCCTTCAGCTTACATCAGGCGAGGTGAAGTCAAATCGACGTGTCCTATATGTATAAAAAAGGGTGAAAGATAGTAGAAGCTCCATCGCCACGCTGCAAAGGTGGCTTTTATGTTCTGTATAACGATTTTATATTAAGCCATAGAAGTACTTTCTCGCGTAACAGTAATTACCTGTAATTAGTACTTTAAGTACCGGAGGCCTCGCCTTTCCTTTCATTTTTCCTCTGCGCCTCTTCTATTTCCTCTCTGTAGGTAGTAATGGGTAATTGACAACTATGGTGATGTAAGTGATCCGAAGCTATGATAACTGTTTAGCATTAAGTAGAGCGTGCTCTGGTTTAATAGTATAAAAATGCCCTAAAATATTGCTAATGTGGAAAGTTGATTTACGAAAATACATATTATTTGCATTACACGTTACCCACGGGATGGGATGGGATGATGATTTATTTCGCCTCGATGGAGATGAGTGACAGTAAATAATTGTTTGAACTGTTCATACGATGGTAGCGATACAGATTAGATTTACATAATGTGGTATTAGAAAGTAGGTATATGCTGTCCGAATATGCGTGGAACCAGTTCGAAGATACAGGCTATTCTATGATAAATATGTTTTTAACTTTGGGAAATAATTTATAATCATAATACCTTGTATACTTTCGTAATGTTTCAAATATATGATTGTGAACTTTTAAACTTTAGCGATTAAAACAATAAACTGTCTAGACTAGACACACAACATACAACAACACAGCATTATCTGGATGCAGAGATAGCATTGCTTTACTAGCTTGTGTTATAAGTTCTAGAATTTTTTTATACTACCTATATAGGTAGCAGATAACATAAATATATAACATAAATATATACATATATTAACATAATTGACACGTTCATCGTGCGTACAACTAAGGAGTGGAATTCCTTGCCTGAGTCTGTGTTTCCGGAAAGCTATAACCTGGGCGTTTTCAAGTCACGAGTGAATAGGTTCCTTCTAGGCAAGCGTGATTCATCGTAGACCACATCGTCACTTACCATCAGGTGAGATTGAGGTCAAACGTAAGCCTATCATCAATAAAAAAATAGCTCAAGACCCACCTGATGGGTAGTGGTCACCTTGGTCTATAGACGTGTGCAACATCAGGGTCGTTACATTCGTGCTGCCGACCCTGGAGGATTGGGATGTTGGGGGGAGGTTGGAGATGGGGATTATGAGCTGGCCCCCGGCAATTGAGCCTGGTGTACAGGTGTTACAGTAATGGAATAAAAACATCATGTTATTCTTTCGTAACTGAATCTTTATTATATACTTAGTTTAAAAATTAGTATATTACGTTCACTTCATTCAACATAACTTTCGACATTATAAATTGCGACTTAATTCCGATTACCAAACTGATAAGTTCCTACATTGTCCATACTTCGGACCATATGGTCTTCGACCAGAATCGTGACCTCAAGGCTATCCATCATCTTTGTGTCTTACATAATGTGACATGTCGAGTTGATATTTGAAACGATAACGCAATTAGTAAAGCAGTGCGTATATGGATGCTATGTAGCCATAGTATGTAGCCGTCGCAAGTGAGCTCTTTCCACATTCAATCGGTAATTTTTTTGTCAGGGAATATGTTTTTCCATATTCAACAGTTTTTTATGCCAGACTAGCTGTTGTCCGCAGCTTCGCTTGTGTGGGTTCTGTTCCCGGTTTCCATGGGAACTTTTTCGAATGATTAAGGTACTTACTTATATATGTGTTATTCTAGTCTTGTCTAGTGAGGAATGCCTGCTTAAGCTGATATCTCCGGGTTTGGGAAAAACTCAACCAGCCAGAGAACAGATATTTTATTTAAAAACCATGTGAAGAATTTTTTTTTCCGAAAAATGAATTAGCAATAATTGAATTAAACATATTAGCGGCCACATTTTGATAGGCAACCTACTAAATATATGTTCTAAATATATGCGTAAAAATTGGTTTTTAGCAAATATTCGATGCATGCATGATTTTGCAGTGTGATCTTAGTCTAAGAGTGAATATTAAAAAACAAACAACCAAACATATTCGCAAAGTTTCCCATTTAGATGAATATTATAGAAATAATAAAATAAGATAAAAATCTGCCCAGCCGTGTCTGAGATTACGTCATTCAAACACACAGAAAGACAGGCAGACAAAAATTGCTTTTTTGTTGTAGGTATGTTTCATACATACACTCGTATGCATTTATTCAGAACCTGTTATTTGAATATTACAAACACACACTTCATTTATTTGTATAAATTTTACAAAAGGGATTCCTTACTTTAAACGCACCTTAACTTCACCCGTTTACTATTAAAATTAATTACTATTTAAACAGATTTAACCCACAAAGGTATTCACTGACCATCTCTGCATTAGTTCGGTACGTAAACAGCGATTTCTCTCTAACTATTCGATTGTGGAATTCGGCGACCTTCGTACTTTCGACGCATCTTCATCAATTCATGAAATCGATTATACAATGTGAAGATTACCTATATTATATACGGTGGTATTACATGATGTTTACGAAGTGATAAGATCTATACAGCCTCTATGAATAACTGCGTTCGGTTATTTTTAGTTTCTTCTATTTCCGGGGCTAAGACGGGTACATCATCGTTCCCAAACCTGAGGGGGTCATGTCGAAGCCATAGATGGCTCTGGGTCAGCTGGGATGCGACAAATTATCCTTTAGGTCACCTTACACCTCGGCGTTTGAAGACCCGAGACGGCGTGCAATTTTAGTCAGTTCAAAAGTCAGTGGTTTCCGTGGGTATATCCACAAAAGTCAGTAAGTAGTCGAGTTTTCCACCGCCACGCCACACAGACCGTATAACATCTAGTTAGGAGTAAGTTTACAAGAAGTCTTTGATCATTCCGTTATAGCCGGGCTTGAGGTGATGGTTGCCGCAGCATTTGTGGGACCAGTTGTTTTTGGCGTAGTCTAAACCAATATCTGCTACAGTGCTGCGACGACAGTCACCTCTTTTTTCATGAGACCGTCAAGTTGAGGGCCACCATTATGTCACTGTCGGTATATGTCCCTTCCTGAGACTTTACCTTAAGCTTACTATCAGGCAAGGTGAAGTCATATTGACGTGACCGATTTATATATATATAAAAAAATACTTTAACAAGCTCGCAAAGCGATTAAAATCACGTTTATCATTTGGCAATTTATAAAACATGCAAGGACACTGCATGTGATTTTATTCACGAATTGAAAAGTAATAACCTTCGAGCTCTAGTTGTTACAAGATGCAATAACAGTAATAAGGTTTGAAGATGGTTCGTAGCACTATTTGTGTATGTAATAATTACCTATGCCTTGCATTTACACTTTATTTGCCGGCCTTGGCTTGAATGACCCGAAAGAGGGCTCCGATCAATTTGCTTTGTGAGAATAATTTGATTAATTGACTGTGCATTCGTTAACATTACAAATAACGCGCAAATACTTTTTTTTATTGTGCGGAAATCCCCATGGATACCACCCCCGTCGGCCATCGGGGGTGGTTATGTCGGGATCGAACCGACTATATAAAACCGCACGCCGTCTCGAGTCTTAATTACCGGGGTGTAAGGTTACCCCCTAAGGATTTTTCTTTGTTCTGTGGGTTACCCAATAGGCATATCCCTCGCAACCCCAGCTGACCCCAGGCCATCTACGATTTTAAGATGGCCCCATCGACCCCCGAAAGGGGGGGGGGGGCGGTGGCTGACTGTGCCTTCTACTAGTCAGAGGGACACGTGACCTGGAAGCAGCCCTCAAGAGGGCCACTCCCACCCCAGCCGTATTGACCGCAGGCAGCAGCGTCTCTCGTGGCGAGTGGGAGGCGCTGCTCGCCTCCGTTGCCGGGTGCACCACGTGGAGGTTCCGGCCCGCACCCAAGCATATCATGCCTTAAGCTTGCCTTACGCAACACTCGAAGCATCATTTAATTTGAACTGTAGTAATAATGTTTACAAACATTTCGTTACTCTGCTATTAGAAAATCATGCGCTGAAGTGACGGATGGTTTGCAATCGAGAGGTGTGGGTTCGATTTAAATAAACTAAATTGTATGATGGTTTCCTAGAGTACGTGTGGGTTGAATGATATGTAAACTTCTTCATACAATACATGATGATGTTTTTCTAATAGTACTAAAAATAAATATTGTAACCCACCCAGCGGGCGTGTTTACGTGTTGCAACATCATCTTCTTTTATAAAAATAAATGAATGTTTGTATGTTTGTTGACTCTTTATGTATTCCTAAACCATTGATGTAATTGAAACTTCCGTAAGTTGTTGTCATAATCTAAAAAATTTAAAGACGGATAAAAGAAGACAGTAAGAAACTATAACTTCTGTTTTTTCATATGCGAAATGTTGAAAAAGGCGTTTTGTAAGTAAAATACCTTTTTTGTTATGTAAAAATCTCCAAATTGTAACTCCAAATATTATAAAAATCTTTTTTGACATTTGAAGGATCGACATGAGATCGACACTGAATTTGAAGGAACAATATTTTTTTAGTGTGGTGTAGTGGTAGTGAATTCTACACTACAACATTGCTAGTATTGCTACAACAAAGGATGCGCAATCGATTCCCATTCGGAGCAAATATTTGTATTTAAATAATGTATTTAAATAATGAATATGTATATTTGCATTGACCTAGGTTTTCCTATGTATAATATATCAGTAGTTAGGTATTTAGAAAAGTCTATATTTATCCGCACGAACCCATAACACAAACTAGTTAAACTATGCTTACTTAGGGTCTTGAGAGCACTTTGTAGAATATTATAGAATATTTATTTACTTTTAAAAATGTTATCACGTTTTATCTGTTGTGTGTGAAATGATTTATTGACCAAAACCATCAATCTCATTAATAATCCCGCGAGGGAACTACGAAAAGTTCAATCATGATTATTGATTAAAAATGTCAACGCATACATTTGGTTAACCACCTTCATCCCACTTGACCTTGAAACTCCACAGCACTTAATATTGACCGACACAGATCCCTACTTACCTCCTTGTATAAAAACTACGTGAAGGTATGTAGCACAATCCTTTTTAAGACTAGTTTCTCAATAGTATTTGTAATTCAAACAAATGTAAAGTTTTTTAAATAAAATTATAGTTAGTTTCGTACGGCTAAGTACATCATACAAGTAGGTACACACTGTCTCATCAATTTTGAATTATTCAAAAATGATGAAATTGTGTAGGCATTTTGTTTTAGGTACTTTTTGTATTGCGTAGGACAGTCGTTACTACATAGGGATCATTTTTTTGATCGCACAGAAATCCCTACAGATATCACCCCCTTTGGCCTTCGGGGGTGGTTATGTTGGAATCGAACCGACTAAAACCGCACGCCGTTTTGGGTCTCAATTACCAGGGTGTAAGGTTACCTAATAGGCATATGGGTGAGGTGTAGCGTGACAGGTGGCAGTCCTGTCACCCCTCCGTCTGCGCTCGGAGAACCAGCTCGTCTTCCGCGTGCTCCCCACTGTACCCTCTTGTGGTCAGAGGGATACGTGAAAAGCCTCCGAAAAGCTCTCTCCTTTAGAGGGCCATGAGGTGGGCCCTTCCGACATTCACAATTCACAGGCAGCAGAGTCTACCGTGCGAGTGAGAGACGCTGCTGTCTTCATTGCTGGTTTTCATGGCACTTACGAAATTCGTTCCATATTATTATAGGTTCCTTTAACTTGACCTTACAAAAATAAACATTTCAGTTCCGTGCAGCCGGTCTAATCTTTGCTAAATAATGTGTGTACACACTACACTAGATATACATTGCACTAAGTTAAGTAATGTTTAATACACTTAAGTTATTTAGAAACCGGGCTAACGAGTCGTATAAGATGGTAGCGGTTTGGCGTGTCTAACGCAATAATCGAAGCATCATTTGATTTGAACTGTAAGTAGTGTATAATGTTTACAAACATTCGTGAAGCTATTAGAAAATCGTGCGCTTAAAAGACAGATGCCTAAGGCCTGAATCATAAATAGAAATGGCGGGGGGGTATATCAAATGTATGTATGTAAATGTATCAAATGTAAGGCGAGCTACAGACGTTACGCTTCAAAATCTTTTACGGTTGTCTCTTGGTCAGCTGTTTTGACTTGCTAGTAGGTAAGACTGGTGCGATGTACAAAAGACGCGTTGGAGGCCAATGCAGCCAGTGTTTCAAGGTACCGCTTAATCGCTCCGTGCCTATAGTCTCTCTAAGCTGGTCTTTGCTAGGATTCAAGACCTCTAAATCGTATCGTTTATTCATGGTGTATGCTATTCTGCCCAACGACTAAACTTAATTTATAATTGTATGTGTATTATTAACTACACAGTTCAATGAATTGAAATTATTTTTAAACCTCACTTTCCTTAATGTTAGAAAGTATATTATAAATTCAATATCGTGTTAAAGTCGTTTTCGTTTGTTCAAAATTTATCATAGATACTTAATTTTATTAACAGCAATAAGAAATGTACATAAAGTTATAAATCATTAGAATATGTTTCGAAAATAGATAGGTAGTTGTGCCCCGCAGTGACACCCACGATAAAGGTACCTACTGTATATTATCATTGAAAATTAACTAGCTTATAAATTCTCTCGATACATAAAAATAAGAACCAGAGAAGTCAATTCTCGTAATAAAAATCTTGTAACCAAAGGAATACTTTTTTTGATATTTCAGAGATCGACATGAGACCGAAACTAGACTGAAACTGAATGTTACGAGGATTGGACCATAAAATTGTTTGGTACTAGGTACCTACTGTTGATTGTTACTTTCAAATTAAGTATTAAAATATTGCTATTAGTTTTCTATAGGAAATCACTGAATACGGTAGGCAGGTAGCCAAGCAAATCTCACTTGTTAGACACAGTGGTTTTTTTTCGGGAATATATTCCTGTAGAACGCAAACTCGGGATAAGTATTTCACGCTGGTGTGTACAACACACACGTGTGCAGTAACTAAAAATTCTATAAGTAATGGAATAATACAAGTTGATAAACAAGATACAATCGTTGATGACACACTATCACAAGTGCTATGAACCCGAACGAGTTCACTAGTTCAAAGCAGAAGGGCCAACACGCACCACGCATAATGTATCCGCGATATTTTCCATATTCGGCGCCGCATAGATTAGGCTATTAGTATGCAGACACGACAAACGTTAAGCTTTTGCTTTGTGCATACGGTTTTCTGTTAGTGTAATAAGGTTAAGATTATTTTAGGCCAACGAAATGTATAATTTTAGGTTTGTGTAGATTATTTTTCTTCAGTAATTGCAGTAAATTCGTAGTCTTTATTAAAAATTCACTTGTTATTTTGTATAATAGAATATAATAGAATTTTAAACTGTACTTAGCGGAGTTAAAAACCTGTAAGTTGAAGTAAACCTAACCAAACTAAACTGAAATATCTGTATGAAGTCCGTATCTAATTAATTATCTTTCGTCCCAATAAAAACAGTCCGTAATCTAATGCAATGATTTTCAAAGATAACTAGCAGTTGCCGAGACCAACGCCGTCAAACATACAAATTCTATGTTATACGCAAAGCTAGTGCACGTTTTCATACCTCTTAGGTGGCAGGCAAGCACACGGCATATTTTAAATTTCAGTATAAAGTGCGTAAGAAATTTAAGATCTACTATACCGTGTCATGTCTGTTATCATATACGACAATAGTCTTTTAGTCTTTGCTATCACGCTCATGATGTTATAATATTACCATTTTACTATTGCCCAATGTTCGCGTATCGGCCTACGAAGATTCTATACTTTTGTAACACGAAAATGTTGTCCATTACACAACACGGGTTATATCAGATTATTGAGGTAATTATATTTCCCCAATGTGTTTAATAAGATATTATTATTGAACATTTCACGTGGAAATCGGATACTTGACTTAGTTAAATATAAAGTTTTACCACGACGACGGTTTACATTTATTAAAGGTCCTATGAGTAGGTACAAAATAGAATTGAACTGGGTAAGGGTGGGTATATAATATACCTGGAGGTATATGGAATATGACATTGACACCGCACCAATACTTGTGGGAGCGAATCCAACCTCATCTACAAGCCGTTACACGTTCTGATTCATGGACGATGCTGTGAAGCAGACTTTCATCTCGGGGTTGGGGGCAAGCATGGAAGTGCGTCCAACACTTGGGATCCCGGGAATCACACATTGTCCATCATCATCATCATCTCAGCCTATCGCTGTCCACTGCTGAACATAGGCCTCTCCAATAGATCTCCAGCGCGACCGGTCTATTGCCACCTGCATCCAACGAGACCCAGCAATTTTTACACGGCAGGTGGCCGTCCCACACTGCGCTTGCTGGTACGTGGTCTCCATTCGAGAAGCTTTTTGCCCCATCGACCGTCCGATCTTCGTACAATGTGGCCGGCCCATTGCCACTTCATCTTACTAATCCTACGGGCTATGTCAGCAACTTTAGTTCTTCTACGGATTTCCTCATTTGTGATTCGATCACGTACAGAGATGCCAAGCATAGCCCTCTCCATAGCTCGCTGCGCGACTTTGAGCCATCTGAAAAGACTTTCGTGAAGCACCACGTCTCAGAGCCGTAAGTCATCACTGGTCCATACGTTGTCCATCACTTGGGACGTTTGTGCGTCACTGTAAAAAATACTTTTGGTGGCGATAACCGACAGTCACGCGGGCAAAGTCTCGAACGGAAAGCTAGTGTACCTACTACAAAATGCACAGAACATTAAAAAGGATTTTGCTTTGTTCCGTGACAAAATAGGTATGTATCAAAATAGTGAAATCTAAATCCTTAAGTATAATGTAACGTACCGATGTCTATAACATTTTTGTTATTAAATTTAAATGAAATATATGTTACTTGATTTCTTTTTGTACATTATTACAATTGGGTACATACACATTTGTTATTCAACTTTTTGTGTAATACACAACATGTTGGTTTCCAAAAATGTGTAATGTTTTTGAATTGAAATATAATATTATTTGTAAACCATTATTACTCACCGAGTCATTTATAGAGCGGAAAGGTTCTTATATTTATTACTAGCTGTACCCCGCATCTTTGTCTGTACATGCCCGTTATATATTAGTTCTACAATAAAGTATGGAAATTTTCCCAATTTGTTGACATTTATGAATACTACTCTGCTCCCCTGGGTATAAGCGTGATGATAAACAGCCTATAACTTTTGTCGAAAAGTGGGATATTCAACACAAATATTATTTTTGAAATCGGACCAGTAGTTCTTGATATTAGCGTGTTCAAGGGACCAAATAAACAAAGTCTTTAGTATTACAGCATACATAAATTTATATTTATTACAGAGTTTCCAGAAAATATGAACTCACAGGGAGAGGAGAGGTCTACGAACTCAAAATTTTCCGTGACTACTAATGAATAAGAAAATTTATTGTTGGCACTTAATAACAGATAGGCACTTAAACAGGCTTTCGCTAAAATTAAATATGTATTTAGAAAAGAGATACAGTCCTAATTAGTATAAATAACCTGAGGTTGGACGACAAGATGGACGGAAATCTTCACATCGATGATGTATCTACAATAACTTTTGTTAATCAATTAAGCGTCGTAGGTTAAAATTCTTTAACTAGATCACGTGGTTTTTTTCTCCTACAGTCCCGAGTCCGAGTCCAAGTCCGTAAGCGAGGCGTGAAAAAGCATCTACCATCAACACTGAGAGCCACCATTGTAGCATTATCGGTGTGTGTAATGGTGACCCCTATTCCTGAGAATTTACCTTTAGCTTACCATCAGGCCAGATGAAGTCATAATGAAGTGACCAATATAAAAAATTTCTTTATCAGGACTTTATGGGCTACTTCTTTCTCATCGTTATGTTGCTCAAAATCTCCAACGGCTGAATGGATTTAGCCCGAAATAGTTTTTCAGGGGATGCGGGAACTCAGCGGGAATCAAAACTAAGTCGCATGGAATCCGCTTGCATGATCGAGCGAGTTAGTACCTGTAATTTACAAAAGGTTACACAATATGTGTGAAAAATAAACAACCTAATACGTAATGTGCATATAATAGCAAATTATGTAAAAAGAATATTATGTCTTTTTCGTCAGTAAAGTAGTCTGCTCTCATTACCCCACATTTTCAAGTAATTTGTTCAAAATAAAACACTAAATCTTCGGTAGTACCTAAGTCTACAGCTCACGCGTACGTTGTTCATGCCAGTCCGTTCACTTACTGATGAAACGTGTAGATGTTTGAGCAATTTTTGATGAGCACGTAAACTTTGAAGCTGGGTAATTTAGTTGAATATGATTAGAATTAAATCAACCATAATAATGAAGTATTATGATAAGAGGTACAGATAGCTAACCTCCGTCGATTCGACGGGCACCGCGCACAAATATCGCTCTATCTTTTTAATTTTGAGTTGAAATGAGCTGTCGCTTTAAATGACCTCAGTGCCCACTTGACTCGACCCAACGGCGCACACGTCACAGGAGGTAAATGTTTGGTTCTCGAGTAATGCTAACTATGCCCGTCGTTTCGACGGATGGTTAGCTTTCACGTAACTTTTTTGTATTACAGTGAACTTATACTTTGTCTTATAATTGTGTTCTTATATGCAGATTTTCAAAATGTTGGGTAGAATGCAGTTAGATAATGATACAATATCAGCTATAATAAATGAAGAGCTGCATTTAGACAATTTCGAGGAAGATTCAGCTAGTGAAACGGAAGACTTCGTTGAGGAAGATGAGGTCTTTGAAGATGAAAATTACGAACCCTCGGACTCTGAAGAAAATATCCCTGTTGAGCAGGGATTCCGGTGTTTCCTTCCAGCTCGTCCATAAGTGATCTCGAAAGGCCTTCATCTTCGCGAATAATTCAGCTTCCCCAAACAACCATCAGAGGTAAGAACCGGCACGTATGGGCAACCACAAAGGGACAAACTTCTCGAAGAACTGCGATGCGAAATATAGTTCGTACGGCTAGAGGACCAACTCGTTCTTGCAGGGGGCTAACAGATGAGCTGCTGTGCTTAGAAAAATTCTTTACTAATGAAATTTATGAAGAAATTGTTAAGTGGACGAATGTCCCAAGGGCAGACCATGGACGGCCTGGTACATCAGCAGCAGTTGAAGCTAGTACCAGTGGCATCCCGGAAGGCTCTATGTCTACACCTACAACAGAAAATCGCAAAAGGAGAACGTGCGGCTACTGTTATTATAAAAAAAAGCTTATGACAAAAATGTCATGCGCTATTTGCAAGAAACCAATGTGCGGCAAACATAAAGTTGATTTTTGTCTAACTTGCGCCAAAGATAAATAGTTATTTTTGTTATATGTTATTATTTTAGGTTCTTGTTATATCAAAAATGCCAAATAACGACACGATTGACATTTTTTTTCTAGTTGATAAGCATTTCAAAAAGTTTAGTCCATATTGATCTTCTTTTTCTAGTGCCTTATAAATACTTATGTAATACCAAAAAATAAATATATTTTGTAATAAACCAAACTGATTATTTATTTACAATACTTGTCGCTTTTATACACATAAAAATAATTTTATTTATTTCATGCCTAACAAAAAAAAAATAGAATTTAAAATACCCGTCGTTACGACGGATGGTTAGCTTATTAGGGGTATGAAATAAGGTTAGCTATCTAGGGTTAAACCGCCATGAGGTTTCGTCTGTACAATTTCAAAACTTAGTAAGTACCTACGGTCAGCGTCAAAGATCTATAAATAAATAGGTAATAATAAATAAATATTCTACGACATTATACACAACGCTCCCAAGACCCAAAGTAAGCTTAGTTAAACTAGCTAGTGTTATGGGATCTAGAATGCTGATAAACATACTTATATACCTTTTTTTTTGTAAATACATACTTATTATACAAAGAAATATATTATCTATGATCATTTTTAGATTTTGAACAGTAGTTTTGAGCATAATAATTTATGGTTCTTAATGAAAATGATGTTTAATTGCTAAGTTGGGTCTATGGAACTACTTTTCAATTTTGATTACAATATAATGAAGCTTTTCATTCAAATTTTTATGTTTGATTTCTGTGCATTCATAGAATTGATAGAATTGCACTATGCACTATGATGCTTCATATTTACTTGAGCGTCAATAACAGTTCTATTTGATGACTTCAAACTCTGGGGCCTCTTTCCTATTCTTCCATTCCATCATTTGGTTTAAACCATTTGACTGCCGAGACAAAAGCCTTCATCACAGCCTCGTCTATAAGTTTGTAGGTGTACCGCCTTGCATGTGTTTGGCGTGGGCTCAAATATCTTGGCCCACAAACCTGACCGAACCATACAAGTATACCTAGATACTTTAACAGCATATATATAACAATATTTTTACATCACATCACCTAATTACCGGACACGATACTGTTACTGAGGCAAAGCATTACAAATACGAATATAATTTGCATAATATGGTGTCTTGTGACATGGAGAGAGGTTCGTAAGGCGAGCCGATTGCCCAAGCTATACTACGTGCGCTAAAACTGAAGATGTTATCCAATCTAAGATGAAAATGAAAGGAAATAATATATATTATACGGTTCACATGAACGTTACATGCAATCATTGTGTTGTATACCAATGTAATTAATTAAAATGTAGATCTTGATTTGCAATCAGAGGTGAATCTAAGAATAGGTGGGCGGTCGACGCTGATGAGTAGGCTAAGTTAGGAAGCAATCTGGTGCTAAATATTGGCGTGTAAGATTCGGGGATAAGATTTCTTAAAACGCACTAACGAATAGAGGCAACAAGAAAACTAATAGCTCCAATTCATAAACCCCACTAAAATATTCTAATATAGGATTGGGATACTTATTGAATTCAATGTACGCCCGCATTAGGGATAAATGTTCCCCCACCCCTTTGGACCTAGGGACACATGTAAAAAGCCCCAAAACTGATGTTTAGAGCGATGGTAAACCCGAATCGTCATCCCTAGGTCTGCGCTCAAGGAGACTGGAGATTATTCTAACCAGGGTCTGCAACATGATGCTTCCCGCACCGACGACTGTTGATGATGAAATGATTGATGATTCCATTGAATAATTTCAATTCCCTTCATAAACCGATTTTTACATAACTCAATTAATCAATCAATTTATTTGCTCAAATACGATTATAGTAATTGCAGGTGAAAGGATCGATTTTCAATAGTAAGATACTACAGTATGAGGCGGTTTATTCACCAGATGTAGCGTATAAACTAATTTATAGAATACATTATTTGATGTGTTTCATATAATACTAGGTCTTTGTAGCGAGATCAGGCAATGACTTGGCAGATATTTGAGTGATTGAAGCTAAATTTGTTACGTATTTGTTTTGAAATATTCTTAAATTTAATGGGCATGTTAGATGAGGTACTTTATTCATGCTGGCATATGAAAAAGATGCAAATGAATCTGCTGTTTATTTTATTGTCTGAGGTAATCAACGTTGATGCGATGTAAGTTGGTATAATTTGATCACGCATGCGAAATATTGTGGCTAGTACCTAATAACAAAAATAAAATTATGCGCTCAATATTTTTGACAAGGCTAATCAATTTGTTACATCGGAATTTCATAGGACACGTGCAAATGACTGCAATAAAATTCGTTATGACGTGCTTTCAGGAGATACTCTTCGCTGCAGCTGCGCTGTGTTTTGCGGTATCCGCCAGACTACCTACGTGGATAAAAAATATCTAGCCATTCCGCTTCCGCCAAGGTCCCCGTGGGAAAGATAGAATCAAAAAATGCTGGGTGACGTTGTAGTATTGCGATATAGTAGGATGATGTTACACCTACGTGCTTCAAATTTTGCACTTACTGCAAATTCGTCACTTCTAGACAAGCTTTATGTCATGTGTGAAGTGCATCAACTTCTTTTCTATATTCTATATGAACAACACATACCAAATAAGAAACCTACCTATCTACATTAATATTACTTAACATGTGAGCTAAATGATTCAAATTGATGTTCAACAAAGTAGTTATAATAATACATTATCTATTCTCTGTGAACATTACCCATCCATTGAAAAACTGCCCGAAGGTTGCATAAAGCGTATATCAATTACCGTTTCCTTTTCAGAGTTGAATAATTTCACATAAATTAACGAGCATATATTTCTCAACGCACTTGACTATCGCTAATAACGTATTTTGTGTAAAAGTAATGATTTAGGTACAAAAGTTCACTTATGTAATGATTGGGCAACGAAGGTTAGTAGTACAAGTTAAAGAATATCTAACGATTGAGTGTGATTGCTAACAGCAGCCTCAAAAAGGTTGTAGTGGAAACATACGAACCTATATCTTGCTGTCGTCCGATACACAATTAGGTATACTTACCACATCTGTAAAGGTTTTTAGACAACTCTGCATAATCATAATCTTATAATGTACCTTGTGTTGTGAATACTAATAAATAATAATAGGTAATAATCTGCAAGCTGATACACCTGCAAATTTATAGCGCAGGCTTTCCTCTCGAGGTTGGGCGGTCAGATTGTATAAGCCGGCGGTGGCAGGTGTTAGAATTGTCTAAAGGCTACGGTAACGATCTTTATATAGTTATTATCCCAAATTCAATATTCTTACGAACAATAAATTAGTAATTATATTATGATTTATCCTAGCTTTCTTCCTGGCCGCATTTTACCTTGAAGCCCGGCGTCCGTTCACTCTTTCTTCTTCAATCGAATGGTTCATCTTGGATGTTTCGGAGCGACTACACTCTGAAATCTCAGTAAATGTACCGGCTAGCACCTTGCACCCCGAAATTCATAGCAGAGTCCCATGCACTCAGTCAGCTCTTATTTTAATCTGACCTGATTGCATCGAGCCCTAAAATAATAACTAAACAAACAGTCCCGTTCAAAATGAATTGCTGTATGTTTCCAATGTGTATAATTATTCTCGCGTTAACTCTTAAGAGTGTTGCCCTCGAATGTAAATTAATTAACTATTACGAGTATAACACAGAACGTGCGCTTCTCTCAAATATTTAACATAATTATTGTCGTTCTTTTGCATAGAGGTGTGATGTAAAATATTTTTGTGCCTATTTACGAAATATGTGTAGATGAACCGTCATGGTATTCTGTAAGAGTGTTTATAAATCTCGACAACTGAATCTATGGTGAAATATTACATTCACCATAAGAAATTTGGTATCTTACCATTCTTGCTCCAACACCTCAGTCAGTCATACAGTTGGAGATCAGTGAGGAAGCGACCAATGTCGCCAAGTTTTAGGCTGAGCACATCTAATTCTCTAAAAAATTGACATCGATACAAAGAAGAAGACCACTGATTCAGCTTTTGAAATTAAACTTTATTATAGAATAGTGATCTTGAATTCAGTATGTGGATACTGGATCAGAGCGGTAGAAGGAGTATGTTACTCCTTTTCCCATCTTAGTCGGCAATGTGAAATATGTACTTAAAGGATATAGGAATCGCTTAGTGAACTTCATAACGTCATAGGGACACGTGGAGAGCCTCCAAGGAGCAATTTACAGGGTAACTCCCGCCTCGCCTGGAATGGGTTGCAGACGCCGCCATTTAAATCCTAGACGCCCTAGGACATGTAGACTTAGAGCTATATATTTATTTAAGTACCCATATTATTTCATTCATTATTTTTCTTCTTTTTTCATGTAGATATTACCATCGGGGTATATTAATTGGTTTCGCTGCAATACCGCTACTTACAAAGAGAGCTTAGCTATATATATCTTTTAATGGCTTTATTATATTATATTTGCCAGGTCATAAAAGGCTTATTTTATCACTGCGCTATAAAAACAAGCAATGATTACGATTACACAAGCATAACTTGCTTTTATGCCAAGTAGATCAACACAAAACTAATACATATAAACTATAAATATGTAACCTATTGTATACGAGATGGTTATCGCAACCTCTCACCTATATCTTTTGTGAACAATCGAACACGTTAGATTAACGAGATCTCGATTCTTGTGTGTTGTTGCTACATTTGGCCAAATGGCCTTATGTAATATAGAAGGGACTTGTCAATTACGTAGGATTTGTTTTAATTTATTTAAGATTCTATTTACCATTAGCTAATGCTGAGTATGCGTTACTATACCCTTTTTGGGATCCGTATCGTAAAAGTACGGAACCCTTATAGCAGACGTCGGCGTCACTGCCTAAAATATTGGATGATAATATTTTGTAGATCATTATGTAAATTTTTGAAGAAGATGATTCGCATGTGATCGTATTCATAGCTAATTTCTAGTATCTTTCATACTTTTCTGAAACATGTTTACTTTCATTCATTAATAGAAGAAGAAAATCTTCTGGTAGTTTACCGACCCCTGCCTTATAGGGTCACTTTATTGTGCGTCTATCCGTTTCTCTGTACTAATACCTCTTTCCCTTCAGAGTAGACAGCGCGTGTGTGACACCCTTACTGTTGCACACGTCCATAGGCCACGGTGACCGCTTGGGTGGGCCGTGTGCTTGTCTGCCACCTACGTAGTATAAAAAAAAATTATATAAGTATCTGTCAAGATCAATACACTTCTGATATTATCAACTCGAAAGTTTGTGCGTATGAATGTTTGTTCTTCTTTACGCTAAAAGGATTTGACTGAAATTTGGTACAGGCTAGATTATAGTCTGGAACAACACCTAGGCTACTTTTTTCACTACAATTGGTTCCCGGTTCCCATAGGAACCTATTCCAGAAATAAAGAAGGCAATTTGTTATTCCAAACTATAATTTATCTGCCAAAAGTCTGCAAAATTCATTCAGCTATTTTAGCGTTAAACGGTAAGCATTCATACATCCATCCAAACTTACAAACGTTTAAAATATTAAGTAGGAAGTAGGATAAGTAAAGTAGGAAGTCGGATGAAATTCAGAACTGTCGATCCTTTTATTGCATGTAAGGGAAAGTTGACCCAGTGCAAATATGCTTTGTTTTGATGCGTCATCGTTATATCACGACCATAAACGCGGCTACTGGGTATACGATATGTTTTATTTATCAGTTATTGTTATGCGTGTTACATTACACTTAAAAATATTGGTTAAGTAATTGTAATGTAATAAATGTGTCTATTACATCCGCGCATCGGGGTACACGACCTCTATGGCGAAGTGGTAGTACTTCGATTGCTACGTCAGGGGGTGCAGGTTCGATTCCTTTTTATCCTTTTTTAAGCAATTCGTGTTAATTACTATGCAATAATAAAAGAACAACAAAACATTCCCGCTTAGTGCAAATATTTATATGTATGAGTTTGTCTATGGTCTATTTGCATCGGTCTGGAGGTTTCTTTGCATGCCTATAGTACCTATCTATTTACAAAAAAGTATGTACATTTTTTTGTAATCCGCATTCTAGAACCCACACCACAAGCTAGTTAAACTATGCTTACTTGGGTCTAGAGAGCGCTGTGTAGAATGTTGTAGAATATAGTTTACTATTTTTTATTATTTTAAGCCGTCAGACCCGGGGTAAAATAATGAACTTCTATATAATCCTTCATCTTATATTTTTCCACCGTAGGGGTATAATTTCCAAAAATGCTTCCTAAATAGATGTTATCAACATAATAGACCATAACTCCCAAAATATGAAGTTGTTAGCCTCAGGAAGTTGGGCTCTGCGTTGATAATTCCATTACACATAACACTCCGAGTGCCTCAGTCGTCAAGAGGCACGTACACATCGATATATAATAGAGAGGTTAACGATGTTAGACGGCCTTTCACTGCACAGCTCCTAGGCTATATTTATTGCTGGCCCACTGCCTAGCGCCAGCAGGTTTTGTAAGCTAACTTTAAAAAGTATATAAATAGTTATGCAACTACGTTTATACTACATGAATACAGGTGTTTTAATAGAGTAATATTTTCCGTTCAATTATAATAATAATAATTTAATTCGAGTTACAAAACTCATAATGTTCCATAACATAAATATAAATTATTTACTACAAATTGCGATTCAATTCAGGCAGTTCATATTAAAATAAAACATTACATTAAACACAGAACATGCATGTCATTAAATCAATTTCAGTCTCATTTACTTTAATAATTAATTATTAACTAGAATGTAAGATTAGTTAGAATATGAAATAGTCTTCAACCTAGCGTTTATCCCAGTCGTATACAAAGCTTTCACCTCGATGTCTGAGGTCCGCTTAACCAGTCTTAACTGTGGATTTGGCTGGGCCTCGATATTTTCCGTGAAGCGACTGCCATCTGACCTTCACAACCCAATGGTGACATTAGGCGATATCGAAGCATTGCAGCTAGACCGTTGTTGTTGTTGTAGAATATGTAATAGTATTAATTAGGATATAAGAATGTCATAAATTAAAGTATAAAAAATAAATTGAGTTAATAGGCAAAATATGAAGCTGTGGAAATAATTAACTTAACCTTTTCTATAGGTACTACCTAAATTTAAATCGGAAAATGTAATGTATCTAAGAATTCAGATTAGGACGTATCAAGGTAGCTTAGTTGGATGAATTATTCCTTCTATAATGGTCTTGTCGCGGATTCAAGTCCGATCCTGGATGTTCAAATATTTCCGATCCAAAATAGGAAAAGAAAAAGAAATATGTTTATTCATTTATCATCTTATCATGGATTCCGATTACACAAGAGGAAAAATATTGAATGGAAGGTACAATAATAGATATTATTTTGTTACTGTAAAACAATAGCGCTTTTTGAACATTTTGTAATGTTATAAAATTGTGATCTCGGTTCAGATGTGCCGATAAGATATTTATTGGTAGTACAGTTGGCTACAAAATGAAGTGAGTGTCGTGACCACGATTTTTTTTATATGTTAAAATAACGATTCTGAACGGAAAAATATTTTTGGGACTCTTGTCAGTTTGTCTGTTCTAAAGCTTTTTTAACTATTGTTAAACCACTACATGTTCTTTTCATCATTTTACAAAGACAATTTTATTTATGTAAGTATAAATCAAATCAAATCAATCTTTATTTCCTTAACATTGGGATACATGATTAAATACATTACAATCTTTATTATGGTATAGATACGTATCGTTTTTACAAATCATTTTAACTATTTGTCTTTAAAAATAAAGACAAATAGTTGTCATACATAAAAATGTGTGATACCTAACTATTTAGATTTGTACAACATAAAAATGTGCTGACTGTACACATTTACTATTGAATGATATTTTGTTGTTATTATATTACGCAATGTTAGAGAGGTATATTGATAGCGCTACATTCACACGCTTAGACAAGAAATAAGACCAATCTAGTCGATAGTTAAGGCGAAGTATTGGAATGACAAGAGTAAATGACCTAGGTCAAAACTGGTAGGGCCTTAAGTACTTACTCTGGCAACGAAATGCAAATAAACATATTATTTGCCACGTAAAATGAATGATGATTGCACTTATTTCAAACTTAAAAATTCGAATGAAAATGCTTCATTATATTGTAATCAAAGGTAGTTTAATAGAGCCAACTCGGCGCGTACGGTGCGTGCGGTGCTGACAAATATGTGCGATCAAGTAATCAAACATCATTTTCATTACGAACCATAAGTTACTTTGCTCAAAACTACTGTTCAAAATCTGAAAATAATCATAGACCTTTGACGCTGACTGTTCGCATAAGCAAACTGATTGACTTTTGTGTCATCAGTTATATTCTTCGACGCGTCCTGTCCGTCGGTTTTACATGGTTTTACACTACTGGCTACAAGGTACGGTTTGAAAGAAAAGTGTTTCTTCAAAGACATTTTATTACGCGAAGCAAAGCAAGAGAACATTTACAGATATAATAACACAATATCTCTTACGTAAGGTATAATGAAGATGTCCATTCGTCCGTTAGAATGTAATTCGCGGAAACATTTTTAACTGTACCTAAAACGAGGCGCATTATTACATAGATACTTTAGCCGACTTCAATAAAACCAAAAAAGAATAGGAGATTTCAAAAATATAGATTATTTATGTCGTAACTACAAAGTATAAAATAAAATAAATGATTATAAAAAAGAAACTGCTGTAGAAAAGACTGAATGATATCAGGCGGTACCTAACCATTCGCAAATCATAAATGACATGTAATGAAAATTTATTAGTACCGCCTGCTATCAAACTTGTTTCAGTCTTTTCAACAGCAGTCGGTTTTTATTAAACAGTTTTCTTTAACTCGACCTGTTTGTTTGGGTCAAATCTAGTAATTGAAATTTTTGCCCCTTACAGTTGTCGGATTGGTCTGATATTTGGCAGAAGTCTTTAGTTCTGGTGACCATACAATTTAAAACTGTTTAACTTAAAAAAGATTTTTTCGTAATTTATTTTAATTTTTAATCATTTATTTTATTAGTGTAGATTAACGACCTAGGTGACGCAGTGGTAGAACGACTGAGTGTTGTCTAACATCGCGTATTCGATTCCCGTTCAGTGCAAATATTTGTATACATGAATTGAATATGTATCTATATTAATCAGTGTTTTTCTGTATAGTATAGGTATGTATACAGGGTGAATTTTTCAAAAGGGATTGGATGGCCAAATCCGAAACTATAAGGAATTGCGAAAAATGGTCAAAGGAGTCACGAGCCCGATTTTGATGAAACTTAAAACCTCATCATTAGATTTTCGAAAAACCAATAAACCTAGCTGAGAATCGAACCCGTTGATTTGAAAAAAAAAACGCACCCTTTATTAGGTATTACACCATACGATAGTGTCGCTGTTAAGGATCAAATTCTGTGAAGTAATGATATACGGCAAATTTAGGGAAAATTTGGAATTTAATAAAATTCGTGTTTTATGTGACCTATTTGTTTCGTTCGAAATCCCAGAAAAGATCATAAGGTCTTACTCCCTTAGATTATTTTCTCTGGGGGTATGTCAAAAACGAAATTTACAAAGACACATGATACAGAGGAACAGTTGATGACATGACTTGAAACGTTCTTTGGTGAATATTCTTAACGGAATCAATAACATTCTAATATTGAATGCAGTACAATCCTTGAGGTCTCATATCCAGCTATGTATGGAAAACAATGGTCTACATTTTGAAAAAATAATCAGTTAAATGTAAGAAAAATAAAATGTATTTTGTTAAAGATGAGCTCTTTCCTTTAGTTTGCGGTATGACATTACTTCCCAGAATAAGATCCTTAATAGCAACACTATCGTATGGTGTAATAATATAGGGTGTGGTTTTTTTTTTCAAAATCAACAGGTTCGATTCCTAGCCAGGATTATTGATTTTTCAAAAATCTAATGATGAGGTTTTAAGTTTCATCAAAATCGGGCTCGTAACTCCTTTGAGCATTTTTCGCTATTCCTTATAGTTTTGGTTTTGGCCATCCAAGCCCTTTTGAAAAATTCACCCTGTATATTTAAAGATATTTAAGTTTTTATTCGCATTCTAAAACTGAAATAGCAAGCTAGTTATGCTAATGTATACTTCGAGTCTAGATATAAGATAAAAAAATGTAAAATAGGTACATATTAGAAAAATATATACAAAAAACACATACAAAGCCTGGACGATTAAAAAATATGCGTGAGAAAAATGGCGTGCGTTATTTTATGTAATAGAAACACATAGTTTGTTTAATTAATGTCTATTGTGTAAATGTTCGATATTAAAACTTGTTCGAATAATATAAAAGTATCCAGTTTTCTTGAGAATCTTCACACTATCATTTTTGTGAAAGGAATGTGCAATTATCATCATACTTTCCTGTTAGGAAAGATAAGGAATAAAAAGATAGGAGGCGGTTCTCTAGAATTGCAAGATTTGATTCCTATACATATAAATAATATTGACGTGTCTGTTTGTATAATATTAGAAAAGGTTTTAAATCAACGTAAGTAGGTATGTATGACACCTACATAAAACAAAAAATCATTTTTAGAATTATTTTCGGTCTGTTTTTCTTTCTGCCCAAGACCGTGCTAAGTGTGAAAGTAAATGTAGGAAAGCGGACCCCGGACTCTAAAGAGACAACCTTGGGTGTGACTGGTAGGTTACTAACGCAGACAATGATGCTGAGATTGCAAATTTATTTACATTCAAAACTGGTTAAAGAAGTCTTAAGGACCTTAAGTTCGGTTTAGTCCAAAAACATTTTAATTATCAAGCAGGGTACGTTTTCAGGCTCATTTTTAAAAAACATATAGAGTTTTAAAAGTCACATCTAAAACTACTTAAATAAGATTGCAATAGGTTAAATCATTTTTAAGTAATTAGGTTAAGATAATTTTATACCAAAAATTAGATTTCACAAGCTGAGGTTGAGGAGACTCATGATTCATTGGTTCGTGAAGGCGCGCGCTGATGGCAGCTAAGAAAGGTTATATAAATATGACACACAGGACATTGCAAGGTGGTTAACCATTCAAATCTGACACACAGCGCTGTAGGTTTGCCGATATTGTTGATAATTTTTTTGTGTCTACCAAAGGTGATTCTTGAAATTTCACCTAAGTAGGTACTTATTCAGTTGATTACCCAGGCGTCCAATACTTTGAAGATTTTCAAATAAAGTAATGTGCTAGATTATTTGTTAATTAAGTGTCTATGTGTTAAAGATCCCCCACTCTTTCCTAGCCTCCCCGCTTCCCAGCCCTCCCCCCTTCCCTTCAGGGTAGGCAGCGCGTGTGCGACACCCTCAGTGTTGCACACGTTTATAGGCCACGGTGACCGCTTCCCATCAGTTGGGCCGTGTGCTTATTTGCCACCTACGCAGTATAAAAAAAAAGGTTAAACTTAGTTGAAAATATTATTTGAAGGGCTCTCAGTCTAATTTCCTTTTTCATTAATTTTCACCGAAAAAACCGAAAGAAGTACCTATCCTTAGAATGAATATAAAGTTGTGTCACATTTTCGTTAATATTTAAATTCGAAGGCTTAAATGTACTTTTGTTTCCAAAAATGATGTGTCCTAATAATCTTAGTCGAGATCAGATTCACTTAGAAATTTGACAATTTTATTTACATAATTAATATTCAATGAATTAAAACTGTGAATGTAATGAATACCAGAATTAACATTAGTTTTTAGCGATAAATCTCGTCATTACAATAAAATTCGCCAACCTCCGCTGCCGTATCGAACCACCATCGTTCACAAATCCGCGTATGCGCAGACGCGCGCCAAATAGAAAGGTGACCGGTGAAAGCGAGTCGTGTCCTTGCCGTAGAACTATGTAGTGCTTCCTGTTTAACAGGATGGTTTGTCAGAATTCACATAAATATCACCATAAATATGACGACGGTAGCGTCAAGGAGAGGGTGTCAGATGTGCTTTCGAGAGGTCACAGGTTCAATTTAGTACAGGGTTTCTCAAAGTTATAGTTGCATATACTGGTATAATGATATTTTAGGTAAAAGCGACCCTAAAGATCTCAAAATCCGCCATGATCAACTGATGGGCGTAAGTCTGTACTTAGTTAGTGGTAAGAATGTAAACTACACAGGGATGGCACCTGCTATTCCCTTTAGGGCTGATACACCTACATTTTTATCAGTTTTATAGCCTTAGCTATGCCTCAGCAGAGCTTATCTCTAATTTTTATTTAAATGACACGTCAATTATGACTTCACCTTACCTGATGGTAAACTAAAGGTAAAGTCTCTGGAATGGGAGTCACCATTGCAAACACCGATAGTGCCACAAATGCTACAATGGTGGCCCTCAGCTTGACGGCCTCATCAAATGCTTTTTCACACCCCGCTTAAATCTAATATTTTAATATATCACGAGGGACTGGACGGATGGATGGACAGACGACCTGAAAAAGGTAGCTGGGATGGACTGAATGCGGAAGGCGGAGAATCGAGTGGTATTGCGCATATTGGGAGAGGCCTATGTCCAGTAGTGGACGTCGATAGGCTAATTGACAGAATGATTGAACTCGAACTCAATTCTATCAATTGTAATTTAAATTGTTCATCAATCAGTCCAATGAAGACCCCAGCACTGAACTCCCTGACACCTGACCACGAAGTTGCTACAACTGGCCATCATTAACCTCATATCGCTAATAGTTATATCTCACTAACAAAGCGTTAAGTTCATTATCTCTTAACTCGATTGCTTAAATATAGAATTGAATAGTTACTTAACTCGCTTGCTTACTAATTATGAGTAACTTATAGCTCATAATAAGTAAGTTTCTTCTTATAATTCCATTAATTAACTGCGACTTAGTGCGTGTTCACCTTGGAGTCGAAGTAGGGTTTCGATCACGTATCGTTTTGTTATAGATTCGATTAAAAGTATCGTATACTACTCTTACAAATCACTATCAGTACAATAGCGATTTCTGATTTCCCAGTTGCAACCCAAGTTTGCAATTTGGAGGCCGGGGTTCGGCTTTTTCGGAAGCAAATGCCATCTGACTTCCCAATCCCGAGAGGAGAGCCTGCACCAGAATCTCTTGTTTAGTTACACCGACTGGTAGGTGAGGTTAGTTTGGGTCCCAAAGGTGTTGAGCCCTATATACCCAATAAGTATTTTGACAGGAAATTTATTATTCTCGGCATCGATTGCTGGGTTGTGGGGGTTTGATTCTCAGTCAGTCCAAAATCTTGTAAATATTATTGTAAGTAGGTACCTATTTATAAATTGTATCTTAATCTGATTATACTGACATTCTTACAAGCTATATGATTAGTCTTAGGTGCTCCATCTAGCGATGTGTAATATCTATGTTCTAGATTTTTTTTATTGTAACAGTTAAAAAAATCACGTATAAATTATTAATACAACTATTATTAATTGAAATTGAATTTCGCATATTATAGTTACAACACTAGCATCAATGATTAAATATAAAATAATCGGTAATGGCGTATCTAATACATCAAAGTAATTCGCAGTACTTATTTGAAAGTTGAATATACACATGCTAATAGTATTGTTTTAATATTATATAATATACCTTAATATAATAATCACGTTGTTCTCACGCAATCTTTGTGAACCTTTTACGCCATCATGCAGGAATTTGAATGTTTATTTCTATTTTTAAAATCAACTCGCGTGGGATAGCGAGATTCGAAACTTGCCTAGGTGGAAGCAGAGGCAGACTATCGGTTATATACGGCAGCCTTAGGTAACAGGCCATAGAAGATGCCCAGGAAGATGTGAAGTGGAGAGGTAAAAGCCGGCAAACGGGTCCCGAATGCTGAGATGTATTCCGTGGTGGCGATCATGACTATGGTGATGAGGTAGCTAATACGCTGCTCAGCTCATCATTTAGGTACCTACCTATTCATAAAGTATATGATGTAGTATTCTTGCCAAAATTTATCGAAAATTGATTCAGGAGTAGTGGAAGAATCGAATAACAAAAACATTAACCGCTCCCTGGCCGCTCCTAATATCTGCTTGCTCTACAATTTTATAACCAAAGATCCTTATAACACTTTGTCTAACCCGAGAATCGAATCAGAGACCTCATGCACCGCAGTTGCATTCGCAAATAAAGGATCAACATAGGTAATATAAAATAGAGAAACATCAGCATATGACTCTATAAGTGCATTATCGCGTGTTTCAGATCAAATAATTTAAATTTGTACAAATATTATGAAAACAAATCAAAGTCAAAAACGTGAAAAACGAACCAGTGTTTCTCGAATTATAAGTACATTAACGAACATACAGACAGACATTAACTGCGTCATTATGTAAGAATGAAATTCGATAACTGTTATTAAGGTTTTCAAAATATACTGGAACGTAACGTAACGTAACCATCAACGTATGCAAAAGTGTAGAAAGTTAGTGGGGAAAGAAATCTGGAGTAAAAGGGTTGAGGAAGTATCTTACAAAAGATGGCAGTAATTAAAAAAAAAAGAAAAAGAAAAATACAGAAATAAACAATTACAAGTAAGTACGTCGCATATAATACTGCACCAAAAAAAAGGATATAAGTTCTGGAGTCAAATTACTCCAGAACTCCACAGAGAGCTTCATCATCCTTGAGGCCTAAACGTTTTTTGGTTAACGTTGAAGGTTTTCAGGTGAAGGTTGCCCCGAAGACGGGTTAAGTTAAGACATCCAGTAAGTCTATATAACTGAAAATTATCGATATGTTATTTCGATAGGCTACTAATACTTAAAACTAGACAGCACGTACACAAAAATAATGACGTAATGGATTACATAAGCAAAAACAATTGAATAATCTGAGAGCTGGAATTACCGGTTGAATTCAAAGATTGCCGCGAATATTTCGGATAACTGGTTTGGATAAGCACTATTATAGGAAAGTGGAAACCAGTTATTAGACCAGTGCCGATAGCTATGAAAATGGTAAAAAGTAAAAGAAATTTATAGTAGGATGAAACCTGTTGTAAAAGGAAGAGAATATAATAAAAATGATAGGAAAAATAAATTACGGGCGATCTGAGCTCGGGAAGGGGGGAGGGGGGTGAGTTTTAAGGGTAAAAACGGTTTATCTCGATTTCCGGCAAAACTACAAGTCCTATGGAAAAAAGTTAAATGACAAAGTTGTAGGTAATAAAGAGACCTACAACTTTTGTATTTACACTTTTTTCACATAACCTCAAAAAGTATGTGAAAAATTCAAATAATCAAGTTTTTGGTTTTTTATTTTTATCTTAAGCAAAACAAATTTGTTTTCCACGAAATTTGGTGAAAACTTAGCTTTTTATGTCCCAAAGACACTGTAATTTTTTTGATTTGAAATACTCTTTTTTTCAGCTTATTTTGACTAAATATCGAAAAACCACCCCAATTTTCAATCGAAAAATCTCACGTCAAAATATCAGCTTTTTAAAAAAAGTCAAAGAGTTTTTTGTGCTTTGAAATCTCTTCTTTCTGATAATGTAAAAATATATATACATTGCTATGGTAAATGTTCTCAGAAAATGCAAAGAAGAAAAACTCGAATTCGAAATTAACATTTTTGTATTTAGTCATTTCCTCGCTGAGGTGGGATGAAAAGTTACATGTTGCACTATAACTTCATGGTTGCACTCGAGTGCAAAGATTTTTCACCTTGTGCACTTTTGATTCCCTCGCTAAAGCTCAGGGTTCTATTTTGGGAATCGCTCGCTGCGCTCGTGATTCAAATTATGAACCCTTCGCTTGCTCGGTCATCAAAACTGAGCACGCGAAGGGTTCTAAAAATTGAAACCAGATCTTTAACGAGGGAATCAAAAGTGCGCAAGGTGAAAAATCTTTGCACTCGAGTGTAACTATGATGCTATAGTGCAGGGTAGGCGAACCTTTATGCATCAACGTGCCATTTTTTTCTAAAACATGTTTTATGGGGTCATTGGCGTGCCATCAAAACTCTTTTTTTTATACCCCTTAGGTGGCAGACAAGCACTCGGCCCACCTGATGGGAAGCGGTCACCGTGGGCTATGGACGCGTGCAACACTAGGGGCGTCACACTCGCGCTGCCGACCCTGTAAAAACCTTCTAATACCCTTCTTGAAGAACCCCATTTTGTAGTCGCAAAGGAAAACACGGCAGGGAGGTCATTCTACAGCCTAAGCGTGCAATTAATTTTAATTTTCTAATCTAATTAAGTGTAATTTTCTTTCAAACCTCACACTCTTTATGAAATAACGTAAAAAAAAGTATATTTTTTTAAATGTTTTTATTACACGCATAATAGTACATTATGATACAAGGGAGGTAAGTTGAAAATTACGGCAGAGGCGATATTGCTAGCCCGAGCCGTAGCCGAGGGTTATAAGAAACCGAGGATAACATATTTGAAGACTCCGTAGCATAGAATCATTCTCGTTAGATCGTCATAAAATACCTAAACACATTTTTTTACACAAGTTGTATGATCGGCGACGTGCCCAAAATATTGTGCCGCGTGCCACCAATGGCACGCGTGCCAATGGTTCGCCTTCCCTGCTATAGTGCAACACGTAACTTTTCATCCCACCTCAGCGAGGAAATGACTAAATACAATAATCACAATATAGAACCCTGAGCTTTAGCGAGGGAATCAAAAGTGCACAAGGTGAAAAATCTTTGCACTCGAGTGCAACCATGAAGTTATAGTGCAACATGTAACTTTTCATCCCACCTCAGCGAGGAAATGACTAAATACAAAAATATTAATTTCGAATTCGAGTTTTTCTTCTTTGCATTTTCTGAGAACATTTACCATAGCAATGTATATATATTTTTACATCATCAGAAAGAAGAGATTTCAAAGAATTAAAAACTTTTTGACTTTTTTTAAAAAGCTGATATTTTGACGTGAGAATTTTCGATTGAAAATTAGGGTGGTTTTTCGATATTTAGTCAAAATAAGCTGAAAAAAAGAGTATTTCAAATCAAAAAAATTACAGTGTATGTGGGACATAAAAAGCTAAGTTTTCACCAAATTTCGTGGAAAACAAATTTGTTTTGCTTAAGATAAAAATAAAAAACCAAAAACTTGATTATTTGAATTTTTCACATACATTTTGAGGTTATGTGAAAAAAGTGTAAATGAAAAGTTGTAGGTCTCTTTATTACCTACAACTTTGTCATTTAACTTTTTTCCATAGGACTTGTAGTTTTGCCGGAAATCGAGATAAACCGTTTTTACCCTTAAAACTCACCCTCCTCCCCACTTCCCGACCTCAGATCGCCCGTAATTTATTTTTCCTATCATTTTTATTATATTCTCTTCCTTTTACAACAGGTTTCATCCTACTATAAATTTATTTTGTCTCAAAGTCTATTTGCACTGGTCTATATTAGTTTGTAGTGAATGGTTTATACCTTTCAGAAGAGAGATGTGATTAAAATGCCTATAACTAAGTGGAATTTGATAGGTGAGGTGCTTTGAAATGTTTAGAATTCCGAATAAGCTTTCTGCAGCTATGAGATAATAAGTTTGTTCGTTGTACCCGTCTTTTATTGACGATAAGAGTCCAGACATTTGCAAAAGCACTCGAAACTTGCGGGCTTACATGAAAGGCTTAATGACAGTAGAGGAAGCGCGTGAAGTATGTCAGGACAGAGGCAGATGGCGGTCTGTTGTCTCTGCCTACTCCGGAGGGAAAAAGGCGTGAGCATTATGTATGTATGTAGATTTGCAAAAAAGGGTTTTTATAAAATGATAAAAAATATGTCATGTATAGGCCAACCAACACCTTCGTGGCCTAGAATAGATACCTATGTCGGTTATTCCGGAAGCAACTGCTGTATGAAGTCCCAATCCCCAGAGGAAAGCCTGCGAAAGAGCCTCCTCCGTAGTTTAGCCGGTGCATCACGCGGTGCATCGACTAACCAGGTGAGGTTGGCTTGAGTCCTAAAACTATTCGGGCCTTCTACGCCCAAATTTACTAATGCATCAACTATATTAATTTAATACACGTAGGAACTCCAATGTACAAAATATTTGTAGATATATATTCATATATCTCCCAAGCTATCTGAGCAAGTTTTGTCGTTGTCTGTACCACATATTACCTAATCTGTACTTCGCTTCATCAATGTATTCACTGCCGTAAAGATCCACCTCAGTAATTGGTGTCTTCTGTTTGTTGTATGCAAATAAGATAGATTGGTCCCACCGTGCATCGCCCACATACCATACCGATCTTAAATTATTACTATAAAGTGGCTCTAGATGTTCCAACGAGATCGCTTTCTCTATGAAAGTGTACAAACACTTATTTATATGATGGTTTTCTGTGTTAGCTTTTGAAGTCGCAATCTCATTTCCTACTGTTACAGAAGTGTTTAGAACTAGTTAGACGCTTCGTTCCAATTATATAATACACATAAGTGCAAAGTAAAGCATAGTTAAGTGTGTGTTTTTGGCACTAAAGTGATGTAGCTGTTTTGAGTTTTTTGTTGTCGATTAAAAAACTAGCAGAAATAAATTCTTTGAATGGTCCTACACACGACTCAGCAGAAGAGGACAGTAAATTGTCACTTCAGTTTACTCTGCGTTAAGCTTATATTGGTAACACCCAGTTTATGTATTGCATATATGGGGGTGCATGAGAAGAGCCTCCCCGAGTAACGTCCCTCTACGCTTTGCGATAACGTTCGGCGCACCCTGGTAACGGCTAGCACTCGGTAACGCAGAGTCTAGCCGGCCAATCTTCTCAACACAATGATTCACCAAAATGCGACCCATCACCAGCTTACAAAGCCGGCAATGACAGTAATTTCGATAAACATCGAAGGGTTTTCAGATGCCAAATCATCTTTACTGTCCGAACTCAGCCGCACATCAAAATGTGACATTCTATGCGTGCAAGAGACGCACCGTGGCACTGAAGATCAAAGACCACATATAGAAGGCCTTACACTTATCGCCGAAATTGCACATCCCAAATACGGCAGTGCAATCTTCTGTAAGCCGGATACTAAAATCGTATCAGCAATGCAACATACCTCACAAGACTCTATTGAGGTGATAACAATAGACACGGGTAACTGTACTGTAACTTCGGTATACAAACCACCGAACTCCAAATTTGAGTTTCCAAAACCCGCAAATTTCGACTCCCGAGACACCCGGGTGGTACTGGGAGACTTCAACAGCCACAGCCTAACCTGGGGCTATAGTAATACTAACCCTGATGGTACCGCAGTAGAAGAGTGGGCAGATGCGTTAGACTTAGCTCTACTGCACGACCCAAAACTCCCTCCAACGTTTAACAGCCGCAGATGGAACAGAGGATATAACCCTGACCTACTGTTCGTGAGCTCTAACTTAAGCCCATTATGCCGAAAATCTATCGGAGCACCTATTCCACACACACAGCATAGGCCTGTCATTTGTCATGTTCAAGCCGCCATCAGACCAATGATCGTACCATTTAGGCGAAGGTTCAATTTCTCAAAAACCAACTGGGAGAATTACTCTGAGGACATTGATCGTGAGGTTGGGGGCTTAGATCCTGTACCAGCGAACTACGAACAGTTAGTAGACATAATCTGGAGGGCTTCGCGCCAGAATATCCCAAGAGGTTGTCGTAGTTCATATATTCCAGGGTTGGATCGGGACTCGGCATCCCTATTGACCGAGTACGAGAAATCCTACGAAACTGACCCATTCTCTGAGGAGACCATAACAGCAGGTGAACAATTATTACACATCATTGCTAGAAACAGAAGAGATAAGTGGATATCGACCATATCCAGTATTAACATGACCCACAACAGCAAAAAAGCTTGGCGAACTATTCAGAAACTCACCGGCGAACCACCTGCATCAACAAACCCAAGTATAATAACAGCAAACCAGATTGCTCACCAGCTTATTCTGAATGGGAAACAGGAGAAACGCATCGCGAAAGTGCCGCGCCTAAGCACCCCTAGGTCACCCAGTACTATCTGCCAATCATTTACAATAACGGAATTAGTGCAGGGCATTCAATCTCTCAAGTGTGGGAAGGCATCTGGAGTTGATGACATAACAGTGGAACAGATTCAACACCTTGGCCCAACAACGATATCTTGGCTCCTGGCATTATTTAACACCTGCTTAAAGGAAGTAAAAATTCCTAAGCTTTGGAGAAAAGCTAAAGTCATAGCACTCCTCAAGCCAGGTAAACCTCCAAACGAACCTAAGAGTTATAGGCCCATATCACTGTTATGCCATACCTACAAGCTCTTCGAGAGATTGTTACTTAACCGCCTCATGCCTGTGATAGACAGTGCGCTGATTCCTGAACAGGCTGGTTTTCGCCCGGGCAAGTCCTGCTCCAGTCAGGTCTTAAATTTGACTCAGTATATTGAGGATGGATTTGAGCTGGGCCAGATTACGGGCGTCTGTCTGGTTGACCTTTCATCAGCATACGACACCGTAAATATAAGACGACTACTCACAAAAGTGGAGGCCATAACTGGGGACTTAAAATTGGTTGAACTGCTGAGGGAACTCCTAAATAACCGTCGATTTCAGGTCTGCCTATCTGCAGACAAAAGTAGATGGCGTTGCCAGAAAAACGGGCTCCCCCAGGGAAGTGTTCTCGCTCCCATCCTATTCAACATCTTTACCAATGACCAGCCCTGTGCTCCAAATACAAAGAGGTTCCTCTACGCGGACGATTTGGCGCTAGCGACACAAACCAGAACATTCGAAGAAGCCGAAGAATATCTCAGTTCGGCTCTGTCTGGGTTGGGAAGCTACTATACAAGCAATGGACTGAAACCTAACCCAACCAAAACACAAGTGTGCGCCTTTCACCTGCGCAATCGGGATGCCAAGCGTCAGCTCAGGGTTACCTGGTCGGGCTCTGAGTTGGAACACTGTTTCCACCCAAAATATCTGGGTGTCACTTTGGATAGAACTCTGAGTTTTAGAACTCATTGTCTTAACACTAAATCCAAAGTAGGTGCCCGAAACAATCTACTCCGTCGCCTCACAGGTACGACCTGGGGGGCAGAGCCGAACGTTTTGCGAACGACTGCATTAGCTTTATGCTACACAGCGGGTGAGTTTGCATGCCCTGTGTGGCACCAGTCAGCTCATGCCGGGCAGGTGGACATTGCTCTGAACGATACCTGTCGAACTATCACCGGTTGCCTAAAGCCCACTCCCCTCAGCATGCTATACCCACTGGCAGGTATCGCACCACCTGCAATACGACGAGCCTCTGCTTGCAGACTCGAAAAGGCAAGACAAGAGACAGACTCCCGACATTGCCTATACGGACATCAGGCACCTAGAGTCCGCTTAAAAAGTCGCAGAAGCTTTATTAAAACTACGGAAGCCGCACACGAACATCCTGTTGCGTTAAGAGTCTCATTATGGAAGGAGAGACTCCCACCACCTTCTAGCTTCGTACCCCCTAAGGAACGGCTACCTCCTGGTCACGACCTCCAGTGGCCGGTATGGAGGTCTCTAAATCGCCTACGCACTCAGGTCGGCCGGTCGAGACAGAACCTATGCAGGTGGAATATGCGAGATCCGGGCTTAACCGCGTGTGACTGCGGAGCCCCTGTGCAGTCAATGTCGCACCTACTTTCCTGCCCCTTATGCCCTACCACCTGCAGTCAAGACGACCTTAACAAGGCCACTAATAGCGCGGTCAAGATGGCAGAATTCTACGCCCGTATAATTTGATGAATCATTGACACGAAAGAAGAAGAAGTTTATGTATTAATACAGTTGTGTATTGTGTATTGTGTATTGAACCCTCTGTTCGCGAATTGAACTGTTCGCAATTGACCGGATTTTTTTGTAGTCGATAGGCTCGCGTTTGACCACAATCTCACATGATGGTAAGTGATGATGTGATCTTGACTTTAAGACTCCCAGGTTATAGCTTTACGAAAACACAGACTAGGCAGGGTATTCCACTCCTTAGCAGTAGGTACGCATAATGAACGTATTTACAAATAATATATAATTCATGTGGTTATCATCCGTGACTAATATTTGTAATGTTTCAAAGTCAGTTTCGACTTTTTGAAGTCGCCCACATAAGATGACCACCGACAAATTTATAAGCTATCTTAACATTAAAATAAATAAAAAGTACCTACCTTCTTAATAGATGTAGCTATAAGTAATAATTTTTAGAAGACATTTCTAATATTGTCCATATTATTTTCAAATCGTCAAGGTGATCGTAAATTTGGAATGTGTTAATTTACTTTTGAGGGCCTTGTACTACTAGCATAAATCATTGTTTCATTAAATGAACGATGTATCTAATCAACAAATCCCATTACTATTTCTTATACATATCACGAGAACAATATAGAAATCTAAAATGACAGATTAGCCCATTACAGTGTAAAACTGAAATATTACTGCATCCGCTCATACTATTAATCATATTCGCAACACAAGAACACAAAACATTGCGCACGCGTCGAAATATCCGAGTTACTACACACCACTATTATTTCCATCTCTCTTCCACAAAAGACATTAGAAAGATGCTTACAACCTCTTGTCAAAATTTGTTTTGTCATGTGTACCACTAAGTTTTGGTCATTAGAATGAATAATGTGTTGTAATAAGACAATATTATTGCATGAAAGGAAGTAGGATACGTGAAAGTCCTGACACTGCGCCATAAAAGCCTATTGTTCTTTTTTTTCTACTACGTAGGTGGCAGACAAGCACACGGCCCACCCGATGGTAAGCGGTCACCGTGGCTTATGGACGTGTGCAACACTAAGGGTGTCACACACGCGCTGCCTACCGTGAAGGGAAGGGGGGAGGGCTAGGAAGGGGTGGGGGGAGAAGGGGTACAGTAAGCTCTGAGTATTTTTAAGTTACAACACAACTAACATAGCAATAGATAGGTGCTTAGCTTAGGGTGAGCCTTGTCAATCACAGCCGGGTAGGTACTGAATATATTAAGAACACCTAATAGGTAGATATCCAGTTAAACGTTCTTCTTCTTTTTCTTTCTTCTTCTTCTTTCAATCTTATCTTCTTCTTTTCTTAAAATCTTACTATCTTATCTTCTTCTGATCTTCTTTTTACCCGACTGCGCAACGCAAAGGAGTGGTAATGTGTTTAACAGCCTATGTATGTATGTATGTATGTATGTATGTATGTTTGTATGTTCCTTTGAAGCACTATACAGACCAAACGCCTGGGCCGATTTATATGATTCACACGTCAATCGATTCCTCTTAGTCCGGCGAGTGTCACTAAAGACATGACGTTAGTGAAAATTCAATATGGCGACTACTGGACGCCATATTGGGAAAATTAAAAAAATGAAATTCAACAAACTATTTCAAGTGGGGTATCGTTGAATAGGTATTTAAAAATCAGTTTTAGTTTCCTCTCAACATTTTTCGATTCGATTGACCGTTTAGAATATATATCGATTTAAAGTTTCACAAAGGGGTTTTTATTAGACAGTAGAAAGTTCAATCGACAAGCTAGCTAGGTACCTACTCATAACTAAAAAGTTTAAAATAAAAAAATATAATAAAAAAAATAAAAAACCCGACTACGTAAAAAACTAAAAAGAATAAAAAAAAACAAGCACTCAGATGTGCGGTGGTCTAGAAACATAACAACTTAACAGTCGGGATCCATTGAAAAATTAGATTGGCTGTCGAATAATGGATCCCGACTGTTCAGTTGTTATGTTTCTAGACCACCGGACATCTGAGTGCTTGTTTTTTTCTTTTTAGTTTTTTACGTAGTCGGGTTTTTTAATTTATCTTTATACAATCTTAATTTTGTAACTCATTTGACATGAACTCATTTTAACACAATTTAGTTTCATAGGCAAGACTAACAAGAAAAAGGAACCTATACATAATGTGTGGTCAGAATTAAAAGTTTCATTAGATCTAATCAAAGGATTAATTCCATTATTAATCCTAAGAGACCTTGTCGGAGCATATCTAATTAATTTAATTATATTCGGTTATTAAGGAGAAGTTTTGTAACTAGCTAATGGACTCAGATCCACTAAGTTTTGTAATTCAGTCGTCAAACATTATGTGTTGAATGTAAAGCGACCTTCAGACATAAATAGCGTTAAGTTCTTCATTGTGTTCAATGGCCAATAACGTGAAGAAACTTATAAATGATGATTGAAGAAAAATGCTTTTAGTTTAATCATTTGTTAAAAAATCATAACGATTTGACACTTCTTTAAATTAAATGTTTAAAAGAATTATTTTAGTAACCGAAGTTACTATTTTATGCTAAATTCTCAAGCTCTTTTATTTGCCGTACCATAAAGACTTGGATTTCTTTACCAGCGCATGTGTTTCCTTCCTCCTATAGTCCCGGGTCCTTTAAGCGGGGTGTGAAAAAGCATTTGATGAGGCCCTCAAGTTGAGGGCCACTACTGTAGCACTATCGGTGTATGTAGTGGTCACCTCCGATCCTGAGACTTTGCCTTTAGCTTTCCATCAGGCGAGGTGAAGTCATGTTGAAGTGTCCAATATAAAAAAAGCTAAAAATTGTTAGTGTTGTTAACGTCGGTAGTGTAATGACTAGGTTCGAACAAAACCTCTTGATCGTAAAGCAGACTTCTTTACCATTAGTCTTAAAAGACTAGGTACACATTACAGTAGGTACTAACACTACATAAATACAAGTTTTAAGGGTGCATGAGGCCCCATTTTTCAAGTCTAAGCTAACATCACCAGCAAACCTGCTGTTTGATGGTCGGGATTCTCGGACCCTTCATCCATATTCGTAACTGAAAACTCGTAACCAGTTACAAGAAAATAATTATTTTTCGCGGTTTGGTAACTAGTTAAGAGAGAAGAACTGCTTTGGTAACTAAACTTACCTAATTTACTAATTTCTACGGTCGTAACAAGGATTTTTCTTTGTTCTGTGTTCGTAACTAACAAAATGTTATACTTACTGGTTACGAGATTTCAGTTACGAATATGGATGAAGGGCTCGGAGATAGGGGGTCGCGCACAGCAGTTGAGCTTGCAAAAGGTTTAATAAACTAAATGAAGAACTTATAGAGAGGGATCCCTTTTTCCGTGAGGAAATCCCTACGGACTTGAACCGATTAAAGCATTTCCCTCGCACCCCAGAATTTTCGCCTATACTAAACGATAGTAGTAATAGTTTTGTTTTTTTAGTGCTAACTACCTGCAATAAAAAAACAACATAAAAGAAGAATAACAAAAACATTAAAATAACAATAAAAAAAGAAAAACAAAGTGTTCATAACAAACTGTTAACAAAATATGTGACAAATTCACAGCAACAAGCTACCGTCGCGGGCGCAACTATTCAATTGGTTAGCTTGACTTTCTCGACGGTCACCGTTGATAGCGATCTAGGAAGCTTCTAACAGTGTTAAATACAGGTTGCGCAAGAGTCGAGACAGTCACCATTGTTCCGGCCTTCCGGTTTGACGCGATTTTGTTTAATTAAGTCATACTGGAAGTATGTCACTATGTATTGTATGTGTGGCCGAATATTCGTACGTTCGTGTCTGGGATTGTTTTAGACATGGTTTATAATTGTGCGCTTTGTGTCTAATTATGAGTTTCGAAGTCAAAACAGTTTTGTAGTCAAGTGTTACGATAGGTTTGCTTTGTGACTGAGACAGGATGAGTAGTTTAACTAATTTAACAAAGGTTCTGTCGGCAAAAGAAGATACAAGCGATGTTTTGTTTCTATTTTTTTTAAGAAAATGGAGTCAGTATGAATACGTTAGTTTGACTGCGGATGTAGTGAATATTGTGGCGAATTGACAGTATGATCCTATCGCACACCCCGTACAACAAAGGAGTATATACACATATGCAATTTTTTTTTTATTTCGTCAATCGATGTAAAATACTTCGACACATGTTCTATATTTTTTTCGTAATTTTCCTTACAAAACTAAGAAAATGGTTAAGAAAAAACATAAAAGCTACTTCCTTAAGAAATATCATAATTAACTGGCAAAAAAAACGTAAATATAATTGCTCGATGCATAATTTATTGAGACCATTAACAATATGTACGTAATCGCAATCCAGTCTTTATTGCTCAGGCCAAATTTAAAGATGTGCACTCGTAAGTTTACTTACTCCTTTATTGCACGATATATTTTTGAATAAATTTTTCGTAACTTCACTTAAGCGTCACTGTTAAACTTATTCTGAAACGTATGTGTACTCAATCCTTTATATTTGTATAGATTACTAGCTTACCCGCGCGCGGCTCCGCCCGCGTGGATGTTGGCTGTCGCCACCAAGTCTTTTTAAGCCTTGGTAAACAGTGGTAGGTAGTAGATAGTTCTGTCAAACCCTTCAAGGTTCCTTACAGTTCCGTGCATCGCGACAGAAAGTCGTTTTCGTCGTTTTTTTGTGATGTGGGTAAAGGTACGGTCTCTGCACTTTTCCTTTCGCAAAGGAGGTAGGACACGACGGTATCTCCCGTCCGAAATGAGCAGTCCAACTGAGTACCATCCTCCATCAGGTGGGCCGTGTGCTTGTCTGCCACCTACGTAGTATAAAAAAAAGTTGTACCAACGGGAATATGCTCTTTCTTTTCGAGCGAAAATTCCCTCGAGCTTCACTTCACCGGAGCCAACGTTGAGGTAGGCATGTCGGACTTCAACCGATTAAAATCACAAGGTCTATCGCAATATTGGCCTGTGTAATCGAGGAATCTGGTGTGTCCTAGTAAGAATATCCCAGAGACCCCGACCGGTTCCAGCCGCCAGCACTGCCGACACCGACATGTTATTAGGAATCTAAATCTGCTTCAAAGATATTTCATCCATCTACCCTGGGTACTTTGCCAGTGTGTGAATTGGCGATGTGTCCACGGAGCAGCCCCAACAGTGACACTCGGACGTCAGCTCCTTTCCCATACAGTACAGGAACTCACCAGAACAGCCATGCTCAGCGAGCACCTGCATCACCTGGCAGGAGGGGCTATCGTTTCGCCCCTCCGATAATTTCTTCATAAACGGTCTTACCACCACAATCGTGGCCTGCCCTACGCTTGATTACCCAAGTCGTTCTTTCCATTCCATCTAACGGAATTGGGATCGCTTCACCTCGATTTCACTTGTGGCAGACCTCAAACCTTTATGCACAGGAAGTATCCTGTAAATAATGTCGAAATATGCTGCCTGAATTTTTAAATTTTTTCATAGCTTCAAGACGTGCAGACCTAAATATTTCATGCTAGTTTCGACTTAATTTCTCCACGCCTACCTACATAATGATATATTTTTGTGTGGTGGCTAACTACATACTCAGGTATTATAGATTTTTTTCTACATTTGTACTATACCTTGCTTTACACCAAATTAGATGATTGTATATCAACGGAAAGTACTCTTTAGATGCATTTAATTCCTTATATAGCATCGTCTTCTAACATAATATATCTTCAGCACGAACCAATTGATGCCTCTATGTGTTCCTGAGAAAGAGGCCTTGACAGACGGACAGAAGGACAACAAAGAGGTCCTATAAGAGTTGTTTTTTCCTAATAAGGTATATAAACCCTAAAAATAAATATAATATTCTCTTTGTCTTTTAGCAATAAGAAACAAAGTATATTACTCTATGGAAATTTAGACAAAGTCACTTTTAGTTCAAAAAATCCAAAAAATCATAGATCATGAAAATCTGTTCAGCCGTTCTTGAGTTCTAACAAAAGCACGTTTTTGAAACATTTTTAGGGCTTTAGGGTTTGAATTTTAAAAAATCCTTTCTTAGTACACACATACGCATCAAAACACAGACATTCTGCTAATTTCAAGTCTCTACGACCAGCGGTTTAGGCTGTGCGTTGTCTCTAGGTCAATCAGTCAATCAGGACTTTGAGTTTTAGGCAATGATATTGGTTTTAGGTACCTATAAAATGTATTGATTATTGTAGGTACCTGCTTTTGCGGTCCCAGTCGCTGGAATCCTCGATTAATTGACGTGCTGTAGTATAATTATTATGTAAAAGTTACTTACCACAGTTTTAAAGACCGTTGCGTGCCATTCTGATTTTGTTATTGTTTAAATATAGCTATGGTAGTGAAAATATAATAATAAGAATTCATATTTTTCGTTTTGTAACTTTCATAGATGTAAGAAATTGCTTATAGTTAGCAAAATAAGTACAAAATAAAGAATTATTAAAAAATATCTATACTTCTGTACTAATATTATAAAGAGGTAAAGTTTGTTTGTTTCTTAAATTGTAAGGGGTAATCTCGGGATCTACTGAACCGATTTTAAAAATTCTTTCACCAATAGAAAGCCACGTCATTCGTGAGTGTCGTAGGCTATATATTTTATTGGAAAACTGGAATTTACACCCAGCGAAGCCGGGTCCCGGGTCGCTAGTATATTATAAAGAGGTAAAGTTTGTGTGTTTGTATATTTGTTAAATTGTAAAGGGTTATCTCGGGATCTACTGAACCGATTTTAAAAATTCTTTCACCAATAGAAAGCCACGTCATTCGTGAGTGTCATAGTCTATATTTTATTGGAAAACTGGAATTTACACCCGGGCGAAGCCGGGTCTTGGGTTTCTAGTAATATATATTTATAATCTTGTTGTATTCCTGCAATTAATCACCAAACTCTTTTTGATATATTGTACAGTAGTTGTAAAATCATAACAAATTAGATACCCACAATTCTCAAATTAAAATGTAAAGTTATTTTTTGTTATTATGAAAATATAAGAAAATATGTATTACTCTGTAAAATATTTCTTCGTGCAATAAATGAGTGTGTCACATACATTAAAAAACCTTAATAAATTATCACTGCAATATACACTTATATAAACTTACTCATTATTTATTTTCAAAAATAAACGTGCTATAAGTACTTAAAACTAAAAGCTCCGAGGTTATATCACGAGGAAAAATAAGCAATAAAAGCGTATGTACACATAAGATCGATGTTTTGTTTATACCTAAACAGCAAAAAAGGTGTATGTTTATTTACCAACAGTTACTTAAGGAAAACCCTAATACAATAAATAGGTAATTGTTAATTTTCCCTGTACTATGAAAATAGTAAATCTATCTTTAATTTCAGTAAATACATATTAAAGAGCTCATTTTGAGGCTTCTTATGATATATGATACAAAGTACTATTATTATTAGTTCAGGCAATATTCCAGAAACAAACTGTTTTTTGGCTCTCCTGTAAAGTTGGTGTTTTTCAGATACGCCTTTGTTGTACGGGGTGTGCGCTATGTAAGTAAGGATTGTGTACAAACCGCATAAGTTTTTTGATTATGAAGTTTGATAAATGATGATTAAATTTATAAAATCAAAAGTATCTCAAAAACCGCTGTACCGCTCTTGATTTAAACGAAAATAGGTATTATCTATAGATAATAGTTTTCATTTCTCAGAGTAAGTTAGGTACTCGGTAGGAATAGCCTAAAATTATAAACAATAAAAGAATAAAAACAAATTCCCTTTGATGCCTATTTTTTAATTAAAAATACCTACTGTTTTTGCAAAGTCTCTTCCGTTTCAATCGGACTCTCAACACAACATTAATTCCATCGTCGCGTCTTCGGTGGCCATTCCGTCACGGTCCGTAACTAGAAGCATAGGTAGGCCTTTTGTTTTTATTATTTTACGTAACATGTTAACAAAGTCATACATTAATTGGATAAATTAGAATGCCGCTACACGTAACGTAGGTGTATCAGTCATGTGAGACTTGATAATAAAAAAACTAATTGTTGGTACCGTCGGTCTCAGAAGTAGCTGAACACTAACAAGTTTAAAAATGATCATTACATTGAAATAATAAGTAAGTTGATTTAGGTACTTACCTATAATTTATTCTTGTAATTTTCAGAGTAGTCATTTTTTATTTTTATTTATATTTTATGTAAAGTTTTAGAGTCAAGAGAATGTGTGTTAAGCTAATAATAAATCGGCCTAGGTAAGGTTTCTCGGATGATGCAGATTTGGCGGTGCGAGTGTGGAGTAAGGTAACCTACCCTACAATCTATGGCCCACCTGTTAACGTGTGCTGCATGGCTATACCTATATATGCACACCAGAGCGACTCGTGAGTGCCTCTGAGAATGCAATCCTGATAACAAGCAGCGCACTGGTAAAACAAAATCTGAGAGCAGACTGAAGTGCCATCGACACGATATACCTAAGAAGTAAAGCTTATATCGAGGGCGACTGTATAGTCAGTTGCAAAAGGTGCTTAACATATTTCACATTTTAAGTCTGAGTTGGAGACACCGCGGCACCACTCCGAAATAAGTGTTTCGTCTTGCCCATAGCGAGATTGTATTCGGATGTTTCGATGAAAAGAAATAAGCCTATCATTTAGATTGTATATTAATACTAACCGCGTTACGTAACATCTCGTAGCGTCAAACATTCGAAAAGAAGTCATCAAGATTAAACCAAAAGCACGATTTTATAGGTACTATCAGAAAATCTATGTTCGAAACTAGCTGTGCCCGTGACTTCGTCCGCGTTGTTTTATATTTTTAAGTTTGTGTTAGGTACCTATCTAATCTTTAACTCGGAAACTAAACTCGTGAACTAAATGGAGGTAGAACACGACGGTATCTCCCGTCCCAAATGAGCTGTCCGACTGGGGAAGTACCTCCGCCCTACAGAAGACCGCGGCCATAATAACCATCGTGTTGTGTTCCCGGCGGTAAGTAGGGTAGCCAGAGCTCACTGTACCCCTCCTTCCTAGCTTCCCCATCCCTTCCTAGCCCCCCCACCCTTTCCTACCCTCGCCCTTTCCCTTCAGGGTCGGCAGCGCGTAGGTGACGCTCTTGGTGTTGCACAACACGTCCATAGGCCACGGAGACAGCTTCCCATTAGGTGGGCCGTGTGCTTGTCTGCCACCTACGTAGTATTAAAAAAAACTCGGAATCCTAATTAATTTCCCAACCATAAAGTATCCTTTTTTTACACGGAAAATATCAAGGCACAGCCAAATCCGCAGTTAAGACTGGTAAACGCTAGGTTGAAGAATGTAGGTATACCCAATCAAACAACGCATTTAACATTTATATTTATTTTTGCAAACATGATTATGTACCATGTAGCCGACCCCAACTGAGTTGGGAAAAGGTTCAGAGAATGATGATGATGATGATTATGTACCATGTACCTACTTATACCTAGATACATCCAAATAATATTCCAAAAAAAGTTCTTAATATAAAGCGATTACTTATTTTAATATTACAAACAGACACTTCAATTTTATTTACATTGTATAGAACTTATAGATAGTGCTGGTTACCAAATATACTTCAACAGAATATGATACGATCAGTGTAGGAGTGGTAGTGTTGACCTTTGCTCCCCAGTCAATGGCCTATCTGTTGATACAGACAAACATCTACAACAAGACCCCTTTCGACAGTCAACGAATCTAATACCGGTCGGTAGATAGGTATCATAACTACGTACCTACCTAAGCTAAGTATCCGTTTTAGGTAGTTAGGTACCTCATATATAGGTAGATATTAATTAAAGAGTATCATAACTCGCGCCTTTTATAGACTAATGTGGACTAATTGCACAGATGAATATAAATACGTGTATGATCATGATGTATTCAATTTACATACTACTAAGTATATGTTAATCAATTCGTCTTAATATCTGTTTATGAAGTAACAAGCTTTATTTGGCTAGGCCGCCTAGACGAGGATATCATCCATCAACTTTTAGTTCACCTAATTTAATTTCGATTACCTTAAATGTCAAGTGTGCCTAGGCATGTGAATATTGTTACACACTTGCAAAAACTTTGGAAATACGCTTGAGATGGTCGATCTAGATTAGATAAATTTCCTACGTAAAAGGCATTTTTGCCTACGTTGGGAACTGGTTTTTTTTTCATTATTTAATCTATGCGATAGCATCGCCCTTTCTACACATATGGGAAAAGAGGTCATAAGGTAACGGCCTTGTTATTCTATAAAGTGGGTACCGAACCGAGTAAGTTGAACTGTTTCGGGGCTATAGCGGTAGGTAGGTAGGTACTAATGGTAAATTCGGGCCGACAAAATCGAGACTTGCTGGGATAGGCGTAATACCCGCAGGGCTTAGAATATAAATCAAACCCTAACAGGGGCCTTACTATGAGCTCATAAAGCAATTCAAATGCGATGCAGCTCAACTTAGGGAGAGAGATGGAGCAATACACAGTGGCAGTGCATAGCTCCATCTCTCTCCCTGAATTGAGCTATAGTATGGGGCCAGGTCTTGGACGCTTGGACCTGGCTTTATAACCAAGATAGAGGGCGAGAGACGAAGGTGTTATTTCAAATGTAATTTAATGATTTGACTGACTGACAGGAGAGGTATCTAATTATTCTCCACCAGCTCCAGGCCAACCGAATGGAACTTTATGAACAAAAAATCTTGTGATCCAGAAGAGTTCCCCTTTAGGGTAGGCAGCGCGTGTGTGACACTCTTAGTGTTGCACACGTCCATAGGTCACGGTGACAGCTTCCAATAAAAAAAGAGTCAACAGTTAGGTAATTGCTGGCCAGAATTTGTTGTACCTAAAGATTATCCAAGTCAAATAAGTCATAATTCGTCTTGGTTCAGAAGAACTTTAGGTAGGTACACATTAACATACGGCAAATTAGAAAAGACCTTACTGCCAGACTTGTGAATAACCAATATCCGATTGCAATGAAGCGTGATAAATTACTACAGTGATGTGAATTGATTTCATTCGAGTTGTGTCGAAAGCTTCCTGCGACAACGCTAACATTTATTTTACTAATTTTGGTGTGCCTATATAAATGCCAAGTCTGTATAATAAAACCAGTAGCAATAAAATACAAATAGATAGGTAGGTAATTAATCAATTTAAAAATTGATAAACAGTGCTCGATATTACCTACTCAAATTAATTTGAATACCTACCTAACTAATAACTAGGTAGGTAAGTGTCAGAAGTTCGTTTATGGAAAGACCAGGTTAAGAGTAGGTACCTACTTACCTACACGTAACCGGCTAGCCTGTATAAAATCAATTATGAAACTAGTAGTAGAAGAAGCGAAAGGCATTTCATTTATGTAAATGAAAGATGTTGCCTCAACCTAGCCTACCTAAATCGATAAGAGGCTGGATCACAGTGATGGGTTTATGCCCTGACACTTCGGGCGTTTATTATTTATGCCCAGCATTTATTAATCGGACGGATTGAATAAATACCCAAATTGACAGGGCAGGTATAAATCCATCACTGGATCCATCGCAGGATCATAGATAAGTACTAGGTAGGCCAGGTAACAAGTATGAAATTATAGATTCTAATTGTGACTAATAATTATAGTGATGCCGTTATCAGTCGTAAGTAATTTTTTTAATCACGCTTTTATTATTATTTGAGTACCAAATACAAGAGGACAGCTAGGTAGGTATGTCTCGCTCACTCTCAATCTCCCTTCTTTTGGTCTATACCTAGTTCTGTTCTTAAACTGCACTTTAATAAATTTTGAAGTGAAGATTGTAGCATTTGTGGCTCAGAATTAGATGCTAATTACGGCCGTAAGGTAGGTAGGAAGGTACTTGGTATTTAGGTACTATACCTAAATACCAAACTAATATTGTTATGATAATATATCTCTTCGGATAACGAATTTGGCTCTAACTTTTTCTTCAGTTTTTATCTGGTGTTACCTCAACTACCTACCTACCATAATTATATTAATTAGAATCTTTCAACAGTAGGCGTTAGAACCCAATTAACATCACAACAAGTTTCTGTAGATGTGTTGTTAGCTGACAGGTGGCAGGCACATCAAGACGACTAAAGGTCTTTTGTTTGTAACCGTTTTGTAACCCACTCAGAAATAGTAAAATTTACGAAATTTAACACTACGCCCAAACATAAATGAAGTGTTTTGTTTATAAAAGAAATTGCAAGTAGGCTTTATATCCATCGATAGTACTTGTGACTTTGAAGGACATTAAAATTTGTGGATTGTTCGTAACTAATTCACATAGATGTGAGAAACGCAAGGTACAAAATGTTGCCTATTATTATGCGCCTACACAGCGACGCAACTCTGACCTCTAAACTACATCCTACATACCTACATACAAATCACGCCTTTTTCCCATTGGCGTAGGCAGAGACAACGTCTTTCCACAGTTTACACTTGCTACGATCTTGGCATACCTACTCCTTTCGCTTCTTCAACTTTCATAATTGTTTTCATACATGCACGCCGGTTCCTGGTACCTACTCTTGATCCTGGCCTTTTTCCAAAACGTCCTGGATCTGATTAGAATATGTAGGTACGCCTAGGACGGCCTTTACCGGGTTGTCCATTCACCTTCCCCTCATATTCATTCCGCGCACGCTTAGGCTGTGGAACGATCTCCCTGCAGTGGTTTTCCCTGGCGGCTACAATATGGGGTTCTTCAAGAAGGGCATTAGAAGGTTTTTGCAGGGTCGGCAGCGCGAGTGTGACGCCCCTGGTGTTGCACGCGTCCATAGGCCACGGTAACCGCTTTCCATCAGTGTGGGCCGTGTGCTTGTCTGCCACCTAAGTGGTATAAAAAAAAATAAAAAAAATATTAATATTTGTTTCGTCAATCTTCCTTCATCCATCCTCTCTACATGTATCCCTTTCTCTATCTTGGTCACTACATCTTCAATCATACCATACCTCTAAACTATGCAGGGTAATTCAGTCCCTCATTATCTTTATAGCGATTTCTTTGCGTCCAAAGTTTCTACTAACCTGTTGGCCAATAGCTAGTGTAACACCCTGTCCCCACTTGTCGTGTCCGTTTCGGATGTTGTACAGTAGTGGCAGAACATTATGTACGAAGTTTTATTAAAAAAGACTTGGTGGCGATACCGACCTCCACGCAGGCGAAGCCGCGGGCGGAAGCTAGTTTTAAACGACTGTGCCCAATATCCGATTTTTTATCTTAAGTGTGAACAGAGGCTCCAACATCCGATAAAAAACGGATCGAGGCGCCGACATCCGATAAAAAAAACGGATCCGACACACGACAAGTGGGAACGAGCTGTACGGTAACATTTGGGCACGAATCAAAAACAAAAAGCCGGTTACAGGCACTGTGGTCGGCTTTTCCGGTTGCGACAGCCGACTGGACGCAAGAAGTGCTGACTTGATTGTCGTAGATGACATGGATGTTCAAGATGTGTGGAGTCCAAAAGTGGGCCGGAGCCCGGACTCCGTAGTGACAACCTTGGATTCAACTGGGGCATGCGCCAGAACATCGTCCGTTGTCTCATTAGGTGCAATGACTTGCAGGGACAAGGATGTTGGTAGCGCCCCGTACTATACGCTCAAACAAGTTTAACTCAGTAAAACACCAAAAATATCACAATAAAAAATTTATTATCTATATAACATAACATCGAACCATAACCGTAGAATGAAACGACTGTATATTACATTGTATATATATGTATATAGGCTATACATGGCATGGGGCACGTTACAATAACCGAGAAATGTTCAAAATAATTATTGTTTGTTTTTTGTTAAAAATCTTGTACTTTTGTTTTGTTTCATTATTACAAAATATGGAATTTTCATGGAAGCATCGTTTCATATTATATCATTTTCGTTTATTTACATATTTTTAGTTATATTATTAACTTATTCGTTACTACACTGTGTGTTGCTACAAATATCATTGCATATTATACGAATTTCTAGAATATTCTATAAGTAAATTGTTTGAACAAGCATCATAAGGTAGTGTTTCGTATATACAAAATAATATTGCTGATGCTTGCGGTAAAGAAGTGCAGTATTAAATATTGCTTAAATAATTGTAAGAAAAAAGAAAATATATTTACGATAGGTCTTTTTACTCTTGTAACATTACTATATTAGTGTACCGTGCCAAAATACCTGGTGTCAAATGCATAAATGAAAAATTATAATAATAATAGCAATCCTATAATTAAAAAAGCTAACATCTTTTTTCATGCTGTGATCGAAAAAAGAATTAATAAATTTACAAGAAATGACTGTTTTCACACAGAACTAAACACCTATTTTATTTATTACAGTTGCTTGTAAACAAACAGTAAAAATTGTAAACCTAAAAATATAATAAGAACATAGTTTAAGAATTAAAAAAATAGGAGACAGGACAGGTATAATTCGACTATTCCTGTCTGTTTACAAGCAAAAGTAGACTGTATGAAAATGTGCTAAGTTATAGAATAGCTTGAGATAAAATATTTGTTTCTGACACCAGGTATGTTCTAACTAACGAGGATGTGATGTATTACATGAAATCGTCGAACTCATCATCGTAATTGCCGTATGAGTCGTATTGATTGAGATGGGCCTGCGAACAAGATAAATAATATTAATTTCATCCCATTTAACATATCAATAATCATTGAGACATTATTAACTTTCATTGCGTATGGGGTCAAACACAAGTCCATTGACACCAGGCCTTTGGTGACCAGTCAGTCAACTTCGAATGAAACCTCAGGGTTAATTCTCATAAAAAAATATGTTCAAAATTTTGTCTCAGTCCAGTACGATCTCATGTCAATCTCCCAAATGTTAAAAAAATAGGTATTCTTGTAACCAAAAGAATACCTTTTTGTCATTTGGAAGATCGATATGAGATCGACACTATACTCGAACTGAATTAGAATTTAATTTTGTACTGAGCAGTATTAACTTACAGTCAGACTCACGTCGGTCACAACAGAATTCGTAATACCATAGTATCAAACTGTTTATAAATGACGACATAATGATTGAAGCTTATCACTATGACCAAACTTGACCCCGAACATGATAAAATATGATTATGAGTTATGATTACATGTAATAGTTATGAGTAATGATAGCCGAAGCGTCACGTATTTGGCTAAGATATAGCACGCAACTGATAGCGTGATATTACGAAGTTCTGAGAACATAGATAACGTGTATTGGTAATTTGATTTATCTCTTTTGAGGGGTAAAATTGGGGTAGGACCCAGGACTGGTCGGACTAAGGCTTGTGTTAAGTGGTAACTGAGTGGAATAGTACATTCGGCTGGCCCAAATCAAAACCCAGCTAGTGAAATTTAACTGAAATGTCACTTACTGGGTTCTGATTTGGGGCAGCCCTATTGTAAGGTTCACCAATACTACTATAGTCAGGCCAGAGTGTTAGGACCAGTCCTAGTCACAGACAGCATGATAATCTAATGGTCCTAGTTACCATATGAACGTCTATAGTGTTCGCTACAGGTAGTTGGAGCCCTGAAAAGTCCAACTAGCTGGCTTAGCTACAGAACTTCAATATAACCAGTGGGTGATATTGAAGATCCGGGCTTAACAGCTTGTGACTGCGGAACCCCTGTGCAGTCCATGACACATCTACTTTCATGCTCCTTATACTCCCTGCAGTCAAAACGACCTTAACAATGCCACTGATAGCGCGGTTAAGATGGCAGAATTTTATGCCCAAATAATTTGAAGCAGTGAATAATTGACACGAAAGAAAAATAGGTTATGGAAGTCAGATCGCAGTCGCTTCACGGAAAATATCGGGGTATGTGGTTATAAAGAAAGTGGAGCCCAAGTGATTTTTGAGGAGGTTCGGAAGAATCATCTTCATCGGCATCAGCCAATGGATGCCCAAGAGCATGTGAAGGGAGAAGGAAAAGCATGAGGATAGTGAGCTGACGGCTCAGGGGTTTATGCCTAAGATACAATCAGGATGACCCAAATATGAAATAATGATGATAACCCAAATATAGAAACTACAAAATATCAACTTACATTATCTCCTTCAACTTTTAATTTAGCCTTCCCCTTGCCCTTGGCTGGTTTCTTGGATTTATCACTCTTTTCAGATTTCTGTTTCTCAATATATAAGTTGTCCACTGTCAACTTTATCCTTTTGATGTCTCCGGAGTGCACTGGAAATTTAATGCGACATTAGTTAGTTTGTGAGGTTGTAAAGGGTTAATCTTTGGATCTACTGAATTTGTCATAAAATGACTTGGTGGTAATGCCGACCTCAACGCGGGCGAAGCCGCGGGCGGAAGATAGTTTTCTTATTATATTCGTAATAGTGGTTTCTTCGTTCTGAGCTAGTGACAATAATTTTTAATGTGTATAATATGAAGTTACAATCAGGTAGACTATAATGTATGTCTGCCACTAAGATTGCATAAAAAGTAGGTATAGAACTAAAATAACCGTAGATTGTACTGTGGTTTCTAGAACACACATACATGTCACAATACTAGAGCATAGTGAGATTGGAAAAAGGACTTTCAGAGAAATTAAAAACCACAGTTAAATACACAGGCAAAAAAAATGCATGCATTAAGACCAGAGTACCCCACAGGCCAACCCCGTAGTGGCGAGATGCCTGGTTTCCAAATTCAAGGGTGCCATTTCGAACCCAGAGATCAGCCCTGGGTCAGCCAGGTGCGAGGGAAATACCTCTTGGTTCACTTTACACCCTGTATGTCTGTAGACCCAAGACGGCGTGCAGTTTTAATCGATCTGACATTGAGGGTGGAATCCGTGGGAATTTTTTTATTAAATCTTCATGCACATTGTACATTGACAGACTTAATGCCTTGGGCATCCTCTACCAGTAAAAAAACACCAAAATAGCCAGTTCGTCAGTGTATTGTGCCTAGAAAAGAAACTGGCTGCAGTGTAAGTCTCTGAATAGTTTTAGAACTATGACTGCATGTCAAGAATACTAACTTTGAACAATGATATTCCTGATGAGATCATCAGCAAAGGCAGGAAACTCTTCTTTTGCTTTGAAAGCGCATATCTTTTTGGTCAGCATTTCTGTAAACTCGCTGAATTCTTCCTTTGTGTTCGGATTGAAACTGTCTATTTTGCCAGTTACGATTTCTGATACGCCTGAAAAGAATACATTATGATATTTAATCTTAGTGATTACAAATAAATAAAATTCAAGTGTCTTTCGAGCAGACAGCTGAAGGCTTAATGATAGTGTATGATGGTATTGTATGGTTTCTCGGGCTGTTGTCCACAACTCCACGTCTTGGTGCTTAGGGTTAATGATAATATTCTATGACATTCTATACAGTGTTATCTATACTCAATGTAAGCATAGCTTAACTAGCATGTGTTATGGGTTCTAGAATGCACATACACAGACACTACACATAGAAATACCCAGACCAATGCATTATTATGTAAAATGTTTGCATGAAGTGGGAATCAAACCCGCACTGTGACTGTCGAATACCTACACTGCCGCAAGCCACAGAGTTCGTCAAATTCTGGTTGTTAGTATTCTTTCAAATAAAAAACATAACCCTTGTTGGCAGTCGGGTAAAAAGACTGCACTACACTCTGACATTAGTATCATAAAGGGAGTAAAATGAATTTTCCATGGTGACTTTGCTCATCTCTCCACTAGGCGACAACCCATGTCCCTTGGGATAGATTGAACTACTATAGAACTGACTGCGCTAATAGTGAGTCATATTCTGCATTCTACCTGTGTAAGTAGGTACTTAAAAGTGCAAATTACTTACCAAATGTTTCCATGGCGAGCCTGAGATCAGACTCTTCTTGTAGTTTCTGCTGGCGCAGTTTTTCAGCTGCCTTTTGTTCCGGAGTCATCTCTTCTACCTTTTCTGCAGATACGCGCTCCACCTTCTCGCGTTCTTGACGCTGTAACAGGAAGTCATATTATAAGAACTCTATTTGAATAAAAGTAAAAAAATTATGTCTTTTTTATTTTATTGGTTACACTTTATTGTGCACTGGTGTCCATGAAAAATTACAAAGCATTAAAAGGATATGCTTAAAGCAATTATTAGTTTCCTAATAGATAAGGCTATAAATATTTATTTTTATTTTATTTTATTTTTTCCCTGTTTGGTTGAAAGGGTTAAATCTCAGATACAGTTTGATTAGAAAAAATATTTTTGTGTTGAATAGCCCATTTATCGAGGAAAAAATCCACTACTATGCAGTAATAATAAACTAAAATTATGGTCACATATGGAATAAAGAGGTGCAATGGAGGCAAAGCAGGTCACGGTAGAAGTCATTGGGGGCATCACTAGCATCTGCATAACTTGAAATATTATCTAATACAACAATTTCAACGGAACTGTTAAGTGTGCTTTCTAGGAAACCATTTAGGTACCTACATAACTTTATCAGTAACTATTTTTTTGCCACAATGAACCCATACAGTTTGTAGTGTGTTGCAAATAAAGACAAACAAATTAATTTATTCATAGGCCTTTTAGATTTGTGTAAATTATTGTATACCATGAAAATACCTACAGGTAACAATCAAGTGGACATGTGTTATTTTTCTTATCATTCACATTAATATGACTTCACCTCGCCTGACCTGTGCATGCTTGCTATGTCTTAATATCTTATACTCATCCTACTATCAATACTACCCCACAGGGGTATTATTATTGGTGTATCAGTAACAACATTTCATCAATTCTTATTTGCTTTAGAAAGTTCAGTTAGTTTAGATACTATTTTAAATTTAAATGACTTGAAATAAAAATCTTGCCATTGTAACATTTTCTTGACTAGAAATAAAAATTTTCTCTATTGATCTAACTGCTAAATCATTTTGAATTCAAGGCAACAGTATAAATGTGCGTTTTGTAATTGATATATTAATTAGGTGATACACTTTAATGCTAATTAGGACAAAACTTTTACTTATGTCCTTGCAATGATTTCCGTGATGGCATATGTTGCACGACAAAGTTATACACACCTCTTTCTCGGCAATTTTGTCTTGAATTCTCTTTTTAGGCTTTGGTGGAGCCACGGGGACCTCCGTTTTCTCCTCATCTTTTTTTTCTTCCTCCTCGTCTTCCCAACTTTCCTGCAATATCACTGACGTCAACACGTATGCACGAAAAATAAGGTTATGTACAAGTTCAGCTTAAAACTCACAAAACACAAACGTAATAACTTTCAACGATATAAATAAACATTTTGGCAGCGCATACGTTACCTTCACAGTCTCTTCCTCATCCTCGCCTTCCCATTTATTCGAATTAGTCAACGTGGTCGGTAGTTTAGGCTCAAAATTATCTGCGTCTGTAAAATACCATGCATGACATCACTGTACGAAAAGTAAAAAACATTTATCTTCAATCTCCATGTCTTAATGCTTACCCCACGACACATCCATGATTGCGGACTTCTAAATAGCACCAATCTAATTTTGTTACTCGTTTCACGTGAAGACAAAATCAGACAGCGAAGTAACTTGCCGCAATAAAGGTTTTTTATCACAAGATGTCTCCAGGGTCGACAATGAATATAACAACAATATTTTTCTCAAGCGAATATTGTCAAACGACCAAGGATTTTCTGCAATGACCGCGACTGAATTGAGAAACGATAGACAAATGACATAATTTTGGCGTAATCTCAACAAAACTATGATCAAATTTGGTTAAGCAAAAATATGACTCCATTGCAGACGATAATTTTCGAATCACTAAAAAATTAATATGGCGTCGCACAGTATTACCATGGTGTAAAAATGGAATATTAGTTGAATGTCAAACGTTATTTTGTATATTGTTGGGTTACTTTAGATCAAAAATTGCAAATTATGTAAAAGTATCTGATCTTCTTCTATGGTGTCAACGATTCATTTTGCTATAAATTTTTTTTTTATAAATTGATCGGATATAAAATTCTGTCATCAAGAGTACTCAAAAGACTTATAATCAAGTCAAAATCTAATAAAAAACTAAAAATGCCAAAACAAAACGTTTCGTGACGTAACGGTACGACATATTGTGCGCTAAATTCAAACGGAATATTATTTATGCAATATTTAATGCACTCTGAGTTTATGCATAAGAAAAACTGAATTCCCTCCATGAGTGATGGGAATCTGGAAATGGATGAAAGAGTATTATGAAACATCTATTACAGGGTCGTGGTATATACTGCGTGTTTTAGTGTGGAGGCATTTCATAGAGCATGGACATTGTTGGTATTTCATGTTGTGGAGGATTATTCAAGGCTGTTCGGTGTTTGTAACCTTATTTATTGTCTCACAAGTGATGTTCATCGATGCAGAAACTCCGCAAATACTACCTGTGAATATCCTTAATGAATATTATGCTATCAAATTAGTTAGGTACCTATTTAGGTACTGTAGACTAATGGATAGTTTAGTTTATATTTGCTGTATTATAACCTACCTACATTATAATGAAATATTAGATAGTCAGCGTCTGGATACGGACGGGAACCTCCATGCGCAACAAGTGCAACGGACACGACAAAAACCTCTTGCAGGGGTGACACTGCTGCCTGTGGCAAATGCCGGCTGGGGCTGGAGTGGTCCTGGAGTGGAGAGAGTAGGAAAGACGGCGCAACGCTCGCCCGTTCCCGACGACGAGGGGGCCATCTTGAAACCGTAGTTGGCCCGGGGTCATGGGAAATTTGGCATAGGTAGGTAGGTACTTATGTAAGTCCCACGATAATGCAATATTGTAAATACCTAATGGCTTGAAGGTTTTTTTTTAAACAGCAGCTTGTATACCTACGTACCTACCATACAATAAATTTGCCGATGAATGGAGGTAGGAATATAATTATGCGAATATCATTGATCTTATGGATAAGTTACATAACTTCTAACCCTGTTTGTTTTAGCTGCAAAGACGCAGTAATACTGCTAATAAAATATTTTTCTCGCCTCGTAGTAATATCACGGAGATATTAATGGACAGTGTAGCCAATAAACTGAACAGGATAGATCTAACTTCGGGTATGTATGAGCATGGTCAGAGTGGGCCGAGAGGGCCCGGGTGGCTGACAACAAAGCCCGGGGCCCGCGCTTGTGGTCAGCCACTCGGATTAGGACATCGAAACCCAGTGCAATTTGAAAACCCGGGTAGGTATAACCTTGAGTTGACCTAGGAGTTTTGTGAGCTTTTCGGTATTTTTGGTTCGGTTTTTTTTTCAAGGCCTTTCGTTTTGCTGAAAGCCATGCCCGTGGGGGGCCTGGCCGGCAAACGCCACCCTTACCTTACTATTATAGTCAGTGTGTATGAGGCTGTATTCTGTAGTGTCTACGCAACACTGACCACCTAAAGGCCTAAAATGATTTTGATGATAGTTTCGTTTGGAGTCATGCATAAGCACCTTTTTATCGTGTGGATCCCACCCACGTCGGTCATTGGGGGTGTTTGTTGAACTCGAACCGACTAAATCTGCACATTATGGACAAAATTTCGAGTTTAGATTTTTTTGTTGAAACAATATTTTGTATACTCACCATGATTTCAGGTTTGCCATCAGATGAGTCATGGGAATTTGGTTTTTATAATGATAAAACGTTTACGAATGTTACCAGAAGAACGAAGATCCTAGTGGATTTTGAGGTGACAATCTAATTGTGACACCTCCTCTTTGTATTTTGTTCGGTGGTTTCACTTATATCGATATATTTTGGTTCTAGGATCCTGTATCAAAAACGAATAATTTCACTTACACCATTACTGTGTTTAATAAGCAAGCGAATATGAAACGTGAAAAACCTTTAAATGCATTCTTTCACGCACTTCGTTCTTCAGGTAGGCAGACGTGTGAATAATGTTGCCAACTTAAGTATAACTACCTACAGGGTTGATACTTTAAGTGTGCCCAGACAATTGTTTCGTCAATTTAAAAATATTGCAATACTGATATGAAATCTACGGGATGGAACTTTAGATGTTGTTAATGGATTTATTCAGGATATTATTTTTTATACTTATTTTAGTAGGTTCGATTGCCAAAATTAATGTGTTAGAAACTCTTTGAATGTAAATTTATTTCTTCTTAAAAATAAAAGAATGTTTCCGTTGAGTAAATGTTGCTACCTCCAGTATTTAGAGTACACGCTACTTGGTAAGGTCCATAAATTTCAACCTGTTTTAAATCTGTCTGTGCTTGGTATGGTGGTATTTTTTCATGCTAGGCAATGAATTCTGTGTAGGACGCAAGTACAGGGCCTCGATTCTGCTAAAGGCAAAACTGCTATTTGATTTTAGACTTTACCCTTATACAGTTAAAGTCTAAAATCAAATGAAAAGAATTAATTTAACTTTTTCATTCGCTCTACAAAATATCATTTGTAGAGCGAATGAATCAGATAATAATAAAGTCTTCAATTTAATGACATTTTTTAGAGTGTCACTGGTAATATAGTGGTTTGCCTTGAGGTCCAGAATGAAAACTTTACTCAGGTGAAGCCACGAGTAGCAGTTAGCAGGTAATGATCTAAATTGGTATACAATTATTTATAGGCCTTGCTTTTTCCTTTCAGAAACAACCATCAGTCCTATTTTGGGATCGTTGCAGTGGGCAATAGATAAATCTTACATGGAGAATCTTGGAAATCACACTGTCTTGCACGTAGCTATTCCGAGTATTAGTGGCAACTATATCAATATCAAAACTATAGTATCTGACTTTTTATTTGGCATACCATTTTTTTCGTGTAGTAAACCTCATAGATGACGCCCAAGGCCAGCGGGGGCGGTTAAGTCGAATTTATACCGACTAAAACTGCATGCTTTCTCTGTTCTTTAAACGCCGGGTTGTAAGGTGACATAAAATACATTTCCCTCAATACCCCAGCTAACCCAAGGACATATTCGGCTTTGAGATGGCTCCCTTGAGTTTATTTGACATAGGGTAGACCGGGGGCAATAGTACCGGTTTCGAAATAATGACCTCAGAATCTAATGCCACCACGTAAAAATCACTTTGGACGTTACATTATAGTCTAATTAGCTATAACAATCTTTAAAATTATTTTCATATAATGATCGCATCAGAATGATATACTTAATTAAAGAAATTTGTGAGAGGTAGTGAGAGCCGATCTTGCATTCTTATTCCGAAGTGCTAAATAAAAAGTTGGGTACAGTAGATACTAATACTTACCTATTATAAAATTATTACTTTTTAATTCTAGGATTTAAAATTTGAACCAAGGACGAAATACGTATCCGCATCATTGGCCATGATACAAAGGTTTTTACATTGGTGCACTGTTATTTCGTCTCTGCCATTTTTCTTACACAAGTTTTCCAAGATCTCCATGGCTACGAGAAAGGGATTGCAGGTAATAGTCTTAATTTTTTTCTACCTACTAAGTTAATTCGCGTTCATTTAAATCTTAATGATTTTCTGATCAGAAAAAATGATCATCCAGGACAGGACTTGAAGCCGTAGAATATATCGGAAAATTTCGAGCATCTAGGATGAGTCTAAGGTAACTCAGTTGGTCAGAGCATTCCCCCTGTAAGACTGGTCACGGGTTGAAGTCCGTCCTGGATGATCATTTTTTCCGATCAGAAAATCATTTGGAATAGTTAGCATGCAATTACTTAAAAATTTCATTTATTTTAATCTTATTGTTAGACCAAAATTCCTGCACAAGACTAACTAATCAATATTGTTTCAAGGTATTAGTTGAATAGCCTATTAGCCGATTTCAGAGACTTTGGGGGTGGATTACCTAACATCGTGATAGTAGGTAGTTTTTTTATATTTGACACGTCAACATAATTTCACCTCACCTGATGGTAAGCTAAAGGTAATTTTCAGGAACAGTGTCACCGCTACATACATCGATAGTGCTACAATGGTGGCCGTCAGATTGACGGCCTCATCAAATGTTTTTTGTGCTAAAGGTGCTTTTCCATCAGAGATGTGCTATGCAGCAATGCTGCGAAGATGTGAAATCTACGCTAAGAAATTATGTAACCGTTTCCACCAATACTGCGCTTGGTAGCTGTGCGAGGAAGATGCGTTACAAAGATGCGCCGCCGTAAAGTAGCTGTGTGAGAAAGATGAGCATCTCGAGCTATGCTATGTATCGATAGTAGGGAAACGGCGGGGGCCTAGACCACTCGCGATGGCCTATAGCAGACATCTATAGCGCGCATCCATAGCACGCATCCATGGCACACATCCATAGCCCGCATCCATAGCATAGCACGCATCCTTCCTTAAAAAAAAAACATATCTTACTCGTAATTGAATCCGTTTCCTCCAGTGCTTAGCTACGTGTACCAATGAATATGATTGATGGAAATCAAACGCATCCATAGCATCGTAGCATAGCACATCTCCGGTGGAAAAGCACCCTAAAGGCCCCGGGACTAGGGAATAGGATGGGGAGTGATTCTGCCGGGTTCCTTGAGTACCTAATGGCATTTGTCTGGCTGGATAGTTATGCAAAGTACTAAGTATGTAAAAAAATATAAGGTTACCTACCTATCTAAATAAATGTTATTTAAGTTGTACCTACCTAATTTAGAAGACAAGTAGCATTAGGCACAAACCGTAGTGGTTTATATTTTCACTGTACCTATTATGTATAATTTGGTAATAAATAAAAAAAAAAAAAAAAAAAAATAGTGCTGATATTTATACATAGGTGCACTTCATAATATTTCTCATCCATTGACAGTTTTCTATTCATCAGAATATTTTACGGTTATCGGGTGTTACAACCAATATGTACAGAATTGGCCATTTGACGGACACGGCTATATCAGGATTTATCTTTGCTGTGATTATTACCATTATTCTCAAGGTAAAATACAGAATACCTATTAACTACATCTACAAATAAATACAATTCAAGTGTTTGTTTGTATTGTTAAAATAATAGCTTTTAAATGAAATGTTTCTACGACACTTCTAAGTTACCCAGATCTGAATCCAATCTGGTTGAAATCGTGGATCCGGGTTATGACGGGAACACCGTGGTTCCCAAAACCGAGGGGGCCATCTCGAATCCGGAGATGGTCCGGGTCAAGCCGGGGTGCGAGTGAAATGCTCTATGGGCCACCTTACACCCTGGTCTCAGAAGCCCCTAGAAGGCGTACGGTTTTAGTCGGTAAGAGTCCAACATAACCTGATCCGCTGGCCGCGTGGATCCATGAGGATTTCCGCACGAGAAAAAAAGTGTGAAATCGCGGATGCAGCTAGTTTCTTGTAAAATAAAAGCTTTTACAGGCATTTTTCCTAGGATATGGGCTTTATTTTTCTTTGCATGGTGTTTATCAAGAGCATCCAGGCACAAGGAAATTTCATCGGTAGGTACACTTGTTGATTATCAGTCGATATTTTGATGTAGGCTTTCCTCTTGAGATAGAGGAGTGACACAGCAGTTATCCTCTTAAAAGTCCAAAACAAAAGTTTATATAAATAATATTTACGCCTCTTTTCCTCTGGGCTAAGATTAATTTTGTTCATAGGTGACATCGAAACCCATTCTCCCATACAGTAATTGCGTGATTATAATAATAAGCATAGTGTTGTACTTCTTGAACGTTGTTGCTATGGCGTTTTTGACAAGTACTGTGTCTTCAGACTGTGAGTATCTTTCATTATTTACCAGTTTTTTAATGAGCATAATGTTGAGATAAATTTACGTATTAGAGGAGTGTATACAATGTATTGCTACTTTTTTTCCATGCGGGCAGTTGCTGACGCAATTTGCGTCAAAACTTAGACCCTTCATACACCCTAGGGTGATGGCGTGTTGTTTCCGCCTCTCTACAAGAGAGGGGGGATCGAAATTTTCCTCAAGTCTATTTGATCATAACGTCGCGATGCTACTTTGTAACTTGCGTCATCTGCAAATTTTCTAATGTAAAGAGGGGTCTCAACACCAGAATCCACAAAATCATCCGCAATATCAAGCAAATTAATTCTCTAGACGCCACAAGATGGTCAACAATTTTATTTAATGTACTAGAATTTTAAGTTTCAACATAAGTTGTTACATTGTCCTTGTGCGTGTACAGATTAAATGTTTTTCTTTCTTTCTGTTTCAATAAATTGCTCAATGCTGCTAATTCTGTTGTTACATCTTTAAACTTAAAATTCTCTAAAATTTTCTAACTGCATGTTTCTTTCATTATCAGATGCAGTTAGAAAGTTTTAGAGAGTTTTAAGTTTAGAGATGTAACAACAGAATTAGCAGCAGGACTTACTATTATTATTGTTAACTTAAGTTTATTTTCCTAACAGATAACCACGGCAACAGTATGGCTATCCTAGTGTATCTCTACTCCTTTTTCCTTAGCTACAAATGGTTCGCCCAGGAGATCTCTACTGAGTTCACACGTGTACTTATATGTTGTTTCCTGCCACATGCGCCCATGTATCTGTTTTGGGATAACGTCATTCAATTGGAACGTCTTGGTTAGTCAGACAAACGTAGACTAACACACAACTCAGAAAAGCTGGCCAAGTGTGAGTCAGATTCGCGCATAAAGAGTTCCGTACCATACGGCAAACCGGACTGATATGCTTGGTATCACGTGTGGGGCCCAAGATTTTTAAGTTTTTTTTAACAGCTCCGGTGTGGTCTGCAGATACCCGGTGCTAGCCCCCTTTATTTATCGTGTGGAAATCCCCTCGGATACCACCTCCGTCGGCCATTGGGGGTAGTCATGTCGGAATCGAACTGACTAAAACCGTCTCGGGTATCAATTACCGGGTGTAGGGTTACCCAATAGGCATATCGCTCATACCCCAGCTGATCCCAGGCCATCCAAATATTTATGAAACATCTTTGGAGGAGTTATAATAAATGCCTAGTCGAATATTTTTTAGGACAAGGCGCAAATTTCTCAAACATGAATAGCATGTACGATTATCACTTACCCATAACAGTGGTTTGGCTGATATTAGTGTTGCAACTAATAATATTAATGAGCTTGGTCTGCTATCTGGAGCAGGTAATACCATCACCGTTTGGTGTTACCAGGAAGTGGAATTTTATATTTAAGGTAATTTTTTTATAATTTATTAATGAACTCACTTGTCAAAGTCGCTCTAACGGTAAAATGGATCTGGCTGAAATTTGGTACAGGGTTAGATTATATCTACAACAATACAAATGCTACTTTTGGAATAGGTTCCCATGGGAAGTGGGAACAGGCACATTTCACGCGGCCGATGCCGGGCAACAGCTAGTACTAAATTTATATGGTGAAAAAGTTTAAAAAATTGAACAAATTTATTGCCTTTGTTGTATTTAGTTAAGGAATTGGGAAGGTAGTCGGCAGTCGTTTCCAACAAACGACTGCTGATTGACTTTCTTCAATTCCTTTATAGACATTATGTGGCAGGATCTTGTCTATCAGTCAGTAGATGGTACCTACCAGCTCATAGGTGAGCCTAACTTAAGTGTTGGAGATCTTGGAGCAAAAGGACTACACATAATTTCATTCTACGAGTGAGTAAGTCTAGTGAGAAATTTGAAATATGATGACAGTAATTTTAATTTTAGAGAAAAATGCTGTCTCCCAAAAAGAAGAAAATGGTAAACTTTCACGTGACAGCCGAACAAAATGTGCGAGTATTGAGGGACAGTAGGTACTTCGAAGAGGACCCTGTTGATGTTGCCATATCAGTTAAAATTACTAATATCTCAAAGGTATGTTCGCTTTTTTCCATTAAAAAGTATAAGTCTAAAATAGCTATTTATAAATTATTTGCCTGTTTGTCCGTTTGTTAGAGAGACAGCCCGACAGACAGTCAGCCTGTTTATCTGTCTGTTTGTTTGAATGAGGTAATCTCTAGAACAGCTGAGTCGATTATGACGGGACTTTCACTGGAACAATAGGCGTATATAACGAACTCACATACTTAGATAGTCTAATTGTAGTGAATTTAAGTACTTTAAACTTATTTTGGTAAATAAATATTATTGCTTTTTCCAGGAATTTGATTCTAAGTTAAGTAAAATAGTTGCGTTGGATAAGATCTTCCTGAACATATTTCGCGGTGAGGTCACTGTAATTCTAGGGCCTAGTAATGCTGGGAAAAGCACCCTTCTGTGTATCATCGCAGGTATAAACTGTTATTGTACTTATTATTAATTTATAAGACAATTTCATGTTTCGAAATTGTAATAAAAAAGCAAAAGGAGAGAAAAGAAAGGCAAGAAGATCAAAAGGTTCGTTTTTTGCATTTTTGTATTTCTTTTTTTAAACGGTCACGTAAATATATGGTTGTTACCTTACACGCCGGTGTTTGAAGACTATTTATACCACTTTGGTGGCAGACAAGCACACAGCCCACCTGATGGGAAGCGGTCACCGTGGCCTATGGACGTGTGCAACACCAGGGGCCTCACACTAGCGCTGCCTACCCTGAAGGAGAGGGTTGGGGGGTTTGAAATTGTTTTTGTGCTGACAGCTGACAACGAGACTTTGGTGGTTTCCTTACGAAAAAAAAGCATTCCACTCCTTAGTTTGGTTATATTATGAGTATTTTGCCGACACAAAGTATTACCTTTGCCTCTATAGTCTAGTCTATATAGTCTAGTCTATATAGTCTAGTCTATATAGTCTAGTCTATATAGTCTAGTTTATTATAGTTTATAGTCTATAGTCTAGTATAGTATTACCTCTACAGTATAATGTATATTTCAGGAATACAATCAGCTAGCTCCGGGTCGGTCTACGTTAGAGGTTTAGACAATGTAACCAGGTCAAATGTACTGCAAGAACATGTCGCATTCTGTCCCCAAGTAAATGTGCTCTATATGTACCTCACCGTCAGAGAGAATATCATGTTTTTTGAAAAGGTTCGATTTTCTTTATTCTATATCTTTTTTTATACTACGTAGGTGGCAGACAAGCACACGGCCCACCTGATGGGAAGCGGTCACCGTAGGCACCCTGAAGGAAAGGGAGGAGGGCTAGAAATGGGTGGGGAGGGAAGGGGTGGGGGGAGGAGGGGTACAGTGAGCTCTGGCTACCCTACTTACCGGCAAGAACACAACTCAAGGTTTTTATGGCCGCGGTCTTCTGTACTGCCCCAGTCGGACAGCTCATTTCGGACGGGAGAAACCGTCATGTCCTACCTCCATTAAATACCTATTTTATCTATTGTAATCTATCATCATCTGACCTGCCCTTGTCCTAATTATTTGGCGTCGGCGCAACATTGTCTTTCTCCTCCATAAATTCTTGTCAGATGTCATCTCTTCAGTTACTCCCTTCCTTGCCATATCCTCTTTCACGCATTCCATTCATATTTTCTTAGGCCTACCTCTACCCTTAAAGCCCTCCACATTCATACTTATACCCTTTTTAACAACATCACTTTCATCTCTTCTCATAACATGTCCATCCCACGACAGTCGCTCGCTTCTCAATTTTTTATTCACGGGTGCAACTTTCAAACTTCCTCTAATATACTCATTCCTTATTCAGTCCATTCTTGTCACACCACACATCCATCTTAACATTCGCATCTCCGTTACATGCAGTTTGTCTTTCTTCTGTCACTTTCAAAGCCAAACATGACGACCCATTATAGGGCGGCAGGTCTGATACTAATAGGTATAAAATTGCAAATTAGCTGTGTCTGTACTTTGGACATTAAAAAAATATATTTGGGTTATGTTAAATAAAAGATTTTGAACAAGTTTTTTTGGCATTATTGTCTATTTGTCTGTTTGTTTGTGATGGACGCAAAAGTACTGAACGGCTTTTGATACGATTATTTCTGTTAAAAAAGGCTTGGTCAGAGTTTAAATCTGCCGTATATTTAACCGATTTCCATGCGAGTGAGGTCGCGTGCGTCAGCTTCTTAATTAATTCTTCTTTTATTATCAGATTCTAATATTATTGAATTTATTCCAGTTAAAAAACAGACTACAATTCAAGTCAACAGCAGATGAACTGATAAGAATGCTTGAGCTAACAGAACATGCGGACTTTCTTAGCGATCAACTACCGAGAGGACTGCGAAGGTGTTTGCAGGTATTTTTTAACTACCATGGTATAATAATTTAAGGTATGGCATTCGTAATACACAAGTGGTGACGTAGGAGACACAAGCCTACGTCATTACTAATATTTGTTACCAGTAAAGAAAAACAATAGTCCCCAACCTAGGGGAAACCCGTTCAAAGTGGATACCTTAAGATACCTAATAGCTGGAAAAAATTGAGTATTGACATGTTTAAAAAGAATTGAAAGGACATGCTATTATAATAAATGTTATTATAATATTGACGATTTTTTAAATGACACAATCTAATTAAACACTGACATCTTAATTTTAAAATTGTACCTAATTGCATGTGTTGACATTTAATGATAAGTAATGAAATTAATCGATGTAAAATTTGTACGGCAGAACCGGCAGAGTATGAGATCTGAACATTATATACCTAAACACCATTTTGTACCATATTCAACGAATAAAGACTTTGACTTTTGACTTTGACTTTGAACTTAATTATGAGTGATGGAGATGAAATTAATATTGAAATTAATGTTGAAGTCAGTTTTTTATTTGAAAAGTTTTTTCGTTAGTACCTACACCTTATGGATTATTTGTACTATATAGGTTAAGAGTTTTATTTTCGAAGGTGGCGTGCACTTTAGCTAGCGGAGCTGACGTGCTGGTCTTGGATGAGCCTACCTGTGATATGGGTATTGAAGCAAGACATCGCATATGGGACGTTATCATGGTAATTTTGTTATTGATCATTATTAATATGAATGTTCAGTGTAGGATGTAGCTGCAGTCAGTAATAAAAGTTGCTGAACACAGTCAGTCGCAAAAGTTACTGATCGTTACTTTATTTACAAATGATTTTGGAACTTTGCAGAAACTTCGCGGCAAAAAAACGATAATAATGACAACGAAGATACTGGAAGAAGCGTCTGCTTTAGGCGATCGTATTGCTGTTCTGAATAAAGGCAAAATGCAGTGCCATGGTAGCCCAGGGTTCCTCAATGACGCCATTGGTTAGTGGGTTGAAATGATCTTAGCGTTGATCCTAGTTAGGTACTTTTGAGGTATTCACATGAGAATTCGAGGTCAACATGTTTCAAGATTTAGCCAATTTGGTGAAATTTGAGGACAACTGCTGTCTGACTTCCCAACTCTGAAAAGGCAACCTTCGTCAGAGTCACCAGCAGTTTCACCAGCTAGCAAGTTGATCCCAAAGATCTTATTTTTTTAATACTACCTACATCGGTGGCAGAAAAGCTCACGGCCCACCTGATGGGAAGCGATCACCGTGACCTATGGACGTGTGCAACCTAAGGGTGTCACACACGTGTTGCCTACCATGAAGAGAAGGGGGGGGGGCGGTAGGAAGGGGTTGGGAAGCTAGGAAGAGGGGGGGGGGGGTGGGTGTGGGGGTACAGTGAACTCTGGTTTTTTTGAAGCAATTAACTAGTATGCTGACATTGGCTATAGATTTAGACCGGAAAAACAAAATATCTAGGACGGGAAACTTGTGTGGAATTTCAATATCTACGACGAATCTACGTAGCTTAGGTGGTCAGAGTAATTTTTGTTCTGTAAGCGACCGGTCGCGGTCTGAATCGCGTCCTAAGTGTTTTTTTTTTCTACCTAAATCTAGAAAACTTTTTTTTAGGTATTGGCTTGAACCTCACAATAACTCTGAAAAATAACAAATATTTAGAAGCGCTACAGGCTCTTGTAGAAAGTGCGATACCTGACGTAAAATGTCAGACCCGCGGTACTCGTTGTATGAGTTTCATGCTACCACAGAAAGAGCGAGCCTTATTTGTCACCTTAGTCAACACCATAGAGTCAAAGAGAAGAGAGTTTTCTATTACTACCATCGATATTGGAGTTTTTATGGAGGCAGTATACTTGCAGTAAGAGCAGATTTTTTTACTTTGTACCTTTGTAACTTTATGTGTTAAGTTAAATTTATGTTAAACTAGCTTTCGTCCGCGGGTTCACCCGCGTGGAAGTCGGGATCGCCACCTATCAAACTACTCTCCATTCGATTCTCTACTCCACTCCACTCTCTACTCCTCTGCACTCCACTATTCACTATAAAAAAACGATATAGAGTATCCTATGTCCATCTCCTAGTTTTAAGCTACCCTACCAATTTTCAGCCAAATCGGTTCTGCCGTTCTTGAGTTATAAATAGTGTAACTAACACGACTTTCTTTTATATACATTATTATATAGATATATAGATATAGATTGTAATTTGTAGGTTTATTGATCGATATAATGAAGAAGATGTTGTAATGGATTCTCAGATCTCAAAATTTGCTAGTAAGTAACAAAACTGCGTTCAGTTAATCAGAATATAAATGTAGATAAGAAGATTAGATAACAATAAAGTCATTTAAAATTCAAAGAAAAAGGTTTGCTGGGAGGAAACTCATGATTGACTTAAGGTCGCCTTTGTAAATTAACTTATAATTATAATATATTTTGTTTATATTTTTGACTTTGTACCTACCTTATTTTTGCGAGTCAAATAACAATTTAATTCAGTAGGTATATCCTTTTAAAATACTTATTAAATTTTAACCGTACCTTTGTTACTTTTCATTTACAATGTCTTACATCTCGGCAGTATTTTAAATTAACTGACTCATTGATTAATCGGTTGATTGATTGATTAATTATTGATTGATTGATTAATTGGTTGATTAATTGCTTGATTGATTGGTTTAATAATAATAATTTTCTATATCCAAAGCTAAACTATGTAAGTAGATAAATATTGTTGATGTTGATTTTTATTTATTTTTATTCTTGTATGTTAATTTATGTTTGTATTAGGTTCGGAATTAAAGCGTTTGACGGAATGGCAAGTGATTCGAACACAATTCATTATATTAATGCAGAGAGTATATTATTATGTATGGCTGAAGAAGTATCAATTTATTTTTATGGTAATTTTTGATTTGTTTACTCAATTTTTTTCTAAATTTAGTTAGGTCACCTACCTTCAATTTAAAGCTCTGTTACTGTTGCCATTGGCAATATATTCCAGGGATAAAGAGTAGCCTCTGTGTCGTTGTGCTAAAATTTATCTAGAATCATTCAGTTATTTTTATGTGAAATCATCAATCCATCCAACATCTTTATAAATTTTTACATTTATAATGTTCATAGGATAGCAGGTATACAGAATGTATACTATTATACAAAAAAAAATATTTTTGAAATTCGTAAAACTACTCAACGGATTTTGGTACGATTTTTTTCTATTACAAGGGCACTGTACCTACCCTCAAGGACACGAAGAGAGCTGCCGAGCAGCCATCTAGAGGGACACTACCGCCTCGGCATACATATGCCGCGGCGGTAGTGACCCTCTGCAGCGTTTCCTCTGCAAGTGAGAGGTACTGCCGTCTCCGTAGCCCGGGCATACCGTACTCCTTCCGATCCACACCCAATGTTTCGTTCCTCCTCCTTACTAATATGTCGAATAATTTATTTTTATTCCTTTACAGCAAGTTCTCCTTCCTATAATTGGTATATTACTTGTAACATACACTACGAACCGTGAGGTTGGGTATGGCAAGTTAATTCGTTCGGGGGTGGGTGCTACCCGAATGTTGGAATTGAAGACTGAAGACTCCCAAGATATTGAAAATGGTATGTGTTTGTTTGTAATATTCAAATCCATACTAATATTATAAATGTGAAAGTAACTCTGTCTGTCTGTCTGTTATGCTTTCACGCCTGAACTGCTGAACCGATTGGGATGAAATTTGGTACAGGGGTAGATTAGATTAGACCTCGAGACATAGGCTATGTTTGGTTGCGATAACCGACATCCACGCGGGCGAAGCCGCGGGCAAAAGCTAGTGTTAAATAAATTGCCCTTAAAGCGAAAGGTATTAAAGTAAATGCAAGAAAGACGAAAGTTATAGTTTTCGAGAGGAACCAAGAAATGACTGAATGTAACGTTATGATTGAAGGTGAACGTGCGGAACAAGTGGCAGAATTTGTTTACTTGGGTAGTCTGTTTACGAGGGTTGGGAAATACAATGGAGATATTGAAAGGAGAGTGACTGGGGGAAATCGTGTGAATGATGCACTGCACTCCTTCATGAGTGGTCAATTGGTATTTCTTCCGGGTACATACATACATACATACATACATACATACATACATACAGATCACGCCTTTTTCCCATTGGGGTAGGCAAAGACAACATCTTTCCACTTGCTACGATCTTGGCATACTCCTTTCGCTTCTTCAACTTTCATAATTGTTTTCATACACGCACGCCGGTTGCGGGTACTCTTGACCTGGCCTTCCGGGTAATCTTTGAAATTTATGGTTTTACAACAAATACCTGAAGTTATAACGGCATATTTTAGCCTCTTACTTTTTTTTTCAGAATATAACATGTCCGGAAAGTTTCACGAACAATTTACTAATATGTCAGTTTCCGAGGATACTTTACATCTATCCGAAAATGTGAACAAGTACAGTAACTCGTACTTGAATTTGAACTTGCCGCATTTAAAAAGAAATATTGTTACTGCTTATATGGCAGTGGATGATGCAGAATATTTAACAGAACCGAAAACTTTATTCCTTTCTCTCAATTGGATAATCTGGATAATGTTTTGTAAGTTTATAATTTGTAATTATCCTAAAAGTTAGTTTTTGTGCCTCAGAGACGTGCCACCTTAAGCCATTGATCCCAGTTGCCATACAAACATCTATGGCAGTCTTTAAGGGATCTATAAAGTCCAGCAACTGGTCTAACTATATAATTTCGATATTGCTAATGGATTGTGGAGGTCAGATGACAGTTGCTTCACGGAAAATATCGAAGTACGCTGCTTCGAAATTGGAATCGACCAACCCCTACTGAGTTGGGAAAGCGTGGAGGAGGAGGATCTTAGAAGTTAGTCCATCATCGTCATCGGATAGTGATGGGTAGGATGAGGTTAATGCTAATTAAATTTTTATTGTTTAAAACATTTAAGTTCTTTAGGTTAGTAGGTACAATTGAAAACCATTTGCCTAGCCACAATGGTTTCAATGTGAGCAGGAGTTTGCATAATATTGGTAACAAACAGATAAGTACATGAGTAATGTTTATCCAAAATACACAATACAAGTACACAATCTTCTAAATTATTTAAGAAATGCTTTTACACTTTTTATGAAGGGTTGCTTTGTTATATATTTTTGAACTATTTGTTCTGGCGAACTATTAAGATAGCGGTTAGTAGGTATAATAATAAATTTTGGTGCCATACATTTTGTTGATTTAGCCTGCCTCAGATTACAGTTGTACTATCTTGTTTCAGTATCTGTAGTCCCACTAACCCCCTTCATAATGTTATCTATAACAGAGCATAATATGGGTACACGGAACGTACACAATATGGCGGGTTGCTCTCCATTAGTCCAATGGGGTTCGAAGCTAGTGGCGCATTTTTCAATTTATACCGCTATAATCCCACCTACAGTGACTTTTGCAGCTAGATGCCTAGATTTTGATAAAACCTTGCAACAGTTCCAGTTTTTATGTAAGTTTATGAAGCTTTACGATTGCGTACCTTTTTTATCTATCGTAAGTAAACTACCATGAGGAATTTCAATTCCTTTCAGTGCCTTTTTTATCCTGCATAAATCCCTATGGATATCACCCCCGTCGGCCATCAGGGGTGGTAGCCAGAGTTCACAATCCCCCCTTCATCCCCCAATCCCCACATCCACCCCACCAAAACATCCCAACCCTCCCCCTCCAGGGTCGGCAGCGCGAGTGTGATGCCCCTAGTGTTGCACACGTCCATAGGCAACGGTGACCACTTTCTATCAGGTGGGTCGTGTGCTTATCTGCCACCTAAGTAGTAGTATAGATTTTATTATATTTCAGGTGCCTTATTCATATTGTTGATGTTCTTCGCATTAGCTTTCCTAGCTCATCTAGATTTTTTGAGCTTCTTTCTGTGCGATTATGAAGCTATGGCACAGATCCACTTCATGACATTAGGATTGGGTAAGATTTTTTATTATTAAACAGTTTTATTTAACTTGACCTGTTTGTTTGGATCAAATCTAGTAGTAATTGAAATTTGACCCCCTTTCAGTTGTCTGATTTGTCTGATATTTTGCCAGAAGTCTTTAGTTCTGATGACAATACAATTTCAAACTATTTATTTTAAGAAAAGATTCATAATTTATTTTTGAAAACATGTCAAAGCAAGTTAAATTAATACAACATGTTTATTCAGCGTCAAAAGTAGATGATAACTTTTAAACGGTTTTATTTAACTTGACCTGTTTGTTTGGGTCAAATCTAGTAATTGAAATTTGACCCCCTTTCAGTTGTCTGATTGGTCTGATATTTGGCAGAAGTCTTCAGTTCTGATGATAATTCAATTTAAAACCGTTTAACTTGAAAAATACTTTTCACAATTTATTAGACTTTGAAAGTTAGTTTTTGAACAAAGTATTGGTCATGTCATTATGAGTTCAACTCGCTCGATGGTAAGCTAAAAGTAAAAAGTAATTTTTCAATGAAAATGCTCTGTAACAACTTAGTTAGGCTATATTAATTTTTTTTGAACTTTGATTACATGAAAATCAAATTCAATGAAATTTTAAAGGAATCAGTATGCTAACTATTCCTTATGATTTTTGATCGGCAAAAGTCGTCCGTCCTGTTAGTCCTGTCCTGGATGTTCACTTTTTCCGATCAAAAATGAATTTTTTTTATAGATTTTTATTTCGGAATTTGTATAATCATCAACAATTTTTACCTACTTTGAATGTAGATTGGGTCTCAGTCAGTATCTATACATAAAACTTTTTTTTCAGGAGTTATAATACCCATCATCTTGATCGCCATAGAATTTATCCAAGAAAAGTATGATACGCTGTACATTTTGCATGCTATCATTTTTTTCTTAGCGTCTTTCAGTCCTCTGTGTCCGTTCAGCATTTGTCTGATCAACCTTACAAAAACCGCTAGAGAAAATGCCTTCTGCAATTTGAATAGACACTTATGTCCAGATTTGGACAGTGATTGGGCTCTCTCTTGTTGCCGTAAGTATATATTATGATTAAAATATGTATCGCTCCCCGGGAAAAATCGTCAAAATAATGTAATAAGTAGGTATGTTTTGACCGGGAGGGCCGGAACCAACACGCGGTGTACCCGGGCAATGAAGATGGCAGCGCCTCTCACTTGTACGTCTGCGGTAAATACCGGTCGAAGCGGGAGTGGCCCTCTACAGGGCTCTCGAAGGCTCCCCACGTGTCCCTCTGACTAGCAGAGGGCACAGCTGTGGGGAGCTGCAGGCGGGGGTGGGTTCACCTCTGAACGCAGACAGGGGGGACGGTACGGGTGCCTGTCATCCTACATTCCATCATCAGTGACGCGATGCTCGTCCCACTCCCGTATCTGGGATTTGTCGAGGGGGCCATCTTCAAATCGTAGAGAAAAGCCTATTGGTAACCTTACAGCTTATAGCTTTTGGAATCGAACCCGTTAAAACCACCCGTCGTCTCGGGTCTTCTAGCGTCGGGCATAGTTATTAATATTCCTGATATTCTTTGATTAAAAAAAAAATCTCTTTTATGTTGTTATAATTATTTTAAATTATTATTTTTCAGGTTCCACATCGGATGTTCCATACGAGTACTTTGATCGATGGTATATGATAGTTCTAGGCATACTATTTGGACACATTATCCTGTACTTCGTACGTACCGTTTATAGCCAGTCCATATAGAGAAATATTGTAATTTTCAGTAACATATTTTTGTTTTATCCTGACAGACAATTGTAATACTCCTTCAAAAAAGGGTGTTACAGAACTATATAGGCAGTATAATATTTTGTCACTTTAAAAAATCACCACAGAGATATCTGAATAAGGGAGTAGAGAGAGAAAAGGAGCGTGTTGAAGACAGGGTTCTGATAAGTAAGTATTTATAATATCACATCACAAAACAGTTCATCGAACAGCTTTCATCCTAGTTTTTCTAGCCATAATAGTCATTATTTATGGTGGAACCACGCTTCGCTATTCGCTATTCACCTATAAGTATTGTATTCGAGGAAATTCTTATAGATTATTAAACCCTCCACAATTCGTCATAGAAGAGTCACTAAGCCGAATATTCGTGCGAATAAAGCAAATATACACGAATAAGTCCTCCCTACTTCGATTTGTACACGTGAGTAAAGGCGAATAACGAATAGCGAAGTGTGGTTCCACCATAATGTCTTTTGTCAGTTTGTTGCTACATTGTTCTGTTGCAAGGCCTCTGCATAGAAAGCCGCAATATTGAAACATTGAACGATCACACTTAAACTTTCAGAGGAATTCCGCAATGAAACAGTTATCGCTAGTAAATTATATAAGACATTCTATCGTTTAAGAAATAAAATTGAATCTGATAAGGCTGTGCGAGGAGTCACGTTTCTAGCGAAAAAAGGTAATATCTTACTACTACAGAAATGAGAATGTTAGATGGATGTTTGTTAAGTACTCAATCAGACTGCCAGGTAGCCTTACCTGCCACCCCAGGTCTAGGGCTATGGCAAGATGGGAATACCGTAGTATCCATACCCGAGGGGGAACCATCTGAAAACAGTCGGGGTGCGCGTGAAATGCCTTATGGAACCACCTTGCATCCTGTCGTGGCGCCGTCTGTAGACCCTAGACAGCGTGCGGTTTTAGTCAGTTCAAATCCGACGTAACCGCCTCCGTCGGCCAGCGGGGGGAAAAAGGTACTTAGTCCGACTATAGCGGTTGAACGTATCTGGATGAGATCAAAATGGGATGGGCCGTTTTTTTTTTCTACCGAGTTAAATGTTAATTTTTTTATTACTTTTTTTTACTCTTAACAATCATATTATTAGGCTATTTGTTGTAGGTGAATGTTTAGGAATTCTGGGTCCAACCGGCTCTGGTAAATCGACGTTATTGCGAATGTTAGCTGGATACATAACTATGACCAAGGGTAACAGCTGGGTAGCAGGTCACTCCCTTCGAAACGAAAGGAATGAGGTATGCCAGTATGATATTTGTTGGATATGATTTTTATTTTCATTATACAGTATGTAACAAAATAAGTATTCGATAATAAATGGACACATAGTTATCGTAAATACAATTACAATGCAATGCAATGCAATTCAATGCAACGCAACGCAACGCAATGCAATTCAACGCAGTGCAATATAATGCAGTGCAATAGAATACAATACAATACAATACATTAATGTGTAATTTTCTAGTATCATATTATTTATTCACTATCTTCCCAAAAATCCAAGAATGTGCCTATCCAAATAGTGAATATCCAATTTAAAACCACCCTGCAACACCGATATATTTTATTTATTGTTTATTTATTTATTTTATAATATAGCTGGCTATTATGTAATATTATCACGCCCTCTTGTGATTTTAGTTATTTTTATTTTTAGAAAGAGTTTCTTTCTAATATGGTTCTCTTGTGTTGCCATATATACCTAAGTTTCCCGATTGCCCTAAATTTTGTTGTAGTTTTTGTGTTAATACATAAACAGAACCAAATATTGATTTTTATAAATACCTTCATTGGTCATCTAAGGCTGAGCGCACATTATAGACAAGACAGTCTACCGACAGACTATTGCCTTGCATTGTCTAATTACGTAGTCACGTCGAGACACAACTGTCTAAAACGTGTCTCTAATGTGCGATAGCCTTAACAAATATACATGTTTCAGTACTTACGTCATATTGGATGTGTTTCAAGTACGGGCAGAGTAGACGGGTTTTATACAGGATATGAGAATCTGGTCCTTATCAGTCGACTGGCTGGATATACGAAAACTGCCGCTAAAAAAATTACGATGATAATTTTACGAGATTTGGGTAATTATTTTAAAATTCCTCCATTGTATTTAGATCAAGTAAACATGTTTGTAGATAGACCAGAAAAAAAAACAACCCGCTGTGTTTCTTGTCGGAGTCTCCTCAAGATAGGGCGTGTTGAACCAGTGCTCCATTTTCTATCCTATTAATATTCACAATAAATTCACAATCTTCATGTTTGGATGTTTATAACTCAATCATGCTTTAACGGCTGAACGGATCTGAAACTTGGTACATACATACATACTTTCATGCCTTTTTCCCATTGGGGTAGGCAGAGACAACATCTTTCCACTTGCTACGATCTTGGCATAGTCCTTTCGCTTCTTCAACTTAATAATTGTTTTCATACACGCATGCAACTTGGTACAGGGATATATTTATAGTCTGGACTAACATATAGGTTATTTCGTATTCCTAGAAAAGGGTCTGAGGACCTTGTACTTTATAAGGATTGGGGTAATAATAAGGAAAACCTCCTACGGAAGTGCCTCATTTGTCAATCAGCAGGTCCTGGTGTACCGGATTGTAGGTGAGGTTAGTTTGACCACAAATATCTTGGTGGGGCTATACTCTATGGCCCAGTTCAAACTCCAGCTATTTTGTTGTCAAACAGAATAAGATACAAACTCTTTAGCTATAAAATAATTTTTAAAAATGACAAATATTGCATTTTTATTCGAAATTAGAACGCTAAATATGATAATTTAACATTTTTACAACATTCTGTACTTTGAACTTGCGGTTGTTGTGTTCTACTTTAAACTTGCGTAGGTAAATCCCCGCATTGGTGTTGTCACTAAAAAGAATTTAACTACCACTGAATAGAATTTATATTATGATCAATTTGACAATATTTTTTTAATTTACTTTGATTTATTGACTTTATTATGACGCCCTGGTGATTAAGACCTTCCGGTACATAAGAATTACCCGATAATTAGACCAAGATGGTGTGCGGTTTTAATCGGTTCTAGTCTATAACTACCTCCAGGATAGCAACGGGGGTGTTACTCGTTTGGATTTTCTTGATCCGCTCCTTATTTGTATTCACTGTCCGGTCTATAATCATCTCAATAAATAAAAATGAATCACCGAAATGTATGTACGTGCATAATTCTTCAACGACTGCACCAAATTGAATAATTATTTTTATTGTGGGTTTAAAGAGAACAAGGTGAAAGATTTTTTTTGAAAAATTCACGAGTGTTATAATTGCACCGCACCGGAGCGAACCTAGGGTATGCAGCTCCCAAAGAATAGTGAGGTTACCTACTTATCTTAATTTTTTATATAATAGGTTCATGTCAGTGTAGTGTAATAGCCGGGGTTCGAACCTGCGACCTCGAAATCATTCGTCCCAAAGATCGCCCTTCGTCGTCTATATTATAATGTAGGTTAGTCACAGAAAGTTTTATTTTTCAGGACTAATGTCTTATGCCAATACCCAAGTCGATAACTACACTACCTCTTGTAGCAAACGTCTGTTACTATGTGTCATTTACATCTTGAATCCGACTGCAGCGTTTATTGATGAACCAATGTTGGATGTAGATCATACGCACAGGCATTTGGTCGCGAGGGCTTTGGAAAATCTAATAGCTGGGGGCACGACGCTTGTTTTGGCGGAGACAAGGTAGCAGGTTTGAATACAGATAGTGTATATTTCTGTGTATATTTGATCAGTATTTTTCGTGAAAGAAAGTGACATCACACACAGAAACTTTTTTTATATAGGTACCACTTAGGTGGCAGACAAGCTCACGGCCCATCTGATGGGAAGCGGTCACCGTGGCCTATGGACGTGTGCAACACCAGGGGCGTCATACTCGTCGTGTGTACCCTGGAGGGAAGGGGTGGGGTTGGGGGGGAAATGGGAGAGTGGGGACAACGCAGGAGATTTTAGTTTACCCTCTGACAGCATAGAATCCCTTCAGTGAGCTATCCACTCGTGAGCACGAACTCTTATTAAAATATTCTCACATCTTTTTAATCAACTTCAAAAGGAGATTTACTGTTTGACCTATAATTAGGTATGTTTGTATGTATGTTTAATGTTTAGACATAAAATAAATTATTCAGATATGAAAATGTGTATGTGTGAATCTATTACAACCTAGCGTTAATCCCAGTCTAAAGCTTTCACCTCAGAGTCTGGGGTCCGTTTTACCAGTCTTAACTGCGGATATGGCTGGACCTAGATATTTTCCGTGAAGCGGTAATCTATTCAATTCCTAACATTGCAGTCTGGACTGGTATCAAATGGAATCAATATACGATCGTATTGCCATCTTGTATGAGGGCCAGTTGGCAGCAATCGGCCCCGCAGTAGACGTGGTGCGTGACCTTACGACGGGATACTCTGTGCATATGAAACTTAAAGTGTTTCAAGCTTTCTGGACGTCTAGAATGACCGTAGCGGAATGTTAGTTTATTTAAACTCAGTTGTAGTTCGTTTAGTTAGCTATAATAGGTAACCGCGGTAGCCTAGTGGTCTGGGTAATGGACTGCTGAGACGAGGTCTCAGGTTAAATCTCAGGTTCAACATGGCACACACCAATGACTTTTCGATGCTTTTCGAAGTTATTGTGTATTTATCGCAGGTTTATAAGTGCCCCGTTAATGGCAATAGGTTCGCCACCTATTACATTGGGACCTAAACATAAACTGGCGAAATGTGGCTAGCACCTCTGCCTACCCCTTCGGGGATATAGGCGTGAGTTTATGATATGTTATGTAATAGGTACTGTAACTTGTTAGTTGTTAATTGTTGTTTTCACACGGTCTCAGGTTTGAGTCTCATTCTAGTCTTGGCAATTATCGGTAACAGAGTCTTACAAAATTGCCTGGTCCATGGTAAATGATTTTTTTTTAAATGTTGTTTTGGTGTAGATAGATATGTACCGTGTAGGTATACATCCAAATGCATTTTGTAAAAAGCGGTTATATTTATTATAAATAGACACTCCAATTTTTTTCTATTTCTATAGATTAACATCCGATTTCTTTATTTGCCAGTTACTGTGGACCCTAAGTATATAATTGAAGTAAGAAAACTGAAAAAGGACTTCCAATCAGAGTTCGAGAATAGTGTACTTGCAGAAGAACATGTGGTAAGTCTCTATAATGACCACTATGCATTATGCTAAGATGTCTTTTTTCACTGTCTTTTTGGTATGCATTATTACCTCGCAAAAGAGGGCAGCTTAGCAGTAGCAGGCTAAGGTGACGACGAGCGAAAGCACCCTCTTTTTCCACGGGCAAGACGGGGACGCCGTGGTTTCCAAACTTGAGGCATTCATCTCGACCCGGAGATGGCTTGTGTCAGCCGGGGTGCGAGGGAAATGTCTTTTGGGCCACCTTACACCTCGGCTCCAGAAGAACCTAGATGGCGTGCGGTTTTAGTCGGTTCGATTCCGACATAAACACCCCCGTTAGTGATGAGTGTGGTATTCGTGGAGATTGGACAAAAAGCGGTGTTTTACGATTTATGATTAATTTGAAGAACATTTTTTTCTATGTAATAAAATCGAATACTCTTGGTGGAAAATAAATTGAAAATTGACGTTTAGGTGCCTATTATAGGTATTATTATTCATCAATCCAGTATTTTGGTGGACAATGTACATTTTCATATAGGTATTATATTCTTTTGAACATTATGATACACAACAAAACAGTTGTCCGATTAAAAGATGTATGTATGCCCTTAGTTAAAGAAAGAAATCGAAAAACAAAAACAATCTATTTTCACGGCCTGACCTGGCGAAGCTGTAATCACTGTTCCCACTGACAAGTCTCAGAATTTGCTCCCTCATTTCTACCACATCACAAAAAGTATTCACGTCTTCACGTTCACGTTTTTAATTTATTTCAGTGTTTGCTATTCTTCTACATAAGGGACCATGATCGAACATTGTCGTACATTGAAATATTCACAAAACTTCACGAATTTATGGAAAACCATCAAAATATGGTTGAAAGTTACACCTTCAATAAGACGACTGTCGAAGAAGTCTTCTGGCGAATACCTTACCTTATCGACCAGTTGTAATTTTCATACGACTTTCATGTAATGAGCATCTGATGAGGCCATCGAGCTGATTGAGGCATTATCGGTGTCAGTAATGGTGAACCCGATTCCTGAGATTTTACCATTATATTTACGCGAGGTAAAATCATTTTCACATGACCAATGTAAAAAAGCATTTGTTTTAAGTTTATTTTTTATTTTTTTTTCAAATTTTTCAATAATATTTTGCATTAGGTATCTTAACTGATGCAATAAATTAATTCGAATAATGTAATTATTGTTTTATAAAAGAAATTGTTGTAATCTACTTAGCGTTTTTTTATCATTTCAGTTTTTAAAACTTCTTTTGTTATTTTTATTAGTTTTATTGTTGTTTTTATCGTTATTTATATTTGTTATTATTCAATTTATTAAGAACAAAGGAAAAGAAAAATTGCATTGCATTTAATAATGTTTTGTTCATTCACTTATTAATTGAAATGTTAATTTTGACTTATTTTTAATAGTTACTAATTTATTAATTAAATTGAAAAATGATGTACACGACTATTGATTTATTTTACATATATCTTATTTAACTTTTATATAAAACTATAAAATATAGAAAAAGGAATGCCTAAATGGTTCGGACTCTAATAACAGAGAGAGAGAGAGAGGATAGATGATCGAACTCTAGAATTTCCTACTCAGCACGAACCCCATTTATATACTTATATTATTTTAAAAGTGTATAGCTACGAGAAAAAGTGTATCTACGCGGAATACATTTAAGGAAGTAATTGTAAATTCCTATCACTAATTCAAATGTATCAAAAGTGTAGATATTTGTGAGGAATGCGTATTTACAGGGAATAAGGAATATAGCTGGCAATTAGTTCGAAATACTCTTTTTTTTACATGTCTCTTACATTTTTAGGCTGCTAATAACATTGTGATACATTTTGTCATCATACTTTTTTTCTATGCCATTCCGATGACTACGTATGGAGTATAATACAATAAAATTGTAAAACTAGTAGGTTACGAAATGTTATCATAAAACATCCAGGTGGATTTTGACCTATTAAAAATGGCTGGCAAAAAGAAAATCGAATTATTTGTTGAAGTGCATAGTGAAAAAGAGTTTGAGAATATAATCAGAAGTCATACACATCAGCTGATTTGTAAGTATAGACATTTAGCATCGTATTCGTATGTCGATTTCCCAGTTGCGTCCAAAGTGTGTGCTTTGGAGTCCTAGGTCCACTTATTGTCGGCGCCAGAAGCCCCTAGACGGCGTGTGGTTTTAGTCGGTAGGAGTCCGACTTAACCTGCCCCGCTGGCCACTGAAGAGTTGCAGATTTCTGCACGAAAAATAAGTTGACTTTCCACTTATTGTTTTTAATTGAGGTATGAATGGATCAGAATGAAATTTGGCATAGAGGTGGGTAGATTTTGATAAAGTTTGGAATAGTAGTATCACCGAGTATCTAGGGTATTATAGATTCCTGTGAGTTGCGGGAACGCAAATAGTATTTTACTATAACAAACAATAAATGAATTTAATTTATCATTTAATCATTGATTTGAACTTTTTTATTATTTTATTTTTGATTAATCATAAGTTGTTGGTGTTCTTGTGCGTGTACGGATTAAATGTTTTTCTTTCTTTCAATTAGGTGCTGAAGTATACAGTTATGCGTTTGGGTTCTGCACAGCTCTCGACCGACTCTTCACTACAATAAAATTGGATTGGAGTGATGGAAAAATTATATTGCTCAAAGTAAGTATCTAAATATTTTTATGATTAACCTCATTTATACTCCGCTTTCTTTTATTCCTTTATGTTTGACTTATGCGGTTTTTATTGAAGCGACTGCGGTCTGACCTCCCAACCCCGAGAGGAGGCCCTATGCTAGAGCCTCCACCTTTATTCAGCAGCTTGATTAGGCCCCATACACCCAATAACGCTGTAAAGAATGTTCTAGAATATTTATTTGCTTCTTATTTTTTCAGGTACCTGCCGATGAAATAAATGCCTTGGAAAGGTTTAGAGACCAAAGTGAGCCAGTATATTTGTTCATATTGGTTAGTGAAATCACTTTCCATAGAATCATTAATTTATCAATTTAATATTAATTATTTCTAATTTAAAAATAAAAAAGATTATTGTAGATTTCTCTAATGAAAGTAACTAACCACGATTAAGTCGTACCAAACTGCGTTATTAGGTACGTTTTACTCATTGATTTTATAAAGAGTAATCGGAATGACTAGTGAACGTCTAGCTGAGCTAAATTACGTTAGGAATTGGTTCACGTCGGTAGTGCAATGGTCAGGATTCGAACGTGGAACCTCGATCGTAAGGTCGACTTCTTAACCACTAAGCTACTGACGACTCATTAAGAGTCTGAGTTTAATCTGACTTGATCGCAATTATTTTGACTGGTGAAATCTGATCTTAGAATTGTTACTAATTGTTCCGAAACAGAATCACGGTAATGATATTGATTTCAAATCGTGTTCGAAATTTTTAGAATGCAAAAGTTACGAAGTGTTTCCGTGGTGTGGATATGGTGAGGTTTGGCGAAGTAGCCAAGAAGGAGATACAATATTATCAGCAGGAACAAGATGGACTGGATCTGGAGAGGCACTTCTATGAACTGGATGAACCTACACCGGATGAACTGGTACATACTACAATCAGCTAAATAATCTTTATAATATTAATTTCCCAGGTTACCATACCAATGACTTTTCGATGCTTGGTCTGTCTGCATGTCTGGGTGTTTCTATGTATCATTTATGTATTTACAAAAAAAGTATATAAGTATTTTTATCCGCATTCTCAAACCTATGACACAAGGTAGTTAAAAAAACTATGGTTTATTTGGGTCTACCTGGATTACTCTCTTAGAATATAGAATATTTTATGTAAAGTTTTAGAGCTAAAGTGGTCGGTACCTTGTTGGAATATGTGAAGCTAATACCGATGATGTGACTATAATAAAATGTAGCATGAAGTTGCGTCGAATGTCTCTCGATAAAGTGTCATGTAACTCACGTATCTTCGGGTCCGATTGCGGGTTAGACGCGTGCATAACAATCGTTATATAGTACCAATTATTCGAAAATTCGGTTCGCACTTTGGATTATAATTTTTTTTATATACTACTTAGGTATCAGACAAGCGTACGGCCCACCTGATGGGAAGCGGTCACCGTAGTCTATTGACGTGTGAAATATCAAAGATGTCACACTCGCGCTGCCGACCTTAGAGGAGGAGGGGGTTGAAGAGTTTAGGCGGGATTGGAGGGGAGGATTAGGGAAATGGGGGGAGGGGGTTGTAAGCTCTAGCTACCCTACTTAGCGGCGGGAACACAACACGATGTTTATTATGGCTGCGGTCTTCTGTAGGGTGGAGGTACTACCCCAGCTGGACCGCTCAGTTCAGACGGGAGATACCATCGTGTCCTACCTCTATACAGTGTTAGTTTCATAGTCTACTTTCATGGTAGGTCTACAGATAGTGACGGCGAATTTGTGGCGAATAAAAGTCACAGTTTTTGTTTTATCTCGTTACGATTTATGCCTACAACAGATTTCGGGCATTCCGGGATATAACGGACAGCTGTCAGGATTTTGCAATCCCATACAAAATTTGTTTCCGGACGCTGTGATAGGAGTGATGAATGACTTTATGTATTGTTGTTTTTGTCATTTGCGTGTTGTTTTAACTCCCTATATAGATGCGGTACAGCTAAGGTGATAATTTTACTAAAACCTGTGAGTTTGTAAAAATGTTTGGATGTTTGTTACCTAATCATACTCAAACGGCTGAAAGGATCTAACTGTAATTTGGTTATAAGGTACATCGGTAGATCTAGAATAACACACATAGGTAGGTACTACTCTTTATTCCTAGAATTAGATTACCAATTTTTTTTATTGCTAATAGGCTCGCGTTTTTTTATATTTGTTGAAGAATTTTGTCATCCTCCTACCACTACCCAATTATCAATCGTGAGTTTAGTAGTTTTATGAACCGCTATACACTTAACAACTACTAACTACAATAATTTTTAACAACAACATTTTATTTATTAAATCTACACATTACTACTATTAACAAACAAGTATTACTTCTTCATTTTCGGAACTTGTCATTTTCAGAGTTCGTCATTTTCGGAATTTACCATATTCGGAACTTGTCAGTTTCAGAATTTGTCATTTTCGGCATTTACTATTTTCGGAATTTGTCATTTTAGGAAATTGTCTATTTGAAAATAGACGTTTAGGAAGTCGTTGTCAGCCTGAGCAGTTTGAATTTTTTGAAAATAATTTATATAGCAGGTTTCTAATTGTACTAACCTGAAGAGTGTAAAATGTTTTGAACAACAAAAAAAAAACCATGTCAGCTAGTGCATAGTTGTATATAAATATTTCAAAACAAATTGATTCTTATCAATTGTCACACTGTACAAAGTAGGACGTCACTTGTCGTAAACATCGCTTGTATTACGGCTTACAATATGTAATTGTAATCTCAGATCGTATTCTGATACATGAATCCTGACCTACTACTTTGTATATATTTATAAACACATTATAGTAGGTACGTATGTTAGTGAAGTTATTTATTTTCTTATGAATGTGTAGGTACTTGTACACAGAATTTGTATTCTCAAGGTACCTTTGATCGAATGGTGTTAAACACAACGAGAGATTTGTAATATGCAATTATGAAATATCGTAATAAAACCACCTGCTCCCCACTGTGCTCTCTGCTAGTCAGAGGGATACGTGGAGAGCCTCGGAGCAGCCCTATATAGGGCCACTCCAGCCTCGGCTGGATTTGCCGCAGGCAGAAGCGTCTATCGTGGTTAGTAGGAGGCGCTACTCGCCTTGGTTGTCCAGGTGTATCGCTTGGAGGTTTCGGCCCGCTATGTGTTATTTCGGACTATGATCTATCGCTTGACCAAGCCAGATCCGTTCAGTCGTTAGAGCGTGATTGAGTAATAAACATCGAAATTTCTTCACAAACTTTGAAATTTATAATACTTAAGTATAGTTCACGGCATCTAACTTCGCAAGATTTTGGAGTAGTGAGGCCCACACTACTCCAAAATCTTGCCAAGTTAGATGCCGTGAACTATATTAGTAGGAAGTAAGATTTCAATATATTTATACTCTTTCATAGGAACGAATGGTAAGCAGAGTAAGAGAGAGGGAACAAGAGATCAAGTCCGCGGCGTCTCGGCGTATAGCCCGCCAGGCGGTTCGGAAACGTCACCGAGCCGAGCTGATGGTTCCACACCTGGCTGATCTGAACTACGTGTTGTACTGGCCTCATTGTTTGCACGCCCACCCTGAATTGTATGAGCGCTGGGATAGCAACAGTTGTGTATACCTTAAAATAAAGTTGTGTATTTTTTTTATACCACGTAGTTGGCAGATAAGCACACAGCCCACCTGATGGGAAGCGTGGACTATGTACGTGTGCAATACTAAAGGTGTCACACACGTGCTGCCTACCCTGAAGGGAAGGGGGGAGGGCTAGGAAGGGGTGGGGGAGGAGGGGTACAGTGAGCTCTGGCTACCCTACTTACCGGCGGGAACACAACACGATGGTCATTATGGCCGCGGTCTTCTGTAGGGCGGAGGTACTACCCCAGTCGGACAGCTCATTTCGGACGGGAGATACCGTCGTGTCCTAACTCCTTAAAATCTGTATATCTGTATCTTTATGATATAATAATGTTCCCTACAATTTTGTTAATGGTTTTCGTCAAAAGCCCTTCCCATCTCAAATTTTCTCTTAACTGGGTACTTGGGGTGTTTTCTACTCAACAGTGTATGTCTGTATGTTGTAGTCGCACTACATAGTTGTTATGCGTATAATATTATTTTCTCCAGATATTGTGATGGTTGGCCGCGAAATGGTAGATGTGACAGACGAAATAGCAGCTGATATATTCTACGAAGGAGATGCCCCTCTAAACGAGGCTTCATTACACAAATTGAAGTCAGGACCAGCTTTGGCTCTTTGCTTGCGGTTGCTTGCAAATAATCCCACTTCTTTTGCAGGTTAGTACCTATCTATATACTTATATAGCTGGGGAGTTTGTTTGATTGTTTGGTTGTACGTGCTTAATCTCAGGAATTACTGTTCCGAATTAAAAATAATTTTTGAGTTGAATAGCTCATTTATCGAGGAAGGCTACAAAGGCTATATAATATCATCACGCTACTTTTTTTTATGTCGGTCTTGTCAACATGACTTCACCTCGCCTGATGGTAAGCAAGTCTCTGGAATGGGAGTCACCATTGCAAACATCGATAGTGCCACAATTGTGGCTCTCAGCTTGACGGCCTCATCAAATTCTTTTTCACGCCTCGTTTAAAGGACCCGGGACTGTATGAGGAAGGAAACACGTGAGCTGGTAAAGAATTTCAGGTTTTGATGGTGCAGCAAAGGAAAGAGGCACCGAACCGCTTGGTTCTTGATACTGCTACTACCCAAGGTAGCAGAGTGGTTATCATATATATCAACGAATCGGACAAATTTCCATATATTATTGCAAAACTAAGCCTAATTACGGGAGTATAATATATGGGTTAAATAAGTGCCATGGCGACGAAGTATTTCATGAGCGAAGCCGCAGGGACATCTAGTATATTATAAACAGTTAAAATTCGGTATACTTTCCCGTCCCTTTAGGTATACACTTATAGCCTATGGAAAAGTACCCTTGAACAGCAATAGCATCATCCTATTAACGAAATGTAGAAAACACACTTCTGCTTACCCCTCAGAAATTTACAGGTGTGAGTATAATGTAACCTTCAAATTTCGACTCAGATAAATTACAATCATTTATCAACATAATTCACCGGTGGAATTTTTCCCACCTCCTGTAACTCATTTCCGTGTAAACATGGTGATAACGATGGCCTAATCGTATCCTCCCACGACTGGCCATGACCTGTGACCCTGTTGATGTCAACAATCTATTGTTAAAATAATAAAATATAATTTGATTTATATTTGTGTTTCCACGAACGACGATTGTGGCATTGCCATGTCGATTGACGAGTTAAAACTACATGGCGAGTACGAAATTCCTTTCGAATAGTAAACGTATCGTGTTTTTTATATAAGGCGCGTCAAAATTACTTCACCTCACTTGATGGTAAGCTTAGCGCCTGATATTCGAGACAGTCCCGTCAATATTATTGATGATGTGCTAACGTGATATTATTGATGTGACTCTATCTTTTACCGACTAAAACCGCACGCCGTCTAGGGTCTTCTGACGCAGTTGGTTATTGAAAGATATGTTATAAAGTGTAATTTCACAGCATTAACACGTAGAATTCTATATGAGGATATACGAGTGGTCCCGCATGGCGATGCAAAGCCGGTTGAAGGAGACCTGCCTGTGATAACTGCTTTCGATTATTATAAAACCTACAGTCTTACCAAAGAAGAGATAATTAAGCATCGGCTTGAGGAGTTTGAGAGGATGAAGGTACTTACCTAACAATTATAAATCCACATCAAAATTCATTTTTCAGTTTAGAACATATAAGTGAGCAGGCAATAGGAACCATGGTAAAGTACAGTTGCGTTCAGAAAGTGTTCACAGAATAATAATAGCAATGGTTTAGGTTAAACCATCAACTTATAAAACCTATGGACTGAATCGACGACTTTAATAGCATAGCATTAGTGCATTTGACTTCTACGCAGCGGACGTGGGTTTGATTCCAGCTCAGTGCAAATATTTGTATGCATGAACATGTATATTTGCGTTGGTTTGGGTGTTTCTATGTGTAATAAGTATGTGTATTTACAAAATAAGTATATTCTAAATATGTTTATTTTTTAGAACCCATAACACAAGTTAATTAAACTATGCTTATTTTGAGTCCAGAGAGCGCTGTGTAGAATGTCGTAAAATATTAACTTAATTATTAATTTATGAATCCGCTGAAAGAGAGTCTAAAATGGCGGCGGTTAACCATGTGAATGAGAGTGAATTTTATGTTGCAATGTGTTAATAGTACGGGAGGTAGCGTTAATTCTAACAAGCAATCGATAGCCAGTTGATATTCTCCACGATAATAGAGCTTTATTAATACATAACAGAGTTGACCGTCAACCGGTCTGGTAGCGGTCGAGTCGAAGGTGACACCATGGTAAAGTTGTCAAAAAAAATTACGCTCCGAGCAATCATTTGACACGTGAAACTTTATATGGTGATTCCTGAGGTCATTTTCAACTGAGAAATAACCGTCAGATGTGGTGTAGAGTAGTGGTTATACGTCAGTCGCGTATATATTAGACCAGTGCCGATAGTCTTTGAGACAAAATAAATTTATAGTAGGATGAAACCTGTTGGAAAAGGATCAGAATATAACAAAAATGAAAGGAAAAATAAATTACGGGTGATCTGAGGTCGGGAAGTGGGGAGGGGGGTGAGTTTTAAGGGTAAAAATGGTTTATCTCGATTTCCGGCAAAACTACAAGTCCTATGGAAAAAAGTTAAATGACAAAGTTGTAGGTAATAAAGAGACCTACAACTTTTCATTTACACTTTTTTCACATAACCTCAAAATGTATGTGAAAAATTCAAATAATCAAGTTTTTGGTTTTTTATTTTTATCTTAAGCAAAACAAATTTGTTTTCCACGAAATTTGGTGAAAACTTAGCTTTTTATGTCTCAAAGACACTGTATTTTTTTTGATTTGAAATACTCTTTTTTTCAGCTTATTTTGACTAAATATCGAAAAACCACCCTAATTTTCAATCGAAAATTCTCACGTCAAAATACCAGCTTTTTAAAAAAAGTCAAAAAATTTTTTGTTCTTTGAAATCTCTTCTTTCTGATGATGTAAAAATATTATATACATTGCTATGGTAAATGTTCTCAGAAAATGCAAAGAAGAAAAGCTCGAATTCGAAATTAATATTTTTGTATTTAGTCATTTCCTCGCTGAGGTGGGATGAGAAGTTACAAGTTGCACTATAACTTCATGGTTGCACTCGAGTGCAAAGATTTTTCACCTTGTGCACTTTTGATACCCTCGCTAAAGCTCAGGGTTCTATTTTGTAATTATTGTATTTAGTCATTTCCTCGCTGAGGTGGGATGAAAAGTTACGTGTTGCACTACTATAGCTTCATAGTTACACTCGAGTGCAAAGATTTTTCACCTTGCGCACTTTTGATTCCCTCGCTAAAGATCTGGGTTCAATTTTTAGAACTCTTCGCGTGCTCAGTTTTGATGACCGAGCAAGCGAAGGGTTCTTAATTTGAATCACGAGCGCAGCGAGCGATTCACAAAATAGAACCCTGAGCTTTAGCGAGGGAATCAAAAGTGCACAAGGTGAAAAATCTTTGCACTCGAGTGCAACTATGAAGTTATAGTGCAACATGTAACTTTTCATCCCACCTCAGCGAGGAAATGACTAAATACAAAAATATTAATTTCGAATTCGAGTTTTTCTTCTTTGCATTTTCTGAGAAAATTTACCACAGCAATGTATATGTATTTTTACATTATCAGAAAGAAGAGATTTCAGAGAACAAAAAACTCTCTGACTTTTTTTAAAAAGCTGATATTTTGACATGATAATTTTCGATTGAAAATTAGGGTGGTTTTTCGATATTTAGTCAAAATAAGCTGAAAAAAAGAGTATTTCAAATCAAAAAAAATACAGTGTCTTTGGGACATAAAAAGCTAAGTTTTCACCAAATTTCGTGGAAAACAAATTTGTTTTGCTTAAGATAAAAATAAAAAACCAAAAACTTGATTATTTGAATTTTTCACATACATTTTGAGGTTATGTGAAAAAAGTGTAAATGAAAAGTTGTAGGTCTCTTTATTACCTACAACTTTGTCATTTAACTTTTTTCCATAGGACTTGTAGTTTTGCCGGAAATCGAGATAAACCGTTTTTACCCTTAAAACTCACCCCCCTCCCCACTTCCCGACCTCAGATCACCCGTAATTTATTTTTCCTTTCATTTTTGTTATATTCTGATCCTTTTTCAACAGGTTTCATCCTATTATAAATTTATTTTGTCTCAAAGACTATCGGCACTGGTCTAATATATGACGCGACTGACGTATAACCACTACTCTACACCACATCTGACGGTTATTTCTCAGTTGAAAATGACCTCAGGAATCACCATATAAAGTTTCACGTGTCAAATGATTGCTCGGAGCGTAATTTTTTTTGACAACTTTACCATGGTGTCACCTTCGACTGCTCCGCGGGTGCGGGTTCTGACGGTCAATTCTGGTATGTATCAATAAAGATCTATTATCGTGGAGAATATCAACTCGCTATCGCTTGCCAAAAAAAATTAACGCTACCTCCCGTACTATAACTACCGTGATTGAAAAGTAATTCCTGAATATTTTTTTTTACTGTCACTACGACTTTTACACCATTTCACTACACAATTCTCTTCTATTTACGTTATTTTTTCACCGCGTAAACTGAATGAATCGAATGATGTTTGATGCATAGTGGCTGACTAGTGTGTTAGTGTGTGCGTGCCAAATTGTACGTAAGTATAAGAAAGTGGGCTGACACTAGTGTCGTCAGTGTATTTTTCAACGCGTTCCATCCATTGGTTTTATACGTTCATTGGTTGAATAAATGAAACAAAGAATAATCGATATAATAATGTTGAACGCGAGCCACTCAATAATTATTTTAACGTCAATAATGTTTTAAAAGATGGAGCATAAAGAAAAACGTCAACGTTTTCTGTCAGAAATACAAAGATTAGCGCGACAAGATATTGAGGAAGCTGTGGCGGCCAAACGGAAGGAAAGAGAACAGCACAAGTTGGATCTGTTGAAGAGTGGTGTAAGAGATTTATAATAATTCCTTGACCAACGGTAAGATGATAATGACTTTGCCAAATATATCCCAACTAAATCACATTAAAGAATTCATTGCCATCTTTTCTTTGGCTTTCATAGTTGAAATGACGCACATATGCGTCAAACACAGTCTAGGGATGAATATTTGACGCATATATGCGTCACTGGTTGACGTAGTTGACGAAGTGTACTAATGTCTAATACAGTTAAGGTTTCGTCTATCTAATGATGCTAACCATGGATTTGGTAAAAGACTAAATAGCTTCATGTACAGTCAGCGTCAAAAGTTGATGATCATTTTCAGATTTAAATAATCTCTATTATTTTTTTAACTTTCATTAGGCACTGATTAACAATCTCTACGGATTTTTAAGTTTGAAATCTGTGCAATCTTCACTAACTTTTGCCGCTGATTATACATTTAACAAATTGCTGTATCGTATGCTCTCTTTCAGTTTCATTAGACATTTTTTATTGGCTATTAAGTTTTTTTTATTAACAAAAAATGTTACAGAATTTAGAGGCTCTAGAGAAGTTCAAAGCGGAACCTGAAGATGATGAAGTGGATATCGTAGTTCCTGAGGTATGATAACACTTACATACCTATAATATAACTAATACATAGTTGTGCTACGAAACGAAGCACTTAAAACCGGCGAGCTTGCCTTACATGAAAGGTTTCATGACAGTAGCGGATTTGATTTCGTTATTTTTTAATTTCTGAACGATTTACATATAGTATAATTTATTTTTATTAGGAACTGGATGATGATGATGATGTTTCCTTGGTATTCGAAGAGGATCCTGATGAATATTTTCCCCCACCGGGTTTACTAATACCTCCATTTTATGCACCTCCTAACGATATAGCTAAAGTTAATGGCCTGGCTATGTTGTTTCCTAAGGTAACTATCCCATTTCCTACTAATATTATGGACTGACAACCCCAGACCTTCGTTATTTCATAAAAGCTGAAAGTTTGTCAGCGCATGCTCCCAACTTACACAGGTAATAATGCCCATTATGTAGTTTGGGTCATCGTGGCTTTGGCAAATAAAAGGTAGTAAAGGGTAGCGAGCGCAAGGCAGTGGGTGCGAGTGAGACGGCAAGTTAGGTCTATTGCGGCCCCTCACTGCGCATATTTTGGAATTATACAATGGGTGCGTGGATCGGAGAACTCCTTGCCGTGTATCCTAGGTAACGGAGACGGTAGCGCCTCTCAATCTTATTCGAGACCCTGTTACCACATACTGGACAACAATTCCGGCCGAGGCAGGAGAGACTATGTAGAGCGCTGCTTGGAGGCTTTCCACGTGTCCCTCTGACTAACAGGGCACAGTGGAAGGGACGCAAGGGGCGGGTAGGTTTTCTGAGGTTAGGAGCGTTATACTTTGCTAATTAAGACCCAAGACGGCGAGGTCTTGAGTGTGCTTGTCTGCCACCTAAATTATTTATAAAAAAAAACAAATATCTTAAATACAATGTTTTTCTTTCTTTTGGTCTTTCTTTCTTTTCATGCGGTTTTAGTGAGTCCAAGAGATGGTATCCGTAGGCTAGTAGTTAACCGTATTTATTCTAATCTGTGTTACAGTTGGTGCGAGAACGAGTGATACCCCAGGCTGAATGTCTGCCTTCCCACGTACTAGTCATGCTTGAAATATCCAAGAGACACAGAGCGATTGACGCCATCGCACATTATAAACATGCTGTGTTGCATGTAAGTTATTCATCCATATATTATTATAATAAATAACTATAGTCGAGGTGTCGTTAGAAATTTTTAGTCGCAGATAGGCTACTTTTGTTTTAGAAAAAATATTAGGATTCCGCATAAAATACGTTTGTAATAACATCTTTACAATGAATACACAAGACTTTGTATAATAAAAACAAAACTTATTATACTTTTGTCAAGTTTGTCGGTCTATCTTACTGTATGTTTGGATTAGGTAATCTCGTTATTTATTTATTTATTGTCATAATTGCAAATACAGGTAGGTATAATATAAGATGTACCTATGTTCTGACGTTAAGGTAACACTGTACCTACTTAGCCTTAAGGCTTGTAACACATTTTAACATAAGTCAATATTAGATTATTATAGTGCACGGCATCTAACTTGGCAAGATTTTGGAGTACCAAATGTGGGCCCCACTTCTTCGAAACCTTGCCAAGTTAGATGCCGTACACTATATTCGTTTCTGTGCGACACATTTTGCCACAAACAAGTATAGTGTACAGCATCTAACTTGCCAAGGTTTTGGAGTAATGGGGCACACACTACTCCAAAATCTTGCCAAGTTAGATGCCGTGCACTTTATTTTGATAATTATGTCAATAAAAATTAATACATTCCATTCTCTAGAAGGGGTGGTTCGAAATATTAAACTTTCGTGCAAAAAAAATATACTTAGCTAGTTAATAATATGATTTGTTCCCAGATGGGTATTTTCAAAGCGTCTAGCCCATACGATAGCGTTCATATTACATATACGGTTAAGCAATTCGATACTATGGAGAAGAATTCATGGAATTTGTAAGTAAACATTATAACTACTTTATGATTCATGCGAGTATATCGTAAGTCGTAATGAAGATGGCCGCTGTTTTATTAGGCTCGTGACACATTAGCAGTCATGTAGAATACGCTTATTTGAAGAAAGAAATAATCAAGAAAGAAAGAAAGAAAGAAAACATTATACGTACACACTCAAAATACACAAAAAAATTTAGTAAGGTTGGGTAGGTGCATGAAACTGCAATGCGATGTACCTTGAAGGCGTACCGAATGGGACCTAGTTCAGTTCAGGGTTGGAGTAGGGGATAGGGGAGATGGGATTAGGGAGAAGGGGAGATTGTGGGGGATATGCCCCAATTGTGTTGCGAAATGACTCGGAAGATGATACTGAATGATTACAGCAACCGTTACAAAAATAATTATTCTGCAGTACAACTATATAATTACTACCTTCTACAATAGTTCATTTGTATCAAGATTAAATTATTATTATTAACTAGCTTCTAGTGGAGGTCAGTATCGCCACCAAGTTTACTTACAGTGTGAAGCTAGCTTATAGTATGGTTTTAACATAATACCTAACAACATTCAAAATAATGCGTCGTTAGATTACACGTTGTTACAGAAAATGCGTTGAAGAAATAAAGGTTCACTGCTCGTTCCCCGTGGGTGATAGCGTGCTAATGCAGTACTTTTTGAGTTTATCCCGGACATACAGACAAACAGACATACAGACAAAAATTCTAAAAACTATATTTTTGGCTTCGGTGTCGATTGTAGATCACACCCCAAGTATTCTTTTCAAAAAATATTCAATGTACAGTTTTGACTTTCCTACCATTTTATTATAATGTACTCGTATAGATTAATAATATTCTGGACTGAAAGACATCTGCACTATATTATAATGACACATTTAATTAAATCTTCTATACTTATACTTACTTATAATAAATCTGTAGAAGTGAAAATTCTGTAAATTGAAAATATCAAAAAAATTAATAGCAGGGGGTGTTACTAGACCGATACCGAACCCAAATATGTAATTAAAAAAAATTTTGTCTGTCTATCTGTTTGTTCAGGGATCACGAAAACGAAAACTACCGGTTCGATTACGATGAAACTTGGTATAATTATTCTTCAATATCCTGGGCAGCACACTGGATACTTTTTGTCCCGGAAAAGTACATACAATAAAAGACAAATTTAATTTTGCGGTTCGAGCCCTAGACCCGATTACTGTGCCAACCGCAAATAATAAGTTTGTCGTAGGTTACATCACCCGCAGTGGTGTTCAAGTAAGATTAGTGGATAGTGGTGTTATTAGTTTTTAGGGATTTTCAGTTTTTTTTTGTATTTAATAACAGAAATATTACATTTTGAGTTTAGATTAGTTACCATCAGAAATAGGTTTATGGGAGCGGGCGTGGGAGTGGGAGTGTGCGTGGGAGTGGGAGTGTGCGTGGGAGTGGGAGAGTGCGTAGGAGTGAGAGTGAGAGTGTGAGTGGGAGTGGGAGCGGGATTGGGAGTGGGAGCTGAAGCGGGAATGGGAGAGTGCGTGGGAGTGAGAGTGAGAGTGTGAGTGGGAGTGGGAGCGGGAGTGGGAGTGGGAGCTGGAGCGGGAGTGGGAGCAGGAGTGGGAGTGGAGGCAATAAGCGACTTCCACGCGAGCGGAGCCGCGGGCAACAGCTAGTATGAAATACTTTTCATCCATTAACCAGCTCGGCGAAGGTCGTTCTATAGTGGGATCATAAACTGTAGCAATAACTTCTTTCACAGGGACGATTTAAAAATCGCCTTCATGATATCAATAGCTGATGACGTGCCCTTGCTACAGTTGATTGAGTGGCACCCCTACCACGTGAGTCGGGACGAACTTATCGGTGAAGAGGAATGTGCCGCGATGTTCCCCGTCGACTACGGCGATGATTACAATGAGTTCGAAGATTTTGTTTAAACTATGTGTGTATTTCATGTTTTTATAAGCAAAACTAGCCTATGACTTGAGGTTTTTTGATTATATATCCGGTTTTACTCAACCGATTGTGATCTATTTATTTATTTATTTATCACACGTAACAGATTACAACCAATAAAAAATTATAATAATACTACGAAGCAATAGGATTAGAGTCCAGGTTGCATTCCACAAGAGCGCGTGTACAAATGAATTAGCATGAAGGAGTTTCTAACAATAACACATATAAAGCTACAGTAGCAGCACGATATAATGGCCGGTTTGACATATTACAATAGTGATGGAAATGTCAATTTACTCTCGATAAAAATATAATCAAATCTAATAAGTTTTTATTGCAAGCAGTACTTACCTAGGTACCTGATTCAAAAACTTTAGTAAAAAAATATAAATTTTTACCTACTTAATACATTTGAACGAACTGAATATTGGAATTAGGAATGAAAATGAGTATATATTAATCCAGCTTCCTTCAGTGATTGCACTAGCTTTTTTCTTGTTGGATACTCCTTCCGTAAATAGTAGCTACACACATGTCTTCGACTGGTTTTGCTCGTTTTTTTCTGTGTGTGTGAAGTTTATTTTCTTCTGTGCCAGTCTCGCCAGATTTTTCTTTAGTTATCTATTCGTCTAACAGTTATAGGTAAAATTGACCTTCCTTTTTGAGATTCACGATCGAAATGTTACGAAGGCGTACCTATAACGAACACACGTGCCTGACTGTTTAGAACTCAGCTCTGCGTATGTTCGGCCATATCGACGAAATCCACAACAAAAGGCGTAAACAGAGTAAGTTGAGGGCTACCATTATAATTATCACTGTTAGTGTATGTAATGGGGACCCCTTCCTGAGACTTTACCATCAGGCGAGATTTACCATTTAGCTTACCATCAGGCGAGGAGGTCTAAACTATATCGCAATCGCACTGCACTCCTAGTTTGTACTTTTCGAAGCAACGTCAAGTCGAAAATGCTTTGTTTCGACGTAAGTTTGCCGGAGGTATTATTGGGCTTGCCAGTGGTCCTAGTGTCGATTATATAGATTTTATTTAAAAAAATTGAATTTCGAAAAACAAATACCGAGTTGTGTGAAATAAGTACACCAATAGGTAATTATAATCTTATAAAAATAAAAAAATAAATGATCGTGGGACACTAATATACATTATATAATTCAGAAATCAATGTAATAAATAAATATTGTGTCCTAAAATTATACCTACATTCGATAAAATTTTATGACTTACTGTACGTCACTATTGACAATAAAGAACAGCAATTTGCTCTTTCAAAATGTCACAATAATTAATACGAAACTTCACGAGCGGACAAACGTCAAACCGGCCATTATATCGTGCCGTAGGTATAGTTTACAATTTTACATTTTTGACACATTAAACATGGTCATGATCAAACATACCCACGTAAAATTTTAGGTAAGTCTGACCTAGACCTTACAAACAAAAAGTCGTTTTTGTGTTTATCGCGAACAAACAGACATACATACATACACACATACATACATCAACCAATCAATCAATCAGCCTTTTATCCCGAACTATTAACTTATTTTTTTTTTTATAGAAAGTCTCTTAGTTCAGTGTGGCTCTTGGCATAGGCCTCCTCTAACGTTTTTCATTGCTTTTTGTCTTTTGCAACTCTCCTCCAGTCTTCCAACATACATACATACTACATATAAATCACGCCTTTTTCCCTTGGGGTAGGCAAAACAAGGACGAACACACACACAAGGACAAGGAGTAGAGAAACAGACATATGAATTCCAAAAAAGTTATGTTTTGAATCGTTCATAATACTCGTAGGAACAACCCAAGTATTTTGTTTATAACTCCAATGTACAGACATAGCTACTTTACAATTTTATAATAGTAGGTATAGACTTAGCTATAGATAGATGATGATGGAGAATAGTAAATGTATTGTATAGTGATTAACTTTCTTTTTTTGTCTGCTAAGAAAAAATATGCCTCATCCGCATACCGCGTGCGTAGGGAAATTGCAACGACTAATGTGATACTATACTTTATATAAAACGAGTTTTTTATACCACTTAGGTGGCAGACAAGCACACAACCCACTATTTTTTTATCATGTGGAAATCCCCATGGATACTAACCCCGTTGGCTAGCGGGGGTGGTTATGTCGGAATCGAACCGACTAAATCCGCACGCCGTCTGGGGTCTTAATTTCCGGGGTGTAAGGTTACCCAACAGGCATATCCCTCGCACCCCAGCTGACTCTTGGCCATCTACGGTTTTAAGATGGGTCCCTCGACTCCCCGAAAGGGGGGGGGGGGGGACCGGGCGAGTACCTCGCCACTTCGCCGACGACGGTGCGGTGTAGGGTGATAGGTGGCCATCTTGTCCGTTGTTGAAACGGCACGGCACGGCAGTTGGGAAAACCTTTCACTCCAACATTTCAACATGTAAACCTTACAATTTAACAGGTTATGAGTTCAAATTTAGATGTGTATGAACGGTGTACCTACACTACCATACTCAGAAACACTTTCCCGCACATTCATTCGATTTCAACATGAATGAAATGACAAAAAATATTGTAGTCCTCTCTGATGCATAATGTTGTTAGGCAGTAAAGTCATGTAACTTAACAGCATAGTCCGTGGTCTACATCGTTTCACATTACTAAGACTCAGCTAAAAATGCAGAGCATCGAATTCTATTACATAGTTTAGTTCTCAACTCACTTGGACTTTGAATTCGGTTTGATTGCGTCGTTACTATATTCATGGACACAGGTGAGTCTATTTTATTTATTATACTTCCTATTTAATAATTATTATAATTGCGAAAGTTTGTAAAAATATATGGATGGATATCTGGATTTATGTTTGTTGCTCTTTCACGCAAAAACGGCTGAATGGTTGATATGTGGTTTAGAGAAGATTATATAGTCTGGAATAACGTAAGGCTACTTTTTATCCCGGGATCAAGTTCCCAGAAGTTACGGTAGCGGGAACAGAATTTCCCGCGAGCAGAGCTGCGGGTACCAGCTAGTAATCTATATTACTAGTATTTTAAATGCAATGAATGAATATAATATATGGATATTTGTAACTCTCTCACACAAAAGCAGCTGAGCAGATCTGTATAAACGACGACACAAGTTCTATATTAGACTGAGACTGAATTTTGAATATGTTTTTTAAATAAAAATTGAAAAAAGTTGAAAAAAGTAAAACTTATCCTCTTAAGATTTTGATGATTTATTAAATTGATTTCTATGTAAAGATCGTTATTAAATAATATTAGTGTTCAGTAATTTTTGAAGGTGACTGTACATACAAAGCGAGCCAGTGTGTCTTAAAACAATCATCATTCTTATTTCCAGTTTGGAGACTAGGGCGTATCATCATCTCAACATGTTGTTAAAAGGTAAATTATTTTGTTAATCTTTTATATAGTTCGCGTTTGACCACAATCTCACCTGATGGTAAGCGATGATGTTATGTATTAGATGGCACAGGCAGCAGTAGTAACAAGTGTGCCTATGAATATGGTTTCTATTTTAATTCACGGGTCGGATAAAATGTTGTAGCATTTATATAATTTATCATTTAAAAGTAATATGTATGCATAAAGCCGACCCCAACTGAGTTGGGAAAAAGGTTCAGAGAATGATGATGATGTATGCATTTACAAAAAGAAAAGTATATAAGTATTAAGTATGTTTTTTCGCATTCTAGAACCCATAACTCAAGCTAGTTAAACTATGCTTACTTTGGGTCTAGAGAGTGCTGTGTAGAAAATCGTAGAATAAAATATATTATAAGCACCTGACACCTTGAAGCTTACCTGGCGGTAAGTGGTTACTATGGCCTATGAATGCTTGTAATAGTAACCGTATAAATACATGCTTTGGACAAGGAAAAGAAAGGAAAATAAGATAAGGTTAACTTTTTCTTTTTTTAATATTAGCTATTAATCTTTTCTTTTTTATTTAGACAGTAAAACAGTTCATACTGTACCACCTAATGAATTATTCAGAAATATCTATACAAATAAAAAATTTAAGTGTTTGTTAGTTTATGACCATGCATAATAAAGAGTATAGCACGATACTGATAATAATATAACAATATAATAATATAATATAACGGTTGCAATACAAACATCTATGGCAGTCGATACGGGTAGTTGGAGCCCACAAAAGTCCAACTAGTCTAACTTGGAACTTCGATATCGCCATTGGTCATAATGACCATTGGTTGTGGAGGTCAGATGGCAGTCGCTCCATGGAAAATATCGAAGTTCAGCTGCATCACAGTTAGACTGGAAAGCCGACCCCAACTGAGTTGGGAAAAAAGTTTAGACAATGATGAATTGAAAAAAAAATGTCCGTCTGTCTGTCTTTCTGGCTATTGATTTAAAAATGTTTACTTTTAACTTTAACTTTTACACAATAAACCTCAGATTATGATGAAATTTTAATGATGGCACTAAAGTCCTAATTTTTTGTTTCCAGCTTACGAAACATTTCTCTGTATATTGGCCGGAGTTTCACTTGCGGTATGCTACTGCACGCAAGACGAGGTTCACGCCGCTGACTGTACGTTCCAGATCACCTGCGTGGGTACTATTGCACGACACGATGTCCAGCTGCCCGACAAATGCCTTGGATCCACTAACTACCCCGTCACCGTTAAAGTCAATCTCAATGAAGCCATCGAAAGGTTTGACAATACTATTGACATGGAATTCCTCAGTAATATAACTGACCTCAAAATCGCAGCCAAATGGAAGGAAACAACCCTTGCTGTGTTACAATATGCCAGCAAACTAAGAAGCCTAATTCTTGTCGACATTGGTCTGGAACATATTTTTGGCTCACCATTTTACGACTCAAGCTACCTCGAAGACCTCAATTTATCCTATAACAGTCTTACTGATATTGAATCATTATTCAAGTTTAGACACTATCCAAATAAACTCAAAAGATTGTGGTTAGCACACAATGCAATTAAAGATATACCTGTCTCTACTTTTGATGAACTATCATCGCTAACTGAACTTGATCTTTCCTATAACAGCGTTTCTGATCTTACCGAGGAGCCATTTTATAATTTAACCAAACTTGAGATACTTAGATTAAATAACAACAGAATCAAGGATCTGAATGGTGCCGTAAATAGTCTTCAAAATTTGAAACATTTATATTTGAGAGGCAATCATTTACAAAATATTGATGACGAATCACTTAAAATTATTGAACATTTAGAAACATTTGATGTTTCTGGAAATGACTTGGAACAAATGAAGCCTATAGTTTTTTTAAGGCATTGGGAACATTTTGGTAATTACTCGAGGTGCAAAATTATACTTTCAGAGAACCATATTTCTAATGTCCCAAATGGTACTTCTAAAGAGATATCAACTCGATATGTAGGTCATTTGGATAACCACATTAATATACATACCGAAGTAGACCTATCAATTAATTCTATAAAAACTATAGAATACAATGCTTTTCAGTCCTTGATACATGTTGAAGTCTTAGACTTATCTAAAAATAGAATTACAGATTTTGTTGTTAATTCTGTTGACTTGGCTTACATCCAATATTTAAACTTAAGCAGCAATTTTATATCGCATTTGTACTTCGAAAGTTTTTCTCATATGAATAACTTGCTTAATCTTGATTTATCAAATAATCAACTAGATTTCATTCCTGATATGTCTTTTAATCGTAACTATAATCTAAAGCTTGTAAATATGACATATAATGCCATTACAAAACTTGATAGCATCCGTATTATTGTGTTTCACCCAGAGGGCGGAGTTCTAGATCTTTCCAATAATTCGATATCAGAGTTAAAAATACCGTTTGGTGAAGGTATACGCTTAATTAATTTAATATTGCATTCCAATGATATCTCAAACTCCTCATTAATTGAGTTGAGCATGCAAACTGATTTAAAATACTTAGATATGAGTATAAATAAAATTTGTGATCTAGATATTTCGTCATTGCGTTTACCAATGAATCTCGAAAAACTAGATTTAACATTTAATAAAATAAGTCGAATTGGTCCATCTACTTTTCAGAACTTAGTTAACCTAAAATCTCTACGCTTAGGACATAATCAGCTGACAAATTTGGAGTATGGTGCATTCTATGCGTTATCGTCACTTAAAACCTTAGATTTATCATATAACAGAATAGCTCGTTTGGATTCAAAATTGCTCACGGATTTAAAGTCTCTTAGAATATTGTCAGTAAGATCCAATGACATGATTTATTTAGACTACAAAGGTTGGTATGGCCATAGCGTCGATTTGCAAGTATATATAGATAATAATTATTTAAGTTGTCAATGGTTAGTGCAGGCGCTGCATGATTATAAAAACGAGTTTTCTAAAATGAAACCTGTAGTGTTAGTTTTCACAAGATCTCTGCACTCCGTGGACGGTATACCATGTAAACCAGATGAAAAACGTAGTGAGGCATATACTGACGAGACATTAAGTTTGAATACTGATGATAACGATAATAATTTAATGATTGATGACAAGTTATTGATAATCAATCAGAAAATTTTAGAGGCTGTCCGCGAAGGGAATAGGAATTTACGACAGTTTTTGTGGTATACTTTTCAAAAGGATAAAGAGAGATCTGAGAAATTGAAGAAGGATTGAAATATTTTGTATAATCCAGTGTTTAATTTAACAGTTTAGTAGTTAGAGTACGTTTTCATACTACACGATTTAATTTTTACAGTTTTTGACCCCTCCCTCCCCCTTGTAACCATCCCACCCCTTTATTTTCACATAGTATTATTTCTTTAAACATTTATGTTATGTTTATTTTTTTCTTTGTAATTTCACATACTATATTTTCTCGATAAAACGTGAGATTTCCCTAGAGGACATTGGCTATTTGACAAAATCTTAAACCCATCCCCTCCTGCGATCAAGTGTGGTATTTTGAAGACCGCCTTGAGTGGGTTAGTATGGAAATGTTTCCTTATGTAGGTATTTGCATGTAAATCATAGAGTATAAGAATGATATTATTTAAAATTATACTGTACTTATGTTATTGATTAGTTTCAGTCGTATTTACATAGTCAATTAACTCTAATATATAATTTTGATTTGTTATACTTGTATGTACGAAATTATTACAATGTGACATTTTATTTCAGTTAGAAGGTTGTTTTACTAAAATTGTATTTGTACTTTCTTAATTGTAAACATTATGATATGTAATAATAATAATAATAATCGTTTATTTACCATGAAACCATTTACATTTTTTCATTACACTTATTCTGTTTAGAACGATATACTTATAGTAGGTACAATAAATTTGATACATTACAGAAACAGATAAAGTAAGCTTTGACTATAAACCCCACACTAGGTCTAGCCTGTCTTGTTAATATAGGTATTGATGTATGTACTACATATTTTTTTGTTAATTATGAACAAAATAAAGATTATTACATCTATTACACAGTTTGTTTATTTTAACATTACTTTTTCAATTTATTCAGATACAACCACTACAATATGGAGTTCTTTAAGAAGGACAATATATTTGAATGAAATTTTAAAGCAATTGCATGCTAACTATTTCCAATGATTTTCTGATCGGAATCGCACCGGACTCGTGTTACCCCTGTGATTTTCCCCTGGGGGGACCACGAGTAAATCGCATTCGCTCGTGGTCCCTCCGATTCACTCTTGACCATAAACACTTGAAAAGCATATGGCATGTAACTGGATGTACACTTCATATCCCTACTTATTTGTGCAAAAAGTCTGCCAGTAACATACCATATTACTTCTTATCCGTTAAAATTTCATTAAAATTTCATCAAATTCCATTAAAATTTCATTAAAATTTCATCAAATTCCATTAAAATTTATTTTCATTAAATTCCGTTAAAATTGGTTAAGAGTGAATCAGAGGAGTGCGGGGCAGTGGTTCAACTGCTCTGTCCAACTAGTTGGACCATGGGCCTTTACTAGGGGCAGTTGTCCAACTTTAAAAATAGTTGGACCACAGCACCTTCTGAGAGTTCCGTGGTCCAATCATTAAAAATATATGTGATTTTTTTTTTCTAATCAAACAGGTTCCATACCTGCCCACTAATGCAATGGTAAAAAAATTAGAATAAATTGATTAATATAATTTGCAGAATATGTAACATTAAGCAAATTGCTTAGACTTTTTTTATGTATTTACTGTAAAGCGGTTCAATATAACCGTAAACCAGTAGGTACCATACACACATTATATTTTTTTAATGATTGGACCACGGAACTCTCAGAAGGTGCTGTGGTCCAACTATTTTTAAAGTTGGACAAGGACAACGAGCGAATGCGATTTACTCGTGGTCCCCCCAGGGGAAAATCACAGGGCGACCACGAGTCCGGCGCGGAATTTAGCATTCTATTCAACTGATATGAATGGTTGTCAATTATCGAAGATTGACTTCTTGACACCGCATCATTTGACCTGCTGCGGACAACAAACAGTCGTGTTGGATAACATTTAATGTAAGACCTCCATTTAACTGATCCAAAATTAGGTTTAGATAAAGTTGGATACAGACGTTTCTTTGTGCTCGTTTTTGATACTCCGTTGGAGTACAGAATCCACTTAGAAATAGGTATATTTATAAGGTCTATTATGGAATTGAACTAAGATAATGAAATTCCAGGCTGGGTATAGGTATATTTCATTTCTTGCTTGCTGCTTGCTTCAGGCTTGGTTCTTGATGGAATCAATTACATCAAGAACCAAGCGGTTCGGTGCCTCTTTTATTTGCCGCACCATAAAGACTTGGAATTCTTTAACAGCGCATGTGTTTCCTTCCTCCTATAATCCCGTGGCCTTTAAGCGGGGTGTGAAAAAGCATTTGATGAGGCCGTCAAGCTGAGGGCCGCCACTGTAGCACTACCGGTGTATGTGGTGGTGACCCCAGTCCTGAGACTTTGCCTTTAACTTACCATCAGGCGAGGTAAAGTAATTTTGACGTGTCCTATATAAAAAAAAATGTTTTTTATATAAGTTTACTAGGAACTAAGATTGGATTTGACCCACGGGACAAAGTTCTTCATTTTGTAACCCGAGCCTAGGTAGAATGATAGATGTCTGGTGTTAAGTCACTTCATACCACGGACCATTCGAATCGCCCCAAGACACTTTACGTTCGGTATTTTTTTTATACTAAGTACGTAGGTGCCAGACTAGCACACGGCCCGACTGATGGGAAGTGGTCACCGTGGCCTATGGACGTGTACAACACCAGGGTGCCACACATGTACTGCCTACCCCATGAAGGAGTGGGGGGGGGGGGGGCTAGGAAGGATTTTCTACCATAGTATGAATCGCCTAATAAACTTTTTGTAGGTATACTATTCTTTTCACGGATGCAATAATATAATCTTGAATTACTAATTTTTGAATATAGTTTTACAGTTATTAATTTACATGGTATATGCATGTAAAGGATCAAATTTACATAATAATAATGTAAGTAGGACATATATTTTAAAAAGAAAAATATAGTTGCATTTTAAATGTAAATCCAGCTCCAAAAATTCATGAACTAGATTTGATAATATTTAGTGATATTTTACAAAATGGCGAACACTATAAACATATTTATTCCTATTAATAAATCATAATGATTGCTTGTTCATGTGTGTGATAGAAACGATAACCGAACTTGCGTCCTGTCAGCATTACTGATAAAACTGGCAAGCGTGTTCGTATTTCAATATCATGGTTCCGTAACTGTTTGACATTAAAGACTTACATTACTAAGAAGTTAAGTTCTGTATAAAATCCTGTTGAATCTAATATTCTGAAGAGTTAGAAGGTATAATCCGCGCGCGATGAAAATGTGAAGGAACCTTGTCAAAGTAAATCGAAAATGACAGTTCTCACGTAGCGTTAGCGTGTTAACACCGACTTTGTTCTTGATTGAAATGTCTATCAAATGCCAGAACTATTTCGCGAGATTGACTACTCAAGATTTTACCCCTTTTTCCACTCATTATTAATCTTTAATCTATATAAATAAAAATTAATTGCAATTCTGTTAGTATTGCAAAAACTCGAGAACGGTTGAACTGTTCTTACCTGTCAGACATTTGATGTTCGTCCTATCTCCTATCACTCTCGTCGTCGTCGTTTCGGTATTTTTGGCACGATTACATGTAGATCCAAGGTAGATCAGATAAGAAAAGGCGGTATATTAAAGATAGCTGTTGCCCGCGGCTACGCCCGCGTGGACGTCGATTTTCGCGTTTTATTACCGGTTCTAATCAGCCGATTGTGATCAAATATGCGTAAGATTTTGAGTCTATCCAAGACCTTTCTAATAAAAAAAACGCATCAAAATCCGTTCAGTTCTTTTTACGTCCATCGATAGCGATAAAAAATACCAAACGGATTTTGATGCGGTTGTTTTTTAAAAAGGTCTTGCTTAGACTAAAAATTTACCGTATGTTTGGTTGTAATTGGTTAAGTAGAACCGGAGATATGACCAAAAACGACCTAAAAACGAAGCGCGGGCGAAGCCACGGGTTTCAGCTTGAATAAAAAGTAGCCTATGTGTTGCCCAAAACTATGAACTATAATCGTACCAAGTTTGATCAAAATCCCTCCGGTAGTTTCTGATTTTTGCGCGCACAAAAATTTGTGGACAAACAGACAATCATACAATATTATAATTATTATAAATCTCGCATTCAAAATTAAACTCATTTAGAAATCTAGTCGCACTAAAAATACAGCTTCGTTTTGTGAGCTTCGACATGAGTTTGCCGACGCTACGGCTAGCCGGCGGCCCACTTACGTCTCAGTTCCAAAAGGTAGCATCACATTTTGATCGCGCGCGGATTATAGAGAAGGATAATGCAGCTAATGATTGTCCGTGTAAACATGACAATGACTGCGAAGCTATAAGAAGAATATCTTTATGAGGAACTCACTTCGTATTATGGTAAGTTTCGGTTAAGGTGCAAGATTTTTTTTAAATTGCACCATTATAGGTATGTTAAATTAAACAATACATAAACTAGCACACAATTTAACACGTATTTTTTTTTATAAAAATCTTCAAACTGGCAGTGAGCGCCAGGGAATTAATTGAATACGCGATTTCAAGATGCCTTGATTTCAAAATTAACCATCCTATTGGCGGAATAAAAAGTATCCTATTTCTATCTCCTAGTTCTAAGCTACCTGCCCACTAATTTTTAGCCAAATCATTTCAGCCGTTTTTGAGTTATAAATAGAAAGAAAGAAAGAAAGAAAGAAAGAAAAGAATGAGAATATGTAGGTGGTAGACAAGCATACGGCCCACCTGATGGGAAGCGGTCACCGTGGCCTTTGGACATGTGCAACTCTAAGGTGTCACACACACGCTGCCTACCCTGAAGGGAAGGGGGAGGGCTAGGAAGGAATTACCTCTATAGTAAAAAGATGTTGAGTTTTAATATCACAATCGATGAACCCTAAATTGTATTGCGTCGGTTCTCACATTCGAGCCAAAGAGTAACACGAGAACAGTCATATTCGACAACTTAGCTGATGAAGCATTGTTTTTGTATACGGAATTTATTACAACTTTGTGAGTACCGTATAATATAATTTAATAGATTACCCTTGCATAATTTATGCGAAATTAAAATGAATACGCTCGTATCTGCATGTTCTTTATAAGTAGGTACCTTCTGTCATTTGTGTTTGTAATTTTTTTTTTAGCCACTTGACCGATTTCGATGATTTTTTTTACAAATCGTAATACTTGTTTTTTTTTTTAACTATTGTTAGACATGGTAGGGAGCATTGTTGATTCATCCAGATTTGTTTTTCTCGTACTGGCATAAAAATCCTCATTTATTTCTCATTACTTGTTGAAGTTTTTTTGATTCAATAATGAGGGGTTTCAAATTTAATTTTGTTTCATGAAATTTATGGCTAGTGTACGGAAGGTGTATGGTGACATCAAGTGACAGTCGCTCCCATTAAAGCCAACTAAATATAAAAATAAAATACATAAACTCATGCCTATATCCCCGAAGGGGTAGGCAGAGGTGCTAGCACCCACATTTCGCCAGTTTATGTTTAGGTCCCAATTTAATAGGTGGCGAGCCTATTGCCATTATTCGGGCACTTATAAACCTGCGATAAATACACACATAACTTCGAAAAGCATGGAAAAGTCATTGTTGTGTGCCATGGTGAACTTGGGATCGTACCCGAGACCTCGTCTAAGCAGTCCATTACCCAGACCACTAGGCTACCGCGGTTAGTTAAAAATACAAGGGTTATAATTATACAAGTTTGCGATGCAACTGGTATTGACGCTTGCTTGTTGTTTTTATTGGCATGTCAGCTTTTCTGGAAGCGACTGCCGTTTTACCCTTAACCTTGAATGGAAGCGTCAACAGTTATTAAGTATAGTTGCGCCATCGACTTGCACGTGAGATTGGCTTGAGCTTCAAGTAAATTGGTAGGGCCCTGTAGGTACCAATTATTTATTTTTTTATACCACTTAGGTGGCAGACAAGCACACGGCGTCCTAGCGACGCGTGCAACACCAGCGGCATCACACTTGCGCTGCCGACCCCGCAAAAACCTTCTAATGCCCTATTATTATTATTACCTTCTAATTATCTATGTTTATGCATCTCATACGGCAAGTAAAACAGTTTGTTTATTTTTTTCTTCCACTTATGTACCAGATAAGCACCCCGCCCATCTGATGGAAAGCCGTCACCGTGACCTATGAACGTGTGCAATACCAGAGGCGTCACACTCGCGCTAGCGACCCTGTAAAAGTAGTTATCAAATAGTTTTTTTTTTTTCTTTTTTTTTTTTCTTTAATTTATATTGTTCAATTATTTTTGTAAATAAAAATTGTATTAAGCAATGATATTATAGGTATATGTAAAAAGAGGTTATTTAATAAATAATACATTATTAAAAAAAAAAAATAGTATATTATCAGCATTAACGTAAACAATTTTTTTTACAGGAATGTGAGAACAATGGATATACGAATATTTTGTAAGTTACCTACAATTTTACGATTTTTTTTATGTAAGACACGTCAAAGTGACTACCTCGCCTGATGGTAAGCTAAAGGTAAGATCTCAGGATCGGGGGTCACCACTACATACACCGATAGTGTTGCAGAGGCGGCCCTCAGCTTGACGGCCTCATCAAATGCTATTTCACGCCCCGCTTAAAGGACGCGGGACTGTAGGAGGAAGGAAACACATGCGCTGGTAAAGAGTTCCAAGTCTATGGTGCGGCAGAGAAAAGAGGCACCGAATCGCTTGGTTCTTGATGAAATTGATTACACTGTGGGAGGGTGATACCTCAGTCTTGCACGTGTAGGTAGTTCTGTATAGGAAAGGAAAGGGTATCTTTTTGGCAGACAATGTCATGATCATCATCTTAGTGTGATCTATATAGTTACTTTCATCGACTTGAGATCCTTTGAAATCTGGCTAATTTGATCAACAATTGATAAGTTGTGAGGGCGACTGCCGTTTGACCTCCCAACCTCAAAAAAGACACCTTCGTCAGTACCTCTTTAGCCAATCAGGTGGTTTTGGTCCCAGAGATTTTGGTGGAGCAAGTATTTGTTAGTACTACACATGAACCCAGAAAGCCAACCCTGTATGACTAAATTTTGGGTTGCATTGTGTTACAAAAAATTGATTACAATAAAAATAAGCATAATTAAGTTAAATTTAACACATAAACACATAATTAAATATATCTACTCTCCTCCGCACTCGTTTCTAGACTGTGCGGTCTGCCTAGTATCTAACATCCAGCTTGCCATACACCAGTACGTCCATGATCATGGGTTTTGAACAGTGCCGAAATATCGGATACTCAATAAAACAAAGAAAAACAAACAACAAACAACAAATTAAGTAAATGGTAAAATAGCCTGTTCACAATCATAATGTTTATATAAATGAACAAATCAATCAAATTTTTTGTCTAAGTGGTACAATAATTTGCCTCAAATTGGGCCGGATAGGTACCAACTTGCGAGAAACCCTCCATAGTAATCCAACCTCGGTTGGATTGCGTTCAGGGTTCAGCAGGTGCATAGCCGGGCTTGAGGTGATGGTTGTCGCAGCACTTGTGGGACCAGTGGGTATTAGCGTAGTCTAAAGCAATAATCTGCGCTTTGTTACGCAGTGCTGCGACGACAATCACCTCTTTAATCATGAGGCCGTCAAGTTGAGGGCCACCATTATGTCATTGTCGGTGTATGTAATGTGGACCCCCTTACTGAGATTTTACCTTTAGCTTACCATCAGGCGAGTTGAAGTCATATAATTGACATCACCAATAATATAAAAAAAATAGTTTTCCTTACTAACTTTGTTCTTTTTCTTTTTTAGATATCATCATTTACATAATAGTGTCAAGTCATGCGCAATTGTGCAAGGTGACCCACGATACCCCCTGTGACTACACTATATTCTGCACAGACTATGTTAATTTAGATAGAAATTGGGATAGTTTCAGCTATGGTCGTGATTCAGCGTACGGTAGAATGTGTATGCAAGGTGTTTCATACGAAGGACGGGAACTATTCTCAGTAAAACTTATTTTCAAGCAGACCAACGTTAATGTCACGGAGTTAATACCACCTTTTTTTAGGGAATGGAGAGAACGAAGAGTTCTCAACATCGTACATGACTTAGATTTAAGCGGCAATAGTTACTACCAACCACCGATTATAATAAGTATGTTAAATCTTGCAATATTGAACATTTCAAAAAATGAACTTACTACAGCTGTCCTATCCAATACTAATAATTTACCTAAGCTAACTAAACTAGATTTATCCAATAATATGATAAGTGACATTAAAGTAAATCATGACGAGTATCCATACAACAAGCTCACCGCGATTGATTTATCTCATAATTATATTACAAACATTCCTGATGCTATTTTTGATTCTATGGAAAGTCTACAAGCACTGGACTTGTCTTATAATTTCCTTGATATATTGGGTCAGTTTAATTTTGAAGGAATAAAAAAATTAACACATCTGAACTTATCTAACAACCGATTAACAGATATTGGTTCTTCTCTGTTCAGGTTCAGTGAACTTAAAATTCTTAATCTCAATGGCAATAAATTAACAGATCTGACATTAAATGATTATAAACAGTTAGTCAAACTTGAGATATTGGATCTTAGTTCAAATAACATTAAAATAATTAAGAGTAATGTCTTCAGTCCGATGGTTTCTCTGCAAAAATTGGATCTCAGTCATAATTTGCTAGAAAATTTAGATGAAAACACATTCACTAACCTAAGTTTACTGAACAATATCGATCTCTCAAATAACAAAATAAAAACTTTACCCTTAGGTTTATTTAGCAATATTACATTATTAACTTTTTCTATAAGCGAAAACATATTAGAAGGTTCGCTGGATAGAGGTATGTTTGAAGGTGTCAACGTGACGAGATTAGATCTAGGTAATCAAATGCTGACAGAAATCAATGATTACGCCTTCTACAACCTCGTTATGCTTGAGACATTAATTTTGAAATCTAATAAAATAGAGTCTCTAACAGATAAGAGTTTTAAAACTTTAACGAATCTGCAGCTACTTGATTTATCTTATAACAAAATAACCGATATAAATTTTGACACAGCGGACTTGAGCAATCTTCAAAAGTTTTCATTGAAAAAGAACCATTTAACAAAAATAAAACAAGAACAATTTCAACATTTAAATCGTCTTGAATACGTGGATATTTCAGAAAATCATATTTCTCATATAGAGCCAAATGCATTTAAAATGCTAAGTAATTTAATACATTTAGAATTAAATAGTAATCCATTAGTCGGTACATTAGAGACAGATACCTTTCAAGGTTTAATCTTATTACCTAGTCTTGATGTTTCACGCAGTAACTTAACTACGATAGAAAATGGAACGTTCAGTGATATGGGTGCTTTAAGAGATCTAAATATGTCTAATTGTGAAATAAATGACATAAAATATAACACATTTGTCCATACTGGACATTTAGAAATCCTTGATCTATCACATAATAAACTAAAAGACTTTAATATTAACACAACTGAACTATTCGAGCTGTCAAAACTATTGTTACATAATAACTTGATAAAAATAATTTCACCTTCAACGCTAAAAGGCTTATCTAGACTGAATAAGTGTATACTGTCTAACAATGTTATAATAAATATTGACATCAATGCTTTTAATAGTCTGATTGATTTGCGATATTTAGATTTATCTTACAATGCAAAATGTAATTTTAATGTGACTACTTTAAAAGAAGTAAAAGAACTAACTACATTGATTCTATCGGGTATTAAAACTCCTATAAACTTTGCGCATTTGGTAGAGGATAGTCAAATTTACGACCTAGTAATGTCAAATGCTAACATTCAGAATATAAGCCAATTGCAATTTGGTACAATACTTCACATAGATACTTTGGACTTGAGTCATAATAATGTATCTCAATTACAAATCGGTGATTTCAGTGGATTGACCGCTCTTAGACATTTAGACTTGAGCTTCAACAAAATATCGTCCATCCAGCCTGGTGTATTTAAAAATAACACAGTTATGAATTCTTTAAACATATCTCATAATTGTTTAGCATCTGTCAATTATGGCATTTTTCGTGGATTAATTTACTTAAGTGTTTTAGACATGTCCTATAATTACATAAAAGATTTACAAAGTGAACGATTTTACGAGTTAAATTACTTAACTCAATTAATTGTAGATCATAATCAAATTAGTTCTATAAATGCTGAAGAGTTTATTGGTACAAGTCTATCAAAATTGAGCATTGGTGATAATCCTTTATCTTGTGAAATTTTAGTCAAATTGGCAAAAAGTCGCATGCCTTTTGAAATAACTGCTATCAGAATAAATGAGCATGTACACGAAAATGTAAATGGTGTAACATGTAATAAATTGACGCACATGATAACACCTACATCTAAGGAAACTGGAAATAACAGTGATATTTTGCTTTATTCATTACAAAATGTTCTCTTAAACTTAAGTAAAAGTAATATAGAAAGAGATAATAGAGACATAGAATATTTAGAAAAGATTTCGAACCTCTTAGAGAAGTCTAATTCTTTTAACGATGATAAATTAACAAATTTAGTTGATTTGAGCGCTAGTGTTGAAGGTATAAATAATAAAACTAATATGATGCTTGAAGAAATAATAAAATTATTTAATAAAAAGGAAACTGCACCTGGATCCACTGCAGTACCGGCTACAATTGTAACACCTACAAGCACACGTTTGCCAATATTAGAAAACAATAACAAATCCGCAGATGTAATATCTTATATAAATAAAGTAAAAAAAGAACTGGAAAATGCTATAGCACGTGAAAAACAAAATATAATGACTGAATTTGAAAATAAAATTGTTTCTAATAGAACAGAATCACTTCCTAAAGCGAGTATAGGTCACGAAAAATTACTATCAAGTAATAATGAAACAACAAAATCTTTGTTCACAGAAACTTGTGTTGCTTTAATATTGTTAATTTTAGTTGGATTAGTTTTATATAAGTTTTACAAGTCCAGAATGTTCGTTAGAAACAGATTCTCTCTGAGCACTCGGGAGTTACCTGGTGCAATGGAAAATTCAACTCTGTGATATCATGTTATTTGTATTGTACATTAAGTAAAAGATAAGTACATAGTTTAGACCTAGGTGAAATTTGTGGAATTGTGTATTATTTACTTCATTAAATTGGATTTTGAAAAGTTTTACTTTGGTTTTATTGTATTTTTAATGCTACAACATGGTTATTTCGAAAATGTTGATATTCTACAGGGCAGCCGTTAACGCTCGGTGTTTCGATATTTAACATTTGCTCACTAAACTAGTTGTACAAATTAACTTAATCATTATATTATCTGGGCTTTTAACGTAAATAAAACAACAATATCTTTTTTCAGAAATTTTATTTCTCAAGGTTACATTTTATGGTGACAATAAAGCATCAAGTTTATATTTATACAATAGAGTAGGTACTAAATGTATTTAAGATATCGTTTTCATTACTTCTTTGTATACTAAACCAAAGGGTGAATTTTGAAATTTGGCATATTCAGTTTCCCCTGGCACAGATTTTTTACAGATATGGATAATGTGTACCTACATACATAAATACTTCTTGTTATATAGGAATCAACCTAACACGTCAAATTTGAAGATTCGCCCTTTTCACCTTGACCTGGCTGAATGGAACAAAAAGTTGATATATTATAGTAATAGAATGAAACGTATTTACAAAAAAGCACGCTATGCTCATAATTTATAGGTTTCAAAATTCATTAACATATTCATTAATTTTTTGCGTCCTGTTGCAAATTAGAAATTCAATATTCATTCCCGCCTTACCGTTACTTTTTGTTTCAACAGCTTGTCTAGAAATACCGGGTCAAACGGGGTGAATAGGGACTAAGGGGTGAATAGGAACAAAATGGTCAGTTAAATTTTGCAGTTATTATCTTCTATGCGAAACTATAAACCACTTCCACGTCACGATGAAAAGTAGGTATCATCGAATATCCGGTTAAATACTTGAAAATTTCTAAGAGAAATTATTTAACAAATTCTAATGATCATTTTATCCCTATTCACCCCTTTATTCCTATTCACCCCGCTTGACAGAATGATCTTTATACATTCAATTCTCATTCGTAGGTACCTAATATAATTTTATTCTTTTACATGCATTAAATTTATCTTCTTGTCATCCGAAGTAATCCCGAGTCTTATAGGAGGTGTGCTTTTCTTACGAAACTGTAAAGTAAATGCAATCATTAAAGTGAGACTATGTACCAAAACATTTTTTAGTACTACCAAGTAATAATGAAACAACAAAATCTTTGTTCACAGAAACTTGCGTTGCTTTAATATTGTTAATTTTAGTCGGATTAGTTTTATATAAGTTTTATAAGTCCAGAATGTTCGTTTGAAACAGATTCTCTCTGAGCACTCGAGAATTACCTGGTGCAATGGAAAATTCAACTCTGTGATATCATGTTATTTGTATTGTACTTTAAGTAAAAGATAAGTAGGTACATAGTTTAGACCTAGGTGAAATTTGTGGAATTGTGTATTATTTACTTCATTAAATTGGATTTTGAAAAGTTTTACTTTGGTTTTATTGTATTTTTAATGCTACGACATGGTTATTTCGAAGATGTTGACATTCTACAGCCGTAGCGCTCGGTGTTTCGATATTCAACATTTGCTCACTAAACTAGTTGTACAAATTAACTTAATCATTATATTATCTGGGCTTTTAACTTAAATAAAACAACAATATCTTTTTTCAGAAATTTTATTTCTCAAGGTTACATTTTATGGTGACAATAAAGCATCAAGTTTATATTTATACAATAGAGTAGGTACTAAATGTATTTAAGATATCGTTTTATTACTTCTTTGTATACTAAACCAAAGGGTGAATTTTGAAATTTGGCATATTCAGTTTCCCCTGGCACAGATTTTTTACAGATATGGATAATGTGTACCTACATACATAAATACTTCTTGTTATATAGGAATCAACCTAACACGTCAAATTTGAAGATTCGCCCTTTTCACCTTGACCTGGCTGAATGGAACAAAAAGTTGATATATTATAGTAATAGAATGAAACGTATTTACAAAAAAGCACGCTATGCTCATAATTTATAGGTTTCAAAATTCATTAACATATTCATTAATTTTTTGCGTCCTGTTGCAAATTAGAAATTCAATATTCATTCCCGCCTTACCGTTACTTTTTGTTTCAACAGCTTGTCTAGAAATACCGGGTCAAACGGGGTGAATAGGGACTAAGGGGTGAATAGGAACAAAATGGTCGGTTAAATTTTGCAGTTATTATCTTCTATGCGAAACTATAAACCACTTCCACGTCACGATGAAAAGTAGGTATCATCGAATATCCGGTTAAATACTTGAAAATTTCTAAGAGAAATTATTTAACAAATTCTAATGATCATTTTATCCCTATTCATCCCTTTATTCCTATTCACCCCGCTTGACAGAATGATCTTTATACATTCAATTCTCATTCGTAGGTACCTAATATAATTTTATTCTTTTACATGCATTAAATTTATCTTCTTGTCATCCGAAGTAATCCCGAGTCTTATAGGAGGTGTGCTTTTCTTACGAAACTGTAAAGTAAATGCAATCATTAAAGTGAGACTATGTACCAAAACATTTTTTAGCTGTGTATTTTACATATTGAATCATATCGCTCTGTTTGTATAGGGGTAGGCAGCGACGATAGGGGGCTGGTTAACATGATTGTTTCTTTTTAAAGGTCTTAGTATGGTACGCCTCTACTTAGCCACTAAACAAATCTACTGGCAATATTAGATACATTCAGAGTAATAGACTTCTAAAAGATAAAATTACTTAGCACTTGTACCAAGTATGTAGGTTTGTACCTACTTATTTCAATTGTTTTTCTTAGATACCGTGACAAGGCTAATCTTAGCCACTGAATTGATTAATACATTATTGGGTTTTGCCTAATCTCATTTTATTGTTTTATATTTACTTAGATTTCCTATCTAGCCACACGTGGACCCCCAAAAACACAGGTAAACGTGAAGGAATGCCGATCCGCAGTGACCATGAGGGGGGGGGGGGAGGGGGGAGGGGCCGGTGAATCAGATGTCGAAGTTCCGCTTAACGACCTTTGTAAGTTCTCCATGAGCGCAGGCTTGGAGGTGTCAGTAGAGACACGGCGAGTGTTTTTGTGGTTTTAGTCGGTTCTAGTCCAAAATAACCACTTACGCAGGCCAGCGGGTGTGACATCCGTGCGGATTTCCGCACCATTAAATAAAGATGCGTTCTACTTATATCTGCTGTATATCAAAATGTAAAAAAAATTGTTAACCTAGCTGCTTTACAAAAATATCAAAAATGTAGATTACCTACAAAAAATATTTAGATACCTACGTAAGTGCGCTGATAAATAGTTATCTCCTTGTAAATTCCTATGTTTTCTTCAATCATATGCATATCTTAATATGAGTCATGATTATCTTTGTTAATTAAGTTTATCATCTATAATTGACGTATTTATTAATCCATGCCAACCTATTTGAACAAAAGATTCTTTAGACAAAGCATTTAAATGTGTGGCATGACCTATTTTTCAAGTTACTTGGTTTTTTCTGTCTCTCTGATTGATCAGGGCCTCGATTGTTAAAACAAGCCACTGTCATGCCACTGATACCTACTTCAAAAAAATGCCATTTAATTTTGGACTTTATATTATCAGGCTAAATTCTAAAATTAAATATATTTTGTAGAGCGAATGAAAATGTTTAATGAAATTCTTTTCATTTGATTTCCATCCAACAATCCATTGAGTTCTATGATCAGACTAGTTGTCGGAATTTTTCAGAAAGTCAGAGAGTACATCTCTGTTTACCCCTTCTTGATATCGGGATGGTGAAGATATTTATTTCATACAAACCTCCATACATCGCGGCATTTTCCATTAATCAGTGCTTGTCCGGGCGGGCAGTTAGGAGGCACGGTAATCACATTTCTGGAGTCTCCTTTGAGTCTGTAGACAGACAAATTTTTATCTCATTTCATTTCTTTAACATTTATTCACATTTATTTTATTAAATATGATTTTATAAGTTTCTATAGTAATAAGTATTTTAATTTCTGTACTTTATGCTATTTTCTGGAAAAGATTGTCAAGCTTCGACACAGTTTTGATAACTTAAGTATAACTAATGGGGCGGGCTTGCATGAAAGGTTTGATCTGGTGGGCCGTGTGCCGTGGCCGTAAGGACAGAGGCAGATGGCGGTCTGTTTTCTCTGCCTACCCCGGGGAGAAAAAGGCGTGTACAATCGGTTCGAATCCGATACAACCACCTCCGATGGCCGACGAGGGTGGTATCTGTGGAGATTTCCGCTAGAAAAAATAGGGACATGATTATAAAAATATAGAGTTATGTGTTATATACATACATTGCCCAAACGTCGCGACATTTTCCATTAATCAACGCTTGTCCAGGCGGGCAGTTAGGGGGCACGGTGATCACATTTCTAGAATCACCGTCGAATCTGTAAACACATAAACATAATGATTTCCAAATTTAAAAAAAAATTAGGTATCAGTTTGTTGATTTATTATGTATTAGATCAACAGGTTGTAAATAAATGCGTAAGAGTGTGCATGTAACTAAATAATTTAACTAAGTATGGAACAGCTGAGTGATTTTAAAGAGATCTTTGCTGGCAGATAGGTAATAATTATAATTATCATAAGCCACTTTTATTTTTTATTAGCAGGCCGGGCAAAAAATAAAACCTTAAAAATCTAAATGAAGAAGTGAAGAGAAGTCTTGGGCTCAGCTAGTAATAATTGTACTGAAGGGTAACTCTAGCCTTCAAATTACCCAAATGAATTAGGTTAATTATGAGGTTCAATTATTTTTATTACCACCATTTTTGAAGTTAAGATTTTCGAACACCTGGAGGGGCCATAAAAATACCATAAATTATTAGATTGATACAAACCTTATCCATACGTCGCGGCATATACCATTAATCAATGCTTGTCCAGGTGGGCAGTTAGGGGGCACGGTGATCACATTACTAGGATCTTCGTGGAATCTGCAGACACAACCAAATAATAACTTTTTCAGGAATGTAGGGCAAAAGTGGACCTAGGAATATAGGGCAAATGAGGACCTAGGAATATAATTTGACGCAGTTGGCTGAAATTTCATACAGGGATAGATTAAAGCGTGGGTCCGTGTCCGGAAGAGACATATTACTCTCCTGGAGGGATGATCCCATAACAAGCGCAGGCGATTCAGACTTCGGCAGTCACTTAAAAATCTCCGTTTTCCAAGAGTGTAGGCCTGGCCATTGCGGTGGTACATGATGTGCACCCCCCCTTTTTTTCGGGGCCAAGTCAATGTGGTTTCCGAGGGGACTGTCTCAAAACTGGAGATGGCCCTGTGTCAGCCGGGGTGTAACGAGAAATGCCTTTTGGGACCTTATACTCCGACGTATGAAGACCCTACATGGCGTGTGGTTTTAGTCGTTTCAAGTCCGATTAACCCGCTGGCAGCGGGGTTGGATCTTTGGGTATTTCTGCACGAAAAAATCAGAGAACAATTATTTATCATAGGTCAGTTTCTATCACTGGAATTTAGATGCCCATGAGTTGCAGCAACGGGATCAGATTGCCACGTGAACGGAGCCGCAGGCAATTGCTTTTATGCACATATAAATAGAAATAGAAACGTACCTTATCCATACGTCACGGCATATACCATTAATCAATGCTTGTCCAGGTGGGCAGTTAGGGGGCACGGTGATCACATTCCTAGAATCTCCTCCAAAACTATGGACAGAAAAATATATTTAATTTTAGTTTATTTATTTTTATACCTGGCGTATTTAATTCATATTGATGTCGCTGTAGGTAGAGGTATCCTGCGTGGGTTTCACTTCGACACTTCGTTATTTAGTATGAAGCTCCACGGTAATTATTATAGGTAACTTCATACGTTCTAGAGCGAAAAAGTCAAGATAAGCCACATCAGCAGCTGACTGCAGGCTTTAAAGTAGAAGTTTTTGATGCAGTCGGGATTAACATAGGAATGGTGACGATCTATTTGGTAAGCGATTGTGGGCGTAAATGTAGTAATAGGTAGTAGTAATTATGAAAGTTTAGATAGTATTAGGCACATGAATAGCTATGGTACTGCTTTGTGGTATTTATAAGTACCTACTCGATTTATTTTACCATAATAATATTACCAAGTTTTGAACATGCTTCAATATTTGGTGATAAATAGTTAAAATTTTACAACTTAATGAAAATGATTTCCAGACAATACTTACAGTAGCTACTTAAGTTTTTACGTTTTTTTTCCTTATTTTTGTGATTTTTGTGATAGTTCTAATCTTGATTGAATTGATTGATTGAATTCCACTTGTATGCAAAATATTCATTACTTTTGTTTGTTTTTTGTATGTTTTTGATATAGCATGGTAATTATCTTCTATTTTCTATCTGTATTTAATATTTATCTTCTAGTAGCACCCTCTGCTATTATAACGTAGTAGTGAATTGCAATATTACCTAATATAATGTCTGTATTATTCTGTAATCACTGTATAGGTATAGTATTATTGATACTATGAGTACTATTATTAATTTAATAGTTTATGGAGAAGTATCCGTTTGGATTATGGTGTAATGGTATTGAAAATGTGGTACCTCATTGGAATAGACCCGACTGGCACCTCAAGTGTGTAACTGCTGAGATAACAACATTATCATGGAATGAGATGATCATACAATTGGTTTCATACAAACGTTGTCCATATGTCGCGGCATTGTCCGTTGACCAACACCTGTCCCGGTCTGCAGTTAGGTGGAACAGAGATAACATTTTTTAAATCTGGGTTGAAACTGTGAACATAAAAAAATGAATTTCACTATCGTTACTCTAAAATCCGATTTATTTCTTATACCAACCACCTGCGTCTATTTTGCTTTGGTTATATGAGTTAAAAACTCAAGTCAAATTCAAAAATCATTTATTCTGTATAGACCATTTAGCGGCACTTACAAAAGGTCAAAAAGTAATTAAGTATAAGCACAAGTAGAATCAAGTAATTTATAAATACATAATAATAGCCAAAAGCGATGGTAGCTGAATGGATAAGGACGTGGCCTCTTCTTAGAGGTATCGAATTCGAATCCGGCCAGACAGTACCAATGTGAATTTCACTTTGTGGAAAATAAATGCGCTAATCACACGATTTACCATCTGCTGACGGTGGAGGAAAAACATTGTGAGGAAACCCACATGTCTTAGAAGAATTTCTAAGGACATGAGCTCCAACCCGCATTAGGCCATCGTGTGTGGATAAAGGTCTGAACTCTCTCAACTCTCTCGTTGGAGGAGAGAAGACCCGTGCCCAGCAGTGGGGCATAAATGGATTGCTATCATCATCATCATCAACTATTATATCCTACTAGTTGTTGCTCACGGCTCCCTCCGCGTGAAATTCTGCTCCCATTTCCGTGACCAACAGGAAGAGAAAATAGCTTATTTATTATCCAGGCCATAGCATCTATACCTGTGCCAAATTTCATCCAGAACCGTTCTGCCATTTTTGTCTGAAAGAGTAATAAACATCACAAACTTTTGCACACTTACTTTGTGATCATGGCGCTTGCAACAGTTGTGAAATATCAAGCACTCGAAATTACACAATTATGACAAATATTCTCTTGACTCTCATACTAATTTTTACGTTTATATAATATATAAGTAGTGAAATGAAATGATCATGCAATTGGTTTCATACATACGTTGTCCATATGTCGCGGCATTGACCGTTGACCAACACCTGTCCCGGTTTGCAGTTAGGTGGAACAGAGATTACATTTTTCAAATCTGCGTCGAAACTGGGAACACAAAAATGAATTTCATTATCGTTACTATAAAATCGAATTTTATCTTGTACTAGCAACCCTCCACGCTTTGGTTCATATGAGTTTAACCAATCATCTATACTAATATTATAAAACTGAAAGGTTTGTCGGTTTGTTTGTTTGGTTGGTTGAACGCACTAGTCAAATCAAATCAAATCAAATCAAATCAAATAATTCTATTTGCATAAGACAGTTTTAGTCGCAAGAACTGCTGGTCCGAATTGAAAAATTCTTTATGATAAATAGCTCATTTATCGAGGAATGCTATAGGCTATTATATCATCACGCTCCTGCCCAAATTTCCACACATTATTGAATAACTTTTCAGTTTTATAGTTTATTATATATATAGTTTATTAGTATAGATATAGATTAATCATTTAATGTAGGTACATTGCAGTTATCGTCTTATGAAGGCGTCCAAGAGCACAGCTAATACGGCTTCATAATGTTTACATAATTATGAAATAGTATCAATAACAGGGGACTAAACATACTACATAATAATTATAAAGCTAGAGGAGCGCTATCGATCAGTGTGGAGTAGTGTCAGTAAAGGTGACAGAAATATTCGGGAGTGCGTGGGAGTGTGACGTCACTTTATCAAATATAATCGTTTCTCAGTAACCATAGTTTAATTTTGAATCTAAAATGTCAACATCATCCTAGCATCCAAAGTTTGAGTCATTGGTGCACACTCCTACGCTTGACTTGATTTTTATGGAAGCCGACTTCATGGCCTCTTTCTGAAGCCTCCACACTTGAGTCTATTCTATTAATCAGTAGGGATACCCGCTTGCACGTAAGGTTGATTCGTAGCCCCAAAGATTTTGATCAGTGTTTTGTTTATGCCACTTAGGTGGCAGACAAGCACACGGCCTACCTGATGGGAAGCGGTCACCGTGGCCTAAACTGGGGCATCACAATTAACAGGCTGTAAGGTTACCCAATTGACATGTCCGTCGCACCCCAGCTGACCATGGACGTGTGTGTGTGTGTGTGTATTTTAGTAAATATAGGACTTACTCGATGGTATCCAGTGACTCTCCACTAGGACGGGCAATGCACAAACTGACCGCAAAGTATAGCAACGTTACAAATCTTAACATTGTCAATGTTGCATATATACTTCGATGGATTTAAAAGTCAGACTGGCACCTTAATTGAATTATGATTATATTTATTTCAGAACAACATGATAAGCTATCAGTTAAATGTACTTAATAGTACGAGATCCGCCTGCGAGATTAATATATGAATCTACTTTTAATGAAAATATAATTTTCATAGATAGGTCATTGTTATTAACACCCAATTAACTGCAGCAATATTCAATACTAGCTATTGCCCGTGGCTCTACCTGCAGTTAATCTTGATTCGATTTCATTGCCAAAAGGAAATAGATGAAGTTATCTTGCTGCTAGATCTTAGACTATAAGACAGCGTTTCTTCAGTATAGTTTTTCCGTGCGAGTACTGTCCCCCCCGTTCCCCCGTTATGTCGGATGACTAAAAGTGCACGCGCCATCTCGGGTTTTCAGACGCTGGGGTGTAATATCGGTCTGCTTCGGTTTTCTAGGGCGTTCCCTCCATGGCTAATGTTTGTATAATTATATAAATGTACTAAAGTGTAATCAGCATTAGGAGACTGTCGATATTTTCTTATCACATTATTGGATAACATCGTGTTATCCGTTAGTAACTTACACGTGTAAGCACAAAGACGCATTTTATCTAAATACAGACACAACAACACTGCGTATCGTGAAGATTCTATTGCGGAGTTAGAGAAAGAATTCTGTGACTCTAGAATATTGAATTTTATTATTTATTTACAGTGACTAAAAAGCCGCGGTAGCCTAGTGGTTTGGGTAATGGACTGCTGAGACGAGGTCTCGGGTTCGATCCCAGGTTCACCATGGCACACACCAATGACTCTTCGATGCTTTTCGAAGTTATGTGTGTATTTATCGCAGGTTTATTAGTGCCTCGGAGAGCACGTTAAGCCGTCGGTCCCGGTTGCCATACAAACATCTATAGCAGTCATTACGGGTAGTTGGAGCCCTCAAAAGTCCAACCAGTCTAACTTGGAACTTCGTTATCGCCATTGGTTGTGGAGGTCAGATGGCAGTCGCTGCACGGAAAATATCGAAGTTCAGCCGCATCACAGTTAGACTGGAAAGCCGACCCCAACTGAGTTGGGAAAAGGTTCAGAGAATGATGATTTACAGTGACTTAATATACTAGTTATTTACATTAAATTGAGAGAGGGGCTGGCGCGTGTAGCTGTATTCTGCTGACACCTTTATTTGTTGTTATGGCATTTGACGTGATCTCTTATTTGCTTGTACATGAGTGGTCACTTCCTTGTAGATAATATCATGAGGAGGAATGTTATGACAAATAAACATTATGCCTTTCAAATTTATGCAACTCCTTTTAATGGCAAAACATATTATACTAAATGATAATTATGCTAACATTTGCATTATACCAAAGGATTATTATGCAGTAGTATTATTATGCCAATGAAAGTTCTGCGAAAACGTTATGCCAAAATATATTCTGCCTTAAAATTTTATGCCAAGAGAAGGGATCCCAGGTCCTTGTGGACTGGTAGATGTTGAACGGGGACCCTGTTGCTGCAGCCGTGGGACGCGTACCTTCCTTATGTAGTGTGTGACCTTGTACAAAGACTGTGATTTGTTATCGACTCGGTTCAAATCTGCAACTAACCTTACTTCTTACTATATATGTGAAAGTCTGTGAAGATATTTGGATGTTTGTTACTGAATGAAAAACAATGTAGGTAAACAGGATTAAAATATAATTACGCATATAGTCTTTACATCGAAGTTAATTACAAATTACAATTTTTTTTGTTATAAATTGAAGTCCCGTTGCCGAAGTTGAAAATGAAAGTCCCGCCAAAATTGGTCTAGCCATTACAGAGATTAGCCGGAACGGAAAATGTTTAATATTTGTACATTCTAATGCATTTAGTAAAAAGCGGTTATATTACAAACATACACTCCAATTTGATTGATTTGTGTATAAATACTGTTTTACAAAGAAGAATTATCCATAGCTCCGGGTAGTACACGACTGCTCATGGTAAAACTTCTTCGTAGTCTACTTTTGTATAATCTATACAAAACTATTCCGATAAATATAAATAGTAAAGTTAACGATAATGCTAAGGCTACATAGGTTTCAGTAAATAAAGGTGGTTCATTTTCAGTGCTGTTTGATAAAAACTTTACATGATCAACATTTGAAAGGAAAAATTCTGTTCTATTACTACTTGACACCAATTTTCTTTCAACTTCGTCAATTATATTTTGTTTTTGAATAGCTGTAGCATTTTCTAACTCCTCTTTAACATGACTTATGTAAGAAATTATATCTGCCACCGAAGTTATATTAAAATTGTCTTTAGTTAAAGCTGTATGAGGTGTTACATGTGTGAGAGCTGTGATTGTTGTTTTTGAAGTGGTCTCAACATTTTTTGTAGTAGCCGATAGTTGTTCAAGTGATTTCATAATTTTACTGAGCATAAGATTAGTACTATTATTATTTATTAGCACTTGAGATAGTTTGTCACTTGCATCTTGTTCAATATTCTTATCGTTTATACTTTCTAAAATAATACGTAAATTTTTGAGTATATCGTCATTATTGCTATCGTTGTTATGTACGAGTATTGGTTCAGTAGCACGATCTTTATTACACACTATCCCATTTACATTCTCGTTGCTATGTTCATCTAACCGTAGAGCAGTAATTTCAAAAGTTTTATCAAGTTTAATTAGTTTTACTAGAACTCGACAAGGTAAAGGATTGTTGCCTATACTGAGTTTTGACAAACTTGTTCCATCAAACTCTTCAATATTTATCAATTCTATTTGGTTGAAATCTACTATTAACTCTGTTAAATGTATGATTTCATAAAACCTTTCATTTTGTAATTCTTTTATTTTATTATATGATATATCTAAAATTTTCAAAGAATCTAATCCGCGAAAAATTCCGTAACTAATAGAAGACAAGAAATTATGTGAAATATTTAAATAAACCAAAAGTGTGTTATGTTTAAATATGCCTGGCTGAATAAACGATATTTTATTAAAACTTAAGTCTAATTGTTTTAATGTGTGTAAATTATCAAAATCTCCTAATTGTAATGTAGAAACGTTATTATAACTTAAATCTAACGCAGTTAAATTGGACATTTTACCAAGACTTACCTGACTGATGTTAGTAAAGCTGGAGTTTGAAATAAAAAGGTGTGTGGTTGGGCTATCGTCCATAATATCCATAAAATTAATAGCAGTTCTAATGCCAGACACAATTAACGTCGTTAATTTTTTATTAAATTTTAGCATTGACGGCGTAAAATATAACTTGTCATTGTAAGAAAGATCTAAGTGCGATAGATTGATTAAGTCATAAAATGTTTCATTGGATATGTGTTCTAAATTATTATGCGCTATAGTTATTTTATTCAATCGAGTAATGCCGTCTAGTGGGGAAATAGTCTTTATGAAATTATTATTTAACAATAATATAGAGAGCATACTCAATTCTGTTAAATCGATGGAAAAATCTTTCAGTTTGTTGTAAGATAGATCAAGTATTTCAATGTAGCCTGTATATAAGAACACATTATATTCTAACTCAGTTATTTCACAATTAGTCATATTCATTTCTTTTAACTCAGTCATATTAGTGAATGAAGCATTTTGTATTATAGTGAACTTAGTATGTGAAATATCCATACTGGGCAATAAAACCAATCCATTGAACGTTCCAGTAGCTAATGTCCCAACTAATGGGTTGTTGTGAATTTTTAGGTTTATTAAGTTTTTCAGTGATTGGAATAGGTTAGGTGTTAGATGTGAGATTCGATTTTCTGAAATATCCAAAAACTCCAGGTTGGTTAAATATTCGAGTTCCTCGTATTTTATTTCCGCTACAAGATTATTTTTTAGCATTAAAGATTTTAGATTTTTTAAATCTGTTTTATCAAAATCAATGCTCGTTATCTGGTTATTCGACAAATCTAAGAGATCTAGGTTCTTCAGAGTTTTAAAACATTTGTTTGATAAGTTATTAATACTATTTCGATACAGAAATATCTTTCGAAGTTCGTACAGATCATCAAAAGCGTAATCCTTTATTTCTGTCAAATACTGATTGCTTAAATCTAATAGAGTAACACTGAAACCTTCAAACATTCCTCTTATTAAGGAACCTTCTAATCTGTTTTCAATAAAAGAAAAAAAAGAAATATTGCTATTTTTAAATAAATTGATGGGCATAGATTTAATTTCATTTTTTGAAAGATCAATGCTACTCAGTAACAGTAAATTAGAAAAAGTCTCCGCATCAATAGTTTCTAATAGATTATTACTTAAATCTAAGGTTTGCAATGAAGTTGACATTTTAAATGCATTGACATCAATCATTTTAATGATATTGAAACTTAGATCAAGCGTATGAAGCTTAAATAAATGGTCGAAATCATTTGGTTGAAGATCTGAAATCAAGTTGCCACTAAGATTAAGAATTTCTAGTTCATTAAACCTGAAGAGAGATGTATTTATACTTGTTAATCTGTTGTTAGATAAATTTAGTTCTATTAATTGCCTTATACCCTCGAAAGTAACAGGAGTTAACATCTTAATGCGGTTATAAGATAATTTAAGTACTTGCAGATTATCAAACGGTTCAAAAATAGCTTCAGGTATTTCTTCCAGATTATTATGAGATATGTCCAATTTCTCAAGTTTATGGTATATACGCTGGTAAGTATTTACTTGAATATCATTTATCATGTTGTAGGAAAAATCTATTTCAGTTAGCATATTCAATTCTTTATTGTTAGATAATACAGCACTGGTTAGATGATTTCTTGATATATCTATTGATTGTAGATTGCTCATGCTTGTTATACTTGGAATATTATCATAGCTATTGTTACTTAAATCTAAACCGTAAATGGCGTCTAGAACATTTTGAAAATTCGATCCTGTCAAGACCGGTACAGTAGATGAAAGTGTTGTGGTAGGTTTATAGATTAGAGTCTCTATAAATAAAGTTTGCGCTGTATTGGCATTCCTACATTCCATACTAGCTGGTCTGGTTCCATAATAGTCATACCGACTGACCAGTGCTAGTCTATCGATGTCCATAGAATCTGTACACGTCAAAATGCATTTGGTGAAGAGGCCGTCGTAGTCATAAGATAGGGAGCACGCTTCGTTATACTTCACTACTAGAGTGAAAAGGATAACACCTGTAACAAAAATAGAAAAATATCAATAATACATTAATTTCTTAATAAAGTAACATAGTATAAAAGTTTGACTGCAATGTACGCAGATTAGAAATCATTATATTTGATAACATAAACTCACGCCTATATCCCCGAAGGGGTAGGGAGAGATGCTAGCACTCACATTTCGCCAGTTTATGTTTAGGTCCCAATGTAATAGGTGGCGAGCCTATTGCCATTAACCGGGCACTTATAAACCTGTGATAAATACACACATAACTTCGAAAAGTATCGAAAAGTCATTGGTTTGTGCCATGGTGATCCTGGGATCGAACCCGAGACCTCGTCTCAGCAGTCCATTACCCAGACCACTAGGCTACCGCGGCGTTATTATTATATTATATTTGAATTCAATTATTATACGAATGCCAATATTATTTTTTCTACTTCGCCAAGGGAATGCTGTTACGTACAATGCTACGCTAGGGGGCGATAACCGTGCGTGGCCGCCCTCACACTGTGTAATCAATTTTATCAAGAACCGAGCGGTTCGCGGCTTCTTCACTTTGCTGCACCATAAAGACTTGGAACTTTTTACCAGCGCATGTGATTCCCTCCTTCTATAGTCCGGAGTGAGGTTTGAAATAGCATTTGATGAGGCTGTTAAGCTGAGGGGCGGTGACACCCCTTTACCTTAGCAGTTTTATGTACAATAAAGAACTAAGAATTAATATTATTCCAGCGCTGAATCGCTGGAATAATATTAATTCAATTAATTATATGATGTCCTTGTTGTCCTAGGCAATTATAGTTTTCTTTTGAATTTTTTCGACAAAAATATGGACTATAACTGTCAAAGAGACCATCTTATATTGGCATCAGGGCATTTATTTGCCACTTAAGCAGTATATATGTAAAAACATACTTACATATTTTTTGAAAAGCCGCCATCTTCGTATATATCTGTAAATTAATATTTTGATTAAAATTAGCTGTAACGATAGCGATGAAATTAATGAATGTATCGACTTATAAAATATTTTTGTTTTTATATTAAAGGTAGTTTTTTTTACATTCTGCACAATGCTTTCTAGACCCAAAGTTAGTTCCAATAAGTGGAGTACTTTCGAAGATTAACCCAAATATAATTTTAAAGTAACTCACAAAAATGAATCTCTCCTTTTTTATATATTAGTCACGTCAATATGACTTCACCTCACCTGATGGTAAGCTAAAGTTAAAGTCTCAGGAAGGGGGCCCCATTATACACCGATAGTGACATAATGGTGGCCCTCAACTTGACGGCCTCATGGAAGAAGAGGTGATTGTCGTCGCAACACTGTGACAAAGCGCATATGTTGGTTTAGTCTACGCCAATACCCACTGGTCCCACAAATTCAACAACCATTACCTCAAGTTCTGGCTATGCACCTGTTCAACCCTGAACGCAATCCAACCAGGGTTGGATTACTATGGAGGGTTTTTCGCAAAAGTGCACGGTGGTACCTACCCGGCCCAATTTGAGCCAAATTTGTGCCATCAAATTGTACCACTTTTTTATAATATTATCAGTATATAAATTACACAAAATACTTACAGTTTTCTTCATCTTTTCAGCTAAAACAATAATATTGTTGTAGCTATTGTCATTATTTCCTTGTTACTCAATGAAACAAATAATATCCCAACAATAACTTGAGCACTAGCTAAGTTGATAAAATTTAACCCTTTAATATTAAGTAATGGGATATGTTAATACCGCAAAACAGTTCTAGTCTCATTTGAGACGCAACGTTTATGCGATGTTATGTTAAACGTGTCGCTAGCACCACCCACAACTTAAAATAACTGATGATTAATGTTAACTCGTGAAATAAACAATGATAACGCAGGATGTAACTCCATTTATCGCTACTCTCGCGCACATGAACAAAGAACCCTAATAACTTAATAATTACTTAGACTAACATATTTTATTATTTATTATGAATCAATATTGTTATCTAATTACCGTGTTAGAACACTTAACTCTGAGATTATGTCTCAAGCGTGCACTTGAGATGCTATACTTGGCGCAGTTCGCAGGGCATCTCAAGTGCACGCGACATATCAAGACATATCTCAATCAATATATCTATGAATACGGGCCTTAGAGCTTGATAAATCCCTGCTCATACGAGTATTTTGCAATGCTTGCATGTAATGAATGTGAAGAAACATGAAGTAGATTGAATGCTGTGCAAATGAGAAGTTTGAGAAGTATAGCTGCATTATAACATTGATGAATCGTGTGAGGAATGACGTCATGAAGGAATGTTGTGGGTTAGTTGAAGATGCAGTCATCAAGATAGATAAACGTATGTTTAGATGGTTCGGACAAGTAGTAAAGATGGATGAAAGAAGGTTGCTGGAACAAATGTATGAAGCGAGGGTAAATGGGCGACCCTGTAAGGGTCGATCTTGACCGTATTTTAAAAAGATCCAGGACGTTCATGTATAAATCACCTTTTATTTTAACTTTATTATTTTATTTTAATAATTGGCTTTACCTTACCATCAGGTGAGGTGAAGTCATGTTGACGTGTCCGACATAAAAAAAAAACCGAAGTGCATGTATGAAAACAAAGGTTGAAGAAGCGAAATGGTATGTCAAGATCTTAGCAAGTGGGAAAATGTTGTCTGTGCCTACCCCAATGGGAAAAAGGTGTGATTTGTATTTGGCAGGACGGCCGCCTATCGCTCTGCATTCTACCGTCATCGACGAAGTGGCGCGATGGTCGGCCCCTCTCCTTTCAGGAGATCGAGGGGGTCATCTTAAAACCGTAGGTGGTCCGAGGTCGGCTGGGGTGCGAGACCGGGATTGGAATAGGTTCCCATGGCTAGCGGTGATGGAAACAGAATTTCACGCGTACGAAGCCGCGGGTGACAGTTAATTTTACCGCTGGGGACGCTGGGGTGTAATATCGGTTTGCTTCGGTTTTCTAGGGCGTTCCCTCCATGGCTAATTTTTGTATAATTATATAAATGTACTAAAGTATAATCACCATTAGGAGACTGTCGATATTTTCTTATCACATTATTGGATAACAGCGTGTTATCCGTTAGTAACTTACACGTGTAAGCACAAAGACGCATTTTATCTAAATACAGACACAACAACACTGCGTATCGTAAGGATTCCTTAATCTCATGATAGATGACGGGATATACGAGTATCATGTTTGTTTGTTTTATTGAGTACTAGCCGGGGATACACATGCCAGTAAATCGTGCAAGTAGCTGGCATGCAAGTTACTGAACTTGCACACTGCGGATACATTTGCAAGTATACTGGCATGCAAGTTGCGAACTTGCATTTCATAAAATAACATAAACTCACGCCTATATCCCCGAAGGGGTAGGCAGAGGTGCTAGCACCCACAATTCGCCAGTTTATGTTTAGGTCCCAATGTAATAGGTGGCGAGCCTATTGCCATTAACCGAGCACTTATAAACCTGCGATAAATACACACATAACTTCGAAAAGCATCGAAAAGTCATTGGTGTGTGACACGGTGAACCTGGGATCGAACCCAAGATCTCGTCTCAGCAGTCCATTACTCATACCACTAGGCTACCGCGGACTTACTTATTACTACTTGCATTTCTCAAAAAAATGAGTCCCAAACTGAATTTCGACAAATCCTTCCACGACATGCAGTAGTATTATTATGCTAATGAAAGTTATGCGAAAACGTTATGCCAAAATATATTCTGCCTTAAAATTTTATGCCAAGAGAAGGGATCCCAGGTCCTTGTGGACTGGTAGATGTTGAACGGGGATCCTGTTGCTGCAGCCGTGGGACGCGTACCTTCCTTATGTAGTGTGTGACCTTGTACAACTGTGATTTGTTATCGACTCGGTTCAAATCTGACCCTAGTCTTACTTCTTACTATGTATGTGAAAGTCTGTGAAGATATTTGGATGTTTGTTACTGAATGAAAAACAATGTAGGTAAACAGGATTAAAATATAATTACGCATATAGTCTTTACATCGAAGTTAATTACAAATTACAATTTTTTTTGTTATAAATTGAAGTCCCGTCGCCGAAGTTGAAAATGAAAGTCCCGCCAAAATTGGTCTAGCCATTACAGAGATTAGCCGGAACGGAAAATGTTTAATATTTGTACATTCTAATGCATTTAGTAAAAAGCGGTTATATTACAAACATACACTCCAATTTGATTGATTTGTGTATAAATACTGTTTTACAAAGAAGAATTATCCATAGCTCCGGGTAGTACACGACTGCTCATGGTAAAACTTCTTCGTTGTCTACTTTTGTATAATCTATACAAAACTATTCCGATAAATATAAATAGTAAAGTTAACGATAATGCTAAAGCTACATAGGTTTCTGTAAATAAAGGTGGTTCATTTTCAGTGTTGTTTGATAAAAACTTTACATGATCAACATTTGAAAGGAAGAATTCTGTTCTATTACTACTTGACACCAATTCCCTTTCAACTTCATCAATTATATTTTGTCTTTGAATAGCTGTAGCATTTTCTAACTCCCTTTTAACATGACTTATATAAGAAATTATATCTGCCACCGAAGTTATATTAAAATTGTCTTTAGTTAAAGCTGTATGAGGTGTTACATGTGTGAGAGCTGTGACTGTTGTTTTTGAAGTGGTCTCAACATTTTTTGTAGTAGCCGATAGTTGTTCAAGTGATTTCATAATTTTACTGAGCATAAGATTAGTACTATTATTATGTATGAGGACTTGGGATAGTTTTTCTAAAGTCTTTGATATCTTTTCTAAATATGCATTGTCACTTGCATTTTGTTCAATATTTTTAGTGCTTAAATTTTCTAAAATAATACGTAAATTTTTGAGTATATCGTCATTATTGCTATCGTTGTTATGTACGAGTATTGGTTCAGTAGCACGATCTTTATTACACACTATCCCATTTACATTCTCGTTGCTATGTTCATCTAACCGTAGAGCAGTAATTTCAAAAGTTTTATCAAGTTTAATTAGTTTTACTAGAACTCGACAAGGTAAAGGATTGTTGCCTATACTGAGTTTTGACAAACTTGTTCCATCAAACTCTTCAATATTTATCAATTCTATTTGGTTGAAATCTACTATTAACTCTGTTAAATGTATGATTTCATAAAACCTTTCATTTTGTAATTCTTTTATTTTATTATTATGATATATCTAAAATTTTCAAAGAATCTAATCCGCGAAAAATTCCGTAACTAATAGAAGACAAGAAATTATGTGAAATATTTAAATAAACCAAAAGTGTGTTATGTTTAAATATGCCTGGCTGAATAAACGATATTTTATTAAAACTTAAGTCTAATTGTTTTAATGTGTGTAAATTATCAAAATCTCCTAATTGTAATGTAGAAACGTTATTATAACTTAAATCTAACGCAGTTAAATTGGACATTTTACCAAGACTTACCTGACTGATGTTAGTAAAGCTGGCGTTTGAAATAAAAAGGTGTGTGGTTGGGCTATCGTCCATAATATCCATAAAATTAATAGCAGTTCTAATACCAGACACAATTAACGTCGTTAATTTTTTATTAAATTTTAGCATTGACGGCGTAAAATATAACTTGTCATTGTAAGAAAGATCTAAGTGCGATAGATTGATTAAGTCATAAAATGTTTCATTGGATATGTGTTCTAAATTATTATGCGCTATAGTTATTTTATTCAATCGAGTAATGCCGTCTAGTGGGGAAATAGTCTTTATGAAATTATTATTTAACAATAATATAGAGAGCATACTCAATTCTGTTAAATCGATGGAAAAATCTTTCAGTTTGTTGTAAGATAGATCAAGTATTTCAATGTAGCCTGTATATAAGAACACATTATATTCTAACTCAGTTATTTCACAATTAGTCATATTCATTTCTTTTAACTCAGTCATATTAGTGAATGAAGCATTTTGTATTATAGTGAACTTAGTATGTGAAATATCCATACTGGGCAATAAAACCAATCCATTGAACGTTCCAGTAGCTAATGTCCCAACTAATGGGTTGTTGTGAATTTTTAGGTTTATTAAGTTTTTCAGTGATTGGAATAGGTTAGGTGTTAGATGTGAGATTCGATTTTCTGAAATATCCAAAAACTCCAGGTTGGTTAAATATTCGAGTTCCTCGTATTTTATTGCCGCTACAAGATTATTTTTTAGCATAAAAGATTTTAGATTTTTTAAATCTGTTTTATCAAAATCAATGCTCGTTATCTGGTTATTCGACAAATCTAAGAGATCTAGGTTCTTCAGAGTTTTAAAACATTTGTTTGATAAGTTATTAATACTATTTCGATTAAGAAATATCTTTCGAAGTTCGTACAGATCATCAAAAGCGTAATCCTTTATTTCTGTCAAATACTGATTGCTTAAATCTAATAGAGTAACACTGAAACCTTCAAACATTCCTCTTATTAAGGAACCTTCTAATCTGTTTTCAATAAAAGAAAAAAAAGAAATATTGCTATTTTTAAATAAATTGATGGGCATAGATTTAATTTCATTTTTTGAAAGATCAATGCTACTCAGTAACTGTAAATTAGAAAAAGTCTCCGCATCAATAGTTTCTAACAGATTATTACTTAAATCTAAGGTTTGCAATGAAGTTGACATTTTAAATGCATTGACATCAATCATTTTAATGATATTGAAACTTAGATCAAGCGTAATAAGCTTAAATAAATGGTCGAAATCATTTGGTTGAAGATCTGAAATCAAGTTGCCACTAAGATTAAGAATTTCTAGTTCATTAAACCTGAAGAGAGATGTATTTATACTTGTTAATCTGTTGTTAGATAAATTTAGTTCTATTAATTGCCTTATACCCTCGAAAGTAACAGGAGTTAACATCTTAATGCGGTTATAAGATAATTTAAGTACTTGCAGATTATCAAACGGTTCAAAAATAGCTTCAGGTATTTCTTCCAGATTATTATGAGATATGTCCAATTTCTCAAGTTTATGGTATATACGCTGGTAAGTATTTACTTGAATATCATTTATCATGTTGTAGGAAAAATCTATTTCAGTTAGCATATTCAATTCTTTATTGTTAGATAATACAGCACTGGTTAGATGATTTCTTGATATATCTATTGATTGTAGATTGCTCATGCTTGTTATACTTGGAATATTATCATAGCTATTGTTACTTAAATCTAAACCGTAAATGGCGTCTAGAACATTTTGAAAATTCGATCCTGTCAAGACCGGTACAGTAGATGAAAGTGTTGTGGTAGGTTTATAGATTAGAGTCTTTATAAATAAAGTTTGCGCTGTATTGGCATTCCTACATTCCATACTAGCTGGTCTGGAATATCCACTATAATAGTCATACCGACTGACCAGTGCTAGTCTATCGATGTCCATAGAATCTGTACACGTCAAAATGCATTTGGTGAAGAGGCCGTCGTAGTCATAAGATAGGGAGCACGCTTCGTTATACTTCACTACTAGAGTGAAAAGGATAACACCTGGAACAAAAATAGAAAAATATCAATAATACATTAATTTCTTAATAAAGTAACATAGTATAAAAGTTTGACTGCAATGTACGCAGATTAGAAATCATTATCACTACATAGTATAAAACAAAGTCGCCTTTTCTTTCCCTATATCCCTATGTGCGCTTAAATCTTTAAAACTACGCAACGGATTTTGATGCGGTTTTTTCCAATAGATAGAGTGATTCAAGAGGAAGGTTTATATGTATAATACATGCATCATATACTAAGGCAACATTGCTAATTTTAGAGGTTTCTAACGTGATGTCGTAAATTAACCTATTTTTTTGGGCTTATTTAGCAATTTAGCAAAAACGCTGCCTAAACCCTACGAGTTAGATCAAATTAATGTACTACAGTATTGTACACCATAAAAAGGTCTACAAAAAAGTCCGCGATGGTATATGTTTATCTTTTAGGGATAACCCACATTAACCATTTTTATTGTTTACTTTTTACGTGAAAAAATGGCTTATTTACGAAGCTATTTTAAGCAATACGGCATTAATCCTTATCGAATTAAGTACCTTAAATACAGTGTGCAATTAATATAGATCAATATGGTTCCTTACAGCATGTAAATTAAACAAATATTTTCGGAGATATTACAAATTTAAAATTTGCGTTTGCGGCGGGCGGTACCGGTCGGACGGGGCAGTGCGGGGAGGCCACTATGTTTTTATATACAACGTTCATAGTTTTTCTGTAGTGTATTTAATTTAGTATCAGCATTGCACCCGTGCGCGGTGCGAAGCCGGGGCGGGTCGCTAGTATTTGATAACATAAACTCACGCCTATATCCCCGAAGGGGTAGGGAGAGATGCTAGCACTCACATTTCGCCAGTTTATGTTTAGGTCCCAATGTAATAGGTGGCGAGCCTATTGCCATTAACCGGGCACTTATAAACCTGTGATAAATACACACATAACTTCGAAAAGTATCGAAAAGTCATTGGTTTGTGCCATGGTGATCCTGGGATCGAACCCGAGACCTCGTCTCAGCAGTCCATTACCCAGACCACTAGGCTACCGCGGCGTTATATTATATTATATTTGAATTCAATTATTATTCGAATGCCAATACTATTTTTTCTACTTCGCCAAGGGAATGCTGTTACGTACAATGCTACGCTAGGGGACGATAACCGTGCGTGGCCGCCCTCACACTGTGTAATCAATTTTATCAAGAACCGAGCGGTTCGCGGCTTCTTCACTTTGCTGCACCATAAAGACTTGGAACTTTTTACCAGCGCATGTGATTCCCTCCTTCTATAGTCCGGAGTGAGGTTTGAAATAGCATTTGATGAGGCTGTTAAGCTGAGGGGCGGTGACACCCCTTTACCTTAGCAGTTTTATGTACAATAAAGAACTAAGAATTAATATTATTCCAGCGCTGAATCGCTGGAATAATATTAATTCAATTAATTATATGATGTCCTTGTTGTCCTAGGCAATTATAGTTTTCTTTTGAATTTTTTCGACAAAAATATGGACTATAACTGTCAAAGAGACCATCTTATATTGGCATCAGGGCATTTATTTGCCACTTAAGCAGTATATATGTAAAAACATACTTACATATTTTTTGAAAAGCCGCCATCTTCGTATATATCTGTAAATTAATATTTTGATTAAAATTAGCTGTAACGATAGCGATGAAATTAATGAATGTATCGACTTATAAAATATTTTTGTTTTTATATTAAAGGTAGTTTTTTTTACATTCTGCACAATGCTTTCTAGACCCAAAGTTAGTTCCAATAAGTGGAGTACTTTCGAAGATTAACCCAAATATAATTTTAAAGTAAGTCACGAAAATGAATCTCTCCTTTTTTATATATTAGTCACGTCAATATGACTTCACCTCACCTGATGGTAAGCTAAAGTTAAAGTCTCAGGAAGGGGGCCCCATTATACACCGATAGTGACATAATGGTGGCCCTCAACTTGACGGCCTCATGGAAGAAGAGGTGATTGTCGTCGCAACACTGTGACAAAGCGCATATGTTGGTTTAGTCTACGCCAATACCCACTGGTCCCACAAATTCAACAACCATTACCTCAAGTTCTGGCTATGCACCTGTTCAACCCTGAACGCAATCCAACCAGGGTTGGATTACTATGGAGGGTTTTTCGCAAAAGTGCACGGTGGTACCTACCCGGCCCAATTTCAGCCAAATTTGTGCCATCAAATTGTACCACTTTTTTATAATATTATCAGTATATAAATTACACAAAATACTTACAGTTTTCTTCATCTTTTCAGCTAAAACAATAATATTGTTGTAGCTCTTGTCATTATTTCCTTGTTACTCAATGAAACAAATAATATCCCAACAATAACTTGAGCACTAGCTAAGTTGATAAAATTTAACTCTTTAATATTAAGTAATGGGATATGTTAATACCGCAAAACAGTTCTAGTCTCATTTGAGACGCAACGTTTATGCGATGTTATGTTAAACGTGTCGCTAGCACCACCCACAACTTAAAATAACTGATGATTAATGTTAACTCGTGAAATAAACAATGATAACGCAGGATGTAACTCCATTTATCGCTACTCTCGCGCACATGAACAAAGAACCCTAATAACTTAATAATTACTTAGACTAACATATTTTATTATTTATTATGAATCAATATTGTTATCTAATTACCGTGTTAGAACACTTAACTCTGAGATTATGTCTCAAGCGTGCACTTGAGATGCTATACTTGGCGCAGTTCGCAGGGCATCTTAAGTGCACGCTTGAGACATATCTCAATCAATATATCTATGAATACGGGCCTTAGAGCTTGATAAATCCCTGCTCATACGAGTATTTTGCAATGCTTGCATGTAATGAATGTGAAGAAACATGAAGTAGATTGAATGCTGTGCAAATGAGAAGTTTGAGAAGTATAGCTGCATTATAACATTGATGAATCGTGTGAGGAATGACGTCATGAAGGAATGTTGTGGGTTAGTTGAAGATGCAGTCACCAAGATAGATAAACGTATGTTTAGATGGTTCGGAAAAGTAGTAAAGATGGATGAAAGAAGGTTGCTGGAACAAATGTATGAAGCGAGGGTAAATGGGCGACCCTGTAAGGGTCGATCTTGACCGTATTTTAAAAAGATCCAGGACGTTCATGTATAAATCACCTTTTATTTTAACTTTATTATTTTATTTTAATAATTGCCTTTACCTTACCATCAGGTGAGGTGAAGTCATGTTGACGTGTCCAACATAAAAAAAAAACCGAAGTGCATGTATGAAAACAAAGGTTGAAGAAGCGAAATGGTATGTCAAGATCTTAGCAAGTGGGAAAATGTTGTCTGTACCTACCCCAATGGGAAAAAGGTGTGATTTGTATTTGGCAGGACGGCCGCCTATCGCTCTGCATTCTACCGTCATCGACGAAGTGGCGCGATGGTCGGCCCCTCTCCTTTCAGGAGATCGAGGGGGTCATCTTAAAACCGTAGGTGGTCCGAGGTCGGCTGGGGTGCGAGACCGGGATTGGAATAGGTTCCCATGGCTAGCGGTGATGGAAACAGAATTTCACGCGTACGAAGCCGCGGGTGACAGTTAATTTTACCGCTGGGGACGCTGGGGTGTAATATCGGTTTGCTTCGGTTTTCTAGGGCGTTCCCTCCATGGCTAATTTTTGTATAATTATATAAATGTACTAAAGTATAATCACCATTAGGAGACTGTCGATATTTTCTTATCACATTATTGGATAACAGCGTGTTATCCGTTAGTAACTTACACGTGTAAGCACAAAGACGCATTTTATCTAAATACAGACACAACAACACTGCGTATCGTAAGGATTCCTTAATCTCATGATAGATGACGGGATATACGAGTATCATGTTTGTTTGTTTTATTGAGTACTAGCCGGGGATACACATGCCAGTAAATCGTGCAAGTAGCTGGCATGCAAGTTACTGAACTTGCACACTGCGGATACATTTGCAAGTATACTGGCATGCAAGTTGCGAACTTGCATTTCATAAAATAACATAAACTCACGCCTATATCCCCGAAGGGGTAGGCAGAGGTGCTAGCACCCACAATTCGCCAGTTTATGTTTAGGTCCCAATGTAATAGGTGGCGAGCCTATTGCCATTAACCGAGCACTTATAAACCTGCGATAAATACACACATAACTTCGAAAAGCATCGAAAAGTCATTGGTGTGTGACACGGTGAACCTGGGATCGAACCCAAGACCTCGTCTCAGCAGTCCATTACTCATACCACTAGGCTACCGCGGACTTACTTATTACTACTTGCATTTCTCAAAAAAATGAGTCCCAAACTGAATTTCGACAAATCCTTCCACGACATGCAGTAGTATTATTATGCTAATGAAAGTTATGCGAAAACGTTATGCCAAAATATATTCTGCCTTAAAATTTTATGCCAAGAGAAGGGATCCCAGGTCCTTGTGGACTGGTAGATGTTGAACGGGGATCCTGTTGCTGCAGCCGTGGGACGCGTACCTTCCTTATGTAGTGTGTGACCTTGTACAACTGTGATTTGTTATCGACTCGGTTCAAATCTGACCCTAGTCTTACTTCTTACTATGTATGTGAAAGTCTGTGAAGATATTTGGATGTTTGTTACTGAATGAAAAACAATGTAGGTAAACAGGATTAAAATATAATTACGCATATAGTCTTTACATCGAAGTTAATTACAAATTACAATTTTTTTTGTTATAAATTGAAGTCCCGTCGCCGAAGTTGAAAATGAAAGTCCCGCCAAAATTGGTCTAGCCATTACAGAGATTAGCCGGAACGGAAAATGTTTAATATTTGTACATTCTAATGCATTTAGTAAAAAGCGGTTATATTACAAACATACACTCCAATTTGATTGATTTGTGTATAAATACTGTTTTACAAAGAAGAATTATCCATAGCTCCGGGTAGTACACGACTGCTCATGGTAAAACTTCTTCGTTGTCTACTTTTGTATAATCTATACAAAACTATTCCGATAAATATAAATAGTAAAGTTAACGATAATGCTAAAGCTACATAGGTTTCTGTAAATAAAGGTGGTTCATTTTCAGTGTTGTTTGATAAAAACTTTACATGATCAACATTTGAAAGGAAGAATTCTGTTCTATTACTACTTGACACCAATTCTCTTTCAACTTCATCAATTATATTTTGTTTTTGAATAGCTGTAGCATTTTCTAACTCCCCTTTGACATGACTTATATAAGAAATTATATCAGCCACCGAAGTTATATTAAAATTGTCTTTAGTTAAAGCTGTATGAGGTGTTACATGTGTGAGAGCTGTGATTGTTGTTTTTGAAGTGGTCTCAACATTTTTTGTAGTAGCAGATAGTTGTTCAAGTGATTTCATAATTTTATTGAGCATAAGATTAGTACTATTATTATTTATTAGCACTTGAGATAGTTTTTCTAATGTATTTGATATCTTTTCTAAATATGCATTGTCACTTGCATCTTGTTCAATATTCTTATCGTTTATACTTTCTAAAATATTACGTAAATTTTTGAGTATATCGTCATTATTGCTATCGTTGTTATGTACGAGTATTGGTTCAGTAGCACGATCTTTATTACACACTATCCCATTAACATTTTCGTTGCTATGTTCATCTAACCGTAGAGCAGTAATTTCAAAAGTTTTATCAAGTTTAATTAGTTTTACTAGAACTCGACAAGGTAAAGGATTGTTGCCTATACTGAGTTTTGACAAACTTGTTCCATCAAACTCTTCAATATTTATCAATTCTATTTGGTTGAAATCTACTATTAACTCTGTTAAATGTATGATTTCATAAAACCTTTCATTTTGTAATTCTTTTATTTTATTATATGATATATCTAAAATTTTCAAAGAATCTAATCCGCGAAAAATTCCGTAACTAATAGAAGACAAGAAATTATGTGAAATATTTAAATAAACCAAAAGTGTGTTATGTTTAAATATGCCTGGCTGAATAAACGATATTTTATTAAAACTTAAGTCTAATTGTTTTAATGTGTGTAAATTATCAAAATCTCCTAATTGTAATGTAGAAACGTTATTATAACTTAAATCTAACGCAGTTAAATTGGACATTTTACCAAGACTTACCTGACTGATGTTAGTAATGCTCGAGTTTGAAATAAAAAGGTATGTGGTTGGGCTATCGTCCATAATATTTATAAAATTAATAGCAGTTCTAATGCCAGACACAATTAACGTCGTTAATTTTTTATTAAATTTTAGCATTGACGGCGTAAAATATAACTTGTCATTGTAAGAAAGATCTAAGTGCGATAGAATGATTAAGTCATAAAATGTTTCATTGGATATGTGTTCTAAATTATTATGCGCTATAGTTATTTTATTCAATCGAGAAATGCCCTCTAGTGGGGAAATAGTCTTTATGAAATTATTATTTAACAATAATATAGAGAGCATACTCAATTCTGTTAAATCGATGGAAAAATCTTTCAGTTTGTTGTAAGATAGATCGAGTATTTCAATGTAGCCTGTATATAAGAACACATTATATTCTAACTCGGTTATTTCACAATTAGTCATATTCATTTCTTTTAGCTCAGTCATGTTAGTGAATGAAGCATTTTGTATTATAGTGAACTTAGTATGTGAAATATCCATACTGGGCAATAAAACCAATCCATTGAACGTTCCAGTAGCTAATGTCCCAACTAATGGGTTGTTGTGAATTTTTAGGTTTATTAAGTTTTTCAGTGATTGGAATAGGTTAGGTGTTAGATGTGAGATTCGATTTTCTGAAATATCCAAAAACTCGAGGTTAGTTAAACATTCAAGTTCCTCATATTTTATTTCCGTTACAAGATTATTTTTTAGCATTAAAGATTTTAGATTTTTTAAATCTGTTTTATCAAAATCAATACTCGTTATCTGGTTATTCGACAAATCTAAGAGATCTAGGTTCTTCAGAGTTTTAAAACATTTGTTTGATAAGTTATTAATACTATTTCGATTAAGAAATATTTTTCGAAGTTCATACAGATCATCAAAAGCGTAATCCTTTATTTCTGTCAAATACTGATTGCTTAAATCTAATTGAGTAACACTGAAACCTTCAAACATTCCTCTTATTAAGGAACCTTCTAATCTATTTTCAATAAAAGAAAAATAAGAAATATTGCTATTTTTAAATAAATTGATGGGCATAGATTTAATTTCATTTTTTGAAAGATCAATGCTACTCAGTAACTGTAAATTAGAAAAAGTCTCCGCATCAATAGTTTCTAACAGATTATTACTTAAATCTAAGGTTTGCAATGAAGTTGACATTTTAAATGCATTGACATCAATCATTTTAATGATATTGAAACTTAGATCAAGCGTATGAAGCTTAAATAAATGGTCGAAATCATTTGGTTGAAGATCTGAAATCAAGTTGCCACTAAGATTAAGAATTTCTAGTTCATTAAACCTGAAGAGAGATGTATTTATACTTGTTAATCTGTTGTTAGATAAATTTAGTTCTATTAATTGCCTTATGCCCTCGAAAGTAACAGGAGTTAACATCTTAATGCGGTTATAAGATAATTTAAGTACTTGCAGATTATCAAACGGTTCAAAAATAGCTTCAGGTATTTCTTCCAGATTATTATGAGATATGTCCAATTTCTCAAGTTTATGGTATATACGCTGGTAAGTATTTACTTGAATATCATTTATCATGTTGTAGGAAAAATCTATTTCAGTTAGCATATTCAATTCTTTATCGTTAGATAATACAGCACTGGTTAGATGATTTCTTGATATATCTAGTGATTGTAGATTACTCATGCTTGTTATACTTGGAATATTATCATAGCTATTGTTACTTAAATCTAAACCGTAAATGGCGTCTAGAACAATTTGAACACTCGATCCTGTCAAAACCGGTACAGTAGATGAAAGTGTTGTGGTAGGTTTATAGATTAGAGTCTCTATAAATAAAGTATGCGCTGTATTGGCATTCCCACATTCCATACTTTCTGGTCTGGCATATCTACTATAATAGTCATACCGACTGACCAGTGCTAGTCTATCGATGTCCATAGAATCTGTACACGTCAAAATGCATTTGGTGAAGAGGCCGTCGTAGTCATAAGATAGGGAGCACGCTTCGTTATACTTCACAGCTAGAGTGAAAAGGATAACACCTGGAACAAAAATAGAAAAATATCAATAATACATTATTTTTTTTTTTTATTCATGATAGGCTTAAGTTTGACCTCAATCTCACCTGATGGTAATTGACGATGTGGTCTACGATGAATCACGCTTGCGTAGAAGGAACCTATTCACTCGTGACTTGAAAACTCCCAGGTTATAGCTTTCCGGAAACACAGACTCAGGCAAGTAATTCCACTCCTTAGCTGTACGCACGATGAACGTGTCAGCAAAGCGCTTCGTGCGTTTGAGTGGAATATCGACCATATAGCGGTGGCGTGACGCTGTTCGTCTGGTCGTCCGTTGATGGAAAGGACTTGGAGGTATCAGGTTGTGCAATTCCAGAGCACACTCTCCGAAATGTAATAATTTCTTAATAAAGTAACAGAGTATAAAAGTTTGACTGCAATGTACGCAGATTAGAAATAATTATATTTGAATTCAGTTATTATACGAATGCCAATACTATTTTTTTCTACTTTGCCAAGGGAATGCTGTTACGTACAACACTACGCTAGGGGACGATAACCGTGCGTGGCCACCCTCACATAGTGTAATCAATTTTATCAAGAACCGAGCGGTTCGCGGCTTCTTTCCTTTGCTGCACCATAAAGACTTGGAACTTTTTACCAGCGCATGTGATTCCCTCCTTCTATAGTCCGGAGCGAGGTTTGAAATAGCATTTCATGAGGCTGTTAAGCTGAGGGGCGGTGACACCCCTTTACCTTAGCAGTTTTATGTACAATAAAGAACTAAGAATTAATATTATTCCAGCGCTGAATCGCTGGAATAATATTAATTCAATTAATTATATGATGTCCTTGTTGTCCTAGGCAATTATAGTTTTCTTTTGAATTTTTTCGACAAAAATATGGACTATAACTGTCAAAGAGACCATCTTATATTGGCATCAGGGCATTTATTTGCCACTTAAGCAGTATATATGTAAAAACATACTTACATATTTTTTGAAAAGCCGCCATCTTCGTATATATCTGTAAATTAATATTTTGATTAAAATTAGCTGTAACGATAGCGATGAAATTAATGAATGTATCGACTTATAAAATATTTTTGTTTTTATATTAAAGGTAGTTTTTTTTACATTCTGCACAATGCTTTCTAGACCCAAAGTTAGTTCCAATAAATTGAGTACTTTCGAAGATTAACCCAAATATAATTTTAAAGTAACTCACAAAAATGAATCTCTCCTTTTTTATATATTAGTCACGTCAATATGACTTCACCTTGCCTGATGGTAAGCTAAAGGTAAAGTCTCAGGAAGGGGGCCCCATTATACACCGATAGTGACATAATGGTGGCCCTCAACTTGACGGCCTCATGGAAGAAGAGGGAGCCAAATTTGTGCTATCAAATTGTACCACTTTTTTATAATATTATCAGTAAATAAAGTTACACAAACTACTTACAGTTTTCTTCATCTTTTCAGCTAAAACAATAATATTGTTGTAGCTATTGTCATTATTTCCTTGTTACTCAATGAAACAAATAATATCCCAACAATAAATTGAGCACTAGCTAAGTTGATAAAATTTAACCCTTTAATATTAAGTAATGGGATATGTTAATACCGCAAAACAGTTCTAGTCTCATTTGAGACGAAACGTTTATGCGATGTTATGTTAAACGTGTCGCTAGCACCACCCACAACTTAAAAATAACTGATGATTAATGTTAACTCGTGAAATAAACAATGATAACGCAGGATGTAACTCCATTTATCGCTACTCTCGCGCACATGAACAAAGAACCCTAATAAATTAATAATTACGGATACGGTGAGAGGGGGGTTGATACTCTGAGTTGGTGCTTAATTATTTAATAGTTATTTAAGTTAGTAATAAGAATTTTGTTTGTTTCTTCTTAGAATAACATATTTTATTATTTATTATTATAAGTATAGATTATGAATCAATATTGTTGTCAAATTTCCATGTTAGAACACTTAACTCTGAGATTATGTCTCAAGCGTGCATTTGAGATGCTATACTTGGCGCAGTTCGCAGGGCATCTCAAGTGCACGCTTTAGACATATCTCAATCAATATATCTATGAATACGGGCCTTAGAGCTTGATAAATCCCTGCTCATACGAGTATATTGCAATGCTTGCATGAAATGAATGTGAAGAAACATGAAGTAGATTGAATGCTGTGCAAATGAGAAGTTTCAGAAGTATAGCTGGATTATAACATCGATGAATCGTCTGAGGAATGACGTCATGAAGGAATGTTGTGGGGTGGTCGAAGATGCAGTCACCAAGATAGAGAAAGGTATGATTAGATGGTTCGGACAATTAGAAAAGATGGATGAAAGAAGATTGCTGGAACAAATATAGGTATGAAGCGAGGGTGAATGGGCAACCCGGTAAGGGTCAAACTTAACGTACGTATTTTAAAAAGATCCAGGACGTTCATGTATAAATCAACCGGAGTGCATGTATGAAAACTAAAGTTGAAGAAGCGAAATGTGTATGTCAAGATCGTAGCAAGTGGGAAAATGTTGTCTGTGCCTACCCCAATGGGCAAAGGCGTGATTTATATTTGGCAGGACGGCCGCCTATCGCTCTGCATTCTACCGTCGTCGACGAAGTGGCGCGATGGTCGGCCCCTCTCCTTTCAGGAGATCGAGAGGGGCATCTTAAAACCGTAGATGGCCCGAGGTCAGCTGGGGTGCGAAGCATATGCCTATTAGGTAACTTGGTAATTGAGACCGGGATTGGAATAGGTTCCCATGGCTAGCGGTGATGGGAACAGAATTCCACGCGTACGAAGCCGCGGGTGACAGTTAATTTTACATAACATAACATAACATAAACTCACGCCTATATCCCCGAAGGGGTAGGCAGAGGTGCTAGCACCCACATTTCGCCAGTTTATGTTGTGGCGACAGCGCCACCTAGTGACAGCACGATGAACTACTTCGATACTACAACTACGTCACAACTACGTCAACGATCCTGAATCGCGAAAGTGCAGATAGCACACTGGTGTAGCATATATACAAGATCCCAACGATAAACCGTAGGGCCGCGGCCCGCCAGGCGTGATCACCTTGCCTGGTCGGAGGATCCTCCCTTTGTGTTGGAGGGACGTCACATCCCGTTCCTCCACAATGTTTAGGTCCCAATGTAATAGGTGGCGAGCCTATTGTCATTAACCGGGCACTTATAAACCTGCGATAAATCACACATAACTTCGAAAAGCATCGAAAAGTCATTGGTGTGTGCCATGGTGAACCTGGGATCGAACCCGAGACCTCGTCTCAGCAGTCCATTACCCAGACCACTAGTCTACCGCGGTTAATTTCACCAATAATTTATAATACGATTCTGTAGCAACACCGATGCGGGGATTCCCCATGTTAGTAGTTATAAGCATATTATTATTATTTAATACTGCGTTATCAACACGTTCAAAGTACAGCGCTTCAAAAATGCTTATGTAGTATTTTGTCGTTCTAGTTTTAATATCTCTCCAATCTATTATTATGTATTTGTAGTCCTTTTTTCTCTCCATAATTATAATGGCTGTTGTTTGATTGTTACGTTGGAGGTCGTCGGCATTTTTGTAACCCGAATAAATTTAAAAATATTTTTTATAATAATACCTAAATCAAAAAATAACATCCTATTATTATTAGGTATCAAAAATATCATGCGGAGGAGAATGTCAGAGTCAGACTATCACGTATTATATTATTACATTATTTTACTTACATTACATTATTTTTATTCTAATTTGATAGCTTTAAAAATTAATTTCTAAGTGCAGTCAAGTAAATAGAACGGATTGAAATACATACAGTAAATGCAACCCCTTAGGGGTAGTTCCTAGTATGAGCAGTTACATCAAGAATAGGGGATAACACACTGCTTGATAAGCGATAGAAAGTAATTAGGTATATACTACTTAGGTGGCAGACAAGCACACGGCCCACCTAATGGGAAGCGGTCACCGTGGCCTATGAACGTGTGCAACACTAAGGGTGTCACACACGCGCTGCCTACCTTGAACGGAAGGGGGGAGGGCTGGGAAGGGGTGGGGAGGCTAGGAAGGGATGGGAGGAGGAGGGGTACAGTGAGCTCTGGCTACCCTACTTACCGGCGGGAACACAACTCGATGGTTATTATGGCCGCAGTGTTCTGTAGGGCGGAGGTACTACCCCAGTCGGACAGCTCATTTCGGACGGGAGATACCGTCGTGTCCTACCTCCTTTAGCTTTCTGAGACGTCAATACATTACTATAACTAAACCGACTTCAACTGGATCAAATTATTAAAATCGTTTCAACCAGTCGAAAGTTCTATGATAACAAACATAAAATACAGTCGAATTGTAAACCTCCTTTTTAAATCGGTTAAAAATTTTAAACTATTTAAAGAGTCTTTCGACTTCATGTCCACCCACATTTTGATAAGACTTTGAGCATTACTCTTTAAAGTTTTTCTGCACTGGATCGGTGGCGTAGCGGTAGTGCATTCGACTGGGTTCGATTCCCGCTCAGTGCAAATATTGTGTGTAGCATGCATGAATATATTTGCATTGGTCTGGGTGTTTCTATATATAATATGTACTAGCTTTCGCCCGCGGCTTCGCCCGCGTGGAATTCGGTATTGCTACCAGTCCACTCGACTTTCCACTTCGCTGTTCACTCCACTCTCCACTCTACACTCCACTCCACTGTTCACTCCACTCTCCACTCCACACTCCACTCCTCTCTCCACCTCCACTCTACTGTCCAATCCCCTCTCCCGACTTCACCCTACATTTCACTCTCCACTTCAATCTCCACTCCACTTCACTCTCCACTCCACTCTCCACACCACTCCCCACTCCACTCTCCACACCGCTCCACTCTCCACTCCACTGGTCTCCACTCGTCTAGCCAAAACCTTTCGGATAAAAAGTACTAAACGGATTTTAGTGCGGTTTTCTTGGTCAGACCTAAAATTTGGAGATATGACCAAAAGATTTTTTTCCTTATTTATTGGTTCCACCTTACACCATCTTTACAGGGTTCACCTAAGGCGACAGTGTGGACATCATATCCCTTTATAACAGTACTTTTAGTTGTAATAATCGATATTTGAAAAAAAAGACTTGGTTATGTTGACTACAAATATCTATTTTTTTACAATCCTTGTCTGTTTGTTCGTGATGGACGCAAAAACGGCTGAACAAATTTTAATGCCGCCTTTTCATTAGAAAGGCCTTGGTTTTACATAAAATCTGCCGTATGTTTGATTGCATTTGGTTAAGTAGAACCGGGGATATGACCAAAAAAAGATTTCCAACCAATCGACTCCCACGGGCAGAGCCGCGGGTATTAGCTTGTATAAAAAGTAGCCTATATATTACTCCAGACTATAATCTATCTCTGTACCAAATTTCAATTCGATCTATTCAGCCGTTTTTACGTGAAAGAGTAACAAACATACATCCAGATATCCCGACTGATCAACTCCATGGGCGAAGCCGCGGGTATTAGCTTGTATAAAAATTAGCCTATATGTTATTTCACACTACACTCTACCTCGGTACCAAATTTCAGCAGATCCATTCAGCCGTTTTTACGTGAAATAGTAACAAACATAATATTTGGACATCCCGACCGATCGACTTTGCGAGCGGAGCCGCGGTATTAGCTTGTATAAAAAGTAGCCTATAATTGTTATTCCAGACTATAATATATCTCTGTACCAAATTTTAGCCAGATCCATTAAGCCGTTTTTGTGTGGCAGAGTAACAAACATACATCCATACATCCAGACATCCAGACATACATTCTTACAAACTTTCGCGTTTATAATATTAGTAGGATGTATTTACAAGAAAAAAGTATATAAGTATGTTTATCCACATTCTGGAACCCATAACACAAGCTAGTTAAACTAAGCTTACTTTGGGTCTAGAGAGCGCTGTGTAGAATGTCGTAGAATCCGTTACTCGAAACGTTAACTTCGTTAATTAACGGATTAACGGGTTAATACCCAGCTACGGTAATATAGATAGAAGATATTTTAGCTATCTGTGCATGAAAACCTTAAAGTCCACCGTCGCAATTAGAGGTCCTTCGTACCCTCGGGGCCTATTTTCTCCGACCATAGAGATTTTTTCTTTTGTATACGTCTATCAGACGTCTATGTAGTAAAATATATAGTCGCATACAGTATATCTACAATTACACGGTTCTATTTTAAATGTCAAGCATTTATCATTAATTTTATTTAGGTATTATGCACTTCGCAAGAATTACGGGAGATGGCTCTAACGGCGCCCTATACCGTAAAATGTGTCCAAGTAACTTAGTTGGTCAGATTATTCCCCTTGTAAGGGATTGGTCACGGGTTCAAGTCCCGTCCTGGATGTTCATTTTTTCCGATCAGCATTAGGAAAAGTTAACATACCATTTGCTTTAAAATTTCATTGATCTATACATACATCAATCAATCAATCAATTAGCCTGTCGACGTCCACTGCTGGACATAGGCCTCTCTCAATGTGCGCCATACCACTCGATTCTCTGCCTTCCGCATCCAGTCCATCCCAGCCACCTTTTTCAGGTCGTCCCACCCTCCGTTTGCCGACTCGCGGTCTCCACTCTAGGACACGTTTGCTCCAACGGCCATTGGTCCTTCGACAAATGTGGCCAGCCCATTGCCACTTCAGCTTGCTTATTCTACGAGTTATGTCGGTAACTTAAGTTCTTTGTCGGATGACCTCGTTGCGAATTTTGTCCTTCAAAGAAACTGCAAGCATAGCTCGCTCCATGGCCCGCTGCGCGACCTTAAATTTATGGACTAGCCCCGCAGTCAGTGTCCACGTTTACATACATACAAATAAATAAAATTGAAGTGTCTGTTTATAATATTAAAATAACCACAGCTTTTTACTAAGTACTTACATTTACATACATTTTTTAGTTCCGGTTAATCTCTGAAATGACTGAACCAATTTTGACGGAACTTTCACTGGTAGATACTTGATGTAACAAGGAGTAACATACTACTTTAATTTTGGAAATAAGGGATCCGAGTAAAAGAAAACCTTAAAAACGTAAAAGCGGATCTCCACTCGGGTGAAGCTGCGGGCAGAGCTAGTTAAATATTCTTATTCCAAATTGAGTTTTCAATAAAATTTTACTTTAAAAAATTATAATATAAAGTATAGACATTGTTTGTTCATCCGTATGAGATAATACTGGATATACGAAGTACATCCTGCCTATGCTCTCGATAAAGTTATCTAGTGCGTTTATAAAAATGAGCGAATGGGTTCCGTATGAAAAAAAGTTATTTAAAAAAATAACTTCATAGGTACAAAGTCATTCTTCATAGTAACCATTGTATAGAAAAATATATATTTGAGATATTTTGAGGCTGCTGTAAACTATACAAACTGTTGCCCGCGGCTTCATTCGCGTGAAATTCTCCATGCATTTATGCATCCATGCAACTATGCATCCATGCATCCATACAACTATACTCACAAACTTTTGTGATACTAATAATAAGTACGATTAATTGCTTATCAAGTTCTAACTGAACCCTAGTTCCTGTTACCATAATTAAAGTACATTCATTCAGTGTTTCAAGAGAACCCGTAGTTGCTGTTGAGTTTAAATTTAACAAGTTCCTGTAGCCGTGAGTATTTCACTTTAAATTTTAATTTATTGATCAATCTTTTTTTCTTCTTATTTTTCTTTGTCATATTAAATGTCAAAATTGATCTGAATTTTTAAAACTAGTACTTTTTAAACTAGTACCTATGTACTAGTACGTATTTTTTAAACTAGTACCTATTAAATGTCAAAATTGATCTAAATTTTGACATTTAATAGGTACTAGTTTCCACAAATTGACATTACAATTAATTTTTTATATTCTGACACGATTTTATTACATTGACTACTATTTACTAAGTTTAGATGGTGATTCAATAAATCATGTATAATGTTACCGTCATAACCCGTTTTTCATTAGAACTAGTTTTCCATAGTTAAAAATATTTTTCACTTAATGCCTTTGTTGAAACTAAAAATACACAGTTAAAACTAAAATTTACCTCTGATATATTTGATTTTCAGAGCTGTATTTAGCACTAGAAAAAAAAATAGGATCGAAAACAAGGTAAAGTTTTGAATACCGCCCCCGCGGTACCTACGTGCTTATCGAAATAAAAACAAAGCTATTAACTGGGTTTTGCTAGTTTTAACAAAGGCATTACGCGACTACTAGTTTTAACTAGGGAAAACTAGTTCTAACGAAAAACGGGTTATAACGGTAGGAACATAATACACGTTGAAACATTAAGTTTAAGTACAGATCAGCCATATTAATAAGTTTTTCTCGTATATTAACCTAACCTCGCTCAACCGGTGACCTTCTAGTGTATCTCACACACCGATGGGCGCAAGCCATTGAGAGTAAGGGTGAGGCGCTAGTGGTCAGCCTCGATATAGCGAAGGCCTTCGACCGGGTCTGGCACAGAGGTCTTCTTGCGAAGTTGCCATCCTATGGACTGCCCGAGGGACTTTGCGAGTGGATTGCCAGCTTTTTGTCCAACAGAAGCATTCAAGCCTTCGTTGACGGCAGCTGCTCGGACCGCATGGACATAAATGCTGGTGTTCCACAAGGCTCCGTGCTGTCCCCAACCCTGTTTCTTCTGCATATCAATGACATGTTGTCTGATGACTCCATTCATTGCTATGCAGACGACAGTACCGGGGACGCATTTTACACGGGCCGGGCTAACCTCCCTCGGTCCGCAGTGGAAGAAAGTCGCGAACAACTTGTGTCTGAAATCGAGACTACTCTCGCGAGAGTATCCGATTGGGGTAGACTTAACTTAGTCCAATTCAACCTTACTAAGACACAGGTTTGTGCATTCACCGCTAAGAAAACCCCATTTATTGTAGCGCCCCAATTCTTGAACACACCACTCACCATCTCCTCCAGCATTGGGATCCTCGGTGTCGACATCTCCAGCGACGTCCAGTTCCGCAGTCACCTCGAAGATAAGGTCAAGTTGGCTTCAAAAAAACTCGGAGTGCTCAACAGGGCGAAGCAGTACTTCACTGCGGGGCAAAGACTTACTCTTTATAAGTCGCAGGTCCGGCCCCACATGGAGTACTGCTGTCACCTTTTTGCCGGGGCACCTGCATACCAACTTGACCCGTTCGAGTCGGTTCAAAGACGTGCGCTGCGGATAGTCGACGATCCCCTGCTTGTAGGCGGTGTGGAGCCGCTCAGCCTCAGGAGAGACTTCGCCTCGCTGTGCGTCTTCTACCGCCTATATAATGGTTTATGTTCAAATGAATTATTTGATATGATGCCTACAGCCACTTTCTATCATCGCACCGCTCGCCACAGGCAGGGAATTCATCCCCACACGTTGCATCCGCCTGCAGTGCGTACTGTAAGGTATGAAAGAAATTTCATTCCGCGCACGCTTAGGCTGTGGAACGATCTCCCTGCAGTGGTTTTCCCTGGCGGCTACAATATGGGGTTCTTCAAGAAGGGCATTAGAAGGTTTTTGCGGGGTCGGCAGCGCGAGTGTGACGCCCCTGGTGTTGCACGCGTCCATAGGCCACGGTAACCGCTTTCCATCAGTGTGGGCCGTGTGCTTGTCTGCCACCTAAGTGGTATAAAAAAAAAAAAAAAAACCTAAAAAAGCGATGGTAGCTGAATATCTTGAATATGTTTATCCGCATTCTAGTACAACCCATAATGCAAGCTAGACAAATTATGCTTATTTTTGATCTAGAGAGCACTGTGTATAGAATATCATAGAATATTTATTTAAATATGAATATTTTATTTATTTTCAGGTATTCATAAACACTAATGGATTTCCGAATATTATGTAAGTATATTGCTGGTGGCGGCTGAGCATTCTACATAAAATAGAGCCATTTACAATTACAGAAAAATCTATAGATTTTAATATTTGTTAGAGGGCACCCTAATTATTTTTCCTAAATTAAAGTAACCTAAGTTGATTCTTATTACATCAGCTATCTGCCTGTGAAATTCCCGTCAAAATCAGTCAAGCCGTTTCAAAAATTTGCCAGAACAAACAGACAGACATACATAGTAAAAGAAAATTCAAAATATACCGTGTATTAATATAATATCCAAATGCACTTAGCAAAAAGTCGTTATTTCAATATCACAAACATATACTTCAATTTTATTTATTTTTATAGATGTATTAATATTTTGACGGCCTCTGTGGCGTAGCGGTAGTGCATGCGACTGCTACACGGGGGGGCGCGGGTTCGATTCCCGCTCAGTGCAAATATTTATATGCATGAATATGTCTATTTGCATTGGGCTGGGTGTTTCTATGTATAACAAGTATGTATTTACAAAAAAAGTATATAAGTATGTTTATAACATTCTAGAACCCATAACACAAGCTAGTTAAACTAAGCTTACTTTGGGTCTAGGGAGCTCCGTGTAGAATGTCGTATTTTTTTATAGTAATTATTTAGTCGTATATATTTGAAGATATTAATTTTTATTACAGATTTAGTCCTTCCTGCACTATATACAAGTACGACGTACGCGCGATTTTGTTCTTATAACGAACTTCAGTGTACCTATGTTCTGACTTGCTCTAGTGAAGTGGATATTGATTATTGGAAGTACATATTTACGAATCCACCTAATATTGATTGTAAAGCAGCTGTAACTTATAAAGATCAATCGTATTATAATATAGAACTTGTTTTTGAACAGGGAACTTTACAAAATGATCTGCTATCAGTACCACCAATATTTGTTGGATATGACTACGACATAGATGGTTATGAACATAATTATGATTCTCTGAATATAATAAGTAGTTTAGATCTAAGTCACCATCGGTTTGATAACACTCCAGAAATAAAAAGTATGCAAAATCTTGCTACATTGAATTTGTCTAGAAATCAATTGACTACAGCTGTTCTATCAAACGATCACAAATTAAATAAGTTGACCAATATAGATTTATCATATAACATGATAAAATATATTAACGTAAATAGCAATAAGTACCTCTACAATAACCTTAAATATATTGACATGTCGTATAACCTTCTCAATGAAATTCCTAATTCTATCTTTGATGAATTTATCTATTTACAAAAACTTAATTTATCTCACAATTATATCGGTACTTTAAACCAATTGACTTTTAAACATACAAATAATATTACGCATCTTGATATATCAAACAACAGACTTACTAGTATCAAATCGTTTATTGTTAACTTGGGCCAACTAATAAATCTTAACCTTAGTCATAACCAAATTGAAAATATTCTACCGAATGAATTTGATCAGCTGATTAAACTTGGATCTCTTGATTTGAGTTTTAATTTGATGACAAAAATTAACGCCAGTTTGTTGAGAAAAGTAAGTTTACTTAAGGAAATTAATTTAAGTAATAATCTGCTGGAGGTAATTGATAATGACTTTTTTTCAAACCTATTATTATTGAACAGCGTTGATATTTCAAAAAATAAGTTAAAAATGTTGCCTGCCAGTTCGTTTCAAAATACTATTTCGAATTTTGTTATCGCTGAAAACAGATTGGAAGGTGCATTGGAGAAGGAAATGTTAGAGAAAGTTAATACAGTTAAATTAAATTTTAGCCACCAATATATAACAGAAATAAAAGATTATACTTTTTATAATCAAACCAATCTAAAAGAATTGTTTCTTAATTCTAATAAAATAAAAACTATTTCAAATAAGAGTTTTAGTACTTTGGTTAATCTGGAGATATTAAACCTATCTAATAACCAAATTTGTAACCTAAACTTTGAAAAAAAGGATTTAAATAACCTGCAATCCTTTCTACTTCAGAACAATCGACTGTTTGAAATAAATTATGAGCAATTTCAACATTTAAGCAAAATAAAGAGTTTAAATCTTAGTGGAAATGTAATTTCTCGATTGGGATCAAACACTTTTAGATCACTTGGCTATTTAAAGGACTTTGATATATCTAACAATCATGCATTAGTTGGAGTGTTAGAAACTGGAACATTTGACGGTTTGGATTCATTGCCTTATCTTGATATGTCTAGAAGTAATTTGACGGCGATCCAAAACGCTTCATTCAATGATATGACTGCATTAAAAATACTGAATATATCTAACGGTATCATTAGTAACTTAGAATATGATGCTTTCATCAATACAGGTTTTATATTAATACTTGATCTTTCTCACAACAAATTACATAGCTTTACAGTTAACGCCACACATATAACAAGTCTGTTGACGCTTTTTTTACATAATAATTTAATAAAAACGATATCATCGGATTCATTCAGCAGTTTGTCTCAGTTGAATGTAATTAATCTATCTCATAATGTAATTCAAAATTTAATCAACAGTGATGGTAATAGTTCTACTGTTTTAGATACAACTTATTTAAATACTTTGGGTTCATCAAAGACTGATACTACTATGAAAGCAAGTTTACATTTGGCAAATTTAGAGTCCTTGGATTTGAGTTATAACAATATTTCGTGTTTGCCAGTTGGATATTTTGCTGGTCTTAGTGCACTGAGGTTTTTAGACTTCAGTTTCAATAAAATATTAGTTGTAAAGCCTGGTGTATTTATAAATAATACAAATTTAATTTCTTTGAATTTATCTCATAATTTTTTACGATCTGTTGATTATGGAGTTTTTCGTGGTTTGAGCAGTGTGAATGTCTTAGATATGTCATATAATGAATTGAGAGAAATCGAAGTTGAATCATTCATCGATGTTAAGAGATTGACACAGCTAATTTTAGATTTTAATTTAATTCAATCTTTAGACTTGGATCAGGTTGCACTCATTACAACATCTTTGTCAACATTAAGTATTGGCGACAATCCTTTACCGTGTAAAATTTTAGTAAAGCATACACGAAATCTAACATTTAAAATTACTGCCATTAGATTAAATGAACATAGCAATGAAAATGTGAATGGTGTTGTGTGTAACAAAGCAAGAGATACCGAGAACCCTGTAATTGACTATATAGGAGGCAATGATACAACATCAAATAAGCTATTGTATGATTTAAGTAAGTTATTTAAAAGTAACTACGATATACTAGAGAAGGTATCAAGTATCTTAGAACAGTTCAATGATAAGCTAAGCTTAAGTAAAATGTATAACCTTATTTCTTCAAATAACTATCAAAGTCAACCTTTCTCTACAAATACTGATACAAAATATATTGTTATTACTACCTTTGTAGCTCTGATATTATTGATCTTAATTGGATTAGTTTCCTATATAGTGTTTATATATAGATTGATAGGTAAAGATCGGTGTACGTATAGAATACGAGAATTTTCTACAGGTATAGATAGTTCTATTTTATAATAAGCTAGATTTAATGAATAATGACTAGTAATAATTATAAAAATTTTATATCTCTTCTTTATATTTCTTTTTATCTTTTGGCTATATTTATTTGTTCATTAGCAATAGATTTTTTTAAATAAATCTTTATTACTACGAGCATATACTGTACAATAAAGTAGTTTCAATCTGTTATTGGTGTTTGTTTTACATCAACTATTCTACTAACCCAAATTTAATCTCAATAGTGTTAGACTACAAGCCCATGAAGAAAAAAAAACCTGTGAAATGAACCAACGTGAATAAATAAATAATAAATATTCTACTACATTCTACACAGCGCCCTCTAGACCCAAAGTAAGCATGGTTTAACTAGCTTGTGTTATGGGTTCTAGAATGCTGATAAACATACTTATATACTTTTTTTTTGTAAATACATACTTATTATACATAGAAACACCCAGACCAATGCAAATAGACATATTCATGCATACAAATTTTTGCACTGAGCGGGAATCGAACCCGCGCCCCCTGCGTAGCAGTCGCATGCACTACCGCTACGCCACAGAGGTCAAACACCGGGAAAGAAAGCACCATAACACCTAGAAAGCTGTTACTAGATATAATATATTATCAGAAAATAACTCTGAGCGCTATCCCGTCATTTCTGAACGGTACAGGCGAGTACAAGGTGTAGGGAAAGCGTTGAGACCCTTGGCTTTCAATGAACAGTATTAAATGAACTATATTGCGTCTGCAACTGCCGGTGAATTAAACATTTGCGCTAACTTCCGGCACCATCACTTTCGTACGGCATTTGTGTAATTCTTATAGTATACATAATTATGCAGATACTTTATCCATGAACGCCGTAAAGTACGAAAATTTACCTAAATGCGTTTATAGCTTGAAAACATGAATTATGAAGAATCAGGCTTCGTTTCCAAGAACCTTTATTATAACTTACCACGAGGAAGTAATTCAGTATCCAGCTGCAAGATGTCGTTTTTTGTCCTGAGTATTTATGAAAAGGTTTTCCAATGATAACATAGATGGCGTAAACAGTTCTAGTATTTAGCCATGGTGCTATATTACTTTGGGTCTAGGCACCGCTGTGTAGAATACCTATCGTAGAATATTGAACAAAGATATAATTAGAATCTGAACATCCATTTGATGAAAAAATGTATTAATGAAGATTAGGCTCTTACAGGAGCGAATAGAAGCCTTTCTTCAAAAAATTCTAGTATTTTTACCCAACTGCAGGACAAGAGTAATGTTTTGTATTATACCAAGCCACTGTCCATTCCATTGACACTATAAAAAATGCCATTTAATTTTAGACTTTATCTACATACTTTTCAAAGTCTACAATTAAATGAAGACAGCTTGTTACACATTTCCATTGGTGCTTTATTTTTGTAGACTTTATTCTCTTGCAATTTAAGTTCCTTTTTGAATAAATCGTATTTTTTCAGTGTCAGTGGAACGATAAATAGCTTGCTTTAACATAAATCAACAGAATTGAGGCACAGTATTCAAACCCGGAACCTCTTAATCGTAAGGCCAACTTTATAACCACTAAACTTGTATTTAAATGTACCTACTTGTAAATAAAAATTGACATTGTTACGAATAAAAAAAATCAAAATTCGAGTTATAAATTTCAAATCGGACGGTTCCTATGGCGTAGCGGTAGTGCATTCGACTGCCACGACAGTGGCGCGGGTTCGATTCCCATTCAGTGCAAACGTTTGCATGCCTGAATATATCTTTTTGGTTCTTTTGACATTAGGCCAGTGTGTGTGGATTAAGGTCTAAACCCTCTCAGCTCTCTTGTTAGAGGAGAGGAGAGCCATGCCCAGCAGTGGGACATAAATGGGTTGCTATCATCTTAACTACCTACGTTAATCCGCATTCTAGAACCAATGACACAAACAAGTTCTTTAGACTTTGTTTACTTTGAGTCTAGAAAGTGTAATGTAGATTATCGTAAAATATTTATTTACTAGAATGCATCTGTGTCTGGCACGCCCAACAAAAGAACGTTAAACGGCCCGGTGTTTACTTTTATTTATATTTAATTAAGTTTAAAGCCAGGCTGAAACAATTTCAACATTGATTTCACGGGGTTAAGCGTTTTGTGTTTCGTGTTGGGCCACAAAACAAGCTTACATTAATTTTTTCATCTAGGATACTTCAAATTGACTTCACTTCGCCTGATGGTAAGCTAAAGGTAAAGTCTCAGGACCGGGGTCACTACTACATACACCGGTAGTGCTACAGTGCCGGCCCTCAGCTTGACGGCCTCATCAAATGCTTTTTCACATCCCGCTTAAAGGCCCCGGGACTTTATGGGGAAGGAAACACATGCGCTGGTAAAGAATTCCAAGTCTATAGTGCGGCAAATAAAAGAGGCACCGTACCGCTTGGTTTTTGTAAATATTAACCGATGACCTCCGTGACGAAGCGGCAGAATTACGACTGCTACGTCGGAGGTCGTGGTTTCGATTTCCGTTCAGTGCAAATATTTGTATACATGAATTTGTCTATTTGCATTGGTTTGGGCATTATCGTGCCTGGGAGAGCAAGTTAAGCCATCGGTACTGGACTACCATTTGAACATCTATGGCAGTCGTTACGGGTAGTTGGAGCCCTATAATGTCCGACAGCTGGTCTGCATAACTTCGATATCTCCAGTGGATTGTGAAGTCTTCAATTTTTTTTATTCGTATCTATTTTTTTGCGATGGACGCGAAAACTACTGAATGGATTTTGTTTTTTTTTTTTTAAGGTCTGGGTTAGACTGAAAATCTGAGATGTTTGGATCACAATCGGTTAAGTAGAACCGGAACTTCACGTAGGTGGGTATGTTGCATGTAGGCATAGGCTAGTCTTTTTCTCCCAATCGATTAAGCAAGCAGTAATTAAGCTGGTTGTAACTTATAATGTGTGCTGTCCAAAACTCGGCGACACTGACTAAGCTAGTAAATTAATTATTAAATAATTGGGACCAAATCGCTAATTTTAAAGCCACAATCTTAATTCAATTCTCGTAGGCATAACTGAGTTCAAAATTTCAGGGCATAACAAACACATATCATCATGGTAAATTCCTAGCAGTGCGGGCTCAAAATGAATTAACTATTCACCAAAATATAGTCTCTTGCCTCTGTACTATGGCTATGTCGACATTTATTTAACTAAACAAGAATATTAGGGCAAGTTTGTGTATGAGCCTCACGTTTAGGAGGAGGGGGTTGGATGAGAACGCGGGCCGGCACCTTCATGCGGTGTACCCGGTCAACAGAGCCGAGCAGCGCTTCCCTGCCCGCCGAGACAGGAGTGGCCTTCTAGAGGGCTGCTCCGAGGCTCTGCCTAGCAGAGCGCACAATGGGGATTGGGTGAGGGGCGGGCTAGTTCACCGCGCGCTGAGAGAGGACGCCGCTTGTTGACGGGGGTGGTATTCGTGGGGATTTCCACACGATAAAAAAGGGAGTTGAATGACAGGCACTCCCGTAAAAGTCAAAATAAATCAATACATTAGGAGGAGTAAGAGAGTGGACGCTATGCTCTAGAGTTCAAGCTTCACATGCAATGGGGTTTGTCGCTCGATTGATGATGTATCATTATCATTATGGTTAGTACAGTCAGCGTTAAAAGCACAAGTAGAAAAGCCTCGAAGGATGGTGAGGTGATGAGTAAGGATACTTTTATTTGTACCGCTTAAGTGGCAGACAAGCTCACCGCCCACCTGATGGGAGCGGTCCCCATGGCCTATGGACGTGTACAACACCAGGGGCGTCACACTCGTGCTGCCGACCCTGTAAAAACCTTCTAATTCATTCTCCATTTTCTGATTCCTTTATGTAAATTTTATTGTAAGTATCTAGTATTCTAGTACTATAATTATCTGCTTAATAACTTCAGGTATTTCTTCAATTGTGTAAATGTCAAATCATTTGTTTGGTAATAAAAGCGACACGCCCTATCCTTTGTAAAGACATTACGAATAGTGTGCGAGGTTATCGAAAATCATTATGTAGTTAATGAATCGAGTGAATTTGGGACCCAAACTTGTTACCAAATGCCTCCGATCTAATGGTGGTTTAAGTGCTTTTACAGGAGCTGTGAGTTTTGGATGTGGTAAACCGAATTTTAAAGTCATTTGATAAAGTTTAAATTCGTTTGAGTTACATTGAGCGTAATTTATTTTGGGTTTTATGTTGGATTTTACCCGCGAACACGTGAATTAAATCCAGTTTTCACGTTATGCTTAACTTATAATAGTTTAAATTGAATTGAACGATTTTACATAGATTGTGAAATTAGTTGATTAAATTTAATTCAGGTTTACCTTCATCATTCAACTCTTTAAAATTATAATTATTGCCAGTGGCTTCAATCGTGTGAAATTCTGGTACCGCTACCATGACCCACGGGAACCTGTTCTCGGGATAAAATTAGTCTATATTTTTCAGACTACAAATCTATCTCTGTACCAAATTTCAGCCAGATCCATTAGCCGATTATGCATGAAAGAGCAACAAACTCATTATCCACACATCCAGACATACATTCTTTCGCGTTGATAATATTAGTAGATAGATAAATAGGATAGGAAGTAGGATAGGATTTCAGGTTCACTGCAAGAAATCAACCTCATTTCGAAATTTCTTGACTCATTCTAATGTCTCCTTCGTCCTATGGTATTTTTTTACAAGATTTTATTTATTTTCACCTATCCCATTGTCTGTAATCAAATCTAGCAAGCATATTTTTCGACCACTTCTGGCTATCCGATTGAGCTGGGCATACTTATCTAAGTCCCATAACAATGCAATATTGTAAATAATAAAAGCTTGTTTTTTAATTTTTTTTTTAACGGCAGCTTGTTTTAGGTTACTTTATATTATTATTTGACTGCAAATATTATAACCTTGTTGTAAGCCAAATGTATTTCTAGTTGAAGGTTTTGTGTAAAAAAATTTCATAATATTCGAATTCGGTTTAACGGCCGGTTCGGTCCGACCGGGTCGGACCATGGGGTTCGATGGCCTCTGTAGCGTAGCGGTAGTGCATTCGACTGCTACGACAGGCGTCGCGGGTTCGATTCCAGTTCAGTGCAAATATGCATGAATAATATTATTATGTCTATTAGCATTTGGTCTACGTGTAGGTATAAAATGTATGTTTTTACAAAATATGTTTATCCGTTTTCTAGAAACCGTAACATAAGCTAGTTAAACTGTTTTTTTATGTCACGTCAATATGACTTAATCTCTCCCCCATCAATCAATTAGCCTATCGACGTCCACTGCTGGACATAGGCCTCTCCCAATGTGCGCCATACCACCCGATTCTCCGCCTTCCGCATCCAGTCCATCTCAGCTACCTTTTTCAGGTCGTCGGCCCATCTGGCTGGGGGGCGTCCCACCCTCCGTTTGCCTCACCTGATGGTAAGCTACTATACTTATTTAGGATCCAGAGAGTGCTGTATTTAATGTCTTAGAATATTCATTCACTTAATTTCGATCGCGATAGGTCTGTGAAAACATCTCAGAATATTATTATTCTAAACTTGTAACAGGAAGAAATTCAAAGTGGTACTACAAGTATTATTTCCCGCGGATGTGCTTCGCTGTTGATTTCTCCAGAGACCGCAGTATGCAGCTTAAGGAATCTGAAGCTAGGTTACCCCTGCAAGTACCAGCAAATAATACTATTTTAGGGTTCCGTACCTGATAAAAGCACAACTTATCTGGCCACTTGATGGTGTATCAGTCAAAATTTGTTTTTAGACCAAGGACCTGCTTCAGTAAAAATTTGTGTGATTAAAAAATAGATACTAAATTTTATTTAAAAAAAATGAAAACGAATTAAACTAATAAGTTTTATTTTGATAGATCATAGAGAATACCTATTGAAGTTTTTATTTACGTTTTTCTTTCTAATCTTTCAATATTTACTGAATCAGACCCCTGGTGAGCCCTTAACTTTTCATGAAACTAACATATACCTGTGACTCCGCTCGCGTAGATAGTTTCATTTTCGCGATCCATGGGTTTCTATTAGGTTGGTAAAAATATCCTATTATTTACAAAGTCCCGATCATATTGTCTTATGGACAAAATTTCTACCGTTTTTGCTTGATTGAGTGACAAACAAACTCTTTCATCTTTCAATAATTATAATGTACCTAAGTTAGGAGAATAATAAAATCGGTGGTCCCTCTGAGGCACAAAAAACAAGTACTACCTAACTTATCTAAATCAGTGCAATCTAATAATACCTACTTATAGTAATATACGGCCTTCTGTACCGTATATTTTGACACTCACAACTACTTAAATAAAAACCTATAGGGTACTTGCTGTTGATTTAGAATAATGACATTTGGCAAAAAGATCTCGCTATATAAGGAAAAGTCCCAAAAATCATAATTTTTTTGTTGTGTCACATAAAAAATACATAAACATTCTACGACATTCTACATAGCGTGTAGCTTGACTAGCTTGTGTTATGGGTTCTGGGATGCGGATAAACATACTTTTATATAACTTTTTTTTGTAATACATACATTTTATACATAGAAACATCAATGCAAATAAACATTATTATTGCATGTAAATATTTGCACTGAGTGAGAATCGAAACCGCGCCCCTTGCACCACTGTACAGTAGAGGCCGCGATATTGATGCCTTGAAGACAAAAACTTAATTAATCCCAACTGTAGAATTTCTTACTTCTTCAAAGATTGTATTGCTTAAGCCGCCTGTAGAACAAAACAAACAAAAACACTTATAAAACAACTGGTATCTCCAAAGATATTTGTTGTTCCGAGTTTTCTGAGATGTTTTCTCGGCTCCGCCTCACTGTTTGTAAAGGGACCCCACTTTTTCTGCATAATGACGGCCAATAATTGTAGCTATTCTCTTGCGAGGCCCCCAACGAATTACTTTAAGCATTCATGAGGCGGGATGCGATCATTTTTGACACATTACTGAGAACTCTGACAGTGGAATCATGAATTTTTCATACTTTATTCTTCGTATTATGTGTAAAATGATTTTGACGTTTCTTTGTAACCGTTTCTTCGTGATATTTGATTCTATAAAACTAACAGCAATATACCTATAGATGAATTTTTCAACTGAGCGTGCATGGCTAAATCTTTTTTTTTTATACTACGTAGGTGGCAGATAAGCACACGGCCCACCTGATGAGAAGCGGTCACCGTGGTCTATGGACGTGTGAAAGACTAAGGGCGTCACACACACGTTGCCTACTCTGAATAGAAGGAGGGATTGCTAGGAAGGGGACGGGAGGCTAGGATGGGGTGGGGGAGGAGAGGCATAGTGAGCTCTGGCTACCCTACTTACCGGCGCGGCGGGAATACAACACGATGGTTATTATGGCCGCGGTGTTCTGTAGGGCGGAGGAACTACCCCAGTCGGACAGCTTATTTCGAACGGGAGATACCGTCGTGATCTGCCTCCTTTAAAATCTGAAACTGTAAGGACACCCCTCTCATATTACCCTCCCCTCAAACTCCTCTACAAGGTTGGCAGCGCCAGTGTGACGCCCCTGGTGTTTGCACACGTCCATAGGCCACGGTGACCGCTTCCCATCAGGTGCTTGACTGCCACTTAATTGCATAAAATAATTTAAATGTTAAAAATGAGACCTTTACTTAAATATGCCTTATGTCATTACTTCCCAGAATTCGTTCCTTATTAGCAGCACTATAAAATTGGGTAAAATACAGGATCTAATTTTAGGATACTAACGGTATCTGAGACTTCAAACTATCAAATATTCAGACATTTGCCTGAGACTTTACCTTTAGCTTACCATCAGGCGAGGTAAAGTCATTTTGACGTGTCCTATATATAAAAAAAAAAAAATTAAGTTGTTGCAAGAAACTTACTTATTTGAGTCTTAAAAACATTTCACTCCATTTATACGCAGTCATGTAATAATGGAGTAGGCAGTACTAAATTTAAACAACCAACTATTTCACGTGTTACTTGAAGGCTGCATTATAACCATTAAACTATAATATTATGCAGAGCTGCAATGGAAATGTTCTTAGTTGCAAGCGTACATTCAACGAAATTCTAGGCACGATCTCATATACCGGCGGAACTTCCCAAGAACCTCCAGGGTACTACCGTACTCCTTGTACGGTAAAATTAACAAACTTTGCGCTTAACAAAAATATACAACGTTACAAATTTTGAAGTCACGTACCTGTTTTTAACAAAACCTTAGTAGTAGCTAATGAAATGATAGAATGAGAAAGTTAAAGTAAAGATGAAGGGCTTATGCGTTTTTTTTATTATACCACTTAGGTGGCAGATAAGCACACGGCCCACTTGAAGGGGAGGTTTTTTTATACCAGTTAGGTGGCAGACGAGCACATGGCCCATCTGATGGGAAGCGGTCACCGTGGCCTATCATAGGCCTTTCCCTTTAGGGTGTTGCACACGTCCATAATGGACGTGTGCAACACCCTGAAGGGAAAGGGCGGGGGTAGGTAAGGGTGGGGAGGCTAGGAAGGAGCGGGGAGGAGGAGGGGTACAGTGAGCTCTGGCTACCCTACTTACCGGCGGGAACACAACACGATGGTTATTATGGCCGCGGTCTTCTGTAGGGCAGAGGTACTTCCCCAGTCGGACAGCTCATTTCGGACGGGACATACCGTCGTGTACCTCCATCAAGGAGGTGGGGATTGAGGTTTATATCCGCGGGGATTTGTACACGAAAAAACTGTACAAGAAAAAAAAAACGATTTCAACAGACCAAATTCAAATGGGACGGAAAGCGCCGGCTATCAAATAAACAAAGAGTTATCAAAATCGGTCCACCCAGTCGAAAGTTTTGAGGTGACCAAAAACAGTCGAATTGAAAACCTCTTCCTTTTTTGAAGCCGGTTAAAAAGGTACCTACTCATGGTAGCAACAACCAAAGATAAAATAAAACTATAGTACGTCTGTTTGTAGGTACTTAATGTTAGCACACTAGACGACAGAATGGTACAACCTAATTCAAATTTCTCCAGAGTGCCCAATTCAGAAGTAAAATGAATATAAATTATTCTAGTTCTAAATTATTCAAATTTTAACGAGACTTTTTGTTGAATTCCCAAGTTCTTGAATAACATCTGTTTTGCTTCATTAAATCGTACATAATTTATGAAGGTACATTTTGTCTGTTTCTTTCTAAATTTTAAAATTGAGTTAGTAGGAATAATTAAGTGTTAATTGTACATGACATTAATAGATGTAGAACACGAACATGAATACACTAAAATATAACCTTTAAACCGTTTATAAATTCGTATAAATGGACCAATAATTTACGTATAATTAGTTTTAAAATCCCCATAGGACACAATTTATATATATTTAATGTTTTTTAAAATGATTTTTTATCTATATCTCCGGTTCTATTCAACTGATTGTGACCAAACATGCATAAGATTTTAAGTCTGACCAAGATCTTTCGAACAAAAAAACCAATCAGTAGGTAGTTTTTGCGTCCATTGCACAAAACCAGACAAGGATTCCAAAAAAACATTTTGTGTTCAGACTCGTACTTTTAACATAACCCAAGTATTTTTTCTAATATCTAAGTCAAAAAAAAAAAATCAGTTCAGAATCGTTCATTTAACATAACCCAAGTTTTTTTGCACATTGGAAATATTAAAACACGGCTACTTTACGATTTCATAATATAGATAGATAGATAACAATTAAAAAAACCCGACTGCGTAAAAAACTAAAAAGAAAAAAAACAAGCACTCAGATGTCCGGTGGTCTAGAAACATAACAACTTAACAGTCGGGATCCATTGAAAAATAAGATTGGCTGTTGAATAGTGGATCCCGACTGTTAAGTTGTTATGTTTCTAGACCACCGGACATCTGAGTGCTTGTTTTTTTTCTTTTTAGTTTTTTACGCAGTCGGGTTTTTTAATTTCTAAATTATATTTTTTTATTTTATATTTTTCAGTTATAAGTGTCCTAGCCAGCTATTTACCCGATTGGACTTTCTACTGTCTAATAAAAAACTATGAATTGTTGTTACGGAACTTTAAATCGCTATAGATCCTAAATGGTCAATGGAATCGAAAAATGTTGAAAGAAAACTAAAAATAATTTTTAAATACCTATTCAACGATACCCCACTTGACATAGTTTGCTGACTTTCATTTTTTTTTAATTTTTACAATATGGCGGCCAGTAGTCGCGATATTGAATTTTCACTGACGTCATGTCTTTAGTGACACTCGCCGGACTAAGAGGAATCGATTGACGTGTGAATCATGAAAATCGGCCCAGGCGTTTGGTCTGTATAGTGCTTCAAAGGAACATACAAACATACATACATACATACAGACATACATACATACATACATAGGCTGTTAAACACATTACCACTCCTTTGCGTTGCGCAGTCGGGTAAAAAGTCAAAGTCAAAAATCGTTTATTCCATATAGACTATTAAACGACACGTATAAAACGTTACAACTAAAAATATTTAAAACTAGATAAGCAAATGGATCGCCGTACCGGTTTGAAATGCGGCTCAGACGAACCTGAGAAGACTCCGGCAAGAAACTCAGCGGGCTGTTTTTTTTGTCTATTTACAATCATTATAAGTAGGTATATTATATACTTATATAAAGTGCAATGTACAGACCTGGCTACTTTACAATTTTATACTCGTAATAGTAGGTATACCTTGTCTAATTTAGGATGATAATAATGACAGTTCATGTCTATGAAGTATCGTATTTTTTTTTACAAAATTAAACCCATAAAATTATTATCATTCATAGACAAGCCCCGCCCACTTGTCATAGTGAAGCGTCTTGCAAGAATATAGCACAATTGACTTTACACAAATGAATCGAATGAATCGAATTTAAAATAATTTATTGAAATTATTAAGTACTTATACTACTAGAATTTTTGTGATATAATTAGCTAAATATGATACGAAACATAAATACTATACCATAAAACTTCTCTTTTGTCATCCTGAAAGTTACCTAAAATAATAAAAAATAAATGTTTTTGTATTTTTGTAACTATCGATTCCTTCTATGGGAACGATAATCGAAAATCGAAAGAACTATTTTCGATTATACTATATGGGGTACCCTACTTGGAGCTGTCAAAATTATCATCCTAGATTAGACAAGGTATAGGTACCTAAGATAGATGGATGGCATTTTCAAAACACCATTGATGCATTTTTAAGTAGGGGATCCCGGACGTGCAAACGATTTTCTTTCTTGTAACTACTTATAAACGTACTTTGTCAATTTTATGGCAATCCAGGCGATAAAAGTTTACAGATCGGTCAACATAAAAATGGGAGTTTAACGATTTTGGGTAATATCCGCTTGGCAACCGATATACGAAAAAGGCATTAAGTACCCTATCGGGACATCTGCGCTTACATTTAATTTCCTTGACATTTTAAGTATCGAATACAATACCATGTATAACACATACTAACCGATATTCACCTCTCCACCATTTTTTTATACCACTTAGGTGGCAGACAAGCACACGGCCCACCTGATGGAAAGCGGTTACCGTGGCCTATGGACGCGAGCGCAACACCAGGGGTGTCACATTCGCGCTGCCGACCATAAAAATTACAATCAAACATAAATACATTAATAGATTTTAAGTCTGATCAAAAGTTTTTTAATATTAAAAACCGCATCAAAATCCGTTCAGTAGTTTTGGCGTCCATCATTAATAAACGGACAATCAGTTAAACAAAAAGGGTTTGATTATGCTGCTGTAACCATTAATAAACAAAAGAAGAAATAGGTAAGGGTTCGGAATCGTCAGACTTCAAATCTGCCATTATGTATGGTTGATTGTTAAGTCGTAGACGGCCTCTGTAGCGTAGTGGTATTTCATTCGAGTGCTACGACAGGAGGCGCGGGTTCGATTCCCACTCAGTGCAAATATTTGTATGCAAGAATATATCCATTTGCATTGGTCTGGAAGTTTCTATGTAGGTATCTACAAAATATCATATGTATTTACAAAAAAATATATAAGTATGTTTATCCGCATCTGGAACCCATAACACAAGCTAGTTAAACTATGCTTACTTTGGATCTATAGAGCGCTGTGTAAAATGTTGTAAAATATTTAAAAAAATATACTGGAGATGACCAAAATTGCCTCCACGTGGGCGGAGCCGCTGGCATCAGCTAGTATATATCTATACTAGTATTATAAAGAGATAAAGTTTGTGTGTTTGTATATTTGTTAAATCTTAAGGGGTAATCTCGGGATCTACTGAACCGATTTTAAAAATTCTTTCACCAATAGAAAGCCACGTCTATATATTTTATTGGAAAACTGGAATATACACCCGGGTGAAGCCAGGTCCCGGGTCGCTATATTTCTATAAAGCAATATTACAGTCTGTCTTAAGATTGTCGTGTCTCTAATCGGCACTCAGCCTTACTGAAATAAAATCAAATCAAATTCATAGTCTAAATTAGCCACGAAACTCGAATTCCAATGAAATAACCAATTTGTTATGATAAAAAGGGATTTGAACGAGATTTCCTCGTCACTCAGTGGACAAAATGGAGCTTTCTCGTTAAGAAAAATTAAATAAGACACCTAATATTTACAGTTATCTACGGCGCTATTTTGAAGCACTTTACTTTCTTTCGCTCCCCCTGTTTAGTAGGTGGTAAGGGTGTGGTCTGCTTATCAGCGTGTTAATCTCACTTCTTAATTTATACAATAATGTTAACGGGTACTAACGCGATCATGAAATACAATACATGTAGGTATAACATCGTCGATCTAGATGTGTGACCCCTTGTACGTGCAATCTGACCAAATTTCCACATGAGACCAAAAACTACTTAAAATTAGCATTACCATTCATCGTGGCAATGCTGAAAGAATTCTATGACGCATGTTTGTAAATATTCATCTGTTGTTAAAAATTGTTTTAAATTATTTTTTTATGTTAAAAATTGTTTTAAATTAATATAGGTAACTAAACAGTTAAGTTATGGTTAGTAAAATTTATATATATATTCTTTGCAAAATCTAAATAAAATATTTAATAATTCCACTAATTTTGGAAGCTGAAGAAGTTAAAAATCAGAAAAAGCAATTTAAAAAAAATATTATTATATTTTATTTAGTCTTTCTTAGCAGTTATCTGTCTCTTGGAACGTAAGGCGGATTATAGTGTGAAATAGTTTATTCGTTAATTCGTTATTTTTTATTACGAGAATATGTTTCTGTGAGATGCGGCAATGAGATCAGTATTTTGTAGCATTGACACACGAATAGGCGCATGAATTATAGCTTAGGTTTATCGCTCGCAGTAGCACCTCGCCTTACCGTCTAATGGTTTCCTCCCCACGAGTCACGTCCCGACTACTCTGGCCGTGTCTTATTTAATTAAAGAAAAATATAAATTAGAATAAATTTTAATGGCGGACTGTACAACTTCCAGTGTACGTCACGTGAACAAATTAGGGTAGGTGAACGTATTATTTTTTCTTTATATTATACTAGCGACTCGGGACTCGGCTTCGCCCGGGGGAAAATTCCAGTTTTCCAATAAAATATAGCCTATGACACTCACGAATGACGTGGCTTTCTATTGGTGAAAGAATTTTTAAAATCGGTTCAGTAGATCCCGAAATTACCCCTTACAATTTAACAAAGACACAAACTTTTCCTCTTTATAAGATTAGTATAGATTCCTGCGGCTCCGCCCGCGTGGACGTCAGTTTTTATTCGACTATATTCCCCGATTTTTCTAACCGATTATGATCAAACATGTTTAAAATTTTCAGTCTGACCAAGACCTATCAAACAAAAAAAACCGCACCAAAATCTGGTCAGTAGTTTTTGTGTCTATCGCGAACAAAATAAACAGGAATTCCAAAAAACAAATTGTATTCAGAATCGTTCATATAACATTAGTACTCGTATTATATTCATGTAGTGGTTTTTGGGTCGCAAGCTTTATATATGGCTATATGGAGATATTTAAAGAAAACCTTGGGTTACCTACGGTAAATGAACGATTCAGAACACAATTATATTTTTTTTTGGAATTCTTGTCTATTTGTTATTCACTTGGACGCAAAAACTACCGAATGTATTTTGATGATGAAAAATCTGATAATAAAATTAAGGCAACCTGGAATGTTATTAACAAAGAAACCTGTAAAGCAAGGTCACGTGATCGATCCTTCGAATTAAAAATAGATGATAAACACATTAATACTGATGCCGCAGTGGCCAATGCCTTTGAATCCTTTTTCACAAATATTCCTATTACCACTACAAGTAAATTGAATTCTTCAAAAAATGTAGCCGCGTCTCTTCTTGAAACTAGTGTTGAAAAATGTAATGTTAATTTTGATTTTCAGTACATTGACCCTGTAACCATTCTTAAAACTTTTAAAGAACTAAATATTAAAAAAACTGAAGATCTTTGGGGCATTTCAACCAATATAATAAAACCAGTAATGCCCACTATTGCGCCTTATCTTGCATTTATATTTAATCAATGTATAGATGATAAACAGTTTCCTACTCTCATGAAGTACAGTAAAATCATTCCGTTATTCAAAGCAGGGGAAAAAAGTGATCCATCAAATTTTCGGCCTATCTCCATACTCCCAGTCCTCAGTAAAATTTTTGAAAAAATAATATTTAACCAACTGCTTTCACATTTTACGTGCAATAAGTTACTTCATGATAAACAATTTGGTTTCACTAAAGGTAGAAACACAACGGATGCAGGCGTTGCACTCATTAAACATATATTTGATGCTTGGGAGGAGAAGCAGGATGCCATCGGTATCTTCTGTGATCTTTCGAAAGCTTTTGATTGTGTTGATCACGAGACTTTGTTATTAAAATTAGGTCACTATGGTGTTTCGAACGGTTCACTTAGCTTGCTTGAGTCTTACCTCACTGGCAGAGTACAAAAAGTCAACATTAATGGCACCAATTCATCTGGTGCCCCATTAGTCATGGGAGTACCCCAGGGCTCGATACTAGGACCCCTTTTATTCTTGATATATGTAAATGATCTTCCTTACTTCACTGAAAATCTTTGTGAAATAGTATTATTTGCTGATGACACATCATTAATTTTTAAAACTAACAGGCAAAAGCTAGTATTTGACGATGTAAATAATATTCTCTCTGAAATATTGTATTGGTTCACAAGTAATAACCTGCTACTCAATGCTAAGAAAACAAAATGTGTAAAGTTTACGATGCCTAATGTAAAACAGGTAGATACTCATATTGTAATGAACGATGAAACTGTTCAAATAGTCGATACCACAGTTTTTCTTGGAATCACTCTAGATAGTAAACTGCAATGGGGTTCTCATATCACAGCCTTAGCAGGAAGACTCAGCTCAGCAGCCTATGCGGTTAGAAAAATAAGATCACTAACTGATGAGGAAACGGCACGATTAGTTTATTTTAGCTACTTTCATAGCGTAATGTCGTATGGTCTGATGCTGTGGGGCTCAGCTGCAGATATTGAGACCATTTTCATATTACAAAAACGAGCGATACGAGCTATCTATGGCCTCAGACCCCTTGACTCGCTGAGAGAACTATTTAAAGAAATTAATATTTTAACAGTTGCTTCTCAATACATTTACGATAATATCTTATATGTACGCAAAAATCTAGATCTCTTCCAAAAAAAATCGGACGTTCACAATTATAATACGAGAAATAAGAATAAACTTGTAGTGCCAATGCTAAGGCTTCATAAGGTTGGTAATTCGTTTGTAGGTAACTGGATAAAAATGTTCAATAAAATTCCTCAGGATCTGGTTGACATGCCACTTAATAAGTTTAAAATTGAAGTAAAAAATTGTTTAATGAAAAAAGGTTATTATAAATTAAATGAATATTTTGATGATAAAAATGCATGGTCATCCTAATCTCTTGCTCGCTCGCACTTTAAAAATTGTATTAAATAAAAACATAAAAAAAATATAAAAATAAATAATGGATAATCGTGTTCACTGAGTTTCTTGCTGGTATCTTCTCGGTAGAACCAACATACTGAACCAGCGAAAGAATCATTTTCTAATGATTATTATTTATTGTATTTATATTTCTTGACATATTTTTTTCTTACTGTAAATTTTTGACGTTCATATGTGCTCCTTGTGTGCCTAAATTGAATAAATGAAATTGATTCTTTGATTCTTTGATTGATGCCGTTTTTTTTAGCAAATTCTTAGTCAAACTTAAAATCTGCGCATATTTGATTACAATAATTGGTTAAGTATAACCGGAGATTATGACCAAAAAAAACCGTGTGGAGGTTGCCACATCAACTAGAATTAAAAATAATTCACGAATTTTGCGTGTAAGCGTGTTTGCGTGAACTAAAACTTATATTGCAGTTGACGCATTCCAGTCACGGACGATTTGGTGCCTAGATTTTATTTTGACACGCAACGAATTCACTGCGCCTATTAGGGAATCAAAAATGGCAGCCCTTTTTTTATTGTGTTATCTAAAAAGTGCTAGCTTGAATTTTAAATGTGAAGATGAAAATGCTAGATTTAAATTTTAGGTAAGTATTCGATTTGAGTAGCTGTCCCTTAAGACAGAACGTTTGATAAAGTTGAGTCTATGATATTACAAAATTGTAAAGTAGCTGTGTCTGCATCATCTGCATATTGGAGATTAAAAAAAAAACTTGGATTATGTTATACTAGCTGTTGCCTGCGGCTCCGCTCGCGTGAAATTCCGTTCCCGCTACCGTGACCCTCGAGAACCTGTTCTCGGGATAAAAAGTAGCCTATATGTTATTCCAGACTATAATCTATCTCTGTACCAAATTTTAGCCAGATGCCTTCAGTCGTTTTTGAGTGAAAGAGTAGCAAACATACGTCCAGAAATTCTTATAAACTTTCGGGTTTATAATATTAATAAGGAAGGATAGGATAAACGATTTTGAACACAACAATATTTGTTTCAAATTCTTATATTCGTTCGCGGAAAACTACGGATTTTGATGTGTTTTTTTTTTGTTTGAAAGGCCTTGGTCAGACTTTAAATCTTACGTAGGTACGTCTGATCACAATCGGTTGAGAAGATCCGGAGATATAGTCCAAATACGTAAAAACTGAGGGCAAACGGGTGATGCCGCGGGCATAGGCTATTACAAAAATATAATCAACACAAAAGCTGTGTTTGTTATAAAAATAAATCTTCCTGTCCGTCTTGAGTAGGTGTTCGTTGGCTTACAAAAACTCAATTAAAGACCATTGGAAACAAAGAAGCAAATTATTTTCCGCGACACGAAACCATGTCTTTTTGCACGCCTTTTTATAGAAGGGCAGAGTTTAATTTATCATTCTGACCAGGGGGACAGAGTTAATTATGTTAGCACAGTACCATGAAGGGTTGAAAAAATATGTCGCCTGGACATATTGTTCTGTGTGTTCGTTACTTAAATTGAGCTGTGTTTATTTGTGGGAAAGTAGAAGAAATATTTTGGCATGTAGGAGAAAGCCATGTTTTGGGAGGTAGGTCACGACGGTATCTCTCGTCCGAAGTGAGCAGTCAACAGAACTGGGGTAGACCGCGCCCATAATAACCATCGAGCTCACAATCTCCCCCATCACCGCAATCCCAATCGCCTCTTTCACTCCCGCCCAAACCCTCGAGTGTGACGCCCCTGATGTTGCATACGTCCCAGCAAACCTTTCGGGGAACTTATAGGGCACAACAAATGGGTAAGGTAACTAGAGGAATATTTATTTACCTACGTACCTTAAGTTTCACAATAATCCGGATTTGTGAGGGGTATCTAGAGCTATGCCACTTAGCTTTATATGATCAAAAAGGGGTACCTTTTTGATCATAAAGCTTTTTTATTTTGATTACCTACCTATTTATTTTTCTATTCAGATTATGTCTTTTTCGTAACCTCAAATTATTTTAAATTGTACGCAACGAAATAACGTTTTATTCTTTATAGTTCTCATAAATGTAACATGTTAGATAAAATATGTAAATAATACAAAGGCGAGCTTAACTCATAGCTGAGTTTTCTTCCAAGAAACCTTTTTATTCCAGAAATATTTAGGGTTCTTGCGAGCGAAACGGAAATTTGGATTCGTACTTCCGAAGCTTTGGACGGTTCCTAGTAAAATAATAATAATAAAGTAAAATAATAAATGCTGGTAGATTAATACTTTTCTGGAGAAAGTCTATTCGGTTTTTGAAGTAACTGTCTAATACATCAATATACCTACTCTAAATAGCAGAAATTGCGGGCTAAAAGTGCAGGTATGTGCAATTCTAGACTGTCATTCCATCAAAACTTTCAGATTAATATCTAGGATTGCTAGGAACCTACCCTAGTTTCACCTCGGCTTCTATAGATATTTTACCTCAAGCCATCACAATTTACACAATATAACATATTTACATCGGGAATATCGTATAGAACTAAAGAGAATATGATCGGTCGGTGGTTCATTGAAATCGACCCACTTTCAGAATTGCATAACATTACATAACATAAACTCACGCCTATATCCCCGAAGGGGTAGGCAGAGGTGCAGGCTAGCACCCACATTTCGCCAGTTTATGTTTAGGTCCCAATGTTAGGAGCCTATTGCCACTAACCGAGCACTTATAAACCTGCGATAAATACACACATTACTTCGAAAAGCATCGAAAAGTCATTGGTGTGTGCCATAGTAACCTGGGATCGAACCCGAGACCTCGTCTTAGCAGTCCATTGGGTAATGGAATACCACTAGGCTACCGCGGTTCTTTAGGCTAGTTCTTATAGAATTAACAAATTTTAATCAAAGATTTGGATGCCCCTGGTGTTGCACACGTCCATAGGCCACGGTGACCGCTTCCCATCAGGTGGGCTCTGCGCCTGTCTGCCACCTAAGTGGTATAAAAAAGCAAATATCAGTTCACATTAAGGTTCCAAAGTACCTACCCTTAGAGTATAAAAGTGAATTTCAACGACTACAGACCCACATTATCTTATAGTTGTATCGTAAATTGTCTGCTTAAGAAGCGTGGCCATTGTAGGTGCTGTCTCAAGTCCACTTCGAGATTACACACAGTCTTCTACGTATGCCAACTTAGAAGTTATTACTAGAGTAGTTTAAGGATAAGTTAATCGAATTGAACAGAATGTACGCTCAATTGACGGCCTCTGTGGCGTAGCGGTAGTGCATGCGACTGCTACGCAGAAGGCGCGGGTTCTATTCCCGTTCAATGCAAATATTTGTATTCATGAATATGTCTATTTGCATTGGTCTAGGTGTTTCTATGTATAATAAGTATGTATTCACAAAAAAAAGTATATAAGTATGTTTATCAGCATTCTAGAACCCATAACACAAGCTAGTGAAACTAAGCTTACTTTGGGTCTAGGGAGCGATGTGTAGAATGTCGTAGAGAATTTATTTATTATTATTATTATATTTTTTTTTAAATTTGTCCGTCAGTTGACTTTACCCCGCTGGATGGTAAGAAGGTATAAGAACGCATTGCCGGAATCCCTGCCAACTTTTTGCAATACAGCGCTGCCTTACTAAAGCAGGGCCACGTTCCCCAATGCATCTCTTATGGTGGAACCACACTTCGCTATTCACCTTTATTCACGCGTATAAATCGAGCTTATTCGTGTTTTTTTTGCTTTATTCGCACGAATATTCGCCTTAGTCACTCTTCTATGACGAATTGTGGAGGGTTTAGTCATCTAATAAGAATTACTACAAGATAGGCGAATAGCGTCCACCATTAGTTAAGCTAAATGAAAAAAACCCTAAAACTAAATTTTAGGTCTCCAACTACAAGTTCACGATCGTAAACGCCTGTAAGTCTAAAACCACGATTTAAGGAGTATGTTCGAGCAAATCGTTTGCAGGGTCTGCTAGACCCTTGTTACTTTTTCTCAAAGGACCGATTTCAATGCTTCCCGGTACTCACGTACGCGCGATACGCGGAAGGGATGAAATCCCTATATTAGTGAAAATAAAGTGGTTATAGTTTTTGTAATTGAATTGTCCTTGAAAATAGGGATTTCGGGGAAGGAGAAATCATGTTGTATACAAACGGATTGTTTAGAGGAAAGGCAGATAAATAATACACAGATAGATAGATAGATAGATAATTCTTTATTATATACTAATTTAAGTTCTAAAGTCAATGTACTTAACATGGATCACATTAATTTCAGTTAAATGTGAAAGGCCGCCCATGGACCGACGGCTAAACGTACTCTTCGAGGCACAGAGGGGTTTCAATGTGTTTTTTTAATTTTTTTTATACTACTCAGGTGGCAGACAAGCACACGGCCCATTTGGTCGGAAGCGGTCACCGTGCGAAACACCAGGGGCGTCACACACGCGCTGCCTACCCTGGAGGGGGGAGGGTTGGGAAGTTGAGGGGGATTTGTAGGTGGGGGGTGAGAGAGGAGGGGAGGGATTGTGAGCTCTGGCTACTCTACTTACCGCTGAGAACACAACACGATGGTTATTATGGCCGCGGTCTTCCGTAGGGCGGAGGTACTACCCTAGACGGACTGCTCAGTTCGGATGGGATAATAATCATTATACTGTCATGTCCTATACCTTCTACTAAGTGTTAAGAGTGGTTAGCCATTCTAGGACATACCTGGGTCGTACTTTTTTAATGTTAGTTCCTGTATTCAATATCATGTTTCTTTCCATTTTTCTTCCTTCACAACACAGCACAAGTCCTTAATATGCTATTTTTAGTCCAGCGAATATACTGCAGTTAGTAAAATATGCGTAAAAATGCAGTTGCTCGAATGTAAATTAATTTTACAGGACTGTAATAACCGAGTCTAGTGAGATTAATAATGTATCAGGAAAACCTTTTAAATGTTATGCCTCGTTTGAACGTGAAGTAAATTAAGCGCAAGTGTTTTGTTATGCTACAAATTTAATGTGTTAAGTCCATTTACTTTATTGTGAGCAATATGTTACATTAGTACATAAACTTTTTTTTATTATTTAATCATGTAGGTACTTATATGGCATATAGATACCTACAATTAAAAAGAAGAGCCTTATAAATTTTGCTTGAATGATTTAATGAAGAAGATGAAAGCTTTATTTTGGACGCTATCTTTAAATTGCGATTGGCTACAAATTGACATTATAGCAAAATGTAATATGCTTATGGTGTGTGAAAGTTATGCCCAAACACGTCACAGTTTTATGTTTTTTTAACACAATTTTTGTAGGAATCATGTTGCATCTGATAAATTATTTACAGAAAAATACTAAAACTTCTTTTTCATTTCACGAATAGGTAAGTATCTCAAGAAAATTTTGGGTTTTGAACGGGGATACATGCTTGTTATAATAATAGGTGTGTGCTTGTTGTAATATGTTATAATAAGTGGTTTACACGTACAGATTTCATTTCATACGTAAATGAAAAAAAAATGCCGAATATCATTCTTTTTTTAAGAGTTTTTATATAAAATTTATGCAATGTAAATTCAATAGAATTATTTTAAAGATGTATTTTTATTAAACTATCCTACTAGCTCAACTATCTAGCCAAGTAAACGAGGCACAAGTCGTGCACGGGTAATCATTCTCAGTTAACTCCATTTCTAGTACCATGGGGATTCAAACGAGGCACAAAAAAGTGTACTTACTTCACACAGGTTATTTTAAAAGTGTAATGTTAGGTAAGTGGAAAGTATGTTCCAGTTAGTGTATCTTTTGGTAAAGTGCTTAGTGCTATATAAAATGTACTAAATCTTTCTACCTTTATTATACTTAGGTAGAATTTAGTTACCTTTCAGTTGAACTGTTAGGACTAGTTTTCTTTTTTTGTGTTTAATTTTATTTTTATTTATTCGGGAAAACAAACAGTTACTTAATTAACTTTATCTAAGGTGTTAACATTTAAGTAATTATCTACACTTATGTAACCTACAGCGTCATCCACAAGTTACTAGAGTACCTAGTATTTTTTTAATTTATTTGTGATCCAAAAAGCTATAATCAAATCAGTGTTGTAGTCTAAATTTATAATGTGAGTTACTCAGTAGATCCGTTTGGAAACCGGTCCGAAAACCGTGCAGTAGTAATTACGTCCTTCGTAGTCGTTAAAAAGTGAACCTCCATTTGAAATCGGTTAAAAATCAACTATTCGGTTACTATTTCTATTCAACAACATATTCTTAAAATCACCTATCATAACACTGCTTCATACAATTAGAAAATCTTAATCGTATTTTCAATCAACTTTATTCTTATCATCGCGGTTGAAATTATTATTTTTCACAGCTAAATTGCCACAGAAAAAAAGTTAAAATTTGTTCGTCATAATATTGCTTGTAAAGTAAACAAACCAAGTGGTACCTACTTTGGCTGGGTGCAGCACGGCATCGCGGCATTTGAAGCGAAGCCGACTAATTGCTACGGGTGCATTGAAGAACCAACGGCTATGTGATTACTTTGTACCTACAATTATATTTAAGAAACGTTTCAAAATATAGGACAGTTTTTGATCTCTATAAGTCACAGAACTAATGGGAAAAAAATTCCCACTAGTTCTGTCAACAGAACAACTCAACAGAACAGTTGGGAGTAGACGAATATAACAAAGGAAAAATTAAAACTAAGTTTTGCGGCCAGCTTTCTGGGCACATTACCAGTCAGTGATGATGCGGAGGAATTTTATGACGCCATGTAAATATTTATTTTATTTTGTTTAGTTGTTATTGTAAAATAACTTATGAAATTTTGTCTCAGAACTATTGTAGACCAATTTAAAGGTCATGCTAATATGCAATTTTTTAAATCGGTCCCATATACACCACGCATGATGGTAAGCTAAAGGTAAAGTCTCAGGAAGGGAGTCCCCATAACATACACCGACCGGGCCTTAATTGTGGCCCTCAACTTTTTCACGCACTGCTTTAAGGACCCGGGACAAACAATTAAAACTTTATAATATCAGTATAGGCTACTTCTGTTTACTTTTTCTTCTCTCGTGTGGATGCTATCATCGTGGTGTAGTAGGTATACCTACCTAATTGGTTCACGGCAATGCCGCTACTTATTAGGGAGAGGACCCAAGCATAGGTACCGCTCTTCGAGAAGGCTTCCTACATCGCCTCTGTTAACTGAACAGATAGATAATAAACCTTATTTTATGGCTAAAAAAAATACTTCTATGACATCTAACTACCAAGCAAGCTATTTAGAACAAAAATTAGGCAGCTAAACAGAATAGTATCTTTACAATTATCATAAAACTCCATTATGTACTTAATACCAGATTATTAGAACAATATTTTAACTGGCGTGCTGTAGAATATATATGTATATGACAATAGTCCACAGCAACTATTTGCTGACGATGTAATGAGGCCTGCGGTCAAATCTACCTACCGAAAACAATGCAAAATATACAAAAATTAATCATCTTCATGATACATTGACTTTTGAATTCGTAACATCTATAAATCTATAGAAGGAAACAAGCAATGGATGGGAATGAATGAGATGTAGCAATGGATGTAGTTCGACTATGTAGAACTTGGTACAGGGTCGTTATAATTTTCAAAGTAAGGGCTGAAATAGATGCGACACCAAGCTAGTTATAGGGGTGAAAGCGTTAACCGTTAACAAAACCCAACACATTAGACCCTGATCTAATGTGTTGGGTTTTGTTAAATTCGAGTTCTTTTTTTAGTTGAAATGCTTTTTTTTGTTTGTGTAATTTTGCTTCATTGTAAGGGGGAAATTTCATGAAGAAACCTTTACAGTGTAAAGTTCAAACGGTATGAAACTCCTAAAATCATATTGTGAAATTAATTGTATTAATTTTGGGGTTGTGCGCATATTTAACAGGGTTCGAGATAAAGGTATTTTGACAAATAGGGCAGGGTAGCCTGATCAGTACCATAGCTATTCATGTGGCCTGATACAGTAAAGGTGCGTTTTTAAAACATTTTGTTTTTTTTTTAAATACCTACTTATTATTAAGGAAAAAGTCTTGAAAGATATACAGACCAACGAAAAAATGGACAATAAAGTGATCCTATTATGGGTCCCGTTTTTTCCTTTTCGTAAATAAGAACCTATGTCTGTCCGCATTCTAGAAACCATAATTAGTTTGCATTTAGATGTCACTGTGTCCACAGATGAATAAATTTTACTCATTTCTAATTACAAGGCAGAGAGGGTTGGGTGCTGCGACGTATATTGGGCTAATGAGTGATATCAGTCATATTCATTTCTAACCGATTTTGATAACTAGCATGTTCTATTTTCGCCTTCATGGTTTTTTTTTTCAGTTCACCAGATTGGATCACTTCACCTTTAACAAGTGACAACAAGGGCTATTCTTCGATGCTGCTCCGTATTCTCCTTCAGTTTTATTACATAATCCAATACAACTCATACAGAAAACTGTTAAACAGCTGCTATTCAGGCGATGAATAGCAATGAGCCAGAACACATTTTTCCTAATAATTTTAACGATCCCATCCAAAAGTTTCCTGCACTCAATTTATTCCCTTGAAAAAATTACTAAAACATATTTATTATTACTTCCTACTTTGTACTGATAAAAGTTGGGTCCGCAGGCAGAACTAAATAGTAACATAAAAGTGAGTTTTATTTAGTCGAGTTAAGGTCCAGTTTTGTTTGTGTAAATTAACATCCTGTTCTTCGCATTTTCTCTTTTTTAAATGATGATGTAAAGCTATGAATTTATGCCAGTCTCTAGACGTCAGAGCAATTTTCTTCCTCAAGTATTTTTGCAGTGAGGCTTACACTAACTGGAGGTAAAATATGCGGGATGCCCTTTTATTTGATACCGCGTTTGGAGGTTACCACCGATATGAAATAATATAAATAATAAAAAATAAAAACAACGAAAGAAGAAAATAATAAATCACTTAATTTCATTTTGAGATGTAACAACAGGTTACATCTCAAAAATAAAATAAATGCTTTTTTATTTCTTGATTAAACTGTCTGTCTTAGAACTGATATGGGTGATTATCAAAAGCAAAAAAAATACACGGCAATCCTGAAAACGGTAGTGCAATGTGTTGGTTTTACGGTTTTGATTACTTTTTATAGTAGAATAGGTACTTCTCTACCATGGCAAAAAAAATTGTTGAGTAATGTCCTCTATTACATAAAAAAAATTAATTACAAAGTGACATTTTATCATCACGGTGACCTGTCCTAAATCGAATTTCACTCGTAAAATATCTTATCCTGCAGTTGTATTTAATATTTGGACTAAAATCGACTTTTGTATGAATAAATTATAATATGACCCATAAAAAAAAACTAATATTGTTTGTTTATCTTATTTCTTATACATTTTATTAAACATTTACTTTTGTCCTGTAAAAAGTTATCATTTCAGTGGATAGTAAGTTTTAGTAGAGTAACTTCGTCAACATAGCGTTCTTGCGCTCCCCGTGCCTTTCCTTACTTTGAATCAGTCCACCTCCGTTCGTTGGAGCGCACAAACGCGTCACAACATCATCGTGGATGCCCGCCAAAAAGTAAGTATATCATTTCAGTGATATGGGGACAAAAATAATGTCATTTCAGTAGCCGTTATAACTCGTGTTAGGTTCATTCAATTTATTTCAAAATTGTGGTATAAATTCGCCGTAAGATATGTTTTGTTACAGCAGTGTTGACATTTTAATAATAATTGTAATATCGGAGTTAAATGTAAAAGTTATTACTTTTATCACCTCGGTGTTATCATTTCAGTGGATTCGGTGGACTGTAATACGGATAACAGTCCACCTGAATGAAATTTAAATAAAATCATACGTTTTAGAGATCCTTGAGTCTAAGGTTGAATCATAAAATTTTGGTGAGATAATTCTAGATATTGTAGGTTTTGGTAGTATTAGTTTTCGAAAGTACATTTACGATAACGTGATCTCAACTTAAGATGTTTTAGTTATATTTACGATTAAGTCTAACTCTTTTGAACATACTTACATTATTTTTATAATTTTTCTTATTAAATCATTGTGTCGTAAAAATATAATAGTTGATTTAGTACATTTTGAAGTTTTACTTACAAAACACTATTATTATTACCAGTAAAAACAACACTCGTTCCGCAAAAAAATTAACTTTTTACCCGACTGCCGAAGAAAGGAGGGTAAAGTTTTTCGAGACTATGTATGTATGTATGTATGTATGTCCATTTCTTTGGCACGGCCTACAGCCTAAACGGCTTGACGAATTCTGACATGCAAGGTATCATTTGATTTGTCGTGATTGTGTGAGTGACACCAGGAATATTAAAATTCCTAAAAAATCAAAATGGCGGACTTATGGCGCCAAAAAGAAAATGTTGAAAATTTGTCTTGCACGCTCTACAGCCTGAACGGCTTGACGGATTTTGACAAATAAGGTTTTGTTTGATTCGTCGTGATTGTGGGACTGACACCAGGTATATTAAAATTTCTAGAAAATCAAAATGGCGGATTTTTGGAGCCACAAATATTTGATCGCGATGGATGCAAAAACTGCTGAACGGATTTCAATGCGGTTTTATTTGTTTTAAAGGCCTTGGTCAGACTTAAAATCTTACGTTTGTTTGATTGCAATCGGTTGAGTAGAACCGGAGATATGAGCAAAAATATAATACTAATCTATATATACTAATATACTATATAATACTACTCACTACTTGAACATTATTAACTCCATAAAAGATTTATTTGCACTTTATTACTATCCGGGCAGCTATGTAAATAACTAAAAAAATAATGGATCCCGACTGTTCAGTTGTTATGTTTCTAGACCACCGGACATTAATCTAAGTGCTTGTTTTTTTCTTTTCAGTTTTTAAGCAGTCGAGTTTTTGATTTTTAAATTTATTTTTTTATTTCTCTAATATAATAGTTTGATCTTATATTTAATAAATATCACAAATATAGTCTAGTGATATCTCTATGGAATTTATTTAGATTCGTTTCAGACAATCTACGGAATCCTCCTAAAAATAAATGACGTCCTTAGCTGTATCATTTCAGTGGGCTAATTTCATTCCGGTGCACAGTTTAGTCATTTCGGTGGACGATTTATCATTTCAGTGGACACTTTTCATTTCGGTGGACTCCTAAAAATTCAATCTTTAATATTTCGGTAAGTTTTGATGTTACATGATGTCCACTCACGCATATGTTACAAATAAGATTAAAGTTTATTTTCGTTATAAAATATCTTAACAAACATTGTTATAAAAAATCTCACCGAAATGATACAAAAAAATCACTTGTTGAAAATGACCCATATAAATGAATGAATGAAACCTGATGTGGTCGGCAGTTTACACAATATATGACATTGAAAAAAAAAGCTATTTTTTTTCTTCTTTCATCTGACATCTTTTTCTTCTATTCTATCTAGTTTATTCAATCGCAATAAAATTGTTTATACTGGGTACATAAATACACTTATCCCGACTGGTACCAATGTTTTGAGACTATGGCTGCTGAAACCGAAACGTCTCAGGATGAAAAAATAAGCCTAAATAATTGTTAAAACCGGCCAAGTGCGAGTCGGACTCGCCCATGACGGGTTCCCCAAATTTTATGCTTTTTTTCTATTTTTGTGTGGAATTCTTAATGCGGTTCACAGAATGCATCTACTTACCAAGTTTCAACAGCATAGGCCTTGTAGTTTCGGAGAAAAGTGGCTGTGACATACGGACGGACAGACGGACAGACAGACAAACCGTATGTACGGTTTTGCGGGACAATGTATTAATATAATGTAAAAACTTGTATTTTATATAAATTATAACTAATAAAAAAAAGACAGACATGACGAAATCTAGGGTTCCGTTTTTTGCCATTTGGCTACGGAACCCTAAAAATGTTAAAAATAGTAGTTTATACATATAAACGTCTTAGAGCGCGTTAGCAATTTAATGAACATAAATACGAGGGTTACTAGGAGTTAATATTAAATTTAGTTCCCTGCAAAACGTGCAACATTATAATGAGGGAAACTTAAGTAAACAAAACATTCATTTTAATAAAACAAAACAAGTCAGGAGTGGGATTTTAAATGGTTATCACACCAACTGCCGCGTGAGTGTTGCGGGCTCGAACCCGGCCTGGGACAGTAATTTTTGTGATTTACAGATCCATAATTGTCCCCGTCTGGGCTTACTTCTTGTCTGTTAATGAAAACTTGTAAATTCTTGGGACTGACATACATAATCCTTCTGATTAAAATTAAAAAGAAATTAAGAAATTGTAATTATTTTAAAATGCTTTTTTTATGGAATTGAAGTTATCTTTTTTTTTGGTTTGCTTGGTTGAACGCGCTCATCTCAGGAAGTACTGATTTGAATTGTAAAATTATTTTTGTATTGAATAACCTGTTATCGTGGAAGGCTAAAGGATGTATATTATTCCAGAGATTACCTTATTCAAACAGGCGGAAAGACAGACGGATTAAAGTAAAAAAAATGTCTTTTGTTATAACTACAGACAGCGTCAAAGGTCTATGATCAATTTTAGATTTTAGACAATAGTTTTGAGCAAAGTAACTTATGGTTCTTAATGAAAATGACGTTTAATTACTTATTTGGCTCTATTGAACTACCTTTAAACTTTGATTACAATATAATGAACCATTTTCATTCGTATACTTAGGTAAGTTTGAAATCTGTGCATTCATCATAAACTTGTACCTTTTACCTTGTGTAAATTCATTGCATTCGTTGAAAAACTGTTACAAACAAACACTTCAATTATTTTTTTTTACATAGAAAAAAGTAAAACGTAGTAAAAGAGTTAAGGTTATTACGCTTAAAGTCGTAAAAACGAGGACTCATATCTTGACCTTAACAGCATTCATAAAAATTATAACTTTAATAACTTACTTTGAAGAGTGGAGGCATATAAAAAAGTTACAAATATACCAAGTTGTTAGACTTTTGACATACAGGTGACTTTGGTCATGCCGAGTAGAAATTTATTCACCTCAGATCTCAGACACATTACAATAACTCTGTTAAGGCATAGTTGAAGTTTTGTTTAACAATTCTCGTCATGGAGTTTAAAATTGCATATTTTTTATATAATAAATTTTACAATCTGCATTTTAATAGTTTATTTCTACGTAATTCTTTACACAACAAAAATAACCGTATACTCTTAATAATATTGACAATAAATTCCAAAGGTACCTAAGAAATAAAACAATTTTTTTTATACACACCTGAATGGTGTTAAGCTAAAGGTAAAGTCTCAATGGTACACAATAAAATACATTGATAGTGCTACAATAGTGGCCCTCAGCTTGACGGCCTCATCGAATGCTTTTTCACGCACCGGTTAAAGAACCCGGGACTGTAGGAGTAAGGAAACACGTGCAATGGTAAATAATTTTCCAAGTCCTTATGGTGCGGCAAAGTAAAGAGGCGCGGAAGCGCTTGGTTCTATACATAGAAAACTAAAAAAACCTGAGGTGAGAGTGAACAAAAATTGAGTAGCTACAGAGAGGCAAAATAAATGGCCTACCCTTGCCTTGATATTAAATAGATAAAGAACCGTAAAAAGTTATGAAGAAAGTAAATAACAAAATATTTAAGGTCCATGTTTTATAAGTTTTAATGACTTTTGTTAAAAAATGTAATGGTAGCCGAAAATTTCAAGGAATTATAGTCAACTTGACCAGCGTTAATGTAACAAAGTCAAAACTTTTTTAAAGTTAACTTTTTTATGTTGTTGAATACCAAACTAATTAGGTTTACTTTTTTACAGAATAAACCATTTAACCGCAAAGGGCTGGCTACATCCCACGGACACCATCTCCCCCTCACTAGGCAGCGGGTGGTACCTAGTAGTTATATCATAGTGGGACCGACTAAAACCACATGGTCTTTCGTCACATCGGCTTGCGTGGCCGGGGTATCTGATGTGCGTTAGAAAGGATATCCTAAATACTCCGATCTACCTTAGACGCCAATATATGTGACCCCAACGGTTTGTTGAGGGTTGAGTCCTATCTCGCCCACAAAGAGGTGTGTGGAAATAGGTACGACGCGCCACTACCCTGGATTCCAAACATACCTAATAACATAATATGATTTCATTACATATTTTTCTCCTGCTTGTATTAGAATATTAAAGTCCTTAAATTAACCAACCTGTTTTTTTAAAGACAAACAGATAAATACGCTACCTTTAAAAAATTACAATTTAGCAAGTCATTTGAAGCTCGTTCTATTCCAGTTTAAATAAAACGGCTTTCAGCCACAGGCTAGCTATCGCCACAGAGATAGCTAGAGGCAGCCATTTTTGTTCTTCCGTATGTCGTTGGCTGTAAATGTGCTGCGCCGTTGTGAGTGTCGTTGAAACGGCAATCTCTCACTAATTGGAGCTATTCATTACTCTGTGAAACGATGCCTTTACAAGTACTGACGACATCAGTCCGTCTAATACAGTTCAAGCGGTAAGCGCTGAATCGCTGTTTTATTTTAAAAACCGTTTCATTGGTTAAATTGGCGTTGTTCGAATTTTTTAATTTTGGAATATTTTAAGAGAGCACAGTTTGGATCAGTACCATAGCTATTCATGTGGTTTGGATTGTGCTGGGTTAGTAAGTCTGTTCGTAGTACCAAAAAGAACTCTGGGGTCTTTCTTATTACCTGCAAGATTTTTCTCGGTAAGTTATGTAAGTGTGTAATTTTGGTCGGTTTGAGTTCCCACAAATAAATACACCAGCAAATAAATAATGATTGAATGATTGATTAAGTAGGACATAACCACCACTAGAAGAATGCTTGTACCGAGTCTCGTTTGTTAATCAATGTAGTTAGCTCTCAGTATTTTAATACGACCCCATATAGGAATATAGGTACTTATTGATTTTAACCTTTTGAAAATAAAACCATATTTTGAAACGAACAAATTCGGCAATTCTCCATTCATCATAAAAAATTGCCCAAAAACATCGAGAAATAAAAACAAATGAGTAAATATGGGAGAAAGATAGGGAAGCGAAAACACGAGCTAGATTTCGATGTGAAACTGGTTTATTTGTGCATGTGTCAGAATCAATTTTCGTGAATACGAATGATAAGAATATGAACTGTAGATTTTTTCGGAATCGGATATTTTCTGGAGAGATGTGTATGACCTGGAACGCGATGGTAGCTGGGTTAAGGACGCGGCCTCTACTTAGAGGTATCGAGTTCGAATCCGGCCGGACAGTACCAATGTGAATTTCACTTTGTTAAATTTTATGTGCTAATCACATGATTTACCATCTGCTGACGGTAAAGGAAAAACATCGTGAGGAAACCTACATGTCCTAGAAGAATTTCTAAGGACATGTCCGATCCACCAGCCATCCATTTGGCCAGCGTATGTAGCTTAAGATCTAAATCTTCTCAGTGTATGACCTCATATATAATCTAACTTCTATGTAGTTACTATTATATAAACTTCTAAGTGAGCTATATCTAAAAACCGGGTTATGTTAAATGAATGATTCTGAACACAATGTTTTTTTTTTATAATATTTATATTATGTTTGTTCATGGTGGACGCAATATACTCACACTGAACAGGTTTTCATTCAATCGGTTTCTTTTTTTATGAATGTTTTATTGGTGACGAATCGGCAAATGTAAATGGTTTCAAATGATTGAATTTGATAAATATTTTTATAAGAGGTTAATAAAAGTGCGAAATTCGAACGCAACTGGCTATAACAATGATGATGTTATTAAAATACATCATGGTAACTAGTAACAGTCGGATAACCAAGATGTATTTATATCCTTTTTATTCTCAGTTTTCCGCATTCAAAATATACATACCAATAGCAAACGTTTATTTTGTAAATGAATTCGTTTGAGAACTGGTAACCTATAGTGCCGATGTAAAATTGAATCAATCAATTGTTTAAATACACAATGCTCAGTGAAATGCGACTCAAAGTTAATTTAAACAAAACGAAGGATAAATTTATTCGTGAAAAGTACCTATTCATTGAGCATACAAACTTGAGATTCCATATTGCCATTTTATTTAGGAATGGCTGATTGGAAGTCTCCTTTTTTCGTGTGAAAGTCCCCACGGACTGTTTGCGAGAAATTTATATTAACTGAGGGGATTAGGCGGGAATTCTAGTAATTCCCAGTTAGACACTCTTCTTCTTTTTTTTATAACTCTTAAATATTTTCAATGCACAAACAATACTAATTCATAAATTATATTTTAGTGCCTATAGAAAAAAATCCTCTTTTAAGTATGGCAGTTTAAAAAAATATCAAGAAAAAAAAATGCCAGAATTATTTTTAAAGCGCTAAAAGCGCGTTTCTTCCTAATACCAGTCAGTCACAGACAAGCGTCTGAATTTTTTTTTAACAAGTCGCATTGAAATCATAATCGTTTTGAAACTGTAGTTAAAGGTTACCAGTTAACAAAACTCTAAAGCCGTTTAATTTCTAAACGAAAGAGAAGTCATCATCACTTCAATGTTGCCAGTCTTTTGTCTCGTTTTAATGTACGTCTGGGTGGTAAGTAATGTGTGCAAACCTCATTATGTTTAATTAAACATTGTTTTCATTGTATTGTACACAGGTTGTATAAGTTAAGGTGTAATTATCAAAACATGAGCATTCTATAGTTATACTAGCTGTTGCCCGCGGCTCCGCCCGCGTGGATGTCGAAATCCGTTTCAAAAACTATCCTATCTCTCAAGTTGGATCGAACTGCACATGGTGTGCGAATTTTATTATAATCGGTTAAGTGGTTTAGGAGTCCATTGAGGACAAACATTGTGACACGAGATTTATATATATTAAGATTTACGCACATATTATTGGGTAAGAAGAGAAGACCTTCGTAAAAACAAAAATGAAATGTTATACTCGTACAAGTTCGTTTTCTCGAATCGAAACAATATTCTAAACTAAAGATATCATCTGTACCTACTAAAGATGTTATAGGTAAGTTTAAAAAAAAAGTAGCCGAAAATTTGCTTCAATACTTTACTCAATCAGTCACTAATCAGATAGCCTAATTGACGTCCACTGCTGGATATATCTAGGATATATCAATCTGCACCTTACCTCCCGACTCTCCGCCTTCCAACGGCTTCAACAGATGATTTTTCAGACCCTACTTAATATTTGGGACTGTTTATTTATCATGTATGTCGCGTCAAAATCTTGTAAATAATAAAAATGTTTCATCTATATAATAACGGACTTGAAGTGATTACTTTGTTCCACGATGGCACGGAATTTATTTTTATATTTACGTCACACCGCTGCCTCAAACTGCGGAGGCGTGGGCTAATACAGATATGAAGTCAAGGCCGTAGTTATTTTTATTGGCCGCGTTAGTGCTGCCTTGGACATGATTTTAAGACTGCCGCTTAAGTATGGTACAAGCGGATAATATCATTGTGGTGTAAGTTATCGACTTTATCATTAAAACGCTTTGGCCTCTTCGTACAAGCCCAACATCCTGGAGCAACAATCCAACCTCACCTGCTATCTGGTGCACCTGCCAAAGAACAAACGGAGCTCTGACAAAAGTTGTTCTTCTTTTTTGCGGAAAACCCCATAGATACCACTCTTGCGACCAGAGGGGTGGTTATGTTGGACTTAACCTAATTGTAACGAGAACCTATTATTTATTTAATAAGCTAAGTAAAACAAATTATTTTTACTACCCAATTGCATTTCATTTATCTAACTAACTAACTGTTGCAGGTGGATTCATCCTCCTGGAATTCCACATTTCCAAAAACCACGAGGACTTATTCTGGGGTAAAAAATAGTCTGTGAGTTATTCCAGACTATAATCTATCTCTGCCAGACCCCTTCTACCATTTGAGCGTGATGGAGTAACACACAACCAAAAATCTTTAAATCTCTTACATAATATTAGTAGGATAGGCTGAATTTTCAACTCATAAACTAAGCGTAAACGACATAACCCCAAAGTTATGTAGAGGTAGACCTAAATTACGCCAAAAAAAATTGTTATGCGACTCACGTACAAAACGGCATACGCCTTTACGTTATACCACCCAAAGCGAATGCCCCAAAAGGCTAGTCATGCAAGATCTGTGACGATCCCGGTTATAGCCCAATAAAATACCTCATGCTGTTCCTATTTAATAGCCCCTCCTGCCTCAGGGAACTGTTTTGTATTTTATATGACAATATGTCTGGCTGAAAAATGTCTTACGATTTGATTTTGATTTCAATTAGAGTGGATAAATGTGTGGTGTAATAAAATGTAACTATAAGATACTGTAGGTACTGCAGCTGCTGTGGCCTTTTTTATGTCGGTCACGTCAATATGACTTCACCTCACCTGATGGTAAGCTAAGGGTAAAGTCTCTAGAATGAGAGTCACCATTATTATCGTGCACAAAAAGGAGTATGAATTTTTAAAACAAGAATTTTACATTGCATATTCTAGAACCAAGCTTTAGTTGGCTAAGCTAGAGTTGGAGGGTCAGACATCAGTTTCTCTTATAAAAGCTATACCTACCTAAAAGTCAACAAGAGGAATCAGATTAATTACTGAAAAATTTTCTCCGTTCCTTTGATTTCATACACAAACATTTACTGAAGTTAGCAAAACTATTCTTAGAAAATTTATTTGAATTTTTGAATTTTCAAACTGTTTCAAACTTGGTTCATTATCCGCCAACAAATCGTTAATAAGTGTTAGCTGTGAGCGTAAAAAGGAAAAAGGCTTGGGATTGAACTGCTCAAAAATTAATGAGCAATTGTCGGTTTATAAGAAAAAAGGAAAAATGTTTCCACTCAATTTCTTCAGGAAGTTTATAGTCGGGGTTATCGGCGGGACGGTGGATTAGGAGTAATTTAAGGAAAATGGTGTTTTACAAGAACCAATAACCGATATCAAATATTATATATAATATGAATTTATTATAGCTCTGTAGTTATTTAAAAAGATTGCTACTTTGATTTTTATAACAGGTATAATACCTAAATACCGTAGTCAGTATTTTATTATTTCGTTCTGATCATTACGAGTATACCTATTCATATGACTTTTAATCTTATTACAAAATTAGCAGCTTGATAAGATTCTTAATAAGAGCTTAATAAAATACTTAATACTTAACTGTAAAATTTATTGCAATGAGTTATTTTATACAAACTCTTGCCCACGGCTCTGCCTGAGTGGGATTTTGATTCCGTTTGTATAACCCATAACAATTTGGTGTTGTACACGTCCATAGGCCACGATGACCGCTTTTCATCAGTCATCATGTGCTTCCACCTAATTTGACTACAAATAAAAAAAAAAACAACCTATGCCGGGGATAAAAGTACCTACCCTTTGTGTCAAAATGTTTAATGCTACAATATACCTTGTACTAAATTTTTGCCAGATCCAATCAGCTGTCGCCGAGTGTTTAAGTATCAAACATCCAAATATCTTTACAAACTTTCGCATTCATAATATTGGTAGGATTCACACGGCAAACATCCTACTTCCTCAATAACATAAAAATATTAGGCAAATAAAAGCGTCGAGATTATTGTGTGTGTACATCCCATGTTGTTTCATCCAAAATAGAAAGGGAAATAACTTTTGCGATCACAAACAAAACTATACGACGGCCTCTGTGGCGTAGCGGTAGTGTCTTTGGCTGCAGCGACAGACGGGTTCGATTCCCACTCATTGCAAATATTTGTAGGCATGAATAAGAATATTAGCATTGGTTTTATTTTCTCTGCTCCCTCTCATATATTACCTAATGGTAAGTGATGATGTGGTTGACGATGACCACGTTAGCCTAGAAGCAACCTATTCTCTCTAAACCTAAAGTCTGGTGTGGGTGTTTCTATGTAATGTTAATCCGAACTCTAGAACCCATTAGAATCCAGGAGTAAGCAAATGGACTAGATGGCCCGGGGTCAGCTGGGGTGCGAGGGATATGCCTATTGAGTAAATTAGACCCGAGAGGGTGTGCGGTTTTAGTCGGTTCGATCCCGACATAACCACCCCCGTCGGCCATCGGGATCCAGGGGGTATTTTCACACGATATAAAAAAAGGTGTAAGCAAACTAAAAAATTGACTGTCTCGAATCACAATGATAATGATTTTCTTCTCTTCTTGAAATCGATTACAAAACAAAAATGTTGTCGTTCCTAAGCCCGTTACTCTTTTTATTTTATTTAAATATCGTGAGGAGCACTGTATAGTTTGTAATATTATTCTTTTTAGCAGCTAACAAAGCGCGATCGGAAAGAGTTTGAACAAACCAGCTGTGACTATTGGAAGCTACAGTCGGACTCCAACAAACTTATACGTTGACCTTATTATTTTGTATATGCCTAACAAAATATTGAGATAGAAACACGAAGAACTTTTTTATGTGTAGCTACGGTGGCCGCTTCCCATCAGGTGGGTCGTGTGCTTGTCTGCCACCTACGTAGTATAAAAAAAGGAACAAAAAGGTAAGCACCTCAGAGCTCTTAGAAATCAATAAACAATCAATAAATATAAAATTGAACCGTACTTTACGTCAGTATGAAGTGAGAGGGTTGGTAGCTTCCCAGTCGAATTGGCCCGTTCGTGCTGGGAAAACGTGGTTGTACAGTCAGAGAAAAAAGTTATAAGCATTCTGTACATTACGATACGTTTAAATCTAAATAAATAAATTAAACTGAAGTGTCTGTTTGTAATGTTTCGAATCAATGTATATGAGAGTATGATTTAAAAATTATTCATTTTGTAAAAAAAAATTGCCTCTCTGTTGTTTGAATGAGGTAATTTTCTGGAACGGCTAGGCTAATTTGGAGGGGATTTTCACTATTAGATAGGTAGTATTATAAGCTGTAACATAGATCAAAGGATTAATTTTGGAAAAATAATTAGGGATTTGCATTTAAAAATCAAAACATTTTCAGGATACGATACGATTTAATGGTATTTTTGAATAGCAAGTACTATTAACTAAACGAACTATATTTTTTAAACTGCTTATCAAATAAAAAGTTTTTAGATTCTACAATTAAATGGATTACACCACGATGTCATAATAAAATTTTATTAACCAACTTCATTCCAGAAAAGTAAATAATATACAGTTAAATTCATAATAATGTTAAAAAAAACTAATCCAAATATCAAAGACGAAGAAACAAAACAATAAATTATTAAATAAACACGCTCCACTTGACAAAGAAAAACAAAGTTATTATCTCGAAGACGTATTCTCTTAAGTACACCTATTTAATAAGCAACTAAAGGAAGGAAAAGAAAATTAATTAATATTGCGAAGGAGCAAAGTTGATGCAAAGAAGTGAACTTGGACATATTATATTTTTATTCGAAACATAATACACAATACGAACACGTTGTTTCATACTTACAAATACTTATCAAACCTATGGACAGCATGTGATGAAAATGAGACTTTGTGTGATTATGTGAGTGAATTTTGTAGTACATTATGATCAGGCAGGCAAAACAGGGCTCTATCACTTTTTAATCAAACGTAGAGTTATTTGCGAAGTTATTTCCACTATTTCAATTGAACCAAATCAGAACACAGTAATGGACAATATGACTGAAATAAATAACAATGACTATAAACTGAATTGACTATCAATATCAATTTTACAGAAGAGGAATAAAACGTTCAAAATGTAGCCATAAGTACCTTTGAAATACAACAAAATACCATATAAATTCTTACTAAGTATTCAAATAGTGCTTTAATTATGTATTAGTGGTACTTGGCAAGTTACTAATTTAAGAGCTTACAAGTAACAACTCCTAATCCAAAACAAATTAAGTCCGTGTTTATCGTGCACTAAATTAGTAGCTGCTCTTGCTGAAAATTTTAGTTGGGAATTTTCGCTAAGATTTTACGCTTTCTAGGTTTAGTTGGAACAATACATAATAAATACAATCTTGAGGACTACGGTTTATCTTGACATAATGGTTGTGTGTATGTGTGAGTGTGGCGTGGCGTTTAACTGCTATCTCAAAAATTGCAGGTCCTATTCACGCTTAGCGCAAATATTTTTAAACTGAATATGGCTACTAGGATTGGGTATTTTCATACATACATATAAACCACAGAACATTAAAAAACCATAGAAGTAGTAATTAAGTAAAAATACAAAGGAATAGCTGTCGCCAAAAAATACACTCACACAGACTTATAGGACGTCTTATTGGTTGCATACATTTTACCTTAAAATATAAGAAGAGCAGAACTACACACCTTATTTTACTGAAAATGAATTTAAAGCACGTTTTGACAAGGTATATACTTCAATTATGTTTACAGAGTACCATCAAATCTGCCCCCATTTTAACGTAATATACAACAGAATTATGTTTAAGCCACGTTGGAATAGAGCACAAATTTATTTATCACAATAATACCCCATCTAGCGGTCAATAGCAAAATCAATGTTCATTATAGTTTTGCTATACACCAATAGATGTCTAAAATTGTATTGTATTGCAAATCAGTCCTTAAATATAACAATGGTAAGTATGAAATTAACTTAACTCAAAATACGGACAACACTAGAATCGACCCCCATGGTGTCGATTCTGTTGTACATTTTCACAAACTTAACTAAAATGATAATTTTGACAGCTCTAAGTAGAGTACCCCATATAGTATAATCGAAAATGAATCTAATCGATTTTCGATGATCGTTCCCGTAGAGTATGGAATCGATAGTTATAAAAACACAAAAGCATTTATTTTTTTATTATTTTAGGTAACTTATTTCAGGATGATAAAAGAGAAGTTTTATGGTACAGTAATTATGTCTTGCATTATACTTAGCTATTACTTTTATTATTATATTATATTATTATTAGCTATATTACAAAAAATTGTAGTAGATAAGTACTTAAAAATTTCAATAAATTAATTTAAATTCGATTCATTCGATTCCTTTGTGTCATAGTCAATTGTGCTGAATTCTTGCAAGACGCTTCACTACGAAAAGTGGGCGGTACTTGTCCATGTGCTACGATAATTTTAGAGGTATTATTTTGTATATAAAAATATGATACTTAATAGACGTGAATTGTCAACATTATCATTTAGCATCCTGAATTGGACAGAGTATAGAAACTTCTAGAATATTGAAGTAAATATTTCGTGAAAACTTATAGGAAAAAAAACCTTAAAATCAATCGCATAAACTTATTTTTTGATTAGAAGAAAGTATTTCTTTATATTTTAGCCTGCTTCATGCATATACACAAGTGTAATATGTGTGAGGTAAATGCAATTACACTTAGGTTTTTGGCGACACAAACACGCCCCCATACGATTTCTAGTCCTAAGGATTTTTCTTTGTTCTGTGATATAAACATTTTCATCATCATAGGTACATAATATTCACGCCTTTTTTCCTTCGGGGTAGGAAGAGACAACAGCTCACCATTGGGTATTTTCATGTATAAATATGTGTATTTTGCTATTATATAATAATATTGTATGTTTATACCACTTAGATTTTGAAGAAATTTCTATCCTTAACAATGTAAAAAATGTAACTTCTCATAAATTGTCGCTTACCGTATTCTGATCATAGACAGTAAAATTATTACCACGATCAAGTTTTAGATGAATTCTTTTTGGTAAATCACATTATCCCAAAACCTTAATATTAATGGGTGTTGCCACCCTCAAATGTCCTTACAATCTAATAATATCATCAACGATTTAGGTCGCCAGAATCAGATGGATGGCACCCTATTACAGAACTGACAACGTAATACGCGATTTATTTGGTGTTATTTTATTATTAACTTTTGATCCCGACGTTTCGGTTGCTTTTCAGTAGCTATAATCACGGGGAGACTAGAACTGATTGTTATCTTCGCAAATAAAGAATTTGTATTTTGAACAAGCTTTTTAGTTAATTCAGTACCTACCTTGGTACTGTAATCGGGAAAAATAGGCGTTATTTTTTTAATATTCAACGATATTCCACACAGCGCTGTCTAGACCCAATACCTACTTGAGAAACCGTAGCTTGCGGGTTCTAAAATGCGGATACTTGTATGCCTTTTTTGAAAACATATCTACATCATATTATACCTACATAGAAACACCCAGACTACCTAACGCAAATATAAATATTTGCATTGAACGGGAATCAAACTCAAACCCTCGTCCCCTGTTGTAGCAGTCGGAACCACTACCGCTACGCCACAAATCGCACTATTAAATCGATTTTATTTGAAAGTTTTATTCCGCGCACGCTACGGCTATGGAATGATCTCCCTGCCGTGGTTTTCCCTAGCGACTACAATATGGGGTTCTTCAAGAAGGGCATTAGAAAGTTTTTGCGGGGTCGGCAGCGCGAGTGTGATGCCTCTGGTGTTGCAAGCGTCCCTAGGTCACGGTGACCGCTTCCGATCAGGTGGGCCGTGTGCTTGTATGCCACTTATGTGGTATAAAAAAAAACCTTCAAAAATCAAACGCTTTGTATGGAAACAAATAGCTAAAAACTATATGTATTGTATGTTAACGATACCTCGTTATATCACGAAACGAGACTTGACTAACAAAGGCAATTATCCAAGGCTCGATCTCACATGATCCGAAAGCTAACGACTACCTCTAACGAGATTATGAAAACTGATGGCTTAACTGATTTTGTACCTTATGACTTAGGACTTAGAGTGCATTTTAGGTTTCGATTCGAGTATTGTTTTTAACAGTGTTTGAGCTTTTAGGTTTAAAAGTGGGATATTTCAATATTCAGTGTCTTTTGACAGAAAAATGTTTTGTCGGTTTTTCTTGAGTGTATTGTAAATACAAACATACAAAACATACATAAACTCACGCCTATATCCCCGAAGGGGTAGGCAGAGGTTCTAGCACCCACATTTCGCCAGTTTATGTTTAGGTCCCAATGTAATAGGTGGCGAGCCTATTGCCATTAACCGGGCACTTATAAACCTGCGATAAATTATTATTAGCTTAGCTTTATTATGTATAATGTGATAGATTTTAGCTTGAATTAATGTGCCAACCCTTCTTATTACTATTTATACTATTTTTTTTTTCATACTACTTAGGTGGCAGACAAGCACACGGCCTACTTGATGGGAAGCGGTCACCGTGGCCTATGAACGTGTGCAACACTAAGGGTGTCACACACGCGCTGCCTACCCTAAAGGGAAGGGGGTAGGGCTGGGAAGGGGCGGGGAAGCTAGGAAGCGATGGGAGGAGGAGGGGTACAATGAGCTCTGGCTACCCTACTTACCGGCGGGAACACAACACGATGGTTATTATGGCCGCGGTGTTCTGTAGGTCGGAGGTACTACCCCAGTCGGACAGCTTATTGCGGACGGCAGATATCGTCGTGTCCTACCTCCATTAAATCTTATGCTTGATTGATCACAATCGGTTGAGTAGAACCTGAGATATAAGTAGTCAAAAAATGTGATAACCGAGGTCCACGCTAGTACTTACATAAAATTACGCTTTTTTCCCATTAGGGTTGACGAGAGACAACATCTCCCCACTAGCATAAAAATACTTACCCAGTTTAATTCCTCCACACTGCTTAAATCATTGTTTTTATATATAAATGTAAATACTTATTCGATACGACGAACGACACAGGAATTTAATTCGCCTAAAATCTCTTAAGGCGGCATTTATGCAAAAACATTGTTCGGTATGCCTGCAAGAATTTTTAATAAATTGCTGAAGGAAATCATAATGACGAATAGATACATTTTTGTTTTAAAAACCTTTGATGGAGACAAAAGGTTTACTCTTTAATTAGGTGGAGTGAATCTTTTGGAGTCAAGAAGTGTTTTAAATCATCATACTCATCATGAATTTTTGAATGTCATTGGAAAGGTCTTGATTAGACTTAAAATCTGTCGTATATTACATGGCAATTGGTTAAGTAGTACCGGAGATATATGACTAAAAAATTACAACCATTCCACACGGGCGGAGTCGCGAGTATTGTATAATGATCAAATACACTTTTTATTATTTTTAAATATCTATATTATATTGATTTCAATTTCGAAATGCATTGAACTTCAATTTAGCAAAACTATCTGAAAAATATTTTGATACATTCATTTTATTAATCACTACAACAAAAAAAAAACAAAAAAAATGAACTATAAATTGCTAAATGAACACAATGAAGTCTCAACATTCAATCTACCTCACGTTAGAGCAGGCATGAATACTTTATAGAACTCTGACGTACATAAATGCCCTCCCGTGTCAGCGCCTGTCAAACTTTTTCACGATGACTAGTTCCCAAGTTGGCAAAGAAAGTTGATAATGTTGTTTCACTATCAGTTACATTTATGTCGCAAAACAAATCTTGATACTTGTAATTAATCATGAAAGTTTCAGGTAAATGTTGTTGTATATTTTATTTTGTCCTATCTTTTGAGATACGTGAGGCGTGATCTTATTAGCAGAGAGTATGGGGATGAACCAAGAAGGGGCTGTAAAATTCACCATACTTGAATTTGTTTGGATAAGCACCGTTGATACGGTGTAATCGGCAATATAAAGTAGCAAGGGCTACTTGCTGAAGAGATTGCAAAATTCATGTATTTGCATGCATACATCACATGATTTCAATTGACTCGGAGTGGGCATGATGAGCAACGTTTAGTAGGCATTACAGCATGTCATGACGTTCATTCTGCTACGTCAGTGGCTGTCAAACTTTTTCCTACCCTATTAATTTGAAATATTATTGAAAATGCTTGTAATTGTCGTGACACGTTCTTTTCACAGGTCAAGGACTATGAAGTGAGTTAATGGATGGAATGATTGAAAAACATCCTAATAAGCACCACTCAACAGTCCAAAGTTCAACTAAACGGGATTCTTACACTTGCACAGCCAGAGTGCATAGTCCCCACCTCAAACCACCCAACCTCCATGGTCGGCAGCTTGAGTGCGACGCCCCTGATGTCGCACACGTCCATAAGCCAGGTAGGCCGTGTGCTAATGTGTGTAAATAAACCTGCCAACCTGCTTTTAAGGGAACCTTTGAAACATTTTAATTCAACACAATGACAGTCGAACTCCTATTTTCTAGCAGTCCTCCTAAAAAATGGTAATCTTTGAGTATCACTATCCACATCGCAGAGTCGTCACCGTCACTTTGAATGAGTCTCGGCAGTAGCTAATGAGACGGAAGGGTCCTTTGAAATGATCATTTGAGCCCAGCGATACACCGCCGTCACTGAGTATTCAAAGCCATCTCTGATTTAAAAAAATACGGGCCTTTGTTTTAGGAATACCTACTTTGATTTGAGAAATAAAAAGATAGCGAAACATGGCAGCTGAAAAGCATACTGTAAGTAAATCATTTAATAAATTATATTGCAACAAAAATATGCGATATTTCATCAGGAAACCTTAAAAATAATTCTGGTGATAACAAATCAGGCTGAAATTTAATGAAATTAAATAATAATTTCTAGGGGTCAATTATATTTTTGTTTTATTAATGCGTATATTTTGTTTTATTATAACATGAAGAAAAAAATGACAATTTGCATAATTGAATAGGGTACCTATTTAAAATATTTTATCAAGGTAGGTAATGATATAAGGCGTAGTATAGGCTCATTGGAGGAATTTAATTGGCTCTGTGCAGCTGTCAGCGGGTAGACCAAAATCTCCTGCGTCGCCAGCACAAAAACTATATCAACCCTCTTTCTGTATGTATCAAAAGCTATTGTGTCAATAAACTATTTTGTGTTATTTTTTGTGTCAACCCCCTAACTCCCACTTAATTCCACCCAACCCCCGTCCTCAAGGCTCAGCAGCGTGAGTGTGATGCTCCTGGTGTTGCATACGTCCATAGGATACAAAAGTGGCTTAAAGGTGGTAGACTAGCACACAGCTCACCTGATGAGAAGAGGTGAGCTGTGTGCTTGTCTGCCACCTTTGTAGTAAAGCTAAAGGCTAGTTTAATTTTGGAAAAGGATTAGGGTTCCGCGCAAGTTATTTAATAGTAAAAAATCTTCATCAACAAACATTCCTTCACTATTATTTCATGGTTTACTTTTAATCTTGAGTTTCAGACAACGCAATCACATTTTAATTCAAAGCCTGGTGTTTTGTCAGTAAATAAAGATGACAATAATTAATTATTCTAAAACGTACGCAAACGTGAACAAAGACTGGTGTTTACTCGGCATTAGCATTTAGCGCTGCGCTGACGAAATTTCACCGTAGGTACATAATGTTTTGTTACATACGTACGGTTATGAAAAACTTTATGATGTGTCCATAGCCTTAAATTATTAGGTCTATTATGTGAAATTAATAATGCTCTTTTATGACGGCTTCTGTGGCGTAACGGTGGTGTATTCGACTGCTACGATAAGGGGACGCGGGTTCGATGCTCGCTTATTGCAAAATTCGTATGCATGTATGAATATTTGAATTGGTCTGAGTGCTTTTATGTATAATAAGTTTTTATTTACCAAAAAAAGTAAATACGTATAATTATCCGTATTCTAGAATCTATAACACAAGCTAGTTTAACTATGTTTACGTTGGATCTATAAAGAAAACGTTTTTTTTTTTAATAATTCTAACTATGTAAAATATTTGCACTGAGCGGGAACCTAATCCGCGACTTCCGATGTCGCAATCGAACGCTCCACCGCTATGTCACAGAGGTCGACTTGTACTTGTTATCTACCTTAGTGATATAAAATAATACAAAACCGTAAATGAAGCATTCATAAACAATTGCTCATTTCGTTTTGAATTACGAATTAATTTCTGATTAAAAGTATTTTGGCGCTTTTCGCTTTAAAAAGTCATAATTCCTTTGTGACAAAATATTATCAGAAATGGCGAAGTTTTAATTTTGTAAGCATCCAAGTAATGTACAGTCAGCAAAGAAAACAATTGAATAGAAAGAGAATTTGCAACAGTCCATAATTTGCCGGGTTCTATAGCCTGAGTAAAATAAAACGGAAGATTATTTTAAACGTAAAAGTTTGTTAGTACGAGTGCATGGATGTTTGCTACTCTTTCACGCAAAAACAGCTAAACGGATGGCCTGAAGTGTGACACAGGGAAATATTATAGTCTGGAATAATACATAAACTACTTTTTATCGCCGTAATAGGGTGCTGTGGGTTGTAAGAATAAGTTCAGAAATAATCAGAATTTCACTCAGGTGAAACCGCGGTCAATATCTAGTATTTAACATAGGTGCCCTGCGTTTTTATTATTCTAATGTCTTATTGATACCTCTATAGTAGTTATAAGGATTCATAGGTAATCCTTTTCCATCAGAAATAATTTGAAAATAAAGTTTGATTTAATTTAATTTTTCCACAATTTCTTCATCACTTTGATACTTTTATTCAATATTCATAAATGATCAATAGCTGTTCAAAAGCTCATTACCTACTTGAAAATGTATTTAGTTGTATTTGCTGACTGTACAAAGTGAAATAAATTTATAAGAATTAGGAGTAACTCAATAGATCATTCTTAATTCGCGTTTATTATGACTCGAACAATGAGCCTTTAATTTTAATGATAAATTACTGCTTTCCGTAAACAGCACAATGGGATTAAAATCACTGGGTTCTTTATGTAGCGTCTTTTAAATTGGAGTTTAAACCAGGGGTTCTTAAAACGCTTTTAGGCCTAAATATAAAACCTAGTTTATATCGGACTAGCGATCCGAGACCCGGCTTCGCCCGCGTGTAAATTCCAGTTTTCCATTAAAATATATAGCCTATAACACTCAGCAATAATGTGGCTTTCTATTGGTGAAAGAATTTTTAAAATATTACAATAAAATATAGCATAATCATAAAAACCATTAGGTATGTACCAGCCATGCGACATTTCTTAAGTATCATTATAGCCAACTGCAACTTGCGGTTCAAATAATGGTACCAAATAGTACCATTATCTTTCACTGGATTAACTCATCTTACTTAGTACCTAGTGCACTTTGTCGGAGCAGGTGCATTATTACTGCCAATGTACTAAAATCCAGAGGGAGTTATGCCGGAAGCGTGACTTCGTTTGGGTTCTATCAGACAGAGAGCGGTCGCGCGGTCAAGCGTTCAAGCGGTCAGTTTTGCGTTCTTTGTGTTATATTATGTTATATAGATATATTCACACAGGAGGCATTCTTACCGCAGCGATCAAGTAGAACGCACGCGTTCACGCGTTCACTGCTGTTTCGGTGACCAAATTGGAAGGAAGATGGAGACCGAAAAGCTGATTATGTTAGTACGTGACTTTCTTTTGCTGAAATAATGGCTTTCCTCCAGTTAGTATCTTGTTTGACTAAGTCATGTTTAATTTTGTCATACAGTTCATTGAAGGAATCGATGCTCATCCGAAAAGAATTATAAAAGATTTCTTCATCATTAATCCATTTAGAAAAAAGTCTATGAAATTCTCCATCTCGTTCTCTATCCTTATTTACTGGGCGCACCCAGTGTTTTCTTTTCCGTCTTGACGCTGATAATGACCACAAAATCAATAATTCGTCTTCCGATGAAGAACTATCGTCAAAAATCATGGTGACACTAGTGGGACCGCGTCGACCGTTCAACAGCGGGGTTCGTGAGCAATTGCACGCTCGAACGCAGAACGCGAACGCAGAACGTTTGACCGCGTGACCGCTCTCTGTCTGATAGGACCCTAAGATATTGCTAATTTCTAATTAAGTTCTCCATTGGATGTGATTATTTTGAATATTGTTATGAGTGTTATAGAATAAATTTTTTTTGGTTTATTTTATTTTATTTTATTTTTTATTTAATTTTTATTTTATGTAACCTCTGTCTGTGGAGGTCACCTGTTACTCTAGCAGGAGCAGGACGGGGCAACGGCATACGAAGGCATGCCTCCAACTCATTTTCGGGGACTGGATGGGTCGCAAACCTAAGGGAGCCATTTCCAAGACGGAGATTCCTTTGGATCAGCTGGGATGCGAGGGAAATGCCTTTTGGGTTACGTCTCCTGGTGTTTGAAGACGTGAGATGGCTTGTGGTTTTCGTTGGTTCGAGTCCGACATAACCACCTCCGATGACTGCGGGGATGTATCCTTGAGGATTTCCGCACGAAAAAAGGGCACAAATCTTACTTATAGATTCATCTCAAAGCCGGTTCACCTGATGACTGACGGAAGAAGTTCTGGTTGGGTGTTAAGAGTTTAGACGGGGCAGTCACTTCCATAAAGATAAAACGAACTAATTATCAAACTCGTTTCATTACGCACAATTTGATAAAAGAATCTCCATTCCATTCTCTGTTCTAAATACCATAACAGATGTTCTGTTAATGTTTTCCCAAAAAAAAAATACTAACACCATGCGATCACACAGCAAGACGGCAGAAAACAATTTGGTTCTAATTAAACCCTTAAATCGTTCTCCGGAAAATATTAACATTGGGCTCATGGGCCACTAATCAAGATAATTACTGACGTGTCGAGCTCTGAGTACCGGTGTACAATATAAAATCGTGTTGGTTAGGGTTAGACTACTGTGTGAGGAGGAGCGGTAGCGATAAAAAGTTCAACCCTTTATTGCTCATGGTTCACCTAGGTGGACCATGGGTACCTAATTATTTTTTGCCATGGTTCACTTGGGTGGTCTATGGGTAAATAATTATTACTTGCCGTGGTCCGCCGAGATGAAATACCTACGCAGGTGAACCACGGGTAATAAAGGAAATATACTTGGTAAAATGTTATATTTTGGTAATAATTTAATCTTCGTTTACTGAAGAGAAGCCCGTACATAATTTTACCTACCCGCAGTTCGTAGTGCACCTTCGATAGTTTTTGGATAAATTAACATAGTATTTCTTCATGACAAAGTACATTGAAACGAATAATTTTTTATTCAGAGTTTCAGATATAAGAAATTTTCATCTAATTTTGTCACTGAAAGTGCGTATATAGGGACCGTGGATTTGTTTGTTCGTTTTTTATATCGGTCACGTCAATAGGACTGCACCTCACCTGATGGTAAGCTAAAGGAATGGGGAACTTGCACTTGCACGAATATAAACCATTTTTTTTTTCATGATAGGCTTACGTTTGACCTCAATCTCACCTGATGGTAAGTGACGATGAGGTCTACGATGAATCACGCTTGCCTAGAAGGAACCTATTCACTCGTGACTTGAAAACTCCCAGGTTATAACTTTTTGAATTTTTGAATCTACTAATTATTTTAAAACCCCGGCAGTATCGGGCCCCATCAAAATCTTTAAGCTCAAGTCAACCTCAAAAACGTAAACAAAAATTAGGAGAAAGGGCAAAACGCTAACGTCGTTACAATCTACCAGTGTGCAAACATTCCCAAGAAATGGCTCATGAAAAGAGTGTTGATTCTGTACCTCTTAACCCTTCCAAGGGTTCTCCTTATAGCAACCATTTTATTTGGTCGATTAACAAAAAGGGTTAAAGGTTAGATATAAACGTGCGAAGAGATTTTAGGTTAATCAAATTTGATAGTTTAAAGAAATCGCTAGCATTTAGTTACTGGAGCATTTCGAGATAATATTTTGTAATTGAGCAATATTTATTTAAAGTATAACTGTGGTAAAAAAAATTAAGAGTGTATGGCGTCTCATAAAGATTTTAGAGCTCAAGCCAACCTTATCTGCAAGCTAGTACATCTGCTAAAATTGATTTACTCTCTGGCGCAGGCTTTCCTCTGGGAATTTGGAGGTTGAAAGAGAATAGAATGCATTCGCTCCCATAAAGGCCGTATTTGCCAACACCAAAAGCAGGAGAAGGAGTAAGCTGACCTGGGTTACACGGTGTGCCTCAGATACAATCGAGAAATAACGCTAAAATGATATTGAAAGTGTCCAGTAATGTAAATCTGAGTTTCTGGGGTTTGGAAGGGTTAGTATTGCCTCTGGTATACACAATAGACTAGTAAATTATCAAACGGTATCTCGTTTAGTAAATTGATATCGTCTTCGTTAGAAGCAATGTATGTGGAACCTATTGGGTATTTACAATGCAATCTGATGACGTAATCGCTCAGTATTGTATGACTCAAACGGGTGTGTCAAGGAATCTTGCAAGCTTGCAAGCAAATTGTTGTAACATCATTCAATTGTTTGCCTTAGTTAGTAAAAAATTCGTAGGATGGCTCCAGGTCACGCAAAGAAGTATAGGTATGGAATGATTTCTAATATGCCGGACCTGCATTTGGTCAAAGTAATATCTCTACTGGTCGCGGATTCATATCCCGTATCATGTTGAAATTTTCCGATTAAAATATATTCAAAAAATTGCAAGCATAGATTGAAGTTAAAGTAACTCTTTTAACAGTATCAAATTCACAAAAAACTTTGATGTCAACCACTTTTGAGAGTATTAACAGCTATATTTGCTGATATTTTAGTTGGGGGATCAGACGGCAGTTGCTCTTCAAGTCAAGATAAGCCAAGTCAAGAAAAAAATTGAAAAGCGAACTCTGGGCTTCATATTGCATGTAACTGAATTTGTAAGAATATCAATGAGTCAAAAAAATATATCTAGAGAAATCTTTAATCACTCCACTCAATACGGACCCTTATAACAAAAATAACAGGGCCCTTAATTCAAGCTGGCAACCCTTTTAGCGCGTTCTCAGTAAACAGCCCTTTGCAGAGGTGGGTAGATTAAAATTATCAACATGTTTACCGTCCGCCTCTGTGGTTTTATTTGCTTATTCATTACAAAAATACTGCTATCCATTAAATTTTCAAATGACCCCTTATTGGAATGGCTATAGAGTGTATTATCGTTTGGCATAGTTGTAGGGATGTCCTAAAATTTCTTTTAACAATACGGCCCATTGTTTCCGAGTCCTTTTATTTGGTTCAATGGGTACAGTGATCAAATTTTATGGACATATGTAATGGAAAAAATATTTGTCCAACTTTATTATTTTTAGTGTTGTAGTGATTCTTGCGTTTAACTGAAATAGTTATCTTTATTCGCGATTATGTATCACAATCGATACTCCTGTAAAGAAAAAATATTGTAACTCGATTTTTGGCTGTTTGATTGTTTTGATTATCGCTGTACCTAACTAATATTATAAAGCTAAAGAGTTTGTTTGGTTAAACGCGCCTATGTCAGGATCTACTGGTTTGAATTTATACATTCATTACATTCAAATAATTTCATCAAGAACCAAGCGGTTCGGTGCCTATTTTCTTTGTTGCACCATCAAGACCTGGAATTCTTTAGGTATTAGCTTATGTGTTTCCTTCCTCCTATAGTCTCGGGTCCTTTAAGCGGGACGTGTATTAAAGCATTTGATGAGGCTGTCAAGCTGAGGGCCACCATTATAGCAATATCGGTAATGGTGACCCCCATTCTTAAGACTTTACCTTTAGCTTACCATCAGGCGAGGTGAAGTCATTGTTGAAAGAGTTTGTCAGCTTTTGCGCGAACGACTGATCTCACCTGATCCTCTAACTTTGAGAGGAAGGCCGTCGTTCAAAAAGTGTATCATATTGGTCTCTGGAGACCTTGCTCTTATCAAGTTTCTTAAATTATTTCAGAAGAAAAATGTGACCCGTATTGTAGCTTTATTACCCGTGCGTAGAAAAAAAAAACAATATTTTAAAATAGTCTGCCAAATTTTCTATTGCTTTCATGAAATTGGACATTTGCAGAATTTATGTTAGATAGTTATACGCACTAAAACCATATTAGATGCTGTTATTGGTTTATTTGGGCCTAAATTGAGCACTATAAGGGTTCTAGACACCTCGAATATGGATTAAAGTTTTTGTTTCAATATCTTTATCGGTTAAGCGTAATTGTAGGAGAATGTTTTTTGTGGAAACAAAGTAATTCTAAGCGAAGCTAGATGATTCAATTTTTACCCGATGGTTGAACAAAGAAGGGTAATGTTTTTCGAGACTATTATAATGTATGTATGTATGTATGTAATCATCAAATGATTTTTCACGCCCCACCTAAAGGCCCCGGGACTATAGGAGGATGGAAACATATGCGTTGGTAAAGAACTCCAAGTCTTTATGGTGCGGCAAATAAAAGAGGCCCCGAACCACTTGGTTTAACGTGCTTCGAGGGTACACACGAACAAAGTTTGACTTCTGTTATGCTTGTTGTATTGAGTTAGCATATTATGCACCTCATTGTAACATATGATCAGTATACCCAATTTTTTCGCATATTCACAATATTCAACATTAAAAATTCAACATGCGTACCGTCTTTCGTTTAGAAAACGCGTATATCTGGCTCGGAACAAAATGAGAGACCCACGTCACTTTAATTCTAAAACCACCACACCTTTAGACCTTCCACTCTCCCCTCGACCTTTTTATTATTATTAAGATGAGGGGCTAATAATATTGGGGATAAAGGTCTTGGTAGGCTGGCTGATGTTAGGTTATATTGTGATGGTGTAATAATGTCATTTTGTAGGTATGGTTATGCGTAGGTATGAATAGTTAAGTTTGCAATGACGTCATGAATTGTATGCTCTTTTGATATCAAGGGCAGTATTCAAAGAAATTTTTGCCACCTATTTTTATTGTTGGGAAAAAATATTTTGCGAATTTCTTTTTCTTGTGAAAATAACACGTTGATATAATATTTGAGAGAGATTAGGTTCACTGAAGTGTTATCAATAATAATTAATTCCATTATTGTCGGGGCTGGAAGGCCTTCCAGCCCCGACAATAACCGACTTAGGCATATGACCAGAGGGCACCGCATATGGGCATATGACCCAGAGGCCACTATTCTAGGGGTAACCACTGGAAATGGCAGCCACTACTTTTAAACTTCACCTCAGCTTACTATCAGGTGAGGTGCAGTTAATCTGATGGACTAAACTATAAAAAAATCCCACTAAGATCTCCGAAACTCAAGTTGACCTCACTTGCTAGCCGATACGTTTCCTGATTCAGGGACGAGACTCTGGCGCAGGCTTTCGCCTCGGTGTTGGATGGAATGATAGTTGCTCCTGCAAAAGTCAAGATAAGGAAAGGTTTGCATTTCGGACCTGGGCTCCAAAATGCAAACTGGACATAATAAAGACTATTATGATGAATCATATCTACTAATAAACTTTTAAAAGTCCAAGTTTTCAAATTATAATAATGTCTGCTAACATATTTTTATCTGAATGAAATGTTTTCTCATCCGAAAACCTATGTTTACTAATGGGGAATATTATCTGGCAGCGTAATGCCAATCAGTTACGTCTTTTCGTTTGATGTTTGGGATAATTCAAAGACAAATGTGATCCAAGATTCAAGATTAATATTCAAATGGTCTGCAATTGGAACTCAGTTCTCATTAAACGACAGTTATTCACTGAACACCGGTTCGTAACGGTGATTTATCGTTTAAGTTAACCTATAGATACTGTCGTAATAATATCCTTTACTGTTATAATGTATAAACTATCTATTTTGGCAGCTATGGTGGCAGACAAGCACGCGGCCTACCTGATGGGAAGTGGTCACCGTGGTCTATGGACGTGTGCAACATGAGGGGTGTCACACTCGCGCTGCCGACCCTGGAGGGAAGAGGGTTAGACGGCTTGGGAGGGGCGGGGGGGGGGGGGGGTTGGAGATGGGGGTTGGGGGATGAAGGGGGGGGTAATTATGAGCTCTCTATCCTACTTACCAACCCTACTTACCTCCTGTGCAAATCTAGGATGGATGAGTTAGTTTAAAATAATTTACAAACCTACAACCTAGTATATTGTTTCAAAACTATTTTGAGTAGTAATAACTGTCTGAACAACTCATAACCTACAATACTAATAAGACCTGGTTTAATTTACAAGTTAGACAATACACGTTCCTAGCAAATAACATATTACAAATATCCTCCTAAGTTTATACTCCTCAAAGATATCGTACATGAAAGATTGCTAACAAAAGCATTACGTATCAACACCTCCGTGACTTGGATATGTACTAAACAGGATATCTTCCATCTTTGTGCTCATAGATTATGTATATCGTACACGTCGAAGTAATAATGCTGAGAAAGATTCTTGTAAGTAGATATTCCAAGTAAATGTTTTGTAATACCTACGTTAAAATCGATCTATTGTATAGACCTAAGCCGTTGGCTCACTACCTCGCATCACGTAACATATGTAGCACGGGAATGCGTGTTTGTATTATCTTAAAAAGAAAGTCATGTTAGTTACCATACAAACATCTATGGCAGTCGTTACGGGTAGTTGGAGCCCACAAAAGTCCAACCATCGATATCACCATTGGTCATAACGACCATTGGTTGTGGAGGTCAGATGGCTGTCGCTCCACGGAAAATATCGAAGTTCAGCCGCATCACAGTTAGACTGGAAAGCCGACCCCAACTGAGTTGGGAAAAAGGTTCAGGGAATGATGATGATGAAATCCGTGTTAGTTACATACACTATTTAACTCAGGAACGGCTGAATCGAAAATTGGTGGGGAGGTACCTAGCTGAGAACTAGAAGACGGATATATGATACTTTTTATACTTTTTTTAGTGGAGAGTAAAGTGGAGAGGAGTAAAGAGTGAAATGAAGTGGAATGGATAATGAAGTGGAGAGTGGAGAGGAGAGTCATTTTATTGGTGGCGATATCGACTTTCACGCGATCACTCTTCTGGCATTATAAGCGCGCATAGTGCAACATACAGACAATGCATTCACTATAAATTGGCTAAGCTGTAAGAATAAACACTCCCACGCTTCCGTACGTGATACAGGATAGTATGTGAACCGCCTTATGACGCATGAATGTGACTCCACCAAGATCTACAGAACCCAAGTCAACGTCTGCTGATTGTTGTAGGAAGCTATGCCACAGGCTTTCAGGGTTAAAATCTGCCCCTACAGATCCTACTAAAACCATCATCATCTAACCATCCTTCAAAAGGGATCATGTGTGATTAATCTGGCTGGAGTCACACGAAGAGACTCACTGGAATATTAAGTTCCAGTGGGACTTCAATAAAATAAATAAAAAACATCCTTCAAGAGACCACATTTTCTAACCCTAAATTTACTGTTTCTTTGTCTATCGCAATAGCATCATTAATTAGAAGCATTCAAATCCGTAAAACAATTATTTCACACATCCAAATTCTTAAACTCCTGTTTATATGCATTCAACTTCAACGGCTGGAAATTTTCGAGCAAGTCACCACCTACTTTCAGACTGCAGCATCAACATACCGAGTACTTTTTAGCACCGTCTTTGATATTATAATTTCGAAGAACGAGCCAGTCTCGATTCCCACAGCAAGTTACGTGGAGCGTTCGTAATATCTCAAACGCGAAATTTTGATATGAAAACGAGGAATGGAGAGCTAAGATAATAATTTATTAACATGTCAGACGGTTTTTAAAGGCACTTCCGTGAGCGAAAGTATTCTCTACTTAAGTAACTTAAAGTTTGCAAGTCTCTGTGGAAAACCAAGAAGTTTTATGGGTGTATTTGCTTATAATATTACTCTTTTTAGGGTTTCAACGTGATGTTTTTGCTGTGAAATATTTTTTATAACAAAAATTTCAGCTATTTATTAATACTATTATAAATTATGTAAAAACGTAACTTGTGAAATGTGTCTATATGTTACAGCTCTGTCTACCCATTTGGGAATATAAGGCAAAGGTATAAGCATAAATTATGGTAGGTAGGGATTCTGAATCGATTCTGGTGATTAGATGAGACAGAAGCAGAACCCATAATGCTTTAAAATTTCTAAACATCCTACTAATATTATATAATATATATTAACGCGAAAGTTTGTAAGAATGTCGGGATGTCTGGATATCTGTATCTCTGAATGTCTGGATGTATTGGATGTATGTTTGTTACTCTTTCACGCATAAACGGCTGAATGGATCAGCTGAATTTGGTACAGAGATAGATTATAGTCTGGAATAACATATAGGCTACTTTTTATCCCTGGAGCAGGGTCCCGTGCTGCCGTGCTAAAGATAAGAGCGTTAAGTGAATGAGAGTCAATTTCGAGAAAATGGCGCTTAAAGTTTCAAAAATTATTTTTATGATTACACACATATAAATTATGTTTTTTAAAATCTGATGAATTTGTAGATTGGTTAAAAGGTTGTACTTTATATTAATAGTTATAAAAGAATTCCAAGTCATAGATTTTTATAAAAAAAGATGTAAATATATGATATAGTAAGGAAATCTGCGTATCATTTAAAACTAACACTTAGAATAAGCGCTTTAAGTAACACAGATAGAGCGCTTATTCCATGGAACTTCTTTTATTGCGTTTTCGACAGCGAATCAAAGATAAAGTATAGTTTAAGTAACTTAGTATAACCGTCGTAACTTTGTCACTTAGGGCTCTTATGGTAAGAAACTCATGGTAAAAATATTTGTGTGTTACGGCACCGAGTGCAAGATTAACTACAAGCAGGCTGTTAAATATGGAAAAACTAATTGCATATTATAATAATATTATATCTGTAAATAAGGTACGAATAAAAATAAAACATATATATTGTGTATGTATTATAACAGTATTTATTTAACTTTAACAAAATTAGTTCGTATATTTTAAAATTATAATCAACGACTTAATCTTTTATTATTAGTCTGAAATTCTCTGAATTCCGCTATTTCTTACTAAGATAATCGAAGTAGATTTGTAATTCACTTTCATACTCACTTTTACTCAAAATTGTATTCTCGAACGCAAATTTGAATGAGATGCTATTACGATTACATCAAATAGCGGAATGAGCACTCTGATCATAAGCGCAGTCATACAACGAAGCTCACCTTTTGTTGCTAATTATTTTGTGTTCAAAATTAAATTTATATTTTATTTTACGTGAGTATTTTCTTGATGCAGGTAATAATGTGGGCTTATTTTTCTGGTGCTAGACGTAGTAAGATAATTGCTCTGGCAATAACAACAGATCACCAACCCAGCAGCAAAAACAAGGATTCTACTATAATACAGCAACCGATAATACCTAAGCCAGATATAGTCACAAAGCCTAAACTCACTAATATTAATGAATTATGGAGCCGAACATTGGATTTTAATGACCATGGCGTTCTATTTGGTAACCATAAAGAATACATAAGACACGTTCATCGTGCGTACAGCTAAGGAGTGGAATTCCTTGCCTGAGTCTGTGGTTCCGGAAAGCTATAACCTGGGAGTTTTCAAGTCACGAGTGAATAGGTTCCTTCTAGGCAAGCGTGATTCATCGTAGACCACATCGTCACTTACCATCAGGTGAGATTGAGGTCAAACGTAAGCCTATCATGAATAAAAAAAAATAAAAATACGAAAATTCATTGAACCAAAATTTTCACGATAACAATGAGTGTTCATGTTTGACTCATTATTATCGTGAAAATTAAATGACAAGTTTAATTTTGTGAAAGGTAATAAGTGTGTAAATATTGTTTCACTGAATTTTCGTATTCTTTATGACAATTGAATACAACGCCATGGTCATTAAAATCCAATGTTTGGCTCCATAATTCATTAATATTAGTGGGTTTAAGCTGTGTGACTATATCTGTCTTAGGTATTATCGGTTGCAGTATTATAGTAGAATCCTTGTTTTTGCTGCTGGGTTGGTGGTTTGTTTTTATTATCAGAGTAATTATCTTACTACGTGTAGCACCAGAAGAAGAAGCCCACATTATTACCAGCATCAAGAAAATACTCACGTAAAATAAAACGTAAATTTTATTTTGAACACAACATAAATAGCAACAAAACGTGAGCTTCATTGTATGACTGCGCTTATGATCAGAGGGCTCATTTTGCTATTTTTTTGATTTAATCGCAATAGCAACTCATTTAAAATTGCGTTCGAGAATACCGTTTTAAGTAAAAGTGAGTATGAAAAGAAATTGCAAATCTACTTCAATTATCTCAATAAGAAATAGCGGAATTCAGAGAATTTCAGACTAATAACAGCACAACTACAGGCACCCAGACTGTATTGATGTTACAATCATGTTAATACCTATAGGTAATAGTTTGAGTCGATCGCGATTGATCGAATTACTTTGACTCATTAGTGGGTCCCAGGTCACGAAAAATGATCGATCGAAATGCAGCATTAACCTACAACATGTACAACAAAATAAATATGCCTTTAAATTATTATAATTGTACATTTAGTATACTTACGAAAAAATGGTTCACCGCCAATTCCGCTAAATTCACGGCACACAACAACGTGCTCCTCGGCTTGTCAGCAAACAACGTGAGCCTGCGTGCCCATTAAGGGACCATTTTTAAAATGACCGTATTTTGAACCTTTGAATGTGTCATCCTTTAGTAGAAGTTCTCAAACAATTATAGATTCCAACCAATAATTTGTAAAAGAAGCCACTCAAAAGTTACAAACAACTGAGCGTCTGAACTGAACGAAACAAGGTCGTACGGCGACAACCCGGACTCTCTCCCCACATGTTATTTTACACAAATACGCGGTATAACACAAACGTTTGTTTCGAATACCTTGCCATAAGAGCCGTATATGACTGATACTATTTATTTAAAAACAAAGCTGCCTTATTATTACCGTGGTAACACGCAGTTATCACTCAAGCAGAATAAAATAACCCGTTTATTTTTATCAATATCTTATAATAAGCGCCGTATATGCACATACGGCGATAATGAATGGAAACAAATTAATACAGTTTCCTTATTATAATCGCTGCAAGTGGTGATTAAAGCACTTATGTCAAGGAAAAAGTTTCCTCTATAATACAGAATTCATTCGTATCAGAGCAGCGTTAACAGATAGCGCGGTAATGTTAAGTACTACATGATTAATATGCTGGGGCTTTAGAAGACTACTGCAGTATCCGGCACTTGCGGCTAAAATATTAAGGAAACTATTATTTATTTTTTAAGTTACTGCGCTTATAAAAATCTAAAATGTATGATAGAAGCATTTTTCTAATAAACCATCAAAGACAAAGTTATAGATCTCGATACGGCGATTCCGAATATGTAACTAACTCAATTTCGTGAAAAATGTTGGATACGGCGGTTATAATATGCACGGCAGCGTGGGTCACGGCTAGCAGGAACAACATTCCACAGGAGCGGAGTCGCGGGCAACATCTAGTCGCAAATACAAAAGTCTAGAGAGTGTATATAGGTATCGTCTTTAACATATTATGAATCTGACAGTATTTCAATTTGCTGCATTCCTCTAGACACATGCTGGGTCAAATTTTTCAATGCCAGCGACCAATTGGCAGCCTTACGCTTAATGCAGTTTCAGCAATAAATCTACTGTTTGCCCGACAAGCTGCAAGGAATTTTAAACCTTAAAATGTTGTGGAAAAGGCTATATTTTGCAGCAAGCGATGAATTGAAACAGTTTCTTCGATAAAAGAGAGGTTCTAGGGACCGTGAATATCGTAATATATGATTCCTTCCACCAGTTTAGTCAAATTAAACGATGTTATAACTACTATTAACAGTTACATAATATAACAGTCACGCTTCTTTCCTATTGGGGTAGGCAGAGAAATGTTTTCACTTGCTAAGATCCTGGTATACCTATACACTTTCCGTTTCTTTTAATTTCAGAATTATATACTTATATCGATAAGAAATCGATATTAAGAACAAAAATAAAGTTACTATAGTGGTATTCCTCACTTGATTCTAGAATAGGTGTGAATTTCTACAAACTAAGTATAATAATGAATAAAATGAAAGTAAAAAAAAAAGAAAGAAAAATGAAAAAAAAATGCTCAGACTGATTTAAAAATTGAACTAGGGACCTCCTGCACCACCGTTCAGTATTATGCCCATCATACTGATCATCGCAGCCAAATATCTAAAAAAAGCTTCTGCAAACCCAAACCAATCACTTTTAACATATTAATAGTCTACCCTCTAATTTTTCATCAACATTACCATCTAATTCGTTCACGCAACACACATTCTACTTCCTATATGTACTGAGTCATAAATTGTGTAGCAAAACCATCAATAAGCTGCCGAACGCCCTTCATGCTTCAATCCGAAACATTAGTGTGAAATATTCAACGCCGAACCCGTTAATTTGGTGATTCGGTTTCGATCGACAACGGAGGTATACTACTGTTATAATTTAAACATTCGAAACTATTCGATACTCGTAGAATTTTCAGTTACTGTTCTTTCGTCAGATGCATCGATGCGTAAAGTGTATTATAAGTTATTGGTTCAAAAACGTGTATAAGAATAGGTTCAAACCATATTTTTTACGTTTAAATTATATTTAAACTATACAATTTTCCTGTTAGTATCTGTCTTAATTTTGTATTTACCACGAATAGTTGAAGTTTTTACATATAGGTACAATACATAAGCTTTTTTCCCTCTGAGGTTGGTAGGGACAACAGTCCATCCATCTGCTTGTGCCCATACACACTCTATACACACTTAACAACCATTCCCACTTATATGTGCTACATGAACATTTTGTGTATGTCATCATTATCATACTATAATAGAGTCTACAAGAATATTTTGTATCCCAAATTGAAGTACAGTTCCTTTGGGAGCTAGACTAAGTCATTTCACAGATCGTGGCTATAATACATAATATTTACATGTCTATAATAAATTGAGGTTCGATGAGGCTCTGGCAAAAAGTTGAGTCCTATCAAGTTGGGTTTAACGAGGGTGTGTTCCCAGGAGACCTATTCTAAATTAAAAACGAAATATCGGTCAACGACTCAACCTTTCAGATCTCGATTTTAGATTCTCATCATTTGAATGATTTGATGAAAGATTTCTACGGATGACCTGAAAAAGGTTTCGGATTCAATAAAAAAGTTGACACAGGAATAGATTAATATAGTGTGGAATAGCATCTAGACTTTATTTCAATTTCTGCGTAATATTGAGTAACCCGTTAACACTTTGTATTATGTGTAGTTTACTATAGTAAAAATGTGTTTTACCATTAACCTTCATGACACTCGTAGACCCCTTATACTCGGCACGGTAAGATCTTGATTCGTATGTGACTTTTTTGTCTAAGAAATCTGTGTCAACCGTTTTCTTATTAGAGGAAGATAGGTAGAGGAGGAATTAGGTGAAATTAGTAAACCATGTGCGAAAATAATTCAGTTTTGTTAATAAGTTCATTACAGAACTATGTATAGTCGTAATTACATAGGAACACTGAAAACACTTAATAAAGGTAGGTACTGAAAATAAAAAAATAAATAAGTCACATGTTTGATTCAAAATATAAACAACGTGTTCTAACGGTTTCTGAAATCGGTGCCCCGAATGACATTAAAAATAAAATTAATACCTACAATAAAAAAAAATCGTTTATTTATTTCGGACTAGGATGCATAGCGTGTTGGTAACAATAGTTTTAATATTTTTTATTGATATTTTACGTTATGTTTCAGACTTACACCTTACATCGTCTTCAATTGAAAAATCTAATGCGTCTAAGTAAATCATCCGATACACCTTTGTTATAAACCTCTTAAACTAACTATAGACTCAGCTAAAGTCAAATAGATAAAGTACGGGTCTATGACCCGAAGTATAACGCATCTTAAGTAAGATGTTTTAGTGCTGAAAAATCTGCCTGGTAAGCATAGAAATTATGGCTACTATTTCTATATGTGTGGAATCTGTTAGCACCTGTTCTTAATGTTCAATTTTGCACAGCTGTTGATTATGTTAGCAAGTTATACTATCGACTATCGTCGTGTGAAGTTGAACCAAGTTGAACACATTTAAGTAGCGGGTGGTTTAAAGAGGTTACGGTGGCCCGTATACCTATTTTATTCCATTTTAGAATTTTAAATGTTCATCAAGCTGTATAATTTTATAAAACATTTTTTAACCAAATGGTATAAGGTCCTATATAACTTATGGATGATTTTTTTTTAAAGACAACGGTAGCTGAATGGATAAGGACGCGGCCTCAGTCTACTTAGAGGTATCGAGTTCGAATCCAGCCGGACAGTACCAATGTGAATTTCACTTTTTGAATTTTTTTTTGTGCTAATCATTTGATTTACCATCTGCTGACGGTGAAGGAAAAACATCGTGAGGACACCCACATGTCCGATCCACCAACCCGTATTAGGCCAGCGTGTGTGGATTAAGGTCTAAACCCTCTCAGCTCTCTCGTTAGAAGAGAGGAGACCCGTGCCCAGCAGTGGGACATAAATGGGTTGCTATTATTATGTTCCATATATTATTTCGAATACCTTATTGACAAGCAACTTCAAAGATTTCCATGTAACAAACTTTTAATGTTAATGAAACGTAATTTATTTTGCACACACATTGCCAGATGTCGTGGAATGGAGTCACAAAGTTCAACAGTACCTACTGTGCATGTACAATCATGACGAAAATACTTAGTTTTGGAACATCGGATGTGTAAAATAACTCAGCGTTGTCGGCAGAGTTGCATCACCGGTACATGTAAGTACTGCGAGTTTGTTAGGATGCGACTTAGGTACGAGCGGAGCGGAAAGTAATTTATTTAAAAAAAAAACTGTTGAAAAATGTTACACACGTTCATAGGGCACGTTGACCGTTAACTATATCAGGTGGGCTATATGCTTGTCTGCCACCGAAGTGGTATGAAATCTTCATTATTCACACTTGATATACTTCAATGGTAATATTTCGATGTAAAATCTATGAACCTTGGATTAAACCATAATGCTCTACTTCTACTTCTACTTAAAAAGAAAAAATCATAATAATATGGTATAAAACATTATTATACATTTTTTGTGAATTTAAATCGCCTAAAGAGATGGAGAGACAGAAAGAAAAGCAGACGGAAAAAGTGAGGGGGGGGGGAGAGGAGAAGTTTATAAATATCAGGACTCACGATAACGTAGGTACCTACTTTAGAGTAGTAGGCATAAATATCCTATTAAAAATGTATTTAGGTATATCTATAGGTATATTTATCTCAATGTGTCCGCTTCACATACTGTAAATGGCTCATACATCGTACAGGAGAACAGACACACTCGTATATTATATAGACGACATTAAATTGTTCATTCCACGCAGAACTAGTGAGGTAGAACTGTTGGTTTTTGTACGTAATAATGTATTAATTTTTTGACTAAAAGTTTTGCCACTTATTTATCAGACCAATTAAGTCTGTTTTAAAACTTGTATCTCTATATATATTATACCTGCACTCCCAAGTAACTTATACCGCGTAGAAGTTTCAGGCCACACTCTTATCTGCCTGCCCTAGTCTTAAAAATCCGCCTACCCATGTCCCCTGTGCAAATTTGGGACCATAGCAATAAATGTCATTCTCTTTCATACTTTCCCGTCAAGAATTATAATGAAAGTCGATAATAACATCATAATTATTATCTGAATCTTACTGGCGTTATATCTTTGAAATATCCGTCTTTATAATATCATTCTAATTGATTCCGCGTAAATTCGTTCATAAATCTGTTTTCCAACAATCTATAATCTAAAGATGAAATATAACCTTTCAATGTTAGTGTAATCATTTTGTTATCGTCTGTACACGGCACGGTACAAAATTCGTGTGCCAGTTATAAAGTTCAAAGAGATATTCCATTTTGGTATTGAAATATATTATTTTCTTTACATAACCATCTAATAATAAATTCTTGGCTGGATTTTAGCGTGAAAATGCCATTATCTTCGTGATCGAATTTGTTATTTTTATGAAGAAAAAGTGTGTGATGTATTACGCTCGTGTAAAATTTTACCTTTACTCTGAAGAAAATGAATTTCTCAATGTCAATAAAATTAAGACTTAAATGTTTTGGTAATTGATTAAAATTGTTTCAATTAAGCTGGTCTTTATTGCTTTTTATGTTGATTGAATTTAAAACTTGAATTCAGAGAAAATATTTTGAAATACATTTATAATATTCGTAAGATAATGACGGAATCAGTGGTGTAGTGATAGTGCATTGACGCGGGATCAATTGCCGTTCAGTGCAAATATCTGTACGCATGAATATGTCACTTCGCATAAGTCTGGGTATTTTTATGTAAAGTAAGTTTGTATTTGACGGCCTCTGTGGCATAGCGGTAGTGCATGCGACTGCTACGCAGGGGGCGCGGGTTCGATTCCCGCTCAGTGCAAATATTTGTATGCATGAATATGTCTATTTGCATTGGTCTGGGTGTTTGTATGTATAATAAGTATGTATTTACAAAAAAAGTATATAAGTATATGTATGTTAATCAGCATTCTAGAACCCATACCACAAGCTAGTAAAACTATGCTTACCTTGGGTCTAGGGAGCGCTGTGTAGAATGTCATAGAATATTTATTTATTTATTATTATTTACAAAAAAAAGTTTATCCGCAATTTAGAACCTTTATCACAAATTCTTGTCTATTTTTGTTCATAATGAACACAAAATTACTGAACAGATTTCGATGCATTTTAATAGAAAGCTCTTGGTCTGACTTAAAATCTACCTTAGGTTAACTGTACAACAATGATAGTACTCGTAGCTAGTTGTCACATAAAATTAATATAACGAGTTTTACTTTCCAACATTGGTAATTACTGTAGAAAATTATAACAAACATTGGCGTAAGATTATAAATAAAATTGTTGATCGGTTAGTCAAATACGAGTAACAAATACCGTGAAATTCTTCCATTTAAAACAACCATGGAAAAATTATAGACGTATTTTGACATAAATAATATGAAAAGTTCCGCGGTCCCCTCACAATACAGCGTAATGACTTAAATATTTGTTCGAAAAAAGTCATAATTTTTAACAACAAACTTTATAACTTTTTTGCAATATTTGCAAACGGGTGTTTATTATTGAAACACTTCAAGAAGGACATTAGAAGGTTTCTACAGGGTCAGCAGCGTGAGTGTGATGTCCCTGGTGTTGCACACGTTCATAGGCCACGGTGACCGCTTCCCCTCAGCTCTAAGAAGAAAACCTGCGCCGAAGCCTTATCTGTGAATCAGCTGGTGTACCTAACGGCTATTTACTCACCGATAGGTGAGGGTATCAAAGATCGTGGTGGGGCCCGTACACCGCCCTTTTTTCAAATATATCAGAATCGCTTCATTCCCCAAAATTGTAGGAGATTTGAAAATGCAATATATCTTTCAGGTCCATTAAAGAACTTATGATAGTGAAGACTTTGAATTGCTACCAATTTTGTGGGATTCTAGAACCTTCTTGGAAACTTATAGAGTATCTTAAGAACAAAAAGTAGATATCGAAAATGAAAGTTCTAGATATATCTTTAGATCATGGAAAACAGTTGAAGTGCAAAAAAGATGACTCCCTTAAGGTATTTTCAACTGGACTCTTGAAGAATTATCCAGGTACCTTGTTTTCTTAAGACGAACACAACGTGCCAAGAGTTAGCGGTGAGAATTAATCTTGAGAACTGGCAAACACACTCAAGATAATAAACCTATAAAACCCATGGAAGGAACGCGTTAAAAGATACTACTACGAATGGCATCAGAGTCAGCCCACTTGCTTAAATACTTTTTTATGTCGGTCACGTCAATTTATGACTTCAACTTGCCTGATGGTGAGCTAAAGGTAAAGTCTTGTACGTATAAGTGCCATAATAAACCTGTACATGTTAAGCAAGTGATACACACTCACACTCACACACTAGTCAGCCGCTAGGTGGCAAACGTCATACGATTTAGTCAGTTAAGCAGTGAAAAAAATAATGTCTTGTGTATAAAAAATATATCCAGGAATCACATTGGAATGAAATTCGAGTGACACATAGCAACCCAAAACCCATTCACACAGCGTGTTCAATGCTCTCCGTTCGTCCGTTAGTTTTTAGGTTCATGCTCAAGACCTTGTTGAAATTAAACAATGTTCCATCTACCGTCCGTTCACTTTTTATCTCTCCTAAGTACTAAATCGAATGAAGAACATTAATTTGTGCTCGAGTGTCTCAAGCTCTTAACTTTTGAATACAATCAGGATCATTAATTATAATCTTAAGTGTGTTTTGGCGGTTTATTCACAGTTTTTTTTTAATTCATTCGTTTTTGGAATGAGGGTAGTCTTGTTATTTATTTTTCTTTCAAGAGAGGTAATTGAATTGAATAATTTAAAAGTCGAATGCTATTAAACTAGACTTGAAAAAAATAACGGCATTATGATAAAATGCGTGCGTTGCAAAAATAGAAATTGAAACTTTGACTTTTTTCTTTTTTTGCTAGCCAATATTGCAATGTCACCAGGTTTTTGAGTTTTGCCAGTCAATATCGATTTAAAATACTTATTGAAATACTTATTTTTTAAATAGTTCTATTTACCTTGACCTGTTTGTTTGGGTCAAATTTGAAACTCTTTCAGTTGTCTGATTTGTTTTTTATTTGGCAGAAGTATTTAGTTCTGATGACAATAAAATTTAAAACCGTTTAACTTGAAAAAGATTTCATGTACATTATTGTAGTGCAATGATTTTTTGATAGTGCGGAAGTCCCCACGGATGCCACCTCCGTTGGCCATCGGGAGTGGTCATGTCGCACTCGGACCAACAAAAACCAGCATGGCGTCTCGGGTCTTCAGACGACGGGATGAAGCCGACAAAAAGGGCATGCATGCATATCCTGGCTGACTGACTGACACAGAACTATCTCCAGCTTCGAGACGCCCTCCCCCCATGGCAATCGCAGTGTTCTCGTCTTGCCCCTGCAAAAAGGAGAGGCAAGGTAATAAAAAGAAATCTGCCTATATATTTTCTATTTTTACCATTACATTCTTCAATATTACGTCACATCCTGCAGTTTGTTCGTAGCTACGAGGTTCATTAGCAACGTTATCAGCAATATATTCTTCCAAGCGACCAACAAATCCTTTGAAATAATGAAGCGAAATTACAAAGGCATGGAGCTTCATAGCAAATAGGAAATTATCTTGATTGGTTCAATATCGTTGCTTTTTTTAGGGTTCCGTACAGGGCCCTTATTCTGTTTGACAAATCGTACCGTAACCATCCACTTTCGTACTAGCCGACACATTTAGGTTGCTTTAGTTTTACACCGGTTCCTTCCTCTATGTTAACCTATTGAAATCGACTGACTTCTCACGTTTCGACTGTGATTAGAAATCAATGTCAAACAGAATAATGCCTTTGAAAGAGTAACCAATCGCTAAACTCCGTACCTCATACACGTTATGCCTATCGGTAGGATGTATCTCTTATATAGCTATAGTTCAATGTCTTTACGCGTTAATGTGTGAGGGCCCTTATCCGGAACCAGAATGACTGGCGAAAAATCGCTATGATTTTATTTGATAAGGCTTAGTTCCCTCAAGAGATAGAGGATAGATAACTGCGGCGTAGGAACAGCGTGGTACCGATTTTAGATCGCTTGACAGTGAAAAGTTACATTGTCATGCTTACCATTACCTTTAAGGATAACAAAAAAAAAATCAGAGAAGTACAAGTTTAAATCATAAGTTAAATAAAGGTTTCTTGCAAACTTTCGTGTCGATAATTTGTTCAGTTCGGGAATTGAATTAATATTATTGTGGTGCCTGACTGCAGTCACACCCGTAAAGGTAAAAAACGTCAAATCAAGAGAAAGAGTAAGGAATCCTTTTTTTTTCATACGGCAAACCCTGCAAGGGTTCCTTTCGGACTCAAATCGACTAAAACTACACGCTGTCTTGGAATTTCAGACGCTAGGTTTAAGATGGCCCATGAAGCATTTCTTTCGAACACGGCTGATGCATGGCCATTTCCTATTTCAAGATGACCCCTCGGTATTGGGAACCACAATGTCCCCATCTTGCTCCCGTGTAGGAAGAGTGGCAAACCCAGGGTCCCAATTCACAAGCTTTTATATTGATAATGACTGATAAACTTCTTCTAGAAGTCCCGAGAGGCCAATTCCAAAACACAATTACAACAAAATACACCTTCCATATTTGTTACTAATTAAAAAGCAATTGGTTAGGGGGATGTCCCCGGTCGCGACCTCAGACGAAATGAGAAGCCCTTTAATTAAGGCTCTACTACCGTAGGTATTGCAGACATGTGTCGCTATGTCGAGCTACCCTTTTCATTGTCAGTGGGGACTCAGTACTATACATACTCGAAGTTACGGTGCGTTCGAGAATGACATTATCGGGACCTGTTTCAGGTTTCACAATATTGGGGAGTGATTGAAATGTGTTTTGTTTATCAATGAGTAGCTATGTTCGTTGGCTGCTTGTAATATATTATGTATTAAATAAATATTCTACAATATTTTACAAAACGCTATGTAGATCAAGTAAGTAGTTTAACCAGCTTGGGTTATGGGATCTAGACTATGGATAAAAATATTTATATACTTTTATGTAAATACATACATACGAGTAAATTATACTTATCAGACTAGTTCATTTCACTTAAAAGTAATTAAAAACACCATAGGTAAAAATATTGGGTCTTTTTGGGCTTTTTAAAAATATCTGGGGCCCAGCCAAGTTCAACGAAGATTCTGACGCTGCTTTTCTTCTTGGGATTGGGGTAACAGTCGATCCCATAAATGTCATGATAAATAAATAATAAAGGAGGAGGCTCGCAGGGGTAAGTTTGGTAATTAATGGGAATACTATTATAGAATCGCTGAAAGAATGCGTTCCTGACAGGTTGTGAGCGAACGGGCGATGTAACTTTGAACTGGTGTATAATTTACGGCAAAATTTTAAATATCGTTTATTGACCTTATTAACGAGTGATAACATTAAAAATTTATTTACTGTGCCAATTTACAATACATAGATTAATTTTGGGCTAGAATGATTAACAATTAATTAATTAAAAATATAAAATCAATAGTTTTTAAAAGTCATACACGTCAAACTGCGCTGTTTCAAGGTTATTTCAAATGTTCGCTTTCATACGGCTTTCATAGTGATGAGACAAAATAACAAGGCAATTGTAACCGCATATTTTAGTAATCTTAATAATAATAATCTGTTGGTTGAAAAATATAAAATAGAACGTTATAATTTTATAATATGTATAGAAAGAATGAATCATATTTTTATAATGAATGAAATGAATATGATTTTTTTTATTATTTATTATTAATCACATAAAATTAAAGAAGAATGAAACAAAATTAAAAATTAAAAATTGGAAAAACAAATAGGGCGGATAGATAGCCAAATTAGAATAAAATTAAAATTAAAATGAAATCACGTTGTCACAATTGCTGACTGTGATTATTATTATGTTATTGTAAGTTGGGAACAGGTTTAGAGAACGGTTCTAGGTACAAGTTATTTATTGTACATAACTAGCCATGACGAATTGACATGTGTCAGGAACGCATAGTCTCAGCGGCCAAACTATAGTTATATTAAAATTAATTTTCAGACCTCCATACTAAACAGACTAACTAGTGACCTGAATTAATTCCGCGCATTCAATTCTGTAGTGTCCTAAATAAACCAATTTTACCCACTGGGATATAAAACACATTTTAATATCAATAAATTATTAATTTGGGTCAATGCATGACAGTTTTGTAATCTATTTTTGATGCTGACTGTACCCGAGTTATGTCACAACCCGACATTCTATTAAAAGCCGTTCTATTTTATCCAAAAATATGTAACAAGGGTTCCCATGTTACGTCACAGGGAAAATTGTCTTGACTGGGGACAAAAATGGACGTTTTTTTTTAAGACAATTATGTTATGCGGGTCTCGATTTGGTTTATTCCACTTTGTTCACCTAGGTGATATCACCCGGGAGATAAAGCGTAGGTGATATGATTCGCAGGTGAAATGAGGACACTAAAAAATCTACTTTGTTCACCCGGATGATATCACCTAGGTGAACAAAGTGGAATAAACCTATGCGGGTCTCGATTTGGTTTATTCCACTTTGTTCACCTAGGTGATATCACCCGGGTGAACAAAGTAGATTTTGTAGTGTCCTCATTTCACCTGCGAATCATATCACCTACGCTGAAGCGTAAAGTATAAAAAGTTTTTATTACCTTTCTCATTTTTATTAGCAGGTGATAAAATTCCACAAGACGAATAGCAAAAATCGCGTTTGTTCACCTGGGTGAAATAAGTCCCAGGTGAACAAAGGCGACATCATGTGTCAACTCATTTCACCTGGGAGATAAAGCGTAGGTGATATAATTCGCAGCTGAAATGAGGACACTACAAAATCTACTTTGTTCACCCGGGTGATATCACCTAGATGAACAAAGTGGAATATACCCTCGATTTATGTGTAATGAAGAGTATTATGCAAACAGTCAGGTTTGGATAGCTCTTTATCTCGAGTCACGTATGATGTATCATTGGGCTGTGTTTCTATCAGAGATGTGTGAGGGACATAGGCTGTGCGAAGATGTGTAGCGTGGCTGTAAAAAGGCGTGTTTCTCACACTAACTTCTCGCAACACATCCATATTACACATTATTTTTTTGTCTTACATACATACATTATAGTTACGCCTCGTTTCCACTAGAGTAGGCAGAGACAACATCGTTTTATTTGCTATGATCCTGGTATACGCCTTTCATTTATTCTACTTTCATAAATAACCAACGTGTTGTGTTCCCGCCGGTAAGTAGGGTAGCCAGAGCTCACTGTACCCCTCCTTCCCCTCCTCCCCCACCTCTTCCTAGCCTCGCCACCACTTCCTAGCCTCCCCTTCCCTTCACGGTAGGTAGCACGTGTGTGACACCCTTAGTGTTGCACACGTCCGTAGGCCACGGTGACCGCTTCCCATCAGGTGGGCCATGTGCTTGTCTCCCACCAACGTTATATAATGGGACTCCGATTCCAGAGACTTTGCCTCAGCTTACCATCAGACGAGGTGAAGTCATATTGACGTGACCGACATAAAAAAAAAATACTTTCATACATGTCCGCTGATTACGGGTACCTACAGACTCTTCACTTAGCTTTTCCTCAAAACGACCTCGATCTGATTAGCATAGGGATGCCTAGGTCGACCTTTACCGGGTACCCCATTAGCCTTTGCGTCATAAATCTGTTTCGTCCATCTTTTCAACATTTGCGTACTACCTGTGGTTTTTACAGGGTTGGGAGCGCGAGTATGATGCTCTTGGTGTTGCACACGTTCATAGGCCACAGTGACCGCTTCTCATCAGGTGAGTCATGTACTTGTCTGCGATTTAAGAGGTATAAAAAATATCTAACTACATCGCTGCTGAAATTTAATAAATGTAAAAATATTTTCATCAAAGTTGAATGTATAACACAGAAAATAAAATATGATTCAAAATAATCGAGTTGATAAACTCTGAGTTCACCTTTGCCATCGTCTGCCAAAGGTGAAACGATTGATATTACAAACGTCGTCGGTTAAAACTAATAATACTCAATCTTGTAAAAAATATTTTGATGTTTCAGCCTTTTTTATTAATGTTGTGTGGAATTTGATTTGTGATGTAATTGAAAATAATATATTATGAACTTGGGAATTTCAATAGGACCAGTTCCGAATCATCCTGTATAATCGAAATTATTCGTAGAGAACTCACTCTACGAATAATTTCACGTATACAGAATAATTCGGAATGGTGGAATAACTAACAGCTTCTGGTGGAATACGTGTGGAATAACGAATAGAATTTTCATTAATTAAAACATCGTTTTGTTGGAATTTTACTAACTGTTGAAATTTCTGTTTCACTTTTGAAGCAATGCAATAAAGCATTAAATGGCCTGGCTAGTACGAATTTCTCACTAATTATTGAATTTGAATAGGATATTAATGCCTGAGTCTTTACCTTTAGCTTACCATCAGGCGAGGTTAGGTCATTGTGATATGTCCTATAAAAAAGAGTACCTTCTTGAATTTTTTTTGTTATGCCTCTTTTCCTTGAAGGTATCTGTTTGATGTAACTAATATTAAGGCAAGCCGTATTTCACGATTACCCTAATTTAATGGATTCCTAGAAAGGCAGCCCCTATAGACATCGAATTTATACTATGAAAGTGAAAATCTCTGGCAAAATTACTCAGAATGAATAAGTAGAAATCCATTCCATTTCTTGGTAATCGGAAAAGACAAATTGTAATAGGTACCTAGTCTTTTTAACGGATTCCATAACTAAACTCGATGTCGTTTCGGTTGCTTGCCAGCAGTCTTGGCTACGGTAATAACATAACATAACATAAACTCACGCCTATATCTCCGAAGGGGTAGGCAGAGGTGCTAGCATCCACATTTCGCCAGTTTATGTTTAGGTCCCAATGTAACCGGGCACTTATAAACCTGCGATAAATACACACATAACTTCGAAAAGCATCGAAAAGTCATCGGTGTGTGCCATGGTGAACCTGGGATCGAACCCGAGACCTCGTCTCAGCAGTCCATTACCCAGACCACTAGGCTACCGCGGATAAGTTACGGTAATATATTTATATATATATATGTATTATGATACTAGGTGTTGCCCTCGTCTCCGCCCGCGTGGATTTCGAGTTCATTAATTATTTGAAAACAAATTATAGCCTATGTTACACCCAGATATTGTTGCTCTCTATGGGTGAAAGAATTTTTGAAATCAGTCCAGTAGTTTTTGAGTTTATTGGTTACATACAAAAATACAAAACTTTCCTCTTTATAATATTAGTATAGATTCACGTAAACCTTCTACAATATCGCACTGATATAAGACGAATAGATAAAGCCATAAAAAGATAAATTTTATGGTTTTTTTTTTCAGTTATTTGTATGGCAGAAACAACTAAACGCATAAAAATTTACTCCAGTTGATACGAGTTCTGCATGTGGAAAACCACGGCAGGGAGATCACTCCCTGCCGTGGTTTTCCAATAATGGGGTTCTTCAAGAAAGGCATTAGGTTTTTTCAGGGTCGGCCGCGTGAGTGTGAAGCCCCTTTTTTTATCGTGCGGAAATCCCCATGGATACCACTCCCGTCGGCCATCGGGGGTAGTTATGTCGGAATGAAACCGACTAAAACCGCACGCCGTCTCGGGCCTTAATTACTGGGGTGTAAGGTTACCCAATGGGCATATCCCTCGCACCCTAGCTGACCCTGGGCCATCTACGGTTTTGAGATAGTCCCCTCGACCCCGGGGCTAGCATCACGCCACTTCGCCAACGGTGGGGTGTATGGTGACAGGTGGCCAACTGAGTGTGATGCCTCTGGTGTTGCACACGTCCATAGGCCACGGTGACCGCTTTCCATCAGGCCGTTATGACACCATTATGGCACTATCGGTGTTTACAATGGTGACTCCCATTCTAGAGACTTTGCCTCAGCTTACCATCAGGCGAGGTGAAGTCATATTGACGTGACCGACATAAAAGAAAAAAAAAAGGCCGGACGTGTGCATGTCTATTCCTTAATGATTGGTATAAAAAAAGTATATCACAGACCCGGTCACGCAAGTAGTAGGGGTAAGTTATACGTCACAGTTGAGGCGAGGTATTGTTTACCATGAGGAGACTAAGCACACACGCGTCGGTCTGTAATCCAGTGGAAGAGACTCCCTAAGGGATGGACCTCATACTAGTTTATTGATATTGAACACGTTGTCACTGTACAGCTGTATCTTCTCACGTTTTTATTATCTGCTAACTAGCTGGATACATTTCGGTGCTAGTACAATATAGTGTATTAAAAAAAATAATGATAACCGATCGTTAGGTGTTAAAATTATGTATGTACAGTCAGCATCAAAATGATGACTGCACGAATCTTAAAATAAGAAATGTGCATGATTTTAAAATTAACAAATAAGATACGTAGCAGTCGTAGCACATCGTAGCGGATGTAGCCGCACGTAGCACTCGTAGCTCTTGTTTAGTGAACATTCATCATTCTTAGACTTTGAGAAGTTTGATAAAGTTCCTTTATAATGTTGTTAGCACTACTGAATAGTGCAGTGGTTAATTAGATGTCGCATGTCAATCAGATTGAGGCTATTTTCTAAAAAGGCCAAATTAAAACTTCAAGATAATCCACAACTGGTAAGCATGATGTATTGTATGAAAACAATTATGAAAGACAGGAGGAAGAAAGTGGAAGAACGGCCTTTGTGGCATTGTAGGATAACATTCAACTACTACACCCTGTTGTGAGTTCGATTCCCACTTAGTGCAGATATTTGTGTGCATGAATATGTTTGTTTGCATTGATCTGGGTGTTTCTATGTAAAATATGTATTTGTTTACAAAAAAAAATATAAGTATGTTTATCCACACTCTAGAACCTATAATACAAGCCAGTTCAGCTATGCTTACTTTGGGTCTAGAGAGCGCTGTCTAGAATGTCGTAGAAGGTGCGAAAGGTTTATGCTAGATAGCAAACGGTGATATATTATGTTGGTAGAGATCTATGTATGTAATTGCATGACCGATTACTCGTATATTGGAACGCTTAGTCCGTACAAGTTTATATTCAGCTATAAAATTTATAATCTAGTGAATTTATAATATCTTCGGGAACTATCATACCATATATCCTACTAAGTTCATAACATACAGTTTATTGCTTCCTGCATTCAACTGTTCTTTTGTTATCACATTTATTGGTGTCATAAAATGGACCGGACTCATAAGCTGGACCAACAAACTTTGTTTTCAACTATTGTCGAGTGTGCTGCATCGGGGCGTAGGTATTGGTATCGGGCTAATTGTCCATACACTATCGGTTCAGGGGCCTTACTCCGAAAAACGAAAATATTCGTATCCGTTGACGTTTCGCCATTTAGCTACCCCGAAAGTGTTTCGTTTCGGATTTTGGATCCGTCTTCGATCGTTTGACATTGAGGTTGTCGATCGTTATCAGTACACCTCCTACTCCCAAAATACATTGACGTTTTCGCTGTCGTTGTTTGACAAATGGTCCGTTTTCGTTCGATCCGAAACGTTCATGTTCGATTTTCAGAGTAAGGCCCCAGAGCTCAAACGTACAGTGGTAAAGCTTATTACAATTTCTATTATATGCTAGTGTTTCTAAAGAGCTTTATAGAATGAGTTTTGATTGCTTATATTGTAGCCCTGGGTTTAATATTCTGGTTCCCGTAAATTGTGATTCGGTTGTTCTGAGGTAATTCTCGAAACCAGTTTTAGAGCAACATACTACTTCGTCCACTTCAATGTGTCTTCAGAGTTGTATAGAGAGTGAGTTTTTTGTTCGTTCATATTTGAGTGTAACTACAATATTGAGTCAGAGTAAAAAAATAAAAATGCTGGATTGTGCCGGTAGATGTGTTGCGATTGAAACATGTTATGTATTTACTGTGAACTGAAATATTTAGTAGATATATATTGTTCATATATGACGTCATCGTTAGCCTGTACTATTTTAGATTATAATCTATCTCTGCACCAAATTTCACTTAGATCCGATTAACCTTTTTAACGTAATCGAGTTTCATCTTTCGTGTCAACGGTTCACCATGCTCAATTATTATTCAGGCATAAAATTCTTCCCAACATAATTGATTAAAACACATGTCCATTCATTTGAACTTTCGCATTTCTAAATAGTATAGTATAAAAATATACAATGATTTTATATTTTAAATAAATGATGGAGGTAGGACACGACGGTATGTTCCTTCCGAACTGAGCTGTCCAACTGGGGAAGTACCTCCGCCCTACAGAGGACTGCGGCCATAATAACCATCTTGTTGTGTTCCCGTTGGTAAGTAGGGTAGCCAGAGCTCACTGTACCCCTCCTCCTCCCCGCCCCTTGCTACCCTCCCCACCCTTTCCTACCCCTTTCCCTTCAGGGTCGGCAGCGCGTGGGTAGCGCCCTTGGTGTTGCACACGTCCATAGGCCACGGTGACCGCTTCCCATCAGGTGGGCCGTGTGCTTGTCTGCCACCTAAGTGGTATAAAAAAAATTGATACTGTTACACACGCAGTACTTTAATTAAAATCTTCTCCCCTTACTTTGATATCATAAAATTTACATTTTACATACCTAATCACGTCATAAGGTTATATAAAAAGTTAACTCAAATACATTTAGCTACGCATTTCGGAATTACATTTATGTTTGCCAACCCTGGCAGCCATCCCACCCTTTGACACCTCAAAGATCCCTTTTTATTTGTGTTTATTTTTTTCACTTTTGAGCATTCACGAATGTACGGACGGTTGATCCCTTCTGTTTACACGAAACACACCACATTTTGTCGACTGATCATAATTATTATTGCGTTGTAATTTTGTCGGGTTACTTTTAATAATTTACAACCTACCCTTTTTATGAAATTTGTTTAGATAGATTGTATAATACTGAAATTTAATATATACAACCTGGGATTCTTCAAGTCTAGAGTGAATAGGTTACTTCTAGGCAAGCGTGCTCCACCGTCGACCACATCATCAATTACCAACAGATAAGATTGTACTCAAACGTGAGCCTATTATCAATAAAACAAAATACTGTTGAATATTTAACTGAGTGCAAAATGTAAGAATAACTGAATCAATCTTACAAAATGTTAGTAAAGCGAAAGTAAATTTTGAAATTTAATATAATGTCAATGAATGTTTACTCAAATACCTTCTCCTTTCCTATACAGAAATTATACAGAAAATATACCTAGCCTCCCCACCCTTTCCTACCCCCGCCCTTTCCCTTCAGAGTCGGCAGCGCGTGGGTAACGCCCTTGGTGTTGCACACGTCCATAGGCCACGGTGACCGCTTCCCATCAGGTGGGCCGTGTGCTTGTCTACCACCTAAGTGATATAAAAAAAAAAACAGAACAACACATGCAAGGCTGCAACATAATTTGCATGTCTGCAAATTTTGGGAAACGTAATGACGATATTATGAATTTCAACTGTCTGGCTTTAAATCAAAACAATGCAACATCTGTTCAGTACCAGCCTAATGACTGCTGCAACCACATTTCCTATAATTAATGCTATGAAAGCTCTTTGGTAAAGTTAAAACGGGTAGTTGCTCGCACTATCGTCGCGCGGGCGGCGACTGCTGCGATAGGATTCGCTTGAAAACTGCCATTGGGATCGGCTGCGCGCGCGCTCGCTTCTTGGATTGCAACCATCGCGGGTTATAGTGCCACGGATTTATTCGGACTATGTACTTTATTTCCATACGGATATTTTTATGTGTGACGGACATCGGACATAACAAATACGGCCGAGATCAGTCGAGGACCGGATCTTGATCACGAGATTTACGGATTTGGGAATACACGCACCGGTAAGGTATTAAATATATATTATAATAATATATTCATAAATCCACATATTTAGTTAGGGCATACACACACACATACACACATTTAATAGGGATTCCTGATCGGAGGAAGGATCATCTACGGTTAGTGAGTGGACCTATTTCTCCTTTTCCCTTCATTATTATTATTTTTGCTCCGCATCACCGCGGACCGTTTGAGGTCACAGGTTTGATTCCCAAAAAAAGCTTTATCTAAATTAACTAGGCTTTAATATCCATAAAAAAATTTTAGAACATATTTCACAGTGCGCTGCCTAGACTAAACCTATGCTTTTCTTGTAATATGGGTTCCAGAATGCGGATAAACATGATTTTTTACAAAGTTTTATTAATTTTTACGAGAACAGGTTCCTATGGGTCAATAGTAGCGGGAACAGAATTTGACATGAGCGGAGCTACGGGCAATAGTTTAATATATTATACGTAAACGGGAATTAACGCGATCATGGTATAGGTATATACATACTCGTACCTTTGGAATGCCTGACGTTTCGACCAGGTTACACCGGCCGTGGTCACAGGCTGACTGTCTCAGCCGCGCACGCCCTCCGTTGTCGAGTCCGTGAGGTAGCTGGTTCTTCATCTACTCGCACATTTTCGTCATTTTTTTATATTATTTTGTCTCCAGGTACCGTCACATACCACACTCACAGGGTCCCTATTATCTGAACAAACGACTCGGTGTCTATCCGACCGCGCAGAAAAGCGAGGTAGCAAGTTTTTAATCACTGGATTCCATGTCGCAGATAACTTGAAATCGTCTTCCCGATTGATTGATTTACGTATAATAATCATGGAACGCGAAAGTTTAAAAGTTAAAATAGTTTAATAGTTTATAAAAGCAGTTTGATAACGATAATCCCACTTCAACACAAAATGTTCATAGTTTTCACATACGCCGCATTGCAACACGATTCACTACTACTGTTATGATCGCCTGTTCTTTGTTTTGTGATAACATTATTTTTAACGGCGAACTACTGAATACTGTCATTAAAACTTAGCTGTATTGGTGAAATGACTTTTCCATAATCAAAATGTTTATTGCTTTCTGTTATTCATATACTAGCTATGCCCTACGGCTTCGCCCGTGACATAATTCTCCCGTAGTAGGATAAAATGTATCTTATGGCCGTTTCCTAGTTTTAAGCTACCTCCTTGCCAATTTTCAGCTGAATCGGTTAAGCCGTTCTTGATTTATTAACAGTGTAACTAACACAACTCCGTTACCCATGGGAACCTATTTCCGGAACAGATTACCCTATGTTGTGATAAACTAGACTATAAATCTATCTCTGTGTATTCAAATTTTAGCCAAATCCGTTCACCCGTTAGAGCATGATTGAGTAACAAACATACAAACACCACAAACTTTCACGTTTAAAATATTAGTAGGATTATAAATGTAAAAGTTTTCTAGACACACCCTACACTTTCAAAAGACGCCTACAACAACCTGAGCCGTTAAATATTTCGGAGAAGTCCGAATGTCTAGAACATGTCTAGGCAATTAAACTGTTCAGAGAGAATCCTCTCAACCCCATCCCCCCTACCTAATCCCTCCAACCTATCCTGCCTCCAGGGTTGACAGCGTGACTGTGATACCCTGGTATTGCACACGTCCGTAGGCCGCCGCTTCCTATCAGATGGACTGTGTACTTGTCTGCCACCTATGTGGTATAAAAAAAATCCACAGTTTCAACTCCCGTCCTAAATGTTCTCTTTTCCGCTATAACTCCTTAGACAACTAATCGACATTTCTACGTCCTCCTTATACAAGTTTTAGTATATTTTTCATCATTCAACCTCGCCCATATTTATGGACGCGAAACTCCCAACGTATTTGTTACTATTTTATTACCCGTACATTATAGCACACGTAGCGTGTTTCTCTAGGGCAAACAAAATAATAAGTTAAACAACAAGTACGCTAACAGAAGCCGCCAGACTGCCAGGTTAGTTTATTCAAAGGGAATTCTCATACGCAAACTAGATGTGACGTTATTCGGTAAACGAATTGTGCGCTACCAACGTTTAAGTTAACATCCAAACTACACGACAAAGCGTTTATAACGCAAACTTTTGCGTCAGCAGAATCACAGCATGACCTAAACGCAATTTTGTCATGGGTATGATTTAGTGGCGGGCGGTCCTTTGAGGAAATTCGGCGGGTGTTATTATGTGATCTCGCCTACCTTCATGCGGTTTATCACTTTATCTGCAATGTGTACGTCGTCTTATGTTTTGTAATATTAACGTTTTGTAAGTGCCGCTTAATGGTCTGTACAGAATAAAATGATTTTTGACTTTGACTTGTGTTAGTACAGCTGCAGATTTTCATATTGAGTTGTGTATACACTGGTAGGTATTTTTTTTAAAGTATCTAAACTAAAACTAAAACCTACCCCCCTTTTTCGGGGGCATACCGGGGACACAATGGTTCTCAAACCCGAGGGGGCCATCTCGATACCGAAGATGGCCCAGGTCAGCCGGGGTGCGAAAAAAATGCTTTTTTAAGCCACCTTACACCCTGGCGCTTGGAGACCCAAGACGTCGCCCCTGCGGTTTTAGTTAATTCGATTCCGACATAACGCACCCTCGCTAACAACGTGGGTGGTATTCGTCGGGATTTCCACCTAAAATTTGAACCCAGAATCTCAAAAACACGGAAACTTGACACATTCCCAGTAGTACTACCGTATCAACTTACCGGTAGTTCTACTTGGAATAGGTTAAGTTAACAGATTTGTAGCCAGGATCTCAAAATCACATGCCAACTGTGCCTATTCTCAGTAGGTAGATAGTTCTACTGTATAGTTTTACCGTTAGTACTACTGAGAATAACCTGCAAACATACGTATATAAAAATAAATAAATAAATAAATACTCTACGACATTCTACACATCGCTCCCTAGACCCAAAGTAAGCTTATTTCAATAGCTTGTGTTATGGGTTCTAGAATGCTGATAAACATACTTATATACTATTATATGGGTGTATTGACAAACAAAGCAATCGAAATATGATCAAATGTATATTATACCTACCTACCATGAATAATGAGTAGGTAATCATATTCATGAAACCGATATGCTAGAATATCTGAAGGGGTTTTCATACGCAGTCATAATGCGTAACCACATTATATAGGTATTCAAAATATTCAAAACCCGTATGATCTATCCGTCTAAGGGTCATAGGTACCAAGAACATTATACATTACGTTCACCTCCATCACGTACAGTCAGCGTCAAAAGTAGGTGACCATATTCAGATTAACAAAAATAATTTTAAAACATATTTGCCTAGACACAAGGCATCTTGTTAGTCTCTTAAAAACTATGTTAATATTTTTCTGAAGATATATAATAATATAATTCAAGTAGTTGTTAGATTTATTAAGCTACATGTAGTTTCATGTAGCTTAATGAATCATTAAACATTCGCTGTGTAGTATGGAGACAACTCTCTTACGCAGTATGCTTTTATCAAAATTTGACATAATTTTTCTGGAATCTATTGAGCAGTTTGACAGCATTTTCACAAAGAAATAGTTTTTTTATATACCTATATAGGACACGTCAATTTGACTTCACCTCGCCTGATGGTAAGCTGAAGGTAAAGTTTCAGGAAAGAGGGTCACCATTACATACATGTACCATGTTAATAATGGTGGCACTCAGCTTGACGGCCTCATCAAAAGAGGATTGTCGTCGCAGCACCGCGTGACACCTACCGGTCCCACTAGTGCTGTGACCACAATCCCCCCTGCCCGGCTATGCACTTGCTGACCCCTGAACGCAATCCAACCGAGATTGGATTACTGTGGAGGGTTTTTCGCAATCGTGCACGGTGGTACCTACCCGGCCGAATTTTGTGACAAAATTTGTGCCATCAAATTTCTACCACCAGTAAAGTAATTACTTTGCTCAAAATCTAACCATTAAAAATTAAAAATGTTCATCTACTTTTGATGCTGACTGTACATAGGTAAGCCTACCGCTAATAATTTGCGGCATAGTGTCGTAGTACCGTTGGACGGTCGTTAATTAGTTTCGCTGACGAGGGTATATGCAGTACCTACCCACGGTGAACCTGTAAAACCAACGGACGGAAGCGTTGAAGACGAGGCTGTGTCACTAAAATGGCGGCGGCTAACCATGTGTGAGTGAATTTTTACACAATTTTACTCAAATTTGATTGAAACGTGGTTCCTGGATGTTTTTCCTGGCAATGTACCTACACAAACATAACATTCAGTAGTTTAAATAAAGTAAATAAAGTTGTATGCAAATTAATGTGATTGTACTTATAAGAAATATTCCGAATTCGTATTATTTATAATTAGGGAAATAAAGCATTCGGAAAATATTATTTTCATAAAGAAGAATTCGTCCCGATAACAATTTGTAAAATTACATACGTGGAAAATTAAGAATTAGGAACCAATCACCAACACGCAATTTCAACACAAAAAAAATAAAAAAGAAAAAAAACATATTTATTCAGCCCAGCAGGCTTACCTATACGAAAATATAAACAGCTTATCAAATCAAGATATTACAACATTTTGCATCTCTATTTTGTACTAATTTCACTACACAAGTCATACTGTATTTTTTTCGCTACTGGAACTATCTGAATCGAGTGACGTTTTGCCGCGTAACGGATGGCTAGTGAGTGAGTGTGTACGTGCATAAGGCTTAGCGCGCACGGGTCACTTTTATCACTGTTTCGTCACCCTTATTAAATGTATGGATATCGCTCAGTTACTAACTGTTGTCACGTCGTAATATGCGCGTATCTCCCATACATATCCACAGACCTGATAAGACTTGTACGTATAAGCAAATGGGCCGACTCTAGTGTCATCAGTTGTATTTTTCAAAGTGTTCTATCCATGGGTTTGATAGGTTCACGGTACCAACTATTTTGGTAATGGTTCTACAAAGGACACCGTATATTGCTAATGGTCCTACAAGGGAGAGGGACACCTATATATTTTGCGAGACATAAATTTATTGTTACTGATTATGATTTTTCTGAGAAGTAGGTAATATGTAAAAGGTAGGCAAAGAATGTACCTATATCATATTTCATTATATATACCTTTCAGTTTACTTTTACAATCTTTGCTTAGAACTGGTTCGGTGCCTCTTTTATTTGCCGCACCATAAAGACTTAGAATTCTTTACCAGCGCATGTGTTTCCTTCCTCCTATAGTCCCTGGGCCTATAAGCGGGGCGTGAAAAAGCATTTGTTGAGACCGTCAAGCTGAGAGCCGCCACTGTAGTGCTACCGGTGTATGTAGTAGTGACCCCGGTTCTGAGACTTTACCTTTAGCTTACCATCAGGTGAGGCGAAGTCATTTTGACGTATCCTATATAAAAAAAAACAGTTCTGCCACTCGATTATTAGGAGCAGCGGACATTTTTTTCTCATGGGCTACCTATTATGTTTACTGTCTTTTTTGTTCGGAAATCTCTCCAGCTGGCCTGTTTGGTGGTATGTCGAACTCGAAACGACTAAAACCGTACGCAGCGCGCTGCCTCGGGTCCAGAAATACCGAGGTCACCCATAAAACCAGAGACGCTGGCCTTTCTCATGAGCTGTGTTCGATTCCCACTCAGTCCGAATATTTGTATGCATGAATGTACTGTATTTGTTTTGATCGGGGTATTTCTATGTATAAGTATGTATGTAGTTACAAAACGAAGTATATAGATAAGTATACTTATTCGCATTCTAGAACCCATAACACAAGATAGTTAAGCTATGCTTAATTTCAGTCTAGAGAGCGCTGTGTAGAATTTCGTAAAACATATTTTTATTCGGCGGAAGGTATTTCAGTAAATTATTAATTTATGTTTGACGGTCTACAAATTACAACTGCTGATCATGACTTTCAGTGAAGCGGTTTAAAAATTATCTTTCGGTTTATGAGTAAAGACGCATCATTAAGGTTTATGACTGTAATATTTTATTTTATGCAACAATCACGCGATATCGCATGCTGAAGAGTATTTTTTATGTTGACTTTGAATTCAATTAAGAGTTGTTTTCGTAAATCAGATAGTACTACGTAATAGATTTTAAGGAACTTTTTTTATACCACTTAGGTGGCAGACAAGCATACGGCCCACCTGATGGGAAGCGGTCACCGTGGCCTATGGACGTGTGCAACACCAGGGGCTTCACAGTCGCGCTGATGACTATGAAGGGTGAAGGGCTAGAAAAGGGTGGAAGTGGGCTAGTAAGAGGTGGGGGGATAGGAAGGGGTGGGGGATAGGAAGGGGTGTGGGAGGAGCTCTGGCTCCACTTAGCCCCCTCACGCACTAACGGTTTGTCGCCTAAGCAGTTCGTTTGAGCGGCCAGCTGTCTGATGCGGTTGCCATAGCGGTTGACCGCGGCGGCCAACCGCTATGAAACCGCGTAAAGCGGTTGGACCGCTTGAAGGCGTATTGGGTCTATTAACGAAATGGACGCCTTTCTTAGCTTGTGTTATCTATTTTTATTACCGAAAACAACGAAAAAATAAAAGAGATAATTGAATTCATCAATTCATCCTTTACTAGAAAACGACGAATTTGACCCCCGCGGCTAACCGCTAGTGCGTAAGAGGGCTTAGCCATAAGCCCTTAGATAGTCGTCCACCAGTATTTTACTAAAATACTAGCACTTTATAAAAAAAAATATACAAAATATTATGCCAAGCCTGCTACACGGTGTTCTTTCTTAACAGTTATAGTGAACTGAAACTTGCTCTGTTGAACGAACTGTGTTGCACTCAAGCAAAAAAAATATTCCCCAGTATTGTTCTTATAAAAGGCTTTAACAAAAGTGGGTAAGTTGTAAAGAGTAACCGTTGAATGCCCACTTCTTAGTCCTATTGTGGAAACTGCTGCAGTTTAGTGCTGGATTCCCCTTTGTTAAGTTTTTTTTTTGCAAATATCGTCGGTCCGGAATTTAAATTGTGGTTTAAAGTAAATTGAATTAGGTATGTGTTTTTTAGAATTTCCCAATTAAAGAGCCAAGTTGAGGGTCACCATTATGGTACTGTCGGTGTATGTACCTAATGGGGATCGCCTTCCTGAGACTTTGCCTTTAGCTTACCATCAGGCGTGGTGAAGTCACATTGACATGTCTGACATAAAAAAAGCCTCACGAAATTTCCCAACATGGAAATCAAACCCACTAGACTACCTTTCTACCTTCATGTTCAGCCAAAATCGCTACTAGGTACTACGTAACTAAAACAATGATAGAGATACCTTCTAACTTAAGAATATTTAAATTTTCATACAGCATAATCTTGAAATTCAATACGTTCCTTTGAAAATTCTCTTGCTACATGTATTGTAATGCGAACATTCGTATTAATCATTGAAAATGTACATGTTCTGTACTCCTACCTGCCAATACGTCACATCTCCCGATAGGTAACTTTGACAGATTATTTATTTTTTGTTTCATTGTCTTGCCACATCTTGCCAGTTTTTGTCACGTTTGACGCAGAATAGAAACTAATATTTTCTAGAACCCAAAACTGTTTGTAGAAAAATACTTTTGTATTAAGAATTCATTGGATTTGTAGCGCAAATTGTGTACAAAATTTTATACACATACTAGCTGTTGCCCGCGGCTCCGCCCGCGTGGAGGTCGAAATCCGTTTCAAAAACTATCCTATCTCTCAAGTTGGATCGAACTGCACATGGTGTGCGAATTTTATTATAATCGGTTAAGTGGTTTAGGAGTCCATTGAGGACAAACATTGTGACGAGATTTATATATATATTAAGATAAGAAATTGAAGTGTCATTTCGTAACATTAAAATAACAAAGTTTTAATGATTGTATATGTATAAAAACAGAATTATTTTCTTGTCTTTCTACTGTTTGCTCCGGTTCATCATGCGAGTTCATCTCTGACGTGGCTGGATCGATTTAGATGGAATTTTTATCGCAGATAACTGATGTTATAATGCGTAACTTATGTGTGTATGTGCGGGCGTGCGAACGAGTACTCGTACGTGTATGTACTCGTATGTGGGTGATTTTTGTGTACATTTTATAAGTATACTAGCTATTGCCCGCGGCTTCGCCCACGTGGAATTCTATTCCCGTTCCCGCTCGACCGTTTTTGTGTAAACTTCACATAAACCACTAATAAATAGTCCCAACAACAAAGCCATTTGGCTTGGATAGGTGAGCTCATTTTTGAGTTATAAAATTACAACGAAAAGTGCCTTTGATTTTTATACCATAATATATTCATGTCGGAACAAACATAAAAGTATGCAAAGAAGTTTTAGGCAAACATCAAGAATATATTCAAGAGATTAATTTCATTGTATTCTTTACAAGTTTGTATGTGAAATATAATTTTAGTACATTGTGTAACAGCCTTAAGCTTCCTCTCAAAGGACAAACACCCTTATAATGAACTTTGTTATGTGTTCACTTGTTTGTTACGTACAAACTTAGACTCTCATTCGTAAATTAGAGGAACACAAAGATTGTTAATTGTGATTAAAGAAATTTTGTGTTTACGTCCTGTTTAGAACATTGCTTGCTGTATTGTTTGATATGGGTTTTTAGGATATTAAGTTATAAGAATAAACTATACCTTTAGTATCCGTTTTTTAGCTGCATTTACAAGTACTTTTTTTCGTGCGAAAATCCCCACGGCTACCACCCGCGCGACCAATGTTATGTCGGAATCGAACCAACTAAAACCGCACGCCGTTTTGGGTCTTCTAGCGCCAGGGTGTCGGTGGTTGGGTGCGGGCCGGAACCTCCAAGTGGTACACCCGGGCAACGGAGGCGGGCAGCGCCTCCCACTCGCCACGGGAAACACTGCTGCCTGCGGCCAATCCGGCTGGGGTGTGAGAGGCCCTCTAGAGGGCTGCTACGAGTCTCTCCACGTGTCTATAGCAGAGGGCAAAGTGGGGAGCAAGCGGGGGGCGAGCTGATTGTCCGCGCGCCGCACCCCACCCCGGGGGGTCGAGGGGGCCATCTTAAAACCGTAGATGGCCCGGGGTCAGATGTAATAAAATAATTTATTATTTTTGTATTAATATTATTGTGTAATACAAATTCTTGAAATTCTTAGCCCTGAAATACGGCTACAATTTCCTCTTCTGAAAGACTTATGGTGAACCTACACACAGCTAGAAATTCAACACTAAGCAAGTAATGTACCACATAGTCGTGGAGCTAGTAGCCTAATAAGCAACTAATAAATGGAAAATGATTCGCGTAGAGGCTGTAGGGTTATTAAAATACTTCATTTTGTCATTATTTTGAGTAATTCATCTGTCTAACTTACTTTTCTACTTTTATTTTCGTTGCATAATTATGTTGACTGTTACGGGAGCCTCGTTCAAGATCTTATTAGGCTCCCGTAAAATCATTTATCAAATTGCCAAAAAGTTATATACGACTGTTAATTAAATCTATACTAATATTATAAAGTGGAAAGATTTGTTTTTTTGTTTGTTTGTAACGAATAGGCTCCGAAACTACTGGACCGATTTCAATAATTCTTTCACCAATAGAAAGCTACATTATCTGTGAGTAACATAAGGCTATAATTTATCTTCAAAAAATTTAGGGATCCTTACTGAAACTTCAATAATGTAACCCAATTCGAAATCCACGCGGGCGGAGCCACGGGCAACAGCTAGTTCGGTATAAAGTGACAGACTGCTACTTTCCTTAAACATTTTCTCAATAATGTTTAAATACATAAATAAATGTAGATTTGAATTTCAATCTAGTATACGTCACGGAAACATCTCATAAATATGTATAGCCGATTGGAGAATATTGGTAGATAACATTAAGTATTCAAATGTGATGCGATCGGCTGCAGTATTAGGAGATACATACTAAGGATTTATATGCGTACATACGTATGTATATGCGTCGTCATATTGCGTTATCTACGTCCCACTAAATTGTTATTGCAACAGCTAAAGGATTTAACTAGAATGATGACGTCATAAGCTTGCATTTCAGATGTTTGTAGTTAGATCATAACCCTATGTCATTATCACTGTAAAGAAAAAATTATCTACACTAAGTATTATAAAATTGAAAATTAATTTTGTCTGTGTACAAAATCTGTGAAAAAATATATATTTTTGTGTTCAGCATCGAATAACTTCAATATTTATTGCTAAACACAAAAATATATAATATATTTTAAATTCTTGTCTGTTGCTTTACGAAGGACGCAAAAACTACTGAACATGATATAGTTTTCTCTTTCAGAAGGTCTTACTCAGACTTAAAATCTGCCTTATATTTGATTGCAAATGGTTAAAAAAGTTGAACCGAAAATATGACCAAAAAACGATGACAGACCTGCGCGCGGGTGGAACCGTGGCATCAGCTAGTCTTATAATAAAATAGGAGACTTAAGCACGTTCCTCCACGGTTATGAGACAAAAATGTAAAAAGGGTCAATAAATAAGCTATTTAATAGCCTTGTAGTTCTCGCTGCACGGCTCCTGTACTATATCATAAGTAGAACAATATTTCGCTAAGAATTTCCTCTATCTCTTTGTAGATAAAGAGGTGTGTAATCTTATTCATGACACAACATACTGCTTCTGTTTACCTGGCAGATTTGTTAGAATATATTGCACATGGTTATTATTTTGTTGGCATTTATTTTTTATTCAATTTGTGAAAGGTGACCCCCTTGGGCCACTCATTTTCAGCCTATCAATACATCCAATAATTATGCAGCTAAATTCCAAATTTAACATCTGGTATCTAGATGACGGCACCTTAAGAGGCGATATAAATACAGTACTCAAAGATCTGGCTTTTCTGAAAGATGAATTTAAAACGATTGGTTTAGAACTAAATTCCTCAAAATGTGAAATTTTTCTCAACGACGACGTGGATAGATCTTTGGCAATTTCAAAATTTAATTTTTTGGCCCCAAATTTAAAAGTTTTACATAAAAGTTCTCTTCGCCTGCTAGGGTCCCCGATTTTAGAAGAAGCTTTTGATTCTTTTGTTGAGGAAAAAATACAAAATTTCAATGAAGTTTCGGACCGACTCCTCCAAATTAATATACATTCAGCCTTCACAATTGTTCGGCACTGCCTTTTCGTCCCAAAATTCACACATGCATTACGATCGTCACAATTTTTTAAACATTCGGCTCTTTTAGGCAAGATGGACAAAATTATTCAAAATACTCTTTGTAAAATTTTGAATGCAGATTTGAACGACCGAGCCTGCCTCCAAGCTTCTCTACCAGTTCGCTTTGGTGGGCTCGGCGTTCGCAAAATCACTGATGTCAGTCTACCAGCCTTTTTATCTTCGATCCATGGCACAGAAGAATTAACCAGGAAAATCTTATTACCTACACTAGTTAATTCTGAAGTGCAAGGCAAGATCGAAGCTATAAATGCTTGGAAAATGACTTGCCCAAATACTGATTTGCCCACCAATCTATTCTCCCAGAGACAATGGGATGAGCCGCTTTGTAGCACTGTCAGACAGTATTTGTTTAATACATCTGGTAGTGTTGCTGAGCGCGCTCGCCTTATGGCTGTGGGGGAATGGGAGTCTGGTGTCTGGCTGCAGGCTCTTCCGTCGCCCAACATAGGCACTATGTTGGACGACACGACATTCAGAATTGCTGCTTGTCTTCGTTTGGGTGCTCCTTGTGTTTCTCCTCATCGGTGTCACTGTGGAGAAGCAGTTGACAGCCTTGGACATCACGGCCTATCATGCGGCAGGAGCGCAGGACGCATGTCACGTCATGCACACCTAAATGATATTATCCGTCGGGCTCTTGTCACCGCCGGCGTTCCAGCTGCGCTTGAACCTGCTGGTTTGGTGCGCGACGATGGCAAGAGGCCTGACGGTATGTCTTTGGTGCCTTGGAAGATGGGTAGACCTTTGGTGTGGGATGCAACTTGCGTCGACACCCTCGCGCCTTCTCATCTTCCAAGTACGGCGGGCTGCGCCTGCGCTGCTGCGGCATCAGCGGAGACCCTCAAACGGCGCAAATATATCAATTTAATTGACAATTATATCTTTGAGCCGTTTGGGGTCGAAACATTAGGTTCGTGGGGTCCGAGCGCACGGTCGCTTTATAAAGAAATCGCAAAGCGACTGGTCGACGCTTCACGTGATCAAAGGGCTGGCTTCTTTCTTGCTCAGAGAATTGGCATTGCCATCCAACATGGCAATGCCGCCAGCCTTTTGGGTACGTTACCAGTCGACATCGATGGGGAGGAATTCTTCGACACCTAAACTTTTTTTAAAAAAATTTGTACATACTTAATATTTTCTAAGATAGTTTAATAATATTATTAATTATACCCTATCAATAATGTCAAACTCTACTAAAATATACAAAACGAAGTACATTTAAATTCGTGAATAATCGTAATACTAAAATGATGATGTGGTCTAGTAACTTTTTTAATAGTGATGATTATTTTCTGAGACACTAAACATAATGCAAGCAATATTGCGTAATAAACGATTATGCAATAAGAGAGGGAATCACATAAAGTTCAAGCACCCTTTTTAAAATTAAAATTATAAAATAGTTTTGTCAGTATTCTCTATTTTGTTTTCAATCGAGCAGTCTTTATTAGCGCGCAGAAAATCCAAATAAATATAACTCAACACAAAAACCGTTCATGAATGTTATTTCAAAAAGAAAAACACACCAAAATATTCTAATCCTATTACGAGACTGGAGGCATACGCAAACATAGACATGACACAATAATCGTTTATACACACACACGCATATTAACACATACAATAATCTTTTATACACACATGCGCATAATTAACACACACAATAATAGTTTATACGCACACACGCATATTAAAACACACAATAATCGTTTATACACACACGTATATTAACACACACAATAATCGTTTATACTTGCACACACACTCTCAATAATCATTTGAAACACACACACATCTTTTTGCAATACGCAATTTGCAAGAACGCTCTCAAAATCAAGAATTAGTTAATGTAATATTAAACTGAGGAACAAAGACTAAAATGTCGGGTTGTATAGATCCCGGGATTAAAATATGTAAAGGAGTCCCGGTGATGTTTGTTTCAATCCCTTTCAGTGAATAGAGATAGGAACAATGGAAGACTTTTGGTGTTTCTTGAATGCCTCTGGATAAAATTAGCTGAGAGCGTTTATGGGTGAGAACATCTGCAGAATGAGAATCGACATTATAACCTTGATTGTTGAATGATAAAGCAAGGAATTCAAGAACAGTAATGAAATTTTGGTATACGTAATTTTTTTTTTAACCACCTTAAAATGGGCCAATAGAATATTTAAAAAAATTGTGCAATTAAATATTTACAAAATTATAAATAAAATATTTTTTTACCCGTCCCTTAATAATTTTTACAATATGAAAGTGGCCTAGGGGCCTAGGTTAAGCCTTTTTAAAATCAGCTATCTGCAGCAAAAATGCCGTTAAAATCACCCCAGTTACTTCAAAAGATTATCTGGAACAAACAAACGGACAGAACGACAGACAGTTAAGTTTTTTAATATCTTGTTTCTTTATTTGTAAGTACATACACACAAATGCATTTATTGAATCGGGTTGGTACCTATAGGATTAGCATTGTGAGTGTGACCCCTTGGTATTGCACATCCATAGGTGACCGCTTCCCATCAGGTGGGCCGTGTGCTTGTCCACCACCTAAGTGGTCTAACAAAAATAGGCGTTAAATAGCACTTGCTGAGCCTGTCAAGCTGAATGCCACCACTTTAGCACTAATAATATTGGTGTGTGTTCTAATGATGATCCTCACTCCTGAGACTTCACCTTTTGTTTACCATCAGGCGAGGTGAAGTCATGTTGAAGTGTCCGATATAAAAAAATATAAAAAAATTGTGATTTTAACATTACAGATACTTTATTTTTATTTATTTGTATACAAACATTACAAATACGTAAGCAAAACTGTTTTATCTGACATTCAAGACATAAATCCTGCCTATAAAGATATCTTGCTTTTCCCAAGAGCACGTGTGTGATATGAGGGACTACATAAGGAGATCGGATAGCCGCATCCATCTTGATACCTACTGGTAATTACTGACGCTCGTCGTACCACTTTGAGACTGTACGATTTGATCTTTGATTGTAATTCTCAGAGGAGATACGTCGTTGGACGCATAATATATACACGTTTATAAGTAGGTATGGCTGCATTTTAAGGAAATGGTCGGTAGTATAATATAAAAGTGTATGGACTAAATAAATGTAGTAAATACACTGAAAACTGCAATCGTATATTTCCTACAATAACCTACTTCCTACAATATCGTACTTCCTACTATCCTACTTCCTAGGATTCTATCGTATACTAATAATATTATAAATTAAAATGTGAAATTCGGTAGCTAGACCTACTAATAATCGCCCCAGAGCCAGATCTCAGAAGTCTGGTTACCACTTTGCCTCCTTTTAAATTAGGCCTCCTTTAAAAAAATACTGAGGTAGGACAGGACGGTATCTCCCGTCCAAACTGAGCAGTCCGACTGGAATAGTACCTCCAACCGCGATCGCGGCCATAATTAAATAACCATAGTGTTCTGTTCCCAGTGGTAAGTAGGGCGTAGCCAGAGCTCACAATCCCCCCTCATCTCCCAATCTCCATCTCCAAGCCCCCACCCCCGAGCCTCGTAACCCTCCCCCCCAGGGTCGGCAGCGCGTCCATACGCCACGGTGACCACTTCCCATCAGGTGGGCCGTGTGCTTGTCTGCCACCTAAGTAGTATAAATAAAATCCTAGTTAATTAATCAGCAGACGTATCACCGTGACCTATTTTTTGTCATTTGTGATTTTTTTTTTGTAAAAAATCATTCATTTGTGCACGTTTGAGTTACAAACAAACCAACTTTAGCATTTATAATATTAACTAGTTAGGATATGATGAATACCAGCAAAAAACAATTGTACATGATATACGCTGACATGATACAAGGCGAGGCCGTTTATAAAAATGTAAATTTTATTGCCGAAAAGCAACCAACTCTCATATAAATATTTAAGGCTAAGCCGAGTGCACACTGGGCATGCGCTATGCGTATATTACACCGACTATTACACCGACATGTAGCCAATTTTAACAATTGGCTATATATTGAAGTTTAAAGTTACACACTCGCGCTGCCGACACCCTAAAAAACTAACAGAAGAACCATATATTGTAGACACAAGGGAAAACCATAGCAGCCTAAGCGTGTGTGCTTTCTAAGGCTTCCTACTGAGCTTACCATCAGACGAGGTGAAGTCATATTGACGGACGTTAAAAAAAAGGCCCAACGATTTCTATATGAAAAAAACGCGTAACACAGCCAGCTATTCAACAAAACATTTCTCATTTTCTGTCAATAAAGTAATCAAAGTAATAAAAACAAAAGAATTCCTAATAAACGGAATACCGATAGCTTGTTGGAATATGCATGTACGTATAAGTGAGCAATATTACAATGAACTATCCCATGCGAGCATGAAACAAGGCGGACTCGACACCAACTTTTGTGATCTCGACGCTCACTCGAGGGAAAAATGTGGGAGATGTTAGATTCAATATATATTTATTGATAGTTTATATTTTATTGCTGAAAGTTATCTTGTGTTCGATCAGTTATCGACTACACGATAAATAATATTGGTTTATATGTATGTTTAGTAGACAGTAAATATAATCTGAAAAGGTGTTGAATTTTGATTTGACCATGCTGAGAAATATGAAAACCCAACTTTCAATTTATGGTTTTAAGAATGCGTATAAACATAATTAGAAAACTTCTTTAAAATGCATAAGTACTGTTTATGCATAGAAATATCTTGTAGCATAAAAACATTTTCATATGTATAAATATTATCACTGTGTAGAGTAGCGTCTCTGCGCCGGGTAGGCAGCTAGGGTGACAGGTCCTGTCACCCCACTGCGCTTATTCCATGTAATACCATGCGCCTAGTATACGCCCGAAGAACCAGCCTGCCTTTTGCCTGCTCTCCACTTTGCCATCTACTAGTCAGAGGGATATGCGGAGAGACTCTGAGCAGCCTTAATTATGGAGGTTCTGATCCACACACCCATACCTATTTACCCCTTTTTCCGTGCGGAAATCCTCATGGATACCCACCCCGCGGCCAGCGGGGCGGGTTATGTCGGACTCTTACCAACTAAAACCGCACGCCGTCTAGGGTCTTCTGACGCGAAGGTGTAAGGTGGCCCAAAGAGCATTTCCCGGTGGTTGTTACAAGATATGACCACACCATCATAGACAATTCTCCTGGATCTTTTCCGCGATGTAACGGACATGAAGGCTGTCATGGATGTGAGAGTTCCACACACGATCCGTAAACGTGACTCAACACATCCACACCGGTAATATTCAAAGTTAAAAATCATTTATTCTGTATAGACCATTATTTGCGGCACTTAAAAACGTCAGAATCAAAAATATTTAAAACTAGAAGCAAATGGACCACCGAATCGAAGCGCAGCCCAGACCTGAAAAGACTCCGGCAAGAAACTCAGTGGGCTGATTTTTTTTGGTCTATTATTGAAAGTTATGTATTTAATGTTCGCTACAGTGTGATAGCTTCCAAAATCCGGTCCATGTGCACTTACATCACTGTCCACGAAACGTGCCTCCTTATGCATCGTTAATCTTGTTTATTATACTATTTATTATATCCAACAGCACACGACTACGGGTACGTACAAGGAAGGAATTTTTAAAATTATATCCGAATATACTGTGATTTAGATCGGGCACTTCTTTACCTGCTAAGTTTTATTATTCTAATAATATTATACACGCAAAAGTTTGTGAATATGGATGTTTGTTACTTTTTCTCGTGAACAGCTCAACAGATATGGCTGAAATTTGGTGAAGGGATAGGTTATATGGCTCGAAATAACACTTAGGCTTAGTATTACTTTCCATGGGATAGGTTCCTATGAAAAGGGGAACAGAATTAATCAGATCCCTTTTAAACCACCCAGATGTCTATTGTCTAGTCTAGATATATCTTGATTTTATCATCTTCCCTTTCTAGACTAAAATAAAACATTAGATACATGTTACAATTTATATTGTTACAACACAACACAGCAACTGAGAATTTTCTACGGCCAGCAGATCTGTAGTTTGATTAATTTTGTCACTACTCCCCAAAGAGCGTTGTCCTTATAACGTTGTGAGTGGAATATCTAGCTAACGAACAATGAAAATTTATATACTTTATGACTTTAGTTTAATTAACAATAAAATTGTCGTTCTTCAGTACCAGTGTCTAATTTAAAAACTTAGTATCCGACATGTTTCCAAAAACGTTAGTTAACACCCGGTTTTATATCAGTCACGTCAATATGACTTTACCTCGCCTGATCATCATCATTCTCTGAACCTTTTTCCCAAATCAGTTGGGGTCGGCTTTCCAGTCTAACTGTGATGTGGCTGAACTTCGATATTATCCGTGGAGCGACTGCCATTTGACCTCGCCTGATGGTAAGCTAAAAGTAAAGTCTCAGGAAGGGGGTCCCCATTACATACACCAACAGTGCCATAACGGTGGCCTTCAACTTGACGGCTTCATCAAATGCTTTTTCACGCCCCGCTTAAAGGACCCGGGACTGTTTAGGAGGAAGGAAACACGTGAGCTGGTTAAGAGTTCCAGGTCTTTATGGTGTGGCAAAAAGCAGTCATTTATTTATTGGTAAGTGCGCTTAGAACTAAAAACAATAGCTTGCTATGCTCTCCCAAGCAGCATCACAAGCTGTATAACAGCTGTATTAAAGTTCGTTTATACTCTTAATGCTGTATTTCTTGGCTGCATAAAGGCTGTATAACCGGTTAGCCAGCCCTTATACCCCTTAAATTGGCACAAATTATACAGCGTTTGTCGTTATATCAGCTGTACAGTAGCTGTATAAGCATAAAATAGGCTGCATAATAGCTGTATTGTGGCTGTACTATGGTGTACGAGGAAACCAATACTCTCCAATTACTACATTATAACTCAATTGTAATGCTTTACGCTGTAAAAAGTCTGTTGAACAGAGTTACAATAGAATTAAAACGAAACAGAGATATAATATTAATGATGGCGTTTATTTAATCAGATATTGATCAAAGTGACATTTATTATAAACGCTTTGTGTTTAAGATTTGGAGATTCGATATTAGGCACAGGATACAGTGTGTTATCGTGCAAAAATAAATTTATTGTGGACATATATATGTTTTGTGATAAAAAATAAACGCGCCAGCAAAATAACCAAGGAAGAGATATTAAATAAGGTAAATAAATATGGTTTTTATAGGTTAGAATTTAATTTTTTTTGAATTAATGTACGTAGAGCCTCATTGGTGCATAATAGGTTATTGGACAAACTGAAAATATTGATAAACATAAAAACATTAGTCTAATTTTTATGTACTCATGTTCGTAATTTTCGATTTGTAATTGATAAAATGGCGACGTAATGAACACCCAGCCAATATAGCACTTAACGCTGTTTTACAGCTTTATAAGAGCGTTGAAAAGATATCATAGTGTTATAATGTCGGTTTAGGAGTAATTATTCAGCTCTGTCACAGATACAGATTAAGGCTGTACTATAGGCGTCATTTATTTTTATTGCTGTTTATTACTCTCAAGGACAGAAATAAGACAGCTATAGTCTGTAAAAGGGTGTACAATTACACCATAAAAAGAAGCTGTAGAAGAGAGTTTGCCTACTTCATAATACAGAAATAAGATTTGAGGATTTGTTATGCGCTCCCGTAGGTCATCATAACATAGGTGTTTAGCTCATTGCTACGCCATGATTCCTTTGAAAGATATCAAAAAATACATCACTGTATACCAGTACCCCCTATTCACAATTGCGATGGCTTGCTGTGGCCAGTAACAGGCCATTGTGTACTCTCCAACTAAAATAAAATGCACTGCGCTGAAATCTTTATTTCAAATAAATTTTAATAATATCCTTTGTGAAGGAAATAATACTGACAAGGTACAATATGTATTGTAATTCAGTATCCGCACTGCACACTTTGCTACAATTTAATGATTGCAAGTCTTGTAAATTTGAACTTTACCACATCGGCTTATGGTATTATATTCTATGTCACGTTGTTTGATATCGTTATAATAAAACTAGAAGTGACATTCTCGACGTCTTGATTTCATTAATGAATTTCTCATCTTGAATAATCGAACTGTCTGCAGTAAATAGATTCTTCAGTTAAAACATCTATTTTAATATATAAATCTAGACAAAAGGTGTATTGTAATGAGATAATATACCTACCTAGTGTAATCTATGTTAATTATGTTTATCTTAGTATTCTCGGGAACGTATATACTTTTAAATTGATTACATTTTTATTGACATAACATAACCATACTTAGCGTTTCCTTCTGCCTTCAGTCCCACATCTAGGTTTCAAAAAGAATCTGATGAGACTATCAGGCTGAGAACTATAGAGAGAATCGTATAACTAAAGAATAATGCGAAAGTCCCTCAGAGAGTGGTACTCTGCATAGGTTATTTTTAATCCTATCACATCCAGTAATGGTTAAGTCTTTGTTCTATGTATTAAATTGTGAAGCAAAACGGATTCCAGAAGACTTGACGTCATTCTGAGACGAATTTGGAATGTTGATGCACTGTTGTAGTGTTAGGATATGCTTTGATGGAAGCGGAGCGGAGAAAGGCGGTGCAGAGTGATATATTATGTGTATTTTAAGTGTACGACCTACGGCCTAATATTCTATTTCGTATCTTGCTAATATCGTTGTGTAGTAGATTTTCATTTTATTATTTATTTATTTAATCATTTAGTCAGCTAAGTAAAATCATTTTGTAATATGCTTCACCAAACTGCTGGAGCACATGTTTGGATGTTTGGAAGTTTGTCAAATAGCTGAATGTATTAAGCTGCAATTTAGTACAGGTATAGATTATACTCCAGAATAACACACAGGCTACTTTTATGTCTGAATTAGGTTCTCATGGGTAACGAGAACGGGGTCAAATTTTAAGTATCTAAGTGAAACCGCGGGCAACTGCTAGTTGTATTATCACAAAACTTAAACCAATAATTTTAAACGCATTAGTTATTTTTACGAAAATACATAGGTTTTTTTATCTGACTGCCGAAGAAAGGAGGGTAATGTTTTTAGAGAAAAGATTGATGACACAGACGCGTATTTACTAATATAATCTGAAGTAAAATAAACCAAAATATTAATTCATACAAATATTTGCACTAAGTGGGAATTGTACCTGTGATCTCTAACGTCGCAGTCAAATGCTCTCCCACACAAGGCCAGGACTCCACCAAAGCGGAGACGAGCGGAGATGTATTTTAAACAACTAATAGAAATGCGTTATTGATGCATCTTCTTTCCGCTTAGCTTCAGTGGAGATCATTATGCGGAGATGTGGAAAATTTGTATGGCGTGATAGAAGCGGAGGAGTGAGCTGCGCGCAGACGACGTGCAAATGAGAGCCATTTCATCCTTCCCCCTCTCACCCACCTGTGTCAGAATGAATGTTAAGCACTTCACACCGCTCATCTCTTCTCGCATAGCACACAGAACACCGTACACCTTTCCGCGTTGGTGAAGTCCCCCGAGCTGAGAAATATCTCTTCTCGCACAGCACGCAGCACACTGCACACATCTTCGGTTTGGTGGAGTCCCGGTCTACATGTCGCCAAAATTTTACTTGCTAAGGTAAGTCATTCGCCTACCATATTTTCTTTTTTTATAAAAATGGTGGGTAGTTTCATATATCTGTGTCTGAAAACAACTACCTGCCGTGAATAACAAACACAAATGTTAACATCCCTATTAGTATTCAGTGTGTGTGCAACGAGATCATTGCATGCAACAAAATAAACTGCAATTTTAGATATTACTCAAACTGTTTCCCGATTTTATCTGCAGATGTAATTCTTGGAGCGCCTCGTTTTGAAATGGTTAGACATTGTCTTAAATTTTAAAGTAGTTTCGCTGATACCGTACGCGAAGTTTTGTAAATAGGTAAATATTTTGATCTACAGACTAATAGTGACCTGTGCCCGTAGCCAAGTGGCAAAATTATTCTATTCGATCGAATCGTATCGAATAGAATAGTTTAGGTCGACCAATCACACTCCAGCTCGTGATTTCGCCGCGGCGCGCGCATCGTACGCCGGCGACGAGCTTGGATGTGATTGGTCGACTTAATCGTTTCTATTCGATTGCGATTTACGCTACGGAATACACTGACATTTGTCTACGGGCCCTGTACTTTCATTAGATGTTGATAGCAACCCATTTATGTTCCACTGCTGGGCGCGGGTCTCCTCTCCTCTAACGAGAGAGCTGAAAGGGTTTAGACCTAAATCCACACACGCTGGCTTAATGCGGGTTGGTGGAACTGACCATGAATTTATTCTAGGACATGTAAATCTCTTCGCAATTTTTTTCTTTCACCGTCAGCAAATGGCAAAACAATTGTGATTAGCACATATAAATTCCCGTTGTGAAATTCACATTTGTAACTGTCCAGCCGGATTCGAACTCGATACCTCTGAGAAGAGGTCGCGTCCTTATCCATTCAGCTACCATCGATGTTATGTTTAAAAGAAATCAGATTATCCTACTATCCTATTAATAGAATATATTGCACAGGTCCATAGGCCATGGTGACCGTTTCCCATCAGGTGGTACGTGTACTTTTCTGTCACCTTAGTGGTATAAAACAAATGTTTTAGATAAAAACATTTCTCTTTTTTTATACCACTTAGGTGGCAGACAAGCACACGGCCTCCCTGATGGGAAGCGGTCACCGTGGCCTAGGGACGCGTGCAATACCAGGGGCATCACACTCGCACTGCCGACCCCGCAAAAACCTTCTAATGCCCTTCTTGAAGAACCCAAGAAGGGCATTAGATCAAATTATTATCTCAAAATATTTTTTCAAATCTGGTAGTTTCTGAAATTAGTGTGTTTAAACTAACAAACTATAGGTAGATGTAGATTGAGATTTGTTCAAACGGGTTGTCATTACCAATTAATAGCAAATTGTGTGACAATTATGTGATTGCAATTTATGAAGTAGATGTACATACGGGGATATAGCTCAGTGGCAGAGCAATCGACTGCAGATCGATAGGTCCCCGGTTCAAATCCGGGTGTCCCCTGCGAAATATTCTTTTTATTAAATTTGGGGTAAAATTTAATGTAAGTTGTACGTTAAATTTTTTACAAATAGGTCGGTAAGTTGTATCATAAACCTTCCTGTTTTTATCAATTTTTTACTTATATTTTATTATTTTTCTATGTTAGACAGAAGCGGAGGGCGTTAAGTAACCAGCATGACAAAAAGTACCTATTTATATGCCGCACTATAAAGACTTGATTAATTCTTTACCACACGTGAATCCTTCTTCCTACAGTCCTGAGTCCTCGTAGCAGGACGTGAAGAAGCATCTGACGAGGAGCACCGTTGTAGCTTTATCGTGTCTACAAATGTAACTTTCATTCCTGAGACTTCACATTTAGCTTACCATCAGGCGAGGTGAAATCATATTGACGTGATCATTAAAAAAACGAAATCTTAACAATGTTTATTAAGCAAATTGCTTTTGCGTCCTATCATTATTCGGTGTAGAATTAATAAGTAAGTACCTTCAGCTTATCTGTATTAAGCCTAAACGGTTTACTTAAGAATTTTCTAATAAACATTAAATATGTTTGTCTTTCTGTGGCTGTCAGATAAGGCGGTGTGCAAACGTACGATTTTTACTCTGTTTACCTTGCGTCAACAATGAACGAGACCGCATCTGAGAATTATATTTTTGGATGAATTTTCATTTCAAGAAAACACTTGAAAATCTGATGACTATAATTTTGTGCCGTTGGGAGATGAGAAAAGATTTTGAGCACTCGTATTCCTCAACCAAGGTCATATCAGGTCATTCCAGTGCTGAAAAACAAAATAGGTAAGTAAATAATTCATCATCATTCTC